>OX244035.2:64958455-67645955 GCA_945859785.2 Tridacna gigas | reverse complement strand
TTGATCAATTCATCAGTTAGTCCATCGTCTCAGTTGTTCATTTCATCAAATCATCAAATCATCAGGTAATCATTCCATCATTTCATCAGTTAGTCCATCGTCTCAGTTGATCAAATCATCAAATCATCAGGTAATCATTCCATCAATTCGTCAAATCCTCAATTTGTCAGGTAATCATTCCATCAGTTGATCAATTCATCAGTTAGTCCATCGTCTCAGTTGATCAGTGAAACAAAACAAAATATATTTTTGTTTGTTGTTGTTGTCGTCTTGTTGTTGTGTTGTTGTGTTCTTCTTGTTGTGTTGTTGTGTTCTTCTTGTTGTGTTGTTGTGTTCTTCTTGTTGTGTTGTTGTGTTCTTCTTGTTGTGTTGTTGTGTTCTTTTTTTTTTTTTTTTGTTTTTTTTTTTTTTGTTTGTTTGTTTGTCTGTTTGTTTGTTTGTTTGTTTGTTTGTTTGTTTGTTTGTTTGTCTTTCTCTCACTTCATCAGTTAGCCCATCGTCTCAGTTCATCATTCCATCACTTCATCACTTCATCACTTCATCAGTTAGCCCAACGTCTCAGTTCATCAGTTAATCATTCCATCAGTTGATCACTTCATCACTTCATCAATTCATCAGTTAGCCCAACGTCTCAGTTGATCAGTTGATCACTTCATCACTTCATCAATTCATCAGTTAGCCCAACGTCTCAGTTCATCAGTTAATCATTCCATCAGTTGATCACTTCATCACTTCATCAATTCATCAGTTAGCCCAACGTCTCAGTTGATCAATTCATCAGTTAGCCCAACGTCTCAGTTCATCAGTTAATCATTCCATCAGTTGATCACTTCAACAATTCATCAGTTAGCCCAACGTCTCAGTTGATCAATTCATCAGTTAGCCCAACGTCTCAGTTCATCAGTTAATCATTCCATCAGTTGATCACTTCATCAATTCATCAGTTAGCCCAACGTCTCAGTTGATCAATTCATCAGTTAGCCCAACGTCTCAGTTCATCAGTTAATCATTCCATCAGTTCATCACTTCATCACTTCATCAATTCATCAGTGAAACAAAACAAAATATATTTTTTTGTTTGTTGTCTTGTTGTGTTCTTCTTCTTGTTGTGTTGTTGTTGTCTTGTTTCTCTTCTGTTCTTTTTGTTGTATTCCCCCTGTATGAATACAACAAAACAGAAAAAAAAAATTTTTTTGTGTTCTTCTTCTTGTGTTCTTCTTGTTGTGTTGTTTTCTTTCATGAATGAAACAAAACAAAATATTTTTTTGTTGTTCTTCTTGTTGTCTTCTTCTTTTTTTTTTGTTGTTGTTGTTGTTGTTGTTGTTGTTGTCTTTCTCTCAGTTCATCATTCCATCACTTCATCAGTTAGCCCTCCGTCTCAGTTGATCACTTCATCAGTTCATCATTCCATCACTTCATCAGTTAGCCCTCCGTCTCAGTTCATCAGTTGATCACTTCATCATTCCATCACTTCATCAGTTAGCCCTCCGTCTCAGTTCATCAGTTGATCAGTTGATCAGTTCATCAGTTGATCACTTCATCACTTCATCAGTTCATCAGTTGATCAGTTGATCAGTTAGCCCATCGTCTCAGTTGATCAGTTGATCAATTCATCAGTTGATCAGTGAAACAAAACAAAATATTTTTTTGTTGTTGTGTTCTTCTTGTTGTGTTGTTGTGTTCTTCTTGTTGTGTTGTTGTGTTCTTCTTGTTGTGTTGTTGTGTTGTTGTTGTCGTCTTGTTGTTGTCTTCTTCTTTTTTTTGTTTTTTTTTTTGTTTGTTTGTTTGTTTGTTTGTTTGTTGTATTTCTCTCAGTTGTTCACTTCATCAGTTAGCCCACCGTCTCAGTTCATCAGTTGATCACTTCATCAGTTCATCATTCCATCACTTCATCAGTTAGCCCTCCGTCTCAGTTCATCAGTTGATCAGTTGATCAGTTCATCAGTTGATCACTTCATCACTTCATCAGTTCATCAGTTGATCAGTTGATCAGTTAGCCCATCGTCTCAGTTGATCAGTTGATCAATTCATCAGTTGATCAGTGAAACAAAACAAAATATTTTTTTGTTGTTGTGTTCTTCTTGTTGTGTTGTTGTGTTCTTCTTGTTGTGTTGTTGTGTTCTTCTTGTTGTGTTGTTGTGTTGTTGTTGTCGTCTTGTTGTTGTCTTCTTCTTTTTTTTTTTTTTTTTTTTTTTGCTGTTGTTTGTTTGTTTGTTTGTTTGTTTGTTGTATTTCTCTCAGTTGTTCACTTCATCAGTTAGCCCACCGTCTCAGTTAGCCCATCGTCTCAGTTAGCCCATCGTCTCAGTTGATCACTTCATCAGTTAGCCCACCGTCTCAGTTCATCACTTCATCAATTCATCAATTCATCAGTTAGCCCATCGTCTCAGTTCATCACTTCATCAATTCATCAATTCATCAGTTAGCCCATCGTCTCAATTCATCAATTCATCAGTTAGCCCATCGTCTCAATTCATCAATTCATCAATGAAACAAAACAAAATATTTTTTTTGTCTTGTTGTGTCTTGTTGTTGGTTGTTGTTTTCTTTCATGAATGAATGAAACAAAACAAAAAAACTTAAAACCCCCGCTTGTGTCTGTGTGTTTGTTCTTACCTTTTACCAAATTTTAAAGGTTTGAATTGTTGGGGGATTTATTGGGTGGGTTTTTGTGTGTCTTGTGTCTATTGTCTGCTGTTTTTTAATTCTAAAAAAAATTTATCCGATTTTTTGAATACATAATTTATAACCTCCTTTTTACTTTTAAAAGTTTTACTTTCGAGTTCTTCTAAAATTTCATTTAATACCAATATATAACATTTATTAAAATTTTTTACATCACCCGGTACATAGAAATTTAAAATTTCAACTCCGCCGTGGGTTTCTTTCTCGTGGTTTTTATGTTTCATGTAATAAACCAAATTATTAAAAACGGTTAAAACATAATTTTTTATTTGATCTTTTAGTGTGACCGCTTCTTTAATTTTTATTTTTTTCATACCCGAAGAAGAAAAGGCACAGCTGACCCTCTCACTTATAAAATCGCTTTTTTTCATTTCATCGGTTGCCATTTTAAGCATGTTAAAATTTGGCCTATTTTTAAAATTTTCAATTTTTTAAAATTTTTTTAAAATTTTTTAATCTTTGAGTGTTAAGTGGTGAATGAGTAAACCAACAAATCAACAAATCAACAAATCAACAAACCAACAAATCAACAAATCAGCAAACCAACAAATCATTGCCTCAGTTGTTCCTGTTGTCTCTATTGTCTCAGTTGTTCCTGTTGTCTCTATTGTCTCAGTTGTTCCTGTTGTCTCTATTGTCTCAGTTGTTCCTATTGTCACAAATCAACAAATCAACAAATCAACAAATCAGCAAACCAACAAATCAACAAATCAGCAAACCATCGAATCATTGCCTCAGTTGTTCCTGTTGTCTCTATTGTCTCAGTTGTTCCTGTTGTCTCTATTGTCTCAGTTGTTCCTGTTGTCTCTATTGTCTCAGTTGTTCCTGTTGTCTCTATTGTCTCAGTTGTTCCTATTGTCACAAATCAACAAACCAACAAACCAACAAATCAACAAATCAGCAAACCAACAAATCAACAAATCAGCAAACCATCGAATCATTGCCTCAGTTGTTCCTGTTGTCTCTATTGTCTCAGTTGTTCCTGTTGTCTCTATTGTCTCAGTTGTTCCTATTGTCACAAATCAACAAACCAACAAATCAACAAACCAACAGACAACAGACAGCAGACAATAGACACAAGACACACAAAAACCCACCCAATAAATCCCCCAACAATTCAAACCTTTAAAATTTGGTAAAAGGTAAGAACAAACACACAGACACAAGCGGGGGTTTTAAGTTTTTTTGTTTTGTTTCATTCATTCATGAAAGAAAACAACAACCAACAACAAGACACAACAAGACAAAAAAAATATTTTGTTTTGTTTCATTGATGAATTGATGAATTGAGACGATGGGCTAACTGATGAATTGATGAATTGAGACGATGGGCTAACTGATGAATTGATGAATTGATGAAGTGATGAACTGAGACGATGGGCTAACTGATGAATTGATGAATTGATGAAGTGATGAACTGAGACGGTGGGCTAACTGATGAAGTGATCAACTGAGACGATGGGCTAACTGAGACGATGGGCTAACTGAGACGGTGGGCTAACTGATGAAGTGAACAACTGAGAGAAATACAACAAACAAACAAACAAACAAACAAACAACAAAAAAAAAAAAAAAAAAAAGAAGAAGACAACAACAAGACGACAACAACAACACAACAACACAACAAGAAGAACACAACAACACAACAAGAAGAACACAACAACACAACAAGAAGAACACAACAACAAAAAAATATTTTGTTTTGTTTCACTGATCAACTGATGAATTGATCAACTGATCAACTGAGACGATGGGCTAACTGATCAACTGATCAACTGATGAACTGATGAAGTGATGAAGTGATCAACTGATGAACTGATCAACTGATCAACTGATGAACTGAGACGGAGGGCTAACTGATGAAGTGATGGAATGATGAACTGATGAAGTGATCAACTGATGAACTGAGACGGTGGGCTAACTGATGAAGTGAACAACTGAGAGAAATACAACAAACAAACAAACAAACAAACAAACAAACAAAAAAAAAAAAAAAGAAGAAGACAACAACAAGACGACAACAACAACACAACAACACAACAAGAAGAACACAACAACAAGACGACAACAACAACACAACAACACAACAAGAAGAACACAACAACAAAAAAATATTTTGTTTTGTTTCACTGATCAACTGATGAATTGATCAACTGATCAACTGAGACGATGGGCTAACTGATCAACTGATCAACTGATGAACTGATGAAGTGATGAAGTGATCAACTGATGAACTGATCAACTGATCAACTGATGAACTGAGACGGAGGGCTAACTGATGAAGTGATGGAATGATGAAGTGATCAACTGATGAACTGAGACGGAGGGCTAACTGATGAAGTGATGGAATGATGAACTGATGAAGTGATCAACTGAGACGGAGGGCTAACTGATGAAGTGATGGAATGATGAACTGAGAGAAAGACAACAACAACAACAACAACAACAACAAAAAAAAAAAAAAAAGAAGAAGACAACAAGAAGAACAACAAAAAAATATTTTGTTTTGTTTCATTCATGAAAGAAAACAACACAACAAGAAGAACACAAGAAGAAGAACACAAAAAAAATTTTTTTTTTTCTGTTTTGTTGTATTCATACAGGGGGAATACAACAAAAAGAACAGAAGAGAAACAAGACAACAACAACACAACAAGAAGAAGAACACAACAAGACAACAAACAAAAAAATATATTTTGTTTTGTTTCACTGATGAATTGATGAAGTGATGAAGTGATGAACTGATGGAATGATTAACTGATGAACTGAGACGTTGGGCTAACTGATGAATTGATCAACTGAGACGTTGGGCTAACTGATGAATTGATGAAGTGATCAACTGATGGAATGATTAACTGATGAACTGAGACGTTGGGCTAACTGATGAATTGATCAACTGAGACGTTGGGCTAACTGATGAATTGATGAAGTGATCAACTGATGGAATGATTAACTGATGAACTGAGACGTTGGGCTAACTGATGAATTGATCAACTGAGACGTTGGGCTAACTGATGAATTGATGAAGTGATGAAGTGATCAACTGATGGAATGATTAACTGATGAACTGAGACGTTGGGCTAACTGATGAATTGATGAAGTGATGAAGTGATCAACTGATCAACTGAGACGTTGGGCTAACTGATGAATTGATGAAGTGATGAAGTGATCAACTGATGGAATGATTAACTGATGAACTGAGACGTTGGGCTAACTGATGAATTGATGAAGTGATGAAGTGATGAAGTGATGGAATGATGAACTGAGACGATGGGCTAACTGATGAAGTGAGAGAAAGACAAACAAACAAACAAACAAACAAACAAACAAACAGACAAACAAACAAACAAACAAACAAAAAAAAGAAGAAGAAAAACACAACAACACAACAAGAAGAACACAACAACACAACAAGAAGAACACAACAACACAACAAGAAGAACACAACAACACAACAAGAAGAACACAACAACACAACAACAAGACGACAACAACAACAAACAAAAATATATTTTGTTTTGTTTCACTGATCAACTGAGACGATGGACTAACTGATGAATTCATCAACTGATGGAATGATTACCTGACAAATTGAGGATTTGACGAATTGATGGAATGATTACCTGATGATTTGATGATTTGATCAACTGAGACGATGGACTAACTGATGAAATGATGGAATGATTACCTGATGATTTGATGATTTGATGAAATGAACAACTGAGACGATGGACTAACTGATGAATTGATCAACTGATGGAATGATTACCTGACAAATTGAGGATTTGACGAATTGATGGAATGATTACCTGATGATTTGATGATTTGATCAACTGAGACGATGGACTAACTGATGAAATGATGGAATGATTACCTGATGATTTGATGATTTGATGAAATGAACAACTGAGACGGTGGGCTAACTGATGAAATGATGGAATGATTACCTGATGAACTGAGAGAAAGACAACAAACAAACAAACAAACAAACAAAAAAAAAAAAAAAAAAAAAAAAAAAAAAAAAAAGAAGACAACAACAAGACGACAACAACAACAAACAAAAATATATTTTGTTTTGTTTCATTCATTCATGAAAGAAAACAACACAACAACACAACAAGAAGAACACAACAAGAAGAAGAAGAGAAGAACACAAAAAAATTTTTTTCTGTTTTGTTGTATTCATACAGGGGGGAATACAACAAAAAGAACAGAAGAGAAACAAGACAACAAGACACGACAACAAACAAAAAAAATATTTTGTTTTGTTTCACTGATGAAGTGATGAACTGATGAACTGATCAACTGATGGAATGATCAACTGATGGAATGATCAACTGAGACGATGGGCTAACTGATGAATTGATGAACTGATCAACTGATGGAATGATCAACTGATGGAATGATCAACTGAGACGATGGGCTAACTGATGAATTGATGAACTGATCAACTGATGAACTGAGAGAAAGACAACAAACAAACAAACAAACAAACAAACAAACAAACAAACAAAAAGAAGAACAAGAAGAGAAGAACAAGAAGAGAAGAACAAGAAGAGAAGAACAAGACACGACAACAAAAAAATATATTTTGTTTTGTTTCATTCATTCATTCATGAAAGAAAACAACACAAGAAGAAGAACAAGACACGAAACGATACGATACGATACGATACGATACGATACGATACAACAACAAAAAAAAAAAGACAACAACAAGACGACAACAAGACGACAAACAAAAAAATATATTTTGTTTTTGTTTCACTGATGAATTGATGAACTGATGAACTGATCAACTGATGAACTGATCAACTGATGGAATGATCAACTGATGGAATGATCAACTGATGGAATGATCAACTGATGGAATGATCAACTGAGACGGTGGGCTAACTGATGAATTGATCAACTGATGAATTGATGAAGTGAGACGGTGGACTAACTGATGAATTGATGAAGTGATGAACTGATGAACTGATCAACTGAGAGAAAGACAAACAAACAAACAAACAAACAAACAAACAAACAAACAAACAACAAAAAAAAAAAAAAAAGAAGAAGACAACAACAAGACGACAACAAGACGACAAACAAAAAAATATATTTTGTTTTGTTTCACTGATGAACTGATGGAATGATCAACTGATGGAATGATGAACTGATGGAATGATCAACTGATGGAATGATCAACTGATGGAATGATCAACTGAGACGGTGGGCTAACTGATCAACTGATGAAGTGATGAACTGATCAACTGAGAGAAAGACAAACAAACAAACAAACAAACAAACAAACAACAAAAAAAAAAAAAAAAAGAAGAAGACAACAACAAGACACGACAACAAACAAAAAAATATATTTTGTTTTGTTTCACTCATTCATGAAAGAAAACAACACAACAAGAAGAAGACAACAACAAGACACGACAACAAAAAAATATATTTTTTTTTCTTTTTTTTGTTCGCTGTTTCTAGAGATCCGCCACATTTTGCCCCCCTTCCTTGATTAATTGAGGATATCGACGAACTGATCAACTGATGAAGTGATCAACTGATGGAATGATGAACTGATGGAATGATCAACTGATGGAATGATCAACTGATGGAATGATCAACTGATGAACTGAGACGGTGGGCTAACTGATGGAATGATCAACTGATGGAATGATCAACTGATGAAGTGATCAACTGATGGAATGATCAACTGAGACGATGGGCTAACTGATGAAGTGATCAACTGATGAAGTGATCAACTGATGAAGTGATCAACTGATGGAATGATGAACTGATGGAATGATGAACTGATGGAATGATCAACTGATGGAATGATCAACTGATGGAATGATGAACTGATGGAATGATGAACTGATGGAATGATGAACTGATGGAATGATGAACTGATGGAATGATCAACTGAGACGATGGGCTAACTGATGAAGTGATCAACTGAGACGGTGGGCTAACTGATCAACTGAGAGAAAGACAACAAACAAACAAACAAACAACAACAAAAAAAAAAAAGAAGAAGAAGAAGAAGAAGAAGAAGACAAGAAGAACAAGAAGAAGACAACAAAAAAATATTTTGTTTTGTTTCATTCATTCATTCATTCATTCATGAAAGAAAACAACACAACAAGAAGAAGAACAAGACACGAAACGATACAATACGATACGATACGATACGATACGATACGATACAACAACAAAAAAAAAAAAAAAAAAAAAAAAGAAGAAGAAGAAGAAGAAGAAGAAGACAAGAAGAAGACAAGAAGAAGACAAGAAGAAGACAACAAAAAAATATTTTGTTTTGTTTCATTCATTCATTCATGAAAGAAAACAACACACGAAACGATACGATACGATACGATACGATACAAAAAAAAAAAAAAAAAAAAAAAAAGAAGAAGAAGAAGAAGAAGAAGAAGACAAGAAGAAGACAAGAAGAAGACAACAAAAAAATATTTTGTTTTGTTTCATTCATTCATTCATTCATTCATGAAAGAAAACAACACAACAAGAAGAAGAACAAGACACGAAACGATACGATACGATACGATACGATACGATACGATACGAAACGATACGATACAACAACAACAACAAAAAAAAAAAAAAAAAAAAAAAAAAAGAAGAAGAAGAGAAGAACAAGAGAAGAAGAACAAGAAGAGAAGAACAAGAAGACAACAACAAGACACGACAACAAAAAAATATATTTTGTTTTGTTTCATTCATGAAAGAAAACAACACAACAACAAGACACGAAACGATACGATACGATACGAAACGATACGAAACGATACGAAACGATACGATACGATACGATACGAAACGATACGATACGATACGAAACGATACGATACAACAACAAAAAAAAAAAGAAGAAGAAGAAGAAGAGAAGAACAAGAGAAGAAGAACAAGAAGAGAAGAACAAGAAGACAACAACAAGACACGACAACAAAAAAATATATTTTGTTTTGTTTCATTCATTCATGAAAGAAAACAACACAACAACAAGACACGAAACGATACGATACGATACGATACGATACGATACGAAACGATACGATACGAAACGATACGATACAACAACAAAAAAAAAAAAAGAAGAAGAAGAAGAGAAGAAGAACAGAAGAAGAGGAACAAAAAAATATATTTTGTTTTGTTTCATTCATGAAAGAAAACAACACAACAACAAGAAGAAGACACGATACGATACGATACGATACAACAACAAAAAAAAAAAGAAGAAGAAGAAGAAGAAGAGAAGAAGAACAGAAGAAGAGGAACAAAAAAATATATTTTGTTTTGTTTCATTCATGAAAGAAAACAACACAACAACAAGAAGAAGACACGAAACGATACAATACGATACAACAAAAAAAAAAAAAAAAAAAAAAAAAAGAGAAGAAGAAGAAGAAGAACACAAAAATTAATTTTTCTGTTTTGTTTCATTCATTCATGAAAGAAAACAACCAAAAAGAAGAACAAGACATGAAACGAAACGATACGATACGATACGACAACAAAAAAAAGAAGAAGAAGAAGAAGAAGACAAGAACAAGACAACAAACAAAAAAATATTTTTTTAAAGTTTTTGTTTTGTTTTCATCAATAACAGGGGATAATTAAGCATAAAAAGGAGGACCTCGATTTTACGCCGATTTTTAAAAAATCGAAGCCTGCACCTTAAAAAAATTTTTTTTTTCTTTTTTTCTTTTTTTCTGTTTTTCTGTTTTTCTGTTTTGTTGTATTCATGCAGGGGGTAACACATACAAAAAAGAAAAGAAGAGACAAGACAACAACAAGACAGAAGAGACAAGACAACAACAAGACAGAAGAGACAAGACAACAACAAGACAGAAGAGACAAGACAACAACAAGACAGAAGAGACAAGACAACAAACAAAAAAATATTTTTTTAAAGTTTTTGTTTTGTTTTCATCAATAACAGGGGATAATTAAGCATAAAAAGGAGGACCTCGATTTTACGCCGATTTTTAAAAAATCGAAGCCTGCACCTTAAAAAAATTTTTTTTTCTTTTTTTCTTTTTTTCTTTTTTTCTGTTTTTCTGTTTTGTTCGCTGTTTCTAGAGATCCGCCACATTTTACCCACCTCAACGATGAACTGAGACGATGGACTAACTGATGAAATGATGAACTGAGACGATGGACTAACTGATGGAATGATGGAATGATCAACTGATGAACTGATGAAGTGAGAGAAAGACAACAAGACACAACAAAAAGAACAGAAAGAACACAACAAGACACAAACAAGACACAAACAAGACACAACAAGACACAAACAAGACACAACAAGACACAACAGGAAGAACAACACAACAACAAGAAGAACACAAAAAAATTTTTTTTTCTGTTTTGTTGTATTCATGCAGGGGGTAACACATACAAAAAAGAAAAGAAGAGGAACACAACAAGACAACAAGGCAACAACAACCAACAAGACACAACAAGAGGAGCACAACCAAAAAAAAATTAATTTTTCTGTTTTGTTTCATTCATGAAAGAAAACAACCAACAAGAAGACACAACAGAAAGAACACAACAGGAAGAACAGAAGAACAAAAAAAATATTTTGTTTTGTTGTATTCATGCAGGGGGTAACACATACAAAAAAGAAAAGAAGAAAAGAAGAAAAGAAGAAAAGAAGAACAGAAGAACAGAAGAAGAGAAGAAGAGAAGAACAGAAGAACAGAAGAACACAAGAACAGAAGAACACAAGAACAGAAGAACACAAAAAATTATTTTTTGTTTGTTTTCATTTTTTATAATTTTGCAAAATTGTATATATTACTTTTTGGGTGCAATTTGCGGATGCGGTGCGGTGCGCTCGACGACGTAGAGAGTAAGACAGAGAGCGCAAACGCAAAATATTATATTTAGAGTTTTTAATTAAACGGGGGTTTTTTGTTTTGTTTTGTTTTGTTGTTGTTTTGTTGTTGTTTTGTTTTGTTGTTGTTTTGTTTTGTTTTGTTTTGTTGTTTTGTTGTTGTTTTGTTTTGTTTTGTTGTTGTTTTGTTTTGTTGTTGTTTTGTTTTGTTGTTTTGTTGTTGTTGTTGTTTTGTTTTGTTGTTTTGTTGTTGTTGTTCATGATCCGCCGAGTTTCTCCCTTTTCCCGCTTCTCTTCGCTCACTTCCCCCTTTCCCCCTTTATCTAATATAGGACGCCGTGAAACTCTCCCAGGATCGCCAGCTAAAGGAGACAACCGAGACAACCGAGACAACCGGCCAACCAGTCAATCAGTCAATCAGTCAATCAGTCAACCGGCCAGCCAGTCAGACAGGCGGCAAAAAAAAAGCCTATGCGGAGCTGGACGGAGGGAGCGAACGAAGCGAAAGCGGAGGGAGCGAAAGCGGAGGGAGCGAACGAAGCAAAAGCGGAGGGAGCGAAAGCGGAGGGAGCGAATGCGAACGGAGCGAACGGAGCGAACGGAGACCGCGGAGCTTATGCGATAATGTGAGAGGAAAAAAAGCAGATTAAAAAAAATATTGAATTGCGATATTTTGCGCTTGCACTCTCCGTCTTACTCTCTCTATAGGTACGTATTTTGTCATGTTAAACTGCAACTCCACGAGGCATTTACTGACCAAGCTCACAGGTCTGAAGTTTAATTTCAGGTTGAATTCTCTGAAAGCACAAGTTACAAGACAATTTGAAGTAGATTTAAGGGTTACCCGAGTACATACATTTCACATGATCCTATATCCTAACGGTTTATGTAAGGCCAGATTTTGGCTATATAAAAAGTATATGAATTGATGATAAAAAGTGGGCTTTTCATATCTATATTTTTCTTAATTTGAGTAGATCTACTGTAATTGATATGTTGACATAGATAAATCCGGGTTTTCGTCTCAGTGGAATTATCCAGTGAGATTTTGTCCGTTAGGGATTATGCCCTAGTGGACTTTTGTCCTATATTCAATTTTCTTGAGCCCTTTTCCCCGCCCCCATCTGAAAATGCGGAAATAGGATCAAATCTTCTAAAAACCGTTGATAACAAAACCCTCTCAATTTTAGGAAGGTCGAATAATCAAATGAAAATATTTATTGAAAAAATTAAAGTTGATCATATCCTAAGATATTTTAAAGGAATTTCAAGTCGACTGGCAGCTTGTTAAATATCTTCGTGTATCGGACGGTTACGGACACGAGTTCCAGTTGAAGGAGGCTGAAATTCCACCAAACCGGATGTTTACTCAGTTGCTTGGAAGTGGTCACGTGATAAGAAAATGGCGGATCAACAGGGACGTATTTCGTAAACAGGTGCAGTTAAAAGGAACGAAAATGATTATAGGAGGTTTATATATCTCAGTTCTGAGTGTTATGGTTGTAATATCAGATGTACAAACAAAGTATGTGGAAGGTGAAATAAGCTCGTCGTCGGTAAGTGAGACTTAGATGATATCGGAAATCCTGTGATGATCTCATTATCGCTGTAGTCAAAATACTTGACCAATACATGCTGATTTACCTTTCAACATTTATCTATCTGACATTATAGTTTTATTGTTTTTGCATGTAACGTCCAAACGGGCTGCAGTCAGTTCTGTGCAGCAAATTCTATCTCTCTGTTACCGGTATAATTGATTTAGGATGGTCCTCGCCTCGCTAGTACCGGGATACTTAATTTCGCCGTAAATTTACTACATTAAAAATCTTTACCTGTGTTATTTTCCAATACTGTGATTAACTGTTGCCGTTTAAAGGTTAAATAAGTATGGTTATCAAAATTGAAGTCATGTTTTGTAGACAGAAATATCTAGGTAAAGCTACCATGTTGACAACAGGTGCTCCGAAGGGAGTTCCCTCTTTTACAGCATTAACTCTTGTACTTTGGAAAACTATCATGAAATAATTTTTATTATTAGAAAATGATATAGTTCTGTAGATGTTCTTTCTGGTGATTGCTATGAGGTCACAGCGGATGACCGTTATACTCTTACGGCTCTCTTGAGATCAGATAAGAGCCTAGCAGAAATCAGAAAGAGCAGTGATGATAGATTAACAAAGCTTGAATTGGATATTACAGAGATGGATATAAAAATGGACAACAAATTAGAAATTTGCCCAAGTAAAATATTTGATACCTTTAAAAAAAAAAACATAGAAAAATCACCCTCAGCAGAATTTAACAGAAAAATTGACATGAGGATAAAAGAACGCGATGACAGAAAAAAACGGAGGTCTGATCTTATGGTGTACAACCTTCCAGAAACTAACAGTGCGGAACCCAAAGAAAGAAAGCAGAGTGCGGAAAGTCTTGAAATTGACATTGTCATATTAAATGGCTTTGGAATCAGAGCCAAAATACCAGGAAAAATGCAACCATACAAAATTATTTAGGATAGTAAGAAAGTACAAAGAGACCTGTTGACAAACGCGAAGCATATAAAAGACAAAACATCAGGTGATTTATAAAATGGAGTACAAGTGAGGTTTCTGCAGTGCCTAAAATAAAAATATTACAAAGACCAAACCATAGATTACTATGTGATGTCAACAAAATCCCTAGTCCAGTGAAATCTACTAAAAAATTCACTCTTTACCAAACAACAAATTGAAAGCATTTCCAGACGACAAAATAAACGTGATTGAAAAATTGAAATTTGTTTGGGGAAGGGTAGAAAACATTGCAGGAAAAGCAGAAAATGCTGGTTTATACCAGCATTTTCTCCTTTTTCCACAATGTTTTCAAAAGGCTTCTTTCTCAAGGTCGTTAAAAGTCAGGATTGTGTGGTAAAGGGTTAAACATGCTAGATGAAAAATTGGATAATTACATGGACTCTACATTAACTGATCTTGAAAGTGTAACTACAATATGGTGTGGTCATCAAATATCGGAGCCAACCTCTCCTGAAGTGAACAGAAGTTAGTGACACAGTTTAATTACTAACCATGTAAATACTGAAAATGAGAGCCACAAGGGTACATCGAAAATAATTTATGAAGACATTGACAGTCTACCAAATAAAATTACAGACTTGAAATCATTGTCAGAATCATCAAATTTGGACGTAATAGCAATAGCTGAAACAAAACCAGAAAGCAACATTCTTTCACTGACTGATTTAAGTTTTAAGATTCTGGGTTACAATCGATAAACGTATGCAAGAGAAAATGATAGAGGAGTGAATGTTTATGTAAAAGAAGATCAAATTAGCGATAAAACTGACTTTCCAAATACCGAAATTGAATCAGCATGGTCTAAGAAAGCATTGCAAGGTAAAGACACTGTATTGTTTGGATGTATATGTAGAAGCTCAAATTTAGATCAAGAAAGAATAATCATGTGGACTAGGTAAATTGATCCAAAAATCTACATACAAGTGGCTGCTTACACTTAATGTACAGTGGGTGATTTTAACTTCAATCGAGTTGACTGGATAAGCAATGTTGCAAATGTAGGTGAGAAACACTGGTACCACAATATAGTTTTAACACTTTCCTAAACAAGCCCTGGTTTTCATATGTCTGCAGTACAAGTCTTTTGAAAACACTGTGGGAAAAGGAGAAATTGCTCATAACGAGCAATTTCTCCTTTTCCCACAGTGTTTTCTACCCTTTTGAGAACTTTCTGCCATTTTCATCAAATTTAAAATTGTCGTCTGCAAACTCTTTCAATTTGGACCAGTCCAAAATTTGTCATTTGGGAAAGGGTTAACATAATTATTATGTACCTGTTTTATAAAAGGTGTTAAGCAGGTATTTGAATTTAATCCATATTTAATCCATGACCTAAAAACTTCAATGATGAAGTTAAACTGTGTTGATACCCACTCTATACAAAACAGTCCTGTCAAGAACTGTCAAGAATAAGATTGATGTGTTGAAAAGGGGAAAATGCTGGTTACTGCCATTCGGTCTTTTTCCCAAAGACAAATCAGATCATATAAACCATAATTTAATTTGTCCAAGGTGTAAAAGATTTTAGTTTAAACTCTAAAAATATTGTTTAATTAACCCTTTCCCAAACAAGCCCTTGTTTTCACGTGTTTTCAGTACAAGTCTTTTGAAAATACTATGGGAAAAGGAGAAATTGCTCGTAACGAGCAATTTCTCCTTTTCCCACAGTGTTTTCTACCCTTTTTGAGACCTTTCTGCCATTTTCATCAAATTTAGAATTGTCATCTGCAAACTCTTTCAATTTGGACCAGTCTAAAATTTATTGTTTGGGAAAGGGTTAAGGAAAGAGTTGCAGTCTAATACATGAATTCAGGTGAAAATAATTGAGCCATGCTGTGGCAAAAAGGGGCTTAATGTATTTCTGTGATGCATTTTACCAATCAAGCTATCACATAAATACAGATCCATACTAGCCACTTTTTTTAAGAAACGACTTAATCACGAGGTAAACTGGTCCTTGGACACACAGAAAACTGAGCTATAGTGAAAAGTTTCGGCCCAGGCTGAGCGCAGGCTGACCTGGGTCGATACTTTTCGTAGATGCATTAAGCCCCCTTTTCACAGAGCATGGTTCAATTATATAGGTTAGTGGACAATTTGCTCTTGTTCATTCTTTACCAAACTACAAAAAGGTAGACTGGTCCAAAATCATTGCATCTGCAGAAGACAAATGTAGCTTAAATGAAAATATTTTGTCAATGAAAGGGTAGAAAACATTGTGGGAAATGGAGGAAATGCTAGTTGCCAGGATTTTCTCCTTTTCCCACAATGTTTTCAGAAGTTTTTTTTCTCATGGTCGTTAAAAGTCGGGATTGTTTGGGAAAAGGTTAATGAATAAATGTATAATGCATCGTTATAAACACCTGAGATAGCATACAAACCAACACGTAGCTTGGAACCAGCAACATGTGGACTGATGAGATTCTACTGTATAACTTGCTTGTATCGATGTGGAGAAGATTTTTAGGATTACCTGTCCATGGATAAGACTTGAAACGGAAATCCCAGTCTCATTGTTTCTAAAGATTATCGGGTAAAGATTTAGGGTCATTTTTGTACTTTTTCAGGATTGGAAATTCATCACAAGGTTCTGTTTTCTGTCAGCAAAGGGAACATTGAAGTTCACATTTGAGTATCCAGTGGTAAGTGTGAGACTTCCATAAATGAACCATGCAATGTGAAAAGGAGGCTTGATGCATCTGCAAAAAGTATCAACCAAGGTCAGCCTGTGCAGTCCGCGCAGGCTGACCTGGGCCGAAACTTTTCTCCATTGGTCAATATTCTGTATGTCCAAGGACCAGTCTACTTCATGATTCAGTCAATTGTTCAAAAAAGTTGCCATTATGGATCCATGATCATGTGATGGCTTGATTAATAAGATGCATCATGGATGCATTAAGCCCCCCTTTGCCAAAGCACAACTCAAATATTATCATCATCCTTTTTGGAATTGATACAGCTAAGGGTCTTCCATCCCTTACCAAACCATCCCAACTTCTAATGACCCTCAACAGGAAAACTTCTGAAAACATTATGGGAAAAGGAGAAAATGTTGGTAACCAGCATTTTCTCCTTTTTCCACAATGTTTTCTATCCTATCAAAGAAAAATTCCATTATTTGAGCCTCATGTGATAAATTGTCTGCAAATGCTTTAAATTCGGACCATGATTTTGGTGTTTGGTAAAAGGTTAACTGAGTGTCCAGCATGGCACAGTGGTTAGGGCGTAGGACCAGAAATGGAAGAGTTCCATGGTTGGATCCTTAACAGAAGTACTTGGCTTATTGTTGGAGTGTCTGTAGGCAAGACACTTCAGAAAAATCCAGCCCAGTTCTAATGAAATCCTGGCAACACATGACTTTATAAGCTAGTTGTCACAGTGATATGCCCGCAATGATGTTGAGAGAAGTAAAAAATACCATGCAGTCAATCAAGCAACCAACCACTCAGTCAATCAGCCTTTGCCTATGGAAGGACAGAGATTAGGGTGTTGAGTTTGTATTGAAGAAGGTCTGTGTTTGATCCCTGCTTGCAGCAGTGATGTTAGCTTTGGTAAGGCCCTGCTAACCTACAGCCTAGTTCTGGTGAAACCCAAGAAACAGAAGAAAAAGTCTGCCATATATATGATATAACTGACAACTGTTGAAAGCAGCATTTATGAAACACAGGGTCTGGAGTCCAAAACCCAGGCACATTTTGTTCTATCAGTTCTTGCACTGTTATGTGGTTGCTGTTTGTAAATCTTTACCACGAAATGTAACAGAATTCATTCCTCTGTAACCCTTTACCACACAATCCAGAGTTCTTACGACCCTGAAAAAGAAGGCCCTTGAAAAAATTGGGGGGAAAGAAGAAAATGCTGGTATCCAGTTTGTCATCTGCAAATGCTTTCAATTTGGACTGGTCTAAAATTTGGTCCTGTGGTAAAGAGTTAACAGGCATACAATAGGTCATTCAAGGAGATTATCAAGTAAAGTGCCAATATTTTGAGGACAAAGATTAACCCTATACCAAACCATTCCTTGTTTTCACATTCCTGACATTATGAAAACATAAGGGAAAAAGCAGAAAATACGGTTAACCCCTTGCCAAACAACAAAATTTTAGACTGGTCCATTTCGAAGCAATTCAAAGAGGACAGGTCAAATGTTTTTCAAATGATGATACATGTATTTGTTCTTACATACATAGAAAACATTGTGGGAAAAGGAGGAAATGCTGGTTACCAGCATTTTCTCCTTTTCCCACAATGTTTTCAAAAGGCTTCTTATTCAGGTTTGTTAAAACTCAGGATTGTGTGGTAAAGGGTTAACCAGCATTTTCTCCATTTCACACAAGCCCATCTATTGAGCCCTATCAATTTGTCATTTCCAAATCTTTCAAATTGCACACATTTAAAACTTTGTCATCTAGTATAGGGTTGAAGTTGTTTATAGGCCTTACTAACTATTCCACAGCCTGGTATTTAATAAGGTTAATCTCCTTCAAATTATATACACATTAAATGTATGCTCATATTTAACCCTTTTCCACACAATCCTGGATTTTCACGACCCTGGAGAAGTGGCCTTTTCAAAACATTGTGGGAAAAGGAGAAAATGCTGGTAACCAGTTAACCCTGGGGTAGCTCAGTTGGTAATGTACAGGACTTGAGAACAGGAGGTTGCTGGTTCGATCCCTGACTCGGCCAATGTCTTTCCGAGGATTGATGATAGTCATTGCGACAGGATTCATTCCTCTCTCACTGCTTTCCATTGTTTCGATGATGGCTATGTGGGAAAGCAGCCAGTAGCTTGGAAAGAATATTGTGCGCAGTATTGGTAAAAGAAACTCCAGGAAATCATGGATAGGTGCACTGGCCACTGTGATACAACTGATGAAAACGTTGTTAAACACCATATAATCAATCAATCGATTTTCTGAAAATGCCCTACTATCCCTATTTTTTTTATAGGAAAATTGAAAATTCTATAAAAGGGCCAAAAAAGGTGCCTTATTATGATGGAAATCTGTATTTTCAGGGTCCAGCAAGGCCATTTTCCCAAATTGTCTATTAATCTATGGAGAAAAGTTAAGAGGGTGGGGGTGGGTTGTTATACTCACCAAATCTCATATTTTGGATACTGCAAGTCAATGATCTTCAGGACCCCTTTCAATAAAGTTTATTTTCTCTCTGCGTTTCCTTTGTTCGAGGTTATTCCTGGTCATTTATTGCTCTCATGGAACATCTGGTAACAGAGATTCTGATACAGAATCAGACCAGTTTAGTGGCCGAGTATACTCCCAATATTTACTAGATCATTTTTTGGTTGCCTTTCAGAAAAACGTCTTGTAATTTGACCAAAGGCATATCAGTCGACTATTGGATACAATATATCTTACTTAATTAAGAAAGTACATCCTGCATCATAATATGGCTGCCACATCAAAACAAAGATTGTCACCATTAAAAAATGAAGTTTTTATCTCTCAATTTTCATTCAGAAGAAATTGAAAAGGACTCAAAAAATATACAGATCAAATTGAATGGAAGCCTTTTGCCTCCATGCCCATACACATAGAGGATTTTTATATATTAATGAACATGATCAAGTTCAAAGGGTTAATTATTAAAAGAACTACGTGCTTTAAAGTATCAACCCCTGCCATGCTTTTAATTAACTTTACGCCTTGCATATTAAATACCTTTCTACACCTTTGCAGAAGAAGGCATGTCATTTTCAAATGGAAAATTGTTCCAAAAGCCAGTTTGTTGCTTTTGTCATAGTGTGTTCTTTTCAATGACCCCTTTTGGGGTAAAAGGTTATAGCTATACTTCCTGAAACAAGGCACATACAGCCAGCATTATCTCTTATTCCTAGATAGTGTTTCCATGAGAGCCTGTCTCTTGTGTTTTTGAGGCAATGATTTCTTTGGTGACGCAGTAAAATTCGCTGTGTGTGCTTTTTCTGACATACCCAAAAGTATCTGTAAAAGCCACACAATAGTTTACAATGCACACCATGACTTGGAACGGAAAAACTAGGGGGCAAAAGAAGTTTTGTATTCGGAGATTGAAGATTTTGTTGGCCTTGACTATTTACATCGAGAGATTGTGTCATGTAGCTTAGTGTCTGAATCAGATTTTATTGATAATTATCTATAACTATCTGCCCTTGCTGCACCAAAAAAGGATTAACCCTTTACCGCACAATGCCACCATTTGACGCCCCTAGGAAAGACGCCTTTTGAAAACATTGTGGGAAAAGGAGAAAATGCTGGTAACCAGAATTTTCTCCTTTTCCCTCAATGTTTTCTACCCTATCAAAGATAAACTGCACCATTTGAGCCACATTGAAATTGCCGTCTGCAAATGCTTTCAATTTGGACAAGGCTAAAATTTTGTCGTCTGGTAAAGAGTTAAAGAAAACATAATTGCTACCGACTGATTTGTTTCTGACACATTCACACATTTCAAACTCTGTTTTATAATAATCGACAAGGTAAGGAATAACTATAGGACGAATGTCAATTTGTCATCCCTTTCGACCATTTCCATTTATCTGCGTTTAAGATGTGTATGGTCTGACACGTATTCTAGCAGCTCTCCAAATCGGAACATCAGACAAACTGAAAAACAAAAAACAGAATAAATCTTGCAGACTTCTCTGCTGTCCCTTTCACAAGTAAACCCTCCAAAATAGAATAAAGCTAATTAAAAAAAAAAAAAGAGTAATAGAAAGTTTTTATTGTGGAAGTAGCTTTAAATAGGCACTAAAACAGTGACCCTCAGGATTTCTGTATGATCCTCAGAAATTAAGAAGGGGTCCTGCATGGCTCAGTGGTAAAGTGTTGGACTCGTAGCCTGGAGGCCATGGGTTCGAGTCTTACCTAATCTGCTGGGTTTTTCGTAGGCGTGTCCTTGGGCAAGACACTTCAGAGCCCTAGCCTAGTATTTGTAAAACCCAGGAAATACATGAATATGTGAGCTGTCGCCGTGATATGACTGAAATAATGTTGAAAGCGGCGTAAAACACTATTCAATCAATAAATCAATCAGAAATTAAGAACAGGGGTCATAGATGACCCTCAAAAATCAAAGCTGGCAGAAACACTGCAGATGCCCCTTTCTTCAGTATGCTTTACCTTTTTTCCAAACATCCAGAGATTTAAGGACTCTCTCTTTGGATAATGGCCCTTGAAAACATTGTGGGAAAAGAAGAAAATGCTGGTAACCAGCATTTTCTTCTTTTCCCACAATCTTTTCCCCTCTTTCAAACACACTTTCCAGCAAATTTTCCACGCTAGTTGTCTTCAAATATTTTGGTTTTGAACTTTGGACTTTACCAAATTGAAAGCATTTCCAGACAACAAATTAAATGTTGCCAGAATGATGATTTTTGTCTTTGATAGGGTAGAAAACATTGTGGGAAAAGGAGAAAATGCTGGTTACCAGCATTTTCTCCTTTTCCCTAAATGTTTTCAAAATCCATCTCTTTCATGGTAGTTAAAAGTCGGGACTGTGTGGTAAGAGGTTAAGGGTTTTCCCTATACTACACAATCCAGAGTTTTAACGAACCTGAAAGAGAAGGCTTTTATAACCATTGTGGGAAAAGGAGAAGCCTTTTCCCACAATACTTTCTACTCTACCATAGAACTTAGCTCATTTGCACAAATTTTGAATTTGCCATCTGCACATGTTATGAAGTTTGAAGAGTCTATAATTTGTCATTTCGGAAAGGGTAATAGGGTGTAAGGTGTTTACATTTCTGTGTTCAAATACCTATAGAAAGCTGCCATAAAACTTCATGTTGAAATATGATCCTAGTAAATCTGAAAAAGTATGGCTTATTCAAATACTGCCTTACCCTCTAGCAAACGATTCTATATTTATCCTCTGTTCGGAAGAAAGTTTTTGAAAACATTATGGAAAAAAAGGAGAAAATACTGGTAACAAGTGCAGGGTTTTCCTTGAAGCATGATTTTTTTTTTAAGCATGGGTCATTGTGGACGAAAAAATACATGAGCTTACTTATGATCGTCTTTACAATTGACAATGTAACATTCGCCAATTAATAAGAGAGCCTATCCGAGTAGCCAGAAAAGAATTTCAAGGCCCAATTTAGTTTCACTTAAAATTGACAAAAGAAGTATGACTGGTTATTCATTGAAAGTGGTGGCATCAAATGAGACCTATGCATCAAAACAGAACAAACATTCAACCTTGTGCATCATCAAAACACCAGTAGTTATAGTAATCCCAAGTGTTACAATGCATCTATCATGATGTAATAATACAAACACAGGTCATTAAAAGTTTTGGGGTAAATGAATATCACAAAAACACACGCTGTGTCATAAAGGTCTTTTAAGATCTGTAACTTACCTAAATTACATTTTGCTGTGAGCCCCACAAATTCCAGAATGGCTCCCATTTTTTACGACTGGGGGGGTCACAATGACCCCCTATGTTTGTTTTCAAGGGAAAAGCCTACAAGTATTTTCTTCTTTTCTCACAATTTTTATTAACCCTATCATATACAAATCTTTTTACTTGAAGCTACATTTAATTTTTTGTCTGCAAATGCTTTTGAACTGGACATTCTTAAAATTATAGTCTTGTTTGCCCCTTTACCACATGACCCCCCACATTTTAATGATCTTGGAGAAGAAAGCTTTAGAAAAGATCCCACATTATTGTTTGTTTATTTTTCAAATTAATAATTCCTCGCAGTGGCTCTCTTGACAAATGCCACACCAGTTTTTTCAACGCTTTGATTCTAACTATAGACGAGATCATGTACGAATCGGGCTAGGAAGCAGACAATGTAGATCTGAGATCACACTGTGCAGAAATTGCAGTCTGATCTTGATCTATGCAGTTTGTAAAAACAACTTAAACTCTTGCCAAATGAGATAAATAGTCTCATATGATTTTCAGGTAAAGAATCGGGGAAAAATAAAAAGTTTATTCCTTTACCAAACAATCTGATGTTTTAACAACCCTGAAAAATAAGGCTGTTGAAATTAACTGCTAAGCAGCATCTTCTCTTTTTTTCATAATGTTTTCTGCCCTACCAAAGCCTAATCCCATCATTTGAGCCAAATTTGATTGGCTGTCTGCAAAATTAATGTTTTTAACTCTTTACCAATTGACAACATTTTTGGCCCGTCCAAATTGAAAGCATTTGCAGACGACAAATTAAATGTAGCTTAATTGTCGATTTCTGACTCTGATAGGATAGAAAACATTATGGGAAAAGGAGAAAATGCTGGTAACCAGCTGGTTACCAGCATTTTCTCCTTTTCCAACAATATTTTCAAAAGCCTTCACCGTCAGGGTCATTAAAACTCGGGATTGTGTGGTAAAGGGTTAACATGGACAGGTCTAAAATTTTGTCTTCTGCTAAAGAATGAATTTATTTTGGAAGAGGAATTCGCTTGTTATAAGGAATTTCTTCTTTTACCACAAAGTTTTCAGATATAGTCTGCTGCAAGATTGAGAAACCCTCACCTGCAGAAAAATGTGATTTGAAATATAAACCTAACGTTACTTGATTATGTACAGTGCTCTGGCAAAAGGTGATTTAATGCATTGACATGATGCAGTATATCAAGCAAGTTGTTACATTATTATGTATTATTGTAACAGAGCATAACTGCCGAGCCCCTGTAGCTCGGTCGATAGCATACAGGACTGGAGAACAGGAGGTCACTGGTTTGACCCCGGGCTCGGCCAATTTCTTTCCGAGGATTGATTATAATCATTGTGACAGGATTCATTCCTCTCTCATCGCTGACCATTGTTTCGACGATGGTTATGTGGGAAAGCAGCCAGTGGCTTGGAAAGAACATTGTACGTAGTACTGGTAAATGAAACTCTAGGAAAGCATGGATAGGTGCACTGGCCGCCGAGATATAACTGAAATAATGTTGAAAACAGTGTTAAACACCATACAATCAATCAATCCATCAATACAGAGCATAACTCAATCACGATTCGTTTGTATTTCAGAGCTATGGACCACAGAACATTTTACTGTATTACGATACTCCAGACCAATGGGATGCCGTGTACAAAAGTGATAAGGTAAGCCAGTCATTTCCGTTTTAATTTAACCCTTTGCCACACGATCCTGAGTTTTAACGACCTTGAGAAAGACAGTGTATGATAACATTGTGGGTAAAAGGAGAAAAATGCAGGCAACCAGCATTTTTTTCCTTTTTCCAACAATGTTTTCTGCCCTTACAAAGAGAGAAATTGTCTTTTGATGTAAATTTGTCACCTGCAAATGCTTTCAATTATGTCCAGTGGAAAATGTTGATGTTTGGCAATGAGTTAAAGTTTCCACCAGTTAACTCTTGACCAAACGACAAAATTTTAGACATGGCCAGATTGAAAGCATTTGCAGACGACAAATTAAAGGTGACCCAAATGATGAAATTTGTCATTGATAGGTTAGAAAACATTGTGGAAAAAGGAGAAAATGCTGGTTACCAGCATTTTCTCCTATTCCCACAATGTTTTCAAAAGGCTTCTTTCTCAGGGTTGTTTAAAGTCAGGATTGTGTGGTAAAGAGAAAACTAAATTTCACACTGATCCAGATTCAAAGTATTAGCAGATTTCAAACTTAATGAGGCTCAAATAATGGGATTTTTCTAATGAAAACATTGTGGGAAAGAGAAGAAAATGCTGTTTACCGGTATTTTGTCCGTTTCACATGTTTCCAAAAGCCTTAGATTCCCCCCCCCCCCCCCCCCCCCCGAGTTCTTAAAATACAGGTCTGTTTGGTAAATAACTTAATAAACAAACTGTTCAACCCTTTACCACACAATCCTGACTTTTAACGACCCTGAGAAAGAAGTCTTCCGAAACCATTGAGGGAAAAGGAGAAAATGCTGGTAACCAGCATTTTCTCCTTTTCCTATAATGTTTTCTACCCATTAAAAGTCAACTTCAACAATTAGAGCCACATTTAAATTGTCGTCTGCAAATGCTTTCAATTTGGACAAGTCTACATTTTTGTCATTTGGTAAAGAGTTAATCCTTTACCTCACAATCCCGGCTTTTGACGACCCTGAGAAAGAAGCCTTTTGAAAACATTGTTGGAAAAGGAGAAAATGCTGGTAACCAGCATTTCTCCTTTTCCCACAATGTTTTCTACCCTATCAAAGAAAAATTGCACCATTTTGGCCACACTGAAATTGTTGTCTTTAAATGCTTTCAGTTTGGACAAGGCTAAAATTTTTGTCGTCTGGTAAAGGTTAAAAGTAATCTGGAAATCAAATTTTGAAAACAGATATATACAATGTGCTGGTCCTGGCTCTAAACATAGACCATTTTCAGCTCAATGATATAACTCTGTACCTGTCACCGCAAATAAAAATGTTTTAATAGTCTTTGGGTAATTAAATTGAGCGACTTTTCTCATTATTACTGGTAAAGCGAATAGTAATAACGCAAATATTTTCCCAAAACCAGTCAGAAAAACTTTCTTGGTTTTTTTTTTATTTTTTATAACTTGACTGGATAAAAATGATACCAGTTATTGAAACCAGGTATTTAAGATTTGTTGCTATGGGAGATAATATAATTAGTGTTTCCGTTGTGACTGGAAAAAAAAAGTCAGAGTCCAATGTTAGAATTTTTTTTGAGGACTAGTGATGATCAAGGCAGGGAAAGTGCTTTTTTGAAGGCACTTGTCCTGCAGGACAAGACTTAGTGCCTTTCTGGAAATGTTTGTACCCTGTTTAGGGTGGATAAAATATGGGATTGTTGGGTAATGGGTCAAGAGTGGCTGAACTACCTATGTTACTTCTTAGAATAAATCATATTTGTTAGAACAGATCACATTATGGATTATTTGACCAAAAAATATTAGAAAACTGTCATGAACAGGGTAATTTTGGAGTGTTTTATAGACATTTTTCTCACCAGGGATGTATAGCACGAGAGTCTGTACTAGACATAAACAAGCTACAAATTATCAACCTCACCACCTTGTATAGCATGTCTGGTTGTGTCATTCAAACCATAGATGGTATCGATAAGTATTCTTGTCGGGGCGGTAGAACGTTCCGATCTTCTCGGGAGCGCTGGTGGTACCTTGCTGTTAGTCATTGCTATAGAGATTCGACGGATGTAAGTCTTGGAGTGGAACTAATGATGATGAAGATGATAATTTTAATTCTTTTGCAGAGATATTGATGATATGGTATTTTTGTATCCTGAAAAAGCAGAATTTCTTTCCTTACTCGACTCATTTTGTAATAAGTTACACAGGCAATTTGTGAAAACCTGTGGCATAGGTTTCTAGAGATAGAGGAATATAGCACATTTTGAACACATAATATGTGTACATCTTTATCTCTGTGTTTTTAGTGAGGTTTCACTGATTAACCCTTTACCACACAATGCCGCCTTTCAACGCCCCTGGGAAAGAAGCCTTTTGAAGTATTGTGGGAAAAGGAGAAAATACTGGTAACCAGCATTTTCTCCTTTTCCCACAATGTTTTCTGCTGTATCAAAGAAAAATTGCACCATTTGAGCTACATTGAAATTCTCGTCTGCAAATGTTCTTATTTTGGACAAGGCTAAAATTTTGTCGTCTGGTAAAGGGTTAAACAATATATATCATCTTTTCTAATGAGTCACTTATTTAATACGAAGTGTTTCAGACAAAATTTGATTTGTTCACCAAGTTAACAATTGTCATGCACAATCTCGAATTAAAGACACTTTTTTTTCACCCGTAGAGTGCTGAATAAAGGTCATGACTACATGGCAGAGGAAAAAAGACAAAAATATTGCCAGTTAACAGCTACAGTGTTTTCTAAAGCCACTGTCCTCAGAGGGTCTGTGAACTCTTTCCCACACAACAAAATTGTAGACTCACCCAATTAGGTGTATTTGCAGACAACAAATGTAATGTAGCTCAAAAGATGATTTCTTTCTTTGAAATGGTAGAAACATGGTGGGAAAAGGAGAAACTGCTGGTTACCAGTTTATTTCATCTGCAGATGATTTCAATTTGGACCTGTCTAAACTTTTGTCATTTGGTAAAGAGTTAGAATAATCCATTGTTTATAGACCTTCAGTTTATTTCTCAGTTCCTTGTAGCTCAACCAGTCACATGTGAAAAAGGGTTGTGAGAATGAATCCTGGCTTGGCCAAATGCTTTTCAGTTTAAGAGCAAGTGGCCTGGAGAGAATGTTGTGTGAATTACTTGTACAAGAAACTCCAGAAACACATGGATAGGTGCATTTGTAGTGATGATATGACAGAACTGACTCTTAGAAATGTTTTTTAGTAAAAAAAAAATTATATTTGTTTTTCTAGAGTGAGATATGCAAAGAACAATATCTCCTTTGATGTTTTTTGTTGCAAGTTCTATCTCTTATTTACTTATTTTCTTACCAAGCCTTGCAGTCAAAAGTTAGAACCCCTGACCACAACACAAGTCATTGAAATGACTTTAGATGAGCCAGGGGCTGGGTGTCATATTGCCAATGTAACAGATGCTCCAAGATATGTTTGTAAAGCTTCCAGAAGGTTTAAATCTTCTAGGGAACGTTGGTGGTTTGTTGCAGTGAGTCGCTGTGACCAGCCAATTGGGCTTGTAAGTTAAATATGGGACTGGAACCTGGTAGTTTCCATAGTATACAATGCGCCTGAAATCAGACATAAAATTTAACTGGCCTTACCAAACGACAAAATTTTAGACTCATCCATATTAAAAGCATTTGCAGACAACAAAAATATTGTGATGCAAAAATGGAAATTTGGTTTGGGAAGGGTAGAAAACATTGTGTGAAGAGGAAAAAATGCTGGTTACCAGCATGTTCTCCTTATCCAACAATGTTTTCTTCCTTTCGAAGTCAGATTCCTATTCGGCTCACTGGTTACGACCTACACCTTACCTAAGAAACTTTCCCTATCCAAGACACCAACCATCTATTCTCAATGAGATTTTCTGTCACAGCAAATCATGTGTCTCAGAATGAATAATTAGATTTTGAATGGATGGTGAATATGGCCCAAGATGCACCTTATCCATCCATACCTCACCTCTGTAGCAGGGCTTTATAGTGGGTGAATAGAGATACTAATGTCACATTTGAATTATGTTAGTCTGTTAGTACAGAGTGGATGACCTACAGTATTTGTCTGGAAAATAGACACCAATCCTGTATCAATCTATCCAGTCTATTAATTTACCTAAAACAAAAGGCATTTGAAAACATTGTGAAAAAAGGAGAAAATGCTGGTAACCAGCATTTTCTCCTTTTCTTACAATGTTATCATACCCTTTCATAAACAAGCCCTTGATCTCAGCCGTCATTTGATAATTAGTTTCTCTGCAAATGCTAAATTTTGACAAGTCTAAAGTTTTGCCCCTTGGTGTAAAGGGCCTTTCAGAACTGTAGTTGCCTTTGTGGCCAGTTTAGCTCAAGAGGAGACTGCACAAAATGTGTAACCTGTAGTGCAAATTGATTTGGTTTTAATTCTTAGTGAGCTCAAATCATGGACAACTTAAAAGGAAAAGACCTTGTGAAAATGTTGTGGGAAAAGGAGAAAATGCTGGTAGCCAGCATCTTCTCCTTTTTCCACAATGTTTTCTACCCTGTCAAAAAAACTTGGGTTCATTTCTACTTGGTACAAACGAACCCAAGTTTTTTTCAAATTTGTCCTCTGCAGATGCTTTCAATTTGGGAGGGGCTAAAATTTGTCGTTTTGAAAAAGGTTAAACATTTTAAAACATATTTTAATTATGTTGCTCTAGCATACCATACTTAGCATTTCGTACAAGGTGAAATAAAATTAGTCTGAATGATTAAATTGATCCTGTTTTTCTCTATTGACAGACTTGTACAGAAAAAATTTCAGTCTTGAGCATTGAAAATAACCAGATCATTGACCTCTCAACTGGATCTGCCAGATCTGGCTGCGAAATTAAAACTATAGATGGTACTGATAAATATTTCTGTACCGGGGGTCGAACATTTAGGTCCGCAAGGGAAAGATGGTGGTATATTGTTGTGAGTCGATGTGACCAAGAGATATCTAGCGTAAGTTATATTGAGCAGCCGAGAAAACCTATATATAGCTGCAAGGAGCCTGCATGACACAGCATTTCTGTATATATTTGCGTATAAAATAATTGTTGCACATTCTTTTCAGTGCTTTGATCTTTAGTGCTCAAGCTGCAATCAAATCGATGCCACCACAAGCTACATGGTTAAGTACTGTTTACACTTTGGTACTTGCTAAAACAAAGCATGTACATGTATTGAACTGTAAGACCACAAAGTAGGTAAAACTTGTATATTTCAGTCTGTTGAAGTAATTTTAGGCTGTTTTAACCCTTTCCCAAACAAGCCCTGGTTTTCACATGCCTGCAGTACAAGTCTTTTGAAAACACTGTGGGAAAAGGAGAAATTGCTCGTAACGAGCAATTTCTCCTTTTCCCACAGTGTTTTCTGCCCTTTTTCAGACCTTTCTGCCATTTTTATCAAATTTAAAATTGTCGTCTGCAAACTCTTTCAATTTGGACCAGTCCAAAATTTGTCGTTTGGGAAAGGGTTAACAGGAGTGTTTTTTCAAAATTTCAGACAAATTACTCAAATCGCAAATGATCAGACTTCACACATTATGCAGTCTAGTCTTCATCTACAGAAGTTGCTTTTATGTTAATTTTGTAATTAAAATTTGACTATAAAATATCACCTGCTTTTAAACAAAGTGAGTTTTGGGTGAAAATTATGATAAATGAATCTTGTAGTGGCTGTGATATGCTTGAAGCTTGCAAAGGGAGATCACTGTGGTACCGGGTTTTTTTTTGCATGGAGCTAAGCTAGTCAAGCAAATTTTGTTTGTATTGTATAAAGCTAGTCAGCGAGTTTGTTTTAACTCTTTACCACACCACAAAAATTTAGACTTGGCCAGATTGAAAGCATTTGCAGACGGAAAATTTAATGTTACTCAAAACATGAATTTTGTTTTTCATAGGGAGGAAAACATTGTGGGAAAAGAAGAAAATGCTGGTTGCCAGCATTTTCTCCTTTTCCCACATTGTTTTCAAAAGGCCTTGTGGTCAGGGTCAGTAAAAGTGGGCATTGTGTGGTAAAGGGTTAATAGCATGTTATAGAGGAATTCTTTAACCCTAAGAGTGCTGAATCTCTTAATCCTTTCCCAAACGACAAATTTTGGACTGGTCTAAATTGAAAGAGTTTGCAGACGACAATTTCAGATTTGATGAAAAAGGCAGAAAGTTATCAAAAAGGGTAGAAAACACTGTGGGAAAAGGAGAAATTGCTCGTTACGAGCAATTTCTCCTTTTCCCACAGTGTTTTCAAAAGACTTGTACTGCAGACACGTGAAAACCAGGGCTTGTTTGGGAAAGGGTTAACTCATTACCACACAATCCCAAGTTTTAATGATCCTGAGAAAGAAGCCTTTAAAAAACATCGTTGGAAAAGGAGAAAATGCTGGTAACCATAATTTTCTCCTTTTCCCACAATGTTATCCTCCCTATGAAAAACAAAATTCGTGTTTTGATTAACATTAAATTTGTCGTCTGCAAATTCCTTCAGTTTAGACTAGACTAAAATTTTGTCGCCTGGTAAAGAGTTAAGGGCCACTTGTGTAGTAGATAAAGAAATTTCTTCGTTTTCTTTTTTCAGAATTGTTTTTCCCACAATGTTTTCAAAAGGCTTCTTCTTCAGGTTTGTTGGAAGCCAGCATTATGTGGTAAAGGTATAACACTTTACCCCAAAATATGTTGTAGACCAGTCCATATTGAACGCATTTGCAGAGGCGGAACTAAATATTGATAGAATGATGAGATTTGTCTTTGAAAGGGTAGGAAACATTGTGGAAGGGCAGAGAATGTTGGTTACCAGCATTTTCTCTCTTTTCAACATTGTTTTTAAAAGCTCTCTTCTTCAGGTTTGTTAAAATTCAGGTTTCTTTGGTAAAGGGTTAAATCTTTGTATGTCTTCTTTTGCCTTATGAGGTTTGATTGCATGCATATGAAGTAATTGGTTATTGAGCATATACCCATGGTGTACAAAAGGCTTGACTGTATGATCACAGTCTCTTACCAAATTCAGATCATTCGTCATTTCATTACCTCGACTGTTAATTTAACCATTCCTATCCGCAGAACTGTACTCAAAGAGAAGCCGTATTGAATCCCCAAAATAATCAAAAAATTGTGCTGCTACCGAATTCAGGAACTAGCTCTGGATGTGAAAGAGTTATTATAAATGGCGAGGATATCTATCGCTGCCAAGAAGATCGAACATTTAGGTCAGCTCGTGAACGATGGTGGTATATTGCCGTCAGTCATTGCGTCAATGACGTAAGTTAGCTAGCATCTTCAACGAAGTTAGAGGGAAACTGACAAAGCTTGTTTTTGTGTTGTTTCTTTGGCTGTTCTGTTATTAGGTAATGCTTGTACTAACAAAATATCTCAACAGGTTGACAGATAATTGGAGCATTATGGCATTTTTTTCCTTTTTCCACAAGATTTTTCCCATACAATGACAAATCCAGTCATTAAAGCCTTTCCCAATATACCAGTCAAAGATTTTTTTGATTAGCAAGCAGTTTCTTCATTTTCCACAATGTTTTCAAAAGCAGACTCATATAGAGTGAGAAAAGTCATTTAAGGTTTGTTGTGTTAACCTTTTCCCAAACAAGCCCTGGTTTTCACGTGTCTGCAGTACAAGTCTTTTGAAAACACTGTGGGAAAAGGAGAAATTGCTTGTAACAAGCAATTTCTCCTTTTCCCACAGTGTTTTCTACCCTTTTGGAGAACTCTATGTCATTTTCATCAAATTTGAAATTGTCGTCTGCAAACTGTTTCAATTTGGATCAGTCTAAAATTTATCGTTTGGGAAAGGGTTAAAAGACAACAGAATGTGATCCATGCCCTGTGAAAAGGGAGTTTAATGCATCTCTATGATCTGTTATACCAAGCATTATGATTCTGGATTCATAAAATCCATTTTGTCCAACAAAAAGTCTGAATCATGAGGTAGACTGGTGCGTGGACATGCAGAAAACTGACCAATAGCGAAATGTTTCGACCCAGGTCAGCTTGCACAAGGGATTGCTAGGTAAAGGGTCAAAAAATAAGAATGCTGTCTTTTATCTGGAGCCCTGTGACATTAACCCTTAGAGCGCCGAATAAACCTATCAGACTGTTTCAAACTAGAAATACAACCCAAATAATTACAATTTCATGGTTGCTTTTGTCTACATTGTTTCAACAAAGCGGACAGTGTAGATCAAAGATCAGGCTGCACATTTTGTGCAGCCTGATCTTGATCTACACTGGCCGCAAAGGCAGCTATAGTCGTGAAAGGTGCTTTAAGGGCTAATAGATTTTAATTTTAGATTAACCTTTTACCACAGTACAAAATTTAGACCTGTCCATATTCAAAGAATTTTACAGATCTGATAATGATTTGATATTTTTCAAATGATAATATTTGTCCTTGAAAAGGTGGAAAACATTTTTGGAAAAGGAGAAAATGCTGGTTACCAGCATTTTCTTCTTTTCCAACAATGTTTTCAAAAGGCTTCTTTCATCAGGTTATAAAAACTCAGGATTGTGTGGTAAAGGGTTAAAATTGTTTGTACATTTTTATGCTTGTGCTTGACATTAAGGGTTTGAGAACTATTTTCTTTTTTTCTCTTCATTTATTTACAGAATTTTGCACAAATAGAATATCATTTCTTTTCCTGTAAAATGACTCGTTAACGGTTATCTTTATTATGCTCCCAGTGATGGATGAAAAGGTAGGAAAACATTTTGGGAATAGGAGAAAAGGCTGGTTTCCAGAATTCATTCCTTTTCCCACAATGCTTTGAAAAGCTGTCTACTTCAGGGTTGTGAAGACTCAGGATTGTGTGGTCAAGGCATAATTGACTGTTTTATATCTACTTTCTTGTTTAACTCTTTACCAATCGACAAAATTTTAGACTGGTCCAAATTGAAAGCATTTGCAGACAAAAAAATGATTGTGACCCAAAAATTGAAATTTGTGTTGGGAAAGGTAGAAAACATTGTGGGAAAAGGAGAAAATGCTGGTTACCAGCATTTTCTCCTTTTCCCACAATGTTTTCAAAAGGCTTCTTTCTCAGGGTCGTTAAAAGTTGGGATTGTGTGGTAAAGGGTTAATTAGTATGTAATAGTGCATTATGATCTTTCTGTCTTTACATTATAGTTTTATACAGAGTACTGTTGGCTTAGAGTGATCTTAACACTTTGCAGAGGTAGAGATAGTGGGGGATTATTGTATGAACGAAAATGTGATAATTATTTTGTTAGATATTTACTGGAGTCCATGTTGTTTGTTGGTGAATGGCATTTTGCCGAGATGGTGTTTCGTTGGATTCCATGTATGTTTTATAATGCCAATTGCTAAATTCCAAGATTTATTTCATGAAAAGCTGTGTCTGGGAGGAAGATTTGAGGCACAATTTGTCAGGATTAGGGTAAAAGTCAGGATTGTGTGGTACAAGGTTAATATGTTTTAAATCCAAGGAGCTGTATGGTACAATACCCCCACTTACTTCAGGCTCTCTATAACAGTCAAACTTGCAATAAGAGACCACCTGAGGGAACAAGGAAAACTGTTCTTTCAAGACAAACTGTTCAGCAATTCAGGTTTATTATAGTTTGACCATATTGAGTGATAACCTCATCCTTAGACCTCCAAGCACGACTTATGAACATGCAATCTGATCTTAGCTCCACACTGTCTGAAAATTTGTAAGGTATCCCTACAGAAGCAGCTAAAATTGTGGGCTTTATTTTTCATTTATGAAATTGGTGTGATAAAAGATGCCATATGCCTTCTTCTACCCCAATTTACTTGCCTCCTGTTGTTACATGAATCCACTGATTTGTCCACTGATTTGTCTTTAACCCTTTACCATACAGTCCCGACTTTTAAGGACCCTGAGGAAGAAGCCTTTTGAAAGCATAGTGGGAAAAGGAGAAAATGCTGGTAACCAGCATTTTCTCCTTTTCCCACAGTGTTTTTTACTCTACCAAGGACAAATTTTGTCATTTGAGCCACCTTTTATTTGTCTTCTGCAACTGCTTTCAATTTGGATCAGTCTGAATTATTGTCGTTTGGTAAAGGGTTAAAGACAAGCTACTGTTCAGTACAGGACTGGTGGTCTGTCATGCAAGTTTGATATTGGATAGTTTTATTAAGGCAAAATATGTGTGTGTGTTGTGATGCATGTTACTTTGCATGTTGCTATTGTCTATCAGTGTAATCCATTTGCAGAATGTAGGGGGTATGCTATAACTTTTTTTTCCTCATTTCCTTTTTGTATTAATTCATTTTTGCACCATCTTTTAAAAACTCTTTTCCACCTATAAAATACCTCTAACTACCTTAACTATCTGTCCTTGATTCTTTATCATTACATATTCAGTTAGAAATTGTTTATATGGTTTTTGATCAAAAACTTGATTTTTAAAAAGAAGGAAATAAAAGATGCTCTAATAGCTTTACTCTTTATCACACAGTCAGGAGGTTAGACGACCATGGTAAAGAAAGCTTTTGAAAACATTGTGGGAAAAGGAGAAAATGCTAGTCATTGTTATAAAATTTCTCCTTTCTTTTTTGTTTTCAATTTAAGGCTGTTTATCTGGCTTGTTAAAACCCAGGATTGTGAGGTAAAGGGTCAGTTCATTTCCTGGAACTTCATACATGTAATACTTTTAAAGCAATTTTTAAAGCATAAACAGTTATTTACTGAAGTAGCTGAAATTTTCACATCATTTCTTTTTAATGTAATCAAGATTTATTAAGCACTTGAGTAAATTATTTTCAATGAGATAGTAGCTTCTTTTCTAATTGTAATTGTTTGAAAAGCATTTAGAGTAATCACCTTTTGTTAATCATTTCATTTGATTATCTGTTCATTCTTATTTACTTGTAGGTACTAAGACTTATTTTTTTTTTAAAAAAAGTCATAATTTTAATGTCAGGATTAACCCGATTTGGCTTTGTTTATGTGCTTATTTTGTGGACACAAACCATTCCAAATGTCAGTCTTGTATCGGAATCAGATTCTTATGACTATCTGGAAAGTCATATGACTATGATTCTTATGACTATCTGGAACGTCTCACTGAAGAAAAATATTTATAACCAGTATTGCTGAAAATTATGCGTGTAAGACACTGGGACAAAAAAAAAGGCTATTGAAAACATTTGGAAAAGCAGCAAAATGCTTGTAAGCAGTATTTTCTCCAATTCTCACCATGTTTTTTCTACTTTTGTGTCAAATACAAATCCCACCATTCAAACAACACTTAATTTATCATCTGCGAATGCTTTTAGTCTGGACAAGTAACTAAAATTTTGTATTATGATAAAAAGTTTATCTATTTAGTGCAAATTAAACTGGTATTTAAAAAAGGCATTGCATTTATTAACTTTTTAAGAAATGACAAAATGTTGGAAACTGTTTGGAAAATGTTTCCAAAATGAAAGCATTTGCAAACAATATATGAAATGTTGCTGAAATGATGATTTTTATCTTTGATCCGGTAGAAAACATTGTGGGAAAAGGAGAAAATGCTGATTACCAGCATTTTCTCCTTTTCCCACAATGTTTTCAAAAACCCTCTTCCTTAGGGTTATTAAAAAATCGGGATTGTGGGATAAAGTGTTAACACTGGTTCTCATTGGTTTACTTTCTTTTTTAGCCACAAGGTATCAGATTAGATTACAAAATCCACATGACCAATGGGCCAGTAGGGGATTATCTACATAGAGAGTACTCGGCTGACGAGTTTTGTAAGTAATTTTCTGTGTTTGAACATGTTTCATATGCTGAGCTGAAGTCACTCAGTCAACTGACACACACAAACAAATTGGTTTCTGATTCAAGAATTTTTGTTTTTTTAACCCAGTATCACATCCAAGAGTTTTAGCAACCCTGAAGAAGAAGACATCTGAAAAAAAGAAGAAGACTTTTTAAACGGTTTGGGAAAAGGAGAAAATGGTGGTGACCTTTTCCCACCATGTTTTCAAAACCAATTTTTTCATCTTTTTTTAACTCTTTACCACACAATCCCGACTTTTAACGACCCTGATAAAGAAGCCTTTTGAAAACATTGTGAGAAAAGGAAAAAATGCTGGTAACCAGCATTTTCTCCTTTTCCCACAATATTTTCTACCCTTCCCAACACAGAGTTTAATTTTTGAGTTACAATGAATTTGTCGTCTGCAAATGCTTTCAAGTTGATGACTCTTTTATTTTGTCGTTTGGGAAAGAGTTAAACAAAGCTGTCTGTCTGCTCTTTCTGCTTCACATCCCATCCTATGTGCCACATTAATTATGTAGTGTGCAGATTCTTTCAAATATGTCTAGTGTAAAACTGTTTGTTTGGTTAAGAATTTAGGGAGCCCTTTTAGATTTCTTGGCTGGGGTTTAAATTTTTTTGTGTTGACCCTTTCCCAAACAAGCCCTGGTTTTCACGTGTCTGCAGTACAAGTCTTTTGAAAACACTGTGGGAAAAGGAGAAATTGCTCGTAATGAGCAATTTCTCCTTTTCCCACAGTGTTTTCTACCCTTTTTGAGAACCTTCTGCCATTTTCATCAAATTTAAAATTGTCGTCTGCAAACTCTTTCAATTTGGACCAGTCCAAAATTTGTCGTTTGGGAAAGGGTTAAACACTGATATACTACTACTAAATTTACTTTTTTTGCAAACCTAAAGAAACTGGACAGTTTCATTCTGTGAAAAGGTGCAAATTCCTTGACCAAATATACAGTTTTCTCACTTTGGATTAGGGAATGTCATTGATGAGATCAAATATGATGTCTTCATACTTTATTTGAATATGATCCCACATAGTCAACAAGTTTGGACCCATTTCTTTGTCTAGTATTTTCTGGACAATAAGCCACTGCACTGTATAGGCCGCAACCTTTTACTTTAACCACTGTAGAAATAAAAATTATCGTATAGGCTGCTTCGACACATATGCCGCAGCCCACACTCTTCGTTAATGTGCAACGTCATCCATCTATAGATAAATATACCGGTATATGTATGATAATAAACACATGAAACAAACTTACCCGTTATTTTTTTTTTCATTCCATTGGAGTGATTTCCCCTCCTGGAGATCAAATCACTTGAAGGACTTGAGACTGTTAATCATTCGTTTATCCATAGTTGAATGTTTTAAGGAATTTCAGAATGGTCACTTCGATTACGCCTTAAATTACATTGGCAGTTAACCACTGATTGCTACCAATCAACATCATCAATTAACAGGTGTGAAAGGCAAGGTCGGTCTCAAGTTTAACATATTCTCAAGTTTGCAGGCAGATTAATTTATCTATTAACATAAATGTCCATATTAGTGTTTGGAAAATACTCTAGGGGCGTGAACCAAACTGGGGAATTGTTTGTTTTCAGTTTTACAGGCTACACTAAAAGATCATTTGGAAAAATAAAATTAATGTATAGGAAATTTTGTCTTAAAGGCAGCATCTTTGAAAATGTCCACTTTTTTAACAGATAGGCAGTAGTCTATTGTTCGGAAAATATAGTGACATTTCTATAAGTACTTAAGCCATCTTAAAATTGGCTGGATTCTCAAAAATAGATTTGGGGAAATTGCTTTGTAACTATTATCACCATTCAATTCAACATGCATACAAAAATGCATGTACTTATTTTGCTGTCATAATGTTTGTCACCTTGACTGATGTGAGTCCAAGCCCCCAAAAATGTAGTAGGTTTTTTGGGTCTCTTTTTTTTTTTCTCCACAAGACATTATTGAAAATAACCAAAAATTTTGTTGGAAGGAATTTAACTAATTTCTCCACGTTTGTTAAAAAACGATATGTGTTTACCAAGTCTGTTATATTTTATTTCTTTACTGAATTACAAATTTTTGGTATGGACCCAAACTGATAGCTGGAAACCAGCATTTTCTCCTGTTCCCACAAAGTTTTCTACCCTTTCACAAGAAACTTACATCATTTGGGCCACACTTAATTTTTCATCTGCAAATGGTATTTGGACGGGCCTAAAATTTTGTTGTTTAGTAAAGGATTAAAAGAAGGTACTTTAACATCAAAGCACCAGAAGGTACTTTAACATTAAAGCACCTTTAACAAATATAGGTGACCTTGTGGCCAATGTAGATCAAGATAAGACTGCACAAAACATACAGTCTGATCTTCGGTAGCTACTTGGACAAGTGTGACCTTGTGATTGCAATTTTTTAGGTCGTAGTTATAAGACTGAAAGTGTCCATTGGGTTTATTCAAAATTCAAAGGGTAAGCCTTTTACCACATAATCCAGACTTCAAATGACCTTGAGGAAGAAGGCTATTGAAAACATCGTGGGAAAAGGAGAAAACGCTCCTTTCCCCACAATGTTTTCTATCCTATGAAAGACAAATTCCATCATTTGAGTCACGTCTAAAATGTCGTCAGCAAATGCTTTCAATTTGGACAAGCCTACTTTTTTATCGTTTTTTGAAGAGTTAAAGTTCTCTATTCTCACATCTTTGTATGTTCAAAATTTATGTTGTTTCAGATATTCTACCAATCAGCTGTGCATTCCTGGGAGCTTATGTGCTATTATGTATCTTAACAATCATATGTGCAGGTTAGAAATTTCTTACTTGCTGATAGGATTATATCAGTCTGGCCCAGATTGGCTGTCTGTCTCTCTGTCTTTCTGTTCATCTTGTGCAGCTATCCATAGTTCTTGCAGGAATTTATTGAAACAAACCATTTTCCATGGCTATCAAATACACTTATGCATCTTATATAAACTCAATCAGTTTACCTTTTACCAAACATTCCTGTGTTTTAACAACCCTGGGAAAGGAGGCATTTGAATACATTGTGGAAAAAGGAGAAAATGCTGGTAACCAGCATTTTCTTCTTTTCTATCAATGTTCTCTACCTTTTCTTATACTAATCCAATTATTTTTGCCTCATGTAATTTGTCGTCTACAATGACTTTCAATTTTGGTGTGAAATCCAAAGGTCACTTGTTAGATTCTCCTGCTCATCCTAGTTCTTTCCGAGGATTAATGATAGCCATTGTGACAGGATTCATTCTTCTTGCACAGCTGTACATTGTTTTCACAATCATTATTTGGGAAAGCAGCCAGTGGCTTAGAAGGTGTTGTGTGAAGCACTGGTTAAAGAAACTCCAGAAGAGCATGTTGCACGGAGCACTTGTGAAAGAAACACCAAGAAAGCATTGATATGTGCAGTGGCCTCTGTCATATAACTGTAACAATAGCACTGCATGTTGGTGGCAAGCCTTGGCTGCAATTGCTTTTAGAAATGAGCAGTGTTCTGTGAAAAGGGGGCTTAATGCATCTGCAAAAAGTATCAACCAAGCTGGGCTGAAACTTTTCGCTATGAGTCAGTTTGCTGCGGTCCGACGAATCACCGAAATACCGAAATGCTACCGAAACACCGAAATACCCCTATTTTTTTCAATATTAATTTCAGATAACTGATATTAGCTTGCAGTATTTTCTTTCTTTCTTTTTTCTTTAACTGAAAATGCACTCAATGAAAGTATCAATCATTAATGAGAAGAACGATGTTGTTAATATATTCATCATTAATTTACATGGAGAACAATCACCGAAACACTCGCATGTCTGGTCTGTTACACACCGAAATACCCGATCTTGATTACGCCAATCTAGACCCGAAGAATTAACAGTATCATATGATCACATGAATTTATTATTTCTTTGAATGATAAACACACATACAAAATCATTTGCGGACGAAGTAGACCCAAATCAGAATGTAGGTCTCTGATCCATCGAAAGGCACAAATAGCTTGGTTCTGTTCTGTTCTGTTCTGTTAAAGTGATGCAATCGTAATTGAAGGCGTTCGGCTAATATGATCAAACTTATTTTGTGTAAGTATACATGTCATTGTGATTTTTAAAATGGCATGGTTATTATTAATAATCTTATCGGTGGAATTATAATTGTCTTATCAATTTACGCCTGGTAACGTGTTAACCACAGATTTAAAATGGCTGCCGATTTTCCGATTTGGTGATTTTTAATTTCATCTATATCCAACATAAAAGTGAAAACTATATTTGCCAGCATAGTTATGGATAAAAATCAGACACATCAACCTTGTGCACAAGCACAGCTACTGCAGTTAGATTGCGGATGTAGAATCCCTGAATCGACAAATCTTACTACGCCGGGTGGGTATTTCGGTGAACATTTACAGTACCGGTGAGATATTCTGGTGCACATTCTTCATGTCGGGCTTCAGTGGCATGTTGTTATTTTGTCATTAGGTTTTAAACTAAGCCTCTTTCATAGTATGATTACAATTTGTGTCAAACACCACAACTTCAGTTGTTTGAAACCAAAAAAAAAAACATCTAGGGTATTTCGGTGTTTTGGTGTTATTTCGGTATTTCAGGGATTCGTCAGACCCAATTTGCTGTATGTTCAAGGACCAGTCTACCCCATGATTGAGTTGGTTGTTTAAAAAGGTGGCTATTTCGGATCCATAATTATGTGATTGCTTGATTGGTATAATGCGTCATGGAGATGCACCAAGCCCCCTTTTCACAGAGACTGGCTCAAATAAATTGATTCTTAGTGAAAATTCTTAGTTGAAAACGGGGCATAACTGTTTCAAAAATATTTTGATGGCTACCTGCCTTACTAGTATGGGTTCCTTTTTGACAGTTAACAACTAGTCCAAGTTTGAAATCAAAATTGTCAGTAATGACAGAAATATTATAAAATGTCAAAGTTTTTGCTCGACCATGACGAAGCAGACATCGACACAGACGACAACAGGGCTATGACAATACCTCAGTTCGAGAATCTTTTTCATTACAGTACCATGGCTAACGTTCAGATATATGTTACAGTTTGTTTGCATTTACCTGTCTGTTACTTGATCAAATTTGCAGGAGAAACAAAAGTTGTGGTTTATAAGTTTTGCCGAGTGTTTGGTGCTGAAAGAGTGCACTCTTTACCAAACAACAAAATTTTAGACCAGTCCAAATTGCAGACGACAAAATAAATGCAACTGAAAAATTGAAAACTGTTTTGGGAAGGGTAGAAAACATTGTGGGAAAAGGAGAAAATGCTGGACACAATGTTTTCAAAAGGCTTCTTTCTCAGGGTCGTTAAAAGTCGGGATTGTGTGGTAAACGGTTAAGATATAGTATGGTAATAAATTTGAAAACATTTTTACAAAAGGTAAAAGTTCACCCTTTACCATACAATCCCGAGTTTCGCTGACCCATAGGAAAAGGACTTTTTAATAGACTTTGGTAAAAGGACAAAATGCTGGAAACCAACATTTTTTCCTTTTCCCACAATGTTTTCTACCCTTTAAAAGAAGAGTTTAATAATTTGTGCAACATTGATTTGTCGTCTGCAAGTGCTTTCAATTTGGAACGGTCTAAAATTTTGCCATCTGGTAAAAAGTTAAGATATTGTTTTCCAAAGTGGCATCTCCTGAAAGAGGCAAAAAGTTGTCAGTGAGAGATAACAAGTAAAGCAAACAGTTATGAAGAACTACCAGTATTACCTAATTTCAGTGTTTCTCCGCAATCGGCAATTATGGCACACAACGTACAAGATGTACATGGCATCGGTATTTCTGTGGACGTTTTATCTGTTCCTGAACTCACTTGCGTATGGTGTGTATGGTAATGATGGCTTGGAATGGAAGCTTCGGGCAACAAAATACGCAGGTAACAGAGACTGTCTAGGCCTAAAAGTTGTGCTTTCAAAATATGCTGAACTTGTTTACCAAACAATTCCACGTTTTAATCACCTTAACTCTTTACCAATGGCTTGGCCAATTTCTTTCCTGGGATTGATGATAGTCATCGCGACAGGATTCGTTCCTCTCTCACCGCTGACTATTGTTTCGACGATGGTTATGTGGGAAAGCAGCCAGTGGCTTGGAAAGAATATTGTGTGGAGTACTGGTAAAAGAAACTCCAGGAAAGCATGGATAGGTGCACTGGCCGCCGTGATATAACTGAAATAATGTTGAAAACGGCATTAAACACCATGCAATCAATCAATCAATAACTCTTTACCAAACAACAAAATTTTACACCAGTCCAAATTGAAAACATTTGCAGACAACAAATTAAAGGTGGTTTAAATGATGAAATCTGTCTTTGATAGGGTAGAAAACATTGTGGGAAAAGCAGAAAATGCTGGTTACCAGCATTTTCTCCTTTTCCCACAATGTTTTCAAAAGGCTTTTTGTTCAGGGTCTTTAAAAGTCAGGATTGTGTGGTAAAGGGTTAAAGAACCAATAGGGGCCAAAAGGTCAGTGCAGGTGTTAAAATACATTTAAATTTGAATTATAGCATTTAAGTTAGGGAAAATATTGGGAAGATGACAATCTGTTATTGTGTGGTAGGTCCAAGTCGTTAGTCGCTGGCAGAAAAATGAATTTTAAAATCAAGCAAAAAAGTAAACAAAAGAAAGAGTGACCTGGCAACATTTAACCTAGTTTTGAGATTAATATCTATGCCAGCGACTAAGTCTTGGACTATTGTCAAAACTAGGTAAAAGCCTTACAAGAACAGATTGTCATCTTCACAACAATTTCCCTACTTTTAAATGGTATGATTTACATTTAAATGCATTTTAACACCTGCTTTGCTTACTTTTGGCTGCTATTGTTACTTCTAAGGAAAAGGCTCGTGAAATCTTTTTTGGGAAAGGAGGAAATAGAGGATCTTACATTCGTGTTTATGTATTATCATTTTTATCAAACAAGTTGACTAAAAATGTATGACGCGAGCCTTGGCGAGCCTCAAATACATTTTAGTCAACGAGTTTGATAAAAATGATAATACATAAACACGAATGTGAGATTCTATTTATCACATAAAATGAATGACAGACAAACAAGTATCCTGCATCATCACATTCAGTCTACATACCGTTCTGGGTCCATGTTTACAAATGTAGTTCGGTTTGAATTGTGTACATACATAAGAAGATAGATCTGACATGTTCATCGAAAATTGAATGAAACAGTCCATATAGAGCGAGTAAATTTGAAGATTTCCACAATTTAGTGGATTTAAATACCTTTATCTGCATTTTCTGTTCTAATTAAAAATGAAAACCATAAAGCTTTTCACACGTATACGCCTTAGCAACAATGACGTCATTTTCCCACGAAATGGCGAAGTGGTACAAATTCCAGCATGTGTTGTGGTTGGTTTCACTGGCTTCACACACTCATATCTACAGATTGTACAAAACCGGGACCCAAAAAACGATAATACACTAGTGTATTATCTAAAGTAAGTCATGGGTTTAATGCACTGCTGGAGGTGGTTTTATGTGACAAATGCAAGTTAACAATACCTTCTCCTTTTCCCAAAATCTTCTACACTTGCAGAAGCATATTCCATCATTTGAGCCACATTTAACTACATTTAACCTTGTACTAAACAGCAAAATTTTAGACTAATCTATTTAGAAGGAATTTACAGACAACAATTCAAATGCTAGGACTTTTTAAGATTTAAAACCACTGACAGATAATAAGTTGAAGATGACTCAGAAGACTGGATTTGTTGTTGAAAAGATACATGTACCAAACCCTGTTGGAAATAGGACAAATGCTGGTCATCAATATTTTTTCCTTTTCCCCACAATGTTTTCAAAAGCCTTATCCCTCAAGATCATGAAAACACCTCCAGTCCTATTGCTTGAAGTGTTGCACATAGACAGAGGGGATCAAGATCAGACTAGATAGGAAATGCAACCTGGGTCCATATTCACCAACCATTCGTAAGAAAGTTCTTAATCTAATTATAGATTTAGCAAGTAACATGGCTTCTGTTTGTGTAAACCAAACAGTTTAGCCAATCAAATGTTGTTTTACTTTAAAATTTTGAAAACTCTTTAAAATAATACTGTGCTTAAGATTGGTTGGGGAATATAGACTGTGATCTTTGATCCACAGGGACTTTGCCAGATATTCTGACAAAACCATCTTTTAAATTACAATATCTGCATCATTAGCACTGTCCACTTCATTTATTTAGCACCACATTTGACCCTTTGCCACACAATCCTGACTTTAAACAGCCCTGAGGAAGAAAGCTACAGAAAACATTGTCAGCAAAGGAGAAAATGCTGGTAACCAGCATTTTCTCCTTTGCCCGCAATCTTTTCTATTCTATGAAAGACAAATTTCATGTTTTGGGCAGCATATAGTAAATTGTCTGCAGATCCTTTTTGTTTTGAGAAAGCTAAAAGAGTTAACCCTTTTCCAGATAAATCTTGACTTTTAACCCTTTCCCAAACGACAAATTTTGGACTGGTCCAAATTGAAAGAGTTTGCAGACGACAATTTCAAATTTGATGAAAATGGCAGAAAGTTATCCTTACCCTTTTCCCACTGTGTTTTCAAAAGACTTTTACTGCAGACATATGAAAACCAGGGCTTGTTTGGGAAAGGGTTAAAACATTGTAGCAGAAGGAGAAAATGTTGGTAGCTAGCATTGCTTCTTTTGCCTCAATGTTTTCTACCCTATCAAAGACAGAAATCATCATTTGTGCTACATGTAATTTGTCTTCTGCAGATCTATCCTTTCAATTTGGTCTAGTTCTAAATTTTGTCATGTGGTAAAGAGTTAATGTCAAATAATTTTGATTTCATACGGATTGGATTTTCTTTTCAGCTCGCTCCTTTGAGTCCATCAGTATCATGGTGTTTCTGTTAATGTTGATTTTGATTGGAAAGGGATACACCATAACTCGTGGCAAACTGAGCACAGCGTCGACTGTTAAGATCACAGTATTTATGACGCTGTATGCGGTGACCTACGTCGTTATATTTGTGTGGGAGGCTATAGTAAGTTTTCTTGGAACCCCAGAAGCGGCCAAAATTAAACAATGCAGCTATTAAAATGCATTTGAATTTAAATCCTACCCTTTTAAAAGTAGGGAAATTATTGTGAAGATGACAATCTGTTATTGTACGGTCGGTTCAGGTGTTAGTAGCTGGCAGCAAAATGAATTTTATAACCAGGTAAAATGTAAACAAAAGATAGAGAGAGACCTGGCAACTATTGAACTGCTTTTAGAATTAATTTTTCTGCCAGTGACTAACATTTGGAATGACCATACAATAACAGACTGTCATCTTCACAATAATTTCCATACTTTTGAATGGTATTGTTTAGATTTTACCCTTTCCCAAACAAGCCCTGGTTTTCACGTGCCTGCAGTACAAGTCTCTTGAAAACACTGTGGGAAAAGGAGAAATTGCTCGTAATGAGCAATTTCTCATTTTCCCACAGCGTTTTCTACCCTTTTTGAGACCTTTCTGCTATTTTCATCAAATTTGAAATTGTCGTCTGCAAACTTTTTCAATTTGGACCAGTCCAAAATTTGTCGTTTGGGAAAGGGCTAAATGCATTTTAACACCCACATTTTTTTTTTAAATTTTTGGCCGCTATTGGTGCTTTAATATTTACCAAACAATTTCAAGGTTTAACGACCCTAAGTATGAAAGCCTTTCAAAACGTGGGAAAAGGAGAAAATACTGGTGACCAGCATTTTCTCCTATTCCCACAATGTTGCAAAAAGCCTCATTCGCTACAGTCGTTGAAAAACAGGATTTTGAGGTTAAAGATTAAAGTTTATGATTGCTGCACACATAGATTATCTATTCTTGTTGCAGAATGGTTTTAAAACAGGCATGTTTAGATTTTTATGCTGCTAATAGAATTTTCTTGTAAACCACTGATAAATTGATATGAGAAAATATACCTTGCTGTGGATGTGTATAGAAATTAGCAATTATATTCAGTAAAAAGGTGTAATTATGCGTTCAAATAACCATGGTCTGTATTCACTAACCATTCTTTGTTCATAGTCGTATTCTGCAAGATTTTCTAATAGGAAAGTAACACAACTTCTGATTGGCTAAACCAAATGATTTAGAAAAGTAGAATAGTTGGTGAATACAGGCCCAGGTGGTCATTTGCAATCAGTAACTACACAGAGCTCCAGATAGAGGGAGTGATTTTGATTTCAAAATTGAAAATATTAATAATTCTCCACTAAACTCTATGTTATGGGTACTCATTAGAATCGTCTTATCGAGACGATTCTAATGAGTACCCACAACATAGGGTTTGGAAGAGAAATAATGGATTTAGAATACCATCACTCCCTCTTATCTGGAGCTCTGACTACATCTGTTTTTATATGATGAAATGTTATGTCTTTGGGCTCATATAATTATGACTGACACATGTTATTGATCACTTGACATGTTCACAATTCTTTGTGATCCTCTGATGCAAAATCCAGAAATTCCATAAAGAGGTTACATATCTCATTTAGGAAATACCATCCCCCATATTTTTTTGACACTTTTCTATCGTAGTCCTTAAAGGCTTGCCAGTTTTTCCCTTACTTAACTCTTGACCAAACGACAAAAATGTTGACTTGTCCAAATTGAAAGCATTTGCAGACGACAATTTAAATGTAACTCAAATGATGTAAATTGTAAATAATAGGTAAGAAAGCATTGTGAGAAAAGGAGAAAATGCTGGTAACCAGCATTTTCTCCTTTTCCCACAATGTTTTCTAACCTTCCCAAAACAAAGTTCAGTTTTTGGGTTATATTTATTTTGTCGTCTGCAAATGCTTTCAGTTTAGACTAGTCTAAAATTTTGTTGTTTGGTAAAGAGTTAAGGAACAAAACCAACTATTTTTTAGAATAGTTGACTTTAAACATTTATTGTCATTCTTAACTCTTTACCACAAAACAAAATTTTAGACCTGTCCAATTTGAAAACATTTACAGACAACAATTTCAGTGTGGTTCAAATGATATGATATTTCTCTGATAAGGGAGAGAACATTGTGGTAACCAGCATTTTCTCTTTTTCCCACAATGTTTTCAAAAGGCTTCTTCCTCAGGGTAGTTTAAAGTAGGGATTGTGTGGTAAAGGGTTATTTAACCTTCTTAATTAACCTGTCTGAATACAATCAAGGTTTTAAATGACCCTTAGAAAGAAGAGTTTTGGAAATAAAATGGGTAATTGGGAAAACACAGGGAATCACAAACTTCTCAATTTTCAATAATGTTTATATCTTTTCTTTGAAAAATTCGGTCAATTAAGACATTTTACTTGTTGTCTGCAAATCCTTTCAATTTGATTAGTCTAAATCTTTGTTATTTAATGGTTAATGGTATGCTAAAAAAAACAGATCAAGATCAAATTGCAACATGTTACCGAATTTTTTCAGCGTATGAGACCTGCCAATGAAATTATGATTTACTTTTTACCACACAATCATGGGTTTTAACGACCCTGAAGTAAAAGCCTTTGGAAAACATTGTGGGAAAAGGAGAAAATGCTGGTAACCAGCATTTTCTCCTTTTCCCACAATGTTTTCTAGCCTTCCCAAAACAAATTTCAAGTTTTGAGTCGCATTTATCTTATCGTCTGCAAATGTTTTCAGTTTTGACACGTCTAAAATTTTGTCGTTTGGTAAAGGGTTAAAATCAATCATTTCACCAAATTTGATTTGTTTTCTGCAAATGCTTTCTATATGAAGAGTTTAAAATTTTGTTTTCCGTTAGAGAATTAAAATTTCGCAAAACAGGTTTCTGTTGTATCGTCATACATGTTCTTTGTGCATTTTCCAGGTATTTGATCCGGGACTGGTTTTATACCTGTACGAGAGTCCCCCAGGCTATGCATTGATTGCGATGCGGATCATCGGATACATTTGGTTCTGCTATGCAATATTTTTTACGTTAAAACACTACCCGGAGAAAGGAAAATTTTACTATCCTCTCTTCGTCTTTTATACTTTATGGTAAGTAAGTTGTATGACACACCAAATTATGTTGTAACTAGTCGTGCAAGCCATGTTTTGTGAAAAGGGGGCTTAGTGCGTGGACAAAAAGTATCAATCCATGTCAGCCTGTGCGGACATTGGTCAAAACATTTTGCTATTTGTAATTTGTATGCTTGTCCAAGGACCATTGTACCTTTCGAGTCAGTCGGCTATTAGACAACGTGACTTTTTATGGATCCAAAATTATATGACTTGCTTGGTAGAATGCATCATGGAGAGAAATTGAGCCCCCTTTTGCCAGAGCATGGCTTAGTTATTACAGGAATCCTTTTTTTAACAAAAGCAACTAAAGTTGTGCTCAGGAACCTCAGGGTGAAATACACTGCAACCTCATCCACTTGAAGTCCAGTAACTTGCATTGTCAGGAGTCCTGCATTGCTCATTAGTTCGGGTACATTATTTGTAGTGTAGAGTTCTGGGTTTGAGCCTAGTCTATGTCATGGCAGAGGCTTTCTGGAGCCTCTGACATGTTTTGACTAAAGTTAGCTGTCCCTGTGATACTACTGAAATACTGTTTAACCCTTTACCAGACGACAAAATTTTAGACTTTTCCATATTCAAAGCATTTGCACACGACAAAATAAATGTGACTCAAACGTTGAAATTTATTTTGGGAAGGATACAAAACATTGTGGGAAAAGGAGAAAATGCTGGTTACCAGCATTTTCTCCTTTTCCCACAATGTTTTCAAAAGGCATTTTTTCTTTAGGATCATTAAAACTTGGGATTGTGTGGTAAAGGGTTAAGTGGCTTGTCAGCTTAATATACCTGTTCTTAAGTTGCAGTTTCTTGATAGACAACATTTTTATCACGGTGGTCTGTTTCCTATTGAATTAATCATTGATTTTACTTTCAGATTTTCTCCTGCAAGATGTGTCCCAACTCTGATTATAATATGAGCCATTCTCTGGCAAAAGGGGGCTTAATGTATCTCTGTTATACATGTATACTCAAGTCATCACATCATTATTGATCCATAAAATCCAGTTTGAGTAACACCTGTCTCAATCATGAGGTAGACTAGTCCTTTGACATCCAGAAAATTGACCAATAACAACAGATTTAGGCAAGGTGCAGAATGCCCAGGCTGACCTCGGTTGATACTTTTTGCAGATGCATTAAGTTCCTTTTTCCCAGAACATGGCTCACATATATATCAGGGACCACTTTTACCAACCGTTTAATATTCAATTCTAATGTTGAATTCCAAAGCAAGCCATTGTATTGTTTGTCAGAGACAGAATGCCACAGCCAATAAGATGGCTTGCTTTGGAATTTAGGATAAGAACAACATTTAGAATTGTTTGTTAGTATGGACCACAGCCTTTACATGTACATACAAAATTATGCCACACCATTTCAGGTTTTTGGCTGGTCCCGTTGTTATTTTGATAGCAGCCTTTGCTGTTGCCCTGTGGTCACGCAAAAAATCAGTGATAGGCGTTGAAAACTTTGTGGCTCTCTGTGGGCATGTCTGTTTTATGGTGAGTTAAGAATGGCAACAGAAAAGTGCCTATAGCATGTTTTGCATGTGGCATGGCCAATGCAATGCTGTCTCCATATCTATTACAGCTTTTCGCATGGTACAAAAAGGAGGGGGGGGCTGTTTTTTAACTGTAGAAAGCATTAAAGACCCAGTAGCTGCCAAATGTAAACTGTTGTTGTTAAAATATATTTCAAATGTTAAAAAAACTATTTAAAAGTATGGAAAACTATTGTGAAGATGACAATCTGTTTTTTTTTTTGACTTTATTTCTATTTTCTACATAACCCTTTCCCAAACAAGCCCTGGTTTTCACATGTCTGCAGTACAAGTCTTTTGAAAACACTGTGGGAAAAGGAGAAGTTGCTCGTAACGAGCAATTTCTCCTTTTCCCACAGTCTTTTCTACCCTTTTGGAGAAATTTATGTCATTTTCATCAAATTTAAAATTGTCGTCTGCAAACTCTTTCAGTTTGGACCAGTCTAAAATTCATCGTTTGGGAAAGGGTTAATATACAAACAAAAGGTACAGGTAAGGTTGTGGGTGTGTCATCAAATTCTTTAAATTCTGTGTTTACGAAACCTTCATAAAGTTATGATAGAGTTGCATTAATGAGACAATTCTAATGAGTACCCACAACAAGGGTTTGAAAGCAGAACTTTATGTGTCATTGAAACTATGACTATTGAAAACGTTTGTATGAAAAGGAGAAAATACTGGTAACTAGCTTTTTCCCCATTTTTTAATCCTCAGAGCACCAAATAAACCTGCCAGACATTTTCATCCTAGAAATATGACTCAAATAATTGCCATTTCATTGTTGCTTCTGTCTACAGTGATCCAGCAAAGCATACAGTGTAGGTCAAAGATCAGGCTGCACTTTTTGTACAGCCTGATCTTGATCTACACTGGCCGCAAATGCAGCTATAGTCGTGAAAGGCACTTTAAAGGCTTAAAAATGTTTTCGACGCTCTTACAGACAAATCTCATCATTCCAGCCATCTTAAATTATTTTCAGTTAGAACAGGTTGCCATTTTTGTTGTCGGATAGAAACCAGATTCAGGACTATTTATAAAATAAACTTCCTGTTTACAGGTTTTGGGCTGGTCCCGTTGTTATTATTATTGCCATGACTACCATGGCCCCATGGTCCCGTGAAAAAACTGTCCATGGGGTCGAGTGCTTTGTAGCATTTTGTGGACATGTGTTTTTCTTGGTAAGATTTATGTAGCTTTGGTTTCGGGAAATTTTGGGGCTTCATTGTAGAAAGATGCATGCCTAGTGTTATAGAAACCTGCTTTCCTTGTTCTTTCTTTGTTCTTAATAAACTTGTCTTCACCCTTTGCCACAAAGGCCAGAGTTTTGGTGACCCTGAGTAAAAAGGCTATTGAAAACATTATGGGAAAAGGAGAAAATGCTGTTAACCAGCATTTTCTCCTTTTCTCAGAATGTTTTCTCCTCAGTCAGAGAAGCACAGCTCATTTTTATCAATGTCATGTTTAATCATCTGCAGTTCTGTTGCTTTCAGTTTGGAAGTGTCTACAATTTTCGTCTGGGAAAGGGTTAAGATGTCTTTCTTTTAACTGTAGATGGTTGTGGTTATACATAGCTTGTGTTTGCTTTTGCATGTATATTGTGCAAGATCTAAAATTTTAGTGACCTGTCATTTCCACATTATATTCGTAGCCTATACATGTATATATAAATAGCAATATTATGTCACTTGTGTACAAATCAAAAACACAGAATAGGCCTCATAAAATTTTGAATACTTGTATTTGAATATTGTAGAACGTAATACATATATATTGTTTTATAAGTTTTATTAACTCTTTACCCAGTGTTAATTGCAGGAGGTAGAAGCCTTTTGATAACATTGTTGGAAAAGGAGAAAATGCTGGTTACAAAGCGTGCAGTCTGATCTATGATCTATTCTGTCCGCTTTTCTGATACACAACTAACAAAAGGCAGCCACTGAATTGCAATTACCTGGGATTTGTTCTAGAATGAAAATGTCCATTCGATTTTTTTGGCACTCTAACCCTTAAAGCCCTGGAAATATCTTAAAAGTTGTTTTGGCAAACAGTGTAGATCAAGATCTTTGATCTACACAGGCTGCTGCTATGTTACATATTCTGACTGAAACAACCTTGAAATAGAAATATTTCAGGCTGTTTTTCCTAAGTTAACCCTTTACTAGATGACAAAATTTTAGCCTTGTCCAAATTGAAAGCATTTGCAGACGACAATTTCAATGTGGCTCAAATGGTGCATTTTTTCTTTGATAAAGCAGAAAACATTGTGGGAAAATAAGAAAATGCTGGTGACCAGCATTTTCTCCTTTTCCCACAATGTTTTCTAAAGATTTCTTTCTCAGGGTCGTTAAAAGATTATGTGGTAAAGGGTTAATTCATAGGATTGTTAAGTACAGGTGTAAACTGTGATTATTATTCAAAGGTTCCTCACTTCGCCCGTAATGATCCTGATTGCAACGTTTTCTATCCCGAAATTTTGCCGAGAAAAGGTGGTGTTTGGAATTGAGGCTGGGTGTTCCTTTCTGGGCTCATTCTTCTTCTTGGTATGCAAGATAATGGATTGAAAAAAAACCCTGAAAATTCTAACTTCACAATCACATGACATTGAGTTTACATTAGAAATTGTTGTGTTTCTCACAATCGCTAACAAGTGCTTCAGTCACATGATTGTCACATGATGATGTCTGTTGTCACAGGAATTTGATGCTGACTTTGAAGAGGTAGCCTGCCCGGGTAGCTTAGTGGTTAGCGTGTCTGACTCGTGACCTGATGGTTGCGAGTTCGATACCCTGGTGAGGCAAACTTTCTTTCTGGCGATTTTTCGCCTCTCACCTCTGATACATGTGAGAAAAGTAGTCAGTGGCTTTGGAAAGGAAGTTGTGTCAGTACTGCTGTGAGAAAGCCAGGAAATACATGGGTGCGTCACTGACCGCCGTGATTTGACCTAAGCTATGGTGTTAAAATGCAATACAAACCAAACTAAGACTTTGAAGAGGTATAATTTCTTACAAAGTTCGCAACAAATGCATAACTCAAATAAAAACCACCTTGGCTGGGATTCCTACCCGTGTGGCAAAGATCCTCGTTTATCGAGGTTTAAAAGACCAATTTACTACCCACTGAGCTAAAGAGAGTTTCCTCTAACACAGTTGTCAGGTATTGATTTTATATGGGAAGAAGCTATGCTGTGAGGAAGGAGTGATCTCCTGTAACAAATTTCATTAAATTTTATCCAGGCACCTCCTGTAAATTGTGTCGTATAACACGGGGTCATATAAACTTGTTGCTATATGGTCACTTGACCATGTGACCAAGCTTTTTATGTAAGTTGGTCATGTTATGAAGGTTTATTAAGCTAGTTGATCATGTGACCAGCCAGAACTTTTTTTTAAGTGTCAGTACATGAAATATTGCAATATTTTACAGTAAAATCATTGCTTAAAATACAATGCCCATGTTGATTTTTTTTTTTTTGTAACTTAGAATGAAATAGAATTTTTCGCCACAACATTTTTCCTCGGGTAAACGTAACGTTAATGACATAGTCAATATAAATCATGACGTCATTTTTGCAGCTGCATTATCAAGATCGTTTAAAATAGTTCTTTATTTATTCTCATTATGTATACATGTATGGTGAAAAAGATGTAGATAGAAGCTGTCTGCATGATTTTGAGCGAAATATTCAATTTAGTCTGTTACGGATTATAAATGATAAACAGGAAAAATAGAATAGATGGTTGGTGTCTTGGTTGGTTTAAGTTTTTCAGCCTCGCCTCCACAATTTATCCCGCTTACCTTGGGCTTACCAAATAAATTCCTCCCCCTTGCCTGATAAACTTAACCCATCCAAGGATTGAAAAAAGAAAAGAAAAGTGCCTTGATAGAAAACTCAGAGAATCTCATGATAAGAATGCTCATTAACTTTTACAAGATGACAATTATTGTAGACTTTGTTGTATTCAAAGTGCTTGTACACAATACATTAAATGTGTCTAAAATTAATGGGGTTTGTTTGTGAAATGGTGGAGCACATTGTGGGAAAAGGAGAAAATGCTGGTTACCAGAGTCTGTATTCACCAACCATTCTTAAGAGCATTTTTAGTCTTTTTCTCCAAGATTTTCTAATTTTGAAAGTAAAACACTTTCTGATTGGCAAAAGCCAATGGTCAAGCCAATTACAAGTTGTGTTGCTTTCAAATTTTAGGGTTACCAAATTTGGTATGTAGCTTCACTAAATCAACCTCTACTAAGATTCTACAAATTATATCCCTAGGACCAAAATAGGCCCAGTCCCAGGGGTCACAAATTTTACAAGGGCTTTTATAGTGATAATTTTAAAATTCATCTTGTTCATAGCTGCCATATATGGCATAGCTGCATCTAGTGGATCTCCTCTGAATTTGTTTAAAATTTAGCCATTGTTCAAATCAAAATAAACTCTCTCAAGTTTTATTAAGGAAACTTGGAAAATCTTTTTATAAGTATACTGCCTAGACCTATATTATTTGGTGTGTAGCTGTATCTTGTTGATCTTTACAAGGATTCAATAAATGACAGTTTATAATTATAGTTTGAAATCATAATTGTAGGTCAAAAAGGGACTCGCCAGGGTCGTAATTTTCATATGGGCTGTAAAGGAGAAGCTTTATCAGTCCTCTTGTTAGAAGCCTTTCAGCCTAGGACTGTATTGTTTGGTGTGTATGGTGTGTACATATTAGGCAGTGGAGTGATTTAGGGCCATCATGGCCGGGTATGTGTATTCCCCGGCCCCACTCGAAAATATAAGCCATAATTCCCGGCCCCAACGGCCCCACTAGCTAAATCTTTTATTTGTGTACCGAATTTGATGAAAGTAGTGTCAAATTAAAGTTTATGTTATAACCTTTGCAATGGTATATAGAAATATGAGATTTCATTTTTGTAACTTTGCGATAAAAGCGTTTGAAATTTGTCAATTTTTTAACAAAAATGTTCCGAAGTTTTTAGGAGGTAGAAATCCGGCCCCAATGTTTAAAACTTTATTTTTTCTTTTATTTACAAATGAATCATATGATGAGAAACTCTGTTATTCAAGTTTTTAAATGATACCAAGAAAATTAAATTTGACCCAGGCATTGTTGAGTTATAAGCGTTTTTAGAAAAAAATATTTAGAAATTTGAACCGAGTAACATATCCGGCCCCCATATTAAAAATTTCACTATTAATCAAATCTAAAGAATCTTGATATAAAATCAAAGTTCATTATATAAGGTTTTTAATGGTATATAGAAATTAGAAATTGGTGCCGGCGTTTTCGTGCTATAAGCGTTCAGATTTATTAATACTTTGGAGAGATATACATGTACATGTACGTGGAATTATGGAAAATAAACATATCCGGCCCCTATGATTTAGACTTAATAACGTATCTACTATGCATTTTTAACAGGGTTACAAACTATATAATATGAGCTTTTGAGCGATATTTTAAAGATGAAGGTTGATGCATGACTTTTTCTCCTTTTTTTTTTGAGTTGTTGGCGTTTCAATTTAGAAAACATGTTGAATTTTTTTTTATTGAACGAGTAAGATATCCGGCCGTTTGTATGGAAATTAATGTAGTTACGAGGTTATAATGTTAGCTTTAAAATTGTAAAAAGTAATAAAGGATTGATTCAGGTGTTTCTTTAGTTATAACAGCTTCCTCATTAGCATTTGTCTGAAAATTGGAAATACGGAACATGTGAAGATTAAGACGCAAATAAAGTTTCTATTGTGTTTTTGGTCTAGGAAACGATAAGATTCAAAGTTCACAAGATCAGCCTTCAAATGAACTAGAGAACCTTGAATTTCGGTTTCAAATGTTATATGGAAAACTACGAGATGAATCAGGCAATACGGAAATCAAAGTGTATGAATATGATCATCACGAATTAGCGTTTACAAACGGTTAATTCGAAGAATGACAATCGAAAATGAAACAATTTGTAGTACATATTCATTGCATTTATTCCAATTCGTAAACAGTATTGTATCACGTAAAAAGGCTTATAAAACAAAACAACATCGAAACGAAACACCAACCAGCATGTTTTTCTTTTCCCACGATGTTTCAAAAAGCTTTTTTTCACCATGCTCGAAATTGAGTGATCTCGTGGTACCCAAAGGACCGATTAACGAGGAAAAAAACGCTATCCTGTTGTAGGATTTTAAAGATGCATGAATTAAATGCATGTTCATTCACTCATTTGGTAAATCGGCTAAAAATTGTATTTTGGCCATAAAAGTACAAAAAGAAATCGTGACAAGATGTGAAAATTGAACAGCATAAATACAAACCTACAATATTTTGTGGTTATCAAATAGAAACATTATAATTTGACAAAGAAAAAGCTGGTCCATTTTTTTGTTTTTTTTTTGTGGCCAATCAGTTCTTAGTTAACCCTTATCCTGCTAAATAAAAGAAATGAAAATTTTAGGCCGACGGTAAAAACCCAAAATTTGCTATTTCAATGGTGGTTCTGGGGGAAAGATATCTCCTTATCGGACAGTGTAGATCTTAGATCAGAGTGCACATTCTGATCTTGATCTACATTGTCCGCAAAAGGTCTCAGAGTTGCGCTTAGCAGTCTAGGGGTTAAGATTATCATTTACAAAAGGAAGGGAAAAAATGTGGAAAAAGAACGAATTACTCATTTAAATAGAGCTGTATCTCCTTTGGTCACAATGCTGATTACCATCATTTCATCCCTTTTCCATGATGTTTTATGACCTATTAACCAAGTGTTAAATTTAGTAGACTAAGATGTTACTGCGCATGAGGCTGATTTAATCATGGTATTGACTTCTCTTTCGCCTACCAGTTAATCTTTTAAAACCTTTATGCTATTTAAAATTTTTCTTTGGTTGAAAGAGTCCAATGTGTTGTCGGTCAAATAACTTTAGAATACGTGCCGTCACAATCAGAACAGAACAATTAGAACAGAACAATTCTTTTATTCGACCCAGGTACAAACAGGTACAACATGGGGTTATGACATACAAGTATATTATAAAAGTTTCCGGAAGGAGTGGAAGACGAAGACTGATTATCAACAAGGAATGAAACATGAAACGAAAGGGAGAGAGAGAGATAGAGAGAGAGAGAGAAAGAGAGAGAGAGAGAGAGAGAGGGCGGGGGATTACTGAAGGGGAAAGACTGGGCTAGTACTCGGTATGGTCCTGTAGATGACCGCATCACGACGTTACCCGTTCAAACGCACAAAGTAGTTCGCGATACGATGATCTGTATAGGTTATTGTTTCTAGTGAATCTCTGTGGCATGAATAGGATAATATGAGTCATCTAGGTACAATAAGGCTTCAAACTTCACGCTCCTACGATAATCATAGAAATTCATAAACTTGGGTATTACATGCCGGGATATACCATCTAGCTTCTGTCTACAACAAAATAGAAAGTAGTTAATACTCAGATTTGTTATTTAGGCAAATTTATAATTCAAGAAAGTATTCGTACAGGATAGGGTGTGAAGTGAAGTACCGCAGTCAAAGATCAGGCAGTGCAAACGCTGCTCAGTCTGATCCCTGTCTACGGTCTTCCTAATTTTTACATTAGTATAGTAAGTTAAAGCGATGACTTTTTTCTACATTTCGCGGTCAGTTCAGCAATTAAGTAAAAAATTCACTTGAGGTAGCAAGAAAAATGACGGTCAGTCAGGTGGCATTGGAAACAGATTAATTGAATTTAGACATTATAGCTCGCAGAAATTTACATAGATGCTTGAGAGCGTCTGCGTCATTAAATGTTAAGAAATATTCTAGTTCGCATCTGACATCATTTGTTAAATTTAGTTCGGACATAAGGAGCATTCTCTGTGCAGATAGAGATTCGCATTCAAACATATAGTGAACTACTGATCCTACTTTTTCCTCTCGACATAACTGGCAGATTCTGTCTTGATAAGGAATTGATTCATAGCGTCCAACTTCAACAGGTAATCTAAAATTTGAAGTTCTAAATTTGAATAAAGTAAGCGCGTCATAATTGTTTAGGTGTTTGAAATAGGGTTCCAGTTGATGCGAATTCTTAAAACTATTGTAAGTTCTACCCTTTTCTGATTCTCTAAGTTGAGATGCCCAGTATTGTTTGTATTGATCGATATAGGACTGCTTAATCAGCTTATGTATATGTCTACTAGTGATATCGCTTTGATTTAACCATAAATCTGGTCGACCGGCATCGTTTAAAATATGTTTTACTTGATTTATCCATTTAAAATCATTATTAGGCTGATTAATCATATACGTATAAATTTGATAAGACAATTTTGATGTTTTACCAGTTATTAGGCGATTCCAAAAGGCAATCATGCGTGACTTTATAACGACTGAGATTGGATATCTACCCAATTCGCCGTATAACATGTAGAGCGGGGTCGATTTTCGTGCTTTTGTAATTTTTCGCAAAAAATCATTATGAAGTTTTTCCAAAATATTTATGTTTTCGTAACCGAATATTTCCGATCCATATGTTAAAATAGGGAGTACCGTATGATCGAATAATTTAATCATAAGATCTATTGGTAAATCGGAATTGTTACATTTTGTATACAAGAGATGCAATGCTTTGGTGGCTTGTTGTGCAATATGTTTTTTGGCATTGAGAAAAGAGCAGCTACTAGTAAAAGTTAGCCCTAAATAATGATATTTATTTGTTACTTCGAGATTAATTCCACCTAGAATAAAGGAGAGATTATTAATTTGGCGCGCTCCAAAAACGACAACTTTTGTCTTAGAAACGTTAACTCGTAGATGCCATCTATTACAGTAATCATTAAATGAATCAAGACTTTTTTGTAGGTCGGACGGTGAATTTGAAATTAAAACTGTGTCGTCTGCGTAGAGGAGAACTAGCAGCTTAAGCCATAGTGTATTATCTTCGGGGTTTTGTAGTTCAACTCCCACAGAGCCTTGGCTTTCTAAATATGAGTAAAGATCATTAAGAAAGATTGAGAAGAGGGCGGGGGATAAATTTTCCCCTTGACGGACCCCGATTTCAGAAATGAACGCGTCCGAAAAAGTTCCGTTATGCGATATCATAGATTTAATATTTTGGTACATATTAAAAACAACATTGTAAAACTTTCCATTTATATTATTTTGAAGAAGTTTGTGCCATAAACCAACCCTCCATACTTTATCAAAAGCCTGGGAAAAATCTATAAAAGCGCAGTAAATTTTCTGTTTCTTTTTTCTCAGAATATCTAAAATAGCATGTAGCGTAAAAAGATGATCGGATGTGGAGTAGCCACGACGAAACCCGGCTTGATTTTCGTTTAAGATATTGCTGTTTTCGAGATAACTTGTTAACCTTTGGTTTAGAACGGAAGTAAAAAGTTTGCCTAAGCAGCTTAATATGGTTATAGGTCGATAATTACTCGGTTCTGCTGGGCTACCCTTGTTCTTAAAGATAGGGACGATAACTCCTTCAAGCCATGACCTTGGGATATAGCCTGAATCTAGAATGGCATTAAATAACTTAGTGTATAGAGGACAGAATAAGTCTTTTGTACATTTTAAATATTCATTTCTTATTTGATCGACGGGGCTCGAGGCTTTGCCATTATTAAGGTTTCCAATACACTTTAAAATTTCATCATCCGTAATACGAGAGTTTAGCAACTGATTGGATTCTTGCAGATTGCCATTTTCGAAAACGGGTATGTCGTAGTTTTCATCATAGGGTATATCGTTCAGATATATTGATTTAAAATATTCATAAAATTCACTAATACCTGGGGTGTTATTATGTACTTTTTTAGGTTTAATACTATTCAAAAATTTCCAATACTGTTTTGGGCTTTTCTCGCTAAGGCGCCTTAATTTGGAAGCATTATTTTGTTTGTCCCTTTTAATGTAAAAGTTCATAGTACGTTTGTATTGTTTGCTGGCAAGTCGGAGTCTAACTTTATTATTGTCGTTTGGATGAAGTTTATAATTATTTTTAGCGTCATGATAGTTTTGCCTAGCGCGACGGCAACTAGGACCAAACCAAGGCTTATCACTAGCAGACGAACTCTGATTCTTAAATGGAGGTTTACTTGGAAAAGTTGATTTTGCCGCGTCATGGAATAAGATTTGAATATCGTTTGTTACGGACTCAATAGTTTGATGTATGTTTGTTGAATGCAGAATTTTATCATTTAATAAATTCAGTTGGTCCCTGTTTATTTTATTCATAAATTCATTGCTAAAATTGCTATCCCAACCGGTGAGATTCGGATTTGATCGGATTTCTCTTTTTTGCAAATTTGATAAAACGAGCTGCATTTCCCAAGATATAGCACAATGTCCATCAGAAAAAAGTGAATCCGTTTCAATTATTTCAAAATTTGATATGTGCTTAAAGCAATCTGCAGTTGATATAACATAATCTATAACGGATCGGTCTCGAAAAGTAAAACGCCCGAGACTTTTGTCTTGAAATAGTCTACCGTTTAAGATAAATATGTTATTATTGCGACATATTTCGATAAGCCTAAAACCGTGCGTATTTGTTTTATGGTCATATGTGGATCTCTCCAGCGGGATAGATAAATTTTCCAATTCGATGTGTCTATTGAAAAAATCTTCGGCTATATTTGTTATATCGAAAAAATCTTGTAAAAAGTTATCGGGTTCGACAAAGTCTTTCATTTTAGCAGTGCGCGCGTTGGTATCACCAGCTAACGTTATAAATTTATGCTGACTACACATATTGGTAATTTCTGATTGGAATTCATTAAGTAGTTCATTATCAAAAAATCGCGAGCTTTCTGGTGGAAGGTATACTGCTCCTAATATTAAGTTTTCGCTAAGATTCATGAGAGCCTTATCAACGCTAATCCATAGTACGTATTCTGACGCGTTCTCTAACGTGGTAATGAAAGGTGTTATTTCATTACGTACATAGATTCCAATGCCACCAGACTTCCTTTTATACGATTGCTCCCTGTGCTTAGAAATGAACGTAAAATTTTCAATGTCGACCAGATCAGTACAATCTAAATGAGTTTCTAATACACGAAAAACGTCATATTCATTCACAAAGTTAATAAATTCTGGGTAATTTAGTCTCCTTTTCAGGCCATTTACATTTAAGCAACCAAAGTTCAAATTTGTGTGCTGATTATGGTAATTTGAGTCTGACCCCTGGTTTTCCTATTTCGGCTGCTGTGTTGTTGGTACTGGTGACCCGTTGTTTGACATACGGTCGTTAGTATCCCATGGTCTTCTAATCTGGGAATTCGGTGTGAAGTTAAGGTCCGTGTTAGAAGAACAGACCGGAGGACGGCGTCGGTTCGGTGCCTGATTTCGGGCCCCTCGACGAGGGGACTGGGACTCCTGTCTCCGTGATGTTTTTGGCATGTCATGCCCAATGGACTCGCTGCGCACCTGAGTTTTTGGTATGTCGCTCCGCGCATGTGATCCTTGTGTGGCCGTGGGAATACTATCGTTTGTTTTTACAGGTTTATCAATGACTACTCGATCTTGACGCATTATGGGGCCCCAGTTCGGGAACATGTCAGCAATAACTCTACCATCCTTCACAAGTTTTGCTGGATAGATGATATTAACTCGGCTGTCTGGGTAGTCGCTTCGAAGCTGCTTGAACTGAGGCCACAGTTTGCGCCGAGCGGCTTCTATTTCCGGGGGGAAATCACGGTTAATGGAAAATGAAGTTCCTTTCAACTTTCTAGCACTTTTTATTGCAAATTCAGTGTCACGAGAATCAAGGAAATATACGATTATGGGCCTAGTGTAACCCCTCTTAAACTTGCCTAGTCTGTTGGCTCTGGGTATAGCGGGGCACGGGGTAATGTCAAGGTATTCACCGAGGAATTTCGCCACAGTGTCATGACAGTTTTCATCACGAGTTTCTGCTATGCCACTAATAATAATGTTATTTCGCCTGCTGCGCGCCTCAATATCGATTGACCTATATTCGAGAAGGGTCAGTCTTTCATCATGATCGATAACTTGATTGTAAATACACTGAACTTTGTTTTGAAGCTCCAGACATCGGTCCACTTTATCGTTAATTTGCTGCATACCTGAATAAAGCAGTGAAAGTTTTTTGTCGGAAGATAGAGCTTCAAAGTTTTCAACCTCAATGCAACCACTTTTTCCATCTGAGCTGACTCTATGACGCTTTCTAGTTTTCAAAAATTTGCTCCAATCGGAGCCATGACCACTACTAAAATCATGGAGGTCGCCATTTTGGGATAGATCCACCACTTCATCTGGGTTATTTGTAGAATTGTCAAAGATATTCGTACCTACATTCATCTCCGTAAATGTCCCGTTGTCTAATATCACGGAATCTTCGCTCATTATGATCCGATAGTCCGTTTAGTTCGTTCAAACTGGGTTTTTCGAGATAAAGGCTACCCACTCAAAAAATGTCTGACCACATCGTTTGACCGGAAGTACAAAAATTACATACGCTTATCAATGCTTTAATTATTACGTATTATGCAACCTATGCCATTTCCACTGTGCTACTGTGAAGTCGCGTGCTTGCTTACGCCAACCCTTTTTCGCACTCTGCATTACTTTCGGATTTTTTGTTATTATATTTTGAAGATAGTTTGGCCTTTATGTCTGTAACAAATTTTATCAAAAACCATAGATCTATGCGTTTGAATATATCTTTATGTAGAAATGCAAATGTATAATAAGATTTCAATATCTTAATTAGTCATTTATAGGGTACCGTTGAGGTTCATTGGGAATTGGGTGGATTGATATTAGACATGAAGTTGTAAAGTTTGACCCTGACCTTGTTTTGTGTGCGATTGCAGAAAGTGAGGAAATAGATCAGTTTGGAAGTTCATCCAGTATTATCTTAGTCTACTCATAATTCTGAACACAGCAAATACTTTTCGCGTATACGTTTTGGCTTAGAAAGGATATGCAGTGGACCTGTGTTGAAAAGGTAGATCAAAATCAGACTGCACAGCACGTAGTCTGACCATTGGTCATCACTCTCCAATACGATAAGACTTTTCCCGCCTACATGTTTAAGAGAGAGAGAGAGAGAGTACAATTTCTGTGCCGTCTGATCCTGATCCATCCCAACATTCAGATACAGTAATTTATTAGCATAAAGATAAAGTCTGGGTTGTGTATTTATGGTTAGTACTCGTGATCTTACCAAGGCAAACTTCTGTAAAGTCGCGTGCTGGAATACGTGTATCCTTAAGTACATACATGTAAGTCAATGGGAATTTTGAATTTGATGAAATATTAATCCTCATATAGTAAGAAATCATCCGATCCCGATCTGTATTTAACCCATTGTGTATCTCTCCCGTTCAAAGGCAAATCTGACAATTTGAACGTGTGCAAATGCTTTGGATTTTGACAATTCTAGATTTTAGTATCGTGATAGAGTTAAAACTTGCGGACGGATTTGGGGATAACATATTGAATTTGGGTCTGAACGAAAATATTCAAATATTCAGTTGGCTAATATTCCATTACTTTTTGCCTGATTATTTTTATATACAGTTTGAAAGCTACAAACACAAAACATTCTTTCCAGAGTAAATTCGTTGATGGTTACCCCAAATAAAAAATAATAATAATAATAATTAGTGTGAATTGTGTAAATGCCGAAAAGAAATGGCGAGTTTTGTACCTATATGTCATACACGATATCTCAAAAAATATTTTAATCAAACTATTGTGCTTTATGCCATATTAATGGTTTCAATATACACTTTCATTTGGAATTAATTTCATCAAAATTAAACAAAGGACAAAGTACTGATATACGGGGCCGGATTTGAGGGAAAACTCATTAAATTTACATAGAGGGTCGATCATTTCACACATCTATTATTCCATTAATTTCAATCAGAATTTACTCATTTTTACACCGTTGGAAAGTATAAAACGTAAAATTTTATCTATAAATGATTTCCGCAATATTTTCCATGAAATAAAGACTTTAGCACAGGGGCCGGATTTGTGAGGAAACTCATTAGATTTACATCGTGGGTCGATCATTTCAAACACCTACTATTCCATAATTTTATATCGGAATTCACTCGTTTTTTGTACTGTTGGAAAGCCAAAGTCGTACACTTTCATTTAGAAACAACTTCTGCGATGTTTTCCATGAAATAAAGGATTTATCGTAGGGGCCGGATTTGTGTAATTCATGAAATACATGGAAGAAAATATGAAAAACTTACCCATTTTTGATGGATGATATTTCAAAAAATGTTTCAATGATCATACTGTATTTTATATCATATGAAAGGCTAATGTCTAAGCTGTCATATAATACTAATTTCAGGAGAATCAAGCAATGAATAAAATATTTAGCATCGGGGGCCGTTGGGGCCGGGAATTATAGCCTATTTTTACGGGTGGGGCCGGGGAATACACTTTGCCATCATGGCCCTCTTGTTTCCTTCTGCTTTCAACCCTTTTAAAGAAAAATTGAATTATTTGTGCCATGTGTGTCATCCGCAAAGGCTTTTAATTTGGACCGGCCTAAAACATTGTTGTCTGGTAAAGAGTTAACCCTTTACCACACAGTCCCGAACTTTAACAACCCCACAGAAGAAGGCTTTTGAAAACATTGTGTGAAAAGGAGAAAATGCTGGTAACCAGCATTTTCTCCTTTTCACACAATGTTTTCTACCCTATAAAAGACAGAAATCAGTATTTAGGTACATTTGTTTTGTTGTCTGCAAATGCTTTCAATTTTGTCTAGCCCAAAATTTTGTTGTTTGGTAAAGGGTTAGGAAACTGGATGTCATTAATTAACAACTTACACTCCTAGTTACTCCAGAAGCTTTCATGAGGCCTTATAATATATTTACTTGAATCTTGCTTGAAAGAATCAAGTATTTAAATTTCCAACGGTTTTCTTCAATTACTTTTTTTTAAACTTTTTTTTTTTTTTTTCAGTCTTGATATGTAACATTGGTGACCAAAACTGTTACAAATACAATCTTTTACAGAACAACAAAATTAGACAGTCAAAAGTTTTACATGGGCTTATATAGAAAAAAAAAGCTTTAAAAATCTTTTCGTCCTTATCCAGAAGAGCTAGGACCACCAAATTTTGCATGTAAATTTATCTAGTAGACCTCTACCAAGATTCTTCAAATTATAGACCTGAGGCAAAAAAATGGGTCCATCCCGCAAGTTACAAGTTTTACATAGGCTTATATAGTGAAAGCTTTAAAGATCTTATTCCTGACCATGAGCTACATCTGTAATATTTTGTGAGTGTTATTATCTAGTAGGCCTGTTCCAAAATTTTTCAAATTATAGCCCTGGTGTCAGAATTGGTCCCACTCGATGGGTCATAAATATAACATGTGGATATAGAGCGAAAATTCTTTAAATCTTCTCACTCCTAACCATAAACCTTAGGGTACCAAATTTGGCATATAGCCTCATCTTTTGAATCACTTCTGAATTTGTCAAAAATTAAGCCCTGGGATCGAAATAATGCTTGCCGCAGGGGTCTGATATTTTACGAGGGCTTTGTATTGAGCAAACTTTGAAAATCTGTTTGTTTAGAACCATGTGACCTAGACCTTTATTTTGTTGACCTCTACCAGTGTTCAGGTAATTGTTGCTTTTTGGTAAAAAATGGCCCTACAGTGGGTCAAAACTTCCACATGGGCTTTTATAGAGAAACAATTTATAAGACGTCTTGTTCTAAACCATACAGCTTAGAATTGTAATGTTTGGTATGTCGATGGGTGAGTGCAACACTGTCCTAAGTGCCTATAAAGTATAGGCACTTAGGATAGTGTTGCACTCACCCATCGATGTATGGTTTGTAAGTATTAGCCAGTGGAGTGATACAGGGCCATTATAACCCTCTTGTTAAAAAATGAATGAGAAAAGCTTACAGATTTGATCATTTTGAAAGCTTTACCCATAAAATTCTTTCATGTGTACTGATTATATGGCTGTAAAATATTTTAAACATTTTACTTTGAAATACAAAGGCTTCAGTATGTTTTATTTGAAAATGCCGATTCCTGCAGATGACCGTTCACGTCTTACAGCAGAATTTTGGAAATGTTGCATGACGAATTTTACATGTTATTAGCAATTTCTCCTGTTACTACAGTGTTTTGACATGTATCAAAGCCCAACATGTATAATTATAATTGAACAATCATGGGTCTCCCTAAAACGCTGAATTTTCTGCTGAATTCAGCAACCTGCTGATCAGCAGATATACACTAAAACGCTGAACTGCTGAATTGCTGAAAACTGAATCTATGATTTTGAAATGCTTTATTATGCATTAACATTTCCTTATTTTGACCTTTATATGTTTAAAAATATTATTAATATTTGGTGTATATTATGAACTTGAACTATTTTACCCGTCAACATAGTGTTTGTAGTTGTTGTTGAAATCCTAAATTGGTGATAAAATGAATCTTTGAAATTATAGGCTTTTTTGCATTTAAAAATGTTATCATTTTTACCTTGATTACCAGCATTTTCTCCTTTTCCTACAACGTTTTCCAAGACTTTTTTTTCGGGGTAGTTAAAAGTCGGGATTGTGTGGTAAAGGGTTAATTGATTGAAGCCAGGAAAGTCGGCTTACTGTTTCAAAGTAGGAAGTGTGCTGAACTGGAAATCAAGTAGTTCTGACACCTAGAATATCGTATGCTCCTTTATTCCCTTTACCTTAATTCCTTACAAAACGACAAAATTTTGTACTCTACCAATTTTGAAGCATTTGTAGATCACAAAATAAATGTAGCTAGAATGATGATTTCTGTCTTTCATGAGGTAGAAAACAGCGTTTGCTACCAGTATTTCCTCCGTTTCCCACAATGTTTTCATAGGCCTTATACCTCAGGGTCCCTAAAACTTGGGATTGTGAGGTAAAGGGTTTAGTGTGTGTGGGGGGTGGGGTGTGTGTGTGAGAGAGAGAGAGAGAGAGAAAGGTGTAGGAGAAGAGACAGAGGGAGAGTGAGGGATGGAGAGAAAGAAACATTGACAGATGTTTGCACTATATATTATGTGATTCTGACTTTCTATCAAAGCATGAAAATGAAAACAAAACGAAATCAGCAGAAATGAATTGTTACTTATAATCTCTAAACAACAAAAACTTGAATAGCACAACAACATTCACAACTGAGTTCCTTAGTCATTTTCCCCCAATGTTTTTAAAAGTCGTTGATGTTTTTAGCGCTCTTTGGGCTAAACGGATGATCAAATATCAGCCAATACTTAGCAAGGAAACAAATACTTAATTAACCATGATTACAAATAATTATAAAAAAGATTGTGGGTCAATATACCATTATTAACAATTAAAGATACATGTATAATAGTTTTATATATCAATAGTTATGAAAAAAAAAAATCTTAACAGCAATAAATCGCCAACAGGTATAGAAGTACATAAACATAGATAAATTAACAAGGATAGAAACCATGGAAACAATGATATATCATAAATGACAAAAGAAAATCTTATTTCTTTACAGGACGGGGAAATTTTAGACTTGTCGGTAAATGTCAAGAGGCAGTTCAGTTCACTGTTCGGATTTACACTGTCCAATACAATAGGATATCCTTATATCTGAAAGAAATTGGTTCTTTCATTGAACACTATTTAATGCTAAACTTCACTCCAAACACTTTTCACAAAAAAAAGTGTTGTTTGGGTTAGAAAAATCGACAGCTGCACTTACGCAATACATATGAAACCAGATTTTACATGCAGCACATTTTACCATTTTTCCGGTGCAGTCCGGCAGACGGCATTTGCAGTGGAGACTTACCGAAATTGATTTTTGTTTTGTCTTTTTGCGATTTCTAACATTTGGTCGCCTCGGTACAACTGGGAAACAAGAAAGGGTACCCGACTCTAAACAAAATTGCAAATGGTTCCTCATTTTCTTTGTATCGAAACCTGCATTAGGGTTCAAAACACCATTAACACAAAATTCTATTAGATGGGCTATTGCAAAAAGACCACAGTCTACACCATTAGTTTGTTTTTGGGTTTCAGTTAAAATCACTTCTAAGTCTTGGTCGGTGTGTTTCCCATACATTAAACCTAACTGAATAGACAGGCTCGGTGTCATGATAAAGCGCGTTGGTCTTTAGAAACCCAGACTATCAAACATAAATACGCTTCCAGTGTCATCCCTGAATGAAACTATCCAATGATCTCTTCCGGTATGGTGTATTTGGCATGCAAGCGTTTTATCATTCGGAATTTGATTCATTACTGCTTGTTGCTGTATATGCCACCTACTTTCTTTTGGGATGTAAATTGGAACTTTTTCTGGGAGCTGCAGTCCGGACATTTTTGAAAATTGCTTCCTTGCTATTACATAAACTGCTTCAGTAATTTGAGAATTTATTTTTTCATTGTTGAGAATTACTTTCTTTTCGGACAATTTTAAGTTTAGATCCTTCAGCCAGAAGGAATCAGTTATAGTCGTTTTTGTAGGTTCTTTCAATTGATCGGGTAGTTCTTCAAGTTCTAGGTTATCGTTCCGAGAATCACTTCCGTTTATCAAACCCTCATCGCAAATTTCATTGATATCAGGAGCTTGTTGAGGAGGAACTTCAATTTTAATTCTCTTAGCATCGGGAAATTCGGGATCGAGCCCTTCAAACAGACTTTTCTTTGATTTCTTTAAAATCGATCTTGGGGACTGCATGGGAGAGAATGTCACTACTTTTGGTGTTTTGGGAGGTTGTGGTGGCTGGAAAGGAGTGCAATTGATGTTTGACGAAAAGGACTTGTCTTTCTCCATTGGATCAGTATAGAATTTTACTATTTTGGGGGTTGAATGACATAAAATAGCTTTATCATCATGATCATTCGCAAATGACAAACCATTTTCTTGTAAAGTTTGATTCATTAACATAGAATCTGGTGCCGCAATTACGCTTGTATTCTCTACGTCACCCTTCCTTCCCCTTTTAGTGCCTGCTTTTTTTATCTTTTCTAGCGCGGCTGTTTTTTCGGAGCTGTGTTAAATTTATGGCTTTCTTATCTTCACCTGGCTCCAATCCTATTGCCAACATTGCTGCTAGTATGTGACGACAACGACTTGTTGATGGACACTGACATGTTTCCTTTGGATATAAAGTTACTGCATATTTTTGACCGCAACTGCCTTTTACAACAAAACACTTCATTTCAGGCACTAAAGTTATTCCATGATCTCTTAGGGTTTCCTGTGCGAAAGACTTTTGACTTAATCTCTGTTTATATGGCAAAGAATGTTTGTCCATTATATTTGAATTATCTTCTGGGGCTAACAGTTCTGAAATTATAGTTTCGAATTGTTTTGTATCTGAATCAACAGCAGGATCAATTTTCTCAGTGTGGCATTTGCGATTGTTTCGTTCTGTATCAAATATGTTTATTTCACCCCTAATCATTTCAATCATTTTATCCGGATGACATACACGTCTAGGTAAAACAACAGTGTCTGCATCTTTAATTGCGTAGCTATATTTCTTATGAAGTTTAAGTTCGCCTACACCGCAGAAGCTTTTCGTTAAGTCCGCCAGGTCATTGCTTTGCATATAATACAGAAATAAAACTACGTTGTCGACTTCTCTCTCTTGCCATTCTGTTAGGCGTTTTAATTTTGCATTTATGCTTTCTGAGCAGTTATTTGTTATACCGGAATACGGATTATATAAATCTAGTTCTACGAGAATCCAACGTCCTGCATGTTTTTTTTATTGTTTCGCAAATGTTGTCGTCAAAGTAATCGGTCATCGGCCCACTCCATGGTAATTTCAATTTCTCAAAAAGTATTTCAAATTCGTTTAGAGATTCGCATTGCAAAAGCTGCTTAATTTGATTGTCATAAAACTGCAGATCTTTCTGAGTCGCGCCGTGCTTACTTAACCAAAATTTCAAATCTCTTAGAATGTGATTCCAGCAGATTAATAAGGGAGAATCGGGCAAAATTTTCTCAAATGCATTCACAATACCAGCTTCTCTATCTGTTATTATTGGGACGGGTTTTCGCCCTAGTCGAGAAATTTTCTCTTTTAGAACTTCCAGAAATTGTTCATGACATTTCTGAAATTTCCGTTCATGAATCATAAAAGCCAAAGGAATAATTGGATTCTCATCAAACATAATATGCTGAAAAGCTAAAGTTGATACATAAAAGTCACCTAGACAAAAAGTTGTATCGTAATACAAAACCAAGGGATCATTCGGTTTTAGTTGCAACAATCTATCGAATTCTTCAAAAATGTCAGTGTTCCCAACAATAACGTGAAGGTCCGGAGTTGTTTTTATTTCATGAATGTAAGAATCAAGGTGATAAACAAGTTCATGTAAATTGTACAAAGAATCATGACCTAGCTTTCTCTCTTTCCTCATGTTGTACTGTGCATTTTCTACCTGTTTAGTGTTTCTCACACTACCTATCCCAGTTAACTTTAAAGGTACAGGATGCTCAGAGTCTATTTTGTTTTTGACACTCTTGGGATTTTCATCGCCACTGTTCTTAATCATATTTAAAACAGACAGTAATGTCCTTTGATAGGGTCTGAATCCTTGTTTCTTGTTACCGTGCGGCTCACCTTTGTATTCCGTTTCATCTCCCAGGTATTGTATGAGGGTTAAATGATTGTAATAGTCTCCATAAAATCTCACCATAACACGCTGAAAATTGTTGCTTTCTTCTTTACCATTCTTGATTCTGAAGTAAGACTTTTCGAGAATTTTCTCTCCATTTGTTACTTTATTTTTACCATAATTTCTCCAAGTATAACCGTCAGCTCTCCAATCATCCTTATGTTTTTCGCGTTGAGCATCAGAAATGACGTACAGGGTCCCAGCTTTTGGCTTGAAAGGCGGGAAATTCGATACTTTGCCTACATCAGGTGTTTCCAATATTGCTGCTGCTTCTGCATGAGTTAACTTTAACGTTACGGTTTGAATAAACAACGGATAGGAAATCATCTTCCTCCTCATGCGAGCCACATTCCGCATTACCGGCACCGCCACCTGTCAGTAGGGTTCTTGATATATTAATGGTGACCGGATAATCATTGATTGATTGATTGTATGGTGTTTAACGCCGTTTTCAACATTATTTCAGTTATATCGCGGCGGCCGGATAATCAACGCTGTCGTCGTCTTCGTCAAAACAATATGGACTTTCGTCATCACTCCTTGAGAGATGTTGAAAAATGTTGGGAGAATAGGCTGATATCCACCATGGCGTCGTCAAAACATCTAAGGGAACATAACTTGGTTCAAATGTTTTTTCTTTACATCTGTCTTTCGGTATGTGAGGTTGCGTTGATGTTTTATGCTTCACTGCATCTGTATAGTTAACATTATGTACATCAGCCTCCTCTGGATTTTTTTTGCAGTCGGCCGAACTTAGGGAGGCGCACATAAGGTTGACGGAGGGAGTTTGTGACTTCCTCAGAACTTCTTTACATGTTGTTACTAGCGGCAAGATCGTGGTTTGCTTTTGTTTCGGCAAAATTGTTTTGATTTCTGTCTCTATTCGACGGACTAATGTCTCTATTCCTCGGAAAGTAAGGTGAAGACCATCTCTACTCAGCATGTGTCTTTGCACAACAGAGTTGGGCTGGAAGTCTTGGTCATAACTGAGAAAGACAATGTCATGATAACGGTCAAGTCCTGCCACTTCTTTAAGTGTCGCGTTAACCTGTCTTGAGGCCAGATTTATCTCATCGAGCACCTTCGCGCTGTTTGTACTTTTAAACTCATTTGTTGTCCTTGGCAAAATGCTAGAAAAGACGATTGTGGCCCTGAAAGTTTGAGAGAAAATGTTAAATATATATGTGCCATTGCGTTTTCCTTTGCTCTTTTTGTAACTTTTTTTACTGTAAAAGTTGAAAAGTATTTTATATCGGTTACCGCCATTTTCTCCTTTTCCCACAATGTTTTCTACTCTTTCATACTTGTAAAAGTTTTAGACTAGTCTACAATATCGTCGTTTAAATGAATTAGTACATCTGCCACTTAGAGGATGTGTCGGCAAACTGTTATTTGGTACAAAGAAAACTTCGAATGATATTAAAAAGTCTTGTTGACTTCACACTTAGCGCAAATCAAGGTAACCAGTTAAGTACATGTTTCCTTAACCCTTTACCAAACGATCCCGGGGTTTCACGACCCTGGGGAATAAGGCTTTTGAAAACATTGTGGGAAAAGGAGAAAATGTTGGTAGACTGTTGTTTGGTAAAGAGTTAATCTATTCAAATATATTTTGTCACGCCAGAGTTTTTATTTACTGAAAGTACATGTAGATTTCAATTACGAAACAGACTAAAGTTCTGTTCTGTACGGTTTTGGAAGTTCAGTTTAACTTCGCCATATTTAAGTGGATTAGCACATCTGTCAATTTAAAGGGTATGTCGGTAAACTGTTAACTGATAGGATGTGCGTTTGATTGTCCCTGTAATCCACTTGACCACCCGTTGTCTTCATTATATCATAAGATAAGATAAACTACCGCCAATGATATTAACAAGTTTGTTAATTGACAGCACACTTTACACATTTTAAAATCATCAGGCAACCATTTTCCCTTAACTTGAAATTTAAACATTTCTCAGACTTCCACCTCTCTGTTGAATGAGACAATCTATAAATATTTCAAAAAGCTTGTAATTTAGTGTAATTTATTATCGAATACGGTGTTGAGACAACCTAACAAGCCTTACAAACATATGAATCAACTTTAATTCTATTATTTTTAAGCAAAACTGAGGTTTAACTCTTTACCACACAATCCCGACTTCTAACGACCCTGAGAAAGAAGCCTTATGAATACATTGTGGGAAAAGGAGAAAATGCTGGTTACCAGCATTTTCTCCTTTACCCACAATGTTTTTTACCTTTCATATAAGTAGTGAGATTTATACTTGAAATGGTGGAAAACATCATGGAAAAGGAGACGATGCCTATCTTCAGCAACGTCTCCTTTTCTGGTTTTTAAAAGCCATTTTCTCCAGGATTTTTGGAACAATGGATAATTTTGAAAGGGTTACGTTAAGCTTAGTCAGTATTTGATCATCTCCGCGATTCACAATACTAAGCGAGACACCAGCATTTTCTTTTCCAACAATGTTTTCAAGGCTCTTTTAAAGGATTAGTTTTCCTCTATTTCCAACAATTCTCTCTGTAACTTTTATATTTGTCCAACTCATTGCAGATGGAAATCTTTATACTTTCCTGAGCATTGATCAAACGGTCAAATAGATAAGCCGCTACATCGATCAGACATTTTAACCTTAGTCTGCTAAGCGCTACTCACCGACCTTTTGTGGACAGCGTAGGTCAAGATCAGACTGCAAAGAACGTGCAGTCTGATCTTGGATATACCCTGTCCGATCAGGAGATATCTTTCCTCAAAAATACCTTTGAAATATTGAAATTTGGCTTTACAATATCGGGTGGAAACTTTCATTTTTTTTTTTCTATTAAAACACACAGTTATTAACTGGTCCAAATTTAAAGCATTTGCAGACGACATATTGCGTGAAATGATAGCAATTGCCTGGTAACGCGTAGACAACCTTGAGGGAAAGGGAAATAAAGCGTAAACAAAACTTTCTCCTTTTTCGACAAGGTTTTCAAAAGATTTGAAACTTGGGATAGTGTGTTAAAGACCGGAAAGTTGAAGTTGAAAAAAAAAACTTACGCTGGATTGAGCTCTTTTATGTCAGCATAAAGATGTTGGAATTTCTCTAGAAGATTTTCAACTGAATCACGAGGCAAGTTGTTTATACCACAGTGCACTACAATCACCTGAAATGTTAATTGTTAAATATCAATTAGTTTTTAATCGGTCGGCTTGCATAGCAATTAGAGATGAAATAAATTTCGATATTTCCCCCCCCCCCCCCAAAAATCCTCTATCCAAAATAAAGTGGCGATTCTGAGAAAAAACTCTTATTATTATCCTTATCAAAGTCTCATTCATATACAAGGCAAAGTTAAAACAATGATGTCGTTGTGTTTTATATATATATATATATATACACACACACACACACACACAGAGAACTAAGGGTTAGTATATTTTTTCACAGTAGCTCTGAGACAAACTGATATTCGGTCAGGTTAATTTAATTCTGGTGGCACGTGGTTAACCCTTTACCGTACAATGCCGCCTTATAACAACCCTGTGACAGAAGCCTTTTGAAAATATCTTGGAAAAAGGAGGAAATGCTGTTAACCGGCATTTTCTTTTTTTCCAACCAATTTTCCTACATATCAAGTATCGAAGAAAAATTGCAACATATGAGCCACACTGAAATTGTCGTCTGCAAATGTTTCTTTTAATTACATCTGCAGATATAAAGAGTGGCACTTGTCATCAATGTTTCACTTAGACGTTAACAATAACCTGGGTTGGGTGAAGAATGCTGAATATGTAGATACAGATCAGAGTGCAAATAACATGCAGTTAAATCTTGGATTCAAACAATCTGCTACTTAAATTAAGCACATTTATGTGTATTCCTTTCTGAAAGTTCATGCAGATTTCAATTATGAAACAGATTAACATTTACTACGTATATCAGGTTTGGAGCAACACTGATAATTCTTGGATTGGATACAAAATAAGAATTGGAATATAGGCACACGGTATCCCACCAGTTCATAAATTCTTTACTTTTTTGTATAGAGATTGACAAAGTATTTAGATCTAGACATGTACAGATTTACCAAACGATATGTATTTGCACTAAAGATCAATTAAAGAAAGATTTATATGTCGTAGTTAAATGAAATACAGGAAAAAACAGCAGTGCAAATTTTCATAAATTCGCAATACAATGTAAGTGGGGATAGGCCTAAGGGTAAGTGTATTCCAACAATCAACACAGAAGCACTTTCGAAAGTTACGTATATGATCTTTATTGATTAACCCTTTACCAAGTATTCTCGCCCTTTAACGACCGGAGTAAGAAGGCCGTTAAATGGTAATTTTCTTTTCCTTTTCCTATCCTTTACACGATAAATGTTATACACTGCTGAAAAGAAATAAAGGAGCGCAAAAATGCCGAAATTCAAATCTTTCATTCGGCCAAAAACTAGCTCTTTGTGCTCTGAAAACCATTAACTTACATTCTTACGAGACAAAATGGCTTAATCCTTTTCTTGTTTGTTTGCTTTCAATTGCTGATGTTTAGAAGAAAATCATCACATCAACACATTTGTTTTCCATTTTCTTTTGTTAAACAGCTCATATTTTTTCAGTCTTTTGTGGACTTTTTGTGTCACTGTGTCAAATCATATGAGAGAAGAAACCGAGAATAGAAAAGATGACCTCTCCGGTTCTCTTTTAAAAGAGCCTGTGTGTCATATATGTGTATTGAAAAAGAAAATGGCTTTTACAGGCATCTTTTGGGCAAATCAAATCGTTTTGCCTGTTCTGAGATTTTATAGTGTAAGGACCGAATGAACTAACGAGCAGAAACTATTTGAATTGTCTTGTAACGAGAGAATTATCTTGTGATCAAAATCGAGGACACATGCTCCTTTATTTTTTTTTGAGCAATGTATTTCGAATTGCATTCACCTTTACAACTACTTTCATTTTGGAGAAATCTGAAAATATGTCGTGTGATAAATTATTTGCGTACTTATGTCATACATGGCTCTTTTCTGACTAAATGTCCGTTTGCTTTGAGGATAAGGAACAGAAAAGGTGGTACTTACTGACGCAGCTGGAACAGCTTCCTTCATAGATGGCAAATGTGTCAATTATTCTTCAACAGTACACCAGAAGAGTATATACATTTAATAGAACTGTCCTGCAGATAATTCCTAAAGTATTTCAACTGACTGTGCCCTATAATCAAAGCCATGACAAACAGTTATTAATTGCACAGTCACAATTATAGTAAATCCAAATCTCCGTATAGCTAGTCAAGAAACTTTTATCAGTATGTAACCATTATTCGGATTCAAACCATTTTAAATGTACATGCAAATATATTATTAATCAATCAGATTAAAGCAGAAACAATTATATACGCAAAGTTTACTTCATTGGTTAAGACAGTGAAACAGTTAATGGCGGCAAAATTGGACACGTCTTTTAAAGTTACTGGTAAATTAGTTTTAACAATACAACTAACCTGCTAATAACTGTAATCACCATAATCTATCTAATTTATTTAAATACAGAAACAGTTTTCCAAGATCAATTTTTTTTTTTTTTTTTCTTCAATAATTACATTCTTACCAAAGGTGTAAAACATTAAACATATTCCATAACACGTTAAAAGATAGATGGACAGGCACATACATACATACATACATACGTACAGACAGATAGACAGACAGATGGGCAGACAGACAGACAGACAGAGACTCTTTGTTACATCTTTATACATATTTATTTCCATCAATAGACAGTTTTCAGCAATTCAGCAGTTCAGTGTTTTAGTGTATATCTGCTGATCAGCAGGTTGCTGAATTCAGCAGAAAATTCAGCGTTTTAGGGAGTCCCAACAATCATGCAGTAAGTAGCAAGGATTTCAGTTACTTTAAACTTCAATTCGTGATATTTATGCGCCCTGTGGTTTCAGCCAATTGCAAATTTCAAATTTCAGGTTCTAACCAGACCATCAGCAGCCAACAAGAACTTCCCATACCATGTCCGCACAACCCAGGTAAGTGTGCTGTTCGTTCTACTCAGTTGATTTCAAGTCCATCATGGCACTCTTGCTAGACATTCCACCAAATTCTTAAAAAGTGACTGCAGTCTCTCTCTATCACATTAACCCTTAGAGCGCCGTATAAACCTAAGAGATTGCAATTGTATGGGGTCGGTCAAAAATATCTGAGAGTTGGTGATTTCCTGAAAAGAAAATGATTTCACTCACATTTTGAAGTTACATTCCTTCAATATAATCTCTTTTGGATTGTATGGTGGACTGTTACCTCTGTGGCAACGACAGAATACCGGTTGCCAGGCAACAAAAGTTGATGCCCAGCACCACCCCATTCACGGCAGCATAGAGTTCATAGAAATAATTGTAACAAGTTTCTTTTAAAGGTTCTTTTAATTTTGGGAACAAATGCTAATTACATGGGCTTAAGTCTGGTGATTAGGCAGGGTGTATCAAAACTTCCGATAGCAATTCTTGAAATAACGCGCAAACAATTTTCGGTTTATGGCAAGTTGCTTTTTTGTGCAAAATTATCAGGTGACATGAATAAGTTCTGCGCATTTGTGGCGTAATGCTGGACAGAGAAATTTCAAACATTTTATAATAACCTTTAATAACCTTTATTATCTGTCCTTGTGGAACTCCGTGTATGGTTAATACACTGCTAGAATCATACATTGTTACGGAATGTTCGTGAATAATATAGTTATGTTTATCTGGTGTTCTAATTTTAGTAACAGTGTCAAGATATTTTTAGTACTGTCGATGTTTTGTTTACAAAACATGATAAATGCAGAATAGTCTAGAATGAATATCAATTTTCATAATCACCTTGTAATTAGGGAATGATTTTAATCGATAGTAATGTAGGTACTTAAATGTTTGTAGGATAGGTCCATATCCTGGTCTCAAAGAATGTTTTACTTCAAGGTGTTGAGTGTGGCCTGGTCAGTGTTCCCCTCCATTATTTTAGTCTTCAGTCAGACTTAGTTTCTGGTCCTGTAACTGCTGGTATTCGATCTTCTTTACCCATTGATGGAGTACATTTGTTATTGGGAAATGACCTAGCAGGTGGAAAGGTTATTGCAAATCTAGTCGTTTCTGACAAGTCGAAGGTGGACGCGGTCATTGATCCAGTTGAGAAAGAAATTCCTGACTTGTACCTGTGCTATGGCCCAAAAAACTATTTTGTCTAAAACTCTTCTAATAAGAGTTCTTCAGAGTGCGATCTTGCTGACACATTCTTATCTCAATTTTTTTTCTGATGAGGATGATAGTTTCTTATCTTCTTTGCCTCATTCTGAAAAAAGTCAGTTTTCTTCTCATCCTGTTAACCCTTTCCCAAACAAGCCCAGGTTTTCACGTGTCTGCAGTTCAAGTCTTTTGAAAACACTGTGGGAAAAGGAGAAATTGCTCGTAACGAGCAATTTCTCCTTTTCCCACAGTGTTTTCTACCCATTTTGATAACTTTCTGCCATTTTCATCAAATCTAAAATTGTCGTCTGCAAACTCTTTCAATTTGGACCAGTCCAAAATTTGTCGTTTGGGAAAGGGTTAAGAGTTCTTTAAAACCTTTGGTCGTTAATGGTGGTAATAATTCCATTATAGTCCACGGTTTTCATCGTTCTTCAGATGTCAATTCTTCTAGTAGTGACCCTACTACTTTAACGCCTCACGGTGACTTACATAAAAAGAATATTTAGATTCTCATACACCAGATGTTAGTTCTACCAGTGAGACTTCTCGTGGATGTCAAGTTTTCTCTCGTGAGAATTTAATTATTGAACAAGAAAAAGATCCTGAGATTTCCAATCTGTTCAATAGGGTCTTGCCTCAAAATGATTTCCTCTCAGTTCCTGATGGATATTATTTCAAGAATGGTGTTCTTATGCTTAAGTGGAGACCCACTGACGTGCCAGCACATGCTGACTAGGCTGTTAAGCATCAAATTGTTTTACCCCAAAATTTTAGAAATGAGGTACTTTCAGTGGCTCATGAAAATCCCTTAGCTGATCATCTTTGAGTTACTAATACTTACTATAAGGTACTTAATCATTTCTTTGCCGAGTAGCCAAATCAGAAAATTCTTTGCGCGCCTCTTCATGCTATTCCAGCTTTTGAAGAGCCTTTTAGTAGAGTTCTTATTGATTGTGTTGGTCCTGTACCAAAATCGAAGTCTGGGAATGAGCGCTTACTGTCATGTGTACTTCTAAAAGATTTCCTGAACATATACCTGTAAGGAATATTAAAGCCAAAACAATTATCAAAGCTTTTATTAATTTTTTTTTTTTTTTTTTTTAACTTTGGTTGGTCTTCCGAAATCTATCCAATCAGATCAGGGCTCTAATTTTATGTCTGGTATTTTTCAACAAGTTATGTATGAGCTAAATATTCATCAATACATGTCATCTGCTTATCATCCAGAGAGTCAAGGAGCTCTTGAGACATTTCATCAAACACTTAAAAACATGATAAGGACTTATTGTAATCAAACAGACAGAGATTGGGATGAGGGAGTTCACCTTTTATTGTTTGCTGTTAGAGAATCTGTTCAGGAATCTCTTGGGTTCAGTCCATTTGAATTAGTTTTCGGACATTCTGTCAGAGGTCCTTTAAAACTCTATAAAGAGAGACTTCTCTCTGAAGATAATACTTCTTTAAACCTTTTGAATTATGTTTCTTACCTTAGACTCAAACTATAAAAAGCTTGTGAACTTGCTCAGAACAATCTTCGCTCTACTCAAACAAAGATGAAAGAAAGATATGATAAGAAGTCTAAATCAGGATTTTTCAAACCGGGAGACCAAGTTTTATTTCTTTTACCTGTCCCTGGTAAGCCTTTGCAAGCAAATTATTTTGGTCCTTATATTATACAGGGAAAGGTCAGTGATGTAAATTATGTTGTCTGCACACCTGTTAAAATCTTACGTTGGCTGAAATAATAGTAATACTGTTCAAACTGTTAAAATTGTTTCACCTGTTCCACGAATTAGTGGTACTGCGTGTGATACTCAGAATTCACAGGACTTTAAAATTAAAATTCCTGGTTCCTCACGTCTTCAAAACTCGGACATTCTTCGGTTCTTGAATTCGAAACTGGGACATTTAGAATATTTTCAAAAGCAACAACTCAAGGAACTTATTTGTGAATACAAACACTTATTTTTTGATGTGCCTTCAAGAACTAACAAGATTTTTCATAATGTGGACATTGGTGATGCCAAACCAATAAAACAACATCGATATCGGACACATCCTTTCAAACAACAATGTTTGAAGGAGGAAATACAATATTTATTAGAAAATGATTTTATTGAACTATCAAAAAGTGAGTGGTCGTCACCGTGCATTTTGCTTCCACAATCTGATGGAAGCTTTCGTATATGTACAGATTATCGGAAAAGCAACAATGTCACCAAAACAGACACTTTTCCTATTCCAAGAATTGACGACTGTATTGTCAAAATTGGGAAATCAATTCGTTTCAAAAATTGACTCGTTAAAGGGATTTTGGCAGATTTCTTTAACCGAAAAAGCCAAAGAAATTTCCGCTTTTGCTACTCCAGATGGTTTATTCCAATACAAAGTAATGCCATTTGGTCTGAAAAATACATTTCAACATCTTGTCAACATGGTTGTTTCTGGACTTGATGGTGTTGGAGCTTATATCAGTGAAGGCATTATCTACAGTGACACCTAGAAGGAACATCTTTGCAGTATTCGATTCTTCTAAAAGAGACTTTCGGAATATCAGTTGACGGTAAATCTGAGCAAAAGTGAATTCTGACATGGAACTGTTACTTTCTTAGGACATGTAGTGGGACAAGGTCAGGTGAAACTAATTTCTGCGAAAATCAATGATTTTCCTGTACCTTCGAGCAAAAAGCAGGTTATGCGCTTTCTAGGTATGGCTGGTTATTACAGAAAATTCTTCTACTATTTCAGCAGTATCAACTGGCATTTTAAAGAAAAATCGTAAATTCGTTTGGTCTGAAATTTGTCAAACCTCATTTGAGAGCATCAGAGCCATGTTAAGAAGTGCACCCGTGCTTTTGGCTCCCAATTCCTATAAAGCATGTAAACTTGCTGTAGATGCTAGTGATGTTGGTGCAGGAGGTAGCGCTTTTGCAAGAAGATGAAAATGGTGTTGATCATCCTGTTTTTTATTTTTCACATAAATTTAATAAACAACAGAAAATGTATTCCACCATTGTCAAAGAATGTCTTGCTTTATTTTTTCTCTTCAATTCTTTGAAGTCTATGTTTTATCCTCATCTTTCCCGCTGACTGTCTTCACCGATCACAATCCTCTCACTTTTCTTCATAAGATGAAGAATAAAATTCAGAGGTTGTTGCGGTGGAGTCTTCTTCTTCAGGAGTATCGTCTCAACCTAAAGCATATAAAGGGTAGAGGTAATGTCATAGCAGATGCACTCTCCAGATCTGAGTAGTTAATTTACTTTAAATTGTAAATTTTGTTTAAAGAATATTTTAGTATTGTTATGTTGTACTATAATGCTATATGTTTTTTTTTTTTTTTTTTTTTTTTAATTATTATTATTATTATGAGGTTAAAATAAAGCTTTCTTCACTTAAGCTTTCTTTTTCTTTAAGGGGGAAGGTGTTACGGAATGTTTGTGAATAATCTAGTTATGTTTATTTTTCTAGTACTTTCGATGTTGTGTTTACAAAACATGATGAATGCAGAATAGTCTAGAATGGATATCAATTTTCATAATTACTTTGGAAGTAGGGAAATATTTTAATCGATAGTAATATAGGTGCTTAACTGTTTGTTTGATAGGTCCATATCCTGCCTCAGGGAAAAATTGATGTTATTATTGAGTAATCCAGTGTACAAGTTTATTGGGAATTCCCCGGTGTTTTTCTCGAATGTACTTCCGGAAATTTCTGGTTTCACTCGATTACGATATATAAAGGCCCAAACACTGTAGATAGGGTGTCAGAAAAAGTTGTGAGATTGGCGATTGTGACTGAAGTTTGAAAGTGATTAAATACTTGGCACCATCGTTGAAACATGCGCTGTTTTATCATCGTTGGATTCTCAGCTTCTGGAGATCTGTTGAGACTAGGAATTTTATTTATCCTACGTGACTTTCTCAGTTTTTGGATCGACGCAATAGTGATAGTTTAGGACAGTTTTTAGGAGAGTTTTAGACTCTGTGCGTTAGTAGGAATTCATCATTTTTTATTATAAATTACTGTGTTTTGAATTATTAAATTTTAAAACATAGTTTAATGGAACTCATCTGTTCTTTTTTAATCTATTACACAGTCATTTAAGCCGTGGCCATTCGGTATCTAAATATAACCTAAATATCATTAACATTTTTTGGACTGATCATACCACAGAAAAACTTCAGCAGTCTCAGGGAATTGGGAGTGTGCCATTCACTACTTTGGTAATTCAATTCTAGTTCAGAGAACCTGGCCCTGTTTCGTCAAACTTTAGTCAGTCGCTACGATATATTTCAGCATATTTTCACCCTCGTCAGTATATTGGCTGAGCAATTCTTGACTGATTTTTATATGTGTGCCAAATTTCATTAACGTCAGTCAACCGCTTTAAGAGATATTAATCAACTTTCGGTTATTTTTACGAACCCTCAAATTTGTATGACTGTTACTTGTACTTTCAGATTGGTATAATGCAGAATGTTCCACATCAGTTGGAGGGATCTGATATGAACAACGGAAATTTTGCTAACCATGCGTATGCAGTGAGCTCACCATTGGCAGGTTCCAGTAGCGGCCCAGACCTCACCAGTTTGTTTACGACCTCAAAAACACACACAGATGAAAAACACAAAGAAACGTCTCTGAATCATAATGAAGGAATGACCAATGGTCTTAGTAACGGAATGACCAGCGGAGTAGGAAATGGTGCTCCACCACCATCTTATTCCCATCCACCTGCTGTAAGTAGAGTTGGGACTGTTTACAAATCCCATTGTTTATGACATGTAGATATGAGCCATGCTGTTTCAAAAGGGGGCTTAACGCATCTCCTTGATGCATCATACCAAGCAAGTCATCACATAATTAGGGATCTATAAAATCCATCATGTCTAACAACCAACTGTATCAGAAAGTAGACTGGTTCCTGGAGGTACAGAAAATAGACCAAAAAGTGAAAAGTTTCAGACCAGGTCAGCCTGCGTGGACTGTGCTGGCTGACCTGGTTTGATACTTTTCACAGATGCATCAAGCCATCTTTTCACAGAGTGTGGCTTATATAGTCTGTCAATGCTCTGTATATAGATGAGTTTGTAATCTTGTCATCCTTTAGAGACATCGAGATCTTTCTCTGATTAGTATCAAATTTTTAGCCCCTTCAGATGACCTTTTGAGAAAATATTTTTGGTAAAAGGGTGATATTTCTCCTTTTAACCACAATGTTTTCACCTGTTGTCTTAGTGATTATCAGTTTTTGCCTTTTGCCTCACTTAAGGTATATTGACATGGTCTAGAGTTACAGGTCCAAAATTAACCCTCTACAGAACAATTACACGACCCTAAGAATGAAGAGTTCTGGAAACGATATGGACATATGTGTAACAGAAATTGTTACTTAACAGCATTGTTTTCTACACTTTCAAATAAAAGTTGTACCATTTTAGCAATATTTAATTTGTTGTTTGCAAGTGTTTGCAATATGGATAAGTTTGTACAAGACTTTGTTCATATAGGATCTTAACCCAGTATCACACAGCCCCAAATTTTAACAACCCCGAGAAAATATGCCTTTGAAACAATTGTGGGAAAAGCTGAAACTGCTGGTTACCAGCATTCTCTCCTTTTCTCACAATGTTTTCGACCCTTTTAGACAGAAATTGTCTTTTGAGCAACATTAAATTTGTCGTTCGCAAATGTTATGAATTTGGTCCTGTCCAAAACTTTGTCATTTGGTAAAGAGTTAAGAAGAAGCTGCACTGCACAGCAAAGGCATGTTTTATTGATATTTTAAGTTTGCCACTACAATCGGACGAAACCGTAATCGCATGAATAGTTCTGCGCATTTGATGGCAAATGTAGATTATGATGAAAATGAAGTGGATGACATACCGACCCTTGTAAGAACTGTGTGTTTGCAAACCCCGACCCTGACTGATTTACCTTGATATATCTTACATGCCTATATCACACTCTGTGACTTTCAATGGTTTTTATTGCACTAATATCAAGAAAATTTTCCATATGCATTTTTTTTTAACAAAAAATGTGTACGGTGTTTCACCTAATTAATGCTCCCGCCCTAAACGTAGCTTTCCCCCACTATTAGTTATTTTTGTTATGATTTAAGATTTAAGAAAAACGGGAAAAATCCAAGTCGGGAGAGAAAGTCAAAAAACTACCTTACTTTGGTCGGGCATATAGACGAATCCTCAGGTCAAAACTTGAGTGTATCATATTACTTACTCTAGAGGCCTCTTTACAACCCACACCCACACCCTACCTTACCTTAAAATCGACGACTAGTGACAAACTTCCCGAGGCAACATACCTAAACTTTATTTTGACTATGCTAAACCATATGACTCACAAAACTACAATCTGAATATCCATCACTGTCTGGGTCAGTACATCCCTCTTGCTTCGGATATGGCAAGGACTTTTAATTTGGAAGTTGCAGTAATTGCACTCTTGGGCCCATTTTCAAATGCAGACCTACGAAAATTATTGATGGCCGATATTTCATTAAAATGCAGTGTCGTAAGTCATGTAAAGTTAGAGGGGTCATTGAAAAATATTACTGACATCTTCTGTTCAATAAATATATACAGACATGCATCCCTGTCTGGAAATTTCGGGAAATTGGCTATGAAATATGAGCGCCTATCGGCGTTTTGCATGGCACTCGGGCGCATTAATTAGGTGAAATACAGAATTGTGATATTAAAACTAGTTGTATTCACAAACCACAATCCTGATTTATCTACAAAGATTTACATTGTCAACTTTTATGCATATCTTACACTTCTAGGCTTTTTTTGATGTTTCTCTACCATAAATAAGAAGTGAAAATAGTGAACTGGAAAGGGAGAAAAAGATAAGAAAACAATTTGACCACTGGCAATATACTGATGTATCTATATATGAAACAAATGTGTTTGCCAACCTTGACCGAGATTAATTTAATCCTTTACCAAACAATCCCATGTTTTAACAACCTTAAGTAAAAGCTTTTTGAAAACATTATAGAAATGGGGGAAAATAATGTTAACCAGCATTTTCTCCTTTTCCACAATGTTTTTTTTTACCATTTAAAAGCCAAAATCCATGATATGAGTCATATTGACTTTGTCGTCTGCAGATGCTTTCAAGTAGGACATGTCAAAGACTTTTTTGTCTAGTAAATATTTAATCAACATCTTACATGCATATTACTGCATTCTTAAACCATTTGCCACACGATCCAGACATTCAACGATTCTTTTTTAACACCCCCCCCCCCCAAAAAAAAAAAATAATAATAATAATTTTCTCAGTCATTTATTTCGTCGTCAGCAAGTGTTTTCAATTTGGACTGGTCGAAAATTTCGTTGTTTGGTAAAGAGTTAAGATTTTAACTCTGAGTTTGTAGAGGGCATCTTTGGATTAATTGTTTCAGAGTGTAGATCAGGATTAGACTTTTGTTAGATACAGCCTGGCCTTTGATCTACCCTTTCAATTCTTTTGAGGCATTATTGCAAAGACAATCCCGACAGTGCACCTACCTGAACATTGGGGGTAACAAATGAGAAAAAACATGTTTACATGTAGATAAAATGATCATCTAACAACTACAAAGTCACTGTTTTTAATTGGATCACAAGTGTGTGTTATCAACTTTTAACCATACAATCCTGAGTTTAAATGACTCTAATTCAGAAAGCCTTTGAAAAACATTAACTATACAATCCTTAGTTTTAGTGACCCTAATTAAGAAAGCCTTTGAAAAAACATTGTGGGAAAATGCAAAATGCTGGTAACCGTCTAGAACGGTACAAGGATTACCCAGATATATTTGAAGAGTTGTTGCAATGTCTGGAGCCTTGATTTACACAGTAAAGAGTAACACCAGGTTCCATATTCACCATCTATTCTTGAGAACATTCTTAGTCTCCAAGTTTTTTTTTTTTTAAATTTGAACGTAACACAACTTCTGATTGGCTAAACCAAATGGTTTAGCCAAATGGTTTAGCCAATCAGAAGTTGCGGTACCTTCAAATTTAGAAAATTCTGGAGAACAAGACTGACAATGTTCCTAGGAATGGTTGGTGAATACGGACATTGATGTCACAGATCAAACGCTGCCCTGTACCTGACTGGCTTATCATGAAATCATGTCGGTCATGGATTAGAATACCATCTGTTCTCTTATAAATGTAAAAGCCACCTATAAAATGTAGGTGTCGACTGATTGATAACTTATTCATCTGGTATGAGCCACCAATAAAACAATTTTTAGCTCCACTGGCCGATGGCCAGCAGGCTTATGTCTTGGCCCTGTGTCCGTCGTGCGTCTGTCCGTCCGTTTGTGCATTTTCTTTTTTTTTTTTTTATTTCAAACATCTTCATCTCTGAAACTGCCCATCAGATTTTAACGAAACTTCACAGAAATGATCCTCCCATGGCCCTCTTCAGAAACTCTTCAAAGAATTTGATTTCCTATAAAAACTCTGGTTGTCATTGCAACAAAACTGAAAAATATTGAAAATCTTTAAAAATCTTTTTGCCCAAAACCATAAGGAAGAGGGTTACCTTTGGCGTGTAGCTTCATTTAATGAACCTCTACAAAAACTTTTCAAATTATAGCCCTGCGGTAAAAAATGGCCCGGCCCGGCCCCGGGGGTCACAAGTTTTACATAGATTTAATATAGTGACAGCTTTAAATATCTTCTTGTCCAAAACCATTTGGCCTAGGGCTATCAAATTTGGCATGTAGCTTCATCTAATAGACCTCTACAAAAACTCTTCAAATTATAGCCCGGGGGGGTCAAAATTGGCCCCCATACCAAGGGTCACAAGTTTTACATATGTTGATAGAGTATAAACTTTAAATATCTTCATGTCCTAATCCCCCATATGGCCTAGGGCTATCAAATTTGGCATGTAGCTTCATCTAAAAGACCTCTACAAAAACTCATCAAATTGTAGCCCCAGGTCGAATTTGGCCCCACCCCTAGGGTCGTAAGTTTTACTTAGGTTTATATAGTGAACATTTTAAATATCTCCTTGTCCTAAACCATATCGCCTAGGGCTATCAAATTTGACATGTAGCTTCATCTAATGGACTTCTACAAAAACTCATCAACTTATAGCCCTAGTGTCAAATTTGGCCCCATCACTGGGGCCACAAGTTTTAAATATATTCTATGGTAGAAATTTTAAGTCTTCTAGCCCAAAGCCATATCCTCATGAAACTTGGTCAGAATGTTTGTCTTGATGAATTTAGTACAACTTACTGATTGGGCCATGTCAGGTCAAAAAGTAGGTCATGGGGGAAATCTTAAAAAAAAAAAAAAAAAACAAAAAAAAAAACCTTGTATGCCCTCTGTAGGCCACATTTTCAGTCTGATACTCATGAAACATTGTCAGAATGTTGGTCTTGGTATCTGGGACAAGACCAAAAATAGCTAGGTTGGTAAAAAAGTAGGTTTCTGTCCTATTTTGGGGGAAAAATATGCAGATCTATCAGCTATAGGTACTGTGAAACATTTGATCCAGTATCAATTAGCCTTGTGATTTTTACCACCAACCACCAAAATGATTATTATAATGTTCTTCTGCAGTCCAAATTGTCACTCCGCTATAATAGCTGAAGTTGGTAAAAAAAGTAGGTTTCTGTCCTATTTTGGGGAAAAAGATCTATCAGCTATAGGTATTGTGAAAAATTGATCCAGGATCAATTAGCCTTTTGATTTTTACCACCAACAACCAGAATGATTATTTCAATGCTCTACTGCAGTCCAGGGTCCGTATTCACCAACCATTCTTAAGAATATTGTAAGTCTTGTTCTCTAAGAATGTCCAAACTTGAAAGTAACACAACTTCTGATTGGCTAAACCAAATGGCTAAACCAAATTTCAAATCCAGAAAATTTTGGAGAATAAGACTAAGAATATTCTTAAGAACGGTTGGTGAATACGGACCCTGATTGTCACTCTGCTATTTTTGTAGTGTTTTTGAATTATTTCATTTGCAATTTAATTCATTATCCTTTACCAAACAACCCTGTCTTTTAATGACCCTTAGGAAGATTTTTGAAAAGAAAGTGAGGAAAATGCTGATCACCAGCTCTTACCTCCTTTTCCTCCTACAATGTTTTCTTTCCCTCGAACACCAAATTTCAGTTTTTTGATTCACATTTACTTTGTTACCTGCAAATGCTTTCAATTTGGACCTGTCCAATATTTTGTAATCTGGTAAAAACTTAACCCTTTAACACACAATCCCGAGTTTTAACGACCCTTAAGAAGGAGAAATGCTGGTAACCAGCTTTTTCTCCTCTTCTCACAATGTTTTCTACCCAAAGAACTTCGGTTTCTTTGTATCACTTTCAAATTTGTCGTCAGATGCTTTCACTTTGAAAGTGGCTTAAGATTTTGTTGTTGGGTAGAGAGTTAAAATACTGTAACTTGTTGCATATTACAGATACAAACAAGATTATTAACTCTTTACCAAACGGCAAAATGTAAGACTTGTCCAAATTGAAAGCATTTGCAGACGACAACATAAATGGGACTCAAAAACTGAAACTTGTTCTTTTTAGGGGAGAAAACATTGTGAGAAAAGGAGAAAATGCTGGTTACCATCATTTTCTCCTTTTCCCACAATGTTTCAAAAGCCTTCTTCAGTGTTATTAAAATTCGGGATTGTGTGTAAAGGGTTAATTATCGTATCTTTTTGTGATTTAATTCTGTGCCAAACAATCCTGCCTTATTTCATCCCTTTGAAAGACATGTTTTGTATCATCTTTTTTGTCATCTGCAAATGCTTTCATTTCGGACAAACATAAAATTTTGTCCTCGGATAAAAGTTAACGCTTTTTCTTCTGTATTGCAGCCCAGTCCAGAGGCGACGGCACCCCCTAGGTATGAAGTTCTTTTCAGGGCCCAGGGCACAGAGGAACAGCCCTATAAAACTGCTGACAAAGCTTAGAGCTTGGACTGGCCGCAATGTATTAAATGATATCAAAATGTTGTTAGTTTAATACCTTCTGCACACACCTTTTTTAACTTTTGGCAGACCACTTTTGAAAATATTGTGGCAAAAGGAAAAATTACTAAGGATAAAAGAGCCTCTTTACCTTCCACACTTTTGTTAATTTGAATTTTGCTTCATTAGTTGAAGTCTATACCAACAACAAAATTTTAGATTTGTCCAGTTCGAAAGCATATGGATATGACATTAATTCTAGCTCAAATGATGATATCTAGGGTATAAAACATTGTGGTCAAAGGAGAAGTTGATGGTAAGGAGAAATACGTCCTTATCCATCTATTTTTACCCATGTATTCGTGTGTTTGTCAAACAATCCTGTGTTTGAACGACCTTAGAAGAAAAGCTTTTGAAAACATTGTTGGAAATGGATTAATTACTTTTAACAAGCTATTTCTCCTTTTCCCACTATGTTTTCTACCTCATCAGAGAACTTCAGCTCATTTGTGTCAGTTCGAAATTGTCGTCTGCATATGCTTTCAATTTTGAAGAGTCCAAAATTTGTAGTGTGGGAAACGGTTAACCTTCATAAATGTAGCATAATACGAGAAATATTTTCCATTTGCAACAGTATTTTCAAAAGCAGTGAGTTGGAAAACACAAAAAGTTAATTGTTGGAGGTAATAGTCTTATATTGCCTGCTGCAAGTTTGTTTCACGACATAGTAACTACATGTAAATATAAATATATTTATATACACACACATTATGTTGCTGCTGTGAATATCAGTGCTTTACAGAATAATATATTTTATTACCGCATTTTGTGGATTGAAAATTGATTTTCTTAATTTCGTTTAGCTGAAGCAAGAAGTTTTGTTTATTTATGTTTATTTTATTTTTTTGTAAGTTTACCAGTCTACTGAAGGTGTATTTAAACCGTCCATTTTTTGTTGTGTTTTTCAGACATGTTAGCCATCTATTTTACCTCACTAGAGTGCATTTTGCAGGTTTTTTTTTAAAGTATAATCTCAAAATTGAAGAGGGGTAAACCCTTCCTAAACAATTCCAATTTTTAATGATACAGAAAAAGTAAGTTTTTGAAAACATAGAGAAACGAGAAAATGATGGTAACTAGCATTCTCTCATATTCCAACAATGTTCTTCACCCTTCCAAAAACAAATTTCAACAAGATATCTGTTTGTAAAACAGACATACCCCCCTACTGCCACATTGATACAGGAAGTGGCACAGTTCATAAATTGATATCAAAAGAACTGATTGGGAAATATCGATGTCATCTCAGGAAAGGATTAAGGTAATTGTAAGTGATGCTAGAATCTGTGTGTATTAGTTCTAGGTATTTAAGTTTATAGGAGAACAGTCAGTGTAGACTCTGGATTAAACTGCATGTATACATGCGAAAAAATCATTGTGTACACTGTTTGCAACTACCATTTGAGTCAACATCTGGATGGCAAGAGTTAAGACAAAGCATTAAAGAGTATCATATTTAGTAGAAAAATAGTACATTGTACCTTAAATACTGAAGATAGCGATGGTCTTTGGAGGATCTAATGGGTTGTCTGTATATATAATACCCATACTGAATATCATTTGGTGAAGATGGAAGACTGATAACATCACTATAAGTAGTCTTGTGACATGTATTCTATGTAGGATAATAAGACACTTATCATTTCTGCCATATTGTTTTATGTGTCATCTGCTGGATCTAAAGACATTACACTGATAACATCACTATAAGTAGTTTTGTGACATGTAGGTCAATTCTGTGTGTAGTTGTCATCTGGACAAGGCTTGGTCTATATATCATTAAGTTGAAGGCCACTGTGACCTTGACCTTTGATGGATTAATCTCAAAATCGATAGGGATCATTTACACTCCGAGATGAATATCTGTACAGAATTTGAAGAAGCTATGTCAATTCTGTGTCTAGTTATCATCTGGACAAGGTTTGGTCTATATATCATTAAGTTGAAGGCCACTGTGACCTTGACCTTTGATTGATTAATCTCAAAATCGATAGGTACACTCCGAGACAAATGTCAGTGCCAAATTTGACGAACCTAGGTCAATTCTGTATCTAGTTATCATCCGGACAAGGTTCGGTCTATATATCAACATGTTGACGGTCACTGTGACCTTGACATTTGACCGATTGACCTCAAAATCAAATGGGATCATCTACACTCCGAGATGAATGTCTGTGCCAAATTTGACGAACTTAGGTCAATTCTGTGTCATCATCCAGACAAGGTTTGGTCTATATATCAACATGTTGACGGTCACTGTAATCCTGACATTTGACCGATTGACCTCAAAATCAATAGGGATCATCTACACTCCGAGACGCATGTCTGTGCCAAATTTGACGAACCTAGGTCATTTCTGTGTCTAGTTATTATCCGGACAAGGTAAGGTCTACCGACGGACCGACAAACAGACCTGCCAACCGACATGCGCAAAGCAATATACCCCCACTTCCTTGAAGGGGGGCATAATTATTGAATCACATTGATTTTGTTGTTCTGCAAATGCTTTCAATTTGAACAAGTCTAAAATTTTGTAGTATGGCAGAGTTCATAATTTCACCAGTAGAATGCAGATACATGCGTGGAGTTATTTTTTGTCATTTTCAAATGCTTTCCTTATTTTGTATGAAAATTGCCAATTAGAGAGCATATCTTGAAATTTATAATGGCCAATGAGATAGACCACAATGCTTTCTGTTCTTTCACTGGTACCATCCACAATTAAGGCCTCGTCAACCTCGTCATCTGTGCATGCTTTCGCAACTGATGAATGTAAAATTTTTGTTGTCTTGTAAATTGATGCCAGCATCACATGCATTTTAATGCAGGTATTGTACATTGTAGTTTCGTAAACAGTGTGACAACTGGAGAATTACCGGTGGGTATGAGATAGTTGTCTATTGGCATGACATTTTTAGCTCTACTGGTGATAATCAGAAAAGCTTTATATGTCATAGTGTGGTTTCTGTTTTCCGTCATTTATCAATCTGTCTATATCAGGTCGTCTTCTTCTTGTTTACACAGTGTCCACATTTGTTGTCAGATTTTCATGAACAGTTGTTTTTATCATGGACATCTTGAACCTCGAATTTGAAGAAAACCAGACAATCAGTTAGGGAAAAGTAGCCATTCAAAGTGGAAAATTTGCATTTTTTGTTCCTGCTATAATTCTTTATTTTTCATCTGATTCTGTTGAAACTTGCACAGGTCATTTGGGTCTTCAAGGGATTGAATCGTATTTGAAAATTGAAGAAAATGAAAGTATTGTAAAGAAAGAGGAGTTGTTTGACAGCTGTCTCTTCTTAATGTAATAATGTATTAAGTATGGGTCCGATTTCTGTAAAGTTTGCAGGGATTATTTATTACTACATATGCTAAAGCCCTTTTTAATTTGGCTAAATTCCAAAGTCTGAGCATGGATCCATATAGTGCTGAAAGGGTTAAGTCATTTATTATAATTATGCTATGTAAGTATTATCATTATCGTTCTAGTACCACATAGAAGTCAATATATATCATTATTTGCCCAGGACCACATAGAAGCCTATATTTATCATTATTGGCCCAGTACCACATAGTAGCCGGTACTTGTCATTGTTGGCCAAGTACCTCACGGTAGCTGATATTTATCATTATTGGCCCAGTACCACATAGAATCCGATATTTATCATTGTTGGCCCAGTACCTTATAGTAGCTGATACATATCATTGTTGGCCCACTACCACATTGAAGCCGATATGTATCATTGGCCCCGTACCACACAGAAGCCGATCCAATATTTATCATTATTGGCCCAGTACCACATAGAAGCCGATATTTATCAATATTGGCCCAGTGCCACATAGAAGCCGATATTTATCATTGTTGGCCCAGTACCACATAGAAGTTGATATTTATCATTATTGGCCCAGTACCACATAGAAGCCGATATTTATTATTATTGGCCCAGTGCCACATAGAAGCAGATATTTATCATTATTGGCCCAGTGCCACATAGAATTGAGGTTAAATTGTATCTTAAATGATATATTGTAAATTTTCATCATTATTAGATCTGCGGTCAGTGGCCATCAATATTTCATCAGAAGTCTAACTACCCATTGAGAATCACAACTTGTATGTCAGATGAGGAACAACAATAATTTATTCATGTAAATAGCTCCAGTGACCTGGCTTACTACTGTTATAGTTTCCCTGACAATTGCATAATCAGACGTAACCTAATTGAATTTCTTGGAACACTGACAAATGCATGTAAGTTAATTGGAATTCAGATTTTGATGACATGCTTTTGTCCATTGTTTGTAGACCACATAGAAGCCAAAATAAATATAAGTGGGTTACATAGCAGGCTAGTATTTAGAGATCAAACCCTAGCTCGGCCAAACTCTTTTTGCGGATCGATGATAGTGATCGTGAGGGGATTCATTCCTCCGTCACTGCTGAACATTGTTTCTCAATTATTAATGTGGGTAAGCAGATTGTTCAAAGTTCTGGTTGAAAAAATCCTAAGACTGCGCTGGAAGCTCGACTGACATGATGACGAAAATAGTGTTTAACATCAACCAAACCACGTAGAATATCAGTTTACAGCTTGCTTGTTTTGTTTTTAAGAAAGCCCAGGGTATTGTCATAGCCCTGTTGTATGTGTTGTCATGGGCATGTCAAACTTAGACATTTTATCATACCTCTCTTAATACTGAAGATATTTCACTCAAACTTGGCCCACTTGTTAATCATCAAAAAGGGAACCCATTCTAGAAGAACATGTAACCATCAAAATTATTTTGACACAGTTATGCCCCTTTTTCCACTAACAAGTTTCAGTGAAAAATCAACTGCAGCCGAGGGTTGGCCCCTGCATGAGTTGCTCTAGTTTTTTACCTGTATTGGAGCTATTACAGTAACAAGCAACTTTCTCTCTTTTTTTTTTCTGATAGTTTCCAAACAAGTACAATTGTTTTTTTTTCCTTTTCTGTTGAATACTTCCTTTTTCTGTTAAATACAAAATTAATGAGCCATACTCTGGCAAAAGGGGACTTAATGTATTTCTATGATGCATTGTTCTAAACAAGACATCACATAGATACATGTACATTAAATCCCATTTTGTCTAACAAATGACTTAACCCTTTACCACACAATCCCAACTTTTAAGGACCCTGTGAAAGAAGCCTTTTGAAAACATTGTGGGAAAAGAAGAAAAAGCTGGTAACCAGCATTTTCTCCTTTTCCCACGATGTTTTCTACCCTTCCCAAAACAAATTTGAATTTTTCAATCACATTTATTTTGTCGTCTGCAAATGCCTTCAATTTGGTCCAGTCTAATATTTTGTAGTTTGGTAAAGAGTTTACCCTTTACCGCACAAAGCCGCCTTTTGACGCCCCTGGGAAAGAAGCCTTTTGAAAACATTGTGGGAAAAGGAGAAAATGCTGGTAACCAGCATTTTCTCCTTTTCCCACAATGATTTCTACCCAATCTAAGAAAAGTTGCACCATTTGAGCAACATCGAAATTGTCGTCTGCAAATGCTTTGAATTTGGTCCAGTCTAAAATTTTGTCGTTTGGTAAAGAGTTAATTAATCCCTAGGTAGAATGGTTCTTGGACATACAGAAAATTGACCAAAATCAAAATGTTTCAGCCCAGGTGAGCCTTTGCTGAATGAGCAAACTTACCTGGGTTGATACTTCTTGTAGATGCATTAAGCCCCATTTTAACAGAGCAAGGCTCATACTTTTTGTGGATGTCAAATTATCCTATAAGGTCATGGGCCTAAACAGTTGTTTTATCCATTTCATGTGCCATCAACAGATTTAGTCACATGTAGCTTAGATTTTTGCTGTAACCCTTTTGTGCACAATCCCGAGTTTTTACAACCCTCAGGAAAGAGGCTTTTGAAAACATTGTGGGCAAAACAGAAAATGCTGGTAATCTGCATTTTCTTTATTTTCTCACAGTGTTTTCTGTCTTTTCAAAGAAAAGTCAATGTAGCCACATTTAATTTGTTGTCTGCTAATGCTTTTGGGTTGGACAAGTCAAAATGCTGATATTGAAAAAAAGAAAACTAAATTGAGCTATGCTCTGCGAAAAGGGGGCTTAATGTATCTTCGTGATGCGTGATACCAAGCAAATCACACATAATTATGATTCTGTAATAGCCACGTTTTTTAACAACTGACTAAAGCAAGAGGCAGAATCGTCCAGTAAGCGAAGTTTCAGCCCAGATCAGTCTGCCTGGGTCTGACCTGGGTTGATACTGTTTGTAGATGCATTAAGCCCCTTTTCACAGAGCATGGCTCAATTATATTAGCCATCTGTGCAGTATATCATATTTGTCTCATAAGGTTTTTGTATCTTGAATTATCTAACTGATATTGGATTTTTTTTCATTTTGTTGATGATTTGAGGTATGAATGACCGTACATGTAGTAACAAAATATCTTTATAACCCATACATTCCAGCCAGCATCTTTCAGTGGCCAGCATTACTAACCTACAATAGGCCAGTTTATTCATGAATACATTTCTTTGTAGTCGAGACAAATTAATATTTCAAATGAACTCTTTTGATAAACTGAAATAATCTTGATACAGTAAGAGTAAGGAATTTGGAACTACCGTAAATCTACACATAACCTAGCAAGCAACTGGTTATTCTCCACTTGCTGTTTTTCGAGAAGACATCAAGATGTTGTCGTGATGTCTCAGTGTTGAAGAGTCGCTTCAAACTCGGCGTAGTTGTTAACCCTTGACCACACAAACCAAACTTCTAATGACCCTGAATGAGAAGGCTTTTGAAAATATTGTGGGAAAGGAAAATGATGGTAAGCAGCATTTTCTCCTTTTCCTACAATGTTGTCTACTCTTACATAGAAAAATTCTATCATCTGAGTCACACTTCATTAAATTTTGTTGTTGGCAGATGTATTCTTTATGGCTAAGTCCAACATTATGTCATGTTTAAGGGTTAACTATCAAAAAGGGAAACCAATTACAGATGGGCATGTAACCCTCAAAATATTTTTGACAGAGTTATGCCCCTTTTTCTCTTAAAGTCACTGATCAAGCAACTACAGCCAAACATTGGCACCTATATGAGGTGCTATTGTCAACTTTGCTACACAGATCATTGTCAAATAGAGAGATTTCTATTACAACAATATTTTTACAATCATGTATTCATGGATCGAACGTTAACCCTTAGCCCTCGACCCAACAATTCTATATTACAATGTCCCTGAGAAATAAAGCTTTTTGAAAACATTGTGGGAAATGCAGAAAATGCTGGTAACCAGCATTAATTTTCTTTTCCCACAATGTTTGCTACCCTTCCCTACAGAAATTTTAATTTTTCAGTCACTTTTATTTTGTTGTCTGCAAATGCTTTCAATTTTGACTTGCCCAAATTTTTTGTTATTTGGCAAAGGGTTAATACAGTTGGCCTTTCCATAATCATGCAGTTTTATCATTTTATACAGGTTGTTGAAAAAATATTACTAGTACTGTTGCTTTCCTTTTGTTTTGCAGATGCTATTTCTATTTGTTAAACTTTGTAACTCCGTACCAAATGACAAAACTTCACACTTACCCAAATTGAAAGCTTCTGCAGACGATAAAATAAATATGACTCGAAAATAGAAATTCACCTTTGGAAGGGTAGAAAACATTGTGGGAAAAGTAGAAATGCTGGTTACCAGCATTTTCTCCTTTCCCCACAGTGTTTTCTAAAGGACTTTTCCTTAGGGTTGTTAAAACTCGGGATTGTGTGGTAAAGGGTAAACTTTTTAATACACAATCCCAAAATTTTAACAACCCAGCTTTTGAAAACATTGTGGGAAAAGGAGAAAATGCTGGTAACCAGCATTTTCTCTGTTTTCCACTATGTTTTCAACCCGTTCAAAAAGCAAGTTTCAATTTCTGATTCCCATTTATTTTATCTGCAAATGCTTTCAATTTGGACAAGTCTAAAATATTGTCATTTGGTTAAGATTTTTATGGCACCACAAAACTCCATCAATTTTTTAACTCCGTCCTCATGTTAAATTCCGAATAAGCCAACTCCGTCCTCATGTTAAATTCCGAATAAGCCGTCCTTTATTTGCCTTGTACATACATTCTCAACTCTTTACAAACTTGTATTTAACCCGTGACCTTCTAAGCCTGACTCACTGACCTTTTGTGGAGTGTGTAGATCAAGATCAGAGTGCACAGAATGTACAGTCTGATGTTGGATCTACAATGTCTGATAAGGAGACATTTACATGTATCTCCAAAAAGTAAGTTTGAAATGACATTATTCCAGTTTTTACTATGTGCTTGAAAGTTTTATTTAACTTACTGAGGGTCTTAATCCTTTTACCAAACAAACCTGGGCTTTAACCCTTTACCACATGATCCCGGCTTTAGCAACCTTGTGAAAGAAGCCTTTTGAAAACATTTTGGGAAAAGGAGAAAATGCTGGTAACCAGCATTTTCTCCTTTTCCCACAATGTTTTCTACCCTACCAAAGACAAATTCCACCATTTGAGCCACATTTGAATTGTTGTCTGCAAATGCTTTCAATTTGGCTATGTCTACATTTTTGTCATGTTGTAAAGAGTTAGAGACCCTGGGAAAATAGCCTTTTGAAAACATGTGAATAGGAGAAATTGCTGGTAACCAGTATTTTCTCCTTTTCCCACAATGTTTTCTACTCTATGAATTCCACCATTAGAGCATCCTTTAATTTGTTGCCTGCAAATGCTTTCAATTTGGACAAGTCTGAAACTTTGTCATTGGTAAAGAGTTAAAGACCCTAGGAAAGAAGCCTTTTGAAAACGTGTGAAAAGGAGAAAATGCTGGTAACCACAATATTTTCTACTTATCAAGAATGAATTCCACCATTAGAGCATCCTTTAATTTGTCGCCTGCAAATGCTTTCAATTTGGACAAGTCTGAAACTTTGTCATTGGTAAAGAGTTAAATCTACTCTTTCACCTAACTGTATAAATAATTGTTTCTTATTTGGAAAAGTTTTAGAGGGATCACAAAACCTTACATGTTTCTTGGCCCCAAATGATCTGGCAAATGTAAAATGTACATATATTTTTCTATATGAAAATTGATGATCAATAAAATATTCACAGAATCTTTTGACTTGCTGTAATGATTTTTTCAAATATTTTGATGCACTCTTACTGTGTGTGCATTGTGTGAAAAAAAAAGTTACTTCCCTTCAACTTGGAAAAGTTTGGGGAAAATAGACAGTCTGTAATGCATATACATACATTGCATTTTGTCTGCAAAGTTAATATATTACCTACAAGTACAATAAACTAGAACTGTCCCAAAGGGGACAAATACCCCCCCAACAAGCACCTTGTCACTACGGAACACTTGTAAAAAGTTTCAGGGTCCTAGGTCAAATGGCTTTAGAGTTAGAGCACAGAAACCGAAACAAGATGAACAGACAGACAGACAGATATAATGAAACCAGTATACCTCATCTACTTGGTAGATGGGGGCTGTAATTACTTGGTAGATGGGGTTGTAATTACTTAATTTGATACGGCAGAAAACATTGTCGGAAAAGGAGAAAATGCTAGTTACCAGTATTTTCTCCTTCTCCCATGATGTTTTCAAAAGCCTTCTTTCCCAGGGTCATTAAAAGGCAGCATTGTACGGTAAAGGGTTAAGATAACTTGACATTCTAGCTTTCTTGGTAATGTAATCGACAAAACAAATGGCCAAGGATTGCTTCTCGTACTGATGTCACCTTGCCCACAAATAAGAACATCCAAGACATATTCCATTACAGCTTAGCTAGATGTGTGCAAGTTACCAGGAGATGTTTTAACAATGAAATAATTGCATTTTACAAATCCTAATTTGTAATGTCTGGAGCCTTGATTTACACAGTAAAGAGTAAAGCCAGGGTCCATATTCACCATCTATTCTTGAGAACATTCTTAGTCTCCAAGTTTTTTTTTTTTTAATTTGAACGTAACACAACTTCTGATTGGCTAAACCATTTGGCTAAACCTTTTGGTTTAGCCAAATGGTTTAGCCAATCAGAAGTTGCGGTACCTTCAAATTTAGAAAATTCTGGAGAACAAGACTGAAAATGTTCCTAGGAATGGTTGGTGAATACGGACATTGATGTCACAGATCAAACGCTGCCCTGTACCTGACTGGCTTATCATGATATCATGTCGGTCATGGATCAGAATACCATCTGTTCTCTTATAAATGTAAAAGCCACCTATAAAATGTAGGTGTCGACTGATTGATAACTTATTCATCTGGTATGAGCCACCAATGAAAACAGTTTTTAGCTCCACTGATTGATTGGTTTAAGTACGGTCATGTGACAAAAAAAAAATAATGCAATGATGAATGCAATGATGAATGAAATGGGACTATTTTCAGTTTTTCCAAGTTGTCGTGTTGGTCTAACTTTTAGATTTAATTTTACTTTCAAAATAGAGACTTAAAATGAAATTAAGACTGGTTGGTGAAAATGGACCCTGATGTGTTACATGTTAATAATTTGTAATAACAAAAAGTGCAAAGAAATTGGTCCTATTCCCGCAATATTTCCCAAAGATGTTTACCACAGGGCTCATGGAGATGTAGATGTATAGGCAATGGGTTAAACTGGCCATACAGAATAATGGTTCTAAGCAGTGGTCTTGAAGCACTTTTAAGTGAATGGCAAGTGATATCTGCTGAGAGTTGTCTCCCTTTGACCAGTTCATATTGTCCAAGTTTCTGAAGAAATACAAAATGGCATACTTAAAATTGATTTAACTCTTTACCAAACAACAAAATTTTAGACTGGTCCACATTGAAAGCATTTGCAGCAGGAAAATAAAATGTGGCTAGATGATGAAGTTTGTGTCAGAAAGAGTGGAAACCATTAATTTTGGTCTCAAAAATTTAAATTTGTTTTTTGGAGGGGTTAAAAGAAAAAACAAAATGGCCATGATGGTCCTGGGTCGCTCACCTTAGTAGAGTGCCTTAAAAGTTTTTCTTTAATTTGACCATGTGACCTAGGTTTTGACTGCAGGTGACCCAATTTCAAACTCATATTTCATGAAGACAAACATTCTGACCAATTTTCAAGTCAGTTGAGCAAAAAATGTGGCCTCGAGTACCCTAAAGATATTTCTTTAATTTGACCTAGTGACTTAGATTATGACCCCAGGTGACCCAAATTTGAACTGGTCTTTGACTATATCAAAAGAAACATTTTAACCAATTTTCAAATCAAATGAATAATAAATGTGGCCTCTAGAGTGCCCACTAGCTATTTCTTTAATTTGACCAAGTGACCTAGTTTATGACCCCAGTTGACCCAAATTCAGACTCATGTGAGATTTTACAAAAACAAACATTCTGACCAATTTTCAAGGCAATTAAGCAAAGAATGTGGCCTCTAGAGTGCTCACAAGGTATTTCTTTATTTTGACCTAGTGACCTAGTTTATGGTTCCAGGTGACCCAAATCCAAACTCATCTGGTGTTTCATCAAGACAAACATTCTGGCCAAATTTCAGGTCATTTGAGCAATAAATGTGGCCTCCAGAGTGCAAACAAGGTATTTCTTTAATTTGACCCAGTGAACTAGTTTATGACCCAAGTTGACCCAAATTAATCGTATGTGAGACTTTTTAAGACAAACTTTCTAACTAATTTTCAAGGCAATTGAGCAAATAATGTGGCCTCGAGACTGCCAAGAAAGTATATCTTTAATTTGACCTAGTGACCCAAGATGACCCAATTTTGAACTCAATGAACTTGTTGCACTTAGATGGGCAAACAAACTTGGAAGAGAATCACTACATACCAAATATCAAAGCTCTATGCCTTCCAGTTTTAAAGAAGAATTTTAAAGTTTTTCATCATATGAACAAACTCGGTAGAGGTCCACCAGGAAATGCTACATATCAAGTATCAAAGCTCTACACCTTCCCGTTTAAGAGAAAAAGAAATTTAAAGTTTTCCTTCTTTGTTCCTATCTTCGAACTTGTGACCCCCCCGGGCGGGGCCAGTTTTGACCCAGGGGCATCATATGAACAAACTTGGTAGAGGTCCACTCTGAGATGCAACATACCAAATATCAAAGCTCCACACCTTTCGGTTTCAGAAAAGAAGAATTTTAAAGTTTTCCTTCTTTGTTCCTATGTTCGAACTTGTGACCCCAGGGGCTAGGCCAGTTTTGACCCAAGCAGCATCCTTGGAACAAACTTGGTAGAAGTCCACTAGGAGATGCTATATACCAAATATCAAAGCTCTATGCTTTCCCATTTAAGAGAAAAAACAAATTAAAGTTTTCCTTCTTTGTTCCTATGTTGGAAATTGTGACCCCCAGGGCAGGGCCAATTTTGACCCCAAGGGCATCATATGAACAACCTTAGTAGAGGTCTACTAGGCGATGCTACATACCAAATATCAAAGCTCTACACCTTCCAGTTTCAGAGAAGAAGATTTTTAAAGTTTTCCTTCTCTGTTCCTATGTACGAACTTGTGACCCCCAGGGCAGGGCCAACTTTTGCCCCAAGGGCATCATATGCACAAACTTGGTAGAGATCCACTAGAAGATGCTACATACCAAATATCAAAGCTCCATGCCTTCCTGTTTCAGAGAAGAAGATTTTTAAAGTTTTCCTTCTTTGTACCGATGTTGGAAATTGTGACCCCCAGGGCGGGGCCAGTTTTGACCCCAGGGGCATCATATGAACAAACTTGGTAGAGGTCCACTAGGCAATGCTACATACCAAATATCAAAGCTCTACGCCTTTCAGTTTCAGAGAAGATGATTTTTAAAGTTTTACCTCTTTGTTCCTATGTTAGAACTTGTGACCCCCGGGACAGGGCCAGTTTTGACCCCAAGGGCATCATATGAACAAATTTGGTAGAGGTCCACTAGGAGATGCTTCATGCCAAATATCAAAGCTCTATGCCTTCTAGTTTTAGAGAAGATGATTCTTAAAGTTTTCCTTCTTTGTTCCTATGTTGGAAATTGTGACCCCCGGGGTGGGGCCAGTTTTGACCCCAGGGGCATCATATGAACAAACTTGGTAGAGGTCCACTAGGAGATGCTATATGCCAAATATCAGAGCTCTACGCCTTCAAGTTTCAGAGAAGAAGATTTTTAAAGTTTTTCTTCCTTGTTACTATGCTCAAACTTGTGACCCCCAGGGTGGGGCCAGTTTTGACCCCAGGGGCATCATATGAACAAACTTGGTAGAGGTCCAATAGGCAATGCTACATACAAAATATCAAAGCTCTACGCCTTCCAGTTTCAGAGAAGATGATTTTTAAAGTTTCCCCTCTTCGTTCCTATGTTCGAACTTGTGACCCTTCCCGTTTAAGAGAAAAAGAAATTTAAAGTTTTCCTTCTTTGATCCTATCTTCAAACTTGTGACCCCCGGGGCTGGGCCAGTTTTGAGCTAGGGGCATCATATGAACAAACTTGGTAGAGGTCCACTCTGAGATGCAACATACCAAATATCAAAGCTCCACACCTTTCGGTTTCAGAAAAGAAGAATCTTAAAGTTTTCCTTCTTTGTTCCTATGTTCTAACTTGTGACCCCAGGGGCTGGGCCAGTTTTGGAACAAACTTGGTAGAAGTCCACTAGGAGATGCTACATACCAAATATCAAAGCTCTATGCCTTCCCATTTAAGAGAAAAAACAAATTAAAGTTTTCCTTCTTTGTTCCTATGTTTGAACTTGTGACCCCCAGGGCAGGGCCAATTTTGACCCCCAAGGGCATCATATGAACAACATTAGTAGAGGTCTACTAGGCGATGCTACATACCAAATACCAAAGCTCTACGCCTTCCAGTTTCAGAGATGATTCTTAAAGTTTTCCTTCTCTGTTCATATGTTCAAATTTGTGAACCCCCGGGGCAGGGCCAACTTTTGCCCCAAGGGCATCATATGCACAAACTTGGTACAGATCCACTAGAAGATGCTACATACCAAATATCAAAGCTCCATGCCTTCTAGTTTTAGAGAAGAAGATTTTTAAAGTTTTCCTTCTTTGTTCCTATGTTAGAAATTGTGACCCCCGGGGCAGGGCCAGTTTTTACCCCAGGGGCATCATATGAACAAACTTGGTAGAGGTCCACTAGGAGATGCTGCATGCCAAATATCAAAGCTCTACGCCTTCAAGTTTCAGAGAAGATGATTTTTAAAGTTTTCCTTCTTTGTTACTATGCTCAAACTTGTGACCCCCGGGGCGGGGCCAGTTTTGACCCCAGGGGCATCAAATGAACAAACTTGGTAGAGGTCCACTAGGCAATGCTACATACCAAATATCAAAGCTCTGCGCCTTCCAGTTTCAGAGAAGATGATTTTTAAAGTTTCCCATCTTTGTTCCTATGTTTGAACTTGTGACCCCCAGGGTGGGGCCAGTTTTGACCCCAAGGGCATCATATGAACAAATTTGGTAGAGGTCCACTAGGAGATGCTTCATGCCAAATATCAAAGCTCTATGCCATCTAGTTTTAGAGAAGAAGATTTTTAAAGTTTTCCTTCTTTGTTCCTATGTTGGAAATTGTGACCCCCGGGGCGGGGCCAGTTTTGACCCCAGGGGCATCATATGAACAAACTTGGTAGACGTCCACTAGGAGATGCTACATACCAAATATCAAAGCTCTATGCCTTCTAGTTTTAGAGAAGAAGATTTTTAAAGTTTTCCTTCTTTGTTCCTATGTTGGAAATTGTGACCCCCGGGGCAGGGCCAGTTTTGACCCCAGGGGCATCATATGCACAAACTTGGTAGAGGTCCACTAGGAGATGCTACATGCCAAATATCAAAGCTCTATGCCTTCTAGTTTTAGACAAGAAGATTTTTAAAGTTTTCCTTCTTTGTTCTTATATTGGAAATTGTGACCCCCGGGGCGGGGCCAGTTTTGACCCCAGGGGTTTCATATGAACAAACTTTGTAGAGGTCCACTAGGAGATGCTACATGCCAAATATCAAAGCTCTACGCCTTCAAGTTTCAGAGAAGAAGATTTTTAAAGTTTTCCTTCTTTGTTACTATGCTCAAACTTGTGACCCCCGGGGCGGGGCCAGTTTTTACCCCAGGGGCATCAAATGAACAAACTTGGTAGAGGTCCACTAGGAGATGCTACATACCAAATATCAAAGCTCTGTGCCTTCTAGTTTCAGAGAAGAAGATTTTCAAAGATTTTGCTTTTTTTCCCTTTTTGTTGCCATGGCAACCAGAGTTGTGGGTGGAATTCAATTCTTTGAACAATTTTGGTAGAGCTTCACCCAAGGAACATCCCTGCCAAGTTTCATCAAGATTGGCCCAGTGGTTTGGGAGAAGAAGATGTTTAAAGAAATTGTTGACGGACGCCGGATGCCGGACATAGGGCGATCACAATAGCTCACCTTTAGCACGTTGTGCTAAGGTGAGCTAAAAATGTGGGAAAAAGAGAAGATGCTGGAAACCAGCATTTTCTCCTTTTTCCACAATGTCTTAAAAAACCCTCTTTCTTAAGGGTCATTAACCCTTTACCACACAATCCCGACTTTTAACGACCCTGAGAAAGAGTTGATTGATTGTATGATGTTTAACGCCGTTTTCAACATTATTTCAGTTATATCGTGGCGGCCAGTGCACCCATCCATGCTTTCCTGGAGTTTCTTTTACCAGTACTTCGCACAATATTCTTTCGAAGCCACTGGCTGCTTTCCCACATAACCATCGTCAAGACAGTGGTCAGCGGTGAGCGAGGAATGAATCCTGTCTCAATGACTATCATCAATCCTCAGAAAGAAATTGGCAAAGCCGGGGATCAAACCAGCGATCTCCTGTTCTCAAGTCCTGTACGCTACCGACTGAGCTACGGGGCTTGGCCCTGAGAAAGAGACCTTTTGAAAACATTGTGGGAAAAGGAGAAAATGCTGGTAACCAGCATTTTCTCCTATTCCCACAGTGTTTTCTAACCTATCATTGACAAATTTCATCATTTGGGCCACCTTTGTCGTCTGCAAATGCTTTCAATTGGGACTAGTATAAAATTTTGTTGTCTGGTGAACAGTTAAAACACAGGTGGTTTGTGAAGGGTTTAACCCATACAGCGCTGAAACTGACTTAAATTGCTTTTGCAGACAGTGTAGATTAAGATCAGACTGCACAGAATATGCAGTCTGATCTTGAATCTACACTGTCCACTACTTTGATACATATTCTGCCAAAAAATAATGTTGAAATGACAATATTTTGAATGTTTTTTCTATCTAAATAGGTCCACTTCATCAATTCAGCACTCTAAGAATTAACCCTTAAAGCGCCTTTCACTAATATAGTTGCCTTTGCGGCCAGTGTAGATCAAGATCAGGCTGCACAAAACGTGCAGCCTGATCTTTGATCTACAGTGTCCGCTATGTTAAAACAATACAGGCAAAAGGTAGCCATGAATTTGCAATTATATTGCTTTTATTCTAGAATGAAAATGACCATAGGGTTTATTCTGCGCTTTACGGATTAAGAGGTAGTGAGCTACAGAAGCTGTATTACAACATAAAAACATGTAACCAGGTAATAAGTCCATCCAAACAGTCCACCTAATGTGAAGTCTTTTCCATTCAAGTCTGCCTGTTCCTAAGTCCATAAATTCCTCCTTATAGTCCATATGTATCTCCTTGCTGCCAATTGCATCTACCTTGCTCCTGAACTACATCTTGGGACAGTCTGTGTATCATCTTTGTTGTCATCAATTAATCAACAGTAAATATCATCCTCAATCCTCTGTAATCATAATGTCCTTGATCATTAGTCACACAGTGTCTGCCTGTTCCCAAGTTCATAGATTCCTCTGTCCTGTCCATCTGTGTCATCTTGCTGCCAATTGCATCTATCTTGCTCCTGAACTACAACTTGGGACAGTTGGTGTATCAACTGTGTTGTCATCAATTAATCAACAGTATATCATCCTCAATCCTCTGTAATCCTAATGTCCTTGATCATTAGTCACAGTGTCTGCCTGTTCCCAAGTTCATACATTCCTCTGTCTTGTCCATTTGTATCTCTTTGCTGCCAATTGCATCTACCTTGCTCCTGAACTACAACTTGGGACAGTCGGTGTATCATCTTTGTTGTCATCAATTAATCAACAGTGTATCATCCTCAATCCTCTGTAATCCTAATGTCCTTGATCATTAGTCACACAGTGTCTACCTGTTCCCAAGTTTATAGATTCCTCTGTCCTGTCCATTTGTGTTTCCTTGCTGCCAATTGCATCTACCTTGCTCCTGAACTACAACTTGGGACATTAGGGTAAACATCTAGTCCTCAAGTTATGGTCTCAGGGATAAAGTAGACGCTTGTAATTCTAAGTCAGTGTATCATCTGTGTTGTCATTAATTAATCAACAGCAGATCATCCGCAATCCTCTGCCTGTGATCTAAATGTCCTTGATCACTAGTCGCACTGAAGTGTCCTTTGGCAATTAACTGTGGAGCCCCAGTCTTGTACCTGTAAAATCCAGGCAATAAATGGATACTATAGCTTAGCTCATCCTTCAGGCCCATAGGGTAAGGAATGGTCCTTTTAATCCGGAAATCCAGAGATCAATTTCTACTAGTTGCAAGGAAGTGCTGTTTGGCAAGAAACTGAGAACACCCAGCATAGAACTTATGTCACCCAGAAAGTCATGAATTAAGACCTGTGAGTGCAGATAATCAGCAGATATTGTTAAACAATTTACCCTGAAGAAATGAGGCTTTCCAAAGTCAACGTGAATAAACTAGACAAAATCAACCCTGACCTTGCATTTTATTTGGGTTTTGTTTCTGGATTGAATATGTTTCTTGGGTTTATTTGGCACTCTAAAGGTTAAAAGCTAGTTTTGAATAGTAACTTCTTTTCTTCACATTATTTTCAATTGTTCTTCTTCAAGATGTAAAAAGACTTTGTTCGAAAATGGAAACTTTCAGAATATGTATTTCATATTTTCAATAAAGTGTTCATTTTTTTTTTTTAACAAAGCCTTCAGTCTCTTGTTTCTTGGAGAGATCCCTATCCTGTCCAGCTATCAGTATTTTGCTGATCCTCATCCATTTGGTTTTATCTTACATAATTTTAACACTTAAGCTGCTGAATATAAGAAACACAAATTTCTACTTAATACTAAAAGCCCTGACATCGCGATTTCGAAGTTGATTTCACTGGAAAGAAAATAACCTTATCAGACAGTGTAGATCAAAGATCAGACTGCACGTTCTGTGCAGCCTGATCTTGATCTACACTGTCCGCAAAAGGTCAGTGAGTCGTGATTAGCAGCTTAAGCGTTAAGCAAGTTGGAGACCAAACATCTAGATCTCGAATAAAGCAAATGAACTTATCGGATGTTTATCAAGCTTGTTATCTCCCTTGTACTGTAACATGCTGGATAGTAAATGTTGTCCAGTCCAATCTTGGCACTTGTGATTTTCAGTGTCCATGGGCACAGTACCGATTTGGCATGTAAAAAATGAGATATTACCCTGTTACCACAGAAAAGATGAAATTCTATAAAAAGAGCTAAAACTGTCACTAATGATGGAGATGTCAGAGTAATGCTGAAACCCAACTTTTTCACACAAAAACATGAAAGTTCAAACCTATGCTAAAAAAACTCATGTTTTAATCACCCCGACATAAAACGCCTGTGAAAACATTGTGGGAAAAGAAGAAAATGCTGGTCACCTTTTCCCACAGTGTGTTCTATCCTTTCACAGAAACATCACACCTTTATTCATATTGTTCAACCCAATTTTCCAAATATCCTTTGATAACAATGCGAGAAAAGAAGAAAATGCCCATAATCAGTATTTTCTTCTTTTCCCACTTCCTCGGACAAATCCTGTCATTTGCACTGCAAAATGTTTTCTGCAAAATGCTTTCAATTTGAAAAATTCTGAAATTCTGTCATCTGCTAAATAAGTAATCTTGCTATAATTTTCTACAATAAAATTATAAATAAATACCAGTTAACCCTTTACCACACAGTCCCGAGTTTTAACGACCCCGAGTAAGAAGTCTTTCGAAAACATTGTGGGAAAAGGAGAAAATGCTGGTAACCAGCATTTTCTCCTTTTCCCACAATGTTTTCTACCCTTCTCACAACAAATTTCAATTTTTGAGTCAAATGCTTTCAATTTGGACAAGTCTAAAATTTTGTCGTTTGGTAAAGGGTTAAACACAATCAAAATGATAAAATAGAACCAAAACTTATCTGTCTCCATTCCCATGACTGCCATAGCAAAAAATCTGAAGGTCAAATCACATACCCAAACAACCAACTGTCTGACCAAACTTGTCTGTAGGTTAACCAACAGTTCAAAACCAATGTTAAATGTCAATAACCTGAAATCAAATGCCACAAACCAAAGTACAAATCACTGCTTAAAATATATATTTCTAATCTCTGTATTTTATAGATACTTCCAAAATGGGCTGTTGTTTCATTTTTTAAAGGCTTTTGCTCATTTTTTTTTTCTGTATTTTTCACAAAATTTTTACAATCTGTCTCTGCAAATAATTATCGGACTAGATCTATCTTACATTCCCAAAGTTCTGAACAGTTAAATCAAACTCGCTCTTAACACATTTTTTTAAACCTGTCTGTGCTAAATGCATTTTGCAGATCACAACTTAACTCTTTCCCAAACGATAAATTTTAGACTGGTCCAAACTGAAAGAATTTGCAGACAACAATTCTAAATTTGATGAAAATGACAGAAAGTTCTCCAAATGGGTAGAAAACACTGTGGGAAAAGGAGAAATTGCTCGTTACGAGCAATTTCTCCTTTTCCCACAGTGTTTTCAAAAGACTTGTACTGCATACACGTGAAAACCAGGGCTTGTTTGGGAAAGGGTTAAATGTAGCTTAATGTGCCTGTGGCACATCTAAATGGCAGAAAATGCTTGTTCAATTCTTTTCTCCCATTCTTGTTTGCTTCCCCATGGTCTCTAAAATGTGGGACTGTATGGGAAACATTTAACCTCATTGAAAGTTATGCATTTACAAGAACACCTGTGCAGGTCATTGCAGTACAATCCAGTCTTATGTGTACATACTTTTTATGTGAATATACCTATCATGTGTATATACCCCTTATGTGTATATACCTTTTTTGTTTATATACCTTTTATGTGAATATACAAGTACAACCTAACTCTTCAAAAGACAGTTTAATTTTAGACTTGTCCACTTTGAAAGCATTTTGCCGTCAATTAATATAGGTCGAGCTCAAATGATAGGATTTGCCATTAAAAGAGTTGGACTCATTGCTTGTTCGTCTTGATATTTTCTCCTTTTCCAACAATGTCTGTACAGGCATTTTCCTCAGGGCATACAAATATCTCATTGTTTGGTAAAAAGAAAAGTTGCACCATTTGAGCCACACTGAAATTGTCGTCTGCAGATGCTTTCAATTTGTACAAGGCTAAAATTCTGTCGTCTGGTAAAGGGTTAACTGTCTAACAGTGTAGATCCATGATCAGAATACAAATCCTTATCCTCTGCAATCTAATCTTGATCTTCATTGCGTGTAAAACCATCAAAAGTCACTTACTGCCTTCAATCCATTTAACTCTACAAAACAACAAACTGTTAGACTCTTCCAAAGTCAAAGTACTTCCAGACAACAAATAAAAAGTGACACAAATAATAGAGCTTACCTTTAATACAGTAGAAAACATTGTGGGAACAGAAGAAAATGCTGGTTACTAAACGACAATACACATGTCCAAATTGAAAGCATTTGCAGATGACAAATGTAGCTGAAATTATGGTTATTGTCTCGGAAAGTGTAGAAAACCTTGTGAGAAGAGGAGAAAATGCTGGTTACCAGCATTTTCTCCTTTTTCCACAAGGTTTTCAAAGGCCTATTTCATTAAAATTCAGGACCGTGTGGTAAAGAAAGAATATTTGGGAAAGCAGCTACTTGACTGGAGAGAATGCAGTGCAAAGTATGCATGGATAGGTGCACTGGTTGCCCAGATATCACTGACAGGAGGTTTGCATGCAGATGGCCAATGCTTGGCTACAGGTGCTTTTTCAGTAAAAAAAAAAAAATCATGTTTGAAAAGGGGCATAACTGTGTAAATATTTACTGAGAGTTACTTGACTTTCTTGTATTGTTTCCCATTTTGATGGTTTACAACTTGCCCAAGTATAAACTAGATATTTTAAGTAATAACAGATTAGAGAAAATGTCAAAGTTTTTGCATGACAACAATAATGCAGATGCACTGACAGGGCTATGACAATTACTTGAAAGTTTTCTTAACCCTTTACCACACAATCCTGACTTCTAATGACCCTGAGGAAGAAGCCTTTTGAAACGTTATAGGAAAAGGAGAAAATGCTGGTAACCAGCATCTTCTCCTTTTTCCCCAATCTTTTCTTCTCTTCCCAAAACAAATTTCAATTTTTGAGTCACATTTATTTTGTCGTCTTCAAAAGCTTTCCATTTGGACACGTCTAAAATTTTGTCGTTTGGTAAAGGGTTAAATGACAACTCAGCTCATGGTTAACTTACACCACAACATCAAGCAGATCTTCTAAACAAACTTCAAGCAGTAAACAGTCTTGTACTTAAAATGAATGTGTAAAAACACATTAGAAAAAAGAGAAATTGCTCATAAAAATCATTATCTCTTTTTGCTTAATGCTGACAAAGCAACCGGTTGAAAGAAAATTAAAAAAAAAGTCTGCAAAAATTGACAACTTCAATTTCCAACTACAAAGTGTGTACAGTGTTACAAGTTGGGCTAAGTGTGCCACTTTTCAAACCCCACATAATGTTTTGCTGTATTACTGTCTAGACACATAGTTTTCGAGGTCAAACAAGGTCAACACACACCTTTACTGTATCTACACACTGACCTAGTTTTAAGACTGCAGTTCATAATATTACATGCTCATTCGTTCTCGTTGGTTCGTTTCAGCCAATTTCTGTGGATAGTACAGCCACACATATCTACATCATTATCTATGCACCTAGATCTTGACAGCAGAATCTAAACTGTTTGGCTTTTTTTTTTTTTTAATTAACCCTTTACCACACAATCCCAAGTTTTCACCACACTGAGAAAGAAAGCTTTTGAAAACATTATGGGAAAACAACAAAATGTCTAGTATAACCTGCATCTTCCCCTTTTACCACAATGTTTTTTCTACTCAGTCTAAGGCAAGTTTCATCATTTGAGCCACCTTTGATTTGTCATCTCCAAATGCACTGAACAGTGAAATCGTAGGGTATTTAGATTTATATCTACATTTTGGAAAGTTGGACAGCTTTGATGTAACAAATATCAATCATCCTACTTCTTTACAAACAACAGCATGTTTAACTCTTTACCAAATGACAAAATTTTAGACTTGCCAAAATTGAAAGCATTTCCAGACAACAAATTAAAAGTTAAGAAATTCCACAAAAAAAATTTTTTTTTCCTTTCAAAAGGTAGAAAACATTGCGGGAAAAGGAGAAAATTCTGGTTACCAGCATTTTCTCCTTTTCCCAAAATGTTTTCAAAAAGCTTCTTTCTCGGGGCTATTTAAACCTGGGATTGTTCGGTAAAGGGTTAAAAGACCAAGAAAATGGCTTTTGTGGGAAAAAGAAACACTCCAAAATAGCCTCTTAACGCTGTATTGAATGATCCCTTGTTTCAACAACTCTGCAGAAAAAGAATTTTGAAGATAAATGTGGGAAAAAAGAGAAAATGCTGGTAATCGGTATTTTCTTTAATCACCACAGGATTTTCTACCCTTTCAAAGACAAATGAAATAAAAAATGAAAACTACATTCTGTAAATGCTTTTAAGTCCCAAGACTAAAAATTTGAGTGTGAGTGTCCTTGGGCAAGACACATCAGAGCCCTAGCCTGGCACTAGCGATATCAATGACATATATAAATATGCGAGCTGTCACAATGATACGACTGAAATAAATGGCATAAAACACAATCCATTCAATCAACCCCTGCACCCGAACTCTCTACCAGAAGGTAGCATCTGAATTGTTTACTTTTGGATGTTATTGGGCCTTAAATGAGAATTAGATCTAGTCTTAGGATAGAAAAACATAGTGGGGACTATGCTGTTTACCATTTTTTTCTTGTTTTCCCATATTATTCTATAGAGCCTTCTTCCCAGTGTCATAAAAACACTTAACCCTTTACCAAACGACAAAATTTTAGACTTGTCCAAATTGAAAGCATTTGCAGACGACAAAATAAATGTGACTCAAAAATTAAAACTTGTTTTGAGAAGGGTAGAAAACATTGTGGGAAAAGGAGAAAATACTGGTTACCAGCATTTTCTCCTTTTCCCACTATGTTTTCAAAAGCTTTCTTTCTCAGGGTCATTAAAAGTCAGGATTGTGTGGTAAAGAGTTAAATTGGAGGTAATAAGGTTAATACTTGATTGACTGGTTGAATGGTGTTTTATGCCACTTTCAACATTATTTTAGTTATATGATGGCGACAGCTTACAAATTCATGTATTTCCTGGGTTTCATAAGTACTAGGCTAGGGCTCCGAGGTGTCTTGCCCAAGGACACTACCACGAAATACCCAGCGGATCAGGTGGGGCTCAAACTAATACATGAAAACATGTAGAAAACACTGGGGCTGAAGGAGAATGCTTTTTCTCCATGTAAAGTAATGTGAAGTGTCTTAACCCTTTAGAGCATCTATAACAATAGGTGGCAGTTTGGAACAAGATCAGACTGCACAGAATGTACAAACTGATCATAGCCTACACTGTCCCCTTTGCCTAGATATTGTAGATACAAGAAATTATTCACGTCTTATTTCAAACTGTCTATTTGGCTTATTGGTCACTCTGAGGTTCAGTTATATACAGGATAAATGAAAGAGCCAAACCTCCAGGATGAGATGAGGGGGGAAAGGGAAAAATCTTGACAATGCTAGACAAGCCATATCTCAGGAACATTCTTCACCTCTCTGAGACTGATAGTAGTCCATAGTCAGGTCAATCTAATCATTGTCTCGTATCTGGGTCAAATTACCATAAAATCCCATTATTATTTGAGTGGTATAGATTTTTTCCCACTCATCACATAACTTGATGCTATTGGCTACCATTTTTCCCCCACCACTTCCTCTACGGTCAGTCAGTTTCTTCCTCTCACCAATCCCCCCCCCCCTTTCATCGAGTCACTCTTTCTTCCAATGCCAAGTTGGCAGATTTTTTTTTTCAAACTTTTCCTTATTACAAGCTATTTCTACTTCCTTAGCCCTGCACCACATATTCCTGAATTTTAACAACCACCAGGGAGGTCAACTTTTAAAAAACATTGTGGGGAGAAAAGAAGAAACTGCTAGTAAACAGCATTTCCTTGTTTTCCCAAAAAATGTTTTCCAACCTTGCAAGGACCAATGCCATTGTATGAGCCAGAGTTAGTTTGTCATTATACAGGGTTTAAAGATATATCTATACTAGTTTTCAGCCTGTTTTTAAACCATTTCATCTTTGTTTTATGAAGCTATAATCATTCTTATACCTTCATGCCAAATATTGCCCCTGACGCTTGCAAAGTTGCACAGATTACTACAGATAAGAAATGCATTTTATTTTCTGGAGGCCTTCAAAGAAATCACTGTTGACATTTCTGGTTGCAAGGACAAATACCCTGAGTCTCTCTATCCCTTACACCATGATGGTAATGTTTTTTCATATCTATGTATATAAATTCTGCACCATTTTACACACTATCAAGTTTCAATGTGTGTGTTTTTTTTCTCTCTGGCTCTAAGGATGCAGAGATATTACCTTCATATTTCACCCGAACTAATTCTGTGGGCACTTGAAAGATATTTGAAACCAAAGTATTGTTGAAATATTATAAACAATATTTTTATATATCCAAAGAAAGTGAGTGCTTAACTCTTCAGCAAACGACAAAATTGTAGACTTGTCCAACTTGAAAGCACTTGCAGATGACAAAATCAATGTGAGTCAACAACTGAAATTTGTTTTGGGAAGGGTAGAAAACATTTTGGGAAAAGGAGAAAATGCTGTTTACCAGCATTTTCTCCTTTTTCCACAATGTTTTCAAATGGCTTCTTTCTCAGGGTCGTTAAAACCCAGGATTGTTTGGTAAAGGGTTAAAAAACACTGCTCCCTGTGGGAAAACTCTCGAGACTATGATGCAGGACACAAGAGTAAAAAGAAATCACTCAATTATTCTGGGTGACAGACAATAACTAGAAAACAACTGATACTGCACCTAGTGGTTTTGTGTTTACCAATTGTTGTGCGCAGTTTGTCACGAGGGAAGGTGAGGGGGGGGTTGTAGATGTCTGAAGCTACAGAACGGTTTTGGAGGTGCGCAATAATAAGACATGTCTGCATGATAAATGACATGAGAAATGTTGTCTGCTGCACACAATTTGGAGGCTGCAGCCGTCTTGCATATTGATAAAAGTTTGGCATTAGTTGCAGAAAGTTATTGAACCAGCTATTTTCAGACACTTAAAATTTCCGGGAAACTGTCTATATATTGTACAAAACACTTAACACTTCACCAGACGATGGATTTTAGATATGTCCAAATTCAAGGTATTTGCAGACAACTAATTGTATCTGGCTGACGTGATAAGGTTTGTCTTTGAAAGGGTTAGAAACGGTGGGGAAAACCAGAAAATGCTGATGTCAAGAGCTATTTCCAGACACCAAACCCTTAGCCTTTCAGGACTATAGTTGCCTTTGTTGCTAGTGTAGATCAAAACATGCAGTCTTATCTTTGATCTACACTGTCCGCTTTGCTTAAACACTGCGGACAAAAAGCGAACATGAAATTGCAATTAGCTGGGTCTTATGCTAGACCAAACATGTCTGTTCAGATTATTTGGCACTTTAAGGGTTAGAATTTGGGAAAAACTTCCATGTATTTCATAAAACACTTAACTCTTTACCAAACGATAAAATTTTGTACTAGACCAAATTGAAAGCATTTGCAGATGACAAATAAATGTAGCTCGAATGATGATTTCTATCACTGATAAATCATGGTTAAGAAAAAAAAGTGTGGGAAAAGCACTTTCTCCTTTTCCCACTGTGTTTTAAAATGCTTCTTTTTCAGGGTCGCTAAAACTCTGGGTTGTGTGGTAAAGGGTTAACATTTTTGCAGACAATGAAATAGATATGTCCAGATTCAAAGAATTTGCAGACAAAAAATTAAATGTGCAAATGTGTCAGAAACACCAGTTGGTATGAATTATGTCCGAATTGAAACCATTTGCAGACAACAAAAGTCACAAAAATGACTATTTCAATCTCTGAAAGAGTAGAAAACATTGTGGGAAAAGCTGGTTACCAGCATTTTCTCCTTTTCCCACTATGTTTTCAAAAGGTATCTTTCCCATAGGGCGTTAAAAGGTGGCATTATGCAGTAAAAGGTTAAACCGTTTTTTGTGCAGTACCTGGCTGAGAGATATATTAGTAATTACAAATAAAATCAGTTTCAGACAATGGGTACTGTGTCATAAACTCTAGATTTAAAAAATCATGGCTGACAAAATCTTCTATCTTTGCAAACAAACCTTCTATTGCCCCCTACTTTTTTGACTCAAAGTTGTGGTGTGCATCATAAACTATCGTTTGGATTGATATTTTGATTGCATCAGAAAAAACACACACTGCGAACCTTACTGCATCAACAAAGAAATCATTGCGTCAAAAATGCAAGATATGCACTCTAGCAGAAACACTGACCAAATAACAAAATTTTGGACTTGGCCCAAATCAAAAGCATTGGCAGACGACAAATTAAACATTGCTAAAGTGGTGGAAACTGTCTCTGAAAGACTAGAAAAACAATTTGAGTACAGCAGAAAATGCTGGTTACCAACATTTTCTCGTTTTCCCAAAGTGTTTTCAAAAGCCATTATCTTACAGGGTCAATAAAACTATGTACTGTGTGGTAAGCGGTTAAATCTTTACCTAATGACAAAATTTGGACTGGTCCAAATGGAAAGCATTTACAGATGACAAATGAAAAAAGGCTAAAAATAAGCACTGAAGTTTACCTTCAGAAGGGTAGAAAACATTGTGGCAAAAGGAGCAAATGCTGGTCAACAATCTTTTCCAAAGCCTTCTTCATCAAGGTCATTCAACTTCCTGACTTTTAAAAACCCTGAGAAAGAAGGCTTTTGAAAACATTGTGGAAAAAGGAGTAACCAGCATTTTCTCCATTCCCACCATGTTTTCAACCCAATCAAAGACAGAAATAATCATTTGAACCACTTCTAAATTGTCATCTGCAAATGCTTTCAATTTGAACAAGTCTAAGATTTTGTCAATTGGTACAGAGTTAAACAGCCATAAAAAATCAGGAAATGATTTGACTGACCAATCCCTTTCAACCTTTCTGTGGCAACTGAATTTCGCAAACCTACCTTCAAAACATCATAAAATTCCATTCACAATTTATGGCATTTCCTTGTTTACAACATCCGCAATCTTATGCATTACAGTTGAAACTTGAATAATGATTATTTTATTTTGACTGTTCATATATTGAACAGATTTACCTGTCAGTCTTCTTTAACCCTTTCCCAAACGACAAGTTTTGGACTGGTCCAAATTGAAAGCGTTTGCAGACGACAATTTTAAATTTGATGAAAATGGCAGAAAGGTCTCAAAAAGGGTAGAAAACACTGTGGGAAAAGGGGAAATTGCTCATTACGAGCAATTTCTCCTTTTCCCACAGTGTTTTCAAAAGACTTGTACTGCAGACACGTGAAAACCAGGGCTTGTTTGGGAAAGGGTTAAAATGGTAACAATCATGTAGCATGACTTGCCATTTTCTGGTTTCAAACATCAAACATTAATTCCTCTCTTTTCACCATGGACTGGAGGAGAATCAGTCATTTTCAACCTAATTTCTCCTGCTGCTACAATTTTTCTACCACATGTGGTCCACTGTTAAACAAAAAAGTCATCTGCAGGGTAATTGTATTAACCCTTAGAATGCAAAGTAAGCCAAAACAAAAACATTTTCAGTCTGTAAACAAGACCCAAATATATGCACTTTCAAAGTTGCTCTTGTCAAGAATGTTTCAGCAAAGTGGACAGTGTTGATCAAACGTTCTCTGCAGTCTGATCTTCATCTACACTGTCTGCAAAAGGTCAGTGAGTTGTGCTTAGCAACCTGAGAGTTAACCATTTACCACACAATCCCCACTTTAAATGACTCTGAAAGAGGTTTTTGAAAACATGATGGGAAAAGGAGAAAATGCTGATAACCAGCATTTTCTCCTTTTCCTGCACTGTAACAGTCAGAAATCACTATTTAAGCAACATTTGATTTGTGGTCTGCAAATGCTTTCAATCTGGTCCAATCTAACATTTTCTCGTTTGTTAAAAAGTTAAAAGATAATTGATCTTATTCATTCTTGAAGTATATTCATGTTTGCAAGTTTTGTAAATTTCTGTAGACCAGCCCTTAGCTCTTTGTGAACTGACAAACAGGGGCGCAGCCAGGAATTTATAAATATTAAGCACGCCAAAGACAAGCAAGAGCGCTGCAATCCATAGTGATGTCATTGCATTTCATAACACACACACACAAGCTAACTCTGACTTAACCCTTTCCCAAACAAGCCCTGGTTTTCACGAGTCTGCAGTACAAGTCTTTTGAAAACACTGTGGGAAAAGGAGAAATTGCTCGTAATGAGCAATTTCTCCTTTTCCCACAGTTTTTTCTACGCTTTTTGATAACTTTCTGCCATTTTCATCAAATTTGAAATTGTCGTCTGCAAACTCTTTCAATTTGGACCAGTCCAAAATCTGTCGTTTGGGAAAGGGTTAATCAGCTGTAGTGCTGTATTTACAAAACATGAAAAAATACAAAATCTGGTCAGGTTTTGAAACAATTTCACAGAATAAAAACAGACTATATCATTAGAAACAAACTTCACCCTTTCCCAAACAACAAATTTTTAGCCCCTTCCAAATTGAAAGCATCTGCAGATGACAAATTTGAAAGTGGTACAAATGAACTTAAGGTTCTCTGACAGGGTAGAAAACATAGTGGGAAAAGGAGAAAAGGCTGGTTACCAGCATTTTCTCCTTTCCCCACAATATTTTCAAAAGGCCTCTTCCTCAGGGACATGAAAACACGGGATTGTTTGGTAAAGGATTTAGGACTCTTCAACCTATTAGCCAGACTTTGCATTATGCATGTGTGTATAGTATGAAGTGGGCATTATGCTCTTGACAAAAACTTGGCTTTGTCCAAATTTCAATGTGTCTCCATACAAATGTGGCTCAAATGATGGTATCTGTCTTTCAAGCTATGACAGAAAATATTGTGGGGGAAAAAGGAGAAAATACTGGTTTCTAGCGACCTTTTCGAAAGAGCATTTCACCATAGCTGTTAACACACAGAAACCTGTGGTTATGACTCGATAGGTTTTGTCTAGACAGGGGTGCAGTGGCTACCCTTTGCCCGTTATAGATTTTATTTGTACCACCTACAAATAAACCTAAATGCCAAAGCACAATCATAGTACTGGTGAGTTTTTTTTTCAGTCTACATCTCAACAGTGTTTCACATTTCAAAGTAAGGCAACTTCTGATTGGATAAACCACATTGCTTTTGTGAATCACGAAACAGGTTTATTTGTAAATCTAGAATTAAACTAAGAATGCCATTTAGAATGGTTGGAGAATACAGGTCCTTTATTACCTACATCACTAAAGCCGATTTTGAAACTGTTCTGTCAAACAGTTTGTGAAACAATCTAGTCGAAGAAGTCTGGAACATGCAATATCTAAGACCTTTTACTGACTGGCAGGACAATATATTCACCAACAATTCAGTTTTAACCCTTAGACTGCTAAGCGCGACTCACTGACCTTTTGCGGACACTGTAGATCAAGATCAGACTGCAGGGAATGTGCAGTCTGATCTTGGATCTACACTGTCTGATAATGAGATATTTCTCGCCCAAACATAACTTTGAAATAGCAAAAATTTGGTCTTTACTGTCGACTTGAAAGTTTCATTTAAATTATTCAGCAGGATACGTGTAAAGACTAGCCATCCCATTGGCTGAGAAAGAGTATCTCAGCCAATCCTACGGCTGTCCTTGAAATAAGAAAATAAAAACATTATGTAGAAACTGAATAGTAAGTTACATATTTACAGTGCAACCTGTATAAAGCAAGTACCTAAAGGACACTCAAAATGTGCTTGCTATAGACAAGTGCTTGCTTAGCGCAGGTACATCTCAACACTTCTGCTTCCTCTCAAAACACCATAAATGTTTGCTTAACTCTTTATCAAACGACAAAATTTTAGACTGCACCAAATTGAAAGCATTTGCAGACGACAAATTAAGTGTAGCTTAAAAAGTAATTTATGGATAGGGTAGAAAACATTGTGGGAAAAGGAGAAAATGCTGGTTACCAGCATTTTCTCCTTTTCTTACAATGTTTACAAAAGGCTGCTTTCTCAGGGTCCTTAGAAGTTGGGATTGTGTGGTAAAGGGTTAATAGTGGTTGCTTGCATAGAAGAGATGGGCACTTAGGTTTTGCTGTTAATTGCACCAGAGATTCCAACATTGGAAACAGAATTAAAATAAACATAAATAAAGGTGCCCTATGCTGGTAAAATATAAAGGGCATGTTAGATTCCATGCAACAGTACATTAAAAATATTATAAAGGTTGCCCTTCCCATTTGTACTAGACACAGTTTGATAGTTAACAAGTAGCCAAAGTTTCCAGTAAATACCTTAACTCTTTCTTTACCAATTGACAAAAGTTTAGACTGGTCCAAATTCAACGCATTTGCAGACGACAACGTAAATGTGACTCAAAAATTGAAATTTGTTTTGGCAAGGATAGAAAACATTGTGGGAAAAGAAGAAAATGCTGGCTACCGGCATTTTCTCCTTTTCCTCAGAATGTTTTTAAAAGGCCTTCTGCTCAAGGTCATTAAAACTTCGTGATTACGTGGTAAAGGGTTAAGTTCTGACACAGATAACAAGAACTGTCAAAGGTTTTGCATGAAGACAGCGAAAACAGTTACTGGGCTATAACAATACCCCGACATGCTCTTTAACTCTACCACATTCTCACGAGTTTTAATGACCCTGAGGAAGAAGCCTTTTGAAAGCATTGTGGGAAAAGGAGAAAATGCTGGTAAACAGCATTTTCTCCTTTTCCCACAATGTTTTCTATGCTATCAAAGACAAAAAACATCACTAGAGGTACACTTATTTTGTCATCTGCAAATGCTTTCAGTTTGGACCAGTCTAAAATTTTGTTGTTTGGTAAAGAGTTAAATATGTGAGCTAAAATAGTTGGTGTTCTGCAGGCAAAAAAACAAGACGTTGAGAATGGAAATTCCAACAAAGTATTTTTGCAAATGGTTATATTTATCAATTTATCCACCTTTCACACTGTTAATGGGAGTCAAGTGTACGAGAGAATATCGGGAAAGAACAAAATATAGGAATAAATTCTTGTAATATGAAGAACTTGCTTCAAGAAAATTTTGACGTAGAGCCAATTATGCTCTACACCTAAATTTTGCCAAGCCCCATAGCTCAGTCGGTAGCGTATAGGACTTGGGAATAGGAGGTTGCTCGTTCGATACCCAGCTTGGTCAATTTCTTTCTGAGGATTGATGGTAGTCATTGCGACAGAATTCATTCCTCTCTCACCGCTGACCACTGTTTTGACGATGGTTATGTGAGAAAGCAACGAGTGGCTTGGAAAGAATATTGTGCGGAGTACTGGTAAAAGAACTCCAAAAAAGCATGGATAGGAGCACTGGCCGCCGCGATATAACTGAAATAATGTTGAAAATGGCGTTAAACACCATACAATCAATCAATCATTCAACACCTAAATTTTAGCCTCTATGCACTGAGCATACAGTATTCATTATTTAGTGCAAGCAGAGGGAGGGCAATGACTCTCAAGGCAAAGGGGAATGCTAAAAGAAAAGCATTTTTTTGAAAACTTTCAAAAATGCACTTACTGACCTGAAAGTTTCAACAATGAAAGGTGACTTTAAAAGAATACCTTTCTTTATTTCATGCTTTTCGGTAGTTTATCGAGATATAATGGTGGATTGTGGTTCGACATTTCATGAATACGAACTGTGAAAATACCAAATAACCCTTCAATTGAAGGTGGACAATGTAGTTCCCGCACAATAGTTACCTAGGTAAGCAGATCATGCCATTCAAATGGTGCCAAATACGACATAATTTACGCCATATTTTCGTGCTTTACATAATATTGTCATGCGTGGTCATGGGGGGGTGTGTGCCATGGGGAATTACCGAAAACAACTGCACTGGATCTTGATGAAAGTTCAACAAATTAGGGGTTAGAAGCATGAAATAAATAGAATATTAAGAAAGATTTCTGTTTCAGTGAACATCATCGGTAATATTTTCAGTCGTGGCTGCACCACTCATGAAAATGTTACCGATGATGTTCACTCAATGAAATAAATTTCGATCTTTCACCAAAAAAAAAAATATCCTCTATATATTTATGGTCTCATAATTTACATTCTGATGATCCTTAATCCATTAATGATTACTGTAGAAGTACAAATTAAAAAGCCTTTTGCAGTAACATATGTCAAGATTTGTGGGCAAAGGAAGCAATTATTATTTGTTGTTGTATCTTATTACAATGACTGAAATAGACGTTGTCCGATTTCCGTAAGGTTTCTGACCTTCAACACTTGTACTTGTTAATTGACCATGGTCCATCAAATAGCACAATGCTGACTAAAATGGCCAATGTCAAAAAGCCATCAGGTTTCTGAACTTCAATCATTATACTAAACTGGCGACCTGTTATCGATCTTCGTATCAACAACTGGTAATATCCTATGCTTGCAAGTCGAGTTTCTGTCCTGTTCGAGATTTCATGAGATAACGCGAGGCTTGGAAATTCAAAGTGTGAATTTACTTCTGCACACACATACACGTTATCGATAGAGATTAAATTCTTTACAAAAATCTTCATTTGCCATGAAAATCCTAGCCAAAGATAGAATTACTGCTCGATTTTTTTAAAACAGGTAAAGGCATTCTTTTACTGGCTGTCTGATTGGTGGATTCGGTACAAGTGAAAACCAATAGCTGCCCTAGATAAATCGGGTGATGCCTGTTGTCTATCCGACAGTTACGGGAGATACAACATGTGCTAGTTTATCATTACACTTGTCAATTTGAACATGCCGTGAAATTTGCTATATTGAAATGAGTTAAGTTTTATCTAATCTAACACCCCAAAACTGTCAAAATCAATACTAAACACACATGATTATCTACAGACACCTTTCTCACCAGAACAAGTTTGAAAATAATGTGGCAAAAGGAGAAATTCAAAAATGATGAAAACCTTCCTTTGCACAACATATTCATATACATGTATTTTACATACACATATTATACAATACTGCACCTCTACCATTCATCAGGCTGCACTGAAACTGTTCTCTCGCCAACATTTCTCACAGGTGTATTTTTTATCCCTCCACTGTCTGTATATTTCAGCCAGGTTTTTTACAACCCTTAGAAAGTATAATTTTTACCTCTACCACACAACAAACTTTTAGACTTGTCCAAATTGAAAGCAATTGCAGACCACAAAATACACGAGACTCAAACATTGAAATTTTTTTGGGGAAGGTTAGAAAGCATTGTGGGAAAAGGAGAAGATTATGGTTACTAGCATTTTCTACTTTTCCCACAATGTTTTCAAAAGCCTTTTACCTCAGGGTGGTTAAGACTTGGAATTGTGTGGCAAAGGGTTAAGCTGAAGAAACACACACAAACAAAAAATTAATGATCCCATCATCTGAGGGCCAATCAATTTGTCTTCAGTGCACGCTTACATGCACAATATGGATAAGTCTGAAATTTTGTCTGGGGTTTATCTAAAGTGTTAAGAAATGCATGATACATTATTGGCTGTAGGAAGGCGAGTTTCCATAGAATCAATTATAAACCAAGGATTGGCTTAAACGCCCACTTTTATGTCTGGCTATACATTTCCTTTGGGAAAAGAAACATTTTATCCAATATTCTAAAACTGTAAACCTTTTACTACATGACAAAATGTTCGACTTGCCCTAAATGAAATGCTTTGCCAACGACAAAATAATTGTGACTCAAAAAAAATTATTGGCTTTTTGAAGGGTAGAAAGCATTTTCTCCTTTTCCTAAAATGTTTTAACTCTTTACCAAGCGATAACATTTTAGACCAGTCCAAATTGAGAGCATTTGCAGATGACAAATGCGACTCAAAAATTGAAAATTGTTTTGGGAAGGGTAGAAAGCATTGTGGGAAAAGGAGACAATGCTGGTTACCAGCATTTTCTCCTTTTCCCACAATGCTTTCAAAAGGCTTCTTTTTCAGGGTCGTTAAAAGTCGGGATTGTGTGGTAAAGGGTTAAAAGGCTTCCTTCTTATGGTCGTCAAAACTCAGGATTTTTTGGTAAAGGTTTAACCCTTTCCCAAACAAGCCCTGGTTTTCACATGTCTGCAGTACAAGTCTTTTGAAAACACTGTGGGAAAAGGAGAAATTGCTCGTAAGGAGCAGTTTCTCCTTTTCCCACAGTGTTTTCTGCCCTTTTTGAGACCTTTCTGCCATTTTCACCAAATTTAAAATTGTCATCTGCAAACTCTTTCAATTTGGACCAGTCCAAAATCTGTTGTTTGGGAAAGGGTTAACCAAACAATAAAGTCTAGACTTGTACAAACTTGCGGCATATGCAGATGAAAAATTAGATATGGACTGAAACACAGGATGTCTCTGTGAGGTTAGAAAACATTGTGGGAAAAAAGCAGAAAAAACTACTTACCAGCATTGTCCCCGTTTCCCAGAATGTTTTCAAAATGCTTCTTTGTCAAGGTTGTAAAATCTTTTAATTGTTTGGTAAAAGGATAACAAACATGTTCTACTAATAAGCCATCCTTATACCATTTTTTGGTATTTCAGATTGGTTAACACTTTCCCACACAATCCCGAGTTTTAACGACCCTGAGAATGATTCCTTTTGAAAACATTGTGGGAAAAGGAAAAAATGCTGGTTACCAGCATTTTCTCCTGTAACCAGCATTTTCTCCTTTTCCCACAATATTTTCTACCCTATCAAGACAGGTATCATCATTTGAGCTACATTTGAATTGTCGTCTGCAACTGCTTTCAATTTGGACCAGTCTGAAATTTTGTCGTTTGGTAAAGAGTTAATAATTCTATGCTCTTTTTGATCATCTTTTGTAATTCATTCAATTTTTTAAGCTGTATCACAACACCAGTCTGCTTGTCAATACTTTGTTGTTGTTTAACCCTGTACCACACAATCTCGAGTTTTAATGACCCTGATAAAGAAAGGTTTTGGAAACATTGTGGGAAAAGGAGAAAATGCTGGTTACCAGCATTTTCTCCTTTTCCCACCATGTTTTCTTTACTATCAAAGACAAAAATCATTATTTTCACTACATTTAATTTGTTGTCTGCAAATGCTTTAAATTTGGTCAAGTCCTAAATTTTGTCTTGTGGTAAAGAATTAACCAGTGCTTTGCGCAACAGTTCTTTACAGTCCACTGACCTATACCTATCGTCTGCAAATGCTTTCAATTTGGACAACACTACAACTTTGTTGTTTGGTAAAGAGTTAACCAATTACCAAACAACAAAATTTAAAACTTGTCCAAATTGAAAGCATATGCAGACAACAAAATAATTGTGACTCAAAAATAAATATTGGCTTTTGGTTACCAGCATTTTCTCCTTTTCAAACAACGTTCTCAAAAGGCTTCTTTCTCAGGGATTGAAAGTCGGGATTGTGTGGTAAAGGGTTAACCAGTACTTTGCACAACTGTTCTTTACAGTCCACTTACCACACCATCCTGAGTTTTAACAACCCAGAGGATGAAAGCTGTTGAAAACATTTTGGGAAAAGGAAAAAATGCTGGTGGGCAGCATTTTCTCCTTTTCCCAGAATGATTTTACCCAGATCACATCATTTCAGCCATTTGTTATTTATCGTCTGCAAATGCTTTCAATTTGGACAAGACTACAATTTTGTTGTTTGGTAAAGAGTTAACCCATTACCAAACAACAAAATTTAAAACTTGTCCAAATTGAAAGCATAAGCAGACAACAAAATCAATGTGACTGAAAAATTGTAATTTGTTTTGGGAAGGGTAAAAAACATTGTGGGAAAAGGAGAAAATGCTGGTTACCAGCATTTTCTTCTTTTCCCACAATGTTTTCAAAAGGCTTTTTGTAAGGCTCGTTAAAAGTTGGTATTGTGTAAAGTGTTAATGACAAAAAGGGACAGACAAAAAGGGATAGACTGATACTATAGCAGTGACTTTTGTCAATCCAAATGAGCCATAAATAAGTGAAATGAAACTTTTAAGCCGACAGTAAAACCCAAGATTTTGCCATTTTAAAGGTATTTTTGGGGGAAAGTTATCTACTTATCTGAAAGAGCTGATCCAAGATCAGATTGCAAGTTCTGTGCAAGATGATCTTGATCAACACTGTCCGCAACAGGTCCTTGAGTCATGCTTAGCAGCCTGGAGGATAACACTGTCAAGAAAATCATCAATCACCTTCAGGTTTTGTCTTTTTTTTCGCAGCATTATTTTCAAAAATTGCATGATAATGACGACTTGTCACGTCTGCAAAACAAATTTGGTGCAGACAAGAACAAAACCATCCTTTCAATATGGATAACAAACAAGGATTATGGTTAGATACCTGAACACAGCTGAAAAGACCATTGTACAGTGACAATTTGCTCCCTATGATAACCATCTTCAAGTGGTCTGCTGTACGGCAAGATGTCTGCAGTTGACAGGGACTTTTCAAGACAAATTTCATCAAGCATTTTTCTCCTTCTCCCGCAATGTTTTCTACTGTTTCGAAGACAGAGCCAACCATATTTTCTACTATTTCAAAGACAGAAATCATCTCTTTTTCTACATCATTTTTGTCGTCTGCAAATGCTTTGAATTTTTACAATTGTAAAACCGTTGTTTGGTAAAAGAGCCAAGCAGTGCACAAGTTGAATGACTGACAAGAATTTAGCACTCTAAAAGCCAGCACACATTTCATTAAGTCCAAAAAGGTCAAAATCCAGTTTCTATGTAAAGAATAGTCTGGGGAAAAAGAAAAGCAAATATGGAGCTCATTAACCCAATTTTGCCCACAGATATCCTCAATCACATCTCCATAATCGTACAAGTCAATAAATCTTCCCTTTATCAGCTCATGACGAATTCTACAGACAACTTTCTGCATCTTACAACTGAAAAAGTTTGTGGGAAAAGAAGGAATTGCTTGTAATGTCACCTTTTGCTACAATATTTTTATAGGCATGACATGCACCCTTTACCATATAATCCCAGGTTTTAACAATCAGGAGAAAGAGGCCTTTAGAAAACATTGTGGGAAAAGGAGAAAATGCTTGTAATTAGCTTTTCCTACAATGTTTTCTGTCCTTTTACAAATATCACCAAATGAGCCATATCTAATTTGTCGTCAGCAATGCTTTCAAGTTGGACTTGTGTAAAATTGTGTTGTGTGGTAAGCACACCAGGCAGGCTGACATGGGCCGAAATTTTTCCCTATTGGTCAATTTTCTGTATGCCAAGGGACCAGTCTACCGCTTGATCAAGTTGGTTGTTAAAAAAAAATGGCTTTTATGAATCCATAATGATATCTTACTTGACATAATTCATCATGGTGATGTATTTAACACCTTTTTGCCAGAGTGCCACTGATATGATATAGACCAACACCTCCCACTCCATCAGGACAGAATTCCAGGGAGATAGACTATCAAACAATCAATTAACGGCCACAAGGGAACACCTAACTCTCTACCAGGCAACCAGTTTTTCATACATCCATGTACAGAAAGCAGCTACAAACTACACATAGCTAAAATGAAGGCAAAATATCATGATAATATTAAAAATTAAAAAACATTGTGAGATAATGGGAAAATGCTGGTCAACAACAATTTCTCATTTACCTATTAGGGTTTCAAATTTTAATTCTTTACCACAAAATCCTAAGTTTTAACAACCCTGAAGAAGAAGCCTTTGGAAAACATTGTGGGAAAAGGAGAAAATGCTGGTAACCAGCATTCTCTCATTTTCCCAAAATGATTTCTACCCTTCACTAAACAAATTTCAGTCGTTCACAGTAACGTTTATTTTGTCGTCTGCAAATGCTTTCAATTTGGACAAGACTAAAATTTGGTCATTTGGTAAAGGGTTAAGCCTCTTTCCTTAGGGCCATGAATACATTGAAGATGCTAGTAACAAGTTAACTCTTTACCAAACAACAAAATTTTAGACTGCCCCAAACTGAAAGCATTTGCAGATGACAAAACAAACGTGATTGAAAAACTGAAAATTGTTTGGGGAAGGGTAGAAAACATTGTGGGAAAAGGAGAAAATGCTGGTAACCAGCATTTTCTCCTTTTCCCACAATGTTTTCTACCCTATCAAAGACAAATACCAACATTTTAGCCACATTTAAATTGTCGTCTGCAAATGCTTTCAATTTAAACAAGTCTATGTTTTTGTCGTGTGGTACAGAGTTAATCTAACCAGCATTTTCTCCTTTTCCCACAATGTTTTCTACCCTATCACAGACAAATACCAACATTATAGCCACATTTAAACTGTCGTCTGCAAATGCTTTCAATTTAACCCTTTCCCAGACGATGAATTTTAGACTGGTCCAAATTGAAAGAGTTTGCAGACGACAATTTTAAATTTGATGAAAATGATAGAAAGTTCTTCAAAAGGGTAGAAAACACTGTGGGAAAAGGAGAAATTGCTCGTTACGAGCAATTTCTCCTTTTCCCACAGTGTTTTCAAAAGACGTGTACTGCAGACACGTGAAAACCAGGGCTTGTTTGGGAAAGGGTTAAACAAGTTTACATTTTTGTCATGTGGTTCGAGTTCATCACAGATGATATTTATTAACTTGAAGCAATTTCCAAGCAATTTCTCTTTTTTGCTATGGTCTTTTCAAGAATAACCCACTGCAAGATGTAAGAAGACTTCTGCAGGCCATAATGTGCTGTAAGATGAAGACTGCTCCATTCCAGCTTTCTTTCTAACCCCATTGATTTTGTCTAGACAAGAAACACTGGAATTTCCCGGAAAATATTACATAGGTGAAAACTATTTGAGAAATTCAGACATTCTGCCAAAAGCTGTGGTAATATACTTCAGTCTGAGAGGAGTAACGAAGTAGGGACAAAAAGGATGTAAAAATCTGAAAGTTGCAGACATATATCCTCCATTCTTGCAACAATTACCTAATAATTACGCTCAAGAAGGTCTCTGCAGAACTTCATAGATTGGAGCGGAGAAGTTGTAAAAGCACCATCACGCATGAAAATACTATTTCCTGATTTCCTGATATGCATAAACTGACAGTAAAACCACACGGATATAAAGACAAAGGGGAGGGTCTTATACTGAAATAGCCGACTCGGCATTTTTTTTTATATCAACCCCTCAAGAGATATTCGGTTTCTTAACTGTCCATGAAATATTGTCTACAAAGCTGAGGACTAATGTCAGTCTTTGTCTGTACAAATCTTGTCAGCCACTTTATGTGTGAACAAAGAAGTTTCTTGGAAAAAGATTCAGCACCCAATCAAACTGATCTGTGATAACCAAAGAGCCCATCTACAAATATTGTATAGAAGGCCAATGGCCACATAATACAACTCTGTTCTATGTTGATCATTTGTTAACTGGATTTACAAGCCAAATTTGTGATAAGGTGACTGTCATTTCATTGCTTAGCTACTGGAAACAAACTCAAACTGATCTATGATGTGAATTCTTCATGAAGGAAAAGCTTTCTTGCACTCTTCAGGAAGCTTGGCTAGAAAAATTTGAATCATAATTTTTCTTCTCTGGAAACTCACCAGATACTGTGGCACTGAAATAGTTACTATGACTGCCATGTGAATAAAATGTGAGCCATGCTCTGGCAAAAAGGAGTTAACCCTTTCCCAAACGACAAATTTTGGACTGGTCCAAATTTAAAGAGTTTGCAGACGACAATTTTAAATTTGATGAAAATAGCAGAGAGGTCTCAAAAAGGGTAGAAAACACCGTGGGAAAAGGAGAAATTGCTCGTCACGAGCAATTTCTCCTTTTCCCCCAGTGTTTTCAAAAGACTTGTACTGCAGACACATGAAAACCAGGGCTTGTTTGGGAAAGGGTTAATGCAGGTCTCTGTGATTCATTATACCAGGCAATTTATAACATGATTATGGATCCTAAAACTCAATTTTGTCTAACAACTGACTGAATCCCGAGTTTTTCCTTGGACACACAGAAAATACACAAATAGCGAAAGGTTTCGCCCCATGTCAGAATGCACAGACTGAGATGGATTGATGCTTTTTGCAGATTCATTAAGGCCCCTTTTTCACACAGCATGGCTCGTACTTTTCTGTGACCAACACTGCTCAAAAACCAAATTGTGGCAAAGCTGTGTTGACTAGATCATTTCTCATAAAATTTAAAAACAATCTATCTAGTCCAATCTTGATCTACACTTTTCATCAAACCACATTGAACTGCATGAACTCTTCACCCAACAACTAAATTTCATACTAACTGATTTTTGATATTATTTGCAGAGGACCATTTCTTTACAGCTAAAATGAGAAGAGTTTTCTTTGGAAGAGAGGAAAACATTGTGGGAAAAGGAGAAAATGCTGGTCACCAGCATTTTCTCCTTACCCCGCAATATTGTCAATGGCCTTCTGCACCAGGGTCTTTAAACTCAGAATCGTATGGTTTTGGTTTCAAGCACATTTTGATGCCTTAACTCTTTCACTACTAATGACGACTTGACTACCTTTTGCGGACAGCATAGATCAAGATCAGACTGCACAGAATGTGCAGTCTGATCTTGATCTATGCTGTTCGCTACTCTATTTTTAAACTATGATGAATGTCGTTTTAAATGGTAGTGGAAATCTATTTTTAGAGCTCGGAAAAAACATGTAATTTCTGAATTTCTGGAGTTAGTAGTGAAAGAGTTAACTCTAACAAATGACAAAATTTTGGACTAATCCAAATTGAAAACATTTGCAGACGACAAAATAAATATGACCAAAAAAGTGAAATTATTTTTTGGAAGGATAGAAAACATTGTGGGAAAAGGAGAAAATGCTGGTTACTAGCATTTTCTCCTTTTCTCACAATGTTTTCAAAAGCTTTCTTTCTTAGGGTCATTACAAGTCGTGACACATGATACCGAGTTTTAACAACCCTGAAGGAGAAGGCTTTTCAAAACATTGTTGGAAAAGCAGTTTTCTCCTGTTCTCACAATGTTTCATAACCTTCAAACAACAAATTTCAATTTTTGAGTTACATTTAACTTATCGTCTGCTAATGCTTTCTGTTTGGACAAGTCTAAAATATTGTTGTTTGGTAAAGAGTTCAGTACACTGACAGTTAACCCTTATCCCGCCAAGTAAGTGACATGAAGTTTTCAAGCCGGTAGTAAAAAACCTAAATTTTGCTATTTTAAAAGTATCATTTTTGTAAAATGATATCTCCTTATGGGACAGTGTAGATCCAAGATCAGACTGCACAATCTGTGCAGTCTGATCTTGATCTACACTGTCCGCAAAAGGTCAGTAAGTCAGGCTTAGCAGCTTAGGGGTTAAGTTTTACATACCTTCCAATCCCTTGATCTCCCAACACCATCTGGCCAGTCACTGAAAATAAAGAGAAATGGTTTTCAAACACTGACTCTATGACTTACAAATAAATAAAAAAGTTACTAAGTAAGACAAAAACATTGCAAAAGCACAAACTTGTGCGTTTTCTTTTTGGTTTCTTTGTTACTTGGCTGTCGTTCTGTAGTATCTTGCCCTTATTAACAGCATTTTTTCCTTTTCCTACAATGTTCTCAAAAGCCTTTCAAAGAGAAGCAACATGATCGGCCAAGATGAATTGTCTTAGCTGAAATGCTCAGCCAATCCCATGGCCTATTTTTCACACTTAAAAGTTGTTTCATTGTAGAGTCAAGTATGCTATGTGCAACATAATGTACCTTTGCAGATCATATAGATCAAGATCTGACTACAAAGAAAGTGCAAGCCAATCACTTCTGTACATTACTCAATTATTACAGTCCAGTACTTTGACAGGTATTCTGGTAAAAAGCAGCCACTGAATTGCTGTGTTTTGTTTACCATGTTCACTCGGACTGAATGAACCATCCGAAGCCAGAATTTCCGTTTACCTATCTGTTTAGAATTAAACCCTTTAGCCCTGTATCAAACGGCAAAATTTTAGACTTGTCCAAATTAAAAGCTTTCGCAGAGGTCAAAATAATTGTGACTCAAAAACAGAAATTAACTATTGAAAGGGTAGAAAATGATGTGAGAAAAGGAGAAAATGCTGGTTACCAGCATTTTCTCCTTTTCTCACAATGTTTTCAAAAGCCTTCTTCAGGGTCGTTAAATCTCGGGATTGTGTGGCAAAGGGTTAAGTGCTTGTGCAGACAGTTTCGATCAAGATAGACTGCAGTCTGATCTTAGATTTACAATGTCTGCTTCTTCGCCAGATAGTCTGACATTAAAACAACTTAAAAATTGCAACACCGAGTCCTTATTGACAATGTGCATTCTATTAACTTGGCACTCCAAGTGTTCATTTTGGATTTCATGTAAATAGCCAAACACCTGTCATCTTACTTCATTTTTTTTCCCTCCCTAAATCTTGTCTTAATGAAAAAGAGAAAGCTTTTCAATTTTCCTGTCAAAAAATGATAGTTCAATGCAGACAAATAAAATGCGTCAATTAACGAAATAAACAACCATCCAACCTCATCTTGAAAATTTATCATGTCTAGACAACTACAGTTATCTTTTTTCTAAAGCAACCAATCAGACAACACTCGACTTATATTAAATATCTCATTATTCTATTGAAAATCAAGAAAACCTCCATGGTTTTGGTTGAATGGCTTGAGCAGGTAGCTCACTGTATGAAATATAAAGTTTGTAATCAAGTAGTTGTGAGATTGAATCCCAGCTTGACCACACTCATGGGGTGGACTTAATTTGATTTTTTAGAGTACTCTGACTGCACCGGAGCAGCATGCTAAATCAAGTGAAAACGAGCAAAGGGCGCACTCCCCTGATAAATCAAAGGCAGGAAAAATTAATGATGGCCAAATATGATTGCAATATTGTTGACTACAGCTCTATTTCAATTAACGACTTTTATTACAGTTTGCAATACACATGGATGTCTTCCATAGACTTCATATTAAAAATAACCATCCTTTGCAATCTTAATGTTAGAACACTGTTCTCCTTTCCGCCATTTTTTGAGAGGATTAGGTCATGCGACTGCTCTGCTCTGAACCGCACCACGACAATAACATACTTCGGAGTGCGCTGGCGTAGGTACTCCGTTACACTTTTATACAAATCTGCATGCTCGGAGTAAAAAGAGAGCTCAGATCAGCTAAATTAAGTCCACCTTTGGTATACCCAGCTTGGCCACACTCTTGGTATACCCAGAGCTTGGCCACACTTTTGGCATACCCAGCTTGACCACACTCTCGGTATGCCCAGCTTGGCCAAGCTTTTGGTATACCCAGCTTGACCACACTCTCAGTATACCCAGCTTGACCATACTCTGGGTATGCCCAGCTTGACCACACTCTCGATATATCCAGCTTGGCCACACTCTAGGTATACTCAGCTTGGCCACACTCTCGGTATACCCAGGTTGGCACCACTTTGGTATACCCTGCTTGACCACACTCTTGGTATACCCAGGTTGGCGCCACTCTCTGTATACCCAGCTTGGCACCACTTTGGTATACCCTGCTTGACCACACTCTTGGTAAACCCAGGTTGGCGCCACTCTCTGTATACTCAGCTTGGCACCACTTTGGTATACCCAGCTTGACCACACTCTTGGTATACCCAGGTTGGCCAAACTCTCGGTATACCCAGATTGGCCACACTCTAAGTGTACCCAGCTTGGTCACACACTTGGTATGCCTAGCTTGCCCCAACTCTTGGTATACCCAGCCCACATTCTTAGTAGTTATTAGAGTAATATCTCCAGTTGTTTTTATCTGAAAAAATATGTCAAGGATTTAAGTATTAGAATTAGAAACTGGGCCTCTGGGTAGCCAGGTTCTCATTTGCCTTAATGTATCTATAACCAAATGTCCAAGAAAATCTATGGTTAAAAGAAGCTTCTCAGTTTAAATGTCCTAGGATACAGCATTACTTAACTGAAGCATCCTACTGGTAAAACCAAACAAATTCGGGGATAGACAAACTGTGGCCTTAACACCACTGAAATATTTTTGTTGAAAGCATCATAAAACACCAATCAAACAAAAGAACCAAACAAGTTTATAAATAATTATTTGGCATTATTATCTAATATTCTGATCTTGTGAAACTCTTTAACCCTTTAACCATATGATAAAATCTTAGAATAGTCCAAACCAAAGCATTTGCTGTCAAAAGAAAAACCAAATTAAAAGTGGCTTAAATTGTGGAAGTTGCCTTTGACTGGATAAGAAAACATTGGGGGAAAAGGAGGAAATGCTGGTCACCATTTTTCCCACATTTTCAGTCTTCTTTCTCAAGGTAATTAAATCTTGAAATTGTGTGGTAAAGGGTTAAACAAAGGGCTTCAGTGCAACCAACTGGGCAGTGGGCTATAAAGCCAAGAGTCTGAAAAGAGTTTTTTGTATTGTCAAAACAGTCTCAGCAGTCACCTGTTTATCAGACAACAAGATTTTAGCCCTGTCCAAACTGACAGCATTTGTAGACGAGAAAGTGAGTGTGTGTAACTCAAAACATGAATTTTGTCTACCGTAGGGTAGAAAACATTGTGGGAAAAGGAGAAAATGCTGGTTATCAGCATTTTCTCCTGTTTCCACAATGTTTTCAAAAATCTTCTTCCTCAGGGTCGTCAAAATCTGAACTGTTTGGTCAAGCGTTGAGACCACTCCTTTGTCTCCGGATACCTTCTTTCAATCAACTTGGCTGATTTTGAACTGAAAGACCACCTGCTGTACCACACAATCCTCACTTTCAACAATCCCGAGAAAGAAAGCTCTCTAAAACATTGTGGGAAAAGGTTAAAATGCTGTGAACCACAATGTTTTCTACCCTTCTAAAGACAAATTCCATTCTCTCCTCATGTGCAAACACTTTAAATTTGGATAAGTTTAACCAATTACCATACATCAACCCTAGAGGAGAAGGCTTTTTGAAAACATGGGAGAAGGAGAAAATGCTGGTAACCAGCATTTTCTCCTTTTACCACAATGTTTTCCACCCTATCAATGAGGAATGCCATCACTGGAGTCATATTTAAATTGTCATCTACAAATGCTTTCAATCTGGACAAGTCCACATTTTTCTTGTGTGGTAAAGAGTTAAAAGTCTGTCATCAGGTACAAGGTTGCAAGAAATCTGTCAATTCATCTTGGTTGCCAATACCTACCAATACCTGCCCGAGATAACTAGAGAAGACAAAATGCATGATGCATTCTTGATAACCCTGGGGGGCTACATATTTCCTGCAGCACTTGTAACCCAGCCAAAACCGGGAAGATACTTTCAAGTGATAATGGCATTGTTAACATTTTCTGATTCAAACCCTTAACCCTTTACCACACAATCCTGTGTTTCAACGACCCCGAGGAAGAAGTCTTTTGAAATCATTGTGGGAAAAGGAGAAAATGCTGGTGACCAGCATTTTCTCCTTTTCCCACCATGCTTTCTAATCTATCCGAGACAAATTCCATCATTTGAGTGACATTTAAATTGTCATCTGCAAATGCTTTCAATTTGGCTAAGTCTACATTTTTGTTGTGTGGTAAAGAGTTAACCAGACAAGAAAATTTTAAACTTGTCAAAACTGAAAGCCTTTGCAGACAACAAATTAAGTCTTACTCAAAACATAAAATTTGTCTTTCATAGGGTAGAAAACACTGTAGGAAAAGGACAAAAATGCTGCTTACTAACATTTTGTCCTTTTTCAATGTTTTTTCAAAAGCCTTCTTTCTCAGGGTAGTTTAGCTCTTTCCCAAACAAGCCCTGTTTTTCACGTGTCTTCAGTACAAGTCTTTTGAAGACACTGTGGGAAAAGGAGAAATTGCTCATAACGAGCAATTTCTCCTTTTCCCACAGTGTTTGCTACCCTATTTGAGAACTTTCTGCCATTTTCATCAAATTCAAAATTGTCACCTGCAAACTGTTTGAATTTGGACCAGTCCAAAATTTGTCGTTTGGGAAAGGGTTAAAGTCGGCAATGTGTGGTAAGGGTTAAAGCCTTTACCACAGAATCAAAACTTTTAATAGCCTTGAAGAGGTAACCAGCATTTTCTCCTCTTTCCACAATGCTTTCAATTCTTTCACAGTCAAACCTCATAATTCCAGCCTTTATTTTAATTGTCGTCTGCGGATGCTTTCAATTTGGACGACTCCAAATTTTTGTTGATTGGTAACAGTAAACAAGGAGGTTTGGTAAAGGCTTAAAAGAGACTGGTGTAAATTTGCTAGCAAATAGGCAGGGGCCCCTTAAAATAAACTTGTCTACGTTTTTTGACCAATCACAAATTTCCATTCATTCATTTGTTATCAGTACCAAAAAGTTGGTCAAAAGCCAGCACATTCAGCTATCAGAAAAAGAGGTCTGTTCATATGAGATATTTGTTCTCAGGAGTAAAACCACCTATAGCAGAAAGATACTTATGCATGATCTTCAGAGATGGTGCAAATATATGTGCCCAAATTTACTTAACCCTTTACCATACAATCCTGACTTTTAACGACCCTTAGGAAGAAGCCTTTTGAAAACATTGTGGGAAAAGGACAAAATGCCGGTAACCAGTAAAAGTGTATGCATGTGAATGGCACCCAAATAACATTACCAAACCCAGCTGTTAACTTTCAACTTCAGTTGCATTTTTTGTGAAAATTCTGAGTCAAGATAGAGGTATCACTGTGTCACAAATATTTTGATGGTTACCTGCTCATCTGGTCCTGTCATTTAGACAGTAAACAACTAACCCCAAGTTGAAACAATCATCTTCCATAATGAAAGACATGTAAGAAAGCGCCAAACTTTTGGCATGGGAACCACAACACAGATGCAGACCACAAAAGGGCTTGATGTTATCTTAACTCTTTACCAAACAATTCCGAGTTTTAACAACCCTGAGAAAAACATTTGTTGGGAACACTGTGGGAAGCGGAGTAAATGCTGGTAACTAGTGACGTTCTCTACTCACAATGTTTTGTAACCATTCAGAGACAAACACCATCACTTTAACAATATTTGATGTGTCATCTGCAACTACTTTCAATTTGTACGAGTACAAACTTTTGTGGTCTGGTAAAGAGTTTGCCTTTTCTCTGAAAACAGCCGAACTCAAAAAGGTAGAAAAAAAGCATCTGGTTTTTCACTGGCATCACATACACTGTACTTTGTGTAAGAGTGGGTCATTCACTCTGGCCATATGGCTGGCCAGGAATAGTGGACCTCCAGACTGAATCGATATTTACCATTATTGACTTGTCTGGCGAGAGAGATAGATATACATTTATAACAAAAACCAATAGGGTTTCTTGTGTAACTGTCCCTGAAGTGACAATAAAACCATGAAATGTCCAGAACAGTGGCAATATTCCTAATTTTACCCTACATCAAACAACAAAACTTCAGACTTGCCCATTAGGAAACATTTGTACATGTTTTTGTGAGATTAAAAAACATTGTAGAAAAAAAAGAGAAAATGCTGATTACAAGCATTGCTCTATGCCCATGTTTTCAGGGTTGTGGAATCATAGGATGGCTTCAGTAATGTTTAACCATCATTTGCTCCCACACCAATACCTTTGTTGGGCATGAACAAACATATTCTACCAAAAGGATAGTTCAAATTAGTGCCTACAATATATGCTTTAGTGAAAACAAAAATAATGATAATCTTTATGATCTAATAATACAGTCTACTGTGGGGCACATAAAACATTCTTACTTAAGTGCTTGCTGAGTACAGGTATGTTTCAACACATATGCCTTCTATGAGAGCTCAATTTATGCTCCAAAATAGGGGCATTATGCTAGATTTCATATTGTAAATTTTGAAGAAAATCTTAAAAAAGATATCTATTTTCATTTGAATCCAAAGATGGTTTTAAATCAAAACATTGATAGAAATACATAAAGGAAACATAAAGCATAATAAGGGATAAACACAGGGGTAGCCAAGATTAAAATATTTATATGTACAGAGTGCTGTATGATGACGCTTGCTCCACAATAAACCTTGTCATTTATTGTAAAGCATTAGGGATTCCCTTGTCATTAGTACATCAATTTAACCCATCTGTTTAGTTTGAAAAGGCACACTGAGCAAGAGAAAAATCATAACATGTATCTGATATTGTGATTTACAACTTTGGTCACGGTTTCTTTAATACACACTTGTGCATTGTGGATAATGGGCGCTATGCCCATGATGAATAAATTTTAAACACTTTATTATATAGAGGAAACTATCACAAGTGTCCACCTTTTACTTGCCCTCTAAGTGACAGAACAAATCAACAATACTCATAAACCTGAATTTCACAGGATTAATAAACATTTTCAAGAGACGGGATTTTTGTTAGAACACTCGATTTAATCAGTGGTCTGAGATAGATCTGGGTCCGTATTCACCAACCATTCTTAAGAACGTTCTTTGTCTTGTTCTCCAGAGTTTTCTACATTTGAAAGTAACACAACTCCTGATTGGCTAAACCAAATGCTAAACCATTTGGTTTAGCCAATCAGGAGTTGTGTTACTTTCAAATGTAGAAAATCTTGAGAATAAGACTAAGAATATTTTTAAGAATGGTTGGTGAATACGGACCCTGATGCATTTGAAAGGGCAAAGTTATAAACTTGGTGCAAGAATGACTAAGTTTGGTACTGGTTGCTATCAAATCTGTTAATTTCTCTGGTCGCAACCATGAATAATCAAATCATAATCCGTTATTATTTCCTGATAAATTACTGCAAAGCATGAAATAAATAATTGGCTTCATAGCCCAGTTGGTAGAGTAACCGACTTCTGTTATAAAGGTCGCAAGTTGTTGTCTCATTGGAGACAATTTTTTTTCCAAGCACATCTGTCATCTGCTATTGCTTTAAACTCAGACAAGTCTAAACTTTTTTTGTCTGGTTAAGGCTGAAGGATAAACATCTGTTAACCACAAAACTCAAGCATACAAACTGGTCTTTTTCACAATGTTTTCAAACTGTCTACAAGGGACATAACAGGGTTATATTTCGTATAGTATTCAGTTGACTGTTTACCACATGACAAAATTCTAAACTCAACCAAATTGAAACTATTTGTAGATGATAATGTTACTCAAAACAGAATTTGTCTTACAAAGGATGGAAAACATTGTGGGAAATGGAGAAAATGCTGGTAACCAGTATTGTTCCTCCTTTTCCCATATTTTTTTTTTCAAAATATTTCTACCTCGGGACTGTTGGAAGTATGGATTGTTTGGTAACAACTGTTACCTGGCAACAAACAAGAACACCCCATGCAGGTGCCAACACTCCGCTGCTGGGGATTGATTTTCAGGGAATATTCCAAGTTGAAGAAGGGGCATAACTGTGTCAAAAATACTTTGGTGGTTAACTGCCCTTGTTGTATTGCTGACAGTTAACAACTTTTCTAACTTTCAAGTAAATATCTTCAACAGAGATCTACAAAATGCCAAAGTTTTTGCCTAACATTGAAGGTGAAGACAAGGCTGTGCTAGTAACTCGACATTTGCTTCTACATCAGCCATGCTAACACGCAATGGTACACAACAAATACAGTGTGGCTCAAATGATGGAATTCGGCATTGAAAGGAAAGAAATAATTGTTGGAAAGGAAGAAAATGACGATTACCAGAATTTTCAGCTTTTTTCCCAGCTGAGGTTTTTCAAAAACCCCTTTTTTCCATAGTCCTTAACCCGTTACCAAACAATCCCAAGTTTTAACAGCCCTGTGAAACCACCATGTGAAAACATTGTGAGAAATGGAGAAATGCTGGTAACCAGCATTTTTTTTCCTACCTTTTAAAGATGGGTCCCCTCGTCTTAGGCAAATGTAAGTTGTTGTTTGCAAAAGCTTTGGACAATACCAAAATTTTGTCATTTGGTAAAGAGTTGAAAGGCATGTTTTGTATGATAAACAGCTAACCCCTTCAGCTACAAGAAGGGAATCGGACCAGTTCTGAGCCTAGAAAATGGCAATTTGAAGGTAGCCCAATGCCTCTGCACTGAGCAGTGTATCTGTGTAGTTCAAAACTAGACTGCAGCTTTTTTGTGGTCTGATTTTGATCCTCACCACCCAATAACAGCTTCACCTGTGACTGACACTTTGAGTGTTAATCCTTTCAAAACAGGGATTTTCCCCCCTTTTAACTCTTTACCACACAACAAAATTGTAGACTCCACCAAATTGAAAGATTGTGCAGACGACAATTCAATGTGACTCAGAAACTGCAAATTTGCCTTTGGAAGGGTAGAACGGTTACCAGCATTTTCTCCTTTTCCCATGACGTTTTCAAAGGCTTTCTTTCTTAGGGTTGTTAAAAGTCGGGATTGTGGCCATTTTCTAGACTGGTCCAAATTTAAACCATTTGCAGACGACGAAATTAATGTGTCTGAAATTTGTTTTGGAAAGAGTAGAAAACATTGTGGGAAAAGGAGAAAGTGCTGGTTACCAGCATTTTCTCCTTTTCCCACAATGTTTTCAAAAGGCTTCTTTCACAGGGTCATTGAAAGTCGGGACAGTGTGGTAAAGGGTTAAACAGTCTACTGCTCCCCCGCCCCTTGCATATCGTGCGATTGATCATGTTGCTATACGTCAGAGCATTTACTTGACGTTCCAGCTAAAAAAAAACAGCCTCGTGTTAACAAACTGTTGGGATTTTTTTTTTTCTGTAAATTGAAAAAAAAAAAACTTTTCCATTTACTGTTGAAGTTATGATTTCAAAATACAGTTACCATTTTCAGATCTCCAGATAAGAGGGAGTGATAGTTTTTCTAGATCCTTATTTCTCTTCCAAACTCTATGTTGTAGGTAGTCATTAGAATTGTCTCAATGAGACGATTCTAATGAGTACCAATAACATAGGGTTTAGAGGAGAATAATTAATATTTTCAATTTTGAAATCAAAATCACTCCCTCTGTCTGGAGCTCTGCATTTTGTTAGTACCATTCAAGAATTTGGAGATAATTTCATGACTAATTTTACAAGAATGAATAAAACAGTTTTCAGAATTGACAAGTTAATATGGCTGCATAACCATGAACCACAAATTTATACGAGGTGTACATTGCCAACTTATTTTTTCATATTTATGATGAAATATCCAATGCGGAGTTTTTCAAATCTAAAGGTCATCCTAAGAAAAAAGCAGATTCAAAATACTTGTAATACAAACAAAATTTACAGATTTCTCAACCCCTAACCAAACAATCTGGACTTTTTACGACCCTTATAAAGATCTTTTTGAAAACATTGTGAGAAAAAGAGAAAATACTGGCAACTGACATTTCTTCCTTTTCCCTGCTTGTTTTCGACCCTTTCCAAGACAACTCCCACTATCTGAGCTATCTTTAATCTGTCATTTGCAAATGCTTTGAATTCCAACACATCTAAAATTTTGTTGTCTGGTTAACCCGTTACCACACAATCCCGACTTTTCACGACCCTAAGGAAAAGGCTTTTTGAAAACATGGCGGGAAAAGGAGAAAATGCTTGTAACCAGCATTTTCTCCTTTTCCCACAATGTTTTTACCCTTTGAAAGAAAAAATTCAGATTTTGAGTAACTTTCAATCTGTTGTCTGCAAATGCTTTCAATTTTGGCAAGTCTAAAATTTTACCATTTGGTGAAAGGTTAAAGGAGTTAAAATACCTAAGTTTCCATCCTGAAAGTACCATATGTTTCTGTCATATTCAATCATAAATTCAAAAGCAAACACCTTATTAAAATTCAACCTTTTTGGGAGTGGAAACAGATCGTTTCCCCCAAACAGCACAATTTTTATTCAAAGAAAAAAAAAGAACTCTAAAAAAAGTTAACTACCTGTGAAATATTTGAAGTCCAGCAAAGACAGAATGTCACAAACTAACTCCAATCTAAAACAGAAAATCAGATCTCACAAAATTCTCTAAGTTACCATGCAGACGACACTCTCAGAACGGAAGCAGACGTTCAGAGTATTCCGTTCAGAAATCAACTGACTGGTCCAACTACATAATACAGCTAACTATTGCGTTTGGCTCACTAATCGCAAACACAGTCTGGGCAATATTTCAGCTATGCAAGTCTAACTTTTTTTTCTCTTCCTGCTGTCTACTACTGTCTGTCTGAAATATTTTTAACACTTTCCCCAATCGACAGAACAGACAAACCAATACTTGATCGAATAAACAACTGTTGACTAACACTGCGGCAAATGTTAATTTTCTATGGAAGTAAGGATTGTCCAGCTCTCCAATGAACATTTTGGAATCACCAATAACAATAATGCTGATATAAGATCTCAAGGCCATCATTGATCTTTATTTTCCAGAAAGGACTCGACTCTTTACCAGACAGAAAATATCTTAACTCTTTACCAAACAACAAAATTTGGAGTTGCAGGACACAAAAGTAGCAAAAATGATGAGATATGTATCAGAAAGAGTAGAAAACATTGTGGAAAAAGAAGAAAATGCTGATTACCAGCATTTTCTTTTTTTCCCACAATGTTTTCAAAAGTCCTTTTCCTTTGGGTTGTTAAAACTTGGGATTGTGTGGCAAAGGGTTAGACAGGCTCACATTGAAATCATTTGCAGACAACATAAAGGAGGGGGGGGTGTTTATTGATGAAAGGCTGCAAACACTGGGAAAATGAAGAAAAGCTGGTAACCAGCATCTTCTCCATTTTCCACGGTGTTTTCTCAAGCATTATGCCTGTCGTACAAAAGATCACAGGGTCACCTGCTCAAGCAATAACTCTGAGAAAGGAGGCACTATCAGCCAACAGACTGAAAGACTGATAGCAAATTCAATTCCATTACTGCAATATACCTCAACCTACAGAAAGGAATGGATTAATGATCAGGCTGCACTTTGTTTGCCCCCTGATCTTGCTTTATACTATCCAAAGAAGAACCATACTTAGCCCTTGACCTGCATTAATTATTATAGAATATTGTTCAAGTTAACAAAATGGAAGAAATATTTTGTACAGGAAAAATGTCTGATTTCTGACAGGAGACAGGAAAATGATGCAGAAAATAATGCGGGTAGATCAGCCGACGACTTTCTAGCTCGGGCAATTGTCTGGCATATTAGAGCTCTGGGCCTCATCAGTCTGCGACTCTTTCCTTCGTTTCTTGCTCTCAACCAAATTCACAACCCTACGGTGGAAGGCCCTCAAAACACTGCCTATAAAAGAGAAAAAGCTGGTCACCTGCTTTTTCTACTTTTCTTACTGTGCTTTCTAAAACAGATTCCATCACAAGAGCTTTACAGAATTTCATTTTGTCTTCTGCAAGAGCTTTCAAGACAGTGAACAAGTTTGAATTTTTTCCTCTAGTAAAATCCCATGGATACATCCCTTGGAAAAAACAGAGGGGTGGGAAAGGTTGAAACTTCACACAATTAAAATCTTTACCAGACAACAATATTTAAGATCCTTTTGTACTGAAAGTATCTGCAGGTACAATTTAGATATTTAGTATTAACAGTACTTAGTCCTTCAAAGAGCTGAAAGATTTCCAGCATTTTCTCCTTTTCCAACAATATTTTCAAACGCCTAATGCCTAATTCCTCAGGGTTGTTGAAGTAGAGTATTGTTTTGTTTGCAGAAGGCTTTTTATAAAAAAGCTTTAGAACTTTTGCTATGAAGATGTTTTAATTCTTTACCGGACGACAAAATTTTAGCCACCTCAAAATTGAAATCATTTGCAGTCAACATGTGAAATGTTACCTGCAACATAAAATTTGTCGCCTAATGGCCAGAAAATATTGTGGAAAAGGAGAAAATGCTGGTTACCATTTACCTCTTCTTCAGGATCTTTAAAAGTTGGGACGATTTCAGAACAGGTTCAGCTGCACTGAACACGCCATTTATCTTCAATCTACCAATCTGTCTTTATTGAAAGACAAGATGAGCCAAATTCTGTCCTGTTTGAAAAGATTGCCAGAATGTTTCCTGACGGTACTTTATACGTAGCTGCAGATACCAATACAACAATTCCATCTATGGTCAGCACTTTAACCCTTTACCACACAATCCCAACTTTTAACAACCCTGAGGAAAAAGCCTTTTGAAAACACTGTGGGAAAAGGAGAAAATGCTGATAACCAGTATTTTCTCCTTTTCCCACAATGTTTTCTACTCTTCCCAAAACAAATTTCAATTTTTGAGTAACATTTACTTTGTTGCCTGCAAATGCTTTAAATCAGGACTGGTCTAAAATTTTGTCATTTGGGAAAGAGTTCACTACAAGAACAGTTTTTTTCGAGGCCATGATAAGTCAAGATCTGAATGCATTTAATCTGCAGTCCTGTATACATTTGGACTTCATCAAAAAATTAATAATTCTATTTATTCAAAGTCAAAACAGACAGGGTTGGTATTCACTAACTTTCACAAATTTAATTCTACTTGAGATATCCAAGACTTGACAGCTGACTGGCTGAAAATGAACTGATTCTAATTTTACACTCCTAGACTGGAATCTGATTGGCTCAGACACTGTGGAATCAAAGTAAAATGATTAGAAAGTATTGCAATTGCACTCACCACATTACTCAGCGGATTCTGTACCTGTATCTAACTCCTCTGTATCAAAGGGTTTTCCATTTTGAAATATTGCCAGTCACATGATCTTAAACAAGGTGGAGCCCATGTTAAGTTGATTTGCAACAGCAGCAATAGCCACAGTGATAAGCAACCTGTGGCTGAAAAATGCCGACACAACTGACAGACTGAGCTAGAAAATACATGTACAAACTGTTTGCCATCGGAAATGAATTCAGAAAGAAACCCACAGAAAGCAGTGACTGGTGTTTTCTTTTTCAAAGGGGAGTACTACGATTTAAAAATGGTAAAGCCGTGTATTTCCAGCGAAGAAATGTACCAAATAGGTGCATATCAAGCTACACAATTCAGCCAAGGGATGCGATCAACGGATCACATGAGGTTTGCTGAATGTTGCGATAGAACTGAATCCCCCAATAGCTGAACAGTTCAAGGCTTGGGATTCATAGCCTTGGAGCGTGTTTGATCAACTTTTGTCCTCTCTTATTTCTTTTGGTACCATTATCAGCCGGCTGCTTTTATCATTAGTCATACAGGGAATCACATCCTCAGTAAGAGTTACAGTTTTTACTGCTTGCTGAACATCTCAAGTAAAACAGGTGTAAGTTTTATAGCATGATAATTACAGGACACAAACTATATGGTAAGAATTTTATAATAATTTGACTGTTAATAAAACAAACCGCTGGTGTCTGAAGTTTAAGTGATGCAACAGCATTGTCAACAGGCAAGGTAGTTTTGCCCAGTCCAGGTTCTGTTGGACGAGCCTGAAAACGTGAGTGGACAGGACTGGTGAGCTGCCACCAGGATCACAGACTGGTATTGAATACTTTCGACCGAAAAACTTAAAAACTTCATCGAAGGTAGGCAAAACCCCTCTCACTTTTTTTTTTCTTAACAACTGTTGTTACAATGGGTGTCAAGATTGTTAGAACACTGAAATGTTTGGTAAAAGGGAGGCCTGGCATCCTATGACATTTCCTAAAGAGCAGCACTACAAGCTGGATTCGATCCAGGGTTTCCTGATTACATATTCTACACCTGCACCCTGCAAATGCTTGATTAATGAAATAGACCTTTGCAATAAAATAAAAACAGTTGAATTATTCAATTTTCAAGGTTGTATTAGCTATGGTATTTAACCCATTACTACACAATCATGGGTTTTAATGACCCACAAAAGAACCCTTTTGAAAACATTGTGGGGAAAGGAGAAAATGCTGGTAACCAGCATTTTCTCCTTTTCCCACAATGTTTTCTGCTTTTCCCAAAACAAATTTCAATTTTTGAGTCATATCAAATTTGTCGCCGGCAAAAGCTTTCAATTTGGACTGGTCTAAAATTTTGTCATTTGGTAAAGAGTTAAAAAAGTAGCAGACACCTTCTGTGCAGTCTAATCTTGATCTACATTGTTTGCAAAAGCAACCAGTCCTAGGCTTGAAAGCTTGATTACTGAGCCACAATTACCGCTCAACTCTTTACCAAATGACAAAATTTTGGACTAGTCCAAATTGAAAGCATTTGCAGACGACAAAATAAATGTGAATCAAAAGTTGAAATTTGTTTTTGGAAGAGTAGAAAACATTGTGGGAAAAGGAGAAAATGCTGGTTACCGGCATTTTCTCCTTTTCCCGCAATGTTTTCATAAGGCTTCTTCTTCAGGGTCAATAAAAGTCAAGATTGTGTGGTAAGGAGTTAAGTCTGTGGCTAAATCTAGAGACACACTACATGAGCACCCAAATATTGCTATTTTTCTCATCTTTGCAATCTTTTTCTCCACAATGTAAAGTTATCTATACAAAGTGTACTTTTGTCTTGTCAGAAGTCACATGATAACACAGTAAATTTAATACAACAGTCTGGCAGACGGAAAAAACCAACATAATTACGACTTTGGTTCTAGACTGGACATTATAGCTGCTGGACTTTTGATGTAACTTGATTAACTCTCTACCAAACGACAAAATTTTGGACTTGACCGAATTGAAAGCATTTTGCAGACGACAAAATAAATGTAGCTCAAAAGGTGTCTGGTTTCTTTAATACGGTAGAAGACATTGTGGGAAAAGGAGAAAATGCTGGTTACCAGCATTTTCTTCTTTTCACACAATGTTTTCAAAATCTTCTTCAGGGTTATTAAAACTCAGGATTGTGTGGTAAAGGGTTAAGTCTCTACTAGAGGACAAAATTCTAGACTTGTCCAAATTCATTTGCAAATTACCAATCAAACTTCTGGCTCCAACTAAGTGTCTTGTCCATGAAAAGAGAAGAAAGCAAATAAAAAGGAGAAAATGTTGCTTGCCATCATTTCCTCTTTTCCCCACCATATTTTCATGAGTGTTTTTTCCATAGGGTCTTCAACTTTTTAGCAAATGACAAAATTTTGGACTGGACCAAATTACAGATGACGAATGGAATTTAGCTGAATGAATATTTCTGTCTTTCATAGGGTAGAAAACAGTATCGAAAGTTTCCCACAATGTATTCAAACATCTTTTTCTTCAGGGTCGTTAAAACTCAGGATTGTGTGGTAAAGGGTTAAAATATTGCATTATTGGTAAAGGGTAAACAAATTGTCTCCTGAACATTATTTTTTATCTTATCTAGTTGCAGACAAGGTTGGAAAAAATTGTGGCAAAAATGAAATGGCTCATGTCAAGTTAATTCTCCTTTGGCCAATATGTTTTCAAGCCTCTTCCTTCTTTAAATGTGAATTCAGGTTGATTCATTGTGCCTCTGATGGTTGCAAGGTTGCATATGGTTTATCACAATAAAAAAAAAATTGGATTTCATTTTTTGGAGGCCATCAAAGAAATCACTGTTGTGACATTTCCTATTTTAAATCAGAGACTTCCGATTATGTACTTATCCCTTACACCATATTATGTCAGTAATTTATGTATGTTTATACAGCTGACTAAATTCTGATCCATTCTATACAGTCTATCAAATTTTAATAGTGTTTTTTTTTTTTCTCTCTGGCTGTAAGGATGTATCTAAGTTGGAAAATGAGTCTCTAAGTGGAATTGAGTAAAACAAGAGACTTGACCCCTTTACCACATAATGCCGACTTTTGATAACCCTGTGAAAGAAGCCTTTGGAAAACGTTGTGGGACAATGTTTTCTACCATTTCCAAGACACATTTTCAGTCATATTTATTTTGTCGTCTGCAAATGCTTTCAATTTGGACCAGTCTAAAATTTTGTCGTTTGGTAAAGAGTTAAATTTTTCATGCAACAGGGCATCTTCCCAAAAAGGGAGTTTCACCAGAGGTGACTATTCTTGTACCAGCTTTTTTAGCAAAGTGTTTGCAGAACCTACCCCTACATGATCATAGATAATGAGTTACGGTGAAAAAAAATGATAGAACAAACATTTAGCTCCATAATGTAATATATAACAGGAAATGTAAATTTCAAATTCATTATTGAGAAATGGAGTTTTTCCCAGAACTTTTGGCTAAAATTCAAGTACAAACTTTGTAGTCCAACAGTGCATGCCAATGACTAAACTATGACAAGCCTGCACTCTGACTCAAATGTTTTTAGACCTCTGACTCACAGGTCCTGGCTCATACAGATACGGAATCTGCATGACAGTTTATCATCCCTTTAACCCTTTACAAGTTTTAATGAACCTAATTGATTTGCTTGTATTGGGAGTTTGACGCCATTTTAACAGCTCAGGTCATATCATGGCGATCAGTGATGCACTTGCATGTTTCCTGGCTTTCTCGTACCTATACTGACACACTTTCCAAAGCCACTGACTACTTTTCTACCATGCATCAGAGGTGAACTGCAAAAAAAAGCCTGGAAAGAAAGTTTGCCACAACCCGGTATCAAACTCGCAACCACCAGGTCACGAGTCCCATACGCTAATCACTGAGCTACCCGGGCGGGCAATGAACCTGAAGAAGATGGCTTTTGAAAACATTGTGCAAAAGGAGAAAAGGCAACCAGCATTTTCTCCTTTTCCCACAGTGTTTTTTATTCTTTCAAAGAAAATTTCCAACATTTAAGCCACATTAATCAATTTAGACAAGACAAAAAAAAAATTTGGTTTGATAAATGGCTAACACTGTTTATGTAATTTTGACTTGTGCAAACAGTAAGTATGATGCAGATGACAATTTCATGGTAACTCAAACAATGGAATTTGTCTTAGAAACAGTAGGAATCATTGTGGGAAAGGGAGAAACTACTGGGGCCAGTCTAAATCTTTTTCCTGTTGGTGAAAAATAGGTGTTTGCCTTGTAAATGGGTAGTGGCTCTATCTGCTTGAGCTTGGTGTCCCCAGAAAAAGCCTATCACAATACTATTACTACAGTAATGGTGCATACAGTGTAACAATATTTTGGAAATGTTATAATTATAGCAATTGGTAATTAACCCTTTACCACACAATCCCAAGTTTTAACAACCCAAAGAAAGAGGCCTTTTGAAAACATTGTTGGAAAAGGAGAAAATGCTGGTAACCAGCACTTTCTCCTTTTCCAACAATATTTTCTGCCCTATCAAAGACAGAAATCATCATTTTTGCTACTTTAAATTTGTTGTTTGCAAATGCTTTCAATATGGACCAGTCTAAAATTTTGTTCTTTGGTAAAGAGTTGAGGTAAACTAGAGCTGTCACTGAATGTGACTTTATACCCCCCGCCAGCCCTTTGACAGAAAAAAAGTGTCAAGTTCAAGGGGAGATTATTCCTCAACCAGGGGTAGTTGACACTTGAAAATTACGTCTTGCAAATCTTCAATATATGATCAATATAGGTGCAAAACTCTAGGAGGAGTTCGCGACACAAAATTGCTAGTATTTTGTACACAGACGGACACACGGACGGACGGACAGACAGACAGGCTGATTCCAGTATACCCCCGAAAATGTTCGTTTTGCGGGGGTATAAATATATTGGAAAAATAAGCCAGTGTTTGATTATCTTAATGTTTCAAACCTTTCCTCTACTTTCAGCCTGTGCCACAAAAAAGGTGTTGCATGCATGTGCCAATGCTTGGCTGAAGTTGCTTGATTTTTAGTGAAAATTCAGTCGAAAAAGGAGCGTAACTGTGTCAAAAATACTATGATGGTTACCTGCCCTTGTTGTATGGGTTCCCCTTTTGATAGTGAACACCTGGTCCAAGTTTTGAGTAAATAGCTTCAGTAATGACAGTGATATTATAAAAGGTCACAGTTTTTGAAAATGTCAAAGTTTTTGCAAGACAAAGACGACGCCATGGCTACAAGGATACCTTGAGGTTTTCTTCGAAAACAGCCATGCTAACAAGAGCATTGTCATTTGACAACACAGACTGTGTCATTTTTTTGACATTTCATCCTTTAGTTGGAAGAATTGCTCAGCCTCAAAAGAGATAGCATTTTCTCTTTTTCCTACAATGTTTTCAAAAGCCTTTTTCTTCAGGGCCATTAAAACAATGGATTGTTGGGTAGAGGATTAAGGTTGTTTTTTGCAAACAGTGTTAACTCTGTACCAAACGACAAAATTTTAGACTTGTCCAATATGAAGGCATTTGCAGACGACAAAAAAAATGTAACTCAAAAATTGAAATTTGTCTTGGGAAGGATAGAAAAAATTGTGGGAAAAGGAGAAAATGCTGGTTACCAGCATTTTCTCCTTTTCCTACAATGTTTTCTAAAGGCTTCTTTCTCGGGGTCATTTTAAAAGTCGGGATTGTGTGGTAAAGGGTTAAAATTGCTCACTAATTTCGGTCTAACAGATGACTTATTTCAAATCCTTCAAGTGTCTTAACCCTTTACCACACCTAAAAATTTTAGACTTGTCCAAGGCCAAAGCATTTGCAGACAACAAATTCAAATTGTGACAGTTGTCTTTGATAGAGTAGAAAACATCGTTGGAAAAGGAGAAAATGCTCGTTACCAGCATTTTCTCCTTTTTCCACAATGTTTGCAAGAGCCTTCTTTCTGAAGGTTGTTAAAAGTCAGGACTATGTGGTAAAGACTTAACAATGGGCCTGAATCACCTTTGGAGTACAGGTTGCTTCCAAACCTTCTGAAGGAAGAAAATGGATTAGGTTTCACCAGCACTGGCCTACATTCTGCAGAGTATTGCCCAACTTACAAGGCCTTACAAGGGCCATAGAGGAAAAATCAAATCGAGATATCCTGATAACAAACTGAAGGTCTCACCCACTGAGCCACATAGTCCTCCGGTATGGAAAAACCAGGATTGCTCTTGGATTCATTCTTTTGTGCTGCTGAACAGTTACAAAATTTATGTGGGAAAGCAGCCAGTTTGCAAGGAAAATTGCTTTGCATAGTATTTGAAAACGAAGCTTCTGGAATGCATGACTATGGGCACTAGCTGCCAGGACATGCGTAAAATACCTTTTTTAAACTATATTTAACATGAAACCAACAATTACTCTGCCCATTCTTGGGACTTCTATTGCAAACAAAAAACGGTAACCTCTTGTGTGGTTTCCATGGAAAAGGGGTCATAGGAAAACACTGGGATATCTCCATTGCTTAGCATTGTGCAGTTGAGCAAATGACAGATCACAGACTTTTTTGTGAACAAAATAACAACTCTATCGCATAATCAGATTTCAACATGTTGACATTTTCAAACTATTAAGCAATATTTCTAAATCTCTGCAGGAGGTATCTTGACAATGTTCGACAGAAAAAGCAATTTCTAATATGGAGAATTATTGCTTTTCAATGTGGATGTTAAAAAAAAAAAGCCACCCTCACAAGGTATGACAATTGTTTAAAGTCTTTACCTGATGACAAACTGTTTGAATTGTCCATATTGACAATTTGCAGATGACAAATTCATATTGAGACATTAAAATTTTACAAATGACAAATCTACTGAAGCTCATAATGACGATCAAGGCTTTGAAGGGTAAAATCATCAAAAAAAAAAGGGTTATAGGCAGTTTTAATCATGACCATCTCAACTCTTTACCAAAGAACAATATTTTGGACTTGTCCAAATTGAAAGCAATTGCAAACGACAAATTAAAACTGACACAAATAGTAGGATTTGTCTTGGGAAGGGAAGAAAAAATGGTGGAAAAAGGGGATGTTGTTTACCAGCATTTTTTCCTTTTTCCACATTTTCAAAAGGCTTCTTCCTCAGTGTCCTTAAAACTAGGGATTGTGTGGTAAAGGGTTAAACCCATAGATTTATAACTAAATCTATAGTTTAGGTTGCTGACAAGGTCAGACTCAAAAAACATATAATCTGAACTTGATCTACACTATTAAATATCTTGAAATTTTCAGGCCTAAAAAAAAAACTCTAAAACTGCAGAATTTTTGTACTGTTACCTTCATTAAATTGAATTAAAAACAACAATTCTTTTTTGTGTGTAGAGTGAAAGATATTCTGCAATCAACAACAAAGTAAATTGGAATAATACTAAATGTTAAAACTTAGCACTGTAACTTTTTACTCAATCCCATGTTTTAACAACCCTGGAGGAGATAGATGGCTTTAAAAATCATTTTGGGAAAGGAATAAATGCTGGTTTTCTCTGTTTGCTACCATGTTTTCACAAGTAGTAATAAATCATACCATTATTCATGTTTTTATCAAAGTTGTCCAAAGCTTATTTGTTTGCTGAGGTAATTAAGTTTTTGTTTGCAATTAATCCTATATGAAAACTTTGCTTGCTTGTACAGTATATATCTATGTCCTCAATTCCTGCCGCATTTTTACATCAAACAACATCTACATCAGGGAATGAATAAATCAAGAACACAAAGCATTATTTCAAAGTTAGCAATAATATACATTTGTAAAATGACTCAACATGCAAGACATTTACTACAAACTAAATGCAACAGTTATTTTTGGAGAACAAAATAGAAATAAACAATACACTGAACTAACATACCTTAACACAAATAAAGACTTGTACCATGCTGCGAAAATTAATCTGCTTGTAGAATTACCTGAAATGGAAAAAAAAATGTGCCTTGCAAAGTTGAGGATAAAAATTTTGTACTTTCACTCTTTACCACAAAACAAAACTTTAGACTTGCATGTTTCAAAAGAACATTCACATTACAAATGAGCCATGCTCTGTAAAAAGGGGGCTTAATGTATGTGCAATAAGTATCAATCCATGTCAGCCTGTGCAGCCTGCGAGGACTAACCTGGGTGGAAGCTTTTTGCATGCTAAAGGATCATTCTACCTCGCAGTTTAGCCCATTTTGAGGAGAAAGGGGTCTACCTTATGCGACAACTTGCTTAACTCTTTACCAAACGACAAAATTTAGACTTGTCCAAATCGAAAGCATTTGCAGATGACATGATAAATATGACTGAAAAATTGAAATTTGTTTTGGGAAGGGTAAAAAACATTGTGGGAAAAGGAGAAAATGCTGGTTACCAGCATTTTCTCCTTTTCCAACAATGTTTTCAAAAGGCTTCTTTCTCAGGGTTGTTAAAAGTCGGGATTGTTTGGTAAAGGGTCAATATAGTGCATTACAAAAATGCATCAATGCTTTACTTAAGAAATTGTGGGAAAAGAAGATAAAATTTAATGCTGCTTACAGCCTGTTCTTTTCCCACAATGTTTTCAAAAGCCTTGTTTTCCATGGCTGTTAAAACATGCAGTGTGATTAGTTATCTATACTGACATTTTGGGAAATATTCATGTCAAAAAAAAAAGGCTAAATTGCAATAATGGGTAGCGTCTATTGGTTCAAAACAGGCATCATATTCCCAATTTACAGGTTTCACTATCACAGGACAGTAGCTTTTAGCTTGGTTGTTTGCAAAGAAAAAGTCATGGTACTGTTGTAGCCCTGGTGGCAGTGGCTTTCGAAAACTGACATTTCATAATATCTCTGTTATTACTGAAGATATCTGCTTCAAACTTACACAAGTTGTTAATTATCAAAAAGGGAACATTTACAACAAGGGCAGGTAATCAGTAAAGTATTTTTGACAGAGTTATGGCCATTTTTCGACTTAAAATTTTCACTGAAAATCAAGCAATTGCAGCTGAGCCTAATGGCACCAGCATGTGGTGCTCCTTTCTGTGAATATATGACTGAGTCAAAGCTGGAGAAATATGGCTAAGATTGTTAGTGTATCAATTAACCCTTAAAGCACCGAATAAACCCAAAGGATATTTTCATCCTAGAATAAATCTCAGGTAATAGCATTTAGTGGGTGCTTTCTGTCTGTAGTGTGTTAGCAAAGTGGACAGAGTAGATCAAAGATCAGACGGCACATTTTCTGCTGTCTGATCTTGATCTACACAGGCCGCAAAGGCAACTATAGTTCTGAAAGGTGCTTTTGGGCTTAATTATATGCTAATAGAATGTAAGCTATGTTGGGTCATCATTTAAAACATGGTCAGCACTTGTAAGTCAACGTGACACCCCCTTCAAAAGTACAGTACTGATTTTTTTTTCATTTTGAAGTCTTTTTGTTGCAACACAGAAATTTTTGCTCCTGCTTCCAATCTTATACACTGCTCAATGAGATCCGTCGTTTAGTGTCATTTCAGCATCCATAAATGTGGTTCCTGGTATCTATCCGACAGTTGCAGGCAAACTTTAGTCTTCAAGCAGGTAGCAATGTTTCTGCTAGCTCATGAATTTTGGGGTCATCTGTGACTCCCTGTTTAGAATTTTGGAGGTCATTCAAAAATTTTAAGGGTCATGGTCTTTAATCCCCCCCCCCCCCCATGTTGCTCCCCGCTGTAAATGTGGCATCATGCTAAAAGTTTTATATGACGGTGTGATATTAAAGGTGAAAGTTACAAAGTCATTGGTCATCCCAATTACTCCGGCGACCATGACCAAGCAGGGTCTAAAACACAGACAAAAAGTTTAAAGTACCGATTCCATACAGTAATATAGGTGACGTCACACAGAATAATGCTGCATTTTAGACTGGTACAGTGTAAACCGGAAACAAACAATTCAGTGGTAGACAGCTGTTTGATATGATTCTACAGTTATAAAACTTGAACATTTTGTAAGATATATTAATTGAATCAATCTTTTGTGTCACTCTTTAATTCTGTTTTACGTTGCGTCAAGAAAGATGCAATGTATTAATTTTTTTGAAATTTGCTGTTTGATTGTGGTGTATTTTTCATTTTTAAATCAGTTTATGAAATCTGTTGTCTGACTGGAAAACCAGATTTAAAATGTACTTCTAAGGTCAGAATTTTTCACTTGCAAATACACAGAAAAACTATCATAGTCCATACTTGTCATCTATCTTTAATTCTTCACCAAACAACAAAATTTGGGGCTGGACCAAATGGAAAGCATTTGCAGACAACAAATTAAATGTTGCTTAATGGCAATTTCTGTATTTGATAGGGTAGAAAACATTGTAGTTACCAGCATTTTCTCCTTTTCCCACAATGTTTTCAAAAGCCTTCTGTTTCAGGGTTGTTAAAAGTCGGGACTGGGTTGTAAAGGGTTAAGCCATATTCAAAATTTGTCTCGATACCTACTGTTTTCAAAAATTTTGTCATTTGCTATAAGATTTCACCTACAATTTGCCATTCATGACTTTAGCCGTTTTTACGGTCAGTTTTAAATCAAGATTGGACTGCATAGAATATACAGTCTGATCTTAGATTTACACCGCAAGCAATACCTAGACATGCTGGTCAAAAACTTAAAATGGGTATTTTCAGCAAAGGAAGAGCAATGCCTAGACACTCTGGTCAAAAACTGTCGTGAAACCACAATTAGCTGAGTGTTTTATCATAGCCGAGAGTTCTGATTTTGTTTATTCTGCACCATTAGGTTTAACCCTGTACCACACAATCCCGACTTTTAACGACCACAAGAAAGAAGCCTTTTGAAAACATTGTGGGAAAAGGAGAAAATGCTGGTGACCAGCATTTTCTCCTTTTCCCACCCAATCAAAGACAGAAATTATCATTTTAGCAAAATTTAATTTATCATCTACAAATGCTTTCAATTTGGACATGCCCAAAATTTTGTTGTTAAAGAGTTAACCAAAATGGGCATTTTCAGCAAAGGACAAGCTACATCGTGCAGTTGGCCAGAATGTGCCACATGGTATCAAACACTGGTGATTTATGCTTCACCAAACTATTCTGTGTTTTATTGACCATGAGGGACAAGACTTTTAAGACATTGTAGGAAAAGGAGAAAATGCGGGTATTCAGCATTTCCTGCTTTTCTCACAATATTTTCTACGCTGTCAGAGACAACTCCCATCATTTGGGCCACATACAATTTGTGCTTGACTCTATACTCTGTTGTTTGGTAGAGTAACAGATCAGACTGCAGGTCCCAGCAGTCTGATCTTGATCTACACAAGCTACAAAACCAACTTTAGGTATGCTCTTCATTTTGACGATTAAATAAATCTGCATTACATAGGAAAAGATAGAAAAAATGAAAAAATAATGTGATACCTTTTTTTCCTCCGAGAAGGATTCCATTATAAAACTGTGTAGACACTGCTAGACATTGCAAGCCACTTTCAGCCTAAAATCCTACTTCAATCAAACCCTCTTAGCAAACAAGCTTGAAACTCAAGAGCACTACACACAACATAGGAAGATTTTGCAGAAAACGATAATCAAGATCAGACTGCACAAAATTAAAACTCAGATCTTGTATCGACACTGAAAGTATTTTTTATTATATATTGTGATAAAAGAAACAAAAAAGCCTAGACTTATTTTAAAGCATAATTTGTGACTGTTTAAAAAATTGAAAATATGTAGTCATCTACTGATTTACAAACTGTGTTTTAACATGGAACACTGACCAAAAGTTCTTCAGCTTTAGCCACAAAATTTAAAATAATATTTCCGTCAAACAAAGCGTAATTTTGCAGTTTTCAAAACAGCCGTAAGCAAGTTAACAAAACAATGTTCCTGGAAAGCAGTAGCTAGACTTTGGAAAATATCTCTTTTTTGCCTTTCCCAGCCAAGACACAATAATGATATTCTTTCCCCCCCTTTCCAGCCAGCTGAGGAACTTGCTGGCAAAATTGCGCAATTCAATTTGTCTGTCTGAAAATGCACATTCCTGACAGTTAATGCATGGGGAACCATGCAGGAAGGCATTCTTCATGTCCCAGTCACATGACCAATATATGACTTTCCAGTACTTCATTATAAGAAAAATATTCCCACTCTTCACAAAAAATTTAACCCTTTACAACACAATCCCGAATTTAACGACCCTGAGGAAGAAGCATTTTGAAAACATTAAGGGAAAAGGAGAAAATGCTGGTAACCAGCATTTTCTCTTTTTCTCACAATGTTTTCTACTCATCCCAAAACAAATTTTAAATTCTTTTGTCACTTTTGTCGGCTGCCAATGCTTCCAATTTGTCATGTGGTAAAGAGTTAAGAGTTTTTTTTGCAAAAGGAGATATTGCCAAAAAATGGGGGACTATGGAGCATCTTCAGATGCTAATAGCTCTCTACAACACTACAACCTTGAGGAAGGAGCTCTTGTGAACATTGTGGGGAAAAAGAGAAATTGCTGGTAACCACAATGGTTTCTACCCTACCAAGGGCAAATCCCTTCATATGAGTATTAAAACATTGACAAAAAGGAACTTGTTCCATTGGGTTCATAAATTATGTATACGAGGGATTTTCAAAAATAACACAGACACTTGATATAAAAAAGCTCACTAGTCAACTAAGAGTCCTGAAAAATAAGTCATTTTGCTCTGAAATTCATATGTAATCAGGGAATGTGATTTTTTCAACAATTATGTTGATACCTTTGGGACATGGGCTGTTCTTTTACCATGATAAAGGGCAGTCAAATTATTTGCTCTCTCTTTTTCGTACCTTAAAACGCTTTCAAAAAAGTTGCTAACAATGAATTTACATGAAATTACGCCAAAATTACGTCTTGCATTATAACACAGCTTCCAAAAAAAATAACATCATTCCACTGTTGCAAAAGGAAGTAAAAAACTTTTAAAGTTCACAGATACTAACATCAATATGTTACCACATGGAGGCAATGATTGTTTTGAAAACCATAGTTATCAAATTCTGCCTAGATCTTGGGAAAAACTCCCACAGAAGCATACAAGGATGATAAAAGAGACACCAAGGAAGACTTCTGTAAGTTCTACACTTGTTTTTAAGTGGTACAAAGGGTTTGAAGAAAGTGGGGATTCGATTGAAGAGTGCACAGGTCAAGGGTAGAAACCAAAAGTTACAGAGATTATGCTGACATTGATTCATGACATACGACAATGTTTGACCTGATTTTAGAACTGTCTATGGTATACTGACAAAGCAGTTCAAAATGTCGAAGGTAATTTTTTCATTGTACTACATCTAGATCTACATGTAACCAAATTTTTTTTTTTTTTTCAAACTTAAGAAATTAATCTGTTCGATATTTCACCAAATATAACATAGTCTACACATTTTTTGTACGAGATATATGCATATCGTATAGTTTGACTACATTATTTTCTATTGTTAAAACTGATGTGGATATTGAAAAAAAACGCATCCTTTCATAATTGTAATCATACATACTGTTATGGTCTGTTTTAAGGTTGCTGCAAGATAAGTGCGACAGCTGCTGAATGACACGGAGAAGGAAAAGAGGGTGATTGCTTCAAGGGTGTTTCTTTGGCAGTAATAGCAAGGTGACGACTTTCTAGATTGTATTATAACAAGCAACAAAACCTGGATGTTGTTATATGACCCAGAAACTAAGGACCAGTCTGCAGTCTGGATGAGATGTGGAATCACTCCTCCAGAAAAGGCAAAGTCAGCAAATCCGGCGCAAAAATAAATATTTGTAATGTTTGCGGATGGGGAAGGAAAGTTACTGAGACACACACAGTCCGCAATGGAACCACTGTCAATGCAGCATATATCTCAAAGGTAGTATGACATCATTAACAATTCTTTTCCAAAATAATTTTAACAGGCTTTCTTTGGATAAGGACCTTGACCTTTAAGCTGGCAACATGGTTGCATGTGACACATTGTCCATCCATGGTGATAATTTGTGCCATATTATTTTAGAAAAGGACCATGCACCTGGAAATTATTGGCCAAACACAAACACCACTCTTTACTCTTACACACAAACATACACAAACACATGGACAGGGTTAACATTGTGCCCATCGCAATTTCATGGTGGGGCATAAAAAGACAACAATGAGTAAATAATCCTAATGAAAATCCAGTTTTTTCTAGTAAATAACCAACTTGCACAATAAGTTTTCTCTCAACATTGAATCCCGATATTTGAAATAATAAAAATCATTTCAAGCTATCTGGCACCTTATCAGTGTCAATCAGAGGCTTTCACTCCCTGTCTGTATCAGATATCCTGTCTGAAGACAAGCATCTGAATAACAATGATTTGCTAGCTTGTCAAGTATGTCTGGAACATTTGCATACAAGCAATCGTGAAAAAAAAATACTTATTACCTGTAAGGCAATTTTAAGCCTTTTGAATAAGCAAGTCCGAAAAAAGTCAAACACTTTAAGTAAATCTTTACAAGATGAATCCTTTAATACACATTCCTGTGTTTATGGCGTCCACAGAGAATGGCTTCAAAATAGTTTTGGACTTAGAAGAAAGTACAGGTTAATGTTTTCATACCTACATGAAAGCCAAATCCAATCATTTGTACTACATGACAAAGGTCACAGTCAAGGTATAGAACTTTCCAAACTCAAACAAAGACCAGTGTGACCATATTTATTGACAAAAATGTTTTAATGCATATATACACACTGTATATGCAAGAATTTTGCCAAGCACTGTGACCTTGACCTTTGACCTTGCAACACTGTTTTGCTTGCAACATGTTGTCTGTTAATGGCAATCATTTGTGCCAAATTATTTTGAAATCCAACAATGCACATCAAAACATAAATCACCATTTAAATTTGTCGTCTGTAAATGCTTTCAATTTGGTTCAGTTCAAAATTTTGTCATTTGGTAAAGAGTTAACACATTACTGTTATTATGTGGGATCCAGTTCAATCTGGTGACTTTTCCCATCCCTCATGGCCATTTACTTATCACAAAAGAAAATACCATGAAAAAAAATCTGTTAACCCTTTCCCAAACGACAGATTTTGGACTGGTCCGAATTGAAAGAGTTTGCAGACGAAAATTTTAAATTTGATGAAAATGGCAGAAAGGTCTCAAAAAGGGTAGAAAACACTGTGGGAAAAGGAGAAACTGCTCGTTACGAGCAATTTTTCCTTTTTCCAGTGTTTTCAAAAGACTTGTACTGCAGACACGTGAAAACCAGGGCTTGTTTGGGAAAGGGTTAATCTTCAATTGCAAAACGCAAATAAAGAACATATCAATCTGATGATTCGGCACTTAAGTACTTTCTAGAGTTGTTTGTATCCCCATCTCAGCTAATTTCTTTTCGAGGATTGGTAATGGTCATTGCAACAGGATTCTTTCCTTTCTATCCGCTAAAAATTTTTTGGACAGCTGTCGTTTGGGAAAGCAGCGTGTGGGTTGGGAAAACTATTGAGCAAAATTCTAGTAAAAGAAAACTCCAGGAAAGTATCAATAGGTGCACTGACCTCTGCAATATAACTGAAAAAATAATGCTGAATATGGCCTTAAACAATGTACATAAATACATACTTTCTAGAGCTCATTTTGCCGTTGTTTCACAAGTTTATGCTTTGTATTTTGTAAGTTTTGTTAGTCTCAAAATAGTCCGAGCAGGAGTAGGCTAAACTGTCTGAGGAACAAGTAAAAAACTGAACTGATTTAATCAGCTTAACTGTTTATCACACAATTCCGACTTTAAACGACCCTGAGGAAGAAAGCTTTTGTAAATTTGTTGGAAAAGGAGAAAATGCTGGTAACCAGCATTTTCTCCTTTTCCCACAATGTTTTCAACCCTGTCAAGGACAAATTTTGTCATTTGGGCCACCCTTAATTTGTCATCTGCAAATGCTTTCAATTTGGACCAGTCTAAAATTTTGTCTTTTGGTAAAGAGTTGAATGCTATTTCAAGATATAATGCCATTCCTAAGAGAGTTAAGATCCATCAGGCAGACTCAAACAGAATGCTACAAAAACAGAGTGTTACAAAAACTATGAACCCTTGGAGCGTCAAATAAATGGAATAATGGTAGTCAATTTCATTCAGAAAACACTCCAAGATGCTGGAATTTCCAGACATTTTTTTTCTTGCCTGAATTACCCAAGTTAATGGATACTATCCATCCAAATGGTAGAGAACTTAAAAAAAATCATGCTTGGGCAAATATTAGAAACTAATTGACTATAAGCCAATCATTTCTATGCTTTTTCTACCTCAAGGAAGAAAGCTTCTGAAAAGATTGCGAGAAGAGTAGAAAATTCTCGTATATACCAAATACAGAATTGAATCTAGGACTGAAAAACAATGGGCTAACTCCCCTATCCTTTCAAAATAGTGGGCCAATTTAAAATTTAGTGGGCCATTTAAAAAAGATCTTTGCACATGAGTAACAAAGAAAAGCACTCATTTTGAAGGTATTGTAACTAACACTTGCCACAGTGATGATTCTAATAACTACAAACAACATAGGGATAACCCTAGTCTGCAGAGAAACTTACTAAGATTTGAGTAAACAGACACCCATCTCATCTACAGTCTTGGTAACACAAGCTAAAAACATTTCAAGAACATTCTTTGCTCGGAAAACCACTCAACAGCATTGATAAATGCCTCAGAAATTTCTGGTTCTTTCTTTTATTACAGTTGTTTCTGTGCTCTCAATGTGCAAGACAAGACACCCTCCCTTTCTAATCATGGTTGTCAGATCATTTTTATTTCATGAAATTCATCAGTCTTTTCTTTGTGATTAAATTGAGACTCTGCAAGTCTGCTGTTTAAAATCATTATACAAACTGAAAAGACAGAAGCGTCTATGAGCTTATGATGTCAAATTTCTATTTGTTTCGTTGTTTTTACATCAATCTTTACACAGTAAAAAAAGTCTTGCACTCCCTGTGTTTTTTACTGGGTTTGATTTTCTGACACGAGTAATATAAAATGGGGTAGAAATTAGAATCCAGCTGCTGCATACACTGACAGATCAGTCTTTTGCCAATGAAAAAATTGAACAGAGGTGTGGACCCTTGACCTCAAGGGAAGTAGGAATTTTTTGCTTAGATACTACTGTCAAATTTAAGAAAAACAAGAAGACCAAGTTTGTTTGAAACTAAGAATTTTAGGTCGAAATAGAACTTGCAACAGGTTGAAAGTGACCTGCAGAGAATGAACATACACCCAGTCAGTATTGCATACTTCTGCACGGGCCTTGCATAACAGCTTGCAGTCTTTGTTTCATAATGACCTCTCGACAAGAGGTTGAAACAGCTTGATAAGTAGCCGCTGTCATGAGGTCAAGGGATACCTCAATTCAGTTCATTTAAGCAGCAACAGATCCGTTTGTTGGTGTATGCAGCAGCCAGATTCTAATTTCCATCCCATTTCATATCACTTTACTTCCTCCAGAAAATCAAACATGGTAAAAACACAAGGGTGCAACAATATTTTTACTGTGTACATATTTCGTCTACTTTACCTTTCAAAAAGTATTTCTGAACGATTTGATATACACTCTAAAACAACAAGAAATACCTTTTTAAAAAAAGATCCAAGGCGTTAAGAGATACTGGAATATGAATATTGAAACTTTTGTGGCTCAATATGAAGTAAAATAATGAAAAGTAACTCTATAACCGAGTTTCAACAACCTTTAAAAAGAAGTCTTTTGAAAACATTGTGGGAAAAGGAGAAAACGCTGGTAATGCTTCTGAAGGGTCATGACAGGATCATTTGCAGTTTTGTCACAAATGAATGGGTAGTTTGAAATCAAAGTTAATGCACACATGAACAGATGCACAGACAAACAAACCGGATGCACAGACAAACAAACCGATGGATGAAGAAATGACACAGGACCCCGACAGAAGCTTACCGGCCTTTTGCTAGTGGAGTTATAACCCCTGGTAACAAGCACCTTTTTTTTTCTCCATCATGTCGTCTACCCTCAAGGACGCAAGTCCCATAGTTTGACCCAAGTCTTGTCTGCTTTGAGTATGGAGGGGTCTAACAGTGTTTTTAGTCTAACAGTGTTTAACAAAATTTTAGACTGGTTCAAGTTGAAAGCATTTGCAGACGACAAATTAAATGTGGCTCAAATGATGTGACATGTTTCTGAAAGGTTAAAAAGCATTGCGGGAAAAGGAGAAAATGCTGGTTACCAGCATTTTCTCCTTTTCCCACAATGTTTTCAAAAGCCTTATTTACAAGGTCGTTAAAAACTCGGGACTGTCTGGTAAAGAGTTGAAATGTCAAAGTACTATCAGAGATGGGAAACCAAATCAAGAAATAAGAATAATTCAATAAGTTTCTGTCTGGAGACAAGACGAGTGGTACATCCAAAATCAATTATTAGGAGGTTATATTTAGTTGGTTCGTTCTCCCTCAACTCTTTACCACACAGTCCCGAGTTTTAACGACCCTGTGAAAGAAGCCTTTTGAAAACCTTGTGGGAAAAGGAGAAAATGCTGGTCATCAGCATTTTCTCCTTTTCTCCCAATATTTTCTACCCTTCTAAAAGCAAATCTGTATTTTTCAATCACATTTATTTTGTGGTCTGCAAATGCTTTCAATCTGGACCAGTCTAAAATACTGATGACAAAATCTTAGTCTGTTCCAAATTGAAAGAATTTCAGTCCTCAAATTTATTGTGGATTTAAATATTTTATTTGTCTTTGAAGGGTTGGAAAACATTGTGGGAAAGAGGAAAAACTGGGGGATACCAGCCACAAGTGAAAACATTACCTATGATGTTCATGCGATGAAATAAATTTTGATCTTTCACCAAAAAACCCAAATATCCTCTATGTCCCTTACTGAAGCTCCCCCTCTAATAAAAGCAGGAGTGCGATATTATCATAGTCTTCAAAAAAATCTATGTCATTTTACGTCTATTTATTGCCTCCATTTCAGAAAATGTAAGCCTCCCTCCGCCCCCCTTGGGGCATTAAAAACAGACATTATGGTAAGACAAAGGTGGCCTGCAACAAGTGTAGACCTTGTAAAATACTTACATGGATACATTTACCATATAAATGCAGAGCAATGATACTTTTGCATATGTGTACATTTACCCCATAAAGCCAAATAGGTACAGGTGTAGATTTTGTGCATGCAATCTGGGGCCCATGTATTGCTCATAGGTAAATATTTAATCGATGAAGTCTTATGTAGAAGATACTGATAGGACAACTGTAGGATTGAGATAGTGTTCAGGCCACTCCATCACTTCCCAGACAAGAGATGTCACTAAGAAAGACCAAATTTCCGATCGCATTAAAATATAGCTGCAGCCCATCTCTAAATATTTCCAATAGGTTTGACAAATGCAAAATAGCAGATAAAATGACAAACTGTCTATAACAGCAGGGGGGCATGAATTACAATCTCTTTCAGTGTTCAAGGAAAAGTTAATGTAAATTTTCAACATGCGTAATATGTGTGTTTAACCCTTGAAGCTCCTGTCACGACCATGGTTGCCTTTGCGGCCAGTGCAGATCAAAATCAGGCTGTACAAAACATGCAGCCTGATCTTTGATCTGTACTGTCCACTTTGCTAAAAATACTGTGGACAAAAGCAACCATGAAATTGCAATTATTTCAGTCCTATTCCTGGGATGAACATTTCTGTTGGTTTTATTCAGCACTCTAAAGGTTAGGACATAGCAGATTTTTTTCTAAAATTTCACTTAGTCGTAGTCATATTATGGTCTTTCAGCAGCAAGATCCACAGCTGCTAAGGAACTTGCAAGGAAATATTTCACTTTTATTTGCTGAGAAAGTTGTGTTCTCTTTCACCTCTGATTTTCTTGCGCGTAATTGATGAAAACGGAGAAATGACGCAAGAGGTACAGGAATATTAATATTGAAACTTGTTTTGTGATTCAACATAAAGCAAGTAACACCACTAGCAACTGCTTCTTTTTCCTCACTGTTTTACATTTTGCAAGTAACATCACCAGCAATTGCTTCTTTTTTCCTCCCGGTTTTACATTTTGTCAAAAAGAGAAATTTTCAATCAGGTATATTTTTCAAGATAAGATGCTAATCCAAACCATCTCTGGTAAAACAGATCTAGGAGTTCCTGCTAAAATTGGTGTGTCTAAAACTGCATGTTGACATACAGTAATAGGCCATAGGGTAATGCTTTAACCCTTTACCGTACAATGCCGCCTTTTGACGCCTCTGGGAAAGAAGCCTTTTGAAAACATTGTAGGAAAAGGAGAAAATGCTGGTAACCAGCATTTTCTCTTTTTCCCACAATGTTTTCTACCCTATCTAAGAAAAGTTGCACCATCTGAGCTATATCGAAATTGTCGCATGCAAATGCTTTCAATTTGGACCAGGCTAAAATTTTGTCGTCTGGTAAAGGGTTAACATGATATCAAATGATCAATTAGTACAAGAGAAGGATCATCTCCAATCACATTCATTTTGCTTTGGTGTGAAAAGGCACCTAAGGATATTCATTAGCAGTAGCTTGTAATTTGATGTCATAAATATATCCATAAGTGGGCCTGCCAAACAGGCATGTCCACCTTTTAAGATCAGTTGAAAACTTGTTTATTGAGTATATCAATACCAGGCCATAGGCTCAAAGCCAGCATATTTAATCCTTTACCAAACAGGCCCGTGTTTTCACAGCTCTGAGAAAGAAGCCTTTTGAAAACATTGTGGGAAAAGGAGAAAATGCTGGTAACCAACATTTTCTCCTTTTCCCACACTGTTTTCTACCCTTCCCAAAACAAATTTCAATTTTTTAGTCACATTAATTTTGTCGTCTGCAAATGCTTTCAATTTGGACTGGTCTAAAATTTTGTCGTTTGGTAAAGAGTTAACTACACCAAAAGATAATTGCCAAGAGACAATTTTGAACAAGAGGTCTACTGGACTTACAATACCACACCAACTGAGGCAAGAGTTTGAGACACTAGTTTACATATGAGCATGGGCCGATTCCAGTAGAAACCTTTGTTAAACAATCTCTGTCTTTTAATGACCTTGAGGAAGAAGCCTTTTGAAAATATTGTGGGAAATGGAGAAAATGCTGGTTACCTAATTAAATGGATTTAGAAAAGCCTAGTATTAACTCCAAAAACATAAGGTTTGGGCTTTTTGTTGGGAGGGGGGCGTGCTGGAAAAAGAGAATAAAGAGACAACACCAAAAGAAGCCACCACGGCACACGCAAAAAGACATCCTGTGCAACTGCTCCTATACCTATAATCTTGTGAGAACCCAATAAAAGGACATCTGAATGACTTGTATGTACCGTATAGCTGGCTGCCCATCACAAAATGGATAATGTATCCTCCTGACAACTCCTTCCTGTGCCTACATCAGATTATGTCTGGGACTGCAGATTACCTGGTGCTTATTTCCATTAACTCTTTCCCAAACAACAAAATTTTAGACTGGTCCAAACTGAAAGCATTTGCAGATGACAATTTAAGTGTGGCCCAAATAATGGAATTTGTCTTTGATAGGGTAGAAAACATGGTGGGAAAAGGAGAAAATGCTGATTACCAGCATTTTCTCCTTTTCCCACCATGTTTTCTACAGGCTTCTTTCTGAAGGTCATTAAAACTCGGGACTGTGTAGATAAAGGTTAACTCTTTGCCACACAATCCCGACTTTAAATTACCCTGTAAAAGAAGCCTTCTGAAAACACTGTGGTAACCTTTTCCCACAATAACAAATTACAGTAACAGATTTCAATTTTTCAGTCCCATTTGTCTTCTACAAATGCTTTCAATTTGGAACAGTCAAAAAATTTGCCATTTGTAAAGAGTTGACTCTGCCAAACAATGTTTTACTGGTCTAACATGATGACTTCTATTGTGAGAAAAGGAGAAATGCCGATTACCAGCAATTTCTCCTTTTCCTAAAAGTCATCTGTCTGCCCTTTCATGGACAAACTCCATCATTGAGCCTCATTTGCTTTTTGTATGTAAATGCTTTCATTATGGAGGACTCCAGAATTTTGTTGTCAAGTAAAGATTTAACTCTTTAAAAAATAACAAAATTCTAAACTTGTCCAAACTGAAAGCATTTGCAGAGGACAATTCAAATGTTGCTAAAATGATGATTTCTCTCTTTGATAGGGTAGAAAACATTGTGGGCAAAGGAGAAAATGCTGGTAACCAGCATTATCTCCTTTTCCCACAATGTTTTCTAACCTTTCAGAAACAAATGCAATCATTTTAGCCACATTGGATTTGTCGTCTGCAAATGCTTTCAATTTGGACCAGTCCAAAATATTGTCATGTGGTAAAGAGATAAAAAGCCGGGATTGTGTGGTAAAGGGTTAACAGCCTTTTTTCCCCATTCTTTATCTTGATGACAAATGATATAAAATGAGACCACCATGTCTGGGTCTGGGTTGTAGCCAAGCCTTTCCAAGGTCGTCGGTGAAGCAATTATGGTCCACAGAAAAGTTCATTTACCCAGGGAAAACAGGACCTAGATACTGAATTTCATTGGTTGAAAAGAAATTTCTGGCAGTTTATTTATTAATTTTTTTTTAAGCAAATGTAACATAATCCCATTTTCTTAAATTCAAGTGCAAGTCAGATAATTATGTCCAGTCCGACTTTCACACAATTTCAGTATGAGGGCACAGTCCTGTGTCCTTCAGATACCCGATGCGTTCAAGCAATGTAATAATCTAATCAATCAATCAATCAATCCTGTTGCAACTGGAAGTGTCACAGAGTATGATTTGGTGTTCCTCTAAAGTGCTTTAACCCTTTACCACTCAATGCTGAGTTTTAACGACCCTGAAATAGAAAACAGTGTGGGAAAAGGCTTCTGAAAACATTGTGGGAAAAGGAGAAAATGCTGGTTACCAGCATTTTCTCCTTTTCCCACAATGTTTTCTACCCTAATAAAGATAAAAATCATCATTTGAACTACACGTTTTGTCATCTGCAAATGCTTTAAATTTGGACGAGACCAAAATTTTGTTGTTTGGTAAAAAGTTAACAGAGAAGGCAGAATACAAACATCAAGTGCATTATACACAAGCTTGCCTTACAACTTTACCAAACAATCCCCAGTTTTAACAACCCTAGGAAAAAGTCCTGAGTGTTAATGACCCTCAGAAAGAAGGCTTTTGAAAACATTTTGGGAATAGGACAAAAAGCTAGTAACCAGCATCTTAACCTTTTCTAAAACCAATTTCTACCCTACCAAAGACATATCTCATTATTTCAACCAAATCTAATTTGACCTCTGCAAAATTCAATGCTCGCAACTTAGACAGGTCTAAATATGAATTTGTCAAAATTTTTAATGTTTGGGAGTTAAATTCAAGGGAGCACAATTCTTTAACATCTAAGTGCAGACAATGAAATATTGGTTCTGGCTCAACCTGACATCCTCGGTCCACATCTGCCAACTATGGTTAAAAACATTTTCTGTCTTGATTCTCAAGAATTTTCTAAATTTGAAAGTAAACCCAACCGGTTCAGCCATTCAGTAGTTGTGTTACTTTCTAAATCTAGCATGTTTGTACCTTCCTGAGATGCTTTTGAATCCAAGCAAATACTTAAACTTGATACAAGTCTTGTAAAAGTTCATTAGGTTACAGTTTACCAGCAACTGGGTGTCACCTGTAAAAGTTAACCCTTTACCACACAATCCAGACTTTAAATGACCCTAAAGAAGATGGCGTCTGAAAACATGGTAACTAGCATTTTCTCCATTTTCCACAATGTTTTCTACCCTATCAAAGACCAACCCCATTATTTAAGCAACATCTAATTCATTGTCTGAAAGTGCTTCCAATTTGAACCTGCCTAAAATTTTGCTGTGTGGTAAGGAGTTAAAAGATGGGCATTAGGCAGAGTTGGTTTGAAATCATTCTTGAATAAATCTGATAGACATTAGGCATATTCGACTGGTAATTACCGTTCTTCGTGCTGCACTTTTTGTATTGGACTGGTAAATTTCACGGTTTCATAAACTTTCGTGAAGCGCAAACCTTACGCTTTTAACTCGTCATAATGTTTGTGCAGGACGAAACAGGCACCTTACAGGTAGGTGGAGCTTAATATTCATTTTCATGCTATACGAAAGTTGAAGAGTCAAATACGGCTATTAAGTCAAAGTTAGAAATGTGCGGATAGTCATTTATTTCGAATTCTGATATTCATTTTTTGGACTAACCTGAGAAAAAAATTAATCTCTGTATGTGTAGTTTGGATATCTTTTTGTATATCTGTATAGTAAGTGCCTTGATACGCATGCATTTTAAATCAAAATATATCATAGGATGTACTTTCAAAATAATTAAAAGGGTAAACAAATCACTTTCCAATACACAGATCCCAAGATACAGTCGGCAGCAGGTAACCTCCTTTCTGGGATCCGAAAATGAACAAAAAAGGTCACGTGGCATTTTGATATAAGCACTTTTTAACCCTTTACCACACAATCGAGACTTTTACCAACCCTGATAACAAAAGCTTTTGAAAACATTGAAAGAAAAGGAGAAAATGCTGGTAACCAGCATTTTCTCCTTTTCCCTCAATGTTTTCTACCCTTTTCAATACAAATTTCAAGTTTTTAGTCACATTTATTTTGTAGTCTGCTATTGCTTTCCATTTGGACTTGTCTAAAATTTTGTCATTTGGCAAAGAGTTAGGTTCTTCTCCAACTCTATTCTCCTGAAGAGATCCAAGCTGACTATATGATATAACAGACCATTTTAAGCATGATGGAAACCAATTTATGAGCTTCTGGAGTGAAACCATTTTTCACGATTTTCTTCCAGACAGAATTATTGATACAGTCTGCCCCATCAATAAAGAGAAATAATAATTGAATGGTTCTAGAAATCTATGATAACCAATCCACCCCTCGGTTTTAGTAGCGCTAGACCAGTCTGAGAGCTAATCAAATCATAAATTTCACTGCGTATAGAATGAAAAAACATCAAGTTGTCGGCAGTATTGCCCATTCTTACAGAGTCAGGAATAAAAAGGTCTCCAGATAAACTATCAAATTATTATACAAGCACTCCTCCCATTAATTTGGAAAACTCACTGTTGGCCAAAGAGCATCATGTTACTCCACTGACAAATTTATCCCATTTCCACGTAAATACAATATGTAACTTGCATGTTGTAGAGTTTCTGAAAAAAAAATGAGGGAAATGAAGAAACTGCTTATCACAAGCAATTGCCTATTTTCCCACAATGTCTCCAATATCAACCCTTTACCAAACAAGCCCAAGTTTTAACGACCCTAAGAAAGCATTGTGGGAAAAGGAGAAAATGCTGATAACCAGTATTTTCTCCTTTTTTCCACAATCTTTTCTACCTTTTCGAAGACAAATCTAACAATTTGAGCCACACTTGATTTGTTGTCTGCAAATGCTTTCAATTTGGTCCATTCTAAACTGTTGTTGTTTGGTAAAGAGTTGGCACCTCTTTTAGAGATCACCGGATGTTTCAAGCCTTGAATATCAAGCAAACCTTTTTTGAGACATTGATGAATATAGCTTTAACTCTTTACCACACAACAAAATTTTACACTTGCCCAAACTGAAAGCATCTGTAGACATCAATTTCAATGTGGCTCAAATGATGTGATTTTCCTTCAATAGGGTAGAAAACATAGTGGGAAAAGGAGAAAATGCTGGTTACCGGCATTTTCTCCTTTGTCAACAATATTTTCACAAGGCTGTTATCCTATGGTCGTTAAAACTTGGGATTGTGTGGTAAATGGTCAAGCTAATAGCCTATTAACTCTTTACGAAATGACAAAATTTTAGACCAGTTCAAATTGACAGCATTTGCAGATGACAAAATAAATGTAACTGAAAGATTTAAATTTGCTTTGGCCAGGGTAGAAAACATTATGGGAAAAGGAGAAAATGCTGGTTACAAGCATCTTCTCCTTTTCCCACAGCATTTTCAAAAGGCTTCTTTCTCTGAGCTATGAAAACCCGGGCTTGTTTGGTAAAGGGTTAACTCTATTAGCAATGAGCCTGGTTTTATAACCTTATGCAGACAGAGTGGTTCTTATCAAACTGCACAGAACATGCAGTGTGATCTTGGATTACATTGTCCAATTCTTTGCTAGCTATTCTGAAAAAAAAAAAACAGCTTTGAAATTACAACATCCACATCATTAGTACAAGCTGAAAATAACAATTTTTTTTTTATCTAGCTCTACAAGGGTCTATGGTTTCAAAGTGCAAACTAAGGTTGAATGGTTGAATCTTTAGATCAGGCTATACCAGAGACAAGACACAGTGATTTAACTTTTTACTGCACAATCCTGATTTTTAACGACCAAGAGGAATAATACTTTTGAAAATAATATGGAAAAGAAGAAAATGCTGGAAAGCAGCATTTTCTACTTTTCCCACATTGTTTTCTACTGAATCAGAGAAAAATTTGAATAATTTAGCAACATTTATCTTGTCGTCTGCAAATGCTTTCAATTTGGACAAGTCTAAAATTCTGTAGTAGGTAAAGAGTTAACCCTTTACCACACAATCCCGACATTTAGCGACCCTGAGAAACATGTTGAAAACATTGTAGGAAAAGGACAAAATGCTGGTAACCAGTACTTTCTCCTTTTCCCACATTGTTTTCTACCAAATCAGAGAAAAATTCCAACAATTGAGTAAGATTTATCTTGTTGTCTGCAAATACTTTTAATTGGGACAAGTCTAAAAATTCTGTCGTTTGGTAAAGAGTTAAGTGATCATTAACCGACTTTTGAATTCTTCAAAATAATAAGACCACGTTTGAATCTCTCTCAAATTATGTAACTGACAAATACATCTAGAAAATATATCACCCAAAAGATGAAAAACTAATTACAGTATAGTTTATTGATATATCCTTTGCATCAACCATCTACAGGAAGAAGTTGCTTTAGAAAACATTTTGGAAAAAGGAGAAAATTAATGTTAAAAACCAGATATTTTTTGCCCCTTTCTGCACAATATTTTCTATACTTTCAAAGATAAATCTCATCCTTTGAGCCATGTCTATAGTGCTTATAACACTTTACCATTCAACAAAATTTGGGACTGGACCAAAATGAAAGCATTTGCAGACATCAAAATAAATGTAGGGCTCTAAACAATTTGCTCCTTATTGAAAAATGTTGGGTTTTTTGTATCATTTAACCTTTTACCACACAATCCCAACTTTTAAATTCTTCATCTGCAAATGCTTCAAATTTTGATCCTGAGGAAAAGGCCTTTCGAAAACTCTGTGGGAAAAGGAGTAAATACTGGTAACTAGCATTTTCTCCTTTTCCCACGTTTTCTACTCCTCCTGAAACAAATTTCAATTTTTGAGTAACGTTTACTTTGTCGTCTGCAAAAGCTTTCATTTTGATTGGTCTTTAATTTTGTCATTAGGTAAAGAGTTAAACAATGGATTTGTTTGATCTCATTAAAATATTTCACCTTTGTATCGCCGGTACATTAAAATTTTTTCATGACAATTCAAAACCTTACATCATCAGTCATGATGGGACTCCCATTACCTGGTGGTAAGTCTCAAAATAGACAAAGCGGTAACGTTCAAATTCAGCATGTTAAATGTCGCAAGATTACTGTCCTCTTTCGTGCAGGGCATCGTTTTTCCCCTTTTCCTGCAATCTGGTATGTCACATATATTCTTTAATGCTTTACCACATAATCCCAAGTTTTAACAACCCTGAGAAAAAAAGCTTCTGAAAACATTGTGGGAAAAGAAGAAAATGCTGGTTACCAGCATTTTCTTCTTTTCCCACAATGTTTTCAAAAAGGCTTCTTCCTCAGGGTCACAAAAAGTCAGGATTGTGTGATACAGGGTTAATTTTGCTATGCTCTGATTAGTAGCAGAGAGATTAGTTTCAAGGTAAGATTGAAGATAAGTTATGTTATTGTTAATACTTTAGAAGACAAAGCTCTAGATTTGTCCAAATTGAAAGCATTTGCTGATGACAAATCAAATTTGGTTCAAATTATTGGCATTGTCGTCTGTCATAAGTATGATAGGGTAAATGGGAAAAGGAAAGGAGAGCCCCACATGCGGGTGCCAATCCTTGACTGCAGTTGCTTGGTTTTCATTGAAAAATATTTAAAGTTGAAAAAGGGACATAACTATGTCAAAAATACTTTGATGTTTACCTGCACTTGTTGTTTAGGTTCCCCTTTTGAAAGTGAACAACTTGTCAAAGTCTGAAGTATATATCTTCAGTAACCACAGAGATATTACAAAATATCAAAGTTTCTGCACTAAACAGACAGGGTTATGACACTACCTATCTTCGAAAACAGCCAAGTTAAAAATGCTGTTACCAGCATTTTCTCCTTTTCCCACATGTTTTCAAAAGCATTCTACATCAGAGTAGCTGAAACTCGGGATTGTGTGGTAAAGGGTTATGCATCTGGAATGCTGAATTGTTTCTGGAGGTAACTGGTTAACCCTTTACCACACAATGCAGAGTTTTAACAATTCTGAGAAGGCTTTTGAAAACAGTGTAGGAAAAGGAAAAAATGCCGTTAGCCAGCACTTTCTCCTTTTCTCACCATGTTTTTTTCCCTATTTAAGGACAAATACTATCATTTGAAAAACTTTTGAATATTCACCTGTAAATTTCTTTGATATGAACGAGTCCAAATTTTTCTGCACAGTACAGAGTTAAAAGGTAAAGTGAAACAAAGAAAGGGCAATCCTTCATTTCATAACTTCAAGCCAAGTTGCATTTTTGTCTGTTATGAAACGCAAACTTTGAACGGTAATTTATGAAACAAAGTTTACAATACACTCAAAATAACCTTGCACTGGAATGCATTTCAACATGAATAACAAATGTCGACTTTTTTACACTGAAAAACTCCTGCTAATGTGTCGTTTCTTATGCAAATCAAAGTTGCATGTCAGCAAGTTGTAATTAAAGGCACACTAGTGGCCCAAAGACTGGAGATAAAGTGCAGACAAATTTCACTGGTAACATTTTAACCCTTTACCGCACAATGCCGCCTTTTGACGCCCCTGGGAAAGAAGCCTTTTGAAAACATTGTGGGAAAAGGAGAAAATGCTGGTAACCAGCATTTTCTCCTTTTCCCACAATGTTTTCTATCCTATCAAAGAAAAATTGCACCATCTGAGCCACACTGAAATTGTCGTCTGCAAATGCTTTCAATTTGGACAAGGCTAAAATTTTGTCGTCTGATAAAGGGTTAAAGTATTGATATTTTTATGACTTTGTCTCAGTAACTTCTTTACAATCCTCTTTCCATATATGGACATTTGTTCTGCACCATACCGTCTTAAGTCCACAGTAAACTTTCTGTGCAAAAAGCTACCTTGCTGTGCCGATTTTCTGTTTCTCTGTTTTATCTGTATTTCAGGGAAATGCTATTATTCTTCAGTGACACACATGACCACAAATAAATCATTAAATGTTTCATTGTCTGACAGGCTTTTAGAAGTCATTTATAATTGTAAATTTCAAATAAACAAAGGAAATTTATGTTTGGTAGCCATTTTGTTTCCATTTTGGAACACCTAATCATCTCGATAAAAGATGAATTAAACTGTTTTTTCTTATGTTTAGCATTTAAATTGAAAATATTTGTATTTGAATCAAAGGATTTTAGATTATGCAAGCAACAGGTATGTTCAAACTCTACTTTTGTTGTCAATTGTGGAAATATGAGAGTTTAAACATGCACATAAAATCTGTGCCTAGATTTCGTCTATTTCTTTTGGAGATCATCTCTGTGCCCAGAGGCAACCCGTCAAAATTTATATCACATTTGGATACAGTTATCTGTCCCTACAATAAACTTTTATACTGTCTTACAATGCAATCTGTCAATATTCCAGTTGCTCATAGAAAAATGTAAAACTAGAACAAAAGTTGTGTCCTTATCATGTATTCATTCAGCCCTTTTGCCAGCTACAGCCACCTCTGGAAAATTCCATTCGGTGTTTACCTCTGTGCAACCTGTTGGGTATGGGCAGCATAGCTAACCTTTACCACACAATCCACTTTGTACAACCCTGGGGGGAAAATGCTTTTGGAAACATTGTGCAAGAAAGAGAAAATGCTGGTAATATTTTCATCCTTTCCATCTTTTGAGCTGTGAGATATCGGCAGCCTTTAATTTTTGACAATTTTTCAAACATACAACAAATAAAAGTTTTAAGAAGTTTACTAGTCTGTGAGCTTACACCTTTCACACATTTCCCAGAGGCCAGCCCAACTATCCATTCACTCCTGGCACTTTGTTGCCATTCTTGGTATCTGTAGAAAAAGCAGCCCGTTCAAAGCCATTAGCTGCTCTTCAGCATATGAAAGCTGAATAGGCAGGTTTTCACTCGTGAAATGAACAAAAACAAGTCTAGAAACCAGAACTTCTAGTATTAAATTTGTGACATCGACATGCTGACAAGTTGTGACACAAGGAAAGCTAGAAGGTTGAATAGTTCTCCATATAAAGGTGTAGTTCTTAACTATACAACCTACTACCTCAACCTGGATACACACAGTTCCCTTGGTGACAAAGCTCCTCCTCTGTCCATCCTGCAGATCCTGTCGTTCGTCTGGCAGCATTGCAGACCAGTAGGTACGAGCTTGCGAGAATCAGCACACCACCACAAGTTCGGATCTACGGGTTTACAATATGCCTCCTGGTTCGTTGGTCCATCCTCTCAGCTTTTACCCTTTACCAAACAATCTCGACTTTAAACAACCCTGAGGAACAAATCTTCTGCAAAAATTGGATGAATTGGCGAAAATGCTGATAACCAGCTTTTTTTCCTTTTCCAACAATGTTTTCTACACTGTCCAAAACAAATTTCAGTTTTTGAGTCACATTTATTTTGTTCTCTGCAAATGCTTTAAATTTAAAAAAGTCCAAAATTCTGTTGTTTGGTAAAGAGTTAACGTGGACATGGAAACCTTCATTGCCAGTGTTCCCATACTGCAAACTGTTCCTGGTCATCACTTTAGCAGTCTGTTTGCTCCGGAGAGATACCCGTCACATAATATCCCTTAACTCTTCACCACACAGTCCCGACTTTTAACGACCCCGAGAAAAAAAGCTTTTGAAAACATTGTGGGAAAAGGAGAAAATGCTGGTAACCAGCATTTTCTCCTTTTCCCACAATGTTTTCTATCCTTTCAGAATCAAAGAGCAAAATTTTAAGTACATCTAAATTGTCGTCTGCAAATGCTTTCAATTTGAACGACTGTAAATTTTTGTCGTTTGGTAAAGAGTTAAAACAAAGCTTCCTTGTACTGAAACAAAACCTGTCTTACAGGCAACCTCTATTAACCCTTTACAACACAATCCCGAGTTTTAACGACCCCCAAGGAAGAAGCCTTTCGAAAACATTCTGGGAAAAGGAGAAAATGCTCGTAAACAACATTTTCTCCTTTTCCCACAATGTTTTCTTCTCTATCAACAGACAAGCTCCATCATTTGATTCACATTCAATTTGTCGTCTGCAAATGCTTTAAATCTGGACAAGTCTAGATTTTTGTTGTGTGGTAAAGAGTTAACTCTTTACAACATGACAAAATTTAAGACTGGTCCAAACTGACAGCATTTGCAGATGACAAATCAAAAGTGGCCAAAATAGCAAAATTATTCTTGATGGTACAGAAAACATTGTGGGAAAGGCATTTTCTCCTTTTTCCACAATGTTAACCAAAGCCCTTCTCTTCAGGGTCGTTAAAACTCGGGATTGTGTCGTACAGGGTTAAGCAAGCAACCTGTGTTAAGCATACACTGAGTTCTCAAAGAATGCAAATATGTTGGAAGGTCCCTGTCTTAAGCAAGCACGTTTGAATGTCCATTCAACACTTTTCAGTGCTCTTTAGGTGTTTGCTTACTACATGATGGACTGTATCCGTTTACCAGCATTATCTTCAGCTAGGAATACCTACCTATCTGATTTGGGCATTCTGGGTACATGAACCAGAATAGTTTTCAAGACAGCAGTCAATGCACTGAATTTCAAAATGAAGTACATATTTACTCAATAAAATGCTACCTGGTACAATTCATCCAGCCATGGATAGCTAGCATAATAATCTGTGCACCTGTCATTTACAAGCACCACCCCTGTAAACTAGAGAAATAGCCAAGGCATAAGCCAAACATGGTGGGGCGATTATTTTGGTCAAAGTCGGTTGCACAATTCCTGGATTTCCCCATGTTTAATTTAGAAACTTTATATGAAGATTTGCAGGTATTCTTAAAACAATTTTTCCTGTTTAAAATCATAGTATTTTTTTAAGAAATTAGGCGTGATAAACAGGCTTGATTTTTCCACAGACATATTATTAATAGCTATTTTCTGCTTGCTACTTTTTTTGCGACAGTTTTTTTTTTAGGTTACACACTGAATAATTACTAATATTTATCCTGCACAGGATATTGATACTTCATAGCAGACAGGTCCATCTCCCAAGAATATGACACATGCAGACATTTTACCAGATAACATTTTAGATTAGTTAAACTTGAAAGCATTTGCAGACGACAAATTGAATGTGACTCGAATAATGTAATTTGGTTTTGAAATGGTAAAAAACATCATGGAAAAAGGTGACACACAAACCCAACTCTTTAACTACCTTTAAAAAGATAGCATTTGAAAACATTGTGGAAATGGGAGAACATGCTGGTAACCAAGATTTATTTTTTTCCTTTTCCCACAATGTTTGTATACACTTCCCAAAACAAATTTCAATTTTTGAGTCATGTTTATCTTGTCACCTGCAAATGCTTTCAATTCGGACAAGTCTAGAAGTTTCGTTGTTTGGTAAAAAAGATGATGTGGTTCATACACTGATCACATACCTGTAGGTTTTTGTCTTTGTTCAACCAACGGCTGTGGATGGCGGGATGGGGAGACCTGAAATGTAAAAGAAATAGATATTTAGGGTCTCAAATAGAGAATTCAATCAATACATTAGCTTCCCTCTACAATGTGAATCCAAGGACAACCTACAGAAGATTACCATTTAGCCTGCCCAAAATCATGCTTTCAAAGGAAAGTAGATCAACCAAACATTCTACATTTAGAAGATTAATCACACATTCATCATTTTTTACTTTAGCACTGTAAGATGTCATGACCAAGTTCATGTTTTTAATTTGGTTAACATATTGCTAATATTACCTAACTTGGACTTCAAACAATGAACAAAATAACTTCTGGAACAACTTCTCTGATTGGCCATGCTTTAACCCTTTACCACACAATCCCGACTTTTAACGACCCTGTGAAAGAAGCCTTTTGAAAACATTGTGGGAAAGGAGAAAATGCTGGTAACCAGCATTTCTCCTTTTCCCACAATGTTTTCTACCCTTCCCAAAACAAATTTCAAAATTTCAGTCACATTTATATTGTCGTCTGCTAATGCTTTCAATTTGGACAAGTCTAAAATGTCATTTGGTAAAGAGTTAACTCTTTACCAAACGACAACACTTTGGACTTGTCCAAATTGAAAGCATTTGCAGACTGCAAATTCAATGTAGCCCAAGTGATGATTTTAACCTTTGAAACGGTAGAAAACATTGTGGGAAAAGGAGAAAATTTTGGTTACCAAAATTTTCTCCTTTTCCCAAAGTGTTTTCTAAAGGCTTCTTCCTTGGGTCATTAAAACACGGAATTGTCTGGTAAAGCCTTAAAGGGTTAACAAGCGACTTTGGAAATCAAGATTTTGTGAAAAACCAAAAGACAGCTGAATTTGTTTGGTCTACCATTCAGATATTGAGGGCTTCAGTCAGATGGACAGATTTGTCTTTCCTCTAACTTTTCTACAGAAGGTAACAATTTACAGGCATCATGGCCTGAGAAGGAGTAAGATTAACTTGCTTCAGAGAGATCCCCACCCCCTCCCGCTCCCCATCAAAGGGATCAGTAAGTTTTAAGTCTTGTCCCGTACAACAGCATTTGTAAAAGACAAAGTTCAATTAGAGATGACTCAATTCATGTTATGGATTTTTCTGAAGAGTGCAAAACATTGTGGACAAATGAACATTTTCTTCATTTCCCACAAAGTTTGTAAAAGGTTACCTTGGTCTAGGTCATTAAAACCGGCATTGTTTGTTAGAGATAGACTCTGGGTAATTCACAACTCTCTACAGAATGATCATTTTTATCTGTACTGTAGTTCAAGTGCATCAAAAACTGAAATTGTACATACAGGGAACAAAAAAACTGCCTAATAACCCTGTACCACACAATCCCGACTTTTAACCACCCTAAAGAGGTCTCTTTGGAAACATGGTGGGAAAAGGAGAAAATGCTGGTAACCAGCATTTTCTCCTTTTCCCACCATGTTTTCTTTCCTTTTACAGACAAATCAGACCATATGAGTTCTATCTATTTTGTCATCTGCTAATGCTTTCAATTTGCATGGGTATAAAATTTTGTCGGGTGGTAAAGGGTTTTAAATACCCCAAACCTTCTGCTAGCCACGATCCCATCATAAACTAGACACTATAAAGTTACATAATTTACCCAACAAAGGTTTAGGGCTATATAAAGTATATTGAGACAAATTTTTCATCATCTACGATAATAAGATGAGACCATTTTACCCACACAAAATCGAATTCTTGCCATAATAATCCTGGAAAAGACAGACACGGCCTCAAGTCCCAGTGGACGTATTCATGTTTTCAATTGGTCAAATTTGATTACTGTCTGGCAACAGATACTATATGAATTCCCCGGGATACAATATGAATTCCTTGCGGAAGGCAATAACAAATGACGTACTGCCATTAAGTATGACCTAACATATGGATTTTCCGCCAAAATTACTATCAAACAAGTACAGAAGAAGCCCAAGGGTTATACTGTTTGGCTGCTATCTGTCTGATGTAACACTGGTTTTCTTGTTATCCAACTTTATATCTGGAAAATCAAATTTCCCTCGCACATACAAATTAGACAATGCAAGGTTTCTTTGCTTTGACACTAAAAGATCTTTAACTCTTTATCACAAAATCCCAACTTTTAACGACCCTAAAAAGAAAGCCTTTTGAAAACATTGTTGGAAAAGGAGAAAATGCTGGTAACCAGCATTTTCTCCTTTTCCCACAATGTCTTTTACCCATCCCATAACAAATTTCGATTTTTAAGTCACATTTGATGTGTTGTCTGCAAATGCTTTCAATTTGGACCAGTCTAACATTTTGTCATTTGGTAAAGAGTTAATTCACCTGAATCACCTGCCCCTTTCACAACAAAGTAAAAAGTAAAGACCTGCATCAACATTTACCAACCATTCTAAATGGCCATCTTAGTCTTACACTCAATTTAGAAAATAACTTAACTCTTTACCAAACAACAAAATTCTAGACTGGTCCAAATTGAAAGCAGCTGCAGACGACAAAATAAATGTGACAGAAAATTTGAAATTTGATCTGGAAAGGGTAGAAAACGTTTTGGGAAAAGAAGAAAATGCTGGTTACCTGTATTTTCTCTTTTTCCAACAATGTTTTCAAAAGGCGTTTCCTTTTGGGGTTGTTAAAACTCGGGATTGTTTGGTAAAGGGTTAGCCATTGGTTTAGCTAATAAAAATTTGAATTTCTACAAAACTTTGAAAATTCTTGAGAATTGTACTTAAAATACAATTTAGAAAGGTTGGTTAATACTGGTCTGTATTCTACAACCATTCTTGAGTACATTCTTAGTCTTATTCTCGCAACTCTTCTAAATTGAAAGTAACAGAAATTCTGATTGGCTAAACCAAATGGCTAAGCCAATACAGAACAGGAGACTGTATCAAACTGGGCATTCAAACCAGCAACTCCCTGGTTTCAAGTCCTGACCGCTACCAACTGCACTACCAGGCCTAGCGATCTACATTGAATGGCCAACTCGAGCCTTTTCCCCCTCTTGTAACATGTTACAGGACATATTTTGCTCTGTTTCCCCGTGTTGATTGTTGTTTGAAAGCTAATTCATTTCAAACAAGTTCCACCAGTACTAAGCTGGGATCTCTACAGCACCCCATCCAAAGCCACTTCTGATGTGCCTAGCACTAACAAGGGGGGATCAATTCAGGATTTTCTGACCACTATCCAAGTGTTTTAACTGTTCAGTAGATGACAAAATCTTAGACTTGTCCAAACTGAAAGCATTTGTAGACAACAAATTAAGTATAACTCAACTTCTGCAAGCGGTCTATAAAGGGTAGAAAATATGGTGGAAAATCAAGAGGATGGTTACCAGCATTTTCTCCTTTTCCAAACAGGTTTTCAACATTATGTTTCCTCTGCATTGTTAAAAAATGGGGAATTTTGATAGAGGTTTATCCATGTGAGCCATCTTGGTAGTGACATGGTTTAACTCTGTACCATACAACAAAGTTTTCAACATTTTTTTTAGCTCATCAAAACTCAATGCTCTTGCAGATGAAATATCAAGTGTATTCAAACTGATGATTTTTGTCTCTGAAAGGTTACAAGACATTGTGAGAAAATGAGAAAATGCTGGTGACCAGGGTTTTTTCCTTTACTCTCAATGTTTTCAGAAGCCTGCTTCTTAACCCTTTACCACACAATCCCGACTTTTAAGGACCGTGAGTAAGAAGCCTTTTGAAAACATTGTGGGAAGAGGGAAAAATGCTGGTTACCAGCATTTTTCCCTCTTCCCACAATGTTTTCCGCCCGTCCCAAAATCAATTTCAATTTTTCAGTCATATTTATTTTGTTGTCTGCAAATGCTTTCAATTTGGTCAGATCTAAAATTTTGTCTTTTGGTAAAGAGTTAAGGGTCACTAAATCTCAGGATTGTGTAGTAAGAGTTAACTCTTTACCAGACGACAATATTTAAGACTTGTCCAAACTGGAAGCATTTGCAGACGACAAAATACTGGAATTGAAATTGAAATTTGTTTTGGGAAGGGTAGAAAACATTGTGGGAAAAGGAGAAAATGCTGGTTACCAGCATTTTCTCCTTTTCCCACAATGTTTTCAAAAGGCTTCTGTCTCAGGGTCGTGAAAACTCAGGATTGTGTAGTAAAGGGTTAAGAGCAAACAAAAACTCCACTTCATAACAAATTATTCATATGGAGACAAATAGTACCATAAATTATGTACAATGAAAATTCGAACAAAAATGACAGACCTAATGGCTTTCGTCTATAGACACAATATGTGATACTCAATAAATTTTGAAAAATGATTCTCCAGCTTCCTCCATTATGCATTGCTTGAAACCTGATAAATAGGACAACACAAAACTCTTCCCCTGAAAATACCATTCTGTTGGCTTTTTTGGGATTTTAACCCGTAAACACACAATCCCGAGTTTTAATGACTCCAAGGAAGAAGGTTGTTGAAAGAAAGTAGATTGATTGTATGGTGTTTAACACCGTTTTCAACATCATTTCAGTTACATCACGGCGGCCAGTGCACCTATCCATGCTTTCCTGGAGGTTCTTTTACCAGTACGCTGCACAATATTCTTTCCAAGCCACTGGCTGCCTTCCCACATAACCATCGTCAAAACAATGGTCAACGGTGAGAGAAAAAATAGTAGGAAAAGAAGAAAATGCTGGTAACCAGCATTTTCTTCTTTTCCTACAATGTTTTCTACCCTATTAAAAACATTTGAGCCACATTTCAACTGTAGTCTGTGAATGCTTATAAATGATTGAGTATGTTTAGCTTTGGGTATAAAACCCAGCACTTTCTTCTATTCCTATAGTGCTTCTTCATCAGGGCTGTTCAAACAAGTTTGTGTGGTAAAGGATCAAACAGTATTTCAGTTACAAGCTATTGGCATGAAGCACCTATTCACGTATACCAACTTCTCTTTTATTAAATGCTTGTAGAAAAATGATAGATACAAAATGCATCCCCACATACTGATTTTCGTTTACTTGCAGAAAGAATTGAGGCACTTCTTACATGCAGACTGCAACTTCCTGCTGGTAAGTACTGTGGACCCAAGTCATGAACGATTCGCACCATCCCCGCATGCGCAACACAAAGAGACCATGCGATAATCAGGTGGACAACACAGTTTTAGAAGGTCATTCTGCCCCCAAAAATTCATGGGATAATCATACCGCCCCTGCTCTGCTAAAGCAAGGTTGCAACACGGTGCCTGTGCAATTTCTGCATCAAGACTGCACAATTTCTATACGGCTTTACCCCTATTTATTGCTGAAAGATTGCGCAAGAAACGCCATACATATGCAATGTAAACACAGACACCGTAGCCTGTAGCCAGGCACCATGCCTAAAACATTATACAGAAATCAGAGACAAACAAATCATACTGTACCTGTGGTCAATGTAACCCAGGCATAAGATATTACTCTAGTGATGAGATTGACCTTTGAAAGGACAGAAAACATCTAGGAGTAGGTGCATTTTCTCCTTTTCACACCATGTTTTCAAAGGTCTTCAACATCAGGTTTTTAACAACATGGAGTCTTTTGGTAAAGGGTTATACGCTATATACAAAAGTCCAAAAGATGTCATTATGGGAAAATAAGTCCTACTGAGATTTTTCTGCAGTATTTAACCCTTTCCCAAACGACAAATTTTGGACTGGTGATGACAATTTTAAATTTGATGAAAATGGCAGAAAGGTCTCAAAAAGGGTAGAAAACACTGGGGGAAAAGGAGAAATTGCTCATTACGAGCAATTTCTCCTTTTCCCCCAGTGTTTTCAAAAGACTTGTACTGTAGACACGTGAAAACCAGGGCTTGTTTGGGAAAGGGTTAACTCTTTAGCAGAGGGCACAATTTTAGCCTGGTCCAAATTCAAAGCATTTGCAGATGACATATTAACTAATACTCAAAACTTAAATTTTGTCTTTGAAAGTGTAGAAAACATTGTGGGAAAAGAAGAAAATGCTGGTTACCAGTGTTTTCTTCTTTTCCCACAATGTTTTCAAAAGGCCCCTTCCGCCAGGGTTGTTAAAACTCGGGATTGTGTGGTAAAGAGTAAATCTACCCATTTTAAACCATTATGATTAAAATATTAAATCAAAGTACTGAAAGTACTGACAGACAAACAAATGTGAAAAATAAGTGGCATTGGTCTAAGTAAATCTAGGTCGGTCCATACAAGATTGAGAACAAATAGGTCAAATTCAGTTATCAAGTCTGTTCCGGTAAAATCTGGTTTATAAGTCTGATCCCTTTTTACCTCTGCCCCCCCCCCTCCCCAAACCCACATATCCTTTTTCAGGAGTGCAAAAACAAAAACAACTAGAGCTATCACTAAACGTGATCATACCCCCCAACAGCTCCTTGTCACAAAACAGATTAATGTCACAGGAATGCAAAATAAGTGACTGGAGAGTCAATTATACCAGAGCTATCACTGAAGGTGATGAATATCCTGCAATGGCTTCTTGCCAAAGAATTACTCTTTGTTACAGACTAAAGACTTGGAGAGAATAAAACTTACTTGATACATTTTTTTTTACCACCTGGACAAATTGAGATTGGTTTAAATGAAAAGGTTTTGCAGACAAGAAATGTCTTTTCATGCAATGTTTTTGACCAGACTCTACATCTTACTTATACAGTACGGAAACTAACGAAAGCAACCTCCGAACCGAATCGGAACCGTAATACTGAACTGAGCCGAAAGTAATAAACTTAAGAAAACATTGTAAATACAGAAGCCATTGCTCACGATGTTTACAATGTTTTCCTTTTTAGTCATATAATACGGAATGCACTGAAACCGCAGCGAAGCCGAAGCGGAACCGCAAAAAATGTTGCTTTCGTTAGTTTCCGTACGGTATTGGTATCTATTTTAACACATCACAAGTTGAAGACTTGGAATAGTTGTGGAGAACGTAGTAAATGCTTGTAATCATCATTTCATTTTTTTCCCAAGTAACTGCAAAGATTAATCTTTCCAATTTTGTGTAGAAAGTAGTAAGTGCTGGTAATCAGCATTTTCTCCTTTTCCAAACATATCTGAAAGATTAATCTGTCTTATATTTGAGTAAACTTCTGATGAAAAGATGAAATTGACATGACATAAGTGAAGTGACATGAAAACTTACTAGTGATGGTTAGTGATGGTAAGTCTACTGTTAACTATCTACAGGTGTAGGAATCTATCATAAGAGAACGACAAAAAAGGGCTTAGCTCTTGGAAATTTTATTTAATTAACTAAGAACAATTTATGATATGCACATCTTTGCTGAGTGCAAAGTCTATCCATGAAGTTTGAAAGAAATTTGTCCAGAATCATCAAAGGGCCATAACTCCATGAAACCTAAATAAACCATAACCAAAATAGGATATGCACATCTCTGCTTGATACTGAGTCTATTTGTGTAGTTTGAACCAAATCTGTGCAATAGTTGATGAGAAAAAGAGCGGACAAGAAATTTCATGAAAGGGCCATAACTCAGTGAAAAATCAATGAACCATAACCAACATTTCATATGCACATCTCTGCTTGATACTGAGTCTACCTGTGAAGTTTGAATAAGATTCGTCCAATAGTTTATGAGAAATAGAGCGGACAAAAAGCTACAGACCGACCAACGGACGGACAGCTGTGTTAAAAGTATTCTATCAAAAGTATAATTTATTTTCATCAATTCAGCAAGGGCACCGTCATAAAGAGAACGACAAAAAAGGGCTTAGCTCTTGGAAATTTTATTTAATTAACTAAGAACAATTTATGATATGCACATCTTTGCTGAGTGCAAAGTCTATCCATGAAGTTTGAAAGAAATTTGTCCAGAATCATCAAAGGGCCATAACTCCATGAAACCTGAATAAACCATAACCAAAATAGGATATGCACATCTCTGCTTGATACTGAGTCTATTTGTGTAGTTTGAACCAAATCTGTCCAATAGTTGATGAGGAAAAGAGCGGACAAGAAATTTCATGAAAGGGCCATAACTCAATGAAAAATCAATGAACCATAACCAACATTTCATATGCACATCTCTGCTTGATACTGAGTCTACCTGTGAAGTTTGAATAAAATTCGTCCAGTAGTTTATGAGAAATAGAGCGGACAAAAAGCTACAGACCGACTGACGGTGTCCAGAATCATCAAAGGGCCATAACTCCATGAAACCTAAATAAACCATAACCAAAATAGGATATGCACATCTCTGCTTTATACTGAGTCTACTTGTGTAGTTTGAACCAAATCTGTCCAATAGTTGATGAGAAAAAGAGCGGACAAGAAATTTCATGAAAGGGCCATAACTCAGTGAAAAATCAATGAACCATAACCAACATTTCATATGCACATCTCTGCTTGATACTGAGTCTACCTGTGAAGTTTGAATAAAATTCGTCCAGTAGTTTATGAGAAATAGAGCGGACAAAAAGCTACAGACCGACCGACCTACTGACGGACGGACCGACCGACAAGCTGACTCCTATATACCCCCCAAACAGAGTTTTGGGGGGTATAAAAAAAAAAAAAATGCTTTGAAAAAAATGCTTTGAAAGAAAGACTGTCTTTGATCCTATAGACATCTGAAAAAATTTGAATACCAAACATCTTGAAGCTCAGCGTCTAAGAAAAGAAGTACTTATTAGAGAGAGATTTCTCCTATTTCTAGGGAATATTTTGTGTCTGTCTTTTTTGTGTTCACAATTTATTTGCCTGCATTTTCCTGATAAAGCAAAACCTCATTTTGAACATGCCTTTATTCCAATATACAGTCCAATTTTTAACCACATGGAAAGATTGTAAACCCATGCAAATTTACACGAGTTACAAACATTATATGTGGTTCAAATGATGATCTCTGTCTTTCAAAGGGTTGAAAACATTATCCATATCAGGCCTTTTTCTATATCCCTTATAGGGTAACTGTTCTGTTAACCCTTTACCAAACAATCCCAAGTTTTAACGACCTTGAGCAAGAGGACTTTTGAAAACATTGTGGAAAAAGGAGAAAATGCTGGCAACCAGCATTTTCTCCTTTTACCATGTTTTCTTCTCTTATAAAAGTCCCATCCTCTGTGCCACACACAATTTGTCACCTGTAAATGCTCTCAATTTGGACCAGTCCAAAATTTTCTCCTTTTTAAAGGGCTACGGCATTTTGTTTAAAACATAAATAGATACACAGGTCCAGTATAGTTACATTTCCTGAATCGCACATGTACTCTGTCTAGGTTTCCTGTTTCTTGCATGCACTCTATACTGAACATCATTGCCTTCACTGACTACCTTAACCCTTTACCACACAATCCCGACTTTGAATGACCTTCAGAAAAATGGCTTTTGAAAACATTACGGGCAAAGGAGAAAATGCTGATAACAATGTTTTCTACCCTACCGAAAACTATTTCAATTTTTCAGTTACATTTATTTTGTCATTGGCAATTTTTTGTAAAGAGTTAACCCTTTCCCAAACAACAAATTTCGGAATGGTCCAAATTGAAAGAGTTTGCAGACGACAATTTTAAATTTGATGAAAATGGCAGAAAGTTATCAAAAAGGGAAGAAAACACTGTGGGAAAAGGAGAAATTGCTCGTTACGAGCAATTTCTCCTTTTCCCTCAGTGTTTTGAAAAGACTTGTACTGCAGACACATGAAAACCAGGGCTTGATTGGGAAAGGGTTAATGTATTCATGTTCAGCAAGTTTGGGTTCAAACTCTGAAAACGTGGGGCTTTGACTTTAGAAGCACTAAAACCCCAGTTTATTCTATAAATACATTGTCTGTTCTTTGTCACCTGCTTTCTGCATAAACCACCTAGACACAAGGGCCCCGATTGCATAACAAAAGTTTAAGGCTAACCTTGAGGTTAAACCCAGGGTTAGTGGAGGCGGTTTGCATAACAGAAGTTTAGTTAACCCTGTGTTACCATTTAAAACCAACGAATTGCATAATACTAGTTTAAGCTAACCTCCAGTTTTACTTAACCCCGAACCCAGTAAAAAATTAAACCTGCTAGGGGGGTAGTTCAAGGCCGGTGTTAGGCTGCTATTTTAGTGTGATCATTCAAAATAGCAGCACATATACTTCAATACATTGATTAAAATAGGATGAGAAATAACCTGCAAGGGGAAAGGTATGTAGATAGAATATGATAGAGTCAAATTTCGCCAAAGATTCAGGTTTAGGAAGGATAAAGCAATGGAACCCATGGAAATGGTATGGGATGACATTTGGCGGTGCCATTTCTAGTCATTTGCAAGCCCTTCCACAGCTGCTTGGCGATAATGGTTTTACACGCATTAGATTCTTGTTAACCCCTATTCTGAATCTACACACTTCCCTTCGAGCAAAACTTGAAACATCACTATCAGTCATAGTGGCAGTGTTTCTTCTGCACAGTGTAATTATTTAGAGAAATCAATTGACTTGGATGATGATGATGATACTGATATGACAAAGATTCTAGTGAAGATGAGCTTGTTTGCATACATGGAGGGCAAGGGAATGTATACAGATACCATGTGATACAGCAGCATTTTAGCAACTGAATCTTTTTAAATCAGATACAGAAGTGTGTAAAGTACAACATATATACTTACATCTAACCTGTTCCCTAGTACACCATTTTTAGACTGCACCAAATCAAAAAAGAGCACCGGATGCCAATGCTAGGCTACATTTGCTCAATTTTTGGTGAAAATTCCAAGTCGAAAAAGGGTCATAACTGTGTCAAAAATACTTTGATGGTTACCTGCCTTTGTATTGCTTACCTGCATGATAGTTGACAACTTGTCCAAGTTTGAGGGGCGGAGCTTGGGTAGCTCAGTCGGTAGCATGCAGGACTTGAGAATAGGGATCGCGGGCTTGGCCATTTTCTTTCTGAGGATTGATGGTAGTCATTGAAACAGGATTCATTCCTCTCTCACTGCTGACCGTTGTTTTGATGATGGTTATGTGGAAAAGCAGCTAGTGGCTTGGAAAGAATGTTGTGCTGAGTATAGGTAAAAGAAACTTAGGAAGGCATAGATAGGTGTACTGGTCACCATGATATAACTGAAATAATGTTGAAAACGGAGTTAAACACCATGAAATCAACTAAGTTTAAAGTAAACCTCGTCAGTAATAACAGAGATATTACAGAGTGCTATTAAAGTTTTTGCACGACAAGGACAGCGAAAGGGCTACGACTATACCTCAACGTTTTCTTCGAAAACAGCCTGTCCTTGGGTAAGACACTTCAAAGCCCTAGCTAAGTTCTGGTGAAACACAGGAAATACATTAATATGTAAGCTGTCGCCATGATATGACTGAAATAATGTGGACAGAGGCGAAAAGCATTCAATCGAAAACAGCTAACAAGCTGTTTCTGAAATTCTATGCCCCTGAAGCGCCTTTTTTAGACACAGTGACCTAGACCTTGATCACAATACCATCAACTTGAAAGAAAATCATTATCTTATTAGCAATCATGTCAGCTACTTGCATGCTAAATGTGAGTATTGTAAGTCTGGTACTTTGGAGGTACTTGTAATGTGCAATGTTAAGTTTTGCAGACAGATGCACAAACATACAGTAAAACAACAAACCCCTGATCACTCATTCCAGGTGCATAAAAAGCCCATCTACACATGACCAGTTAAAAAGGGTTTAAATGGGAATTTAAAAAAAACAAAAATATAGAAAAAAAAACATTGGGGGATAAAATGAAATATCTTGTTAGGAGCAATTTCACCTTACTCTACAATGTTATCAAGAGCTGCCTCTTTCCAGTGTCAAATTCAGATGACATCTGAGACATTGTCATGACAACTACCGGTGCTAATCAGGATATTGTCCTGTGAGTTTTATTACCCCAGTCTTAACCTCAGGGTTAGTTAACACAGGGGCAGCTAGTCTTGGGCTAGCAAGCCTCCAGTTTAACATCTATTATGCAAACCAGATTTAAACTCGAGGCTACGTACCCCTGTGTTAGGCTTAACCCGGGGCTAAATTAGACTTCTGTTATGCAATCGGGCCAAGGTGTATAATGAAAGATACATTAGGGCAATTTTCATTTCTGCTTGATCAGATCAGGTCTTGTTGCATATGTAAAGCTATGTGCATCTTGATTTGACTGTTGTAATATTCCCTTTATCTCTTTACCACACAATCCCGACTTTTAACGACCCTGTGAAAGAAGCCTCTTGAAAAGGAGAAAATGGTGGTAACCAGCATTTTCTCCTTTTCCCACAATGTTTTCCACCCTTCCCAAAACAAATTTCAATTTTTCAGTCAAACTTAAATAGTCGCTTGCAAGTGCTTTCTATTTGGACCAGTCTAAAATTTTGTCGTTACATGGTAGAGTTACATGGTAGAACGATGAGTAATTAACTCTACAACACAATCCAGGCTTTTTACAATCCTGAAAAAGAAACTGTTAAAAAACACTTTGTGAAAAGGAAAAAGATGCTGGCAACAAGCATATCTCTTTTTTTCCCCACAATGTTTTCTAACCTTTCATAGAGTGTCAAAGCTCAGCTATGATTGCCTGATATCCAGTGAAAATACCTAAATCAAAAACGGGGCAAAACTATGTCAAAATTACTTTGATAGTTACCCGCCCTTATCATTTATATGTTCCCTTTTTGATAGTTAACAACCAGTCGAAGTTTGAAGTAAATAACTTCAGTAATAACAGAGACATAAAATGTCTAAGAATTTGCTCGATCACACAGATGACGACAGGGTTATGACAGTAACCTTCAAGTTTTCTTCGTGAACAGCTAAGCTAAAAATTCAGTCATTTGAGCAACATTAACTCTTTACCAAATGACAAAACATGGGACTCAACCAAACTGAAAGCATTAGCAGACAACAAAATAAGTGTAGCTAAAATTATGATTCCTGTCTTTGATAGGGTAAAAAACATTGTGGGAATAGGAGAAAATGCTGGTATCAGCATTTTCTCCTTTTCCAACAATGTTTTCATAAGCCTTCTTCTTCAGGGTCATTAAAACTCAGGATTGTGTGGTAAAGGGTTAACTTATTGTCTGAAAATTTCTTTCAATTTGGACAATTCTGCAATTTTGTGGTTTGGATATGTCTAAATTTTGTCATAAGATACAGACTGAAAAGTAGTCGGAACAGTAATGGGTCCAGAACTACGTACAAAATGAAATAATAACTGGTCTGTCTAATTACATAGAAAGGAGTGTCTAGACGTAGCTGATTCAATCACCCTCACGGACAAAGACGTTTTATAAAATCCATCAATGTCGCGGAGATGACAATTTTCTTTTACGGCAGACAGTTTAGATGTCGTTTGCATAATACCCTGGAAAACACAGTCGGGGTAAACCAATTATCCGCACACCCTAGCAGACAGAGCTGGCCTAGAACCATCCCTCCGCTTCTGCACTGTTCCTTTCAACATGGCTGTCCAAAGCAGATATTGCAGGTCTAAATATCCATATAGTGTAGACTTCCCACCAGCTGGGCAGTAAAAATTTCAATTTTCACTTGTCTAACAAGTGATCACCCTCTGAAACAGTTTTGTCACAGAGGACTTCGAAAACATTGGTGCTAGCTTAACCCTTAAGCTGCTAAGCCCGACTCTCTGACCTTTTGCGGACAGTGTAGATCAAGATCAGACTGCACAGAACGTACAGTCTGATCTTGAACCTACACTGTCCGATAAGAAGATATTTTTCCCCCAAAAAATAACTCCCTAAAAGCAAATTTATTGGTATTACTATCAGCTTGAAAGTTTCATTTCAATTATTTAGCAGTTTAAGGGTTAAGATATATTTAATTAACCCTTTTCCACACAATCTCATGTTTCAACAATTCTGAGGAAAGAGTCTTATGAAAACATTGTCAAAAAAGAGGGAAATACTGGTAACCAGCATTTTACCCTTATCCCACTCTGTTTTCTACCCATAAACAAATTACATCGAGTCACATTCAACTTGTGTAATGCTTTCAATTTGGGCTAGTTTAAAATTTTGTCATCTGGTAAAGGGTTAATTCTTTACCAAATGACAAAATTTTAGACTCATCCAAATTCAAAGCTTTTGCAGATGACAAATTAAATTGGGCACAAATGATGAGATTTGTCTCGTGTAGAAATCATTTTGGGAAATACAGAAAATGACATTTACCAGTGTTTTCTCCTTTTCCTACAACGTTTTCAAATACTCTGCCAGATTTGTTAAAACTCGGGACTGTGTGATGAAGGGCTAAAGAATGCCGACACTCCATTTCTTTTTGGAATGGAATTCTGAAAATAGCAAATTTTGTCTTAGTATAATTATATCTCATCTATAACACAGAAACTAACCTCTATGTAACCCCTTTAGCAAACAACTCCATGTTAGAATGACTCTCAGGAAGAAGTCTTTCGTAAACATTATGAGAAAAGGAGAAAATGCAGGTGACAAGTGTTTTCTCCATTTTCCCACAATGTTTACTACCCTTTCAGAGAACTTTGTTTCACGATTATCAATGTTGAACTTGTCATCTGCAGATACTTTTAACCTGGAAGACTAAAATTTGTTACGTAGGAAAGCGGTCATACCTGTCCAACTACATAGATTTGGTATCTGTTTCAAAACTTCCAAAGCAGTTGGAAATGAATTTTAGCATAGCATAGCATAGCATCAGGCAGAGGGCGGTGCAGATCAAAGATCAGACTGCACATTCTGAGCAGTCTCATCTTGAACTACGCTACCCACAAAAACTACTGTAGGTGACATTGGAAGTGAACATTGTAATCCTATAAAACCTTGAAATAGATACTCGTACATATCTCTGTCATAATCAAATCCAATTTAATCACAGTCACATGTTCACAGTATGAAAACCAGAGGCTATTGTAACATTGGTGACGGTAACACGAGCAATCAGAACCAGTGCATCGATCATTGTCATGTAATATGCATGACACCGTCAAATGCACTTTATACATTCACTGAGACGAAAGACTAACTCTCAAACTGAGAAACTGCCTAAAAACCTCTAATAATGATTAACACTGTAAGTGAAATACTGTTGAAAATTAACTCTTTACTAGACAACAAAATTTTAGCGTCATTCAAATTGAAAGCATTTGCAAGCGACATGTGTAACTCAAAGATCGAAATTTGTTTTAGGACAGTAGAAAGCATTGTGGGAATTGTTACCAGCATTTTCTCCTTTTCCACTATGTTTTCAAAAGGCTTATTGCCCAGGGTTGTTAAAACCTTGGATTGTTTGGTGAAGATTTAAGTCAAAGAGGCCTTTTCTATTTTTCTTCTTGTTGCAAAGCAATTTTTTTTAACCCTTTATCAAACAATCCTTATCAACGACCCTTAAGAAAAAGCCATTTGAAAACATAGTGGTAAAAGGAGAAAATGCTACCAACCAGCATTTTCTCCATTTTGCCACAATGTTTTCTAACTGTTCACACACAAATTCAATTATTTAAGGCACCTTTTCTTTGTCTGCAAATGCTTTCAATTTGGACCCGAATAAAATTTTGTTGTGTGTTCAAGATTTAAAACACTGATAAATATACTTTTCTCTGCAAAGGTAAAGAAACTGGATGGTTATAATCAGTAAAAATTTGCAAATTTGGCATCCAAATAATGTTAGGTTGTTTTGCAGTCCGTCATTCCAATTATTTTTATGAGATCAAAATTTAATATGATATCACTGTACTACTTTGAGTATGGTCATAATGACAGTCCCACAAAGCTTTGCAAAACTGTGGTGCAAATTCTAAAAATACTTTGATTTATGATAAATATACTGAATATTGGTCTAAACTATGAAAAAGGTCATTAAAAAAAAAAACTCAACCCTGCTACAGGGTAGAAAACATTGCTGGAAAAGGCAAAAATGCTGGCTTTTCCATACTATTTTCAAAAACTGTAGGTCGTTAAAACGTGAGATTCCTTGCTAAAGGGTTAAAACTTGCTGTAATATGTTCCTCTTTTGCCAGACTAAAAATATCCATCTATTTTGTGTCTTAGAGGGCAATAATTATAGCTCTTGCAAATCTAGATACATATACAGGAGTGTCATCGAGACTTGAACAGTCGGAAATAAATGTCACCTACTGTTACATATCGATTCTGTGTAATCGTTCAATCAATCACCAATGTCTGGCTTGCGACTTTGTTAACCTATTTTCATACAGGCTGTTTTTGACATAGCACCTATATTAGGAATGTACACAGTGCAGTCTGATCTTGATCTATCCTGCTCACTATAGGCAAGCAAATTGTTTTTGGCAGAAAGAGGATTAAGCCATTTCCATTCCAGGGTCTGTATTCACCAACCATTCTTATGAACATTCTAAACCAAATGGTTTAGCCAATCAGAAGTTGTGTTACTTTCAAATATAGAAATTCCCAGATATTAAGACTAAAAATATTCTTAAGAATGGCTGGTGTATACTGCTCCTGGTATTTTTAGTCACATCAAGCAACGGATAGTCAGCACAAGTAAAACCCATGCCATAAAAGGTACAAGGTTTAATCCTTTTCCAAACTACAAATTTTAGACTCTTTCAAATTCAAAACATCTGCAGATGACAAATTCAAAATTTGTACACATGAGCTCAAGTTTTCTGATAGGGTCGAAAACATTGTGGGGAAAGGAGAAAATGCTGGTTACCAGCATTTTCTCCTTTTCCCACAATGTTTTCAAAAGCCTTCTTTCCCAGGGTCAAGAAAACCCCGGATTGTTTGGTAAGGTGTTAATAAACTGTCACCTAATAATGACTGAAATGCTGATGAAAGTTGCATAAAACTAACTCAATATAGCACAAAAACCACACACTTTGTAAAGAAGCCAAATCTAAATGTGGAGAAAAAGAGCTGAGTGTTCTTTGTACAGAAGCTAAAATCAAATGTGCAGAAAAAAGAGCAAAGTGTTCTATGTAAAGACACCAAAACCTTACATGGAGAAAAAGAGCCAAGTGTATTTTGTAAAAGAAGCCAAATGCTAATGTGCAGAAAAAAGCCGAGTGTATTTTGTAAAAGAAGCCACAAAAAAAAAGTGTCGAAAAAGAGCAGTGTGTTCTATGTAAAGACACCAAATCCTTACATGGAGAAAAAGAGCCAAGTGAATTTTGTAAAAGAAGCCAAATCCTTACATAGAGAAAAAGAGCCAAGTGTATTTTGAAAAAGAAACCAAGTCCTTACATGGAGAAAAAGAGCTGAGTGTATTTTGTAAAAAAAAAACATATCCAAATGTGGAGAAAAAGAGCAAAGTGTTCCAGACGTGTCTCCATTTTTTGCAGATAAATCGGATATCTATTAGATTGGGTGTTGCAGTGACATTTACAGTCGTACAGGGCAGAAAATGTTAGGAAAACCTGTGCAAGTATTGAATTTAGAACACTTCTTTTTTTTCTGTTTTACTGCTGAGAATCAAGCACAGCTGACATTGTAGTTTATGATCAGGCTGCACAGAATCTATGATCTGATCCAAGACATTCAGCAACCACATTTGTAGGATATTCTGGTAACATAGTCTCCTAACCAACATTTGCTCCTTTTCAAAGACTGTTTTCCACTCTTCCATAGGTGAATTTCTATTCTTGAGTCATAATTTTTTTGTCATCTGCGAAGGCTTAATTTTAATCTGGCCAATTCTATTTCTGTTTGTTAAGGGGTTAACTCTCTTCCAGATGACAGAATTTTAAACTCATCCAAATTGAAAGCATTTTGCAGATGACAAATGAAATGTGGCTCCTATGATAAGAAATGTATCGGAAAATGAAGAAAACATTATGGGAAAAGGAGAAAATGCTGGTAACCAGCATTTTCTCCTTTTCTCACAATGTTTTAAGAAGGCTTTTTTGCTCTGGGTTTTTAAGACAAGGAATTGTACGTTTTGCAGGGGTATAAAAATTTGAGTATAAATTATACATTCAAAAGTAAGAAAATTATTGTAAAGATGACAATCTGTTAACTCCTTACCAAATGGCAATATTTCAAACTTTTCAAAATTGAAAGCATTTCGAGGGGTGAATGCGAAACTATTCCATCTGCATTTTGGAAAATATTACAGGAGAGGGAAAAAAACTCAATTCCGTGAAAAGCGTTGTTAGATCGTCTTGTTTTATTATGTTGTGCTGAATTCATGCTCTCAGCTCAACACAACGTAACTAAACAAGATTATCTAACTATTCTTTTCACAGAAATGAGAAGCGTTTTTCCCTCTCCTGTAAAATTTTTCGAAACGCAGATGGAATAGTTTCGTATTCACCCCTCGATTTGCAGATGACAAAATAAATGTGACTCAAAATTTGAAATTTGGCTCTGGAAGGGTAGAAAACAATGTGGGAAAAGGAGAAAATACTGGTTACCAGCAATGTTGTCAAAAAGGCCTCTTTCTCAGGATCCCGCAATGTTTTTTCCCACAATGTTTTCAAAAAAGGCTTCTTTCTCAGGGTCGTTAAAAGTTGGCATTGTGGTAAAAGGTCAATGTACAGTCAGCCCAAGTGTCAGTCCCTGACAGAAAAATGAAATTTTAAAACCAGGTAAAAAGTAACCAGCAACTTGGCAACGTTTAACCCAGTTTTAAAATACATTTTTTAAAGGGTCTTAACGACAAGAGATTGTCTGACACGGGCTTAACCTTTTACCACACAATCCCAAATTTTAATAACCTGGGGAAATTAATCTTTTGAAAACAATGTGGGAAAAGGAAAAAATGATGGTAACCAGCATTTTCTCTTTTTCCCACAATGATTTCTAACCTTTAAAAAGCAAATCCAATCATTTTAGCAACATTTTGTCCTCTGCACATGCTTTGAACTTGAATCAGTCAAAAATATTGTCGTATGGTAAAGAGTTAATGAACAAGAGGGTTAAAAATCAATTACCACTAAAACATGTATGGATAAAGCTAGTACTCTATAAATCATACGGAGGCCATTAACATCAGAATGGCGTGAAACATCCACAGTCTAGACATGAGGTTTTGTCATCCGTAAAATCACCTCGCACAATTAATAGGAATCCCGTCAACAAAAATCGATATTAGAACGACAAGAGGATTAACAATACAATGAATAAGTATAGATAGACGACAGGGCATAAGTAAAAGTAATAATGCAGTAGAAAGGGAGCCTTGTACAAACAAAATGATTAACTCTTTACCAAACTAAAAAATTTTAGACTAATCCAAATTGAAAGCAGTTGCAGACGACAAAATAAATGTAACTGAAAAATGGAATTTTGTTTTGGGAAGGGTAGAAAACATTGTGGGAAAAGGAGAAAATGCTGGTTACCAGCATTTTCTCCTTTTCCCACATGTTTTCAAAAGGCTTCTTTCTCAGGGTCGTTAAAATGCGAGATTGTGTGGTAAAGAGTTAACGCATTACCACACAATCCCGAGTTTAATGCTGGTAACCAGCATTTTCTCCTTTTCCAAGAATGTTTTCTACCCTTTCTAAAACGAATTTCAATGTTTGAGTCATATCTATTCTATCTGCAAATGTTTGGTGAAGCATTGAATTTTTACCAAGCAACAATATTTCAGACATGTCCATATTGAAAGCATCTGCAGACAACAGATTCAATCTGGCTCAAATGATGAAATATGTCTTTGAAACTCTAGAAAACACTGTGGGAAAAGGAGAAAATGCTTGTTACCAGCATTTTCTCCTTTTCCCGCAATGTTTTCATAAGCCTTCTACCTCAGGGTCATTAAAACCCGGGACACTGTGGTAAAGATTTAAATTTAGCAAGCAACAAATTCAGTGTGGCTCAAATGATGGGATTTGGTTTAGACATAGTCGGAAGTGTTGAGGCAAAAACAGGAAATGCTGATAACAAGTCTTTGCTCTTTTTCCTACAATGTTTTCAAAGGCTGGTTACCAGCATTTTCTCCTTTTCCCACAACGTTTTCAAAAGCCTTCTTCCTCACAGTCATTAAAAGTCATTACAAATCCAGATTGTGTGGTAAAGGAATAGTCACAAAGACAGTGCATGGTAGAATATGCATAAAAGATATGTTTGCTTATATGGTGTTGAACACAGCTTTCAACATTGCTTCCTTTATATCAAAGCAACCACTGCACCTATCTGTGCTTTCCTGGCATATTTCTTTTGCCTTACTCTATACAGTATTCTACCCAAGCCTCTGCCTGCTTTCCTGTAACTATAATCCAAATAATGATGCCAGACAGGTATGAATCCTGTCGCGATGACTATCATCAGTTCGTGTAAAGAAAGTGGCTGAGCTAGGGATTTGAACTAATGACTCCCTAGCCTCAAGTCCTGTATGCTACCAGTGGTGCTACCGGGCTCAGGTTATGCAAGCAATGGTGCGGGCACATAAAAAAGAGAAAGACAAGAGGTAGGCACAGACAACCAAAACAGGGAAACGTAACAATGTAGCATTTCCACACAAGGACATTTTAAGGACAAAGCTGTCTCGCCTAGGAAAAGACAGTAATCATATTATTATTCTCTTACCCAACAGTACAGTTATTATCCAACTTAATATATAACTCAAATAACAGTCTGGCTACTTAGTTCTTACTGATTGACCCCACACACTTTACCTCACAGCAAGATTTCCTTTTCACTTTATCAGGAAAAAGTTTCACCCTTTACCAAACAATATGAAAAAGTTTAACCCTTTATCAAACAATCCCAAGTTTGGAACAAGGAACAAGCGAAAAGCCTTTTGAAAACATTGTGGGAAAAGGAGAAAATGATGGTTTCCAGCATTTTCTCCTTTTCCCACAATGTTTTCTAGTTATTAATAGACAGATACCATCATTTAAACCACTCTAAGTTTGTTGTCTGCAAATTTTTCTCGAGGGAGAAGACTCTAAAAACATTGGGGGAAAAGGAGAAAATACTTGAAATCAGCATTTTCTCCATTCCCCATAAAGTTTTCTAGTCATTTGTAGACAAATTTCATTATTTGAGCCTGGTGAAGTTTCTTGTCTGCAAGTTTTTCTCACCTGGTAAAGTGTTTATGTGGAAGGGGTGTATTTTTACTGCAACTAATTAACACTTTACCAAACCACAAAATTTCGTGCAATACTAAATTCAAGGCATTTGCAGACGACAAATTCAGTGTTGTTCAATTGATGATTTCCATCTCTGACAGGGCAGAAAACACTGTAGGAAAGGGAGAAATTGCTGGTTACCAGCATTTTCACCTTTTCCAACAATGTTTTCAAAAGGCCTCTTGCTCTGGGTTGTTATAACTCTGGCTTGTGTAGTAAAGAGTTAATGGAATTTTTGATACAACAAAGGCTCTTTTACTTGTTTAGAGTTGAAAAGTTTTCCATGGTATTTCAGTTATATTATAAAGACCAGTTCACCTATCCAGGCAATTCCTAAAAAACGTACACAGGACTCTCCAAGTCAAAGGCTGCTTTCATAACCATTTACCACACAATCCCCACTTTTAACGACCCTGAGAAAGAAGCCTTTTAAAAACATAGTGGGAAAAGGAAAAAAAATGCTGGTAACCAGCAATTTCTACTTTTCCCAAAATGTTTTCTACCCTTCCAAAAACAAATTTCAATTCTTGAGTCATATTTGTTTTGATGTCCGCATAATTATGCTTTCAAGTTACCATAAGCCAGTATAAAATTTTGTTGTTCGGTAAAGAGTCAACTATTTAACACACTCTCCTCACTTTTAACGACCCTAAAAAGAGAAGGCTTTTGAAAACATTGTGGGAAAAGGAAACAAGAGGGCCATGATGGCCCTGGATCGCTCACCTTAGTAGGGTGCCTTAAAGGTTTTTCTTTAATTTGACCATGTGACCTAGTCTTTGACCGCAGGTGACCCAATTTCAAACTCATATTTCACGAAGACAAACATTTTGACCAATTTTCAAGTCAATTGAGCAAAAAATGTGGCCTCGAGTGCCCTAAAGATATTTCTTTAATTTGACCTAGTGACCTAGATTATGACCCCTGGTGACCAAAATTTGAACTGGTCATTGACTATATCAAAAGAAACATTTTAACCAATTTTCAAATCAAATGAATAATAAATGTGGCCTCTAGAGTGCCCACTAGCTATTTCTTTAATTTGACCAAGTGACCTAGTTTATGACCCCAGTTGACCCAAATTCAGACTCATGTGAGATTTTACAAAGACAAACATTCTGACCAATTTTCAAGGCAATTAAGCAAAGAATGTGGCCTCGAGAGTGCCCACAAGGTATTTCTTTATTTTGACCTAGTGACCTAGTTTATGGTTCCAGGTGACCAAAATCCAAACTCATCTGGTATTTCATCAAGACAAACATTCTGGCCAAATTTCAGGTCATTTGAGCGATAAATGTGGCCTCCAGAGTGCAAACAAGGTATTTCTTTAATTTGACCCAGTGAACTAGTTTATGACCCAAGTAGACCCAAATTAATCTTATGTGAGACTTTATAAAGACAAACTTTTTAACTAATTTTCAAGGCAATTGAGCAAATAATGTGGCCTCGAGAGTGCCAACAAGGTATTTCTTTAATTTGACCTAATGACCTAGTTTATGACCCAAGATGACCCAATTTTGAACTCAATGAACTTGTTGCGCTTAGATGGGCAAACAAACTTAGAAGAGAATACCAAATATCAAAGCTCTACGCTTTCCAGTTTTAAAGAAGAATTTAAAAGTTTTCCTTCTTTGTTCCTATGTTCGAACTTGTGACCCCACGGACTGGGCCAGTTTTGACCCAGGGGCATCATATGAACAAACTTGGTAGAGGTCCACTAGGAAATGCTACATACCAAATATCAAAGCTCTACACCTTCCCGTTTAAGAGAAAAAGAAATTTAAAGTTTTCCTTCTTTGTTCCTATCTTCAAACTTGTGACCCCTTGGGCCGGGCCAGTTTTGACCCAGGGGCATCATATGAACAAACTTCGTAGAGGTCCACTAGGAGATGCAACATACCAAATATCAAAGCTCCACACCTTTCGGTTTCAGAAAAGAAGAATTTTAAAGTTTTCCTTCTTTGTTCCTATGTTCGAACTTGTGACCCCAGGGGCTGGGCCAGTTTTGACCCAAGCAGCATTCTTGGAACAAACTTGGTACAAGTCCACTAGGAGATGCTACATACCAAATATCAAAGCTCTATGCCTTCCCATTCAAGAGAAAAAAAAAAATTAAAGGTTTCCTTCTTTGTTCTTATGTTTGAACTTGTGACCCCAAGGGCGGGCCCAGTTTTGACCCCAGGGACATCATATGAACAAACTTGGTAGAGGTCCACTAGGCGATGCTACATACCAAATATCAAAGCTCTACACCTTCAAGTTTAAGAGAAGAAGATTTTTAAAGTTTTCCTTCTTTGTTACTATGCTCAAACTTGTGACCCCCGGGGCGGGGCCAGTTTTGACCCCAGGGGCATCATATGAACAAACTTAGTAGAGGTCCACTAAGCAATGCTACATACCAAATATCAAAGCTCTACGCCTTCCAGTTTCAGAGAAGATGATTTTTAAAGTTTTCCCTCTTTGTTCCTATGTTCGAACATGTGACCCCCGGGGCAGGGCCAGTTTTGACCCCAAGGGCATCATATGAACAAACTTGGTAGAGGTCCACTAGGAGATGCTTCATGCCAAATATCAAAGCTCTATGCCTTCTAGTTTTAGAGAAGAAGATTTTTAAAGTTTTCCCTCTTTGTTCCTATGTTGGAAATTGTGACCCCCGGGGCGGGGCCAGTTTTGACCCCAGGGGCATCATATGAACAAACTTGGTAGAGGTCCACTAGGAGATGCTACATGCCAAATATCAAAGCTCTACACCTTCAAGTTTTAGAGAAGAAGATTTTTAAAGTTTTTCTTCTTTGTGACTATGCTCAAACTTGTGACCCCTGGGGCGGGGCCAGTTTTGACCCCAGGGGCATCAAATGAACAAACTTGGTAGAGGTCCACTAGGAGATGCTACATACCAAATATCAAAGCTCTGCGCCTTCTAGTTTCAGAGAAGAAGATTTTCAAAGATTTTGCCTTTTTTTCCTTTTCGTTGCCATGGCAACCAGAGTTGTGGGTGGAATTCAATTCTTTGAACAATTTTGGTAGAGCTTCACCCAAGGAACATCCCTGCCAAGTTTCATCAAGATTGGCCCAGTGGTTTAGGAGAAGAAGATGTTTAAAGAAATTGTTGACGGGCGACGGACGACGGACGACAGACGACGGACAACGGACGCCGGACATAGGGCGATCACAATAGCTCACCTTTTAGCACGTTGTGCTAAGGTGAGCTAAAAATGCTGGTAACCAGCATTTTCTCCTTCATTAATAATATTTTCTACCCTATCAAAGACAGAAATTGTTATTTCAGCATAATTCAAAATCATCTGCAAATGCTTTCAATTTGGTCCAGTCCAAAATTTTGTCGTTTGGCAAGGAGTTATGGGGTCTTGTATGGCTCAGAGTAGGACTCATGACCTGGAGACCCCATGTTCTAGCCACGCTGGATCCACTTGGGTTTTCGTAGGCATGTCCTTGGGCAAGACATTTCTGAGCCCTAGCCTAGCACTGGTGAAACCTAGGACATACATGAATGTGGGAGCTGTTACCGTGATATGACTAAAATAAGACTTAACTCTTTACCACACAATGACAAGTTTTAATGCCTCCGGGAAATTAGATTTTTGAAAACATTGTGGAAAAAGGAGAAAATACTGGTGACCAGCATTTTTTTCCTTTTCACATGATGTTTTCTAACCTTTCAGAAACAAATCCATTCATTTGAGCCACATATAATATATTGTCTGCAAATGCTTTAAATTTGGGCCAGTCTAAAATTTTGTCGTCCGGTACAGAGTTAACTCTTTACCACACAATCCCGAATTTTAACGACTCTGGGAAATTAGACTTTTGAAAACATTGTGGGAAAAGGAGAAAATGCTGGTAACCAGCATTTTCTCCTTTTCCCACAATGTTTTCTAACCTTTCAAACACAAATCAAGTCATATAAACCACATTTAATTTGTCGTCTGCAAATGCTTTTAATTTGGAACAGTCCAAAATAATGTCATGTGGTACAGAGTTGAACTCCGAACTCCTTGGCTACTTGCCTTTAAACTTACCTGGTATCCTAGATTCCATCTTCGCTCAAAACCGTAGGGCGTTGCATTTTCATTGGATGACAGTCTTCAGAACCTTGTACCGATGCATATTGGGAGGCTCTTAAGAAGTGAGTGGTCACCTTGATACGACTGAAATGGAAAGAGGTACAAAATCAATCTTTGACCAATGCAATATTGGGGCTTTGGCATTCCCATTTAACTCTGTACAACACAAAAAAATTTTGAGACAAGTCTGAATTCAAAGCAATCGCAGAAGACAAAATTCAATTTGGCGCAAATTGTGGGACTTTTCTGTGAAAGGGAATACAACATTGTGGGAAAAGGAGGAAGTAAATATGTGCAATTTAGCTATTCAAATAACTTTACTTATCACAATGCAACCTTTTCAATCTTCATGTGTTTGAGGGTGTTATAGGTCTCATCTAGCTATGAGTGCATCTAACTGATAAGGAAGTGAAAAAGCATGGAAAATTCATCTAAAAGTGACCTCTAGAAAATATTCAAATGCCAAATCACCAAGCTGATATATTCTTCAATTACTTTTTTTAATCAAAGATCAGCAAACAGAATTCTTTCATGGTATTTCCTATTGTGACAAGTAAATGGCTTTCACAGGTAATAGGCTAATTCACAGGAGCAAACTGGATCAAATTTTAAATGTGTAAGACTGAGGCAAACAAGATAGGACTAAATGACAAGATTGGATCATTTTTCTTAAATATTGCAAGGATCAAGCAAGCTTTATCTTTACGAAGGCCACTTATTCCACATTTGTCTCTACTTTCAGTACTTTGATTTATCAATGGTATGCTAGATTTTGTTTAACCCTTTACCAAACAATCCCGACTTTTAACGACCCTGGGAAAGAAGCCTTTTGAAAATATTGTGGGAAAAGGAGAAAATGCTGGTAACCAGCATTTTCTCCTTTTCCCACAATGTTTTCTTCCTTTCCAAAGCAATTTTCAATTCTTGAGTTACACTGAATTTGTTGTCTGCAAATGCTTTCAACTTGGACTGGTCTAAAATTTTGTCGTTGGGAAAGAGTTAAACAAATTCATTGAATAAAACATTTTGAAAGTTTTGCTTGGATTATAAAGACTTTTAACCATTTACCAAACGACTAGAGTTTAGACATGTCCAAATTGAAAGCATTTGCAGACAACAAATTAAATGTAGTTCAAATGATGATTTCTATCTTTGATGGGGCAGAAAACATTGTGGGAAAAGGAGAAAATGCTGGTTACCAACATTTTCTCCTTTTCCCATGTTTTCAAAAGCCTTCTTCCTCAAAATGCTTGTTAACAACTTTTTCTTCTTTTTCCACAATGATTTCAAAAGCGTTCTTTTTTTTTTTCATTTTCAAATAGTAAAACATGGGACTATTTGATAAAGGGGGTAAAGTTATTCTCTAGCCTCTTCCATGCCTGAAAGAAATTTGTGGAATTTTGAAAACAAATCATCTTGTCCTCCGACTTGAAATACCATATGTTTCATTTTCCTAAATGACAAAGGTGATAATAACTTTAAAACCCTTCACCAAATGACAATTTTAGACTTTTCCAAATTGAAAGCATTTGCACATGACAAAATAAATGTGACTCAAAAATTGAAATTTGTTTTAGGAAGGTTAGAAAACATTGTGGGAAAAGGAGAAAATGCTGGTTACCAGCATTTTCTCCTTTTCCCACAATGTTTTCAGCGGGCTTCTGTCTTAGGGTTGTTAAAAGTCGGGATTGTGTGGTAAAAGGTTAACGGCTACACATGAATTTCTGCTGCAAGACGCAGACAGTTCATCCTAATGTAGAAAAAAGTACTGGGTGGCATAGATCAGAGATCAGACTGCATCTTCTAACTATACAGTCTGATCTTGATCAGAACAGTCTACAAAAGCTTCTTGTGTTATTCATTGTAAGGAATGGGTTAATATATTTCTCCTGTGCTCAGACAGAATCTTAAAATAAAACCCAGCAATGTCAGTAATAGCCACAGGACAAATTCTTGAACTTTTTTCCAAGCAACAAAAGTTTAGACTTGTCCAAATCGAAATTATCAGACAAGAAATTCATTCACACTCAAAAGATGAGTTGTCTTTGAAATGGTAGTAAACACTGTGGAAAAAAGAGAAAATGCTGGCCACAAGCATTACCTGTTTTTCCCACAAATGTTTTCAAAAGCTTTCTCCCTCTGCGTCATTAAAACATCTGGCTTGTGTGGTAAAGAGTTAACTCTTTCACTACTGATGACGGCATTAGTACCTTTTGCAGATGGTGTAGATCAAGATCAGACTGCACAGAATGTGTAGTCTGATCTTTGATCTACACCATCCGCTACCAGATGCTAGACTATGATACAATTCATATTCAATAGCAGTGGAAATCTTCTTTTAGACTTAGAAAAAAAGCGGAATTTCTTGAGCTAGTAGTGAAAGAGTTAATTCTTCACCAAGCCACTAGTCCAAGTTGAGACAAGAAGGCGAAAAATCACACCTGGCTCTAATGTTTGGATTTGAAAGGTCGGAAAACAAGTGGAAAAAGGAGAAAATGGTGGTAACCAGCATTTTCCCATTTTTCTCCTTTTCCACAAGACTTTCAAAAGGCATCTTCCTCAGGAATGTTAAAACATGGGATTGTTTGGTTAAGTGTTAATTTTTTTTCCTCCTGACACATTTTATGAATTTTGTCATATTTGAAATAAGGCTTTTAAAACATAACATCTAATATCTAAAAACTTAGAGTACTATAGTATGCCCCTCTTGCTCACCTGGACCCAAGAGACAAGTTACAGTCAAAAGAGAAATTCTTTTCAAACATTCCTTTATTTCTCATTTATTAGTTTGCAATGTCTGAAAAGAGGCTTTTAGCAACAAGAAAACGGACAAATTTCTATGCCTTAACCCTTTCCCAAACAAGCCCTGGTTTTCACGAGTCTGCAGTACAAGTCTTTCGAAAACACTGTGGGAAAAGGAGAAATTGCTCGTAACGAGCAATTTCTCCTTTTCCCACAGTGTTTTCTACCCTTTTGGAGAACTTTCTGTCATTTTCATCAAATTTAAAATTGTCGTCTGCAAACTCTGTCAAGTTGGACCAGTCTAAAATTTATCGTTTGGGAAAGGGTTAAAGTTGGGCCATACTGTTTGTTCATCTTTTGCTCATCCAGAGACTAGTTAGAACCACAAGAACCTAATTTAACCTGTTACCAAATGACTTGTGTATTAACAACCCTGGGAGAGAAAGCTTTGGAAAATGTTGTAGGAAAAATGAGAACATGCTGGTAACCAGTATTTTCTCCTTTTCCCATATTGTTTTCAACCTTCGGTCTCATGCGATATAAAATTTTCTCATGCTGCTGGAATTAAACAAAAGCACCAAGAAAGTTACTACAACAAAATATTCGGTATTTATTAAACTTGTCTACAAAAAAAATGTCGCCAGAGGCTCGCTCATTAAAATTTGTCTAGACTCATTAATAAATTTTCATTTCAAATGTCAACTTTGTGGGATTCTATTTAACTCTTTACCACGTGACAAAAACATAGACTTGTCCAAATTCAAAGCATTTGCAGACGACAAAGTAAATACGACTCAAAAACTAAAATTTCTCTTCGGTAGTGCAGAAAACATTGTGGGAAAAAGGAGAAAATGCTGGTTACCAGTATTTTCTCCTTTTCCCGCAATGTTTTCAAAAGCCTTCTTCCTTAGGGTAGTTAAAAGTCAAGATTGTGAGATAAAAGAGTTTGTGAGATAAAAGAGTTAATTATATAACTGGCTAGAAACTTAATTTCTATCATACCATGATATGAACAACCTTGATTAACAGAATGTCCAATTAACAGAATATCCAATTAACTCTTCAACATAGGATCCAGTGTTTTAACAAACATGAGAAAAGAGGTATTCAAAAACTTTAAAGAAACATCTATACTGGTTTTTAGCCAGTTTTTATCCCATTCCATCTTTATTTTATCAAACTATAATCATTCTTGTTTCTTCATGCCAAATGTTGCCCATGACAGTTGCAAGGTTGCATAGATTACAAGGGATTGAAAATTTTATGCATTTCATTTTCTGGAGGCCATCAAAGAAATCGCTGTTGCGACATTTCTGGTTTAAAACTGAAGATTGAAGGTATATGTATTCATCCCTTACATCATATAGATCTATATTAGTAATATATCTATGTGTACGTAGCTGACTACATTCTGAACCATTCTACAGTCTATCATATATTAACAGTGTTTTTTTTCCTCTCTGGCTGTAAGGATATATCTTTAAGGGGAAAGAGAAAAAATTCTGGTAAGCAGCATTTTCTCCTTTTTCGAACAACAATTTCTGTCTCTTAAAATTAATTCCCATCATTTTGGTAACATTGAATTTATCATTTTTAAATGCTCTCAGTTTGGACAAGTCTGAAATTTTTTTGTCTCAAAAGGAGTAGATGTCAGACAGTGCAGGTCAAAGATCAGAGTGTACCTTATGTTAAGTCTGATCTTGATCCATGTTGTAGTCAAAAGCACCTAAAGTTACCTTAGTAAGTTAAGAAGTAAGAAAAGAACCGTCTGGAGAACAATTAATGGATCTAGGTGTCAGATTTATTTTCCTAAAGTACAATCCCCAATCGCCCGGTGCGACAAAACTTCGCCTCGGTATAAAAACGGAGGTCTGATTAAGTTGTCGCTAGTGGTATTTTCATGATAGCTGCCGACAGCTTGTGAAACACGATCAATAACCTTCCAATAATGTCTGGGAACATCATCCCTTAGGTCTTGCGAGGAACAACCAGAGAAAAAAATCAAATACAGAATGTCAAGGTCATAGGAACCCGGGCTGTGTCATCTCATGTTACAAAACAATGGGTCTTTTTTCCTATTAACACTTTACCACATAATCCCGAGTTTTAACGCCCCTAGCAGAGACAGTTTTAGAAAACATTGTGGAAAAAGGAGAAAATGCTGGTAACCAGCATTTTCTCCTTTTCCCACAGTGTTTTCTACTCTTTTACCTTGGAGGCTTACCTCATAATTATCTGCAAATGCTATCAATTTGGTCCAGTCTACAATTTTGTCATTTGGTACAGAGTTAAAGAGTTCTTGGTATCAAAGACAAGACCAAAATCAGCATGGACAATCTTGTTGCTTCGCCCACAACTTGGGACCTTATGGTAGCTGGGCTTGTATTCACCAACAGTTCCTGACCCACATGCTGCTGATCATGAATCAATGGCCTTTTGTGGACAGTGTAAATCAAGATCAGACTGCACAGAATATGCAGTCGAATCTTGGAAGGAGATATTTTTTGAAATAGCCAAATTCAGGATTTTACAATTGGCTTGAAAACATTTACAGACAATTCAAACCATGGAAATTGTCTTTGAGTAGAAAACATTTTGGAAAAAAGGATGACTTCCCTAACCCTGCTTCTCCAATTAAAATAGATGGTATTTCTAAGCCAATGAATAAGAATCAAAGAATTGAGTCCAATTGCACAGCCAGTGAGTTTCAGACCTTAGTACAGGCCAAAAAACAAACACATATTGTTACGCCAATGAAATTTAATTTCATATCCAAGCCATTTAATTTTTACCTGTTGCTTAGCCAATCGAACTGGATCCTATTGCTGAACCAGTAAGTTGGAATTGTGTACTTGCAGATGTGAATTTTGGTCTTCCGATTTAGCCAAATATTCTACCATAATGCTACTTAATTTGTGTCCTAGTGCATTGCCAACAAATCTGGGCCATTATGCTTATCCTAGTGAAAAGAGATTCCATTGCTTGGCTAATAACTCTGTTTATTGACCTTTTACCAAACAATCCCATGTTTTAACAACCCTCCAGCAGACTCCTTTCAGTAGCCTTGCTGGATAGGAGAAAATACTGGTAAACAGCATTTTCTCCTTTTCCTGCACTGTTTTCTTCACCGTTAAAGAGAACTCCTACATTTTGAGCCACATTTAATTTCATGTCCACAAACCTTTTCAATCTGCACAAGTCTTAACTCTGTACCAAATGACAAAATTTTAGACTAGTCCAAATTGAAAGCATTTGCAGACGACAAAATAAATGTGACTGAAAATTGAAATTTATTTTTGGAAAGGTAGAAAACATTGTGGGAAAAGGAGAAAATGCTGGTTACCAGCATTTTCTCCTTTTCCCACAATGTTTTCAAAAGGCTTCTTTCTCAGGGTCATTACAAGCCAGGATTGTGTGGTAAAAGGTTAAGCTAAATTGTCTGATAAAATTTAAAACCGGACCCGAGACTTCAGCTAGTACGGTATCAAACCTTTCTCAGGTTATGAAGTCTACCAACTGTGTCATATAGAAAATAAGAAATTTCAACAAAGTTGCTTTTCCAGTCATTCTTTTTTCTATTAACCCTTTACCACACAATCCCAACTTTTAACGACCCTGAGGAGGAAGGCTTTTGAAAACAATGCTTGTTGCCAGCATTTTCTCCGTAAGTTTTCAAAAGCCTTCTTTTTGAAGGTCACTAAAACTCGTGATTGTGTCGCAAAGGGTTAATATCAAGGAAGTTATAGCAGTTGATTTTGCAGAAAACTGCACAATATAAATGCTAAAAGAGAAAGTAAAACATACCACAGATACCACTGGATGCCTGCTCAACTCTTCCAAACTTTCCCCTCCTCAGTCCTGTGAATATAAGGAAACACAACCTTTAAACTGTTCTTGACTCTATGAAACATCTTTCATGATCTCACATCCTTAAATCTTGCAACTCTCACAAAGAGTGCACTTTTTTTTGTGTTTGAAAATAAATCATTAAATTTATCATTTCAAAAGCCATTTATCTTGACCCTTTACCAAAATGTTCTGGAGTTTTAATGACCCTGAGGAAATGTGCTCTAAAAGACTTTGAAGGAAAACGAGAAAATTCTGGTGACCAGCACTTCCTTATTTTCTTACCTTGCTTTCTACCTTTAAAGTTTTCAAAGATAAACCCCGATTTCCGCCATGTTTCATTAAATTTTGTCATCTACAACCGGTTTTCAAAATGGACCAGTTCAAAAACTTAGTGGTCTGGCAAAGAGTTAAACAAGTACAAAACCATACACCAACCTTCAACATTTCAGGACAAAATCAAAGCATTGAAAGCACTGGTGTGGCATTTGTCAAGAGAGCCATTGTGTGGAATTAATAATTTGAAAAATAAACCATAGAAATAGTTTCAAAATATTCACTTGAACGTCAACCTACTATATAGTCATGAACAATCTAATAGAGTAGCGTGCAATCTTGCGGGACGAACAAATCCTGGTAAACAAGCCCAGGGACGATATAAGTCTACGAACGAACTGGTTTGGGACGATCAAGCACGGAATCGGGTGTTCAGGAAACAAAGATTGTGTGTATCATTATGCCAACAGAAGACCATGGTGGATCAAACTATTTTCGATGAAAAAAAAGTATTTCCATGATCGATGGCCTAATCCAAGTTATTTCAATACGCCATTTTCATTTTCATATCTGAGTGCAATCTAAATACTTGTTTGTCTTTAGAAAAATTAAGTTTAACTGGGTTTACTTCCTTCAGTTTGGCACAAACTACGATACATGATTTTCAAAATGCCATATTGAACTCATAGTGGCATTGTCTTCGACTGTCTTCGACAAATCCACAAAAATTATGAAAGGTAGGTAAAATTGTATAAAATCCTCTCCTGCATTTTGACAGACAGAAAATGAGCAGTACTCTAGGAAAGGGCGTGTAACTCTACCAAATGACAAAATTAACCCTTTACCACACAATCCCAGCTTTTAGCAACCTTGAGGAAAAAGCCTTTTGAAAACATTGTGGGAAAAGGAGAAAATGCTGGTAACCAGCATTTTCTCCTTTTCCCACGATGTTTTCTACCCTATCAAATGCATCGTCGTGATGCTTGATACCAAGTAAGATATCACATAATCATGGACCCATAAAATCCATTTGTGTAACAACTTACCGAGTCATGAGGTAGACTGGTCCTTTGACGTACAGAAAATTAACCAATAGCAGAAAGTTTCGGCTCATGTCGATACTTTCTGCAGATGGATTAAGCCCCCTTTTACAGAGCATGGCTCAAACGTAATGCAAACGATGATTTCTGTCTTTGAATAGGTAGAAAACATTGTCAGAAAAGGAGAAAAAGGTGGTTACTAGCATTAGCTTATTAACCCATAAAGTTTTCGAAAGCCTTTTTCAGGGTTGTTAAAGTCGGGATTATGTGGTAAAAAGTTAATGCAACTTGTTGCGAAGTTTGGGCCCATATTGTTCTTAAACCAATTGAGTCTTGAGGTTGATTAACCCTTTACCAGACGACAAAATTTCAGCCTTGTCCAAATTGAAAGCATTTGCAGACGACAATTTCAGTGTGGCTCAAACGGTGCAACTTTTTTTTGATAGGGTAGAAAACGTAGTGGGAAAAGGAGAAAATGTTGATTACCAGCATTTTCTCCTTTTCCCACAATGTTTTCAAAAGGCTTCTTTCCCAGGGGCGTCAAAAGGCGGCATTGTGCGGTAAAGGGTTAATCCTTTAACGTGCAGAAAATTTACCAATAACAAAATGTTTAGACCCATGTCAGCCTGAGCTGACTGCGCAGGCTGACACAGGTTGATATGCCATGCACATACAATAAACCACCTTTTGACAAAGTAGGACTCGTAATGCATACTTGATACATCGTACATACCTAGCAAAGTCATCCTCTGTCATGTTGATTTCCAGTTTTTGGGAAAAGAAATGTCTCTGGGTCCAGATTAGTCTTTGGTCATATTCTGTTTTTTCTTTCAGACACATTCTTGTAGACCTACAAGACAAATTCATAACCTCATTACAATGGATGGGGCTGATTAACCCTTTACCACACATTCGCGACTTTTAACGACCCTGTAGAAAGAAGACTTTTGAAAACATTGTGGGAAAAAGAGAAAATGCTGGTCACCAGCATTTTCTCCTTTTCCCAAAATGTTTTCTACTCTTTCAGACACAAATTCCATCATTTGAACCACATTTAATTTGTCGTCTGCTAATGCTTTCAATTGGAACCAGTTAAAATTTTGTCGTTTGGTAAAGAGTAAATGCTTTACCAAAAAATCCTGTTTTTATGGCCCTAGAGAAGAGGACCTTTAAAAAACATTGTTGGTAGAGGAGAAAATGCTGGTAACCAGCATTTTCACATTTTCCAACAATGCTTTCTATCCTATCAAAGATAAATTCAATCATTTGAGTCATATTTGGTTTGTTGTCTGCAAATCGTTTTCATTTTTTCAAATAATTAACGCTATATCAAACAGTCCTTTTTTAAATCACCCTGTTGAGATCTTGGAAAATAGCGTGGGAAAAACAGAAAGTACTTGTGAAAGCCTTTTTCCTTGTTTAATTTTTTTCAAAAACGATCATTAAAGCCACATTTGATTTGTTGTCTTCAAACACTGCGAATATGGACAAGAGAACAATGCTATCGCCTTGTGAAGACCTGATGAAGACAAAATGCCCTCAATGACAGTCATTACCATTTCGTTAACGATAGTTCGTGAAAGATAAGCGACATAAATTATGAAGAAACAAAGGTTATATTCCAAGTGGATATCTTTATTTATTTATATTTATTTATTTATTGCCTTCTTCATCATTAGACCACCAACACAGATCACAGAATTCATTCATATGACAGTTTCAAAGAAACGCCTGTTACGTAACATTTTATAAGATATAGTTGGGCAATACTCGTCTCATTAACCCTTTACCAAACCATAAAATTTTAGACAAGTCCAACTTGAAAGCATTTGCAGAAGACAAAATAAATGGGATTCAAAAAATGAAATTTGTTTCCAAATGGGTAGAAAACATTGTGGGCAAAGGAGAAAATGCTGGTTACCAGCATTTTCTCCTTTTCCCCCAATGTTTTCAAAAGCTTTTTTTCTCAGGGTCGTTAAAAGTCTGGATTGTGTGGTAAAGGGATAAAGTAACAGCATTATACGATTAACTCTTTACCAAACGACAAAATTTTAGACCAGACAAAACTGAAAGCAACTGCAGACGACAAAATAAATGTAGCTCAAACGATTATTTCCATCTCTGATATGGTAGAAAACATTGTGGGTAAAGGAGAAAATGCTGGTGACCAGCATTTTCTCCTTTTCCCGCAATGTTTCTACCCTTCCCAAAACAAATTTTACTTTTTGAGTTGCATTTATTTTGTCGTCTGCAAGTGTCTTCAATTTGGACCAGTCTAAAATTCTGTTGTTTAGTATAAAGTTAATAAAGCAGTTCTGCTTTCTGAAGCATGATTTCTTTTCCATGTATACCAGGCAGATCACTCTATATTAGTACAAAATTTGCAAGTAAATTCCAGGAATTGTTAACGTCTTAGGTGCCAAATAAAAGAAATTATTAAGTCTGAAAAAGCAACCCACATAATGCAATTTGATCGTGATCTGCACTGTCTGCCTTATCCTGCTAAATAATTTCAATAAAACCTTCAAACTGATAGTAAAAACCGGAATAATGCTTAATTCAAATTTATATTTAGGACTGAAATATCTCCCTATCTGACAATGTAGATCCAAGATCAGACTGCATGTTCTGTGCAGTCTGATCTTGATCTACATTGTCCGCAAAAGGTCAGTGAGTCACGCTTAGCAGCTTAAGGGCTAATAATGCAAAAAATAAAATAGAGAAAACCAAATTTCATTAACTTTCATCTCCATTATACATCATTATGAGCATGGCATTTGGAATTTTATCTGCCAGCAATACATAATTCCAAAACCACCCCATTAAGAAATTAGAAACTTTCTCTTCTTTTCTCCAGTAAAAATTTCAATTTTTATGTCGAACAAAAGCAAGAGGCCTATGACAGCCTGATTTGTGCTACTAGCTGTAACAGGCCATTCTATTTTACTGCAAAACGATCTTTTGACAACTAACCCTTTACCGCACAATCCTAACTTTTAACGACCCTGAGGAAGAAGCCTTTTGAAAACATTGTGGGAAGAGGAGAAAAAGCTGGTAACCAGCATTTTCTCCTTTTCCCACAATGTTTTCTATCCTGTCCAATACATAAATCACCATTTAAGCTACACTTAATTTCTTGTCTGCAAATGCTCTCAAATTGGTCCAGTCTAAAATTTTGCCATTTGGTAAAGAGTTCATCAAGTAAAACAAGTCAGCATGGCATGCGGGTGCCAAGGCTTTGCTACAGTTGCTTGATCGTCTGTGAAAATTTTAACTCAAAAAAGGGGCACAACTCTCAAAAGTATTTTGATGGTTACCTGGCCTTGTTGTATAGGTTCCCCCTTTTGATAATTAACAAATGGTCCAAGTTTGAGGTAAATATCTTTAGTGATAACAGAAATATCGTAAAATGTCAACGTTTTTGCACGACCAAGCAGACAAAAATGGCAGAGCTGTCACATAACCATGACATTTTCTTCGAAAACAGCCGAGCTAAAAATTGAAGTGATCCTTTATCATTTGCTGAAGCCCTTTAATCAAATCTCTTTGCCACACAACCTTAAGTTCTAACAATCCTTAGATGGAAGGCTTTTGAAAACAATTTAGACAGAGGAGCAAATGCTGATAATCAGCATCTATTCCTTTTCCCAAAATGTTTTCTAACCGTACCATACATAGTTTCTGTCGCTTGAGCCACATTCCTTTTGTATTCTGCAAATGCTTTGAATTTAGACTAGTCTAAATTACCTAAATTCGAGATAATAATAGTTCCATTCTGGTAGTTATCTTTCCCAATTGAAAAGTCAACTTTTCAACATTGACAAAGGTTGGACTTGTCCAAAATCAACCCTTTACCACACAATAAAAATTTCAGACTAGTCCAAACCCAAAGCCTTCAAGATGAAAAATTAAATGTGGCCCAATTTGCAGAAGCTGTCTTTGATAGGGTAGAAAACATTGTGGTAAAAAGAAAAAATGCTGGTTACCAGCATTTTCTCCTTTTCCCACAATGTTTTCAAAATTTCTCAAACGTCAGGTCATTAAAGCTCAGGATTGCATGGTAAAGGGTTAAAGCATTAATTTGTTATTATCAATTTAAATGTTCAATCAAACTGAAAGGGTAGAAAATACTAAGGGAAAAGGAGAATATGCCTGTTACAAGCTTTTTTTCCCCTTTTTTTTTAAACTATGTTTTAAAAGGCCTTCTTTCTCAAAGCAGCCAGTGGCTAGACAAAATGTGTTAAGTAGTAGACAGTGGCTTGAAAAAAACTGTTGTGCAAAGTAAAAGGGGAAAAAATCCAAAAGTGCTTGGTGCAATTTGGCAACCAAAATGCTTGCAATATTGTTGGCAAATGGTGCAGAATACCTACTTTTTTTGTTTTTCATTCCAAAACTGGCCAACTGATTGGCTGAAACAAACCATCTCGGTCAATAAGATGGATAGTCTTAAAATTTAGAATCAGAAAATGCTGAGAATAGCTGGCGACATTGGCCTCTGAATTTTCAGGATAAACTCATTGCACTAAGCAATCTTAACCCTTTACTAAATGATCCCAATTCTTACAAAACCCGGAAAAGGCTTTTCAAAAACATTGTGGGAAAAGGAGAAAATGCTGGTAACCAGCATTTTCTCCTTTCCCCACAATGTTTTCCTGTCCCATCAATTACAAACCCCATCACTTTAGCCACAAATAATTTGTCGTCTGCAAAGGTTTTCAACTTGGACAAGTCTGACTTTGTCATTTGGTAAAGTGACAAGACACCCTCCTATTTTGGTCTCCCCCGTCTTGGCCATAGCCCCAGACTGCCCAGACAAAGTTTCATTATCCAGTACATTATTAGTATATCCAGGCTTAGAATTTATGGTAATTCTTTGGCTTACGGCGTCTACGGACAGTAAAACATTACAGCAAAAACCGTCTTCACCATGAATTATTTAGCAGAAATAATGGGATGACCAGACAATTGCCTTTTATAGGAAATCATCCAAGAATTTTACCTTTGTTTCTTATGAGTCTCTTCTTCTCAGAAACTGAATATAAATTGGATTCCAATTTCTTTACAAAGTTCTATGAAAGCAGATTCATCTCTTGTTAACTTCTTCCCAAACGACAAAATTCTAGAGGTCCAAATTGGGACCGTCTGCAGACTACAAATAAAATGTGACTCAAAGGAAGTTTCCCATCTTGAAACAAGTAGAAAACATTGTGGGAAAAGGAGAAAATGTGGGTAAACAGACTTTTCTCCTTTTTTCCCAACATGGTAAACAGCATTTTCTCCTTTTCCTACAATGTTTTAAAATTCTGCTTTGTCAGGGTCGTTAAAACATGGAATTGTGTGGTAAAGGGTTAAATACTGTATATCACTATATGTGTACTTTTTTAACCTTTTACCACACAATCCTGAGTTTTAACGCCCCTGGGTGAAAAACCTTTCGAAAAACATTGTGGGAAAAGGAGAAAATGCTGGTAACCAGCATTTTCTTCTTTTCCCACAATGTTTAATACCCTATCGAAGAAAAATTCCACCATTTGAGCCACATTGAAAATGTCATCTGCAAATGCTTTCAATTTGGACAAGGCTAAAATTTTGTCGTCTGGTAGAGTTAACATTTTTTTGCCTAGGAAAGAATTAACACCAAGTACTTTTGCCATTATAGACTCGTAGAGGGATTCTAGACAGTATGACTGGACTTTCTGACAGTTAACCCTTTCCCAAACGACAAATTTCGGACTGGTCCAAATTGAAAGAGTTTGCAGATGACAATTTTAAATTTGATGAAAATGGCAGAAAGTTATCAAAAAGGGTAGAAAACATCGTGGGAAAAGGAGAAATTGCTCGTTACGAGCAATTTCTCCTTTTCCCACAGTGTTTTCAAAAGACTTCTACTGCAGACACGTGAAAACCAGGGCTTGTTTGAGAAAGGGTTAAGTCACCTCTCTCAACTCTTTCCCAAATGTCAAAATTTCAGACTTGTTCAAATTGAAAGGTTTTGCAGATGACATTAAAATGTGGCTCAAGTGATGAAATTTTTCTTTTATAGAGTAGAAAACATTGTTGGAAATAGAGAAAATACCAGTTGCCAGCATTTTCCTACAATGCTTTCAAAAGTCTTGTTCCTCAGGGTTGTTAAAAGACCAGATTGTTTGGTAAAGGGTTAACTCTGTACTTGATGACAAAATTTCACACTTGTCCAAATTAAAAGCATTTGCAGATAATAATTTAATATGAATCGATGATAGATTTGTCTTTGAAAGGGTTGATAACATTGTGAGAAGAGGAGAGAGTGGTGGTTATTAGCATTTTCTCCATTTTCCACATTTTTTCAAAAAGGTTCTTACTCGGGGTCATTAAAACCTTGGACCATGTGGTTAGGGGCAAAGTCCATTGCAGAAATAAAATCATGGTGTTTCCTTTCATCAGACCTGGACGAAGTAATTTCACAGGTCTTGCGTCTGCATTATATAATATTAAACACACAAGAGCAAAACCACACTGAACTGTCCTCTACTATTATCCTTTACCATACAATCCTGTTTTAACAACTGTCAAAGAAAACTTTTAAAAAATATTAGGGGGGGGGGGGAAGAGGAGAGAAGATGCTATTCTCACAGTTACCTAGCCAGTCAGCTTTTAATAGCCCACCCGGGTAGCTCAGTGGTTAGCGTATCTGACTCGTGACCAGGTGGTTGCGAGTTCGATACCTGGTTGAGGCAAAATTTCTTTCCAGTGATTTTTCACCTCTCACCTCTGATGCATATGAGGAAAGTAGTCAGTGGCTTTGGAGAGAATGTTGTATCAGTACTGGTGTGAGAAAGCCAGGAAACACATGGGTGCATCACTGACTGCCATGATAGGACCCGAGCTGTTAAAAAGGTGTTAAACTCCAATACCAGGAAACACATGGGTGCATCACTGACCGCCATGATTAGACCTGAGCTGTTAAAAAGGTGTTAAACTCCAATACAAATAAACAAACATCTTTTCAACCCTTTACCAAACAATCACTACTCTTTTACTACAATGAGGAAAATGGCCTTAGAAAACATTGTGGTAAGGGAGAAAATGCTGGCTACCAGCATTTTCTCCTTTTCCCACAATGTTTTCTTCCATTTCAATGGCAGAAAACATCTTTTGAGTAACAATGAATTTGGCATTTGCAGATACTAATAATTTGGGCAAATCATAAATTTTGTCATTTGGTAAAGAGTTGAAGCCTCTTCTAATCTGTTGTCTGCAAATTCTTTCAATTTGGACAAGTGTACTTGTTGTCTGGTAAAGCACAACTCTTTGCTTTGTGAACAAGGTTCTGGCTCGGTGGTTAAATGTAAGGATGGTAATCTGCAGGTCATGTGTTCAAGCCTCACTGGAAGCACTCAGATTTTCATGGGAGTGTCTTATGGCATGACACTTCAATCCAAGCCTAGTACAGGTAAAACCCAGGACCTACATGAATATGTGAGTTGTTTCTGTTCTATATAACTGAAGAAAGAAACACAGTAAATCACCATTCAATCAATCAATCCTTTGTGAACTTGACAGAGAAAACATTTGAACCATGCTCAGTGAAAAGGGGACTTAATGTATCTGCAAAAAATATCGACCGAGGTGTGCAGGCTGACCTGGACCTGGACCTGGACCTGGGCAGAATTTTTTCACTATTGGTCAATTTTCTGTATGTCCAAGCCCATTCTACATCATGATTAAGTCTTTCATTACTAACTCCGGAAATTCCACTTTTTTTCAGAGGTATAAAAATAGATTTCCACTTCTATTGAAAACGACTTTGGTCAAAGTTTAAAAACAGAGTAGCGGACAGTGTAGATCAAGATCAAACTGCACATTCTGTGCAGTCTGATCTTGATCTACACTGTCCGCAAAAGGTAATCAAGTCGTCATTAGTAGTGAAAGAGTTAAGTCAATTGTTAACAATGTGGCTATTATGGATAAATGATCATGTGATGACTTGCTTGGTATCATCCGTCACGGAGATGCATTAAGCCCCTTTTGCCAGAGCAAGACTCAATCATAAGCTTTTCAAAGTAAGCGCCTTTTTTTTTTCCATGTGGTATTAGACCACTTTTCAAAACATTGCTGCAAAAAAAGCACTCAATGATCCTGCTTCCACAATGTTTGTAAAAGTACTAATCCATAAAACCTCATTCAAGTAGATCATTAAAGTTGTCTAATGCAGCTGTGTTTCAGGAGGTAACCTAGTCGGTTACAGACGGTTAACACCAAATGACAAATTCTATACTCTTCCAAATTGAAAGCATATGTAGACAACAAATTTGGAAGTGATACCAGGGAAACAAAGTTCTTTGACAGTTTGAAAACATGGTGGGGAGAGGAGAAAATGCTGGTTACCAGCATTTTCTCCTTTTCCCACCATGTTTTCAAAAGCCTTCCCCTTCAGGGTCGTCAAAACTCTGGATTGTGTGGTAAAGGGTTAAACAGAGGATAACTAGTAACGACCATCTTGATGACAGTGTAGACAGGGAAGGGTATCATGGTGGTCAATTGAATTATTGCTCATTACAAGCAATTTTCTCTTTGCCACAATGTATTCCAAAAACATTTTTGGTAAACCATCATGGACCAGCCTAGAATTTTGTTGTTTAAGAGACTTAGAAGGGTCTGGGGATAAAAAGAGATAGATCATTTCTCCAGACTATTTATCCATGAAGCCAAACACTTGAAGGGCTTTTCGGATTCTTGAAATATCTTTGTAAATTCTTCTACCAGACAAATCAGTTTTTTGTGTCTCTCTCTTAAATTGCTTAACCCTTTGCCACACAATCCCAAGTTTTAACGACCCTGAAAGAGAAGGCTTTCGAAAACATTGTGGGAAAAGGAGAAAATGCTGGTTACCAGCATTTTTTCCTTTTCCCACAATGTTTTCAAAAGCCTTCCTTTTTAGGGTCATTAAAAGTCAGGATTGTGTGGTAAAGAGTTAAACCCCCTCCCCCCACATATCATTTAAACTACACTGATTTTTTTTGTTTGCCAAATGCTTTATACTCTTTACCAAACGACAAAATTTCAGACTGGTCTAAATTGAAAGCACTGGCAGACGACAAATTAGATATTGCTCAGATTGCGAGATTTGTCTTTCATAGTAACGACAAAGACATTGCTCAGATAGAGAGACTTGTCCGTGATAGTATAGAAACATGGTGTGAAAAGGAGAAAATGCTGGTTACCAGCATTTCTCCTTTTCCTACAATGTTTTCAAAAGCCTGTTTTTCCCTGGTCAGCAAAAGTCAGGATTGTTCAGTAAAAGCTTGATATGGACAAGTTTTGCTCTCTGGTAAAGAGTTACATATCCAAGGACAAAATAAGAAAATGTTGATTCACATTCCTGAGTGTCTGAGAGCTTTCAGACAAAACTATCGATTTTCCTCTAACTACATAACAAACTGACCGTCGCTTAAATGTCACAAACAGACAGCGTGCCCTCGACAATCTCACACTATCCAAGTCCAGTCAATATTACCAGTCTAGCAATTCTAACAAATCAATACTAAAAATATATATATTCCAGGGGGGAACCAGTCCAACATCACTATACGAAGGACACTGTATTATATTCAACCCTAAAAGCGCCTTTCACAACTATAGTTGCCTTTGTGGCCAGTGTACATCAAGATCTGACTGCATCAAATGTGTAGTCTGATCCCTGATCTACCATATCCACTTTGCAGAAACACCAACGCCAAAAAGTAACCACGCAGTTGCAACTGCCTGGGTCTTATTCTAGACTGAAGATGTCCACCGGGCTATTTGGCACTTTGAGGGTTCAAAGTAATTTCACCTTTGTTTTTTCCTCAAGTTGTTCGCACCGATTAGAATAAGCTAAATCCTGACAATTATTAACAAAAAAGATTGAATGGCGTTTTATGCTGCTTTCAACATTATTTCAGTCATATCACAGCGACAGCTCACCTATTCATGTATTTCCTGGATTTCACCAGTACTAGGCTAAGGTGCTGAAGTTTCTTGCCCACGGACACTCCCACAAAAAACTCAGTAGATCAGGCGGGGCTCGAACCCAGGACCTCCAGGCTACGAGTCCCACACTTTACCACTGAGCCACGCTGGACCCCCCGCCCCCTAAATAAATGAAATGCAATCAGTACTGGCAATGTAGGTATTGCAATTCTAAAGGTGTTTTTCTCCGACTATCTTGTAAGGAAGCTGACAGAGTAGATCCAAGATCAGACTGCATGTTTTGTGCAGTCTGATCTTAATTTACACTGCCAGCAGAAGTAAAATCAATTTGACTCTGCACTACAAAAAGGGTTTAATGTCACCCAAAAAATAAAACTTACTTGGAGCGATTTCATGACTGTTTTGATCAGGATCTTTTCCAAGCTGTCTGACAGCGTAGATCAATGATCAGACTGCATAACCTGTACAGTTACATCTTACCACAGTTCACAAAACCTTGTGTTGCCCCTTCAAAACTGAATTCTTTACCAAACAATCCCAAGTTTTAACGACTCTGTGAAAGAAAGCTTTTGAAAACATTGTGGGAAAGAGGAAGATGCTGGTAACCAGCATTTTTTCCTTTTCCGAAAATGCTTTCTACCCTTTCAAAGACAAATTCCATCATTTGAACAACATTTGAGTTGTTGGCTGCAAGTGTTTTGAATTTGTACAAGTTTAACATTTTGTTGTTTGATAGAAAGTTAAAATATCTGGTATGGTTGATTGATTGATTGATTGATTGATTGATTGATTAAATGACTGATTGATTGAATGGTGTTTTATGCTGCTTTCAACATTATTTCAGTATTTGGTGTGGTAACTGGTTAACACTTTACAAAATGACAAATTCTAGACTTGCCCAAGTTGAAATCATTTGCAGGCAACAGATTACATGTGACTTAAACATAGAAATTGGTGTCTGAACAGGTAGAAAACATTGCCTGAAAAGGAGAAAATGCTGGTTACCATCATTTTCTTATTTTCCCCACAATGTTTTCAAAAGCCTTCCCCATCAGGGTTGTTAAAACTTGGGATTGTGTGGTAAAAGGTTAAACATACAAGAACCCTTCGAAAGATATCGGATACCAAATCGGAAACTCTTCAGACATTATTAAGGTCGTAGCTCTTTTTACGCCTGTAGACTTGTCAATGAGTCATGTCATTTTATGCCTCCCTTTTTGGCATAGAATTGAACAAGTACTTATCCAGAAAGTCTGGCCTTGGTTTGTCCTAATGCAAGAAATTAAGACTTTTTAGCAAATTTTAGACCTTTTCATATTGAAAGCATTTGCAGATACCATATTTACATGTTGAAACCATTACCAGACAATCACGAGTTTTAATGACCCTGAAGGAGAAGGCTTTTGAAAACCCTGTGGGAAAAGGAGAAAATGCTGGTAACCAGCATTTTCTCCTATTCCCACAATGTTTTCTCCCATTTTAAAGACAGCAACCATCTTTTGAGCTAAATGCAATTGGTTGACTTCAAAAGCTTTGATGTTGGACGGGTCTAAAATTTTGTTGTGTGATAAAGGGTTAATGTGGCTTGCATGACAGGATTTGTCTTACCAACATTTTTGGCTTTCCTAATGTTTCCAAGAGCACTCTTCCTCCGGGCCATCAAAAGCACCAGATGATCAATGGAAAGAGCTTGTTTGTGTTGGGAGTTTAACGTCGATTTAACAGCTTGCGTCATATCACAGCGGTCAGTGCACCTATGCACGTGTTTCCTGGCTTTCTCACACCAGTACTGACACAACTTGCTTTTCAAGCCACTGGCTTGTTTTCTCACATGCATCAGCGGTGAGAGTCAAAACGTCGCCGGAAAGTAAGTTTGCCTCAACCGAGTATCGAACCTGCAACCACCAGGTCATGAGTCGGATACCCTAACCACTGAACTACCTGGCTGGGCCATGGAAAGTTAAACCCCTTAACACACAACAAAAAATTTGACTAGTCCATTTTGAAAACATTTGCAGATGACAAAATAAATTGTGGCTCAAAAATTGTAATTTGTTTCTGGAAGGATAGAACACCGTCAGAAAAGGAGGTTACCAGCATTTCGTCCTTTTCCCACAATGTTTTTAAAAGCTGTCTTTGTCAGGGTTGTTAAAATTTAGGGTTGTGTAGGAAAGTGTTAATCTCAGTTCATTCAGCATTGATGTGTGAAACGTTCTACAACATAACTCCGACAAGCCCAGCCCAGGTATCTCAGTGGTTAGCGGATCTGACTGGTGACCTTGTGGTTGTGGATTCAATACCCGATTATGGCAAACTTTCTTTTCGGCTATCTTTTACCCCTAATCTTTGGTGCATGTGAGAAAAGTGGTCAGTAACTTGGAAAGAAAGTTATGCCACTCCTGATGTGAGAAAAGGCAGGAAAAGCATGCATAGGTGCACTGACTGCCGTGATATGACCCAAACTGTTAAAATGGCATTAAACTCCAATACAAACAAACAAACAGAAATCAGACACTCATGCTTTACGGAAATCTTATCAGAACATGTATTTGTGGGAAGATGTGGGCAAGTCCAAAGGATGACACTAGTCATCAGAGCTCCAGACGGGGGGGAGTGATTTTGATTTCAAAATTGAAAATATTAATCACTCTCCACTAAACCCTATGTTATGAGTAAGCAGTACAATTGTCTCATCGAGACGATTCTTATGAGTACCCACAACTCACAACATAGGGTTTGGAATAGAAATAATGGATTTAGAATACTATCACTCCCTTTTATCTGGAGGTCTGAGTAATCAGCTGGAATTTTTCCATTTCCACAATCAAATCGATTTTTACTAACCCTTTACTAAACCATCACATGAGAAAAGCAGGTTTTCAAAGACAGTGCTTCCCACAATGTTTTCTGCCCTTTCCAAGACAGCTTCCATTAAACCTTTACCAGACGACAAAATTTTAGCCTTATCCAAATTCAAAGCATTTGCAGACAACAAATGGTACAGTTTTCTCTTGACTGGGTAGGAAACATTGTGGGAAAAGGAGAAAATGCTGGTTACCAGCATTTTCTCCTTTTCCTACAATGTTTTCAAGAGCCTTCTTCCTTAGGGTCTTTAAAAGTCAGGATTGTGCGGTAAAGGGTAAACTGAGTTATATTTGATTTGTCATATAAAAATGTTTTCAACTTGCACAAGTCTAAGATCTGATTGTCTGGGAAAGGATTTAGAAATGCACACAGCAACCTACTGCAGAGTAGTAACACTCATCTCTAACAGGGCTTTGTCTAGACTGTCAGATCATGTGACTGGACTGATCAATTAAATTTTGTGGATGTTTTCACTTGTTTTTTCGAGATTTTGTCATTTAATTTGTTATCTACCCTATGACTAAAGCAAAAATTTAGCTTCAACTCTTTAAGAGAAAACAAAAGTTTAGACTTATCAAGATTAAAACTCTTTACAGATGACAATTTTGATATGGCTTATATACTGGGACTTGTCTTTTGAAAGAGTAGAAATCATTGTGGGAAAAGGAGAAAATGCTGGTTAACAGCATTTTCTCCTTTTCCCACAATGATTTCAAAAGCAGTCTTTGTCAGGGTTGCTAAAACTTGGGACTGTTTCATGAAGAGTTGAAAATCTAACATCGGTACAGGCTCAATGATTAACTCTTTACCAAACGACAAAATTTTAGACCAGTCCAAATTGAAAGCATTTGCAGATGACAAATGTACCTGACAAATTGAAATTTGTTTTTGGAAGGATAGAAAACATTCTGGGAAAAGGAGAAAATGCTGGTTACCAGCATTTTCTCCTTTTCCCCAAAATGTTTTCAAAAGGCCTCTTTCTCATGGTCGTGAAAACTCGGGATTGTGTGGTAACGGGTTAAATAAACATGTGTTTTTCCTACAAATGGAAGAAAGCTTTTGAAAATATTGTTGGACAAAGAAGAAAATTCTGGTTACCAGCACTTTCTCCTTGTACCACATGTTTTCCACTCTATGGAAGGAAATTCCATCATTTGAGCCAGGTATAATTTTTTTGACTGCAATTAATTCTTTCATTACGGACAAGTGTACAACTTTGTCCGGTAAAAAATGAACTCTTGACAAAAAAGATGTTGCTCTCAAAAAAAAAAAAGCAATGATTCTATTCCACTTGTTTCAGTTTTCTCCGTCTCTTCAAATTTCATTTGCCCATTAATTTAGCCACTGGCTGTCTGTTCAAATTCCTGCCATCTTGAGAGTCAGTCCAAAACTTTACGTGTAAGGAAACAGGATAGTACTGACCGAGGCTGAGTTCTCTTCCGTACAAGAGCAATTTTATATTCTGTCTGTCGTTTTATTGGTTAATCAATTAGTCTATCCAGACCCAGTCTGTCATAAATTAACCGTTTACCAAATGATTCTTCATTTTAAAGGCCTTGAAGAAGAACACGTTCAAAAATACGTAGGAAAAAGGAAAGAATTCTGGTAACCAGCAGTTTCTCCTTTTCCCACAAGGTTCTCTACGCCTTCAAGGACAAACCCAATCATTTGAGTCACGTTTAACTTGTCTGCAAAAAGTTTCACTATGGAAGAGTCTAAACTCTGTACCAGCGACAAAATTTTAGGGAAGTCCAAATTGAATGCATTTACAGATGACAAAATAAACTTGATTCCAAAATTGAAAGTTGTTTTTGGAAGGGTAGAAAACATTGTGAGAAAAAGAAAAAATGCTAGACGCCAATGTTTTCAAAAGCTGGTCAACAATGTTTTCAAAGGGATTTTTTCCCAGCCTCATTGAAAGGCAGGATTGTGTGGTAAAAGGTTAAGTTTTGTTGTCTTGCATAGGGTAAATCCTCTCTTTTCTCACAATTTTATTCTTGTCTGATAGAATTTTTTCTCCTTTTCAAGCTGCTGGACACTTTTATCTGCAGTTGTAATGAACAAGAGGATGAGGGTTTTTTGAAACAGTGGGAAAAGAAGAAAAATGTTGATAACCAACATTGTCTCCTTTTCTTACAACATTTTCTAGCCTTTAAAAGATGAATGCTAATATTACATGTTCTCTACTATAATTTTTCAACAAATGCTTCTAATTTTGACAAGTAAAAAATGTTGTCGTTTTTATAGGATTTACGCTTAGATTGCCTAAAGTAGAACTTTTCAGTTATTTTTACAGACATTGCAGATTCTTAAATTTGCCGGTACTTTCTGTGATATGTGATTTCTGTTTCTCCCACAATGTTCTCTGTACTATCAAAATAATTCTCAAAAGCTTACTAAAACATCCTTTTTGAGAAATATGTGCAATAAATCCACTTGCTAGATACGGTAAGAACAACCTTTAACTCTTCATCATTCAATCCCATGTTTTAACCCTTTACCGCACAATTCCGACTTTTAACGACCCTAGGAAAAAAGCCTTTTGAAAACATTGTGGGAAAAGGAGAAAATGCTGGTAACCAGTTCTGTCTCCTTTCTCCACAAACCCTATCAAAGACAAATTCCATCAATTATAGCAAGGTTTGACTCTTTTAACTCTTTACCACACAATCCCAACTTTTAACGACCCTCAGGAAAAAGCCCTTTGAAAACATTGTGGAAAAAGGAGAAAATGCTGGTAACCAGCATTTTCTCCTTTTCCCACAATGTTTCCTACATTTCCTAAACCAAAACTAATTTTTGTGTCGGGTTTATTTTGTTGTCTGCAAATGCTTTGAATTTGGACCAGTCTAAAATTTTGTCGTTTGGTAAAGAGTTAAAACACAGCAAAATTTTAGACTGGTCCGCATCAAAAGCATTTGCAGACAACAAGATGTAGCTACAATGAAAGATTTGTCTTTCGAAGCATACAAAACATTGTGGGTAAAAGGAGCAAAAGCTGGTTACCAGCATTTTCTCCTTTTCCCACAATATTTTCAAAAGTCTTTTTCCACAGGGACAATAAAGGTCTGGATTATGTGGTTAAAGGTTAACTTGTCAACTGGAACTGCTATCAATTTGGACCATTTAAAAATGTGTCATTCGGTACAGAGTTAAGTCTTTACCAGAGCATAAATTTATGGGTTCTATACATGGCAATTTCAGGGAAAAAACTGCCTTATGTGATCAGATTTGTATTCAAAGGGGAAAAAAAACCCGTAGTGTAGCTCAAGGGGAAATAAACTGGCAACTCTCTTTGTCTCACAATATTTCTAAAAGCCCTCTTCCTCAATGTCGTAAAAACACAGACCGACCGCGTAAAGGGTTAATGGCTTTCGAGGAAATTTATTTCTTCCTTAAGTAGTAGACAGAGGAAATCGAAACCACTGAATTTCAATTTGTTTCCGCCTGCCGTCGATGAATATTTCCATCTGTAACAGCTTATAGAGTTAACACTGTCTCGATTTAAATGAAAGTGTTATCAAATTGTAGATGGAAAATTTTAAACTGGATCATTTCAGTATGAGAATCCCTATCCTATCTGTGGCTTAACCCTTTACCACACAATCCCGACCTTAAATGACCTCGAGAAAAAAGCTTTTGAAAATATGGTGGGAAAAGGAGAAAATGCTGGTCACCAGCATTTTCTCCTTTTCTCACAATGTTTTCTACCCTTCCCAAAACAAATTTCAGTTTTTGAGTTACGTTTATTTTGTCATCTGTACATGCTTTCAATTTGGACTAGTCTAAAATCTTGTCGTTTGGTAGTTACCTCTTTAGCAAACGACAAATTCTAGACCCTTCAAAATTGAAAGCATCTGCAGATGACAAAACTGAAAGTGACACAAATGAAACCTAAGTTCTTTGATAAGGTAGAAAACATGAAGGGAAAAGGAGAAAATGCTGGTTACTGGCATTTTCTCCTTTTCCCAACATGTTTTCAAATGCCTTCTCCTTCTGGGTTGTTAAAACTTGGGATTGTGTGGTATAGAGTTAACTCTTTACCACACAATCCCAACTTTTAATGACCCTGAGAAAGAAGCCTTTTGAAAACATTGTGGGAAAAGAAGAAAATGCTGGTTACCAGCATTTTCTTCTTTTCCCACAATGTTTTCTTCCCTTCCCAAAACAAATTTCAATTTTTGAGTCACATTTAATTTGTTGTCTGCAATTGTTTTCAATTTGGACCATTCTAAAATTTTGTCGTTTGGTAAAGAGTTAATCTATTCACATCTCACTCAACTAATCATTTAACTCTTTACCAAACGACGATATTTAAGACGTGTCCAAATTGAAAGCAATTGCAGACGACAATTTTAATGTGGCTCAAATGATGGAATTTGTCTTTGATAGAGTAGAAAATATTGTGGGAAAAGAAGAATGCTGGTTACCAGCATTTTCTCCTTTTCCTACAATGTTTTCAAAAGTCCTCTTCCACAGGTGTTAAAATTCGGGATTGTGTGGTAAAGGGTTAACCTTTTTCCAAACATTACAGTGTTGTTACAGAGAGAGGGCTTCTGGCAAAACTGTAAGAAAAGGAGAAAATACTGGTAACCAGCATTTTCTCCTTATCTCACGATGTCTTTTGCCCTTTCAAAGACAAATACCATTATTCAAGCCATGTTTAACATATTATTGTCTGCAAATGCATCCAATCTGGTAACTCAAAAAAGTTTTTGTGATCTGATGAACTCTTTACCACACAATCCCGAGTTTTAACAATTGTGTGCCATTTGATCCCAGTTCTTCCGTTCGCATTACAAACCCTCATAAACAAGAACGGTATTTCCTAGACAAAACCTGCATATCCATGTTTTCAGGCTGTGATTAGCAAAGTATCACCCAATATGTCAGACAGGGTAGATCAGACTGTATGTTCCGTCCAGTTTGATCTTGATCTATGAAGCAAAAGAAGCTTAAGTTCATTTTAGCATCAAATTAACTCTTTACCAAAGAAAAAAAATTCAAACTGGTCCAAATTGAGAGCATTTGCAGAGGACAAATTAAACATGTTTTAACCCGTCGGCTGCTAATTACAACTTCTTGCAGACAGCGTAGATCTAGATCAGACTGCACAGAACATACAGTCTGATCTTGGATCTACAGTCTAGTAAGGAGATATTTTTTCTCCAAAAATGTCTTTGAGACAGGAAAATTTGGTGTTGTACTATTTTGAAAATTTAATTTCTTTTATTTAGCAGGATAAGGGTTAAATGATAAGATTCATCTATGGAATAACAAAAAACAGTGGGAAAAGGATAAAATGCTGGTGACCATTAAATCACCAAATCTTTGAAAAAGGGTTAAAGGAGAGGAGCTAATTCAACTTTATAAGATAACTTGCCTGAAGTCTTTGAGAGGCCAGCTAGGGTTGTCTCCCTTGATTACCGTAAGTAGGCGGACATCATCAACCTGCAGGAATGTTCTGTCTGAAAAACAAATTGTAACATTATGCTTTACATATTTAACTCTGTACCATGTCCAGCATTTTCTCCTTTTTTCACATTGTTTTCTAACCCTTCAATGACAATCACAACCACCTGATTCAAATTTGTTGTTTGCAAATGCTTTGAGTTTGGACCAGTCTAACACTTTGTTCTGTGATAAAGAGTCAAGCAAGCAGGTCTAGAGGTGAGGAGGTTACACAGTATGGTTATATTTCCCACTACTTGCATAAATAATTTACACAGGTGTATAGACGTAACAAAATTTGGGTGTTTGGGTGTACCCGAATACCTTACCCTTATAGCCCTGAACCTGGATTACGTTGCTTAACCCTTTACAAAACGATAAATTTTAGACTGGTCCAGATTGAAAGAGTTTGCAGACGACAATTTTGAATTTGATGTAAAGGGCAGAAAGTTCTCAAGAAGGGTAGAAAACACTGTGGGAAAAAGAGAAATTGCTCGTTACGAGCAATTTCTCCTTTTCCCACAGTGTTTTCAAAAGACTTGTACTGAAGACACATGAAAACCAGGGCTTGTTTGGGAAAGGGTTAACCCTTTACCAAACAACAAAATCTTAGCCTTATCCAAATTGAAAGCATTTGCATAGGACAATTTCAATGTGGCTCAAATGGTATAATTTTTCTTTAATATAGTAGAAAACATTGTGGGAAAAGGAGAAAATGCTGGTTACCAGCGTTTTCTGCTTTTCCCAGAACGTTTTCAAAAGGCTTCTTTCCCAGAGTCGTTAAAAGGCGGCATTATGCAGTAAAGAGTTAAGGTGACATAGTCAAGATCAGGCTGCAGAGAACTTGCTTCATGTGATTGTTGATTTTCAAAGTCTGCTTCTTACCGATCTCCGACTAAACAGCCGTAAAGTAGGTTGTTTGTTTTCTACCTCATCACAAACAAAAATGATCATTTGAGCTACCATTTGATTTGTCTTCTGCAAATGCATTCCATTTGGTCGAGTCCAAAATTTTGTCTTTGGTATAGAATTAAACAAAAAGATTTTCAGACATTGTTGCAAAAGTAGGCATTGCTTGTCACAAGCAACTTCTCCTTTTGCAACGATTTTTCCACAAGTTGTCGGCTGCAAGTTACACACAAAAGCGTCTACTGTAGATAATATCGTCAAGCATGAGGTATCAATACTATCAACAGATGTTAACCCCTATACGACTAAATAACTTCTATAAATCTTTCAAGACGATAGTAAAAACCCGAATACTGTTATTTCAAACTTACTTCTTTGGAGAACAATATCTCCTAACCGGATAATGTAGATCCAAGATCAGACTGCACATTCTGTGCAGTCTGATCTTGATCTACTCTGTCCGCAAAAGGTCACCGAGTCGTGTTAGCAGATTAACCCTTTACAAGACGACAAGATTTTAGCCTTGTCGAAATTGAAAGCATTTGCAGACAACAATTTCAATGTGGCTCAAATGGCGGAATTTTCTATTGATAGGGTAGAAAACATTGTGGGAAAAGGAGAAAATGCTGGTTACCAGCATTTTCTCCTTTTCCCACAATGTTTTCAAAAGGCTTCTTTCCAAGGGGCGTTAAAAGGCGGCATTGTGCAGTAAAGGGTTAAGAGTTAAAATGAAATGTGTTTTTATTTTTATACATAAACTTGTCTGTACTAAACCAGACAGACTGCCATGTATATTTTATCCATGGTAGGTAAACCACTAGGTAGACGACACAGACATTCAACGATAGACACGCTTTGTTGCGCTTCACTTCCACTCCTTTAGAGTTCATACAGTTTTCAATCTTATTACAATTTACACCGCTACACGACATTGCTTTCAAAAATGGGTTTTCGTCGAAATCCATGTATGTTTTAAAAATACTGATTGCTATAATTCCTAGAATCTGAACTCTTTGTAACCAGGACACCAAATTTTAGACTGGTCCATATACAAAAATCTGCAGAAAACAGAATCTGGCTCTAAGGGGATGAAATCATAGCAGGAAACTGAGAAAATTCTAGTCACCAGCATTTTGTCCCTTAAAATTTGAAATTTGGGGTTCTGCGTAGCTCAGTGGTGGACCATGGGACTCGTAATCTGGAGGCCTCGGGTTCGAACTGCGCCTGATCCGCTGGGTTTTTCGAGGGAGTATCCTTGGGCAGGACACTTTAGAGCCCTAGCCCAGTACTGCTGGAACCAAGGAAATACATGAATATGAGCTGTCACTGTGATATGACTGAAATAATGTTGAAAGTAGCGTAAAACACTGTTCAATCAATCAATCAAATTTGGGATTTTATGGTAACAAGGGTCAAATTCTTCATTTGCAACAGCAGTTGTAATTGGCCTTAGTAATAATTGCAAAGCAAAACAAGCTCTGGAGTCCCAAGATACACATATCAAAGATACCATGGAAGAAACTTCCATTTCGTCTTGAACATGTAAAATTTCAGCCGAATCAAACTGGGAGACTAGAAGAGACAAGCACACAAATCAACGATAGAATACAATACATAAAGGGGTATAACTCTGACAGTATTCATTTCAAGAGAAAATGCTGCAGCTAGACAATGGCATACATACCAATGACTCCTGTAAAGCTGGGCAGAACCAGGGCAAACTGGTGACATAACTCCCATGAAACTCATTACAGAGATCCAAACTTGACCAAAAACTCTGAGACGGAGAGAGATGGTGTTGTTCCAAGACACAACTCACCTGCGATGACATGAGATGTTCTGTCAAAAAGGAGGGCCTAGAAAATGCAGGTGACAAGTATTAACCCTTAAGCTGCTAAGCATGACTCACTGACCTTTTGCGGACAGTGTGGATCAAGATCAGACTGCACAGAACATATATTTTTCAGGAGATATTTTTCAGCCCAAAATACCTATGAAAAAGCAAAAATTTGGTTTCTACTATTGGCTTGCAATTTCCGTTTCATTTATTTAGCAGCTTAAGGGTTAACTCTTTTCCCATAATGTCCACTACCCTTTCAAGGACAAATCACATCGTCGAGTTTTGTTATGTGACAGAACAAATGGTGTTTCATGCCACTTTCAATATTATTTCAGTAATAAATATCAAGGTGACAGCTCATACAATAATTCATATATGTCTTGGGTTTCACCAGTGCTAGGCTGGAGCTCTGAAGTTTCTTACCCAAGGATACTCCCATCAAAAGCCTAGTGCTTTGAGTAAGGATCAAACTAAGGACCTCCTGGTTACAATTCCTACACTTTACCACTGAGCCACGTAGAAGCCCTCATCACCTGCAAATGCTCTCAATATAGACAAGTCAACTTTTTTTCTTTCGCTAGAAAGAATTTAATCCTGTATCACACAATCCCGAGTTTTAACGACCTTGAGGAAGAAGCCTTTTGAAAACATTGTGGGAAAAGGAGAAAATGCTGGTAACCAGCATTTTCTCCTTTTCCCACAATGTTTTCTAACCTTTCAGAAAAAAATGCAATAATTCCAGCAACATTTAATTTGTTGTCTGCAAATGCTTTCAATTTGGACCAGTAATATACCAAAATATTGTCGTTTCGTTTCATTTCGTAAAGAGTTAAAAAAAAGTGGCTTTTTTTCAGAAGGTTCAATCAAATCTATTTCTTTCAAGTTTTATCAGGCATCAACTCAACGTGAATAGAAGTATTGATTATTGATTTATGGTCTGGCTGAAAGGCTGGAAACATAAAAAAGTCTGGGATGGCTTATCAACAACTCTATCATTTACAGCTACTGGATAAAACCTAGGTTTTCCCAGCACAAACTGTTGCTTCTGCAGAAAGTGTACATACAAAATCCCTTTGCTGCAATGTTTTCCCATGTTTACATGTATCAAACATTGATTCGTGTTGACAAGAGCTTCAGATAAGAGGGAGTGATGGTACTCTAAATCTATCATTTCTCTTCCAAACCCTATGTTTTGAGTACCATAACATATGGTTTATTGGAGAATAACTAATATTTTCAATTTTGAGATCAAAATCACTCCCTCTATCTGGAACTCCGCTGTTGACCATCAGTAATTCAAAGTTGCTAGCATTAAACCTTTACCAGACAACAAAATTTTAGGCTGGTCGAAAGTGGAAAGCATTTGCAGACCACAAAATAAATCTGACCCAAAAATTGGAATTTGCTTTGGGAGGGATAGAAAACATTGTGGGAAAAGGAGAAAATGCTGGTAACCAGCATTTTCTCCTTTTCCCACAATGTTTTCATAAGGCCTTTTTCTAAGGGTCATTAAAACTCCGGATTGTGTGGTAAAGAGTTATGCTACATTTTACTGTTGGTGTCAAGATGTTAGCCCTGTGAAACTGCCAAAACAACAGCATGCGTGCAATGAACTATCAACAATTCAATCATGATTGGCAATGATGTAGACATATAAAAATACTTCACGCCACAGGTCTGCGGTAGATAAAAATAGACATCTCCTATCTTTCTCAGACACAATACAATTAACCCTTCACCACGCAATCCTCAGTTTTCACTTAGAAGCTTGAAGATTCGATTCAAAGCCTCACCCGATTCCTTATTTATAATAAGGATGACACCCCAGTTTCTGGAAAGGGGCAGGGTCCTGTGTAGCTCAGTGGTAAAGTATAGAACTTGCAACCTAGAGGCCCCAGGTTTAAGCCTCACTGGATTCAACTGGTTTTTTCGTGGGAGTGTCCTTGGGCAAGACACTTCAGAGCCCTAGCTAGTTCTGGTGAAACCCAAGAAATACATGAAAAGAGCCCCAGATTGAGGGAGTGATTTTGATTTCAAAATTGAAAATATCAATTATTATTCTTCACTAAATCCTATGTTATGGGTACTCATTAGAATCGTCTCATCGAGATGATTCTAATGAGTACCCACAACATAGGGTTTGGAAGAGAAATAATGGATTTAGAATGTCATCACTCCCTCTTATCTGTAGCTCTGCATGAATATGGGAGGTAACTGTGACACAACTGCAGTAATATTAACCCTTTATAACACAATCCCGACTTTTAACGACCCTGAGGAATAAGTCTTTTGAAAACATTGTGGGAAAAGGAGAAAATGCAGGAAACCAGCATTTTCTCCTATTCCCACAATGTTTTCTACCCTATCAAAGACACATACCTTCATTCCAGCCACGTTTAAATTGTCGTCTGCAAATGCTTTCAATTTGGATAAGTGTATATTTTTGTCGTGTGGTAAGGATTTAAAAGCAGCATAAAATACCATTCAATCAAGAAAAGGGTTTCAAATGATCTACATTCAGGATTTTAAAAAGAATGGTTATGACACATATTTCACAGGCAGAATTCTATTTATAAATCATTCTACCTGTCTGTGAAATCTACCTGTATAAACACAGACTTCACCCAGTAACCTTGATAATGTCAATACCATATGGGGAAAAATACAGTCTAGTAAACTTGATCCTTCCAAGAGACATATACTTGCTGCAATTTAAAAAAAAAACAACTATGAAAAACCGGTGAAAAATAGAGAAATGGGTTGCCATTGAGCAATTTCTGCATTTGTCACATTTGATCATTCTCTTGCCTTTTTGATTTTGACAGTGGTTTCAACCCTTTACCAAACGACAAACTGAATGTGAATCAAATGATGGAACTTGTCTTTGATAGGGTAGAAAACATTGTGGGAAAAGCAACCAGCATTTTCTCCTTTTCCCACAATGTTTTCAAAAGGCTTCTCCCTCGGGGTCGTTGAACTTTGGATCGTGTGGTAAAGAGTTAATTTTCATCAAAGCAAACTTTTCAGATCATGTTTCAGATGACAAAGTTTTGAAAGGATTTGCAGACAACCATTCAAATAAGCTCAAATGATGGATTTTCTCTTCAACAGGTTAGAAAAAATATTGCAGGCTAAAAGGAGGAAATGCCAGTTTCCTCTTCTTCTCCCCCACCCTTTACAATGTTTTCTAAAAACTTCCTTCCTCAGTGGCATAAAAAACACAGGATTGTTAGGTAAAGGGTGGGAAGAATATTTGAGACTCATTCAAAATGGCCCAGACAAGCAGGGCATGACCTAACCCTTCATGTCTGGTTTAGATTTAACTCCTGCTTTTTTTTTTAAAACAATACTTTTCAAACAACATTTCAAAAACAATTAGTAAAAACTTCTGAACTGATGATCAAATTGATATTCAATGCAACAGTTTTTTTAACACATCAATTCCAAACCCATTAAAACATAATGCTGGAGAAGTTTTGTTGCTATTTTCTGATCAGCAGGTATTTTTAACCCTTAGAGCGCCGAATAAACTTGCTAGACATTTTCACCCAAGAAATACGACCCAAGTAATTCCAATTTCATGGTTGCTTTTGTCTACAGTGATTCAGCAAAGCCGACAGCGTAGATCAAAGATCAGGCTGCACATTTTGTGCAGCCTTATCTTGATCTACACTGACCGCAAATGTAACCATAGTCATGTAAGGCACTTTTAAGGTTTTAACAAAGTGTGTTTGTCAGATTTATCTATTTTTGATGATGTCATTCAATATAACATGCTCATTAAATGTGTGTTTTCCTCAGGCAGAAGACATATCACAGAATTCCGTATATCCTGTTACCTCTTGAAACAAATATACAACTTTCAAAAAGATTCCATATCAAATATTACTGCAGCAAGTGCACCTCCCATGTTCTCCTGGGGTTTCTTTTAAAAGTATTTCGCACAATATTCTTCCAAAGGCACAAGATGGTTTCTAACATAACCATCATTGAAACAATGATCAGCAGTGACAGAGGAATGAATCCTGTTCCAATGACTATCATTAACCCTCTGAAGGAAATTGGCCAAGCCAGAGATTCATACCAACAACCCCCTATTTTCAAGTCCTGGACACTGCTGACTGCGCTATCAGGGCTCGGCATGGGGAAAGGAGAAAATGCTGGTAACCAGCGTTTTTGTCATTTTACCACAATGCTTTCTATCCTTTCAGTGACAAATCCCACTTTTTGAGCCATATTTTTTTTGTCGTCTGCAAATGCTTTCAATATTGACCACTCAATTTTTTTTTCTTACTGGTATAATTTAATACTCAATTTTTTAACCCTTTACCACACAATGACATTTGTAAACGACCCTGGGAAAGAGGCCTTTTGAAAACATTGACATCTGCAACAGCTTTCAATGCTGGTAACCAGCATTTTCCCCTTTTCCCACAATGTGTTCTACCCTATCAAAGAAAGACTGCACTATTTGAGCCACACCGAAATTGTCATCTGCAACAGCTTTCAATTTGGACAAGGCTACAATTTTGTTGTCTTGTAAAGGGTTAAATATATTAGCTAATTTGCAATTATTGCTGGTACAGACATGCTGCTGTAAAAAAAGATGAAGCAGCAGGTTTTATAAGCTCAAACAATCAATTTTACTTGCTGCAGCACCTTTTTCATGTACTTTACTCGTTCTCTATCAGAGGTTTTAATTTTGTGCATAATCTGAGCCCACCCGGGTAGCTCTGTGGTTAGCGTATCCGACTCGTGACCTGGTTTTTGCAAGTTCGATACCTGGTTGAGGCAAACTTTCTTTCCGACGTTTTTTTGCCTCTCACCTCTGCTGAGTCAGTGACTTGGAAAGAAAGCTGTGTCACTAGTGTGAGAAAGCCAGAAAACGCATGCATAGATGCACTGACCGCCGTGATATCACCAAAGCTGTTAAAACGGCATTCAACTCCAATACAAACAAAGCATAATCTGAGATTTGTTTTGGTAAATGAATCTTCTGCAACAATAGTCATAAATACTTGCAAATTCAGATGTGGCCACAAGGGTTTATAAAAACTCGCTGTTGGAAAATGAATGAATCACAGGCAAAAATCAACCTTATTTCTCCATTCACCTAGTCATTTTTAACTGTTTACGAACAACAAAATATTGGAGTGTTAAACTGAAAGCATTTGCAGACAGCTAATAAATGTGATTCAAAACTTGTTATTTGTTTTTGGAGGGGTAAAAAACATTGTGGAAAAAAAAAGAATACTGGTTACCAGCATTTTTTTCCCACAACTTTTTCAAAAGTATTCTTTCACAGGGTCGTTAAAAGTTGGGACTGGATGGTAAAGGGTCAAAAAACTATGCTTTTCAGGTGAATCTTTATGAAGAAAAGGGATACAAACGCTTATGAATATTCACCCACTTAGCAGCGATCAAATTTAACAGCAATCAAATTTACAACTGCTTTTTTCTTGAGATCTCGATAAAAAGTCCTGCCATGCCTCATTCTTAAACCGTAATTCAAACCTATGCAGTAGGTACTTACTAGAATTGTCTAAGTAACAATTGTAATGAATAACCATTGCAAAGGTTTCAGTGAAGAAATTAAAAAAAGTCAAAAACTATTACATTTTCCTAAGTTTTTGCAGAACAACAAAGTTTTAGTCCTGTCCATATTGACAGGATTAAATTAACAGGCAACAAAATAAATGTAGCTCAAATGACACAATATGCCTTGGAAATGGACAGAAAACAGTATGGAAAAGGGGAAAATGCTGGTATGCAGCATTTGCTCCTTCTCCCAGAATTTTTTTAAAAGCCCTGCTCCACAAGGTCATTACTACCTGGAATCTTCTCATGAAGGAGTAAACTATTTGTGATATGCAATGTCATCCTATACCTTTGCTGCAAGATACTAGCCCTTAACTCTTTACCACACGACAAAATTTTAGACTGGTCCAAATTGAAAGCGTTTGCAGACGACAAAATAAATGCAAATGAAAAAGTAAAACTTGTTTTGGGAGGGGTAGAAAACATTGTGGGAAAAGGAGAAAATGCTGGTTACCAGCATTTTCTCCTTTTCCCACAATGTTTTCAAAAGGCTTCTTTCTCAGGGTCGTTAAAAGTCGGGATTGTGTCGTAAAGAGTTAACCCTTTACTGCACAATGACGCCTTTTGACACCCCTGGGAAAGAGGCCTTTTGAAAACATTGTGGGAAAAGGAGAAAATGCTGGTAACCAGCATTTTCTCCTTTTCCCACAATGTTTTCTACCCCATCAAAGCAAAGTTGCACCATTTGAGCCACACTGAAATTGTCGTCTGCAAATGCGTTCAATTTGGACAAGGCTAAAGTTTTGTCGTCTGGTAAAGGGTTAAAGCACCTTTCACAACTATAGTTGCCTTTGTGGCCAGAGTAGATCAAGACCAGACTGCACAAAATGTGCAGCCTGATCTTTATCTACACTATCTGCTTTGCCGAGACTATTGACAGTAGCAACCTTCAAATTGCAATTAAGGTATTTGATTCTTATTTCTACAATCAAAGTGTCTGATTGGTTTACTAGGCACTTCAACTCTTTACCAAACGACAAAATTTTGGACTCAAACAAATTGAAAGTATTTCCAGACGACAAATTTAATGAAGTTCAAAATTAATGATGATTCCTGTCCTTAACCCTTTACCAGATGACAAAATTTTAGCCTTGTCCAAATCGAAAGCATTTGCAGACGACAATTTCAATGTGGTTCAAATGATGCATTTTTTCTTTGATAGGGTAGAAAACATTGTGGGAAAAGGAGAAAATGCTGGTTACCAGCATTTTCTCCTTTACGCACTATGTTTTCAAAAGCCCTCTTCTTCAGGGTCGTTAAAAGTCGGGACTGTGTGGTAAGGGGTTAAGCGTTAATATAGGATAATATTCAAACATAAGGGTGTTTGCTTTTTTATAAATCACTTTATCTCTGCCCGCACCTGCAGTTGCATTGTGGATCCGTATCATGTTACGCAAGAGTTCAGGAGTGTCGTTTCTGGATGGTCATATCCTCATTTCTGTCGCACAGTTATCTAGGGGCTTTCATCAAAGGCAGATATATCATTAATCACAGTCTGTGCTCTCTTAATAGTGAGTTTAATGCTCTCTTAACTCTCTACCAAAACAATCCTTGGTTTTCACGACCCCCGGAATGAAGGCTTTTGAAAACATTGTGGGAAAAGGAGAAGATGCTGGTGACCAGCATTTTCTCCTTTTCCCACAATGTTTTCTATCCTATCAGAGAGCTTCAGCTCATTTATACCAAATTTGAATGTGATATCTGCAGATGTTTTAATTTTAAATCGTCTTAAATTTGTCGTTTGGGAAAGGGTTAACTCTCTACCAAATGACAAAATTTTAGACTTGTCCAAATTGAAAGCATTTTCAGACGACAAAAAGAAACTGACTCAAATATTGAAATTTGTTTTGGGAAGGGTAGAAAACATTATGGGAAAATGAGAAAATGCTGGTCACCAGCATTTTCTCATTTTCCCACAATGTTTTCAAGAGGCTTCTTACTCAGGGTCGTTAAAAGTCGGGATTTGGCGTCCATGATTACCAAATGGAGATCGGAGAGACATATCGTCGCCTATGGTTGGATAATTGGATGCAAGTATCCAAAGAATGACTGCATAACATTCATAAACCAATTGTTTCTGGTTTTGCGGTAAAATTGAACCGGTGTCGCAGTACAATTACCAACGCATGAAATATTTTCGATATAAACAACGCGATCGATTTTTCAAAGATCCAGCAAAAACAACTGATTAAAGGCCAATTTCAACCGATGTTTTTGATCGGCAATCGGCTTTAAATGAAAACCCTGTTATGTGATGACTTGCTTGGCATAATGCATCACAGAGATGCATAAAACCCCCCTTTTGCCTGAGCCCTACTCATATATATCTAGTTGTTTGATTAATGCTCTGTAACCCTTTCCCAAACAACAAATTTTGGACTGGTCCAAATTGAAAGAGTTTGCAAACGACAATTTTAAACTTGATGAAAATGGTAGAAAGGTCTCAAAAAAAGGGTAGAAAACACTGTGGTAAAAGGAGAAATTGCTTGTTACAAGCAATTTCTCCTTTTCCCACAGTGTTTTCAAAAGACTTGTACTTTAGACACGTGAAAACGAGAAAACCAGGGCTTGTTTGGGAAAGGGTTAATGGGCTTTCACAGTGTAGGATAGCTGTTCAAAGCTAATGTGCATTCTGCAAAATTATGTTGCAGTTCAAAGGGAGATAATTCTGTAAATTTTAACATCTTAAAATAATGTCTTGCACATCTACAGTGTGTTGTTGTCAGTTGTTGTTAATGATAGTACAAAGTTTCAAGACAATGACAGCAAAAAAGAGAGAGAGAGAGAGAGAGTTTTGCAATCTGAAATGCCTCTGTGCAGGCAGACAGACTGACAGAATCACTGACAGACTGATGGACCAATGGAAGTTTTCCAGTAAACACCCCCATTTGTTTAACTCTCTACCACATGACAAAATTTTGGACTTGTCCAAATTGAAAGCATATGCAGATGACAACATAAACATGATTCAAAAATTGACATTTGTGTGTGGAAGGATAGAAAACATTGTGGTTACCAGCATTTTCTCCTTTTCCCACACTGTTTTCAAAAGCTTTCTTTTTCAGGGTCGTTAAAAATCAGGATTGTGTGGTAAAGGGTTAACATGGGTATGAAAAGGCTCTATACTGAACTTGAAACAAAAAGAACACGAGCACTGCATGCAGATGCAAATGCTTGGCTGCAGCTGCTTTTCGAATTTCAAACTGGTACAAATGATCAGAAGGGTAGAAAACATTGTGGGAAAAGGAGAAAATGCTGGTTACCAGCATTTCCTCCTTTTCCCCACGGTATTTTCTTCCCTATTAAAGTCAAAACTTGTGTTATCTTGGTCTCACTTATGATGTTAAATGCTTTGAGTTGGGACAAGCCTAAAATTTGAGTGGCTGTTAAAGGATGAACTCTTTACCACACAATCCTGACTTTAAACGACCCTGTGGAAGATATCTTTTGAAAATATTGTGGGAAAAGGAGAAAATGCTGGTAACCAGCATTTTCTCCTTGTCCCACAATATTTTCTACCCTTTCAAAGAGAAATCCATCAATTGAGCCACATTTAAATTGTCATCTGCAAAAGCTTTCAATTTGGACAAGTCTATATTTTTGTCGTTTGGTAAAGGGTTAAGGTTAAACTGAAACTGACCACTAATACCAACTAAAGGGTAAACACAGTCATCACTTTATATGATAAACATCTGGTTGCCATGTCACCAGACCATGTGACCTATTTCTCGCTGTCCAGGTCAACAGCACTTGAGATATCAGACCACTTTAGGGAACCTTTCACATTGTGTGCAGTGTTCCTGATTTGTCCCACACGTAAAAGCATGAAAAACAGGTATCAAAAAGGGAATAATATGACACACACAATAACAGGTTTGCACAGAAAAATTGAGGCAGACAGAGAAAACAGCAATATGAACAAATTTCCTATTGTTGACAATGTTTCAAAATCACATTGGAGTATCAAAGAGGACAACTGGTATAAGGGTGGAGCGTCCAAAGTCCTTTGAACTTACCGAACCAGGATGCGACAATAGACATCTTCCTCAATGTCTGCGTCCCGAAATACTTCCAACAGGTCGCTTTTTGGCCTTTCCTTGTCGGATTTCCTGCCCATACAACCATCCCTTCTTGAGCATCCACAAAATCACCATTTGGTCGCAGATATTGGGCAATTGTTTAATTGTCAAATATGTACTGGTTTTCGGTCAATTCCTCTGCTCCTGAAATGAAAGGATGTCAGACAACTTTAAATATAATCTACCAGTAATAATCAACATAAAATGAGGTGTCCTACCTGAATACATTCAGCAACAGCATTGTAAAAGGAGAAACTGCACCTTCCAAGCAAATCTCCTTGGTTAACCCACACAATCCTGAGTTTTCACAACCCTGGAGAAGAAGCCTTTTGAAAACATCGTGTGAAAAGGAGAAAATGCTGGTGACCAGCATTTTCTCCTTTTCCCACAATGGTTTCTATCCTTTTAGAGTCGGGTTTCATCAACCGATTAACAACATTTTCAAAAGTTCCAATGTAAGGTGAAAAGTGGTACTGATATACCGATAGCTCCCCTCTACTTCGAAAGTCCAAATAAAAGAAGCATGAAATAAATGAAAATATTTGTGTTTTTTTTTTCTGGAGGGTACACTAGGTTTTTCTAAAATTTGATCTAGTGACCTAGTTTTTGACCCGACGTGACCCATTTTCCAGATCGCCTGAGATATCGAGACAAACATTTGGACAAAGTTTCGTGAGTATCTGACAGAAAATGTGGCCTCTAGAGCGTGCACATAGTAAAAGTTGACGACGCATGATGGACACAGCACAATCACATACGCTCACCTTAAGCACTTATGTTCAGGCGAGCTAAAAGTTGTGGCAAAAGTAGAAAATGCTAGTAACCAGCATTTCTTCGTTTTTCAACATTGTTTTCTAAACTAATCTCTCTAAGGGTCATTTACCACACAATCCCTACTTTTAACAACCCTGAGGAAGAAGCCTTTTGAAAACCAGCATTTTCTCCTTTTCCCACAATGTTTCCTACTCTACCAAGGACAAATTTTGTCATTTTTGCCACCTTTAATTTGTCGTCTGCAACTGCTTTCAATTTGGACCAGTCTAAATTATTGTCATTTGGTGAAGGGTTAAAAATGAGACATGTTTGCTAAAGGGATTCTTGGTACTGATTCCACTTACTTTGAAAAAACCTCTTAGATCACAATGCAAATGAAAACCATTCATACAGCCAGTAGACAAAACTAACAAATAGCCACTTCAAAGCTCAAATGGGGCTAACCAGATTTCTATATAAACTGGTCCCGCTGTGAATATACATATTACAACTGGCACAGGCTATTGTGTCTATGCTTTTCATTGGCTACATGAATGTCATGGAATAGCCAGTCGGAGCATCTTACACATTTCCAGTTTGGCAGTATAAGGTAACATTGTGATATTTTGCACAATTTGAAATTCGTAATTGAAACTGAATTAATATTAGCAGAAATCACCTTTAACAGGCAATACCTTATATACAGTTCACTTATTTGTGAGGTCAAAATTATCAGAAATTTTACTGCATATGAAGAGAGAGTGACCTCCCCTGAATCTCGCGATATCCGTGTTTAAAAAAAAAGACATTTTCAGTAGCCTGTACCAATCCCTATACACTTACTGTATCAGGGGAGGTAACCAATCTAATTTCTATAGTCTCACAAAACCCCTAAAATGATTCGTGACTGCATGAACTCTTTACTACATAATCCTGAGTTTTAAGACTCCGACAAAGAAAGCCCTTGACAGCATCATGGGAAAAAAAGAAAATGCTGGTAACCAACATTTTGTTACAATTCCCACCATTTGAGTCACACTTGATTTTTTGTCTGCAAATGCTTTCGATTTGGACCAGTCTAAAACTGCCATTTGGAAAACCGTGATAGCTGGCAAACCCCAAGTGAAGAAGAAAGATCAACGAAAGAAAAAATATTTTTCAATGGTATTTCCTTAACCCTTTACCACACAATCCCAAGTTTTAACGACCCTGAGAAAGAAGCCTTTTGAAAACATTGTGGGAAAAGGAGAATATACCCTATCCAAGACAATTTACATCATTTGATTCACATTTCAATTGTTGTCTGCAAACGCTTTCAATTTGGACAAGACTACATCTTTGTCATTTGGTAAAGGGTTAATGGGCTATGTACTCATGCAAGTTATTTTTAGATTTCGAGCCAGAATTTCTCAAAGGTTTGTTGGAATGTCATATGGTCAATAGCATGCATCCATTATGTAGGAATGCAAGAAAACTAAAATAGCTTCCAGTTTTTCCTTCAAGTAAAATTTTTTTTTGTCATCAATATAGATACTGTGTTCAAGGGCAGCAAAATTCCAATTTTAACCCTTTACCAAATGAAGAAATTTTGGAATCAACCAAATAGAAGGTATCTGCAGACGACAAATACAGCTAAAAAGATTTTTTCCATCTTTGATAGGGTAGAAAACAATATTTACAAAGAAGATAATGCTGGTTACCAGTGTTTTGTCCTTTCCCCACATTTTTTCTTTTTGAAAGCCTTCTTCAGGGTCATCAGGGCCTGTATTCACCAATCATTCTTAAGAACGTTCTCAGTCTTATTCTCCAGAATTTTCTAAATTTGAAAGTAATGCTTCTGATTGGTTAAATCATTTGGTTCAGCCAATCAGAAGTTGTGTTATGTTCAAATTTAGAAAATCTGGGAGAATAAGAGTAAGAATATTCATAAGAATGGTTGGTGAACACGGACCCAGAACTTAATAAACTTCATAAAGATTTCCATAGATTTACTTGTCTATAATTGGTGGGTGGGGATGAGCACCCCACAACAGGGATAACACAGACAGGTGATTTTGCCACCCTGTTCTCTCAAAAATCATACTGACCAGTGATCATAACTTTTTAACAGATGAACCTCTTCTTTTTTGCTTCATTAGGTATTGGTTGCAGAGTTATGCCTGGTTTCCGTGTTAGACCGCAAAACTATTTGATTGAAAACAAATCCCATCTCTGTCTTCCCATGACCTTTCTCATAATAGAATGTCTGTGGTCGCTGTCATCTGCTTCCTGAAATGAAAGAACATACTATTTAGCAAAACTGGTTTTCATTTCATAACCTATTACTTCACAAACAAGACTTTCTATGCCCCTTCAGTTGACAACCTTTGGAAACCTCATGCAAAACCAGAGCTCCAGATAAGAGGGAGTGATGACATTCTAAATCCATTATTTCTTTTCCAAACCCTATGTTGTGGGTACTCATTAGAATCGTCTCGACGAGACGATTCTAATGAGTACCCAAAACATATTGTCATACTCATTAGAATCACCTCATCAAGACAATTCTAATGAGTACCCACAATATGTTTTGGGTACACTAACCCCTATGTTTTGGGTACTCATTAGAATCGTCTCGAATGAGACGATTCTAGTAAGTACCCAAAACAAAGGGTTTAGTGGAGAATAATTAATATTTTCATTTTTGAAATCAAAATCACTCCCTCCATCAGGAGCTCTTGTATTTGATTTTCCTTCCGAATCTGTACAACTCTGAGCCTGCTTAGGTAGCTTAGTGGTTAGAGTATCTGACTCGTGACCTGGTGGTTGCGAGTTTGATACCCGGTTGAGGCAAACTTTCTTTCTGGGGATTTTTTGCTTCTCACCTCTGATGCATGTGAGAAAAGTAGTCAGTGCCTTCGGAAAGAAAGTTGTGTCTTTACTGGTGTGAGAAAGCCATGAAACACATGGGTGCGTCACTGACCGCCATGATATAACCTAAGCTGTAAATATGGCGTTAAACTCAGATATGAATCCAATACGAACGAACGTACAACTCTGAACCTTTTTGGGTCAATTCAGCTCTTTACACGGTGACATTTCAGACCGAAGTTGATGCGTGTGTGGACTACACATTGTATGTTGCATGAATGACGAGATTTGTGGCAGAAAAAATAGAAAACTGTTGTCGAAAAAAAAAATGAAAATGCTGCTTATCAGCGTTTTTCCTTTTTTCCACAATGTTTTGAACAGCTGTCTCATTAGGGCCATTAAAACATGTGATAGTCTGTTAACACTTTACCTCACAATCCCGACTTTTAACAACCCCAAAAGAGAAGACTTTTGAAAACATAATGGGACAAGAAGAAAATGCTGGTAACCAGCATTTTCTCCTTTTCCCACAATATTTTCTCACCTATCAAAGACAGAAATCATCATTTTAGCTGCATTTAATTTGTTGTCTGCAAATGCTTTGAAATTGGTCCAGCTCAAAAATTTGTCACCTAGTAAAGAGATAAAGGGTTAAAATGAGTCTTTCCAGTAACAGGTAGACAGGCCACATCAGATATCTTGAATGTACTTTGCAGACAGCAATTCAAATTTATCTAGGATCAATGACCTGTCTGTTATGATTTTCCAGCCATGACAGCATAATCACATCTTGCAAAAAAGGAGGAATCTGATTGGTGATACTCTGTGAAAAATTGTTTAACCCTTTACCACACAAGCCCGACTTTTAACGACCCTGAGGAAAAAGCCTTTTAAAAACATTGTGGGAAAAGGAGAAAATGCTGGTAACCAGCATTTTCTCCTTTTTCCCACAATGTTTTCTACTCTTCCCATGACAAATTTCAAATTCTGAGTCACATTTATTTTGTCATCTGCAAAAGCTTTCAATTTGGAGTGGTCTAAAATTTTGTTGTTTGGTAAAGAGTTAATGCATCTGTAAAAAGTACTGACCCAAGTCAGCGTGCACAATCTGCAAAAGCCGACTTTAATAAAAACTTTTGGCTAATAGTAAATTTTCTAAATTTTCTACATGTCCAAGGACTGTTCTGCCTCATGATGCAGCTTGGTTTTAGATAAAATGGATCCATATTGTGCCACAACTTGCTTGATATGGTTACCAGCATTTGTTTCCTTTTCCCACGATGTTTTCTACCAATTCTGAAACAAATTTCAATTGTTGTGTCACATTTATTTTGTTGTCTGCAATGCTTTCAATTTGAACTAGCCTAGAATTTTGTTGTTTGGTAAAGAGTTAACCTTTTGAAAATGCTGTCCAAGACAAATTTTGATATTTCAGCCAGTTATTTTATTCTCTGCAAATGCTTTCAATTTGGACCAATCTAAAATTTTCATGGTAGAGTTAAAACACTAGTGTGTCAGATATAGGGTCAAAAGCAAATTTGCAGAGGTATAAAAAGTTGTACAGTAATTGGTCAAAAAGGATGTGAAAAAGAGTCCTATTTCATTATACTCTGTATAACACATTGTCTGTGCATGTCATATTCCTAAAAGACAGACCATCATTCTGCTACTGCACATCACTATCCTGTACAGGATAAATATTAGTATGCTGTACGTAAAGTAAATTGCCACAAAAAATAGCAACCAAAACATGGCTATAAATCACATGCCTGTGGAAAAATCAACGCATTTTTTTGCTACAAATTTCTTAAAAATATTATGATTTCAAATGGGCAGGACAATTTTATAATATACCTTTGTTTACTGCAAAGCTCTATACAGTTTCTAAATTTAGACATGGAGAAAACCAGGGTTTGTGCAGCAGACTGACAATAAAAGTAACATCCCCACCATGCTAGACTCATACTGGGGCTTTTCCTCAAGCTTATAGGGGCTGTGTTTTTAAATGGTGTATAGCTATTATACTAGATAACCATGGCTAGATGAATCATACCAGGTTGGTTTTAGTGCATACAAATACATTTTATTTTGAAATTCGCTGCATCAATCGACACCTTGAAAGATTGTCCAATTCTGTACCCAGTGGTCGCTGGTTCAATCTTCCCGGCTAGCGAATTTCTTTCAAAGGATTGATAATAGTCAGTGGTTTTGTGGGAGAGCAGACAGTGGCTTGGAAAGTTGTGCAGAGTACTGTTAAAAGAAACTCCAGGAAAGCAGAGATAGGTGCACTGGCTGCTGCAACATAACTGAAACAATGTTGAAAACGGCATTTCTGTACCATAAATGCCCAAATCAGATAGGTTTTCATTTAACAAAGTGCCAATTAGCGGAAGATAATGCTGTATAACCTTGATTGCCCTCTTGACCTCTTCAATCAAGGAATGAAGGAAGTTTATTGCCCTTAAACATAATAAACATAATAGAAATTTTGAGGTCAGGAAAACCAAATACTTAACCCTTAATGCACCTTTCACAACTTTAGTTGCCTGTGCAGCCAGTGTAGATCAAGATCAGGCTGCACAAAACAAGCAGCCTGACCTTTGATCTACACTGTCTGCTTTGCTACAACTCTGTAGACAAAAGCAAACATGAAATTGCAATTATTTAGGTTGTATTTCTAGGATGAAAATACCTGATTAGGTTTATTCTGAGCTCTAAGGGATAACATTTTCAAGGCCTAACATGAAAAACATACAATGAAGACAAGGTCAAACTAAAAAATCAAGGCCAGACATAAAGGCCTACAGTGAGGAATCAAGATCAAACTAAAAATTCTTTGCAGTCTGATCAAGCTTGATTGTATGGATAACACCTTGACCCTTTACCAGACAAACAAATTTTAGACTTGTCCAAAATGAGAGCATTTGCAGACAAAAATTTAAATGTGGTTCACATGAGGATCTCTGTCTTTGAAAGGGTAAATGACAATAGGTAAAATGGAGCAAATGCTAGTTAATAGCATTTTCTCCTCTTCCCATGATGTTTTTAAAACCTGTTTTCCTCAAGGTCATTAACACATGGTCTTGTTCAGCAAGGTGTTATCAAAGTTATCATGTGTATCTTCAGGGTAACTAACATATCAAAATGTGTTGTAGATGTTAAAGGAAATTTCAATTAACTCTTTCCCACACGACAAAATTTTAGACTTGTCCAAACTCAAAGCAGTTGCAGACAACAATTTAAATGTACTGCAATTAAAATGATGGAACTTGTCCTTGATAGGGTAGAAAACATTGTGGGAAAAGGAGAAAATACTGGTTACCAGCATTTTCTCCTTATTCTCACAATGTTTTTTACCCTTCCAAAGACCAGTTTTAAAATTTGTGTAGCAATTCATTTGTCAAGGCTTTCAACATGGATGAGTAAAATTAGGAATTTTGGAAAAGCTTGACTAGATCTAGTATTTTGATTGGATCAAGTACATTGCAATACATTTCTTTCCCGCTGCAATTATAAACTGCAAAATACCACAAATACACTTTTGCCATATTGTGATAGCACTAGAAAGCAATAAAACCATTTTGTAAATTTCAGGCTTGCTTTCAGATATACTGAAACTACTTCTGATGCCAAGAAACATAATTTTTATTGTATATCGATAAAGTTCAAAGAAAGACTGTTGATCTTAACTCTTTCATGAAGGAATCAAAATGTACTTTCTGGACAGAGAAGATCAAGACAGGACTGTACAGAACAGTATGGTTCTCTGCGGTCAACCATTTTTGCACTATACTGTTGCAAAAAAGTACTTGAAGTATTTATGGGTGTTCCCAGACTGGATCTGTCATATTTCATTAATTTAGTCCTGGAAGGGTTTACTCTTTATCACTACAAAATTTTAGACAGCCTATTTTGAAGTATTTTCTTACAAATATGCTGCTCAGTGATGGGATTTATCCTTAATGCTTTACCACACAATCCGAAGTTTTAACGACACTGAGAAAGAGACCTTTTGAAAACTTTGTGGAAAAAGAAATTGCTGGCGACCAGCTATTTCTCCTTCTACCTGAATGTTTCCTCTATTTTCAAGAACCAATTCCATCATTTCAGTGCCTGTGAACTGTTCACCTACAGATGCTTTCAGTTAGGAAAAGTTTAAAATGTTGTCATCAAGTTAAAGTTGAAACCCTCTACCACACAAAACCTAATTTTAACGACCCTGAGGAATAGGCCTTTAGAAAACATTGGTAACCAGCATTTTCTCCTTTTCCAACAATGTTTTCTGACCTATACTTTCAATTTGGACAAGTCTACATTTTTCTTGTGTGGTAAGGAGTTAAAAGAAAAGAAAAACATTTTAGGAAAGTGTAAGAGCTGGATAGCCACATTAATTTTTCTCCATTTCCCAAAATATATTCAAGTCCACTCTCTCAAAGGCAAAAAAAAAAATATCCCCGAGATCATAGAGTAGAGGGTTAATCACCCCAGAGAGAGAGCTCAGACAAAGTGAACTGGGGGAAAGCATGTCTGAAGCCTATAATAGAATGTTTTCATATCAGAGCTTGTTGATTTTCATCTCCTTTTGAAGTCAGAAAAATTAGTCTGCCGAGAGTTTTACAACTAAATAATGAATGATAGGGAAAATGTTCGTCTGATCTAGCATGTTTCGTAACACATATATTTGTCTCGCAGACTGCTCTCTCCCTTTCTATGCTAAGTTCATTATTCTCTCGGTTTGATTTACATCTTTGTTCTTTCCAGGATAAAAACATTTTGTACCAGCCAATCATGCTTGCTTTTATCTCAATCTCACAGAAATAAATGAATAAAGAGATCAAACTTCTGGCAGTAACAACACAATCCTGACTTTTATCACCCCTGAAAAATTAGACTTTTGAAAACATTGTGGGAAAAGGAAAAAATGCTGGTAACCAGCATTTTCTCCTTTTACCACAATGTTTTCTAACCTTTCAGAACAAATCCAATCATTTAAGTCACAATTATTTTTGTTGTCTGCAAATGGTTTAAATTTGGATCTGTCTAATGTACTGTCATGTGGCAAAGAGTTAACCCTTTACAAGACAAAACATAGGACTTGTTCATATTGAAAGCTTTGCAGAAAAAAACCAAACATGGCTCAAATGATAGCATTTATCAGGGAAAGGGTAGAAAATATTGTGGGAAAAGGAGAACATTGTTGTAATTCCCACATTTTTTTCAAAAGCTTCCTCTGTCAGGGTCTTCAACTCTACCAAATGACAGAAGTTTGAACTTGTCCAAATTGAAAGCATATGTTGACAACAAAATAACTAGGACTCAAAATTTATAATTTGTTTCTTGAAAGGTAGAAAATTTCCAGTGGGGAAAAAAGAAAATGCTTGTTACCAGCATTTTCTCCTTTGCCCACGATGTTTTCAGAAGTCTTCTTTTTTTAGGGTTAATAAAGTTGTGATTGTATGGTATAGGATTAAAACTTAAGATTGTGTGGTAAAGGATTGATCACAACAAGTTTCAGTCATTTAAACCTCAAAATTCATTTCATTATGCCACTGGTGAAAATATTACTATATGATGTTCAGTCAATTAAAAAAAAATTTTGATCTTTCACCAAAAAAAAATATCTATTTATTTCCTGGTTCCAACCCCTGATTGTTGGGATTTAAGATGTGCCTGGGCGCTGTCAGTATCTCCGTACCAGTGAGTTTATCAAGTGGTAAATTCACTGGTCAAAATGGTGAAATTATCAAATCGTAATCCACACTTATTTCCTGATAAACTACCAAAAAGCATGAAAAAGATCATAAATATCTACAGAGGGACACAGTACCCTATCATATTGGTAACCAGCATTTTCTCCTTTTCCTACAATGTTTTCTACCCTATCACCACTTAAGCTACATTTAGTTTGTCGTCTGCAAATGCTCTCAATTCAGTCTGGTCCCAAATTTTATCGTTTGGTAAAGAGTTAACCCTTAAAGCGCCTTTCACTAAAAAAGTTGCCTTTGCGGCCAATGTAGATCAAGATCAGGCTGCACAAAACGTGCAGCCTGATCTTTGATCTACACTGTCCGCTATGTAAAAACAATACAGGCAAAAGGTAGCTATGAATTTCCAATTATATTGGTTTTATTCTAGAATGAAAATGACCATAGGGTTTATTCGGCACTTTAAGAGTTAAAACAGTACCTGTGCAGGCAATCTTGATAATTAGGTATGCTTAACAACTGTGTGGTGCATGTCTCCTGGTATTCTCAATATTTAAAAGATTTATCTCATGACAGCCAGTACAACTATCCAAATGTTCCCTGTACCACAAGACAAATTTTTAGACTTGTTGATATTGAAAGCATTCATAGAGGAACCGAACATGGCTCAAATGATGAGATTTGCTTTCAAAAGGGTAAAAAAACATTGTTAGATCGAGTGGAAAAAATGCTGGTTACCAGCATTTTCTCTTTTTACCACAATGTTTTTAAAAGCCATCTTTCTCGGGGTCATTAAAACTCAGGATTGTGTGGTAAAGGGTTAATGAGAGGGGAATGAATCTTATCAAATGAATTTCATAAATACCCAAAAAGAGAGTGAAAAGGGTGTAAAAAAATGGATTCAACCTTGCTATCACTGGATTACTAGCTCTGTATGTGACTTCCTAAGCTACTGGTCTTGTTCTCTCCATTTGCATTGGAAATCTTTTCACAATCCTCAAGAACGAGACAAATTTAGATTTATCTGGGAAAAAAGGATATAATCCCCTGGCAAGACCTAAACACATTAAAAGTCCTGAAAATCTCCTATTTTCAAGCATTCAACAGATATAATTTTCAGCATATCTATCGAACCATCTGTCACAATGAAGCACAGCGGTAAACCAAAGTATTGGAGACAGCGTAAATTTCCCAGCCTTCAGTATATCAGATATTGTCACATTTTATAGAAAATGGAATTAACAGAAATGGAGATGCAAAGACAGAAATTCTGACAATAATAAATTGGTCTTTACATTTACAGGCCTTTCCTTGAGCTTTTGCTTCAAAATTTTCCTCTTTAACCGTTTACCAGACGACAAAATTTTAGCCTAGTCCAAATTGAAAGCATTTTCAGATGACAAAATGAATATTACTTAAAATATAAAATTTTTGTCTTTTAAAGGGCAGAAAAATTTGTGGGAACAGGAGAAAATGCTGGTTTCAAAATGCTTTTTCCTCAGGGTCATTAAAAGTCGGGATTGTGTGGTGAAGGGTTAACTCTTTTCCAGACGACAAATTTTAGACTTGTACCAAGTGAAAGCATTTGCAGATGACGCTGTAAATAAGACTCGAAAACTGAAGTTTGATTTGGGAAGGGTAGAAAACATTTTGGGAACAGAAGAAAATGCTGGTAACCAGCATTTTCTCCTTTTCCCACATTGTTTTCAAAAGGCTATCTCAGGGTCATTAAAATTTGGGATTATGTGGTAAAGGGTTAACCCTTTCCCAAACAAGCCCTGGTTTTCACATGTCTGCAGTACAAATCTTTTGAAAACACTGGGGGAAAAGGAGAAATTGCTCGTAACGAGCAATTTCTCCTTTTCCCACAGTGTTTTCTACCCGTTTTGAGACCTTTCTGCCATTTTCATCAAATTTAAAATTGTCGTCTGCAAACTCTTTCAATTTGGACCAGTCCAAAATTTGTCGTTTGGGAAAGGGTTAAAGACCACATTTTGCGAAATGGGAATGACATTTCATTCTCCAAAGCCTTCTTCTAACCACCCAGTTTGATTTTTACACCAGATAAAGTGCTAAATGAGTGAAATGGACGATTTAAAATGTCACTTTCATATTTTACTAAAACCTATCTTGTGGGTACTGACACAACTTTCTTTCCAAGACTAACGGTACTTTTCTCACATGCATCAGAGGTGAGAGGCGAAAAATTGCCAGAAGGAAATCTTGCCTCAACCGGGACTGTAATTTTTATACGTAGCTCAAATGATGGAATTTGTCAATGATAGAGTAGAAAACATTGTGGAAAAAGGAGAAAATGCTGGTTACCAAAAGGAGAAAATGCTGGTTACCGGCATTTTCTCTTTTTTCCCCACTATGTTTTCAAAAGGCATTTTCCTCAGAGTCATTAAACTCCGAATTGTGTGGTAGAGGGTTAGATGATATAAAAAAAAAACAATGTTAGAAAAGAAGGAAATGCTGGTTTCCAGCATGTTCTTCCTTTCACACAATGTTTTCAAAAGCCCCCTTTGTCCAGGTCATTATTAAAACACTGGGTTACTGGTAAAGCATAAAAGGTTCCTGCTTCAAATTTATTTCTTGCTGTAATGAGATAACCAGCAATTCCAATTATGTAAATTTTTAGACAAATATTTCATTGTAAATTTCAATCACTGTATAGAGATACTGGTCAATATGTCATGGTAGAAACCTTCCTTGTTCAGAAACAATCTTGGCCTTTGCCTTAGGCAATTCCAGTGGCCACCTAGATGGTGCAGATCAAGATCCCCTTCACATAAAACATGCTGTCTGATCTTAAACTTGTAATTACTGTGTAATTTGTAAGATCATTGTCTTCAAGACCAGACAAAAACTAGTCTTGAAAGTGCGATGCCCTGATAAACAGTCCTTTTTTTACAAGTTACATTGCCCTTATTAAAATGCATTTTAACCCTTTACCACACAATCCTAAGTTTAAACAATCCTGAGGAAGAAGCCTTTTGAAAACATGGTAGGAAAAGGAGAAAATGCTGGTAACCAGCACTTTCTCCTTTTCCCACAATGTTTTCTGCTCTATCAGTGACAAATTCTATAATTAGAGCTACATTTAGAAATTGTCGTCTGCAAATGCTTTCAGTTTGGACATGTCTACATTTTTGTCGTATGGTACAGAGTTAAGCACCAACTGTAAAACGTCACATTCATAACTGAACATTTACATGATATAAATGAATGTGGCAGGTTTTTTGTATATGATATAAAGAAATGGTATCGTTTTTTCCAGAAACTATGATTCAGATCATCATTCATGTAAATTGTTTGAGCACCAAATACATTAACCCTTTACCAAATGACAAAATTTTAGCCTTGTCCAAATTGAAAGCATTTGCAGACGACAATTTCAATGTGGCTCAAATGGTGCATTTTTTCTTTGATAGGGTAGAAAACATTGTGGAAAAAAGGAGAAAATGCTGGGTACTAGCATTTCTTCTTTTCCCACATGGGCACAATGTTTCCAAAAGGCTTCTTTCCCAGGGTCGTTAAAAGGCGGCATTGAGTGGTAAAGAGTTAAAGACCAGTATCTTCAACAGATGACAAAATTTAAGGCTCCTCGAAATTCTTAAAAAGAAGCTGCTGAAGACATGAATATGGGTCAAATGATAGGATCTGCCGTGGGTTACCAGCATTTCTCCATTTCATTCAATAATCATAAAGGAATTAATTTCCCTCATTCAGGCCTGTTCGATAGAGCTACTGCTTTTTAAAGATGCAGATTCCAATGTAGGAACAGCCTTAAAACTGCAAAAACTGGACCTACTTTACTGAAAATGTCAAATTCATTCATTTTGCACTCTAAGGTTAATGCTTTCTCAAACAACAAAATTTTAGACTCTTCCAAATTGAAAGCATCAGGCTGCAGACTACAAATTCAGTCAAAGCACTGAAAGCACTGGTGTGGCATTTGTCAAGGGATCCATTGTGTAGAATTAATAATTTGAAAAATAAAGAAACAATAATGTGGGACGAACAAACTCAGGGACGAACAAGCCCAAGGACAAACAAGCCCAAGGAAGAACTGGTTTTGGGACGAACACAGTCAGGAGACAAAGGTTGTGTGTATCATTGTGCCAATAGAAGGCCATAGCAAGTATAGATATTTTCCTTCAAAAAAGTATTCCCATGATCGATGGCCTAATCCACTTTATTTTAATAGGCCGTTGTTAATTATATATCTGAGTGCTACCAAAACACTTATTTGTCTTAGAAAATTTGAGTTTAATTGGGTTTACTTCCTTCAGTTTTGCACAAACTACGATACGTGATTTTCAAAATATCGTATTGAACTCATAGTGGCATTGTCTTCAACAAATGCCACAAAAATGGTACAAATAAACTGAAGTTCTTTGACAGGGTAGAAAGCATTGTGGGAAAAGGAGAAAATACTGGTCACCAGCATTTTCTCCAATTGTTACAATGTTTTCAAAAAGCTTCTTCCTCAGGAAGTTAAACTCGAGATTGTGTGGTAAAGGGTTAAAGACAATTTCCTTTGTTGCCCACAAATATTTCACTATGGACTAGGATACAATTTTGTGATCAGGTACAGAGTTAAGAGGATGAAAAGACAGGAACTGAAGAAAAAAATCTGGAGTATAGATTGGAGGAGTCAAAATTGACTAATTTTGTTCCCACTGGAGTCATCTAAAGTGACAACTTTCAATTTGAAATTAAACTTGTGGGAAATGGCTTCAGCTTTATTAACCCTATACCTGACGACAAAGTTTCAGCCTTGTCCAAATTGAAAGCATTTGCAGACGACAGTTTCAATGTGGCTCAAATGGCGAAATTTTTCTTTGACAGGGCAGAAAACATTGTGGGAAAAGGAGAAAATGCTGGTTACCGGTAATTTCTCTATAACCCCAATGTTTTCAAAAGACTTCTTTTCTAGGGTTGTTAAAAAGCAGCACTGTGCGGTATAGGGTGAACCCTTTACTCACAAAGAAGACAACAAATTTTTTTGCCATTTGCGATTCAAAGTGCTTGCAGAAGGTAAGTAAATGGACCTCAGATGAGTGGACTGGAGTCATGCCCTGTGAAAAAGGAACTGACAAAACATATCAACCCAGGTCAGCCTGCGTAATCAGTACAAACTGACTTGCACTGAAACTTTTTTGAGAGGTGAATGCAAAACTATTTCATCTGGGTTTTGAAACATTTTACAGCAGAGGGGAAAAAACCTCATTTCTGTAAAAAGCATTGTTATATCAATTTGTGTTGATATGATGTGTTGAATTCATGCACCCAATTAAAACCTAATTTTTTCTGCTGGGATTCCAACCCAGCACCTTCAAAACCACAACTCAGCAACTCTACAAAAAGAGCTATCCAGGCAACTGATATTCTTTTGCAAAATCTAAAAACTATCCCAAGAGGATACATATCAATTTAACTCTACCAAACGACAAAAATTTAGACCGGTCCAAATTGAAAGCATTTGCAGACAACAAAATAAATGTGATTTAAAAATTGAAATTTGTTTTGGGAAGGGTAGAAAACATTGTGGGAAAAGGAGAAAATGCTGGTTTCCAGCATTTTCTCCTTCTCCCTTTTCCTGCAATGTTTTCAAAAGGCTCTTTTCTCTGTGCTATTAAAACTATTCATTGTTTGGTGAAGGTTAAAAATTGATATACTACAAAGCCCAGGCTAATTCTAGAAATATTTCACATTTAGCATCTATCAAAGATCTGACAGGATACTTTGTGCAGTTTGATCTTGATCTCCCTTGTCTACAAGAGCACCTTATTGCAAAGAAGCGCTGTATATATTGAAACATGAATGCAAAAAGACTGTATACACGGTTATTGATTAGTTCAGAGACGTAATTAGAGTCTACGACAATCAAATGGTCAGTCAGTGTTGCTGTCTGGAAGCCGTCAAATATCAACTAATCTGACCACGCTGACCTTTACATAGACTTTACGTATACATAATTCAGAAAACATATCACAGCTCACAGACAATCTTTGTTTCGGGAGTTTAATGCCAGTTTAACAGCTTCGCTCATATTATGGCGGTCAGAGCACCTACAGATGTGTTTCCTGTCTTTCTCACACATGCACTGACTCAACTTTCTTTCGTAGCCACTGGCTGCTTTCCTCACATGCATCAGGTGAGAGGTGAAAAACAAGAGGGCCATGATGGCCCTGGGTCGCTCACCTTAGTAGAGTGCCTTTACGGTTTTTCTTTAAGGTTTTTCTTTAATTTGACCATGTGACCTAGTTTTTGACCGCAGGTAACCCAATTTCAAACTCATATTTCATGAAGACAAACATTCTGACCAATTTTCAAGGAAATTGAGCAAAAAATGTGGCCTCGAGTGCCATAAAAAGGTATTTCTTTAATTTGACCTAGTGATCTAGATTATGACCCCAGATGACCCAAATTTGAACTGGTCTTTGACTATATCAAAAGAAACATTTTAACCAATTTTCAAATCAAATAAATAATAAATGTGGCCTCTAGAGTGCCCACTAGCTATTTCTTTAATTTGACCAAGTGACCTAGTTTATGACCCCAGTTGACCCATATTCAGACTCATGTGAGATTTTACAAAGACAAACATTCTGACCAATTTTCAAGGCAATTAAGCAAAGAATGTGGCCTCTAGAGTGCCCACAGGGTATTTCTTTATTTTGACCTAGTGACCTAGTTTATGGTTCCAGGTGACCCAAATCCACACTCATCTGGTATTTCATCAAGACAAACATTCTGGCCAAATTTCAGGTCATTTGAGCAAAAAATGTGGCCTCCAGAGTGCAAACAAGGTATTTCTTTGACCCAGTGAACTAGTTTATGACCCAAGTTGACCCAAATTAATCTTATGTGAAACTTTATAAAGACAAACTTTCTAACTAATTTTCAAGGCAATTGAGCAAATAATGTGGCCTCGAGAGTGCCAACAAGATATTTCTTTAATTTGACCTAGTGACCTAGTTTATGACCCAAGATGACCCAATTTTGAACTCAATGAACTTGTTGCGCTTAGATGGGCAAACAAACTTAGAAGAGAATCACTACATACCAAATATCAAAGCTCTACGCCTTCCAGTTTTAAAGAAGAATTTTAAAGTTTTCCTTCTTTGTTCCTATGTTCGAACTTGTGACCCCCGGGGCGGGGCCAGTTTTGACCCAGGGGCATCATATGAACCAACTTGGTAGAGGTCCACTAGGAAATGCTACATACCAAATATCAAAGCTCTACACCTTCCCGTTTAAGAGAAAATGAAATTTAAAGTTTTCCTTCTTTGTTCCTATCTTCGAACTTGTGACCCCCAGGGCAGGGCCAGTTTTGACCCAGGGGCATCATATGAACAAACTTGGTAGAGGTCCACTCTGAGATGCAACATACCAAATATCAAAGATCCACACCTTTCGGTTTCAGAAAAGAAGAATTTTAAAGTTTTCCTTCTTTGTTCCTATGTTCGAACTTGTGACCCCAGGGGCTGGGCCAGTTTTGACCCAAGCAGCATCCTTGGAACAAACTTGGTAGAAGTCCACTAGGAGATGCTACATACCAAATATCAAAGCTCTATGCCTTCCCATTTAAGAGAAAAAAAAAATCTAATTTTTCCTTCTCTGTTCCTATGTTTGAACTTGTGACCCCCGGGGCAGGGCCAATTTTGACCCCAAGGGCATCATATGAACAAACTTAGTAGAGGTCTACTAGGCGATGCTACATACCAAATATCAAAGCTCTATGCCTTCTAGTTTTACAGAAGAAGATTTTTAAAGTTTTCCTTCTTTGTTCCTATGTTGGAAATTGTGACCCCCCCAGGGCGGGGCCAGTTTTGACCCCAGGGGAATCATATGAACAAACTTGGTAGAGGTCCACTAGGAGATGCTACATGCCAAATATCAAAGCTCTACGCCTTCAAGTTTCAGAGAAGAAGATTTTTAAAGTTTTCCTTCTCTGTTCCTATGCTCAAACTTGTGACCCCCGGGGTGGGGCCAGTTTTGACCCCAGGGGCATCATATGAACAGATTTGGTAGAGGTCCACTAGGCAATGCTACATACCAAATATCAAAGCTCTACGCCTTCCAGTTTCAGAGAAGATGATTTATAAAGTTTCCCCTCTTTATTCCTATGTTTGAACTTGTGACCCCCGGCGCAGGGCCAGTTTTGACCCCAAGGGCATCATATGAACAAACTTGGTAGAGGTCCACTAGGAGATGCTTCATGCCAAATATCAAAGCTCTATGCCTTCTAGTTTTACAGAAGAAGATTTTTAAAGTTTTCCTTCTTTGTTCCTATGTTGGAAATTGTGACCCCCGGGGCGGGGCCAGTTTTGACCCCAGGGGCTTCATATGAACAAACTTGGTAGAGGTCCACTAGGAGATGCTTCATGCCAAATATCAAAGCTCTACACCTTCAAGTTTCAGAGAAGAAGATTTTTAAAGTTTTCCTTCTTTGTTAATATGCTCAAACTTGTGACCCCTGGGGCGGGGCCAGTTTTGACCCCAGGGGCATCAAATGAACAAACTTGGTAGAGGTCCACTAGGAGATGCTACATACCAAATATCAAAGCTCTGCGCCCTCTAGTTTCAGAGAAGAAGATTTTCAAAGATTTTGCTTTTTTTCCCTTTTGGTTGCCATGGCAACCAGAGTTGTGGGTGGAATTCAATTCATTGAACAATTTTGGTAGAGCTTCACCCAAGGAACATCCCTGCCAAGTTTCATCAAGATTGGCCCAGTGGTTTAGGAGAAGAAGATGTTTAAAGAAATTGTTGACGGACGACGGACGACGGACATAGGGCGATCACAATAGCTCACCTTTAGCACGTTGTGCTAAGGTGAGCTAAAAAGCCAGAAAGAAAGTTTAACTAAACCGGGTATGGATCCCGCAACCACCAGGTCCTGAGTCAGATACGCTAACCACTGAGCCACCCAGAAGGGCTGGACACACAATCAAACCCGTTGCTGTACAAAGACGAGTCTTTATACCTCTGTCTGTTTGAACGATGCTAATAAACTACTGTCAACGTTTTATTTATTTAACTCCTTACCACACTACAAAATTTAAGGGTTGTCCAAATTGAAAGCATCTGCAAACGAAAGAGTAAATGTGACTCAAAAAATGACATTCATTTTGAAAAGGGTAGAAAACATTGTGGGAAAAGGAGAAAATGCTGGTTACCAGCATTTTCTCCTTTTCCCACAATGTTTTCAAAAGATCTCTTTCTCAGGGTGGTTAAAAGTAGGGATGGTATGGTAAAGGGTTAATTGTACCTCTGAGACAGAAGACTCATTCATGTGTTGCCTGGATTTCACCTGTGCTTAGTTGCAGGCTCTTGCAGTGCCTTGCCCAAGGACCTTCCACAACAAAAACCTTTCATTAAGGCTTAAAGCTTTTAACCTTAAAGGCACAGTAGCAACCAAATTTAAACAACGCTGGTGTTAAAATGCATTTAGATTTGAATATACTATTTAAAAGCATAGAAATTATTATGAAAAATGATCAAACCTCCAGGTAAAAGGGAGTGATAGTATTCTAAATCATTACTTCTCTTCCAAACCCTATGTTGTGGGTACTCATTAGAATCGTCTCGGTGAGATGATTCTAATGAGTACCCATAACAAAGGGTTTAGCGGAGAGTGATTAATATTTCCAATTTTGAAATCAAAATCACTCCCTCTACCTGGAGCTCTGAAATGACAATCTGTTATTGTACAGTCTGTCCATGTGGTAGTTGCTGGCAGAGAAATGACTTTCAAAACTAGGCTAAAAGTTGCCAGGTCCCCAGTTTTGTCTTCTTTTTACTTGATTTCAAAATTCATATTTCTGCCAGCAAATAACACTTACACAAACCACACAATAACGGACTGTCATCTTCTCAATATTTTCCAAACTTCTAAAAGGCATGTTTTAAATCATTTCAAATCCATTTTAACACCTACATTGTTTTCTTTAACCATTTACTATACCATCCTGAGTTTTCAGGACGTTTCTTAAACAGCTTTTGAAAACATTGTGGGAAAAGGAGAAAATGCTGGTGACTAGCATTTTCTCCTTTTCCAACTTTGTTTTCTACCCTTTCAACTGAAAATCGCATCATATGCATCCCATTTAATTTGTCGTCTGCAAATGCTTTCAATTTAGAAAGGTCTAAAATCTTGTCATTCATAACCCTCTGCAAGAGGACAAATTATTAACCTAGTTCAAATTGAAAGCATTTTGCAGACATTTATTTCAATGTGGCTAAAATGCTGCAAATTTTATAGGGTAGAAAACATTGTGGGAAAGGGAGAAAATGCTGGTTACTGGCATTGCTCCTTTACCCACTATGTTTTCAAAAGGCTCCCTTCTTAGGGTCGTCAAAGGCGGCATTGTGCAGTACAGGGTTAATTCATGTTGCTTCCTGTTATCTTACAGAGACATTTACGAAGTTCTCAGTAACAGATTTGGCTATGTCAGCAAGATGCCAAAGTCCTAAATATTCTGTCTTCAACAAGATTGTACCAAATCCTAATTATTCTAAGTCAGACCGGGTTCATTAACCCCTTAACAGACGACAAAATGATAGCCTTGTCCAAACTGAAAGTTTTTGCAGACGACAATTTCAATGTGGCTCAAATGGTGCAGTTTTCCTTTGGGAGGGTAGAAAACATTGCGGGACACGGAGAAAGTGCTGGTTACCAGCATTTTGTTCTTTTCCCTCAATGTTTTCCAAAGCCGCCTTCTTCAGGGTCATTAAAACTTGTGTGGTAAAGAGTTAACCCTTAAAGTGCCTTTCACACTTATAGTTGCCTTAGCGGCCAGTGTAGATCAAGATCAGGCTGCACAAAACGTGCAGCCTGATCTTTGATCTGCACTATCCGCTTTGCTAAAACACTGTAGACGAAAGCAACCATGAACTTGCAATTATTTGGGTTGTATTTCTGGGATGAAAATGTGCTATAGGTTTATTTGGCACTCAAAGGGTTCAGATAATTATGGAAGCAGTCAACCTATATACAGTAACATTTAGTAAAGGCCAGCAGAAAATTTAGGCTTTGACATTCTTACTTGAAGTAACCAAGGACACATCAATTTATCTTTTCACTTTTTCTCCCAACACTGCCTTCTTTGGCAACAAAGATGTTAACCCTTGCAGCAATGAACCAGGATTTAAGTGCTTATGTGGACCATGTAGATCAAGATTAGACTGCGCAGAACATGCAGTCTGATCTTGCATCTACAATCTCCACTTCTCTGCAAGGCATTTTGACCAAAGCAGCTATAAAATTGCAGTGTACGCATCTTCAGTACACACCAAGTATGTCCATTTCTTTTACTTAGCACCAAAGCATTGTCATGGAGCCCATTTGTTTCAAACAATGATATTTTCTACAATGGCATTTTACACAACTTTCAAAAGTTGTTCAGTCATATTACTCTGCACTGCCTTGCCCAAAGGCATTCCCTACTTGACAAAACCTGACAATAGGGATGGATCTTTACTGGCCAGATTATAAATTCAACACCATAACTAATTACCAAATATGATAAGCATGTACAGACCACAAATTGAATGTGGCATAGATGTAAGGATATTTCACAAGGTAGACAACATTGTGTGAAATGGAGAAAATGCTGGTCCCAGTGTTTTCAAAAGCATTCTTTTTCTGGATCAATTCAACTGGGAATTGTTTGGTAAAATGTTCAGCATTAGGATCCCAACACTTATTGTAATTTTAAATTGCCAACTTAGGAAATGGGATCTAAATGTCCGAGTTAAATTTAACTGGCCAAGTCGAACATTTCCGATAATGGGGTGGCATTAATTCCAGCAGCAGTAAGTTGATTTTATACTCGAAAGAGATAACTGTATAAACACTGGGTAACGACTTAAAATTTTTGTATTTTTTACCCTCAAGGGGAATACATGGATGGCATCTGCTTATGGTAAACCATGGCTTTCTTTAAAAAGGAGAGAAAAATAAACGATTCTGATGATAAATTCGCTGTTTCGGAGGCAGCCAAACAGGACCTACATTTCGGGAGAAGTGTAAATGGAATCCAAATTAATGATCCTGTCTAGAAAGTTAACATTTGTTAATGGATTTACATAAAAATTGTGATTTTATCAGACACTTTGAGTTTCCGAGACTAATGTAAAAACTTCCTGCTTCAAATTTTAAAACAGATGTTTATTCAAACAACTTTGATCTCGCAGCCATCTCATTGGCTTTTTTAACCCTTCACCAAACAATTCCATGATTCAATGACCCTGCAGTGGTTTCTATAACATCGTGGAGAAAGTACAAAGTGTTGTAATCAGCATTTTCTCTTTTCTGCACAATGATTTCAATCCTTTACAATAAAAATCCAAAGATTCGAGCAATGTCCAATTCGTTGTCTGCAAAATGCTTTAACCTTTTACCACACAATCCAGACTTTTGAAGCCCTTAAGGAAGAAGGTTTTTGAAAGCATTGCAGGAAAATAGAAAAATGCTGGTTACCTTCTCATTCAGGGTTGTGAAACTTGGGATTGTCAGGTACAGGATTAATACTGCTTCACCTTGCTTATTGAGTTATAAATGGACAAAAAACTATTCTTGCAATTCCATCAATTTTACCTCCAATTCTAATTGTTTGGACATTAAATAGTATCGGCCACTGATCTGGGACACTGCTCTTCAACATTTCGTTTACTAAAAGTGCTATGAAGTAAGTTCATTTCTTTTAGTTTATTTGAAGTGTATAATATTACTGGTAGTATCATGTACATTGGAGTAGTCAGGTGTAAAGGAGCCAGTTTGTAGTCATTTGGATACTGTTAATGTCATTAATTCACCGATTTATTTCCCATAGTGAAGGACTCTGAGTAAAGCCGAGTTCCACTGTCATCAGTATCGTTTTGCGAGATTCATGCTAATTTTTTTCAGATCCTGCATAAATTCTGACCCAGTGTGTGGCAGTCCTGTGCAAGAAATAAACAAATAACTTGAGAGAACTTTAAGAAAGAGAAAGTATCGAAGTATTTAATGTCCAAATGAATCATCATCAGAGGTAATATTATCGTTATTGTGCATTGAGTACAGTGGGTTTCTCACATGGCCATTGCTTCCGCGTATGCACTTTCTAAAACCTGGATGACAGTTTATCATCGTCAACGGTAACTTCTACACCGATTTATTTCAATCGATCGCCCCAAAGCTTTCGGAAAATGTAATGCCCCCGGGGGGCATTAAAAACACACAATACAGTATCAAGTCATTAATGTAGAGTAAAACTAAAACTGATTCAAAATTTAATTGGCCAAATCAGATGTCTGCAAGCCTAATGGGCATGGACCAATCAATCCTGTTAACACCAACTTTAAGATGAAGGGCTTTTGAAAAAACTGGAAAAAAAGAGAAAATGCTTAATACCAGCTTTTTCTTGTTTTTCCATAATGTTTTCTAAAATAAATCAAGGAATTTAGCAATCAGTATTTTAAAAAATACATGGCTCAAGGAATTTAGCAATCAGTATTTTACAACACACATGGATTTCGACGGAACACACTTTCGGCGAAATGTCGTGCACCACTTAACTCATTACCAAACAACAAAATTTTAGACTGGTCCAAATCGAAAGTATTTGCAGACGACAAAAGTGACTGAAAAGTTGAAATTTGTTTTGCGAAAGGTAGAAAAAATTGTGGGAAAAGGAGAAAATGCTGGTTACCAGCATTTTCTCCTTTTCCCACAATGTTTTCTAAAGGCTTCTTTCTCTGGGTCGTCAAAAGTAGGGACTGTGTGGTAATGGGTTAAAAATAGTTGTAGGAAAGACATACCATGAGTCAAGCTTTCCCCGTACTTCACTGTCAATTATCCACAATCTCATAAAATCTATTACCACTGGTTGTCGCATGCTCCAGGACATTGACTAAGCCTCTGTCTCGAGTTTATCCTCCATCTGCTTATAAACTATACTTCACACCTTTTTTTTTTCTTAAAACGTGTTTTTTCTTATTAAAATCGCACTAATGTGACAACACAATGTAATAATGTATTTTAAAACTATATCAATGATTACTTTCGCTTAACCCTTTACCACACAATCCTGACTTTAAACGACCCTGAAGAAAAAGCCTTTTGAAAACATTGTGGGAAAAGGAGAAAATGCTGGTAACCAGCATTTTCTCCTTTTCCCAGAATGTTTTCTACCCTTTCCTAATCAAACTTAAATTTTTGAAGACATTTAATTTGTTGTCTGCAAATGGTTTCAATTTGGGCCAGTCTAAAATTTTGTCGTTTGGTAAAGAGTTAATAAATATTTACCACAGTATACACTCCAAAGCTTGCTTTTTCTTTCCATGACACATAAAATCTCCCCAACATAATTTAACCTTACTCTACCACATGACAAAATTGTGGACTTTTCCAAATTGAAAGCATTTGCAGACAACAATTTCAATGTGTCTCAAGTGATGGAACTTGTCTTTGATTGGGTAGAAAACATTGTGGGAAAAGGGAAAAAATGCTAGTTACTAGCATTTTTTTCTTTTTCCCACAATGCTTCTTCCTCAAGATCATCAAAAGCTGTGATTACACAGTATAGGGTCAATCAACATTTTCATGAATTACGTTCTGAAACCAATGTGCAGCTGGATATTTTGAAAGCAACTACGTAAAACAAGGATAAGCAACATGAAATAAGCTTTAATGGATGATTACAAATGAAAACATTACAGCAAATGAAGAACATCCTCACTACAAATAATTCATCCTTTTGCTGCAATGGTTTCAACACCAATCTAGCACCAGACAAACAGTCGTCTGCAGGAGGACATGATGACCCAGCTGTACAAATAATTCAAATATCTATAACACTGAGAAAAAATAATCCACACAACTCATTTTCAAATCATATCCATTCACTGTGTAACAGGCCATGGTGACATAAAAGGCAAAGTTTAAACACCGACATAACACCAAAATAAAAAAGCCATGAAAACCCATGAAAAGAGTGAGTTGTGGTATTTCACGTACATGTACATAGTATAGACAGCTAGACGTATAGACACACTGACACACCGTGGCAAGCATTCATGTACTTATCGCCTTGTCTGTGTATGTTATTTATATCCCTTTACCCTCCACGCTAAGTTCACGATGACCTTTTCATGGTGAGACAGCTCTCACAAGCCTATCTTTCTCCTGGATTTTTTCTACACTTCACAAATATCTGATTGAAGCAAATACTGCATTAACCTGCCAACACATTTTCCCAGGAAAGCTTTAGATGAAATGCTAAAAATCTGTTTAAACCAGAAATTTTAGTGTTCTATTGGAAATAAACTATTACCCTTTACCTAATTCAGAGTCCTACAGTTTCATAAACCCAATACTTATTTATACAGTTGTGGACTTGACTGTGTTTATTTATGCCTTTCCATAAAAAAGTTTTGTGGTGTTCCATTCAATCCATGCTTAATACAAACATACCTACATATTCATACAATGTCTGTTTGAGGAAAAGCAGCCTGGAATTAATAGGTACCGTACATGCGTTTAGATCCATGAGGTAATATGGATCAAGTATCAATCAATACATGAACAAAGGCAAGCAGGCATAACAAAAAGATACAAACAGCATCAAACAAAAGGAAGGAAGAGTTTGGATAAACAGACATACTCCTTTCCCCAAACAAGTCCTCCTTTCTCCTTCAAAGATGCGTACCGATGTCAGACATATAATGGCTAAGACAAAAAAAGACACAATATAGCAAATGGAGAAATCACTCATTATTTATTCTAATCAACTATGTATTAACCCTTTACCAAATGCCAAAATTGTCCAAATTGAAAGCATTTGCAGACGACAATTTCAATGTGGCTCAAATGGTACAATTTTCTCTTGATAGGGTAGAAAACATGGTGGGAAAAGGAGAAAATGCTGTCGCCAGCATTTTCTTCTTTTTCCACAATGTTTTCAAGTGGCTTATTTCCCAGGGTCATTAAAAGGTGGCATTGTACGGTAAAGGGTTAAAATGTAACCCTTTGCCAAGTGACAAAATATCAGATTGGCCCTAATTTGAAGAAATTGTTGACAACAAAGCAAACGATGCTAAAACTTTGCTTTACAAAGGGTAGAAAACATGGAGGGAAAATGAGAAAATGCTGGTTACCAGTATTCAAAAGCAGTTATTTCTCACAGCTGTTCAAATGCAGACTGGTTTGGTAAAGGGTTCAGGAGTTATCTGAAGCTAGGTATTCAAAATCCGGTAGTCCAAGATTTGAACCTCACCAAGTTGCCAAGTTTTCCATGAGCTGTCCTTGTTTAAGGTTTACTCTTTACCAAATGACAAAATTTTAGACTAATCCTAATTCAAAGCATTTGCAGATGACAATTTCAATGTGGCTCAAATGGTATAATTTTTCTTGGATAGTGTACAAAACATTGTGGGAAAAGGAGAAAATGTTGGTTACCAGCATTTTCTCCTTTTCCCACAATGCTTTCAAAAGGCTTCTTTCTTAGGGTCGTCAATAGGCAGCATTGTGCGGTAAAGGATTAAAAACCATACAACTATGGTATTTCAAGCCACGGTATCCCCTCGGAGACTATTGTACAGTAACGATCAGAGATCCCACTGCATATTCAAAGAGGTTCGATGTAAATCTACCCTGTCTGCACAAAGAAAGTTGTTCTCGGTACCCCGAGTGCTAATCAGATTGTCCGAATTCCATCCAATTCACCTGCTTGCCCATGCCTGGGAAGGGTTCAAACAACAAACATGAGGTAAGAATGGATTATTATGAATTTCATGGTCTGAGGGTTATAGGTCATGACCTGGACACTTGCTGACAATTATTATTATTCTGTGGTTTTTTACCCTTATGGCTCTGACACTTAGAGCTTCCCTGGAGCCCATTTCACACCAGGCACGCAAATTTTTGTTCCTATGATTTTGCACACCATGGACGCCATAGACAATTCACAAATTTGAAGTATACCTGGACAGGTCTACAGTGATCTTAGAAATCCCAAAGCAACTGTTTGATGTAAAAAAGGAGCCCCAGCCACAAACTTACAAATTTACAAACATACAACTACTGCAAGATGGTCCTGTGGCCCTGCGAATTTGTAAGACGATTTTCAGAATTTGCAAAATTTATTGCAGGCACTGAATGACTCACGAGAATTTTACAGCTGTCACAAGGGTGTCTTACAGTGGTGTTGTGTTCATGGCACAAATTTGCCCAAAATGACGAATAAAATGTAAGAGCATTGTCAAAAACCCTAACAGTTTCATCTGGTGCACAACATTTCATCGAAAAGGTATTTTGTCGAAATCCATGTTTTTGAAATACCGACTGCTAAATTCCTAGATTTATTTCATGAAAAGCTCTGTCTGGGAGGAACATTTAATCCACAATTATTCTGGGTTAGGGTAAGGGTCAGAGCTAGGGAGCATTTTTGAGGAATGTGGTTTTCGACCAAATGTCACGGATCCTTTTCACCATAACTTGTCCGGAGTACATAAGTTGCATATTGCGGGTCTAAGAAGAAAGCTATATGACAAAGGAGAGCATAACCAAGCAATTCTGGTGCTTATTCCACCATGGGTTCCTCATCAGCAGCAGCCGCAGTGGCAAAGGCTTTCCTTATTCCTCTAGATTTCTGTTTTGTTGTTATGAGGAATACGAAAAAATGCTGGTAACAAGCATTTTCTCTTTGTTTCCGGTGTGTTTCTGCCTTTTCAAAGACAAATTTTAACATTTGGGCATTTGTAAAAGAATTGCTCAGGAAAAATTTTGTATTATGTTGATAAGACTTCTTTAACATGGAAGAAATAAGGAGTATTAATACACAGCTTTTCATAACATTTCTATTGATTCGCTTGTATAATAATGTATTGACCAATCAATGACCCCAAGGTGTTCTCACTTGGAGTAATCAGTTTTATTCTGGTATGAATATTTTCTGCTTGTATTGAGTTAGTTATGAACTGCTGCCAATTATCACTGGATGTACAGCCACATAAAAGGGTAGAATAATGTATGTATGTATTTCTAATCCATACCAAAAAATTATGTGCATTCTCAGTGACTAAAAAACTTGAGCCACCTGGAAAGTCAATATACAAATATGGATCCCTGAAATCCATCTTGTCTAACAACCGCCTGAATCATTAAACTGGTCCCCATTGTAAATATACATATTACAACTGGCACAGGCTATTGTGTTGATGCTTTTCATTGGCTACATGAATATCATTGAATAGCCAGTCAGAGCATCTTACACATTTCCTGTTTGGCAGTATATAGGTAACATGGCTATTGTTTGCACATTTTGAAATTCGTAATCGAAACTAAATTAATAGTAACAGAAATTAACTTTAAAAGGTGATACCATGTATACAATTCACTTATTTGTGAGGTCAAAATTATCGGAAATTCTACTGCATATGAAGCGAAAGTGACCGCCCTCGAATCTTGCGATATCGTGGTTCTAAAAATAGATGAGCAGTATTCTGCCTGTTTTCAGTGGCCTGTACCGATCCCTATACACTTGCTGTATCAGGGGAGGTAACCAATCTACTGAATCATGAGGTATACTGGTCCTTTGACATATAGAAAATTGACCAATAGCAAAAAAAATATGACCTAGGTGAGCCTGCCCAATCTGACAAGGGTCGATACCGTTTTCAGATGCATTAAACCCCCTTCCACAGGGCATGACTTACTTATATAATTATGATAAATACACAAAAAATTTAAAACAAAAGCACCACATGAAAATACCAATGCTTGACTGTGGGTGGTTTTTCACCCAAAATCCTCAGCTTTAAAAAGGGACATAACTGTGTCAAAAATGTGCTGAGAGTTACCTGCCCTTCTGGCATAGTAAAATTTGGTAATTTGCAAATTTGAAGTAAAATTAATGTCTTCAATAATAACAGAAATATGAGAAAATGTCACAGTTTTCACTTGTCGATGACAACACAGACGATTACAGGGCATTGACAATACTTCCACAATTCTTTGAAAATAGTTCCAAAATGACCAAAGCCATCAGTGGGCCATACAACAACATAAACCCTGTACCAAATGACAGAATTTTACACTTGCCCAAATTGAAAGCATTTGCAGAACACAAAATAAAAGTGACTCAAAAATTGAAATTTGTATTCAGAAGGTTAGAAAACATTGTGGGAAAAGGAGAAAATGCTGGTTACCAGCATTTTCTCCTTTTCCCACAATGTTTTCAAAAGGCTTCCTCTTCCGGGTCGTTAAAACCTGTGATTGTGTGGGAAAGAGTAAATAAAAAGAGCCGAGATAATAAACCATCTTTTCATGCATGGCAGTGGCTCTATTACACTCACCGTGTCACGTCTTGTGTTGTAAGTTGTACCAGGATTGTTTGGACAAGGGTTAACAAAATCACAACCAGCCAGAAGTACATAAAGTAAAAGGGTTGTTGTCACCCACCCCCACCCAAATTTCAGACACAAACATGACATTACAGATGATGGTCCCATTTCGCCAAGCAATAAAGACTTAACAACCTCATTAACCCTTTACCAAACAACAAAAAAGTGGACTAGTCCAAATTGAAAGCATTTGCAGACGACATTTTAAGTGTGACTCAAAACATAAAATTTCTCCCTTAAAAAGTAGAAAACATTGTGGGAAAAGAAGAAAATGCTGGTTACCAGCATTTTCTTATTTTCCCACAATGCTTTCAAAAGGCTTCTTTCTTGGAATCTATAAAAGTCGGGATTGCGCAGTAAAGAGTTCAACCCTTTTCTGAAGGACTACTTTTAGATTCTTCCAAATCGAAACAATCTGCAAATGACATAAATTTTGTAATTGATACTGATAAGGCAGTTTTCTGGTACATTAGCTGGTAACCAGCATTTTCTCTTTTTCCCACAATGTTTTCTACCCTATCAAAGAACATAAATTCATTTGTACCACTTTCAGATTTGTCCCCTGCAGATGCTCTCAGAGTGGAAAAGTCAAATATTTGTTGTTTGGGAAAAGGTTAACCATTAATATCATTAGGAGTATGAAAAAAGAGCCATGTTCTGGCAAAAGGGGGCTTAATGCATCCCTGTGATGCATGATACCAAGCAAGTCATCACATGGTTATGGATCCATATAACTCGTTATGTCTAACAACCGACTGAATCATGAGGTAGACTGGTTTTGATACATAGAAAATTGACCAACAGCGAAAAGGTTCGGCCCAGGTCAGCCTGTGCCGACAGCGCAGGCTGACCTGGGGCGATACTGTTCGGAGATGCATTAAGCCCCCTTTTCACAGAGCATGGCTAAAATATTTCCTTGCTTCCTACAAAAATATATTTTTTTGTGTCATTTGTACAATGTATAGCTACTGGACTGAGAAGTCCAACTCTTTACCAGACAACAAAATTTTGGCCTTGTCCAAATTGAAAGTATAATTATGCAGATGACGAATTAAATGTTACTCAAAACATAAAATTTGTCTTTCATTGGGTAGAAAACATTGTGGAAAAAGGAGAAAATGCTGGTAACCAGTATTTTCTCAATGTTTTCTAAAGCTTTCTTTCTCAGGATCCTTAAAAGTCTGGATTGTGTCATAAAGGGTTAACATTTGTCCATATGAAGAGCGTCTGCAAACAAACATGAAGTGGCTCAAATAATGCGATACTGACTATGCGAAATTGAAAAACATTCTGTAGAAAGGAAAAAAAGCTGGTTTCCAACATGTTCTTATTTTCAAAACAATGGTTTTTAAAAAATCTTTTTTCTCAGGGTTCATAAAAACTCTGTATCAACTGGTTAGAATTCATTTCCCCAACTTCCACTTAGGCAAAGTGGTCATTTGAGGAAGGGTTATTATCAGTCAGTGTATCCTAGAGCAGACTGTGGTCAGTCAATACAGGTCATTTAAGGTCGACTGGTAACCTTATCTGTCAGACCATTTTATTGGATCATTCCCTGTAATTTGTGGGTCACCATGGGGTCACGACACCCTGACCTTTCACCTGAAATGACTGAGTGCTAGAGGGCAAAGCTGAATGAAGACCAAAGAAAATAGATTACTCGGCTGACTCAGGAGAAAAGGGGACTGTCTGGAGATGTTAAGATATGCTCATTTTATTAACTTTTTACCACACAACAAATATGTAGATTTAACCAAATTCAAAGCATTTGCAGACGACAATTTTCACCTGGCTATAATGATGGAATTTGCCTCTGACATGGTAGAAAACATTGTGGGAAAAGGAGAAAATGCTGGTTACCAGCATTTTCTTCTTTTCCCACAATTTTTTCAAAAGGCTTCTTCCTTAGAGTCATTAAAACTCGGAATTGCGTGGTAAAAAGTTAAGCATTTTTACAAAATGATGGTGTAATTTTATGCTTGTTTGATTACCTAATCTGTTTTATTGTTGAACCCTTTAGTAGTATGTTAGCCTTTTCCCATACAACCCAGAGCTTTAACGACCTTAACCCTTTCCCAAACGACAAATTTTGGACTGGTCCAAATTGAAACAGTTTGCCAATGACAATTTCAAATTTGATGAAAATAGCAGAAAGTTATCAAAAAGGGTAGAAAATACTGTGGGAAAAGGAGAAATTGCTCTTTACGAGTCATTACGAGCAATTTCTCCTTTTCCCACAGTGTTTTCAAAAGTCTAAAAGTACTGCAGACACGTGAAAACCAGGGCATGTTTGGGAAAGGGTTAAGAAAGGGAGCTTTTGAAAACAGTGTAAGAAAGTTAGTAAAATGTTTCCTAGCCTGTCAACAACAAAATAATCCTATACCACACGATCCTGAGTTTTAACGACCCTGAGGAAGAAGCCTTTTGAAAACATTGTGGGAAAAGGAGAAAATGCTGGTGACCAGCATTTTCTCCTTTTCCCACAATGTTTTCTAACCTATCAGAGACAATTTACATCATTTGATTCATCTTTCAATTGTCCTCTGCAGATGCTTTCAATCTGGACCAGTGTACATTTTTGTCGTTTGGTAAAGAGTAAATGTCATCATAGGAGCTGGGTTTAGTTTATCCCATCTACAAATTCTTTGCCAAGCCCCCGTAGTTCAGTCAGTAGCGTACAGGACTTGAGAACAGGAGGTCGATGGTTCAATCCCAAGCTCGGTCAATTTCTTTCTGAGGATTGATGATAGTCATTGCGACAGGATTCACTTCTCTCCCACCGCTGACCATTGTTTCGATGATGGTTATGTGGGAAAGCAGCCAGTGGCTTGGAAAGAATATTGTGCGCAGTACTGGTAAAACGAAACTCCAGGAAAGCACGGATAGGTGCACTGGCCGCCACGATATAACTGAAATAATGTTGAAAACAACATTAAACACCATACAATCAATCAATCAAATTCTTTCAATCTGGACAAGTAATTTGTCACTTGGTCAAGAATTTAATCTTTCCAAGCTACAGGCAACATGTGGTGCTTTAAACAGAGACAATATGGTATGTTTGAAGAATCAAAAGTGTTTCCTGGTGTGACATCTAAAGACAAGAGATCACCTGAACAACAATTACCACAGTAGATCTAGATATAAGGGATATAAAAAAAAAAAGTAAGCAAAAGCAAACTGACACTTTTAATATCAACCGTTTAACTAGACCGAACTGTTGCAAAGCGGACAAATACCCCACCCCCCCACCACCAGCTCCTTGTCACTGAAGCAGGACAATCAGAGAACAGAAATCACTTTCAAAACAAAGATCACCAGTGACCTTGAACTATGTGACTCAAAAACAAGAGGGCAGTCCTTGGGTCATGAGCAACACTTGTATAAAGTTTCAGGGTCCTAGGTCTAATGGCTCTCGAGTAAAAGCACAGAAATGATTTTCAAACAAAGTTCACCTGTGACCTTGACCTTTGATCCATGTGACCCCAAAACGATAAGGGACCTCTTTGGGTCATGAGCAATGCTTGTATAAAGTTTCAGGGTCCTAGTTCAAACGGCTTTTGAGTAAGGGCATGAAAACGAAAACAAGACCGACAGATTGAATCTCTCTAATATCCCCTAATTTTTGCTGAGGAGGGGGCCAATCAGCCCACTAGATTTTATTTGTAAAATGAACCCTGAATACCGTAAAAGATAGCCAAACCAAAACAACTTGGTTTGTTATTTCTCAATGTAAGCTTTAATTTCGTCCTTTCAGCAGACCATAAACTATTTTCGATTTATTTATCAGTCTAGGAGTAAATAAATAATCTCAAAAATTGAAAGGCTCAATAATTTTGCCAAAACAAACAAGACAACATCCTCCAATGTAATAACAGAAATTAAATAGACCCCGGGTCGACACAATTTCCCCATTTCAAATTCATTTTCAGGTTCAAGCAGGAAAAGCCAAAATCGGATAAAGAAGAGACATCCATTTTATGAATTTTTCATGCCGTTGAAACCCGAGAACGGTTTCCCTCCCATGGTAGGCTTTATATTGGTGACTGGTTAACAAGTTTACAATATAGATTTATCCATCTATTACACACAGACTGGGGGGACAGTCTGGCACTGTGAAGCATCAGAGACAGTTACAGACATTTTATTATATTGGATTTTTTCCTGTCCTGAAAGGGGCTATCTTTATCCCATTACTCCATATCCTGACACCAGCACTTTTTGATTAAAGAAATATACAGATATGCAAATATAGTGACACAAGTTCTCTTTGATGACTATGCACGCTCCCTAGTCTTTACCTGGAAGACAAAATTTTTCATAGGTCCATATTGGAGGCATATGCAGGTGACAAATAAAATTGCCGGTAAAAATGAGAAAATGCCAGTTTCCAACGTTTTCTCCTATTCCCACAATGCTTATAAAAAGGCCTCGACCTATGAGTTGTTGAAACCCAGGACTGTCTGGTAAAGGGTTAAGAGTTTTTATCAATGAAGGATGTTCAGATCTCCAGATAAGAGGGGGTGATGGCATTCTAAATCCATTATTTCTCTTCCAAACCCTATGTTGTGGGTACTCATTAGAATAGTCTCAATGGGACGATTTTAATGAGTACCCATTACATAGGCTTTAGTCGAGAATAATTAATATATTCAATTCTATAATCAAAATCACTCCCGCTATCTGGAGCTCTGGATCATGTTAACTTTTTACCAAGAGGTCACTTTGACCTTTTTGATCTACTGACTTCAAAATTAATAGGAATCATCTTCACTTCATGATAATAAACTGCACCAAGTTTAAATCTTTACCAAATGCCACAATTTTAGATTAGTCTAAACTGAAAGCATTTGCAGACGACAAAATCAATGTAACTCAAAAATTACAATTTGTTTTGGGAAGGGCACAAGACATTGTGGGAAAAGGAGAAAATGCTGGTAACCAGCATTTTCTCCTTTTCCCACAAGGTTTTCAAAAGGCTTCTATTGCAGGGTCGATAAAAGTCTAGCTGTGTGGTAAAGGGTTACAGGTTTAACACCAAAAGCAGAGTAGTACCAGTTCTTGTCATCATCAAAAATCATTTTGTAAATATTTGGACCATTGGTACTTTCATTCACAAGTCTATGAACCTTTGAACCCTAATGCCTGGAACTTTGTATGGCAAATAACAAGTTACCTAACAAATACCTTTAGACAAAAATTGTTATTACCCTGCATGTTTTCTACCCTTTCAGAGACAATCTTCTTTCATTTGAGAAAGATTTCATTTGGTGTCCAATTTGGACATGTCTAAAATTTCGTGTCTGGTCTAGGGTAATAGAGTAAAATTGTTATGTACAAATTGATGGAAATTACTCTGTAAAAACATGACTTTTGCATCAGAGGATTTCCCTTCCAGACTTTAGAAGTACCAATTAATCTTTTCCTTCATAGATCTAATTTGCTCATTCTGTAAATGTCTGCCCCACCAAAACTCTTAACCCTTTAGTACACAATCCCGAGTTTTAACGACCCTGAGAAAGAAGCCTTTTGAAAACATTGTGGGAAAAGGAGAAAATGCTGGTAAGCAGCATTTTCTCCTTTTCCCACAATGTTTTCAACCTTTCCCAAAACAAATTTCAATTTTTGAGCCACATTTATTTTGTCGTCTGCAAATGCTTTGAATTCTGACAAGTCTAAAATTTTGTCGTTCGGTAAAGAGTTAAACCATTAAAAAAAATGGCCTAGACAGAGCGCTCAATTTCTCCACTGGTCACAATGTATTATTAACCAGCAATCCATCACCTCTTTAGTTTCCTTCGACTCTTTAAAAGAAAGCATCAATTTAGATATGTTAGTACATGGCAAAGTTCAGCCATTTTAAATCTTTACCAAAGGACATGGATGGTTTAACTCTTTACCAAATGACAAAATTTTAGACTGGTCCAAACTGAAAGTAATAGCAGAAGACAATTTAAATGTGGGTCAAATAATGAAATTTGTCTTTGATAGGGTAGGAAACATTGTGGGAAAAGAAGAAAATGCTGGTTACCAGCATTTTCTCCTTTCCCCACAATGTTTTCAAAAGGCTTCTTTCTCAGGGTCATTAAAACTTGGGATTATGTAGTAAAGAGTTAAGGCTTGTCAATATGGGAAGCATCAACTCTTTACCAGACAACAAAAATGTAGGCTTGTCTAAATTGAAAGCATTGGCAGATGACATTTTCAATGTGGCTCAAATGATGGAATTTGTCTTTAAATATGATAGAAAACATTGTGGGAATGTGAGAAAATGCTGGTTACCAGCATTTTCTCCTTTTCCCCACAATGTTTTCAAAAGCCTTCTTCTTCAGGGTCATTAAGTGACGATAGTCATTGTGACAGGATTCATTCCTCTCTCACCACTGACCATTGTTTCGACGATGGTTATGTGGGAAAGCAGCCAGTGGCTTGGAAAGAATATTGTGCAGAGTACTGGTAAAAGAACCTCCAGGAAAGCATTGATAGGTGCACTGGCCGCCGCGATATAACTGAAATAATGTTGAGTATGGCGTTACACACCATACAATTAATCTTCAGGGTCATTAAAACTCGGGATTGTGTGGTAAAGGGTTAATTCAGAATAAAAATGTCCCAGTCTGTCTGTCAAAGAGCCATTCCTAAGATAATGAAACAGTTCCTATTCAACAATTTTCCCATTCATTCTATGGTTGACTCCTTACAATGCAGTAGATAACTTGGAAATCCCCTTTTAACCCTTTACCACACAGTCCTGACTTTTAATGACCCTCAGAAAGAAAGCTTTTGAAAAACACTGTGGGAAAAGGATGCTAGTAAACCAGCATTTTCTCCCTTGAAAATTGTTTTTGGCAGGATAGAGAACATTGTGGGAAAAAAATAAAATGCATGCTGGTTACCAGCATTTTCTCCCTTTTCCACAATGTTTTTAAAAGCCTTCTTCATCAGGATCATTCAAAAACGGCATTGTGTGGTAAAGGGTTGAAGTCATAAAAACCCAGGGTGGTTTTGTAAGGGTCAAACTTATATAGTGTGCACCAACAGCAGAATTCCAGACAGACCAATCTTATGCTCTGTCAAACAAGATTATGCACACTTTCCGTTGATAGTTCCTCCAGTTCGCTTTCTTTCTTTGAGGCAATTTGGACAAGACAAAAATAGTATTCCTTCGACGAGTTTACAGACAAATACTGACCGCAGCTCGAAACCGCATGACTTCAGAATTGTTGTATTTTCTATGTGGTTGATTTAACTCTTTACCACACGACAACATTTTAGACTATTCCAAATTGAAAGCGTTTGCAGACGAAATATTAAATGCGAATGAAAAATTGAAACTTGTTTTGGGAAGGGTAGAAAACACTGTGGGAAAAGGAGAAAATGCTGGTTACCAGCATTTTCTCCTTTTTGCACAATGTTTTCAAAAGGCTGCTTTCTCAGGGTCGTTAAAACGCGGGATTGTGTGGTAAAGAGTTAACCTTTAAGCAAACAATCCTACATTTAGACGAACCTGGAGAAGATTCTTCTTCAAGAAGGCCTTTGAAATCACGGGAAAAGGAGAAAATATTTGTGGCCAGCATTTATTCCTTTTTCCACAATTTTTTCTACCTCATAAGGATGAATTCCATCATTACAGCCAAATTTTATTTGTCATCTGCAAATGTTTTCAAGTTGGACAAATTGTGAAATTTTGCCACCTTACAAAGAGTTTAGTGCTCTTCTTTCCAAGTCAATTTCATATTACTTTTTTGACAGCAACAGTTAACCCTTTACCACACGACAAAATCTATACCAGTCCAAATTGAAAGCATTTGCAAGCGACAATTTCAATGTGGTTCAAATGATGTGATTTTTGTTTGATAGGGTACAAAACATTGTGGGAAAAGGAGAAAATGCTGGTTACCAGCATTTTCTCCTTTTCCCACAATGTTTTCAAAAGGCTTCTTTCTCAAGGGTGTTAAAAGACGGGATTGTGTGGTAAAGAGTTAAATCAGTGTTTCTGCTAGCTCAAAAACTTGGGGATGGGGGGGGGCCCCTCCCCATTTGTGACTGGCTGTTTGGAATTTTGGGGGTCATTCAGAAATTCTACTGAGTCATGGTCTTTAACCTTTTTTCCTCCCACGTGTTGTTTGCCTTTGCCAGTTTGTAGATGTTGCATAATGCTTAAAGTTTTAAAAGACATTGTGGTATTAATGGTAAAAGTTGAAAACAATGACCTCGTAGAAACTGTCGTCTGTTGACCCAATTACTCCAGCAAGTCGGTGACCATTACCGAGCAGTTTAAGTTTAAGGAACAGTGTCCCATTTTAGACCGATTCAGTGTAAACAATTCAATGTTAGAAAGCAGGTTCGATATGATTCTGCAGTTATAAACTTGATGATTTCGTAAGATACATTACTGTAATTGAACCAGTCCTTTTGTTCCTTTTTAGTTCTAATTTATGTTGCATCAAGGAAGATGCAGTGTATTAATTTTGTTGCGTCAGGCTTTCATTTTGCACGCCAAAAACACAAAAACACTGACTTTCTGAAACGTTGGTTAAATTCTATTTTTTTTTTTCCCCAGATTTTCTTTTTTCCCCTAACAATTCCACATAAATGGGTACGTTTAGTTAGTATAATAAACTGAGACAGTGCTATTTCAAGGCTCACTTTACACCCAAGACATTGGGTTCTTATGGAGACATCATTGTACCACCCTGTACTATACCAGTGAAACTCTGAACACAGATGAAAGGTCACTTCCTGTAGAATGTCTTAATTCTTCACCACACAACAAAATTTTAAACCAGTCAAAATTGAAAGCGTTTGCAGAAGACAAATTAAATGGGCCACAAACAACAGTATCTATCTCTGAGATGGTCAAAAACATTGTGGGAAAAGAAGAAAATGCTGCTTACCAGCATTTTCTTCTTTTCCCAAAATGTTTTCAAAAGCCTTATTCTTTGGGGTTGTTAAAACTCGGGATTGTGTGGTAGGAAGTTAAATATTTAACCCTTTCCCAAACAAGCCCTGGTTTTCACATGTCTGCAGTACAAGTCTTTTGAAAACACTGTGGGAAAAAGAGAAATTGCTCGTAACGAGCAATTTCTCATTTTCCCACTGTTTTCTACCCTTTTGGAGAACTTTCTCTCATTTTCATCAAATTTAAAATTGTCGTCTGCACACTCTTTCAAATTGGACCAGTCTAAAATTTGTCGTTTGGGAAAGGGTTAGAGCGGCATTCAATCAGTCACTGACCAGAGTAATATCTCACAAAATGTAAGTAAATGTTAATCAAAGGTCTGTTTTGACATTCTACGCAATCTGATCTTGGCTCTACACTATCTGCAAAAACAGTACCCAAAGCCATCAACAGTGTCCTAAAGAAAAATGTGTTATCCGATATGAAAGAATCAGATGTTGAAATGCTTAAACAAAAACACTTCATAGGACAATGGGAAATGATAGTAGCTTAGCAGCATTTTCTCTTTTTTCTGTGATAATTTTAACAGCTTTCTTTCTCAGGCTTCTAAAAACAAATAATAAGATGGTTTAGAAAAGGGTCAAAAGTGAGAAAACTTTCACTTTTCTAATGGAACGAACATCTCCTTAATTTCACCCTGTCAGGAGTCATATTCCTCAAACAAAGACGAAAGGGGACAGCTCTACCTTATTTCTCCGGGTAACATTAGGAAACTCCAGCTATAGCGTGGGAAAAACATAGTACTACCCTTCCTCAAACAACAAGTCATTTAAATTTTTCAAAAAAATGAGACCTTGAACAAACCTTTTGTGTTTTGAAATGTACATCATGACACATTCCAAAATGAAACAAGGTTAATTCTTTACCAAACAACAATTTTCAGACCCGTCCACATTCAAAGCATTTGCGACTCAAAAATTGAAAATGGTTTTGGGAAGGGTAGAAAACATTGTGGGAAAAGGAGAAAATGCTGGTCACCAGCATTTTCTCCTTTTCCCACAATGTTTTCAAAAGGCTTCTCTCCCATTGTCGTTAAAACCCTTGATTGTTTGGTAAAGCTTTAAAAGGGGCAGTTTTAATGACCTTATCAAAATGAAGACTAAAGCTTTCCTGATGAAAACAAAGTTTTTTTTTTTTTTCAAAGATGGAAGACCCCTGAAATGAACAGTTTATTCTGCTGAAGTGTGTACAGATCCTCTATTAACCCTTTCCCAAACGACAAATTATGGACTGGTCCAAATTGAAAGAGTTTGCAGACGACAATTTTGAACTTGATGAAAATGGCAGAAAGGTCTCAAAAAGGGTAGAAAACACTGTGGGAAAAGGAGAAATTGCTCGTTACGAGCAATTTCTCCTTTTCCCACAGTGTTTTCAAAAGACTTGTACTGCAGACACGTGAAAACCAGGGCTTGTTTGGGAAAGGGTTAATTTAGCCCTTTACCATATAACCCCATGTTCTAACCAACCCAAGGAAAGCGCCTTTTAATAAAATTATTAAAGAAAAAGGAGAAAATGCTGATAACAAGCATTTCTTTTTCCTTTTCTCACAATGTTATGAGCCTTTCTCAAGACATCTCTTAACATTTGGGTCACCTAAAGCTTGTAAATGCTTTCAATTTTGACAAATCTGTAATTTTGTTATCTGGTAAGGAGTTGGATCCTTAGATGACAGGTTAAATAATAGCGACATCTTCAGTGTGGCAAAAACACAAATAATTGCAGTCTGTTGCCTGCTTAAAGCCAGACTTTCTCAGCACTTGCAGAAAGAATTGTCCCAGATCAGTATGCAGCTCTTGAGCATTTTGAATCTGATCCTCACTAACCAGAAAAGTGTCAACAGTAGTGATAAATGCCCAAAGGGTTAACTCTTTACCAAACAACAAAAGTTTAGACAGGTCCAAATTCAAAGCATTTGCAGACGACAAAATAAATGTAACCCAAAATTAAAGTTTGTTTGGAATGGGTAGAAAACATTGTGGGAAAAGGAGAAAATGCTGGTTACCAGCATTTTCTCCTTTTCCCACAATGTTTTCAAAAGGCTTTTCCCTCAGGGTCATTAAAATTCGTGATTAAGTGGTAAAGGGTTAAACAAATTTAACTGGAGCTTTCTCTCTTCAAACACTGTCAAACTAATTACTGTGTACCATGGGATCTTGTATTTAAACAGATTACAGATAGAATGTATCAATATATTGTCACAGGTTCACCCTTTACTACTAACCTAATTCTAGACCCTCTCTTCTAAACGATTTGACAAATTTCAACAATGTTTTTGTTTCACAAGGTACTTGACCGAGATGATTTTTCTAGTTTTTCTCTTTTATTTTACAAACTGAACAAGAGCAACATGGGTGCCAGCGCTCGGCTGCAAGTGCTTGCTTTTCAATGAAAGTCAAATAAGGGGCATAACTGTGTCAAAATTATTTTGATGGTTACCTGCCCTTGTTGTACCAGTTCCACTTTTGATGGTTAACAAGTTGTCTCAGCTTGAAGTAAAAATCTTCAGTAATAACAGAGATATTACAAAATGTCAAAATGTTCTTGCACAATGACACAGAGGATGAAGCAGATGACGACAATGCAGATGACAACACCCACGACTATTACAATAACTTGTGCCTTTCTTCTAAAACAGCCAAGTTTAACATCATCTAAATGTATCTGCATGCAAGATGGACACTTTGATTCCTGAAAAACTTAACTTTGAAAATACTGTGAAAGGAAAATTTGCGGGTAGCCAGCAGTTCTCCTTTTTTCATGATATTTTCAGAATGCCATAATCACAATATAACCTAATTTTGAGTAGATATCTTATAACAATATGGATAACGAGAGCACCACATGCAGGTACCAACGCCACATGCAGGTACCAACGCCACATGCAGTTGCTTTAGATGTAGGTCAAAAAAGGAGCATAACTGTGTTGAAAATATTTTGATAGTTTCTTGTCCCTGTTGTATGGGTTCCCCTTTGATAGTCAACAAGTTGTCCAAGTTTGAAGTATTTATCGACAGTAATGACAGAGATATTGTAAAACGTCGATGTTCTTGCCCCACAACAACCAGACAACCACAGGGCTATGACAATACCTCAACATTTTCTTTGAAAAAATGTGAAATCAGGGTCCGTATTCACCAACCATTGTCAAGAACATTCTTAACCTCGTTCTGCAGAATTTCCTAAATTTGAAAGTAACATAACTTCTGATTGGCTAAAACATTTGGTTTAGCCATTCATCACATGTGTTGCTTTCAAATATAGAAAATTTTAAGAATGTTCTAAAGAACGGTGGGTGAATAAAGGCCCAGATCTTTAACCCTTTCCCAAACAAGCCCTGGTTTTCACGTGTCTGCAGTACAAGTCTTTTGAAAACACTGTGGGAAAAGGAGAAATTGCTCGTAACGTGCAATTTCTCCTTTTCCCACAGTGTTTTCTACCCTTTTTGACAACTTTCTGCCATTTTCATCAAATTTAAAATTGTCGTCTGCAAACTCTTTGACATTGGACCAGTCCAAAATTTGTCGTTTGGGAAAGGGTTAATCTGTATCGTCAGATTCTGCAAATGCAGCCATCATTGCATTGAACCCCTATCTAATAATTTCAAGTTCTATAAGGGCTGAGGAAAAAGGCCTTTTAGAATACTGAAGAAAAAGGAGAAAATGTTGGTTAATGGCACTAGTTATGTACAGATGGCCTTGGGCAAAACACTGAGTAATCCAAGCCAAGTGCTTGTAAAATCCAGCAAAGATATTAAGTGAGTGACAGGTCACCGAAACTTTAGTGAAGTGATACTTATAAACGCAGTGTAAACTACCTTCAAACCAACAACTTTATTGTCACTCTACCAAATATCAGCAATGTGGATAGGTAGACAATGTCATCTATGAATGATGTTCATGTAGTGTAAACCACCAATCAAACGAACCATCTCTTAATTACTCTTCCAAATATCGGCAATGTGGATAGGTAGACAATGTCATCTATATCAGGCTATCAGCAAAAACACTTAATCAACAAAACTTACCTGTACGATCTGGCCATTGTATTTCTGCAAGCTGTTGCCAACCCAGACATATCATGTGGTAAATATGAAACTCCTGCAAAATATAAAAGATTACCTAATGTCAATCAATTCTGATACTGTCTTGAAAATGACATTGTTGGTACATTTGACCCATACTTGCACCAATCAGAAGCACTGTAATTTTCTGGACCCTTTTAGCACAATGGGCAAAGGAGGGTCTAGATGAAGCTCAGACTGCACAGAATCCTGGTCTACATTGTCCCCTTATAAAGCATTTACAATCAAAATCATTTCCAGTTTTGGTTGATTGTATTTTCAGCCAGTGAACGAGATCAAGGTTATTAACTTCTAATGTGCTGGAACAGACCTAAGTTATTTTCGTGGACATTGCAGGTCAAGATCAGACTGCACAGAATGTGTCTAATGTCTGCTTCTTCGTCTCATATTCTGGCTAACACAACTTTGAAATGACAATAATTCTGATAATTGTCCCAACTAAAAAGGTCTATATTTCATTAGCGCTGTAAGGTTTAATGTAGCGCTGAAAGTACTTTTAACCCTTTACCAAACAACAAAATTTTAGAATAGTTCAAATTCAAAGCATTTGCAGACGACAAAATAAATGCGACTCAAAAACTGAAATTTGTTTTGGGAAGGGAAGAAAACATTGTGGGAAAAGGAGAAAATGCTGGTTACCAGCATTTTCTCCTTTTCCCACAATGTTTTCAAAAGGCCTTTTTCTCAGGGTCGTGAAAACCCGTGATTGTTTGGTAAAGGGTTAAGCTGTTTATCTTGACACTTTAACCCTTTCCCAAACAAGCCCTGGTTTTCATGTGTCTGCATCACAAGTCTTTTGAAAACACTGTGGGAAAAGGAGAAATTGCTCGTAACGAGCAATTTCTCCTTTTCCCACAGTGTTTTCTACCCTTTTGGAGAACTTTGTCATTTTCATCAAATTTAAAATTGTCGTCTGCAAACTCTTTGAATTTGGACCAGTCTAAAATTTATCGTTTGGGAAAGGGCTAACCAACAACAAAATTTTAGTCTTGCCCACATAGACAGCATTTGCAGATGACAGTCAGGCTCAAATGACGGAATTTATCTTTGAAAGGATTAAAAGCATTCTGGTAAAAGGAGAAAATGCTGGTAATCAGCATTTTATCCTTTTCAAACAATATTTTCGAAAGCCATTTACCTTTGGGTTGATGAAATTCAGAACAGTTTGGTAAAGGATTAACTCTTTCCCAAACGACAAAATTTTAGACAAGTCCAAATTGGAAGCATTTGCAGACAATGTCAAGGTGGCTCAAATGATGGAATTTGTGTTAGATGCAGTAGAAAACGTAGTGGGAAAAGGAGAAAATGCTGGTTTCCAGCATTTTCTCCTTTTTCCACCATGTTTTCAAAAGCCTTCTATGTTTGGGTTGTTAAAACTTGGGATTGTGTGGTAAAGGGTTAACTCTTTACCAAATGACAGAATCTTACACTTGTTCAAATTCAATGCTGTTGCAGCCAAGAAATTATATGTGGCTGAATTGATGAAACCTGACTCTAAATGGGTAGAAAACATTGTGGGAAAAGGAGAAAATGCTGGTAACCAGCATTTTCTCCTTTTGCCACAATGTTTTCAAAAGGCCACTCAAGGTCATTAAAACTCAGGATTGTGTGGTAAAGAGTTAAATATATGGAATGGACACTCCCATTAAGAAGAATCATTATTTATTTTTTCCCATACCATAATGTTTTCTTTGTCATTAGTTAGACTTGCATGTCTCCCATGTCTTTTTTCGTTCCAGATATTTTTTGACCCTTTATGCAAAGGTCAAATAAACTTTACTGACCTTTGGGAAGATTGCAGGCGGTCAGTGTAAACAAGTCTCTGGGTACTGAGTTTCTGGATATCGGAACATTGACAAAGTAGGCATGCCGGTAGGTCATTCAGCCATGCATTCTGTACGGCACTAAATACATGTGTGCAACGTTTTGTCAAAAACCACATTTATCGAAAACGATCCCTAGCCCTGGCCCTTTACCTAGTCCAGACAAATCGTGGCTCAAATCTTCCTCCCAGTCAGAGCTTTTCATGGAATACATCTAGGTATTTAGGAATTGGTTATCTTAAAACAGGCGTGTATTTCGACGAAACACCCTTTCGACCAAATGGCATGCACCGAAAAACAACATGTACATAATAACAAATCCCTGAAGAAAATGTAACCAGCAATATCTCCTTTTTCGATAATGTTTTCCCCCCGACTTTCAAAGGCAAATACCTTCTTTTCAAACACAAATCTCTTTGTCATCTACCACTACTTTTTATGTGTTTTGTTGTCTGGTAAAGAACAAAAAAATATGCAGAAAAAATATGGGCAACATGCAAGCTACGTCCAATAAAAGTACAATATAGTATAAAAGTAATAGACCCATCTGTATTGTAAAAGTTCAAACCAATCAGTGTACACCCTTTCCCTCATTAAAAAGAACTATTTTGACCAATTTACAGCAGAAAGCTTACTGAATTTTGGATAAATTAATAAAAAGTTCAAAAACACCAGGTCCTTTCTTTCTCTCACTCTATTTTTCTCGTAACCAAACACCATGTTACTCTAATTGTCAACTCCTTGATTTCTTTCACAGAATATAGTTAGTGGCCAACTATTGCCAACTAAGTAATGGCTCAAATTAGTTTCATGTGGAACAACTGATACATCCTACAACACAATGGCCCCCGAGGGAGCCCTTCAGTAGTCTGTTGTCTGCAATATATCCCCCTGGAAAGGCCAAAGACCAAAAAAGGAAATTCCATGACAAGTATTGCACCAGCTTGACCCTCTGTTAACCTTTTATCAAACAGCCCCCTCTTTGCTTAATGACTCTGAGGAAAAGACTCCTGAAAACATTATGAGAAAAGGAGAAAATGTCAGCAACTTTTTTTTTTCTTTTCGCAGTTTTCTTCCCATTGATAGACCCAAGTTGATTTCCCATAATGTGCTCATACCTAAGTCTGGAAATAAGCCATGCTCTGGCCAAAGGGAGTTTTAGGAAAAAAACTATCAAGAGCATGTACTGCTGTTGACCTTGGAGCCTGGTGTCTGAACCCTCTACTCTGTATGTCATCTTCCTGAGGTTTACACATAATAATGTTATGTGACTTATGTTCAAAATCAGACCAGGGGTTAAAGAGATATAAAGGGATACTTTTCAAGAGCATGTAAACTTTGACAAACACCCTCCCCCCTCCCTTACCTTGACCTTGGAGCCTGGCATTTGGAATGTTCACTCTGTACCAAGGCACACATAGGGAAAATATTTTCCAATTTAAACAAGGGTTAAACAGATAGATTGGTCACCGGAAAGAGGGATTGACAACCAGGGACATAATAAATCCCCACAAGCAAATGAAAAAGGAGTGAAGTATATGGCTATTGGGAAACAACATGTCCAGATTGCTTACTTACGTATTTAAAGATCAATTTGATTGGGGCTATATCCCTTTCTGAAAATGTCATTTGTATACACATAGCTGCCTATTGTTCAAATATATTTGAGCCATGCTCTGTGAAAAGGGAGGTTAAGGCATCTGCAAAGAAGTATCGACTCAGGTCAGCCTGCGCAGTTCACGCAGGCTGGCTTCAGCCGAAACTTTTCGTTACTGGTCAATTTTCTGTATGTCAAAGGACCAGTCTACCTCATGATACTGTCGGTTTTTAGACATAATGGATGTTATGAATCCCTAAATATGTCATTACTTGCTTGGTATCATGCACTACGGAGATGCATTAAGCCCCCTTTTACCACAGCATGGTTCATTTCTACTAGAGCCATCAGAGATAGGTGATGCTCCCCAAATGTGTTTTTGTCACAAGGGAAATGGCTGTTGGAGGAGGATATACTCTCTCCGCAAGGGTTACCATTCAACCTTCGATACGAATTATAGAAAAAAATTCAAAGGGCCATAACTCAAAAGAATATCATTGAACCAAAACATGTTAACAATATGCCCTTGTCCTATTTGCAGCAAAGCTTCCAATGAAGTTTATTAAAATCCAGTTACCGAGAAATAGAATGGAAACAAAATTTTGGACGGACATACACAGATGGACGGAAGCACTGACAACACAGTGGGTTTATGCATTGTGGATATTCTTTCGGAGCATAACAATGGGATAAAAATATGTTCACAATATGTGCAGTTCCTCTTAGTAGGGACAAATAAAATGTGGCTCAAATGACGAGAAATGTTTCAAGGGTTAGAAAACATTGTGGGGAAAAGAAGAAAAATGCTGGTAACTAGCATGTTTTCCGTATTCCTCTATGTTTTCTCAATACCTCTTTATCAATGTCCTCAAAGCTCAGAATTGTGGGGTAATGGTTAAGAGAAGCTTACCAGAGAGTTTCATGGAATTCCCGACATTGGTTGATGAGAAAGACCAAGAAACTGGGGACCAGTAAATTAAAGAGCCATAACTGCAAGTAAAATCACTGAACCAAAACATGCTGACAATATGCACATATCTTCTTTATTCCAATGAAAAGTCATTGAATTCCATCACATGGTTGCTGAGAAATAACAAACAATAAAATTGGGGTCCAAAATTTTTAAAGGGTCAAAACTGCAAGCAAAATCATATAAATAGTACATGCTAACAATATGCATATTTTCTCCTTATAGGACTATTTCTCATTAAGTTTGATTGAAGTTCATGCTGTGGTTACTGAGATGTAGCATGGAAACTGTACTTGGGAACCAAAAATTCAAAGGGCCATAACTGTGACAAAATGATCAAACCAGAACATGCTGACAATATGCCCATGTCCATGGTATAGAGAAACTTCAGATTAACCCTTTACTGCACAATGACGCCTTTTGACGCCCCTGGAAAAGAAGCCCTTAGAAAACATTGTGGGAAAAGGAGAAAATGCTGGTTACCAGCATTTTCTCCTTTTCCCACAATGTTTTCTACCCTATCAAAGAAAAGGTGCACCATTTGAGCCACACTGAAATTGTCGTCTGCAAAATGCTTTCAATTTGGACAAGGCTAAAATTTTGTCGTCTGGTAAAGGGTTAAGTTTGGTTGAATTCCATCCCGCGACTGCTGAGAAATAGTGCTGAAAAGAAACTGTGCAGGGACGGATGAAAGGTGAACGGTCCGTCCAACAGACAACATGGGGACTATGATGTTATGATCCCCTGAAAATTTTTGGGAATCACAATAAAGTGAATCTCGTACAGCCTTCAAAGTGATAAACAGTAGTGAATCAACTTCATCTTGAATACAAATTTCATCTTGGAAGCTTCTAGATACTATTTATCAAAATGAAAAACTAGTGATTACTATCTTTATGTCTGTATATTGCCTTTTGTCTGTCTGCATGCATAGGAAACCATAATAAAGCAACTATAGCCATGTTTAAGGCATTCAGACGTAATTAACCCTTATCCTGCTGAATAAAAGAAATGAAAATTTCAAGCCGATAGTATAAACCCAAAACTTTCCTCTTTCAAAAGGATTTTTGGAGGGAAGATATCTCCTTATCGGACAGTGTAGATCAAAGATCAGACTACACATTCTGTGCAGTCTGATCTTGATCTACGCTGTCTGCAAAAGGTCAGCAAGTCGCGATAAGCAGCCTAAGGCTTGAAACAGATGCTGTAAACTCTTAACTCTTTACCAGAAAGAAAAAAAATTAGACCTGTCCAAATTGACATTTCCAGATGACAAATAAAATGTACATCAAAGTTTTAAAAGTCTTTGAAGTGGTAGCAAACCATCATAATAACAAGCATTTTTCTCCTTTTCCCATGATGTTTTCAAAAGCTATCCTTCTTTGGGTTGTTAATACTCATGTGGTAACAGATTAAAGCATCTATCAAAACATAAGCTGCCTTTGCAGTCATCGTATGATCAAGATTTGAAAGCAAAAAATCATGCATTATGATCACTGGTCTACACTGTTTGCTTTGAGGAGAAATTCTGGAAAACAGCAAGCATGAAATCCCAATTACATGAACCCAATTTCTATACTGAAGATGTCTGTTGGGTATATTTGGGCTCTATCTGTGTTAACTCTACCAAACAACAAATTTTAAGAGTCATCCAAATTGAAAGCATTTGCAGACGACATATTCAATGTAACTCAAAAATTGAAATGTGTGTTGGGAAGGGTAGAAAACATTGTGGGGAAAGGAGAAAATGCTGGTTACCAGCATTTTCTCATTTTCCCACAATGTTTTCAAAAGGTTCTTTTCAAAAGGATCGTTAAAAAACGGGATTATGTGGTAAAGGGCCAACACCACTGAGGTAACAAGAGATGTTTGTAAAACATGTATGCCCCCCAATGGCATCCAATTCTAAATATAACATGTGATTATAAACTGTCAAGTTCAAAGTGTAAAAACGAACAAAGGGTAATTACTCGAAAATTATTAATGATAAATTAACAATTCTTGGGCACTGCACTTCCCATTTATGTGAACTATCAACTTTTAACCCTTTCCCAAACAAGCCCTGGTTTTCACGTGTCTGCAGTACAAGTCTTTTGAAAACACTGTCGGAAAAGGAGAAATTGCTCGTAACGAGCAATTTCTCCTTTTCCCACAGTGTTTCCTCCGCTTTTTGATAACTTTCTGCCATTTTCATCAAATTTGAAATTGTCATCTGCAAACTCTTTCAATTTGGACCAGTCCAAAATTTGTCGTCTGGGAAAGGGTTAAAGTTTCATGATTTTACCTCACATACTTTTTGAGTTATGCTCCGGAAAAAAAAAATAAGTACGAAAATCAACAAAGGGCAATAACTGCAAAAATATAATGGGCAGAGTTATGGTTCTTGTGCAATGCACTTCTCCTGAATAAGATCTATCCACATGTAAAGTTTCAAGATGATATCTGGAAAACCTTTTGAGTTATGCTCTGGACAAAAATTAAGTATGAAAATCAACAAAGGGCAATAACTCCAAAAATATGATGGGCAGAGTTATGGTTCTTGTGCACTGCACTTCTCCTTAATAAGATTAATCCACCTATGAGGTTTCAAGGTGATATCTGAAATACTTTTTGAGTTATGCTCCGGACAAAAATTAAGTATGAAAATCAACAAAGGGCAATAACTCCAAAAATATGATGGGCAGAGTTACGGTACTTGTGCACTGCACTTCTCCTTAATGAGATCTATCCACCTATGAGGTTTCAAGATGATACCTGAAATACTTTTAGAGTTATGCTCCGGACAAAAATTAAGTATGAAAATCAACAAAGGGCAATAACTCCATAAATATGATGGGCAGAGTTATGATTCTTGTGCACTGCACTTCTCCTTAATGAGATCTATCCACCTATGTAGTTTCAAGATGATACCTGAAATACTTTTTGAGTTATGCTCCGGACAAAAATGAGGTCTACGGACCGACCGACGGACCAACGGACCGACCAACAAGTGCAAAGCAATATACCCCCGCTTCTTCGAAGGGGGGCATAAAAAGGCTTTTGAAAACAGTTGGTAAAGGCAAAAAAATGCTAGTAATCAACATTTTCTCCTTTTCCTACAATGTTATGCACCTTTTCAAAGACAACCCCTGCACAATTTTTATCCAAAATTTGTTTGGTTCAAGAGAAACTTGCTTCAAATGTTCACTCATTTTTCAAAGCCCAAGGATTAACATTTTACCCCCCCCACCCATTTCTGGATCTGAAATGGTAATTAAAAAAACATTTAGGAAAAGGATAAAAAGCTATTGCCAGCGTTTTTCCTTTTGCTTCGATGTTTTCAAAAAGTCTGCTTTCTCATAGTCCTTATAACTCAGGACTGTGCAGCTTTGATTGTTTGAATGGGGCTATAAAACACCTTTTATCAGTTTTTCTGTCAAATCAAAGATACATCCTTGCAGCCTGTAAAAATCTGACAAACTGTAGAATAGTTCAGAATTAAGTCAGCTGTATAAACAGAGTATTGGAATTCAATGCCATTTTAACAGCTCAGGTCATATCATGGCAGTCATTGAAGCACCCATGTGTTTCCTGGCTTTCTCACACCAGCACTGACACAACTTTCTTTCCAAAGCCACTGACTACTTCTCTCACATGCATCAGGGGTGAGGGGAGAAAAATCATCGGAAAAAAAGTTTGCCTCCACTGGGTATCAAACTCGCAACAACCTGGTTACAAGTCAAAAACGCTCACCACTGAGCTACCCGGGCGGACTCTATATGAACGGAGATAAATTACTGATATATATGGTGTAAGAGGTAAATACAAGTATCAGAAATCTTCGATTTAAAAGCAGAAACATCACAACACATGGAACATGAATATGCGAGCCGTCACTGTGATATGACTGAATAATTTGAAAGCGGCATAAAACACCATTCAAATCAATCAATCACAACACATGGTTGTGCACAGACCAATCTTGAAATACATAATTGGACACCGACCAATATTGATATGCATGACTGTGCAGACTAATTTTGATATACATGGTTAGGCACAGACTAGTCTTGATATAAATGGTTGGGCACAGGCTAGTCTTGATATACATGGTTGGGCACAGACTAGTCTTGATATACATGGTTGGGCAGACTTATCTTGATCTGCATGGTTTGGCACAGGCCAATCTTTATCTACATGGCTTGGCACAGACTTATCTTGATCTACATGGTTGGGCACAGACCAGTCTTGATCTACATGGTTGGGCACAGACTAGTCTTGATAGACATGGTTGGGCATAGACTTATCTTGATATACAGCATTGAGCAGACTGATCTTGAAATACATGGTTGTGCACAGACCAATCTTGATCTACATGGTTGGGCACAGACAAGTCTCAATAGATATGGTTAAGCACAGACTTACCTTGATATAATTAGTTGGACACAAACTGATCTTAAAAATGAATGGTTGGGCACAGATTAGTCTTAATATACATGGTTGGACACTTATCTTGAAATACATGGTTGGGCACAGACCAATCTTGATCTACATGGCTGGGCACAGACAAATCTTGATCTGCATGGATGGACACAGACTTATCTTGATCTACATGGATTGGCACAAACTAGTCTTTATATACATGGTTGGGCACAGACGTACTTATCTTGATATACATGGTGGGACACAGACTGATCTTGAAATACACGGTTGGGCAAATACTTACCTTGATCTTCATAGTCTGTCACAGACTTATCTTGATAAACTAGGTTTAACAGACTTATCTTGATATACATGGTTGGGCACAGACCAATCTTGATATACATGTTTGGGCACAGACTATTCTTGATATGCATGGTTAGGCACAGACTTATCTTGATCTACATGGATGGACAAAAATTTATCTTGAAATACATGGTTGGGAACTGACTTATCTTGATATACATGATTGGGCAGACTTATCTTGATATACATGATTGGGCACAGACTTCTCTTGATCTACATGATTGGGCACAGACTTATCTTGATCTACATGGACAGACAAAGATTTATCTTGAAATACATGGTTTGGGCACAGACTTATCTTGATATACATGATTGGGCAGAGACTTATCTTGATATACATGATTGGGCACAGATTTATCTTGATATACATGGTTAAGCACAGACCAATCTTGATCTACATTGTTCAGCACAGACCAATCTTGATCTGCATGGTTGGGCACAGACTTATCTTGAACCATAGTTTGTCCAACACATTCTAATCTTGATTCCGTACTTCCTACTACAATCTGATCTTGATCTAGATCCACACTGTCTACCATCTTCTCTTTCTCTCAGCTGTCAATGGAGAAAATTTTTTCAACACCAGTCTTATGAGGAGAGAAAATAAAGTCAAACATGGCACTTTGGGGCATTTAAAATGGAACTTTATACTTCTATCATGTCTCAGAAATGTCACCCAACAGGGGCATTGACTTCAGCAACTTTTCATTTATTCCTTTATCACACAGTCCCGAATTATACAGATGCTGAGGAAGAAGCCATTTGAAAACATTGTGGGACAAGGAGAAAATGCTGGTAACCAGCATTTTCTCCTTTTCCCACAACGTTTTCTAACCTTCTTAATATAAATTTCAATTTCTGAGTCACATTTACTTTGTTATCTGCAAATGCTTTCAATTTGGACATGTCTAAAATTTTGTTGTTCGGTAAAGAGTTAACCCTTTACCACGAAATCCTGACTGATAAAGACCCGTAGAAAGAAGGTTACTGAAACATGGTGGAAAAACGAGAAAATGCTAGTCACCAACATTTTCTCCTTTTTCCAACAATGTTTTCTACCCTTTATGACTGACAAATTTCGTGTTTTGATTAACAAATTTCGTGTTTTGAGTAACATTCTTGTTGTCATCTGCAAATGCTTTCAATATCGGCCAGTCTAAAATTTTGTCATGTAGTTAACTCTTTACCACAGAATCCCAACTTTTAACGACCCTGAGAAAGAAAGTTTTTGAAAACATTGTGAGAAAAGGAGAAAATTCTGGTAACCAGCATTTTCTCCTTTTCCCACAATGTTTTCTACCCTTCCCAAAACAAATTTCATTTTTTCAGTCACATTTATTTTGTTGTCTGCAAATGCTTTGAATTTGGACCAGTCTAAATTTTTGTTGTTTGGTAAAGAGTTAAGAATCAAGTCTTTACCAAACAACAAGAGTTAAGAGTCAAGTCTTTACCAAACAACAAGATTTTTGCGTTTGTCCAAATCGAACTTAAATATGGCTCAAATGGTGATCTTTGCCTTTGAAAGAGTATTAAACATTTTGGGAAAAGGAGAAAATATGGGTTACCAGCATTTTCTCTCCTTTTCTCAGATCAAGATCAAATTGCAAAGACCATGCAGTCTGATCTTGGATGTACACTGTCCCATTCATTGCCTGTTACGTTGACAACCATATAATAACAGATTGTCATCTTCACAATATTTTCAATACTTTTAAATGGTATGATTTAAATTAAGATACATTTTAACATCTGCATTGTTTACTTTTGGCCACTTCTGTGACTTTAACCTGTAATAAATTGGTAAAGTTATTTTACTCTTTACCAAACAACAAAATTTTAGAATCATCCAAATTGAAAACATTTGCAGGCAACAAAATTAATGTAACTCAAAAAATAGAAACATGTTTTCTGAAGGGAAGAAAACATTGTGGGAAGAATGAGAAAATGCTGTTTTCTAAAGGCCTCTCTCTCCGGGTCGTCAAAACCTAGGATTGATTGGTAAAGGGTTAAAACACAGTTCAGTCACCAACAAAATCTTTCTCAACAATGTCTCACAAAACAAGACCCAATGTCTCAATGCTAAACTTAATTTCTTTTTCTTACGCAGTTTTCAGAACATTCTGTAACGACATCACGACACTGACAATCAATTACGTCAAGAGCCAGTCAAGATGATTTACTGCGGCTGAGCGCCAAGGCTACATTTCACATCAAAATAGGATTTGTAACAAGTCACCAGAAAGATATTTTTTTTTCCTGATGAGATTTGAAATCTTAAAATTAAGCCTTTCACCATACAATCCCAAGTTTTCTCAACTCTGAGGATAAAAGCCTTGAAAACATTGAGGGAACAGTGTTTTCTACCTATCTGAAGACAAATGCAATCAGTAAAAATCAGGTCAAAGTTGCAATCTGCAAATCCTTTCAATTGGAACAGGTCTAAATTTCATCAAATGATAAAAGAACTTTTCTCACTAATCTTTCTAAAAATAAGAGCATTGCATGCGGGTGCCATCATTCGGCTGCAAGTGCTTGATTTTCAGTGAAAATTCTAAGTCAAGAAAGGGCCACAATGTGTCAAAAATATCTTGATGGTTACCTGCCCCTGTTGTATAGGTTTCCCTTTTGATAGTTAACAATTAGTCCAAGTTTGAAGTAAACATCTTCAGTTATTACAGATACCAAATTCTAGGTCAAAAAAGCGGTATAACTGTGTCAAAATACCTTGATGGTTACCTGCCTATCTTGTATGTGCTCCCCTTTTGGTAGTTAAGAACTTGTCCAAGTTTGAAGTGAACATCTTCAATAATAACAGAGATATTACAAAATGTCAAAGTTTTTGCACGATGACAACACAGACGATAACACCAGGATTATAAAAATAACTCGACATTTTCTTCAAAAACAGCTGGGCTAGAAATGTGGAAAAAAAGACAGCAAGTTATATATGAGAAAAATAATTGCTTATTTTCCTACAGTAATGTCATTTAAAAAATTTATTTTCCCCTTTCAACTGTTCAGGGTCTGTACTAGGATCTTTCAACATTTTGAAAGTTTTTAATCTATTTTCATTGTAGAACATGAAAAGTCAAGATGAGAAAGTCAACATCACAAAGACATTTGAAAACAAAAGTTTAATACCAAAAGAGAAAATTGTACTGAATCACCTCAAAAAATGTGAAAATTATACATGTTTGTGTCCTTGGTGCCTAAAAATAGTTCCTGTATCTATTAGCACCTTCTTGACTTCAATATGATTTACTTTCACAGCATATTTCACCCTTGCTATTTAGAATTAGTCTTGAAGCCCACACTGTTATCTGTAGTTGGAGCCCATCACTGTTAGCACAATCCTGACTTTTAATAACCCTGCTAAAGAAAGCTTTTGAAAACACTGAGGGGAGAGGAGAAAATGCTGGTAAGCAGCATTTTCTCCTTTTTACTCAATGTTTTCTACCCTTTTCAATACAAATTTCAGTTTTTGAATCATGTTTTTTTTGTTGTCTGCAAATGCTTTAAATTTGGACTAGTTAAGAATTTTGTCATTTGGTATTAAGGTTACTCAAACTGAACCAAGCATGTTGGTTATATGAGTAATCATTCATTCCTATGGGCTAATAAGCAGCTTCATCAGTCCATTGTTTTACGGTATAAGAAATATCAGTGTTTTCTCCACAGATGTAAAGTTCTGTGGGTAATTTTGACCTGGCAAGAAAATTCAGGGTCAAGTGTAATTTCCAACTAAATGGTGAATAAACACATAGTGTCCTTTTGTTTTTGTTTCATTGACATCACCAAATATTAGTATCTTCGGTTATACAATGAACTTTGTAACATATTGAAAATGATAGGCTTCATTAAAAATGCCGTCAAAATGCGTCGATTGTTCAAGGCGGATGACATTTAAAAGTCAAGAATCAGTACATGGGAATGCTGACATGATACCATTTTTGTTAGATTTACTATTGAGATCAGCTTGTTTGTTTTTTGATGCTAATAACACTGTCAAAAGTCACTTTTGCTTTGGTGCTGATGACATGGTATGCTGACCAATATTCAAGGTTTCTTCGACGCTTCAAATGAGACTAAATTGGTTCCCAGTTTATTGCCTCTGGTTCAGCAATTGCGTTTTGAATTGGATACCAATACAACTGGTCCCCACTTATAAAGTGGAGCATGGTGGAGATCACAATAGGGAACCAGTGAAATCTGTCATCCAGATTTGTCACTAATATTTTTCATTCATGTAATCAGAAGAAATAGATTTCATTATATGTGCATTAGAAAAGACATGACTAAAATTTCCACTGGACAAGCAAGTAAAAAACACCTCAAAGACGCAAAAGTTTCAGTCTTTGGATCAAATCTCTGAAGGCATTTTCATAGCCTTTTTCAGGTATACTATAAAGACACTGGAATATTGCAGAACTGAGGTGTTTGCGCTGACCAAATTTTCGACCTGAAAGGTATCTTTTTAGCTTTGGAAACAAAAAGAAGTCACAAGGGGCAAGGTCAGGTGAATATAGAGGGTGGGGGAGCACAATGACTTTTTCCTGCTTCAGAAAGTCTTGATGGTTTACTCATGTTGAAATAGAGTAGACAGAAAATGAATTCCAGTGTCTTCATAGTACACCTAACAAAGACTATGAAAATGCCTTCAAAGACTGGATCCAAAGACTGAAGCTTTGTAGATCTGTTGGAGGTGAATATCAGTCCTTGAGGGAACAAAAAATTCCTGTTAGAAATTACATTTTAAAGAAATTTGGAGCAAAAAACATTTGTCAACAATATGAAACCATCATCTGCATCTTTCATCTGACATGAGATCTTAAGACATTGGTTTATCAAAATGACCACTTCATCTCAACATTTTTTCTGACAAAAAGGACTTGCAGGTAAGTGGAATCCACTGTACTACAACAAAATAACGATGAATCGCATATTTTTATTTCTGCTAATACCACCCAACAAATTAATTTTCAGAACATTTAGTCCTTTGATAAAATCCTTGCAACAAACAACTCATGTAAGTCATGGGAAAAGAAGCATTTAACCCTTTTCCAAATGACAAATTTTGGACTGGTCCAAATTGAAAGAGTTTGCAGACGACAATTTTAAATTTGATGAAAATGGCAGAAAGTTATCAGAAAGGGTAGAAAACACTGTGGGAAAAGGAGAAATTGCTCGCTACGAGCAATTTCTCCTTTTCCCACAGTATTTTCAAAAGACTTGTACTACAGACACGTGAAAACCAGGGCTTGTTTGGGAAAGGGTTGAATTTGAGTCATGCTATATGAAAGGGAGTTTAATGCATCTGCAAAACGGATCCATTCATGTCAGGCTGCACAGTCCACGCAGACTGACCCCAATCTATACTTTTTGGGTAAATTTTTTTACATGTCCAAGGACCATTCTACCTCATGATTCAGTTGATTGTTAGACAAAATGGAATTTATGGGTTCGTAATTATGTGATGACTTGCTTGCTATAATGCATCACAGAGATGCAATAAAATCCCTTTTCCCAGAGCATTGCTGTTTATAACAAGCACATTTCCTTTTTCAATAGCTATCCTTCTTAGTTCTACTACTGCTACCACAACTAATCATATTTACAAATAGCCTGTTCTCTGATTGGGAAAAAACAGCGGGAAGAATTCCTTGAAAAAAGAAGGTAGAAGAGGCAAGTTAAAACTTACCTAACACGACCCGCCTTGTAATGGTCAATACAGTGACAAGTTCCTTCTCGCCTAGTATTTCCTTCTTGTCTGTGTGAGAGAATCGTATCAAATGTTCCAGACACCTGAAACAAAAATCAATCACTTGATTATCAGCTCTGATCAGCACTCAAAATCCATTCTGTCTAGGTAAGCAAGCTGGAAGACACTTTATCGCAATCAAGTTTTTATGCAGATTTGGTCAGATGCGAGTTTATCAAAATGCAAACCCATTTCTGGCATAAAACCTATGTTGTGGGTACTCATTAGAAGTGTTTCAGTCTTTACCAGGTGTCAAAATTTCAGACCTGTCCTGAAACTGTAAGCGTTTGCAGATGACAAATCTGATGTGGGTCAAATGATAAAATTTGTTCTAGAATAGGTAGAAAATATTGTGGGAAAGGGAAAAAATGCTGCTTGGCAGCATTTTGCCCTTTTCTCACAATGTTTTCAATAGCCTTCCACATCTCCATTGTATTACAAAGGATTGTCTAGAAAAAGGTTAACAAGGACATTTTCTATTCTTCATCAACAGCAAATTTGTAACAGGCAATAACAGGTACTCTAAGGGTTTTCTTATCTCAAAAACACAATTCCTTCATGAAAACCTATGCTGTAGGTACTAATTAGAATCATCTCACTCACAACTGAGGTTTCATGGACAGGAATTACTGTTCTGAATTCCAAATTACCTCTCCTACTTGCAATTCTGATCGCAGGGGGGAGAAGGATACAAAAATGCCTGAGTAATTATTGATTAGAAATTTATCCAATATATTATTTCACAGGGGCTCCCAAGAGCCCAATGTTGTTGGGCTTTCGGTTCAGTCTGGGTCATTATGACACAGTTCATTTCACCAATATTGTTCTACTTTGGTTTTATCCTTTATGGATATAAAACATTGCAGCAAAAGTGCTAGTTAGGTGCATTTTTCCCCTTGTCAGTTTTTTTTCCGAGGGCCACTGAAGATGAACAGTTGTCTGTAGGTAGCAATATTTAACTTTTCACCATACGACGAAATTTCAAATTTATCAAAACTGAAAGCATTTGCAGACAATAAATTAATTGTAACTCAAATGACAGAATATGCCATTGACAGGGTAGAAAACATTGTGGGAAAAGGAGAATATGCTGGTAACCAGCATTTTCTCTTTTTCGCTGCATTTCCAAAATGCCCCTTCTCAATGTTGTTAAAACACAGGTTAGTTTGGTAAAGATTAACCTGACACCAGAATGCTAAAAAGAAGAAGTGAATATTTTCAGTCGAGACTGTCATAGTCATGCTCTGTAAAAAAGGGGTTTATTCCATCTGCGAAAAGTATCAACCCATGTCAGCCTGCAATCCACGCAGGCCGACATTGGTAAAAATTTTTTGCTGTTTGTAACTTTTCCAAGGACCATTCTACCTCATGGTTCAGTCGGTTGTTAGACAAAGATGGATTTTACGGATCCATTATCATGTGATGATTCGCTTGGTACAGTGCATCACAGAGATGCATTTATACCCCTTTTGCAAAAGCCCTGCTCAAGCTGTTCTGCTGAGGTTTACATTCCTGGACATTACCCCCATCCAACTATTAACCCTTTACCACATAATCCTTGGTTTTAATGACCCCTAAGGAAAAGGACTTTTGAAAAACATTGTAGGAAAAGAAGAAAATGCTGGTAACCAGCATTTTCTCCTTTTCCAAAATGTTTTTTACCCTTTCAAACAAAAATTTCCTAACTTGTGCAGCATTTAGCTTGCAAATGCTTTCACTTTGGAGTCCAAAATTTTGTCATCTGGTACAGAGTTAATCCTTTACCACACAATCCCGAGTTTTAATGACCCTGAAAAAGAAGCCTTTTGAAAACATTGTGTGAAAAGGAGAAAATGCTGGTAACCAGCATTTTCTCCTTTTCCCACATTTTTTTTCTTACCCTTCCCCCCAAAAAGTTTCAATTTTTCAGTCACATTTACTTGTCGTCTGCAAATGCTTTCAATTTTGACGAGTCCAAAATTCTGTCTTTTGGTAAAGAGTTAAATGTATCTTGTACGATGCACACAAGTGAGACTATACCTCTTTCAAAATTTATTTCAGAATTAGTCTTAACCTGTTACCACGCAACAAAATTTTACACTTGTCCAAATCTAAGGCATTTGCAGACAACTAATTAGATATGGCTCAAATGGTGAGATTGTTTGAAAAAGGACAGAAAACATTGTGGGAAAAGGAGAAAATGCTGGTCACCAGCATTTTCTCCTTTTCCCACCATGTTTTCATAAGCGTTCTCCTTCATGGTCGTTTAAAGTGGGGATTGTGTGTTAAAGAGTTAAATGCATTTGTCTGAGTGAGAAAATATTCTCCATTTCTGCATGCCTAAAGATATCTGTCCCCTCTCTAAATTACAGCTTATAGAAATGTTTCTTTCAAAATATCTAACAATACTTTGATAATCATAACGTTTCTTTCAAATTTTGCGCAGTCTATAATCTTGATGTAGACTGTCCACAAAAAAACACTCTCATCTACCAATAGCTCAGGATATAATAAATGACAGAAGATGAAAAAACTTTGATATATATCAACCAATACAGTCAGGGCCAAGTAAAGATATGTAACCAGATTTACAGGAGAATTGAAAAAAATATCCCTCCACCATTTAATTGGATGAAAACTGTCTGCTATTCAAATAGGAAATAAGAGAATTACGAGCTGTATTTATTGCTGACGTAGAAAACCCATTTTTTTCCCTGTTCGTGATAGCTCCCACCCGATGACAAAGTCAATTATTGATCTCGAGTGTCTACCGACAGACCATTATACATTGAAGCAATCACATATGGTTTCACATCAAAGAGATGGCGGATCAGACATATCGATCCGGGCCCTGTGGTTTTTTATGCTAATGTCATTATATCGTAATAACTCGTCTGTTAATAAGAACATAGATAAACCTTCCAGGGTTTTGCCAATTATACCATGAACTCTTTACCTTTTATGGCAAGGAAAAGTGGCTTTTAATCACATGAAGGTAAAAGTAATGTCTCATTCAGAGAGTTATCAAACACACTATACAAGCTATTTTACTTATATAATAGTTCTCAGACAATTATCTTTCTAACCCTTTACCACATCTTAAGTTTTCAGCACCTTGAGAAAGACAGCTTTTTCACAGCCAGCATTTCCTTCTTTTCCACCATTTTTTTCTCATTTTTCAAAAGCAAATCCAGTCATACTAGCCCCATTTAATTTGTTTCCAATTGCTTTCAAATTGGACAAGTCTAAACTTTCGTTGTCTGTCACAGAACGCTAAAATTTGTTTTGGGAAGGATAGAAAACATTGAGGGAAGAGGAGAAAATGCTGGTTACCAGCATTTTCTCCTTTTCCCTCAATGTTTTCAAAAGGCCTCTGTCTCTGGGTCCTGAAAACTCAGGACTGTGTGGTAAATGGTTAAATAAAGTTCGCCCAGTACACAATCTTTGATGTAATTTTACAGGCTGGAGATTCAGTGGAAGGCATTCATCATGATTGACAATTTTAACCCTGCCCAAGGTGCTATTTGTAACACCGGAAAACTTCAAAAACTACTGCCGCAACTGAAGAAATTGTTTAACTCTTTACCACAAAATCCTGGCTGTTAAGGACCCTGAGAAAGAAAGCTTCTGAGAACATTGTGGGAAAAGGAGAAAATGCTGATAGCCGGCATTTTATCCTTGTCCCACGATGTTTTCTGCCCATCCCAAAACAAATTTCATTTTTTCAGTCACATTTATTTTGTCGTCTGCAAAATGCTTTCAATTTGGACAAGACTAAAATTTTGTCGTTTGGCTTAGACGTCAAGATTTGAGACTTGTCCAAATTGAAAGCACTTCCTGAAATAATTTCCAGGAAAATGTCATCTTATCTCTTTAGCACACAATTCCAAGTTTTACCATTTTGAGGACCCTGAGAAAGAAGCCTATTGGCCTCTCAAAGAGTAATTCCATCATTTGAGCCACACTTGTCACTTGCAAATGCTTTCAATTTGGACAAATCTACATTCTTGTTGTGTGGTTAACAGTGAATCCTTTACCAAGTAATCCGATGTTTTAATGAGACCCAAGAATAAAGATTTTGAAAACGTTCTGGGAAAAGGAGAAAATGCTGGTGACCAGTATTTTCTCCTTTTCCCAAATGTTTTTTTACCCTGTCAAAGACAAGACCAACTATGTTGAATTTGTTTTAAGTAATTTAAAAAGTATATCAAGCGGGACATTTTCAAGAGATGTGGTGCATTTTTAAAAGTTAGTGACAGAATGAATTACCTCCCTTTTCTAATAAACATCTATTTTGGCATCCCGATCATGTATAGATGTCCGTTTTTTCTGCAGCGACTGTGATTTTCAGACATTTAAAAGGCAATAGACGTATTACAGATTAATATATACTATTTCTCTGTCAAACTAACCTAGTGGAATGTAAAAGAATTTACAAAATAGAAATAGGTGCAAGGTGATGAGCAGGAGAAACTTTGGCATATGTCTGTATGGCTTTACCAAACAATCCCAACGTAACCCTTAACCCTTTACCACACAATCCCGAGTTTTAACAACCCTGGTGAAGAAGCCTTTTGAAAACATTGTGGGAAAAGGAGAAAATGCTGGTAACCAGCATTTTCTCCTTTTCCCACAATGTTTTCTACCCTATTGAAGACAAATTCCTATCTGAGCTATCTTTAAATTGTTGTCTACAAATACTTTCAATTTGGACAAGTCTACATTTTGCTTGTGTGGTAGAGGGTTAAAGCACCTTTCACGACTATAGTTGCGTTTGCGGCCAATGTAGATCAAGATCATGCTGCACAAAACATGCAGCCTGATCTTTGGTCTACACTGTCTGCTTTGCTGAAACACAGTAGACAAAAGCAACCATGAAATTGCAATTATTTGGGTCGTTTTTCTAGGATGAAAATGTCTGACAGGTTTATTCAGCGCTCTAAGGCAGACCCTGAGGCAGACTCCTTCAGAAAACAGTGTGGAAAAGGAGAAAATGCTAGTAACAACTTGTTTGAGAAACATTAGTCTGCAAATGCCCTAAATTTGCACCCATCAGAAATTTTGTCAGTGGTAAAGCGTTTGTAAAAATCTTGACATCATTTTTAAAGCTACACTAGGCACTTTGATATAAATGAAATAATACTCAGAATGGCAACAAACACCAAAGTGGAATCTACTTTCTTGAATAGAGTAAAAGATGCTGTCCAAAATAATGTCAATTTAACCAAAACTCAAACATAGTAATATTTCCTATCTAAAATTAGTCCCATTTGATTCAGTCGGCTTATCCGGCAGTCAAAGCTCTGTACCAGCCTAAACCATCCGTCTGTATTTTTCTTTCTTGTAAAAATTATGTATGTTTCCGAGAAGACACATTACAATAATTCTCACAAGAGAAAGACAGTATCTGACAAAAAGGATATAAATGGATTAAAAACATCTTAATTTTCTTGGTATGTGGATAGAATTAATCTCGTAATTCCTTGGTTATGGTTATTTTTATTGCACACATTCATAAATATACCACATTTAATCATAGTATTTTTCTGAAAAGTGCCTCTTTATATAAGCTATCATGCCAACAGCCATTTATATTGCTGTCTAGCTCATTCCGCCTAGCTTCACTCATTACCAAACATCAAAATTTTAGACTGGTCCAAATTGAAAGCATATGCAGACGACAAATCAACTGTGGCTCAAAAACTGAAATTTGTTATGGGAATGGTGAGACAACATTGTGGAACAGGAGAAAATGCTAGTTACCAGCATTTTTTCCTGTTCCAACAATGTTTTCAAAAGGCTTTTTCCTCAGAGTTGTTAAAAAGTCAGGATTATGTGGTAAAGGGTTAATTCATTACTAGACAAGAAAATTTTAGACTACCGTAGTTTAAATAGAAAGCATTTGGAGACCACAAATTAAAATATTACACAAATGATGGAATTTAAATCCAAAAATGTACAAAACATGGGAAAAGAAGAAAGCACTACTTCTCAGCACTTTCTTCCTTTCCCACAATGTTTTCAAAAGGTGTTTTCCTCAAGGTTCTAAATAACACGGACTGTACGGTAAAGGGTTAACTCTTTACCGCATGGTCCCAAATTTTAACGACCCTAAGCATGGGTTAAGGAGGTAGCTTCTGCAAATGCTTTCAATTTGGACTCGTCTCAAATTTTGCTGCTTGGTAATGGGTTAAGGAGGTAGCAAGTTTAATCCACTTTCATAGCAAAACTGTTTAAAGCTGGCTGCCGGGCACATTACTGAGCCATTCTCTTTGGAAAGAATTCCAAGAATTTTATTGGAAAGTAATATTTAGAAATAAGCAAGTAGTGATCTCTTTCTTGGAAATTAACCTTGAAATGTTTTGATCAGAAAACACTTAAAATATCAAAATTTATTGCATTCCTTCAGCACGTGCAAAAATCACATTCATTTTCGACCTGCAGCTCACCGTATCTTCACTTGTGAAAATATACTACTCACACTTTGATAGGGATCATTTTCGATATTCCAAAAAATGTTACATTTCAGTTTCACATTAAAAAAAAGTATTTTTTCACAGGCAGTCGGTTTTATCAGTGTTACAATAAAGCATTTTTAAGTATCCAAAATATGGCATATTTCAAATATATCGACTGGTTCTCCATTAAAAAAAAACAGATTTTCTGAAATTGAAGGGGATGGAGAGAAACATAGTGATCCCTAGCAAATTTTGAGTAGTATATACCAGGGTCCGTATTCACCAACCATTCTTTAGAATGTTCTTTGTCTTGTTTTACAGAAGTTTCTACATTTGAAAGTAACACAACTCCTGATTGGCTAAAACAACTGGTTTAGCCAATCAGGAGTTATGTTACTTTCAAATTCAGAAAATCTTGGAGAATAAGACTAAGAATATTCGTAAGAATGGTTGGCGAGTAGACCCAGAACAGAGATCGAGGGGAAAAAAGGGGCGGGCAGGGATCCTTATTTTCAACATACTGCTTACAACTCAAAACTTGTGCATATTCATTTTACCCTACCAAACACACCCAAACTTTAAATTTTTACCGAACGACAGAAATTTTAAAGCATTCACAGACGACAAATTAAACGTTGCTAAATTATGATTTCTGTCCTTGATAGGGTAGAAAACATTGTGGGAAAAGGAGAAAATGCTGGTTACCAGCATTTTCTCCCTTTACCACAACTTTTTCAAAAGGCTTCTTTCTCAGTGTCGTTAAAAGTCGAAACTGTGTGGCATAGGATTAAATGACCCGAGGAAGAAGCCCTTTGAAAACATTGTGGGAAAAGTAGAAAAATGCTGGTAACAATGTTTTTTACCCTATCGAAAACAAATCTCATCATTTAAGTTATATTTTTTTTGTTGTCTGCCAATGCTTCCAATCTGGTGTAGTCCATGATTCTGTCGATTGGTAAAGAATTGAGAGCCCTAAAGAAGAACTAAAAATAGTCTAGGTAAACGAGATTATGTTGGTGACCACCATTTTTTTCCCTTCTTCATCAAGGAACATTTGTTTTCCTCCCTTTCAAAAACAAATCCGATCATGTGAGTCAAATTTGTCATTTGCAAATGCATTCAATTTCGACAAGTCTAAAATTTTGTGGCACGGTAGAGAGTAAACAACATTTTCTCCTTTTCAAACAATGTTTTCCCATTAACCAAAGACAAGTATCTCCTTTGAGTAACATTTAATCATTTAACCCTTTACCACACAATCCCGACTTTTATCAACCCGGAGAAAGAAGCCTTTTAGAAAACGTGAGAAATGGAGAAAAGCATTTTCTCCTTTTCCCACAATGTTTTCTACCCTTCCCGGAACAAATTTCAATTTTTAAGTCACATTTATTTTGTCCTCTGCAGATGCTTTCAATTTGCACCAGTCTAAAATATTGTCGTTTGGTAAAGAGTTAATCTTTTGCCCACAAATCCTTTCAATGCAGACAAGTCTAACAGTCCTATTTGTCAGCTAGTAAAGTGTTAAATGTCCAATCAGGTAATGGAATAAATTCTCTAAATCAACTAGTTACCATTCTAATTCATGAATTTAAAAATGAATTTCTGATTGGCTGATAAAAAAACCATTGGTATTTAGAAACAAACACAAAGATCCAAGATTCCCCCCCTCCATTCATGTAGGAAGGTTTGCATTCTATAAAGGGAGGCAACTCTTCTGTCCTTATCAACGATCCGTGCAGATTTCCCAGTTTCTAGGGAAAGTTGTCTCCTAGTAACTGCATCAAATCAGGATTCTTGACACAATCTCCAATATCTTCCTATCTCCTGCGGACAGCTGTTTTCACCTTCTTGCAGACCGCATTTTAAAAAAAAAAAAAGTCATAGCAAAAGGAAAAATTGCTTGTAATGATCAAGACATGAGCCAAGTTCTGCCCTATTCAGATATTAACCTTTTACCAAACAACAAAATTGTTGCCTAGTCCAAAATGAAAGCATTTGCAGATGACAATTTCAATGTGGTTCAAACGGTGCAATTTTTTCTTTAATAGGGTAGAAAACGTGTGAAAAGGAGAAAATGCTGGTTACCAGCACTTTCTCCTTTTCCCACAAAGTTTTCAAAAGGCCTCTTTCCTAGGGTTGTTAACCCTTAGAGCGCTGAATTAATGAAATAAACCTTTTCAGTGAAGAAAAACATCTGAAATATTGTCATTTCAAGGTTGTTTTCGCCAGAAGGTGTATTGAATTAGCTGACAGTGTAGGTCAAAAGTAAGACTGCATGTTCTGTGCAGTCTGATCTTGATCTACACTGTCAGCAAAAACAAGTTAAGTTGGTTCCAGCACTTTAAGGGTTAAAAGGCGGCATTGTGTGGTAAAGGGTTAACCCTTTACCATGCCAGTACCAAAAATATATTTTTTCTCAGGAATTTAAACTTTGGGACTCTGTGGTAAAGTGTTAACTTTTTAAAAAACAATCCAGGTTTTAATTAGCCTGAGGTTGACAGCCTTTGAAAATGTTGCAGAAAAAGAAGAAAATGCTGGTAACCAGCATCTTCTTTTTCCAAACTTTTTTTTAACCCATCAAAGACAAAAATCCATCATTTCATTCACATTAAAATTTGTCCTCCGCAAATGCTTTCAATTCAGACAAGCCCAAAATTTTGTTCTTTTGTAAAGAGTAATTCTACAAACCAACAAAATTGTAGACTAAATCAAATTTAACCCTTTACCACACAATCTCGACTTTTAACGACCCTGGAAAAGAAGACTTTTGAAAAGTGAGAAAAGAAGAAAATGTTGGTAACCAGCATTTTCTCCTTTTCCCACAATGTTTTCTACCCGTTTAGAGTCAGGTTTAATCAAGTGAGCCATATTTTGTTGTCTGCAACAGCTTTGAAATTGGACGAGTGTAAACTTTTGTCGTTTAGTAAAGAGTAAAGGCATTTGTAGACAACATATCAAATATCGCTGGAATGGAGAGATTTGTCTATGATAGGACAGAAAACATTGTGTGAAAAGAAAAAACTGCTGATTAGCGGTATTTCCTCTTTTTTTTCCCATGTTTTAAAAGCCTTCTTTCCCAGGCCCAAACCTGTCTTTGAAAGAATGGTAACAAACAGTATTTCCGTATTTGCTCAAGCGACCCCATTTTCCAAAGTGTGAAGGAAAAGGGCTTTTGCAAACATTGTTGGAAAAGGAGGAAAAAGCCAATACCTAGCAGTAACTATAAGTGATTATCCAATACAAACTGGCAAGTTGTTGGAAGACCGAATCAGTGACAAACGATTGCTTTACAAAAACCAACCAGCATTTTTTGCCTTTTCAAACAATTTCTTTCTGTGAAAGGCAACACCTATTCTCAATGATAAGATGTTTATGATTCTTCTTTTCATATTTCGACGTTCATTGTGCACCAAAACCTGTGCAGAGATTTCGCCCTTTTTTTGGTGATCATCTCTGTACCCTGAGGCAACCCATTATAAACTAAAGTCTTGTTCGAGGACAGTTATCTGTACTATGGTAACCTTCATATTCCAATTTATTCATGCCTTCAAAATGCATTTAACTCTTTACTAAATGAGAAAATTTTACACTTGCCCAAACTGAAAGCATTAATTTTGCAGACGACAATTTCAATGTGGCTCAAACGATGTGATTTTTCCTTGATAGGGTAGAAAGCATTGTGGGAAAAGGAGAAAATGCCGGTTACCACCATTTCCTACTTTTCCCTCAATGCTTTCAAAAGTGCTAGAAGTCGGGATTGTGTGGAAAAGAGTTAGGATGAATGAATCTAAACTTGGACTTGATTCCCCACTGATAATTATGACAATACTTGAGATAGCATTCTCCAAAATTGCCACCACTTATCTATTTATAAACACAGCCTAAAAAAGTCATAAAACAAAGGATATAAATTACACTGAACTTAAAGTTTCATGTCACAGTGCCCTCAGTCAAATCCATGCTGCCCTAACGTTTGACCCTTTACCAGCACCACATTTTTTTTCTTGCACTTGTCCAAATTGAAAGCATTTGCAGACAACAAATTAGATACTGCTCATACAGCCAGATCTATCTATAAAAGTACACAAAACATTGTGGGAAAAGGAGAAAATGCTGGTTATCAGCATTTTCTCCTTTTCCCACTATGTTTTCAAAAGGCCTCTTTCTCATGGTCGTTAAACCTCGGGATTGTGTGGTAGAGTTAACTAACCACACCAGACAACATTAAACTCATTGATGGGCACAGATAGTTAGTGTAGTACTGTAACATCGACTACCTAGGTGTATAAAAGATGCCACCATGATTGACCTTAATCACCCCGCAGGTAGGTTATTTTGTCCCGCATGTTTTTTTTTGTGATTGAGATAAAACACTGTGGAAAAAAATGAGTCATCCAAAATTCGATCAATAGGGTTGCATCACCCTATCTGAACAACTTTTCTCAAAAAGTAGGTTTTATAAACATCAATTGTTTACCATTGCTATCCTCACCCTTGTCATGAAGCAGATTATTTTGAAATACGAAAAACCAGCATAAACTACGACTGTTGCAAAGCGGATAAATACCACCCTCCAGCACCAAATATAACGGAAGCAGCACAGAGAATAGAAATGATTTTCAAAACAAAATTTATCTGTGACCTTGACCTTTGACCCATGTGACCCAAAAAACAATAGGGCACCTCCTTAGGTCATGAGCAGTGCTTGTATAAAGTTTCAGGGTCCTAGGTCAAACAGCTATTGAGTTAGGGCATGGAAACAATTTTCAAAGTCAAAGCCTGCAGTGCACTGCCAAAGGACATTCCCATCAGACCAGCACCACCAGCAAATGCTGATCGTACAATATCCTGATTACAAAGCCCCTTAACACTTTACCTCATGGTCCTGTGTTTTAACAACTCTTGAGATAGAAGACTTGAAAACTGTATAGGCAGCACAAAAGAATCAAAGCTCATAGTACAGTGGTTCAGAAAATATTGCCATTTCATGAAAAAAACAAATGACTAATATTTCCAATGGCACACTGCCCACAGCACAATTCATTCACAGCCAATTATCCCTTACAGCCCGAAATTTTCTGTCTAGGGAAAGCAATCTGACCAGAATATTGCAACAGACAATGTAAAGCCAGGAAAATAGTTTTGTGCTGTCTGATCTTGATCTACAGTGACCTCAACAGCAAAATTAGTTGTGAGATAGGCACCTGGAAGGTTAAAAAGCTATCTTTAACCCTTTACTACATAATCCTTAGTTTTAACCACCCTGAGAAAGAGGCCTTTTGAAAACATTCTGGAGAAACGAGCCAGGATTTTCTCCTTTTCCCACAATGTCTTCTATCCTTCCCAAAACAAACTTCAATTTTTGAATCACATTTATTGTCTGCAAATGCTTTCAATTTCGACAAGTCTAAAATTTTGTCATTTGGTAAAGAGTTAAAGGGGTCAGAAAACCCAACTCTACAAACAAAAAGACTGGGGCATACCGTAGTGGGCAGTAAAGTTCAAGATCAGACTGTATATTCTGTGCAGTCTAATCTAAACCCTCAATATCTGCAAACCTACACATAAGATAATGAAACATGGCTGGTAAAGAGTTAATCCATTACCAAGTGAGACTAACCACTAAGTTGTATCAGAAATGCTATAGGAGATATCTGATGTTTGTTTGTTTGTTTGTTTGTATTGGGAGTTAAACGCCATTTTAACAGTCATATCATGGTATTCAGTGATGCACCCATGTGTTTCCTGGCTTTCTCATACCAGTACTGACACAACTTTCTTTCCAAAGCCACTGATTACTTTTCTCACATGCATCAGAGATAAGAAGCGAAAAATCGACAGAAAGAAAGTTTGCCTCAACTGCTCATCGAACTTGCAACTACCAGGTCAGAAGTTGCCTCAACTGCTCATCGAACTTGCAACTACCAGGTCAGAAAGGCAAACCACTGAGTTCCCCGGGCTGGCAGGTGATATTTGAAGGTAAGGCATAATGTCCTCTGATTAATTGAAAATATTGTAGTTAAGGGAGCACTAGGTATTAAAAGGCAATTCGTAGTTTTGCTTTTTGATCATTTCTAGTGCTGTCTTCTGTACAGGCTGATGTAAAAGACAAAAATCTTTAAATGACTGGTTAACCCTTTGCCACACAATCCCCCGAGAAACTAAGTTTTTTACATTATATTATTTATGTCGTCATCAATCTGCAAATGTTTTCATATTGGGACAAATGTAAAACTTTGTCATTTGGTACAGTTATCCCTTTCCTACACAATCCTGAGTTTTAACGACCCTCAGAAAGCAGGCTTTTGGAAATATTGAGGGAAAAGAAGAAAATACTGGTAACCAGCATTTTCTCCTTTTCTCACAATGTTTTCTACCCTATCCAAGACAAATTTCATCATTTGAGCCACACTTAGACTGTCGTCTGCAAATGCTTTCAATTTGGACAAGTCTAAACTCTGTCGTTTGGCACAGAGTTAAATCAATATCGATCTTGTTCTAACTGATAAAACTCTTTAGACTGGAATTTAATCTTCTTCCGTCTAGACGTTCAAAATACTTCTGTCATTCCTTGCACAGGTCCAGATAATAGGGAGAGCTATCAATTTCTAAAACTATTCTTTCTTCACAAAAACCTATGTTGTGGACATTCATTGGAATTTTCTTGATGAGATATTTCTAATTTTTTATGCAAATAATAAGGTTTTAGTGAGGAACTCAGGAGCTATTTACTGTTTAACCCTTTACCACACAATCCAGAGTTTTAAAAACCTCTTTTCTATCCCTCTTATATATTGCATCCTTTACATATGCTTCGAATAAGCCACCAAAAAGAAATTTTCATAACAAAAGTTCTGGCAACTGGCGTGCAAATTCACTTTTTTACCATACAATCTCAAACTTTAACGACCCTGAAGAAGAAGGCTTTTGAAAACATTGTGGGAAAAGAAGAAAATGCTGGTAACCAGCAGTTTCTTCTTTTCCCACAATGTTTTCAACAATCTGAAAGACAGATACTGTGGCTTTTGCCCCATTTTATTTGTCGTCTGCAAGCGCTTTCAGTTTGGGATGGTCTAAAATTTTGTTGTGTGGTAAAGAGATACAAAAACTAAAATCTCTGAAAAACTGAAATATCTCTGGTCTTCCTTCAAAGTCAATGGATGAAGGGCCCTAATTCTTTACCAGACAAAAAAATTTTAGACTCGTCGAAATTAAAATTTCAAATTCTATCCTCTAGTATAGAGGCAAGTCAACAGGGTAGAACAATGGCGTGTGGAATTCTCAGATTTTAGTCTGCAAATGCTTTCTATTGTATTTTTTTTGGACCATTCAGTTTTTTACAAAACATCAAAATTTTAGACTTGTCCATATTTAAAGTGGTGCGGACAAATCATTATTATTTCAAATCACAGAATTTGCCATTGAAAGGGTAAAAAAAAAACATTGTGGGAAAGGACAAAATGCAAGACACCTCAAAGCCAAAGCATAGTACCAGTGAAACCCAGGACATGTATGTGTGAACTGTCACCATGCTATACTGAAATAATGTTGAAAGCAGATTGAAACATCAATCAATCAATCAATTAAACCACTATTCGTTACCACAACATAGTCTAAAAATTGTTATAATCACAATCCAAAATCTTGACGCTACAATGGTTATTAAAAAATCATGTTCCAAAAATTAACATGGTGCTTGCTTGCCAAAATACTTGCTGCATTTCTTCAAACCTTTACCACACAATCCCGAATTTTAATGACCCTGAGCAAGACGCTTTTGAAAACATAGTGAGGAAAGGAGAAAATGCTGGTGACCAGCATTTTCTCCTTTGCCCACAATGTTTTCTACCCTTCCCAAACACATTTCAATTTTTCACTCACATTCAATTTGTCATCTGCAAGTGCTTTCAATTTGGACCAGTCTAAAATTGTCGTTTTGTAAAGAGTTAATAGACTATAAGTCAAACATACATCTTCAGAAGATAAATCACAGGTCAGCATGAAATTTACATCTTATTATTTTACGGCCAACTCTTCAACTGTATGAAAATCTAAGTTTAATAATAATAAACCACAGCCAAATTAACATATTTTAAAAACAACAATGTTGTGTAAAATTTGCATCATGTTTCGTGGAATAATACCAAAAATGAAAACAAATATCGAAGTCCTTAAAACGTCTGAAGGTCAATGATTTAGTACAACACCTGGTACAATCAATTATGCAGATTAATGTCTGTGCATGCGTAATATAGACCACCCATTTAAATCTGTCACACTTAAATGTTTGATTTTAAGTCCATTGTTTTTTGACCCTTAATTAATTCATGCAAATTTTTAGCTGCTTTTTCAGACAGCAATGGTAAAAATTAGCCTAAACAGTATGTGTGATCTGATTTTTGGTTTACAATGGTATCAGTTCCTTATAAAATTTTTATATAAAAGCTGTCTTTAACTCTTTACCAAACGGCAAAAATGTAGACTTGTCCAAATTGAAAGCATTTGCAGACAACAATTTCAATGTGGCTGAAATGATGGAATTTGTCTGTGACAGGGAAGAAAAAATTGTGGGAAAAGGAGAAAATGCTGGTTACCAGCATTTTCTCCTTTTCCCACAATGTTTTCAAAAGGCTTTTTCCTCTGGGTCATTAAAAGTTGGGATCGTGCGGTAAAGGGTTAAACATTGCAAATTAAAAGGTTTTTAATCATGGTTCAAAATGTAAATAAACTAACCTCTGACTACAATGGTAAAAATTCAAACTTGTCCATATTGAAACAAAAGTTTTTAAATAGCTCTCGAAGGCTGAAGGTTCAAAAGTATTTTCAAAATTTCTACAATATTGTAGTCTTACTGCATCTATAACCCTTTTCCAAGCAACCCCCGACTTTTAACAACCCTGAGGTTATCACTTTTGAAAATAAGAAAATGCTGGTAACCACTATTTCTCAAAAAATCTTCCAACAATGTTTTCTACTCATCCAAAGACATATGCAAGTTGTTGCCCTCAAGTGCTTTCAATTTGGACTTGTCTATGTTTTTTTGTCGTCTGGCAAAGAGTTCACCTTGTACAAATTAGAATTAACCCTTTACCAAACAACGAAATTTTAGACCTGTCCAAATTGCAAGCATGGGCAGACAACAATTTCAATGTGGCTCAAATAATGTGATTTTACTTTGATAGGGTAGAAAACATAGTGGGAAAAGGAGAAAATGCTTGACAACAACATGAACAACCACAGTGAAGTTATTCACAGCTATCGATCTGTCGTTGAGAGCTCCCCAATGAATTGATAAACCATCCTAAAAAATTGCATGTGCAAACTGTTTACCATGGAAATATTCTTGTAAGATATCAATAAAAAATTGTGACTCATGTTTTCTTTTTTAAGAGGAGCCTTACAATTTCATTAACGGTAAAACGGTGTACTTCCAGGAATGAAATGTACCATGTATGTGCATATCAAGCTACATGATACAACCAAGGAATTTGATCACCGGATCACCCGAGGTATGCCGAATGCCTCAAAACTGTGATACCTTGGCAGTTTTTTCTTAAAGCCAGTCTAATAGAGTTATCTCTCTTGAGCACTCTTGTATATGTTAAGAAAATGAACAAATCTCGCACGCTGCAATGTAATATCGGAACATACACTATGGCCATAACACAAACAAATCGTTAGGTAACCCATAACAGGAAGAGAAAATGAGAAGTAAAAGCCTAAATATACCTATTAGACACTGCATTGTACCTCTGTCGATACAGATAGCTGTTTTTGATTTTATTATATACCAGTAAATTTTCCAGGTCAAATATAAGCGTCGCAAGCGGATGAAATAACAAACACGACAGCAAAAAATCCATATCTACACACTGTGGAATAATGGTTCCAAATATGGTATGATGACATAACTCGCACACAGACTAAGCATGCATCGATTTGCGATTCAACTGGTCGAAATGTTATAATATTCATCCCCAATTCATAAAAACAAAGTTGCTACTCTCCACACAATTAATTGTCTCATTCTGTTTACCGTTTTTAAATGAATTGTCAAAAATTGCAAAATTTTGTCATCGAAAGTTGTAGGTATACAATAAAAGGAATATTATGTCATAGTAACTTTCCTGATGCTTGTAATTACTTCTAGCCGCGTAAGAAAATTTTGTTATCTTGCTCAACCTTCGGTCTCACACGATATCAAATTTTTTCGTGCTGCTTGAATCAAATACAAGCACTGGGAAAGTTACTACAACATAATATTCTGTATGTATTTCATTAATGCTGTTATTTTTGTTAATGCATGCTTACCAGCATTTTCTCCTTTTCCCATAATGTTTTCAAAGGGTTTCTTTCTCAAAGTCATTACAACTTAGGATTGTGTGGTATCAGCAAATGTTTTCAAATCCAACAGATCTAAACTTAATATGTCCTTTGCTCGAGTTAAATCTTTACCAGACAACACAATTTTGTCCAAATTGTACGCATAATTATGCAAAAAGACAAATTTATTTTACTCAAAGCAATAAATTGTTTCTGAAAGGGTTGATAGCACTGTTAGAAAATAAGAGATTGCTGATCACCGTTTGGTAAAGAGTTCAGCAAAATATCCTTAGCACGGAATCTGGATACAAAGAACAGGTATAAGACAGTCTCCAACAGGTATGGATTGTAAATGGGATTATCTCCCTTCAGCTATTCTGAGAATATTTCCTAGCACAGCCTTTGTCTCCTTGCCTCAGTCCTTCAAAGCTACATCAGATCAAAGAATTAAACAGACCAGGTTAATCTTAATGCAATGTTTTAGCTATCCAGAGGAAAAAGGCTTTTGAAAATACATTGAGAGGAGGAAAAAATTCTGGGAACTAGCATTTTCCTCTTTTCCTACAAACGTTTTCTTTGCTGTCAAGAAAAAAAAAACTTTCTAAGCCATTTTTGATTTTCAGTCTGCAATTACTTTCAAGTGTTTGGACCAGTCTAACATGTCTGTGTCTGGTGAAGATTTATAATATAGAATTACATTTTTGCTGTATGATTATCTTACCAAAAATTTTGTGAAAAACGTTTTACATGCTCCTTTCTTAACCCTTTCCCAAACAAGCCCTGGTTTTCACGTGTCTGCAGTATAAGTCTTTTGAAAACACTGTGGGAAAAGGAGAAATTGCTCATAACGAGCAATTTCTCCTTTTCCCACAGCGTTTTCTATCCTTTTTGAGAACTTTCTGCCATTTTCATCAAATTTAAAATTGTCTGCAAACTCTTTCAATTTGGACCAGTCCAAAATTTGTCGTTTGGGAAAGGGTTAACTCTACCAAATAATCCGGAATTTTAACAACCATTATTAAGGAATCTTGTAAAAACATTATGCTTAAGTCTTTACCACACAACAAAATTTTAGACTAGTTCAAATTGAACGCATTTGCAGACAACAACATAAATGTGACTTAAAAACTGAAATATACTTTTGGAAGGGTAGAAAACATTGTGGGAAAAGGAGGAAATGCTGGTTACCAGCATTTTCTCCTTTTCCCACCATGTTTTCAAAAGGCTTCTTTCTTGGGGTCGTTAAAAGTCTGGATTGTGTGGTAAAGGGTTAAGGAGAAGATGCTGGTAACAAGCATTTTCTCATTTTCCCACAATGCTTTCTACTCTTTCAAAGACAAATTTGGTTATTTTACCAACATCTGTATTTTCATCTGCAACTTCTTTCAACTTACAGGGAAAATTGTAAAATCTAGGAATGCGCAGTTTAAAGACTCAATCATTTCTTAAAACTTTATACTTTTAACCTTGAGCATTTGTTTTCAATTTGCTCAAATTCTAATGGATTCAGCAAAATTTAATTTTTTTTTTACAAAAAAAAACTGGCTAGTAAAATGAGAAAAAGTTTAAAAACTTCCTTCCATCATCCAATTTTGACATGCCAGACAAAATTATACTGAACACAAAAATACTTTCAATTTGTCTACATTTAACTAGATTTCCTTAACGCTTTACCAAACGACAAAATTTTAGACTAGTCCAAGCTGAAAGCATTTGCAGACAACAAACCAAAAGTGGCCAAAATGACAAAATTTGTTCTTGATTGGGTAGAAAACATTATGGGAAAAGGTGAAAATGCTGGTTACCAGCATTTTCTCCTTTTCCCACAATATTTTCAAAAGGCTTCTTCCTTAGGGTCGTTAAAAGTCGGGATTGTGTGGTAAAGAGTTAACCAAACAATCCCATGTTCAAACAACCCCCAAGGAAGAAGCCTTTTGAAAACATTGTGGGAAACGGATAAAATGATGGTAACAACCAGCATTTTCTACTTTTCCCACAATGTTTTCTATCCTATCAAAGACATATTGCATATTTCAGCCGGTTAATGACTTGTGGCTTGTCATAGTAAAATAAATCAGATTTCCTTCACCAATGTCCACTCTTCACAGTTCAATGTCCTGCAAGTCACTATTGGCCAATGCCCTAAGGATCCAGCTGGTCACTATTGGTCAATGCTAAAGAGGTGGATATTTGATGAATTTACAGCAAATGATAAAAGAAATACTGGCTATCCTATTGGTAGAATTAAGTGGCCTGTAATCTTACTGGTCACCACAAACCTACCATGGCCCCTTGAACCATTTACCACACAATCCCAACTTTTAATGACCCTGGAGAAAAAAGCCTTTTGAAAACATTGTGGGAAAAGGAGAAAATGCTGGTTGCCAGCATTTTCTCCTTTTCCCACATTGTTTTTTATCCTATCAAACACAAATTTCTACATTTGAGTCACTTTTTAATTGTCGTCTGCAGATGCTTTCAAGTTGGACAAGTCTACATTTCTCTCATAATTATAGTAAAGAATTAAATATTTTCAGTAGTCAAGGCTTTTTGTCCTATAAGGATATATGATATCACCTAAGTTTTTATTCCCTATAATTGCCTTAAAATTAAAAGTTCTGCAATTCATTTGGTAAAAAAAAAAACATGGCAAAAGTTTTGTGTTCATGTTAGCCTTTTGGATACTTTCTGTAGCTTCCCCTTCATTTCTTCAATAATCCTGACTTTTAACGACCCTGAGAAGGAAGACTTTTGAAAACATTGTTGGAAAAGGAGGGAATGCTGGTTCACACACTGGTTTCTACCCTTTTAGACACAAATGCCATCATTTGAGCAAATCTAATTTGCAGTCTACAAGTGCTTTCAGTTCTGACCAGTCTAAAATTTTGTCGTTTGGTATGTCAGTCAAAAAATGACCTAAATGTCCTGAGCTATTTGTGTCAGATGATTATACCAAAGTGACAGTTATAACTACAGATCAGTCTGCATATTCCTTGAACTCTGATTTTGGTTTACAGTTTCTGCGACACTAACTGAAAATTGTACTCTGTGTTCTATCTACAATACACAACAGAAAAAAATTATAAAATACCCAAATAAATCTGTTCAATAAATATGCCAAAGTTGATATAAATTGACAGGAAACTGGCTTTATAAAACAGAGTCCTTGCAATCATTCACAAGAACTTCAAAATATTTTAAATATCATTATTTCTTCCTCAGACAACCAGCTGTTATCCCCCTGTACCACACTTCTGAATTCTGACGGCTTTAAGGAAGATATTTAATACAATGTGGGAAAAGTACAAAAATGCTGGTATTTAGCATTTTCTCTTTCTCCTTTTCTCTTCAAAGACGTATCTATGAAATTTTTGTCTGCATAATTATGACAAGCATAAGCAGGGATTAACCCATAAAACATAGAACTTTTCAATAAAAGAAAAAAAGACAGTCTCAGCATTGCTTTTATGTAAGTAGTGGGCAGTGTAGATCCAAGATCAGACTGCATGTTCTATGCAGTCTGATCTTGATCCACAGAAGCAACTAGAACCAGTTTCATTTTTTGCTACAATGTTACAAACTGTCTATGAAACGACCCAACTGATGTCAATATGGTTTTCATTCACACTGATAGAAAATTACATGGCTCCTTTTCTCATATTCAACCTTTAACAAAAATTAGAGCTATGACCCTTATGTCTTTATTAACCTTTTACCAAACAATACCAGCTTTATAAGACCCTGAGAAAGACCTTTTGAAAACATTGTGGGAATTGCTAGAAACTAGCATTTTCTCCTTTTCCCACAATTTTTTCTATCCCCTCAAAAACATACTTGATCATTTTAGCCAAATTAAATTTGTCGTCTGCAAATGCTTTCATTTTAGACAAGTCTAAAATTTTGCCACATGGTAAAGAGTTATTTAGCTTTAGTCTTGCAGCAAGACAAAATTCTCCCGAGTTAATCTCCAATCCCCTTATTTACATTATTGTTTATCTAATGCAGCAGACGATGTCAAAAATTTGAAAGCATTTAGGTAAAAGCCACGTAATATAACCATCTCATTTAATTTACTTGTTCAGAAGGCAGTACAAAAACAATGCTTCCCACTTCCCACTTGTGTAGATTTCATAACGACTGATTGAAAAATCAAAAGTGGCGGGAAAACCTTAGGTGAAAGAAATAAAGTCACATGTAGTGCATATTGAACCAGACATTACACAATATACACACTTCATCTTTTGTACCATGTGTTTCTGCATACCAATGTGCTGTAAGGGCAGACATGGGCGGAGTTTAAACTACACCGTATTTACTCTGTTTCAAGGTATGTGTCAACATCGATGGCTGGTTATTTCTAGTCTAGCATGCGCTGCTTTCTGTGCGCCTGCATAGGAGCTGCGCGATTATGGTTTTCTGATGGGCGCACCCTTCTAGGAAAGTCTGGTATTTTTTAGTGTCATGGCTCTGGTTTTAAACTGTGCCAGAGCTCTATTTCTCCTGACACAGCAAAAATTTGAATGCTTTCAGACATTTAATAAAAAGTAAACTCTATACGTTTATATATCAAGACACGATCATTAACCTTATTGTTTTTTTTTCTTTTTTATCTGGCAAATTCAACCGTCTTGCAAAGAAATAGGTTTCTATTTCAGTACAGAATCCTTCATATAAAGAATATTTAATTTTCATATTTTCTTACTATTTGTTTCAATACAGAATTCTTTAATCTATGAAATACTTTAATTTTATAATTATTTTCTCACCATGACAGACCTTAGCTCAGTGCCTAATAACTACAAATATTTACAGCAGTTGTTAAAAACAATGATGTAAAAGGAACACAAAATTATTTCTTTCCCTAAATTTGTTTTGGTACAAAGCTAAGTTATGAAATACAAGTCCTGTATTTCAATGACTCTTCCCAAACAATGTTGCAAAAGAAAATACTGGTAACCAGGATTTTCTCCTTTTTCAAACTTTTCTACCCTTTGAAAGACAAAATCCCATCATTTGAGCTGCATTTAAACAAGTAATCTGCAATTGCTTTCAATTTTACCAAGTCTAAAATTTTGTTGTATAGTAAAAGGAACAGACATTTTTCTATCTTTCAGACATTTTTTGATGTGCACCAATTCACTAGTTTATAATAGATCTACACCTGAAATTAGCATGGGTAAGGAAGTTTTTTTCACTGGCTTGGCAGTAAAAATAAATATATCTAAATCAACTAAGACACAATTCTTTTTTGCAATGACAGCAGAATGGTACACAGTTTCCAGAACACAGTGCAAGAAATCATTACAACAGAAAAAGATGGACAGAAAAGGTGATTTTTTTTATGTGGACTTGCAAAACAAATCATTTATACATGTATATAGAACATAGTGGCTACTGTAGATCAGAATTCAGACAGCAAATCATTCATTCTATGCAACCTGATCTTTATCTACACTATCCATAAAAAGTGAGTTATTCTTTAACCCTTTATCACACAATCCCAACTTTTAACGATCCTGAGAAAGAAGCCTTTTGAAAACATTGCAGGAAAAGGAGAAAATGCTAGTAACCAGCATTTTCTCCTTTTACCAGTGTTTTCTACCCTTCCCAGAACAGCTTTTATGTTTTCATTGACATTTATTTTGTTGTCTACAAATGCTTTCAATTTTGATGTGTCTAATATTTTGTTGTTTGTTAAGAGTTAAGCACTCTGTGAATTAAAATTCTGCGATTAACAAAAAGATGAGCCAATTTATACCCATCCAAGAATGTAATGTTTGTCCTGTACTGGCTAACAGAACTGAATGATCTTTGAGGTGAGGCTGCTCAGAATGCAAAATGGAGTCGGGCTAAATTCATTAACCATATATCACTCTTCTCATAACCTTTGACCTGTCAATCCTTGACCAAGCATTCCCATATTTTGACCACCTTGAAAGGAAATGTTTTTCAAAATAATGTGGGGAAAAAGAGAACATGCAGTTTATAAGCATTTTTTTTTTTTCTTTTCCAACATTCTTTTGTACTCTATCAAAGTCACTTTCCACCATTTTGGCCACAATATTAATATTAGTTTGTGTACTGCCAGTACTTTCATTTGGGACATAACTGTGCAGGAAAGATTGAATGGTCACTGTTTTATATGTAAGGGCTATAATTTTGATTAACTCTTTACCAAACGAAAAAAATTTTAGACCAGTCCAAATTGAAAGCTTTTGCAGATGACAAAATGAATGTGGCTCAAAAATAAAAATTTGTCTTGGGAAGAGTAGAAAACATTGTGGGAAAAGGAGAAAATGCTGATTACCAGCATTTTCTCCTTTTCCAGCAATATTTTTAAAAGCTTTCTTTCTCAGGGTCATTAAAAGACGGGATTATGTGGTAGAGTTAACCCTTTCCCAAACGACAAATTTTGGACTGGTCCAAATTGAAAGAGTTTGCAGACGACAATTTTAAATTTGATGAAAATGGCAGAAAGGTCTCAAAAAGGGTAGAAAACACTGTGGGAAAAGGAGAAATTGCTCGTTACGAGCAATTTCTCCTTTTCCCCCAGTGTTTTCAAAAGACTTGTACTGCAGACACATGAAAACCAGGGCTTGTTTGGGAAAGGGTTAAGGATTGTTTTTCATCAGCAGAAACGAACACAAAAAATTTGTATTTATTCTATATATTATGTGTTGAATGTTACTTCTAGTTATTAAGCTATAATTTTCATTGGCATTTTAATGGCCCAGAAAAAGCTACTGTTTGGGTAAAAAAAAATATTTTGAGATGAGTCTTGCTTTGAAAGAATTCAATTAGCCCTTAAAACCAGGTGCTCAGAACAAATGACATTTACAACAGCCTAATGCTGATACATATTCAAACACATGACTTTGTTTTTTTGGTCCAAGAGAGCACTTTAGATGAATAAAATTTGATGAATGCAAGTACAGATAAAAATTAATCTTTTTTTTTTCAGTAACTTTTTCCCTTTTCACACTGCTTTAGAATACCATTAACCCTTTACCACACAATCCCGACTTTTAACGACCCCTAGACAAAAAGCTTTTCAAAACATTGTGGAAAAAGAAGAAAATGCTGTTAACCAGCATTTTCTCCTTCCCCACAATTTTTCTATCCTTCCCAAAACAAATTTTAAATTCTGAGCTACATTTGGTTTGTTGTCTGCAAATGCTTTCAATCTGGAGCAGTCATTAGGCATTGGTTGAGAAATATAGTCATTCAAAACAGCATGTGATTTTCAAGTCCTTCCTGTTCACCGAAAATATTTATCTTAATTTTTATCAGTCTTAACTCTATACCAAACGACAAAATTTTCGACCCATCCAAATTGAAAGCATTTGCAGATGACAAAATAAATGTGACTCAAAAATTGAAATTTGTTTTGGGAAGAGTAGAAAACATTGTGGGAAAAGGAGAAAATGCTGGTTACCAGCATTTTCTCATTTTCCCACAATGTTTTCAGTAGGCTTCTTCCTCAGGGTCGTTATAAGTCGGGATTGTGTGGTAAAGGGTTAAGGTCACAGCAAAAATATGCATAAAGCACTGGATGACTTCTGAAGGTGACTTTTTAAAATTGAATGAACCTTAAACTTACAACTTTCAAGTTTGTTTCGAAATAAACACAATCCTTCTCAAGTGTTCCTATAATATAATCTGGTTGGACTTTCTAACTTTAACTTGGAGAAAAACTAACAATCAGAAAAATAAAATGAAAATTAAACTTTGTAATAGTCATTCAGAAAAATTGAATTGTATACATTTTTTAAATGACTTAAGATCAGTTAAAATTCTACTTTTCCCTTGCTGAACAGTCATATTTTTCCCTTGCTGAACAGTCATTATTGTCAATATGTTTCTTTCTTCAAACTTCAAACTATGGTTATTCTGATGGCTATTTCTGTAACTTGTACACAATTAAATGGAGCCATTTAACCCTTTCCCAAACAAGCCCTGGTTTTCACGTGTCTGCAGTACAAGTCTTTTGAAAACAGTGTGGGAAAAGGAGAAATTGCTCATAATGAGCAATTTCTCCTTTTCCCACAGTGTTTTCTACCCTTTTTGAGAACTTTCTGCCATTTTCATCAAATTTAAAATTGTCGTCTGCAAACTCTTTCAATTTGGACCAGTCCAAAATTTGTCGTTTGGGAAAGGGTTAAATTCAAAATAAAATCTTTAGAACACTGGGCAATAATCAAAGGTTGAAGTTAGAATTGTGATTCTGCTAAGCAACAAAATATATGAATGATGCATGAAATGTGGCTCAAATGATGGGATTTGTCTTTGAGAGGGTACAGAATACTGCAAGAAAAGGAGATAATGCTGGTCACCTATATTTACTCCTTTTCTTTCAATGTTTTCTTCTTCAGGATTGTTAAAAACTTCATGTTGTTTAGTCCAGGGTTAATTCAGCTTGGGGTGTTTTCTTTTTGTCAATATTTTAGAAAATGAAAAGAAGCTAATTTTGATTTGGAAATGTCAGTCCTCTAAAATTAAACTGTAATGATATCTGCATTTAAATATTGATTTCTCATTCCTTTGGAACAAAATCTTTCAGTCAGGCAGAATTAAAACAGATACACTTTTATTCTGTGACTCTTATACCCTGTAAAAAAAAAATAGTACAACCAGTCATTTAACCAGCATTTTCTCCTTTTCCTGCAATATTTTCTACCCTTTCAAAAACAAATTTCATTTTTCATAGCCACATTTATTTTTTCGTCTGCAAATCCTTTCAATTTGGGCCAGTCTAAAATTTTGTCGTTTGGCACAGAGTTAACTGTAATCTATTCTTAGATTTGTTGGGACTTGGAATATGATTATAGAATAAAATAAATAGGGTTTACTCCAGAAAAAAATAATCAGTCTTGAAAATCAAGCTCCCTGTAAATGAGCAGCAATACAAATTTCTGTGGGATTGTATTGTTTCGATTAAATAATTCTTTTTATAGATTTGGATGAAACTTGTTTCTGCATCAAACAATGTTACCTTAGTGTTTTCTGCTTGAAATAGAAAACATGATCGTGTATTCTGTAAGTACTGTGTAACTTTATCCTTTTCTTAAGAATGGTATTTCTAAAATTCACAAGATTTTGCCAGCCTTTTTTGTTTTTTGTTGTTCTTTACCATTTCACAATAAATATTGGCATTATTACTATTGGTTGTTAATGTTAGCATTTTCATTTTTGGCATCAATAGGACAAATTACACAATGATTAAAGAAATCAAAATCACATTTTATTGCCTGATTACAGGTGAAAGCAGTGCACCAAAAATTTCTGCTTATAATATAACCTTGTTAGTTACAAATTTTGATTTTTCTTCATTTAGATGAGCACTTTTTAACAAGAGAGAAAACATTTTATCGAGAATTCAAGAAATGAAGTTTTAACAACCAAGAAAATTTTACGACATTTCCAGATTGAAAGCCTTCACAGACGAAAACTTAAATTTGACTCAAAAATTGAAATTTATTTTTGGAAGGAAAGAAGACAGTGAAAAAAGGAGAAAATGCTGGTAACCAGCATTTTCTCCTTGTCCCTGTTTTTAAGTCTTCTCCCATAGGCTAGTTAAAATTCATGATTTTTTTCAGTTGATAAACCGTAAATTGGTAAAGTTGCCCGATGCTCCTCTATTTCTGGTAGATCATTGAATTGCCGCCGCATTGAATTCTATCGAAAAGAGACAGAAGGAATGTTACACTGTTAAAAGATACCTTCTAAATAAAAGGAAGATGCATACTAACAAAAATACTAACGAAAGAAAAATTTGAAAAAAGAAGTCATAAAAAAAAAAACTTACCAACATTTTCTATTTCTCTCAAATTAAGATTATTTTTACAATGAAAGGGCCAAGAAACCTCAGGAATAACAGTGAGCGCAAATGTACCAGCGCGCAACAACTATGAGAGTCTGAGCCCGCTTTCCTACGAGTGATTCTAAGCGCGCTTTTCAGTGCGCATGCGCTCCATTCATCTAAATTCTTCATAATATCAGCAAAAAAAAAAATAGCCTGCGCAACAAGATTTTGGAGAAATTACAAACGCAAAATATGTTTGCATCAGAAGATAAACCTATATCTAATTCTCATGAAAATTTTTTAAATAATATTAGCGTGTTGAAATTATCAATTTGCTTGCAACTAAATTATCTACTTTTGGTACATTATGCAAGACAGCTGAATGCAGCACGACTGAAAAAAAAATTATATTGCGCATGCGCATGTCATGTTATTAGCTGAACCCAGATTTCTGATTTTGTTAATATAAAACAAAATATTTATAACTAAAGTCCAGTCCAAATAAAGAATATTCTTGGATGATAATTGCAAAAACCAAAAGTGAAATGATAAAAAAAGACGCAATACATGATGCTCACAGAGGACACTAAACATGCGCGCCACTTTTTTTTTTCTTCACATATTTTCAATACAATTCCTCTTTTCATCATCATTCAATATCTTAGATCGTACTTTGCTTCGTAAATGATAGTACAAAAATCTAAATCTATCAATTTATAAAAGAAAACAGGTTGGAAGTAAAAAAAAAAAAAAAGTGGAATTCACAAGCGCGCACAACTATCTGATGCTCATGCTGCAGAAATTTCGCGAAAAAGATGGCGACGCGCGGGGCGTACATTTCTGACATTTGTTTTCTACGCCATCCAAACTGTAAAATTATCATATTTTTTATGAAATAGCAAACAAATCAAACAAGAAATAAAACAAACTTACTTTTGATAAATAATCAAGCACTTGACAAAAGTGATGAAAGAAATTTTTTAAATTTCCAAGTCTGTCGATTCACATGTGTGCTTGCTATCCCTCCATTCGCCAGACAAGCCTTGTGAGATGCGCAAAGCGCATGCGCAACGTTACGTGCCAAGGCATGTGTGCGCCCCACAACTTTTTAAAATATATTCCTGAAGGCAATGACACTGCCTCTCTGAAAAAAACTTTCACGTCAAACTAGAGATATTTTTTGCACTGAATGTTAAATTAAGCTTTTTCATTCATGATCTCTATCGAAATACAAGAACAACAAAAAAAAAAATGTCTAGACATCTTTGTATAACTGGTCTCTTTCACATGTGCGCGCCTTGCATTCCGCGCCCAGATGCAATACCTCGTTGTATAATCAATGCACACAAATATACCATAATTGATATCAAAAATATGTAATATGTGTTGAGTAAATTATTGCAGAATGTAAGAAACACAAGAACATGGAGAAATTTTAATCATATTGACCCCAAATTTAAATCAAACAAAATATAAGCTATTGCGTCTGCGCATGCTCCTTTCTTGAATTCGAAAATGTGCGCCCCGTGCAGGTTGTTCCAAACAGGATGCGCGAACATGTCTGCCATTTTTTCAAGCCTCCATCCTATGTATACAGCCATAACCATCTAGTGTAAAATATTCAAATGCGCCAACGTATGTGCATACGCATGCGCATTAATTATTTATCACTTTTTACCAGACAGATAAATAGGCTCTGGTTTGAATAATGGAAGCATTTTTTACTTGACCTGTATAGGTGCAGACATGCGCATATGTAATGCACCGTGAACACTAACATGTGCAACCTACATTTGACAGGTTGAGTGATTTTCAGACGAAAAATTTCAAAATCCTTAAGGGGATCAAAAGGTAGCAACCAGCATGGTGGTTAGCAGTTTCACATCAACATACCAATAAAGCACTGCAATGCAATATTAAGCAATAAAATACAAAAAACACAAACATATCAAGATATATACATAATTTAAATTAACTTTATCAAGATCCAATAAGGATAAAACAATAAATTTCATAATTTATTAGATAAAGTTACCATGTATTGGATAATATTTATTCAAGGTTATGCATAAAAAATTCAATTTCAGAAAGTATAGAAATATGCACATTTCTTCTATTTATAAATGCACAATTCATCGCCTGTTGCAATTAAAGCAGAATTATGGCAAAAAGGATGCAAGAATAACCACTAAAAGGAGGTGCAAAATATCTGCGCAGCCATCAGACAAACGCGCGCACTTTTATCTGTACAGCGCGGTTGTTAACTCCATATCTTGAGCACATGTATGAAAGCTTCTTCAAAAAATCGAGGTGCCTGATGAATTTACACAAAGAGGCTTTCTGTTTTAATTTGGCTTAGTTACAAAGATGAAAGTTTCAGACTGCTATCGACAAAATCTGAAAAGTATACATACCTATTACAACACTGTGACACCAAACCTAGCTGACCTCGCAAATCCAAGATGGCCGACCGTCTCTATAAAAGCGCACATGCGCCATCTTTACATTTTGAATCAAATTTAAGTTAAAGCGAAAAAAAATATTAAAGTTCTATTCCGATAGCAGTATCATCACATTTCTATTAAATTGTACACTACAGCTCAACCAATAAAATTCCAAAATACACTTTATCAACAAGAATACTTACTTGAACTTTGACCAGCACAAAAAAATCCACAAAATTTAAAGAAGTACCTCCATCCATAAATCTTACATAAATCCACTTATATGTAAAAACAGAAGTATCACCTGCATCTTGTAAGTATCCAAGAAAGAGAAGTATAACTAACATGGCAAGAAAAGATAATCATAGATGAAAAAAGTTTTTTTTAAGTAAGAAAGAATCCAGACGTCTACTAATCCACAAAAACCATGTGGTATGACCCAGACATGTGTATTTTTAGATAACATTAATTCATCTCCCTCACATTCATACATATGGATAAAATTATACTTTTTTCCATACACCTGAGTGATATACACAACCCGCATTTAAATTCAGACCTGTAACTCCCCTTAGTCCACCCATTCCCATAACCCCGTCTACACTCTGCACATCCGCAGAAAAAAGTAGTGCAGACGTTATCCCTTATCAACTCGATATATTCACTTCAAGTCAAACACAGACAAGCAAGGGTGCACAAAGCAATAATACATAATTGTGCTGTTATTTAAGTGAATGGCAACTGTGCAGTCAACTGCGATTTAAATCAGTTCACAAAGTATCGTATATCAAGTGTCCATGTCAAAGATATATGCACCTATTCAAGACACAGTGTGTGAAAGGCAATGTGCATAATCACTCCATGATATTACAGTGGAAGTCCCCGGCGCAACCTCGTAATGTACAAATCAACGTTTTGGCGGTAATATCCGACTGCGCATATGTCGTACATATATATCGATATGCGCATCAGAGCGCATGCGCTGCGCTTTTTTGCATGATAGAACACTGGTTATAACCTTTAAATTCATTTTTTAACATTTCTTAACCTCAAATTTACTTTACCATTTCTTGTCTGTTTAAATACAAGATAAGGGTTTTCCAAATCCCTTATGCGCACTTGCAAAGGAATGCGCATCTTCACCACTGTTTGAAAGCCAAACCTCTACCACAATCTTCTTGTCTGCATTATGGCTGTTAAAATTTACCACAGCAAATATACTGGCAGAAATACAAGGGTGTGCAGACTAAACACAGAGCAACATCTGCTCAAAATGTTAAATATGAAGAAAAAGAACAGAAAGACGTTGAGTGTGAAGAGTTCCGCATGTATGCACCTACTGGTAGAAAAATCCACCATTTCAAATTACAACTAATATATGCTTTACCCAATCCTCATTTTAAAACAACAATACACTAAATTCAAAAGTAAGCTGATGAAACTTACTGATTAGAGGGAGTACCTAAAGAAAAATTATGTAATTCAAATAATAATTATAGTAAGACTAGATCTACTTTAATGAGGGAATACATCATGATCAAAGCTATGAAAGCCAAGGTGCCTTCAGTAGTAAAAATCGGTCTCAACATCATACGAAAGTGAGCATAGATCCAATTGTCAAGTTATTTTATTATAAGATGATGACAAACCCCTTACATACTAAATGGTTTTCATGTTTTCATGCATGCATATAGAATCAATAGCAGCTGAACTGAATGTTGAGAAAATCCTCCATGGAAATGCTCTATGGTTACCATGAAAATTAAAGACAAGAAGAAAACAGCTTTACACAAACCATGTGGCGGTTACAGTCTAGACAATTCCCCCTTTCGAGTCCCTCATGGGCTCTTATCCAATGACTACCCATGTTTTAAACAGCCGAGATGAGTCTAGTGTTACCCTTGGTTACCCTCAATTCGCGTTTCTTTTCAGATAATCTGTCGGTATATTCATATCAAAATCACACTTCTGAATCAATATCTTCCTTTTTGTCAATGGTTTTGATGCTCTGAAATGCAGTGACATCAATTGATTCCTATTGCTAACTCCTTCTACTAAACTGTTTAAGAAAACACAATTCCACAGGGTATAGGGTTGCAATCTCAGGTTTAAATACTGCACAATAAGTATACTGTACAATCTTTATTCATTCTTCAGCATGTGTATGCTTAGAATTAGCATAACATTTAAATAATGCAATGATATCTAATAAAGTCCCACACACTAAATATCTTTGCAGAAAGAGGCATTAGAGTATAGAAAGTAAGAGATCTGTAAGTCACAAATGAATCTTGTGGGAAATTCCACTAAAAATGTCTTTACTTTTGAGACCATGTCACTGGCCTTTGAGAAAAATACTGTACTTTCTAAAATGCAGCAATATTAACCCATCACCCCCTGTAGATATTTGTCTGGCTGCAGAAAATTAAACATCAACATGATCAAAGGAAAATAGCACCATTTTCTCCTTTTGCCATATTTTCATCTGTATTTATGTTTTTATCTTGCACTAAATGTAAATAGCCATATTTTCAAAAGATGTTTGAAGTCATTCGCAGCAGATCTGTGTCAGGAGGAAGCATACTGAACAGTAAAGAAACCTCTGTGTAAGGTAGAGCTGTTACTCGCCATTGCAACAACAATGAATAACTGCATTTTGCAACTTGGCGAAAATCACCTTTAAATAACTGCATTTCCATAGATTAATATTAATATCTATTCTGCTTTTCAGTCTCCGGATTTGATACTTTCAAAGCTAATTAAAAACAATACCCAACTCAACACAGAAACCATCGTTACCTCGAAAAAAGAACATGAAAACTTGTTTAACCAAGCCTCTATACCTCAATCCAGTCACCTATAGACCGCCCTCCTCTCATTCAAAATACAGCAATTCTTATAATTTTTTCACAGAATACACCCAAAACGAACATACATCCCATGTAGAGAAGACTTTTTGGGGCTTGTTCGTCTGTCTATCTAGTATTTATCCCCCACAACGTTCAAAATATGTCCTCAAAACGATTTCGATCCAGTGATATTCACAGTACTAGCACATGCTTAAATCCAAGATGGCGGCTACTACAGTGAATCATACACGTGATCCAAAAATACCAGCCTTCCATATATAAGGGTTACTCCTTCCCTATCACAGATTGTGAAACCAAGGAGCTCAAACAATACAACTGACTTTACTATGATACTCTTATTCTATTGGAAATTTCAAAGTTTCAATGGACAATATGTGGATGATAAATATGCAAAAGGCGATACATCGATTCTAGATGGAAAGCATTGAGATGTTTTGTAACAGAATATGCATAGTATTGGACTAGAATGTAATTGCAATATTGAGAGACTGTGTTATGTCAATACGCAGGGGAAAGGGGGTGTAAAAAATACAGTAGCATTTTTGTAGGGAGTCAAGATTGAATAGTTCGCATATTTCTGTTTGCTAGGTCTGTAAATTAAGTATTGCTGTACCTACAGCGTGTCTGTCTTTTCATTTACAATAAGAAAACTACTTTTAAAGGATTTTTCTTCCCCTTCTGTACTTTCACCTAGATAAAAACTGGTATATCTAGCATGAAAATTAAAAATTTCCGACTAAATCTATATGACAAAACTGCAATAAAAATCACAAAAATACAAAATTGTATGCCACATTGTGTTATGAACACACACAGGGATACACACACAGCAAATTAAACTTTAACAACTTTTACAATTTCTCTTACCTGTCGTAGATCTTCCGGTGATTTACAGATTTTTGGTGGGCGAGTTCTTTATCCTTAAGCCCAAAGTATTGGACATTTTAACAATTTCCTGACAGGAAAAAATAACAACTAGTATGTCTGCCAAATGTAAATTTTACAATTCATTTAGCAAACAATTTTTAGCAGGGAGAAAAACAATCAAAATGATCTATTCTGTCCAATATTTTGAGAATAACTGATGATGTGCCTTAAAAGCCTTTGATAGTGGCTTTTTGAACTGCCATAAAATGTTCCTTTCTTTTATCAAGTGGTTAGAAATATTCTCCATAAAGCATTGAACATTACTTTTGTACACTTCAGTGTGCATCTCGGACGTTGTAGAACACAAGAATATTCACTGATCTGTTTAACTTTTTAACCATGCAATCCCAACTTTTAACGACCCCGAGGAGGAAGCCTTTTGAAAACACTGTGGGATACGAAGAAAAATACTGGTAACCAGCATATTTTTCCTTTTCCCACAATGTTTTCTACCTTATCAAAGACAAATTCCATCATTTGTGCCACATAAAAAATGTTATCTGCCAATGCTTTTAATTTGGACAGCTCTACATTTTTGTTGTTTGGTCTAGAGCTAAACATTTTCTCCAAATCTGTATTAACCCGTTATCATACATTTCCCGACTTTTAACCCTTTCCCAAACGACAAATTTTTGACTGGTCCAAATTGAAAGAGTTTGCCGACGACAATTTTGAATTTGATGAAAATGGCAGAAAGTGCGCAAAAAGGGTAGAAAACACTGTGGGAAAAGGAGAAATTGCTCGTTACGAGCAATTTCTCCTTTTCCCACAGTGTTTTCAAAAGACTTGTACTGCAGACACGTGAAAACCAGGGCTTGTTTGGGAAAGGGTTAACGACCCTGAGAGAAGAAACGTTTTGAAACCATTGTGGTAATAGGAGAAAAGCTGGAAACCAGCATTTTCTCCTTTTCCCACAATGTTTTCTACCTGTCCCAAATTAAATTTCAATCTTTCAGTCATATTTACTTTGTCGTCTGCAAATGCTTTCAATTTGGTCTGATCTAAAAAAAGATCCTCAAATTCAGAAATGGATGAAATATATCTTAGCTCTTACTATAATTGGATCTGTTACTAGTCTAGTTGTTTTCTAGTCAGACAAGAGCAGGGTGAAAAGTAACCAACCATACAACAAATATTACTGTGAAAGCACCCTTCTGAAAATGTGGAAAAGAAGAAAATGCTGGTAACCAGCATTTTCTCATTTTCCCACAATGTTTTTCTACCCTTTCAAAATCAATTTTCACTCTTTCAATCACATTTATTTTGTCGAATGTTTTGAAATTTGGACCATTACAATTATGACGTTTGGTAAAGAGTTAAGTAGAACAAAGAATAGGTCGTGTGCCTACTCTCCCCCCCCCCCCTTTTCATACTTAGACAACAGCTGTTTCAATTAGGTATTTTTACAGCAGATATTTATAAATAGATCTATATGCTACATATAAAACCATAACTCAAGTATTCAAACATACATGTATGCTAGATCACTACACTACTATCCACATAATTCACAAATCTTCCCCACATAGATCAACATGTAAAACAAAAATACATCTTTTTAATTTCATCAGTCAGCACTAATAAATCCTAAACTTCCTGTTAAAAAATGAATAAATTTCCAAAATTTAAAATGAAGTGGTTCTTTCTTAAACTCACATTTTTTTCATGTCTATCACAATTACAAAAAAAAAAACACTAACACAAAAGCAGAGGTCCTAAACATTTAATTCCACATGTTGTAAATAAAAAAAAAATCACCTTATGAAATGAACTTTGAATTTCTACCTTGACACAATGTAACACTACAGACATGTACATGTGTACATGTATAATAAAAATTATATTTTTAAACCTCGTCAAGGTCGAGATAAGATAGATTTGCTCACAAAGACATGGCCCATCATGTTAATAACATTTCTCACAGTCTGACCTAATTGTAGCCTGGTGTATGGAGGGGGAAAAATACATCACCAATATCATAGTTAACCCTCTATCTCATGATGTGGTTCTCTTGGTTTGCCATCTTAGTGTTTGTCTGTTATCATCTTCGCCAAACAATCCCATGTTTTAACAACCCTCAAGAATACAGCTTTGAAAACACTGGGGGACAAGAAAAAAATGCTGGTAACCAGCATTTTCCTCTTTTCCCACAATGTTTTCCTACTCTTTCACAAACAAAAACTCCATTAGTTAACCAACCCTTTATTTTTCGTCTGCAAGTGCTTTCGACAGTTTAAAATTTATTTTTCCTCTGCAAGTGCCTTCAATTTCGACAAGTTAAAATTTTGTTGTTCAGTAAAGAGTTACAGTGCTGCAAACAACTTAACTTATTCTTGTACAAATAAGACTGTTTACTACTTCTGTAGTTGAAAGCTTTGTAAAACATTGTTGGGAAAAGGAGCATATGCTTGTTACAATCACTCTTAGCCACTCTAAACTATAATACATATATACTTTCTTAACCCTTTACCACACAATTCTAAGTTTAAACGACCCTGGGGACTAAAGCTTTCAAAAACATTGTAGGAAAAGGAGACAATGCTGATAACAAGCATTTTCTCCTTTTTCCAAAATATTTTTCTATCATTTAATTTAAAAATTAGCCGAGACTTACCTGCTAAGTTGAAGGATAATTGTAAGTCTTTAAGTACAACTATGCAAGTTAGGAGACAAAATGAAGAAATAATAAAAAAACGATGGCCAAAAACAACACTTCGGTGTACATACATATATATTCGATGGTCACCGTAAGACACCTGGAATAAGCACAAAAACGCGAGAAAACACTGTTAAACGACTGCCCAAAATTCACGGCTTTGAAAAATCTGCCATAACGGAAGCCACCAACTGCGCATGCGCTGGCCATATCTCATTTTGTTTCGAACAAAAATATCGTTGTCGTCATAGAATTCTATCATTTAAGCCAGCTTTTACTCGTCTGCAAGCATTTCAATTTGGGCAAAATTTCGTTGTTTGTCAGAAAGGAAAAATCAGCCAAAATGAGCACCTCCTCCACTATCTGTAATCCTCTCTTGTCTCTTGATGGGGGTTTTACAAAAACGATGCTTACTGGAAGAGTCAAAACAAAAGGCGTAAGATGATATTTAACCCTCTACCACGCAATGCCACACAACCAGACTGAACAGAGTGTGTATTCTGATCTTGGACCAGGTCCTGTAGTGTCAGATAAGTGATACTTACCTGTGACAATAGCTGATTGTAACAGCAGTGAATATCTACTTGTAGAACCGAGTAAAACTTGGAATTTCCTGAGTTGGTAGAGAAAGAGCCAACCCTCAGGCTGCTAAGCGCAACTCACTGACCTTCTGCGCACAGCGTAGACAAAGATTATACTGCACAGAATGTGCAGTCTGATCTGATCTTGGAGCTACACTGTCTGATAAGGAGAAATCTTCCCCCAAATACCTTTGAAATAGGAAAATTTAGGTTTATACTATAGGTTTGAAAGTTTCATTTCCTTTATTTAGCAGGATGAGGGTTATTAGAAACCATGGAGTTGACAATACAATGGAATAAAAATGTCACTGCAGCTCTTAGACAAAAGTACACTTTCTTTGTCATTTCAAATCCTCCTAGTACCAAAGAAACAAAACCAGCATTTTCTGTCGCTGAAAAAAACACATGCCATAATTTCAGAGCTGTTTTGGGTTAAGAATCTCACCATACCAAGTGGACAGAGTAGATCCAGGATTCAGGCTGTATGATTTTGAATCTACGCCGTCAACAAGAACCGTCTACAGTTGTCCTTGTTGCCCAAAGGGTTAACTCTTTACCAAATGACAAATTTTCTGACTTTACCTAATCTGAGTAATTCAAACTGTTGCAGACGACAAATTTAGCTCAAAAGATGACTTTCGTGTTGTTAGAGTTGAAAACATTGTGGGAAAAGGAGAAAATGCTGGTCCAGCATTTTCTCGTTTTCCCACAATGTTTTCAAAAGGCCTTTCCCTAGGGTCGTTAGAAGGGATCAGGATTGTGTGGTAAAGGGTTAAAGAAAACTTTTTGTCTCAGACACAATGGCCTGTAATTTTTCTTCCAATAACAAGGACTATTCTGTATTCTGCATCAGAGAACAAAAAAAAAGAATAACAAAAGAAAGAACTGAGAAATCAAACTTGTTACACAGAGAAGCAAGATACGGTACTTTTCCCTTTCCCAAACGACAAATTTTGGACTGATCCAAATTCAAAGAGTTTGAAGACAACAATTTTAAATTTGATGAAAATGGCAGAAAGTTCTCAAAAAGGGTAGAAAACACTGTGGGAAAAGGAGAAATTGCTCGTTACGAGCAATTTCTCCTTTTCCCACAGTGTTTTCAAAAAACTTGTACTGCAGACATGTGAAAACCAGGGCTTGTTTGGGAAAGGGTTAAGGTTATACCTTCGCTACCCCTGCAAACCCCTTAACAGTACAAAAATAAAGTTTATGCCTGTTGAAAGTAATGGAAAACACTAGGAAAGGAAACAACAGCTCATAACATGAGTAACCTCACTTTTTCACGGTCTTAACCATATTGTAAAAGCTGACAGTATTTTTCATTCATGTGCATTGTTGTTGTTGTTGTTGTCAGGTCTACTTCTGTGTGACAATAATTTATTATGACTAACAGAGCTTAAAAAACAACACGTAAGCGATATTAGTTGCAGAACACTGGACTGAGCTTTCAATGAAACTTTTTCAAGGCTTAACAGTTTAAAAAGATATACTTAATGGAAGAGAAACTTTTTCAAGGTTAAACAGTTTAAAAAGATATACTTAATGGAAGACTTTTTATAAAAATAACAATAAATCTGAGTGGTGCCCTGGGAAAAGGGGCTTTAATGCATCTCTGCCACAGGCTATACCAAGATCAATAATATCAATCCATTTTGTCTTAAAATGAGCTCAATTTCGACCCAGGTCAACCCAGACAAAACTATGGGTGTTTATGCCAACAGTATGTTTTAAGATAAGACTGTACACTTAATTAAAATCCTGAGAAATAATCTTGCCCCAACAGTCTTCAAATTGCAATTTGCTACTTTCCAGGTACATCTGCCCCTTTCACTATTCTCTGTGCTTAGCTTCGAGTGAAAACAAGAATTTCCATGATGTCAAAGAAGAAGTCATTATATTAGTAGATCTATATTATTAATGGTAAGGAAAAAGTTTAACTTTTATACAAGTGATTATAGCAGCGTTAAAATCTTATAGCTACATCATCAGGGGACAAATCAGGATTGTGATCCATACACTGATTTGACCAACGGTATAATTTCCGCCTACAATCACTGACCAATAAAATGGAAGCATAGGCAATTAGCTGTCAGCTGGATTGTGGTCAGCTGCTATATAAACCAATTACAATGCCCCATCAACACAACCTCTTATAGGTCATTGCTTGGGTCATTAAGAGTTCAACTTCCTCTCATTTGTAGTTGACCTCACCACATTTTCTTTCATCCAATGAAATTCATTATCACTGAATGGATCTGAGGTCAATGACCCCAGGCCAGAGTAATTCATTGGTCATTGTATATAAAGAGCTCCAGCTTTATGGCCAATAAATGTCACTATAACTAATATCATGTGTTTCAATCAGCCAATCAAAGTACATTACTATTCTCACAAAACTCATCAGATTATTAATTATCTCATATGCTAATTATGGACTGAACTCATCCTTGTAAAGTCACAGAGCCAAAACATTTAAGCCTTTACCACACAATTCTGACTTTTAAAGACCCTGCGAAAGAAAGCTTGGAAAACAATGTGGGAAAAGGAGAAAATGCTGGTAACCAGCACTTTCTCCTTTTCCCATGTTTTTTACCCTATCAAGGACATATTTCATCATTTGAGACACATTTAACGTGTTGTTTGCATATGCTTTCAATTTGGACAAGTCCACATGTTTGTCATTTGGTAAAGGCTTGACCCTTTCCCAAACAAGCCCTGGTTTTCATGTGTCTGCAGTACAAGTCTTTTGAAAACAATGTGGGAAAAGGAGAAATTGCTCATAACGAGCAATTTCTCCTTTTCCCACAGTGTTTTCTACCCTTTTTGAGACCTTTCTGCCATTTTCATCAAATTTACAATTGTCGTCTGCAAACTCTTTCAATTTGGACCAGTCCAAAATTTGTCATTTGGGAAAGGTTAAAAGAAAATATACCTTTATTCACATATGGGAAACAAGAGAACATGCAACTGCTCCTTTTTCCGCAGTGTTTTCAAATGCTGTTTGCTGCAACATGTAAAAAAGCTCAAACTTATTCAACTCTTTACCAGAAATTAAAGATTCTAGATGGGTCCACAATAAAAGCAGATGACAAGTCATACATTGTTTAACTCTTTACCACACAATCCCGACTTTTAACGACCCTTAGAAAGAAGCCTTTTGAAAACATTGTGGGAAAAGGAGAAAATGCTGGTAACCAGCATTTTCTCCTTTTCCCACAATATTTTCTACCCTTTTCCAATCAAATTTCAATTCTTGAGTCACATTTACTTTGTCGTCTGTAAATTCTTTCAATTTGGACTAGTCAAAAATTTTGTCATTTGGTATATAAGAAATTATAAAGAGTTAAAATGATGGGAGTTGTCTCTGATGAGGATGAAAATCAAATGGAAAAGGTAAAATCTTACGGTTATCAAGTTTACTAAGAAACAGCCATGTATCCTACCACAACCACCACCATTCTCACCAGATCACATAACCAAGGACAAAAAATGGCGAGAACTTTCAAAAACACTGAGCTTGGTTTTAAGTTTAAAGACAATAATTGTGGTCAATCTAGTTTGTGATATAAACCTCAATCTTGCAACTCCTAAGAATCTTTTTCTTTTATTTCTGAATGAATTTTTCTCAAACTTTTGTTCCTCATTTAAATTGTCAAAACAAGTCAACTGTAATAAGTATCAACAACAACATTGTTTTGGACAGAAATGATTTTACAACTAAATTATTGGCTCGCTTCCCCCATGCTTGATCGAATACGTGAAAATCTACATAAAACACAAGTATGAAGCTGTTATTATTGAGTCGGATAAAAAAACATGTGGAAAAAGCATCAAATTACAGAACTGTTTACATTACATCTGACACAGAAAAGAACTTGAAATGGTACACACTTCTGTAGATACGGACCACATGAATGTGGGCATCAAAGATTTTAAATGTTTATCACACTATCCCAAGTTTTAATACGGTGAAAGAAAGCCTTTGAAAACATTGCGGTCATTATGGAAATGCTGGTAACCAGCATTTTCTACTTTTCCCATTATGTTTTCTACCCTATCAAACACAGAAGTCATTCTTTTTAACCCTTTACCGCACAATGCCGCCTTCTTACGCCCCAGGGAAAGAAGCCTTTTGAAAACATTGTAGGAAAAGGAGAAAATGCTGGTAACCAGCATTTTCTCCTTTTACTACAATTTTTTCTACCCTATCAAAGAAAAATTGCAGTTTTAGCCACACTGAAATTGTCGTCTGCAAATGCTTTCAATTTGGACAAGGCTAAAATTCTGTTGTCTGGTAAAGGGTTAAATAATTAATTTTGTTGTCTGCAAATAGAGAAGCTTCCAAAGAAGGTCCATTGAATTCCATCCACTGGTTGCTAAGAAATAGCACAGTAACGAAATTAGGGACTAATAAAGTTCAACATGTCATAACTGTTACAAAAACAGATCGCTACTTTCTCTTCATTTTCAATAAGGCTCAACACCTTGATGATACAAATAATCTGTACAAGTCTGAAAAGAATCACATCAAAAATGTGTGCTCTACAATATAAGCATGAAATGTAAATTTTCAACTCTAAATGGCTGCTATTTCCTAACAAACTTCTTTTTCTTCAAAATCAATGGGGTTCAAGCATTTAATAATATAATGCAAAAAAACTGCTTTTTTCATGAATACAGGCCTCAACTTTGGACTTTTTCACTAAAACTAGAAAAAGAATGACAAACAAATGGGCAGTTGGACCGACAGATGGATGGACGACAGAAACCATGCCATAACATAAGCTATTAGAGCCTTTAGCCAGTAGAGCTAATCAATTACAATTGTTCCCAGGGACCATCAGCTCTAGGCCATGAATAAAAAATATTCTCTGTTAGAGTTATAACAGCCAAACCTCATGTCACATTTTAGGATTTCATGTACATAAGTGTAGAAAACTTGGAAGAGCCTTCCCCCCACTTTTCACCCAAACTTTGCTGCTTTTCCTACACTGATTGCTGGATTTTCTTCAGTTTCAACAGGGTTCAATCCCTTGATGACACAAACAATCTGTGCAAGTTTCAAAGGAATTAGATAAAAAATGCAGACTTCATATTGTAAACAATTTATGTAAATTTTCAACTTCAAATGGCTACTTTCCCCTCACTAATAGTCACAATTCTTTTCAAAATCAATAGGGTTCAAGCTATCAATGATATAAAGAAACAGTGAGTTTCAAAAAATCCTGAATACAAATCCAGACTTTATAAAGAAGACAGACACTTACAGATGGACTTGAATGGTTGACTTACAGACGGATAGACAACAGAAACCATGCCATGACAAAAGCTCTGCTGGCCTTTGGCCAGCATTTGGCATACCTCGGGTAATCTGGTGATCCAATCCCTCAGCTGTATCACATAACCTGATGTGCACCTACGTCGTACATTTCGTACGTTGCTGGAGGCACACCATTTTACCGTTATTGAAATTGTAAGGCTTCTCTTAAAAAATAAAACGCAAGTCTATTTTCTATCAATATCTTTCTAAGTATATTTCACTCTGCAAACAGTTTGTGCATTCAATTTTTAGCGTGGTTTATCAATTCCGTTGGGAGCTTTCATCGACAGATTGATAGATGTGAATAACTTCACCGTAGTTGTTCATATCATTGCTAAGCAATTTGCTGGGGTGCTGCCATGTTTAAGATCATGTGATTGGTAGTTCAAAATGGAAGCCTCCTTTATACGGACAAGGTTAGATGTAGGTATGGAATCAGCATGATGTGTGCTTTTGCCAGTACATAAACAGTATTTTCTATTATAAATAGAAGCACCCCCACTTCTTGAATAACCCTGCCCATGTCACTTTGACCTCTCAATCTCCAAATCATTAGGAATCATCAACAGTTAAATATCTGTAACAAATTTGGAGAACCCACTTCCAATAATTATTTACTTACTGTCCAGTATTTACTTTCAAATGGCCAAAATCTCTGTAGCCCAATAAAGCACTTCAAGCCATAAAGTTTGACTCTTTATCACACAATCCCGAGTATTAACGACCCTGAAGAAGGCTTTTGAAAACATTGAGAGAAAAGAAGAAAATGCTGGTAACCAGCATTTTCTTCTTTTCCCACAATGCTTTCGATGATCTCAAAGACAGATACTGTCGTTTGTGCCCGATTTTATTTGTTGTCTGCAAATGCTTTCAAGTTTAGACTGGTACTAAAATTTTGTTGTGTGGTAAAGAGTTAAGCCAAATACAATGCAGTACCCAGTAAATGTGATGGACCTTTTCAGCCTTTAAACAAACCCAAATATTGCAGAATCACAGCCCAAGTATGCAAAATGCTCTACAAGGTACTAGAAAGTGTTAAATCCAATATAAGACGCCAAGTTTTATGCACTCCATCCATATAAGGGCCTAAGGTCAGCCATAATGTCCATCAGGTTAAACTGGCACGCAATGTTACCAGTGTCTGATATAGAGCCTGCGATTGCAGGAATCGCCAATACTTTTTGTGAATCACGCATATTTTCAAACCAACTGCGGGATAATCCCGCATTCAAATTTTGGACAGAATAGTCAAATTTTCTTCCTATTTTTCACCGATTTATGTGTTTGTGAACAAATATAGACAGATCGAGCACATCACTGTTGCATAGAGTAGCTTCCCTTTTTGTTTACGGTAGAGTTACCAATTCAACTTAACAGATTTTTTTGAAACGAAAAATTAAACCACATTTTTATCTAAGTAAGTCTGGTAAAAAATAATTTCATCGTATTAACAGAAAGTTAGTATTTTTGATGTTTTTTTCCTGGATATGAATTTATTTTATCGGCAATAATATAGAAGGAGGGCAGAAAAAAGTAAGTTAATTTTTTCGTCAATTTTTTCCAAATCGAATCTGCAAGTCGGGTTGTTTTCCTATCTAGTTTTTTTCCAATTCCCCATACTTTTGAGAAATCCCCCATCTTTTTAAAAGTAACGGGGGATTTTCCCCCTCATTTTTCAAATCCTGGATCAGACACTGTGTTCCTGGGCTGTAGTTGTTACAAAATGAAATTGAACTGTACCAGTCAATATTTTAGACTTGCCTATACTTCAAGCAATGTACATGACACATTTATATGAGCTATGCTTTGGCAAAAGGGGGTTTAGTACATCTCCATAATGCATTATACCTAGCAAGTGATCTCGTAACTATGGAACTATAATGTCCATTCTGTCTGACAACCAACTGAATCATGAGGAACACTTGTCCTCTGACATGCAGAAAATTTACCAAAAACGAAATTTCAAAACAGGTCAGCCTGTCACCTGGATTGAGAATTTTGCAGATGCATGAACTCTTTACTAAACGACAAAATTTTAGACTGGTTCAAATTGAAAGCATTTGCAGACGACAAAATAAATGTGATTGAAAAATTGAAATTTGTTTTGGGAAGGGTAGAAAACATTGTGGGAAAAGGAGAAAATGCTGGTTACCAGCATTTTCTCCTTTTCCAACAATGTTTTTAAAAGGCTTCTTCCTAAGGGTTGTTAAAACTCGGAATTGTGTGGTAAGGGGTTAAACCCCCTTTTTACAGAGGACAACTTATCTAAAAGAGACTAAAATGCTGTAATTAGTCTCAGCATTGCAGAGGGAGGAAATACTGATTACCCACATTTTCTCCTTTTCCAGCCATGTTGCCAAGGCCTTGGAGATTTTCAAAATATTAAATGTCATTGTTTGGTAAAGTTCAGGTAGAGCTGCAAGGTGTTTGGGGGTGGAAGGGGGTCAAAAGCGTGGGAAAGTAATAAAAAAAAAAAAACCTCCAAACATTTAAATGAACTGAAAGGTTTCAAATATTTCCACAACAAAATCTAATACCTCGACAATGTTTTCCTTTCTATTGAACCTATTGTTGTAACTTTTACCATTACGTATTTAATTTTCTCCTACAAAATCTCAGACCACCTATCTCAAAATGGCTTTAAAATGTCCAAAAGTTAAGTCCAACAATTTTCTAAATCCAAAGTTTTAAGATTATTCACCTTTACCATCTGTTACAGAGATATTGGGCAATACTTGTTGGATTTGGAAGAGTTCATTCTTATGTAAAAGGGTACGCGATATAAGGTTCATTCAAACTGCAAACCCCATTCCCTGCTATCCCCTATACTATAAATATTCAAAAGGGGGGATCTAAATAGCATCCATTCAAAATCACACTGCATGACACTCTCTTTGGGCAGACTGAACTCTTCACCAAATGACAATCTTTTAGACTGGTCCAAATTCAAAGCACTTGCAGACGAAAAATTGAATTTAGCTCAAATGCTGAAATTTGTCTTTGATTGGTTTGAAAACATTGAGGGAAAAGGAGAAAATGCTGGTAACCAGCATTTTCTTTTCCCACAATGCTTTCAGAAGGCTTCTCCCTCAGCGTCATTAAAACACGGGATTGTATGGTAAAGGGTTAAATCCTTTCATGCCAGGGATGTAACTTACCAGTCTGTTTCATGAGTTACCAAACGACAAAATTTCAGACTTGTCCAAATTGAAAGCATGTGCAGACAGCAAGCTAAATATGACTCAAAAATTGGAATATGTTTTGGGATGGGTAGAAAACATCGTGGAAAAAGGAGAAAATGCTGGTTACCAGCATTTTCTCCTTTTCCCACAATGTTTTCAAAAGCTTTCTTTCTCGAAGTCGTTAAAATTCGGGATTGTGTGGTAAGGGATTAAGCTAGTCTTTCAGTTTGGGGCACAACCCTTAAACCTTTTCCAAATAATTCCCAGTTTTAGGGACCCTGGGAAAGAAGCTTTTTGAAAACATTGTGGGGAAAAAAGAGGAAATGCTAGTAACCAGTATTTTCTCCTTTTTCCATGAGATTTTCTGCCCTTTGAAAGACAAGTTTCATTTTGTCATTAATATTTAAGGTTTCATCTGCAAATGGTGTCGATTTGGATGTGCCTTAAATTGTTTTTTGGTAAATGGGTTAACTTATTACCAAATAATCCTGGCTTTTGATAACCCTTACATGAGAAGACTTTTGAAAACATTGTGGAAAAGGACAAAACGCTGGTAACAAGCATTCTCCCCTTTTCCACACTGTTTTTTACCCTAACCAAAACAAATTTCACTTTTTGAGTCACATCTATTCTGTCTTCTACAAATTCAATTGGGACAAGTCTAGAATTTTATTTATAGTCTTAAGAAATTTTACACTTGGTCAATTGAAAGCAGACCACAACTCGCATTCAGTTTATCCCAAATAATGGAATCTGTCTCTGAAAGGGTAGAAAACATTGTGAGAATATGTGAACATGCTACATTCATGTTTTCAAAAGCTTTCCTCTTCGGGTCGTTAAAACCCAGGATTGTTTGGTAGGGAGTTCACCACATTTAATCACCGTTTAGATCAAAATCAGACTAGCCTGAATAGCTAGCCAAATTATTCATCTACACTCTTGGATACATTGTGAATTTTCAGGACAGAATAAAAAATTAAAATTGCAATATTCAATGTTCAATCTAGAGTGTGCCATTGTGCCCAAGGCCCCCAAATTCCCAGATGGCACAATTCCGAACCAGTATCAGGCCCATCGGGCGCAATCGTAAAAATGCCATTCCCCAAATTGAGGTCCCTTTCGCCCGTTTTTCTCATTCTGCTCAATAAACATAGTCCTGCGCTTTCCAGGAAGAATTCATCAATAACCCAGCGGATGTTATGGTGTGGACAAAACTGGTAGCCTGTAATCGATCTTTGTATCGGGTGGTTACAGGGGATATAATGGGTACCAGCTTGTACTTGCGACCAGCTGATCATTCAACATTGCAATGAAGTGAATTTCTGTGTATTTTGGAAGGCTCAATGAGGCAAAAAAGGCAAGACCTATTAAAAATAGTACTTCGGAAAGCACAATCGGGTCACTATCTACCCCTAGCTCAAGCAACATTAATTAAACTCTACAGAAATGCAACCAAAATGGCTTCCAGACAATAGGTTCTAAAATTGGTTAGTTTATGACGAGAAAATTAAATTTATAAAACTGTAGTTTGAGTGATTAACCGGAAAGTCAAATCCTTTTGTGGCAGGATGTCAGAATTTTCGAAAGTCTACCACTGACATACACATTTGGTATTTTTTAAAAGGGGGAAATAAATGGCGGAAACAAGGTTGCATCAATAATAATGACAATTTCTGCAGTATTGCAATTTTATTGGCATAGTATTTATAGATGCATGAATGAGAATATACTTTCTAAATAAAAAGGTTAGTATTTCAGTACTAAAATATGATTTTTGAGGTGTGTTCCCCAGTTTTCCCAAATGGCCCCTTATCTCAATGTCCATGAGCCCAATGGGCCCCCTCACAAGCAAAGCTAGATTGAATACTGAATGTGCAAGGCCTTTTTTCCCTAATGGAGATGACGAAGTTTGTCTAACATTCACTTACAGTTTTTGAACTGTTGCTTCTCCGAACATTCTCCATCTGAAATGATCTGAAAAATAGCAAGAAATAATGTTGATTTCCAACTCCAACGTAATGAGTTCACAGTTTATCTATCATAACTTTTCACCAAATGTTAAAATTTAGACTAGTCCAAATTGGAAGCATTTAGAAACAACATTACAAATATTACCCAAATATAAAATTTGTTTTGGGTGGGGTAGAAAACATTGTGGGAAAAGGAGACAATGCTGGTTACCAGGATTATGTGGTAGAGGGTTAACTACTTTTGAACTAGGAAATGATGAAGCCATTTCCAGGTTGGTGTGTAGATCACTCGTCTTGTTGGAATAGGAAGTTTTCACAGGTGATAGACCTGTTACCATGGCCTATTCCATGGTTGACAGACAAAGCCTTTAAGGATGCAATGGTAATCTAGAAAGCTTATCAATGTAGAATAAGTCTAGTCACATTATTTCAATCATGGACATTTCAGAGGGCAACCTATATCCATTAACCCTTTACCACACAATCCGAACTTTTAATGACCCTAAAAGAAAAGGCTTTTGTAAACCAGCATTTTCTTTTTCCCACAATGTTTTCTACCCTATCAGAAAGAGAAATCATCATTTAGAAGCACTGAATTTGTTGTCTGCAAATGCTTCCAATTTGGTCCATTTCAAAATTTTGTCGTTTGGTAGAGTTAAAGCAGTTTGTGTAAGTGCAGAACAAGGGGTTTTTATATCAGCATGGTTATAAAATAAAATATCTAGTACAGGCACATGATCATGAAAAAATGAAAACTAAGCCAGTCACTATACAGACAGATTTGGCTGAAGAAATTTTTGACTAGGCCAAATTGAAAGCTTTTTCTGACGACAAATGCGACTTATAAATTGAAATTTGTCCTGGGCTGGGTAGAAAATGTGGGAAACGGAGAAACTGCTGGTTACCGGCATTTTCTCCTTTTCCCACAAGGTTTTCAAAAGGCTTCTTCTTCAGGGTCGTTAAAACCCGTGATTGTGTGGTAAAGGGTTAAATCCTGTACCAAACCATCCCCATTTGTTACAACGCTTAGACAGGAAACTTTTGAAGTCTTCTGGCACTAACAAGGTACAAAATCTCAGACTACCTTTATCAAAGATCAAATGGCTCACTATGCAACCAGATCTGGATCTGCAGTCAACAAATGTACCTCAAAGATGTGACTAGCCACTTTACTCTTTATCAAACAACAAAACATTGGACTGGACCAAATTGGAAGAATTTGCACACGACAAAATATATGTAGCCCAAACGATTTCTGTCTGAGATAGGGTAGAAAACATGGGAAAAGGAGAAAATGCTGGCTACCAGCATTTTCTCCTTTTCCCACAAAGTTTACAAAAAGCCTTCTCTTTTAGGGTCATTAAAACAGGATTGTGTGGTAAAGAATTATGACTGGCTAATATTACATTCCATTCCCAACATACCTCCAGCATAATGCAAAAAGATGTCAACAGCAATTTAAATGAAAATATTAAAAAATCTTCAATGTGATATCACTGGACAAAGCACCCAATTTCTATAGCATGTCTGCCTTTTAAAACCTAAATTTCAGTAAAAAAATCACATTGAAAAGTATTGCTTGGTAAAACTATACTTCTTGGTAATTCACATCCGTTGTCTCAACTTCCAACTCAGAAATATGATGGAAATGTTGGACATTTATTTAAGAAGTCTCACAAAGGTGTATGGTTGCCATTGCATTAACCTTTATGAACACTATAAAAGAATATGCCCAGTTGCCAGCAGTTATAAATATGGTAAAAGATTTTTTTTTATTACTTTAAAGTACTTTTTTTCTCATTATGTACCTTGTGGAAGACAAAATAAAGCATTTGATGGTTTTTACAATTTTCAGAAAGGATTTTATACCTTCTTGTATTTCGACCTTAACAGTCTTGGAAAATGCATTCATGCATTTTGCATTTACTTCCCATGGCATCTTTTTTCTACAACAGTTAACCCCTTTACCAAATGACAAAATTTTAGACTTGTCCAAATTGAAAGCATCTGCAGACGACAAATTAATGGTGGCTCAAAGGATGAAAAGTGTCCTTGGTTGGGCAGAAAACATTGCAGGAAAAGGTAAAAATGCTGGGTACCAGCATTTCTTCCTTTTCCCACGATGTTTTCAATAGGCTCCTTTTCTCAAGGTTGATAAAACTCAGGATTGTGAGGTAAAGCATTAAAACTTTTATCCAACGACAAATTTCACATCCTTCCATGTTCAAGATTTTATAGATGACATTTAAAATGTTGCTCAAACAACTGGCATTTGTATTTGAATGGGTAAAAACATTGTAGGAAGGAGGAGAAAATGCTGGTTTCAGGCATTTTCTCCTTTTCCATAATGTTTCAAAAGCCTTCTGCCTGAAGATCATTAAAACAAAAGATTGTTTGGTGATGGGTTTAGAATTTGGCCAGGCATTTCCTTGATCAGTGTAAACTTAGTATGCAGGAAAGTCATGTTTTCTTAGATAATTTTTTTTTTAATGCTGAATGACGCTAAAAAATTTTAAGTCCATCATGATGAAAGTTAACCCTTTACCACATAATCCCTACTTTTAATGGCTATGCGAGAGAAGCCTCCTGAAAACAATGTGGGAAAAGGAGAAAATGCCAGTAACCAGCATTTTCTCCTTTTCAAACAATGTTTTCAACCTGCCCAAAAACAAATTTCAATTTTCCAGTCACTTTAATGCTTTCAATTTGGACTAGTCTGAAATTTTGTCTTTTGGTAAAGAGTCAAGAAGATTCAGCTTTTTTCCATGCTAACAAAGACATAAAGATGAGCACAAGCATTGGAGGACTTGAAACCTTAGAAACCTGGTTTTGTTGCCAAGGGATGGGAGGTCTAATTATTTTGTCATTATTTCAGGGTGTACATGGCTTGGGATAAGGTTTCATCAAGCTTAACCCATAACCATAGAGGCTATTCTTAGACAAGGTGTACTGCAAGTGATAAAAAGGAGAAAAAATTATGGAAAAGGAATAGATTTTTAACTGCAATTGGAAACACAGTTGGACAAGGAGAAATTCCTTATACAAGTAATGATTTTAATGCTTCTCAACAATTTGGAAGATGTGGCAGGATAAGCAGCAATGATGCTTGCCATCAAAACTGGTCCACTGTAACTCCTGGCTGCAGAGCTAGCTTTCCCAAAGATGGGGCTGAGTGCTTGTCTCTGTGAAATTAGCCCTTTACCACACAATCACCAAAGGAGAAAGCCTCTGAAACCCAATCATTATTTGAGTAAAATGTAAATTGTTGTCTACAAATGCTTTCAATTAGAAAAAGTCTAAAATTTTGCCACTTGGTGAAGAGTTAAGCTTTGTGCTATATGCGTGAATGAGCAATCCAGGCTGATGGATGATACATTTGGTGCCAGAGCTGGAAAACAACAAAGTGGTCATGGAGTTGCCTTTCCCTGACCAAGTTCCTCGACTCTGTTATGTTGTGTGATATTTACATACATCATACATTTCTTTGAAGCAGACGTTTTTTTTTTATTTCATTTATTTACGGGATTTAGCCATTTTCATGGAAGCTTTCAATAAGAGATTGATAGGTGTAAATAATTTACTGCAGTTGTTGTCATTGATTTAAAGATTTTTTGGCAGCTTTCATGTGTAAGATCATGTGATAAATTATTTTCAATGGAAATGGACAAGGTTACATGTAGTTATAGAATGGGTCGCGTTGTGACAAGTGGCAAGAAACAAGACTTCAGGAATGGCAGAGTAATGCCAAAGAGAATGATTTAGTGTAAAGAACCCAATTTATAAACCAGCCTTGCAAGACAGCTAAATTCTGCAGTGCTATTCTCTCTGTGGTTTCATTTTTTACCAAACAACAAAATTTTGGACTTGACCAAATCCAAAAGTACAATTTGCAGACGACAAATTAAATATGGCTCATACAGAGAAAATGTCTTTGAAAGGGTGGAAAACATTTCGGGAAAAAGAGAAAATAATGGTAACTAGCACTTTCTCCTCCTAAAATGTGTTCAAAAGTCTCCTTCCTTAAGGTCCTTAAAACTCAGGATTGTGTAATAAAGGATAAATGAACATGCTAGGTGGCTGGTACTTGTATGGGTACAGGGCTGACAAGAACAACTGTCCGAATTGCCATCATACATTTCCAGTTTCAGGCAACTACATAACTGTGTTTTGCTTATCACTGGACAAACTGTTAAGATCAAAAAACAGTCAACTAAGGTTAAGATTTTTTGAGATGTTTTGCTTAGCCTTGTTGCAAAGCAAGAATAAGGACTGCCTTTTATTAACCCTTTCCCAAACAAGCCCTGGTTTTCACGTGTCTGCAGTACAAGTCTTTTGAAAACACTGTGGGAAAAGGAGAAATTGCTCATGACGAGCAATTTCTCCTTTTCCCACAGTGTTTTCTACCCTTTTTTGATATCTTTCTGCCATTTTCATCAAATTTAAAATTGTTGTCTGCAAACTCTTTCAATTTGGACCAGTCCAAAATTTGTCGTCTGGGAAAGGGTTAAATTTGTTCTTGGCCCCTAGGCTAACAGAAACTTTAACAATATCCTGAATTTATAAAAACTTCAACAATGGCTCATGTGGTACCAACAGATTGGCCTTGATCTACTTTTAGATTGCCCTGACAACGGTCATCATGTCCATAATGATGACAGTTTTCACAGTTGAAAAGATGAAAGAAAATTTAAAAAATTTAGGCCAATGAACAAGGATTTTTATTTCTGTTAAACAATAACTAATTATTTGAATGATTAGCAGAACACAAGGGCCTAGATGTAACAATGAAATGCTAAATATCCATTCTGCAACCTCTACAATGAGATGTGGAACTTTTTTGAGAGGTAATTTTGCATTAGGTTTCTATTCTGTAACCGTCAAGGACTTCCCGTACCAGGAATTTCTACATGCTTCAACTTAAAGTCTAATAATAGGCAACATGTCTACTTGGTCACGCCACAATAAGCCCTGAACTAAATGAGACATCTTCAAAGCTGACAGCTTAATGCATACACATAACCCGAAATATTTTATTGGAGTTATTTAAGGAAACCTTTTTTGCAAATGGAAGATATCTGAGGAATTTCTTGCTCTCTCGGAAATTTTTTCACCATCCGAATACCATGGAAATATGGCGTTACTTGGGACAGAATTGAATTCTGAAACCTCTGAAACTCTTTACCAAACAAAAAAAATTCTTGACTTGTTCTAATTGAAAGCATTTGCAGACAACAAATTAAATGCATCTCCAATGATGATTTCCGACTTTGATAGGGTAGAATTCATTGTGGGAAAAGGAGAAAATGCTGGCTTCCAGCATTTTCTCCTTTTCCGACAATGTTTTCAAAAGTCTTTTTTTTTTTCAGGGTCATTAAAATTCGGGATTGCATGGCCCTTTACCAAACAACAAAATTCTTGACTTGTCCGAATTAAAAGCATTTGCACACAACAAATTAAATGTGGCACAAATAATCAAATTTTTCTCTGAAATGGTTGAAAACATTGTTGGGAAAAGGCTTTTTCCCACAATGTTTTCAAAAGCTTCTTTCTCAAGGTCATTAAAACTCAGGATTATGTGGTAAAGGGTTAATGATACAATGGTCTGGAGGCATGATAACACACTGTGACTGATATGGGATAAAAAAAATTTCAATGCACTCTACAATTATGCTGCAAAACAAAACCATCTTCATCTACAACCCCCATATACCTGCATTACCAGCAATTTCTTAAATGGCCACATTTCAAAAGGGCTATGCTGCAGAATGTCATCTACATGGGGGTAACATGATACCATAAATGCTTTGACTGGGAAGAAACATAGTCAAACTTTACTGAAAAAGTTCTAGGTTGAAGGGCGGATAAGTTACATGCATGCTTTGACATATTCTTTGTTGCACAACCAAAGTTAAAAACTTGAACCCTGTAGTGAAATATGCCAACATACCAATCAAAGCCAAAGGAAAATGCAAATCTTCAAATTCTAACTATGAATTGTGTTTAGTGGTTTGTGAATACAGACCAAGATAATTTGTGAATCAGTTTCAGAAGCGTCACAAATCTTGTAGGTTACCATGGTAACTAATTAACGAAAAGACAATAATTCTATGACACTTCTACACCCAAGATCTTGGTCTAGGCTGATTGATTTACAGATTCATCAAGCACAGTCTTGTCTCTGAGGTGATTCTTTGAGCAGCGAGTTCTAGAGCTGTGTTCACTAACAATTGACCCATGCTGTGAAAAAGGGGCTTAATGCAACTCCAGAAAGTATCAAACAATGTCAGCCTGCACAGTCCGTGCAGGCTGGCTGACATGGTTCGATACTTTTTGCCATGTGTAAATTTTTTGCATGTCCAAGGACCATTCTACCTCCACATCCAGTAGACAGTTACACAAAATCAATTTTATGGATAAATAATTAAGCGATAACTTTCTAGTTGAAATGCATCATGGAGGTGCATTAAGCCCCCTTTTGTCAGAGCATGGCTCAAATCCATTCTATAAATTCCCGTATTGTCCCAATTCTAACTTTCAGACCAGAATGTCCCAGCAAATCAACTGGCTAGTTTTGGGAGCTTCAATTTAAGGTCATCAAGAATTGTTGGTGAAGAAGACCCCTCCCCCATCTTTGAAGACTATTTCTTACTCCAACCATATCAGATTTACATTTACATGTATGACTAATAAAGGTTAATTTAATATATGAAGAGACAGACTGCCTCACAATAGATGAAATTAACTTTTTTTTCAGTCCCAAAAGGCAAAAGTATTGCATTCTAAAGGTTTCAATATTGCAAAAATGTCAGACAGTATAAATCCTAGAAGATACCATGTTCTGCCTGTCTTGACCCTTTACCACACAATCCCAAGTTTTAATGACCCTAAGGAAGAAGCCTTTTAAAACCATTGTGGGAAAGGAGGAAATGCTGGAAATTAGCATTTTCTCCTTTCCAACAATGTTTTCTATCCTATCAAAGACAAAATTCATTATTTCAGCCACATTTACCTTGTTGTCTGCAAATGCTTTCAATTCGGACAAGGTTAAAATTTTGTCTTTTGGTAAAAAGTGAAATGTGATAATTTTGTGGATACATGTATTTTATATTTTTGGACGAGTAATTCTGATTTCTTATATAGATCAAAATAACTAACCAGGAAATTTGCAGTTTACTATTTTACGGGATACTGGTACCAAAACTGCCTTGCTATGGCAATATGCAAACCGTTAGTGTTCATATTTTTACAAACAATTTAACTCTTTCAGGGCCTCAGGCTCGGGCTAAAGCAAGGGCTCTCTGATTTTAGATGTGCAGTCTTGATCTTGGATCTATACCACCGGCGTGCTTAATCAAGCCCGCAAGATAAAAACCTTTTTGAGTTTCGGTGGATACCTTTTAGGCCAACCATTGGTTGAATTGATGAGCCATGCTCTGGCAAAAGAGGGCTTAATGCACCTTTGTGATGCATCATAGCAAGCAAGTCATCACATAATTATGGATCCATAAGATCCATTTTGTCTGACAATCCATCGGATCTGGTGGTAGAACGGTCCTTGGACATGCAGGAAATCGACAAATGACAAAAAGTTTTGACCCATGTCAGCCAGTGCAAACTGCACAGGCTGACATGTGTCAATAATTTTTTGCAGATGCATTAAGCCCCCTTTTCACAGAGCATGTCTCATATATTTAGCGCTGAAATAGCTTTACACTAAACAAGCCAGAATCTTTAATGCTCCATACTTCCTCAACCTTGTAACTGCGAGAACAAGCGTCAAGAATAAATCAATTGCATTCTGATAAATCTGTACCAAGATACCTGAAAAATTTTTCATTTCAAAGCAAACATTGATAATCCTTTTGACATATTTGCTTTACCATCTCTGCTCCTAATTTTAATCATTTGTCTGTCTTATTCTTTTCACAAATGCCATCCAGAATCACCAGTCTACGAGGAGGTCAAAGTATAGAAGTCTAAATGGTTATCTTTAAGTTGCAACCAAACAAAGCATGAACCCATGACGAAAATATCTTCTGTTTCTGCAGCAGAAAGTGTTTGAAACTATTTTGGGAAAAGAAGCAACTGCTTGATGCGAGTGATTGCCCTTTACCCCACGAAACTTTCTCTGTATACCTAAAGTGCATCAATTTAAACCTTTACCAAGCAACCCAGTGGTTTAACCGTTATCAAAATATTTCGGGTTTTCACGACCCCTGGACAGAAGGCTTTTGAAAAAAATTGTTGGAAAAGGAGAAAGTGTTGGTAACCAGCATTTTCTCCTTTTCCCACAATGTTTTCTTCCCTATCGGAGAGCAGAACCTCATTTGTGACTAATTTTGAATTTGTCATCTCCAGATGTTTTGAATTTGAAACTAAACTTCTGACGTTTGGAAAATATTAACAACCTGATGAAGATGGCTTCTGAAAACATTTTGGAAAAGGAATAAATGCTTTTAGCCTGCATTTTGTCCTTTTCCTGTGATGTTTTTAAGCACATCAATGACCTCTGGTTCATTTATGCTTACTTACTGCATGTAATGTGCAGCTGCTTTCTCTCTGAAAGAGACTTAACTCTTTACCACACAATCCAGACTTTTAACAACCCTGTGAAAGAAGCCTTTTGAAAACATTGTGGGAACAGGAGAAAATGCTGGTAACCAGCATTTTCTATTTTTTCCGACAATGTTTTCTACCCTTCCCGAAACAAATTTCAATTCTTCAATCACATTTACTTTGTCGTCTGCAAATGCTTTCAATTTGGACCAGTCTAAAATTTTGTCATTTGGTAAAGAGTTAAATATTGTCCTTGGGACAGGGGTCAACTCTACCAAACGACAAATTATAAAGACTTATCTAAACTAAAAGCATTTGCAGATGACAAAATCAGTGTTACTCAATACATGAAATTTGTCTTTCAAAAGGTAGAAAACATTGTTGGAACAGGAGTAAATGCTGGTTACCAGCATTTTCACGATTTACCACCATGTTTTCAAAAAGTCTTTTTTCTTAGGATCCTCAAAAGTGGGGATTGTGTGATAAAAGGTTAAACTGAAACACACTGTCATAGACTAAACCATCTATATTTCAGACTTAGGGCACCATACCTGTGTCTCTGTATAGATCTTCTAGATCCTTTCTTATCATATCTTGGTATCTTGCACATCTCTAAGTCTGATCCCTGTAATATAAAGTGTCATGGAGAAGAAATGTTTTCAACCCTAAAAGTGCTTCTAGTAACATTTACTACAGTTGCATTGCAGCCATTACAGATAAGATCAGTCTACATAGAATGTGTCCTGCGCTGTCAGATTTTTTTAACCCTTTACCACACAATTCAGAGTTTTATCGACCCTGAATGAGAGGAGTTTTGAAACCAATTGTGGGAAAAGGAGAAAATACTGGTAACCAGCATTTTCTCCTTTTCCTACAATGTTTTCTACCCTATCAAAGGCAGATTTTGTCATTTGAACTACACTAAATTGTCATCTGAAAAAGCTTATAATTTGGACAAGTCTACACATTTGTCCTGTGGTAAAGAGTTCTAGACAAAAGCACCCCTGAAATTGCAAGTATTTAGGTCTTTGTTCTAGACCGAAAATCAGCTTATTCAGCACTCTTTGAGTTAACCCCTAAAGCGCCTTTCACGACTATAGTTGCCTTTGTGGCCAGTGTAGATCAAGATCAGGCTGCACAAAACATGCAGTCTGATCTTTGATCTACACTGTCCGCTCTGTTGAAATATTATAGACAAAAGTGACCATGAAATTGCAATTACTTCTAATTTGAAAATGTCTGATAGGTTTATTCGGCGCTCTAAGGGTTAAAAATTATTATTCAAGACAAGAATAGGGCTGAGAGATTGAAAATGGGTAAAAACCCTTAACACTTGACCAAACAGTCCCAAGTTTTAACCATCCTGAGGAAGTAGGCATTTCAAAATATTATTGGAACAAGACAAAATGCTGAAAAATACTATTTTCTCCTTTTCACACAATGTTTTCTATCCTTTAAACCTTTACCACACAATTCTGAATTTTAACAACCCTAAAAAGAAAGGCTTTTGAAAACATGGTGGGGAAAAGAGACAATGCTGGTAACAAGCATTTTCTCCCCTTTCCACAATGTTTTCTTCCCCTTCAAATACAAATCCCATCATCTGAGCCACAATGAGTTTGTAGTCTGCAAATGCTTTCAATTTGGACAAGTCTAAAATTTTATAAAGAGATTAAGACAAATCTGCTTTCAGAGATGCCCATCTTTTAATGACACTGAAAGAAAAGGCTTTTGAAAACATTGTGAGAAAAGAAGAAAATGCTGGTAACCAGCATTTTCTCTTTTTCCCACAATATTTTCTACTCTATCAGAAAGAAAAATCATTTCATATAAATTGTCGTCTGCAAATGCTTTCAATTTGGTCCATTCCAAAATTTTGTTGTTTGGTGGAGAGTTAATGTCTGCAAATGCTCTCAGTATCTAGTAGCCTTAAATTTTATTGTCTGGTTAAGACTTAAACCTGCAATGTGCTAAGTATTTGAAGTCCCCCCTTTTTCATAAAAGTAGGTTGCAAATGCTTTCAATCTGGACAAGTCTAAAATTTTATAAAGAGATTAAGACAAATCTGCTTTCAGAGATGCCCATCTTTTAATGACACTGAAAGAAAAGGCTTTTGAAAACATTGTGAGAAAAGAAGAAAATGCTGGTAACCAGCATTTTCTCTTTTTCCCACAATATTTTCTACTCTATCAGAAAGAAAAATCATTTCATATAGATTGTCGTCTGCAAATGCTTTCAATTTGGTCCATTCCAAAATTTTGTTGTTTGGTGGAGAGTTAATGTCTGCAAATGCTCTCAGTATCTAGTAGCCTTAAATTTTATTGTCTGGTTAAGACTTAAACTTGCAATGTGCTAAGTATTTGAAGTTCCCCCCACCCCCCTTTTTCATAAAAGTAGGTCAATATAACTGCAGGAATGATTACCGTTTTTAAACCCAGATGAGTTCGCCAGACAAAATAAGTCAAGGAGTGTAAGACAAATATTTTACATAGATTAGGGCACACCATGACTCAGACCTACTTTTTTTATCAGTACATTAGAAGAGATGCCAAGCCAACAAAAATCTCAAAATCTGGCCTCCCTACTTCCCCCGCCAACGTCTCTCTACACATTGAACTTATATGCTGCAGAAGGATTGAAATTGCGCAAGAAAACACGCTGCAATGCATATCGAGGATGCATGGCTATATTTAGACGCACTATGTCAGTGCATACGGGCAAAAGCGTAATTAACGAGTCGAAGCAATTTAAGCCTTCGGCATAGTGAAATATGTTTCTTCTTACTTAATCAATAGTAAAAGAAAAATGGAATAGTGATCAAAAAAGATAAAAAAGTTAATTATTTTCCAAGTGTTCGGATTTAAGTGCAGACGAAAAAATGTCGGAATTTACATACAAATCAAAAATATGTGAAGTGCAATGTAGGGCTAGGGCATGCTGTCGATCCAAAATGTCTGACAAATATGGCTTTCTCGCGTTGTGGTGGAGAAATAAATCTTTTTTTCTAAAAGTTGAAAACATTTGAAACGAAGTAAATTATCGGCAGAAGAAAACGTGGCAGACGGATATGTACATTTACCCCCGCTTATCTCGGCTAGACATCAAAGTTGTAAAAAATGCACGAGGCATTGAAGCGTTGAATATTGAAATACAAACAGCCGAGTCGATAGAAGGAAACTATTTCATAATGAAGGATGCAAAACTATTATCAATCAACTGAAAAAAAAGTGGATCTATCGCGAAGGAGGAAAGCGCGGAGAACAATTAGAATTTTTCGCGCCATGTCGTTTCCAGCATTCTCGTCTGCAGCCTTCGCTTTTCGCCGACATTACACCGTCTTGATGGTGTTGGATATGATCAAAGTACAGATTTACAACGGTGAAATGGGTTCTTACCTGGATTTACTGGCGCCGCGGACTTAATCCATGTTGGTTCTACAACACGAGGTTGTCCAGATTCAGGTGCTAGCCATCCCGCATGCTCTTTAACCTCGATCTGGCTTTTTTCGAGGAACGGTGCCGAAACATATTCCACCGCCGTAGTGTTTGAACTGCGAACGAAGTAAAAGAACGTGTAATTATTCTGTGAATCTACGGTCAAATATCAGAAAACAGGAGAAGTAAGCGGACACCGAATGGAATCCAAGAAAAAGTCCTAGTTAAACACTATTTAAAAACCTAAGCAACAAAATACCTCCATTCGACGTTTCCGCACTACTTTTGCAGACATTAGTTCAATTCTCCCAACCTGGTAAAAAAATAGTGTCATAATGGGAGGAGCGTAACTATGCGATGAGGATTATGTTTGGGCGAGCCTTTTCAATGCGATCATGTGATACTGGTAAATTTATTTCATTGGCCCTCTTTTTGTCTGGATTATAACCATTCCCGCGGTTTTTGTACTGACAGATATGGGGTTAGATACGGTCAAATATTTCAAATTAAAATGGATTATTTATATTATGTCAATAAAGAATATCTTTGCCGACATTGAGTATGATGCTGTTTGAAAGGCCAACATGTACATTTTTTTTATTAGATAACGAATTCCCGCCAGAAAACTATCGTCCCGACGGGACCAACTTACCACTGCGGTGTCGGATTGATTTACGCTCAAAATGTACTTTTCAAAACCAAATGCAAGTCTTATTTGATATGAAATTCGTAAATTTCGCACGAAAAAAAAAAATCAAGTTCGCCGCTAATTCTAACTTAGGCTCCTAAATGGAAGAATATAGATCCGCATCTTGTGTTTTACAGCCCAAGGAAAGAACACCATAAAAGAAAGTTTGCATGAAAGTTAAAATGCTTATTGCCAGCATTTTATTCCTTTTCTAATGATGCTTTGATCTTTGAAAAGAAATTCTGTTTTCTGAGCCACATTTGTTATCTGAAAGTGTTATCAGCACTGATACGCTTGAAAAACAGAATTCGTCGAGTAACGATTTAAAATAATCGTTAGACGATGTTGCATTTCCGTTCGATTCGATGACACTTAACCCTGATATTGCTCAGCGCGATTCACTGACCTCTTGCAGACATTGTTGATCAGGATCATACTGCACAAAACATGCAGTCTGATCTTGGATCTACACTGTCAGATGAAGAGATTTTTTTTTTTCTAACAAAAACAAAAAAAGGTTTGAAGTCGCATTATTCGTGTTTTTATTATCGGCTTGAAAGTTTAATTCAAACCGTAGTAAAAGCTCGAATACTGTTATTTGAAACTTTTTTTTTTTTTCTTTGAAAGAAATATTTTCTTATAGGACAGTGTAGATTCAAGGTCAGCTCAAAATATCCAGTTTGATCTTGATCTACACTGTCCGCAAAAAGCCATTAAGTTCTGCGCAGTCTGATCTTGATCTACATTGTCCGCAAAAGGTCAATAAATCGCGCATAGAAGCTTAATAAAGATTAGAGAGTTTTAAGGGCGCCGAAGTGGAAGTCTTTTGAAAATGTTGTGGCAAAACGAGAAAATGCTGGAAACCAGCATTTTTTTTTTTTTAACTTTTTCAGCAATGTTTTCTGCCCTCTCAAGGAGTAGTCCAAAATTTTGTCGTTTGGTAGTGTTAAATTTTTATTGTTCGCTTCTAATCAACAGTGTTTACGCCGTAGAAAATTCTTGTTATAATTGTTTTTTACTTTACCAGACGACAAAATAGACCAGTCATTTTTACACGTAATGACTTTTAGACAGTGCTGATGTACTTTTACTGAAACATTATTTAATTTTAATTACCTCTTTACCGGCCACATGTTAAAATTTTAGACCATTCCAAACTGAAAGTATTTGCAGACGACAAAATAAATGTGACTGAAAAATTTAAATTTGTCATGGGAAGGATAGAAAATATTGTGGGAAAAGGAGAAAACGCTGGTTACCAGCATTTTCTCCTTTTCCCACAATGTTTTCAAAAGGCTTCTTTCTCAGGGTCGTTAAAAGTCGGGATTGTGTGGTAAAGGGTTAATTCTAAACCTCTAGAACTTTTACCCAAGAGTAGGCCTAACGCAAATAAGGGATCTATCATTCATACTATTAATAGCGTTCTTAAGATGTCTTAGTGGGTATGAATCTTTCTATGAAAAATAATACATGTGCTCAATTCGTTTTTATTCGACCCAGAATTAAGCACGACACAGGATACACATGAAAACGTGAGCTGTTACTGCGACAAAACTGAACTGCTGTTTAAGGTGGCATACAGTCACCACACAAACATTGAATTTAGAACGAATCAAAGTATTCAATTTAAGACGTGTAATATTTACATTTGTGACACGTACGAAGTGCACTGGGTCTGCCAAATGACATGTAATGCTCAATTCATTGAGTTAGGGCCTCAAAATTATTATTTCCTCTGTGAAGATGTACCGCCAAGTCCAAAGCTCCCCCCCCCCTTATGTAAACCTAGATCTATTGCATTGTCTTTATTTCATTTTATCTACAGAGTTTTTTCTCAAACAAATCCTACCTAAAGTTAAAGTTTGCCAGCTAAGGACGAAAAGGTTATTCAAGGACGAACATGCTATCAGGCTGTTGTAAATACACGGCGAAGTTTCTGCATATATTTAGTATTCAAGCGACCAAATGCGTTGAAATGTACAACCTGCAATTTATGGCGGGTAAAAAGAATTTGACGAAAGTAAACACCGACCGTCTGGGACTGTGTGTAATATGCGGGTGGGGTTAGAGGGGACGTCTGACTTCCGTTGTGTTTTAAATTCTTCTGAAACAAATGTTCTTTGAGTTAGATCTGCATCTTTTATCTTTTGTTTTCGGATTATTTTTATTTGTGTATGGAATCTAATTAAACTCTACACATTATAGTAGATTTATATCATCGCTGTTAATTACAAACAAAAGGTCACATTTCAGTTCTTAATTACACGAAGCAATTTACTGAAAAACTAGATCTAGATCTAATTCAACGCCGGATAATGTTTTTTCTGAATTCGTAAGAAACAGGTTAAAATATATCAAGATATGAAATCGTAATTTTTATCCTTTTGCCAAACGATCCCGTATTTTCTTCCATCTGACAGTTTTCTACCCTTTTTAAAACAGATCTAGTGTCTATCATTTTAGCCACAGTTATTGTCTGCAAATGCTTTCAATCTGGACAAGTCTAAATACTTGCTGCCTTGTAGAAAGTTTTTTAGTCTAAACATGAAATGATAGTTTCAAAAATTGAATAAATATTTAATCGGAAAATCGCTGGCTCTGTCTTCACATTGTTATGGTTGTATACTTACATGTTTGGAAAAAAAAAATAGTTAACACTTTACCAAACGACAAAATTTTAGACTGGTCCAAATTGAAAGCATTTGCAGACGACAAAATAAATATGACTGAAAAAATGAAATTTGTTTTAGGAAGGGCAGAAAACATTGTGGGAAAAGGAGAAAATGCTGGTTACCAGCATTTCCTCCTTTTCCCACAATGTTTTCAAAATGCTTCTTTCTCAGGGCCGTTAAAAGTCTGGATTGTGTGGTAAAGAGTTAAACATGTCGCTCTCGATAAAATTTTCTTTCACTCACAAAGATACATATGCAGCAGAAAATGATTTTGAAAATATTCTTGTAAATCAATTTCTCAATCAAAAGTCGTCTGCCGAAAAGAATTTGATAACCCTTTTACAAAAACACATTCCACGTTTTAATGATCCTGAGAAGTAGTTTTGAAAGCATTGTGGGGAAAAAGAGAAATTCTAGTAACCGGCATTTTCTCCTTTTTGAACATTGTTTTCTACCATTTTAGATAGATCTGCATCTCCAAACTTTTTAGCCACATTGAATTTGTCGTTTACAGATGCTTTGAATTTGGACCAGTCTATGAGCTGTCGTTTGGTTAAGAGTTAATGTTGATTGCGCCTGAACTGTAAGAAATGCTCAGACAGACAGAGAGAGCAGCTGTTCAGTTTCTTTCCAATTATAACCTTTTATCAGGCGACAAAATCCAAGACACGTCCAATTTGAAAGCATTTGCAGACGATAAATTAACTGTAGCCAAAATTATGAGATTTGTTATATAAACGAATAAAAGATAATAACTGGAAAAGGAAACGCGCTTGTTGTGTAAAGAGTTGAATCTGAGCAGAGAAAGCAAAATGTGTTAGAAAAATCTGACAGTGAATATTCAATATCAGAAATTCAGTGTGAGGAAAATCACTTAAATAAGATACATACTAATAGCGAAAATAAATCTATGTATGTTAAAACAATATTGAATGCATACATGTATAGAAATAAGAATAAAACCAAAACTGTTTCTGTATGAAGTCTGACTGCTTTACAGCCACGTGTGTTCCAAATGATCGGAAACAAGATATTCAAATTAGAACATCGACATCCACAGTATCTAATCCAAGGGCTAGTTCTGGAGAATGGGAAAGGTGTTCTATAGTTCTGGAATTCTTGTCTGATATGAAATTTTGAGTTTTATGAGTCAACTCATTTAGTTTTAATTCTTAACATTTTCAAGTGATCTAGTAGCAAATACATACAGGAAAGAAACAGGAAATCGCGGTAGAAACTCGTTATAGCTGTCACGTTAGATAAAATGTTTTAATAAGTGGTTGTAAAGTGAACATATCTATGGCAAGATCATTATTGTGTATTCTTAGTTTTTTTTTTCAAAAACCTTTCCTTCAATTTGTCTAAATATAGGAATGTAGAATGTGGCAACTCAGCTTTCAGTAGTAGTTCTTTTGGATAGTTTTCGATATTGTATGACTACATAAACTCTCCAGACTTTTTCAACTCTTAGCCACACGACAAAGTTTTAGGCTGATCCAAATTGAAAGGCTTTGCAGGCAAAAAAGAGCTATTGTTTTAATGGTGAGATTTCTCACTGACAGGATAGAAAACATTGAAGGAAAAAGAGAAAATGCTGGTTACCAGCATTTTCTTCTTTTCCAACAATTTTTTTCAAAAGGATCTTTTCCAAGGGTCGTTAAAGTCGGAATTGTGTGGTACAGGGTTAAAGACTCTTTAACACTTTACCTGAAACAATTCCGAGTTTGAAAGGCCATGGAAAAGAAGGCTTTCGAAAAAAAAAAATGTGAGAAAAGGAGATAATGCTGGCAACCAGCAATTTTCTTTTCTTCTCAATTTTTTCTACCCTTTTAAGGGCAGATGCCATCATTTGAGCTTCGTTTAACTTGTGGTATGCAAATACATGTTGCAACTTACTCAGTTACAAGACCAACACGTGTTAAGTATTATGTGGCAATGTAATAAATAAACTACCTCTAATTTCAATATAGAGGAATCTAAAGTTTTCGTCCTTTAGCAGAGTTAATTATTCCGTCTAAAAAGTTTGGCTTTCCCGATGTTTAAAGTACACCAAATCGCTGTGAGCTGGTGCATATTCAACTTGTTTAGTAACAGTTTAAAATGTTAAAGATAGTAATGAATTGTACACAGATTGTAAACAGCCTTTCCTTGAGAAATATAGGAATTCAATTATTACTCTTGATTAAACAACTACAAAAACAAGAAAGGGGGAAAAAAAACTTAGTTGATATATAAGAATTATTTTAGTCAGCATGTATAAACAAACATATGATAAAAATAGATTCTTGCATGATCTCATATTTCACGGCACGATTTCGAATTCAAACAAAGATTTGTTACAACAATCCTCTTTAATTTTAATACCATGTATGATAAGTTATAAAAAATTATAATTTTCAAACTTCTTAGAGCTATAACTAAAGCATATATACATGTCTGTGGAGCAAATGATCTGTCTCTCTCTCTCATCAAAGACCTGTATATGTAAACCTATTTTGCTTTACATTTGCTTAGATCTTGACCTGAAATAAACTTTTTTTCAATAGATGTCGGAGTGATAAGAATAATTGATATTCTTGATCTCGATGCACAAGGATGCAAAGCAACTTTTTTATTTTTGTCAGCAACATGACCTTGAATTCCCCCCTTCCGACACGATGTGCGATATATGCACACAACACTGCCTTGGCTTACAGATCTTTAACTCTAATCTGGATATTTCTTAACTCTTTACCACACAATCCCGAGTTTTAACAAACCTTTTGAAAACAGTGTGGGAAAAGGAGAAAATGCTGGTAACCAGCATTTTCTCCTTTTCCCACAAAGTTTTCTACCCTTACCAAATCAATTTTTAATTTTTGAGTCACATTTATTTTGTCGTCTGCAAATGCTTTCAGTTTGGACCTTTCTAAAATTTTGTCGTTTGGTAAAAAGTCTAAAAATGCAGATTTTCGTTATCACCCCATATCACTTATACATGTACACGTGGTGACATGATTAATGACACTTGTTAACTTGTACTTATTTGGGCCCAGCTAGAAGTTACGTTGTTCTCATGAGCAATCGTTGCCCTATTTCTTTGCCCTTTGTTTTTGACCTTAGACATGGGAAGCCTAGTTCACACGTCGTTAGCCTTTGACAGTAGTCTGGTGCGCATGATTTAGCAATAACTTCAGAGTCATAATTGCACATAATTGTGTGTAAACCAGACTCGAGTGCAGCATAATATGTAAAATGCATTTAGGGGAATAAATAACCCGGTGTTGTACGGGGCCACAACCCTTTACCAGACAACAACATTTTAGACTTGTACAAACAATTTAATCCACATGCCGACGAATAATTAATTGGGATCAAATGATGGGATTTGTCTTTGAAAGCTTTTTAAAACAATGTGGGAAAACGAGAAAATGCTTGTTACCAGCATTTTCTTCCTTTTTCAACAATGTTTTCAAAATAACCCCCCCCCTTTAAAAAAAGTTTCCCAAAGTTCTACATTCAGTTGAGGAAAAATGTACTTTTATAATTACAGATTAGGTCGCATTTGTTAATTACAACTCAAATATTGTTTAACCCTTTCCCAAACAAGCCCTGGTTTTCACGTGTCTGCAGTACAAGTCTTTTGAAAACACTGTGGGAAAAAGAGAAATTGCTCGTAACGAGCAATTTCTCCTTTTCCCACAGTGTTTTCTACCCTTTTTAAGACCTTTCTGCCATTTTCATCAAATTTAAAACTGTCGTCTGCAAACTCTTTCAATTTGGACCAGTCCAAGATTTGTCGTTTGGGAAAGGTTTAAATGATGGGCTAGAAGCTATAAGGTGGGTACCTGGAAGTATTAACCCTTTACCTCGTGACAAAATTTAAGACTGGACCCAGTTGAAAGCATTTGCAGACGACAAACTAAATGTATCCGAATAGGGTAGGAAACTCTGTCGGAAATGTTGGTTACCAGCATTGTCTGCTTTCACCATGATGTTTTCTCTCTTTCAGGATCGTTACAAACCGGGATTGTTTGATAAAGGGTTAATTGATTGAGGCTTTTTTTGATTTGTGCCAATAACCGAGAAATTTTAGGATTGCAGATACAATCCCAGCATATTCAAATATCCAAATGTCTAAACTGTAAATTATCTCTCGTGGGTGATATGTATAATTCATCAGTTTTCTCTTTAGCTATTCATTTGTTTATTTTCATTTTTCACATTTCCTTTATTTTTCCAAACTGAGCTGAAAGCCGACGCATGCAGTTCAATTTTAACTCCCTGTCTCATTAAACATAATTTTGTGTACAGCGGACAAAGGTTGAAGTAATTTATGTACTAGGAAGTTTAAACGTGATATGGGAGTGTTACTGAAAATTGTGGCAAGAGGACAGATTGCTCGTAAGAAACATTTCCCTTGTTGACAAAATTTGTCCCGAATTTGTGCGCCGCAAGATCTAAATTTATGTCCTTTGTAGAGGTTTTTTGATTAAGCAGGCTACATCTTGTTGTCGAACTGAAATAACTGAAATGCTTGCCGTGTTTGAGAGAGAGAGGGGTAAATCTGCATTTAACTTTCATGTATTGTGAATCTATTACTGATTCATTTCCCAATTAGTGTAAGAAATTCAAGGTCTGAAAACATCAGAGGGTAGAAAGTTGTAAAGATGAAACGGAAAGTCCAACAGTAAGGTGCAATACGATTAAGGGAAACAGTACACGCAAATCCATCGACTTGTATTCTCAGCACATCAGCTTACCGGAAATCATTGTATCATGTAAAGAAGGGGGAACTTACATCGATAAAAAAGAAACTATGCTTTGCTTTAATTACAAATTAATGATGAACGTTCATTGAATTAATATATTTGGATGAATAATGAAAGACAGACGATTTTCGCGGCGCTATCAGCGTCTCACCTCCGCTGCGGCGGCCATTTTGATCGGAAAAGGAAGTCTGGGCGTAGGAACAAAAACAATGGCGGACGCTTGCTTAACATTGATAGAGCTGTTGTAAGAAGTCAGTGTACATTCCAGATTGAATCGTCAAGCCTGAGAATCTTCTAATCTTAAACTGTAGTCACTATTGATTACAACTTGACTCTTTCGGTATTTTTTTATTAGTTCAATCCAATGAAATCTATGTATTGTTTGTGATACATTACAGAAACACAAAGGTGATACTAGCCCAATGATTTTTCCTCCAAATTATTTTGTATGTTTCAGGTGTTAGACTTAAATATTGATTATCCTTTTAGCCAGTTGTTCTTTTTCCACGAATGTTTTTACCCTCTTTTGAGTATATTGTTAAAAATGCAGTCAGATTGCAAGACGGCTTTGTAGTGACGCTTCAGTTGTTTCACATTATTTTTAAAGCGTGCAAGGGCGTTTATAAAAGGTTCATGATACATGTAATATCATCCTGCAAATATTATGCTTTATATTGAATGAAAATCTCATTGAATTATTTATTGCGATACAGAGGAGAGAGATATTTAATTGACAAGGAAATGGTTAAAAAGAAAAGGAAACTTAATTTGGGAAGGGAGAAAATGGAGACAAAGTGGACGCTGGACAAGGAGTTGCAAATCTACAAATACTTTTAGCTTCAGTCGTAACTAAAGTCATGATATTTGCATATGTGAATAGCGTGCATATACCATTCAGATAGTTTTGTATTTTTTTTTTTTTTTAAATTAGATCTGTAAAAAAATGAACAAATTGACCATAGGGCAATTTGATCAAACAACCTGTATGGTTTAGAGCCTTCCATGCATGTTGCAGCTTTTGAAAATGTATGTAACAAGATATTTTGTCAGTAACAAATTGTGTTTTCTCACTTGGATTACCATTATTTTATCTATGTTCATAAATGAATTAAGAAAGTGTCGATGTGTCACAATCAAAGTTGAACAACCTAAAAAGATGTGAATAGATGGTGCCTTGAATAGATGATGCCTTGAACCACTTTTTCCGAAACCTCGAGGTTAGTTTTACTAGTAAAATATATATCTAGCTGCATATCGTAATAAATACTTATATTCATATCTTTTTAATTTCTATCTTATTCGCCATTAGCTTCAATGTAATTATAATTAAAAGTATACCGAATCAGCTTTGTCGGAAAACGTGCCTTTGCAAGCTAAAAGACTACACATCGATAAATAACATCAAAATAATCTTCAAAAGTAATGACCACAAAACTGGCCTGATAATACATGAATATCGTAAAAGTGAATGATTAGGTCTCTGTTGAAGTAAACATATACTTATATCATCTCTGTTATCAATAGGATGGCAGACTGAATAGATTTAAAATGCTCGAAAAGAAAATGATTAATAACTCGAACTCAAACTCAAATGATTTTATTTTGATATTCGGCAAATAAGATTTTGCCATTGACCATTTACAAAAATAACAGCATGAAATATAGCTTAAACATGTACACAATATAGCAAAATCATTAATAATAGATAATGATGATAATGAGCGCACATTTTACATTTCTAATATTGTAAAAATTGTATTTTGATCTACGTTTTACTTTTTAAAGTCTTAGGCTTTGATTCTGTTATCATATTTATCTTTTCAAGCATTAGCAGCAGTCACAAGAAAGATATTTAAATAAATCTAGCTATTGATAAATACAGTATAATTTTAGCCGAACAGTAATTTTACATCGCTCATGTCTTAGTGCGAATTTGCGAAAAAAGACGAATCGTGAGTCCATCTTAATTGTTTATCGGCTGTTTTAAATTGAAGTGGCCCTACTTTTGAAAATGATAATACAAAGATTATATATATAAAAAAAAAACTTTCCATACAATCTGATACAAACTCTGTGTAAAACTTTCATAAGCGACTACAAGCTCACAAATAGCTCAACAACAGAATATCATTTAGAAATTGTTTTTTGGTCGACCAGGTAATCACAGTTTATATCGCCATACAAGAGACGAAAGATCAATAAGACCTGAAGAATTTTGATAGAGACAAGTGAACTAAATTTAAATTAAATACATGTAATAAAGAAATGATTAGGTAAAATGCAAAGGAAAAGAGGCTAACAAAACCCGCTGGTAAAAGAATTCTTATCCATGCTGTAGATAATTTTGCTATTTTCAATTACCCATTTAAAGATGAGATGCCTTTGACACGGTTGTATTGATATTGCGCATGGATTGAGTTGGAAATCAGCACGTCAGTAGAAACATTTTATTAATTCACAGTTCCTATGTTTACTCATATTTGGCATATTCAAAAGTCCTTTTCAGGTACCTTTTTCTTATATACTACTGTGCCAGCCTTACTCAATTGATAAATGCAATTTTTGATAAATTCGTGACATTAACATTCTCCAATTCTTTTCAAACGATTTGCTTTTTTCATAATCCCCATGTTTCAGTTGCTCTTTTCTTTTCAAGTCTTTATTCAATCACTTTACATTTCGATTACTGAATAGGTACAAAAATAACATATAATTATTCCAACAAAAATAGCAGAAAAATTAAACTTCGCCTTTCTCTTTCTGTAAGCATGCTGAAACTGGTGGGTAAAGAAATGGATTAATAATGAATATTATTACATATATTATTACATTATGATGCTGGATTTATTTTGAAACAAAATTGGAATAAACTGTTCCAACAAGTTATTGAATATCTACTGCGATTTTTAGATTCTACTTATCGAAATAATTTCTCGACCCAAGAGAGTATATAATTATTTTCATAGTCAAAGTTATTATATTTTTATGCTTGATAAAATCAGTGTTAAAAGAAATTTGATAGTCGTTGAAAACGATAACAACAATACATATATATATGGTAATATCTATTTTGGGTACATGTTTATCCTTTTGAAAGATAGGACATTGCTAAAAAATATCGTGTTGCGGGCAATTGTGGTTTTTCTTTTTGTGTGTTTTACTTTTCAATCGTTATCGTAATTGTGTTCAAATGCAAATCATTATTTTCTTCACATTGTAACGTTGGTAAAGTAAAGTGAAAAAAATAACGACGTTTTTTACACAACCAAAAAGTACAAGAAAATATGGATATAATAAGTGTTATTTATTTATTTACTTATTTATTTATTTAGAAAGATGGAAATAAATTTTTAGGCTGATATACTTAATAGTCCATCACTTTGCATCCTTTGTACAGAAAAGAGAGGGGTCATTTGTTTTGATTATTTTGGAAAATGATATTATTGACTAGTGTGTACCTAAGACAATGCTACGAGTAATGAATTTATAACATCCATTTAAGTAACACTGAAAACTGTAATAAAAAAATAATAAATTCAAACTCGTTCATGCAGGTTATCTTTCTGTGCAGAGAATATTTATGCATTTTCTTATTGCTGACAAAATTTCAGTAATTCATGCTTCTTTTTCCAGTCTGTTTTGTATGGCAGACACCACTCATGCAAAAGAAATGTGTGACTCCCTTAAAAAAAATAGCAGAACTGAGACTCTTTTCTTCACAAAACCATACCAACGTCCGATAGTAATACTTTGCATATTTCCTATTTACGTATAAATTACTGTGTCAAATTTTGGGAAACAAAGTAACCGATCAGAAGTTTTGCTAAGTGCACAAGAATAAGAGTTGTGCAATGTTACAGTTAAAAAAATAAACTATAAATGTTCATATAAGATTGACAGTAAATGAATTTTTAGAACGATGGGTATTCCGCTCGGTGAAGGGTTAACCACATGATTTATAATTTTGAGAACGTGGATTTAGCATTTTTGTGCCTGTTTTGCAAGAAATGTTTTACAGTATTTTGGACAATGAAAAAAATCATCAGATTGCACTTACACTTTGTGCAGACTGATATTGGTCTGTAATAGCCACAGAGGCACCTGAATTACGAGGAGTATTCTCAAGGTTACTTTTTATTGTTAAATATGTTACATGTACATCAATTAGATGCAGCCACAAAATGTTTTGATATGTGGCTAAACAACTGTGTATTTCAAGCGTACAATAGAGTAAAAATATTACTGCAATTGTAGTAACGTTTTTTTTTTTTCACGTGAAAACATAATTTATACTGCGGATGATCATATGGTGGTTGATTTATGCGGTTATAGCTTAATCTGTTTTTCTTTTCTGGAATATGCATCCAAATCCAACCTTCAACTCGTGTACGTAAATATTATTATCATTATTGTCATTTACGTACATGCGTATTCGTGTTCATTTGAATGTGGAAAACAGGTACTTGGTACAAAAAAAAAAAAAACTTTGAAAGTTAGACACACAAGTTAAATGATAATAATAATGATTTATTAAAGTTCGGTCGGTCTCCAAAGTTATTGTATTACAAATGTGGTTCGAATAACATGTAAATCTGAATTTATTAATTTTTGCGTATCAAATATACCGTATATCTGATTATGAATCTTTGCAGTGGAAAAATGAAAAAAAAAAAATTGTTAAAAAAAAATCATAGAAATGGACACACACATACACACACTCACAAAACGCCTGAAGTGCACAACCGTCGAGTAGAACATAAGTTTTAAAGAACAAGGCTTTGCTAAGATTTCTCACAATTATGGTCACACTGAATTCGTCGTCTGCTAATTTTCTCAACTTGGGATTGTCTAAAATTTTGCCGTTTAGTGACGATTTAACATTCATTCATTCGAATGACTACTTATGCAGCACAGAACAGTCTGGCAGTAGATGTACTGTGTCCACTCTTTGTGTTGTCCCGTACTTGGTAAGGTACTCTGATTTAAGACCCCTTGAATTCCGACAATAGTTAGCTTCCCTTAAACTGCCAAAAACTTGACTTTCTTCTGCATCCTTAGTGCATTTAAAGTTCCCTTGTCGAAATTGTAAAATTTCCCAGATATGAAATTGCTTTTCGGTAACTTTTCTCAATAAGGCAAAAAACACGGATTTTTGTGTAAAATATCATTGTCTGAAGTGAGTCGAGACCCCCAAAAACTTTGGTAGTGTGCATGTTGCAGCAATGTCAACCTACCTGCTTCTCCACCCATCCCCTACTATTCAAAAGAAAAAGTAAAATTCGAAGGGACCAAATAGTACTTAGAAGAAACTCTAAAGAACGCTAAGTTTGATCTTAGATTTGCATGTACATGTACTATGTCAAACATTTTTTTAGATAATTTTACCAACCCGGAATTGAAACTCACTAGTTTTGCTGTTTAACTAGTTGAAAAGGCCCATTCGATTTTTTATACATTCTTTGGATCAGGTTCAAAAATAAACTGGCGTGTTAACTGATATCGTAGAGATTACCTCAATGGCTGAATGCATATAATGATCTTGAAAAATGCACGAGGAAACCATGTCCAACATACGTGTACATGTATTTTATTTTTCAGTGTTGGTTCAACAAAGAAACTTCCTCCTAATACTGAGCATATTACTGAGAAACCGTTTTGTTAAATTTCCTTTTGAGGTTAACAAAATAGAAAAAAAATTGAGAGAAAAATTGTTGAAGTTTCAGTATTTGTTTTCTTTTTTCGTTCATTTGTATTGTTGCAAGTTGGAGTTAAAGGGGGCTGGTCAGATTTTTACAATATCACCAAACATTAAAAAAACAAAAAAACGATTCATCACCTGATTAAGTGTGGCAAAGTTGGCGAACCATCAGTAAAAAAAAAGACAAGCTTAAGAAAATAAATCTCTGTTTCTTTAATGGGCTACATAGCCTCATTGCGTATATTCAAACTTCACACCAGAATTTTACAAGAGCTTCGCGGAATATCTCCTGATCAATAATACCCGGCGATTACTAGTATTTGGGATCGTATAAAATAAGTACCGTGACGTCATATTTGATCCCGTAAAATTAGACGAGGTTGCCGTCTGGAAAACGACCAATCCGTTCATTGAACGAAAACTTTTTTCACCTTTTTATCGCAACTTATCGTCCAGCTCCTTCCATTTTGCAGGGAAACGTATATTTTGCAGTTTTTATAAGCAATACAACAAAAATAAAATGTTGCAAAAAAATCTAAAAAAGGCCCCTTGAAAGCGCGAAGAGCCAGCCTAACTAGATCCGTGTTTTGTTCGTTGCTTAATCCAGGACCAATTGTGAACGCTTATTTATTATACTACGACCTATGCGAAACAAGGTTAAAATTTAAAAACTACTTACTACCAATTTCTATGTTTCATATCTAAAATATATTTTTCAGATTTTTCGATTTTACTGCGCCTTTTCTCATGTTGGCTTTATACATTTTAAAGAAAGGAGACTTATTCGAATATTGCAAATTAAGGACAAGACCGAAATCCCATGGCTTTATACATGTTAGAAAATTCGAATATTGCGATTTAACAATAAGACCGAAATCCCATGGCTTTATACATGTTAAAAAATTCGAATATTGCGATATAACAATAAGACCGAAATCCCAACGCCTCCCTCAAAGCCTTCACGAAACAAACTTGGGTTTAAAAAGAAAACAATGCGGAAAAAGGAGAAAATGCTAGTAAATAGCATTTTCTCATTCTCCCTTGATGTTGTTTTCTACATTTACATGCGCCAATCATTTGAACAGAATTTTTTGTCGTCTGTGAATGCTTTCAATATGAACCAGCATACATAGAATTTATTTGAATAAAGAGTAAAAGTTTCAACATGAGAATGTCCTGTGCATTGGAAGCGTTCAACAATGCTAGTGTATGGTATTTCAACCCATGACCACATAATGCCGCTTTTTAACGACCCTGATGAAGAAGGCTTTTGAAAACATTGTTGGGACAGGAGAAAATGCAGGTACCCAGTATTACATGTATCTCCTTTCCCCACAATGTTTTCTGTCCTTCCAAAAATAAGTTTCAATTTTTGAGTCATATTTATTTTGTCGTCTGCAAATGCTTTCAATTTGGAAATGTCTAAATTATTGTCGTGTAGTAAAGGGTTAACCCTTAACCTGCTAAATAAGTGATATGAAATTTTCAGGCAAATAATAAAAACCAAAATTCTGCTATTTCAATTTTTTTTCCGGGGAGGGGACGGTTACAGGTACCTCCTTATCGGACTGTGTAGATCCAAGATCAGACTGCACGTTCTATGCAGTCTGATCTTGATCTACACTGTCCGCAAAAGGTCGCGCTTAAGGTCGCGCCTAAGGGTTGAGAATACCCACCTATAATTATTCTTTATATGATTCAAAATGAGTCAAATTAGACTTTTTGTCAGCAGGCAAATGACAATTGAAAATATTCCAAGTGCTTGTTTTTTTAATTCTTAACAGAATATTTTATAAAAAAGATCGCACAGTAAAGAATCCTTTTGATCTACACTGTTCGCAAACGCAACTTGCACTCCAAAGTTGCCAGCGAGTAAGATGGATTTGAATATATTTCGAGATTCGTAACAGAAGAAACGCATTACTTTTTTTCCCATTTATTTAGCTAGTGAAGGTGAAACAAGTAAGAAATGCAAACATGTAGAAATTATATGTGTATAGAAAATAATTTAAACTTTTATTTAATTGTGACACTCTTGCCCCATCGGGCATTTTGTTTCAATATTTAAACGCACGAAAATATTCAAACATAGACGAAAACTCTAAATAGTTGATATTTATCATCCTATGGGTTGGAGTGCATTATCCATGTAAATATCAGATGTTTGGTTTCGGACAAACTTCACCCCATAAAACCTAATAAATATATTAGACGTGGAGTCCAAATATATTACATGCCGAACACCACACTGAGTCAGTTGTCAGTAGTTTTCATACATTTTTAAGTTCGATTGTAAATAGTCGATACTTTTATCGTATTTTGCGACGATCAATCTGTAACCCGTTACCACAAAATCCCGAGTTTTAAGAGCCTGACGAAAACTCTATTGAAAAAATTGTGGAAAAAGTTCCTCCTTTTCCCACAATGTTTTTTTACCGTTTTAAAAACAGAAATCATTCTTTGGGCTACATCGAAATTGTTTGCAAGTGCCTTCAATTTAGTCATTTCTTAAATTTGGTCGTCTGGTAAAGGTTACATAGAACAAAAGGATCAGTAGTAAAGGAGTAGATCTAACAACCATCGAAACTTTGGAAGCAGACTAGTTTTTCTCTTACTACCGTGAAATGGAAATTTAAACACCGCAGTGAATACATTGACCGAATCTGATTGGTCAATGAAAGACGAATGACCGTAGAGCGCGGTAAAAGTAACGACCTTTTTCATCCCAGATTAGAAATATTGTGAAAAATACTGACAAATGATGGGGATCATGATCAGCGGGTAATACTACAGTTGGACATGTTGTCTTAAAATTTTAGGTTGTAAAAGTCTAAGTTTGTCAAAAGCCAAGTGATGTAAGTGTACCTCAGTGGGAAGGTTAAAAAAAAGTAACCACCTGCGGACGATTTTTCCGTCTTACAGCACATCAGTTTTGGAAAGATTGTTCCGTACTGAGCAATTTCTCATTTTGCCACAGTATTTCACGTGTATAAAATAACCACGAATTCGTGTTGTATAGCCTTGTTTCACATGACTGTCTAATTTTAAAGCCGTCTGCTTTTAAGAAATTTGTCTGCAAAATAAATGGGTAAATTTAAAAAGAACGTTAGGGATCGATGCATTGCTTCAAGTTCAGTACATTTTATAACGTAAGGTGTACAGTGATTTGCGAACGAATGAAAAGGGTCATGTGCAAATCTGTATGCAACATAACAAGTGTAAGGTTTAGGTAGTTACAAAAACATGCCATGTGCGTGCCTCACTCACTCGGTAACCTATTACACCAGACAACACAAAATTTGATTTCTGTCAAATTTAAGATATTTCAACCTGGCAGACGACTTATTATTCAAATTGTCTCTTTTAGCAGAACAATGAAACTATCATTGCAAAAAGATAGGTTTCTTGTAGAGCATTTTTTTTCTCTTTTGGCATGATGGTTTAATATATTTTCTTGTATTGAAACATAACACATATCGATATCCATATCTAACAAGCATGTATTTCAATGTCGTCTGCTTCAGATTTCGGCCACATGGGCTGATTTATTAACCCGTTACCAGACTGTCATGAGGTTAAACGACCATACGAACGAAGGAGTTTGAAAACATCGTGAGAAAAGGAGGAAAAATTTGTAACCGGTATTTTGTAATTTTTTTACACGATGTTTTCCATCTTTTCGTGGGAAAATCCCATAATTTAAGCCACACTTGTCTTCTGCAAATGCTTTCAATTTGGACAAGTCCGAAATCTTGTTGTGTGGTTTAGAGTTTCAGTCTTTACCACAAAATCCCGAGTTTTAGCCCCACTGAAAAAGAAGCCTTTTTAAAACATTGTGGGAAAAGGAGAAAATGCTGGTAACCAGCATTTTCTCCTTTTCCCGCAATGTTTTCTGCTCCATCAGGGACAAATTCCATCATTTTAGCCACATTCAAAATGTTTGTCAATGCTTTCAATTTGGATAAGTCTTGGATTTTGTCGTTTGGTAAACATTTTAAAAGGAGGAACTACGAAACAATGTAAGCAAACATTTGTTTGTTTAGGATGACCAGTATAACCTTTAAGTCTTTACCAGACGACAAAATTTTAGCCTTGTCCAAATTGAAACCATTTGCAGACGTCAAAATAAAAGTGACTCAAAAATTGAAATTTGTTACGGGAAGGATAGAAAACATCGTGGGAAAAAAAAAAGAAAATGCTGGTTACTAGCATTTTCTCCTTTTCCACCATGTTTTCAAAAGTTTTTTTTTTTTAAGTACGACAAAATTTTAAACCTTATTCAAACTGAAATAATTTAAATACGACAAGTTAAATGTGGCTCGAACAATGGAATTATTCTTGAAAAAGGTTGGCAAGTGTAGAAGACATTGTGAGAAAAGGAAAAATGCTGGGTACCATTTTCCCCTTTTCTCATGATTTTTTGTTTTCAAAAGTCTTCCTTCACAGGGTGGTGAAAGCATAATGTTTGGTAAAGGTTAGAAATTCTGAGTATGACATTTGGTGCGTCTGTGATCAGTGTAGATAAAGATCAGCCTGTACAGATTATGAGGTCTAATGTTAGAAAGCTTACACATTGTCTGATTATATGTTCAGGGTTTCTTTCTATCCGCTATTTACCCGCCCTTTTCCTGGTTTTTTTTTTTTGTTGTTGTTGTTGTTAAGAAATCGACAATTTCCTCGAATTGTATCCATAAGACAAGAAAAATTCGATCTTTCTTACAAAACAAAATGTTTGATTGTATGGTGTTTAACGCCGTTTTCAACATTATTTCAGTTATATCGCGGCACAAAACAAAAGGAGTGAGAAAAAAAAATCTGCCATGTTGATCATGTATATAACTTTTTATCAGACGACAAAATTTTAGACTAGTCCAAATTGAAAGCATTTGTAAACGACAACATAAATGTGACTAAAAATGTTCTTATACCGGTACACACGGAAGGTACAAAACGACAAAAGTGTAGACTTCCAAATTGATAGCGATTGCAGACGACAAACCAAAGTTAACACCTTAACCCTTTCCCAAACGACAAATTCTGGACTGGTCCAAATTGAAAGAGTTTGCAGACGACAATTTTAAATTCGATGAAAATGGCAGAAAGTTATCAAAAAGGGTAGAAAACACTGTGGGAAAAGGAGAAATTGCTCGTTACGAGCAATTTCTCCTTTTCCCACAGTGTTTTCAAAAGACTTGTACTGCAGACACGTGAAAACCAGGGCTTGTTTGGGAAAGGGTTAAATGATCAATTTTGAAAGGATCGAAAAAATGTGAAAAAGGAGAAAATGCTGGTTGCAAGCAAATTTTCATTTCCCCAAAATGTTTTTGAATTCTTTTTGTCAGGGTCATTAAAATTCGGGATTTTTAGGTGTCGGATTGAATGTATACAAAATACAATTTCTTTTTTCGGTGTAGCTGAATGTGCTGGTTTTTGACATACATTTTGGTACTGATAAAAAATGAATAAACAGAAATTTGTGATTGGTGAAAAATGTAGACATGTTTATTTCCAGGGCCTCTGCCTATTTGCGGGCAAATTTACGTCGTCTTTCTTTTTTTAAAGATATTTCTTGTTCACTTTACTTTATTTTTTTCTGTGATATATGCAGTCTTAACCACTTAGACTGAATAGAACCTGAAGATAAACTCATTGATTGATTAAACGTTAATTAATTAGTTTCACAATACATCTGAACACGTCTTTGAATGCATGGGTCACATGATAATATGATGACCAATGATAATCATCGTACTGTAATCATTGGTCTAAAAAAGGGGTCAGAACTGGGGAGAATTTGGCCCCACCCACTGTATACAGGTATGAGCATACGGCTGTCAAATGTCTCAAATTGTCTCGATTATGTGCAATAAGGTATTTAAATCTACCAAATAATAATTATAATAAAGAGACTTTTTTGTAAACTGACAGCATTTACGACAAATTAAATTTAGTTCAAATGGAGATTTGTCTTTAACCTTTTACTGCACAATGCCGCCTTTTAACGACCCTGGGAAAGAAGCCTGCTGAAAACATTCTGGGAAAAGGAGAAAATGCTGCTAACCAGCATTTTCTCCTTTTGCCACAATGTTTTCGGCTCTATCGAGAGAAAATTACACCATTTGAGCCACATTAAAACTGTCGTCTGCAAATGCTTTCAATTTGGATGAGGCTAAAATTTCGTTGTCTGGGAAAGGGTTAAACTGGTTGAAAACGTCGAGAGAAAATAAAGAAAATGCTGGTCACTAGCATTTTCTCCTTTTTCCCACAATGTTTTTTAAAACCTATCTTCCTCAAGGACGTTAAAACTTAGGATTGATAGGCAAAGGGTTAAAAGGAACAAGACAACAGTGTCAGTAATGATGAAATATTGGTCTGAGACAGAGTTGAAACAAACTTAGGCTATCTTAACATGAAAATGTCATAGCTACCCTACAATGTGTCTTTCGTGAACAAACATAGATCCCATGCTCTGGCTAAAGGGGTCTTTATGCATCTCCGTAATGCATTAAACTAAGCAGGTCATCACGAAATTATGAATCCATAAAATCTGCTTTGACTAACAACCGTCGGAATCCTGAGATAGAATATACCTTGGACATGCAGAAAGTTTACCTAGAGAAACAAAGTTTTGACACAGATCAGAGTCGATACTTTTTGGTACATGCGTCAACTCTTTACCACACAATCCCGGCTCATAACGACCCTGTGAAAGAAGCCTTTTGAAAACATTGTGGGAAAAGGAGAAAATGCTGGAAACCAGCATTTTCTCCTTTTTCCCACAATGTTTTCTACCCGCCCCAAAACAATTTTCAATGTTTTAGTCATATTTTTTTTTTTTTTTTTTTGTCGTCTGCAAATGCTTTCAATTTGGACCAGTCTAAAATTTTGTCGTGTGGTAAAGAGTTGAATCCCCTCTTCTTAGAGCATGGCTCAATTTTCAAGACATCGTTTAGAACGACAAATTTGATGACATGATCCATAGAGGAAATATGATACATATATTTGTCCGTCGACTGTGTGGAAACCATAATACCTCGAAAAAAGGTTAGACTAAGAAAATATCATTGAAAAGGTCAACACGAATAAACGTTTGAAGCACAATGGCATGTAAAGACACTGTGGTAAAAGAAGAATTTCCATTTTACCATGTATGGTGGAGGAACAAGTTAACATTCATTGGCTGCTCTCCCACATAAACAATGTCGAAACAATGATTAGCTTTTGTTACATTTGTAGGTTTTGTTTGTTCTGTGTTTGTCATGGTTAACTAATCTTAGAGACAGCTTCCCTGAAAGACAAATCCTTACAGCAAGAGAGAAGACGATGTAAAAATTTGATAGACTGTAGAATGGTTTAAAGTTTTGTCAGCTGTGCAAACATAGATCAATTATCGATATCTATTGTGTAAGGGATAAATACATTTAAATGTATCGGAAATTTTCGATTTTGAACCTGAAACGTCTTAACAGTGATTTCTTTTATGGCATCAGGAACATGAAATGCATTTTCTATCAGTCGTAATACATGAAACCTTGCAATCGTCATGGGCAACATTAGGCATTAAGATACAAGAATGGTTATAGTTTGATAAAATATGGATGAGATTGGTTAAAAATGGCTGAAAACGAGTAGGCTATAGCTGTATGTTTAACAAAATGTAATAAAATTAGGAATTGCTTGCCGCCGTTTTCCATACCATACGAAAAGTGTAAAGATACTTTCCTTTCTACTAGATACTTCTGCATTGGGTGTCGGTCCATCGATGTTGACGAAATCCATTACCCCAAATGCAATAATTAGATATTTTCTTTTAAAGAAGAAGTTTAGAAAAGGAATCCTTTACCACACGACAAACTTGTAGACTTGTCCAAAGAAGCGGACCGTGTCGATCAAAGTTCAGACTTCTTATTTGCCGGTCATGACAGGTATTGTTCGGACAGAAAAAAAAAATAATCAAGTTTCCGGAAAAGTAAACTGTAGGTGTAACTTTCATGGGGGCGGGACAATATTTATTTTTCCCCTTAAATCATACTAAACTTTCAAAATGATACAAAGTGGATTTACGAGCAGTTAAGTAGGCAACAGTTTAAAACCGATCAATAGATAGGAAAGGGAAGCGTGCGAAAAAAACTTGTAAAAGCTTTCAATGGCATTTCCTTATTTGAAACGTTGCCTCTTACGGTATTTTCAGATGGATCCGCAATGGCTTTTGAAATAACAGTTGGTCAAACAAAGCTTCAGTGATGTGGTACCGTGTTCAAATAAGAGTATCCTAGGTATGATGACGTCAGTATCCTAGGTACGATGACGTCATATCTGAGCCAATGAAGACGACGGAGTTGCCGATAGCAAAGCGACCATGACGTTATATGAACCACAAAATTACACATTTTTACGGAATGTAACCGTCCAGTATCTTAATCTTTGAGATGCAAAATATATGTGAAGCATGCTCTGTGAAAAGGGGGTTTAATGCATCAGCGTGATCCATGATGCCAATCAAACCATCACATAAATTATGGATCCATAGTAGGCACTTTTTTAACAACTGACTAAATCATGAGGTAGACTGGTCCTTGGACATACAGAAAATGGACCAATAGCGAAAAATGTCGGCACAGTGCGGACTCTGCAGGCTGACCTGGGTCGATACTTTTCGCAGATGCATTAAGTCCCCTTTTCACAGAGCATGGCTCATATAGTAGAATATATCAGTATTTTACAATAATTTTTCATCCAAGGAAAAAATCTTTTAACAGGGTGTGAGTGTCGGATTAAGCGCATAAATTTGAGTACATATCTCAAGCTTAATGATCCTAAAGCCAGGTTCTAATTCTGTTGAGACAACAATTACTTTAATCTTTCCACCACTGATTTTTTTGCGCTAACTCTAACATACGATTTTTTTTATTTAGACAGTATGTACGATAGGAACAATAGACTCAATCAATCAATCGATCGATCGATTGACTGACTGACTGACTGATTGATTGATTGACAAAAATATCGCGACAAAAAAATACCTTACTCATAACAATAAAGTTACGTATTCGCCAGTTTTAAGGCGTATGTATTCACACTTAAAACAACAGTTATATATCTCTTCTTAAAGAAGATATTTGTTCGTGATATTTCCACTTGAAATTCTATATTTAAACGTCCAGTTTCATTTACTGAATGAAACAGAAGAGTTATTACGACTGCAAGTATATGTACGAGTAGGTGTGTTTATTGCTGTTTTACAGGAAATTCCGGTTTACGGAATAAAAACTTATTAGGCCCTTTTAAATCATATACCGGACGACAAAATTTTGCACTGATACAATGATTGATTGATTGCATGGTGTTTTACGCCGCTTTCTACATTATTTCAATCATATCACGGCGACAGCTCACATATGCATGTATTTCCTGGGTTTCACCAGTACTAGGCTAGGGCTCTGAAATGTCTTGCCCAAGGACACTCCCACGAAAAGAAAAACCCAATGGATCCAGTGAGGCTAGAACCCGGGGCCTCCAGGTCACGAGTCCTACACTATACCACTGAGCCAGGCAGGACCCCTTGCACTGATACAAACTGACAGCATTGTCAGATGATAAATTAAGTGTGGCTCAAATGAAGGGATTGGTCCTTAAAAAGGAAGAAAACATAGCGGGAAAAAGAGAAAATTCTAGTAACCATCTTTTTCTGATTTTCCCACACGTTTTCAAAAGCTTTCTTCTTCAGTGTCGTTTAAATACAGGATAGGTTGGTAAAGGGCTATCGGCGGGTAATAAGCTGATGATAATTTTACTTTAAATGATAGTAGAGAATAAGAAAGTGCAACCGGAGAATCGAGACCACTGATATATTTCGCGGAGTGAAGAAACTCAGATCAGGGTCCGAATTCACTAATCATTCTTAAGAATATTCATTGTCAAATTCTCAAGAATTTTCTAAATTTAAAAGTAACACAACGTCTGATTGGCTAAAGCAAATGGTTTAGCCAATCAGAAGTTGTGTTTCTTTCAAATTTGAAAAAAAAAAGAGCATAAGACTAACACTATTCTTAAGAATGGTTAGTGAATACGAACCCTGAATACAATATTGTCTATTTTCTAAATACCACGCCTGGAATCAATAAGCACAATGGCCAAAGTAAAGCTGGTCCTTTCACTATTCTGATTTAACATGACAGAAGTTAAAGAGAACCAAAGAGTCAATATTTTTCTTTTCCTTTCGTGATTTTAAAATGAATAAAGCAATGATCAATTTAAAAAAAAAGTACTTGTATGAATAAAAATGTCTGACAGGACGTATAAATTACATTGCGCATGTCCGTTGCTAAGAAGTTGACGACTTAAAGTGTAAAATAGGCTATAAAATCAGGTGTAAATGTCCTTCTTTCTCGTAGTAAGTAAAGGTTATCGCTGTATTGTTAAGAACCATATTACAAAAATATTATAAATGTAGTGTATCGGATTGTCTGACACAAAATGCATTGCGCATGTCCGTTGCTAAGGAAAAAAAAATGACAGACGACTTCGAGTGTAAAATGGCTTTTTAAAATTAGGTGTAAATGGCGTTTTTTTCTGTTCTAGTTAGTGAACCCATCTTTCACAGACAAAAATAAAACTCAGACGACAACTGAATATAAACTCGGTAAGAATAAAAAAAAAAAACAAGAACGGATAGCCAGACGAAAAGTTCAAACAGTGTCGTCTGATAAATATGCAGATGATGTGCATATAACTCCTGTTATAGTTTTAACACTTAGGCTGCTAAGGGCGACTTCTGACCTTTTGCGGACAGCGTAGATCAAGATCAGACTGCACAGAACGTGCAGTCTGATCTATGATCTACACTGTCCGATAAGGAGATATCTATATATACCAAAAATACCTACGAAATAGCAAAATTTGGGATTTGACTATCGGCTTTACAGTGTCATTTTAGTTATTTAAGCAAGATAAGGGTTGAATAATACTTCACTCCTATCCATCTGATTTTTTGACAGATGTTGAGGAGGAGTATTTAAATTTTTAATACACTACAAAATTTTGGACTTGTCAAAATCGTGCAGACGACAAATGAAATCTTGCTGATATAGTGGGATTTATCTTAGAACGCTAGAAAACATTTTGGGAAAAAGGAGAAAATACTGGTCACCAATATTTTCTCCTTTTCCCGCAATATTTTGAAGCGGTTTCTTCCCCAAGGTAATTAAAACTCCAGGCTACGTGGTAGAAGATTATATTTTAAAGAATGGAATAGTTTTTCTTTTTTACTGTCGGAAGTCTCTTGTTTTAAATCACGAGAAAATATATTTTCATAATCTAATTGTGTCTACCTTTCTAGCAATTTCTCCATATCTGTCGTCCTTTACGTTATATATATGAGTCATGCTCTGGCAAAAGGGGGCTTAATGCATCCCCGTGATCCATGATATCAATCAAGCCATCACATAATTATGGATCCATAATAGCCACTCTTTTTGACAACTGACGGAATCGTAAGGTAGACTAGTCCTTTGGCATACAGAAAATTGACCAGTAGCGAAAAGTTTCGGCTCAGGTCAGCCTGCGCGGACTGCGCAGGCTGACCTGAGTCGATATTTTTCGCAGATGCAATAAGCTCCCTTTTCACAGAGCATGGTTCATACTAATCCCACCCGGTCTAATGTTTCAGAAGTTGCGCAAACTTCATTTTATCATTAACTAGTCATGCCCTGAAACTTATCGATGTACACGACTCTAGAAAACGTCGCTGAAAAGTTGGAATAAACACCATGAATTAAGTTAACTTTATGAATATAAAAAGAAATTCATTGTCGCAGGAGATCGAGCATTTTGTCCCTTTGTATAGATGTTTCAAAACGCGTGTAATGGGTTTTAAAGAGTTAAGCCCTGTTATGATCACTAATAGGTATAACTGGTACTATTATTGTGTTATAATGCGATGGTTAACCGCAAAGAGAGCGCATTGGTAATGCGTTAACCGCAAGAATGTTTTGATACATTCGTTTGGCAGAGTCAGTGTTAGATTGGGATGAAAGCACATTACTGTCAACTTTATTATGTTATCTTATCGCGGTAGATCACCTGTCTTTCTGTCCTCAGATGCCAAATAATCCAGGGTTTTGATGACCTTGAGGAAAAAAGTTTAAAGAAATCTTGAGGAAAGGAGAAAAATGGTAGTAAATCAGCATTTTCTACTTTTTTGCATAATGTTTTTTCTTACCTTTTCAAAGACATCATTTGAGCCAGATTCAGTCTGTAGTTGGAGATGCTTTCCAGGCCTAAATTTCTCCTGGTGAAGGATTAAGTCTTTACCAAACGGCAAAATTTTGGACCAGTCCAAATTCAAAGCGTTTGCAGACAACAAATTAAATGTAACTCAAAAATTGAAATTTGTTTCGGGAAGGACAGAAAACATTGTGGGAAAAGGAGAAAATGCTGGTAACCAGCATTTTCTCCTGTCCCCACAGTGTTTTCAAAAGGCTTTCTCAGGGTCGTTAAAACCCGGGATTGTATGGGAAAGGATTAAGCCAGTGTACAATCTAACGTAACATTGTGGGTTTGTGAATTTTGATCCGCCGATCTGATTAGAAAAAAAAAACCCGAAAGTTGGTTAGGGTTAGCGCGTGCGTCACCATGAATTCTTGAACATGATTTCCGGGGGGCAAGGACAAGTTTCACACTATGGGGAAGAGTCTTCGTTAAACTGGCCCCCTTTGTACATACACAGATATACACTTGTTGTATCAGGGAAGGTTACCAATCTAAGTCTTCATCTACGGTAATAGCGTTTCCGGTCGGTCAAGGTCATGACGTAACTGATAGTATACAGCTACTGATACAAGAAATTGAAGTTCTACGATAGTTTGTAATCCTCGGTCTCAATAATGATCAACATGTTCGACAAAATTTTAGACTGGACCAAATCGAAAATATTTGCAGACGAAAAATTAAGTGTAGCTTAAATGGTGATTTATGTATCGGATAGAGTAGAAAACATAGTGGGAAAAGGAGAAAATGCTGGTTATCAGCATTTTCTCCTTTTCCCACAGTGTTTTCAAAAGGCTTCTTCCTCAGGGTCGTTAAAAGTCGGAATTGTGTGGTAAAGAGTTAAATAAGAATAAATCAAAATATTCAATCAGTATTAAAGGCTGGGACATTGCAACTCCAGATATTTTTGGCCTAAAAGAAACCCCACACTGGGCAGTGTGTATCCAAAAACAGACTGCGCCTACTGATCTGAATCTAAACTTTCCGCACATACCTTGAAGTCGCCTTTAGCAGAGCAAGTGTTAACCCCTGTCCCTAGAAATCTGCATCCATTTTTTTCTATTTGAGAAGACTGTCGACAAAGCCAGTCTTTCCTTTGCCTTCTCTTCGCTCTGATCTTGATCTATGCATTCTACAATCACACTATGATGGTGTCTCTTAGAAGTAAAGCATTGTTTACATGTAATTTTTCATCAATATTTTTTTAAAACAAGGTAATAAATTATGTCTTTCGTTTTGTTTCATGGGGCAGCTAAACTGAATTCTTTTGCAAAATCGTTCACCCTCTTTCATATTTATATAGTAGCCTTTCAGAGTTATAGATCTATATTAATATATGGGCTACCCTTTTAGACCAATACAAGAAATAATAAATACCTAAACCATTTGGAAGGAAATCAAATGGAACCAGGAAAAATTGCTTTCGATGGAAATGGGTCTTATTTTCGTATCGAGTGAGCAGTTGTCGCTGTGAATTTCCAACCAGTTTTCAACCTCTGTCTACCCTGTAACGGGTTCGAAATACCAATCCTGCCACAACAAAATTCGAGAAAAACAACCTCTGTCACGACAGGTAGCAACAAACTCGACAAAAAATATTTTCAAAGTTTCACTCTTCCGTACATAAGTTTATTACCTTTCGACAAAATGAGGATATTAAAATGAGCCACGCTCTGTGAAAATGGGGCTTAATGCATCTGCGAAAAGTATCGACTCAGGTCAGCCTGCGCAGTCCGCGCAGGCTGACCTGAGCCGAAACTTTTCGTTGTTTGTCAACTTTCTGCATGTACAAGATTCAATTTACCACACGATTTAGCCGGGTTGTTGGACTAAAAGGGTTTTATGGATCCATAATTATGTGCTGACATGCTTGGTATCATGAATCACAGAGATGCATTAAGCCCCCTTTTGCCGGAGCATAGCTCAAATAGATATGAGATGTGATACCATGTAAAAAAACATTGTAGCTGAAGAAGAAATTGCTTGTAACGAGCAACTTCTCCATTAACCACACTATTTACGAAATTGGTCTGCCGTAAGACGACAAAAAAGTCGTCTGCAGTCTGTGATGTAAATTTAGCCGAAAAAAGTTACAAAAAAAAAACCACGCCAAAACTCGGAGGCGTTACAGTGCAACTAATAATTTTATGCGGTTGCACCGGATACTTTTTATGTATATTTTTCCATTATACTATTTCACTGTCAAACTTGCGACGCTCGTAGACTGAGGTACGGAGTGGGGGCAAATGAAACTTGATTTAAATAACTTCTCAAAATATTGAGTGCGTGAAAGTTCCATCTGATAAATTCAAAAAACATAGTTACCAAATAGGTCTGCGTGTTCTTTTCTGGTCCTGCCGTATCCATAAGTACTACTATAATCGCAATTAGAGCGCCATAGACCGACACTGTTCCAAATGGTAACTTAATCCTAAGGCTGCAAAGCGCGACTCAAGGACCTTTTGCGGACAGTGTAGATCAAGATCAGACTGCACAGTACGTGCAGTCTGATCTTGGATCTACGCTGTCCGATAAGGAGATACCTTTCCCCCAAAATACCTTTAACCCTTTACCACACAATTCCGACTTTCAACGACCCTGAGAAAGAAACCATTTGAAAACACTGTGGGAAAAGGAGAAAATGCTGGTAACCAGCATTTTCTCCTTTTCCCACAATGTTTCTACTCTTCCCAAATCAAATTTCAATTTTTGAGTCACATTTATTTTGTCGTTTGCAAAAGCTTTCAATTTGGACTGGTCTAAAATTTTGTCGTCTGGTAGAGTTAAAATAGCAAAGTTGGGTTTTTCTATCGGCTTAAAAGTTTCACAGTATGATACTGATTCTGAACTTTACGATGCCACTGGTAAACCGCCGTGAAATTTTAATGTCTATTTTTTTTTCTTTTTGCCAATGAAAGGTGTGCTCCTGCATTCATTTTTTCATCTGGCAAAGTTTATAACTCCTACCCTGGAGGCCCAGGGTTCGAGCCTCATTGTAAGCACTGGGATTTTCTTAGGGATGTAGCTTCAGAGCCCTAAACCTGCACCGTTAAAACCCAGAACTTGCACAAATATGTTAGCTGTCGCCGTGATATGACTAAAATAATGTTGAAGGTGGGTTAAAACACCATTGAATCAATTCATCAATCAATCAATCAGTCAATTAATTTGGACTTAGAGTTGTCATTTTGAACTCTAATCAGACAATTCTAGATTGGACACGGTTTTAATATTCTTGATACTTTTAAAACCACACAAATGGATAAATTTGGTCCTTGAAGTAAATCCATTGTGACAGCACTGTGAAGCCAGAATATCTATGACAAGCCATCCGATTGGCTTGTCATAGACTTCAGAACAAGTACAAATAATTGACTTATTGCATCCGGATTACAAAGAGGATAACTTGTTATTGCAGACATTGGTGTGGTCATAAAGAAGGCGTAAGCCCTTTGCCGAAAATTTGGCTGTTGTCCTTGATGTTGTAGCCATGGCTACTAAACGTTTGCACGCTAAAGTGCCTGTTTGAACCCAGAAAAGTATACTGACTGCACTTCAAAACTGTCAGTGATACCACCCCAAGGGTCGGGGGAAAAACTTCTGTGTCTTTTGCGATACACGCCGTCCTCAGATTATGTAACGAAGCCACCTATCTTTAAAAAAGGAAAACCTTTGTATATCAAATAAATGCGAATGCTTTCTCTTTTTTTACCGATTATGTTTGTATGGTAAAAATATGTTACCAAATTCGCCAGTCTCAAATCTGTCTCAAGAAGGCTGAGAAGTTTAATGAATCAAGCGCCATACTTCAGTATTTAATGTCCTCCTTTCTTCATGTTTTAAATGACTTTAAATATAAATTCTTTATGATGGCAAAAAATAGTCTTTAAAATCTAAGCCCACAAAAATGTCACAAAATATGTCAAATTTGTCTCTAAACGGTCTACTATATTCGTTTTAGATTGATTTGCACCGAAAACGAGTCGTTTAGTATGTTGACCCTTTACTTCACAAGCGCATGTTTGGTTTTCTGTCTCGGAAAGTGTAGATCAAGGTCAGACTGCTCAGAACTTGCAGACTGGCATTAAGTCTACACAGCCTGGTATTTGTTTAAGACATCTGTCCCTAACAGCACTGGAGTTTGCAATAAATGGCTCCTTTTCACTTATTGAAAATTTTGTGTGTGTGTGTGTGTTTTTGTTTTTGTCACTCCGTCGGCTTAAAGGTCTGAAAAAAGGGGACAAAGACAATTAGAGGAATCCTTTGCACAAATTACACAATTTGTATACTTTTTTTTATTATAATCATGTTTTAGTAAACGTGGCTGAGCCCAGGGCCTGTATTCACTAACCATTCCAATGTCATTCTTAGCCTTATTCTAATCTGATTGGCTAAACCAAATGGTTTCTTTGAATTTTGGAAAAGTCTTGAAAACTAGACTGTGAATGTTTTTAACCATTCGGCTGCTAAGCGAGACTCACTGATGTTTTGCGGACAGTGTAGATCCAAGATCAGACTGCACAGAACGTGCAGTCTGATCTTGGATCTACACTGTCCGATAAGGAGATATCTGTCCCTACCAAAAATACCTTTCAAATATATAGCAAAATTAAAAGCTTCATTTCTTTTACTAGGCAGGATAAGGGTTAAGAACGGTTGGTGCATAAGGACCACGATTGCTCAGTAACCCACGGAGCATATGAGGGTCGCTCCGGGCTGTAATGTATCTGGGTCCATATTCCCCAACCATTCTTAAGAATGTTCTTTGTCTTGTTTTCCAGACTTTTCTATATTTGAAAGTAACACAGCTCTTGATTGGCTAAACCATTTGGTTTAGCCAATCAGGAGTTGTGTTACTTTCAAATGTGGAAAATCTTGGAGAATAAGACTAAGAATATTCTTAAGAATGGTTGGTGAATACGGGCCCTGATGATGACTTTGTAGGATTAAAGTCCCTCCTTGGAGAGAAAGAATCAGATACAAGGAGGTCCGGGTACAAGCCCCTAGCTCTTCTTCGAATAGACCTCCATGGTTCCTTAGCGTGACCGGTGTACAGCACCGATACACGCGAGGCTACCTTTGGGTTTCAAACCAGTTCACCTTTAGTTTGGTGGGAAACACAAAGTGTCTCAGGAAAGTCCTGGTCAGGCCGTGTATCGAACCTTGGACCTCAGGATTGAAAGACCAGGGTTTTACCACTGCACTGTTCGAAATGCAGGAGGCATTTTGATCAACCTGTAGAATAAAACAGCGTAAGATCAGACTGCACTTTCTGTGAAGTCCGATCGAAACCTTTGTCGTCTGCCTAAGCCCTTGTTTTCGCCTATGGATCTTAAATCTTTACCAAACGGCAAAATTTTATGCGAGTGCAAATTGAAAGCATTTGCACGCGACAAATAAAACATGGTTCAAAAATTGAAAATCATATTTGGAAGAGTAGAAAACATTGTGGGAAAAGGAGAAAATGCTGGTTACCAGCATTTTCTCCTTTTTCCACGGTGTTTTCAAAAGCTTTCTTTCTCAGGGTCGTAAAAAGTCGGGATTGTGTGGCGAAGGGTCTTTAAATACCAGGCTGTCTGGAAATGGATAAGACGTGCGCACTGTCTGAACACGTGTAATCTCAGGACCGTGGGAACGCCGGTTAACACTTTACCAAACAATTCATAGATTTAAACGACCCTAACCCCTTAGGCTGCTAAGCGCGACTCACTGACCTTTTGCGAACAATGCAGATCAAGATCAGACTGCACAGAACGTGCAGTCTGATCTTGCATCTACACTGTCCGATAAGGAGATATCTTTTTCCCCCAAAATAACTTTGAAATGGCAAATTTTGGGTTTTTACTAACGGGTTGAGAGTTTCATTTCACTTATTCAGCAGGATAAGTGCTAAAAAAAAGAGAAGTTTCAAAAAACATCGTGGAAAGAAGAAAAAATGCTGGTTACCAGTATTTTCCCCCGTTCCCACCATGCTTTCTACCCTTCCAAAGAGCAAATCATAATTTTTGAGTCCTATGGTTAATGTTTGAAAATGCTTACATTTTGGATCAGTCTAAAATTTTGTCATGTGGTAAAGAGTTAACTCTTTAGCAGACGAAAGAATTTTTCCCTCTTCCAAATAGTAAGCGTTTAACTCTTTACCAAACGACAAAATTTTTGACTGGTTGGAATTGAAGCATTTGCAGACGACAAAATAAATCTGAATCAATGAGAATTGAAATTTGTTTTGGGAAGGGTAGAAAAAATTGTACGAAAAGGAGAAAATGCTGGTTACCAGCATTTTCTCCTTTTCCCACAATCTTCAAATAGCTCCTTTCTCAGGGCCGTTAAAATTATGAATTATGTTGTCAAGAGTTAAGGACGATGATTTAAATGATGGAATTAGTCTATGCTGTGGTATGAAAACATTGTGGGAAAAGGAGAAAACGCTATTACCAGCTATGCCTTCATGGCTTTCTTTACCCTAAGTTGTTATAACACGGGGACTGGTTGGAAGAGGGTTAAATGCGAAAACCCGTCTACTACAAGTGGATCGAGGGATTTGTTTTTTCCTCGAGTTTGTTTTTTTCATCTTGCGTGAACCTTTTTGAACTTTTGGTACAAAACACGAAGAGCGCTGGGTACATGTATCAATGTATGTAGATTAAGACCAGATTGCACAGAAGGTAAAGTCAGACCTTGAATGTACACTGTCCATTACGGTTTTTGTGGTCTTGTGGAAAGAGAAAAAGCTGCCCTTTAATGGCAATTTTGTGGTCTCTTTTTCCTGATTAATAATAAGACCATTAGATTTATTCAGGGGTGTGAAAGGTACCTTTACTAACAATTTTTTTTAAATCTGGAAACAAGATCGAAATTAATGCAAATTTCAAGGCTTCTTTGTACCAGAGTGATTCCAAATCAGACTGCATTATAAAAGCAGTCCGATGACTTTGCCCGAAATCTGCTAAAGAAGTAAAATGCAACTTTCAAGCCGATAGGAAAACACCATTTTTTTTTTCCACTTTAAAGTTATTCTTTTAGGGGCAAAATATTTCATTATCGGACAGAGCAGATCCAAGATCAGACTGCACGTCCTCTGCAGTCTGATATTGATATAAACTGTCCGCAAATGGTCCGTGAGTCGCGCTTAGCGGTTAAGGGCTAACACTGCCTGCACATGAAAATCACTCGAAGAGTTAAGTTTTCACAAGACGACAAAATTTAAGACATATCCAAATTGAAAGTATTTGCAGACGACAACTCTTGAATGTGGCTCAATGCTGCCTTCCATTTTAAACGTGTACAAAACATCGTTGGAAAAGGGAAAAATGCTGATTTTCGAAGCCCCCCAGCCTTAGGGTCGCTATAACACGGGGTTATTTGGGAATGAGTTAGGCGATTACTCCCGAAACTCATTTACAGCAGACGGTTTTTTAGAAAACGACCTTGAACCTAGGCGTAGAAAGCACAGGCACTTTTTTTCTGATAAACTTCGCCCCTTTACAACCCTACATACGATGTTTCCTGAAGGCGAATTTTGTAAAATTAAAACAAACACATGCTTGTGGTAGGAAGCCTTGCAGCGTTCGGGAGGGTGCAATTTTAACCCTTAGGCTGCTTATCGCGACTCACTGACCTATTTCGGACAGCGTAGATCAAGATCAGACTGCACAGAACGTGCAGTCTGATCTTTGATCTACACTGTCCGATTAGGAGATGTCTTCCCTCCAAAAGTCCCCTTGAAACAGGAAAGTTTTGGGCTTATACTATCGGCTTGAAAGTTTCATTTTTTTTATTCAGCAGGATAAGGGTTAAACTTGAACCTGCTAAAGAAGTGAAATGAAACTTTCAACTCTTTACCACACGACAAAATTTAGACTGGACCAAACTGAAAGCATTTGCAGACGACAAATCAGATATTGCTTGAATGGTGATTTCTGTATTTGATAGGGTAGAAAGCATTGTGGGAAAAGGATAAAATGCTGGTTACCAGCATTTTCTCCTTTACCCACAATGTTTTCAAAAGGCGTCTTCCTAAGGATCGTTTACATTCGGGATTGTGTGGTAAAGGGTTAAGCCGATAGTACAAACCCAAAATCTGCTATTTCAAAGGTATATTTTTTGGGAGGTGGGTGGGGGTGCAGGAAGAATATCTGCTTTTCGGACAGTGTAGATCCAAGAGGCAGCACGCTCTGTGCAGTCTAATCTTGATCAACACTGTCCGCAAAATGTCCTTGAGTTGCTCTTAGCATCCTAAGGATTAAGAGAACATTTCCAGTGTAGAAGTAGAAATCAAAGTACTGAAAGTACTGACAGAGTATCGAATGTAGCATAAGCGGCCTTGGCACAGGTAAAACTTGGTTGGTAAACTCTTTACCAAACAATCCCTGGTTTTTACGGCCCTGTGAAAGCAGGCTTTTGAAAACATTGTGGGAAATGGAGAAAATGCTTGTAACCAGCATTTTCTCCTTTTCCCCCAATGTTTTCTACACTGTCAGAGAGCTTAAGCTCGTTAGTGCTACTTTGAAATTTGTCGTCTGCAGATGTTTTGAATTTGAAAGGGTCTATAATTTGTTGTTTGGGAAAGAGTTAATACAAAATTGAAAGAAAATGAACCCAACCGGGCATTAAGCCCGATCCGGTCCAACACGTAAAGTCTGATCATGTTCGGGTTGGTCTTAACCGGTTACTAAGTTCGCTTCCGTTTGCTCCGGTGACTTTACCCACTGCTCATTGCCATTTACCGGTCATTATACAGAAATGCTATTAAAAATTTTGTTTGTTGATCTTTCATTGGAAAAGAACTTAAAAGAAGCAAACGAAGAACATATCAATCGATGAATTGGGATTGGAATACTTTCTAGAGTTCACTTTTAGATGAATTTTCCATGTTTTTTCACGTTTTTATCGGTTGTACCAACTCGTAGCTTGACGATCTACGGAAAATACGAGGATGAAAAAGGTTGCGTTAGGACAAGTAAAGAAGAACCTGATTTGCATAGGTCACTGACTTAATTTACATATAAGCAAACCTCTAGTATCTTATGGATCAGGTCTTTTTCTAAGTCTATGACTTTGTGAGAAGTCTACGTTAACATTGTCATATTTAACAGAATTATGATTTCTGACAGAAAGAATGTTTTCTGTGGGACAGTATCTGGCGACTGTGGGGTTTTTAGTTTACATTTTAATCTAGGTTACTCTCGATGGCAATAGACTAGCGTTCGATAGTCTAAAGAATGAAAATGAAAAACACTTAAAATATTGCCGGGGGGTGTTGGTGAGAAAAAATAATTTTGGGCTGCACAAAAGTTACTTGGACCAGAGATAGGTCTGATTTCTGCTTCCCATTCTGTCCCCTCTCCCCGTCTGTTCCAATACTTACATTGAAAGAGCACCAATTTGTTTTACAACTTTGTAAGTACTACAAGTTTCTAGATGGCATATGTACATATAGAGTGTGACAATATTAATTTTTACACAGATACAACGTTTCTTGTTAATCTCAAACTCTCACTCCTATATTCTTGTCAGTGTTTTCTCTGTTTGTTTGTCTGCCTATTTGTCACACTCTATCTTTCTGTCTGTGGATAGGTGAACTGACCGACCCGATATGACTGAAATAATGTTGAAAACGGCCTTAAAAATCAACCAATCAATCAATCAACCAATCAATCAGTAGGTCAGTCAGCCAGTCAGTCAATCAATCAATCAATCAATCAATCAATCAAATAATCAACAAATCCTTCACTAATTAGAACAACAAATAAATGAACCTTTATAAAGTAGAATTATCCAAGTTTAACTGTCTCCCAAAGGAAAGTCCGCTGCAGACACGATAGTGTGCAAGGAAATCTCTCCTATTATGTAAAGGGTAACAAATTGCTCTAGACTACATAACATCTGTCAAGATTTTTTTCCCCCGCTTCATCCTTCACAACACATTCCCGAATTTTTGACGACCTTGAAAAACAAAGCTTTTGAAAAAAGTGTGGGAAAACAAGAAAATGTTGATAACATTCATTTTCATCTGTACAAACATGTTTTAAACCCTTTCAAAGGCAAAATCCGTCATTTGAGCCACGATTATTTGTCGCCTGCATTTCTTTTCAGACAATTTGGACAAGTCCAACATTTATTCGTTTGGTAAAGAGTCAACTCTTTCGCCGCTAGATACATGAATTCATCGGATTTCTTTCGAGCACTACAGATAAACCGAGACAGTTTCCATTGCATATAAAGAAGTACTGTTGCTATGGTTTTGAATCAAGTAAAGGAGAGTGTAGATCCAAGATCAGACTGCTTGTTCTTTGCCATCTAATCTGAATCTACGTTGCGTCAGCCACCAATGTTGCAAATGCGGAATAAAGAGTTACGAAGTCTGCTTACCTGAGGAAAAACAAAGAAGCCACTTTTTATACTCCTGATGAGTGTCAGACTTTTTGTTTTGTATGTCTGTCTATATCAAGTTTGCTCTGTCGTTGTTTTTTTAAGTCTGTTTGTGTGTCTGTCTATCTATCCGTCTTTTTGTCTGCATTCACAACATCCCACATACGAGTCATGCTTTTGAAAGAGTTTTTTTTTATGTATCTTCGTGATGCCTTGAACAAAGCAAGACATCATATACCGACAGATTCACAAATTCATTTTGTTTAACCCTTTACCAGACGACAAAATTTTATCCTTGTCCAAATTGAAAGCATTTGCAGACGACATTTTCACTGCGGCTCAAATGGTGCAATTTTTCCTTGATAGGGTAGAAAACATTGTGGGAAAAGGAGAAAATGCTGGTTACCAGCATTTTCTCCTTTTCCCACAATGTTTTCAAAAGGCTTCTTTCCCAGGGGCGTTAAAAGGCGGCATTGTGCGGTAAAGGGTTAACAACCGGTTAAATCATGAGGCAGACTGGTCCCTGGACATGTAAAAAATTTACTAATAGCAAAATGTTTCGACTCATGTCAGCCTGCGCGGACTGCGCAGGCTGACATGAGTCGATACTTTTTGCAGATGCCTTAAGCCCCTTTTCACAGAGTATAGCTCAAATGAATTTAAAATTAGGCTTAGTTCAAGATAATTTCGAAGTTTTCTGCCACAAAGAAAATGAGGTAATCGACTGATAGTACTCTATTGTCAGCACAATATGTGAGTTGTTCCAGATTTTAGCAGATTTGAAAACGTGGGCTGACGCAGATAGATATATAGGATCTGACATGAGCTGTGGCATGCGAGATAAAATTTAATTAAAAGAGTTTAAAAAAATGAACCATGCTCTATGAAAAGAGGGGCTTAATGCATCTGCAAAAAGTATCAACCCGACGGTCAGTCTGCGCAGCAGGCGAAGGTTGACCTGGATCGAAAATCTTGGCTACTGGTCAATTTTCTGCATGGCTATGGGTCCCAGAGTACCTCATGATCCAGTCGGTTGTTAGACAAAATGGGTTTTATGGATCCATAATTATATGATGACTTGCTTGGTACCATGCATCACGGAGACAAATTAACCCCTTCTGGCAGAGCCTGGCCATTGAAAATGTTATTAAACGAGCCTTTGGCGAACTTAGTAACTTTTTTTTTTTGACGAGTTTAATAAGATTTTATCTCAGACCCGACAAATATTAGATTATTCCTGTCACATAACTGTATCTCAAGAATTACTGTTCGTGATGTGCTAAAACATAGACCTACATGTACTGAAATTAACATGAAACCTATTCGCTGCCTTAACAGGTGTATACATCACGGACCAAAAATAGTTCCCACAGAAACGTGTATATAATGATTATGTTTGAAATCTAAAGATGATAAATTTTGTAGCTCGGTCATTATCAACATTTTTGACAGTTAATTTCGGAGAGGAATCTGGATCCAATGTTTTAGAAATGATCCGTATTGTTACAGAGCTTTGATCAAATACGTCGCTCCTTACTTATCTCAAACGTGTGGAAGATTAAAAAAGTCGTAATTGCTGCTTTACACTGAAAGCAAGGGAGGCTACGTAATGAGTACTTTTGAAAATTGTGTAAAATGGTCATCTTCGCGTTTAAAAGTTCCTAAAAAAATACTGTATGAGAGCGCAAAACTAATAATGACGTTTGGGCTAGTGGAGAAAAAGCTCGTCCTGTGCAAAAACATTTGAAGAGTAAACACTTTACTGACGAAAAACAAGATTGTGGCATTTTTTGTTCGTAATAAGCGGGTTTTTTTTTTAATGCAGTCAAAGGTTCTTTAAATACTGTTTTTTTTGTAGCAGAAAAGATATCTTCAAAAAGGATCTGAAAAAAACAAAGCTGAACAAGATCAATCCTTTTGGATTGAGTTTCTTTTAAGTCTTAAAAAAGCCTCTTTGATTCGTCTAGACTGAAAGAAGGAAGTATTCTGAAGTAAATGTCTGGGCATGCGTATACACATCACGATGAAATCGTCTCCATCTTGATGCAGTAACGGACTGCATGTACACATAGCCTTCCTCATCTGGTACCCATTGTATCTCCCGGTACCCTCCAATTAGCCCGGGTTCCAGACCGATCATTTTTTCTTTTATATATTCGGACTTAACTTTGTCAAAGTAACGTCCGCAAATGAAAAAAATAATCGGACAGGAACCCAGGCTACCCTGCGATAGACTTGACACGGAGATCGATATCAGGTTACCCACTTTACGGCCTTCCTCGTTAACCGCGGATCAAGGGATGACTCTAAATTCACTTTGCATTCTCGGGGAATATTTAAAGAGGGCATATTAGTGTCATAATCAAGACAGCTTTGAGCTAAAGCGTCGAATTCATAGACGAAAATATCCGAATCGATGAATTCTAACACATCCTCGCGGACTACTTTTAATCACGTGATGTAACATTGGAAGCTTCTAATACTTGAGAAGAACTACCTCCAATTTGGGACTCTCACACAAACGGTATTTCTCCGCGTAAATAAACAAGTAAACCTTCTGCGTTAACATAAATTTACTTGAGTTAGTTACCAAGAAAAGTAGACCTCGAGGCTGAACCTTCGCCATACAGAAGTAGGAGATTCAAATGACACATTTGAAAGAACTGGTAGCCTGTAATCTAGCGCTGTTTATACAGACAGGGACAAGAACGTTTTTAACTTTTTATGGCTTCCTCTTTACCAGATGAGAAAAATTTTGTTTTTACCATTTTAAGTCAGGTCCATTGGTATATAAGGGTCGTGGCCATCCCTTAGTACCTTACAATTCGATAAACGCAGCTATGTATATATCCAAATATACGTATGTATACACAAACAAACAAATAAAAAAATAAATGTTTAAATAGTATATGTGGCAATAAAGCTTTTGACAAAATTTAGCACTGACTGAATTGGAGGCATTTACAGACCACAAGTTAAATGTGTCTGGAATTATGGGTTTTGTCTCTAAAAGGACAGAAAACATTGTGGGAAAAGGAGAAAATGCTGGATACCAGCATTTTCTCCTTTTCCCGCAATGTTTTCGTAAGCCACTATTTTAACATCACAAGATTGTTTTGTAGAGGGTATTAATACGCTACGTCCTTTCCTGGTGTAGCAGACCACATTTTTAAAGACATTAGCGAAATGAGAAATCACGTATAAAACGCTGTTAAATCCTTTTGTCGTTACATTATGAAATGTAATCGCATTTTAAATCTAAATTCGCGACGGTTGTCCATACGCACATTTAAGGAACTGTCTACTGCAAACTTCCTTTACAGCGTCTTTCGGATAATCCAATGTTTTAAAGACCCCGAGGAAAAAGGCGTTTGGAAACACTATTGGTAAAGGAAAATATGCTGGTAACCAGATATGTCTCCTTTTCCTACAATGGTTTCAACCGTTTCAAAGACAAATCCCATCTTTTTAAGTCATATTTGATTTGTCGTCTGCGAATGCTTTCAATTTGGACAAGTCTAAATTTTTGTTGTCTGCTAAAGAGTTAAGGAGGTCAAGATGACAAAATACGTTACAAACTTTGATTCTCAATGAATAATAAACTGATGATGTGATTTGGAGACATTCAAAGTATCTCCCGTGACAGATAAATAGCTAAGGTAACTAAATTTGTAGACTCGGCTCCTAAATTTGCATATTTCTTTGTGGTTTTTCCTTCCTTCCTCAGGAGATGTTGCATAGCAGTCCCATGTACAGCACGTTTTGGGAGATACTTTTAATTTTAGAAAACGTTGTATCTACAGAATGAAAACGACAAGTATCTAGGTGTAATCCCGTAAAGGCCCGCCCACAAACGAGCAATTCGGGGGTTGAATTGTAGGAAGTTTTAATTAACACCATTTAGAAATATGGGTATTATTTTGAATCTGACAGTGTGTTATTTATAGTACTCTCTATAAAATTTTCAGTTGCTGAAAAACAAAAGAACAATCTAGACTTAAAGCTGGCAACTTGTAAACGGTATGAATTATTTTTATCCGCATTTTGATGCCAAACTTGTTTATTTCTGGCCGCTAGTGGGGCTTTTAATAGAAAATAATCTGATGTAATTCGTCTGCTTTATACTCTATACCTGTTGGCAAAATTTTCGAATTGTCCTAAATTGAAAGCACTGGCAGACGACAAATAAAATGTCGCTCAAATGATGGGATTTGTCTTTGACGAGAAGTAAACATTGTTGAGAAAAGGAGAAAAAGCTGGTTACCAGCATTTTCTTCTTTTCCCATGAATGTTTTCAGAAACTTTCTTCTCTTCCCAACAATGTTTTCAGAAGGCCTTTTTCCCTCAGGGTCTTTATATGATTGACTTTCGTGACAAAATACCAAAAGCTTACTTCTAGATTTTCGTGTTTGACGTGAATCATTTTTCTTTTTTTTTTGTAATACTCTTAACAAAACCGACAACATATATTTTTAAAATTGTTCTCAGCATAAGTTAAGAAATTGAGCGGGTTATATGTAGTAAAAAGGCCAAATACTGACGTTTTAATAACGAAATAATCGATTTGCAGTTGGTGAATCAGTCTATTTTTATGAGGTCAGAAATGACGTCATTGCCGCATTTACGGTCCCACGTTATCGACGCATGTAGTTGATCAAATGACATCCTTACAAGTCATCGCTGAATTATGGCGTGAAATCCAATAAAACATTAAGAGGCTACGTATCCAGTTAATGAAATTCCATCATTTCTTTTTCTTTTACACACATATCTGTCTGTCTGTCTGTCATATTGATGGATTGCTAGTTACTGAAGTACTTAATTCAGTCAGGAAACTTTTCTTAAGTTTGGCTTCAGTGTAAAAAATCTGAATAGATCTAGCACCCGTTTAGGATCCTTATACATCCCATAAAACCCTGAAAGTATGCAGCAACTTTACGAGAAGTTACATAATATTTGATTTTTTTTAAAAGTTAAACAGTGTGTTTGTTATTTTAAGGATAATTAGACATCCCATAAAACACTGAAAGAACAGCAGCTTTACTAGAAGTTACATAATATTTGATCTTTTTTAAAATTATACAGTGTGTCTGTTATTTTACTATGCTTGACTGGCGAGTTATTCAAAGATTTTAGCCATCCTCCGTGAAAAGATCGTTTAATACATCTGCAAAAATAATCATCGACTCTGCAATATTCCAGTGTCCTCATATTATACCTAACAAGAGGACCATGATGGTCCTAAATCGCTCACCTGAAATGCAACTCAGCTGTCATTGTTATGGCCACTTGCCTCTTGTTTTTTGCTCTGCATATAAGCCATCGTTCACAGATATGGCCTTCATATTCAGTCTTAATATTGTGATTATACCTTTTTTATGAGTAGGTCCAAAAATAAATTAGATATGCAATGACCTTTTGACAGACAGGCAAATAAAAACTTGACAACAATTAGACAATAGTTGCAGAAAGCAGTTAAAAGACTCAGTGTTTCCCAATAGTGGCACATATCTAGGTACGGGTTGAGATCTGTGACAGCCCAAAATTGGGTTCCACTTATAATGATACTCAGGGGACCGAAGAAATCATATCGTTTTATCTGAATATCGTTTTAACTGATGTATATTCTTATAAAAAGAGACCCTGTTAGGACCAAGGGATTAACGTCATTATAAGCAATATATCGTATTAAGCAATATAGTAATAAGCAAAGTTTACTGTAATTGTTGCAGAGATGCTCAAGAAATTAATTAATATTTTAGCAGATCAGTATTGAGTTGACTCTTTTCAAGATATAATGGTGATCAACCTCTTTCCCACAACCACTTGCAAGAAGACTCAACACCATGCATAATGCTACATGCCAAATATGAAACCTCTAGCCCTTACGGTTTGGGACAAGAAGATTTTTAAAGATTTCCCTCTTTATCTCTATGTGAAATCCGAGAACACCAAAATATGGCTAATTTTCACACCAGGGCCATAATTTTAAGTGTTTTGGTAGAAGGCTACTAGATGATGCTACATGCCAAATATGAAAGCTCTAGCCCTTACGGTTTGGGACAAGAAGATTTTTAAAGATTTCCTTCTTTATCTCTATGTGAAATCCGAGACCCCACAACATAGTGCCAATTTTTAACACCAGGGCCATATTTTGAAGTATTTTGGTAGAGGGTCACTAGATGATGCTACATACAATATATGAAAGCTCTAGCCCTTACGGTTTGGGACAAGAAGATTTTTAAAGAGTTCCTTCTTTATCTCTATGTAAAATCCGAGAACCCACCACATAGGGCCAATTTTCACACTAGGGCCATTATTTGAAGTATTTTGGTAGAGGGCCACTAGATGATGCTACATGCCATATATGAGAGCTCTAGCCCTTACGGTTTGGGACAAGAAGATTTTTAAAGAGTTCCTTCTTTATCTCTGGGTGAAATCCTAGAACCCACCACATAGGGCCATTTTCAACACTAGGGCCATAATTTGAAGTAATTTGGTAGAGGGCCACTAGATGATGCTACATGCCAAATATGAAAGCTCTAGCCCTTACGGTTTGGGACAAGAAGATTTCTAAAGATTTCCTTCTTTATCTCTATGTGAAATCCGAGACCCCACAACATAGGGCCAATTTTTAACACCAGGGCCATAATTTGAAGTATTTTGGTAGAGGGTCACTAGATGATGCTACATGCCGTATATGAAAGCTCTCGCCCTTACGGTTTGGGACAAGAAGATTTTTAAAGATTTCCTTCTTTATCTCTATGTGAAATCCGAGAACCCATAACATAGGGCCAATTTCCACACTAGGGCCATAATTTGAAGTATTTTGGTAGAGGGCCACTAGATGATGCTACATGCCATATATGAAAGCTCTAGCCCTTACAGTTTGGGAGAAGAAGATTTTTAAAGTTAAAGTTGCCATGGCAACCAGAGTTCTTCATGGAATTCAATTCTTTGAAGTGTTTTGAAAGAGCATGACCTAAGGATCATTTCTGTGAAGTTTGATTGAAATCTGATGGTTAGTTTAGGAGGAGAAGTTTTTTTTTGTAATTGTGGACGGGCGGACGGACGGACGGACGGACGGACGACGGACATTGACCGATCACAATAGCTCACCTCGAGCACTTCGTGCTCAGGTGAGCTAAAAAGACTATGAAAATGCCTTCAAAGATTGGATCCAGAGACTGAAACTTTGTATATCTGTTGGAGGTGAATACTTTGAGGAAACAAAAAAAAAAATCAGTGAAACCTATGACGAATCAAATTTTAGGTGATTAGATGCATTCATATTTGAACACTCCTCGTAGCTCAGTCTGTATGATACAGGGTATGGTACATGGCTTGAAAGGAAGGGATCCCTGGTTCGAATCCCAAACTCGGCCAATTTCTTTCCAAGGATTGATGATAGTCGTTGTGACAAGATTCATTCCTCTCTCATCGCTGATCGTTGTCTCAACGATAGTTATGTGGGAAAGCAGCCAGTAGCTCTGGAAGACTGTTATGCCAAGTACTAGTAAAAGTCGAGGGAAGCCTGGGTAAGCGCCCTAGCCGCCGCGATATGACTGAAATCATGTTGAAAAACGGTATTAAAATCTGTACAAATAAACGACCAAACCCCTTCATGTACATGTATTGATCATAAGTATGGTGGCTAAGGAAATCAAACAAAAGAAGTCAGTAAATGAAGTGTTTGTCACATGTAATAAAGACATCGTGCATCGAAAATGGGCCATGTTCTGTGAAAAGGGGCTTAATGCTTCTGCAAAAAGTATCGACCCGCGTCAGCCTGCGCAGTCCGCGCAGGCTGACACGGGTCGAAACTTTTTGCAGTTGATCAATATTCTGCATGTCAAAGGACCAGTCTACATTATGATTCAGCCGGTTGTTGGACAAAATGAATTATTGTGGACCCATAATTATGTGATGTCTTGTTTGGTACAGTGCATCACGGGGGTGGATTAAGCACACATACCTTTTTTTGCCAGAGCATGGCTAGAAATATTGGAATTATAAGATTTGACCTTGATCTAGATCTCTTCCTTATAACTCCATACCCAGACGACAAAAATTTAGACTCGTCCAAATTCAAAGCATTTGCAGACGAAAAAATGAATCTGGCCGTAAAGATGGGATTTTTCTTTCAGAAGGTTGAAAAAACTTTGTTGGCATAGAGAAAATTCTGGTTACTAAGCATCTTCTGCTCTTCCGCAATGCTTTCCAAAGCTGTTTTTGCGTCAAGGTCATTAAAACAAGGGACTCTTTGCTGAAGGCTCAATACGATACACACCGGAAAACTTGATGGCGTACTTATTTGGTGATTAACCCTTTACCACATAATCCTGATTTTTAACGACCCTTAGAAAGACAGTTTTTGAAAACCTTGAGGGAAAAGGAGACAATGCTGGTGACCAGCATTTTCTCCTTTTCCCACACAGTTTTCTACCCTACCCAAAAGAAGTCTAAATTTTTGATTCACATTTGATTTGTCTGTAAACGCTTTCAATTTGGATTGGTCTAAAATTTTGTCGTTTTGTGAAGAGTTAATGAACTTTAACCGATCACTATATCTCAAGTTTTAACGATGCTAAAGAAGAGGACATTTGAAAACATTGTAGGAGAAGGAGAAAATACTCGTAAGCAGCATTTTCCCCACAAAGTCTCCTACCCTTTGGATGGTAAATCTTATCGTTTGCTTCACAATTAATTCCCTTTCTGCAAATGCTTTCAATTTGGACAAGTCTAACATTCTGTCATTTGGTAAGGAGTTAAGAGAATGTAGGCATTTGAATTGGACTGATAATGGGGTCTTGACTTGGTTGAAAGAGTTACATGTCATCCGAAGCGGAAGTTGATACACGATCAAGAGTGAAATGTAGGCGATAGTGCTGAAGGGATTGGCTAACTGATGGAATTTCGTGGATATATTACTACGCACACACTTCAAAATACAGTTAAAGTTTATATAGCAGCAAGAAGTATACAAAAGGAATGTTAAACTGCATTTGAGCCATGCTCTGGTAAAAGGGGTCTTAATGCGTCTATGTAATGCCTAATACCAAGCAAGCCTTCACCTAATTATGGATTAATAATTGCCGTTTCTTTTAAAAACCGACTTAATCATGATGTAGACTGGTCCTTGGACATACAGAATATTGACCAATAGCGAAAAGTTTCGGCCCAGGTCAGCCTGCGCGGACTGCGCAGGCTGACCTGGGTCGATACTTTTCGCAGACGCATTAAGCCCCCTTTTCACGGAGCATGTCTCATTTGAATCTAAATCATATGTTTTGAAAGTACGGAAATTATTGTGAAGATTACAGTCTGTTATTGTACGGTCGGTCCAAAGTGTTAGTCGCTGGCAGAAAAAATGAAAAAAAAAAAAATCAGATAAAAAGTAAACAAAAGATAGAGCAACCTGGCAACTTTTGACCTATTTTTTTTTAAATTCATTTTTCTGCAAGAAATTAAAAATTGGTCCGACCGTACAATAACAGTGAAGTACCCAAATAACAGATTGTCATCTTTACAATAATTTCTACACTTTTGAATGGGTTGATTTAAATTTAATGCATTTTAACTTCAAGTTTGTCTATTTTTGGCAGCTGTTGGGGCCGTTAAACCCCTAGGCTGCTAATCGCGTCCCACGAACCTTTTGCGGACAGTTACGAGCAATTTCTCCTTTTCCCACAGTGTTTACAAAAGACTTGTACTGCAGACACGTGAAAACCAGGGCTTGTTTGGGAAAGGGTTAAAGACAAAACTTTAGATTCGACTAAGTTGATAGTACTTGCAGACGACAAATTAAATGTAGCTCAGATGATAAATACTGTCTTAGAAATGATAGAAAAACAATGGGGGAAAAGGAAGAAGTGCTTTTTATCAGAATCTTCTCCTTTTCCCTACAATGTTTTGAAATGTCTTCTTCTTCAGGGTCTTGAAAATATGACATTGTTAGGCACAGAGTTATTCCTGTATTAACATTTAACCCTTTACCGCACAATGCCGCCTTTTGACGCCCCTGGGAAAGAAGTCTTTTGAAAACATTGTGGGAAAAGGAGAAAATGCTGGTAACCAGCATTTTCTCCTTTTCCCACGATGTTTTCTACCCTATCAAAGAAAAATTGCGCCATTTGAGCCACATTGAAATTGTTGTCTGCAAATGCTTTCAATTTGAACAAATTTTTGTCGTCTGGTAAAGGGTTAAAGAGCTGAATTTATGAAATAAACCTTTTTAACCAAGAAAAAACATCTGAAATATTGTCATTTCAGTCATATCGCGGCGGCTAGGGCACCTGTACAGGTTTCCCTCGACTTTTACTAGTACTTGGCATAACAGTCTTCCAGAGTTACTGGCTGCTTTCCCACATAACTATCGTTGAGACAACGATCAGCGATGAGAGAGGAATGAATCTTGTCACAACGACTATCATCAATCCTTGATCTTGATCTACACTGTCAGCACACACAGCTTAAGTTGGTTCCAGTGCTTTAAGGGTTAAGCAAACAATTATGAGGGACACTTTAACAGTGCTTGCTATAGACAGGTGCTCGCTTAATGCAGGTAAGTTCAACAGGGTTGCTTTCTACGAGAACTCGGCTTTCTTAATACAAGTTGATTGCTTAACCCTTTACCGCACAATCCCGACTTTTGACAACCCTGAAAGAGAATCCTCTTGAACATATTGTGGGAAAAGGAGAAAATGCTAGTAACCAGCATTTTCTCCTTTTTCCACAATATTTTCTACTTGTAGAAAGACAAGTTTTGTGTTTTGAGTAACATTTAATTTGTCGTCTGCAAATGCTTTCAATTTTGACAGTTTTTTATTCGTCTGGTAAAGGGTTAACATACATGTAGTTGGTCACAATGACAGGTGATACTGTAAAAGGAAACCTAGGTTGAAAAAAAAAAGAACATTTAAATTTAATTTAAATTCCTTGCAAGAACCAATATGACATCGAAGAGGAATCAAGGGATGTAACTTTTTCAAAACTCTTTTTAACTCTTTCCAAAACGACAGAATTTTAGACTGGTCCAGATTGAAAGCATCTGCAGACGACAATAAAAAAGTGACACAAAAATCGAAATTTGGTTTTGGAAGGGTAGAAAATATTCTGGGAAAAAGGAGAAAATGCTGGTTACCAGCATTCTATCCTTTTTCTACAATGTTTTCAAAAGCATTCTTTCTTAGGATCATTAAAACTCGGGATTGTGTAGTACAGGCTTACTCCTTACCAGACGATAAAGTTTTGGAAAGGACCAGACTGAAAGCATGATTATTGAGACGACAAATGCATTTTTGCTCAAATAATGACTTCTGTCTTTGACAGGGTAGAAAACACTGTGGAAAAGGGGAAAAACGCCAGTTACCAGCATCCTCTCCCTTTCCCACAATGTTCCCCAAAACCTCTTCTTTCAGGGTCGTCAAAAGTCGCATTGTGTGGTAAAGGCTTAAGGGGTGAACATCAAATAAGACGGTAAAATTACCTGCTTGCAAAGTAATTCTGCATTTTGTGTACTTTCAGGCTACAGAAGGGCGTGCTTGGAACCTTTGCCTGTCAACCTGAAGGGAAAAAACAGAAAGAAATTATTGTTTTGAGGTTGATGTATACACTTTTACGGATGAGTTGGAAGTTTGTTCTTTTACATGGATTTTAACCTTTAGGCTGCTTAGCGCGACTCACTGACCTTTTGCGGACAGTGTAGATCAAGATCAGACTGCACAGAACGTGCAGTCTGATCTTGATCTACACTGTCCGATATGGAGATCCCCCCCCCCCCCCAGCAACAAGCATTTTGTAATTGCATTGTTTTAGTCTATACTATTGGCTGGAAATCCTCATTCTGTTTATTTAGCTGTTTAAGGATTAACATTATTTCAACCACTTCACAGCAACAGTTCACTGTATCACTAATTTTGAAACGGACAGTCTGCAAGGCCCGTATTACATTGCATTCCAGGTCTTATTCAAAAGTTAGAACGTAACACAATTTTTGATTGGCTGAATCAAACTAACGGTTCAGCCAATCAGAAATCGCATTTCTTTGAAATTTGGAAAAATTCTTTAGAATTAGACTAGACCTGTAGAATGGTTATTAAATACGGGCCCTTGGCACTGTTAGATACTTCACGAGGTAATCATGTCAAGAAAATGTTTGAGTTTGTGATATTGAGGTTTTTTTCCCTAACGTATAGACGTCCATCTTGTTTTTTAGAGGCCTTTTTTCCAGGCTTCTGTAATACACACTTCGTGGTAACAAGAAATTGACAAAAGATTCCGTACAAGCACATATGTGATTTGCTCAAAACTGCGGATTTTGCTTCTCAAAAACTTGAAATGCTTAGAAAGTGAAAATTGAATCAGAGAGATCATCAAAACATACGTTCAGAAAATTTTATGACTTGTATTCTTCTAACGGGACAGCACAACAAAATATTTCAAATGGTGTGTCTACGATCTATATACATGTAATATATATTTATAAATGTTATTGTTGTAAGCAAATCTGTCGTCCTTAAACAATAAACTAGAATAATCTTTTTTTTTCATTGTTTGTTTTGCATCTGAATCACTTTTCTCCTTTCTTTCAAATAGTTTTTTTTCTTGTGTCACTTATCCAAGTTAGTAGCACGTTTATTTGTTGGTCAACAAGAAAGCCCCGTGCAACGAGATGCTTCCAGGTTGTGGTGTCGCACCACAACGGAGATGCTTCTGGGTTGTGGCGTGGCACCACGAAGAGTTGCTTTTCGCGTATCCACCAACCATTCTTAAGTCCACTCTAATCTGATTCTAGGTTTAAAAAGTAACTCAATTTCTGATCGGCCAAACCATTGTTAAGCCAATCAGAAATTGTGTTACTTTTAAATGTAGAAAACTTTTAAGCAAAAGACGAAGAACATTCTGAAGAATGTATTCAAAAGACATCCACTGCAGACGTGTCGAGATAACATTTGGCCGAAACGTCCTATTTTACACATTCAGCTGGCCGAAACGTCCATTGCCAAAACGTCATAGTTTGGTACCCCGCCGTACTTCAAAAGTACGTAAGGCAAAGCGCAATAATGGCGGTCCTTTGGTAATATGCAGAAGTAACGGATTATTGTTATTTCACAGGATCCGATCCGATTATGGACTGAATTGAAAACAGATCGGTTGCAAAAAAGTAATGGCAGTTAGTTATTTTAATTGTCGTTCTTATTTAGCGGGAAAAACTACATAATTATCAGAAATGCAATAAGTATCCGAAATGTCAATGGATCGATATAACGTCCGAAAATAGGGCTACATTTAAAATGATTCATAGTCAAGTTTATATCTAAACCATAACGCAACACAGCACGTTTTAGATTCGGTAATGTATATTTTGTACAAAATAGAGCTCATTTTATTCACTGATCAAACTGGATCACATGGAATTGAGAAAAACAGGAAAGCATGTAGGGCTAAGCTTGAGGTCGCCATGGAGGCCACCATTATTGCGCTTTGCCTGACCCTATAACGCAGTGATAGGGGCAGGTAATCCAGACTAAAAACGTCATGCATTGGTTTCAAAAGTACTGGACTGGGGTTCTGCTTTCTTTTGCAAAGGACACGCCCACCTGTCTGTCTGTCTCTCCATTTACCCCCCCCCCCCCAGAAATTTCCCAAATACAACTGAGCACCTGAACCATTCCAAGACAGAATTAATCTTAAATCTAGAATTAAAGTTGACAACTTTAATTTAAGTTCTACGATTCTTTTTCTGCCAGTGGCAGGCAGATCGTATTGTAAAACATTGTCAGGCTCATGGCAATATCCATAATTCTAAATGATATCATGAGCCATCCTCTGTGAAAAGGGGCTTAATGCACCTGCGAAAAGTATCGACCCAGGTCAGGCTGTGCGGACTGTGCAGGCTGACCTGTGCCGATGTTTTTCGCTATTGGTCAATTATTTGTATGCCAAAGGACCAGTCTACCTTATGATACAGTCGGTTGTTGGACATAATGAATTTTATGGATCCATAATTATTTGATGTCTTCCTTGGTACAATGCATCACGGAGATGCATTAAGCGTACTTTTGCCAGAGAATGGCTCAATATATTTAACTCTGTCACTGCCAACTAAACGGAGCCGACTTTTCACGTGGTCTATCAGTATCCTTTTCGTTTGAACTGAATCTGTTTTGGTTGAAGACTAACACCAGATCTTGATCTACGCCGTCCGCAAAGTCTTTCCAGCGCGACATTGGCAGTGAGAGAGTTAACTTCAATTTGCGTTTTGACCCCCGAATCGTTTACTTATGGCCACCAGCGGGCCTATAATTGTCTTTATAAATATACAATATCTGAAGTTTTCATTCAAGATTTACGTATATCGATATTTGCAAATCTGCAGCAAACTATTTTTTTTTTTCAAACTTTTACCAAACAATATCGTTTTTGTAACGATCTTATAGAAGAAAGCCTTGAAGGTCTTTTACATTTTTCCAGCAGATTTTTACTTTTTCGTAGACAGATCTCGTCATTTGAACAATTTTAATATGTCGCCTGTATATTACGTTCAATTTGGACAAATTCAAAGTTTTGTCGTCTGGTGAGGAGTTAAAAAAAGCAAAGGGAAGTACATTTCGTCTTTCCCATATATACTCGTCCTTTTTGTCACAAGCGGACACTTCTGCCACGTATTAAACAGATTACGCAGCAGTCGTTATCCATGCCGCCTAAAAAATAATATTGAAAAGATATGTCTGAAAATAGACCGTTGTATTCATGCGCCATGTTGGAAAGTAATATGTCTGCACTAGACCAGACATTTCAACCTTTCAAAATTTATAAATAGCCTCCCCTCAGACAGCCTATGTATAATAGCGTCTGCTGTGAAATAAAAAAAAATCTAAAAGCGAACACTTATCTGCATAACACTCTCTTATCATATACTGTATAGACTTATCATTGTGTTGTGTTTAGCTCTCTTACTCCTGTAGACAACTTTTTAGACAAGATTGGTAGCAGAAATACCTTGATAAAACAAGAAATTTATATCGTTATCATTTTTTTTTTTTCAATCCATTTGCATGTTTAACATGTATTTGTGTATCAATTCATAACTTTCGTTGATACACCGTATACAGGCATGCTTTTAAAGTCGCTTGCTTAACTCTTTACCAAACGACAAAAATGTAGACTGGTCCAAATTGAAGCATTTGCAGACGACAACTTCAGTGTGAATTAAGTGATGTAAATTGTCTTTGATAGGGTAGAAAACCTTGTAGGAAAAGGAGAAAATGCTGGTTACCCGCATTTTCTCCTTTTCCGGTAATGTTTTCAAAAGCCTTCTCTTTTAGGGTCGTTAAAAATCGGGATAGTGTGTTAAAGAGTCAAAATATGTTTAAGAGCGTAATAAACTTACAATGGCTACATTTACAGTGATGTTTGAATTTTGCCAGTTGTTGAAGCAAAATATAGATCGGTCAGAAATCAAGCAAATAAACCCATTTCTAAACACTCCCATTCTTTTACGACCCTGAAGAAGAAGGCTTTTGAAAACATTGTGGGAAAAGAGGAAAATGCTGTTAACCTAGACAAATCTCATCATTTGAATCACGTTAACGTTTAGACTGCAAGTGCTATAAATTTATGTCAGTTTCACTTGTATTCCAAAGGGAATTAATTATACACACTTTTAAAATGTTTACTCTTCTTCAATATTTCGGCTTACGCCTTTTTCAAGAAAATGGTGTATGAAAATGGTGGTATGAAAGCTGTCACAAAATGTAGAGGGCATTATTTTCATGTTGATTTTCTTGAAAAAGGCGTAAGCCGAAATATTGAAGAAGAGTAAACATTTTAAAAGTGGCTATAAATTTAGGCTTTTAACTGTTTCCCAGACGAGAAACTTCTAAACTTTGACCACTTACATATATGTTTAACCCTTTACCAAACAATCCCGAGTTTTCACGACCTTGAGGAAGAAGCCTTTTGAAAACATTGTGGGAAAAGGAGAAAATGCTGGTAACCAGCATTTTCTCCTTTTCCCACAATGTTTTCTACTCCTTCAAAACCAAATTTCAATTTTTCCGTCATATTTATTTTGTCGTCTGCAAATGTCCTCAATTTGTACCAGTCTAAAATTTTGTCGATTGGTAAAGACATGAAGCGTTTGCGAACAACATAGACAACCTGGCTCAAATGATGGAACTTGTCTTTGAAAGGCCTGAAAACAATGTTGGAAAAGGCGGAAATTCAGACTATCCTACGATCTTTTACAATGTCATCATATAATAAAAATATCGCGTGACTAAATGCATGTCTTTTAGAATACAATGCAGCTTTTGTCAAATAAACGATGTTCTGTTCTGTTCATATTCGTTTTTAAAAGTGTTTTCAACTTCGGATCATTAATTTGGGTAAAGGTTAAAGAGCTTTAATTCCTTAAGTGCCGATGATCAGTTGTTACACTGGGGAAAAAAAGAAGGAAAAATTTATACAGAGGGCTTGACACCATCCTTGTAAAATATAAATGAGCCATGCTCTGTGAAAAAGGGGCTCAATACATCTGCGAAAAGTATTGACCCAGGTCAACCTGCGGAATACGCGACACCACTTGAACTGCATTTCATTTGTCGTCTGCAAAAGGTTTCAATTTTGCCAAGTGTTAAATTTTGTAATTCAGTAAAGAGTTAATGTCTTGTCTCGCTGTTTCAATACACCAAATTCAAATGTTCGCCCGACACAGAGCATGTGGAACTGGAGAATTAGCCGTTGCCCATGTTTCGTTTTGAAAACTTTAAGCTTTCGTTAAATTTCGCGCATTTGTCTTTCCCCGAGACACCCTTTTTGTGGTGTCGTCTGCTTTAGGTTTAGACAGGAAACTGTATAGTATTACAAATATCTCTATTACCTGAAATGACCTTGAGTCGGTGACCTTAAGTCCATGACCGTTGCCATGACAACCATATCCCACGACAGATTCCATGCTTAACATTATCAAAACGACTTAAGATATTTGGACTCCAGCTTTTACCCTCAGACGCGAGTGCGAAATGTTATGAAATATATGATTTATGAAACACATTTTTAACCACATATATCAACATATTATATTATGACGAGAGCACGATTAAACATTTTTCAAGTGTAATAATTCATAATAATTCATCTTACAGAATAAACTTGCATTCAGACAAAAAAATTTCAAAAAAGAGGCGAACATAAGCTTAGTCTCTAATCCCATATGAGCCATGCTCTGGCCAAAGGGGGCTTAATGCATCTCCCTAATGCATGATATCACATGAGTTATCACATAATTAGACATGCATAAGATCCAGAATGTCTAACCACTGACTGTATCTTAAGCTAGACTCGTTCTTTGACATACAGAAAATGGACAAATAACGAAAAGTTTCGGCCCAAGTCAGCCTGCGCGGACTGCGCGCAGGCTGATCTGGATCGATATTTTTCGCAGGTGCATTAAGCCTCCTTTTAACGAAGCATGGGTCATATATTTGAACGGTTTCAGAATGAAAGTATGCTCACTGATTCGCGTTGTAACGCCCAATGCATACGAAAGATTGAGAGAATATCGTGGGAAAAGGAGCAATTGCTGATACTAAACAGTTGCCCCTACTCTCAAAGTGTTAACCATGCCGTGGAAAAATATTATTTTCCTTTTTTTCGGCCCAGCTGAATGTGCTGGCTTTTGACCTACTTTTTGGTATTAATGAAAATGAATATATAGAAATTTGTGAATGGTCAAATACATGTATGTAGACATGTTTATTCTAAGGGCCCCTGTGGTAAAAAAAAATGTAGACATGTTTATTCTGAGAGCCCCTGCCTATTTGCTAGCAAATTTACGCCGTCCATCCTTTTTAAAGGTATTTTCGTTTCAAATGCTTACCCTTCGTTTGATAAAACTTTATAACCATTTTTGGCAGATCAAGATATATCCTGTGCAGTAATGAGTTTATCCTTTTGGCACAAAATAAATTGTTTGTTTGAAATGTGTCATGTTTACGTCTCTTTCGACTGTATTTCAGTCATATGTCAGGCTAACTTATTTACATGAACTATACTCTGTTGAAAAGGGGTTTAACACGTCTGCGAAAAATATCGACCCAGGTCAGCCTGCGCAGTCCGCGCAGGCTGACCTGGGTCGATATTTTTCGCTATCGGTCAAATTTCTGCATGTCAAACTACCAGTGTACCACATGGATCAGTCGTTTGTTAGATACAGTGGATTTTATGGACCCATAATTAGGTGATAACTTGCTATTGGAGATAAATCAAGCCCCCTTTTGTCAAAGCATGGCTCAGTCATATTTCTTGAGCTTCACCGGCACTGTGCTGAAGCTCTGAAGTGCCTTTCCAAAGGAAACCCTTGCATGACCAGAGCCTACATATGGAATCGAACCAGGGCCCGTATGCATCAACCATTCCAAAGTGCATTCTTTGTCAAATTCTAAAAAAAAAAGTGTTCTACATTTCAAAGTTACAGTATCTCCTGATTCAGCCAATCAGAAAACTGCGTCCCTTACTCAGTTTAAAGATTGTCAACAAACTATTGACAGAGTGTACTCTCATAGTAAACCCAATGTAATTGTTGAGAATCGAGCCTGGGATTTCTGGATCACTTATCACACAACTCTATGGAAATAAAAAAAAAAGGCGGCGCCAAATTAGCAGCTGTGTTTGTTTGTATGGTGTTTACCATCGTTTTCAACATTATTTCACTAATATCGAAGCGGCAAGTGCACCTATCCATGCTTTCCTGGAGTTCCATTTACCAGTACTTCACACAATATTCTTCCCAAGTCACTGACTACTTTCCCGTATAAGCGCCATCGAGACAATGATCAATGGTGAGAGAGCCGGGAATTCTGTAACAATGTCTATCATCAATCCAAGGTGCAAAATTGAACCAGGGACCCTTGGCTCCAAGTTCAGTACGTTACTGAGCTAACAATTTTGAAGCTATTATTGCTACTGCACTTTCGCATTCAACATTATTGATCCTCGGAAAGAAACTGGCAGAGCTGGGGGTTCGAACCAGCAACCTCCTTATTCCAAGTCATTTACGTTACCGACTGAGCTATCGAGCTTGGTGCGAAGTACGAAGAACGGCGTATTACAATTTTGAAGCTATTATTATTACTATAATTACTGCACGTTCTACCGACTGAGCTATCGAGCTTGGCGTCGTCAGGAGAAACACGTATAACAGTTTTGAAGCTATTATTATTACTGTACATTCTAATGACTGGGCTATCGAGTTTGGCGCCAACGAAGAAGAAGAAGAACGGCGTATAACAATTTTAAAGCTATTATCACAACTATTACTACCGCACGTTCTACCGACTGAGCTATCGAGCTTGGCGTCAAGTAAGGAGAAACATGTATAACAGTTTTGAAGCTATTATTATTACTGTACGTTCTAACGACTGAGCTATCGAGCTTGGCGCCAACGAAGAAGAAGAAGAAGAACGGCGTATAACAATTTTGAAGCTATCATCGCTATTATTACTACTGCACGTTCTACCGACTGAGCTATCGAGCTTGGCGTCAAGTAAGGAGAAACACGTATAACAGTTTTGAAGCTATTATTATTACTGTATGTTCTACCGACTGAGCTATCGAGCTTGGCCCAACGAAGAAGAAGAAGAACCGCGTGTAACAATTTTGAAGCTATTATCACTACTATTACTACTGCACGTTCTACCGACTGAGCTATCGAGCTTGGCGCCAAATAAGGAGAAACACGTATAACAGTTTTGAAGCTATTATTATTACTGTATGTTCTAACGACTGAGCTATCAAGCTTGGCGCCAAGTAAGGACAAACACGTATAACAGTTTTGAAGCTATTATTATTACTGTACGTTCTAACGACTGAGCTATCGAGCTTGGCGCCAAAGAAGAAGAAGAACGGCGTATAACAATTTTAAAGCTATTATCACTACTATTACTACTTCACGTTCTAACGACTGAGCTATCGAGCTTGGCGCCAAAAATGAAGAAGGGCGTATTACAATTTTGAAGCTATTATTACTACTATTATTACAATTTTGAAGCTATTATTACTACAGCACGTTCCGTGCAGTTTTAAGCCTCACTGTCCCTAAATGCACTTTAAGTTGTCCATTGGAATCATTGGACAAACACTATGGATGACACTCTAGACCCTTTGTGGTTGCGAAGGGATATACCATGTTTGGTGTCCTTAAGTCACACATTTTTTCGTACAAAAAGGGTAGAGCATTACACTGCGCTATGCGATGTTTGGGAGCAGTCAATAACCCCTTTATGAATTTTAACGACCCTGAATGAGAAATGAGATAGACTTTGAAAACATTGTGGGAAAAGGAGAAAATGCTGGTTTCCAGCATTTTCTCCTTTTCCCACTATGTTTTCTTCCCCATCAGAGAACTTTAACTCATTTGTACCAATTTCGAATTGGTACATATAGTTTGCGGATGTTTTAAATTGGAATAGTCTAAAGTTTGTCGTTTCGGAAAAGGGTCAACTCTGTACTTCTTGAAAAAATATGCAGCAGACGACCCTAAAACATTTCTGTTAAAACCGGAAACTCACATCCATTACCGTCGTATCTATAAATACACGTGAAACACTTTGCCAAAAGAAGAAAGTTTTGGACTTACATAGAAAATATTGTGGGGGAAAAAAAGAGAGAGAGAAAATGCTGGTAACCAGCATTTTCTCCCTTTCCCACATTGTTTTCAAAAGGTTTCCCAGTGGATTGTTTGAAAAAGGGTTAATCGCGTTAATCTCAAGGCCATCGTTATGCATCAGGTTTTTTCAATATTACCACTCCTTTGAGACGGTGTGGTTTGGCTTTGAAACATGCATGTAGACAAAAGAGAAAAGGTTTAGGTTTTTGTATTGCCAAGGTCATTCCAAAGGTCGTTGACTTTGATCGGTTTATTAACCTGAGAGAATAGGGTTTCTGAAAGAAAAATAAAAAAAATCCAATGCAGTGACAAGCATTTTCTACTTCTTCCCATAATATTTTCTGCCGTCCTTGATAATAAATTAAAGGCATTTCAGTCATTCCTTTGGTGGTATGCAACTGCTAAAAATATGAACGAGTCTAAAATTTTGTGGTCAGATCAAGCACTGATAATGTAAGTGAGCTTATTACATCCTACGAAAAATTTGATACAGAAGGCTTTGAAACCATCTTTGTTAGAAATGGAAAACCAACATGGAGGATAGTTTAACCCTTTCCCAAACGACAGATTTTGGACTGGTCCAAATTGAAAGAGTTTGCAGACGACAATTCTAAATTTGATGAAAACGCCAGAAAGGTCTCAAAAAAGGTAGAAAACACTGTGAGAAAAGGAGAAATTGCTCGTTACGAGCAATTTCTCCTTTTCCCACAGTGTTTTCAAAAGACTTGTACTGCAGACACGTGGAAACCAGGGCTTGTTTGGGAAAGGGTTAAAAGGGGTAGACACGAAATATTTGTACCATAAGTAGAGCTGCTTTTTAAATCTTTACCAAACGACAAAATTTTCGACTGGTCCAAATTGAAAGCATTTGCAGACGACAAAATAAATGTGAACCAAAACTTGAAATATTATTGGTTTCCAGCATTTTCTCATTTTCACACAATGTTTTCAAAAGGCCTCTTTTTCAGGGTCGTTAAAACTCGGGATTGTGTGGTCAAGGGTTAAGAACACTTTCTCTCCTTACCACAATGTTTCTTAAAGTCAGGTTAGTAGTCAGCAAAGTATTAAAGAGGAAGCCTGATTATTTTCAGTTTTCTACTCTCTTTTTTGCCCTTTCTTTCTTTCATCGTTTTTCCTCTAGCAAAATAGATATTAGCATCTTAAAGAGCGGAGCACAACTTTGTCAGTTTTTTTAAACAATGTAAATCATCAGGCTGCATTTTTTTGGACAGAATCGATCAAGATCAGACTGCAGTCTGATCTTTGATCTACATTGTCGGCTATTTAAATTTTATTTCCTGGAAAAAGCAATTTTGAAATTGAGATGATTTGGTCTCTTTTCCTGATTGAGAAAGCGCATTTCGTTCACTTGATGGTTTGATGGATAATGTTTAAGCCCGGGTTTCCGGGTTTCCGGGCTTCCGCCTAGGTACGCACCTGTAAGTGGTCTTGCTGCAAGATGACATAAAATCAGACTTACTTAGCTCTTTACAAAAGTACAAAATTTTGGACTCGACCAAATTGAAAGCATTTGCAGACGGCAGATAAAGTGTTGCTTAAATGACGATTTCTGTCTTGGATGGGTAGAAAACATCTCGGGAAAAGGAGAAAATGCTGGTTACCGGCATTTTCTCCTTTTTCCTACAATGTTTTCAAATACCGTCTCTCTCAGGGTCGTTAAAACCCGTTAAACTTTGGGACTGTATGGTAAAGACTTAATTACTGTATAAGTGTTTCCTTTTTCTTCTATGTCTGCGGACAGACACAAGGCCGCAGAAATTAAAAAGGCAGATTACAATGTCCGATTTTGTCTGTCGACAACACAGCTTCTAAAACATGGAAGACTTCCGGTCACAGCAAAATATCGAATAACCTCACTTATTTACAGTGTAATGCACCCTCAATGAGGATTTTTCTTTTATCCTGTCACCTCCTATAAATTCTGTCGTATAACAGGGGGTCATATAAACTTGGTGATATACGGTCACTTGACCACGTGACTAGGTTTATTATGTCAGTTGGTCACGTGATCAAGGTTTATTAGGTTAGTTGGTCATGTGACCAGCCGGAACTCCTTTTTTAGGTGCCGGTACACGAAATCAATATTTCAAAGTAAAATTATCGCTTAAAAATCGATGCACATGTTGATTTTTCTTATTATTTAAAATAAATTATAATTCTCCGCCACAACATTCTTCCGAGGGTTTACGTCACGTTTATGACGTAGTCCATATTATTCATGACGTCATTATTACAGCTGCATACCAAAAGCGCTTTGCTCAGTTCGCCATACAAGTGTGTTTTTTTTCATAGTGCGAAAGATGTCAATACGTGCCTTAATTTCGAGCGAAATATTCTTTCTAGTCGGATTTATGTTTGTAAATGTGTAACAGGATAAACAGAATAGTGTCGTGGAAAATTTGAAGAATAGACAGTAGTGTCTTTGATTCCAGGAAATTTTGTCAGGCTCGGCTAGGGAATTTTATGGTATCAGTACCATAAGATATTGGATAAAAGGTACAGTCTTTGTATCATGTCTGTTTTTTGTTTTGTTTTGTTCATTTACAGTGCGCGACAGGATAAATAGAATAGATGGTTGGTGTCTTGGATGGTTTATGTTTATCGGGCTCGGCTCCGGAATTTATCCGGTTCGCCTTCGGCTCACCAGATAAATTACTCCGCCTTGCCCGATAAACTTAACCCATCCAAGACACCAACCATCTATTCTCTATATCTCATACACGTTTCAGATAAGTATTGCATGACGTCATTTTATCGTCACAAAAGTTATTCGGGTTTTATTCATAGAAAATGGCCACGTGTACATGTATAGTTTTGCATATTCCGATCTAAAATTCGCGAGCTTTCGTTATATGATAAGCAGAATCTGACATTTGTTGGCTTTTGAGAAGGATTTTATTAAACTTGTCGAGAAAGGTGTTATTAAGCTCGCCAGAAGCTCGTTACATAACATTTTTTCTAGACGTTGTTTAGTACATTTTTATCTCAAATGCACCCTTGTATCAGATCCTTTATATCTTAAATGTAAATAATAAATAGGAACCCCCCACTCCGCACCTCAACAACACGGTATCCTGATCGAGTCATTTAAAAAAAAAGACTATTTCAATGTATTTAGTGAGTTCGAAAGCGTAAAAATGACATGCACCGTGCGGATAACCACAGAATGCATTTAAAAAAAGGAATTTTCACACGTATTACTGACTTGTTGAAAGCTGAAAGCGGCTTAACCCTTTACCAGACGGCAAAATTTTAGCCTTGTCCAAATTGAAAGCATTTGCAGACGACAAAATAAATGTGACTCAAAAACTGAAATTTGTTTTGGGAAGGGTAGAAAACATTGTGGGAAAAGGAGAAAATGCTGGCTACCAGCATTTTCTCCTTTTCCCACAACATTTTCAAAAGGCTTGTTCTGTAGGGTCGTTAAACCCAGGATTGTGTGGTAAAGGGTTAAGCAGTTAACCGCTGATCTGTAAAATGGGCTCATAATTCCAGACGAAAACCGCAACATCTGATGTCATACTTCCATTATCATCTCTTACTATCTCCTGAACCCAATTTCCATGAGAGGTATCGAATTCATTAACCCTTTGCCAAACAGCAAAAATTTCGATTTGTCGATAAGGAAGACAGTTGCGGACAGCAAAGTGAATGCAGTTAAAACGATGGGACGTACCTTTGAAAAGTAAAAAAAAAAGTTAATTCTTCTGAAAACGTATTTTCCCTTTTTCTCACAACGTTTATACCTGTATCCTATTCTTAAAATGAAGTTGAGCCATGCTCTCCGAAAAGGGGGTTAAATGCTTTGCAAAAAGTATCGACCCAGGTAAGCCTGCGCAGACTGATCTAGGCCGAAACTTTTCGCTTTCGGTAAATTTTCGGCAGGTCAAAGGATCAGATTCAGTCGGCTGTTAGACAAAATGGGTTTAACAGATCCATTATACCGTGATGACCTGCTTGGCATCATGGATCACAAGAGGTGCATTAAGTCCCCTTTTGCCGGAGCATGGCTCATTAATGTCTTCTGCAAAATTTTTATCAAGGGATGATGAGTTAACAGACAATAAAAAAAAAAAGTTTGGCCAATGGAACTATACACGACCCTTCTTGGCATTGAGAAGGTTTCAAAGAAATTCCAGCTAATTGTTACCGAGGCAGGGCAAAAACGTCTTTTCCTGTTATGCTTTTCAGTGGTTTATAGAAATCTAACAGTGAATTATATCCTTATAATTCACTGGTTAATGTTATAATTTTTATTTTTTGACATACATGCCAGGGATATGTTTACAGAATGAATTTTTAGCGGGTTAACTTAACCCTTTCCCAAACAAGCCCTGGTTTTCACGTGTCTGCGGTACAAATCTTTTGAAAACACTGTAGGAAAAGGAGAAATTGCTCGTAACGAGCAATTTCTCCTTTTCCCACACTGTTTTCTACCCTTTTTGAGACCTTTCTGCCATTTTCATCAAATTTAAAATTGTCGTCTGCAAACTCTTTCATTTTGGACCAGTCCAAAATTTGTCGTCTGGGAAAGGGTTGTTTTATGACGTAGTCAACATCACTGACGACGTCCTTATTACAGCTAGTCCTTATCCGATTGATTCTAGATCTTGTTCGCTTGCAAAAAGTACATATTTTTCACGAGAGCAAAAATTAGAAGTGAAGAGCATAAAAGAAATAGGACAATTGTTTGTTTCAGTATGATCTCGTGAAAAGCAAAGACTATAGTTTCACTCGTGGCTTCGCCACTCGTGAAAAACATAACCTTTGCTTTTCACTCGATGAAAGAAATTTCGATCATACACTGAAACAGTCTATTATCCTCTATTTATTCGAGCTAAAATAGACAGAGAAAAATTCAGTGAGCAGAAAAAAATTACCTTATGCAATGCAACGTTAGAGTGCCTGTGGCGCCAAAGGAAGAAAAACTCAGAACATGTTTTTTCTTTATAAAACTCATGCTCTGTGAAAAACGGGTTTAATTCATCTGCAAGCCGAATCGACCCCTGCAATCTTTCGTAGTCCTTGCAGGTTGACATGAGTCGATACTGTTTGTTATTTGTAAATTTTCTGCATGTGAAATGACCATTCTACCTCATGAGAAAACTTAGAGGCAATGGATTCATTTCATGACACGTCATGCTTCATCTGATACTCTACGAAAATGCATGAAATTCCTCTTTCCAAGATTACAGCTCAGTTCCCTTTTTGAGCAACCGCATAGCAAGAGGGCAGTTTCATATCCGCTACAATAAATTTGTACAGGAGGCTTAATGCATCTGCAAAAAGTATCGACACATGTCTGGCTGCGCAGTCCGCGCAGGCCAACATGGGTCGAAACTTTTTGCTTTCGGTAAATTTTCTGCAAGTCAAAAGATCATTCTACTTTATGACTTAGCTGGTTGTTAGACAAAAATGGATTTTAAGGATTTATAACTATGAGATGACATGCTTGGCCTGGTGTTTTATGGAGATACATAAAACCCCTTTTCCCAGAGCATGACTCATGTCAGTTACAGAATTTGGAGTAAACGCCGGTAGAAGGCGGCATGCATTCATGACGTAATGTCAGAGTGATTGACACTGAACGCTTATAATCACTTTATATCAAAAGGAGATTTAGCTTTAAGCTAAAAATAGTAACGTTCAATGAACCCAACATAATTGCCTGGCTGTTTGTCATGAAGAGGCAGACATTATTGGCAACAGCTGGTATATATCTAACCCAAGGACGTTCGCTGTGAATTAAAAGCTTTCGACAATCTTGATTCAATCATTGTATTGGATAGATGAACCTTTGGCAGATATTGTTATTTTCTTTTATCGCATAATTTGCCTTGTTTTCAGTGTAATATTGCCACCACGACTTTTCTTCTTATACACTTGTTTGAGATAAAATTTTGTGACGTCATAGGATCTTTTTGTGACGTCATCTGTTAAAGAAATGTATTCCTACCGACTGTTTCTAAGCCACGTCAGAAAGATTTTCTTGATATAAAAATTTGAGCCATGCTCTGGCAAAAGGGGGGGGGGGGTATGCATCTCCGTAATGCATTATACCAAGCAAGTCATCACCTGATTATGTACTTATAAAAACCACTTGTTTTCATAATCGACTTAATCATCAGGTAAAGTGGTCCTTGGAAATATAGAAAATTGGCCAATAGCTAAAAGTTTCGGCCCAGGTCGGCCAACGCAGACTGCGCAGGCTGACCTGGGTCGATACTTTTTGCAGATGCATTAACTCCCCTTTTCACAGAGCATGGCTCATTTATAATCGTTGTCAAGCAAAATCTTGTTTTTTTTTTTACTGTATTTCAAAATCAAGTATTCATATCATGTCAGCTTCTTGGGAACTATTACGCAACGTGCACTCCTGTCAAAGTAGTGAGTAGGTCTTATTTATTACTAGATCTATATATGCAGGTATGTCATATACAGATCTAATAATGTTTCTGCAAGTTCAGGTACAACAACGGCACTGATGGATCCATGCCAAACGATTGACCATATAAAATGTTGGCGATCTGAGTCGTTCAGCAACCACGAAAAAACAGTGAAACCTTTTCCAGAAAACCCCATGTTTTCAAGATCATGATGAAAAAGGCTTTACGAGACATCGAGGAAGAAACGATAAAAAAAAAGCTGGTTATAGCATTTACCACTAAACTTTTTCTCACAACCTTTTTAACTCTTTTACAGATAAATCCTATCGTTTATGTCACATAAAGGCATTAGGCATTGAGTCACATTTTTTTCCTCTTAGGCATTGAATCACATTTTTTCCTTCTAGGCAATGAGTCACTTTTTTTTCCTCTTAGGTATAGAGTTACAGTTTTTCCTCTTAGGCACTGAGTCATATTTTTTCCTCTTAGACATTGAGTCACATTTTTTCCTGTTAGGTAAATGCTTTCGAAACGGATGAGTCTTGAAATTCTGCCGTTTAGTATAAAGTGAGGTTGTGTTTATTCTTTTGACCATTTTCTACGAATGGGTGTTGTTTACCAAGAGTACCGTGCTTATTATTTTTTGCTCAAAATATGACATTTACCAAAATATCTGACTTGTAAAAAACTTTATCGACGACACATGAAATAGATCGCAATCCAGCTAACTCTTTACCAAACACCAAATTTTAGTCTTGTCCCAATTGGAGATGAAAAATTGAATGTGGCTCAAACTATGGAATTTGTCTTTGAAAGTATGAAAACATTGTTAGAAAAGGAGAAAATGCTGCTTAGCAGCATTTTCTCCTTTTCCCACAATGTTTTCAAAGGCTCTCTTTCTCAGGGTCATTAAAGGATTGTGTAATGAAATTTTAAGACAATGAACTATATTCATATTTGCTATAGTCCCGATAGGTACTGCCGATCAATTTATTCTTTTCGATCTGCTGCTGTGGTTAGGCTGCGGGGGATAAAAATGTTTGCGGTAAACATGTGGTAGGCAACATCATCACAAGACTGTTATTGTGATTTGCGGTTTTGCTTCTTACAATATCAAATACTTATAATGTTTATGATTACAAATGATTCCGACCGCAAAAGCAATTTACCGGTCCTATTTACAATATCTGCACCGTGTTCTGAATTCCCGTAGTTCCACCGATAGCAAACCAAATTTGCACCTTTAAACTGCATGAAACTGTCCGGTTTCTTTACGGTTGCAGAGGAGAGTGTATTGCAAAGAATCTAAAAAAAAAAACCTCTTTAAAGATAGATTCTCACAGCCAGAGAGAGAGAGAGAGAGAGAGAGAGAAAGAGAGAAAACGCTGTTAAAACTTGAAAGTGTGTAGAATGGCTCAGAATCTGGTTGGCTGTGTAAACATAGATAAATTACCAATATATATATAGTATAAGGGATAGAGAGACTCAAAGGATTAGTTCTCAAACCGAAAACGACAATAGTGATTTCTTTGAAGGCTGCCAAAAAATAAAATACATTTTCTATCCGTCGAAATCTGTACAACCTTGCAGCCATCAGGGGCAACATTTGACATGAAAATACAAGAAGGGTTGTAGTTTCATAAAACAAGGATGGTATGAGTGAAGAACTGGCTGACAACGGGTATAGATGTATCTTAAACTCTTTTAGAAAACAATGGCAATAAGACGTAATCTATAAATACTCGTACCCTTATGTTCCAGTTTTTCCATAACAATGTGACCTATTGACTTTAACCCTTTCCCAAACGATAAATTTTAGACTGGTCCAAATTGAAAGAGTTTGCAGACGACAATTTTAAATTTGATGAAAATGGCAGAAAGTTCTCAAAAAGGGTAGAAAACACTGTGGGAAAAGGAGAAATTGCTCGTTACGAGCAATTTCTCCTTTTCCCACAGTGTTTTCAAAAGACTTGTTCTGCAGACACGTGAAAACCAGGGCTTGTTTGGGAAAGGGTTGACTTATAAAATGGAAAGTTCAGCCTTTCTTATTGTCCTAATCTTCTTCTGCAGACGACGGTTAACGGCTACCAGCAAACACATTCTTGAAAACGAAGTGGCTAAAGGAGAAATTGCTCGAGAGCAATTTCTCCTTTTCCCACGTTGTTTTCACATGTACTCATTTTATAAACTTTTATTCTAGTCGATCGTTTGCGTTTTATGTACATATTTTCAATGTTGTCTGCATTAAATTTGTTTCAGAAGGTTAGTAATTTGAATGCAACTAATCTGCAACTAATGTAACTTATCAGTATAATCTGCAGATGCAGATCAAAAGTGTAAAGATTAGGGACGACGGAATGCAAATGGAACTTATTTTTGCATGATTATCGGCAGCCCAGTTATGTTCCAGAACAAAGTATACATAGGCCTACATAAAAAAAACCTTCATGTTTTCACAATCAAAACGAATTTATAGGAATTAATTACAGTTGTTGTGCAGAAAGAGGTTGTTAGAAGAGGCAATGGGTCAAATTGACAGCGATTTGCAGGCAACTAATTTGTAGCAAATGCAACAACAATTAGCGTAATTTTCTGACAAAGGTCAAAAGTGCGAAGGTCATGGACGAGAGAAATGCAAATCATACTTGCTTGTGTGCTGTGAAGTATATCTGTGCAAAATCATCGGGAGATCTAATATATTGGAAAGGGTAAACTATACAAGAAATAAGCAGCACTCTTGGGATATTGGGTTAACCCTTTACCGCACAATGCCGCCTTTTGACGCCCCCCCGAGAAAGAAGCCTTTTGAAAACGTTGTGGGAAAAGGAGAAAATGCTGGAAACCAGCATTTTCTCCTTTTCCCACAATGTTTTCTACCCTATCTAAGAAGAATTGCACCATTTGAGCCACATTGAAATTGTCGTCTGCAAATGCTTTCAATTTGGACAAGGCTAAAATTTTGTCGTCTGGTAGAGGGTTAACGCAACTTCAGAAAGCATTATACAAAGTAAGATTTTGCCTAAAAACAGCTGAATCATGAAGTGGAATGGTCCTTTGACATCCAGAGCATTTAAAAATTTACCAATAGCGAAAAGTTTCGACCCAGGTCAGCCTGCGCGGACTACGAACTGCTGACCTGGTGCTATACTATTTGCAGATGCATTAAACCTCCTTTTCACAGAACATGAATCTTATTTATGAGCTGCGCTCTGTGAAAAAGGGCTTAATGCATCTGCGAAAAGTATCGACCCGGGTCAGCCTGCGCAGTCCGCGCAGGCTGACCTGGGTCGAAACTTTTCGCTATTAGTCAATTTTCTGTATGTACAAGGACCAGTCTACCCAATGATTAAGTCGGTTGTTAAAAAAGGTGGCTAGTATGAATCCACAACTATGTGATGCCTTGATTGGTATTATGCATCACGGAGATGCATTAAGCCCCCTTTGACCAGGGCATGGCTCATATATAAACATTTCCAGTTCTAATTCTAAAGACATGTCATCCGGCATGATTTTCGGTTAAACTGTAAAGAATTGATGATCTCGTTAGCATCCAATTCAATACAATGCAAAGACTGCTACTCTATATTCAAATCCTGTTCTTATTCTCAGATTGACCCTTCTGATTGGCTGTGGCTTTCGGCAAAAGTTAAGAGGATGGTCTCCTTGGCATTCTATGTTACTATAGTACTGATAGAGTAAGCCTTGCAACGGTTGATGTATCAGCCATGCTCTGGCAAAAGGGGGCTTAATCCATCCCCGTGTTACATTATGGCAATCAAGCTGTCACATTTTATGGATCCATAATAGCCGGTTTTTCAACAATCTACTAAATCATGAGGTAGACTGGTCCTTGGACATATAGAAAATTGACCAACAGCCAAAATTTTGGGCCCAGGTGTTTTCGCAGGTGCATTCAGCCCCCTTTTCACAGGACAAGGCTAATATATAAGCCGAAAACAGAACATATCTATACATTATAGAAGAAATAATTCAGCAGAGAGTAAGATTTCAAAGACATGTCCGAAAACCGTCAATTGATGGCTCCAAGATTTTCCACCCCTTTATTTATTCAGATGGATACAGTTTAAAGTCAACCAGCTCTTTGGCCAATACGTCAAAATGAAATCTTTTGGGAAATCTTCTTCAATTCTCGACACCAATGGTAGACAGAGACAAATATTCCCTTTACTTGAAGTTTCCAAGAATGCCATCTACTGGGATTACAATTAAATATCATATGGGCCCATGTACCCATCTTTCAGATATTGATTGGGAGAAAAGTAATTCGAAAGGTGATAACGCAGATAGAGATACGGGACGTTCCATGTAGATCTAGGGAAGTGTGAGAAGCGTATTGTATATGCCAATCACATAGTAACTATACAATGCCAATCACGTACTGTAAGGTGCACGCCAACCCCTTACAGTGCGAATGACATACCATTTCGGAGACCTCAAACCGCGGAGTCTGAAGTGTGGTCTATTCTAAGAGACAGTGTTCGTGAACATTTTTAAACATGACTTTTGTTTTTGGTTTTAATACTGAATAGCCATTTGATTGGCTTCAATAAACCATCTCTGCCAATCAAATGTAAAGTCTTGGATTATAGGATTATAACTGAGTTTAAAATGGATGTTGAGTCTGTACAGCTGAGATGAAGGAACCATTTCACTTTCTTTGGCGCTAACCGGACGTTTTCGATATATGCTGCCCGTTGTAACTAAGAGTATTTAAATCTTTCAAGCTCAGTGTCAACGTCCGCGAATGAAATTCGAATTTTAGAATGAATTACGAATTTCTATTCAAGTTTAACATGTTTTCATAAATCAGGCGACTCATTCTTTGAAACAATGTTTTATTAGATTACGAGGACATTAAGTACATGGGTGGCCTAAAGGCGTCGTAATAAGTGTCAGGAAAAAATTATGAATCTAGTAATATGGAAATAAAGATCTACAGTACAGCAGGTGATACGGCTGTTGTAATTATTTAGTATTATTATCCTGATCGCACCAGTGACATCAAACTAAAAGCACCGACAGTTACTTCTTGAAGAAAAATACTTAAAATTAGTACAGCAAACAAAGCACCTACTCGTTTGATGTATGCTCGGAGGAAGAGTTTTGTCTAGTCTGAAAACAAGGAATGCATTTTATACATTAAAAGTCAACAGACATTAAATTCATTTTCATAGAAAGAAAAACAGAAAATTTAATTTTATTAGTTGAATCAAGTTTGATCGAGTTCTCTCACTGTTTTGTTTTAAAATCACGTTCACTGCACCAAGCAATGCTGATATTATGTTCACGTCGGGTTTCATTTTTGATATACTTTTCTTGGCAATATTGATCAATATTTGACTATCACGTTTTCCAATACTGATGCAGTCCTTTTGGTTTTACCAGAATGAAGCACACCGCTCTACCAAAGCAGGTAACAGTTCTCAAAGTAATAAATAAAAATCTTCAGCACTGAAAGAGGCAGCATGCCTTTGACACAGACGCACTATCGTCTCCGATCTGTATGCCAGAACAGAGTTACCCTTTTGAAATAAAAAAAAAACTCGTCCAATATTTCTCGTCTTCTACAGGCTTACTGGCAATGACTACAGAAAAGGTGAATCGGCACGAAGAATCGAGTGAAAACAATGTCAATTGGAGAAGTACCACGTGACTTTAGAGTTCGTACAAGGCACGTTATTCCGTTCTGCGTACGTCATGTGATTTCGTTCAGACAGATGACAGTCAACTCAGTAATTTACAACCTTTGGCGCACTTCGTCACACCGGAAACTGTTGACATACAATGGCGCACAGATTTTGATCCCTTTACAGTTTCTGAATCGTCATCGTGTTTTAATACCCCTCTTGTTACACATGCAGTACTTGTTCAGCAAAAACCGACCCAAAGCGTAACTCAAAGAATTGAAATAAGAAAAAAAAAAGCTAGTTTAAGATACAAAGGACGATAATCTTAGGAGACAAAAGACCCAAAATGTCGAGACTTTATCTCACGTAGAATTGAATACTACACAAAATGAGCTTCTATACCACTATTCAAAGCGGTCAGCATTTGTAAACATTGCTTGAACAAGAGTAGTTGGTATTTACCCTCAATGTTACCTTATTATTAAGAACATTCATTTTTCTTTCTTTCATTTTTCTTTCTGTGAACGACACGTTCTATGTTACACTTACAATAGACAGTGATACGTATGTAACAGCTACACATATAACAATGAAATATCGCAATGAAGTTCATCTAACCTATGTAATGACTTTCACAACTAAACTTGCTTAAGCGACCAATATATATTCAGATGAGATTGCACATTCTTTGCAGGTTGATCTTGATGTTTGCCGTTCTGATAGCGTTAAATACTGAAAAAGTCTTGTTTCATTTATCTCTATTACTTCAAGGATAGAGCGATTTCCACAACCCCTTCACCCTTGACACTGTCCATAGAAGCCATTGAACTTTTTGAGCAATGCCTGTAGTATGATCAGCTTGTAGATCGAGTTCAAAGTCAGAACTTTCCAACAGACGCTGCAAAAGCATAACAAAGAAGGTAAGATCGCATCCAGTTCGCCTGGTGCTTTCAGGTCCTTTGATATAACTTTTGAAATAGTCAAGTTTTTGTATATTTTTGTTAATTTGTATTCAGTTTTTGACAAGAAAGAAAATGATAATTAATAACAGTTAATTCAGAACAACTCCCCCGTCTGGAAAATTTACATATATCAACATGCAATTTCCTGTAGTGTTCTGTGCAATCATGCACTTTTACGACCCACAGCAACCGCAATATAGAAAAAATACAATGAATGTAACCAAATTTACAAATGTCAAGTAAACTTGTACAAATGAAGAAATTGCTAGTTTCATCAAAATGTTTTCAAATATCATCCGTCAAAACATGATTTATTGGAATGGGCTGTTTAAATAACGCTTCACGTTATTTTTCGCTGCAAGGGCCAACATTTATTTGAAGTGACATAAACCGACTATTCGGCAAATCTCAGTAAAGCCTACGTAGTCTTATGGTGGAAGTATTTTAGTTTTAAAATGCATCTTCACCAGTTTCAGCCTGAGTGATATAACTTTTTTTCAAACAAAAGATCCTTATGCAATTCTTTGAACACAGCTGTTTTTTCCTGCAGATTTAATTCTTGCTACAGATAAATATTGTTAACAAATATGTCACTGGCCCCTTACTGAAAGTATATATGATATATGGCAATAACAACAGAAACTGGTATATATTAAACATGCAATATAGACATAAAAGTAAGTCAACCCTTGGAGAATTAACCGAACTGATATTTCAATTCTACGAAAAAGAGCCCAATAAGAGCAAAGCCAAGATTGCCCTTGGCCGCAAGGGTAGTTATGCGAGGCGCTTTAAGGGTTAAACGGACACATAAATCAATTACATGTACTTGTATAGTAATAATACACACTGCTAATAACTGACTTTTCCAAACTTTGTTCTCATATCATTGTTGGATCTTTGTATAAATTCTGTATTTTTTACCTGAAATTTTCTATTTTTCGATGATAGAATTTTAACAAATGTCATCTGAAAGCTCTGGCCGTATTAGTGCGAACGTTTTGGAGAATGTCAGACAAGATGATAGCCAAGGACTGAAAAACAAGTAGAGATGTGTGCATAATGTTAAATGAACATTTAAATCACTACTTTTTAATGTTGCCATTGCATGCCTTACATTCCCAAAGTTCATTATGATATACTGTATGTACGGTAACCTTTTTGTTCTCGCTTAAAAAAAAAAACGTCCTTCACACTGGCTTGCGTGTATGGAGAGCATGTAACACGATAAGAGTGAAACTTAAGTTAGTTGTTACATGTACTATGGAGTTATCCATCTCAGATAGATAGAGAGAGAGACGGAGGTTTTGTTGTCAAATTGGAATTTCGCCCAATTTCAACATCATTTCACCTCAAAGTAGTTGTGAAAAAAATGCCGAAAGTAAAAAATCCCTCCCCTCCCCCCCCATGCCTACATGCCTCATAAGGACATGTTAAAGCCATTTTATTATGAACAAAAGGCACAAGAGCCGTTTTTCTAAACCGTTTTAAGAACTGATACATTCTAAATTCTGCTAGACAAGGAATCGGATTGGTCATTTTGATAGATTGTCTTGAAACTTAGTTCAAAATTGATCGGTGAATAAGAGTTCTGAGGTTTTACGCAGTCCTAGTGAGGACCGACATATGTCCAGAATGATACATGCCAATAAATCCATGCACTTAACCCGTTTAATTTTTTCCCATATTCTTTATTTGTGTACTATGTAGAAATGACATTACTTCTTTTCCATATGAGCTATGCTCCGTGAAAAAGGGGGATTAATGTATCTGCGATAAGTATCGACCCAGGTCAGCCTGCGCAGTCCGCGCAGGCTGACCTGAGCCGAAACTTTTCGCTGTTGGTCACTTTTCTGCATGTCCAAGGACCAGTCTACGTCATGATTCAGTCGGTTGTCAGACGAAATTGATTTTATGGATCCAGAAGTATGTGATGATTTGCCTGACATAACGCATCACGGAGAAGCTTTAAGCCCCCTTTTGCCAGAGCATGGCTCATTTGTGTGTGTTTGTGTGTGTGTGGGGGGGGGGAAACAAACGGCGTCGTTTCCTAAGGATACAAGTATAGTAAAAACCTAAATACATGAAGTACTTGTAAACTAAGGTCAACGTTTCTATTAATAAAAGCAGTACCATTTCAAGGCCAAACAGGATATCGTACAGGAAATGTCAACAAATTAAGTCACTGAAAACCGTAACTAATTTCCGATACATTGAAAGATAAGCACGTGTAGCATGCTTTATGCAAGTCAAGTTGTGTGAATTCAAAATGATAGTGATACCGTGCATTAATATATGATAATATAAATGAGCCATGCTTTGGCAAAAGGGGGCTTAATACATCTCCGTGATGCATTATGCCTATCAAGCCATCACATAATTATAGATACGTAGTAGCCACTTTGCTAACAGCCGACTTAATCATGAGGGTAGAATGGTCCTAGGACATACAGAAAAATGACCAATAACGAACAGTATCGGCCCAGGTCAGCCTGCGCGGACTGCGGACTGCGCGGGCTGACCTGAGTCGACATAGTTCGTAGCTGCATTAAGCCCCTTTTTCACAGGGCATGGCTCAAATATAATGAATGAACCAGCGGAAAAAACAAAAATGTAAATCACTTGGAAAAATTTCTTTTCTACTTTCGTCTCAGGGTGCTGATTTTCTTTTTTAATTTTTTTCCCCATTTTTTCTGCATAAAACAACACAACCGTCAATTAAAGCCACGTTTTCGATGCGTTTGGAAAGGTCAAGATATTACAAAATGAATGATTATGGTACACGGGCTTGACTAAAATCGTCTCGGGAATTTTAACGACAGATTAGGACTTGGAGAAGGAAACGCCTTTAAGACAACTTGTCCCGTTCTCATGACTATGTGGAAAAATGCTTTTTAAAATGTCCTTGGAGAAGATGTGGAAAATCTGGCAACCACATTGTTTTCTATCCATTTTATCGCAATTATCTTGATCTGAGCCACCCGTAGGTTGTTACCTGCAAAATCTTAATCTAGAGGACTCTGAACTTAGTTAGTTTATGGCAGCTAGCTGATGTAATTAATATATGAATAGATACGTGAGAATAATTTCAATATCGTTTACAGCCACCAGTCTCTTCGTCTTTTAAACATTTCCTTATTGAATTGGGATGTGAAGTTGTAATACAATGCTTTTCTTCCCAACGATGTTTTATAATGTTGTGAATTACAGAGACATCAAAAAACCTGTTTTTGATTGGTGCATAGTTCGACGGTTAGAAAGTAGATATATTGCCACTGAAGAAGAGTCAGAATCCAAGGACAAAGAGACGAAGTTCGATTTGAACAGCCGAGGTACGTATCGCGTCATTCTTCCAATCAACTTCACATTTGCAGCCGAAAAAAAATCGGTAGCGTCTTCGCGCTGACTCATGTCAACACACAGAGCTTCAGATTGAGGGAGTGATTTTGATTTCAAAATTGAAAATATTAAATTATTCCCCATTAAACCCCATGTTATGGGTACTCATTAGAATCGTCTCATCGAGACGATTCTAATGAGTACCCACAACATAGGGTTTGGAAGAGAAATAATGGATTTAGAATGCCATCACTCCCTCTTATCTGGAGCGCTCAACAAAGGAACGTTTTTATAATCGATATGCATCCAACTTCCTCTAATGCAGCTGATTGTCTAACTGAAACTGCATGGAAGACCGTCAATGTCAATCTGTTTGTCTAAGTTATTGCAGTCACTGATATACTAACATGAATATTTGTTAAATCGTTTGTTTTTCGACACAATATATAACTTTTTCGTCATCGATATGCACCCGACTCTGTAGAATCATGCAACAGTATCAGGTGATGTCAGCATCCGCAAACTTCGGCCAAAATCTCAAAATGAAGGTATAATTGAGATACTAGTTATTGCTCGCCTTCAGTCTGAATTTTAGTACTTAAGTCTTTACCGGACGACAAAATTTCAGACCAGTTTAAACTTGAATGAGATGAGAGGTTAGATGTGTCTTAAATTATGTTATTAGCCTTTGATTGATTGATTGATTTTATGGTATTTAACGCCGTTTTCAACATTATTTCAGTTATATCACGGCGGCCAGTGCGCCTATCCATGCTTTCCTGGAGTTTCTTTTACCAGTACTCCGTACAATATTCTTTCCAAGCCACTGGCTGCTTTCCCACATAACCATCGTCGAAACAATGGTCAGCAGTGAGAGAGGAATGAATCCTGTCGCGATGACTATCATCAATCCTCGGAAAGAAATTGGCCAAGCCGGGTAGCGAACCAGCGACCTCCTGTTCCCAAGTCCTGTGTGCTACCGACTGTGTTATTAGCCTTTGATGGGGTAGGAAACATCGCGAGAAAAGGAGAAAAGCATATTCTCCTTTTCCCACATTTATAAAAGGCTTCTTCCTCAGTGTAGAAGACAAATCCGATTGTGTGGTAAGGGTTAAGCCTAAATTCCTGTCGACTTGCCCTTTCTTTACAAGGCCGTATGCAGAGTGGTCTGCAGCACACTTGTTTCAGAATCTAATGAGTATTTATAAAGGGGCATTAAACCAGATTTTGACCCAAACCTTTAAAGGTTGAGAAAAGTGATATTTTGATAGAAAATATCATAAGGATGTGATATTTTTTTTTTACCAGTCGTGTTGGGGGAAAACAGCTGAACGCGGTACTCGAACCCACGAATTTCAGAATAAGATTTCACCACTCTACCAACTGAGATGCGGAGCCACAAGATAATTTTATGTCTTGAAAACGCATTCATACATTGTTATGCAGTAACGTTTGTATCGTTACTAACGGATCAGAAAATGCTAGGGGGAAAACCCGCTTTAATTCCTCGTTGTTTTCTAAATGTATTTCTGTCTATGTTTTAATTTCAAAGACATCTTTGTACGGGAATGAAAATGATCAGCCTGTGTCATTATTTAAAAACTCTTCAAAACTTGCCAACGAAATCTGGATTAATGCCCCTTTTCGACGGACATCTGTGAGCCACGTTGAAGAAAGTCTCGTAACTTCTATAAATCTGTTTAAGGACACGTCAGTTCAGCGATGAAACGTTTTCCGTTGAGACATTTCCTACGGAAACAAATCCCTTCCATATTGGGCCTATAAAGAGGTGTTCGTTCCATTGAGATATATTACGTAGACACGTGTCTTACAGATACATGTACGTTGCACAAAGATATGAGCCATGCTCTGGCAAAAGGGGGCTTAATACATCCCTGCAATGCATGATACCGAGCCACTTATTACATAATTATGGATATGTAAAGTCCATTTTGTCTAACAACCGACTGAATCATGAGACAGACTGGTCCTTTGACGTATAGAAAATTGACCATTAGCGAAAAGTTTCGGCCCAGGTGAGCCTGCGCGGACTGCGCAGGCTGACCTTGGTCGATAGTTTTCGCAGATGCATTAAGCCCCCATTTCATAGAGCATGGCTCATATCTATGTCGTAGAGACGTGGTCTATACATAATGGGTTGCTCATGTATACGTGACCTATAGAAATGTATCTCGTTGCGACGTAAACAGGTCCATATTACACTCAACCGTATCAGGGGAGGTAACCAATCTTATTGCAACACATCCAACTGATACATAGCCAAAAAAGCAGCAGCACTACACTGGAGACGTACCCTGTAGAATCGCGGTCAATTTCGTAGAGACTTTACCTTCAAGGACGGTTCCCATCGTTGTCCGAATTTGTACCCAGAATGCCCCAAACAGATAGGAATATATTTGAAAAATGCCACCTAGCGGAAGATAATGCGCCGTCGATTTTCATAATCTCAGATGAGCCGTCATCATGCTTATTTGAATACGATCCCACTTAATTTTGATTTTGTGATATTCCTACACGTCTTTACGATTAACTAGCGTGAAATGTAAAACTATATTTAGATGCTACCTAGCCCATAAACTATATACCAGTCAAAAGATTTTTTTTCTATAATGTTCATCGTATTTGATGATTTTTACAAGCGATAGCCTCTCTAAATTTAGCTGTAAAACATATTGGAACTTTTCTATGAAGAGCCTTTTAAAACCTAAAAAACAAGCAGTCTTTAGAAATACAGTGTATTGTCGGCGAACGAGTTAGCGCTTGTTCAAATTCACGGTCACCCGACTGATCGATACAGGATTAAATCAGTACAATTTATCAAGGTAAAGTTCTTCGATGGATTTTGAACCGTATTATCTAAATCCGGCTAAACAAAACAACAAAGGTTGCTTTTTATGATGACTCTCCCTAATGTCTCTCGTCTGAGCCGTGGAGCAAGATAAATCTGGCACCTTATTTATGGGAAATTTGTGAAAGAAAATTCCATCAGACAAAATGTCATAATGCTTTACCAATTCTGGTGACCTTTTAATCATTTCCCCTTCTTTGTTTTGGTCTGAATGTATCACAGGATTCGCTTTTAAGAGGTTCCACTGACATAAACTCATGAAACGTTTTACCATAATGTTCGTACTGTCTGGGTTTTCTTTGAAAAAGGAACAATAAAATTCGGAATCGTTTAGATGTTCAAATAGAAAAATTGCTCAACCCATTTCTGCCGTAGCGCACAGTAAGGTAACTGATGCGTATTCGCCTTTTCCTTGAAAATCACTTTAGACCCTTTGAAGTGGAGAGCAGTGTTCCAGGTAATACAAAGTAAAACACAAATTAAGTGTCAATCTGCAATAAAATGATTTATCTTACAACGGGCAAGCGAAATCCGCAAAGAAATAAAGCAATAGCAGGAAGTCCGCGTACAAAGGGGGGGGGGGGGGAAGAGAAATAATCGATTGCAGCCGGAAGGGTAGTCCCAGACGAGAATTAAATTGGTCCGCGACAAGCCAGACAAGCATGCGGAATATTGCACGTCGTTATCGGCCGCTCGCCAATCATGACCTTTTTACACACACACAGACAAATATAACTTCATAATTAGACAATGCATTTGAAGCGAAAAATCGATTTCATAACGAGACTAGACTAAATTACTGCACACTTTATGTTTAATTTATCAATACATATCTCTCGAACCGCGACAGACATACCTACTCAAGAAATGATAGAAAAAAAAAAACAAGCGTGAGCTACTAGAAGTAAACAGCATATAGTGCATGTTTAACTGCTGTCCAACTTAAACCGATCCGAATGAAAATTGAAGTGTATACATGCAATCAACAAACCGGCAGAATATGCACAAAGTTGCACTCTCGTTGCAACTGCGCAGTTTGTTTGCGTAAATATGCATTGCGCAACCCGAAAACGTTCAAATCAAACCCGTTTTTAGCTTGAATTTAGCACGATGTGTCATGGTTCAGAATTTGTGTATAGTTACGATTCCGATTGGATTAAAGTTCTGTTTTTCTCCTACCATAAATTCACTACAATGGATTTATTTTCAATTTCGGATATATACATCCCCGGCGGCTGGATTTTCTATATCACCAGGAGAGACCTGCACTGTAATTTTTTTTATATTAGCATCCAATGTTTTGCGTCTTTGAGGAAAGGCTTTTGCTATAATTTTCATACTATCCACATTGATATACATGTATGGTTTGATACTTACTCTTGAATACATGAAGATTAAACTCTACATACGTGTAAAAACAAAATAGAGACATAGACAAAAACACGTGCATGAGTTGACATAACACGTTGACACACCTATTTATGACTGCAACATGTATTTTGTACTGTCAAACAGTGGGAGGGAAGAATATCATCTGCAAATAGTTTGTATTTTCACCTACTGATTCAGAGGTCTGTAACATGGCTGCAAAATGGCAAGAATCGCTCTAAAGTGCATTTTAATGGATAATTAAGGTTAACACGTATATGCATATGAATAAGTTCATGTTGGAATAACGCAAGAAGTTCCATAGGCTGACAGTTCCTCTCAAATCTCTCCACTTTAAACGGCTCGTCTAGATAAAGCCTCGGAGAAAACGTTAAAATATATAACCATCTGAAAATTGCTATCTAAGTTTCAATCACTTTCGCGAGAAGAAGGGCAGACTCCAGACAGATATTTGAAAGTAGAGTGTATCTCTACTCGTTCCCATCGCCGATATTTTCATTTGATGACGTCATACTAACATAATACTCTCTGTCTAGACAGAAGGGGGACCTTAGGGGAAATTGTTGAAAAATAGGAAGATATTAATTTCAGTGATATTTTGCGGCTAAAACGTGCTGAGTTGTAATAAAAAAATTGAAAAACAGTACTTGAAGTAATAAAAAAACATAAAAATTAATGGAATTTGTGTTATTTAAACACTATCTTAAAGTCAAGGTACGAATTCATACTTATGACTTAAAAGATAATTTTAGTATGAAGGAAAGCTCATTTACCCAAATTCAAAGTCATGTTCTGTGCAGTCAGGTCAGGAAAAGGCACCCTTGGTCCTGATTTTTTTTCCAAATATGTAGTCTTGTTAAGTTATTAAAATGTTAGTTTATCTTTTATTGAAATGTTCCAATTAAAACGGGGAAAATGTACACAAATTACCAATACATCATCTTTTACCATATTCATTCGATCTAGATTAGGGAAAGGGCCCAACAAATCCATTCTTGTGACAAAATGATTGAATTTCGATTAATGTTCCATCTTATAGTTTTAATAGTTGAATCGCATACCAAGCCAATATAATGTTAGATATTTTTATTTCTCTATCCACGTCGGAATTGTATCGACCTATTCAAAACAACTTGGATTGATTACGCGCTAATAGACTAAATAATTTATGAATAATGTCCCATATTATCTGTTGAAATTTATGACAAAGATAACAAAAGTTAATAACGGTGCACTGTTTCACGGTTTCAGCCCGAAAAACCACATCAGTTGAAAAAGTAACAGTAACACCTGCGGAACAAACTCAAACCCATCGGGATGAAAACGCGTAAGTTAACAAGGGGACACGCTCTTCTTTTTTAGAAAAACTGCAAGACATTTTTCAGATTAATTGATAATTCACAGACTATTTATATAGTCATTTTCAATAGAGTTTCAAATTACTTCGTTCTTCAGGCATTACAAAATTACTGTGCCTGCTAAATGCCATTGTAAAATCTGTACATCTGATCGAATACCATGGGGTGCTGAACAAATAAAATTCTTTAGTCAATAAAAAAGTCGAATGTACGCAATAGAAAAGTCTGGCTGGTCCAAATCGGAAAGGCAATTCGGTTCGAATATCTGATTAAGGTTCCGAACGTGATTTTACGAAATCGGACTTTATAAAAAGAGCTGTCCGGTCATGCTCTGTACTATCCATAAATCACTGTTAGTCATACTCAGCTAGTTAGGATTAATGATACTGCCAATCACCTATATAGTTTAAAAAATGATATTTTTTCTCATTTTGAGCACCGTATGTTGTTGTCTGATTTCCCTTATTTAAACCGGCAATCACATAAGAGAAAATCACATTTTTATATCATTTCATAAGAGTTACAAGCTATAAACTGTGATAGAAACGATGAAGAGAATCAACAACAGAATCAAGTTGATATGTTGACGACCACGAGATTTGATTTTATAAATAATGTAGGAAAAAGTTGAAACAATCATCTATAATTTTATATTATAATTGATCACAATCGGTATCATAACTACCCCCAAATTTACAAATCAAATACAAAAATATGAACAATTTGAATATGAGGAAAAATGTTGCTTGAAATTGAACAGAAAGTTTGATTGATTTTAAAGTCCATGGGGTGGTGCTTTTCATTTTAATTAACTACAGACTGACATGACGGTATCTAGTAAATGAAATTAATTTAGATTACATGGACCTTTGTAGGTCTTGACACAAGAATTGAATAAATGACATTTTCCAAATTTATTAGTTTAGATAAAATACTCGTGAGCCCTATTAAAAACAAATACGCTAAGTTACACTGTGATTAGTACAAAAACAGTTTTTTGTTTTCTTCAGAGTATTTTTGTTATTGTTGTTTTCTTTAAGTTTATAATCTAACTTATTCTTTTCACGGTCTTAACGTAGCCTTCCAAAAAGATACAAGGTAGGACCTACTGTCTTGCTCAACACATTTGTTTTGCGTTTAACAGTAAAACATGAGGTGGTATGTAATTTTAACAAGAAGTCAAAAGGTATTTGATAAACCACGTTTGGTCGTAATTGAAGTATCTGAAGCAAAAATTCATAATTGCATCAGACTGAAAAGTAGAACCAAAGTAGAGTTAAATTTACCAGTGCTTTACCGCTAAAATCACAAATATGTCAACGTATTAGTAATTGCATTTATTTAATTTATTCAATTTTAGTTTTTTTATGAAAAATATGAACTTCCGATATAATAATTTTTGCCGACTTCATGTTCTTTGCATACTATGCTCCGTTTTTAACTTATTTCTAAAACAGATAACTTAATTAAACACTATAACAAACAACCCATTTTTATGAACAATATGACGAAGGACTTTTGAATCAATGTTGCAAAAAGGAGGAAATTTGGTAAACAGCATTTCCCCTTTACCTACAGTTTTACCATTTTAAAGACGATAATATAATTGCTTTAAATATGTAGTATTACCAAAGCTTTCCACTCCCACTCTATGTTTAAAGTAAAAGGTTTTTTTTTTTATATTATTTGTTAATCTTTGCATAGTTACTACAGAATTTGCAGTCTAAACTAAATTTCAGCCTTTTGTTTCATTCAAAGGGACACTAACATCTAGTCTGTTAATAACTTATCTTTGATGCAATACAGATATAGTGAAATACAAAGTATCTAAAATACAGTTATAGTAAGGAGAATGATCTAAATTGAATGTCCTCACTAACAACGAGCTAATATGGAATTAACATCGATTTTTTTTTAAATTTGACCTTAATTTTCTTACTGCTGGTATGTGTAGCTATTTTAATCATTGTTTAACAGATGCCTGGTAGTAATTGCTGTACATATTCACATGTCTTTTTAACGATGACACAGCACAAGTTCAGATATTTTTTTTTTAATTGGAATCGATTTAAGTAATAAAAAAATATTAGGCCTCATTGGTGTCGGTGACAAATCGTAGGGGCCGACAAAAACTTTTGTAGGGAGGAAGGGCTACACCACCCGAATAATGAGTGTAAAATATGAATTGATATTAGCTTAGAATACCTTTAGTTTTCATCTCATAAATATACAAATGGTAAAAAATTGGCTATAATTACCTGTATTATTCTTCTCTTTTGCATGTGTAGGTTAAATTGATTATATCAAATGCATGACTTCCGTATAAAAGAATCTGTGTTATTTGTGTCCATTATAAGTTAAAAAATATGTGAAAACCAAATAAAATTCAATTTAGTCATTCACTGTCTGGAGTGTGCTTTTTGTTCTAAATAAATAAAATGTTTTTTATGGACTTGTGTTTGTGCCATTAATCATGATGAATTAAGTATAAAGTGCTTTGGCTGAGTTTTTATATGGAGAAATCATTTTGTGTATAAACTTTAAACTATATCTTCACGAGGAAGCATACACTGATTGATGAAATCTATTCAGTAATTACTTTTAAACATATTTCATTCCACAGAAATGTAATACACATAATTAACAATATAATTTGAACTGAACAAAATGGACTAATGTTTTAATCACTTACTCATATCAAATCCTTGCAAAAGAAATAAATAATCAATATATATGTATACTTGGTATTTAAAAAAATGCAGTTAAAATTCAGAATATCACAAAGAGACACCTAGCAAACAAATAAAATAAGTAATAGAATAGGGCCGTAGCAACATCATCATATAGCAAAGACAAGTATTTTACGAAATAATGAATTTGTTAAAGAAAACGTAAGTTGAGACCACTAATTACGATCGATGAAAGTTCAAAATTGCTTAAATTGAACTACCATATTTCTAAAGAAAGTCGTGTTTATGTCTCAGACAAGATAACTGCTTTATTTTTTAAAAGTGTTTTTAGTTTATTAAAGCTTTCGAGCAGTTTTTTGAATTTTTTTAGCTTGTGTCTCCGAACACAATTGTAAGTACCTAGTATTTATACGTTTAAAAGCCATCGTGTAAGGGAGAAATACTTCAAGCAATGACTTTTGTTCATGCCATTGTTTTTCTTTATAACGTCTTTCCTATATTCAAATTTTAATTCATGATTATCACATGTCACTTGTTTTTAATGAATATAGATAATATTACAGATATGCTATTGATTTGTATTTTGTATAAAACATCGTTTTTAATGAATATAGATAATATTACAGATATGCTATTGATTTGTATTTTGTATAAAACAAGGAAACAGTAATTAATTTTCTCGCGTAGAAATTATTCTTATCAGAAATCAGAATAATTAAAATGCTGAGAAAAAAAGAACTATCGTGAAAGAGTCTATCCTCAATTAGACATTTTCAAAGTTCATTTTTGTTATATATGTAGGGAAATATTATATGAAAATATAAAATCAAATTACAGGTTCAAATAAATCGTGTGCCATAGAAAGACGCGGAAATTTTCTATTTTTAACGTAAATGTGAATGACGATAGAAATCTATATTTATTCTTGTAATTAAAAGATCCTTGTTTTCATTCCAAAATATCCTCGAAGGGAAGACATTGCATCCGTATTAAAACTCCGGAAGGACATATATATGAATTTTTTATTTTTTATACATTTTAAAAGGTGTATATGATCACGTGTAAGTATTGTGACAACTATTGGTGAATACACTTTCAAATTCTTCAGGTTCAAATATAAATATAAATGATTGTTTATTTTTTATACATTTTAAAAGGTGTATATGATCACGTGTAAGTATTGTGACAACTATTGGTGAATACACTTTCAAATTCTTCAGGTTCAAATAAAGTTATATCATAGGCATGCATAATTTTTCGATATATTGAGAAGGCGATTTTTTTTCTTCATTATATATTCGTGTCTTTTAATGTGATTGTTTCTTTCTTGATAAGTTTAATTTCAAGTGCTTAATTTGGGTAAGTCCCCGGCAGATCGTATATACTTTATTACTTTTTTCTGTAATAATATTTATCCATTTACTGACCTTGAAATAAAAGAACGTGCGAGTTAATTAAAATATAACTTTAAAAAAAAAAAAAGAAGGAAATTCGTATTTACACATTAGAATTGTAAAGATGTTACTTTCGATGTGAAGCAAAACACGTACCAGGATAGTATTTGTCCGTATGTGTGTTTTTCTATATTCATTTTCTTCAATTTTTAAAAAAAAACAAAACAGAAAAAAAAAATATCATTTTCCATAACACCGTCTGATCATACTCTGTGTCTGATGAATTATCATGCAATACAAATTTTTAATCACCTGCATTTTTTTTCCAAAAGATTGATTGAATATGTTTTACGCCGCTTTTAACATTATTTCAATAATAAAATGGCAACAGCTCACATAGTTGTGTATTTCCAGGGTTTCTCCTGAACTAGGCCCACTTTTTTTCCCCGAAGTGCTTATATAACATGAATCAAGATCATGTCCTCTTCGAAAATGATATAACCACAGAAAAAGCCGCAAATTGGCAATCCGAAATGATTCAAAAAGAGGGAAATGAAATTTACCTTGTCTGTTTGATTTATATAGCTTTCAACAGTATGTTGGTCATATGACGGCGACAGTCAGCATCTTGCTAGGCTTTTAGCAGTAATAGGCTCTGCTGTGCATTTCAAAAAGGTATTCCCAAGCAACCAGTGCGACTAATGAAGATTAAACAAGGATTCTCTGATTGCAGGCGTCCATCTACCTTCCACTAAACTACGCACGAACCCTTGAAATTGGACATGAAGGTATATAGATTCAAATATGAAGAAAAGATTACAAAGAAAAGACACACACACACACTCACACACACATACACACACAACATTCCATAAGTTTCAGTTGCGTTTTTTTGATACGCTTGAAATAAAAGTTTCAAGATTATGTTTTCTTCTTAGACTAAATGTTACTACGATCATGGATAGATGTGACTCGAATCAATTGTCAAAGTCTTTGCTCTTAAACTCACAAGTGGACAAGAGAATACTCCCTCGAAAAATGCAATACTCTCTCTTTTCGCAAAGATCCTGACATTTTCTATTTGGAGACCTATCATTTCAACAACCTTTTCGTTTAGACAAAATTTTGACAAATGCTAAAGAATTTTCTTGGAAAGATTTAGGCAAACGAGATATTGCAATTTTTCCCACAGACCTATTTTCCATATTTTACATGGTTTAGTACTTTTTTTGTATACTGAAGTCTTGAATGAATGAACTGTTACACCTAGGTAATGCCTTAAAATCTTAAAAATAACGTCCCGAAGAGTCCAATAGAGATGCTTTTGTAACAGCTATAAATTTTCAATTTGATTTTGTTCGTTAATCACCTTTAAAATTCAAAAAAAGACATTTAATGAATTCGATGCACTCGTAAATGTCAGCGAACACGGCCATAACCAACCATGTTAAAAATGCTTCACTTCAATTACTAAAGCCCTCTCAACCTTGTCATTTAAAAAAAAAATACTGTATATATCTAAATTACAGCGTAGTATCATATGAAGACAAAAGCAGAGCTCCAGATAGTGGGAGTGATTTTGATTTCAAAATTGAAAATATTAATAACTCTCCACTAAACCCTATGTTATGGGCACTCATTAGAATCGTCTCATCGAGACAATTCTAATGAGTACCCACAACATAGGGTTTGGAAAAGATATAATGAATTTAGAATGCCATCACTCCCTCTTATCTGGAGCTCTGCAAAAGTATATGTTTTATAAATGGAAATAACTGCTGCAAGGATTAAAATTAGGCTGCAGTGCTACAATTAAGTAAATAATTTCATTTGATTGATGTACATACATGTTTAACTCTAGATTCCAGAACCATTCAACTGATCGGCTGATATGATCTTATCTCGGCCATTTATAATGTGGCAAATATTGGCAACTTGGAATAGGAGTAACCCATGACCTTGTCCATGTTGAAGGGAATGGCGGACGAGAATTTAAGTTATTTACAAATTAATAAGACGGCGGCGATATAAATCAAATGAAGAGTTTGTGTTTGGAAGGATAGAAAACTTTGTGGGTAACATTACTTAACCCTTAAGCTGCTAATCGCGACCCACTGACCTATTGCGGACAGTGTAGGTCAAGATCAGACTGCACAGAACGTGCAGTCTGATCTCTGATCTACACTGTCCGTTACGGTATTTTCTTTCCGGTAAAATCAACTTTGAAACCGCAATGTTTGGGCTTTTAGGATTGAGTAGAAATCTGCGTTTCATTTATTAAACAGCTTAAGTGTTAATTCAGTTTTATATCAGAATACTTTATAAGGGTCAAATCCTTACAACAAAAGACACATGAGCACTACCAACATATCAGGATATTTAATATGTGACGAGGAGGTCTTCTTTTTACAATGGGGCATGACTGGATAGGCAGACCGCTGAAACCGTCAGCTTTTTTCATGAGACATTATAATAACATTCATAATCTTTATTCCGACTCTCAAACTGGTTACCGGCATCTTCTCCTTCTCCCTTAGTGTTTTCAAAAGCATTGTCCCCGAAGATCATAAAACATGCGATCATATGGTAAAGAGTTGACATGCCTTCGCTCTTTATCACTTTCAAGCACTTTGCCAGATAAGTATATTGCTTATCGGGACGCATATTATCCACAAGACTTTCTTCCTATTTCGTCACCATGTTTTTTTGAAATAATTTTGTATGGTTTCTTCTGTAGTTCACAGTTAATATTTAAAGCTGACTTGGAATATAAAAAAAAAAAAAATAGGGAGTTTTCGAAATTTGTTTAATATATTTTCCATTTAAAAGTTTCAAGGTTTACCTCTATCAATCAAATAGGTGCAGAGAGTTGTTAGCATTTTCGGTACAATAATGGTCTAATTTTCGCAATCAAAAAGATCCGGAATCTTTTTGATGTCTTTTCATGGAAGCATATTCATAAAATGCACTGGCTTCAACTTGAATCGCATTTATATAAATTCATACACAAAATATCTCACAAGCTTTCGTTCAAGCTTGTTTTTTGGTTTTCCTAAATTATTTATAGCTAATAAATTACAGTTTTGTAGATATACACTTCTAGCATCCTGTAATAAATATGTTTAATTATACCCAGAAAAGAGAAGAAATAGTACAATATGATTGATAATTATAATTATAATCAGCGTTGAACAATATAAGTTGTTTTATGGCTAGTAATTAATGAGCGGCACACTCTGGCCTTTGATACTGATATCCATAGACAACAGAAATGACATGTCAATATAACAAGAAACGAAACTTTATCAAGTTAAAAACATGATGTCCTTTGGCAAGCGACGGACAAGTTCGGTTGGTTTAGGGGACAAGGCATATCAAGAGAGGGTTTTAACCCTTTACCGTACAATGCCGCCTTTTGACGACCCTGGGAAAGAAGCCTTTTGAAAACATTGTGGGATAAGGAGAAAATGCTGGTAACCAGCATTTTCTCCTTTTCCCACAATGTTTTCTACCCTATCTAAGAAAAGTTGCACCATTTGAGCCACACCGAAATTGTCGTCTGCAAATGCTTTCAATTTGGACAAGGCTAAAATTTTGTCGTCTGGTAAAGGATTAAAGAACGATTAGCCTAATCTGTAATAAACTCTTAAGTCTTTACCAGACCACAAAAATGTAGACTTGTCCAAACTGACAGCATTTGAAGACGACACTTGAAATGTGGCTCAACTGATGGAATTTCTCTTTGATAGGCCAGAAAACATTTTGGGAAAAGGAGAAAATGCTGGTTACCAGCATTTTCTCCTTTTCCTACGGTGTTTTCAGACGGCCTCTTTCTCAGGGTTGTTAAAAGTTGGGATTGTGTTGTACAGGGTTAAAAACTTTTTAAAGGGAGATTGCACCCAAAACAGGTCTGAAAATTAAAGTATCGGAATTTCTAAAAAAGTTTTCTTTGTTTATTTGTCACTCTAAATGTTAAAAGGTGCAATTCAATAAAAAGGCAAGGAATCCATGTAACGATATATATTTAAACTAGGAATGTTGCGGAATTTGTCGTATGTGTTTGTCGGAAATCCGGTTTTTTTTTTTAAATAAACTTAATAATATATATTTTTTTTGTTGCGATGAGGCCTTTTATCTAGAAACGTCTGGTGTCAATAGCTACGTTTCACGGTATGATGTTAAAATTTTGATTATTCGTTTATAGTATATTTATTATAATGGTTCCAGCAATCTTAAAATGTCATATAGGTGTCAAAGCAAAACAGAAAAGGAAGGTTGAGACAAGTAGAAATCTGTTTCCAGATTCATTCAACTGATTACCAGACGACAAAAGTGTTGATCAATTTGAAAGACAATTTCATTTGTAGACGACAAAATAAAAATGAATCAAGAGCAGAAATTTTTCGTGAGAAGGGTAGAAAAGCATTGTGGGAGAGGAAGTAAATGCTGGCTACCAGAATATTTTTCTTTTTCCAGCAATGTTTTCAAAAGTATTTTAACTTAGAGTCTTTAAAGGTCGTGATTGTGTGATAAAGGGTTAACATTTTAACAAACAATAAAATTTTAGCTTCTACAAAAATGAAGGTGTTAGCAGAGGACAAGTTAAATTTGACCAAGAGAATGGCAGAAAGATTAAAAAACAGTGTGTAAATGGGAGAAAATGCGGGTTAACAAGCCTTTTCTCCTTTTCCAACAATGTTTTCAAAAACCTTTCTTTTTCAGAATCGGTAAAACTCTGGATCGTTTGGCTAAGTATTAACCCTTAGGCTGCTTATCGCGACCCACTGACCTTTTGCGGACAGTGTAGATCAAGATCAGATTGCACACAACGTGCAATCTGATCTTTGATCTACACTGTCCGATGCGGTATTTTCTTTCCGGTGAAATCAACTTTGAAACCGCAATGTTTGGGCTTTTAGTATTGAGTAGAAATTTGCGTTTCTTTTATTCAGCAGCTTAAGTGTTAAGTTGGATCGCCATAAAAGTGATCTAAACCTATATAACTAATAAACACAGGCCAAATGGTTTCTACGTCAGTGCATTGAGGGGTGCTAAAATATTTCACAAAATGATTGAAACTGGAAAAACTTCGATGCTAGAGCCAACAGTATGATCGGTGTCATATGCCCTTAATTTGTCATTAAACAAACAACAACAGCCTTTACGGCGGAAAGGATAGATAATGAAGTATTTTTATATCACATGATTTATTTACTATTTTAATTTTAATAGTTCAATTATTATTACTTCATTTGGCCTATAGCAATATTAAATTGTATGCAACAGACCATAAATTTGCTTCTGTTAACTTTGCTTTGCATATCTTTTTACATGGACAGATAGATCTTTAACCCTATACCAGACAAGAAGGAAGGAATTTACAGTCGACGAGTTAAATGTGGCCAACGACAATGGTATTAAAATTTTGTCTCCGAAAGGGTAGAAAAGGGTACAAAGATTGTGAGAAAAGGAGAAGTGCTGGGTACCTGCATTTTCTCTTTTTTATCCCCACAATGTTTTCAAAAGCCGTCTCCCTCTGGATTGTTTTTAAGATAAAACTCAATAGTTTCTGAGAGTTGAGAATGCAATATTTAACACTTATCCTGTTAAATAAGTGGAATGAAAATTCCAAGCTGATAGTGAAAAAAAACAAACCCAAATTTGTCATTTCAACGGTGTTTTTTTTTGCAAGATATCTCCTTATCGGACAGTGTAGATCAAAGATCAGACTGCACGTTCTGTGCAGTGTGATCTTGATCTATACTGTCCGCAAAAGGTTAGTGGGTCGCGCTTGGCGGCCTAAGGGTTAAATATAAAATATTTTCTGGAGGATGAGAATTCGGATAGTACAATTTTCGGGTAGCAAATTACGACCTGCAGATGACACTTTTCTTCGCACGGCAGATCACTTTTGAAAATATTGTGAAAAAAGAAAAATTTGCTTGTAACGAGAACTTTCTTCTTTTACGACAATAACTTCAATGATTTTTGAGCCATGCGCTGGCAAAAGGGGATTAAATGCTTCTCCGTGATGCCTAATGTCAAACAAGTCTTTACATACTTACGGATCCATAAAATCAATTTTTGTCTGACAACCGACCGGATCGTGAAGTAGAATGGTCCATGGACATTCAGAGAATTGACCAATGGCAAAGAGTTACCACCCAGATCCGTCTGTGTGGACTGCACAGGCTGATCTGGTCGATACGTTTTGCAGATGCATCCAGCCCCATTTTCACAGAGCATGGCTCATATGTTATATAACCGGGGCATGCTTAAATGTACCACATTTTGTCTTAGTGTACCATTTACTAATTTCGTTTAGGACAGATGCAGTTTCACTTTCAATTTTAAGCCCTGGACAATGCAAAAAAAAAAGGATTTTTCTCGAAAACATCGTGTCAACAGGAGAAATTGCTCAACACGTGCAATTTTCTTAGTCTACCCCCAGTGTGGACTGTGATTCATTCTGCGCTAGTGCAAAGTGTTCCTTCAAGGACGGCTGGCTCTGACAAGGTGATATGCCTCGCCCTTGACTCTTTTTGACCCATTTAAAGCAAGTCGCAAATTGCACGTACTGCATAACCCTTTACCAAACGATCCCGTTTTTATGACGATCTTCAGGTAGACAGTTTTTATAAACATTGTTGGAAAAGGAGAAAAATAGATGCTGATGGTCGACATTTTCTCCTTTCACCAAAATATTTTCCATCTTCTCGACAACAAATTACATAATGGGAGCACACATTAGCGTCTGTAAATGCTTTGGTTTTGACATGTCCAAAATTTTGTTGTTTGGTAGGGAGATAATGCAGAGTCGACAGACTGTCTTCAAGGATACCTATACACGATTTAATCCGTTACTTTAGAAAAGACGGATTCTTACGTCTGTGAGTTAACAACCGATTCAAAATAAAATGAAAAAATGTGATCATCTGTCACTTGTATTTGGTCTATTTTCCTCAAAATATTTTTACAACCCTATATTTGAGCTACGCTCTGGCAAAAGGGGGCTTAATGAATCTCCGTGATACATGATACCAGTCAAGCCATCACATAATTATGGATCCATCATAGCCACTTATTCTAACAACCCACTGAATCCTGTGGTAGACTGGTCCTTCGACAGACAGAAAATTGACCAATAGCAAAAAGTTTCGGTCCAGTTCAGCCTGCGCGGACTGCGCAGGCTGACCTGGGTCGATACTTTGCGCAGATGCAGTAAGCTCCCTTTTCACATGCTCATTTCTTTTATTCAAATGTATGTGCCTTGCTTCGTGTAAATTTAAGAGATTTTGGTAGGTTTAACTTAACTTTAAAGGGGGCGCTTTCAGAGTTTTATTTAACTTAAACTTAAAAAAGAAATGTTGTATCATTGAAATTAGTAAGGGAATAGCTGACAAACTATATGTGTATATAAATAAAAAGGAAATTTTAAGAAAAAAAAAATTTTTTTTTGACCGTATTTCTTGGATACGTAACCTTTGAAAGTATTTTTAGATTTTGCGGCATACCTCGCACAGACTTGCGGGAACGTCACGTGATCAACAAGCCTCCGTGATTATGTGGCATCGCCGTCGTCACAACTCGGCTGATTCCGTAACTACATATAACCGTGTCAGTATCAAGGAGTTTTCCACTTAATTTTCAGTCATATGGCGTCGTCCATGAAATGCTTCATATCTTCGACAACAACGACTATAATGACATTGTTTTGATTTAACCCTTTCCCAGACAACAAACTTTGGACTGGTCCAAATTGAAAGAGTTTGCAGACGACAATTTTAAATTTGATGAAAATGGCAGAAATGTCTCAAAAAGGGTAGAAAACACTGTGGGAAAAGGAGAAATTGCTCGTTACGAGCAATTGCTCCTTTTCCCACAGTGTTTTCAAAAGACTTGTACTGCAGACACGTGAAAACCAGGACTTGTTTGGGAAAGGGTTAATTATCTGTCCGCGAAAACTCTAATCAAAATTAACAAAATCGCGTGAAAAAAAAAATGAAGTATAGCGTTGTGAACGTAAATGTATTTAGAATGTTTTCGATTGTAACGCTGACTCGTATATCCATCACAGTAAATATTTCTTTAGTAATGGGATGATTTTTTTCTTCAGTTCTTTCTTTTTCTTACTTGTCTTTAATTGAATGTAACTGATCACGAATACATTCTCTTTAAATGTAACATGTATCACGATAGTTACGAAGCTAGGCATACAGTGCTTGAAAACTAAAAGGACCAAGGATAACCATATTCTGCCTGTCTCGTATGGCATTTGTCGTATTCTTTTTGACCGTGAACAAGTATCTGTAAACTCGAAAATATCACATGGCTTCTTAGGCTATTGGGTCACCATATATAGTTAATATAACAGCACACTCGTGCTAAGTAATGTTACGTTAGGTAATCTTGAAGCAGAGAGAGAGAGAGACTGAATGACTGAATGACTGACTGACTGAGTGGGGTTAGCTGACATAACGCTCATAGAGTTTACGATAGTGAGATCACACTTCTTCCAGGTCTCAATAAAATTGTCTGATGTAAAACGTGGCTTTATATAAGGGCGAGTAAAAACAAATTTTCTGTATATGTAGCTTATGGGTATATAAAAGAATGTTCATAATACAAATCTTGACCTTGTTTTTACGACCTTGGGCAAAATGGCTTTTAAAAGCATTGGGGTAAAAAGTTTGGATTTGCCTAAATTGGAAGTATTTGCAGACGACAGATTAAGTGTACCTCAGATTAAAGAATTTTTCTTTGAAGACAAGAATCATTGGTTTATAGCATTTTTTCCCTTTTCTCACAACATTTTCAAAAGCCTACATATATAGGGTCGTAATAACACAGCATTGTTTAGTGGTGGTTAATTTACACTTTACCACACAATGTCGTGTTTCTATTACAATGAGAAAAATTGTCTTTTGAAAACATTGTGGTGAAAAGGAGAAAATTCTGGTAACCCGCATTTTCTCCTTTTTCCAACAATGTTTTCTATCCATTAAAGGGCAAACCCTAGCATTGGAGCCATATTTGATTTTTCCTCTGTCAGTGCATTCAATTTGGAAAAACCGAAAATTTTACCGTTTGTAAAAGAGTAAACAGACATATTTTTGTTGCAATATCGAAATTGAAAATTTGGCAGAAATCATAATTAATTATGGTAGCTTTATTCTAGAAAATATTATTCACCAAAACATGATACTCCTAGTGAGGGCGTCCATTGGAAGTCTCTGGATGATCCAGTCCTCATGAATACCCCAGGGCCCTTATTCACCAACCATTTTGTAAAAAAAAATTGTCTTATTGTAGATTTAGAAAGTAACACAACTTCTGATTGGCCAAACCATTTGGTTTAGCCAATCGGAAGTTGTGTTTCTTTCAAATTTAGAAAATTATGGAGAATAAGACTATAGATGTGTTTAAGAATGGTTGGTGAATATGGACCCATAAATAAACTTGAAAGACTTTATCGCGATTTAAGTTAAAAAAAAAAAAAAACCCTTTCTCTATGGATCCGTATTGTACATGTTTTGTAATTTATTGGAGGTAAAAATTATAGGAAGACGATGGGGATGAGAACAAAACGAAGAAGGAATGATATTGAGACGTCTTAGCTTTGACACATGCACGCCTCTCTTACAGCAAACCACCCTAAAAAAATATGACTGAAAGAGTGAGGGGCTCGTAACTGGAAACTCCCTTTTTTAGCTCGACTGTTTTCAAAGAAAACGTCAGGATATTTTCAGAGCGCTGGCGTCGTCTGCCTCGTCGTGAAAAATCTTTGACATTTTATAATATCTCTGTCATTACAAAAGATATTTACTTCAGACTTAGACATGTTCACTATCGAAAGGGGAACCCATACAACAAGAACAGGTAACCATCAAAATACACTCAGAAAACTTCTAACCGGCCACTTTTGTTTATTTTGTAAATTTGACAAAATGATAGACAGGTAATTGAAAAACAAATCATAACACATGTCTGGACGTTAGCCATGGCATTGTAATGAAAAGATTCTTGATTTTGCCGTTAGAGGGCTTCTCTTTTACAAAAAAGGGAATTCATATGGTGTGCCCATGCGTGGTGTCTGGCAGCCAAAACAGCTTAAAAGGGAAGCATAAATTACTGAAATTTTGTCAGCAATGAGAAAAAAAACATGAAAATTATTTTCTGCACAAAAATATAAACCGAGAGAAGGAGCGTGAAGTTTTCAAAAGAATGATTTTTCAAATTACAATGTTCAGTGAATGAATGTTAAAAAAAGTTCCTTTCAAAAGAACAACTCAAAAAAAAAATCTCTTCAGACCTAGGCTGAGGTATGCTTTTACACTGGTCAATTATTCTCCAAAAAATCAAACAAAATGGCAACAGTGGGTGCCAGAAAATGAATATATGGAATCTCAGCTTAAAAGTTGCCGTTTAGAAGTTTTGTTAAGTCTGTTTTTGATACAGTAATGGCCATTTTTCAACTCCGAATTTTCACTAAAAGCAACGGTGGTACAGCCGAGCGTTGGCAACTGCATGCAGTGCTCTTGTTGCCATATTATTTTCATATTTACAGTCAAAACTGTATTAAGCAAGCACCTATGGGCCGCCCAAAATGTGACTGCTCAAAACAGGTACTTCCTTCATCAAAGAACTTTTCAATATGTTCGTCCTCTTTGTAAACGTTGCTGTACCCTTAGGCTGCTAAGCGTGTCTCAAGGACCTTTTGCGGACAGTGTAGATCAAAATCATACTGCACAGAACGTGCAGTCTGATCTTGGATTTACAAAGTCCTAATAGGAGATATCTCTGCCCCAGAAATAACTTTGAAATGGAATCATTTGGTTTTTACTATCGGCTTGAAAGTTTGATTTCGCAGGTTAAGGGTTAAAAGAGCTGACCAGAAAATCAGATTTTACTGAACTTCTGTGGTCCACTCTTAGGTCACTATCAATATTTTACTTCGATCTTTTCGTAGTCATTAGTTACCAATTTTGAGTTAACTTCATAAAACTACTTTTTTACATTATTAAATATAAATCTTTGTAGCCAGCATTTTCTTCTTTTCCCACAACGTTTTCTATCGTTTCCCTGATCAATCTCATAATTTGATACACATTTTGATATTTTTTAAAATGTCACTTGCAAATGCTTTCAATGTTCAAAAGTCTAAAACTATGCCGCCTGGTAAAGGGTTAAACGTGTCTTGGCCCGAGCTTCTAATATCAATTAACCCTTAGGCTGCTAAGCCCAAACTTAAGCGAACAGTGTAGATCAAGATGAGATGGCACACAACGTGCAGTATGATCTTGAATTTACATTGTCTGGTACGATAAGATTATTCCATGGAAAAGAATGTATAAATGGCTGTAACTGAGTTTTTACTATTAGCCGCAAATTTGCATTAGAACTATTAAGAAATCCTCGACCAATCAATCTCGTATTTTAACTTGTTGAAAAAAAAAATGGTAGGGAAAAATATGCAGGTTACCAGCATTTTTTCGCTTTCAAACAATGTTTTCTACCCTTCAAGGACAAAGCCCGCCATTCGAACCAAATTCAATTTGTCGTCTGCAAATGCTTTCAATTTGGATGAGCCTAATATCTTGTCGTCTGGTAGAGCGTTGAGTTTTAATATTAGAGAAACTACAATGAAGACCGGACTGCACGTACAGTACAGTCCAATGTTCAGTTTACATAGACCAAAGGACAAAGAAAAAATATGTACACTTGTCCAAATTGAAAGAATTTGAAGACGACTTTTTGCATGTAGCTCAAATTATTTAATTATGTTTAATAGGGTAGAAAACATTGGACAGGCAGAAAATGCTGGTTACCATCATTTTCTTAATATGTATTCAAAATGCTTCTTCCTCACGGTCTTTAAGAAGTGTTGTAAAGGGTTAAGATACCTCTTGTAGCAAGGAGAGAAGTCACTGAGTGGTTCCCGATAGGATTTCAACTTTACGTTGATCTTCTCCTTGATTGGTTCCCCAACAGCTCGTCACCTCACATGACATTGCATAACTAAAATACGAATTAAACTGCTTAAAAGCCCCCATAAATCATATCCATACTGATTTATGGGAGTCTTTTGTGTTCTGCCACCATTATTGTAAAGGCAAATTGCTTGTCACTTACGATATTCAAATCTCAATATAATCACGTGATGTATATCCCAGGATCTGTAACACGTGACTAAGGTCATGACGTCAGATAAATCTATTTTAACCCTTTACCACACAACCCGTGTTTTTTCTGAATTTGAAAGGGAAGACCTTTGAAAAACCAGCATTTCCTCTTTTTCCCACAATGTTTTCTACCTTATCGAAGACAGAAATCATTATTTGAGCTACATTTAATTTGCCGTCCTACAAATGCTTTCAATTTGGTACAGTCCAAAATGTTGTCATTTTAAAAGATAATGAATAGAAGTGTAAAAGTCAGACATGTCATGGCTGTATTAGAACTGTAAAAAAGACATGCAAAGTTTAACACTTTACCATACAACAAAATTTGGACCAGACCAAACTGAAAGCATTTGCAGAAGACAAATTAACCCTTTCCCAAACGACAAATTTTGGACTGGTCCAAATTGAAAAAGTTTGCAGACGACAATTTTAAATTTGATGAAAATAACAGAAAGTTCTCAAAAAGGGTAGAAAACACTGTGGGAAAAGGAGAAATTGCTCGTTACGAGCAGTTTCTCCTTTTCCCACAGTGTTTTTAAAAGACTTGTACAGCAGACACGTGAAAACCAGGGCTTGTTTGGGAAAGGGTTAAATGTAACTTAAATGATTATTTCTGTCTTCAGTATGGTAGCAGATATTGTTGGAACAGCATTTTCTCCTTTTCCCACAATTTTTTTTTCAAAAGGCTTCTTTCCCAGGGTTGTCAAAAGGTGACATTGTGCAGTAAAAGGTCAACTGGACTTATAAAGGTCATAAGTGCCATGACTTTGATGCACCTGCAAGGAAAGACGTGTTATGGCTTAGAATCGTGACACTAAAATAAGTAAAAAAATTATTGTAAATTATTGTAAACGCAAACTGCTTTCCACTTACGATATTCAAGTTTCAGTTTAATCACGTGATGTGTTATACAGGATCTGTACGACGTGACCAAGATGACGTTGTCAGATAAATCTATTTTAAATGACATCTTATATATAACACTACGCATTCTCTCTTTAACCCTTATCCTGCTGAATAAAAGAAACGAAACTTTATAGTAGATAGTAGAAGCACAAAACTTTCTTGTTTCAAAGGTATTTTTGGAGGAAAGATATCTCCTTATCGGACAGTGTAGATCAAAGATCAGACTGCACGTTCTGTGCAGTCTGATCTTGATCTACGCTGACCGCAAAAGGTCGGTGGGTCGCGATAAGCAGCCTAAGGGTTAAATGGCAATGCATTAATCTTATGTCTCCGTCAGCAATTTATGTTTTCCGTGCAGCCAGTGTAGATCAAGATCAAAATGCACCTATTTGAAGACCGATCTTTGATTTACATTGTCCGAGAAAGTGTGGAAAAAATCTGACCGAAACTCCGATAAAAATCAAAATTGTCCGTGTTCGCCAACCATTCTAACTTGAATTTTTATTCTGATCCCAGACCAAATTTTGAAAGTAATAAAACTTCTCATTGGCTAAACCATTTAAATGCTACCTCAGTGGGTTTCAACAATCTTTTAAAACTCCTTTTACAGAGGCTAGAATCGAACCAATAACTACTGGATTACTTGTCCTGCACGTTTCTCCTGTGCTACCAGGGTCCGTATTCACCAACCATTCTTAAGAATATTCTTAGTCCTATTCTCCAAGGTTGTCCAAATTTGAAAGTAACACAACTCCAAATGGTTTAGCCAATCAGAAGTTGTGTTACTTTCAAATCCAGAAAATGTTGGAGAATAAGACTAAGAATGTTCTCAAGAATGGTTGGTGAATACGGACCCAGGAATTTGTCAACAAATGTTTACGATGTAAAAATGCTATGTTTTGATCCTAAACATCATTTGATAGCGGAGACAAGTTTAGAATGAATAGATTTTATTGTACAATGGCTTACTTAACATGGTTAAAAAGACAACCTAGAGACGATATTTGTCACTTTTCATATCCCTAAAATTATCTTTCATCATGAACCAATGATTAGGTTTACCTCAGCCTGGATTCCAGTCCGATCATATTTTCTTTTTTTATATTCGGACGTTACTTCGTCAAAAATGGCGTAATTTTTGACAAAGTAACGTCTGAATGTGAAAAAGCAAAAATTCGTACATGACATGTGAATTCGGCTCAAATTTTACCTATGAAATTCTTAACAATTCGTCATTCTCCGCTACTCGACCAAGGAGGAAGGAAAAACTCAAGGATTTACCGATATTTACTGTTTTTGATGAAAATTGACAATGATGGGACTATTTGAAATATTACCAGTAAACATATCTAAATAAAGTGTCTTTCGTCGATGAAGATTAACGTTGAAATTGGCCGGTGTTGCAAAAGAACTGAGATTGGGAGTGGGTGGGGTAATATTCAGAACATTTTAACTCTTTACCACACAATCCCGACCCTGAAAAAGAAAGCTTTTGAAAACATTGTGGGAAAAGGAGAAAATGCTGGTAACCAGCATTTTCTCCTTTTCCCACAATGTTTTCTACCCTTCCCAAAACTTTTTCAGTCACACTTACTTTGTCGTCTGCAAATGCTTTCAATTTGGCCTAGTCTAAAATTTTGTCGTTTGATAAAGAGTTAAGCGACTGCGACTCTGACGCTTGACGATATCTTCATCGTTCTTTGTTGTTTGAAAGAGAGAAAGTTAAATTGTAAAACGGTTTCGGTTTTTTCTTGTTGTGTTTGATTATTTACCGACTGGGCAGTGAGGTATTTAGCCATGTGGTTTATTCAAGGGAATTAATCCGCATTCGGGTTTGTACATTAAGTATGAACTAATTTTCAGATGATCAATAGCTGGTCATATTAGAATCGAAATTTCGATGAATTAAATTTTGATCTTTCACCGAAAACAAAAAAAAAAAAGGCAAATATTCTCTATTCATTTCATCGAGTGATCATGATCGGTAAATTTTCACGAGTGGCGCAGCCACAAGTGAACATATTAATCACCGTTTGATGTTCACGAGATGAAATAAATTTCGATCTTTCACAAAGAAAAAGAAAAATATTCTATTCATTTTATGCTTCTAACCCCATTTTTGTTGGGACTTGCGAAGTACACGGGAGCGCTTGGTATTTCTGTACTAGTGAGTTTATCCATCGATAAATTCACTGATCGAAACGGTGAAATAAGAAACCCTTAGGCTGCTTATCGCGACTCTCTGACCTTTTGCGGACAGCGTAGATCAAGATCAGACTGCACAAAACGTGCAGTCTGATCTTTGATCTACACTGTCCGATATGGAGATATCTTTCCTTCAAAAATACCTTTGAAACATGAAAATTTTGGGCTTATACTATTGGCTTGAAAGTTTCATTTCTTTTATTCAGCAGGATAAGGATTAAACCATAATCCACTATTATTTCCCGATAAACTACCGAAAAGCATGCAATAAAATGTAGTATTCATCGATGTTTAGTACAAAAAATTAATTCGCAGAGAGAAATATAAAAAGGCCTGTCTAATGACTGAAATGAACCTAGGAGTAACCATCTGCCAAAGTATGCAAGGAATGTAATTGCAAAGCTTATCATGTCTGGTGCATTATTTATTTTTTTAATTACTCACGGACAACTTTATAACATGAAGCCTTGCAGCCTTGAACCCGTCTTTTACTGTTTACTCAAACAGTGTTGATCTGAGACTGAAAGTGCATATCTGATCTTGGATCTACACTGTCCGTTTCTTTGTCAGGTATTTTGATAAAAACAATTTTTGAAATAACAATATCTACATCCATAGTGATGACTGAGGATTGTCGATTTTATTTGATATGTATCTCAACAGAGGTTAACCCTTAAGCTGCTAAGCGTGACTCACTGACCTTTTGCGGACAGTGTGAATCAAGATCAGATTGCGCAGAACGAGCAGTCTGATCTTGGATCTACACTGTCCGATATAGAGATATTTTCCCCCCAAAAAATAGAAATAGCCAAATTTAGGTTTTTACAATCGACTTGAAAGTTTCGTTTCATTTGCATGTATAAAGCAGCTTAAGAGTTAAAGGGGAAATAACCCAGATTTGATTTTGTAAGTTTTGTTGAAAATCTGAAAAAGAACGGCTACATTTTTGCATGCAAAGAAATAACAAGGGATAAATACATTTAAAACACATTAAAAGTCTAGCTGGCTCCACAGCTTAGTTGGTAGAGGCACCGACGCTAGTATTTAAGGTTACGGGTTCGAGTCGAGTTACCAATACATCACACAATATTTTTCGCAAGCCACTGGCTGCTTTCCCACAAAACCATCGTTGAAACAACGATTAGCGGTGAGAGACGAATGAATCCTGGCGCAAAGCCCATACATATTATCCATCCTCGGAAAGAAATTCGACCAGCAGGGAACTTGAACAAGTGACTACCTGGTTTCAAGTTGCAGTGCGCTACCAACCGCGCTTACCCGCTTGGCTAAAGGTAGGGAACTCTGAGATTCTAGAGTTCGATGAATCAAATATGACTTAACTGTTGATATTTATCTTAGAAAGAGCAGCATTTTGTCCTTTTCCCACAATGTTTTCAAAAGCTTTCTCCCCCCATTGTCGTTAAAACACGGGGTTGTGTGGTAAAGGGTTAAAGATTCCCAAACTGCCAACCTGATTTTTAACGATTTGGGTTGGCGATTTTTTTTCAAACACAGGTTTCATCGAAAATAACATATATTTTTTTTTATTCTTCGACTGCTAAGCGGACTCACTGACCTTTTGCGGACAGTGTAGATCAAGATCAGACTGCACAGAACGTGCAGTCTGATCCTTGATCTACTCTGTCCGATGCGGAGATATCATTTTCCCCCAAATTACTTTTGAGATAGCAAAATTTGGCTTTTTATTGGGACTCACTGACCTTTTGCGGACAGAGCGGATCAAGATCAGACTGCACAGAACGTGCAGTCTGATCCTTGATCTACTCTGTCCGATAAGGAGATGTCATTTTCCCGCAAATTACGTTCGAGATAGCAAAATTTGGCTTTTTATTGTCGGCTTGAATGTTTCATTTCATTTTTTTAGCACGGCAAGGGTTACTCATAAACACATACATTATATTTGCTTCGATTCGTCCCAGCTGGTTTCGCCACATCCTTGTTAGATTCAACACCGAAACCACTTAGGATTAACCGCAGATCGCTAAATCATGGCGGATGTGACTTTATCTTATTGTATAAAGAAAATATAAAAATTTGTGGCAGACGTTTTTAACATCTGGGTCCGTATTCATCAACCATTCTTAAGAATATTCTTGGTCAAATTACAGATTTTGAAAGTAACACAACTTCCGATTGGCTTAAACATTTGGTTTAGCCAATCAGAAAGTGTGTTACTTAAAGATTTTGAAAATTCTTCAGAGTACGCCTAAGACTGTTCTTAAGAACGATTGATGAATACGGGCCCAGTATTTACATTATTTAGGCCTACTGCAATTAAATGCTTAAGTCTTAACTAAACGACAAACTTTGAGACAGGTCCAAATTGAAAGCAATTGCAGACGACAAAACAAATGTGACTGAAAAAATGAAATTTGTTTTGGGAAGGGCAGAAAGCGTTGTGGGAAAACGAGAAAATGCTGGTTACCAGCATTTTCTTGGTTTCCCACAATGTTTTCAAAAGGCCTCTTTCTTACGGTCGTTAAAAGTCAGGATTGTGTGGTAAAGGGCTAAATGATTGAAAATATATTGACAAAAGTATAAACAAGCAGTTTTCCCCTCTCAACAATGTTTTCAAAGGTGACTAGTTGCAAGATGCAAAAAAATCGTCAGCTGCAGGTGGTTATGACCTGAAGAAAATTGTATCATGTCATGTGAAAAGGAGGCTTCATACATCTGCAAAATGTATTGATCCAGATCTGCCTACGCAGTCCGCATAGGCTAACCTGGACCGAAACCTATTGCTAAAGGTCGATTTTCTGCAGATCTCAAAGGACCAGAGTACCCTATAATTGACCCGGATGGATTTTATGGATCAAAGTACTGTGATGACTTGGTATCGTGCTTCGAGGAGATGCATTAAGCCCCCTTTTGTCAGAACATGGCTCAAATATTTCTTTTAGGTTTCCAGAAGTAACAGGTGTTTTTTAGCCGAAACTACCGTTAGTCAGAAATTTGTGGTATGATTATTTCGCACCCGAGGCTGCATGCCCTGCAATTTAACCCTTAACGTGCTAAATAAATTAACTCTTTACCAAACGACAAAATTTTGGACTTGACCAAATTGGAAGTTTTTGCAGACGACAATTTAGCTGTTGCTAAATTGATGATTTCTGTCTTTGATAGGGTAGAAAACATTGTGGAAAAAGGAGAAAATGCTGGTTACCAGCATTTTCTCCTTTTCCCACAATGTTTTCAAAAGGTTTCTTCCTCGGGGTCGTTAAAAGTCGGGATTGTGTTGCAAAGGGTTTTAAATAAAACTTTAAATCCGATATTTAAAAAAAAAAAAATCAAACATAGTTATTTCAAAGTTTAACCGGGGGATGGGGAATGTCTCATCATCGGACAGAGTAGATCTAAGATCAGACTGCACATTTTTTGCAGTCTGATCTTGATTTACACTGTCCGCAATAGGTTTTTGAGTCGCGCTCAGCAGCCTGAGTTTAACATAGTTACAAATTTGGTTTTAATTTTTTTTACCACACGACAAAATCATAGACTCGTCCAAATTCAAAGCATTTGCAGACGACAATTTCAATAATAAAAATGTGTCTTTAATAGGACAAAAAACGTTGTGGAAAAAGGAGAATATGCTGGTTACTGGCATTTTCTCCTTTTCGCACAATTTTTTCAAAATGCTTCTTTCTCAGGGTCGTTAAAACTCGTGATTGTGTCGTAAAGAGTTAAGCCTTACAAATGTGCAAACTTGCAAAATACCGTTGCAGCCTGTAAGCTGACAACATAAATCTCGTACAGAAACTCTGAAACTCTTACTTAATCGGCTTTTTATTTCCAAGGCAAAATTTTTGGCCTGTATGTAAGATCGAGTGGAATTAATTATAATCATAAACAGGGACGTTTGTGGTGCAAAGAAACAAGGACGGAATCCATGTAGAGTCAAAAAAATACGTTCTACGTGAAAATGTAAGGGGAGAATATCAAGGGAAATAACTGCGTACAAGAATGGTTGAAAAAGTCGTTCTTGCTATTAGCGACTGCATATCTATCTATATATATATATATAAACCATGGTCTTTAAAAAAGGAGGCTTAATGCATCTGCGAAAAGTATCGACCCAGGTCAGCCTGCGCAGTCCGCGCAGGCTGACCTGGGCCGAAACTTTTCGCTATTGGTCAATTTTCTACGTGTCAAAGGACCAATCTATCTCATAATCCTGTTGATTGTTAAAAAAGTGACCATTATGGATCGACAATTATGTGATGGCTTGATTGGTATCATACATCACGGAGATGCATTCAGCCTCCTTTTCACAGAGCATAGCTCATATATATTTTTTCATGCTCAGCGGTGCCTGGAATAAAATTTTAAAGTTATGTCAATTTTGTTCTAGACACCTCTGGTATATAGAGTATTTCCTCCATATTTAAATAGAATCTTACTATCCCCTTACTAATAGATTTAAGTTTTAATCTCAAATTCCTTTACTATTGAAAGATTTATCTTAAAGTGTGAGCAAACTTTCGGTTGCACGAAAACTCAAGTTTTAGGTTCGATGATTTTTCGGTGTTGTTGAATATGCTTCGCTTTTGGCCTACTTCTAGAAACTGATAAACTGGAATTAATTAATAAATAGTAATTTGCGATTGGTTAAAAATGTGGACATTGTTATTTTGCGGTCCCCTGCAGGCCTATATGCCAGCAACTCCATAACACAAATATACAAGTGTTTAAACCGCTATTGTTTAGCGTTTCCCTATATAACCCTTTACTGTTTAGCAACAACTACTCCTTTTTCAACAATGATTTGGAGTATCATCTAATCTTCAGAAAATATATCTTATTGAAAGTAACCTTTCAACAATTCGCAATAATGAAGAAAAAGTGGCGATTGTTAATTAATGATTTTTCCTCTTATTGAACCACAAAAGAGTCTCAATATTTATACGTAAGTATCTTTTATGTCGTCTGATTCTACAGCTATTTATGTTTTTTGTTTTTTTTTTCGTGGGAGTGAGTGTTCTTGGGCAAGACACTACAGAGCCCTAGCCTAGTGCTGTTGGAATCCAGGAAATACATGAATATGTGAGCTGTCGCCGTGATATGACTGAAATAATGTTGAAAGCGGCGTAAAACACTATTCAATGTATGTTTTGTTTCAACTACATTTAGTACCTAAAAATACCTTCGGGCACATCGTTAAATGAAATTCTTGGGAGCAACCTGTACTATTAGAGAGAGAGAGAGAGAGAGAGAGAGAGAGAGAGAGAGAGAGAGAGAGATAAAGACCCAGTTAAGGCCAAAAGTGAACAATGCGAGTGTAAATACGCATTAGAAACTACTGTGAGGATGACAATTTGTTATTGTAGGGTTGATCCAAGTGTTGGTCGCTGGATGAAAAATGGAATTTTAGCCCTTATCCTGCTAAATAAAAGAAATGAGACTTTCAAATCGATAGTATTAACCCAAATTTTCCTATTTCAAACTATTTTTGTTGGAAAGACATCTCTCTATCGGACAGTGTAGATCCAAGATCAGACTGCACGTTCTGTGCAGTCTGATCTTGATCTACGCTGTTCGCAAAAGGTCAGTGAGTCTTAAATCTTAATAATGCGGCTAATCCATATTTAAACAAAACATTTAGATAAGTCATGCTCTGGCAAAAGGGGACTTGATACATCTCCGTGATGCATTATGGTTAATCACATTGTTGTAGACTATAAAATCCATTTTGTACACTAGCTGACTGAATTGTGAGATAGAATGGTCCTTGGACATGCAGAAAGTTCACCAACAGCAAAAAGTTTCGACCCTAGTCAGCCTGCGCGGACTGCGCAGGCTGACCTGGGTCGATACTTTTTGCAGAAGCATTAAGCCCACTTGTCATAGAGCACGGCTTATATATTCTATATGCAAGTTTGTTTCAAGAAGTACTGCTCTAATACAATTTTTATTAAGGCTATAGAAAATATTTAAGCCGGTGAAAAAAAAAAAGAAATCCACTGACAAAGCCAATGTTGCCTGGGATATAATACAAGACAAAGTCACGAGAGAATGTAAATCTAAGGTCAGACTTTCTGTGCTGCCCATCTCATATTTGATCGTCATCGTTTGTGCAAAAATTATGATTTTTGTCCTAAAAGTAAATACATTCAAACACAAAAATAGCGCCCAAAAATTTTGATAATATATGACGTGTTTATAGGGTTATCCAATTTGAAAGGTATCGAAATAAATAGCGCCCAGGAAATTTAAGTTCTAAGTTCTAAGTTCTCGTCCCGGCCACATTTGTAAATTCTCCGGGTCGGATCGGATCTTAGAAACCCCCTTTAGGAGCAGGAAAAATAAGGTAACCCATGCTCTTGGAAAAAAGGGGTTTGATGCATTTTCAAACAGTACCGTCGAAACTTTTCTGCTATTGGTCAATTTTCAGCATTTAAAAGAACAAGTCTGACCGAAGATTCAGCCGGTTAGCTCTTTACCAAACGACAAAATTTTAGTCTGGTCCAAATTGAAAGCTAGTGCAGACGACAATTTTAATGTGGCTCAAATAGTGCATTTTTTTTTTTTGACAGGAAAGAAAACATTGTGGGGAAAGAAGAATTTTCTTCTTTTCCCACAATGTTTTCAAAAGGCTTTCTTTCTCAGGGTCGTTAACAGTCGGGATTGTGTGGTAAAGAGTTCATTAACAGATAAAATGGATTTTATGGCTATATAATTATGTCATCACTTGCTTTATATAATGTATTACGGAGATGCCTTAAGCCCTCTTTTGCCAGAACATGTCCCCAACTTTCCTTAATGACGATTAAAAATATTTATTGTAAAAAATGTGGTATTGAGCCTCTCCTGGTCAGAGCCGAGAATTCTTGGACACACTGCACATTTTTTTTTTTGTTTTTTTGATTGATTGATTGATTGTATGTTGTTTAAAGTCGTTTTCAATATTATTTCAGTTATATCGCGGCGGCCAGGGCACCTATACATGCTTTTCTGGAGTTTCGTTTAACAGTACTTCGCACAATATTCTTTCCAAGCCACTGGCAGCTTTTCCAGATAACAATCGTCAAAACACAATGGTCAGCGGTGTGAAAGGAATGAATCCTGTCGCAATGACTATCATCAATCCTCGGAAAGAAATTGGCCAAGCTGGGAATCGAACCAGCGACCTCCTGTTCTAAAGTCCTGTACTCTACCGACTGAGCTACCGGGGCTCGGCTTTCCTATGTGGTCCAAAACTTCTTTGGGTGTTTCTAAATGGCTTTATTCTTATCGCCCATGATTTTCTCTTTAATACAAATGCCTTAAAGAAACAACGCCCAGGAAATTTAGAAGAAATGTGAAAAGATTCATTTAGGAAACCATATCAAGTCAAGTTCGATCCGGTTATTAAGTCCGAACCGGTGAATTTACCCACCCGCCACAGCCAGACTAGATGCTAGTCTTGGAATTTTAGAATTCGAATAATATTTACACTGGTTGTTAGATCCAGCCACCATGATTTTTTGATGTACAAAATACCTTATCGAACCCTTTAATAATCGAGTCCATATGTTTACGACCCTGAGGTAAATGCCTTTTAAATCATTATAGAAAATGGAGAAAATGCTGGTTACCAGCATTTTTTTTTCCCGTTTTCCACTATTTTTTCTGCTCTTAGACAGATAGGGAGAATTATAATTTATCTCGTCTGCAAATGCTTTGAATTTGGACAAGTATAAAATTTTCTCGCGTTGCAAAGGGTTAAAGTTTTTCAAGGTTATAAAGGAGAAAGAATTTTCAAGTTGCCAAACAGAGAGTGTTTGTTGATGGTAAATGTCTAAAGCGGAACTTGAACAATTTACACCTGGTTAGCTGATGCAACATGCCAGGTACACCGTAAAATGGCAAAATTTAGTGTACAGCTTTCAAGTATTGGTTACCAATAACACTGTATTTCTGGTCCTACATGCTATGAAGATATACTTACATAAAAATTTACTAATGTGAGAGATTTATTTTATTGAAAACAGAACGTGTAAACACTCCCTTGCAGTCCCTTAGATTTGTACTTACATATATACACATTAAGGCTATATCAAAGAACCTCTGTGTATGACCCAAGGCTAATAACACTGTTTTGGAAAAATCATTTTTCCCCTCCCCCTTCCGGTTAACCCTTTATCAAACGAAAACTTTACAACCTACAAAATTCGAAGTATTTGCAGACGACAATCTCAGTCGAGCTCATAAGATAATTTTGTTCTTTAAATTGTAGAAAAAAAATGCTGCTTACAAGCATTGCCTACTTTTCCAACAATGTGTTCTAAAGCCTTCTTTCTCAGAGTCGTTAAAACTTGGGATTATGTGATGATCGGTTACCAGAGAAATGCGCAAGGCCGTGATATATTATTATATTTTGGAGTATTTATCAGTGTTAAACAAAAAAATCTAATTCGCAGTTTAAATAAAATTTAAAAGGGGCTCCTTTAAGTACACGATAGTTTATTTTTCTGGTAATTAATGCTTCGTGCAATTTAGAATTGTAAATCTGTCTGAGAGAGAAGTGCAGCAGCAAGTCTGGTTGCTTAGAAGAGTAGTCAGCATTCCTGTCACACACTTTTTGTTTGGATATGTTTAAATCAAGCAATATAATTGAGCCGCGCTCTGTGAAAAGGGGGCTTAATGCATATGCGAAAAGTATCGGCCCAGGTCGTGTACCTCATGAATAAGTCGGTTGTTATTACAAGATATATTTTATTGATCTATAAATATGTGATGACTTGCCTGGTATCGTGGATGGCGGAGATGCATTAAGTCCCCTTTTGCCAGAGCACGGCTCGATTAAAAATTGCATATTTGAGTCATCGAGATGACACCCTACTTTCAGCAGACTAACAAATCTCTCTGGCAGGCATTTTGGCACGCTTCGTATCGCACGTGTTCCTGCTTTTTGGGGTCTCTACTCTTTGCTTTAAACCCAACGCTGTGGTTAATACGCGATCAGGCTTCATAGGAAACCTAAACTTGAACTTAGCGATCTAGGATCTTTGGCATTCGGTCGCCTTGACCGCATTCCTGTAACTTGTGAGCCTCCATATTTTGTCGGAACACAACTCTAGACCTTGTCAGAGAGATCTAGCAAGTTTGAAGTCCCCATATCGTTTACATGCCTTTGTTATTGCTGAGCCACGACTCTTTGTGGGTATCCAAATCAGAGCTCCACATAAGGACGGAGTGATGGTATTCTAAATCCATTATTTCTCTTCCATACCCTATGTTGTGGGTACTCATTTGAATCGTCTCGTTGAGACGATTCTAATGAGTACCCATAACATACAGTTTAGTGCAGAATAATTAATATTTTCAATTTTGAAATCAAAATCACTCCCTCTATCTGAAGCTCTGATCCAACCATGAACTTAATTAGGCACCTCTTCCATCCTTTCGTCTTCGATGTGTTCGTGTTTGTGCTGTTGTTGGGCATTCCATCTTTATCGGACCCCAACGTTGGGCTTTGTGCGCTATCGGACATGTTTGGTACATGTATCGTCTCGTCTGGAATATGTCCCAGATTCTGCGAAGTCGCCCGTCTGTGTCGAAACCCTAGCATGAGAACAGAATTTTACAGTTCGAGCATGTTTGGCTTGACATCGTCACGTATTTCCCAGCCCTTTGAAAGCCTATGATTTAGCTTGATCCAATCATGATCTTAGGTAACGGTTGATCTTTAGCTTCCCCTTATTTAACATGTGCCATTTTAGTTGGCGATAATCCGTTCTTTATCAGCCTAAACTCTCCAGCCTTACTGGCGATCGACCATCTTTTTCACCCTTACATGTGTCCCTGTTATTGGTGATACCTCGCCCTTTGTCGAAACCCGAACTTCCGGTGTTTACGTGACCGACCTTTTTCGGAATCGACTCGTTTTGTATGAACCATTGTTTTCTGTAAGCCTCCTCTCTGTGTCGGAATCCATCCTCCAGCTAAGTAGGGCATCATTTTTTCTTAATCACCTCGTATTTATTAGTTCTCGTGTTTTCTGGACGGTGCTCTTTATCGAAATCCTGTCTGGAGCATAACTGGTGATTGAGTACTTATGGCATCTCATCACCTTGCATGCACCCGTGCTTTTTTTTCGAACTCTAAACTTTGTTGGAATGCAACTTTCAGCATATGTAGTTACAGATCGATAATCGTTCGAATCCTTCGTTTTGTATGAATTCCCACTACTATTTCGTAACAACAGCACATCTTTCAATAAAGAGCCTGGGTTAAAAGCCCGTGTTTTACAGATCAAATTATTGTACTCTTTAACTTTACCCGGCAGGCTTGCATTGAAAAGGTATGTGCCTTAAAAATAATTTTTGTTTTTATTAGTTAGATGGTACAAGAGTTGGGTTTTTACATCATTCACGTATGACGTAACAAAGCCCTAAAACTCTTCGCTTGAGCGAGAATGTAAATGACTGGAGACATGATGACAATAATGGTCATGATTATTTAAGACAACAAATAAGCATAAAGTCATTTCCTTTTACAGAAATTATCTTCTGGTGAAAGTCTATTTTCTAAAGACAATGAATCGTTCTTATTCCCCAGAAAGGCTTCAAAGCACCTATCAATTGCGACCCAAGAAGGCTTCTAGACATTTTATCCGAGTCTTAGGGCGTCAAAGCTTAACTTTACATCGCTGATAAGCTGCTCTTTCTCCATGATAAATGTTACGAGGCGTGAGATTATCGACAAAAAATAATGTCTTTTATAGAAAATGTGCGAGATTTTACAATTCCTTCGACTTAATCCTTTACCAAAAATTCTTGTGTTTTAACGACACTGAGCAAAGTAGGCTTATGAAAACATGGTGGAAAAAAGCGAAAACGCTGGTTACCATCATTTTGTCCCTCTCCCACAGTGTTTTCTATCATGTAAAATACAAATCCAATCAATTGTGCCATATCTAATTTGTACATTCGCTCATGCCATCAATTTTGAAGAGTCCAACATTGTGTTGTCTTGTGAAGGCTTAACCTCCACATAGTGTAATTTTCTTATATCTTGAACTAGACAGCACTTTCTCCTTTTCCCAACCACGTTTTCTACCCTATCGAAAACAGAAATCATCATTATTGCGACATTTAATTTGTCGTCTGCAAATGCTTTCAATTTGGTCCAGTCCAAAATCATATCGTTTGGTAAAGAGTTAAATATAGATAACCAACACGAATTAATATAAAATACGTAAATACAGGTTAATATATTGTTAACCATCAACTAGACAATCCCGACTTTAAACGACCTGAGGAAGAAGTCTTTTGAAAATATTGTGGGAAAAGGAGAAAATGCTGGTAACCAGCATTTTCTCCTTTTCTCACAATATTTTCTATCCTATCAACGGAAATTCCACCAGTTGAGCCACATTTAAATTGTCGTCTGCAAATGCTTTCAATTTGGACAAGTCTACATTTTTGTCGTTTGGTAAAGGGTTCAGAGCCATTTCTCCTAAGGCCGGGTTCCTCAGTGGCTCTGTGGTGGAGTGTAGGACTCATAATCTGGAGGCACAAAGTTCGATTCTGACCCAAAGAATTTGGTTTTTTTTTTGCGGCAAAATTTTCAAAGGCATAAAAAGGCATCTAAAGAAGTGGCTTATAACAATGAATGAAAGAAGAAGAAGAAGAAGAGGAAGAAGAAGAGGAAGAAGAAGAAATGTATGCATTGCAGGTAAAAACGCCGTGGGAAAAAGTCCCTACAAAAATATATATACATGTATATTATGTTTCTTAACCATTTACACACAATCCCAGAGAAAGAAAGCGGATAAAAAAAAAAAATGAGAAAAGGGGAAACTACTGGTGACCAGTATTTCCTCAGATTTTTTTCAGTGCATTCAAAACCAAATTCCATCATTTGAGCCAACTTCGAATTGTTGTCTGTACCAGTCTAAAATATGTGTCATGTGTTCTTGACTTTCTAAAAATAGATTTAGTATGGACTAAAACCCCTAAACCATCCATTGTTCCAGTTGTCTGGTAGAGTTAAACCAAATCTTTGCAATAAACTTAAAAAAAAAAAGAGTGAACGTAATTAATTTGCCACACATTTCTTTCGTCAATCCATTTACCCAACAATGTCTTGTCTCGAAGACCTTACGGGAAGAATGATTTTGAAAATACTTTGGGACCAAAGAGAAAATGCCTACAACCAGAAATTTAGAATCTTCCATTTGTTTCTTACCCTTTAATTTATTTGAGCCACATTTAAGTTGTCGTCTGCGGACACTTTCAATATGGTCGAGCATTCGCAGACTAAACAATTTCCGAGCTGATGGGTTTGGTTTTTTAAATGGTAGAAAACACTATGTGGAAATAAGAAAATGCAATGACTTTTTCCTGGTCCCAAGAACGCTGTTCAAAGTTTAATTCCTCACTTTTGTTAAATCACAGGAAAGTTAGGTGAAGGGATAAGCCAGTTTTCACTTTTAGCCAGCCCTTATCCTGATATTAAAAGTATTCTTTTATCACATAGCCTACCTTGTTTTCAGTGTAATATGCCCATTACGAATTTTCCTATCTTGCACACGTTTGAGATAAATATTGTGTGACGTCAAATATGACGTCATTTTATATACTTCTTTCAGAGAAGTGATTGAGGTTCTATTTATAGAAATTACTACATGTTCATGTATGGTTTTGCATATTCTGACCAACAACCGGCGAGATTTCGTAATATGATAAAAGGAATCTGACTTTCGTTGGCTTTTGAGATGAAGCTAAATTAAACTCCAACTTAATTGCAAACATATGTCTAAACATATATATCACATGCACGGTTCGAATTAACGCTAATTAAACCTACTGCCGTAACAAAAGGTAAATCTTGTACTATTTTTTTTTTTGCGATTAAAATATCTTAAATTGATAACTACCGAAAATCGTTGTCTAAAGTTTGAAAACATTTACCATAGCTCTCAGTCTGTTTGTGCGAGGAGCGTAGACTCCGCTCAGCATGACAGTCTATGGAGTCCGAGTTCGTTCAACACCCTTTTAGCATGAAATTATAACAGAACCCACTAACCCAGTAAGCGTCATGGTTGAAAACATAAGCTATTGTGGGCGGTATAGGTCGAGATCGTGCAGTCTGACCTTCGATCTATACCGTCCACTTCTTTAGTCACGTCTACAATATGAAAAGAAGTTGCCGAGTTTCAGAGAACTGTTTTTAACCCTTCACTCTTTACTAAACGACACAATTTTAGACTGGTTCAAATTGAAAGCATTTGCAGACGACAAAATAAACATGACTGAAAAATTAAAATTTGTTTTGCGAAGGATAGAAAACATTGTGGGGAAAGGAGAAAATGCTGGTTACCAGCATTTTCTCCTTTTCCCACATTGTTTTCAAAAGGCTTCTTCCTCAGGTCGTTAAAAGTCGGGATTGTGTGGTAAAGGGTTAAATAATCGAATAAACCCAGCAGACATTTTCAATCTAGTATAAGACCCGGACAATTGCAATTTCATGGTTGCTATTTGTCTGCAGTGTTATAGCAAAGCGGACAGTGTAGATCACAGATCAGAATGCACGTTTGTGCAGTCTGATCTTAATCTACACAGCCCGCAAAGGCAACTGTAGTTTGGAAAGGCGCTTTAAGGGTTAAGCCTTCGAAATAGATTACGGTTCATAAATATATATCTGGTACTGACAGCCTAAACTTAAACCCCGATTAAGATTTCTAGCTTTCTGTACGCTGCAATAACAATGTCACGGCGGAAAAATGACACTTTTTGAAAAATTAAATCAAGTCGTTTTATCATTTTGCTCTATATGTTCCTGGCCTCGGTCTGTCTGTCTCTATGTCTGTCTGTCTGACTTTTTTGCCTCGATGACTGACAGTTTTTCTGATAGTATCTCAATTATATCCTACTTTCTACTCGAAGGGTAGCTCCGATGTTATTTCTGTGACAGTTTCTCCGAAGACACAACCACATGAAAACATCCCAGCTACTCTCCGGATCAGGGGTGTTCCTTTCCATGGTAACCGTGTATTTCCCAAGTATTATTTACTATTTGGTCAACCTTCTACTTAAAATAATCCTTTACCAAACAGTCAAAAGTGACGATCTTGAGGAAGCAGGCGTTTGAAAAGGAGACTGATATCAACTGATATTGGTTATAATAGAGAAATAGAAACATTTTTTTGGGTGAAGGGGTCTAGTTATTCCTCTTAATTTACCAAGATGCACCTTATGTTATTAATTACCATAAATAATTATAAAGAGTACAAAAAAAGTAATCATCATTATCATCATCATCGTCATCGTCGTCGTCATTGTCATTGTCATCATTTAAGTAAGTTGGTTATTTTGTTCAGAAGGCACCGACACACCTGGCAGTTCAGTTTCTGTGTAGCACGATCTTCGTATACACTATCCGAAAATTAACAGACGTTTCTCCTTGGTTTTCCCAAGATTAAACAGAGATGTCTCCATTTTATCAGAACTTAGAATTGAAACATTCATTTCTCCATGCTTTTTATGTATTTAGTCTTTTATGTATGGTGTTTTAAAATTCCAGGAAGAAATAGTCTTTTGAAAACATTGTGGGAAAAGGACAAAATGCTCGTCAGCAGCATTTTCTCTTTTACCCCAAATGTTTTCTACCCTTCTAAAAATAAACCCTAATATTTCCGCCACACTGCTTTCTGCAAATGATTTGATTTAGGACAAGTCTACACTTTCGTGTACATAGAGATAAGTCCAGGGTCCATATTCACCAACCATTCTTAAGAACATTCTTGATCTTGTTCTTCAAAATTTTCCAAATTTGAAAGTAACACACCTTCTGATTGGCTAAACCATATGGTTTAGCCAATCAGAAGTTGTGTTACTTTCAAACTTGGTAAATCTTGAAGAATAAGTCTAAGAACGTTCTTAAGAATGGTTGGTGAATAGGGACCCAGATCACAGAGGGTACTATCCACTACCTTCTTAGGATAGAGCCTAGCCTGAATCCTAGTCAGATCATTTTTTCCTTTTTTATATTCGGACGTTAGTTTGTCAAAAAGACGTCATTTCTTGACAACGTACCGTCCGAATATATAAAAGGAAAAACTGATCGGACTGGAACCCAGGCTAGACAAAGTCTTGCCTTCTCTTAAAAACCGTATGTTTTGAGTGTACAGTGTAAGGAATCCTTCATGTAATATATAACTTTTTAACGTTTTCCTTTAAAATCAGTTCAAAAGCTGTGCTTACCTACATACTGAAAGTAACTTTTGATATAGGTATAGGACAAAAACCAATTTAAAAAAAGGAGGAAAAAATGTAAAATGGAAAATCTATAGATCTACTATGTCAACAAAATGTGAATATCTTCCTAAATTATTCAATACTAAGTTTTTTTTTCTCCCTTTTACCGATTCTCCTGTAAGTATACATATATTTAGAATATAGCGAATTTTTGATTAATTGTACCCCAAGAAAAAAGTCAATGAAGTGTTTTTGCTTTTCAAGAATAAAGTATTCCACCGTGATATATGGAATGCTTGTAATATATAGCTGATAGTGGTTCCATATTATTAGTACAAAATTACCTCCCGCAGCCGGTTTTTTTTCTCTTGCGGTTGACCACTTTTTTGAAATTATTGTGGCAAAACCAGAATTTTCTATACCTGCTTTTTGCCTCATGTTTTCTCATGTGGTCATGCTTCTGTTTCAGGACGAATTGTGACAGTAAATACGACTGAATAAAATTCTAATATTGTGCCTTCACTAATCAAGTTTGTTTAGTATTTCGTATTGCCTTGAATGGTTTACAACTACGTGGGTGCTGTCAGAAAATCGAAACCATCCTTATGTACAATTTATTGAAAATTTACATTTATATATCATTAAAGACGAAAAGCGCGCCGTTGTAAACGACATTCAATACCATAAGAACATTAGACAGAGTGCAGAAATGGTACGCCAAATTCAGAAATTATCTTTATTGTTGAATTATGTTTGTAATAAAAACACCTACAACGTTAAACATCAAAACAATAGTGGAAAAATAATTGTTCAATTCAAATTGCACGGCGTCACATTTAATGCATTATCTTACAATCTACGAGGGTCACTAGGTATTTTTTTTCTAAAACTCAGGGCAAAAGAAATCGGTCATGTAGAGCGAGAGAGAGGGAAAAAAAAAACATTTCAACCAAATATTTGAAAAATAGAGTAAAGTGTTTCAAGAAATTAGAAAGCAGTTTTTACAAATGTTTCGCATTAATTTCAACTTAATAGCTATAAAATTTAAATATATATATAAGTTTTCTTAACTAATAAAATGAATAGTGGTTCTAAAAAAGAATGTAGAGCAGATAAAACAAGTGAAATGGTGCAAGTTATCAGTTGTTTTTGTTTTTTGATTATTTTGAAATGAATAAATGAAAGCATTAATGTCGGGAATAATTTCTGTATTCAAAGTCTTAAACTTTTCACTATGCCAGTTTCCCGATAAATATATGTATGTAGATTATGCATATCGGTTTTTATCTTTAAATATCATTTTAAAGTTTTAAAAAAAAACTGTTCATTTGTCCTAAAAAGAGCAGCATAACGATAGATTCAGCAAACAAAAAAAAAAACCTCATTAAATTTGACCCCACTTCGAAACGCAAGAATGCAGAGAAAACACTGAAAATATACGATTCAAATACAAATTAGACCTTCTTTGGATAGTAGTCCCCCTACTATAGCTATCATAATTAATTAACAGTATTTTCCTTGTGTTTACTTTTCGCAATAATTCTCACTTTCATCCTTGAGCTGCAAAATAGTAAAAAAGACGTATTTATTTAATTTTAAGACCCTTTAAAACAGAATATCTAACATAATATTGAAGGGTGTTGATCAGGGTACGGCTGCTCGGCTTTTAAAAGCAAACACAAAGTGGACTTATCAGTTTAAGAAAAATGTAGCTGCAGAATCTCATTTGACAGCCAAACAGTTATTCACTTGTTAATTTGAAACGAATACATACTTATGTTTTTGTTTTTGAAGATTTGTGGACAGATAATCTAACTTGGAATGATATTTTCGAAGATCCCATAAATCATAGTCTTGACAATATAAACAAATATATGTACCAGCATTGATAAAAGTAATCTTGCCCCGTCGTCTTGCATGGTTAAAGGTTTTTGCAGTCATCATGGGTTGTCATTATAATTGACTGGCCCGACAACTGCAGTTCAAACAAACTGACAGTAAATGTGAAATATGGTAAGTGAAAGAAACTATTAATTCAGTATAGAATAACTATACATAACGAATCATTGCGTTTATTCTTCACCGAATTATCATAAATTTTTGACATGTGTCAAACGTATCAGTCATTGCCTTCAGATAAAATTTATAAATTTTACATACGGGTGGAAAAGCAGCGACAAGGCAGACGCACAAATATGGACAGTGAAAATCGAACATGTTTGTGTTGTTTCATTATGACACGCTGTGTTGAGGACGACGTTCATACCTTTTTTCAGTTTCAATTTGAATATATTAAAAGCATTTACGAATCCTTGTATAAATGATAAAATGAACGCTGTAATTGAAGAGCTTTTAACCAATTATTGAAAAGGGAAAATTCTATTAAAATGGAACTTATTGACCGTAAAAATTAACTAAAAAACAAGGCGACACATTCAATTTTTTGTTTTATGCTGTATTATAGGCCAATAGCCCTTGTTTTATTGGACAAAATCGCTTATTGTAAAAGTATCTCTGTTTATAAAAAAGCAAAAACGATAGCGACAATTGCTTGGTAATAATAAGTTTGTGGAACAGAACGATATGTACTTGGAGAAATAATCATTTGATATTAGTTTTCACTTCTATAGATATATTCATATAGTTCTAAATATTTCCAAATTATATTTTACGTTGAATATATTGTGCAAAATGCTTGATCAATGAATTGTTCGGTTTTGTTTAAACTTAAAATGAAGAAGAAAACTATCATCATCAGCATTCTGTGTATGTATTTTCTTTCATAAAACTTTACAGAGACTATTTATAAACTTAGGAATGATGAATGCAACATTAATTCAAAGGATAAATATTGTATTTTGTTTTACTATTTTAACTACTATTGGCCAAGAGCCAAAATGTTACAGAAGATAGTCCTGCATATGATATATATAATATATAATTATTCTGACACATGTGTATATATATGCCAGTGTATGCCAGTATCTAACGCTTGTTTTTAAGATATTACATATTATTCAATATCCCTTGTGACTCGACCTCTGATGTACTGCGCGAAGAGGGTATACAAAGATCAGGCTGCACAGTTAGCACCTTAATTCATGTTCCTGAGTATTTAATAACCTCGAGACAGAAGGCAATTGAAATCATTGTTGGAAAAAGAGAAAATGCTGGTAACAAGCGATTTCTCATTTCCGAAAATGTTTTCTAACCTATCAGAGAATTTGACCTACATGTAATTTCGTGTCAATTGCGAATTTATCATTCTGTTCATGCTTTCAATTTTTAAACTTCTAAAATTTGTCATTTGGGAAATGGTAAACTATTTTATCTATGTGTGCAGACCATGTTAGAGTAAAAAGTTGGTAACCAAAAGTATTTGTTGCCTTTTTTAATTTTTCCATGGCATCTGAATAAAAGCTTACACATGGAAGCTGTAAAGGAAATCTGTTATGTCCATAATTACTTGACAGAATCATTGGCTTTTAACAGATTTTTTCACCATTCTAAATGAAATTGGTCAAAGTATTCTCCAATTTTTCTTGGAACTGATTTCAATAATAAAGTTAGGTCAAAATCACCTGATATCACATATGGGTACTAAAATTTACACCTGTTTTATTGAAATAAAATGGAAGGGAAAATACAGATTCACCCATGCTGAAACCACACCTGTCATATGAGTATCATTATCACTAAAATGTTACAAAAAAAAAAAAAGAGATACATTTTCATTCAGTGGAGAGGCTTCTTTGCCTTCATAAATATGTAATACCAACAAAAGCAATCAAAAAGAATTTGTAAGATTTTTTTTTTTGTTCGCGAATAATTTTACTAAACACTATATCTGATGTCACCCGAGTTAAACCCGTAACCAAACAACACCGAATTTAAACGACCTTGAGGATGAAGTCTTTTAAAAACATTGTGGAAAAAAAAGAAAATGTTGGAAACCAGCATTTTCTCCTTTTCCCCAATATTTTCTATCCTTTCTGGGACGAATCATATCATCTGTGCCAAATTTAATGTGTCGTCTGCTAATGCTTTCAATTTGAAGCAGCCTAAAATTTTTATCGTTTTCTAAGTAGTTAAATATATACATGTTTTTTTTTTCTTTTAGTGTTTTGTTTTTGGCACGTTACAAGTTTGCTCTGGGTCATTAACAAGATTAATTATTCACACAAAATAAAGCGTGATATATCTATATACCTTAAATAAGTCTGAAAATCCCGTCGTTCGTCGAACGGATATAAAAACGGAAGTCATTCACGAAAGATAGACAAAAGTTTACAATTGAATAAATTCTCGAATTTGAGACAAAATGTGTATATATTATTAGTATGCAAATGTGTTTCGTCTAGACATTATTTTTATATGAAGTTAACTTGTACTTTTCATTGCCCAGGTACACATTTGCATTTTAACGCTACTGTTGCGTCCCGGACAGTTTATAACCTTTTAATCGCAGTATTGAGTATTGTTTCGAATTTAGAAAAAAATATATGAGACATGCTCTGTGAAAAGGCGGCTTTTGCCAGAGCATGACTGATATGTACATACGAGTATTTCGTTTACGAATGTGGGTTTAGTCATGATTTTTTTCCCGCTATAAAAGTTACTTTTTATGTCGTATTTTGACAGCACGCATGCATTACCCCTATGGTTGATAAGTACTCAAAAGTTGAATTGTTTTAGTTGCAAGGTTAGAAACGAATGTAATTTCTAATTTGTAATAAAAATATATCTACATACTACAGGATTCAAACGGGGTGTCGCATTGACATTTTGTGTTTTTTTGCAAGAACGGTTTGTGTTTTATTGATGTCTGTTTACGTAGGTGTATTATGACACAAATGCAAGCGTCTATAACAGTCCATAACGTTTTAGTGGCGAGTTGGGAATGAAATCTGGGTTCGAATTTGAGACTGAATAGGTACACAGTATTATTTACAAATGTGTGTTTGGGCTTGAATATGTGTTTTTCATGACAGTTATCCATACTTACTTCGCATAATTGTGCAAAATTGAAACCGATGTTCGTAAGTATAGCAAACAATTGCACGTTTTTTAGTTGCAGGCTTGGATCTTGTATAGTTTCGAATTGGAGATAAAATGGTCTAGACATTTTTTTTGCATGAAAGTTCATTTTTATTGACTTATGGTAGACAATAATGTTGTTAACCCCTGTATCAAACTCAGACATGTGTAACTGACTTACCAATTATTATCCAGTTCTTGTGAAAACCTGTAATTCTTCTTCTGAACGTTTGACATTTAGCGGACAACAGAATATTTTCGTTTTGTTGTTTAATTTATTTCAAACGTCAAACCGATATCAAGTACACGCTCATTCCTTATTAAATTGATGTAGGGACTACTCTTTTAGCAAAGATAGAAACACATAATCGATGGTGCATGGACAAATCATATGTCTTTAAACAGGCAGTTTATTCTTTTGCGTCAAAGTTTTCAACTGTTTTCTTCGCCAGGTTGTAAAAACAGAGGGGGGGGGGGGGGGGAATTCGATCGTACATGGAGAAAGTAAACGTCTAAAGAAACTTGAAGACCCAAAATATCGCAACATCTAACCTTTCTCACCAAACCATCTAAAAAGATATCGGACGATGTGGTTCCCAAACTTAATTGTAGGTTCTGTGCAATCTGATCTTAAGCTTCATTGTGTGGTGGAAAAATAATCGCCTTTATAAAGTGACAGAACTGTTGACCAAAAAATAAAAACAATCAAAATTTTATTTTTCTGTCCTTATTTTTGCATCAATCTGTTGTTTAAATCATAAATGACTTTTGCTGGTCTTGTCGGCACAAATTAGCATTAACGTCTTAAGACTTCTACATATATATTGCTATCATTACTTAATCCTTTCCCAAACGACAAATTTTGGACTGGTCCAAATTGAAAGAGTTTGCAGACGACAATTTTAAATTTTATGAAAATGGCAGAAAGTTCTCAAAAAGGGTAGAAAACACTGTGGGAAAAGGAGAAATTGCTAGTTACGAGCAATTTCTCCTTTTCCCACAGTGTTTTCAAAAGACTTGTACTGCAGACACGTGAAAACCAGGGCTTGTTTGGGAAAGGGTTAATCAGTATAAATATACCAGTATTCAAAACGTGTACCACTAAAAACAATGACATCAGATCAGCAAAAATTAGCATGCATGTATTTACTGCATTTATTTACATTTATATTAGATGCGAAGATTAATACGGATGTCGTTTTGTCAGCAAAGTTAAAAAAATATAAATTCAAAAATTCATTTTAATCACCATTAATTTAGTAAAAAGCAGAAATACGAGTATTCAAAATATTTATGAATTAACGTTTTGCTATCTTTTTGTCCGAGGAATGAATCTGAAATGAAGAAGCAAGTAAACTTGAGGCTGCAAAAGGTTCAAACCTCCTTAATCTGATTTGTAGAGACGGCTTTGCAATCATCCTTGTGAAATATGGATTCTCAACTTTAGAAATGAGGAGATCTGCAGCCTGTGGACTTTTGGTCTGCAACACAATGTATAACCAAGTAGGGCGTTTTGGGGTATGTTTCTGTTTGTTTATCTCTGATATTCCCATGCATTCTGTAAATGCGTTTGTTAATTTTACAAAGACAACTCACTTTTTTCATTTTCTTTTTTCACATTCATCACAAAGTTTAGAATTTGTAAAATTTATGTCTTTAAGAAGCTCTTTCTGACGGAATTTTCAAAAAGGAAAAAAGCCGTCACATAATGAACGTTAACCCTGCTTAGGAAACTTAATCATTATTCATTGTTGATGAATATGATAAACCATCAACACCCAACTGGAGAGTGCAGACAAAGATTAGACTGCACGGACTGCATGGATGTGAGGGCTGATCTTGGTCTACACTCCTCGCAAGACATATTATAAGTCACGTTTTGTAGGATCAGTGAGAGTTGACATACCGAAGTTTTTTTTTTTAAATGTTATATATATTAAATTTCATGTAGAACAAAGGCACGGAAAGTGAGAAAAAAACATTTTTCCCTTTAAATACAATTAACCTGCCTGCATTTGCATTCTGTTTCTTCGAAAAATGCATGCATTTAATAAATGAAAAATAATGAAATTGCAAATTCAAGTACAAGGATCGTACTAAGCCGATAGAAACGCTAGATTAGCTGCGTCGTAACAGCAAGGGTTCTTACTGTAAGCCGAACCATTTTCTTGCTATAAAGTAGAATGTCCTTTTTATTTTAACTTTCAAATTCATTAATACTAAAACTAAAAATTACCTGTACAGTCCGTAAACTCGAGCCTTTTCTCTTATTTCAACTAGAAAACGTTGAACTTAAAAGGAGCGTCACTATGGAGCGAAATTCAACATGGCCGCCATCGTGCTGGTTGCATTTATCTAAGGGAGGTAACTGGGCGTTTAAACTTTGTAATAAGAAATGTGCAGCGAATTAACTAGGTGTTGATAAATGTTTAGAAATGTTAATTTTGTGTAACATTTCCTTAACAGCCTGTCTAATCTTGCAGATCAATACATGCGATATGTTATTTGACTGTGGAGAAAATCTTATTTACATTATATGATAATTTATTTCAAAATCAATATAATTTCTTGCGCGCTTACGTATGTTTATATATGCACCGCTAATATATTCGGAGAACGCTATTTCGTTTCAAAAGAATCAAGAACAAGCATTGCTTGCGTATCCATAGCAACACAGTCTGATTTACATCAAATTTGCAGTTATACGTTTCTGTCTTTGCATTGCCGGGATGTACAATTTTCTCCGATTTGAAATTTCCGACAAGATCTGTGTTCCCCCATTGAACATTGCAATTTCCGAAAAGGCAGATAGGTTTCGATAAGGTAGACTTTATTCTTGACATTAATACTGTATCACTAGAAAACTTTGGAACAAAACTCTATGACCCAGTACAAAGTACACCTATATTTTAATGACCCTGAAGAAAAATGCTTCCAAAACATTGCGGGAAAATGGAGGAAATGCTGCTTCCCAAATATTTTTTACCCTTTTATTTTTGAAGCCAAATACAATAATTTGAGACAAATTTAATTTGTCCTCAGCATATACTACTAAAACTTTGGACCAGTCTAACATGTTGTCCTCTAATAAAGGGTATACCAACCTTTTTTTCACTTTTCACGTTTTAGAAACCTATCTACGCATTGTATTGATATAAAGGGGTCGGAACAAAAGTAAAAATAAACCCAAAATAAATCGGTTTTTTGACAAATATTCAAAATATTTAAACATAACCTCATTTGCAGTATATCCCTTTACCACACTATTCCATGTTCTAATGATCTTGACGGAAAAGGCTTTTTTGAAAACATTGTGGGAAAAGGTGAAAATGCTAGAAACCAGCATTTCCTCCTTTTCCTACAATGTATTTTACTCTTTCCGATATATTTTTCGCCATTGGAAGCACATTTATTTTGTAGTTTGCAATACTGGAAATAAGATGGTGTTTAATTCAGATTTTATAAATTTGATCCCGCATAAGTTATACATATTTTGAACACTTCAACAAAAGAATATATTTCCTTTCGGTTTGTTTTACTTTATTACGACTTTTTATATCCCTCGGTACAGTCAGTAGTCCGCTTTCTAAATCGCATGACTATGTTGACACGAACTTCTACATGCATTAACTTTATATTGACTGTGTTAACATAAACTACGAAAAACTTTAACTTTACTTCGTGGAATTGGACTAGGGTACAAAGTTGAAAATGCAGTACAAACTTCAAGACCGATATCACTATGCACGTTCTACGCTACATACTCTGGATCTGCATTGTCCATAAGGCATCTGGGTCTGTGTTCACCAACAAATCTTGAGAACATTCCTATATAATTAATATAGATTTAGAAAGTAACACAACTTCTGATTGGCTAAAGCATTTGGTTTAGCCAATCAGAAGTCGTGTAATTTTCAAATTTAGAAAATTCTTGACTAAAATTAAAATGTTCCTAAGAATGGTTGGTGAATTCGGACCCTGATGTTGCTGTTCCCAAACTTCAAATCTTTATCACACAACAACAGTGCCAAACTGAAAGCAATTGCATACGACAAGGTGATTTGAAATGAATGAATGTGTCTTTTTGACAAGCTAGAAAATTTTCTGGTGACCAGTATTATGTAAGCTTTCATATAATAATTTCAAAAGTTTTCTCTTTCCCAGAGGGTCGTTAAAACATGGGATTGTTTGGTTCAGACTTAAATTTAAATAAAGTACACATTTTTCAATGTTATATCGCAACACAGTCTGATGTTCAATGTAATGTAATAAAACTTGATTTATTTCTCACTTAAAATATTACTTAACTTTCTACCAGACGTCAAAATTTTGGACGTTTCCAAATTGAAAGCGTTTGCAGACGACAAAATAAATGTGACTCAAAAACTGAAATTTCTTTTGGGAAAGGTAGAAAACATCGTGGGAAAAGGAGAAAATGCTGGTTACAAGCATTTTCTCCTTTTGCACTATGTTTTCAAAAAGCTTCTTCCCAGGGTCGTTAAAAGTCGGGATTGTGTGGCATAGGGTTAACTCTTTACCAGACGTCAAAATTTCAGATCCGTCCAAATTGAAACTGTTTGCACACAAACAATTGAATGTTGCCCAAATATTGTAATTTGTCTTTGAAAGTACAGAAACGTTATGCAAAAAGGAGAAAATGCTGGTAACATTTTCTCTTTTTCCCCAAAACGTTTTCAAAAACATTCCTCTTCTTGAAATCACGTTATTGCAAGGTTAAAAAGTAATACAATTGGAAACACAGCATGCGACGTTTTTTGTTTTGCCACAGTCCACTTTTGAAAGCACTATCGCAAAAGATGAAATCGTCAGAAACAAATTCCCTTTTGTTTCAAAATGTTCAACGTATTACCTGAATCAAAATGTAACTGATGTTGATTATCATTATTTTACCAGAACATTTTTACAGTCATCTGTCCCACATATGTTTTAGAAGATAATTATTTGTTATAACATGGATGATTAGATGAAACAAAATCTGTTTTAATGCCCTAGATCGTATAGCATTATGCTGTTATTATATTGAAAATTTAGACATCGTGGTGATATTCCTAGAAGCTGTCCTCGAAATTATAAATAAATAAATAATCAATTAGAAAAAAAAAAAAAAAAAACTAAAACGAAAGGAGTAAAAAGATGACGAGTAAGAACATGAAGAAACTAAATAGATTAAATCAAATGGATATAAAAGAATAACTGGATGAATAAATTTATGATAAATAAATAAATAAATAAAGCGAGGGAAACAATAAATAAATTATGATAGATTATGAATGAATGAATGAATGAATGAATGAATGAAGTAACAAACAGACGAATGAATGAATAATTACTTGATTAATGAAAAAACGAATGCATATGACATTTATTTTAAATTATTAAAGATTAGTCACATTTTTTCAACTGGTTTCAATATTTTTGTTACTGATATTTATCTATGTAATGTTTAGTATATTGAACCGGATTATATAGGATAATTTGATAAATGACATGTAACTGCTTAGCTGAAATAAACCTATCTGATCTTTACTTTCTAGTTACTTATTATGTATAGTAAACCCCAAGGTTTCTACATTCGTCTGAAAGCAATTTGCTGGACAATATAATTCAAGAACATGTTGCACAGACCATCCATCATGGATCTACGGTTCCCGAGACGGCAAGATTTATTTTGCAAAAATAACTTTAAAATCGCAATATGGGGTTTTTTTAAGTGCCTGATAATTTCATTTATTTTATTTCGAAGCAAAAAAGTTTATATCAAATAATTCAAACAACTTTACTTTAACCCTTAAACTGCTAAGCGAGACTCGCTGACCTTTTGCGGAGAGTGTAAATCAAGATCAGATTAAAACAATACAATACTTTATTTGCCATAAATGTACACATAAGTACAAAAGCAAGATGACAAGCTAATTAAACAAAACGCATGGTGAAAAAATGTACACAGTGTCATGAAGCTCTGTAGTATAATAATTTGACAAATTAACTGCTCTTAAGTGCATTTTTATTTTCTTTTTAAGTCAGCATTATAGAGATACTTAGATATATTTAAAATGGTTCTTTTATTTTCTGTTGTCATAAACAGAACCTGCAGTCTCATCTTGGATCTACACTGTTCGATAAGGAGATATTTTTTCTCCTAGAAATAAGTTTGAAATAATATTATTCGGGTTTTTACCTGCCGATTAAAAGTTTCATTTAACTTATTTAGCATGATAAGGGTTTCAGGCCATTTAGCGACCAATTGAGCAAAAAGTTCTGTGCATAAACATACAGGTAAATTTCATTCTTACCAATTTATTTTATGGCGATTATCGTTAATCTGAGACGATCTGCTAAAGTACTATTAGTCAAAGTTTCAGTCACTGGCAGAAAAATTAATGAACCGTGCTCTGTGAAAAGGGGGAGGCTTAATGCATCTGCGAAAAGTATTGACCCAGGTCGGCCTGCGCAGTACGCGCAGGCTGACCTGTGCCAAAACTTTTCGCTATTTGTCAATAATTTTCTGTATGTCCAAGAACCAAGTCCATGGTTAAGTCGGTAGTTAAAAAAGTGGATCCATGATATTGTGATGGCTTGCTTCATATAATGCATCGCGGACATGCAGTAAACCCCCTTTTGCCAGAAAATGGCTCAAATATTAAAATTGGAATTAATATTGCCAACGTTTATGGTCAAAATGAAATATACCTATACTACATACACAGAACATTTTACTTTTGGCCGCTATAGGACCTCTAAGTTTTGTAAAAATATTTAAAGACTTGAAGTACATTTGTCTCTATATTTTGCTTGAATCAAGTAAAATTTTATTCAATTCTTTACAAAGCGACAAAATTTTAGACTGGTCCAGATGACAATTTAGATGTGGCTCAAATAATGGAATTTGTTTTTGATAGGGTAGAAAACATTGTGTGAAAAGGAGAAAATGCTGGTTACCAGCATTTTCTCCTTTTCCCACATTGTTTTAAAAAGGCTTCTTTCTCAGGGTGGTTAAAACTCGGGATTGTGGGGTAAAGGGTTAATATACGTGTAGTATTTTTTAATAACCCATAGGCTACTAAGCGCGATTCACTGACCTTTTGCGGACAGAGTAGATCAAGATTAGACTGTACAAAACGTGCAATCTGATAGTCCGATCTTGGATCTACACTGTCCGATAAGGAGATTTAAAAATAAATAAAAAAAAAAAAAAAAAAAAAAAAATAAATAAATAAAAATAATAATAAATTTGGAAAAGCATTATTCGGGTTTTTGCTATCAGCTTGAAAGTTTCATTTCACCTATTTAGCAGTAAGGGTTAATATCTACAACTATGTACTTGTCATTCAATGAATATTAGTGAGTTTTTTTTGTCCTCTTTTCTTTTTAAATTTTCTTCACAATAACGCCTAAAGATGAAATTTAAGAAGTTTCTTAAATAAAATCTCAGGAACAGTTATTACGTTTTTGTTTTTGTCTCTGATGAAATGAATTACAATCCTTAACTTATAGGGCAACACCATAAAAATACAATTTTTCTTTATGACCGTGAAGTTCCCAGCTTTCAAACAAAAAAAAAAAAAACTTACAAAAAAAAAAAAACAGTGTGTGACAAGGAGTATGTGTATGTTAGACCTAATTGCTCTCTTTCCTTCAATGTTTCTTTCGCTAAAACTTTGTGACAAAAGGGGCGTGTACTTGTTGTCCGAGCAGTTCTCACCGCGCGCCACAGTCTTACGGCTCTTTCACAACAGTTACAGAAATGCTTTTGCGGCAAGTGGAGATCAAAATAAGACAGCACAAAACGTCCCAGAGCATAGGTCAATTATCTTTCCATTTTTCTTGAAACATATTTGCAACAGCCGACTTTGAACTTCGAAAATATCTTTGTGTTATACTGTCTCACAACAAAATTATAGATTTTAAACATTTTCGTTGTGAAACGCAAATTTTCACATTTTTTCAGTTCTTAGATTAGACGGGAAGAGAACCAGTGGTATGAGTTTAGAAAAATAATAGCGGAGTATGTAGATCGAAAACTAGTCTGGAGGTTCTGTGCTGTATGATCTGGTTTAATTTTTTACATGTAGACAAAAATTGATTTTAACCTATTACCACACGATCCCGAGTTTTAGCGACTCTAAGACAATAAACTTTCGAAAACATAGTAGGAAAAGGAGAAAATTTTGGTAACCAGCATTTTCTCCTTTTCCCACAATGTTTTCTAACCTTTCAAATCAATCCAATTATTTCTTTACTTGTCGTCTGCAAATGCTTTGAATTTGGACTAGTCTAAAATATTGTGGTAAAGAGTGAAATTAATAGCGTTTGCAGACGACACGTTAGCTATGGCGCAAATGATCGAACATCTCTCTGCAAAGGTAGATAAACATTGTGGGAAAAAGAGAAAATGCTGGTAACTAGCATTTTCTCCTTTTCCCACAATGCTTTGAAAGCCTGGGGTACAGTGTTCGGTAATCTTTTTAACCCTTTATCACAAATTCCGAGTTTTGACGAGTTTTGACGACTCTAAAGAACAAGGCTTTTGAAAACATTGTGGGAAATGGAGAAAATGCTGGTAACCAGCATTTTCTCTCTTTTCCCACAATGTTTTCTACCCTATATAACACAGAAATAATTATTTCGGCTACTTTCATTTTGTCGTCTGCAAATGCTTTCAATTTGGTTGAGTGCAAAATTCTGTCGCTTGGAAAACAATTAACTATCATGTCGCCCATAGTGGTGATAGAGGCTTAAGGGCTTAAGAAGCTTAAGATTATCGGATATGATTATAGTTTGTGGTTAATCTATAAAGATGTTGATGGGATTACCAAACCTTGTTTTGTTTGCATCGTGAAGGCATAGCCCACAAAACCGCAGAGTTATTTTAATAATTTTTGGGGGCAATGAATCGTTTAGAATAACAATAATAGATAAATGGTAATGATAAAAAGGAACAGACGTATTATTTTCGATCCTGCAGACGAAAGATACTTTTTTGGGTAGTCAAAATTTTCAAGCTATAGTAATAAAAGCTAGCTTACTAAAATGCGAGGGAGACCAAGAAATTTCAGTTGAATTACCGGTATATCGCCCGCAACACGCGACATGAGACCTTCGGACCTTTGCGTAAAGTGTCGTCCCGGATTAGCCTGCGCAGTCCGCGCAGGCTAATCCGAGACGGCACTTTACGACTATATATGATTTTTTTATACAGTAGACTTTTGTGGAACAGAAAATCGAACAAAAACGGGAAGTGTTGTCTCGGATTAGTTACAGACTGCATAAGCTGATCTGGAACGACACACTTTTACGCATATATCCGAAGGCCCCCCTTTTCGTGTATTGCACGCCATGTCGGAGCTATATGGGTTTCTTTTCGAAGAAATGGTTGTGTGTCAGCATGCTATATTTTTCATATTTACTATAAGGTGACACTGGTTCTTCAAACTAAGTACGGGTACCTACCGTCATAAAATCTAAACGCTCCATATCAATTAACCCTTATCCTGCTAAATAAAAGAAATGAAACTTTTAAGCCGATAGTAAAATCCCAAATTGTCCTATTTCAAAGATGTTTTTGGAGGAAAAATATATCCCTATCGGACAGTGTAGATCCAAGATCAGACTGCACGTTGTGTGCAGTCTGATCTTGATCTACGCTGTCCGCAAAAGGTCAGTGAGTCGTGCTTAGCAGCCTAAGGGTCAAAAGGTCATGATGTTAAAGGTCAGGATCAAAGTAACCTACAACAAGCTTCAGTACGTTTGAAAAATAGAGTTTTTTTTTTTTACAGTTACTCTATGTAAACGACATACTTAAGCAAGTCAAAAATTAAAAGAACTTGCAGGAGACAAATAATACGTAGCTCAATTTGTGAATTTCGTCTGTGAAAAAAAAAAAAATCATTGTGGGAAAGGAAGAAAAAGCCGGTTACCAGCATTTCCCGTTTTCCCCGATTTTTTTCCCTAAATCTCTCTCCCCCAGGGTCGTTTGCCTGTCCGGATAGCTCAATGGTTAGCGTATTCGACTCGTGACCTGATGGTTGCGAGTTCGATACTCGGTGGAGGCAAACTTTCTTTCCAGCCATTTTTCGCTTCTCACCTCTGACACATGTGAGAAAAGTAGTCAGTGACTTGGAAAGAAAATTGAGTCAGTACTGGTGTAAGAAAGCCAGGAAACATATGCGTAGGTGCACTGACAGCCGTGATATGAAATAAGCTGTTAAAACGGCGTTAACCCTTTACCAGGCGACAAAATTTTAGCCTTGTCCAAACTGAAAGCATTTGCAGACGACAATTTCAATGTGGCTCAAATGGTGCAATTTTTTGTTGATAGGGTAGAAAACATTGTGGGAAAAGGAGAAAATGCTGGTTACCAGCATTTTCTCCTTTTCCCACAATATTTTCAAAAGGCTTCTTTCCCAGGGGCGTTAGAAGGCGGCATTGTACGGGAAAGGGTTAAATTCCAATACAATCAATCAATCAAGGGTCGTTAAAACACAGGTTTGGTAAACCATTCCTACCCACCATCCAAATTGTATTTATAGTCAACCAATGCATGAACATTTCAGTCGAGCTCTGGTTACTTACTGGTACCCCTTATCCTGCTAGACAAGTTAAATAAAACTTTCAAGCCGATAGTAAAAACCCGAATAATGTTATTTGAAACTTATGTTATAGAGAAAAATATTTCCTTATCGGGGAATGTAGATCCAAGATCAGACTGCACGTTTTGTGCAGTCTGATCTTGATCAACACTGTCCGCAAAAAGTCTTTGAGTCGATCTTAGCGGCTTAAAGGTTTACGTGAAGGGCTGAGAAAAGTTGAATTGAATTGTAAATTTAAGCAAATTAGATCAGAACCAACTGAATTTGCCTACCATTGTTTTCCAGTTTATAATTAAAAGTCACCCAGTCGAAATTACGCTTTATGTTGGAAATCAGCAATTACATATATTTCAGAAATTCTTCCACGGAATGGAAAACAAATCAAAGGAATTAAACATTGCTATGTTCCTTAAAGGAAAAAAAAAATGTAGGAGTTGAAATACATTTTAATTTAAATCATACCATTTAAAAGTATAGAAAATATACCATTTTAAGGTATAGAAAATACATGTATTGAAAAGATGACAATGTGTTATTGTGTGGTCGGTAGATAAATGAATTTCAAAATCAGGTAAAAAGTAAACAAAAGAAAAAAGTGACCCGACAACTTTTAACCTAGTTTTGAAATTAATTTCTCTGCTAGGGACTAACACTTGGACCGACTGTACAATAGCAGATTGTCATCTTCACAATAATTTCCATACCTTTAAATGGCATGATTTAAATTCAAAATATATTTTAACACCTGCTTTGTTTACTTTTGTCAACTACTGTTACTTTAATAAATCACTGTTGAGTCAAAGCTTTTAAGTTTCAGACAAAAAAGACCCTAGGCAGAAGTATGCCCTCAAAGACAAAATCTGGCTTCGTATTTAACAGTCATTCCTACGAACATTTTATGTCTATTTCTCAAGAATTTTATTATTTTGAAAATATTGCAGCTTCTGATTTACAAAAGCAATTGGTTTAGCCAATCACGAATTGTGTTACTCTCTAAATCTAGAATCAAACTTAGAATGAAATTAAAAGTTGTTAGTGAACTGGGACTCTGAACACGCACTCGGAGAAAAAAGCTCAGACGGCAAGATGCACTTTGCACCCCCTTTCCTTTTTTTTTAACACGAGTACCATGATAGATGTATGATGCAAATCTATCTAGCTTAAAAAGATTTTCAGTAAAAATTGAAATGAATTTATCATTAAATTAACTCCTATCCTGCTAAATAAGTTAAACAAAACTTTTTAGCCGATAGTGAAAAATCCGAATAATGCCATTTCAAAGTTATTTTTTGGAGAAAAATATTTCCTTATCGGACAGCGTAGATCAAAGATCAGACTGCACGTTCTGTGCAGTCTGATCTTGATCTACACTGTCCGCAAAAGGTCAGTGAGTCGTGCTTTAGCAGCTTAAGAGTTCAGTAAGCCGATAGCTGGACAAAGGTCAGGATATAGAAAGACACTAGTAAGTCGATACTTCAGAGTTAGTGCCAGAGTTTTGCAAAGACTAGTTGGGAAGTCACGTGACCAATTAACACGCTTCGATTACTAGGATTCCTATTTAAATTAGTATGATGACGTCACATCTGATGTTATAAAGATAGACAAAGTTACTGATTGCAGAAAGACCATCCTGTTACCAAAAAGACCAAAATTTGCACATTTTTTGCACGCTTCAAATACGAGGATTTTTTAAAATAGTAAGATGATGCCATATGGCGTGCTACACACGAAAACGGGCCTTCGACATATGCGTAAAAGTGTGTCGCCAGAGATCAGCCTGTGCAGTTTGTGACTAAACCGAGACGATACTTTCCGTTTTTTTTTTTGTGCGATTTTCTGTTTCACGAAAGTCTACTGTATGAAAAAATCTTATGTAGTCGTAAAATGCCGTCTCGGATTAGCCTGCGCGGACTACGCAGGCTAATCCGGGACGACACTTTACGCAAATGTCCGAAGGTCTCATTTCGCATGTTGCGGGCCATATATGATGTAATAAAAATAAGTTTGTGCTATGAAAACCTTACCCACTCGTAAGGTTATTTGAAAAGCCTTCATTTAAACACGAGATATGGGTATTTTATTTCCTTAATATTTTGAATAACTGTGACATTGGCCTTGAATGACCTGACCCTAAGATAAGTTCTTACATGACTACATCTTCACATACGTTTCCTTCACCGCAAGTTTTATATAAAATATTCATTCATACATGCGATTTTTCATCAAAACAGGTCATGTTTTTTTTCATAACGGTAAACTGTAGGTAAACTGACACCAGATATACACCGTGGTTGACATAAGATCAAGGACTACTGATCTAAACCACTTTTCTTTTCACTAACAGTAAGAGGGGCACTGGCTTTCAGCTTCAATCAATCTCCAGTCACCACTTCATACAGACTTGGAATTCAACACGATTTCTTTTAAAATGTCCATCCAAACAAAAGTTTTTGGTTGCAGTATTTTTCTTTCTTCTTTCTTTTCTATTTTAAGTGACGGCGACCTGGACCTTAGGTGAACAGATCCCCAAATCAATGCAAATCTGGCCCGTGACAAAACCTTCCTAATCACCAAGTTTCATCTATATACGGATATCCATACAAGAGTTATAGGATAGAAACAGTTTTCTGTTTTAGTAATAGTGACCTTAAAATATGATTTAATGGCACCAGAATAAAATACTACTCTTGAATTACATAAGTTTCCTACACAACAAGTTTCATTTATAAATATTTATTGAAAAGCGAGTTATTGGATAAATATACTTTTTCTATCTTTAGTTACGGCGGCCTCGACCTTGGTTGCAGTGACCCTAAGATCAGTCCTAAGCTAGATTTTACCCAGCAAGTTTCATTCATTATACGTGTTTATCCAAACATAAGTTACTAAGCAAAACCTCAAGTTTGAAGCACACAGGCCATCCGCCACAGATATACCCCTATCTAGTTGTTTTTCGAGAAATTCGTCCCAGGGACCTAAAAAAATCGCCGCAAGAAGACAAAAATTTTTTGCTTAGTAATGCCGAGACACAAATGTAACTATCTAAATAAGTCAGCCATTTAGCAAACTATTCATCCCTTGAAAGGTCTTTGTAATTATTGTGAGAGAATTTACCAGACTATCCATTCCTTTAGAAGACCTTTGAAAACATTTTTTTGGAAGGACAAAAATGGTGATTACCAGAACTTTCCCTTTACCCATGATTTCATAGAGAAATCCCGTCATTTATGCCACATTTTATTTGTTGTCTGCAAGCATTCTGCTTTCTCTAGCATTTTGTCGTCTGGTAAAGAGTTAAGAGGCAAAATTAGGTACTCTCAAGTGCATTACTGATTACAATGCACTAGACCCGACAACGATTGACCCCCATCTGTTCGACCAATTTGTCTAACAAGCAATAATTTTTGCTAACATTTGTCAAAGTGACGATTTTCGAAATGTGCAGAATATGCATTGATCCTTGTTATAATGCTTATTATGAGACAGGCAGACAAAATTTCTGTATTTTATTTGAAAATCTGTGGGTGGATTACTCTAACAACTTCACCCTTTACCAGGCGATAGTCTAGCCAGTCCCAAGTTGAAAACATCGTGTAGGTTAACTCTTTACCAAATGAAAAAAAAAAAATGTTGACACGCCAAATCCAAAGCATCTGCAGACGGTAACTTAAATGTGGCTGAAATTGAAGGGTATTTTTTTCTAAGAAAGAGTAGAAAACATTGTGGGAAAAGGAGAAAATGCTGGTTACCAGCATTTTCTCCTTTTTCTCACAATGTTTTCTAAAGACTTTGTCATTAGGGTCATTGCATCTCGGTATTGTTTAGGGAAGGTTTAACTAAGTACTGTTTCTATGCTTTCTACTGACCACCCAGTCTCTTAATCATTTCCACAAATTTACTTTTTCAAGGAGTAAAAACACATAAATGTGAAATGGTGCTGAGACACCAAATATTCTTCATTAAAAAGGAAAAATAAGAAAAAAAAATCTGGTATTTCATGATTTAAATATTATCAGTCGAAATCTCTATTGATTGAGATATGCACACGTTTGAGATAGGCATTATGTGACGTCTGAATGTGACGTCATTTTACACTACTTTCAGAGAAGTGACGTGGGTTTTATTCATGGAAATTCTCACCAGTGCCTGTATGGTTTTGCATATTCTGACCTAAAGTTTGTGAGATATAGTTATGTGATAAAAAGAATCTGATTGTCGTTGACTTTTTCTTAAAAAATAAAACTTCATAAAACTAGTTTACCAAAAATGCCTCCAAGCTTGCCAGAGGCTCACTTAATAATATTTTTGTAGAGGCGATTGATAAATTTTTATCTCAAATGCCAACTTATGCCACATCCTATTTATCTCAAAAGCTATCGAAGTCAGAATCTCTTTCATTACATTACGAAACATGGCGAATTAAAGATCGGAATACGCAAAACCATACATACACGCGTGGTAATGTGAATGAATTCACTTCTCTGAAAGAAGTATAAAATGGCGTCACATATGACGTCACACAATGGTTCTCTCAAACGTGTATAAAAGAAGAGAACTCGTAACGGCTATATTACACTGAGAACAAGGGAGATGATGTGATACAAAGCCCTGATTATAACTTTTCAGGATGGCCATGCAATAACTATCAGGTTTCTTAACTTCCTGAAGGAGAATACATCCGACATATTTTCGACATTTCGTATATCTGCTAGTGGCACGCAAATGCATTTCAATTTTTCGAACGCTCTTTTCTGTTTTTTTTGTTTGTAAAATTTGCCGGAAGGATACCTAGTTTTGAAACGTCTTGATTATTGGCATTTAAAGAATTAGGAAAAGATAGCAAAATTTTTCAAGTAGACTTAAAAAAAAAAATGATTGAAGTTGAGATTTTAATGTTACTTAATCTGTTTTATAATCCTTCTCTCAATTTCCGAAAATAAGTCAAACTTAGATTTTTCTACAACTACCCAATATAGTGAGTGGAAAATCCATTACTACTGTTAGTATTTCGATTCTAATACTCCAATATATTTCTAGTGTGCCATATTAGCGTCTCTCTCTCTCTCTCTCTTTCTCTCGGTCTCTCTGACCATCACTTGTTGCCTGTTTTTCTTACTGCTCATCGTTCTGTTTCACAACTTATCATAACCATCAAAGCACCAGTGCTTTATCCCATCATATACTTTCAAATAATATCTTCATGTTCGGTTGGGACATTGGTATTTTTTCTCCAATATCTTCCATAAGAGGAAAAATGCTTTAACCTTTCTAGAAAGGAAGTGACTAGTTTTTTTTTTAAAGTATACCATAGATCAAGACTCGACCGAAGTTACAATTCGAAAAGCTCAAACGATAGGCTATCTTGAGCTTGGAAGGAATGTTGACTGGAAAAACACTGTACTAAACAATTCCGTGTTCTCACGACTTTATGGATAAAGCCTTTGAAAACATTGCGCGAAAAGTAGAAAATTCTGTTAACCGGTATTTTCTCCTGTCCTCACAATGTTTTATACCCTTTCGCAGACAAATCCCATAATTTGAGGCTAATTAGTTTTTTCATCTGAAAATGCTTTCGATAAGGATGATTCTAGAATTTTTAAATGTGGTGAAGATTTTCCTTCGATGAGCCATTACTTCCTGCTATCGTTTGTTGTCTGTAACTCCTTTGAATTTTAACAAGTGTAAATTGTGTCGTCCGATATACTTGTACAGTTAAACACCAACGCGAAAAAGGCTGACCGGTAAACTTCAAGAAGGTTCCGGTTAAATCTATTTAAACGAAATGTTATCTCAAGAATTGCTACAGTCGCAAATATTTCGGAAAAACACAACAAAGGCCAATTTTAGGAAATTTTACACGACACAATAACCTGTGAGAAATGTTCGTCAATTTTAGGGTTCCCACGTCAAAAACCGGAAGTTTGATGACGTGTCAAGTAACGTGAACCTTATACGTCATGACCTGTCATTCTCCTCACTGAAATGCCGAAATGACATTTCAGCACAAAATGTCAAAATGACAACTGTCATCCGAGGCAGAAAAATCTCTGCTTTTGACCTTCAAGGCCATCCCTTTTAATCCAGTTGTCAAGGTATTTTTCTTATCGGTAACGTTTCAACGAGCAGCTTACGAAGAACTGTGTTCTGAGTTCCAAATGCATCTCATTGTGTCAAAAATAGAAATTGTTAATATCCAGCAAATTTTTCTCTCGTTCAAATCCATTTGTTTTCTCTTTAAGGGGCGTTGATTAGCCATAAATTCATTTTGACACAAGGTTCGAAAACGTTTTCAAACCGTCTTGAGCAAAATTCAAGATTTACGCACAAGTACTTCGCAAACATGTAAAAATCTAGTAAAATTTACATTCATAAGCCTATCAGCTCCATAGGCGAAAACAGGGACTTTTGCGGACGGCACAGATCAAGATCAGACTGCACAGAACGTGCAGTCTGATCTTTGATCTGTACCGTCCGCTTACTTAGTCAAGCCCCTACGATAAAAATCTGTCTAGGTCTCTGTGGATTGCATTTACAGCCACCGAAACAAGTCGAGTTTATTTGGAGCCGAAAGAGTTAATAGATACATCATGAAGTACCTGTAAGTCCAACATGAACGTGCTTAGATAGAAGATATATATTTATTGGTCCTGAGGTGTGATATTCTCATGGAGCAAGTGAGACAAACTCGGAAACGTTACTTCTTTTAACTCTTTATTTGACGAAAAAAAAATCGTTCAAATCAAAAATCATTTGCAGATGACGAATTAAATGTGGCTCAACTAGACGGATTAACCTTTAAAGACTCGAAAGAATCGTAAGGAAATCCAACTGTGGTTTTGAAGGCCTATTGCCTCAGTCCATTAAAACTTGGGATTGTTTTGAAAAGGCTTTACTCTTTAGCAAACGACGAGAAAACGTAGAGTCGTTCAAATCGAAATGATCTGCAAACGATAGTTTAGGTGTGACTCAAATTATTGAACCTGCCTTTGATACGGTAGAAAACACAGTGGAAAAATGAGAAAATGATAGCACTGTCTTCTTTTCCCACAAAGTTTTCATAGGGCTTCTTCCTTAAACTCGGCATTGTGTGGTAAAAGGTTAATTGAATATTAATTTAACTCATGAAATATCATTCCAATAGTTGAATGGAAATTCAGTTCAAGTAACCAACATTGTAGAACATTAGACAGCACAGATCGTGCCGTCTATCAATGGATTTGCAGTGTCTATAATAGAGCTCCAGATAGAGGGAGTGATTTTGATTTCATAATTCAAAATATTATTCACTCTCCACTAAACCCTATGTTATGGGTACTCATTAGAATCGTCTCGATGAGACGATTCTAATGAGTACCCATAAATAGGGTTTTGAAGAGAAATAATGGATTTAGAATACTATCACTCCCTCCTATCTAGAGGTCTGTTAAAATATACTTGCAAGATATATTTGCCATCAGATACACTTAAAATTCCTTTCTTATATTCTTAGTAACTTCTCAAGCAAATTAGCAGCAGACAGCACTAAAGGCACCGTAAAAAATCGTCTTTAAATAATTCCTTGTTTTAATGACCTTGAGGAAGAAGCCTTTTGAAACCAATGTCTGAAAAGGGGGAAATGCTAGTAAAGAGCATTTTCTCCCTTTCTCACAAAGTTTCCTATCCCATTAAACTTTAAAGGCAAATTCCATTATTAAAGCCATATTTAACCTTTCGTCTGCAAATGCTTTCAATTTCGACGAGTTTTTTTTTTTTTTCGTCTAGTAAAATAATAGTATATTGATATCATTGTGGCAAGAATTAAATTTCTACTTCTTAACAAAGTATTCAAATGTACTCTGATTAACCCTTTCCCAAACAAGCCCTGGTTTTCACGTGCAGTACAAGTCTTTTGAAAACACTGTGGGAAAAGGAGAAATTGCTCGTTACGAGCAATTTCTCCTTTTCCCACAGTGTTTTCTACCCTTTTTGATAACTTTCTGCCATTTTCATCAAATTTAAAATTGTCGTCTGCAATTTCTTTCAGTTTGGACCAGTCCAAAATTTGTCATTTGGGAAAGGGTTAAAGGCGAAAAAAAAAAAAAAGTCTTTTTTAGCTGTTTATGTGTCAGCCCTTTTAAGAACATTTTATAATGTTAGTTGTCTTTGCAGCCGGTGTAGATCCCGATAAGACTGCACACAACGTGCCGTCTTATCTTGATCTACACTGTCCAGTTTGCTGAGACATTAGAGATATGGGCAGCCATGTTATTGCATTTTTTGGGTCTTAGTTCTAGACTGAAATTTCCTGTTAAGGTTATTCGGTGCCCTAAAGGTTAACTCGTTACCAAACAATTCTGTTGTAAAACGATTGTGGGAGAGACGGCTTTTGAAAACAGTGCGGAAAAAAAAAAAGAAGAAAACGCTGATAACCAGCATTTTCTCCTCTTTCCGCAATGCTTTCTATTTCTTTAAAGATCGTGAGGAATCGTCATTTGAGCTACATTATATTTGTCGTCTGCAAATGCTATCAATTTGGTCCAGTGTAAAATTTTGTCGTTTGGTAAAGGGTCAATATATGCATGCATGACATTCTGCAAAGCAATTTTTGACCAAAGTGCGGAAAAATGCTATAAGATGATGCAGGTGAAAACAACAACAAAAGATTAGACTGTTTCCTGTTTTTAGATTTTGATATTACTGTGGTACAGATAAAACGTTAACCCTTTACCACACGACAAAATTCTAGACCTGTCCAAATTGAAAGCATTTGCAGACGACAATTTCACTGTGGCTGAAATGGTGCAATTTTTGTTTGATAGGGTAGAAAACATTGTGGGAAAAGGAGAAAATGCTGGTTACCAGCATTTTCTCCTTTTCCCACAATGTTTTCAAAAGGCTTCTTTCCCATGGGCATCAAAAGGCGGCATTGTGTGGTAAAGGGTTAACCCTTATCCTGCTAAAGAAGTGAAATGAAGCTTTCAAGCCGGTAGTAAAACCTCGAACAATATTATTTCAAACTTATATTTTGGAGAAAAATATCTCCATATCGGACAGTGTAGATCCAAGATCAGACTGCACGTTTTGTGCAGTCTGATCTTGATCTACACTGTCCGCAAGAGGTCAGTGAGTCGCGCTTAGCAGCCTAAGGGTTAATGCAAATTGTATTCATGTTTAAGCAAAAATACCATAAACCTTTGATCTTTAGGTGTTGAATATATTAATGAATGAATCACGGCAAGTGAAAAGGACAAAGTCAAAGCATTCTAAGTAAAAAACTCACGTCTGTTTTCCCGCGTTGAAAGTCATGCTGGATCGTGGATCTTTTCGATGTGTCTCAGCTAACAATAGCTGCCACCTGTAAACAAAGAACGATTGTTAAAATGCATTTAAATAATTTGAATCATATCATCTGAAATTACTGAAATTATTGTGAAGACTGCAACCTGCTATTGTACGGTCGGTCCAGGTGTTGGTCGCTGGCAGAGAAATTAAATTCAAAATTAGGTAAAAAGTTGCCAGGTCACTCTGTCTTTTGTTTACTTTTTGCCTGATTTTAAAATTCAAATTTTCTGCCAGAGACTAACACTTGGACCGACCACACAATAATTGGTTGTCATCTTCACAATTTTTTTCTATTGTTTTAAACAGTATGACAAATTCAAGTGCATTTTAACACCTGCCATGTCTTTTTGGCCGCTGTTGGGCCTTCAAGAGATTCCTATAAAAAAAACAACACCACACATACGGCAATTAAAGTAACAATGAAAAATGAATGAGCCATGCTCTGGCAAAAAAGGGTCTAATGCATCTCTGTGATACATTATAACAAGCAAGTCATTACATAATTATGGATCCATAAAATCCATTTTATAGAACAACCGGTCGAATAATGAGGTACACTGGTCCTTTGACATGTAGAAAATTGACCAATAGCAAAAAGTTTCGACAAATGTCGACTGCGTAGGCTGTCATTTGTCGATACGTTTAGCGGATGCATTAAGCCCCCTTTTCACAGAGCACGGCTCAAATCCATGTTCTCCCCCCCCCCCCCCATATACTAGTTCTCCCCCCATATACTAGTTCTCCCCCCCTCATATACTAGTTCTCAGTTTATACTCTATATCATTTTCATTTCTTTTGCGCACTAAAAGTATTGTATCTTTACAAATCAAGAACTCTACAATTTTTTTTTCATGTTTTTTAAAGGTATTGTTCAAAGAGAAGTTATTGTGCATAGATAAATTCATGTAAAATACTAAAATCAGATTTGCCCCGTATGCATCAAACATATGAGCCATGCTCTGGCCAAAGGGGGCTTAATGGATCTCCGAGATCCATGATACCAAGCAAGACATCACGTAATTAGGGACCCATAAAATTTATTTAGTCTATCAACCGACTGAACCATTCTGCAGACTGGTTCTTTGACATTAAAAAAAAAAAAGACCAATAGCGAAAAGTTTCGGCTCAGGTCAGCCTGCGCGGATTGCGCAGGCTGACCTGGGTCGATACTTTTCGCAGATGGATTAAGCTTGCTTTTCACAGAGCACTGCTCAGATTTATCATGATGGTTTAGAAATTACAACAGCTACAAAGAACAAAATGTACTATTTTCGTAAGTTGTACATTTATATGCCTCTTATAAATTTAACTTTCTATTTCAGAGAAAAGAAAATGAAGTCATTTACGAGGAGTTGCGTACTTTGCACTCGTTGGTAAACGCACAAGAAAGGAAATGTCGATGGAGGTGACCTTTTTTAAAACAAGTTTAGAGGTAACTTTGTTCACAGTTGATTCAATATTTTATATAATTGTATGAACCATGCTCCATGAAAAGGGGGCTTCATGCACCTGCAAAAAGTTTTGACTCGTGTTAGCCTGCGCAGTCCGCGTAGGCTGACATGAATCGAAACTCTTTGCCATATGTAAATTTTTTGCATGTCAAGGGACCAGTCTACTTCATGATTCACTTGATTGTTAGACAACATGGATAATATACCAGTAGATCGACAATCACGTGATGGCTTGCCAGGTATAATGCATCACGCTGATGTATTAAGCCTCCTTTAGCCAGAGCATGGCTTACACTTGAAAACAGTATCTTTTAAAGTACTTTTTAAAAAAAGGAAAATCCCCTTGAGCCATTTTTAGAATCTTCAACAAGTGCTACATATAGTTTGTGAGAGGCGTTGCCTTTTGTGCCTTATTGTTTTTGTTACTGTTGTTCTTCTTTTTCCTCTTGCTTCTTCTCTTTCTTTGTCTTATTATAATCGTTATTGTTATTATTCCCATTACTTCCTTCTCTTTTCACGGAATTGTATCGTCTATAGTTATTGACATACAGTTTCATTTATCTTCGACAACCGTTCCGCCTTTAACAGATTGAATAATAATCTAAAAACAGCAAGAACCGAAAATCGTGTAGTATCGAAGAGCATAGTGTGAGGCCAGCGTTCATATTCATCAACCATTCTTAAGAATGTTCTTTGTCTTATTCTCCAAGATTTCCTAAAGTTAAAAGTAGCACAGCTTCTGATTAGCTGAGCCATTTGGTTTAGCCAATCAGAAAGTGTTACTTTCAACTTTAGAAAATTCTAAAGAATAAGGTAAAGAACGTTCTTAAGGATGGTTTGTGAATACGGGTCCAGGGTCCGTGTTCACCAACCATTTTTAAGAATTGTCTTAGTCTTATGCTGGAGAATTTTCTAAATTTGCAAGTAACAAAACTTCTGATTTGCTAAATCATTTGATTTAGCCAATCAGAAGCTGTGTTACTTTCAATGTAGATAATTTAGGAAAATAAGACAAAGAATGGCTGATGAATACTGGTCGTGGCTGCACAGACTAGTCGATTGTGCAATGGAGTTGATGTCGCGATTAGCAGGTCAATACTTATTTCTTTATGAGGCAATCCCGAGTTTCAACGAGAACCAGGAAAAACCTTTTGAAAACAAACAAAGGATACGGAGGAAATGTCGGTAAACAATATTTTATCACATAACCTTCCTTACTTTCAGTGTACTATACCCATTACGAATTTTCTCATCTTATACACGTTTAATATCACAATTATGTGACGTCACTTTGACGTCATTTTTGCACATTTTTCCTAGAAGTTAATTGTTTCCTTTTATGGATATTACCCCGCGTGCATCCATACATGGTTTTGCATCTTCTGGGTCCGTATTCACCAACCATTCTTAAGAACATTCTTGGTCTTGTTCTTCAAAATTTTCCAAATTTGAAAGTAACACTCCAGAAGTTGTGTTACTTTCAAAACTTGGAAAATCTTGAAGAATAAGTCTGAGAACGTTCTTAAGAATGGTTGGTGAATACGGGCCCTGATCTATAATTTGTGAAAAATCGTTATGTGATAAAAAGAATCTGACAGTTCTTGGGTTTTGAGAGTATATTTTTATTAAAGTCGTCAAGAAAAAGTATTATCAGCTCGCCAAAGGCTCGCTTAATGACATTTTTCCTCGATGCGTTTAATAAACTTATATCTCAAACGCCAACTCATGTCAGATTCTATATTTCTCCGTATCCTATGATTAAGGAGATATCAAAGACAAATTTCATTATTTAAGCCACCTTTTTTAGTCTTCTGCAAATATTTTCCATTTTAACAAATCTTAACTTTTCCTTTGGTAAAGAGTTGTATGGCATAAATCTGCACCTTTTCTTGGTCAGAGAAAAATAAAAATGAATTCTAGATAGTAAACGCTACAAATGGAAATCAGTGCTCGATAAAAGAAAGAGCAAACGTTGTGTGATATCCCGTGCAATCTTTGGTATGACTTTCAAAATAAAATGGTATGATATAATCGCACCTGGAGAAGTCTTATAGGGACAAATCATGCATAATTCTGTAAATGAAACACATTGTTCCGGTTTCATTAAAAAAAAAATGACATTTTTGTGTCGATTTTATGTAAACCAAGAAACTTATTATGACCAAAAATATGTTAAAGGCCTACTAGCGACCATTTATTATTTATCATTCATACTATTAAAAGTATGGAAATTACAGTGAGTTTTACAATGTCTTATATATGCCAATGTTTGTCAATGTTTAAGTCGCTGGCAGAGAAATGCATCTTTAACCCTTTCCCAAACAAGCCCTGGTTTTCACGTGTCTGCAGTACAAGTCTTTTGAAAACACTGTGGGAAAAGGAGAAATTGCTCGTAACGAGCAATTTCTCCTTTTCCCACAGTGTTTTCTATCCTTTTTGAGACCTTTCTGCCATTTTCATCAAATTTAAAATTGTCGTTTGCAAACTCTTTCAATTTGGACCAGTCCAAAATTTGTCGTTTGGGAAAGGGTTAAAGGCCTACTAGCGGCCATTTATTATTTATCATTCATACTATTAAAAGTATGAAAATTACAGTGAGTTTTACATTGTGTTATATGCCAATGTTTGTCAATGTTTAAGTCGCTGGCAGAGAAATGCATCTTTAAACTAGAATTAAAGTTATCAATTTTAATTCTAGTTTTCAAACTATCTTTCTATCAGCGACAGAGACTTTGATAGACTGCACTGTAATAAATTGCCAGATTTACAATGATATCCATACATTTGAATGGCACGTGTATGAATTAAATTTGCTACCATTTTGACTCCAACTTTATTTTAATTTTGGCCGCTAGTTGGCTTTAAAGTAAATGGCAAAAGCATAGACCAAAATAATTCAAATTAGTGCAGGGCCTTCGTCTGCTTTTGAAAGGTTTTTACGCATTTGTCAACCAAAAACTTTCGTTCTTCCGGTTGCTGGAGGCACGAATGGTTAAGATCAACGGGGACTGTTTGAATCCTAGACATCTCTATATATATGTGTATGTATGTGTGATCTGTTTAAACCCTCATTCTAATTCTCGGTCTCATAAAGTTTCTATATTTTAGAATGAACTCCATTTTCAGTTGGTTAAACCAGATAGATGGTCTAACCCAAATGGGAAATTGTGATTCTTTCTAAATTTATAATTCGACTAATCGTGCAAGTGAGAATGTTTGGGGAATACCAGTCCTAATAATGTATCTTTCGACAGTAATCGCTAAACTCGGTAGCTTTTATTAATACTCGCTGTATTGTAACTGTTTACCAAACGACAAAATTTTAGACTGGTCCAAATTGAAAGCATTTGCAGACGACAAAATAAATGTTACCGAAAAATGGAAGTTTGTATTGGGAAGGGCAGAAAACATTGTGGGAAAAGGAGAAAATGCTGGTTACCAGCATTTTCTCCTTTTCCCACAATGTTTCCAAAAGGCTTCTTTCTCAGGGTCGTTGAAAGTGGGGATTGTGTGGTAAAGAGTTAATAACCAAAGAGCAACACATTCAACGTCATAAGTTTTATTCGGCTGAAAACGTAGTCCAACAATAGCCGGACTAGCTGTACCGACGTCAGCTTTTATTTGTAGATCCTGAAGTTTGACATGTCTTGGTACCGATAACGGTTGATGATAATGTATACTGCTCAAAACAAGTAAAGGATAAACAATTTTACTAAGAATTACACCATTAGAAAATTAAGATCATAAGATCTTACTGTGATATGTATAGATATGTCTTTTACACAATACCAAAAGTCATTGGTTTCAGACATGCGATTCTTCAAAGGAAGATTTTGGTATATAGTCATTAACTGTCCAAATTGAAAATTACAAACTTACTTCAGAGACTAATAAAGGGTGTAACCACCTCGGGCAATAAGGCATGCTGTACATCTTCGTCTCATGCTGTTCAACAGGGTCTGGAAGAAGATTTGTGGTATTGCCCTGCCACTGGGCTACAAGAATATGGGCCAACTGTGTACAGTTGTTGGATGGGGCATAAATCCTCCGAATTCTGCGTCCCAACTCGTCCCATGCATGTTCTATAGATTTCAAATCTGAGGAATTTGCCGGCCATTCCACCCTGTTAACATTGTTTTGTCTGAGGAAACCTGTGACCACTCTAGCTCGATGAGGTGTGGCGTTTTTCATCTTGAAACACGGCTCAAGCACCGATTTGTTGCAACGTAGGCAGGAAAGGTGGTTGAATAATCTTTGGCAGATAACGAAATCCGTCAAGGTTTCCATCAAGAATATAAAACACGGTATCACAAAAAGCACTCCAAGCCTAAACGTTGTCTTACGTTTACGTCAGCAAATCTCTCTCCTGGACACCTACACACGTCCTTAACCGCCACACTGCAAGGTTAAACTTGGCTCATCAGAGAACAGAACCAATACCATTGATTATGCTGCCATCAAAGGTGACGTGTACACCAATCTCTTCTTGGTGCTCTATGTCGTTAAAGAAGACGTCGACGAACTGCTTAACTGGTCACAGAGCTATCTGGCAGTGAATCTGCGGTGGCGTAGTGCCATGTTTGTAACATACCTTTCCTCCCGCTGGGTGGTTGATCGGGGTCGGAACGTCAACGATTATTAAGGCTACCTATGTCCTGAAATCTTTGCCAAAGCCTTCCAATAACACTGTGGCTAACGTTCAACCTCTGCGCATCATTTCGCTGTGTGGCATCATGTTACACTCAAGCAATGGCTCTTCCTCTATCCGCAATGCTAAGTTGTCGCCGTGCCATAAATGAGTTTCAAGTGGTAGTATAGATGTTACCCATGCTATTTTTATAGTGCAAGTCTGCATACAAGCCACAAAGTAGCCAGGAAATCACATGCAAATGTTGCACATTATGAATTTATCTTCCACAGGCGATGTTGGCTAAGTACGAAACGAGGTAAAATGTGCTACATATCTTCATTTATCACATTATTTGATGTTCGTCCCGATGCCAGCAGCCCACTCGGTATTCTTTAGCGTGCTTTTTGAAAGTTTATCCTACAGATTGCATTAACATCGTGAGCATTCTTTCAAATAATGATGCAAAAGAAGCTCATTCAAAAATGAGGTGTAAATATCGTTTGACCCTTAGATTGATTTGAGTAGTATATAACGCTATCTGTGTGGAAATTCTAGTACAAAAGTCATGTATGCGGAAAGAGAGTCTTTTCCTCTAAAAGGGAAAGAAGTTAACAGATTATCTAATACCTAGAATAAAGTCTTCATGCACATTTTTGCCAGAATGACATTGAATTAAATTGTCTTTTGGACCGCTTTCATTATTTCAGTCATATCATGGCGACGGCTCATATATTGATGTAATGGCGCGCAACACACGAAAAGGGGCCTTCAGACATATGCGTAAAAGTGTGTCGTTCCAGATGAGCCTGTGCAGTCTGTGACTAATCCGAGACGACACTTCCCGTTTTTGTGCGATTTTCTGTTTCATGAAAGTCTACTGTATGAAAAAATCTTATGTAGTCGTAAAGTGCCGTCCCGGATTAGCCTGCGGGGACGACACTGTACGCAAATGTCCGAAGGTCTCATTTCGCATGTTGCGGGCCATATGTTGCCTGGGTTTCATCAGTAATGGGCTTAGTACATAAGGGTGTGAAGTGTCTTGCCCCAGGACACTCCCGCGAAAAAACTAATGCTTCCCGTGAGGCTCGAACGCGCGGGTCCTCCGCGATACGAGTCCTACACTAGAGCACTGAGTCAAGCAGGTTCCCTCTGCTAAATGACTAGAAAAAAAAAACTTACAATTTTAATTATTTCGGCTTAGATGGCAGTTTGACGTCATATTCAAACCCTAAACCTGGGACACAATAACATTGTCTGACAACACTTGTCATCGTTTTTCAGCTCTCAATTTTTTCAAAGATTGAGGAAAACGGAGTAATTGCTCACAGAAGTCCATTTTGCCAGAGGTACTCATGTAAAAACACGTAATTCATGTCGATCTTCAATATTTTACAAGGACTCTTTTGCGAAACAAAATTTTACACTTGTTAAAATTGACAAAAAGTATGCAGACAACAAATTAAATGTAGTTGAAATGATGGTAGTTATCTGGGAAAGTGTAGAAAAGCTTGTGGGAAAAGGAGAAAATGCTGGTTACCAGCATTTTCTACCTTTCCCACGAGGTTTTCAAAAGACTATTTCCCCAGGATCGATAAATCCTTGGATCGTTTGCTGCAAAGTGGTTTCAGCAGGTAATAAGTTGCATGGTCTTACGAATATGAAAGTTAGCAACAAATGCATAGCTCAAATATAAACCGCTCCGATTTGAACCCATGCGGCAAAGATCCTCGTTTATCGAGGTTTAAAAGACCAATACACTAACCACTGAGCTAAAGGGAATTCTCCCTAACGCAGTTGTCAGGAATTGATTTTACGCGGGAAGAAGCTGTGCTGTAAGGAAGGAGTGATCTCCCGTGACACTCCCCCTCTTAAGAGAAGTCATCATTTTGATGACGAAAAACCCTATTGGGCAGTAAGTCTATTATTTAGATAATAAATGTCTCAAAGGCCAATCCCGGACGAGCCCCATCTTACGAACATGAAAGTTAGCAACAAATCCATAGCTCAAATACAAACCGCCTCGGCAGGGCCTCGAACCCATGCGGCAAAGATCCTCGTTTATCGAGGTTTAAAAGACCAATACACTAACCACTGAGCTAGAGATAATTCTCCCTAACGCAGTTGTCAGGTATTGATTTTATACGGGAAGAAGCCATGATGTAAGGAAGGAGTAATTTCCCGTAACACTTGGTTTTAGGCGCTAATAATTCCTTAATCACTCCTTATCGGGATCACCTTATCACTTTATGAAAACTTTTAATCTCTTCCGTTATTATTGTCATTTTTGACAAAGTACGTCAGAATATATGAGGGAGAATCTGATCGGACTAGAACCCAGGACAGATAATGAATAAATGCTGCTAAAACAATCGTTTAAGGCGAACTCAAGTCAATCGTGGCCAGACATCTGATAACCTTTAGGAGCAGACAGTGTATAGCAAAGGAATCACATTAAACGATCTTGGCCGTATTCACCGACCATTCAAAATTCAATTTCAATCCTTAACCTGCGAAACTTTCAAGCCGATAGTAAAAACCCAAAATTTGCTAAATAATTTTTTTTTCCCGGGGGGGGGGGGGGGCGCGATATTTCCTTATCGGACAAGGTAGATCGAACATCAGACTGCACGTTCTGTGCAGTCTGATCTTGATCTACACTTTCCGCAAAAGGTCGTTAAGTCGAGCCAAGCAGCCTAAGGGTTAATTGTAAATTCAAAGATCTAATAAGTCGAAACAGAATGTGTTGACTAATCAGATGACTCGCCGGGGCACTCAGAAGCAGAATATTGTTAAAATGTATACAAACCCTGCCCTTGATTGACAACTACTACGAACACACACGATGACCCTACGCCGCATTAGCGAGGTAAAGGTCAATCAACTTCGACCGGATATCACGAGGTACAATTGTTTGACCCTTTATAAAAAAAAAATACCGAGTTCTAACGATCCTGAGTAATAAGGCTGTTTAAAAACATTGTAGGAATAGGAGAAAAAACTGGTATAACCAGAATTTCCCCTTTTCCCACAATGTTTCGGTTCTTTCACATACAAATCTCTCATCATTTGGGACACGTTTTTTTTTTAATCGTCTACTCGTCTACAAATGCTTTAAATTTGGACAAGTCCAACATTTTGTCGTCTGGTAATGATCAAATAGTCTCTGTAGTTGATCGGTAAAGTACTTGGCTAGTAAAGCAGTTAATGTCATTTTGACCCCAGTACGATCAGATTTGTGCCCAAGCATTCATGATAATCATATTTTGCCACTGAAAATTGTTTCGGCGCTATCCATAAGGAAACATGACTTGAAAAGAGTGTTTTCCGCAGATCTGAAACAACAAACATCAAGTATACATGTACTGCGGTGATAACAGATTTTGATATGGTGGTTAACACCGTTTAAAACTTTATTTTAGTTATCGCAGGGCCAATGCATCAATCCATGCTTTCATAGAATTTCTTTACCACTAATTCACAGATTATACTTCCCAATCCACTGGATACTGTTCAAAATAACCATTGGTGAAACCACAGCAATGAGAAAGGAATAAATCCTTTCGCAATTACTATCATCATTCCTCGGAAAGAAATTGGCCGAGCATGGGAACCTCAAACCAGCCACTCCCTTGTTGCAAGCCCGGCACGTTGTAGTCTAAGCTAGCGGGTTGGGAAGGTGATAAACGTAAAATAAAAGTAAAATGCTGTTTTAAAAGTTATAAACACCAATTCAACAAAGAACAATTACTGACACTCTTACAGTCTGGACAAACACTGGAACACCAACATTTATAGCATTGCCGATAGAATCTGCGAGGCAAAGCCAACTTTTAGCATTGCCGACGGAACCTGAGAAACACAATTGGCACGTGTTTTCTTTTTAAACCTCATTTCTCCCTGAAAGAATATGTAGCTATGTAGCAAACAACATTTCCGGGGTCCATGTGAAACTATCATAATCAACAATACTTATGGTTTAACTATTTACCAAACAACAAAAGTATAGGCTGAACCAAACTGAAAGCGTTTGAAGCGTTTAAACGCATCTAATATTGGGATTTGTCTTTGAAAGGAAGGAAACATTTTGCAAAAACAGCATTTTCTCCTTTTTACCAAATTGTTTTCAAATAAGAGGTGATTAAAATACAAGACCGGTTAGTAAAGGGTTAATTCGTGAACAAAGGTGAAGAAGCCTCGCAAAAGGAGGAATAGCTCGTCACAATGTTTTCATAAACGGGTCGTCTGCTAGATGAAAAAAAAAATCTGCAGGTGGCACTGTGATTATCGAAAGTTTTGTGTCTATTTTTTTTTCGTAATGATATGAGCTGTACTCTTGCACAAGGAGACTTAATGCATCCCTGTGTGATGTATCATACCAAGCAAGTTGTCATATAATCATAGATCCATAAAATCCATTCTGTCGCACAATAGACTGTTCCTTTGACATGCAGACAACTGACCAACAGCAAAAAGTTTCGACACAGTTCAGCCTGCGCGGACTGCGCAGGCTGAACTGGGTCCATGCTTTTTTGCAGATTAATTTAAACCCCTTTTCACAGGGCATGGCTCATATATAATGTGCAAGTTTCGTCCTGTAACTGAGTGTCAGCTGACAGGAAGCGTATATTACACATTAATTAAAACGAAATGTAATCGGATGATAAGAATACTAATGGCGTTCACATTGCAACCTCAACGAGGAAACCGGTCTTAGAAAACGGACGAGTGTCTTTGCCATGATGGGGATGGCAGTTTTCTGTCACTGACAATCCGTTTAGTGCATGATGCAGACCAACCAGTTCTACTGTTCTAGTCAAACTGTGGAAAAGCGTACAGCAAACTGTAATTTGCAACACAAGTATCTTTTCTGTTTTAAGTATCCTTGTGAAAAAATAAAAAAGGACATATGTAAAGTAGGGCGGGATCAGATGATATTTTGATTTAAATATTTTGGTTTCTTGTACGCATCATATATAGATTTCATTATTGTAATTTCATCGGGGTCATCTAGCTGAGTATTTCTTGCTGGCATGTTTTTCTCCGAAATAATCTAAAGAAAAAAGATAACAACCCCTTGTTCAGGTCTTCCTTGATTTACATCTATTACGAAGCTCCTTATGGAAAGTTTATTTGACACTGGTGTTGAACTACCCCATCCACGAATGCAAAAGAAAGAATCGATGTATGTGCACAGTACCCACGACTGGTCAATAAACCACAAGTAACAAATAGAATTATTCGCGGTAGATACTCCTGATTCCACATGATTGTTATTTATACATGTTACCTTGATTTCAAAAATATCCGTTAACATAGTCTTGCAATTGTTCTGCAGTACGTAGTGATAGTTTCTACACGAAAGAATTTTCTGGTTGATCTCGACACAAATGAACAATTGAGTAGTGTAAGTGTTGCAGGACAACTTCAGTCAGACTGGATTTGAGAAACTTTCATAAAGTATGACGTTGGTCTGAGGGTCATGTAATATAAATGAGCTTTGTCTCAGGAAATGTGCAGACCTTTACTATTACTGGTCTATTTTCAAATATCTTAAAATCATGATTCGAAGACATATGAATGAATGTCCAGCTGATTTGTAGGCCAAATTTTATCAAAATATGTAGCACAATTTATGTAATAGCTACTAGGCGCATTGCATAATGTTACATATTATTTCACATGACGCCACTTTGACGTTGCGTTTAAAACAAAACCTTTTCAAGGTGTATACCACCAATCCCAAAGCATTTCATATGAAATGTCATTCTTCTGTTGAACATGTTTATTAAAGGACCACACAATATTTAGTGTTTCTGCCATCACATCTTGTGCATTGTCGAGTCTATTAATATGTATATGAATATTTAAGAAAGATATGATAAATAACTTGCAGAAGAATAGTGCACTGACTGAATATTCACAATGCATAGCCAATCTGTATTGGCGACTCCTAAACTTCTCAGCCATTCAAATGAAAAGTCTTTGGGTTTTAGAATTAGAATCACAATAAGAATGACTGATAAATATGGTAGTTTGGCCTCTCTCACCTACTTGATATATACATTTCAGCCATGCTCTGTGAAAGGGGGCTTAATGAATCTGCGAAAAGTATCGACCCAGGTCAGCCTGCGCAGTCCGCGCAAGCTGACCTGGGCCGAAACTTTTCGCTATTGGTCAATTTTCTGTATGTTAAAGGACCAGTCTACCTCATGATTAGGTCGGTAGTAAGACAAAATGGTCTTTATGGATCCATGATCATGGATGACTTGCTTAGTATCAGGCATCAAGGAGATGCATTAAGCCCCCTTTGCACAGAGCATGGCTCATTTTAATGTTTTGCCCCTCAAAAACTTTAAGTCTCATGCCTTTTTAATCAGTTTAATGGGCAGATAAAATATCGCAAGCCTAACGTTTGTTCTTTGGAAGAATATCGTGGATCCGGTTCGGCGGGCACGTTTTTCTGTGTTTGAACTAGGCCCTTGTTGGTTATCATTACCTACTGATATAGACAATAAGTATACAATGCTAAACTTATACCGATGAATAGTTTAGGCCTATACAGGAAGTACTTTTATGGGACTTTCCGCAGACAGTGTAGAAAAATGATAAAATTAAACAAAAATATGAGCTTTTTTTTGTAGTCATCCACAATTTTCAAAAACATTTTCAGTCTTCTCAAGAAATTTCTAAATCTAAAGGTAACAAAAAAAAAAAAAACCCTTTCTAATTGGCTAAGCCAAATGGTTTAAATAGTTTAGCCGATCAGAAAACCAACTGTCGCATTAGATCTACTAGACATATGTCTACATTATTTTAAAAGAATTGAGATAAAATCTTATTAAAGGACTGAGGAAAAATGTTAATCAGCCTGCCTCTGTTGAGCCTTTCTATACACGACTTTAAAAGAAATTTAACTCAGAAGCCAAAGAATGTGAGATTCTTTTCATTACATAACGGTATTCAACAAATCATAGGTCAGAATTTACAAAAGTCATCTATGCACGTGTGATAATATTCAGAAATAAAACCCCTCCTACTCCTATGAAAGAGGTAGAAAATGACATCACAAATGACGTCACATATTGCTTATCTCAAACATGTGTAAGATATAGAGAATACGTACATGTATAGTGTTGTCGTAGATCAAAAAAATCTAACGAGGTTGGGAGAATTGATAATTGTCGAGCCTTGGCGAGACAATTATCAATTGTCACAACCGAGTTAGATATTTTTGATCTACGACAACACTATGTACGTATTCTATTTATCTTTTAACCTATGATTTGTACTCATTGTGAAAAGATATGAAAAATGTTGCTGACAAATACATTTTAAAAGTTTTAAAAGTTTATTTATGTCGGAACTCCCATTTTAAAATTGTATTACCCACATACATAGTACTTTATCGTAGTAATTAAACGTCCTAAAATTGCGATTGAGATCGCTTGGGATTATTCTATTTGAGAAGACGCGGTAAACGAGCATTCAAATGACGTCACGGGCAGGAACTACGTAGGCAAGATCATCGGAAAGTAGCGCGCGTGCTATGACATCGTTCTTTTTTCCTCGGGCTTTCTGTAGTAATCGTTACTATTTTTGGAATGCATTTCATTCATAAATGGTGATAGGGGGCGGAGTCAGTGGAACTTACTGTTCTATAAATATCCGTGGTATATCAAAAATCTATAAATATCCGTGGTATATCAAAACAAAAAAAAAAACAAAAAAAATATCGCATGGGTGTTATTGCATGGATATCCGGTTAGTTGAAAGATGAAAGAAAATTTATTATGGATATTTTACCTTGAAAACAAGGAAGGTCATGTGATAAAATGCAAGTTCAGTGTGTCTTGTGTGAAGTTTGTCAATAATGTGGACAGTCAAAACGAGTTACACATACTGATTAATATCGATAGTGTTTTAAAGCATGTTAACTCTATCAGACGAAAATGTCCAGAACCTCGTCCATATTACAAGGTTCTGCGCAGAAGGCAAATAAAATGTTGCTCAATTGATGGAATATGACGCTAGGTACAGGCTGATCTTAGGTCTACACTATCGTATATATTGAACAATTTCCAAAGAACAGAACTTGGCAAGCGCAATACAAGAACCTTGGTCTGTACATTCGGCAAGTTCTAAATGTTTATTACATTTAGTAAGCTGTTTAGGACTAAATGGCTAACGCTGCTATTTCAGTATATTTGCACGTTCTGTGCAGTCTGATCTTGATCTACACTGTCCGCAAAAGGTCAGCGGGTCGCGATAAGAAGCTTAAGGGTTAAAAACCTAATTTAACTATTTCAAACTTATTTTGGGGGGAAATATATCTCCATGTCGGACAGTGTAAATCCAAGATCAGACTGCACGTTCTGTGCAGTCTGATCTTGATCTACACTGTCCGCAAATGGTCCTTGAGTAGCGCTTAACAGTCTAAGGGTTAACTGAATGAAATGACAGGCACCTCCAAGTTTTAATTCTTTATCAAACGACAAGAATTTGCACTCAACTACTTTGAAAGCATTTGCAGACGACATTTAGATATTTCTCAAATTTTTCATAGATAGGATAAACAAAATTGTGGGTAAAGATGAAAATGCTGGTTACCAGCATTATTTTCCTTTTTTTTAACGATGTCTTTAAAAGCCCTCCTCCTTAGGGTCCTTGAAAGACGGGCGTTTTTGGTAAACGGCTGAGTAACTCCTACTGACGGCTTTTTACCAGTTGCAGCTGACAACTTTTAAAAATGATGTGATAACATATGGGAGAACGCATTTGCTTGTAATGAGTAATTTATTCTTTTGCCGTAATGTTTCCAACCTTTTTTATGTAGTTTATCCTTATTTTAAAGACGTCTGTTGCAAATTATTATCAGGATGTGGTGAGATAAATTCAGGAGAGAATATGAAAAAACATCTATCACGAAACGTCAAGAGACAATCCGCATGTCGCCTATCGCAACTTTGTCCTTTAATCAAGCGTCTTCCGGTCTAGACGCTCCAGTGATGGTTCTAAGGTTTCCATATATTAAGTCAATATGACATTTCTCGAACCTTTGCTATTTTTAGCAGTACAGCCGTAGCAACTCTGTCATGTAGATTTCATTCAATATCGGGGATAATAAATACGTCTAGCGGAAGGAGAGTCAAAGAGTAAGGAGAATGGATTGAATGACGCAATATCGTCTTTCCTCGTAAACACGAGATTGTTTCCTTTGTGAAAGAAGAAATCTGTCTTTCCCATATCATTCATCCAACACGAGCTCATTGCAAGATTTTCTTGGTGATTAAGGCCATAACAATATTAGTCCATTTATTTTATAGCGATATTCTCTTTCCTGGGCTACTTTTACAAAACTTTTTACCAAGTGGTATGTTGCAAACACCATCTGCAGTAGTAATGGTATGCCCCGATTCCTAAACGATACATAGATTCGAATTCAGTGATATCGAAGACGTATATCACCTTTTTTAAGTATGTCCTTCTTTTATAGATTTTTTTTTAGAAATAACTTCAGCTAGTTAGATTTACGTCGTTTAATTATTCCAGAAATGCTAGACGCTTCTAGGATACCAAACACATTTGTAAACATCTCAAAATTATATTGAGGCGGAAAAAGAACTGGTCAGCTATCAATTTCACCCTTATCCTTCTGAATAAGTTAAATGAAACTTTCAAGTCGATAGTAAAAACCGAAAAAAAAAATGTTATTTCAAAGTTATTTTGGGGGAGAAGTATCTCTTTATCTGACAGTGTAGATCCAAGATCAGACTGCACGTTCTGTATAGTCTGATCTCAATCTAAACCGTCCGCAAAAGCCCCTGTTCTCGGCTTTGGCTCTCAAATGGTAAATAATGGTCAGAATATCCGACATCATAGATGAAAGTTGGTGTTAACCTTTAGAACAACATGTACCCATATCACAGCGAAAGTACTGGTTAACCCTTTATCACACGTCAAAACTTTACAATTGTCCAAACTAAAGCATTCGCGGACGACAAATTAGATATGGCTCATATAACGGGATGTGTCTGTAAATGGACAGAAAACATTGTGGGGAAAGGAGAAAATGCTGGCTACCAGCATTTTCTCCTTTTCTCACAATGTTTCCAAAAGTCCTTTTTTCACGTTAAAACTCGGGACTGGGTGGTAAAAGGTTAGGTTTCCGGGCAGTTATAATCGAGAGTGATTAATATAAGTTGTGAGAACTTGTTTTTCAATCAATGTAAAATAATTTGGTCTAAACTAAAGTAAAAGCTGGTTCTCGAATCGAGAATCAGACTGCACTCAAGTTACAACCTGTTCTTTGAGCTACTCTCTTTAACTCTATATGAGAAAATCCGAAACCACACCTTTAAATTTCAATTTGTGGTTTGCTAGCTTTAAAACCTAAAAAAAAAAAACATATTCAGTCATTTCTGAGGATTTCAAGTTAGCTCTTTACCAAACAATCCCGAGTTTTAACAATCCTGGGAAAAAAAAAAACATTTGAAAACATTTTAGGGAAAAGAGAAAATGCTGGTAACCATCATTTCGTCCTTTTCCCACAATGTTTCTACCGATTCAAGACATGCCCTGGCAAAAAAAGTTTTTTTTTTCCATCTTCGCGATGCATAATACCATGCCAGTCTTGACATAATTATGGATCCACAGAATTCATTTTGTCAAACAATCGACTGAATCATGAGAGAGAATCGTCCTTTGACATACAGAAAATTTACTAATAGCAAAAAGTATCGACCCATGTCAGATGCATTGGACCCCTTTTTCAAAGAGCATGGCCAGTATTCAAAAGACAACAACAACAACAATGGAATTCCGGGGCTAATTCAAGGGTGTCTGCAGCATTGTCTGGCCAACTCAGTCTTCATTTTACTAATTCGTCTGCCCAATTTTGTCGCTCGGTATTACTCATCGGCGTTCCAAAAAATAAAAACGCGTCTCAGACATTTTGCAGACACACAAATCACCCGCAATTGTCTGCTCACTTTTTTTTTTATTTGGCAGTAATCTGATTTCGGAGGGGATTCTGGGATTGTGAGTCTAAACCTTACGGTACTGGTTAAAAAGAAAAAAAAAAAACCTTGAATGGTCCAGTTATCCCCTGCCAAAGCCGTATCGACGCAGTTCTCTCAAAACTTTGAAAGCAAAGCGAGGTTTCAAGAGTTGAGGCATGCTCTGGCAAAAAGGGGCTTAATGCATCGCCGTAATGCATGGTACTAGGCAAGTTATCGCAGTATTATATATCCCAAAAAACCCATTTTTATAACATCCTACTAAATCATGAGGTACGTTGGTCCTTTGACATGCAATATAATTGACCAAGAGCAAAAAGTTTCGGCCCAGGTCAGCCTGCGCGGAATGCGCAGGCTGACCTGGGTCGATACTTTTTGCAAATGCATTCAGCTCCCCTTTTCACAGATCATTGCCCAATTAATTTTTGAAAATACTTGGATCATTGGGCTGAGTCTGCTTCTGCAATAAATGACAACTTTCGAAACATTCGAGTACAGCAGGAATAATCAATATTAATGCATGAACATGAGGGAATATTTTACCTCAAAAGAAAATATTTCTCCTTTTACGGCATTATTTTTAAGAGTGGTTTATTGCAAAGGCAAGAAATTGTCTTCTGAAGGCGTAAAGGTACGATGACATAATGAAACAGTCGCCTAGAGGTTTTGAAGGTGAAGCAAGGCTTTGGGAGTTAGTTTTCACAGAACATGGATTATTTATTGGAGTGAGTTTCCTTGACCCTTTATCAAACGACAAAATTTTAAACTAACCCAAATTGAAAGCATTTGCAGACGACAAAATAAATGCTATAAAATAAAAATTTGTTTTGGACAGGGTAGAAAACATTGTGGGAGAAGGAGGAAGTGCTGGTTACCAGCATTTTCTCGTTTTCCTACAATGTTTTCAAAATCTTTCATTTTCATAGCTGTTAAAAGTCGGGATTGTGTGGTAAAGAGTTAAACCTGGCAGCGTCAGAGGCGAAAACAGGGGCTTTTTGCGGACGGCATATATCAAGATCAGAATGTTATAGAACATGCAGTCTGATCTTGGATCTATACCCTCCGCTCGTGTGGTCAAGCCTATGCAAATCAAAATTTATTCCGAGTGTCAATAGATTATGTTTTCAGTCGTCGAAAGAGGTCGTGTTTAAACGCTATTATCCTCTGTAACAAATTTACATTATATGATGCTTAATGCATCTGCGAAAAGCTATTGGTCATTTTTTCTGTTTGCCAAAGGACCAGTCTATCTCATGATTCAGTCGGTTGTTTAAAAAAAAGTGGCTATTATGGATCCATAATTATGTGATGGCTTGACTGGTATTATGCATTACAGAGATCCATTAAGCCCCTTTTGCCAGAGCATGGCTCAATTATACTTCTTTGGTACATAGTCTAGTAAAATAGGAACAAGCTATACAAGGATTAACTCTTAATCCTTTACCACACAGTCCCGAGTTTTATGTTGTTGTTGTTCTTGTATGGTGTTTAACGCCGTTTTCACCCGAGTTTTAACGACTCGGAGAAAAGAAGCCGTTTGGAAACATTGAGGGGAAAGGAGAAAATGCTGGTTACCAGCATTTTCTTCTTTTCCCACATTGCTTTCTACCCTTCCCAAAACAAATTTCAATTTTTGAGTCACAATCATTTTGTCGTCTGCAAATGCTTTCAGTTTGGACCAGTCTAAAATTTTGTCTTTGGTAAAGAGTTAAATTGTTGTCTGCAAAATGCTTTCAATTTGGACAAATCTTCATTTTTCTCGTGTGATAAAGAGTAAACTCGCTAAATAACTAAAATGAAAGTTTCAAGTCGATTATGAAACCCAAATATTGCTATTTCGAAGTTAGTTTTAAGGGAATGATATTTCCTTATCGGACAGTGTAGATCCAAGATCAGACTGCACGTTCTGTGCAGTCTGATCTTGATCTACACTGTCCGCAAAAGGTCAGTGAGTCGCGCTTAGCAGTGTAAAGGTCAGTAACTGAATGAAGGTGATAACATTGTTCAGAAAAATATATCTTTTTTTGTATCACATTCTCAAATGCGAATTGCTGCAAAACGAAAATAAAAACCGCAAAATCGTCGTAAAAAAGCTGTGAAAGTAGGATGGAGCTTTTTTTTTACCCCTAAATATATAAGCAATGCTCTAACAAAAGGGGTTTAAATGCATCTCAGTGGTCCGCCATATCAAGCAAGTCATTATGTAATCATAGATCTATAAAAAAAACCATTTTTGTCTAGGAACCGACTGAATCATGAGGTAGACTGTTCCTTTGACACACGCAAAAAAATTGACCAATAGCAAAAAGCGTCGACACAGGTCAGCCTGCGCGGACTGCGCAGGCTGACCTGCGTCTACGCTTTTTGCAGGTGCATTAAACTCCCTTTTCACAGGGCATTATAAAAAATTATTGGAATTGAAAAAGTTTGGGCATTATTTGCTCTTACTTACATAAACCAAGAGGTCAAGAAGATAGTTTTAGTAAATTCGTGTGATTGTGGTATGTTTAAATCTGGTTTAACGGTGATATATGTTTGAAAACCCTAATTTTGTTTGTGTTCATATGATATATTTGTTGCCTATTTTCACTTGTTTTAATTGTTTTTTATATCAGTTTATATAGTTAATGCATACCGTCGAATTTTGTTGCCTTGAGGGTCCCCTTTTCCACGTAAAAAAAGAGAAGATTGTAATTTGGTAGAATTTGATTCAAGCTTTGAATTCATTTATTTATCGAAAATATAATAATCCATGTGAGACAATAAATGGAAATTAAGAAACTTTATGCTTTATTTTTGTTTTTATTCAGAAACAGTGCATTTTATCGACGGTTATATAGTAATATAAACAAAATGTTACAATAATGCAGAGCACCAGATAAGAGGGAGCGATGGTATTCTAAATCCATTATTTCTCTTCCAAACCCCATGTTATGGGTACTCATTAGAATCGTCTCATCGAGACGATTCTAATGAGTACCCATAACATAGGGTTTAGTTGAGAATAATTAATGTTTTCAATTCTATAATCAAAATCACTCCCTTTTTCTGGTGCTCTGATAACGTATATACGACACAGGAAAGATGCATGCACCTTTTAAAAGCCATGTTTATATAATATCTGGACAGTATGTTCCTTAAGGATCCGAAATATGGCTTGTCAGAGACACTTTGCTAAACGAAATACAAATCGGCTACAAGATACAACGTGATCGTTGCTTGGCGTTCATGGGCACAGAGGGCGAGAAAAGTCTACCACTTGACCCTTATGAGTCATTTTGTAACATCATTTAATGTGCTCTGTAAGATATACAGTTTCCCACCGGATAATTGCTTGCCGTTCTGCCTATTTCAGAGCGGATTTCACATAGCTGTCGTCAGCTGTCAGGGTCGTCTGGCTATCGCCAGATTACAATTATCATTTTGGCCAAAGATGAAATTGTTGGTAAGGAACTGGATAGCTAAGTTTTGCACTCAGATATCTATACTTCGGACTAAACTAGGACAACATTTATTTCCAGCTGTGGAGCTCGGATATACCATTGGCCACAGTATCTATCAACATATTGGCCGGTGTAGATCCCAGGTCGGACTGCACATTATGAACTGTTTGATCATAACCTGCGGCGCCTGTAAATGCTAGTACCACGGTTGTTATAGGCTTTGTGAGGATTAATCAGAAGAGTTTCATAAACAAAAATGATCTAAAAAGGCATTCAAATCGGATTGAGCAGAGTCTGTTAATTAAAGCTTCAACCCTCCCCGCCTCTACACCCCCGACCCCCACTTCCGAGACAAAAGATACCCAGTTCAAACGCTCCCTCCCGTCCCAAGTCGTTCAGCACTTCTGAAACACCAAAGACTTTGGTGGCCTTGTCTCACCCATTTCAGGTACATTCGTACTTGGTTTGATTTCCCTCGTGCACTTAAACCGATACCAAAGCGTCAAAGTATGATTCGCCACGTGAAGCCCTAGGGTGCCAAATAAATGAAGTTGCCTATTTTCAGTCGGCAGTAACAAGACGAGAAATTAATTCAGCCATGCTCTGGCAAAAGGGGCTTAATGCAATTCCGCGATTCATGATATGAAACAAGTCACCACATACTTATAGATCCATAATGGTCACTTTTCTAACAACCAACCTAATCATGAGGTAGACTGGTTCATGGGCATACAGGAAAAAGACCAGTAGCGAAAAGTTTCGGCCAAGGTCAGCCTGCGCGGACTGCGCAGGCTGACCTGGGCCGGAACCTTTCACAGATGCATCAAGCCCCCTTTTCACAGAGCATGGCTCAATTGTATATTGAAGGCTATTTTTCCAAGACTATCCAATGTTAATCGCACAGGAACTATTAAAGATCGAACTTGAATTCGACTTAACCTGGCTGGGTACCTCAGTGGTTAGCGTATCTGACTTGTGACTGGGTGGCTGCGGGCTCGATACCCGGTTGTGGCAAACTTTCTTTCCTGCAATTTTTCGCCTCTTACCTCAGATACATGTTAGAAAGGTAGTAAGTGGCTTGGAAAGAAAGGTGTGTCAGTATTGGTGTGAGAAAGCCAGGAAACACATGCGTAGGTGCACTGACGCCCTGATATGACTTACGCTGTTAAAATGACACTAAACTCCAATACAAACTAACAAACTGAATTCGATCTGAATTCTGGAAAGAAAACTTAATGTCCAGTCGTTCTTGACATTTAAAGGGTCCATGAAAGATGGACATGACCAGCTTTCTTCACCAAGGACACCGGAAGTCCCAATAAGCCGGATGTGGTTGAATCTGTGAAAGTAGAGACGCTATAAACATCAGTCATATTTTTTCGTTCATCTTTCCTTGTGCAATTGTGGATCAACCTGCACTTATGTGCTAACCGATCTTTTTCCACTCTATATGTCTTTCTTTTCATTATGTTATTTCAGATAAATAATATACCATTAAATGCTATTTAACCTCGTGAAATTAATCTTTGTTGTAATCAACTACAAAAACTCGGCAGGATACGGCCGAAAACTCGGAAGTCTGTTGCAGTACAGTCATAGCTTACATGCGTCGCTTGGAAACTGACAAATTTTGGTTCTATTTTTAGACATTTGCTCCCCGCGCCGGATCAATATTCCGAGTCAGACAGAGTTAACTCCAGTCTCCCAGACTCAATCATAGATCTGATTTTCTAGGAAAATGAGATTCTACCTAACTCAAGGTCGCAAACTTTGTAATCGCCCTAAGGAATGCATATTTGAAAGAATGTTACGTTGGGGAAACGATGATGACGAAAATCCTGTAACTCATCAGGGGTGTGCAAAGAGTAGATAAAACCAGAACATTCAAGTTAGATTCCTTGCCGATACAGTTCTATGAAAAAAGAACTCTTTCGGATATTCTTTCGTTAGCTTAGAGAGAGAGAGAGAGAGAGAGAGAGAGAGAGAGGATTGCTTGGCTTTAATTAGCTAATTTTAAGAGCAGGTTCTTTGGGCATGGCAATCGTAATTAGTACCAAAAATTCCGATAAGGAAGACATTAGAAATCATGTCGTTAGAGCCAGAGCTAAATGATAAAATATAATTTTTGCACTGGGAAAAAAATACTCCGGAGTCTATCCCCCGATAGTTACCGTGATGTAATATTCTATTTTTAGAATCGATTATATGCTACCTCCTCATCAGGAGAACACTTCCGGAATGTTGATCAACAAGTGGCGTGACAACCCCCATAGCTGCCATAATCTTAACGATGGTCGTAAATCATTTCATTTAACTTTGCCTTGCCTTTTTATCTTTATACAAACACAGACTATAGATTTTCCATTGCTAGCATCTACATGACTTTTCTAATGTCTGTGCTTGATCTTACCGATGAACATCAACAATTTCTTCAGTACGATTTTTGCAGTGATGACAAGTTTATTCCACAAGATTTCATCAGTTTTTTTACCCTTATGACACCATAACTATTTTTAATTTGTTTAAGTAGGCAATGTAATGCATGTGATGCTGCACTGAAGGCGATATCTGATCTTTGATCTTTATTTTCTGATTACATAATGAGAAGTGTTGAGTTTAAACAGTCATAAATTTTGAATGTCTAAGGATTTTTTACAGACTGAATATATTCGTATTTTTCTCACTAAGGGTTGGCCACTATTTATTGATGTTACACGGATCGAGGGCATGGTTAACCGTAATTGCCATGCGGTGACAAAGAATGCAACAAGCCATGATTTATTGATTCTGTCTTCACATGTGTGCATTCCGGCACGTATAACTCGTGAGTGAGCATGTATAACCCATCTTGATCACAGTGTAGGACCGGCAGGGCACACTGTTTCGATTTGTATGTGACTTGCGATTCTGTACAATGACGGTCTTCACTTAGACGGTAAAAACTGTGTTCACACGGTAAATCAAACTGGCGTTTTTTTCATCTATTTTGATAGTTATTATAAAATATTCATATCCAGTTATCTGTAGGTCATGTATAGACAATAACAGGAACACGCGTAAGTGCTGTATGTCTTAATCAATTGACCGTACTAAAAGTACTGGCGATTTGTCCCAAAACAATGCCATTTTTACACGATTACTCAGCGTTAAAAAACCTATTTTCTCAACGGAAAATGCATAACTAGCTTTTTTATTCATATTTTTGTGGAAAAATGCCGAGGTTTTGTAACAAAGTCGACTACAATCTTTTATATCCTTCGTGTAAATTGGCACGTTAAAAAAAGAAATTTGTACAGTCACTTGTAAGTAATTGTACTGTCGCATGTGATCTATTAGCCGCTTACAACAAATAACTGGATCTTAATATTTAACAATAACTATCAAAATGAATGAAAAAGCACAAGTTTGACTTACCGTGTGAACAAAACTGACAGACTGTTACTCTGAAGAATCCCAAGTCACATACATCCCAAACACTGTACATCTCCGGCCCCACACTATGATAATTGCTCCTCGCTTGTTTACTCTTTACCGCACGATAAAATTCTAAACTCGTCAAAACTGAAAGCATTTGCAGACCACTTATCAAATGTGGCTCACTTATTGATCTCAGTTATCTGACAGCTGACAGGGTAGAGCCAAGGCCCCCCCCCCCCCCCCCCCCCCCCCCCCCGGGGAAGTCGGTAGCGTACAGGACTTGAGAACAGGAGGTCGCTGATTCGATCCCCGGCTTGGCCTATTTCTTTCCGTGGACTGATGATAGTCATCGCGACAGGATTCATTCCTCTCTCACCGCTGACCATTGTTTCCACGATGGTTATGTGGGAAAGCAGCCAGTGGCTTGGAAAGAATGTGCGGAGTACTGGTAAAAGAAACTCCAGGAAAGCATGGATAGGTGCACTGGCCGCCGTAATATAACTGAAATAATGTTGAAACGGCGTTAAACACCATCAATCAATCAATCAGTCAATAAATCAATCAATCTGACAGGGTAGAAAAGATTGTAGGAAAAGGAGAAAATACTGGTTATCAGCATTTTCTCGTTTTTCTACAATATTTCGAAAGCCTTCTGTCGGGATTTTTGAAACATGGAAACATGAATTGTTTGGTACAAAATAAATCTAAGGCTGAACAATTTTGTTGTTTCGCAAACACGTATAAGATGTCTCTTGAAAGCATCGTATTGTGAGGCGAAAATACCGGTAACCTTTCATCCTCTTTCTTCTGCATTTTACAGATAAATAACCTATCAAACCTAAATGAGCCATGCTCTGTGGAAAGGGGGCTTAATGCATCTGCGAAAAGTATCGACCCAGGTCAGCCTGCGCAGTCCGCGCAGGCTGACCTGGGCCGAAACTTTTCGCTATTGGTCAATTTTCTGTATGTCCAAGGACCAGCCTACCTCATGGGTCAGTCTGTTGTTAGACAAAATTGGCTTTATGGATCAATGATCATTGATGACTTGCTTGGTATGATGCATTACGGAGGTGCACTAAGCCCCCTTTTGCCAGAGCATGGATCATATTTCATCTGTCGTTTTTAAATGGTTTCTAAGAGACTTGTCTAAAATTTATCGTCTGTAATGAGTTCAATAGACTATATTTTTATAAGACATACATGTAATCATACACCTTAGATAATATGCTGGGTTTTTGGCATTATTTCATGGTGACAGTGAACGTAATTCAATTTTCTATGTCCTACGTGGCTCAGTGGTCAGGATTTAGGATATAAAATCCCAGTGTCCTCGGTAAGATCCTCACCGAGGCACTGGAAATTGGTTGTAATAATTTTCAAAGCAGTGCAAAACACCAATAAATTTTTCAGTGAATCAGTCTGTCAGCCACCCACTCACCCACCCACACTCACCCAGCCACCCACTCACTCGCTCGCTCGCTCGCTCACATCACTCACTCATACGTTGTTTTTGGACTATTTTTGAGTAGGTACTGTACTGGTGGCACAACCCTGCATCAGCACCCTATCTATACCACAAATACCAGAATACCACAGACAAAATGCCCTTTACACAATTATCGTTTTTCTGTCTTCGGAATAACGAAACTGCGGCCTTGACCTTAGACTGTTCCTTTTCTAATTAAATTTATATTCTAATATCGACTTTGAAAATGAGTTCCAAATATGTCACCAAAGTGGTGCCTTTCTAATGACGTCAAGAGTAAAGACAGTTTAGCTCAAGAAAAAAACCATCTTCGACATCTGTACAAAACCTTATTGCAGTTGGAACATCGTAGCCGTATCGGTAATAGGCAAGTTGGAGCCAAAGCAAATTATGTGAACTTTTTTAAAAGAAAGGGTGTAGGTTAGAATCCGTATTTAAAAAAATAAGTTCGCAACAGTGTTATAACCGCCGCAATGTAAAATGGTGTTATAATCCCTGGGTTGTACTGTGACGTTTTAACCGCTGCCTTGTACAATGGTGTTACCATCGCTCCCTTGTACAATGGCGTTTGGCGTTATTACAGCTATCTGTACAATGGTGTTATAACCGCTACCTTGTAAATTGGTGTTATAAGCGCTGTGTTTTAAATGGTGTTATAACCACTGTGTTGTAAATGTCGTCAAATGTCGTCGTACATACATGTATTTGTACGGTGGTATTATAACAGAAGCGTTGTTAAATTGTGTTATAAACGCTGCGTTGTAAAATAGTGTTATACTCACTGCCTTGTACAATGGTATTATAACTACTGCGTTTGTAAAATAGTGTTATAAACGCTGCTTTGCACTTTATATCCATGACATTATAACCGTTGCTTTGTACCATGGCGTTATAACCGTTGCTTTGTACAATGCTATAATAACTAATGGTGTTATACCGGCTGCGTCTTAAAATGGTGTTATACCCGTTGTATTGTACAATGGCTTACAACCGATGGGTTGTACAATGACGTTATAACCGCTGCTTTGTACAACAGGAAAACAGCCGCTGCGTTGTACAATGGTGTTATAATCGTTGGGATGTAAAATGGCGTAAAATACCGCTTTGTTATACAATGGTGTTATAACCACTGCCTTGCACAATAGTGTAGTAAAAGCTGGGTTGTATAATGGTGTTATAACTGTCGCTTTGTATAATGGCGTTCTAACCGCTGCGTTGTACAATGGTGTTATAACAGCTGCCTTGTATATGGACGTTATAACCGCTGTATTGTACAATGGCTTATAACTGCTGGGCTGTATAATGGCGTTATAACCGCTGCGTTGTAAAATGGTGTTTTCATCTCTTGGTTGTATAGTGACGTTGCAATCGCTGTGTTGTACAATGGCGTTATAACCGTTACTTTGTACAATGGTGTAATAACGTCTGCCTTGTAAAGTGCTGTGTTGTACAATGGTGCTATAGCCGCTGTGTTGTAAAATGTTGCTACAACTACTGTGGTGAACAATGTTGTTATAATCTCTTTGTTGTACAATGATGCTATAACCGCTGCGTTGTACTATGTTGCCATAACCGCTGTGTTGTTAAATGTTGCTATAACCGTTGTGTTGTAAAATGGCCATATAACCACGCTGTTGTACAATGGTGCTGTAACCGCGGTGTTGTACAATGGTGTTATAACCGCCGCATTGTACTATGTTGCTATAACCGTTGTGTTGGACAATGGTTTTATAACCGCGATGTTGTGCATTTTTTTTTTATAACCGCTGTGTTGTACAATGGTGTTACAACCGCCGCGTTGTACAATGTTGCTATGTTGTACATTGGTTTTATAACCACGGTGTTGTACATTTCTTTATATAACTGCGATGTTGCACCATGGTGCTATAACCGCTGAGTTGTACAAGGCTTCTATAACCGCTGTGTTGTAAAATGGTTTTATAACCGCTGTGTTGTAAAATGGTTTTGCAGCCGAGGTGTTGTACGATGTTTTTATAACCGCGATGTTGTACAATGATGTTATAACCGCATAGTTGTACAATGGTTTATAACCGCGGTGTTCTGCAAGGTCGCAATAACCGCGGTGTTGTACAATGGTGTTACAACCGCTGAGTTTACAACGAGTTATAATCGCGGCTATCTACCATGGTGTAAAAAACGCGGTATTCTAGCGTGGTGAAATAGCTGCTGCTTTGTACAATAGTGTTCTAATCGCCGCGCTGTATAATGATTCAAAAAATATTTTTAGCACTGCAAAGCCAGTCCCTCATCAAGACAAAAAAAGTTCTAATTTGACCTTAACTCTTTACATAATGACAAAAAGTTAGACTTGTCCAAACTGAAAGCGTTTTCACAGGACAAATAAGATTAAGACAAGTGATAGAATATGTCCTTGAAAGGGTAGAAAACAGTATGGCAAGAGGTAAAAATGCTAGAATCAGCATTTTCTCCTCTTCCCATCATTTTCTTTTTCAAAACCTCTCTTCCTTAGTGTCGTTAAAATATGAGGTTGCTCGGTAAAGTGTTGAAAAATGGAGACAGACAAGCGTGTCTCGGGGCCGAGACTGACTCGTGGGAAAAACACGTAAAATCAATGAAATATAATGACTGTCTGTGCCTTTGTTTTCTGGCCGTCCCTTGATTTTTTTAAACTAAGAGCATTAGCTTATGGAAGACTCTCTCCGCTGTAGAAGTGGCCTTTCCCCGTATATTTAATATCTAGACTTGCCTTGGTCAACTAAAGTTGCTTTTTCGGCCATTGAAGGTCTAGATCAAACTGTACAGAACTTGCTATATAATCTTGGATCGACACCGTCCGCTATTTTGTGAGAGATTTTATCAAGTAAATTCTGAGGCTTTTACTTCTGACTGATGACGTTTAATTCGTGTTTTCGGATGCTCCGAGTGCTTTTTCTTTGTTAACCTATATCTTAACCCTTAGAGCGCCGAATAAACCTGTCAGACATTTTTCGTCCTAGAAATACGACTCAAATAATTGCAATTTCATGGTTGCTTTTGTCTACAGTGATTAAGCAAAGCGGACAGTGTAGATCAAAGATCAGGCTGCATGTTTTGTGCAGCCTGATCTTGATCTACACTGACCGCAAACACAACTATAGTCGTGAAAGGTGCTTTAAGGGTTAACTGTTGACCAGACTACAGATTTGTACATTTATCAAAACTGAAAACATCTGCAGAAGACAAATTAAAAGTGGCTCAATATATATGGGTTACCTCGGAAAGGGTAGAAAGCATTCCTGGGAAAGAAAAAAAAGAGAAAAGGTTGTATTAAAGACTTTTAAATGTTTCCTTTTAGCGTCAAAAGAAGAGAAAGCATCCCGAAATTTGACTTACCCCAAACGGGGTCATAGGTCGAAGATCAAGATGCTCGAAACATTTGAACTTTGTAGTACTACAGGGTCCGTACTGACCAACCATTCTTAAGAACTTTCTTGTTCTTATTCTACAGAGATTGTTTTTTTTTTAATTTGAACATAACACAACTTCTGATTGGCTAAACCATTTGGTATAGCCCTTCAGAAGCTGTGTTTCTTTCAAATTAAAAAAAATATCAGATATAAAGACTAGTTCTTAACAATGATTGGTGGATACAGTCCCTGATACTAGTTATCAACACCAAGGTTCAGCACAATCTAACCTGCAGCTCTGAGAGAGCAGAGTTTTCAGGTTTTGATAAAAATACATGAATTAACACTTTATCACATCGAGATTGAATGAGCCCTGAAGGATAAAGATTTTAAAAATATGGTGGGAAAAGGAGAAAATGCTGGTAACCAGCATTTTCTCCTTTTCGACCATGTTTTTGACCCTGTCAAAGAATTTTGGTTCATTGGTATCACTTTAACCCTTAGGCTGCTAAGCGCGACTCACTGATCTTTTCCGGACTGTGTAAATCAAGATCAGACTGCACACAACGTGCAGTCTGATCTTTGATCTACACTGTCCATTAAGGAGATATTTCCCAATCCCCTATAACTTTGAAATAGCTACATTTGGGTTTTTACCATCGGTTTCATTTAAGTTATTTAGCAGATTAAGGGTTAAAATTTGTCGTCCGCAGATGTTTCTTATTTGGAATAGTCTACCACTTGTAGTTTGGTAAAGCGTTGAGGGCGGCCGTTTTGGTCATTAAATCAGATTCCTGGATAATTTCTGTAAAGTTTCATGGAGAATGGTCAATGGATGCAGGTAAAATCGCTGAGGTAGTCGGAAGACGACGACGTATGACCATAGGCCACTGAAACTTTATTGGTCTGTCACGGGATACGGAATTTTTCATTATCGAACACCGCTACTATAAATAGCACATTGGCTACTGCCTCTATATCCTATATAGTAAGACTCGTATACAACATAGAGACAGTCGCCAATGTGCTATTTATAGTAACGGTGTAAGTGGCAATTTCAGTATTCCATTATATATACAGGCGATGTACAATTGTCCCTATATAAGTGTTCGATGTTCGACCAAGGAAAATTTTAGCGATCGTGATAAACCGATGGAGGTTGTGGCCTGTGGTACGACTAACGACACAGTAGGTTTACTTGAGCACATCCTGCTCAGATGAGCTGGAAGTGTGGTTAATTCCACCCTTCAAAGTACAAATACCATCCTGTAAGCCGAAGTTCGTATGTCGGCTGAAATTACTAAGGACCTGTCCATGCCTTGCTGTCTGGTAAATACTTTAACCATTATCCTACTAGGTAAGTGACATGAAACTTCCAAGCCGATAGTAAAAACTAAAATTTTGCAATTTCAAAGGTATTTTGGGGGAGAATATATCTCCTTATCGGACAGTGTAGATCAAAGATCAGACTGCACGTTCTGTGCAGTCTGAACTTTGATCTACACTGTCCGCAAAAGGAGAGTGGGTCGCGCTTAGCAGCATAAGAGTTAATGATGGGATTTGTTTTTGAACACAATTAGAATAGAAAACATTATTTGTAAAAGAAGAAAAGTAATTCTACTTTGTCCAAAATTATCTCTATCCTACAAATACGAGTCCCTTTCATTTGAGTCAAATTTTATAAGCTAGCAGTAGTTGTTATCGACATGGACCAGTGAATGACTTTGCCGTCTTGTAAATAGGTCAATGATGGACATTATTTCTTAAACGGTGGAGAAATTCTTATTTGAAAAGAAAGAAATGCCTTTTACCAGCGGTTTTTCATTTATAAAGCGCATTCTTTCTCAGAGCTGTAAAAACGCGGACTCATGATAAAAGATGTTAATTCTGATAAATTCGAGATGAAGTTTCCTTGTTAAGCCGAAAGAGGAACCTTGGCCACTGTCAACTGTAAATTGAAAACATAGTTCTCATCTAATTTAAACCGCTTAAATATTTTTTACCGGTCAACGAAGAAGGAAGGCTTGTCCCTTTCTGTTCCAAATGCAAAAAAAAAAATCACTATTTTAGTTCAAGAGGGTGTTATGATGATCATCGATGCCTAATAATTCTGAGATTCAATCATGCAGAACAACATTATGAGCAGATCAAGAGCATGTTTCCACTTAAGTGTATGCTCAAAGTTTCAGCCCGCAGAATGACCTTAAGCTTTCGGCTTGTGTCTTGTACACAACAGATAATCTTGTCATGACGAAATCTGATGCTCAATACATTTAAAATCCCATCATACACGACTTCTTTTTGGACCAATCATGAGCATGTGTCCACTTAAGTCTATGCAAAAAGTCCAAGCTCTAGTATGATCTTAACATTTCAGCTAGTGACAAGGTTCTTCCGCGCGATTGCTTGTGACAATAATCCTGTTTTCCAAGTAATTTTCAAATCCCATAATGCAATTTGAAGTTATAAATTATGCCTTACACGTTTCTGGCGACACAAACCAGCACACCCACACAGCCTACACACCAACGTACAACGTCAACAGTAATGTCCTTCCGCCATTTCAGGGTCGGAGCATTAAAAGACCTAACTTATATAGTTATACAAATAGAAGTAAGCGGCGCTGTAGAAAAAGGGGGTTTAATGCATCTCCGTGATGCACTATACAAATCAAGTCATCCCATAATTACTTATCGTAAGAACCATTTTTTTTCAACAAAAGACTGAATCACGCGGTAGACTGGTCCTTTGACACAGAAAATCGACCAATAGCAAAATATCTTAACCCAGGTCAGCCTGTGCGCATTAAAGCCCTGTTTCACAGAGCATGACTCATTAGTGTTTTAAAGCTTGTAATAGGCATCTTCTGAAAATACCAAAGGATTAGAGATTGAACTTTACAACATCTCCTGATATTTCTTGATCATTTGTTCCATACAATGTTTCCAAACATCTATACTTTCAATATTTTTGCACAGCCTATATACCCACCTAATATGAATTTGCTAATTTTTACAGAAAGATTGATTGATTGATTGATTGATTGTTTGATTGATTGATTGATTGAATGACTGCGCCACCTCCAACACTCTTTCAGTCACGTCACGGCAGTAGCTGACATATTCACGTATGTCCTGAGTTTCGCCAATACCAAGCTAGGACTCTGAGGTGTCTTGCCGAAGGACACTGCAGCGAAAACCACGATGATTTCATTGAGGCTTGAAGCCCTTGGTCTTCAGATTACTAGTCTTGCACTTAACCGCTAAGCCACGCAGTAAAATGACTTTGAAAAAGCAGGCAATGCCGAGCCATTTAATAACACGTTGCACAAATAGTTTTCAAGACATGAAATGGCCCGCAACATGCGACATGAGACCTTCGGACATTTGCGTAAAGTGTCGTCTCGGATTAGCCTGTGCAGTCCGCCTATACGAGATTTTTTCTTACAGTAGACTTTCGCGAAACAGAAAATGACACAAAAACGGAAAGTGTCGTCTCGCATTAGTCACAGACTTTACAGGCTTATCTGGGACGACACACTCTTACGCATATGTCCGAAGGCCCCTTTTGGTGTGTTGCACGACAAATAAATTGCTGGTCTGGCCAAATGCAATTTCTTAGCCAGCATTTTTACTAAAACTACTCTTTCTAACAACTGGTTGTATGCCACGCTTGGCCAATTTCTTTCCGAGGAATGATGATATTCATTGCGACAAGATTCATATTCACTAACCCCTGACCATTATTTCAACGTTATGTGGGAAAGCAGTCAGTGGCTTCTGAAGAATATTGTGCGAAGTACCGGTACAAAAACCTCTTAGAAAGCATAGAGAGGTGCACTGATATAAATGATATAATGTTGGAAACTGAGTTAAACACCAAACAAATAAACAAATACCGACTCCAATACTGCAGCAAGGTCCCCGTTTTTTCTTATTTTCTATTTAGATACATTGAGAGACATTACAGGGTTGCAATATGAAACAAGAGCGGAGCACGCGGTTCCGGACACTCAGTGAAAATTTAGTCTTAAACGGGGGCATAACGGTGTCAAAAGTATTTTTTTCAGTTACCTGCCCTTCTGATATCGGTGCTTTGACAGATAACGACTAGTCCTTGTTTGAAGTAAAAATCTTCAATAATGACAGAAGTATAAAAAAAAATATGTCAAAGTTTTCGTATGACGACGACGCACACGGTTTTGACAGTAGATGTACCTCGACATTGGATTCGAAAACGGCCGTGCTAACAAGTTTGCCTAGACGGGCTTGCAATAGCCGGTGGTGTGCAGGCGGTAACAACTTTTAATCACTCCTTATTGCAGTCTCCTTGCACGGTCTAAACAGATCTGTAGCAGAAGTATTTATTGTTTATGCCGTTGATTGTTTTGCCTCAAATTTGAAAGCGTGCAATTTCAGGTGATTTACCGAATTCCATACGAAAAGAAGCAAAGTCAAAGCTTTGCCCAGCAGGCCATGAGGGATTTTTTTTTTCTTTTTTCATCAGCTCAATAGCGAACTGTTTCATCACAGAGCATTTACAAAGATATCGCCAAGGCTAACGTCTATCCTCATCTTCGTAAACTTTATCACGAGACATCTTTGAGGAGCTGCGATTGGCTCCTAATAAACGTTGCCATTTGGATTGCTTAGTTAATACAGATTACTTATATAAAATTAATATCAAAGACCTAAAACGTTAGCCGATAATAATAACAATCATAATGATAATAACAATAATAATAATGATGATGATAATAACAGTGATGAAAAGAAGACCTTAAAGACTGCAAATTAAATTGTTCACAGCTGTCTTCATACCAACGACAATGTCAAGGTCATATGTGTGGTAGCAAGGAAACAGTTGCTAAATTCACCAATAATTCTATTGTACCCATTCTAACTTCCAAGACAATCCACCTGATTGGATTGTATTGTAATTCAAAATTAGAATATACATTAGCAATGGTTGGTGAGCATTCCCTCTGGAACTGACTAGTATCATGTTTGGGGACATTTATACTTAATGTTTCTCTGAATGGGGCCCCTCTGAATGTTTGTTTTTACAATCATGCATTTTCACTGAAAACTAACACCGGCTCAACTGTAGCCAACATTTTTTTCTTTTTTTTTTCCCCACACAGTTTTTTATCCTTTCAAGGACAAATCCCATCATTTAAGCCGCATCTTGTTTGCCAGCCTGCAAATGGTTTGAATTTTGACAAGTCTAAAACTTTGTTCACTGGTACAGAGCAATTCACAGCGGCTCAAACAAGATAAATAAGAATCGATGAGTCACTCAGCAGGAAATGGCAAAAAACGCTTTGACAAACTAACGCCTGTCTGCAGATTGGAGGCATTTTTTCTTCCTCTGCACCAATAAAGACTGCACAGAGAAACCCAGTATTAACCCTTACCCTGCTAAAGTTAAAATGAAATTTTCAAGCCGATAATTAAAACCAAGATTTCGCTAAGTTAAAAAGTATTTAAGGTAGGAGATATCTCCTTATCGGACAGTGTAGATGCAAGATCAGACTGCACGTTTTGTGCAGTAATTTGATCTACATTATCCGTAAAAGGTCCCCGAGTGGCGCTTAACAGCATAAGGGTTAGGCCTTGATATCGTGGGGCATGTTTCAATAACAAGATTCTCCCCTTGTTAGCATAATCTAACCCTTTAAGACTCAACTCTTTGCCTTTCAACAACCCTGGGAAAGAAGCCTTTTGAAAACATTGTGGGAAAAGGATAAAATGCTGGTAACCAGCATTTTCTCCTTTTCCCACAATGTTTTCTACCCTATTAAAGAAAAAATTGCACCATTTGAGCCACATTGAAATTGTCGTCTGCAAATGCTTTCAATTTGGACAAGGGTAAAATTTTGTCGTCTGGTAAAGGGTTTAAGAGCCTCTCACAACCATGGTTGCCATTGCGGCCTGTGTAATTCAAAAGCAGACTGTACTAAACATGCAGTCTGATCTTGAATCTACACTGTCTGCCTCCCTGAAACACTATTAAATGGAACTGCAAACATTTTCTAGACCGAAAAAAAAAATCATTTGCTCTCTATGAATAAACAGACGCAAAATATTTCATACTTGTCTGGATTGGAAGCACTTGCCAACGACAATTTGTATGTAACTGAAATGACCAAATCTGCCTATGGAATGGGTAGAACAAGTGAAAGGAAAAGGAGGAAAGCGCTATTGAGGAGCATTTTCTCCATTTTCTATAATGTTTTTTGGTTGGTTTCTTTCCCAGGGTCGTTAAAGGGCGGGATCATGCTCGTGTAAACTAAATCTTTTTACCCTTTAGGGGCCAAGTTAATTTTATAATGAGCCAAGCTCTGCCAAAAGGGGGCTTAATGCATCTACGTGATGCCTGATACTAAACAAGTCATCACATTGATCATAGATCTATAAAGTCCATTTTGTTTAACAACTGACTGAATCATGAGATAGACTGGTCCTTTGACATGCAGAAAATTGACCCATAGCGAAAAGTTTCGGCCCAGGTCAGCCTGCGAGGCCTGCGCAGGCTGACCTGAGTCGACACTTTTCGCAGATGCATTAAGTCCCCTTTTAACAGAGCATGGCTCAATTATATTTTGAGGTCACTGTGGGTGGAGAAAACTGTGCCTGTATTCACTAACCACTCTTACTATCATTCTTAGTCTATTTTTCAAGGGTTTTCTAAATTTGAAAGTAACACGATTTCTGATTGGCTTCACGACATGGTTAAGCCAATCAGAAAATGTGTTACTTTCTTAATTTAGAATAAGACCATGAATGCTTTTTAGAGTGACTGGTGAATATGGACCCAGACTGAAAAAAAAATGCAGTCTGATTTCTGATCTATTAGATTCGGTATTTTCAGAAACCTCATGACCAAGGAAACCTGCTTACTTTTAACCCAAACACTTCCTTGTTTTGACGATCCTGAGGAGAGGGGCACTTAAAACGGTTTTGGAAAAGGGGAAAATGCAGGTTACCAGCATTTTGTCTTTTTCTCTGAATGTTTTCTACCCTCTCTTCCCCGCCCCCTCCCCCACAATTTGTTCCCCGCAAATGTATTCATGTTGGAAATAGTTTTGGAAAATTTTGTCGCCTTGTAAAAACACAATTGAAATGTGCGAGTTTTCCTTCGCACAGTGAATGCATGTTCAATGTATACAAGTCCTGCTCTGTGAAAAGGTGGTTTAACATGTTTGAAAAAGGTATTGACCCATGTCAGGCTGATCTTTGTCGGAACTGTTTTGCTATTGGTAAATTTTCTGTCTGTTAAAGGACCCCTCTACATCACGATTATCATTTTTTTAGACAAGAGAGAGAGAGAGAGAGAGAGAGAGAGAGACAGAGACAGAGAGAGACGGAGACAGAGAGAGACGGAGGCAGAGAGAGACAGAGACAAACACACACACACAGGTCTCACAGACACGGATACTGAGGTTCAGTGAGAGAGAATGTAAAGGGGGGTAATCAGAGATAAAAGTCGTGCGGATGCCGCACGAATTATCGGCTTCCAGTCGCCGACCTCAGCTTTTAACACTATCACAGCCAAAGACTCTGAAATATTCTCTCAAAGTACCAGTATGTGTCATTCATTCTGATTCAAAATTAACCCTAATCCCGCTCAATAAATGAAATGAGATTTTCAAGCCTATAGTAAAAACTAAATTATGCGATCTAAAAAGCATTTCTTGAGCAAAGATATCTCCTTATCGGACATTGTGGATCAAAGATCAGACTGCACGTTCTGTGCAGTCTGATCTTGATCCACATTGTCCGCAAGAGGTCACTGAGTCGCGCTTAGCAGCCAAAGCGTTAATACACGAACACATGTCAAAACATTTGAAGACAGAGTAATGATTACTCGTCACGAACACTTCCTCTTTTTCCACAATGTTTTCAACAGTGCTCTTATACAAAACGATAAATTAGCTGGCTGGAGTAAAATGCACTAACCCTTTACAAGCCGACGAAATTTTACACTCGTCCAAATAAAAAACAAAGTCGACGAACAAAATGTGTCTGAAAAGTTAAGTTTTTCTGTGAAAAAGTAGAAAACATTGTGGATAAAGGGGACTGTACTGGTAACCACCATTTTATTTTCTTTAACCCTTTACCAAACAACAAAATTTTAGACCCGTACAACTGATTGAAAGCATTTGCAGACGAAAATTTCAATGTGGCTCAAATAATGTGATTTTTTTCTTTGATAGGGTAGAAAAACTTATGGGAAAAGGAGAAAATGCTGGTTACCAGCATTTTCTCCTTTTCCTACAATGTTTTCAAAAGACTTCTTCCTAAGCCGTGTCGTTAAAAGTCGGCATTGTGTGGTAAAGGGTTAAACAGTGCATCGTTTTCTTTGAGTATAAGATATTTTGGTCAGAACAGAGCCGAGGTATTTTCGACCTTGGCAAAGCTATTTGAAAAACCTCGTTTACCTTGAAGTACTCGAGATCAATAAAAGAACGGATAAAAGAGCTACGAAATAAAGAGTCTATTTGAAACACACTCATTCCACATTTAACCCTTTACAAAATAGTCCTACATTTCTACAGCCTTCAGCGAGAAGGCATTTCGAAAACAATATGACAAATGAGGAAAATGCTGGTTACCCGCATGTTCTGATTTGCTTTTCATATCTTATGCTCTTCCATAGACGAATCCCGTTGCTTTTATCCACATTTGATTTGCCGTCTGCAAAACCTTTAAGTGGGGAAAAGTTTTCAATTTTGTCGTCTGGTAAAGAGTTTAGATTTAGTTCAATAGCAACATTTGAAAGAATGATAAATGAGGGGGGTTGTTCATAGCGAACCAGACGATTTCAATCGATAGAAGACCTCCTCGTGACCTTCAGTTTATTATGCCTATTTTATGTTAATGCGTCTGGGGATCTAATCATCCAATCGGGAAAGTGTATTCTTACGCAAGGCTCGGTGCCAGTCGCAGTTAATGATTGTTTCAAAAATAGTTCCGTCTGGCCAGATGGTAATATAATATGTATAAACCGTTGTGAGGGTGTACGTAGAATAAGGTGGACAATACAGGCCACGCCTTTGATAAATTAGATACTAGGGCGATTTAAGAGTTATCCAATGAAAAAATAGATAAGAATGTTCGAATAGATATCGAATTCCCTAGCGAGACAAACAACCATCGATTGCTGGCCATATTTATCCTTAGGGCGCCTTATACAAGCTAAGTTGCTTTTACAAACATTATAGATTAATACCAGTCAGCACTCTGAAGTGCAATCTGATCGCGGATCTACATTCTTAGATATTTTGTGAGATATATAGACAGTTATGGCCTTTAAAGGAAGTTATTCAGATTTTAATAACCAAACAAAATTAAAAACCCTCATAAAATGAGTCATGCTCTCGCAAAAGGGGGCTTAATGCATCTCTGTGATGCATTATACCAAGCAAGCCATCAAATAATTATCGATCCATGACAGCCATTTTTTTTAACAACCGACTTAAGCATGAGGTAGCCTTGTCCTTGGACATCAGCCTGCGCGGACTGCGCATGCTGACCTTGGTCGATTCTTTTTCGCAGATGCATTATGCCCCCTTTTCACAGAGCACGTGTCAATTTTTTTCATCGTTGAATTTGGTAAGGCAATAGTTTGCAGACCATCAATGAATAGGACGGAGAAGTGTGGAAGAGGAAAAACAATTTATAGTGGCATTCCTTCAAAGTGATACGTAGCCTCTCAAAATATTTTGAGATTTGCGACAGAATTCCGCAAAGGCTTCAGGGAGTGCCACGTGACCAGTAACACGCATTCTTTACGTGGGATTCTATTCCAATGGCAACGATGACGTCATATTCCCACCACTTGCAAAACGACCAGGTACCTTTGAAAAGTCAAAGGTGCATCTTTTTTTACAAAATATAACCGTCAAATTTCTTTTACATTGCGGAGAAAGAATCTAGTAGTTCTATTCAGTGTTTTATGAGGAGTACTGATTTACAGCAAGAAATCTAAATAGACCCGAATACATTGCAACATCTTCCAATATCCCCCGTTGTCTAGAGGCGTCTATAGAATTAACACTTAGGCTGTTAAGAGCGACTCACTGACCTTTTAGCGAACAGTGTAGATCAAGATCAGACTGCACGGAACGTGCAGTCTGATCTTTGATCTACACTGTCCGATAAAGAGATATTTTACTAAAATAGAGATAGTTTGCTAAAAAAAAAAAGAAATAACATTATTCGTGTTTTTACTATCGGCTTTAAAGTTTCATTTAACCCTTTCCCAAACGACAAATTTTGGTCTGGTCCAAATTGAAACAGTTTGTAGACGACAATTTTAAATTTGATGAAAATGGCAGAAAGGTCTCCAAAAGGGTAGAAAACACTGTGGGAAAAGGAGAAATTGCTCGTTACGAGCAATTTCTCCTTTTCCCACAGTGTTTTCAAAAGACTTGTACTGCAGACACGTGAATACCAGGGCTTGTTTGGGAAAGGGTTAATTCATTTCGCAAGTTGAGGATTAAAGATATAAACGGTCAGTTTCAAGTAATCACAACAGGCAACACTTAACAATCCTTTTTCTTTTTTTTTCGTCTGTAAACCACAAAGACATTGATATTTGAACCTCAAAAAATCATTATTATTATTCCCTCGTTAAATCTTGTAGTGTGGGTACTCATTCTCATCGATACTATTCTGATGAGTACCCACAACACAGAATTTAGTGATAAAAAAAGTGAAATTTAATTTTAATCCGAAATAATCCCTTTGCATGTGGCTTCAGATCATTGGTTTTAACCCTTTACCAGACGACAAAATTTTAGCCTTGTCCAAATTGAAAGCATTTGCAGACGACAATTTCAGTGTGGTACATGTGGTGCAATTTTTCTTTGATAGGGCAGAAAACATTGCGGGAAAAGGAGAAAATGTTGGTTACCAGCATTTTCTTCTTCTCCCACAATGTTTTCAAAAGGCTTCTTTCCCAGAGTCGTTAAAAGTCGGCATTGTGCGGTAAAGGGTTAAAAAACGAAGAATACAGGCATCGGCAGGAGTACATCATTTGCATGATGTGGCTATTTTGTTTGTGCATATTTAACTCGGCTGCTTTTCCAGCAAAAACGTCGAGGTATTGTCATTGCGCGGTAGTCGTCTGCGTACTTGTGGTAGGCTAAAAGATTTGATTTTTTTTTTCTGATATCGCGTAAATCACTGACAATATATAATTCAAACTAGGGTTAGCTGTTACATTTTACGACAGGGACACGTACTAAGTCACCCTAAATATATTTTTGACACAGTTTTTCTCCATTTTCGAATTAGGTAGTACCGTCATTTAACCTTTTACCAAACGACAAAATTTTAGACCAGTCCAAATTGAAAGCATCTGCAGACGACAAATCAAATGTGGCTCAAAAATTGAAATTTGTTCTGGGAAGGGTAGAAAACATTGTGGGAAAAGGAGAAAATGCTGTTTACCAGCATTTTCTTCTTTTCCCACAATGTTTTCAAAAGGCTTTTTCTTCAGGGTCGTTAAAAGTCGGGATTGTGTGGTAAAGGGTTAAAATGAAAAATGTCTTTTAAGGGTCTATAAAGCAAATAGTAAACGACAACTTTCTGCAGGCACCTGTAGCCGAGCCTTTGCATCGTTTATGGTCGTCTGATGACTACGTGAAACTCGCCATTTTACAGCGCCTATCTACATTGATAAAAGAAACAAAATTGCTTAAAACTAGTGCAAATAATTTGTGAACGATATTTCCATAATATAATAATGAAATGATTTCATCTTCGTTGATCTGTAAGTCCTTCTTGTTATTTCATTTTGAAACAAAAAGGTCATAGGAAAAATGGAATGGAAATGGACATACTACTTATGTAAGAGAACCGTATTTCTGCTCAAAACCAAAACGTGTTGGTAAGAGAAACCTTTAAGAACGTAATTATAAACGGGTTTGGTAAAAGAAACTTTTAAGAACATAATTATGCCACAGTTTTCTTTTTTTCTGTGACCAGATCTTCTTTTTTTCATTTTCGCTCGGATAATAGTATGATGTATGCGGAATAAAAGAAAATCATATGTAGCCGAGCAAAATACAAAAATAAAGTTCTTCAAAGGAGATAACTCGTGTCAAAATTACAGAAAACAAGCTTTAATTTCAAACCTTAAAAAAAAAAGGTTGTTAAAGTAACAAATTTTGCTAAAGTAAATGATTTTTGTGGCATTTGTCGAAGACAATGTCACTTTGAGTTCAATACGGTATTTTAAAAATCGTGTATCCTAGGTTGTGCAAGACCGAAGGAAGTAAACCCAATTAAACTCAATTTTTCTAAGACAAATAAGTGTTTCGATTGCACTCAGATATGAAATTGTAAAATGTCATGTTGAAATAAATTGGATTAGGCCGTCGATCATAGAAATACTTTTTTTTTATCAAAAATAGTTTGATCCGCAAAGGCATTCTATTAGCGTAATGATACACACAATCTTTGTTTCCTGACCGCCCGATTCCTCGCTTGTTCGTCCCAAAACAAGTTCGTTCCTCGGATTATTCGTCCCTAGTCTTGTTCTCCCGGACTTGTTCTCCCACAAGATTGCAGACCACTCTATTGGATCGTGCATGACTATATATTAGGTTGACTTTCAAGCGAATATTTTGAAACTATTTCTATTGTTTATTTTTCAAATTGTTATTTCCTTACAATGGCTCTCTTGACAAATGCCACACCAGTGCTTTCAATGCTTTGATTATTAGAAATATGATGTCCGCCAATAGTAAAAAGGATTCAAGGAAAAAATTAAGGCACTAGACAGATCACAGTAGCAATTAGTAATGTTTTGACGTGCCTAGAAAAATATAACACAAGGAGCCGCTGGCGAGCTTGAACCTTTTCCAAACACTCCCGTGTTTAAACGATTCCTGACCACGGAGGCTGTTGAAAAACATTGCAGAAAAGGGGGAGAAACTGCTGGCAACTAGCATCTCCCCCTTTCCCCACAATGTTTTCCACCTTATCAGACGTATTCGCAAACCTTGTTTTTCTTGTCGTTTGTAACATGCGAACATTTAAAAAAAAAAAGGTCAATCATCCAAGCCCTCGCATTACCAACATTGTAAATCAAGCTTAAATGTAGAAACGTACCTATCATTTCAATAGATTCACTACTTGCCCTGATACAGTTAACCTTTTGGCTGTTAAGGGCGACCCACTGACCTTTTGCGGACAGTGTAGATCAAGATCAGACTGCACAAAACGTGCAGTCTGATCTTAGATCTACACTGTCCGATAAAGAGTCATTTTTCTCCAAACAAATAAGTTAGTAACGGCATTATTTGGTATTTTACTATCGACTTGAAAGTTTCATTTTTAAGTTATACAGCAGGATCAGGGTTAAAGTGTAATTTGCATAAGAGCCATGCTCTGTGAAAAGGGGGTTTAATGCATCTGCGAAAAGTGTTGACCCAGGTCAGCCTGCGCAGTCCGCGCAGGCTGACCCGGGCCGAAACTTTTCGCTATTGGTCAATTTTCTGTATGTCCAAGGACCAGTCTACATCATGACTGAGTCGGTTTTTAAAAAAAGGGGCCATTATGGATCCATAATTCCATGATGGCTTGATTGATGTCATGGATCACGGAGATGCATTAAGCCCTCTTTTGCCAGAGCACTGCAACAGGAACCAGTTTATCAATTGATATACCAACATTTCATCGGCGAATATTAACAAATTTCAGAAATTAAAGTCATGTTTTTGTACGTTGAAAAGAGTAGACACGATAAGATTGATTACAGTTTCCAAATTAAGGAACCATGTTTTAAAGAAACATCTCTACTCGTTTCAGCTATTCATTAACCTTTTCCATCTTTATTTTATCAAACTGTAACTATTCTTGTATCTTCATGCCAAATGTTGTCCCTGGCGGTTGCATGGTTACATAGATTAAGACCGATAGAAAATGCATTTGGTTTTCTTGGGACCATCAAAGAAATGATTTTTGTGACATTCCCGGTTTTAAATCGAAGATTTCCGATATATGTATTTATTCCCTACACCATTATTATCTATGTTCACAAAGCTGACTAAATTTTGAACCGTTCTACAGTCCATCAAATTTTTACAGTTTTTTCTTCTCTCTCTCTCTCTCTCTCTCTCTCTGTGTCCGGCTGTAAGGATGTATCTTTAAACGAAACGTACGTAAAATGTACTTACTTAAAGTTGAAGTAGCAAAGGCTACTCTCGAATATGATGTTTCATATGAGCCATGATCTGTGAAAAGGGGATTTCATACATCAGCAAAAAAGTATCGACGGATATACATTAAACCCTCTTTTGCCAGAAAATGGTTCAGATAAATTAACGTTGGAATGTTTAGCACTGTTGGTATATTACATTCCATTAAGTCTCATTTTTGAAATGTATGATGTATTTTTTCCCCAGTATTCCTTGTACAGTGTCATTTTGTATGTATATTCCTGTATGATGGGCCGGCGGCCTTTAATATTGAATAAAATATTTAATTGTTTATCGATCACAAACATGCACGTGTCAACATTTCCGTTAGATGTGTGTCCTTTGTAAGGAATGGGCGCACATTAACCGTTTACCACACATCCCGAGTTGTAACGAACTTGAGGAAAAAAAAAACGCTTTTGAAAATATTGTGGGAAAAGAAGAAAATGCTGGTAACCAGCATTTTCTTCTTTTCCCACAATGTTTTCGACCCTTTCAGAGACAAATCCATATCTATTTCTATCTTGTCTATTTGTCTGCTGTATATGCATTCGATTTGGACAAGTCCAAAAAAATGTCGTTTTGGTAAAGAGTTAAGACTCCAGGAATATACTAAATACCTCCGTTTTGCATTGGTTTACTAACACATTCAATACATAAGCACTTGGTTTCCATGACTTTCAGTTTTACAATTTTCATTTATTTCTGTTAGGCTATATAATGAATACTAGAAGATGTCGCAGCTGCCATGTTTTCAAGGAATGGAAGTTCGTTCACTGGGTTCAAATTACACCGGTTCCCCAGTCGTCGCAGAGCGAACGTGGCCAATTCGGGTACCATGGTAATTTAAACACGCCGTTCACTGTATTACTAAATATATTTTGATAAGTAAATACTTGAAATGTTTGGTATGAATAACAAACAGCTTTTATCAAGTGATTTCATTTAAAAGTCCCCCATAACCGTGGTACCCGTATTGGCTTTGTTCCCAATGCGGCGATTCGGGAACTTGTATAATTTGAAACGAGTGAACGAACTTCCGTTGCTTTAAAACATGGCGGTTGCGATACCTTCTAGTATTTATAATATACAGAAATCAATGTAAATTATAAAACTGAAAGTCATGGAGACCAAGTGCCTATGATTCAATATACTAGCCAACCTTGAAAGATGAACGAGTCTTGTTCGAACCATTACTAGCACCATTCGTTACCACTGACTGGTCCTGAGTGGCTCAGTGCTGAAGGTGCAGGATTCGCAACATGGAGACCTTGGGTTCAATCCCCAATCATGGCGAGGCGCTGAAACCCAGGACAAGTATGAATAAATGAGCAGTCGTGATACTATATGTATTACTGAAATAATGTTGAAAATGCAAAGCATCATTCAAGGAATCAATTTAATCAGTTGTTACCACTGGGATACCGGATACCCGCTAAAAGTATTCAGTTGCCGGAACGTTAACAAAATGTCTTTATAGCGGTAAAGGCTGACCATGTCGTTGTCAAATAAATAAACTCTACTCGTTCTCACGTACATCTCATCTTCGAGGTTTGAACATAGATTTCCACTGCAATTGGAGTTGATTTCCGGTCGTAGTTTAGCATCATATAGGGGACAGTGTAGAATCTAGACCATACTGCACGTTCCGTGCAACCTGATTCTACGACGTCCACACAAAGCTACAAGTCACCATCGGCAATGAAAGATTTTAGTCGATATGCCCAATCTTACGATCATGTCATAAATTTCACCTGCTGATAAATTCAAGGTCAAGGTTGACCTTGGTATATATTAGTGAAGATACATGTATCTATCTTCGGAGTAGGTAGATTATATTCACCAACCATTTTTAATTTCATGACAAGTCTAATCCTAGATTTAGAAGGACACAACTTCTGATTGGCTGAGCTGTTTTGTCGTGTTACCTTTAAATTTTGAAAATTCCTGAGGATTAGACCAATAACGTTGTTAAGGATTGTTGTTGAATACAGGGTCCGTATTCACCAACCATTCTTAAGAACATTCGTTGTCTTATTCTCCAAGATTTTCCAAATGTGAAAGTAACACAACCTTTGATTGGCTAAACCATTTGGTTTAGCCAATCAGAAGTTGTGTTACCTTCACATATGAGACAATTTCTCAATGTAGAATTCAAATACTCGGATTATCATCCTAGTTACTAACAGTATAGAAAATTATCTTACAACATTTGCAGCAGTCGATATCAACTGTTCAGTTTCATACAATATTTTGGACTCGTCCAATTAAAAAAAAAAAAAAAAAAATATATATATATAGACGACATATCAAACGTGGCTAAGACAAAGGAACTTGTCTTTTAAATGGTAGAAAACATTGTTACAAGAATTTTCACCTTTTTGTCCCCTACAATGTAACCAAAACCTTTATCAATCTGAGTCGTACATGTGACCCTTCTTTGAATTTTTTTTGTCGTGACTCTAAATTTCCGGTAAAAAATAATAAAAAAACTCAAAATTTCCTGTAATAAAAGAGTAAAAGACATATTTCTTGTCAACTGTAATGAGGCTGGACGGTTGCATTCAATAAACAATGTGCACAAATGGTGTTTAAAAAACGGGTCGGTCTTTTGGCAATTCCGTATTATCTTCCGCTAGCTTGTATTTTTCAATTTCATACCTTTCGGATTTGAGCATACTGGATACAGAATCGGACTACTTTTCAAGATGGCAGTGGATGTAGCGAATTTCAAAATAAAATATACACTTTTTCAAAACAACGCTAAAAGGTATGATTTATAAATCTTTTAAGCCTATGAGCGGCTTTGCATCGTCTATCAGCTGACGATCTTCCATTTCGGAACATAAGTCGTACTTTATACGTTGTATGGAAGGAATAGTTTGTTACCTTTTTGGCTATGCATGCACAAAATGTTGTTTTGGCGGTTGTCCCTAAATCCATAGTTAGAAACTGTATACGAAGATTTGCAGGAAACAATGGTGTTTTTTGAAAAAAAATATTTTCCCGTTTGAAATTATTTTCACTAAAATTTGAATTAAAAAAGAGACTTGATTTATCCACAGACATATTATTTACAGCCATATTCAACTTGGTACTTTTTAGTAGCAGAGTTTCGAGTTTTGTGCACCGTGTATTAATACTTATTCTGTACAGGGTAGTGATGCGTCATAGCCGACAGGTCAATCTCCGAAGAATATGACAAGCACAGACAACTGAAACTTGGTCCGTTTTATGAAGCCAGATAATTATGATGTCATTGTACCTATTTGAAAGGGATTCCATCAATATATATTTTTTTTTTCAAATCTCTTTTACACTTCTCTTTTCTTATTGATGGTTTCAAAACTATTATCGTACATCAGCGATGAAACATGCTAAGTCTGATAAAATTCTAATAATCTGAAGAACCCCCTTTTTAAACACAGGATTGTTTTGGTAAAGCTTTACACGAAAACATTTTTCAGCTCTGAGCCTTTCGAGACAAATTTGCACACAAAGACTTAGGCAACACCCCTTTAAGTCTCTTGACAATGGTCCAAAACTGTTACAAATATTTGCCTGATGCTCGTTTTAAAGCTACTCGTGGCTAAAATTCATTTGGGCTAGTTTTGTCAAAACTACCACCTTACCCTAACCGTTCTGAAGACGACCAATTAATTGTGTTTTAAATGAAAGGACATGTCTTTGAAAGCGTAATAAACATTGTGGGAAAATGAGGAAGTGGAATATATCGTTAAGCATATTTAAAAAAGATCGAAAATTAGTATGAGCTGATGGAGTAAAATTTAAACTCGTTTTTCTTTTAAATTATTAAACAACAAATTTTCAGAGAAAATTGTAGTTAAACGACATGCATAGTGAGAAGATGCAGTTATTTCAGTATTTCAGTTATTTCGGACCTTTGAAAGAAAGGAAAGGTTTTCAAAGAACTTGTGTCAAAAGTAAATAGTTTGGGAGTCAAAAGAAAATGGGTCACGCTCTGACAAAAGGGGGCTTCATGCACCTCCGTGATGGGTTATACCAGGCAAGACACCACGTAATTATAGATCCGTAAAATCAACTTTGTCTAACAATCGACAAAATCAAGAGGTAGAACGATCCTTTGACATACAGAAAATTGACCAATAGAGAAAAGTTTCGACCCAGGTCAGCCTGCGCGGACTGCGCAGGCTGACCTGGGTCGATACTTTTCGCAGATGCATTAAGTCCCCTTTTTAGAGAGCATAGATCATTAATATTTTATGGTTAAAAAAATGCATTTTCTTATACGATCGGGGGAAATTCACTTTTTTCCTGCAAGATTTACTCTTTGGCAAATTTACTCTGAAAATCCATTCCATTTTTTTTAAACGCCCTAGTAGACGCTTTCTGTTTTTCAGTATTACGCACATGTCAAAGGACCTGTTCAGGTGGAATTTTATTGAAAACAATAAATCAACCAAAAAGAGAAAATATATAACATGTAGACTTTGTAACAAAACCAATAGCTCTGGTAACCAGCATTTTTCCTTTTCAAACAATGTTTTCTACCCTGTCAAAGACAACATTCAGTTTTTGAGTGTCATTTAATTCGTTGCCCGCAAAGGCTATGAATATGGACGAATCTAAAGTTTGTCGTTTGGTAAAAACTTAACATAAAGAAGCGAACGGTGTTGAAAATCTAGTATTTCTGAGTGTAATTAAACATTATTTCATCTGGATGATTTATATTTTACAAGGATGTTTTCAAGATAGTCTGCTGCAAATTCAATGCCATCCATCCATCCATACGATCAATCAAACACATAAAACACACGATATAAGTGAGGTGTCGCTCTAATGTGACAAAAACTTTATAACGAGAGTAACAGGTGAACATAACGAGGGTAAGGCAACTTCAGTGCGGCAGTTCTCATAATCCCACTTTGACTACCAAATGTAACTTGCACCAGCTTGGTCACCCATCCACATACTAACTACTGTGCAGGCTGCTCAACTCTCACGAAGAGAAAATACTCGTACTCCATAGTGCATAGCTACTAAAACTGGCTCGTTAGCAAAGCTGGTTTCAAGTTCTTATATAATTATTCGAGTCATGCTCTGTGAAAAGGGGGCTGATTGCAACAGCGAAAAGTTTCGACCCAGGTCAGCCTGCGCAGTCCGCGCAGACTGACCTGTGTCGAAACTTTTCGCTATTAGTCAATTTACGACATGTCAAAGGACTTCTGTACCTCATGAGTCAGTCGGTTGTTATACAAAATGAATTTTATGCATTCATAATTATGTGATGACTTGCTTGGCATTATGCATAAGGAGATGTGCATTAAGCCCCCTTTTGCCAGAACATTGCTCATATCCGATCGCTGTACGTGTCCTTTTTACGGTGAAATTATAAATAAAAAAAGGACCAAACTGTATCAAAAATATTCTAGCTACATGCACACTCCTCCCTGGTATAAGTTTCCCTTTTAATCGGAAACAACTACCCAAAGTCTGAAGAATAGCCCGAGTACTAACCGAGATATCAGACAATGTCAAAGTCTGCACAAGACAACAAAGACACCGACAGGGCAATGATAATACCCCGAGGTTTTCTTAGAAAACAGTCAAGCCAAACCGGCCTAAACATCAATCAAACAAACAAATAAAAAAATACGACGTTTTACGAACCTACCTCTATAAATCGCTGTTTGGCTTCCTCATTTTTCTCTTCGTTTAAAGCGTCTGACAGCCCGTCTGACAGCGGTTCAACAATTTACCCTGAAAATGTGAAAAAATGGGTTTATTGGAATCATATTTACCAGCCAAATCCATGTCTTGCATCTTTTGGCCAAACATCTTGTGAAAACATTTTTTTAAACCACGGAAGGTTTTTTTTCCTATCTAAATTTTTAAGATGGCAGTCAAAGACATCTAGAGGGCCCTACTGGTTGTCTGCCCATTTGAGGACAGAATGATTGTGGATACCTGTATCCACCTGAGTGACCTGAGTGCTTTATCAAACCACATAATTTCGTAATTGTGCAAACTGGAAGCATTTACAGGATAGATAATGCTATGGTTCAAATAATGGGATTAGCCCCCAAAACGGGGTTGAAACCATTGTTGGAAAAGGAGCATGTTCCTTTCCAACCATGTTTTCCAAAACATCCTTTCTCAGGATCGTGAAAACACTTGATTGTTTGGGAAAAAGTAAAACGCTCTGTTGAATGGCAAATCTTTTAACGTGTATGGGGTACTACAAAATGATAAAAGCCACCCTGGTTAACATCATTGTGACAACCTGATGATTCGCCATTCATGTGTTGAAAATTACCCAAGAAGGCAAGCTCAGTGGCATGGTCACATTTACGGTCATGGGCGTAGTTGACCGTAGTTCATTTCAAATGTCATGTGGCGTAGTGTTTGACCCAATTCATTTAACATGACCCAGGTCAACATCATTTACAAAAATTGAAATTCTGTTTTTACCATCGGCATCGCACGGGGCTGCCTTCGGTATATGTCCCGAATGGTCATGGAAATATTTCGTACGGTATTACATTGCTTACCAGTGTCTATAAGTACCTAACAGATAACTAGCTCAAGTCTTCCGAAACTTCAGCGAATGCGAACTGAACTTCCCGAATAGTAGCCGAAGTTCTATTTATATGCTTACTTATGTACTCAGCAAAAAGGTCAGGATCAGGTTAAATGAGGTTTGCTATACCATGGTCAACTAGGTTGAAATTCGTTCGAAGTAGGTTCAAAATTGAAAAAAAAAAAAAACCATAGAAAGTCTTACGTAGGTTGAATTACGTGTAAGTACGGTCAACTACGTTCAAAGTACCGTCACAGTAAAGTCACAGAATCGTAGGTAACCGTAATGCCTAGGTCACACAGTAACGGATTTGACTCCGGATTAGCTACAAATGCGATCCAGCATTATTTGTGGCAATTCGTATTAGTCCGTAGCTTTGCGTATTGTAGCCGTAGTCATACGTAGTAGTACTTGTATATCCATGACAATTTTTGAATATGTTCAAAATTTGACCATGGATCAAACAACCGTAGTACATCCTTACTAAACCGTACCTGAACGTACTGATCGGTATTAGTCCGTATTAAAACCGTATTAATCCTTTCCCAAACGACAAATTTTGGCCTGGTCCAAATTGAAAGAGTGTGCAGACGACAATTTCAAATTTGATGAAAATGGCAGAAAGTTATCAAAAAGGGTAGAAAACACTGTGGGAAAAGGAGAAATTGCTCGTTACGAGCAATTTCTCCTTTTCCCACAGTGTTTTCAAAAGACTTGTACTGCAGACACGTGAAAACCAGGGCTTGTTTGGGAAAGGGTTAACCCAGTCTTATTTGTACTCCTAAAGTCTCCAAACGATTCCTACGATTAAGTAACAGTGAACTACATACTGGTACCCCACGTATTGGCTTGGGATACAGTACGGTTTGTAACGAATTTGTCACGAAACGGCACGATCTAAATACGCTGCATTTAGGATAGGTAGGGATCAGCAAGGTTTTCAATGTCTTTTACAGGTTACTCCTTACATCACGACAAAATACGGAATGTTACGAACTAAAGCAGTATGTGTATGTGTGTGTGTACGGTCAAGACTTGTCCCATACTTTTACCAAACTGACGCCTGGCTTCTCTATAAATACTCCCTGCTTATAGAGCCAAACGTAGTCTGCGTCTTGCCGTAGAGGTATACATAACACTATCCAACTTGCATAATCAACAACTAAAGCTTGCAATTAATTGACAAGAACCGGATATTGACATGACACAAAATACCACCCTTATGTTCTCTTTCTTGGTGACAATATGAATGTGAACTGAGTATGCGAGCGTGAGCGTTTGCATACATGTATGTAGGGACTGTTAATCGTGATAGGTCCGTGTCACACCGAGGCTGTTTGCACTATTCCGTATCACACCATTCTTATTCGTTCTTACCCTTACTTATACCGGAGCAAACCGTCGTTCATCCGCAATGCACACGCCCTGACACGTGTCGTTTCGTAATAAACCGTGTTTTTTTCCGTATTAACCATTTCCCAAACGACAAATTTTGGACTAGTCCAAATTGAAAGAGTTTGCAGACGACAATTTTATTTTTGACGAAAATGGCAGAAAGGTCTCAAAACGGGTAGAAAACACTGTGGGAAAAGGAGATATTGCTCTTTACGAGCAATTTCTCCTTTTCCTACAGTGTTTTCAAAAGACTTGTACTGCAGACACGTAAAAACCAGGGCTTGTATGGTAAAGAGTTAAACCGTGTAATTCTGTAACAGTCTGTATCGCTCATGGGCCAAAATGACCCCTTTCCTACATTATCCTTGGTAGGTACGTCAAAACCCGTAGTCACACCATTGTGCATCCATATTGGATCCGTTTCGGACTACAGAAATCGACATTTTTCTGGGTCATCCTAGGATTTAAACCACAGTCGAACCGGCGATGTGATCCATGAATGTGTGACCTGGACATAAGGATTTTTTGTAACATGTTGAAAAGTTATGTGCTTACTAGTAACGGTTAAAACTACGTTCATTACTACGTTGAACTACGGTTATCTACGTGTAACTACGTTTAACTACGCTTAATACGTTCAACTATGTTCAGCTACGGTCATTCCCAACCACGGTCAACTACGTGAGATGTGACCACGGTTTAAATTCGGTATACCGGTATATGTATATTAGGTGTTTACTGTCATTTTATTTATGTTCACTTAATCATAAAGACGCTTAAAACACTGATAAATACTTCAAAACATTTTTTTTTTTTTCGCAAGCATACACAAACTAAACGGTTACATCTAGCAGAACGGTACAATTTTGTCGTTTACAGAAACGGGTAGGTCGTTTGGCTATGGGCGTGTGATTGAACCAGATATGACGTTATTGTACTTATTTAAATATGATTTCACGCAATCGATGAGCATGTGGTACAAATCTTTGCAAAACTCTGGCACAAAACCTTAAAAGACTGTCTGTATTCGTCCTTTCAATTTAGATTTATTGATGGTTTAGCAGCCATTGTCTGACAAAAGTTAGCTGTAGAACATTTTAGAAGTTTGGTGAGAGTATAGATATCTTAACATCCCCCTTAAATTCTTAAATCTGGGTCCGTATTCACCAACAATTCTTGGTTGCGTTCTTAGTCTTATTAAAGATTAAGAAAGTAACACAGCTTCTGATTGACTAGACATTTGGTTTAACTAATCAGAAGTTGTGTTAATCTCAAATTTAGAAAATTCTTGGAAATAAGACAAAGAATGTTCTGAAGAATGGTTGGTTAATACGGATTCAGTTTTGATTTTGACAGTGAAAATAAATTCATATTTCTTTCTTTTCATGTTTGAAATTTCTTTTTATAGAGGCATTTCTGGTTAACTATATTTTTGTTGTATTCTTCCAGAATGATTATCTGATTTTTGATATCTTAATTCTTAATTCATTTCAAATATCATGATGTCATGTTGGTATAACGGTAAACGGTGTTTTGGCGAGTCCTTGTCATTAGGGCAATATTGGTGTTTCTTTTATAACATCCACAATTACGGTGTGCACTGAGATTCCATTCTGTATTTGAAAACTTGCATCAGAATAGATCAGGCAGATAGCACCTTGAAAAACATAATCATAAAAAAGGAGAATGTAGAGCTAGGGTTAGGCCTAACCTTAAGTAAACCCAAACGGAAGGATGAAATACATCCTAGAGTGAATTTCTGCACTTTCCTGCACTCGGCCCTCGACATATCCATTTGTTACTGCATTTTCTCTGCCTGTGCTAGCTACGACATTCTTTTAAAACTATTGGTTTGTTTCCAGAAACAAACCTGAAACAATATCAAACAGTGAGAGAGGAATGAATCTTGTCTAAAGGAGTTTCTCCAATCCTTAGAAAGAGTATCGGCCGAGCTGGGATTTAAAGTCAAAACCCGTAGATTACAAGCTATGTGCGGCACCTCTGGGCTACCACGGCCCCGGGAAGCCTATGTAGCCTGCAGTCGTGGAGAAGAACGTCTTCAGTTCTTTTTCATTAAATTTTAAAGCGTTTCATCAAAGTAACCTACATGCAATGGGTAATGAGTGCTTTTCAAATCTATCATACATTGTCCTGCTCAGGTACATTGGTTCTCTGTTTAATGGTCTTTTGTTCAGAGTTTGGAAAATCAGTTGATAATCCTCCATTTCTTTTTTGTCATTTCATCTTTTTCAGTGACAGTGATCTTTCTCAAGGGTAACCCGCTTTTAAAAGTCAGAAGATATGTTACACCGCTTACTCTAGATGGAATTTTAACAGACTATAGAAATCATATTAGTAATATTCCATTCTCCTTTAATACCGTTCACTTTTTTCAATGATGCATATCTAGCTGTTCAGTCTTTTTGACTTTTTATCCCTTTCTATAAATAATATGAACGTTGATTGAGTACCTAGCCCAAATGCGATGGGAACATTTTAGTTATGTAATTCAATATCTTTATAATTACCGATTGATCTTTGTTTTGTATGATCTATTTTATGGTATGCAACGTCTTTTACAACAGTACGAGTTTTCTATAGTCATTTCGATTTTTTAAAGTCAGTTTGACTTTAGACCTGAGTCAGCTTTAAGCTGAAAGAAACCTTTTAGAGATACAATAGATTAAATCTGTTTGGGGTCATGGTTGCTAGTGGAAAGGCCTTTGTTGGGTCTTTTTGTCTTTTTCAACCATTAAGATATAAATACGACCTTGTCATAGTTATGTTTTATTGTGAGGGAAGGGCAACTGCTAATAGCAAGCAATTGCTCCTTTTCAAAAAAATGTTTTTCATAATATCATCTGTCACTAAAAAAAGTTTTTATTTCTGTAGGCCTAATATAGTCTGTGGAGTCTTTGGTGAAGTAGTCGTTTACAGCCAGTTTGATATTTCATCCGGTTAGTCTCAATCCGACAAGCCCTGTCCCCTGGATGGGCATCAGTAGAAGCATGTCATGTGATTTATCATAGGACTCTTGGCTACAAGGTCTGTAGGCTAACTGGTGGATAAATGTGCAGGTAGAATAAGTTTTTGGCGATAGTATGATGAATATCAATCAATGTCTTTACCTTGGCGATGTCATTAATCATAATTAGCGATAATTGCAAAACAATACATCGTTAGTTCTTGCTTTTAACACTCTTTCTCTCTCTCTCTGAAAAAGCAACTGTTTACGACTTTTGATCCACAAGACATGCATATATGTGTCAGTATTCAAGAGAGATGTTTTATTTTTAATTCAGGGTGCCATTGGCCCAAAAGCAGCCATTCATCCCAGTTATATCTATTAGGATGGATTTAAGTTATTTTGTACGCGGTATTCAGGTAATAGTACCCAAGGCAGGAGTCTTTCTTTCAATTGTTCTGAATTTCTGATAATAAAAGTTCAGTTGTATTAGTTTGCCAAACCATCATTGGTACCCAAGGACCTTGAAAGTCGCTTCAGTAGTTCAGCATCGCCGGTCTCTTGGCAAAGACCGTAGGTTCAAGTCCAGATGTCTATTGCATAAAGTCATCAATGCTCCATCAAGAATAGGAATTGTTTCGATAATTAGCACCACCTGACTCTCGTCAAAGACCACAGGTTCAAGTCCGGTCTTGTGCTGTATCCATTCAATTACAAGAATTCTAGGGCAGAAGACGTTTCAACAGTTTAGCATCTGTATTATACCAGAAACATTAACCCAAGTCTTCGTGTTAGTCGGTCAACTATGTGCATCCGAATACGGAAAACACTTGTGGATGCTCCATAAACGTAAAACCGCCTGTCTCACACCAGACTAAGAGTCGAAATCTTGTCGGTTGTCTAGCAGCTATTCAGTTGCGGTATGCAATGACCAAATTTTAGACCCATTTAGACTTTATGCAGTTGTAGGCAACAAATAAATCGTAGCTCAAACACTGAATATGATCTAAATAGGTAGAAAACATTGTACGAAAAGGAGAGTCTTGAGTGTCTCTCCCCTCCCCCAAAAAATTTTTGAATAGTTGAAGCTATTTGGTGGCCTCTGGTTAAGTATTTTGGCTAATTTGTCTCTCTTCTTTTTTTGGCAAAGTGTGCGAAACTGTTTTTGCATACAGGCAGGCAAAAGCGTCCTTGGTGTTCGATGCAGAGGATCTTACTTGAGTGTTTATGAATTATAATTTTTATCAAGCAAGTTGACTACATGTACATATACATTCTAGTCGACGAATTTGATAATCAAAGCGTTGAAAGCACTGGTGTGGCATTTGTCAAGGGAGCCATTGTGTGGAATTAATCATTTGAAAAATAAACCATAGAAATAGTTTCAAAATATTCGCTTGAAAGTCAACCTACTATATAATCATGGACAATCCGATAGAGTAACATGCAATATTGAGCGACGAACAAGTTTGGGTGAACAAGCCCAGGGATGAATAAGTCCAGGAACGACCTGGTTTTGGGACGAACAAGCGCTGAATAGGGCGGTCAGAAAATAAAATTTGTGTGTATTGTTACGCCCAAAGAAGGTCAAAGCGGATCAAACTATCTTCGATAAAAAAAGAAGTATTTCCATGATCGATGGCCTAATCCAATTTATTTTAATACGCCATTTTCATTTTCATATCCGAGTGCAATCTAAACACTTATTTGTCTTAGAAAAAATGGGGGATTTAATTGGGTTTACTTCCTTCGATTTTGCACAAACTACGATACATGATTTTCAAAATACCGTATTGAACTCATAGTGGCATTGTCTTCAACAAATGCCACAAAAATAATTATAAATAAATACGAATGCTGAGATTCTATTTATTCATAAAATGAATGACAGAAAAAAAGAAAAGCCTTAGAATGCCACTATTTGGATTTGGGTTTTCCCAAAGGCTCGAAAAAAAAAAAAAAATCCGGTTACGTTTACTTGCCACTCCAAGGATTGAATAAGTTTGTGGTTTTCCTTGTTAAAGGAACGATAATACATCCGATAACATCAGATAATAATTGTTAAAGGGATTATCACGGATCCGGTGATTACCAAGGTCTGTGGTTTTTGCGGTTTGGGCGTCCCGGGGTAGGTAAATACCCATATTCTGCTGGCCTGATGTGGAAGTATACACAACTTAAATTTGTTAGTTAACCCTTTAGCTGCTAAGTGGGAGCCACTGACCTTTTGCGGACAGTGTAGATCAAGATCAGACTGCACAGAACGTGCAGTCTGATCTTGGATCTACACTGTCCGATAGGAGATATTTTTCTCTAAAAAATCAGTTTTAAGTAACATTTGGGTTTTTACTATCGACTTGAAAGTTTCATTTCACTTATTTAGCAGGATTAGTGTTAGGGACAATTGTAGGAATATCGCCCACCTCTCCGGTTTTCGCTTAACCCTTTACCACACAATCCCGACTTTTAACGACCCTGTGAAAGAAGCCTTTTGAAAACCTTGTGGGAAGAGGAGAAAATGCTGGTTACCAACATTTTCTCCTTTTCCCAGACTGTTTTCTACCCTTCCCTAAACAAATTTCAATATTACAGTCTCATTTATTTTGACGTCTGCAAATGCTTCCAATTCGGACCAGTGTAGAATTTTGTCGTTTGGTAGAGTTAACCTTTCCAGTGAAACAGGTGAAAATGGACTCTTTTTGTGGACGGCCCAAACGTGCAGTCTGAGCTTGGATCTATATTGTAATCTTGTTTAATACAGCCTTCAATGTAAAAATCTGAGTTTTCATAGGACTGTATTTCCAGGAGTAGAAGGAGGTTGCATTTGTATATATTTGACTTTTAAAGAGTTAATATGTGTGTAAGCTTATCGCTCTCTAGTTTCGTTTGATAACCCATGACTTAAAAGTACACGGTCAAAAAATTGTGTACTTTGCAAGGAACTAGAATAGGCACGTAATACAGCAGAACAGAACAAAACAGAATAGATTCTATTTCCAGACAAGTACACAAGTGTACATAGTCGAAATGAAAGTATCAATAATATATGAAATGAAATTTTTAAGTCGATAGTAACAGTCCAAACTTTTCCATTTCAAAGATATTTTTTGGGGAAGGATATCTCCTTGACGGACAGTGTAGATCCAAGATCAGACTGCACGTTCTGTGCAGTCTGATCTTGATCTACACTGTCCGCAAAAGGTCAGTGAGTCGCGGAAAATGTTGCTCACTGGCATTTTATTATTTTTTTTTTGCTACAATGTTTAAATGAGCCGTCTTTCTCAGCGTCGTTAAAAGGGATTTTTTGGTAAAGGGTAAAGGAATAAAACGAAACTAAAGGTTTGAAAAGTTTGTATGTTCGCTTTCTACTGTATTTCACTGATATTTAACCCCTAGGATGCTAAGCGGGACTCACTGACCTCTTGCAGACAGGTAGATCAGGATCAGACTGCACAGAACGTGATGTCTGATCTTGGATCTACAATGTCCGACAAGGAGATATATTTTCCCCCAAAATATCTTTAGAATGGCAAAGTTTGGACTGTTACTATCGACTTAAACATTTCATTTCACTTTTTTTTGCAGGATAAGTTTTAAGAAGAACTCGCTTCACTTTTGTGCTTCTTTCTTTCTTTCTTAGGTCCGACTCTATACCTCAAAAATTTTGGACTCGTCCAAACGCAAATGTATTTCAAGATAACGAAATACGCGTGACTCAAATCCTGGGATTTGTGTTTGGAAGGATAAAAAAGCATTGTGGGAAAAGGAGAAAATGCTGGTCATCAGCATTTTCTCTTTTTCCCTCAATATTTTCCCTGAATGTTTTCAAAAGCCTTCATCCTCAATGTGGTTAGAGCTTGGGATTATGTGGTAAAGGGTTAAGCAGTAGTAAGCTTGAGTCTTGACCTGCCTTATCTAATGACACTCAAATGCGACCAGTGCTGCGGGCACGGACCGAACCCAGACTCCTTAGATTACAAAACCAACTTTATGGTCACTGATCCATGGAGGACCAAAGAAAAGTATCTTAAATTTATGATGTCAGGTTCATTTGGTTGATGAATAGTTAAATGCATGCAGTGAACGAATACAAATTACTTTTACTTGACAAATTGCATTTAACCCTTTGCCGAGCCCCGTAGCTCAGTCGGTAGCGTACAAGACTTGAGAATAGGAGGTCGCTGGTTCGATCCCCGGCTCGGCCAATTTCTTTCCGAGGATTGATGATAGTCATTGCGACAGGATTCATTCCTCTCTCACCGCTGACCATTGTTTCGACAATGGTTATGTGGGAAAGAAGCCAGTGGCTTGGAAAGAATATTGTGCAGAGTACTGGTAACAGAAACTCCAGGAAAGCATGGATAGGTGCACTGGCCGCCGCGATATAACTGAAATAATGTTGAAAACGGCCTTAAACACTATACAATCAATCAATCAATCAGATTAACCCTTTACCAGACGACAAAATTTTAGCCTAGTCCAAATTGAAAGCATTTGCAGACGGCAATTCTAATGTGGCTCAAATGGTGCACTTTTCCTCTGATATGGTAGAAAACATTGTGGGAAAAGGAGAAAATGCTGGTTACCAGCATTTTCTCCTTTTCCCACAATGTTTTCAAAAGGCTTCTTTCTTAGGGGCGTCAAAAGGCGGTATTGTGCGGTAAAGGGTTAAACGCACTCTTAACAGTTAAATAACAAAGTGTGCATCATTTTACACACGTATGACGATGCAAAATCGAACACAGAAGGACAATCAGAAAGAAAAGTGACGAGGGGCTATTGTCATTTATTACAGCACTTTTCCTGCAATGTTTCGGCTATTCCGCGATGACAGTAACATACTGTCATATTCCTTGAACCTCTGTTAGAGGTGCATCAAGCCACAGTTCACTTATTCATGGTCATTTCGGACATATGGACATAATTATGTAACTTTCAATTAGATGACAACGATCTGACTTGTCTAAATTGAAAGCATTTGTAGATAACGTTCAGACGTAGTCCAAATAATTCTATTTGCCATCATAAAACATTGTATGGCAGGGTGGGAGGCGGGGGCGGGGGAAATGCTGGTGAGCAGCATTTTCTATTTTTCCAACCATGTTTTAAAACGCTTTTCTCTTTAGAATCGTTAAAATGAGGGGTCGTAAAATAAAAGCCCAAATTTATTGATCAGTTTGCCGAGTAAAATAAATTCACCAAAACACATTATGATCTTGACAGAGGGTTACAACAAAGAATGTTGTATACACTCAGGGTCCCTTACAATCGACAAAATCTGGTGATCTGCTTTGACCAACAATATACTCTCGGCATATTCCGTAAATATTAGTAATATCCGGTTTTTTCAGCATATCCCGTAAATAAACGTCATATTCGACCTTTCCTCGCTCATTCCATAAATGATCATCAAATTCAACTTTTCCCTCGGTATATTCCGTACATGATCGACGGTATTTGCGATTCATATGGAAAAGGACGAGAGAATTTTAGGGCCAAAGTCTCGCGGACTTAAAGACCACTTTACTTTTCCCTCAACGGTTACTTAACCCATTGCTGTACAAGCTATCATTAAAACAACACAATCCCGAACAAGTGACAAAAAAGAGAAATACGCCTTCAGCTTTGAAAGATGCGGAAGAAAACTTTGTGGGGTTTCCCTTGGTTGCTCTTTTTTCCTCAGTGTTTTGAGACAGTTGTTAGAGGCACGGGTGTGGAAAGGCATATCTTTAGTATAGTGGTTTAATAAATTGTATCCTTTAGAGTCTTATAGGCTCAACTAGGTTTCCATGGGTTTCCAACTGATGTTGGAAGGCGCATCACATTAAATTAAAGTAATGCTGGAATGAACTATACAGTAGATCTAAATGGTCAATTTCCATCACAAATTTTCTTTACTATCGAACCTGAAAGAAAGCAAATATACAGAGGATCTAAATGGCCAATTTCCATCACAAACTTTCTTTACTATCGAACCTCAAAGAAAGCAATTTTAGCAATTAAAATTATAAAAGTTATAAGAACAGAACAGAACAGAACATCGTTTATTTGACAAAAACTATACAGTTTATAGTCATACATATTGTATATAATTATATTCTAAAATACATGTATTTAGTCACGCAATTTCTTTCAATTTACCACTTACAATTCCAAACGGTATAGCATCAAATACTAAATACTGAATCGGTGAAAGGGATATTTTCAGTACTGAGAGTATAGATCTGTGGAGGGAAACCTTGATTGTCAACATTGTAAGGAAACGGGATTTATCCATCTCGTATTAACTCTTTCACTACTAATGACGACTTGATTACCTTTTGCGGACAGCATAGATCAAGATCAGACTGCACAGAACGTGCAGTCTGATCTTGATCTACACTGTCCGCTACTCTGTTTTTAAACTATGACGAAAGTCGTTTTAAATAGAAGTAGAAATCTATTTTTAGAGCTCGAAAAAAAGGTGGAATTTCCAGAGTCAGTAATGAAAGGGTTAAAGGAATCCGTGAATAGTGCGTTTGATAAATAGTAGAGAAGAAAACAAGAGGTAATCTGGCCAAAGGACCAGTACAGGTACTTAGTCAGCTATTTATAGAAAATGTCTTTTGTGTATTTTCACGAAAAACTCAGTGGCTTAGGTAGCGAAAAAATAATAAAAAAAAAAAGTATTCGCTAACGGGGTATGGACAAAAAGTTTACATGCAAATTCGAAACATTATTGTGTAAGTAGTTAAGAATATTTGTCGAAACTTCTTACCCAATATTCATTAGCTGTAGTTTTTTTTAAACACTTAAGCTGCTGAATAAAAGAAACGAAAATTTCTACTCAATACTAAAAGCCCAAACATTGCGGTTTCAAAGTTGATTTCACCGGAAAGAAAATACCGCATCGGACAGTGTAGATCAAAGATCAGATTGCACGTTCTGTGCAATCTGATCTTGATCTACACTGTCCGCAAAAGGTCAGTGGGTCGCGATAAGCAGCTTAAGGGTTAATTAATGACAGCTGGCCAAAATAGATACTGCAATAAAAGGGATTGTTTCAAATGAAAACGTCTAAGCCAGTGAGAAGAATTAAGAAATGATGGTTTCGAAAACATTACTGAAACAGCTTTGTGATAAAAATTAATTATTATTAATACATGTACACTTGTAAAAAAAATCCGAAAAGGAGAATTTCTTAGCACAAGCGCTTTCTCCCTTTTTAACCCTTATCCTGCTGAATAAGTTAAAAGTTGCCTTCAAGTGGATAGACAAATATATTGCCATTTTAAGGTTACTTTTAGGGGAAATCTTATCTTGATCTACATTGTCCGCCAAAGTTCCTTGAGTCGCGCTTAGAACGGTTTACAAACTGGTCATCAGTCTTTTGAACACAGGAAAAAACGGGGGCTTTTGCGAACTACATAGGTCAAGATCATTATGCGCAGAATGTGCTGTCTGATCTGGGATTTGTACCGCCCTCTCCTAAAGTCTAATCTGTTAGATAAGATTGTTTCTTAGTTTCATTGGACTGGATTTCCAGCCGTTGAAAGATGTTAATGCCCCTGTTTATAAAGCTTGAGTCCATGCTCAACTGAGTTTGTTCTCAAACATGAAGTCTCATTTATGCTTCAAGACTGTATGAAAATCCGAAATGAAGACTTTGACTCAATAGACAGTGACAAAGAAAAGCCCAAAAGTTCGGAAGTTACACAATAAGTTTTATCAAATGAAGTTTATACAACTTTGAAAAAATTGCATGCTCAGCTAAGTTGAGCACGAAAAATGTTTTATAAGCATTGACCCAAGTCTCGTACATACGTGTATTTGGCTCTGAAAGAGTTAGTGGTCTGTTGCATGATGCGAGGACACGTGTGCACTGAAAGTAGTAAAGTTAACTCTTAGAATGCCATGCGCCACTCAGTGACCTTTTGCAGACAGTGTAGATCAAGATCAGACTGCACAGAACGTGCAGTCTGATCTTGGATCTACACAGTCCGATAAGGAGATAATTCCCTGCCCTCTACGACTTTGAAATAGCAACATTTGGGTGTTTAACATCGGCCTGAAAGTGTCATTTAAGTTACTTAGTAGGTTGAGGCAAAGCTTCATTTGAGTTAACTTATTCCAAATTATTTTAAAGCTTTCGCACTCAGGATTACTCATCGGAGAAATAACGTATGCAGGAAGATAATTATACAGTAAATGGTGTGCATCGATTGACTGTACATTATTTATAAGCGATTGATTGCATTTACTAAATGCATATTTACTTGGCATGTATTCGTTTTACAAATTTCTACTGCTTTAAGTTGAACATGTAACCAAACACTTCCTTGTGTTAACAACTCTCGTGGAGGAAGACCCAGGAAAACATTGCAGGTGAAGGAGAAAATGCTGTTGACCAGTATTTTTCCCTTTTTTCAACCATGTTTACAATCTTTTCAGACATATTGCATCATTTTAGGCACTATTCATTTGTTGTTAATGTTTTCTTTTTCTATTTTTCTTCCCTCGTCTTTCCTATTCGCACGTTCTCTTTCTGCTTTTTGCAGCTTTTTTCCCCCTAGATTTTTCTCTTGTTGTTTCCTGGGTACGTATTTACACATTCTTAAGAACATGCTTTGTCCTATTATCCAGACTTTTCTAAAATTGAAAGTAACACAACTTCTGATTGCCTAAACCATTTGGTTTATCCTATCAAAAGTTGTATTACATTCAAGTTTTGAAAACCTTGGAGAACAAGACTGAGAATGTTCTGCAGGATGGCGGGTGAATATGAACCCAGGCTTTTCCCTTATTCGTTAAGTTTGTAATTATCTCCAATTTATGAGTACTTATCAAAGTAAGCGTTGTTTGAGCACTGCTACTTTATGAATTAATTGTACGAAACCATTAATGTGTCTAGGCTTATTAAAGTGTTTTACTTTGACAAGGCGAAGAATAAGATGTATGCGTTTTAAGCAAGAGTGCCTGTTTTATTTGAATGTGTATCTTAGTCACGTATACCTATTGTTGTCGCGTTTTGGCTCATTTTGGATAATATTTCATGTACACGCGTTCGTATTTCTGAAAGTTTCAATTTGAATGGAATTTCGATTTCCTTAATCGTTCGTGAAGAAATTCAGTCCAGTCTGTTTTTACTTTTATATTGGCTGCGTTCAACAAAGGCACTCACGTCTTGTTGTATTTGGAATTTATATTAGTTTCGTACATTGGTTTCACTGAAGTCTTGCATTTTTTTTTTTTTTGACACCATCCAATGGCTCACACTGACGTATTGATATACCCACTGCCAACCAATCACATGATTTACAGTTCCTCATGAGGAGGGCTTCTTAAAAAGTTTGTGAGAAATGCACGACAGGCTTTTAACCAGTGTTATTTCATTTTCACACAAAATTGTGATATCTTTTAAAGGAAAATCCTATCATTTTATAAGCCACATAAATTTACTTTGCCGTCTGTATTTTAAATGTAGACAAGTCCAAAATTTATCGTCTAATAAAGAGTTATACAATTTTTACTGTGCATAATGTTCTTTTAATCATCCCACTAAAGATTTTGTGCATTTAGGTTATTCTTTGATTTGACAAGGGAGCCTACAATAAATCGCATTTACGTCTTGGTATATTCAAAAGGGCATTAAACAAGACCCTGCTATTTTTTAAGGGATAGAAAGTTACTATTTTGAAAGAAACGTGACTGTTCACCCTTCAATGAAAGATGTGAAGATGGTCTCCGGTGCGACTCGAGCCCGTGACCTTCAAAATCAGAGCCTGCGACTCCACCAATTGTGTTTTTCGAGTGTGAAAAAGGGGGCTTAATGCATCCGCGAAAAGTATCGGCCCAAGTCAGCCTGCACAGTCCGTGCAGGGTGACCTGGGCTGAAACTTTTCGCTATATGTCAATTGTCGGTATGCCCAAAGACCAGTCTACTTCATGATTAAATCAACGGTTGTTAAACAAGTGGCTTTTTGGATCCATAATTATGTGATGGCCTGGTTGGTATTATGGATCACGGAGATGCATTGAAACCCCTTTTGTTAGAGCGTGGCTCATATTTGATAATGTTTAAAATCTATATAGCCTTAGTTATGCAATACCGGTTATACCGTTACTAACGGTTTAGACAATTTTGCAGTAAAAACACAAAGGTCTCGGTAATTCTTCGTATTTGCTACTTGCTATTAAGTTTATGTTTCCCTTTCAGATCCATCTTTTTTACAAGATGGAAATTTTCTGTCCTTGTTGAGATTTTCTGAAAAAAAAAAAAGTGAAACGAAATCTTGTAAAATGCCTCTTTAAAGTGACCTCTTTGAGTTGCCATCTTTTTTTAATCATTACCAAACACACCCCTGTTTGAACGACCTTGATGGAAGTAGCTTAAAAAAGTGTTGATAAAGTAAAGAATGCTAGTAACCAGCATTTTGTGCGTTTCCTGCAATATTTTCTTCACCTCCGAAAACATCTTCCATTAGTTGAACAGTTTCTAGATATTGTCGTCTTCAAATGCTTTCAGCTCACAAAAACCAAAACTTGTGTCGTCTATTATGGACTATTTAGTTGCACTGACATCTTGTAGTCACTTTGGACTAGCACCTTTTAATGGTATTGAATACAATTTTGTACGAAATACAATTTCCCCCTTGTGTTTGTTGCGTCTTTCGGATGTCACAGACGTTTTTGTCGCAGACGATTCAATGTTGTTGACATTTTGAGTTCGCTGCGTGTACATAATTATTGCACTGATGTCATTCCACCGGTATATCTGGAGAGTGGGCTGTGAAAAATGCACACTCGTTAGTTTTAATGAATTAAGTTTGCACTCATAGATTAATTTAATCTAAACATATTTTATTTGCATATTCTTATGAAATGTACAGTACATAATAATTTACAAATAATTCAACATTTTTTCTGCAAAATGGATCAGAACGAAAGCAGAGCTTATAGTGTTCTTCTCCAAATTGGTGGCTTGAACGAGTACAAGTCATTTGAGCTAATACTAAACATTAACAGAAAAAAAAAAAAAAAAAAAATAATAATAATAATTGATTAAGTATAAAGGAGAGATGTGTTTTAACGAGAAAACGTGAAGAGTTAAATTGAGAAGTACAGAAGGAGTAGGTGGAAGAGATGAGGTAATGCAAGAAACAAAGTAAAGGAGTGTTCTTAAAAAAACTCTTATACGGTACTAGCATGAATCTGTTCCATTTTATAATAAGCTTCATTATTCTTGCTAAGAATGTATTAAAATAAAAAAAAAATATCATTCTAGAAATCGGTTGCAATCCCTAATAAAGTTTTGAACCTCAAGAAATATTTTCTCATTGTCACGATATACTAGATTACTTTTCCCCAAAAGTAACATCTCAAGATCAATATTACCAAATATAGATATTGTATTAAATAGTCTAGTCCTAATAGCATTATAATTATTGCATTCGAAAAAGAAATGTTCGCTGGTTTCAACCCCACCACAAATACAGAGAGGAGAATCAACAATATTTTTTTTATAAATAAATGGTGATTGAGATTACTACATTTATTTCTGATTCGTGTATGTATGACCTGGAGCTTCCTTAGATTAGTTGCCACTAATTAATGCATTGTTTAAAGTTTTCCCTTTTCCCAACTGGCGTCTACTAATTGTTTCATCGTAGTTTCTGTATAGATTTTCCGTTTGGAGTTCGCCTCGTAAATTGTACAGTCGTCTATGACAACTGGTTTCTTATTTTGAAGAAAAAGCTTCGTACAATCTCATCTTTAAAATTTAATTTTACTTTTTAAATACGTTGTGTCATGAGTGCTGTCGGACCTTTATATATTCAAAGCATAATATTTTGATGTGATTGGCATGATTATTGCACAAACTACTGGGTAAATATATATGTCGGGTTTGGAAAATAAAACTAAAATGATGTCTCTGTAAAGCCCCGTGTTCTTCACGTTAACCCTTTAGCAAGCGAAAGAAATCTGGACTGCTCGAAATTCAAAGCATGTGCAGACAAAGTAAAATGTGGCAAAAAGTGAAAGGATTTTGCTTTGAAAGGGTAGTGAACATTGTGGAAAAAAGGAGCAAATGTGTGTTGCCCGCACTTTTCTATGTTTTCAAAAGGTTTCGTTCCCCGGAGTCGTCGAAACACAAGATTGTCTGATATAAGAGCATGTAGCTTTAAAAAATAAGCTAAGATTACTTAAACATCTTTAAAAAAGAAGAATAAATAAAATGAATTAATCGGGTTTATACTTTGATTCCTCAAATTTTGTCAAGTGGTATTGCCAAGGGCTTTACTATGAGACTGATACTGTTTTTAAATTTACATAAATGACGTGGGCTTGCTATGTTTGGACGTCTGTGAAGATAGTATAATAGCATATACACCCGGCACAAACACGTACCAAGTTCAAACTTATCTTCAAAAGACCCAATGGTGTACCATCAAAAACAAATATATACTTATACTTCTAACCTAAATTTTAAGTCAGATTTAATGATTTGTTCTAGACATCAACAATTTACTCATTTAAAATGTTCAACCTGATAAAATATTACTTGTTCATATTCAAACGTTCAAAATTAAACAGTTACATATAGCACTTGAAAATATTTTCTTTGTATCTAACATGTATATAAAATGAACCATTAATTCTTCAATTCTTATATACTCCCTTGCTTTTATAATTGCTGTTTTGTTTTTGGAAAGAATACCAAAAGGGTCATGCTCTGTGAAAAAGAGTTTAATGTATCTACAAAAAGTATCGCCTCCAGGTCAGTCTGTGCAGGGTAATCTGGGTCGAAACAATTTGCCATGGGTCAATTTTCTGCATGTCAGAGGACGAGTCTACCTCATGATTCAGTCGGTTGTTAAACAAAATGGATTTAATAGATCCATATTTATATGATTACTTCATTGGGACAATGCTTGAGATCCTTTCTATATGAACACTATCCACTAAAGTATTTTTTCTCCAGTAGGATGGCTAACATTTTACAAACAGTTGTAAATATCATACTGCAGTTTCAAGCAACAGATTTCGTTATGATCCCGCCACTGGATTAAGTCATATAACTGACACTATTTCATCTTCGTTTAACTCTTTACCACACAACGGAATTGAAGACCAGTCCAGATTGAAAGCTTTGCAGACGACAAATAAAATGGGGCACAAACGACAGTATCTGTCTTTGAAAACGTTGAAAACATTGTGGGAAAAGAAGAAAATGAATGTTACCAGCATTGTCTTCTTTTCCCACAATGTTTTCAAAAGCCTTCTTCTTCGGGGTCGTTAAAACTCGGGATTGTGTGGTCAAGTGTTAATGATAAGTTGCAAGGACGGGCCCTTATCCACAATTATATCATAAACTCAAGATGCAAGACTACCCTCGAGGGAAGAGCGATATCGCATCTTAGTACGGAAGTATGGAGAAAAATGCCTGCTTCCATTAGATATCCAATTCCTTATTTGTCATTAACAATCAGTACAAAATATTTATGAAACGAACAAAACACGTCGTAAAAAATCACGTCTTCGTAAAAATTTATCACTAAGAAAATGTGCTTGTCCGTGGTATCTTGTATTATTACTTAACACCAATTATATGTACCTCATCTTTTTCTTTCTACGCGTAATCATCTGTTTATCATTTCTATGATCGGTATCACCATGATTCCACGTGCCACTGTACATTGAGGGCAATGTTAAAAAAAGACCTGTTGCAGGTTTATTTGTTGTTGAAAATTGAGTCTTTAAATTTTAGTTTTGCTTCGCAAAATAAAGTTAATATTACTAATCGTCACCGTATTATTACTACTACTACTATTATTAGCATTATTATTATTATTAGCATTCATAGCAGTAGAAGTAATGTTATCATTATTATTATCATTATTAGTACAGGAAGACCCGATTCAGTTATCAAATGCCAAAATACATGTACCTTACATGCAGTAGGTAAAATATATACAGTGCAGATCTATGATTTTGTCATTTGTTTATGCTCTATAGATCTCTTACACTGACTGGTGCTTATAAAAAGCTAAGAAGGGCGTTTGTTCACATAAAATCAAGTAGTTGGTAAGGGGAACAGTCCAGATCACTGAATGGAACCGTAGTACATGATTAATGGCAGCTTTAACAACAACAACAACAACAACAACAACAAACATGCATTAAAAAAAAACAAAAAAAAAAAACATGCGTAAGAAATGTTGAATGATATTCAGTTGCCTATACAAAAGTGTAATCTACGTGTAATCTATGCTTTATGGTTCAAAATGAGAAGATATTGGATTGGGTTGATACCAAACACAAGTCAAATTCAAATATATCCGAGGTGGGAAAAAACAACATCACATATTCAAACCTTGTTCCATTTACTTTTAATTAGAATAGCTATAAAATGTCTAGGTAGAGAATAAAGCAATAATCAGTCTTGCATCTTGAAATGTAGTTAACTATTGATTACTAATACGTTCTACAGTTTGAATAAAAGTACATTGATACATTCCAAGAATTAATTACATCGAATGAACCTTTAGAAAAAGGTGTAGCGGCAGTTCCGATAAGACCTGCGGGTACATTATTCTTTCAAGAATAAAGATAATGCCTAAAAGATACACAGTTTTTCTCTGATCGCATGTGATTAATGCTTGGAGTGATTTTTCTTCAAACGCCAGAATACACTGATTACTCGAGTTGTTGCCTTGATCCTGGTTATAGTCGAAATGTGGATTAAATGAGAGAGAAATATCTAAAATTCAACCATACATACTGTTATGAAATACTAATACAGAACACAGATAGTGCTTATGCTATATTGGTACCTTCGTTATGAGAAATCAAAATGTTTCATTTTTCAATGTTAATTTTACTTATTTAACTTATAAATGAATAAATAAATAAATAAATAACATTCACAGGGGCTTCAAGTGCAGGTTTCCGTAAGAGCCTTTTTGGACTTGAAAATGATTGTGCAAGAAACTCTTGATTAATACTACTACATGTTGGTTGTTGGTTGGTAAAGTAGACGCTGCATCTGTGATGTCCTAGATACTTTTTTGCATGAAAAACTGGGTGGGGAAGTATGATATGATTTCGGTTTCCAGGACTACATTTCAAGTATCTTCCATTTGACGCAACAGTGAATACTATTCATTTGGTGTAGGATCTGTCACAATAGGAGGAAGAGACCAATACAGGTAGTTAAAGATAATATGGTTTTGCAGTGACTTTTTTATTACCATTTATCAGTCGTATATACATTTCGCTTATTTAGCTATCTCCAACTTTTTGAAACTAAAATACATGATTTCCAGTAAAGCATTTTTTTTTTCAAGAATCTATATCAGTAGAAATATGAATACTCATGATGTTAATCTCTATGTCAGTCAACATTAATAACATCCCAAATTTGGTAAGCACCATAAGTATATACATTGTCCTCGTTAAAGTTGCAATATTGTAATTCATTTTTAAATATTTTCACCCAGCGATTTCTTTAATGATATAAACAAAAGGGTCCGCTTGTATAACAGAGCTTTACATGAATGTTAGAATTTGAGAGGAATGACCATTTGAAATAAAAGCTTTGATGAAATGTGATTTTTTTTGTTTGTCAAATTTCGCCCAAAGAGCTAACGGTGTAAGTTGTTATACTATTACAAACGAGCATGTGACCGCTTGCGAGTATACATATAATCATAAAATGACCGCTTCACATAGCATAATGGTTCCAGGTTCCTATTATCTTTTGTGAATTGTTGATCTATTCTGGGACAAGCAAAGTCACAAGCTTCTGGACACTCCTTAGTTAATAGTTGGACCTGAAAAGGCCGAGATTCGGACCTTTACCTCAATCCATATATGCTCGATAGGACTGTGTCTAGAAGATCGGGATGACCAGTCCAGGCTTTGCAGATATCATTATATTACTTGGTATGGAGGCGGATATTAAAATAAACCCCATCAGTTACTGCATAAGCAGAAAAAATCAGTCGGGTATTCTCGTACAAACAATATGATCCACGGCCAGTTCGCACCTTGATAGATAGGGATTTTTAGGCAATATTCTTTTGAAGCATTTTCTTTAGATACTTTCTCGATATTCTTACCACACACATCAAATGACCTAGTGTCCACTGCAGCTTCAAATGGAAGATGTTCACAATTTAGCCTTAGTTGTTGAATTCATGTGTTAAAGTTACCTGACCCTTCCCTTCTTCCTCATGTTAGCATAGGTTCCAACCCGATCATTTTTTCCTTTATAAATATCATATTTGTCAGAAATGAGGGTAATAATAATGAAAGCGATAAACCGTTATAACACAGATCTGTATGGACCGTGAAAGGAGACGACGAAAGGGAGTGACTAAAATATTACAGCCTGGACCAAGGCTGCCCTCATGTATACATAATAAAGAGGTCCACACACCGATGCTGCCAACACATTAACAAACAATAATCAATGCATAGCAGGATTAATCTGCAAATTTTGGCACAAATCTTTTACAGTCCAAAGAAGGCTATTGTGGAGACTCATGCTTTTGTTGCTTTTTTGGACAGTTTAGATTAAATTTAGGCTTTCAGAGGAAGCTTAATCTGGAACCCACTCTTTCTATTGTGCGAGATACTGAAGGAAAATAAGACTTAAAAATTGCAACATCTTTGTTTATGTTTTAGCTATCTATTATATATAAATATTTTATATTACTTGAACCAGTGCATCGCTAAGCACGGGCATTTATTTTCTCTGCGTATTTTGAAAGTACTCAATCCTCAAACGCTGTTTTTCATAACTAATATTACCCATTTCTTTATAAAACGACTTTTTAGGACCACTTTACGTCCCAATGTGAACAGCTTGGGAGAGCGTGGAGGCAAGAAAAGCAAGGGTTTGTGACAAGTTTGAAACACTTTTCCCTTAATATTTCACCAATGTACTGAAAAAAGACATTTTCTTGTCTTCCCATGGTTTCTACATTTGTGTCATTTGGAAGCGTGTTTTGCACGCTTTTGAAAGTAACCTGTATGACAGAGAGCTTAATTAATAAGCGGTGCATTTGTTTGCTTAGCCATGACCCAATAACTACAACAGGAAATACATTACAGAGTCAATTTGACTATTAATAGGCGCCAAGTTATATCAAAATCTTGCAAAAACTTCCCATTTACAAGCCTTTGTTAGCTTGTTACATAAAGCCTATTATTATTTGGGCTTTGATTCGTGGATTACTTAACCCTTAAGTTGCTAAGCGCGACTCACTGACCTTTTGCGGACAGTGTAGATCAAGATCAGACTGCACGGAGCGTGCAGTCTGATCTCGGATCCACACTGTCCGATAAAGAGATATTTCTCGTGCCCCCAAAATTTTGAAATACGAACATTTTGGGTTTTACCATCGGCTTGAAATTTTCATTTAAGTTATTTAGCAGGATAAGAGTTAATATTTAACATTAGCCCAATGTATTATTGGATTTTATTTCAGAATATGTAACAATGGTTTAAATGCACTTGGTTTTGTTAGTATGATATTATTACCCACGTGATATGATACAAGGAGATTAGAGCCATCCCCCACGCATCTTACCTTTTCATAAATTAACAGTTCATTTCAACAAAATAAACATAATTAAAATCCCAAGTTTGTCAACATGGAAACTGATTGGCTGTGCTTTTGTCGTCCCATTTATCACTGCATAGACATCAACATACACGTTTTCACTGGTATTCACACGAGTTTAGAAATAGTCATTTCACTTTTAATTTACACTCTTTTGATATAAGTATGATAATTCAGTAAATCTGGGAAAAGTTTGTAGCCAATTCAACCATTTGTTCAATAAATGCTCTTTGCCATATTCCTATACCGGATTTGTCCAATTTAAAAAGCTTGTAACCTTTGACCTCCTGCTTTGACCTTGAGGATGAAGCCTGGCACTTGTAACCTTTACTCTTATCAAGATGCACATATGTGTAAGCTGCTTTCAAAATCCGACAAGTGGTTAAAAAGAGATATGGTGCGGGTACGATTTAAACTGAGCATGTGACCTTTGTCTCCCCGTTTTGACATTGACCTTGAAGCTTTGCGTCTGAATCTCAGCTCACATCAGGGTGCACACAATTGTGAACTACATCCAAATAAACCCAGACAAGAGGTTCAAGAAATACAGAGCGGTCACAGAATTGCTATCCGACGGACGGACCGACAAGCCGAGGCACTACATATACGTCCTTGTAGCGTGTGAAGAGGTTCGCAGAAAATTGAATATTCCACCACTGCATCCCCAGAAAAGCAAAATATTTCTTTTTAGCTCGATTATGTGAAAAGATATCAAGCTTTCTCATCTTTCAGTTGTATAGCATTCTCTTCTTCGTTAATATATTTCCTTCATTCAAGGGATGGGCAATACAACAGCAAAAGGATATGTTATTTCAAGAGAAATTTATTTTAAAAATGGTTACAAAATGATTTTATACTTGAATATGACAGGTCACCACTGATAATATTCCTACATAATTGCATTTTAAAACATCTTCATGTTTCAACTGAACTGTTTCTTTAGCATTTGAATTTACTTTTTGCATATAATCTATTCCGTTGTCAAGCACAAAATGGAATACTTGCATGATATTTATCATACTTGAGTCATACTTTGTGAAAAGGTGGGTTTAATACATCTGTAACAAGTATCGATTCAGGTCATCCTGCACTTTTCGCGCAGGCTGACCTGGATCGAATTTTCTTTTGCTGTCGGGCAATTTTCTTTGTGTAACAGGATTAGATGACTTTCTTGGTGTCATGAATCAGTGGAATGCATTAACTCTTTCCCAAACGACAAAATTTTACACGTGTCCAAATTGAAAGCATTTGCAGACGACAAAATAAATTTGACTCAAAAATTGAATTTTGTTTTGGGAAGGGTAGAAGACATTGTGGGAAAAGGAGAAAATGCTGGTTACCAGCATTTTCTCCTTTTCCCACAATGTTTTCAAAAGGCCTCTTTCTCAGGGTCGTTAAAACTCGGGATTGTGTGGTAAAGGGTTAATCTCCCTTTTACTGCCACAACGTGGCTCACTTATATAGATAGACTGATACACTGTAATGGCATGTTAGATAAATTATCGTTATTCTTTAAAATATATATCCTAACATTACATCTGATATGCTTTGAGGTAACAGGTGTGCTTGTTTGATAATGTTATTGACATTGTTATACTTTGAAGCAATGTCCACAAGAAATGAGAATTTGATATAAATCTTATACTCTTGTACGATATGTATAATTTGAAGATTATTATAGAAAGTGGTTAGTGTTATTATTCGTGAAAATACCAACTTCATAGTCTTTTGTCAGCATTCTATGTCTGACTCGTTGTCAATCAGAACAATAACATACATGCATTGGTTGGAAAGCTTTCTACCTGCTGTAGTTTAATGTAACTAATGACACTATGATTTTGTTGCTATGAACCCTAAAGATTCCTTTGTGCTTTGATTTTATAAGAATATCTTTTTACATTGAACCTTTGTCCGAAATGAACTGTTTTAAATTTTACTAAAATCTCAGTACCTTTTAAACAACCGCCTCTGTCTCTGTCAGGGTCATCCGTTGTCTACCAGTCTAATATGCATTCTTTGGATGGACATAAATTTATTGACATGCTCGATTTTTGGTTAAGCCAATGAGAAAATGCTTTGAAATGCCAAAAAGTATTCGGAACAAGAATTAGAGTTCCTTTTACGATAATTAATGAATACAACTCAAAATGGTAAAAGTTTTGATACCTAGGTATCCGCAGTAATTCGCCTAGATAGAGGTGCTCTCGGGTTAGTAGACGTTACCTGTCCTTGTTTACTGTGATACCTAGGTATCCGCAGTAATTCGCCTAGATATAGGTGCTCTCGGGTTAGTAGACGTTACCCGTCCTTGTTTACTGTGATATCTAGGTATCTGCCGAGCTAGACGTGCTTATGGATATGACAACATGCCCGTCCTTGTTTAGTGTGATGCCAACAAAGCATGGCTGTCTCGATATGTCTTAAAAACTGTTAAATATCGTGTTCTCAAGGTCTCTTTACTTGTCATGTTGTTCTTGATTAGGTATCTTTTGATCTGATAGAGTGTTTATTACATTTCCTTATATTCAGTACTCATTAGACAATAGAAATAACACAATCGCATTCGTTTGAATGTCTTTACAATTTAGAAGGGATAACACAAATGGAAATTCTCCTTTGCCATCATTCACATGCACACAATTGCTTAGTACGTAAATCTGCATTCCTAAGTAAGTTTACTTCTACTGCTATGAGAATTCATTTTACTTACGTAAGTATAAATAATGGGGTTGGTTAAAGTACATTTGCATCCCCTCTGGATGTCCTAAAGGACCATATTTACTATAGTACTTATAAAGAGTAATACGTTATAAGCCAAGTATGGCCTGTGAAAAGACACTAGTTTTGCATATTTTTATTTATTACTTGAATGTCGTAGGGAATTAATCATAATTTACCCTTGTAGTCCAGTTCCATTATTCTGAGATATGCAGGCATCATTTGCAAAAGGTCGTCCACCTAAAGATGGCTGCAAAAATAGTTACGGTGCAAAAAGAGGGCCCAGAAAAACGGCTCTTATCGTAAACCGACGAAGAATTGCCCTATAGTGATCTGAATGATTAACATCGGTACATGTCCGCTGTCAAAAGGACAAATTGTTCTTCATAGATTACAGATACTTTTATAAATTCTATTAGCATGTAAACGTAGAGTCGATATACTTTAACATACGTGTGTATATTGAGGCCATAATGATTTAATTTTTAGACAAATTCTTAAATTTCAAAAGTGCACAATATCTTTCAAGCTTGTTGGCATCTTGTGCCGAACTCAAATGATTAAAGGCAGTAGTTGTAGGTAAATAGAATATTTTTACAAAACTCTTGATGAAATAGATACATAATTAATATATGTTTTATAAAGTACCATTGCTTCAAAGACTACTTTTCTGAAGCGTTGAAATGACACGTTGGTTTTTATTCCTTGTTTTATTCTTGCCATTATCTTGTAAAGATTTCTGATGTAAGAATTTTCCGAAGAGTTGTAACCACAGGTTGGGTTTTTTCTGGTTGCATTCTTGCCACTGTCTTGTAAAAAATTCTGATCTAAGAATTTAGAAATGTTGTCGAGAACTATTAAAAAAAAAACCATTAAATAAATTGATTAAAAAGTGTCTTAGTTGGACCACAAAAGTATAAAAATTGTTCTGTAAATAATCTTTACTTCATTTCCAATAGATGAGCACCGCTCTGCCAAAAGCCATGGAAAAGGGAGGAAATGCTGGTTTCATTTTCTCCTTCCATAAACAAATTTCAACTTTTGAGTCATATCTAATTTGTCGTGTGCAAATGGTTTCGGTTTGGTCAAGTCTATTTTTTTTTCGTTTGGTAAAGAGTTAAAACTATTCCAGCCAAATATTTCAGAACATAAGGGAAATTTGCCGATGCGTTACGGTCCAGTCTAGGCTGGGCTCCAGTCCGATCATTTTTTCCTTTTTTATATTTGGACTTTAATTTGTCAAAAACGACGTCAAAGTACGAGAAAAAAGTAAAGTACGAATATAAAAAAGGAAAAAAAAATGATGGGACTGGGACCCAGGCTGGGTCCAGTCTGATAGTGACCAAAAGTTTCTCGGTATTTAGATTTGTAAATTTTTATTAAATCCCTTTGCTTTTTAAATCATTTTCCCTACTTCAGGCAAAAACTTGTATGGTCTTTTGATTTGGACATGAAAATTTTGACAACAGAATGACTTCTGGTAACGGAGCCGAATAAGTTACATTATAACGTGCGATACCATACTTTGAAATTTATAATTCACCACCAATATATTTTAAAGCAAGCGGAACACAGAAAGATTAAGTCAATTAACTCTTTACCAAACGACAAAATTTTGGACTTGCCGAAATTGAAATCATTTGCAGATGAAAATTTTTACGTGGTTCAGATGATGAAATTTGTCGGTTACCAGCATTTTCTCCTTTTCCCACAGTGTTTTCAAAAGGCCTGTTCCTCAGGGTCGTTAAAACTCGGGATTGTGTGGTAAAGAGTTAATAAGAATGGAAGAATACTTCGTCAATATAAACCTTTTGTGCATACGCATAACATCCGTATATTGAAAAGACAATGTACAATCTCTCCTTCGATCGATATATATTATTAATTGTTTATTCATTCACCAAATACCTGCGTTTATTTACACTTATTTTTTACATTCTATTATATTCAATTGATTTAGCATAGATAACCTATTGGGTCAAATTACTATTTGCAGCCTTTGCTTGATTCTTTAGCCATTTTGTCCCATGATTGTAACAGATCTAGTACATGAATCGCATACGTTTTAATTATGTCTTCTTGTTTATCAAAGTGATAATATCGAAGGCTATATCGGTCAGTTATTGAAAAGAAAAACTAAATAAAATGATGTATTTACGAATGAATATCAAAAGTTTGGGGCCAAATACTTAAATGTTCAACCCTCTACCATGTATTTTGAACGATAATTTGTATTCAGATTTTAAAACCTAATATATGTGTATTGTTTACACTTCTCTTTTGGCACTGAAATCTTCCTAAACTTTTAATGTATATTGAGCGCTTCTCAAATCGAAGAATGAATATATGACCCATGCTCTATGAAAATGGGTTTCAAAGCGTCTACAAAAGGTATCGACCCACGTCAGCCTGCGCAGTCCGAGCAGGCTGACATGAGTCGAACCTTTTTTGCTATTTGTGCAAGTTTTATAAAACTGTATCTGCCTATACGAGGACTTCTCTATCTCAGAATTCAGTCGTGTGTTAACTCTTTACCACACAATCCCGACTTTTTACGACCCTTAAAAAAAGCCTTTTGAAAACATTGTGGGAAAAAAGGAGAAAATGCTGGTAACCAGCATTTTCTCCTTTCTCCACAATGTTTTCTACCCTTCCCAAAGCAAATTTTCGTATTTCCATCATATTTATTTTGTCGTCTGCAAATGCTTTAAATTTGGACAAGTCTTAAATTTTGTCGTTTGGTAAAGAGTTAAACAAAATGGACTCTATGGGTTCATAATTATGTGATGATTTAATATAAAACATTATGAACATTAATTAAACGTCCTTTTCTTAAAGCACGGCACATATGTAAAAAAGGCGAGGACTTTAACTCTTTACCATACGACAAATTTTTAGACCTTTCCAAATTGAAAGCACTTGCAGACGACAAAATAAATGTAACTCAAAAACTAAAATTTGTTTTGGGAAGGTTAGAAAACATTGTTGGAAAAGGAGAAAATGCTGGTTACCAGCATTTTCTCCTTTTCCCACAATGTTTTCAAAAGGTTTCTTCACAGGGGCGTTAAAAGGCGGCGTTGTGCAGTAAAGGGTTAACTAAATGGAATCTGTTCTTTTCTCTTTTCTTCTGTAAATACTATTTTGTAAAAAAGAAAAGACTAAACTCGAAAATAATGCATCGCGTGGTTTTTGCAATGACTAGAAGTGGAATTGAATAGTAGTAGATATATAGTTTTTAGTATTAAGTTAGAAAACAATATTCAACATTCAATCGTACAACGAACTCTGTTCAACCTTCACTATGCAAAATCAACTGAAAATACGATGAAAGTCAAAAAGACCGGTTTCTAGGTTATTTTGTCAAAATATCTTACAATTTATCAGGCAGTGTAGACCTGAGATTAAATTGCACAATCTCTGCGGTTTTATCTTGATCTATATCTCTATATCTCCAAAAAAAAAAAAAAACGAAGTTGACTCTTCACGGGCTATTGTCTATATTATTTGGAATTCTTGAATAAAGATTGTTTTATTAAAAAAATAAAAATACAAGAATGAAAGTCTTTGTTCAAGAAATGATATACAGCATGTAGCTTTTTAGGAATTCATGTCAGTTTTCCCTCTTGATCAAGGTACGAACTCCGCGTTTGAATAAGTGGATATATTTGAAACAGGACTTAAATTTGTAAAAAAAAAAGTCAAATCAGTTATGTCGGCCTATTCCGAGTTGAAATAAGGGAATAGACACAAATACTTTTCATTAGCCTGGGTCCGTATTCACCAACCATTCTTAAGAACGTTCTTTGTCTTGTTCTCCAGAATTTTCTACATTTGAAAGTAACACAACTCCTAATTGGCTAAACCATTTGGTTTAGCCAATCAGGAGTTGTGTTTCTTTCAAATGTAGAAAATCTTGGAGAATAAGACTAAGAATATTTTCAAGAATGGTTGGTGAATACGAACCCTGATCACAAAAAAAATATATATATATAGATGAGGCATACTCGGGCAAAAATGGGTTTTATGCAACTACGTAATAATGTATGATAGCAAATAAGTCACCATCTAATTTTGGATCTTTAAAATTCATTTTGCCTAACAACCAACACAGTTACGAAGTACACTGGTCCTTTGACATACAAAAATTTGGCCGGTCGCAAAAATGTATCGACCAGATCAGCCTGCGCGGAATGCGCAGGCTGACCTGGTCGATACTTTTTTGCAGATGCATTAAATCCACCTTTTTACAGAGCATGGCTTAAATATATTTATTTTTCGTAAAATACAGTATGCACATTTGTTATTTGTCATTAAGATATTCTTGTGCGCTGTTTAAATATACTACTAGACTTATCTCACGGTATGTTCAACAGAATAATTATTTCTATAGCAGAACTTTTGAATTCCATAGATTTCATACGATTTATACGTATGATATATTAGGAGAATTACGATGAAGACAACTCCACCACACAAGCTGATTATTGTTTCAGAAATTAGCATTCTATGATTGAAACATTGAATTTGGTTCCGTTCTTACGTCCTTCGTTTTGTTCGTAATTTAATAAACTCTAGTGTAATGGTACAAGCAGGTTCAACAACATAATGCTTTCACAGGTGGCGTAAGATGTATTTGCGATAAAGTATATCAAGATTAACCCGTAGAACTGAGATATTCGGTATTCGTGGCCCCGTTTTCCAGTATTTTTGATTACTTCGAAAATTGGGTTATGTCACTAACTGATCTGATACTGGTAAACGTCTACTTTATTTATTCATGATCTCAAATATCAATGTCCTACGAACCAAACACATTTGTAAATTACATCCGGGGATATCAATACTTAGTCAATAACATAGCTTAAGCCTGTTATAAATTTTCTAAGTGAGCGTTGCTCTCACAAAAAGGGATTTAGTCATCTCCGTGATGCATTGTACAAAGTAAGTCATCACATACTTTTGGATCCATAAAATCCATTTTGTACCAACAACCGACTGAACCATGAGGTAGAGTGGTGCTTCGACATGCAGAAATTGACCAATAGCAAAAGGTTTCGACCCAGATCAGCTTACATGGACTGTGCAGGCTGTCCTGGATCGAAAATTTTTGCAGATGTATTAAGCCTCGTTTTAACACGGCATTGCTTATGTAATTACGCTGCACCTTTACATATTTATATTGAAACTTGCATATATTTTCACTTGTAAAATTTCACAACGATCATTTGCAAACTTCAATTTAGCAATTTTAATCGAAATGAATCTTAAGAAATCACAGGACTTTTGTATTAGCCTATTTTTTATATCAATTTAAATCAAATACAAAGCACAACAGAAATATGTATGTTTAACCCTCTATAAAACAAACCTGTATTTTAAGACCCCAGAGAGAGATTCAGAAATTATTGTTTGAAATGGAGAAAATGCTGGTGACCAGCATTTTTACCTTTTCGTTTTCCCACTATGTTTTCTTCCTTTCAAAAAACACATTCCTTCATTTGAGCAGCATTAAAATGAAGTCTACTTTTGTCTTTTAGGTAGAAGAGCATAATCTTTTGTTGTCTGGTAAAAAGTCATTGTTTTAAAGTCGTTAAGAAAATGCTATTCCTCTCTTTTAGTTTACCAAACGACAAAATTTTAGACTGGACCAAATTGAAAGCATCTGCAGACGACAAATTAAGTGTAGCTTAAATGGTGATTTATGTATTGGATAGGGTAGAAAACATTGTTGGAAAAGGAGAAAATGCTGTTTACCAGCATTTTCTCCTTTTCCAACAGTGTTTTCAAAAGGCCTCTTTCTCAAGGTCGTTAAAAGTCGGGATTGTGTGGTAACGGTTCGAAATGCGAGGACAAAAAATATGGGGCAACTGAGGTACATGTATTGTAATATGCTGTAAATAAATATCAATCGTGTTTTCAAATGCAGACAAAACAATACTAAACAGATGACACCCAACAAAAACATATGTTTCAATGTTTACTGAAATATCCTGTCTTAGATGGTTTTCAAAATAACACATTTCAAAATATCACAATAAAAATTGAGAAGAAAAACAGAAAGCGAGCAAAGTATACTTTTACAACGTGCCCCTAATAAGGAATAAAGTATTGCACAATCTGGAGAAGGAATCAAAGCGACGTCTTTTCCTTGATTTAACACATTTCTTTTGACTTTTTAAATGTTTTCTAAAACAGTTTTTTTGTAATCACGTTAGAAATTCATGACAAAGTGTATTCAAAAGATTAAAATTGTTAATTGTCAATTAATCACACCTGTAATACGAAAAAAAAAAAAAAATATATCAAAGTTGCTATAGAATAGTGTGTTTAACGAATGTTTACGTAATTCTGGAATTCAAGATAGACGAATGAAAATAAAAAAGGGAATGAAAAATATTCAAATTAACTTGTCTACCATGTTACCGTTGTCATATTTTACGTAAGTGTACCTTTGCAACAACCTGAAATGATATTGTTTGTTTTAAACAACTTAGTTATAGTTTAAACAACTTTATCACTTCAAGTAAATTTACAAGTCATTGTTTATTTCTTTGTCGATTTGTAGAATTTCATTATATTGTCGCATTGTTATAACCAAAGCTTTACAACGAAATATATGTATGCAGATTTCTCGGCTAAGATACAATATCAACAGTCTGTAAAACTAACTCGAGTATTGAAAAGTAGAGAAAAAAAAATCATATAAACATTGTTGATAAAAGGACAGCAAAATGAATGCATATGAGGGCTTTATATATTTGTTTTGTGTGTCAACAATGTAACCTGTCCTTGTGATGTTATTCGAAACGTACTTACCTGCCTTAATATAGACTTACTTACAATCTTTTTATGACAATTTAAACCGGTACAACAAATGCATTAAATGTAAACTTTCCTTCTAAGAATTGTTCCAGTAAATAACAAAAGAATGTACATACCTCTTCGATCCTGCACAATTTCAAATACTTTTCTTTTCTATTTCAGTTTCCAATATGGCGGAGTTACAAAAAGGGGGAACTAGAGAAATGAGAGAGAGAGCGCATCCGTCTGGCCCGGTGATGACGTCACCACATAGACAGAATGCAGAGTTAGAAAACAACAATGATGGCGTGCCACAGTCTAAACTGACGATGGATATTTTTGTCTGGATGCAAGAGGAAACCTTTCAGAATAATTATGTTTGGGTTCGTCGGCAAAGCATAATTAAATTCATTTCTTGATTTCATACTAACTTTTTATCCGACATTAAATGCAGATATTTTTGTTATAGCACAAATGCATCGTGGGAAAAAAGACTGTCACTGTAGTTTTACAAAGTAAAATATTTCCACAATTTACTAAATAATTGTTGAAACCATAAAAGCTTTAACAGATGGAAAATAAGTCCAAATTATGTATTTCATGACATGTACCATTTTAACGAAAAATGTTTTATCATAAATGGAACAGTATGAGTCATGCTTTCGCTTCTCACGTTCTCTTATGAAATTCGAGATAACTTATGAAACCATTTTCTTGACATCTTTTCTTCGGCGAAACATGGCAGTGGAGGAGTAACGCTTTGTTGCATAACGCTAACATATATATACGTTCTCGAGATTAAAAGCTCGAATGTTTTTTTCTAGAAAGTCGACAACGGGAAACAGCCATCGTTTCTGTGTTTCGCACTATGTTTTGTTCCATATGGCGATAAGCGGATCCATATTAAAGAGTTTTAAAAATGACACCTAAAATAGAATATATTCATAACAGTTTGTGATTGCAGAAATGATATATGCTTTCAAGAAGTCTGATAAAGTGAAAGACGATTGCAAAGTTTGATTTTGTGCGGCGACATTAAGTAATGATTCGATATGACCGATTACTAAGCGATTCCAAGTGCTTACGACCCCAATAAAGATGGCTGTTCAGAGCATCGTGGGAATTAGAGAAAATTCTGGAAATCAGCATTTTCTTCTCCTCCCACATAGGTAGCTACCCTTTCAAGGACAAAATATTGCCGTAAATACTTAACCATATAAACTATTTTTAGACGCACCACTACCTGATACACGTGACGCGAAAGAAAACTGTTTGCAGAAGGAAGACTATTTTGTGAATGAGACCGAAAACATACTTTTTTGAAAAGTAGTTAATACTTGAGAAAGGCAATTCCTTCTCTTCACAGACTTATTTCAAAAGTTGTCTATTATACGAGTAAAATGGTTGTATTTATATATTTCTTAGTGACTTTCACTAATAACTGAAACTTTATGCATAGAGGGAATTTTATTGTGACAGCGTTGATAACAGTCGGTAATTAATTTTGTCTGACTTATGTAATTCCTAGTAATTCTGGACTTATTTTGGCTGAGTATATATATATTTTTTTCTTTTTGGGTATTAAAGGCTGATATAAACTCTTTTCCCCAAACTTTGCATTTAATTCAAATTTATCATATTCTAGGGAGAAAAACTTTTTGCAAAAAATCAGTTGAGAGAGAGAGAGAGAGAGAGAGAGAGAGATAAAACAGAAAATACGTCAAAGTAAGGCTGGCAACTATAATTGCGTAGATGTAAATTGTTGTGGAAATAAAATGCTTTCCTTGGGTGAATTTGTTTCTATTCATTCTGTTCCTGGCACTTTACAATACAATGCTTAATACTTTTCGTTTTATTACGGCTTGTTTAGTCTCGGACATAAAACATTTCTGTAAAATATGTTTAGAACTAGACTGTGGAGACTTTTAAGTTTTGTTATTACTATTTTTTTTTAAATCCAAGTTATTATGAATTAAAGAAACCTAACGTCAAGTCACAGTTTTCCTTCATTTTCCTCTCGATTTATTTAAACTGTTTCCAGCTTTTAAGATACGGTAAGAAACGAAGAAAACAGTAGAAATGAAAGTAAAAAAGATTTTAAAAAAGGCATCAATAACCGTGTAGATGTAATTTTTTGGAACTACGTTTTCTGCAAATCAAACAAATGATTTGATTTTATCACGATGCTTGCGGTCTCAAACATGAAAATAGTCTGTGGAGCACTCCAAGTTAATATCAAGTTTTATGTAAGTTTTTTTTACGTAGCGCAGAAAACTGGCATTAAGTTTTACTTTTCACATTGTTTTTAATCTAATTGTAACAGTTTCCGGATTTCTATATAAATTTTCAAAAGACCAGGTAAGAGCAGAAAAAAAAAAGCAAAACAAGTGGAAACGGCAGAACAAAGGCTGACCACTTTAATTGTGCAAATGTAAAATTATTCTGCAGTACGATTGTTTTTCTTCGCTTAAACCAATTTCCTGCTAACTAAGTTAAATGAAACTTTCAAGCTGATAATAAAACCCGAATTATGCTGTTACAAACTTATTTTTTGGACGAAAATATATCCTTATCGGACAGTGTAGATCCAAGATCAGACTGCACGTTCTGTGCAGTCTGATCTTGATCTGCACTGTCCGCTAAAGGTCAGTGAGTCGCGCTCAGCAGTCGTTAACCCGTCTTTTCTAATTCTTCTTCGCTCTCCGTATCTCTTTCTCTGTCTTTCTCTATCCCTGCCTCTCTTTTCTTTTCTGCTCCCTTTACTTACCATATCATATTGGTTAATGGTTCTAAATCATTTATTTTGGTCTCAAGCATGGTTAAATGCTGAAAATCGTTATACATAGCGCTTAGATTGGTTGCTTTCTTTCGTTTTAAAGATATATCTAAACTCGTTTTCAGCCAGTTTTTAACTCGTTTCATTTTTATCTTATCAAAACATACAACCGTTCTCGTTGCCCATGGTGGTTGCAAGGTTGCATAGATTTAGACCGATAAAAAATGCATTAAAGTTTCCAAAGGCCATCAAAGAAATCACTGTTCTAAAGTTTCCAGTTTTAAATTAAAGATTTCTGATTTATGTATTCATCCCTTACACCGTATATATCGGTTATTTATCTATTTTTACACAGCATAATACATTCTGATCCATTCTACAGTCTATCAAAATTTAACAGTGTTTTTTTTTTCTCTCTCTCTGCCTGTAACGTTGCATCTTTAGATTTCATCTTAAATAAGACATTACCTGCTTCAAACGACTTTTTCATCTTTGCACCAAATGCAAAATGGTTGACAAGTTAGATTTTCATCGAAAGAAAGCAGCAAAGAGCAATTTGGGTGCAAAACATCCCACCCAGTTATAAAAACTTTGAAACTTTGTAGTTTCTCATTTTGATAAAACATTTTGTTTAACTCACCATTTCCTGTAGACAACTGATCCTTGTACTGCAACCACTTTTAAAACATTTTGACGAGCGATGTCTGATGTTTCCACCATCATTCTGCAACCACTTTTGAAAACATTTTGACGAGCGATGTCGGAGGTTTCCACCATCATACTGCATCACCCATGCTCTGAGAAAAGATGGTTAAATGCATATGCCAAAAATATCTTGCAGACATTTGCTATGGACTATTTCTTCTACTTGTTAGGGGACCGCTCTACCTCATGATTCAGTCGGTTTTCACCCTATACCACACAATCCCGACTTTTAACGATCCTGAAAGAAAATGCTTCTGAAAAAATTGTGGGAAAAGAAGAAAATGCTGGTAGCCAGCATTTTCTCCTTTTCCCACAATGTTTTCTAACCTTTCAGAAACAAATCCATTCATTTTAGCCACATTTAATTTGTCGTCTGCACATGCTTTGAATTTAAAATCTCTGAAAAATATTGTCGTGTGGTAAAGAGTTAAACATGGATAAACATTATGTGACGGCTTGCTTGATAGAATGAATTACGAAGATACATAAAACACCCATTTCACAGAGAGTTGCTCACATGTAATATAGAAAAGAATAGAACAGAACAGATATTTTATTAGACGAGTACAAGTGTACATATTCAAAATTACATGTTGTGTTTACAACAAAACATTTGTCAAGGTCAATATACCTGACTTCTTCTGACTATCTATACTTTTCAATGGTATTTTCAAAGACCGGTGCTTCATTTTTTTTTCAATGGAGTAATGAGTATTTTTGACGAGGTAATGAGTTTACCCTTTACCAAACAATCCCTAGTTTTAATCCTTTACCAGACGACAAAATTTTAGCCTTGTCCAAATTGAAAGCATTTGCAGACGAAAATTTCACTGTGGTTCCAATGGTGCAGTTTTTCTTTAATAGAATTGAAAACATTGTAGGAAAAGAAGAAAATGCTGGTTACTAGCATTTTCTCCTTTTCCCACAATGTTTTCAAAAGGCTTCCTTCTGAGGGTCGTTAAAAGGCGACATTGTAGGGTAAGGGATTAACCTGCTCAATATGTACAATGAAACTTTCAAGCCGGTAGTAAAATTCCCAAATAATGCCAATTCGAAATTTTTTTTTTTAAGAAAATCACCCCCTTATCGGACAGAGTAGATCCAAGATCAGACTGCACGTTCTGTGCAGTAGAACGTGCAGTCTGATCTTGATCTACACTGTCCACGAAAAGGTCAGTGAGTCGCACCGAGCAGCCTAAAGGTGAACACCCTAGAGGTCTCATCTTAACCTCTTTACACGCGCTACTCGTCCAAATCCGATCACACAGAAATGCAGACTGTTGTAATATTCCACTGGTAAATTTACTTTATCTAGAGCCGCAAACGATTAAGTGAGCTGTCGACATGATTGAAAGTGACTAGAACAAAATCAGAAACCAAACTCAAACACATATTTCTTAACTCTTTACCAAACGACAAAATTTTAGACTTGTCCAAATTGAAAGCAATTGCAGACGATAAATTAAATATGACTCAAAAATTGAAAATTGTTTTGGGAAAGGTAGAAAACATTGTGGGAAAAGGAGAAAATGCTGGTAACCAGCATTTTCTTCTTTTCCCACAATGTTTTTAAAAGGCCTCTTTCTCAGGGTCGTTAAAAGTCGGGATTGTGTGGTAAAGGGTTACTAACCTCTTTACCAAACGACAATATTTAAGACTTGTCAAAATTGAAAGCATTTGCAGACAATAAATAAGATGTGACTAAAATTATGAGATTTATCTAAAATAGTTGAAATCATAGAGGAAAAAGTAGAAAATAGATGGTAAACCTGCATTTTTTTCTTTGATAATGTTTTCAAATGCTTTCTTCTTTCGATTCGTTGAAAGACGGGAGTGTTTTGTAAAGGTATCAGAGAGAAGGAAAAATTAGTTCTTGAATATTTTTTTTTTCAAAATGCATAATTTTCTGGGGCAAACATGTTTAAATGAATATTTAATGATATGCCAAAGTAAATCTTTGCATTGAAAGACAGAATTTCATAATTACTAAAATAAACTTTTTTTGAAAGATATTCTATTACTCTGATATTGCCTGTGTTTACACTCCACATTGTTAACAGTTTATGTATTGGTATTAAATTATCACCAGTTTTAATCCCAAATAAACTTACTTTATGTTATGTTATGTTATGTTATGTTATGTTATGTTACGTTACGTTACGTTACGTTACGTTACGTTACGTTACGTTATGTTATGTAAAATGGCTCCCCCCGCTCCAGAAAGATTTTATATAGATTATGGGAAATTGCGGACGTAGGTCGATATTTTTTGCAGATGCATTACGCCCCCTTCTCACAGAGCTTGGCTCAAATATATACATTTATCAAAATAGGCATGAGTTATATTTCCGATCAGAATTATTCATAGGAATTTTTCTTCGTGGAGGATCAAACGTTTTTATATACATTAATTATACTTCACTTTGGTTTATCATACAATAAATTCACTCGTGATTGCTAGAACAAAAAAAAAAAAGATCTTTTATCTATCGTCCATTGACCGGAACAAAGTATTGGTCTTTTTTACCATCAATTGGCCGAAGCAACTGCCTATCCAAAACAACCTTTTTGCATTCTTGCAGTCGATAGATTTTGGAAACATTGTTGGAAAATGAACGATGGGGGCCATTCCTGTAAGTCAAATTATCTTCCTTGCCAGATATAGAAAACAGGAAACCAAATAATAAATTGGTCCTTTGGCCTGCATTCCTTTGTTTTTATCCTTGATTCTGTTTGGGTTTTGGGATAAATTTGATATGAATTATGATATATGTGTACGGTACACATGTAATTTTAAATCAAATTCTGTTCCCAATCGTCAGAAACTACGTATATATCGATAAGTAAAAATTATATAAGTAGATTTAGTTGAGCTATTGACTCAAGAAAATGGCAGTGTAGTGCAAGAAAATCAAGGATAAAAACCAAGTAATCCCCTTATCAGGACCATTACAATACAGGAGAGGAATCAAGGGAAATGACTGAAGAATGACCCTCATTGCTTGTCACTAGCCTGCTTTTGAAACTGAGACCTTCTCGAAAAGTTGTAGAAGAAACAGTTACCTTTATTTAATAAATGGCCCCATTTCTCACAATGTTTAGGATAGCTATTTCTTCAGACGCATACTACTTGTGTCGCGTGCTAATAAACGACTTGTTTATATCTGTTCGAGGTGAATACTTTGAGGGAACAAAATAAAAAAAAATCAGTGAAACCTATGAAGAATCAAATTTTACGTGCTTAGATGCATTCATATTTGAACACTCCTCGTAAACAGTAATTTGCGACTGGTAAAATATATGGATATGTTTATTTGGCGGACCCTTGCAGGCCCATTTGCGGGGACCCTCTGGCCGTTTTATTAACACCATGAATATGATATGGAATAATCCTTTTCATGCACTAATTTGTAATATCTATTTTTTAATCGTAACCCTTTAATCCATCGAAGCATGTCTACACACCATTTTTAGACACGCCTTTTTTAGCAGCTACTGCTCATTTCCGAATGATAATTTGGATTAACATAGATCTCATTTCGTCTAGAAATAAAAAATCCGAACAGAAAATTTCATTTTTCAACAGTATGCTAAACACTGAGGAAAAAGAGGCACTCCCTGGCGAGATTACTTTTCATTATTTCTCTTCAATTAAACCCTTTACCAAACAATCCCGACTTTTAACAACCCTGAAAAAAGAAGCCTGTTGAAAACATTTTGGGAAAAGGAGAAAATGCTGGTTACCATCATTTTCTCCTTTTCTGGTTACCAGCATTTTCTCCTTTTCCCACTATGTTTTCTACCCTATCAAAGAGAGAAATAATCAGCTTAGCAATTTTTAATTTGTCGTTTGCAACTGCTTTCAATTTGGTCTAGTCCAAAATTTTGTCGTTTGGTAAAGAGTTAAATCAGAAAAAAGATTCTAATATTCCAGTAGTCTTGTTCGTTTATAATTGGCTAACGGTAAAGGAAATGAAAACAGTAAGCCGAATAAACATGAACATCAATTTGTTATCAACCCTTTCCCAAACAATCCCGAGTTTTAACGATCCTGAAGGTGAAGAGTTAAAACACCGTGGGAAAAGGAAAAAAAATGCTGGTAATAAGCTTTGTCTCATTTTCCCAAAATATATCTTTCGCTTTTAAATGCTTTCAATTTAGACACGTTTATTAAGATTTTGTCGCCTGCTAAAGAGTTGTGGCTGGTATTACTGGTGCGGTAATCCATATTATACATATTTTCTTTTCAATCCTAAAAAATGCACTGTTAGATTCAGTAAAATGGTGTAAATTTGGGCGTTCAAATAACGGGTGTATTTTTGGGCGTTCAAATAACGGGTGTGTTTTTGGGGTGCTCAAATAACGAGTGATGGTGTCCGGCTATCGGTAACCCTGTCTATATTGTCATGATATCTGGACCAACTGGTTTAGCCAATCAGAATTTGTGTTACTTTCAAATGCAGAAAATTCTGGAGAACAAGACTAAGAATGTTCTTAGGAATGGTTGATAAATACGGGCCCAGATATGACGTCATCTTACCGATTTGAAATCAAATTCATGCAATCGACGCATTCCATTTATCACATCCCCACAAGTCTTTGCAAAACACTGGCTTGAAATCTAAAAATACCCTAAGAGGCTACGTAACTAATTGAGGAAATATGATTCAAAACTGTTTTTTCTTTTCATTTCTTAATTTTGTCTTTTTTGTGTACTGACGGTTTGCCAGCTATCCCTTCACTTAATTCAGTGATGAATCATTTTCTAGGTATGGTGAGAATCTTAAAAGCTGAACATCTCCCTTTAACAGTTCACAAAGATTTGAAAAAAGAAAATCAGAGGCAGTGATTAGCCATTCATATACAGCGTAAGCCTTGTTTCTTTTTATCTCAATGTACCAAAATGCATAACTCTTTTTCCAAAGAATACAGTTTTAGCCATGCCAGAATTGAAAGCATTAACCCTTTCCCAAACAAGCCCTGGTTTTCACGTGTCTGCAGTACAAGTCTTTTGAAAACACTATGGGAAAAGGAGAAATTGCTCGTTACGAGCAATTTCTCCTTTTCCCACAGTGTGCTCTACCCTTTTTGATAACTTTCTGCCATTTTCATCAAATTTAAAATTGTCGTCTGCAAACTCTTTCAATTTGGACCAGTCCAAAATTTGTCGTTTGGGAAAGCATTAACAGACGACTACTTGAATGTTGCTACAGTGATGGGTAGAAAAGGGTGGGAAAAGGAGAAAGCAGCGTTTTCTTCTTTTCCCTACACTCTTTTAAAAAGCTTTCATGCTCAGGGTCGTAGAAACACGGGATTGTATGGTAAACAATATATATCGGCTAGGCGCGACTCAAGGACAAGAACGTGCAGTCTGATCTTGAATCTACACTGTGCGATAAGAGAAAAAATGTACTTGGAAATTAATTTGAAATAGCAATATCTGGGTTTTTACTATCGGCTTGAAAGTTTCATTTAAGTTATTTAGCAGCGAAAGGATAAAAATGAAATACTACTTGTTTTATCATTTTTAACATCAGCAGATCAAATTTATGGAACGTGTTATTTGAATTACATTCGAAAACATCTTCTGAAACAGATTTGTAGCAGACGTCTGTCGAATTGGGGAGAAAAAGCAATCGAAAAAAAAAAATGTACTTGAACAGGTATCAAAAAGTTATAAATAGAAGTGTCATGTAATACTTGGCATATCATGTGACCGGACCTAGATTTAATGCACATTTCAAGGTCGTCAGTCTCTCTAGGTGACAGTGTCATAAGTGATACATCGTCTGAAGTGTTTGTTATGTCTGGAAATCGAAATATTCAGCCGAGTTTAAATGATAATAAAGTCTGTCAGTCAATAAAGGTTATATTCGAAAGAGCATTGTTTTGACGTATGAATGTAGGAAAGCAACCAGTGTCTTGGGAAGAATATTGTTCGAAGTAATGGCAGCACCCCCCCCCCCCCCCACAACACACACACACACACACACACACAGAGAGAAAACATGCATAGGTAAACTTGCCGTCGTGAATACTCCTGAAAACGGCGTTAAACACCACAGGAAAAAAAAACTTTTGATCATTCTTACAGAAATGTGATTATACTGAAATACCAAAAAGGACTAAAAGGCTTCAACTAAAGAACTAAAGATACATTCTTAGAGCCAGGGAGGAAAAACGCTGTTAAAACTCGATACTGTGCAGAATGGCTCAGAAACTATTCAGCTGTGTAAACATATATTAATTATTGATATATGGTGTAAGGGATAGAGAAATTCAAAGGATTTGTCTTCGATTCAAAACAGGAAACGACAATAGTGATTTCTTTGCAAGTCTCCAGAAAATGAAATGCATTTCCTCTTAGCCGTCATTTGTACAACTTTGCACCCGCCAGGGGCAACATTTGGCATGGAGATACAAGAATGATCATAGTTTGATAAAATAAAGAGGAAGGTTGAAAACGCGTGTATATGTATCTTTAAAGAAACAAACAAAGTCCTATATACTTTTCCATTCACAGAACAGCTTCTTCATTCTACATATTGCTATAAATACATTACTGTCAATCTCGTTTTAATCAGGGTCCGAATTCACCAACAATTCTTTAGAACATTCTTAGTCTTATTCTCTAAGATTTTCAACATTTGAAAGTAACACAACTTCCGATTGGCTAAACCAAATGGTTTAGCCTATCAGAAGTTGTGTTACTTTCAAATTAAGAAAATCAGGAGAATAAGACTAAGAATATATTTAAGAACTGTTGGTAAATACGAGCTCTGATCATTAGTCGAAAGCATGATGTTGACACTTTCGTGTTAGATTATTTGTGATTTGCAAAATGTACAATGTTTATATTAGGACCAAATAAACTATTGTATGGTATTGTATGGTATAATATACTGACTAGTTTTACAAAAAATAAAAAATTGAATTTGTTTATTCATGACACTGGCTTGAACTTTTGTGCATTGTGATAAAAAAAAACACTCCTCCGTGTGTGAGAATGATACGGGCAGTTATTGTTTTGGCTTTTGTGATTTTTCGACTATCAAAATACTGATAGGTCGAACAAGTTAACGTCTCGTCACTGATTATATTCGAGTCATAGAAGTTTACTACATCGTGCTTTATTATCATTCTGGTAATAAAATTGAATTCAGAAATCTGAACTCATACTGTTTATTTAAAATCATATGTACCGTAATGTGAATTGAATAAACAAAAAGTTTTAACATACCATGCTCTCGTCGTTTTTTTTTTCTAATGAAACGAAAAGGATTTTTTTTTAGATCTATGCTAGTAATAATATCTAATAGTTCGAGGTTTTACCCTTTACCAAGCAATCTCCTGTTTTAACTCTTTACCAAACGACAAAAATGTAGACTTGTCCAAATTGAAAGCATTTGCAAACGACAATTCAAATGTGGCTCAAATTATGGAATTTGTCTTTCATAGGGTAGAAAACATTGTAGGAAAAGGAGAAAATGCTGGTTACCAGCATTTTCTCCTTTTCCTAAAATGTTTTCAAGAGGCCTTTTCGTCAGGGTCTTTAAAACTCGGGATTGTGTGGTAAAGGGTTAAAGACCCTGAAGAAGAAACCTCTCGAAAATATTGTCGGAAAAGGAGAAGATGCTGGCAATCCGCATTTTCTCTTTTTCTCAAATTGTTTTCAACGCTTTCTAAAACAAACCAATCGTTTGAGCAACATAGCAATTGTTGCCCTAAAAGGCTTCCACCATTGAGAATTCAATATTGTTTCGTTTGTTTAAAGAGTAATGTCCTCAAAGGTTCTGTGAGCAAATTTATAATGTTCCGCCATCATTCTGGCCTTTTCAAAACTTGTAGTGAAATGTATAAATTCGTTCGTGCACAAACTAATATTCTAGAGAGAGAGAGAGAGAGAGAGAGGGAAGGACGGAGGGAGGGAGAGAAAGGGGGAGAGATGTACAAAGTGGGATATATTGTTTATTATTGTAAATGACTCTGTGTAAGATGTAGAAGTCAATAAACTAAGATTCATTCATGAAAATCTATCGTTAGCAATTTTTTGTTTGTGTGTTTGTTTACGTGGTGTTCAACGCATTTTTAACATTGTTTCAGCTAAATCACGGCGGGTATTACAACTATCCATGCTTCCATGGACTTTTCTTCACCAGCATTTTGCACAATATTCTATCCAGGTCACTGGCTGCTTTCCCACATAACGGTCATCGATTTTTTTGTCTTTTTTTTTTTTTGTAGTTCTTTCGCTATATCAACTGAATGAACTTCTCCTTATTTCGACGAAGAAAAATTAGAGCTCCACTACATTTAAATCTCCACCAAACGACAAAATTTTAGTTGGTTGTTGTATGGTGTTTAACGCCGTTTTCAACATTATATAGAGGATATTTGTTTTTTTCGGTGAAAGATCGAAATTTATTTCATCGAGTGAACATCATCGGTAATATTTTCACCGAAAAAAACAAATATTCTATTTATTTCATGCTTCGAACGCCTTTTTTTGTCGAGACTTCCATAAAAATCAGTACAAACTCCCCGTGGTCGGTATTCTCACTGGTCGTACCCGTGTAATATCGAAAAATATATTCACCGCTATTTCTCGATATCCTACCGGAAAGCATGAAATAAATTCAGTTATATCATGGCGGCCAGTGTACCTACCTATCCATGCTTTCCTGGATTTTCTGTTACCAGTACTCCGCACAATATTCTTTCCAAGCCACTAACAAAATTTTAGACTCATCCAAATTGAAAGCATTAGCATGCGACAAAGTAAAAAGCCTCTCTCGGACGTTTTTTCTTGAAAGGGTAGAGAATATTTTGAGAGAAAACCAGGTCCCTGAAGTTGGCAGCCTTAGGCTGCTGGCAGCCTAGCAGCGTGAAGTTGGCAGTCCAGCAGCCTAGCAGTCTATTTTTTTTTTACTTCTGAATTATGGTTATATTGACATGGAACTTTTTATATAGTATCGTTTACAACCATTGAAACTGAATTTCAAGAGAAATAATCCCGATATTAGGTTTAACTTTTACGTTCCAGTCGTTGTAGAGATTATGTTGATACATGCAAACCTTGTTTAGCGACATTAGTGTCGAAATAAGTTTAAGAAATTGAATTATCCGAGGCAACTTAATATTGGGATAATACCTCTTGAAATTTAGTTTTCAATGGTTGTAAACGGTCCTATATAAAAGTTCAGGTCAATATAACAATCATTAAGAAATAAAAAAAAATCTAGGCTGCTAGGTTGCCGGGCTGCCAACTTCACGCTGCTAGGCTGCTAGGCTGCCAACTTCACGAACCTGAGAAAACTCTGGTTGCCAGCATTTTCTCCTGTACTCAAAAGGTTTTCAAAAGCCCTCCTCCTCGGGTCGTTGAAAACACAGGATTGTTTGGTAAAAGGGTTGAATATGATTGCGGTCATGATTTAGGTAGCGGACTTTGAAGATCAAAGACCAAAGATGTAAGTTCAGTAACGTCTAATGTTAATCTACACCGTACACAACAACTACATACGTTGCCATCTACAGTAAACGAGTTCAAATGAGCCATGTGTGTCTGCAAAAAGTATTGACTCATGTCTGCCTGCACAGTCCGCGCAGAGCTGGCATTGTCGAAACATTTTGCTTTCTTTTCCTGAATGTGTAAGGACCTCTACTTCATGATTCAGTTGGTTGTTACTAACAATGGATTTTATGGATTCATAATTATGTGATGAGTGGACATACTGCATCACGGAAATGCATTTAAACCTTTCCCAAACAAGCCCTGGTTTTCACGTGTCTGCAGTACAAGTCTTTTGAAAACACTGTGGGAAAAGGAGAAATTGCTCGTAACGAGCAATTTCTCCTTTTCCCACAGTGTTTTCAAAAGACTTGTACTGAATGTGCCATTGATAGGGCCTAATATATCCCTGGCAAGGCAATGACGAGCCCTACTCTAGTAATGGTACCATTTAGAAAAGACACGAGTAACTGAACTGTCGCCTTTCCCACACTGTTTTCTACCCTTTTGGAGAACTTTCCGCCATTTTCATCAAATTTAAAATTGTCGTCTGCAAACTCTTTCAGTTTGGAAGGGTCTAAAATTTGTCGTTTGGGAAAGGGTTAACCATTTTTTGCCAGACCACGGCTCAATGTATGGAGAGCGTACAAGATATCTATTGAGGAGAAAACAAAAGAAAACAAAAATTCCGACATTTTTTGTGGATATATTTCAAACATTCTGGCTCGGATATCTTTCCAAGTATTGTTTTGTACAGCGATACTTTAAAGCCAACTCTCTTTCTCTAGGAATAAGACAGGGTTTTTCCATGAAATCAGCTGCGATTTTTCGGTGTTCGATCCCTTCCTCGCGACGGTGGTCCGAACTCTTCTGTGCTATGGACTAGACAGCCCAAGCCTGGTATTGAAAGAAAAAAAAAAAACCTAAGAAAAAAAAAACAAAAAACATTTACAGTATAATATAATCTTAGTCCTTTTGCGGTTCAATACTGAAATTGAAATTGCTTTGGAGGTTACACCATTAAAAAATGATAATAACAACAAAAGGAAATTGTACTAAAATAGTAACAGATCTTATAAATACTTGTATACACATTCTTTTGCGCCTTACTATGCCTGAATATTTCACTCACAATTGTAGGTCTTTTCCATAAGAAAAAAACTAAAAACATGTGACTGACTACAGGTATTGCGCTCAAACCCAGTGAGTTTGGAATTATTTTTAGTTGACAAGTTTCGGAAGGGCTATAACAAATGGAAATACGGAAATACACATGGTGACAAAAGTATTCGTTTTTTTGCTAAGCCGTCGCAATTGTCTTTTACAAATAAGTAAGAAAATACATCATCAAACAAACAAATAAATAGATAGGTAAATAAATAATATGGTAAGCTCAATCATGTCTTGCAATCATTTTCAGAACAGGAAAGCCCGGGACTGTTATGTTAAGCCATGTTTTAGTCAAACAAATTTGAGTATTTTCTAAATGCAGTACAAAAAATAGTTTCAGGCACGATTGCACTTGTAGTCTCAGTCACAGTTTCATTTGCTTATGCCAACGATGTAGATTTAGGATCAATCTGCACAGATCCGGGTCTTTGACTTTGGATTAATTGATTTGATTTTGATTGATTGTTTTTTTTTTCCCATCGCCACCTGTTGCCTATATGGGCGACACCCCAAGAAGGTTGTTAGTTATGTTATGGGGCATAGTGCAAGATACAGGATGAAACCCACCGTACCCATCGTAGATTACGCCTGGTTCTTTAATGTGGTCGACGTAAAGCAGCATTACACTGGACCTCGGTTTAACCCTTTCCCAAACGACAAATTGTGGACTGGTCCAAATTGAAAGAGTTTGCAGATGACAATTTTAAATTTGATGAAAATGGCAGAAAGGTCTCAAAAAGGGTAGAAAACACTGTGGGAAAAGAAGAAATTGCTCGTTACGAGCAATTTCTCCTTTTCTCACAGTGTTTTCAAAAGACTTGTACTGCAGACACGTGAAAACCAGGTCTTGTTCGGGAAAAGGTCTCATCCGAAGGACTATTAATAATTCTTTAGTTGGCCAGTGGTTGGGTTAGAATCCACACTCTCAAGTGTTCCAAGATCTCTTGCTTACTAGTTTCATTGCCTTGAACTTGAGCTACTCGGGCTGGTCGAACGACTGAATGTGCCATTGATAGGGCCTAATATATCCCTGGCAAGGCAATGACGAGCCCTACCCTAGCAGTGGTAACATTTAGAAAAGACATGAGTAACTGAACTGTCGCCTTTGCATAACTTAACACTCTTAAACAGGGTGTTAAATACATTTCGAACAATTATTGTATGACAGTGCCAGCGAGCAAGGTGATTTTAACCTTATTCTTGTAACAAATTTTGGTCATCGTATAACAACCATATAAATTTTTACAAAATGATAAAATCTTAGAATTGTCCTAATTCACAACATTTGCATACTGCAAGGTAAATAAGACTCAAATAACAGGATTTTTATGGTGTAGAAAACTCTATTTTTTTTTTATTCCTCCACAATGTATTCTAAAGCGTTTTTTCCACCGGGTCATTAAAACTTGGGACTGTCCGATAGAGAGTTTAGTCCTGTAACAACAATAGTTTAAGACGAAGATTTTTGTCTGAACCGTTGCATTTTGACACAAACCATATTTGCACGAGGGAAAAAGTCTTATTATATTTACTGTACTGCAAATCAAAGGCACTTAACTTGTACAGATCTACTAGCCTAAACCATGATAAAATATTTTTGACCGTGGTTTTTTGTTCGCGAACTACGTGACATCAGTGGGTGGAGCGACCCATCGTCTGTTCTTTGGTCAATACCCCAACTACACCTTTGTGAGGTATTTTTTACGTGCCTGTTCCAGTGTTAACCCAAATACATCATCTTCCTTTAAGCACAGAATACTCAAGTTTCGTGTTTTTTTAAAAACATTTGAACCAACCTATAACCTCACACATCTCAAAGAATCAACGTGGTCATCTCCCATCACTCGCTACTTATCCAGGGGTTATGAACCACGACTCAATGAAACTGTTTTGGACTTTTGAAGACAGTCATTGCCACAAGACCAATTCCTCTCACCCTGTTCTAATTCTGTTTCGGGGAAGCAGCCATCTGCTGGGAAAGTGTAGTACTAGTAACAAGAATGCTATGACACATGGCCAGGTGTGTTTACTATGGTAATATGACTGACAAATTGAAAACAGCGCTTGACACCAAACAGCAGACAAGCCTCAGTTGTTCGAGCTTGTGTTTCATATGACTTCCATCATAAGGAGTTTTGAATTCGATGACGGGATGAAGTGACCGCTGGGTGGTACCCTCTCAGAAGTGAAATGCATGTCACGGTTAAATCTAAGAAAACTGTTTGCTTCTTTTTTTATTTGACAACGTTTTCAATGTCACTTAAGATATTTCCTGGCAGACGATGCACTTATCCATGCTTCCTAGTAGCTCTTTTACCGGTATATCGCACAACATTCTTCAACCAGCCACTGTCTGTTTTCCGACATAACCATCGGCGAAACAATGATGAGCAGTGAGAGACTCGTAAATTCGATTGCAATGACTATCACCAGTCCTCGGAAAGAATCAACTGAGCTTTGGATTCGAACCAGCGACCTTCTGGTTTAACACTCAGTACGTTATCGACTGAACTACCGTGGCTCAGCACCTCAGGAAATGTCTAAGATGCTGTATAAACTCACTTCCATAGAAGCAGAGGCTGTTTTTTGACCAGTGGCAGTTTTAAATATGTAGGGCAAAGGACAACAAATTAAAAGAAAGAAAAAAAAAACTTTTTTGAACGAAACGGAAAACCAGCATTCTTACGCTAGGTAATCTGAATATATCAGTTGACAGACTTTGCTTCGGTGGCCATGCTTGAGGAAAATAGTGTACTTAGAAATTCTAATTGGTTACACAAGCATTTAGATCTGCTGCCACCCTACCATTTTCTAAAAACGAAACTGTCAATAATGATATCAGCCATGCTCTGTAAAAAAGGGGGCTTAATGTATCTGCAAAAAGTATCGACCCAGGTCAGCGTGCACAATTTTCGCAGGCTGTCAATTTTTCTGTATGTCTAAGGACCAGTTCCCAGATTACCTCATGATTAAGTTGATTATTAAAAAAATAAATAAATAAATAAATAAAAAATAAAAAAATAAAAATAAATAAAGGCTTTTATGGATCCGTAATTATGTGATGGCTTGACTGGTTTTATGTATTATGGAGATGATTTGAGCCCCCTTAAGTCGGACCATGAGTCATATACAGATAACAACTAATGTCATAAAGAATATTTGCTTTTACGCTTCATGATGTCCATTAGCCCCCTTTACCAGAAAGATCCTGAGAAAGGCTTTTGAAAACATCGTATTCAGCATTTTCTCCCATCCTCAAACTGTGTTAAAGACGAGTCCCATTACTTGAACCATATAAATGATGTCGTTTGCAAAAGGCTTTCAAATTGGCAGATTCTCTTTGGGATATAATCTCGAGTTTTAACGACCTTGAAAAAAAAGTTTTGAAAACATTCTGGGAAAAGGAGAAAATGCTGGTAACCAGCATTTTCTCCTTTTTCCACAATGTTTTCTACCCTATCGAAGACAGATATAATCATAAGAGCCACTTTTGATTTAATGTCTGCAAATGCCTTCGATTTGGTCGAGTCCAAAATTTTGTCGTTTGATAAAGGGTTAATTGTGTCCCTTTGAAAGGAGTTAAAGGTTCCAGTGAGTACTCCATTTTTTTAAAATGAACTTGTATTTTCAATTTATTGAGGTTTGAATGTAATTGTAGAAATTAGTAATGAAACAAAAATATCAAACCTATTCAATTCTAGAACCTGACAAACACAGAACATTTTGAAATATTGAAATTAATAAAAAACTTAATGAGCGTAAAAAGATTTATGCTAAGGGAAATTAATGCATACATAATTTAAAAAAAAAAAAAAAAATGTCTCTGATCTAATATGCACATACTTAACCAAATTTAACGTGAAACATCTGTAGACGTTAAGAAGAAGAAGAAGCCAAGCCCGCATGATCAGTCAGTAATGCACAGGACTATTTTAGCAGCAAGCTCTTTTCGAAGATTGATGGTAGTCTTTGAAAACGGATTCATTCGTCTTTCACATGGTTTGTTCTTTGAATATGTGGGAAAACAGCCAAAGGTTTGGAAAGAGTGCTTTCTGTGTTACTGGTAACATTAGGGACGCATAGTGTAGGTGGTCCGATTGCTAAGATACAAGTACAATTCTGTTGACAGTGACATGGGACTCCAACACAAACATTAAATTTCTATTGGTTTAATCACCAAAATAAGAGCTTCGACTGTATTATAGCCGATCATTCTGAAAACCATTATAGCCGAACTCTCAAGAATTCTCCAATTTCAAAGTAACATAATTTCCGATCAGCAAAACATTATTGCTTTAGCTGTCAGACTTTGTGTGTCTTTCGAAATTTAGAATATAGACCTAGAATACAGTGAGAATGTTTGCTGAATATGATTCCCGGATAATCAAAAGCCAGGACGTTCTCGTCAAAGTATATCACAAAGTCAGACGACAAATTCTGCAATCTAGCCTTGATCTACATTGTTTATAAAAGTGACGAAAAAATATACAGGAAAATAAAAAGACCCTCTTACACTATTACGAGGGCTGATAGATAACCTGTGAGCCTTGTACTGAAGGAGTTAATAGGGATGTCCTTATGCAGCCCTACTATTCCCTGACTATTTAATGCTGTGTACCCGAGGGCTGGCGTCATTTGGTCAGTTTATGTCAAAAAGGTAGCACTCTAAAATAAACAAGGCAGGTGACTTTTCCAAAAAGGACAAAATCGCTGAAATAGCAGTGATTCAATGTTTGCATAAGAAAGGTCTAGCACTTAAGGATATCAGTACTGATAAGGTGGCAACATTAGGGAATAATGCTCCTTCATATGCTACAATGAAAAGGTGGGTTGCGAAATTAAAGCGGGGCAGGCACAGCCTTGAGCATGACGCCCGTCCTGGAAGGCCTGTCTCTGTTGCAACCGTAGTAATGGTCGATACTGTCTATAATATTGGTATGACTGACAGGTGAGTTACATAGAGATATATACCCAGCACAGTTGGGATTTAACAGGAAACGGTACATCCCATTATTACGGAAGATCTTGCAGTGAGAAAGCTCTCAGTCCGTAGGGTACCAAGACTTCTGACAGTTGATCGGAAGCATACCAGGCGAACTTTGTCGCGTGCTAATCCGAATCATTTAGAGGCAGATCCTGCTAATTTTCTGCAGAGGTTTGTGACTGTTGGTGAAACGTGGGTCCATCATTTCACCTCATTGACCAAATTAAAAGCTGTTGCAGACGACATCTTAAATTTAGCTAAAATGATGTCTTCTGTCTTTGATAGGGTAGAAACACATTGTGGGAAAAGGAGAAAATGCTGGTAACCAGCATTTTCTCCTTTTCCCACAATGTTTTTCAAAGGCTTTTCTTTCAGTGTGTCTTTAAAACTCGGGATCACAGGCAAAAGACAGTTCCCCAAGAAATAACACCAAATGAACACCAGATCCACATTTTAGAGCTGGTCTTCCATGATTCTGATAAGACAGTGCTCGCTGGAAATGGAAACAACATTGTTTACCCCCATGATAGAAGGCAAAGACTCTTCCTTCATCTGGAAAGGTTATGACCTCAGTTTTCTGGTGGTGCAGATGGTATTGGTACATCATATGGCGTGCAACACACGAAAAGGGGCCTTCGGACATATGCGTAGAAGTGTGTCGTCCCAGATCAGCCTGTGCAGTCTGTGACTAATCCGAGACGACACGTCCCGTTTTTGTGCGATTATCTGTTTCACGAAAGCCTACTGTATGAAAAATTCTTATGTAGTCGTAAAGTGCCGTCTCGGATTAGCCTGCGCGGACTGCGCAGGCTAATCCGAGACAACACTTTACGCAAATGTTCGAAGGCCCCTTTTCGTGTGTTGCACGCCATATGCAAAAGGGACAAACAATGAATGACACATAATTAAATAAAGTTATGTATCAGTAGTTCATAGGCAGTTAAGAGACAAAATAAAACTCAAGCGCCGCTGAAAAACTCTGTACAGGTGTATTGTTCCACCAGGACAGAGCCCCTGTTCACAAGCCTGTTATCGCCATCGCTGCCATTAACGATTGTGGCTTTGAACTGATTGAACACCCAGTACATTCGCCTGATCTCCCTCTATCAAGCTTTCATCTATTTCCAAAAATGAAAAAGGCTATTTCAGGTATCCACTTTCGGTCTAATGATGACGTCATACATGCAGAGGGGAGACTTTCTGGACGGTCAAGAAAAGGACTTTATTGGAAGTGGCATTGAGGCTTTGAAACAATGCTGGGAAAAGTGTATAGATACCGTGGGAGATCATGATGAAAAATAATAAAGGATTCGACCTGGATGGGGATTCTAACCAGCGACCCCCTGGTCACAAGCGCTGTACATCATGGGGCCCGGCCTGTTAAATGCAGATACATAAAGTCCCCTTTTCACAGAGCATGGCTCTTTTTTTTAAAATTAGATGCTTATCCAAATTCTCGTTGAAAACGAGCAGTTACTGTTGAAATTGATGTGTATAAAATACATCTGGACACACAGTAATGCGTTATAGGATAACGCCAGAAAAACGTTACATCACCGATCAGTATCAGAAAAGGATTAGCCCCTATAGTATTCATTTTCTTCGGTGTAAATAATCGCCCCTGTGTATCGATAAGTGATAGCTCAACGCTTGAATATTGGTGTCATAAATGTTCCCGCAGATTTGCCAGCAAGGGGCCCGCAGAATAAACATGTCCATATTTCATACCAATCGCAAATTACTATTTACTCATTCGAATATATACCATGAATAAGGACAAAGGCCAGCGTATTCAGCTACGACGGAAGACCGTCAAGTGCTAGGTCTCAGTGAGTTGTATTCGCATGGATGTGGTTTCATTCATTTCCTAAATTTATAAAATAAATTATTTTATGAATTATTTTCTGCTAACAACATTAAAAACATTTTTGTAAAACATCGAAAAAAAAAAGCGAGAATTGATGCTTTAAGTCGTGAGTATGGTTGAAACACTGCGATAAAAGTAGAAAATTATATCAAATATATTGCATACATTATACATGCATTTCTGTTTAAATCTGATGCCCTTAACTGCATACAATATATTCTTACCACTCAGTTTTCACCCTTAACTGCATACAATATATATTCTTACTACTCAGTTTTCACCCTTAAAGATTCCTTTTAAACAGGGATACTCAACAAGAATCAAGTTTTAATACTAAAACGAATTCACGAGAAAACGTTGTGATTAGGGGATCAATGGCTTGTTTTGAGATATCTAGTCTTTTCAAAGATGTCTTCAAAACTCGTCTACTGCGAGACTAAACCAGAACCACCAGAGACGGGCGATGCTCCTGAAAATGTCACAAAAGATTTAGTCTTCACATCCACCCCACATGGATTATCATTTTATCGTTTTATCGCGGAAAAAAAAAATGACACAGGGCCATAACTCAAAGAAAATCATCAAACCAAAACATGCTGACAATACGCTCATGGCCCCCTTAAAGGAAAAAAATTCCTATGAGCTTTCATTGATTTCATCCATTGGTTGCTGAGATATGGCGAGGAAACGAAACTAGGGACCAATAATTTAAAGGGCCACAACTGCTTAAAGTATCCTCAAACCAGAAAATGCTTACAACATGCGCACGGCATCATTATAGGGAAGCCTCCAATTATGTGAACTTTCATTAATTCCATCTAGCGGTTGCTGAGTAACAGAGCGCAACGATATTAGGACCGAAAAATTCTAATAGCCGTAACTTGAGGAAAAAAAAACAATATCAGACCAGAACATGCTGACAAAACGCGCATGTCCACCTTAAAGCGAAGTTTTCACGAAATTCCGTTGAATCCCGTAAGTGATTGCTGATAAATAGCTCGGAAAATAGGAAAAGAAATTGGAACTGATAAATTCAACGGGCCGTAACTGTGAGAAAAACGATCCAACTAAAACATGAAGCTTGTATTCTCCCTCTCGGGAAAACTTCCATGAGGTATAGCTGAATTCAATCCGGTGTTTGCTGAGAAATAGCGCGGAAATAAAATAATATGTGGACGGACGGATAGACGGACGGACGAAAGCACGGAGGACACAGCGACTATATGCTCTCCCGATTATTTTTCGGAGAGCAGTAAGTCATGATGATGAAAATAGAGGCATTAACTTTTTACCGGCAAAGTTTTAGACTGGTACACAATTACTGAAAGCATTTGCAGACAACAAATTCAACATAGCCCAAACGGTAAGATTTTATCGTTTTTATCGTTAAAATGGTACAAAACGTTATGGGAAAAGGAGACAATGCTTGTACCAGCAGTCTCTCTTTTTCCCACAGTGTCTCCAAAACCCTTTTTTTATCCGGGCCTTTAAAACTCGAAACTGTTTGGCAAGGGTTTAAAAAGAGCGATAATTAATCTACCTGTGCTTAAAGGCCTAATGGCTGCCAAAAGTTTACAATGCAGATGTCAAAATGCATTTTAATTCAAATCATTACATTTCAAAGTATGGAAATTATTGTGAAGATGACAATCTGTTATTGGTCGATTCAAGTGTTAGTAGCTGGAAGAATGATTTTAAAACTAGGTAAAAAGTTGCCAGGTCGCTTTATCTTTTTTTTTTTACTTTTTGCCTGACTTTAGAATGCATTTTTCTGCTAGCGGTTGACACTAAGTCTGGCTGTACATTAAAATACTGTCATCTTTACGATAGTTTCCATACTTTTAAATGGTATTATTTGAATTTAAATACACTTTAACGCTTGCATTGTTTACTTTTTGATGCTCTTGGACCTTTAAATTTTCTGCCTTCCACATTTATGTTGTTTACAGTTGACAATTTTTAGATGCCCTCTAACGTGCTGTCGTAAACCACATGATAATAATAATTTGTCTATGCATGTGGTTTCTTTCCAAACGAATTATAATACTAAATTTTAAGAATCTTTTTAACCACGTCGTGGTGATTTAAAGTATAAATTTAGCTTAAGTAAAATCACTTTTAATGTTCCTATAATTAGTGGTTAACCAAAAATCACACACACACACACACACAGAAACCCTGAACATCAAGCTCGCTGGCGGTAGTTCGCAACCGTCTGTGGGCTAATATAGCGTATGTACTTAGCCTCAAAGTTTTCTTGCATTCCGTCCCTTTCGGGGAAAAATTCACAAAAATATTTTATGCACAATTAGATAAACATGTCAGTATTCCATAAAATTAGCCAACTGTCGCTATGAACGTAACCTTAGCAATTGGCAAACAAGATCATGTTTACTTTATATACTCTGTTTCAAAAGACAGTGTGTGCTTTGTTTTTCGTGACTTTTTATCAACTGTTTTTTGTGGCATTTGTCGAAGACAATGCCACTATGAGTTCAATACTGCATTTTGAAAATCATGTATCGTATTTTGTGCAAAACCGAAGGAAGTAAACCCAATTAGAATCATTTTTTCTTAGAAAAATAAGTATTTCGATTGCACTCAGATATGAAACTGAAAATGGCGTATTATAATAAATTGTATTAGGCCGACGATCGTGGAAATACTTCCTTTTTATCGAAAATAGCTAGATCCGCTATGGCCTTCTATAGTGGCGTAATGACACACACATACCGTGCTTGTTCGTCCCAAAACCAGTTCGTTCCTGGGCTTATTCGTCCCAGGATTGTTCGCCCTGACTTGTTCGTCCCACAAGATTGCAACCTTCTCTATCGGATTTTGCATGACTATATAGTAGATTGACTTTCAAGCGAATATTTTGAAACTGTTTCTGTTTTTTGTTTTTCAAATCATTAATTCCACACAATGGCTCCCTTGACAAATGCCACACCAGCGTTTTCAACGCTTTGATTTTTTAATGCCGAAGTATTTGGTATCACAAATGAGATAAGATTATGTACAATGTGGACATTATGTTAGATTTTTAAGTTCCTGTCACGTAAAGGGTATTTTTAGCCACGAGAAATGACTGGTAATGAAAACAAAATTTGCAAATGTACTCAGAAAATCGGAATTTGCACAGTTTAAAATTTCATGGTGCTCAAATTGGAATCATAATGTTATTTCAGTCAGTATCGTGTGTGACCACCTTGGCTGTTGATGCAAGCGACAATGCGACCTCGAACTGACCTAACAACGGCTGATGTTATTCCATTCTTGAATTAGGGCGTTTTCGAGGTCTCTAAGATTGTGGATGTTGCCTTTGGAATGCACCCATCCACCAAGATAATCCCAGATGTGCTTTATCAGATTCATATCCGTATGAGACAGCAGGCCAGGGTAGCACGTCAACGTGATTTCTGTTAATTATGGGAAGAAGGAATTATGGGAAGAGGGAAAGCAAATTTTATCGTGGCAATCTCAATGCTCGAGGCTATATAAACCAGATTCTGCATCCCGAAGTAGTTCCTTTCCTTCAGAGACACGGGCCTGCAATTTTGATGCATGGCAATGCAATACATCATGTTGCACGGAGAAGTCGACAGTTTCTTAACAGAGATCATGTTGACGCGCTATCCTGGCCTGCTGTCTTATACGGATATGAATCCGATAGAGAACATCTGGGATTATCTTGGTAGAAGGGTGCATTCCAGAGGCAACATCCACAATCTTAGGGACCTCGAAAACGCCCTAATTAAAGAATATGATAACATCCCCGACGTCGTCATCAGACGTTACGTTAGATCAATACGAAGTCGCTTGCATCAACAGCCAAGGTGGTCACACACGATACTGACTAAAATAAACATCATGATTCCAATTTGAGCCCCATAAAAATCTAAACTGCAAATTCCGATTTTCTGAGTACATTTGCAACTTTTGTTTTCATACCCAGTCATTTCTCGAAGCTAAAAATACCCTTTACGTGACAGGAACTTAAAATCTAACATAATGCCTAAGTAGTACATGATCTTATCTCAATTGTAATACCAAATACGTCGGCACTAAAAAACAAAACAGTTAATGAAAAATCACCGTAAACAAAGTGCACACTTTTTTTGGGAAGAGAGTACATATATTGCATACTTAATGTATAGGTCTGTCCTGTTGTCATTGCCATGATTCAATTTTCTTTTTCTCGTAAACCGACACTCGCATTTTTGTTTGGCTTATGCCAAATAACTTTATAGATCGATCCATCGATCGATCCATCGATCAAATGATTGATTAACTGTTCCAACGGTTGTTGTCGTTGTTTCCAACAGTATAGCTTGCTCTTGTGTTGAGTCAGAACTGCAACAACCTTAGAATTAGACTAAAATGCTGTCCAGAATGCTTGGAGAATACAGACTAAAACTGTGCCAAACCTGTGTCCGTATCTACTTACCATTCTGGAGAACATATTTAATCCTAATTCCAAGAATTTTCTATATTTGACAGTAACACAATTTCTGATTGGCTTAACCAAATGCATAGCCAATCAGAAGCTGTGTTACCTTCTAAATCTGGAATAAGACTAAAATGAAACTAAGAACGGTTGGTGAATATGTACCCTCATTCTGATCGTCATAAGACCAAAAATATGCATGGTTAGAAAATACGAACCCAGACTGTGCTAAACCTGGGTCTGTATTCACCGACCATTCTTAAGAATATTGGTAATCTTATTCTCACCAATTTCCTAAACTTGAAATTGACACAATTTCTGATTGGCTAAACCATTAGGTCTTTTTTAACAACCTACTTCATCATGAGGTAGACTGGTCCTTCGATAGTTAAAAAATTTACGCATAGCGAAAAGTGTCGGCCTAGGTCAGCCTGCGCGGACAATGCAGGCTGACCTGGGTCGATACTTTTCGCAGATGCATTAAGCCCCCTTAGATAGAGCATACTTCATGTATATTTAATGTATATATCAACAATAAAATAAATTTGATGTATACAATTTATGGACAGGTTATGGAATAAAGTGAATCCAAAACTTTGCGTGGAAAGTTCAAATTATGTAGAAATGTTTCTAACAAGGCAACTAGCAGTTATCATTGCACTGTTGTGCTCCAGTGAGCTATATTCTATATACTGTCCTTGACCAGAACTTCCATACATGTGAGATAGATAGAGGATCTTACATGTTTATGTATTATCATTTTTATCAAACAAGTTGATTAAAATCATATGACGCGAGCCTTGGCAGCCTCATATACATACATCTTAGTCAACGTGTTTGATAAAAATGATAATACATAAACACGATTATGAGACTCTATTTTTATCTTGCAGCTAACCGGATATCCATGCAATAACACCCATGCGATATTTTTTTGTTTTTTGATATACCACGGATATTTCTAGATTTTTGATATACCACGGATATTTATAGAACAGTAAGTTCCACTGACTCCGCCCCCTGTCACCATTTATGAATGAAATGCATTCTAAAAATAGTGACGATTACTACAGAAAGCCCGCGAAAAAAGAACGATGTCATAGCACGCGCGCTACTTTCCGATGATCTGCCTACGTAATTCCTGCCCGTGACGTCATTTGAATGCTCGTTTACCGTGTCTTCTCAAATAGAATAATCCCAAGCGATCTCAATCGCAATTTTCGGACGTTTAATTACTACGATAAAGTACTATGTATGTGGGTAATGCAATTTTAAAATGGGAGTTTCGACATAAATAAACTTTTAAAACTTTTAAAATGTATTTGTCAGCAACATTTTTCACATCTTTTCACAATGAGTACAAATCATAGGTTAAAAGATAAATAGAATACGTACATAGTGTTGTCGTAGTTCAAAAATATCTAACTCGGTTGTGAGAATTGATAATTGTCTCGCCAAGGCTCGACAATTATCAATTCTCCCAACCTCGTTAGATATCTTTGATCTACGACAACACTATGTACGTATTCTCTATATCTTAAAACACGTTTGGTATCACAATTGTGTGACGTCATTTTGACGTCATTTTGCACGGATTTCATAAAAGTGAATGTTTTTGTTCTATGGATATTACCAAGCATGGATCTATAGACGGTTCTGCATTTGATCTATATTAAATTTTGTGAAATATCGTCAGGTGAAAACAGAATGTGACACTCGTTAACTTTCGAGATATATAGGACCTGACATGATGTTGCATTTGAGATATAGAGAATACGTACATAGTGTTGTCATAGATAAAAAATATCTAACGAGGTTGGGAGAATTGATAATTGGCGAGCCTTGGCGAGACAATTATCAATTCTCACAACCGAGTTAGATATTTTTGATCTACGACAACACTATGTACGTATTCTATTTATCTTTTAACCTCTGATTGGTACTCATTGTGAAAAGATGTGAAAAATGTTGCTGACAAATACATTTTAAAAGTTTATTTTTATCGGAACTCCCATTTTAAAATTGCATTACCCACAGACACAGTACTTTATCACAGTAATTAAACGTCCGAAAATTGCGACTGAGATCGCTTGGGATTATTCTATTTGAGAAGACGCGGTAAACGAGCATTCAAATGACGTCACGGGCAGGAATTACGTAGGCAGATCATCGGAAAGTAGCGCGCATGCTATGACATTGTTCTTTTTTCGCGGGCTTTCTGTAGTAATCGTTACTATTTTTGGAATTCGTTTCATTCATAAATGGTGATAGGGGGCGGAGTCACTGGAAATTACTGTTCTATATATCCGTGGTATATCAAAAATCTATAAATATCCGTGGTATATCAAAAAAAATATCGCATGGGTTTTATTGCATAGATATCCGGCTAGTTGAAAGATAAAAAAAATTATTAAATGAATCTAGGAAAAGGCTCGCTTAATGACATTTTTTTTTTTTGACGAGTTTAATAGAAGTTTATCTCAAAGGCCAACAAATGTCAGATTCATTTTTATCTCAAAGCGATATAGTGGCTTAGAAAGAAAATCGTGTCATACTGGTGTGAGAAATCCGGGACACACATGCGTAGGTGCATTGACCGCCGCAATATAACCTAAGCTGTTTAAACAGCGTGAAACTCCAATACAACCAATCAATCAAATGAATCAACCAATTAATTCAACAGTTTCTTTTCTCTCAGTTATTTCAAAGAAATCACAATGCGTCTATAAATGCATTCTATTCAGTATACGGTCATAACATTTTTACAAAGCAGCCAGGGCCTGTATTCACCAACCATTCTCAAGAACATTCTCATTCTTATTCTCCAACATTTTCTGGATATGAAAGTAACACAACTTCTGATAAGCTAAACCGGTTGGTTTAGCCAATCAGAAGTTGCATTACTTTCAAATTTGGACAATCTTAGAGAATAAGACTAAGAATATTCTTAAGAATGGTTGGTGAATACGGGCCCTCATCATATTGGAAATTGTGACGTTCAAACCTGGACACAAAGAGTCGACAATTTTCTGTAGCAGAAAACAACTTGCAACCTCAAGTTTTTACAGACAATCAACCCAAGGAATGTTCAGAGAATACCCTCCCTTTACTCTCTACCAGACCACAAAAAGTTTAGCTTTGCACATGTATATGAAAGGATTTACAGACGGCAAATTAAATGTGGTTGAAGTAGTAAAATCTATCTGTGAAAGAGTGGAAAACATTATGGAAAAAAAGAAAACGCTGGTTACCACAAAATCTCCTTGTGTCGTGTATGATAAGGAAATAGATAAACCATACTTCAGTGACATAGACCTGCACAGGAAGATTAATTTGTATACAGAAAGGAATATCTTTTTCAACTTGTCCTTGAAGAAACTGGAAAAAAAGTGTTTGTTTGGTTGTTTGGTTAATTTGATGATTAATTCGTTGTATATTATTTATAGACGTTTTCAACATTTTTTTAGTTATATCGCGGTGGACAGTACACCTATCGCTTTCATGTAGTTTCTTTTACCAGGACTTCGCAAGGTATTCTTCGCAAACCACTGGCTGCTTTACGAATACACAACGTTGAAACAACGATCAGTGGTGAGAGAGGAATGAATCCTGTCGCAATGGATATCATTAATCCTTGGAAAGATATTGGCCTAGCTGGAGATTCGGACCAGCAGACCTTGGTTACAAGCCCACTGATTTACCAATTCGGAAACTTGAAAAAAAGAAGCCATACACCGTTGACTTATCGTTTGTTGTTGTGTACCTTTTCGAAAAATTGTTTTGCTATCTTTCTACACAATTATCATGTGATTCGGAGATGCAGTGTGTACAGTCTACAAATTTAAATTATGTTTTGGTTTATCTGTTATGTTAATTTTGTTGATGTTTTATAAGTGCGTTCTATAAATGTTAAAGTTGACAATGGCAAGAGAGTAATTGTGTTCTATGTTGCCTGAATAAATACGTAATTCTGCTGAATAAGTTAAATAAAACTCTCAAGCCTACAGTAAAAATCATAATAATATTATTTCAAACTTATCTTTTAGAGACAATATCTCCTTATCGGACAGTGAAGATCCAAGATCAGATGTGTCCGCAAAAAGGTCGGTGAGTCGCGTTTAGCAGCCTAAGGATTAAAAAAAAGGAGAAACCGTCTGAAAACTCTAAAACTTACTCCGAAATTTTACGCATGGTATAAAAGTAGGAACTGAGGATATTGCAGTGTTGTACTAGGAAAGAAACAGGTTCGATGTTTGAACAGTTTTGGTCTTCATTTGGATAGAAAAGGTCAGACTCTGTGACCAAATGATATTGTTTAGTTTTAGACTAGATTTAAAGCATGGACTATTACCATGAGACAGGGCTTAGTATTAATACAGTTATAAAGAAAATAATAAGTTACAAAACGAAACTGCACAGTTAAGTATAGTCAGATATGGGACGTTTTGTTAATCTACTTCATAGAGAGAAGGCACTATGACCATAATTACGATATTGCAGTTTTAGTCTATTCATAGACGGTATACTATGTTAGTCTAGTAATAAACAGACAGATGCTATGACCATATGATATTGTCCATCTCTAGCTAATTACAAAGAGTTGACTCTGAACTGAAGATATTTTATAGTTCTTATTCAGCAACAACAACAACAATCCATTTTCACCAAATGATATTGCAAACCGTAGGTTATTAATTAAAGATACATCTATACTACTTGTTTTTCAGGTAGTTTTTAACCTATTTCATCTTATTCCATCAAACTATTACTATTCTTGAATCTTCATGCCAAATGTTGCCGCTGAAAGTGTTAATGTTGGGCAGATTACAACCGATAGAAAATGCGTTTCATTTTTTGGACGCCATCAAAATACTGTTGTAACGTTTCTGCTTTTAAATCTAAGATGTTCAATATATGTATTTATCCCTTACACTGTATATATCGGTTATTCATCTATATTAACGCAGCTGGCCTAATTCTTAACCAGTCTATCAATTTTTTACAGTGCTTTTTTTTCTCTTTGGTTGTAAGGATATATTTTTAATGGTATGTGGTGTTAGTCTACGTTCTATACACGAGTAGCTATAAAAAAGAGCCTATGTGATATTACTGTATTTAGTCTAGTTATAAACGGCATATTTTGTCAGAATTATTACATGTATAAAGGGCAGACGCACTGGCCATGTGACATTGCAGTTTTATTTGGTTATCAAAAGAAATCGCAAAAAAAGTAACAGATAGATACCAGGTGATTCCCATCTCCAATATTTCAGCAACTGATATCAGTTATGCTTGCTTTCTTTTTATACTTATACAAAAATCAACTTCGTATTCCGTTTTCTAATTCTGCAGACATTTTGATATATGCTTATTTTTTTCAGAGACTGCTAATGATCTAAAAAATTAATTTTATCAAAATGAAACCCCATTCTTGATTGATTGTCTTCAAGATGTCGGGTTAAAATGCATTCACTTCTATCGGATATCCATTTTATGCTCAAAGGGCCATTCTTGTTATAACCAGCCCTGAAAATTAAAAAAGTATCAAGAACAAAAATCTAGTTTTAGAGATATCAATTCATGTAGCAGTCAAAACACTGAGTTTCATATTTAAGACACGAACCTTTATCCTGCTAAATAACTTAAATAAAACATTCAAGCCGATAGTAATAAACCCGAATAATGTTGTTTCAAACTTATTTTTTTTTTTTTTTTCAGAGAAAAATATCTGCTTATCGGACTGTGTAGGTCCAAGATCAGACTGCACGTTCTGTGCAGTCTGATCTTGATCTACACTGACCGCAAAAGGTCAGAGAGTTGTGCTTAGCAGCTTAATGGTTAAACTATAGATAAGAATGGTAAACGTATGAAAAAAATATGTTGCAAAACAAAACTCCTATTGTAGAACGGTTGTGCATCTAACATTAGAATAAAAGAAGTAGAAAAAAATATCGCTTGTATTACCATTATGCTCTTGTTAAAATGATAAACATTTTTTTTTTTTAATTGTGGTATCAAATAAAATGCCTTTTCACTAAGTTTTTAAATCAATGTATTCAGTCTATCGATTAAAAAAAAATACAACTTTAAAGAATCACATATATAGGTAGTGCATTCATATCGATTAAAAAAAAGGCAACTTTAAGGAATCACATATATAGGTAGTATATTCATATCGTTAGAAAAATAACTAATGTTAGATATTTTGTGCTTTATCCCTGTACTGAATACGACAACGCGTTTGAAATATTTGTGGAAAAGAGAAAATGTGAGTAACCAGAAATTTCTCCTTTTCTAAAATGTTTTCTACCCTTTCAAAGACAAATACTTCACTTTAATTCAGATTCAATTTGTTTTTCAGCAAGTGCTACACCAGTATGAACAAATTTAAAATGTAGTTGCCGGAAATGTCCACGCGCCATGCTTTGTCCGCTAACTTCTCTGTGGCTCCCAAGAACGCTAAATTTTTTCTGCTGGTTCAGCAACCTGCTGAACAGCACAAATGTACTAAAACTCTGATCTGCTGAATTTCTGAGAAGACGTGTCTGTGATTTTTAAGGGATTTATTTACTTTTTATTCCATAAATCAGAATTTAGTGCATACCAATAAATATTACTAGATATATTTTTCTATTAGTCTAATAAACTGCACGGTTACATTCAGTAAAAATGTGCATTTTTGGGCTTTAACCCTTGAGCTACTAAGCGCGACTCACTGACCTTTTGCAGTCTGATGTTGGATCTACATTGCCCGATAGGAACATAGCTTTCCTCCAAAAATACTTTTGAAATAGGGGACTTTGAGTTTTTATTGTCGGCTTGAAAGTTTCATTTTCTTTAATTTAGCAGGATAAGGGTTAAAATAAAGGGATGGTCCTTTTACAATCGGTAACTCCGTCTATTTTTTTATTACATTAGATATGGTTATATCATACCGATTGGAATACAAATCTTCGTGAGCGACGCATGTTATCATTCATGAGACATTTCCACAAGTCTTTGCGAAACTCAGGCTCGAATCTAACGATACCTTACGATACTACATAGCTCATTAACGAAATACCACTAAAATAGTTTTTTCCTACTTCTCTCTTTCTTCCTTACTGATTATTTGTCAGCTATCCTTGAATTAAATTAGTGTTGAATCATTTTTAGGCTTGTAATCATTAGATCGCTAGTCTTTTTCCAATGAAAGCGACCCAGATTCATATGTAAACAAAAACCCCACATCCACCAAATACGGTCTCAGAGAAAATAATTTCTTTTGTTAAGAAATCGCAGTTCTGTTAAATATGACAATGTTGACATGAACTACATAATCTCTATAACTCGAACGATGTCAACTTATAAAGTCATAGACTAAAAACGATGCCATCGATAAGGTACACGGTGTTTGCCTGTATGTAAATTCAGTGACCTATGCAAATCAGGCTCATCTTTACTTATCCCAAAGCAACCTTCCTCAGCTTTGTTTTTTCGCGTGTGTTCCTGGTCTCGTCTAGCTACAAGTGCGTCCATCGATAAGAAAGTGAAAAGCCCGGAAAGCTCATATTAAAAGTGAACTCTAGAATATATTCAAATGCCAGATTATCTAAATGATATGTTTTTTGTTTGCATTTTTCATTTAAAGGTTTAAAATTTTGTTTTCGTGGTATTGTCATTTGTGACAAGTAGTAGGCTATGAGCGGTGGGTTTAAGCCACCGGATCAAACCGCAATGAACTTAATAACCGGACTGAACCATTTTCTTCGATCTTGTATGAACCAGCCTAGCCTTGGTTCCAGTCCGATCACTTTTTTTTTTCTTTTTTTATATTCAGACTTTAATTTGACAAAGTAAATTCCAAATATGAAAAAAAAGGAAAAATGATCGGACTGGAACCCAGGCTAGAACCAACCCACTTTTATCGTTACTAAGGTCGCTTATTGGAGAGGTCATCAGACCTCTCCAACAGTGGTGAGTTTAAAAGGCAGACTGCCACAGAAATTGCTGCCTGACTCCATGCTTTTTTGCGAAATTGTTCTGATGCACAGTCTGTTTCGTCGTGGTTTTGTAAATAATCCGAAATCAAAAAACTGTAGTAGGAAATAAACGTGCTTTGTTTTTATATGACGGATTTTAAAAAAGATTTGTCATATTGATTTGATTGCGAATGAACTTTCCAGTAGTTGTAATTTTTCATTAAACAAATAAAGCTACACACACACACAAAAAAAAAAAGAATTTTGTTAAAAAAGAGAACTTGAAAAAGTAGGAAGAAGGTCACGTGTCTGTCATGTAATGCATAAGAGGTTTCTGCTTTCTACACAGCGGCAACCATACACATGTACCAAAATATATTGAAATTAAAAGCAATAAACTATTTGAAAACATTGATGCTGACCTCTCCTGGCTTCTTTTTTAAAGAAGCCAACTTGTTCCACCTTCGTTTGTCTGCCAGTACTTTCATTACTTTAAGATTTGTAAGATTTTAAAAATCTGAACAGCTCCATTCAAATATATATGTACAATTTCTATTTTTTCATACATACACATGTTTTTATCTTACATTTAATTTGTTTGATCGATAATAATTGAGGATATCAATATACGCTTCAAGAATTGTATGATAAAAAAGAGTGCTTTCTTGTTATACGCCTTTGTTGTTATCTTCTTGACGTTTACAAAAAAAAAAAAAGATCTCTACTGCATGAAAAAAAAAATTCAAATAAGGTAAGCAGTAAAGTCTATTTTCAGCCTAGAGGGTTGGGTATAAATTTTGTGAAATATATGAAATATAAATTCATCTTTACGCTCTTGGAAACATGTAAACGTCGCCAAATCTGACTACGGTCAAATCTAGGAACGGATCCTCTTAAGCCTTTCCAGGGCGAAAAAAAAAAAAATAGCCTCGTCCAGAAATCGAGAAATTTATCCTTTAAAGGCAGAAAGCAGTGTAGGAAGAGGATAAAATGCAGGCTACCGGCGTTTTTTTTATTTTTCCACAACACTTTCCGAAGACTTCTTCCCTCATTGTCGTTAAAACTCGTTATTGTTTGACAGAGGTTAAGTGAGTCAGTTAATTTTTCTTTAAAGAAAAAAAAAATAAATGTATATTTAAAAAAAACTATCTTTATAGTGCTGAAAGTAACTACTCTCTAGCTTTTTCTTCTATAACTATTTAGACCACCTCCATCTTCGCAAGCCAAGGTGACGATCACTATGTGGATCTTACCCCTTGGCTGATCGAGTCGAAATTTGTTAGCACGGCGACGCGCCACCTACTGGATTTTGATTGTTATCACCCCTAGATTTACGTCATCGAAAGCCAATCAAACGTCGCGTAACATAACTCTTTTGGCCAAAGACTTGTTTACCTTTCTAGGTGTTGGGCTATGATCTGTTAAGGGCTTCGGTATTGTTGTTTTAACGGGGGTCCTTGACAATTGGCCACTAAGGTTTGGTCCAATTATAGTTTTTTCAGCATGCTTTCTTCGTAATTCCCCAACAATTGACTGCTTTTCAGATGGCAAACTTTACCAACGATTTATCAAGTCAAAATCTATTTTCGCAAAGCAAAAGCCACACACGTACTTTGATAGTCCATCATTTGGTGTTGGGATGTATCCTAAAACTTCATTTAATTGATTTGTGACAGCGATGTTGAAGAAAATATTGTTCGTCTGTATTTTGTTGGTTATAATTCCCAGCATATCCGACAACTTTCTCCTGTGGTCATTTTTATTTACGTTCTGCAGATGTTGGATAGCAAATGTAACGCGCTTTTGGACTGGTGCTTTCAGTCGTGACTGCAACCAATGAATACACGTATTGCGAAGCTAACAAATTTCGACTCGATCAGCCAAGGGGTAAGATCCGTGATCGTCACCTTGGCTCGCGAAGATGGACCACCTCAAGCATCTAAAAATCTAATTATGAATAAGTATTGCAACCGTTGACCAGTTAATCTCACCTTTCCGAGGGAATGAAGCCTTCAAAGATATGTTTCGCGACACGTTGTCATTTTTAAGCAGCTTTACTTGCAGCTGGATTCCACCATTAGAGATACATCTTATTTGTTGTCTGCAAATTTATGTGTTTAACATGATTCATTGAAAAACTTTACCGTTCAATACAGAATGAAGTCTGTTTAAAAGTTTGTATTTGTATTTGTATGGTGTTTAAGGCCGTTTTCATCAGTATTTCAGTTAAATAGTGGCGCACAGTACCTCTATCCATGCTTTACTGAAGTTTCTTTTTTCAGTACTTCTAACGATATTCTTCCAAGCAACTGGCTGCCTTACAACGTGACATCATCAAAACAAGTATCAGCGGTAAGAGAGAGATGATTATCATCCATCTTCTGAATTGGTCGGGCCGGGGATTCAAACCAGCGACGAATTTCCCGGGGTCCTGCGTGATGCAGTGGTACAGTGTAGGACTCGTAACTTGGAGAACCCAGTTTCGATCCTTATTGAAAGCAATGAGTTTGTTTTAGAAGTGTCCTTGGGCAAGACACTTCAGAACCCTAACCTAATATTGCTGAAACCCAGGACATACATGAATATGTGAGTTGTTGCCGTGATGTGACCAAAATAATGTTGAAAGCGGCGTAAAAGAAAAAAACATGCAATCAATTTAATCCGACGAATTGCTGTATTTGCAACTTTAAATATCGCCATATTCTTGCGTTTTCATCTTTCTACAAAAGTATATAAAGAGTTGACGTTTAACAATCGTCGAGAGGTTTTCTAGAACCTTTCGCGAGAATTCTTTTATCTCAATGAATATGAGCCATGCTCTGAAAAAAGGGTATGATGCATCTTCGTCAAGCGCTATATATCAAGTACAGTGCTACATAACATGGATCCACTCTGTGTACAAAGCAGTTGAATCATGAGGTAGACTTGTCCTTTGACTGGCAGAAAATTGACCAATAGCAAAAGGTTTTCGCAATGGTCTGCGTGCGCGAACTGCGCAGGCTGAAAAAGATGGATACTCTCTGCAGATGCATTAAGGTCCCTTTTCAGGGAGTATGACTCATATATGAAAGCTTACATATACTTTCGAACACAGTCAAAGCATTTGGCAACTGGACAATCTGGCCAAGGCCAAAACATTGGGTGGAGCAATTCGTGAAATATGACAGTTTCTTATAATCCTCGTTCGTAACCTTAATGTTTCAGGGGCTTGTTTCTTACAAGTAAGCAGTTTATCCCCACTTTCCAAAGGAAAGCTTTAAAAAAAAAATATCTAGTTTTTTTTTGCAAATTTCACTGACTTATTGTTATAAGTAGCTGGTCAAAAATCTTTAACAAGAAATCAGTATAGACTGATGCTAGATATAGATAGGTTTAATTATTTTGTTTACCTTGATTTGTTACCCAATGTCGCTGTCCCGATAGACTGTTTGAAAAGGTCATTATATATCAATGGAACTTTTAACTGTAACATTTTTTGCAAGTTCAAAGACCACTGTCTGCAACTAGGATGCTTGATATTACTCTTTAGATTTTTTGTATTACTCTGCAGAAAATTGATAAGTAATGGCTTTGGTTTGAAAGGAAAGAAAAGTTCAAGGACTTGATTATTATTTTGCAAGGGCATTTAGGCTAATGTGGCGAAAACCGCTGCATTTCTCACTTAATGTTTCCAGATTGCTTACATACTTCTGCTGCTTCCGTTTAGTTGAAAAAGAGATAATTTGTGAAAAAAAAAAAAGATTTTATCAAATTATTCAGTTGGTGTTAAGACAACTAAAGGTAGACAAGTAAAGTTCATGCCATCGTTTAAACAGGTAAACATTCTTAACGTTTCGGACCAAAAAAAAATGCTTACAAGGGCACAATAGAATTTTTCTTGTCAAACTTGAAGTCAACTTTGAAGCAACTAAAATACTATGCTTTCCAAAACAACAGAGGTTGTCGTTGTTTTTGATGTTTAGATAAAGAATTTGTCATAGGTTCCAGATTATAATATAACAATAAATTGAAATAAAAACAAAAATTAAAATCTCATTGTTAAATTCAGAGACGTTTACAAGTGTCTCGAAAAATGAGATTTCATTTTTCCTTTTATGTTCAGCCGTAAATATTTAAATATTTACTTTGAGCATTCTACTTTTTTTTTGTTGAAATGCTCATCAAAATACTTTAGAGAAACCTAATAGATAATATACAAAAACAACTATTCGATAATTTTGACATTAATTGGAAAATGGATGATATCGTTCATTTTTCTACATACATGTAAACCAGCTTTTTGTCTTACAGAAGTGTCATGAACAAGTAATAAAAGATTATCATAGATTTCTCCACATTTTTAAAACTTAAATTTAAGATTAAGATCGAAATATCACATTTTTTTTTTTTTTTCTTTTTATTCTGTGGTTTATGAATTCAACAGAAATTTCTGGGCCTACATTTCTAGAAATATAGATAGGTAGCACTGAAGATACAACGGTAAATCATACCTTAGTTCTTGTCGAGTTTTCAATTCTGCCTTCAGTCTGTTCTCCGTTAAGGACATATGCTGCAGTTTTTTTTTTCTACGGACAGTTTTTCTTTTTCATTTTTGCATAGATGATAATATACTGTATGCCAAAATAAAATAAAAAAAAATAAATAAATAAATATTTCGAGGCAAAATACAAAGAAGCAGTTCTTCAAATAAGATAACTCTTGTCGAAATTACAGAAAGTAGACTTTGATTTCAAACCTGTAAGAAAAGTGTTTTTTGAAGTAACAAATACTGCTCAAATGAATGATTATTCTTCGAAATATGATGTTTGCAAATAGTATATAAAAATAGGATTAATCGAAAGAATTAAAGCACCACAAAAATCACAGTAGCAATGAGAAATGTTCTAACGTGTCTGCAAAGACTTATTTTCTCGTTTCTCTGCAATGAAAAAAATTCAGCAGATAGGTTTTTTTTGTTTAAATTTTTCACAGAATTAGTACTTTCTAATATCATGTAAGGAAAATTTAAAAAAGGTATATCAAGCGACGCGGAGAGATACGGTGTATTTTTAAGAGTTATTGACAAAATGAATTACTTCCTTTTACAATATCATCTTATTCCGCGCGATTTGGCTTCCCGATCATATGTAAGTCTCCCACATTTTAAAAAGGCAATCAATAATACAGATAAAAAAAACTATCTCAATGTCTTAGTAACCCAACAGAATATAACAAAGTTACTGAAAAGGAAGAAGGGAAACCGGGAGTTTGTCTTATGCTAAATAAAACATACATTTACAGTATACCGAAAGGCATTCATATTGTTTTTGAAAAAAAGTGTCCTGGTTCATTTAATAAAAAATGAAATTAAACAATCACCATCTTTAGACTTTTTCTGCTTCTATGCAGAGTTCACACAAATTAAATTCAAGCGGTGTGCTTCGTCAACAAACTAATTGAGGAAAGATTTTGTAAATAAAAAAACACTTTCCAAACGGTTTAAAAAATAAAAGAAAACGATATATGGTTACATTGTCCCGGATTCTTATTTCTTACAAAAAATACCATAAATATATACGAACAAAAATATCAGTTAAAAAATATAAAAACCCTTAATGACTATAAACTGCAATAACAGAAACTATGTTTATTATTTGTTACCTATCAAAATTTTCGACGAGGTTAGAGTATAACGCTTGACCCTATTTTCGATTTTAACGACCCTGGAAAAAAGCATTCTGAAAACATTGTGGGGAAAAAAGAGAAAATACTTGCCAGTACTTCCTACAATGTTTTCTAACCTTTTCCCACAATGTTTCCTAGCTATTCAGTCCCATCGTTTTAGCCACACTGATTTGTCACTTGCAAATGCTTTCAATTTGGACTAGTCTAACCACCTCTTACAACTGTGGTAGTGTTTGCGGCCAGTGTAGGTCAAAGAGCAGACAGTATGAAGCATACAGTCTAATCCTTGATCTAGATCGGTCGCTTTTCTTGGACATTTTTCCCCTGCACCCCCCCCCCCCCCACACACACACACAAAGTATGTAGTGGTGATGAAGATAAGAGGATGTAACAGGAAGACCGTTCCTGCTTTTCTATCATTGCTTTATCATCATGATTTTTCTCCTTTTTTATTGTATAATTTACTCATTGATTTATGGCAACTTTTCAATTTTCTATGCAAGATCAAGCTGCAGATATTGTGCCATCTACATTTTTATCGTAACATTGTACTTCATTTCGATTTTACACCAAGACCAAACGCACTTTTCGTTCACATTTCAGCTTTACTCCAAGACGTAAAAAGGCAGAATTAAGATTTTTGAAGGCACAGGAGCCAACCTGGGTCCGTATTCACCAACCATTCTTAAGAATATTCTTGGTCCTACTCTTCCAGATTTTCTAAATTTGAAAGTAACATAACTTCTGATTGGCTAAACCAAATGGTTTAGCCAATCAGAAGTTGTGTTGCTTTCAAATTTAGAAAATTTTTCAGAAAAAGACTGAGAATGTTCCTAGGAATGGTTGGTGAATACGGACCCTGAAGTAATCTTAGAAAGTTTAAAATTGTTGGACCGACAGTGACTTAAAACGAGATTTCAGACAGTAGCTTGGAAAAAGTATTTCATCTAGCTCTGGTTTAATTAACACTTTACCATACAATCCCGAGTTTCAATGACCGGAAGGGAGTAGCCTTTTGAAAATCATGTGGGAACAGGAGAAAATGCTGGTAACCAGTATTTTCTCCTTTTCCCACAAGGTTTTTTACACTTTCGCAGACAATTACCGTCACTTAAGCTACATTTACTTTGTCGTCTGCAAATGTTTAAGATTTGAACAAGTCTAAAATTGTACCGTTTATTAAAAAGTTACAGAAAATAGATGGGAAAGTATCTTATAGTTTCATACAGGGCAGCGTTCGAAGTTACTAACTCCTTCTGTGTTACCCTTATCCTGCTAATTAAGTGAAATGAAACTTTTAAGCCGATAGGAAAGTCCAAAATTCTGCTATTTCAAAGGTTCTTGGGGGGCGAAATATATAGGATCTGACATAAGCTGGCATTTTAAGATACGATTCTATTAAATAGTCTAGAAAAAAAAAAGTTATTAAGCGAGCCAGCATCTGGCAAGCTTTTTTTTTTTACATTTTTAGACGAATAAAATTCTACCTCAAAAGCCAACGAATTTTAGATTATTTTTATCACATTATGGTATTTCAAAAATTATAGTTCAGAATATGCGAAACCGTCTCTGCGCACGCGCTAATTTCCATAAAAAAAAAAACATTCACTTCTCTTAAAAATGTACAAAAATGAAGTCACAAATGACGTCAGACAAATATGATCGTGTATGAGATAAGAAAATTCGTAGTGGGTATTTTACACTGAAGACAAAGGAAGTTATGAGATAAATCTGCTTATCGGAGAGTGTAGATCCAAGAACAGACTGCACGTAGAGTGCAGTCTGTTCTTGATCTACACTGTCCGTAAAAGGTCATTGAGTTGCTCTAAGCAGCCTATAAGTTGACAAAATTTGTTCACTGTAATACAGTCTGATAGATAATACATATCTTAGGCGAATTTTGTCACGACACAAATAATTTTGCATAACTGAAATGTCTTTGATGTCGGTATTAAACAAAATACTTGCTTTAAATAATGAAGCACGCATGAAATAACATAAGATCCGATTGTTTGCTGAGTAAATCAAGATCAGACAGGTTTGAAAACGTAAGGTCAATTCATGGGCATGTATTCAACAACAACAAATATATATATATATATATATAACTGAATCAAATTCACAAGAATTTTCTAAATTACAAAGTAAAACAGCTTCTGATTTGCTATACAAATCGTTTAGCCAATCAGAAATTGTGTTACGTTCTAAATCTAGAGTTAAACTAAGAATTTGAAAAAGCTTGGTGAATACGGGCCAAGGGTCGGCAATTCTCACGTCTGGCCAAATCCTATGGTTGCATTTATTGATAATAGTCATTGCGACAGAATTCATTTCTCTCTAACCGCTGACCATTTTTTTGACGATGGTTATGTGGGAAAGCAGCCAGTGGCTTGGAAAGAATAATGTGCAGAGCACTGGTTAATGAAAAAAAAAAAAAAATCCAGGAAAGCATGGATAGGTGCGCTGCCCGCCGCCATATAACCGAAATAATGTTGAAAACGGCGTTTAACACCATACAATTAATTTGGTTGCATCTGGTTTTTTTAAAGGCGTATCCAAGTTATGTTTTGTATGGCCTTCATGTTTTTTTGTTGTTGCCCAGCTCAAGGTTGCATTCACTATCTTCCAATATAGGGATTTTGTTTGTGTGTTTGTATGGTGTTTAACGCTATTTTCAACATTATTCCAAAGCGGCTGTCAGTGCAACTATCCATGCTTTCATGGAGTTTCTTCTACCATTACTTCGCACAATGTTCTTCCCAAGTAACTGGCTGCTTCCCCATATAACCGTCATCTGAACAATGATCAGCGGTGAGACAGGAATGAATCCTGTCACAGTGCAATGCAAGGATACAAGGCAAAGCTCTGGATCTTTAACCGTTTTCACTGCCAACGGTTACTTTAATAGCTTTTGCGGACTGTGTAGATAAAGATTGGACTGCAGAGAACGCGCAGTCCGATTTTAGTTCCACGGCGTCCGCTACTTAACGCTGAAATGTGACCAAAATTATCTCCACTAACATTGAAACTGAATTTTTAGACCCCGTAAAAAAGTTTTTTATAAAGTTGGCGGCGAGGATTCAATTTTATCAATTAACTTTTTACAAAACGAAAAAATGTTAGATATGTCCAAGTTGAAAGTTTTTGCAGACGACAGATGAAATGTGGATGAAATGACTGAACTGTTATTAAAAAGACAGAAAACCTTGTGGGGTAAGCAGAACATTCTGGTGACCAGCATTTTCTCCTTTTCCAATAATATTTTCAAAATTCTTTTTTTTTTTTTCCCTCAAGGCTCGTTAAAACATCGGATTGTGTGGTAAAAAGTTAACTAAAACTATTTTTTTAATATATTGTACTAATATAGAAACCTGGCGCTCATTGGAAATGATGTCTCGCTTTTCCACCCAATTTCTCTCTTACATAGAAATATGCACCAAAATTGAAACTAGAAAATTAGCGTGCATGCAGATTGATCTATAACGACCAACGAAGACCACAAAGTAACGGGCTAGAAAACTCTTACTTGCTAAAGAGTATATGTCCATTCACCAAACTTCTGCAACTGCGCAAATCTGCTGAAGCCGTCGGCCATTTTGTATTCATCCGCTAATTTATACATGTAAAATGTCGATACGTCTGCTAACTTGCCAGCAAATAAATTACTTCAAAATATATATAACATCTGCGTACAAATTCCCATATTTGGATAAATATCTCAATTTTCAATTTTTGTTTGTGTATTTATCTTATTTTCCTGTCTGGTTGTTGTCTGCGCTACACATACACACAGACCTACAACACCTGTGCGTACATATTTGATAAATTCAAAACGTATTTTGTTATATTCGTGTAAAATTCGTTTTTCTACTACGTACAATTTAATATATTGATATTCATGCACATAATGCATAAAATACAAAGCACATTCATCTATTTTATCACGCGCTGCCCTTCAGTCCTTACTCATACGTGCACGTTCAGGCTGTGAGGAGGGTATACTGACCTCGCAACTCTTTGCCAGACAACAAAATCCTAGACAGGTCTATGCGCATTTGCAGACTAAAAATTAAACATTACTCAAAAAATGAACTTTGTCTCTCAAAGGGTAGAAGACATTGTGGCAAAAAGGAGAAATGCACGAAACCAGCATTTTCTTGTTTTTTTCCAACAAAGATTTTAAAGGTTTTTTGAAATCCGGGATTGTTCGACAAAGGATTAAAGCACAACTTGATGTACTCTTGCAGACAGAAAGTGCCGTCTGATACTTGGGTCTGCACTGTGAGATATTGGTCGAGTGGCTGAAATAGCTATTATAATTTGTAATATATAAATTTTTTCAAACCCGAATTTGGCCACCAATTTCACGAAACATTGTACACTCTCTTTCCAGCGACAAGATTTTAAGCCTGTCTGAATTGAAAGCATCTGGCGACTACCAAATGAATGTGACTTAAAAATTAAATTGTCTTGGGAAAGGCAGAAAACATTTTGGGAAAAGGAAAAATGCTGGTAACCAGTATTTTTCTCCTCTTCCACAATGTTTTCAAAAGTCTCCTTTTTCAGGATCGTGAAAACTTCATTTTGTTTAGCAACGAGTTGCATGATTTGTTAATCAGTAGAGCATTCAGCTTAATAAAAGCTGTTTTGAATGTAATGTACATGTTGTAGATGAGGCTGCCTTTTGAGGACAGTGTAGATCAAGATCAGACTACAGCTGTTACTTTAAGGTAATATAGGTGAAGGTCGACTGCCTTTTATGGACAGTTAAGAACAAATTCAGACTATACGTGCAGTCTGACCTTGATCTAAAGTGTCGACCATTTTCGATTCGTTTAGCTTTCTAGGGTTAAGATAAAAATGATAAAAATGGGCTGAAATTCGTTGAAAACAGTCTTCTTAATTTTCTATCCATCCGCAATATCCGTCTTATTTTTCACTAATTGCTTTAGTGCTTTAAAGGGGGCTTTTCACATTTTTACCGTCTCACCAAACTTCAAATTATGATTCACCACTAAATTAAGTAAAGTAAACGGTGGCAAATTATCACTAAAGAAAAAAAGAAAAACGTCAGAAAAATATTACTTTCAGTGGTATTTCCTTAATGGGTTCCATAGCCCTTTTAAGGAAGTTTTAGATTGCGCGCCAGAATTTCGCAAAGGTCTGTGGGATCAGCAATACGAGTTGATATTGTGGGACTGCATTTAACACTTAAGCTGCTGAATAAATGAAACACAAATTTCTACTCAATACTGAAAGCCCAAACATTGTGGTTTCAAAGTTGATTTTACCGCATCGGACAGTGTAGATCAAGGATCAGACTGCACGTTCTGTGCAGTCTGATCTTGAGCTACACTGTCCGCAAAAAGGTCAGTGGGTCGCGATTAGCAGCTGAAGGTTTAAATGAGTCCGATGACTTCATATTTGATATCACATAGATAGACGGAGTTACAGATTGCAAATCGACCAACCAATTATTTGAATGCCAAATACTCATGTGCACCCTTTTTTCTGTATGTCCCAGACCGGTTTCATTACATTTGCATAGAAAAGTATATTTTGCATTATTTATCAGTGTTGACAAAAAAAAAAAAACATCTTTATTCAACAGACCTTTGAAGCAGAGTAATCGATATAAATAAAGGTTTTATACATGAAAGCTTGTTAAAACGTCAAGAAACAGAGAGAAAAATGCTGGTCAGGAGCAATTTCTCCTTTTGCTGCATTTTAAAAAGTCTACAGCGAGAGGATAAATCATCAGCTGACAATCGTGTTTTAACTATATATGTGAAGCTTTAACCTTCCATAGCAGTGCGTAGATATAACTTCTAGACCCGTTTATACCTTACTCTTTGCCAAACAACAACATTTTAGACTTGTATCTAGACGACAAAATAGATGAAAGTCATATTCTATCTCTCTCCCTCCCTCTTTCTCTCCCTCCCTCATTCCCTCTCTGTTTTTAATGAGTAGAAACCATTCTGGGAGCAAAGACAATGCTGGTTAACAACATTTTCTCCTTTTCCCAAGATGTTTTCAACATCCTTTCTCTTAAGGGTCGTTACGGGTTTAGTTGTTACGTCAACAAAGTATTATGTTCTGCTCTTGTTCTTATTTGTTTCGTGTGTATTACGTACAGGTCGTCCCAAAAGTATTGAGCGGAAAACGAGTTCCGTAGTATATCATTCGGCAAACCTAGCGTGATCAAATCCCTCGGGTGTATTACGATGGGTGATTTTTACCTTCATTTTTTTTTTTGTCGGAAATACATTGTTTTACCGTTCTCAACAAGTACAAGGCCCCACTAAAAAAAAAAAACAAGACAACACGGGTCACAATTTTATCGAAATCTTTCTGAAACATTTCCGTTGACAAACAATTTATACATTCATTTTTAATGTGCTGTATCAATTCTGTTGGCAGGTTTCACCGACGATTTGATAGATGTGAATACGTTCATCGTGGTTGTTGATGTCGTTGATAATGATTCTCATATGCGCCGCCATGTTTATGATCATTTATTACAGTACGTGGATACCTCCTTGATACGGTCGAGGTTATGGAATCGGCCATGTTATGAAGAGTGGGAGTCTGTAGGAAATATACACCAGCATGAGCAATATAAGTGTCAATGACTGCAGAAATGGGTCATATGGTAAAAAAAAAATCACTTTTTCAGTTTTTCCCATATTTGGACAAGCCTACATGTCTAGAAAATAACCTCTGAATATTGAATGAAACTTCTAAAACAAAAAGTTGTTACGAGCTTTTTAGCAAAGGTAGTCAATGGTAAATGATCCATGACGTCGTGAATATGACGTCATTAGTCGACAAGAGTTGAACGTTTTGTTTCAACGCTTTAATTCATTGGTAAATAGACTAACTAATGACTGTACTGACTCTATTTCAATGACATCCTTAATTCCTCTCACATACTTTTGTCTTTCTTCCACAAAACATTCAAACTATACTTTAACCCACCACTTTACCGGCTATTTTTTGACATACCAAACCCCATCACAACTTGCATGTAGGACATACTTACAGAAGAGGAAATGTGCTTTTTCAACAGCATCAAAAACATAATAGGATGATAGGCAATCAACTTCTACAAGCAATTCCTCCTTTCGAAACTATCAGCTTTACGGGCATAAAAAACTTGTTTTAGCTCGAGGTGAAGAGGGATGTCAATACAAACCTGAATGTGGGACAGCAATAAAAACAATATTATTTTTTTACGTTATTTATTTTAGTAACATGTAATGACTGATGATTATTTATCTTTCAACTAACCGGATATCCATATGCGATATTTATTTTTGATATACATGCACTGATGTACCATGGATATTTGTAGATTTTTTATATGCCACGTATATTTATAGAACAGTATCTTTCAGTGATTCCGCCCAAATATCCACGCAGTAACACCTATGCAATATTTATTTTTGATATTTACGGATATTTAAAGATTTTTGATATACCACGGATATTAAAAGAACAGTATCTTCCATATTTCCAACAATGAATAAAATACATTCGAAATATGGTAAAGATTACTACAGAAAGCCGCGAAAAAAAAAATGATGTTATAGCACGCGCTCTACTTTCCGATGATTTGCCTACGTATATTCATGTCTATGACGTCATTTGAATATTCGAATGCCTGCTTACCGTATTTTCTCGAATAAAATAATCCACATCGATCTAAATCGCGCTTTTCGGACTACCATAAAGTACTACATGTTGGTAATGCCATTTCATAATGGAGGTTCCAATAGAAGTGAACTTGTATTCGTCAGCCCATGTTAACAATATGATAAACGCCAACAAATCAAACATTAAAAGATAAAAAAAATACGTACACAGTGCTGTCGTATATGTCAAAAATATCTAACTCGGTTGTAAGATTTAATAATTGTCTCGCAAAGGCTCGACAATTATCAATTCTCCCAACCTCGTTAGATATTTTTGATACTGGAAAACATTATGTACGTATTATCTCTGTGTACGTAACATTAGTAAACTGAGCAAATATCCTATTTTGTTAAAATTTCAGGTACTGAATATAAAAATTGGCAGAACCCATAGCATGCAATGAGCTTATTCCAGTCTGGGAGGAAAAGAGAAATATCAATATTACTTTACATGTATCTGCTATTACATTTTTAGTACAAAACAACGGTGTAGGTGAAAGATCTCTCTGTACATTCGTTGATCTTGAGCTACTTGTACATAAAAAAGGACATTTGCAACTAACTTTTGAATATACTGAGAGCTTTACTGATTCTGAGTAAGGTACATATTTCTACAAACAGTTTCCAAAAGCTAAAATATGATTTGGATGACAGATTATGACTGACCAGGTTTGAAGACATCGCCCGAGTCAATCTAGGTATGACGTTTCGATCTTGTATGAACCAACAGACTTACAGATTTATAACAATTCTATCTAATTCTTGGAACAGTTAATCAGAAAATTGAGAGCCCTTACCTGGTTTGGAATTAAAAAGATTTCTTTCATTTCTTCACATACATACAAATGATACATTGGTCAAGGCAATCAACTTCTAAAAGCAATTCCTCCTTTCGAAACTATCAGCTTTACGGGCATAAAAAACTTGTTTTAGCTCGAGGTGAAGAGGGATGTCAATACAAACCTGAAAGTGGGACAGCGATAAAAACAATATTGTTTTTTTACGTTATTTATTTCAGTAACATGTAATGACTAATGATTATTTATCTTTCAACTAACCGGATATCCATATGCGATATTTATTTTTGATATACATGCACTGATGTACCATGGATATTTGTAGATTTTTTATATGCCACGTATATTTATAGAACAGTATCTTTCAGTGATTCCGCCCAAATATCCACAAGGGGCATTGATATTTGAACATTTCTCATGACGCTGGAACTTACATGTATGTGTATTTGCATGTGACATACCCTTACCAACTGTACTGATAGGAAATGGTGATACATTTTTATATCCTTAAGTGGTTAAAATAGCTTTGGTTTAAAGGAAAATAAATTAATTGTACAAGGGGCACATTCAAGGGTTTTTCATCAACTGTAACACACTGTGGACACTTTTATACAAAAGTTCAACTGATTGACTGTAAATTCTGCAATGACTCTCCATCTGCACCTCTCATAACCCAGTCTGAAGAAAAACTAGTATAGTATTGTCCAGGCACCATCATACTGTACTGAATGCTTTTGTGTTTCCTTATTTGAAATAGAATTTCATTGTTTTAGCCCTTTACCAAACACTTCTGTTTTAGAAACCGTAGGAAGGACTTCGTAAACACTATGGAAAAAGGGGAAAATTTTGGTAATCGACATTTTCTTCATAACCCACGATTTTTCGTTCTTTTTTTCTTTTCACTTTTTAAGACTATTCCATCATGTATAGAATACTTTAAAGTTGTCTACAAATGTTTTCAATCTTGACCAATCCTAAACTTTTTTTTTTATTTGGAAAAGACCTCAGTGATGGATGTCATTTCTAACGACAATTGCAAAGATCTATCCAGCTCACTTTTGTAACTTTGAAGCGATCTATCAAGAGTGAAAATTTGCCTTGGTACCCCAAAATCAGTTTATATGTTCGTGCAGTCTCTCTACAAACAGTCAAATTTTAGTCTCAACTTTTCCCTCCTCCTCGGAGAAACTTATTACAAAAAAGTCAGCTGAAAATGATTGATTGAAAATAGTACAGTAAACTTTATTATTTTGGCAGTTGAGATAAAGGAACATGTACTGAAATTTCTTTTCAAAGTGTATTCTGACACAGATTTTTAACTTGACTAATGTTTACTAAGTCTGATAACCACTGGAAATGAAAGCAACAACAACCCTGTTTTCTGACAGTGTTTATCTTTTCATTTCTACCAAGAAAATATGTTTAACAAAAATATACACATACGTGTTAAAACTGTCCACAATGAAGTAGATTTACAACAGCATTTTTTTTTTCTGTTAACTGTACATCTATTTATCACTGTGGATCTGAAAAAAAGATTTCAAAAATATGTTCATATAACCATTCACGTGGCAATAGTAATTAATACACAGGTTATGTATTTTTGGTGTTCATATATGTAGTTAGCACTGACAATGGGAGAGTGAGTTTACAGACATATTAGTCATTTTTTTATTTTCTTTTCAAATTTTGGCGGACAGTGTACAACACGACATTAGCTATTTACAAAATTGTACACGTTGGTTACCGATGATACAACTTCCAGGTCAATGAAAGTGCCGAAACTTGAATTTTGGCTATTAAATATTGCGATAGAAAGTCTTATTGCAAAATATAAAACACACAAATCTTACCCGAGACATATTCTGGTATGTAGTCACCATATTAGTCTTTTACTCTGATGTTTATGTTACCGTATTATCTTAATGTGGTCATCACTGTTTTCAAGCAGTATGTAATAAACTCGGTATGGACAAAATCACTTCGGCAGCCTTAATTTAATCGTAATACAATTCGAACACCCAGATTTGTGACTGAATTACGTGTTTACAGACTTATCAGATTATATACAATCAAAATATGTGTTCAAATCCAAAATTGCGGCAATAAAAATATAAAAATACAACCTGCGCAAACTTTAAAACATGTTTTCTCGAAATTGAGGACGGAGCCGTAAGACCCTTTTCTCTTGCAAACGTCACATATACAACCATTGCATTGATTTACAAAGATATACAACCATTGGGGTTGTATTTTCGATCTATAATTTAGAATTACAGTTCTCTGATTAGTAAAATTGCTGTATGCGTTGTTTAATCGTTCTATGCGTATCATATGCTACAATTAAAACTGATTTATATTGCTAGCAAATGAGTAAGACATTTTTGAAACCTGACAGATGACCGTAATCAAACCTGCTACTGCTCTTGCTTTCTTGCTTTATATCTGTTGCAGAAATTACTTCGAATTTCCCGATATATTCGAGTTATTACATACTCGAATAATTAAAAAAAAAAAAAAATCTTAACTACAGTAAACAAACAGGAACCGACACTTTGTGACTAAAGAATACATTTTTTTTTTTTGCAAGGCGAGCACATCTTAAGTTTCCACAGAACTTTAAGTTTATTCAAGGATATGTTTTGATGCAAAAATTAGATTTTGCATTTTACTTAATCACTCACTTTAACCGCAGTTTACTTCAAACCCAATTTCACCAAATTTTACTCAGGTTGCAGCCTGGGTCCAGGCGGTAATAATTTTTTCATCTCTCCTTATCGCGGTCCCCATTCACGATTAATATACCGGTATATATCTATGGTAATGAACAGATAATCGGTTCCTAATTATTATCGACAAAGTAACGCCCGAATTTAAGAAAAATAAATTATCATACTCGATCCCAGGCTACTCAGGCTGGGGAAATGCGTAGGTTATGTTTATATACACCCCACGGAAAAAAGGTGGAAATGAGATATAAAAGGTAAAGCATTTCTTCCCCTGTCATTTGCGTTTAACTCGTTATCAAGCTACAACGTTTCAGACTTCAGAATTGAAAGCATTTGCACACAACAAATATAATGAAGCTCAAGTGATAATTTCTGCCTTTGACAGGATAGAAAATATTGTGAGAAATGGAGAAAATGCCTGTAACCACCATTTCTACTTTTCCCACTTTTTTCTTTCTCTCCGAAAGCCTTCTTCTTCAGGATCGTTAAAAGTCGGCATTTTGTAGTGAAGGGTTAATTCGAGCAAACTTAAGATCGTCCGGATTTAAAAGTACCATAATAATACCATAATAACGTAATAACGTTACGAGTGCCCGGATTCAATAACATCAAAATGATGTAATAACGTTACGAGTATCCGGATTTAATAATACGATAATAATGTAAAAACGTTACGACTGTCGGGATTCAAAATTACCATCATGATGTAATAATGTTACGAGTGTCCGGATTTAATAATACGATAACTTATGTAATAACTTACGAGTGTCGGGATTCAAAATTACCATCATGATGTAATAATGTTACGAGTGGCCGGATTTAATAATACGATAATTTATATAATAACTTACGAGTGTCGAGATTCAAAATTACCATCATGATGTAATAACTACGGGTGTCCGGATTTAATGACACCATAATGGTGTAAAAACGTTACAATTGTCCCGATTCAATAATACCATAATGATGTAATAAAGTTAATGGTGTAATAACGTTACTAGTGTCCGAATTTGATAATACCATGATGATGTAATAACATTACGGGTGTCTGGATTAATAATACCATAATGATGTAATAACGTTACGGGTGTCCGGATTTAATGTACCGTAATGATGTAATAACGCCACGAGTGTCCGGATTTAATGTACCGTAATGATGTAATAACGCCACGAGTGTCCGGATTTAATGTACCGTAATGATGTAATAACGCCACGAGTGTCCGGATTTAATGTACCGTAACGATGTAATTACGTTACGAGTGTCAAGATTCAATATTACGATAATGGTGTAATGATGTTACGAGTGTCAAGATTCAATCGCACCATAACTGCGTAATAAGATTACGAGTGTCTTGGTTTAATAATACCATAATGTTGTACTAACGTTACGGGTGTTCGGATTAAATAACATCATCATGATGTAATAACGTTACACGTGTCCGGATTTGATAATACCATGATGCTGTAATAACGTTACGGAATAAATAACACCATAATGGTGTAATAACGTTACGAGTGTCCGGGTTAAATAATACGATAATAATGTAATAACGTTACGAGTGTCCGGATTTAATAACATCATAATGATGTAATAACGTTACACGTGTCCGGCTTTAATAATACCATAATGGTGTAATAACGTTACACGTGTCCGGATTTGATAATACGATAATGATGTATCAACGTTACGAGTGTCTGGAATTTATAATACCATCATGTTGTAATAACGTTACGAGTGCCCGGATTTAATACATACGTACATTTTATTCAGCACTCGACATAAACACGTCTTTTTAGCTATTTAAACAAATACAATAATGAGACATCATTTCAAAGTAAATAAACAAAACTCAAAGATGAAATGACATGAAATAAGGCGGACGGAAAAAGACGAAAATAATATAAACCGTACAGTTAGCACATTGAATATGCGTGTATAACCATAACTAAATTGTTTGAATGAGTATTACAGCATTGTAGAATATAAAGAATTTTTTTTTAGAAAAAAATATCAAACGAAATCTGTTAATTGGGTTCACCAAGTCAGAATACAATCAAGATAATTTTTCTTTAAAGTCATTGCTTCCTTGAAGTACTTGGACAGTTTATACAATTTTCTATTATCAGTTTGTGACATGAGTTGATTAAATTTTTGTAACGAAGGCCATACAATTATAACAATATATTGTTTGCATAGATTGTATATGTAAATTGAACTGGTATTCAGAGTCAATATCTTTTATAGTACATAATTTACAAAGGCAATTATTTCTATCAATACCATTTCTCCGACCAGTTTCAATTTCTAATGGGTGAGAACTTAATCTAATTCGAGTAAGATGAATTCGAAGTTGATCATTATTAATTGCTTGAAGGTATTTCTCGAATTTGAAATCAGTTTTAAAATTGCAATCATGCTTGAGTTTTTGAGTTCTGTTCAAATAGCTAATGCCAATCCTGTATAAATTGATCTCTAATGAGATTTTTCAAACTCTGGAAAGATGGTATATATAAATTCATTTGAATATTATTTGTCAGAAAATCAAAACCTAAATAAGCAATAACTTTCTTCATTTTTGACGCCCCAAAATTACTTTTAATATCCGTAAGTTGACTTAGAAATTCACTATGAGTAATACTTTGGGGATATAGTTTCATTTTCAGAAGAAAATTAATCGACCTCTCTTTTGCTATAATATCTAAGCAGAAAGCGACCAAGTTTGCCATAAAAAGCGTAGTTAAGAGTGTTTGTTTTAATAACACCATGATGATATAAAAACGTACCATCCTCTTTGCAAACGCCTTGTCATTATTTTTTTTTTAGTTTCGATACTCATCGCTCAAGACTGCATTTTTCTCTGTTCATCAAATGAACTTCACATTGTAGAAACAGAATTTCATTCTTTGATTCCGTCTGATTTAACTGTCAGACCAAAGAAATATACATGTAATATTTTATTTCTGTAATGTCCAGTAACGACAAATATACATGTAATATTTTATTTCTGTAATGTCCAGTAACGACATATGTCTACCATAAACTGTCGAAATTCTATACTTAGATGTATGCCCATAACCGTAATACTTTGGTGCGTGCGCAACCGCATGTTTCCGTTTCTTTTCAAATTTGATTCTTTAACGATTGATGTGACTTACATCAGAGTTATGCGAATTACAAAAGGTGCAACAGCGAGTAATTTTGAGACATATACAAAATCTTTGATTACCATTAATCTAATTTTGGTCTGTGCTTTTTCTTTCTTTCGTTTACCCCAGGGCCATGTTTGTATCAGGCGACGTTGACAACATTCTCCTTTTGCCACAATGTTTTCAGTTGTAGTCTGCTGCTGGTTCTCCAACAACTTTTCTACTCTTTCCGCAAGAACATGATGCCATTATATTATGAGCAATGCTCTGTGAAAAGATGGTTTAATGCATCTCTAAAATGTATCGACCAAGGTCAGCCTGCACAGTCGCGCAGGCTGACCTGGTTCGAAATCTTTTGCTATAGGTCAACTTTTTGCATGACAAAGGACCAGTCTACCTTATGATTAAGATAGTTGTGAGACATACTGGACTTTAAGGTTTCATAATTATGTAATGACCTGCTTTGTCTAATGCATTACGGAGATGCATTACGCCTCCATTTTCCAGGGCGTGTCTCCTATGTTTTTTTTTTTTGTTGTTTCTATTTATTACCACAAACTATACCTTGGCTGTTCGTTGCAAACCGACATAAGTGTTTTCCCGTGGATGGACACGTGACCATCGATATATCACTTCGGAAAATTTGCATCTGACTCCATTTTTCGAATTATAGGATGTATATTTGAACAAGTTCATGTTCATGTTAGTATACTGGCGATTTCTTAGGTTTCGTTTGCATGGAAGCGGCTTTCAACTGTATTTCAGTTATATATCTCGCGTTTCTTTGACCAGTACAAGGTTGGGGTTCTGAAGTGCTTTACCCAAAGACACTCCTAAGCGTTACAAGCCTCGTTGGTGAAGATCAAACCCAGAACCTCCGAATTACATATTCCTCCTCCTGAGCTTCTGTATCATGCGTGAGTAGGCGGGGCTAGTGCATTGATCGACATTTGTAGATGGAATCCAGATTATGTTCGTCCTTGAGGTTTTTGTGTGTGTGTGTCTGTTTACGTCTGGCTGTTTTGCGTTTTCATCTTCTATTGGTGTTCAAACGGCGGATTACCGTCAACAAACTGTGTAACCGCCACGAAAAGTAAACCTGCAACGCCGATTCAGGGAATTTTATGGCAATTAAGTCCGCTGTAGATTTTTGTTCTTTTAATTACGTCTTGTCCTTAACGTTTTAAGCTTTGTCCGCATGACATTAGCCTGCAATTGCAATAGTATGCAAACGAGATTGTCCGACACGTGTCCGTCAAGGATCTGTATTGCCGACAGAAAAAGTAATTAGTGATGCTGAAAGTAAGGTCAAGTTTGGGACCTTTGTAGAACTATGTTGTTGTAGCTGTTGTAGTTGTTTGATAAGCTGGTTGGCTTGTTGCTTTGTTTGTTGTTTGGTTGGTTTTTCGGTTGGTCTATTAAGTGGTTGGGTGGATATTAAACTGGCTAGAATTTTTAGAACGCACTGAGAATGCTTTTTGGTGTAATTGCAACGGTGATATAACAGGGTATAATTTAGTATATTTATGTTCTTATGCAAGGTTTTAGCCTGCTATTGTGACCGGTTGAAGTGCACACCATACAACCGTCAACAAGATATATTTCCGAGATGAAAAGTAATCCTGTAAGAACAATCTTTAAGTCCAATTTGCGACTTTTTTTCGTTGTCACTGGTTTTTTATGCCAACGTGATTAGTATTATAGTTCTTTCAACGGTTTCCCAAACGACAAAGTTTGTTAGACAAAAAAGTTGAAAGCAACACTGCAGATGACAAATTTGGTACAAATGGATTAAAGTTCTCTTGAAGTCTTAGTTTCATTGTTGGAAATGTAGAAAATGCTGGTTACCAACATTTTCTCCTTTTCCAAAAATATTTTCAGATGACTTCTTCATCGGGGTCTTTAAAACCAGGATTGTCTGGTAAAGGGTTCAGCAAGACTCTAGCCTGCTTTTATAACAGTCTGCTACCGGAAGTTCGACCATTTTCCGTCAACAAAGTGTATTTTTGCTTTGAAAAGTGGACTTGTAACACCAGTTTGTGGAATTTGATATTTTTAGCTCTGATTTGTTATCGGGGTGAAGCGTTTTCTACATGTACATGTATTGATATCTGTCTGCTTTGTCTTAGTTACACCGTGATTTTTGTCTAAACAATTAACTCTTTACCGGACGACGCAATTTTAGACTGGCCCAAATTCAAAGCATTTGTAGACGACAAACTACATGTGCTCAAATGATAGGATTTGATTCTGAAAGGTTAGAAAAACATTGTGGAAAAAGGAGAAAATGCTGGCTACCAGCATTTTCTCCTTTTTCCCACAATGTTTTCAAAAGTCTAATTTCCCAGAGGCGTTAAAACTCGTCATTGTGCCGTAAGGAGTTAAAACAAGAAATATCTTTAACTAAGATAGACCGCGTAAGACATAAATACTGGAATATGAATACTGAAACTCTTCTCTAGTTTAATATGAAGTAAAACAATGGAAGGTAACCTCACGAGCAATTGTCTCTTTTTCCTCACTATTTTTCATTTTGTCAAAAAAAATAATACTAGATTACTGGGAAACGCTCATGAAAATACAGAATTTCCAAATACAAGTAGCACAAGAAAAGAGTCATTCTCTACTACATGAGTCTACTGTGGTATGAATCAAGGACCCGGGGTATCGATCAGCGGTAGCAACGCTTGTTAATAGTGGTTTCATAAATACGCGAGCAAATATGGCAGCACGGGCCCGCCGAATAAACATATGTACATTTTTCACCAATCGCAACCATCTATTCATTCTATATCAGTACCAAGAAATAGGTCTAAAGCGAGCGCATTCAGATACGCCGAAAAAAGACTAAACGGCGGAGGGTAGAGGTATCATTTCATCCAATTTCTGTTCTTAAACTGCTGTTGTTGGTTTTGTTGTTGTTGTTGTGGTTTTTTGTTGATGTTTAGGATTTCAACTGGTCTGTCAGCCGGTGACATTTACCTTTGTCAGCCCAATCCTAAATTTCTATGACGAATCCCATGATCAGTCATTCGATTGTCTTTGAGATCCAATCAGCCAACGAAAAGTCTAATCCCTGAATTCAGAAGTAGGGACATTTCGAATACGCAACGAAACTGACAGCAATGGCAAAATATTTTTCAGCACTTAACCCTTATCTTGCTATATAACTGAAATGAAACATTCAAGCCGACAGTAAAAACCTAAATTATGCTATTTCACAGTTTTTTTTTTTTTTTTTTTCAGGGAAGAAATCTCCTTATCGGACAGTGTAGATCTAAGATCAGACTGCACGTTCTGTGCAGTCTGATCTTAGATCTACACTGTCCGCAAAAGGCCCTTGGGTCGCGCTCAGCAGCCTAAGGATAAAATGCAGCCAATCCAACAAGAACTTCCCCCCACAGCTGAATAAAGGCTCAACAAACTCTACACTAAACAGTCCTGTCTTTTAACAAACCCTTTAGAAATGGACTTATAAAAACATTGCAGGAAAAGAAGAAAGTGCTGGTAACCAGTATTTCCTTCTTTTCCGACAATGCTTATCTATCTTTTTGAAGGCAAGTACAATCAATTGGGCAACGTTTGATTTGTCAGCTGCAATTGCTTTCTATTTGGACAAATCAAAAACATTTTTGTCAGTGTCGATACGTAGTTGTTCTTTCCCAAAGTTCCATTTCACACAATGGTTTTACAGAAATGGTCAACATATACATTGTATTTATCAAAAATTGTATTATTTGAACGAATCGATATCAGTGATTTTTATGTATTTCAATATTGAAGAGCTGGTCGATTTCACATAGATAGGCAACAAATCGATCAAATGGATTGATAAATCAGGGCACTAATACATTTTAAAACCAGATGGTTTAGCCAATCACAGTTTCTTTCACAGTTAGAAAATCTTACACGAATAAGACTGAGAACGTTCTTAAGAATCGTTGGTGAATACGAACCCTGGACTTTGTGCACCGGGTAGAATAAGTCTCAGACACAAATGAACCAAGAAACAGACTTTTCAAAAGATCTGATAACAACGTGTGTTACAATACAATACCTTAGATTTAGAAATGAAAGCATGGTGCAATCTTCGCCACAAAAATTCATTAACAAGCGTCCAAAAATTAGTTGAGCATACTTTAATCGATGAACCCCTAGGCTGCTCAGCGCGACTCACTAGCCTTTTGCGGACAGTGTAGATCAAGGTCAGACTGCACGTTTGTGCAGTCTGACCTTGATCTACACTGTCCGAGGAGATATTTTCTCCAAAAAGTAAATTTGTAAGAGCATTATTTGGATTTTTTTCCCATCGGATCGAAAGGCTCATGTGGCTTGTTTTAGCAGGATAAGGTTTGATCAGTGGCATTCTTGGAAAACGGGACTTAATGCCTTTTTTACAATGTGTTATACCGAGCAAGCCATTTCGTTATATGGCGTGCAACACACGAAAAGCGGCCTTCCGACAAATGCGTAAAAGTGTGTCATCCCAGACACACAAGTGTGCAGTCTGTGATTAATCCGAGACGACACTTCCCATTTTTGTGCGATTTTCTATTTCACGAAAGTCTACTGTACGAAAAAATCTTGTGTAGTCGTAAAGTGCTCTCCCGGATTAGCCTGCGCGGACTACGCAGGCTAATCCGGGACAACACTTTACGCAATTGTCCGAAGGCCCCTTTTCGTGTGTTGCACACCATATGGATCCACTGTCTTAAATGTTGGTATTTGAAAGTTATGTGGTCTTGGGGAAAATATTTCCTCACAGGACAGTGTAGATTCAAGATCAGACTACACGTTCTGTGCAGTCTGATCTTGATCTACACTGTCTGCAAAAGGACCAGTCACACTTAGCAATATGAGGGTTAAATTCCGCTGAATCGCGAGATTCTTTGACATACAGAACAATTATAAATAAAAAAATATTTCCATTCAAGTCAGCCTGCGAGTCCTAATCCAAAGCATGTACAGACGACAAATTGCATGTGACTCATATGGTAGAATTCGTTCCTGAAAGAATACAAAATATTGTGAGAGAAGCAGAAACTGCTGGCAAACAGCACTTTCTCCTTTTCGAACAATGTTTTCAAACGCTTTCTTTCCTCGGACTCTTTAGATGAAGGATTTCAAAGAAGAATATACATTAAAAGTACTGAGATGGCTCTCATATTTTTATCAATTTCTTGATAACAATGCATGTGTAATTCCGATTGCTCAATTAAACAAACAAAATTGTTGCTTAACCATTTTGAAAATGACTGTTTAATCCGATTTATTCATAAGTTTCGAAATGTAATAGAAAATTTTACGGTAAATGTAATCGTTTGGCTTGCAGGACCATTTCCAAGGGAAGCAATTGAACAAAATAAATTATGCAAATTTCCGGAACGATCACGTGACTGTCTGGGAATGTTCGGGATGATTTTTTGCCAATCGTTGTTTGGTCTATCAATGTTGGCTGTGAAATTTCATCGTTTTCATTATGCGCCGTCACGTTGTATGTCAGTATATCAAAACAACCTGCTAGCAAGTGCATGCGAAAATGTGCATGCAAATCTATCAGCGCACTTTATACATTCTTCGGACAGCAAGTTCAATTTGATTATTATGCATTTCGCCAGACAGGTGCCGAAAATGCAGTTAGCACAAAAATTTCGGTGGCGACAACATTTGCATATGATAATGATGATGACGAGCTTTATAAATATTAACTGTAAGTCTCTACCAGACGACAACATTATAGGCTTGTCCAAATTTGAAGCGTTTGCAGACGACAAATCAGTTGCGGTGAAAATAATGGAATTTATCCTTTACAAGGTAGAAAACATTTTGGGGAAAAGGAGAGAATGCTGGTTTATCGTAATTTGCTCCTTTTCCCACCGTGTTTCCAAAAGTCGATTCCTGAGGGTCATTTAAAGATGGGTTATTTGGTCAGGGGTTAAAGGATCAACTATAAAAATTTCCTGCCAGTTGTAAAAATTCAAAACTGTTTTATTTCGCCGAATCCTCCGTATCGGCCAGTGTATATCCCAGACCAGACTGCGTGTTCTGTGTATTCCGATCTTGATCTTCATCATCCACAAAAGCAATTCGTTTCGCGAATTGCAGCTGAAGAGTAAAGTTCGAGGAACAGTAAGTCTGTGGCGTAGAATACAGTAACATCTCGTCTATCTTCACAGAACGGCCAGTGTAATCTTTAATCTACACTGTCCACTTTGCCTGGACATTTCCGACAAAATAACTATGAAATTCCACCTACTTTGGTCTTATTTTTAGACTAAAAACGTCTGTTGAGTCTATTCTTGGCGCTCTCGGGGCTAAAATCTGATAATTCGAATCAAAGATTGAATTTGCAGTATGGCTGCCATTGAGATATGTTTTGGACGATATAATATAACGACAGTTATGTTTGTCAGTGCGTGCTGCTGCTGCTACTACTACTGATGGTGCACTGTTTTCCGATGAAATATTATTTTGTGTGTTTGATATTGGCCCTAGTACACCAGATGAACATGTACATTTGTCATCGTGACGCCTACCGGAGTTTGGGGCGTTTTCGTTTTTAGTTTATGTATTGATAACTTGATTGATTCATAATCACTTTACGCCAACTTCAATCCTTCAACCCTTTGCCAAACAATCCTGTGTTTTAGGCTTTTGAAAACATCGTGGGAAAAGAAGAAAATGCTGGTGACCAGCATTTTCTTCTTTTCCCACGATTTTTTGCAAAAACCTACCCAAACAATTCTGTGTTTGAAGGAACCTGGGAATCAGGTTTTTGAAACCATTGTGGTGATAGGAGAATGTGCTTGTGACTAATATTTCCTCCTTTTCCCACTTCATAGGCAGATTCCATCATTATGGTCATATTTGATTTGTCATCTGACGATGCTTTCAGTATGAACAAGAGGAAATGTTTGTTTACTTGTCCCATCCAAGAAATTTAATGCTGGCGACTTTGAAAATCAGCCTCGTAAAATCTGAATAATGAAAATTAAGTTTTTACGGATTTAAACTGTAATTGATAAATAACAAATAGAGAAACCGTTCGTTACGTAATTATAGCATTGGGCTGTAAATCATGAATTTGACTGAAAGGTACCGTGGTGGCCAATAGTGAACAAGACGGGTGTTCGGTGGGACCAAGTTTTATTCGCTGGTTGAAAAATTGATTTTAAAATCGGATAAAAAGTAAACAAAAGATAGAGCGACTTGGCAACTTTTTTGCTAGTTTTAAAATTAATTTTTCTGCCAGTGACTTACACTTGAACAGACCGTACGATAACAGAATATCATCTTCACAATAATTGTCATAATTCTATGTTCATTTTAAAATTCCGCATCGTTTATTTTTGGTCGCCACCGAGCCTTTGATCTCAGCGTCATGCACGGGAGGGTAGTGTGAACGTAACGACATTCTGTTCAAAACAAAAATAAGTTGCAAGGCCTAAGAAAAAACGCGTTATCTTTGACCGTTTAACTGAATATGGAATTTCTTTTAAAAAAAAAACATATGAGATCGATATTATGTTCATTTTTTCAAACCTAACTTCGAGATTTCATTTTTTGCTTAGCTACAAGTGAAAATTAGGAGCTCACTAAGTTCGTTTTCTCAAGTTGAATTAACGCCATTCAAATATTTTTATCACATAAAAACACCTTCGGCAGTGTATTAATCCCATGACTTATTTTTGATAATACACTAGTGTATCATCGCTTTTTGGGTACCGGTTCTGGTTGTTTTTCAGTCATGAGCGTGTGCAGCCGGAGAAACCAACCACAGCACGTGCCGGAATTTGTACTCCTTCGCCGTTTTGCGGGAAAACGACGTCATTGTTGCTGTGACGTATAAGCGTAGAAAGATTGTGACTTTCATGCTTGATAAAAACAAGAGATGTAGCGAAAGTTATTTAGAATCAACGAAATTGCGGAAATAGTTCGACGTACTCCCTTTAGAAACTGTTTTATTCTACTTTCGGTGTAAATGTAAACGAGCTATCTTCTTGTGTATGTACACATATCAAACCGAACTACAACTGTATACAAGGACCCGTGAATGCTATACAGGCTAAAGGCAATGATGCTGGGTGCTTATTTGGCTGCCGTTTTATGTGATAAATAGAATCTTAAATTCGTGTTTATGTATTATCATTTTCTATCAAACTCGCAGGCTGAAATGTATTTGACGCTCGCCAGGTGTCGCGTCATTCAATTTTAGTCAACTCGTTTGGTAAAAATGATAATAAATAAACATTAACGTAAGATCCTCTGTTTAGGACATTTTTCGTTCAATAGTTTTAATGAAACAGTGCTATCAAAAATCCGGTTTTTTTTTTGTTCCTTGTCATAACTTGCACTTTCCTTTAACTGTAACTTTGTTGGGAAAAGAAATGAATCTTTTCGAAAACGCTTGCACCGTTTTGAAAATATCTTTGCCTTTTGATAGCAGAAGCGATCTTTTTCTCGTTTTGATCTTTTTAGAGCGGCTGAATCTAAAAGAGTTAGTCGATGTTTTAAACCGTGTACCAGAAAATCTCCTGTTTACCTACCTTGAGGAAGTAGGCTCAGCTTGAAAACATTGTGAGAAAAGGAGAAAATGTAGGGATCCAGCATTTTCTCCTTTTCCCACAATATTTTTCAAATCTTTCTACGACATATCCGCAATCATTTTAGGCACACCTACATGTAATTTGTCGTTCTAAAAAATCCCTTCAAGTAGGGAAAGTAAACTTTTGTCATCAGCTTCAGAGTATAAAGAAAGAAACCACGGAATCTGTCCGTAATCGCATTCACCATCAGTAAATAGTTCTATTATTATTATTTTTATTATTATGACAATTTGTCACCATCATCATCATCATAATCGTTGTCGTCGTTGTTGTTGTTATTTATTTATTTATTTATTTATTTATTTATTTTCATTTCAAATTATTATCGTTATCATTTTTCAGGATTTTTATTTTTTAAAGACAACAATATGTTAAACAATTGTTTCTACTTAGATGAAAGCAAGGGGAGAGGGAAAAAAATTAAAAAAGTATAATATAAGCAAAATCTGCTTATACGAGAAAACTCGGCCAATATGACTCAACTTATACCAAATCCACAATGGATGACAAATCTACAATGGCCGTTGATCAATAAAATTGTCATAAATCAAGTAATTTTAAACTGGCCGAGTTACCGGTCTGCGGTATAAGCCCTCGGCCTTCGGCCTCGAAGCTCAACCCGCAGACCCGCAGACCCGCAAACCTCAGACCTGTTACTCGGCCAATACGAAATTACTTGATTGATAACATTTTATAATAGATTTTAAGAACGTTTCAGCCACTGGTTTGGCACAAAGACCAGTGTCCGTATTCACCAACCATTTTTAAGAACATTCTTTGTCTTATTTCCCAGAACTTTCTGATGTTGAGAGTAACACAACTTTGATTGGCTAAACCATTTGGTTTTAGCCAATCAGAAGTTGTGTTAATTTCAAATTTAGAAAATCTTCGAGAACAAGACTAAGACCGTTCTTAAGAATGGTTGGTGAATACGGGCCCTGATCTATCTTTCTATTCACCGAACTTATATTATCATTTATCACAAATGTGAACAAAATAATTTGAAGCTTTATCAAACATTTGAGTATTTCAACGAACCTGAGGGAAAAGGCGTTTGAAAACATTATGGTAAAAGGGAGGAAATACTGGTAAACGACATTCTCTTTATTCTCTTCTTTTCTCACATTGTCTTCTACCAGTTTAGAGACTGATATCATTTTTCAATCTGCATCTAATTTGTCATCTAACTATTTCATATTTTGTCAAGTCTAAAATTCTGTCGTTTGGTAAAGAGTTTAACGTTTATCAGGTAGGCGGACCAGGTAGATTCAGATCAGATTGAACGTGTATGCAGATTGATCCTATTCTACACTTTAGGCCAGTTCATCCATGGCAGGAGAGGTGTACAATTCAGAATCATTGGTCTATTCACCAGCCATTCAAACATGTTCGAATGCAGCTTCAGCTTCACCCTTAAAGCGCCTTTCACTACTATAGTTGCCTTTACGGACAGTGTAGATCAAGATCAGGCTGCACAAAACGTGCAGCCTGATCTTTGATCTACATTGTCCGCTTTGTTGAAACACTGTAGACAAAAGCAGCCATGAAATTGCAATTATTTTTGGTCATATTTCAAGGATAAAAAATTCTGCACTGTAACGGTTCAATTCTTTTCTCACAAACTACCCTTGATTAAGTTAATACAGCCCTTACGATTTGTTCATATCCTACAAACGTTTAAGACAAGCATATAGTGTCGTGTTTGGTAAACGCTCTGTGCCTTGTTTAGTAAACGCTCTGTGCCGTGTTTGGTAAACGCTCTGTGCCGTGTTTGGTAAGCGCTCTGTGCCGTGTTTGGTAAGCGCTCTGTGCCCTGTTTGGTAAACGCTCTGTGCCCTGTTTGGTACACGCTCTGTAATCATACACCTCATATCGAAAAAAAAAAGCCGACCAAGATTTTTCATAGAAATAAACTATCAAAATTGATGACTGTGACAAATCGGAAACATTAATCACCATTAGCTTCAAAACATAATTATTACATGCAAGTTTCTTTGATTTTTTTTTTTTAAGTCATTGATATACACAACTGTCAAAGAAGCGAACGGGCTTCATGTAAATTTCAATCCACGTGTAGTTTGTAGTTTTTACCTGTAGTTTGTTTGTTCTTTTGCATTGTAATTCAACATCGTTTGAACAGCTGCGGTCATATCACTGCTGTCAGTGCACCTACGCATGTGTTTTATAACTTTCTCACACACTCATCGAGTGTTAAGCTCGCCAAAAATGCTGTTAAGCTCGCCAAAAATGCTGTTAAGCTCGCCAAAAATGCTGTTTAGCTCGCCAAAGGCGATTTTTTTTTTCTTGACTCGTTCGATAAAATTTTATCTCAAATTCCAACTCATGTCAGACTCTATATGTATCAGAGATGTATTAACCCTTAGGCTGCTTATCGCGACTCACTGACCTTTTGCGGACAGTGTAGATCAAGATCAGACTGCGCAGAACGTGCAGTCTGACCTTTGATCTACACTGTCCGATACGGTAGTTTCTTTCCGGTGAAATCAACTTTGAAACCGCAATGTTTGGGCATTTAGTATTGAGTAGAAATTTGCGTTTCATTTAGTCAGCAGCTCAAGTGTTAAGAATCATTCCTCATTCCACAAAGTTCATTCCTTCGTCACCCTTAACCCTTATCTTTCTAAGTAAGAGAAACGGAACTTTAAAGCCGAAAGTAAAAGCAAGATTTTGCTATTTCAAAGGTATGGAGGGGAGTATCTCCTTATGGGACAGTGCAGATCCAAGGTCAGACTGCACGTACTGTTTTGTCTGATCTTGCGCTACACTGTCCGCAAAAGGTCCTTGAGTGGCCCTTAGTAGCGTCAAGATCGTTTTCACTTTGTTTATCAAAGAATACTGTCCTAGGTTTGAACAGATTATTGAACATAGAACCCGTGACTAAAAATCGGCAACTGATAAACTATTTCACTTGCCACCGTATTTAAGCGGGAAATAGCTTTAAGCACAAAACAAACGCATTGTCATCCGATCTTATAGGCGTTGTAATACACGTTTGCCTTTTGTGATCGTTAAATTTGTTCAATTTCTACCATGTTTTCTCTTTCAAACAACGCTTGTAGTGTAACAGAAAAAAAATAGGTGCTTTGCTTTCTTTGGATTTTCTGCAGCCCCAAGACCATACTACCTCATGATTTAGTCGATTGTTAGACATAATGCATTTTATGCATCTACTAGCATATGGGGACTTGCTTGGTATAATGCGTCGCGGAGAACTATTAAGCCCCCTTTTGCCAGAGCATATAATTGAAAAAAAATATTTTCGAAGAGTTAAAAAAGCCACTTGTCAACCATACATTTAACCCATAAAGCGTCGAAAAAAAATGCCAGTGTACAGTTTTATATAATCTAAAATCAACACCCTAATAAAAACAGTGTCAATATTGGTATTGTCAAAGTTTTCTCAACAAAACGAACAGAGTAGATTAAAGATCAGACTGGACGTTTTGTGCACTCTGATCTTGATCTTCACTGGCCACAAATGTAGCAGCAGAAGTGAAAGAGGTTGTACGTGTTAAAACTAGATTTTATTTCCCAAAATCATATAAGGTATGTAGAGTTCCTTCCCTTCTAAAAATTGCTAATCGAAACTGTCTCAAGGGAGATAATTCAAATACAAAGCTACCTTAGCAAAATTCCAGTTACTGTTCTTAGATAATGTTTAACTTAAGGTAAAGGCGAACAACTTAGGTCGAGATAAGATTGTGCGTTCTGTACAGACAAAATTTAGATGTATCTTGTCCAATACATTTGGCGGAAAGTGCATTTGAGTTGCGATTCATGTGAATTAAATGCATGACTCTTTACTACACAATCGCGAGTTTTGACGACTCTCTAAAAGACATAGTATATGTAACCACCATTTACTCCTTTTCCCACAATGTTTTCGACCCATTTAGAAGCCAATATTATCATTAAACCGCATTTAATTTGTCATCTGCAGTATTTCTTTCTTTCTTTTTTTCAACTGGGCCAAGTCAAAAGTTGTGTCGTTTGTAAAAGATTTAAACCCAAGAAAGTCAATTGAACACTTGAGCTTAAAAAAAATAAACCAAACGAAAAAAAAATAATAATTTCAGTTCCATTTTTTCGCCGTGGCTAACAGTATAGATCATAGAGCAGGCTACACTTTCTGTGCTGTCTGGTTTTGATCTACACTTTCTGTAAATCCAACCTAGGCGTTGGCCGAGGACTTGAGAACAGGTGGTCAGTAGTTCGAATCTCCAGCTCGGCCAATTTATTTCCGAGGATTGACGATAGTCACTGCGACAGGATTCATTCCTCTCTCACAGCTGATCATTGCTACGACGATGGTTATGTGGGAAAGTAGCCAGTGGCTTGAAAGAATATTGTGTGAGGTATTGGTAAACACAAACTCCAGGAAAGAATGGATAGGTGCACTGGCCGCAGCGATATAATATTGAAAACGGCGTTAAACACTATACAATCAATCAAGCAACCTAGTTGTTAACCCTTAGGCTGCTTATCGCGACTCGCTGACCTTTTGCGGACAGCATAGATCAAGATCAGACTGCACAGAACGTGCAGTCTGATCTTTGATCTACACTGTCCGATAAGGAGATATCTTCCCTCCAAAAATCCCTTTGAAACAGGAAAGTTTTGGGCTTATACTATCGGCTTGAAAGTTTTATTTCTTTCATTCAGCAGGATAAGGGTTAATATACAACGGTTGTTGTTTTTTGTTACTGTTGCGCCTGTTTCTGTCGTAATGGTTGCTGTCATCCTCGTCTTGGTCGTTTCGTTTCTGAACCCTTTACCTCATAATTCCTGGTTTTAAAGACCCAAGGGAAGAAACCTGTTGACAATATTGTGGGAAAAGTAGAAAGTGCTGGTGACCAGCATTTTCTCCTTTTCCCACAATGTTTTTAGCTCTTTCAAATACAAATTCCATTGTTTGAGCAGCATTCAACTTGTCTGCGACTGTTACCACGTAATTCCTGACTTTCACGAACCCTAGGGGAGATGCTTTTTAAAAGCATTCTTGAAATGGGCGAAAATGCTGGTTACTAGCAGTTCCTCCTTTTACCATAATTTACCATGAATTTTACCTTTTCAGAACAAAGTCCGTCATCTGAGACATTCAATTTGCCGTCCGCAAATGCTTTCAAATTTGGACAAGTAGAATATTTTATCGGTTGGTAAAGAGTTAGGCGATCCATTTCGTGTGATTGATAGCCTTGGTCCGGGGCTCGTCAAGGATGAACCAAATTCGAAGACTAGAAATGAGCCATGCTTTGGCAGAAAGGGGCTTAATGCATCTCCGCGCGGCATTATTACCAAGCAAGTCATTACATAATTATGGATCCATAAAAGCCACTTGTTTTAATAATCGACTTAATCATGAGGTAAACTGTTCCTTGAACATAAAGAAAAAGAAAGAAAATAAACCAGTAGCGAAAAGTTCCGACCCAGGTTAGCCTGCAAGGACTGCGCAGGCTGACCGGGGTCGATACTTTTCGCCGATGCATTAACTCTTTCACTACTAATGACGACTTGACTACCTTTTGCGGACAGCGTAGATCAAGATCAGACTGCACAGAACGTGCAGTCTGATCTTGATATATGCTGTCCGCTACTCTATTTTTAAACTATGAGGAATGTCGTTTTAAATGGCAGTGGAAATCTATTTTTAGAGCTCGGAAAAAAACATGTAATTTCTGGAGTTAGTAGTGAAAGAGTTAAGCCCTCTTTTCACAGAACTTGGCTCAAATGTCTGTAGATGGACTAAGTTTCGCCCAAATGTCGCTTGCTGGGCGCGGTATCTCACTCGCACAGGGAATAACCCTTTACAACACAATCCTGAGTTTTAACAACCCTTTTGAGGAAGCCCATTTAAAACATTGCTGGAAAAGAAGAAATGCTCATAACCCGCATTTTCTTTCTTTTCCAACAATGTTTTCTACCCGTTACCCGTTCACAGACCAAGCCCATCATGTGAATCATTTTTAATTTGTCGTCTGCAAATGCTTTGAATTTGGAACAGTCTATAATTTGTCTTGTTGTTAAAGATTTCAAATTCAGGGTCGGTGGTTCGATCCTCATTTCGGAAAAATCGTCTCCAGTGATTGATATTAGGATTTGCTTGTTTATTTGTCCGTTTGTTTGTTCGTTTATATTTATGATGTTTAATGCCGTTTTCAACATTATGTCAGTTAAATATCGCGGCAGCCAATGCACCTATGCATGCTTCACTGGAGTTTGTATAACCAGTACTGGGCACAATATTCTCCCCATGACGCTGGCTGCTTTTCCTTAAAACCATCGTGGAACAATGAGAAATGTTGAATGAAGAATGAATCCTGTCGCAATGACTATCATCATTCCTCGGAAAGAAATTGGCCGAGCTTGGGATTCGAACCATCGACCCTCTGGATTCAAGTATTGTAGCCTACCGACTGAGGTACCGGGGCTCGACGATTGCTGATAGAAAAAGGTTATACGAGATATAATGGTTGAAACTACTCCATGAAAGCACGATTAGATGCGCTAGAGGCGGTGTGGACTAAAATACCAAACAATCTGAAGAAAAATGTAGCTTTGCTGAATTCCTAAACATGATGATGGCTAAGTCTGCAGCGCTACAGGATTTGAGAACAGGGGGTTGCCGCCGATTTTTTGAAAACACTCTAGTGACCATCATTTTCTCCTTTTCCCACAATGTTATCTACTCTTTAAGAGACAAACCCCATAGTTTGAATTGCTGCTACTTTGTCGTCTGCAAGTGCTTTCAGTACGGAAAATTAAACAAGGAATATCTTTAAAAAAGATCGACGGCGTAAATTTGCCAGTAAATAGGCAGGGGCCCTAAAAATAAACGTGTCTACATTTTTTACCAATCACGAATTTCTATTCATTCATTTGCTATCAGTACCATAAAGTAGGTCAAAATCCAGCACATTCAGCGACACAAAAAATACCATCTGGCAAAAAGTAAGACTTAAGCAAACCGGGAAAATATCAATAACGGGCTTGCAAAGCGATCATATATTTTTCAATCTAGATAACGAGGTTTTCAATCCACTGATCACTGATTCGTCAAGATCTGTTTTGGTCGATTGCAGGGGTCAACACTGAAGGTATCTGTCTGAAAAAAAAAAACAACAACAAAGGAATTAAATTAAAAAGGGAAAAGTGTGAAAGTGAGAAGTAACTCGGCAACACTAGTCAATCTGAAAAGTTGTCGACAACCCTCGGCAATTTCCGCTCATGGTCGACATTACCACCTTATCTTGGAATATTCTGTGCAATCCGTTAAAGGGAGAAAAAAATGATTCGTCGCTGAATAAATCGATCAGCTGAGATGATATTCAAATGAGTGCGATGATGTCATATTTGATCTCATAAAAATAGACGGAGTAACTGATTTAAAAGCGACCAAACCGTTATTTCAATACCAAACTGGCTTTGGTTTGTATTGGAGTTAAACGCCATTTTAACAGCTTAGGTCATATCATGGCGGTCAGTGACGCACCCATGTGTTTCCTGGCTTTCTCACACCAGTACTGACACAACTTTCTTTCCAAAGCCACTGACTACTTTTCTCACATGCATCAGGGGTGAGAGGCGAACAATCGCCGGAAAGAAAGTTTGCCTCAACCAGGTATCGAACTCGCAACCACCAGGTCACGAGTCAGATACGCTAAGCACTGAACTACCCGGGCGGGCACCAAATTGGCACCTTTTTAACCCTTAGGCTGCTAAGCGCGACTTATTGACCTTTTCAAGAAAGCGTAAATCAAGATCAGACTGCACATAACGTGCCCTTCTAAGGCCGACATTTTTTTTCTATTTGGCCCAAACGTAGATTTGGGAGATTAAGCTGTCTTTGCGGCCTGTGCATATCAAGATCAGACGGCACAAAACGCGCAGTCTGATCTTTGTTCTACATTGTCCAACTTTGCTGAAACATTCTTGACAAAGAAAAATGTTTGAAATTCACTACTATTTAAGTCTTATCTCTAAATTCAAAATGTCTGAGAATAGAGCAAAAAATAAAGTAATAAAAAAAGCAATGTACGAGCAGGTGACGTATACATAATGTAACATTGTTTGAAGTTCTTACGACCTGACATTCATTGGCTAGTCTCAGATTAGAAAAATTTTAATCAGCGCCATAGAAGAAAAGAAGAGCGTTTGCGGAAGACAGAGATCAAAATTAAAATGTACAGAACGTGCAGTCTGAGCTTGGGTCCACGTCACCCACTAGTTTAGTTGATTGATTGTATGGTGTTTAACACCGTTTCCATCATTATTTCGGTTATATCGCGGCGGCCAGTGCACTTATCCATGCTTTCCTGGAGTTTCTTTTACCAGTACCCCACACAATACTCTTTCCAAGCCACTGGTAACCAGCATTTTCTCCTTTTCCCACAAGGTTTTCAACACTTTCACTGGCAGTTACCAGTATTTCAGCTAAATTGAATATGTCATTTGGAAATGTTTTCACTTTAGGCCAGTCTAAAATTTTGTTATTTCGTAAAGAATTATTCGTTGTCTGCAAATGCTCTCAATTTTAACCAGTCTACTATTTCGTCGTTTGTTAAAGCGTTAACAAGTTTTATACTCCTATATACCTCCTACGATTAACCCTTTACAACACTATCCCGATTTTAAACGACTCTACAGAAGAAGGCTTCTGAAAACATGGTGGGAAAAAGAGAAAATGCTGGTAACCAGCATTTTCTCCTTTTCCCACCATGTTTTCTACCCTTATTAAAGAGGAATATCATCCTTTTATTAAATTTGTCGTCTGCAAAAGTTATCAGTTTGGTCCAGTCCAAAAAGTTTTGTCGTTTGTTACTGGGTCAAGTTTTACCTTTCTTCATTTTTAATCACTTTGAATAATATTGTCCACCAAACTTTCGTCCGTAACCCCGGTAGCCATATCCCCTGCCCTACCCATACCGAATAATTTGAGAGTAGCCGCCGAACGTCGGCCCATATCCCCCATAAAATCGTCTCCGAATCCCAAACCCAAGTCCTAAACCCCCACCAGTAATTCCACCATATCCTAGGGCACCGAACCGCCCACCCATGAGACCTGCTCCATAGCCACCGAGAGCAAGCCCTTCTCCACCATGGAAAGGGGCCTCCACATAGCCATCGTAGAGGTCCCGGCTGGAAAAATGTGGTGAACACGTGGCGAAGGCGATGACCGAGGCTAGTATGACTGCGGCAATCTTCATGATTGTGGAATGTAGAGGTGTAAGATTTTGGTATTTTTCTTTCAAGCAAATGGTCTTTTTCCCTTCACCATATAGTCCCGTGACCCCGAACAAGAAAACTTTTAAAAATATTACGAGAAATGATGGTAACCATCGTTTTCTCCATTTTCTAAAATTTTTTCTACCTTACCAGAGGCTTTCAGCTCATGTGTAGCAATTTCAAAATTGTCCTCTGCAAATGCTTTCAGGTTAGAGATGTGCAAAACTTGTTGTTTGGGAAAGTGTTTACTGTTTACCTGATGACAAACGTTTAGACTGTTCCACAGCAAAGGTATTTTATTGCGACAAAGTCAAATGTGGTTAGAATAATTTTTTTAAGGGTAGACCACCATGTGTGTGTGTGGTGGGGGGGTTTAGGGAGCAAGAGAGAAAAAATAATGTTTGTCACCGACATTTTCTCCTTTTCCCACAATGTTTCCCAGAGCATGCTTCTTACGGGTTGTCAAAACACCGGGATTGCTTGGTGAAGAGTTAAACGCCTGTGTGGCTAATAGCGCATGAAAGCATCGCAATAAATAAATAAATTCACACTTCTATAGAGCGCTCAATGAATGGAAGTCACATTTAGTCTTCGTTAAATCTATATCTCAGACGATTACGCTTGAAATTGCCTTAAGACAGAAATATGCATAAAAAAGACAGTGTGGATCAAGATCAGACGATACACTATGTGCAGTTTGAACTTGATCTACACTGTTGCAACGTTAAAATCAGCTCTCCGTGAAAATCAGTTTTTGAGAAGAACTGATTTTAACGGAGGACATACAAACGTTAGTGTCAGTTTTTGCAATCAAGTAAGTTTCGTTAAAATCACTTTTCACTTTTTCGATAATTTCCAACAACGAATAGCTTTCTAGTTATCTGCCCTTGATTTTTTTTTTTACAAATTTTAAGGATCTCAATTCTTAGTTGGCTGCCATGAAAATGAACTTATTTAATGCAATGAAACTTATTCTATTAGCTATATCTAGATTTGAAATCACAGATGATATACCACCCTTTTTGTTTGGCACATTATAGTATCTGTGCTCCAGTGACATTCTGGGTAATTTGAACTATTCAGTTCGAGCTCATTCCCTGCAACTAATTCACTCCAACCACATAACGATAAAATGATTTTTTTTTTTTTCTCCTTAGTGCAGAACTTGAATGGTGGTTTGTTTGTAAAGTGTTTAACCAGATTTTTTTTAACAATATTTCAATTATATCACGGCAGCCAGTGCATCTATCCACGTTTTTCGAGATTTTTTTTCCAGTGCTTTATACAATATTCTTTCCAAGCCATTGGCTGCTTCTTCGCATAGCCATCATCAAAACAATGATCAGCATTGTGACGGAAATGAATCCTGTTCCAATGACTATCACCAGTCCTTCGAAAAAAATGGCTGATCTGGTGATTCAAACCAGCGATCCCGTAATACCAAGCTCTATACATTACTGACTGAGCTAACAGCCAGGCAGAATTAAAATATCGTTGTATAGAAAGCACCTTTGTTCTGAGTAACAGTAAAAATATCACAAATTTCGTAACAAACTCCTGTTCGGGTCAGAATTACTCCCACCCACTTTGAACGCGCGCACAACATACAAACTTTTACCAGTTGATTCAATACTGCATGATATTACGGCCAACGTGTATAAAATTCAGTGTACAAAGTTTAAATAAAATCGGTAGCGGCCATGAAAAAAAAAAACGCTATGGACACCCCTCCTTTTCGTTATTCTTTTCACATCATTTAAGTACACATTGAGCAGATATTTGCGACTTAAGCCACAAGCTAATTTAACCCTTTCCCAAACAAGCCCTGGTTTTCACGTGTCTGCAGTACAAGTCTTTTGAAAACACTGTGGGAAAAGGAGAAATTGCTCGTAACGAGCAATTTCTCCTTTTCCCACAGTGTTTTCTACCCTTTTGGAGAACTTTCCGCCATTTTCATCAAATTTAAAATTGTCGTCTGCAAACTCTTTCAGTTTGGAAGGGTCTAAAATTTGTTGTTTGGGAAAGGGTTAATTTACTTCAGCATTTAGCTTTTCTTGAGGCTGTTAAATACGAGTCTTTATATAAGGCATCGTTATATGATACATATATATGGTCTGTTACATGCAGTTTGGGGCCTTGGAACATTTATTTAAAGTGTCCCTCCGGATAAGACTAGGCAGTTTGTGCAGGCTGATCCGGGACATCATTTTACGCGATTGCCCGAAGGCCTCAAAATCGCATGTTGCATGCCAAATGTCGTATTTTGAATTGTTCAAGTTAGTATTACTTGAATGTCACGATTTTGTTTTATGCGAGTTTGTTACACTCGTTTGTGTATAGACTACACTTTTAGGTTAAACGATCAGGTCGGAACTTCTGCTTTTTTTTTTCAACATTGTAATATCTAGCTGTAGATGCAAAGTAAAGAAGATACATTGTGAATGATTGTTTCAAATGTAATTATATCTATTTATAAATAAAAAAAAGTTGTTGCATTACATTTTCGACGATTTGTCTCTTGTTGACTCATCTCCGGGGGAAAACGACACCTTGCATTTATCGATCGTTCAAGATTTTCAACAATGGCAGCGAAGATCACAGAAGTATTCATTTTGGCTAATGAAAATATTTGTAAGCTACTTGTAAGCAATTGCGCATTTTCTCATATTGTTTAATTCGTCTGCTTCAGACATGACCAGTTTTCTCTGTATGAGGGAAATAGTTCACGTCACCACTATTAGAATCAGTTAAGTGTCTACTTCATAATGAAACCTTCAGCAGATGAAGGGCAAACCTCTAACCTCTCTCCCACTGAATCCGAACGCATTGACGTGATTGCAGTACAAGCTGGATGCCTTTTTTAAATCAGAGCCCAAGCCGTTCATTTGGTGGCTTTGTCCACTTAAAATGTATGGTCACCAGTTTAAACCCCGGCTTAGCCAGCATTTACATATACCGATTATTTAAAGATATTATTGCCCGATTCATTCCCTTTTTCCTGAATATTTCGATCTTTCAAAAGCGCTTTGAACACGTCGAATAATGTCACATGTTTTTTTTTTTTTTTCGTATCCCTGCAACTACACTAGTCTACATCGTTTTCAAAGAGCATGACACGCGTAACAGTTCCGATCCTGGATCGAACCATGGTCCTATTAATACGTAGGTGAACGCTCTACCACTTCGCTACAAAACTAGCCTTACAGCAAGGCAGTATTAGTGTCCCCATATACAAGCACAAGCTTCATAGAACACTATTCTACATTGTCCCCTGCCATCTGAGATTAGTCCTCAAATTTTCCATTTTGACTACTTTCACTCTAATTTGATGTTGGGCGGCATCGCAACAGCTCTGAAAACCAGATATGACTCAGAATCGAACCAGGGCCCTCAAGTTCCGCAGGTGAACGCTAGATACCAAGTAACTAAACAAGCAAGCTTTAAAGCTAGGCAGAATGCGTGTCCATTTAAACACACACAAGCTGCCATTTATGTCTATCTGTGGACTAGACCACTATACTACACATGCGACTAGCAATCACGCGCAACCCAGGGCACAGGAAAGTGAAACAACTACCCCCAAACCATCACTTGAATCCATGTACTTATATACTTATAGTGAAAAAAGAAAATGCATCATGATTTGCAGTACTGGTAAGGACCAAAGGGCGCATGATATTCTAAAAGCCTAAGTAATTCAACTGAAATATGACTGACAAAGCGTTAGAATCAATCGATCGATCGATCAATCTGTCAATCGATCGATCGGTCGGTCGGTCGGTCGGCCGGTCCGTCCGCCGTCCTTCCGTCAGTCAGTCAGTCAGTACACCCTTCCACCTTTCTTTCCATCCATCCATCCATCCATGTCCTCCGTTAAAGTCTTGAGCTGATTTTAATGGAAAACTGATTTTAACGTTGCAGCATACAGTGTCCACGAAAAACATTAACAGCGACAATACTGCTAAGTTAATCACTTTACCGCGTGTGTCCTGCTGAAAAATTTAATATTTTTTGAAATCCTTGATTGTATAGGCATATGATATTTGGCTGTAGGTGTGCGGATCTAGGACCGTAATCACCAACCAGTCTTATGAACTTTCGTAGTCTAATTCACATGAATTCTTCTAAATATGAAAGTAACGCAATTTCTGTTTGGCTTAACAAAATAGATTAACCAATCAGAAAAAGTGTTACGCTCTAAATCTGGAATTAGACTAATGCAAGTTAGAATAGTTGTGAATACGGCTCCTGGTTTCTTTTTTCTATCGCTGAGTCTCTCGTCACAAATGCATCTCTATCCCTGAGGCAAATTTATGGCTTCTTTTCTTGGCTTAAGTGTTGCCACTGAGCTCTTTTTGAAAGACAAAAAAAAAAAACATGAATTATTTCAGTCATCAGTGAACCTATCCATGCAATTCGCATGTTCTTTCTTCAAAAAGAAGGCAGCCAAGCCCTTTAGATCAGTCCGTTACACGCATAGATAGATACCAAGGGGTCGATGATTCGAGTTTGCAGCTCGGCCAGTTTTTTTTTTTCCGAGGATAAGTGATAGTGCGATAGAATTCATTGCTCTCTTATCTTTGAACATAGTTTCCACGATATTTATATAAAAAAAAGGCAAGTGCCTTAGAAAGAATGGTTCGGGAAATACTGGTAAAAGAAACTGACAAGGAGGCATCACTAGGTGCATTGGACCCCACGATATTACTAAAATAATATTGAAATGGGCATTGCTTTCCAAAACTGGGTACCAACATGACTCGGTGGCTAGTACATTGCCAAATATTTCACTTTCACGACCCTAATGAAGCGACCGTTGAAAACATTGTTGGAAAAAGAATAAAATGCTGTTTACCTAAATGTTATCATAAGCAAGTCTTGTGCAAACCACTCTGTCTAAACTACTGGCTGCTTTCCCTCATAAACAATGTCAAAACAATGTTCAGCAATGCGAGGGGAATGAATCTTGCTGAAAGGACTTACACTGAGCCTCGAAAAGAGTTCGGACGATTTAAAACTCAAACTCACCACCCCTCGCTTGCTAGTTTTTAGCAACGGTTAACCCATTGCTGTTCAGGCTAGTTTTAGATTACCAAACCGCGTTACAAATGATTCAAAACCCTTTAAGAGTCATGGGCGAAAGGAAAGCCAATATACGGAAGACAAAGGTCAAGATCAGACTGTACATTCTTCCACTGTCGGAAAAGAAACAATTGTTTTTTACAAGCAATTGCTCCTTTTTCTCATAATGTTTTCCAAAGCTATCAGCGACAGGAGAGTAAAAATCCGGAACTGAACAGTAATTAGTGACAGTGCAGTCAGCGCAGTTTAGCTGCATTAAACTTTACCAAAATATAATGTTTTGGTCTAGTTCGAATTGAATATATCGGGATATACATACTCACCTATCTTGGAATCAGTTCATTTTGAATTTTTTAATAAATACCTATTTTTAAATAGTTCAACAAAAAATACGTTCGCCTTAGGCGAATGTGGTTGTTATCCGCTCTTTATTGATTATCATTTAGCTTTTGTTAAATACTGGTGTAAACTATTACACATATCAAACCCTAGATGTCCCCGAAGTTGTTATTTAATGCTTAAAACTTTAGACGACACGGGAAGCAGGGCTTCAAATGTTAAAAACTTATTATACACATTTGGTTCTGGAATAGTCTGGATTCTTCAAGAAATTGGAAACATGAATCACTTCTTGCAGACTTTCAAACAATGACTCGTAGATTGCGCTAATCAAAACTGGCATGAAACCATTAATACATCCAGCCGGTGTTATCACTATAAACACTTCAAATCTTTATTAAACGTAGACAAATACTTACAGGTGGACATCCCATCCCGTTTAAACACAGAATTGCCCTTTCAAAATTTGGATGCTCAAACCACAAATTTGGAATTGAAACAGGTAGACATAATAATGTTCAATGGGATAAAAGAAATTGTTTATCTTGTTTCAAAAGATATGAGATATATGTTACAGAATGTAAATATCATGTATTTTTTGAATGTGAAAAATATACAAAACTAAGATCAAACTTTCTTTATAACACGGTATTCTTCAGGTTGTAGCAAGGCTATTTTTTATCATTTGTTTCAATCTAGTGATCCAATGATTATAAAGTGTCTAGCCCTATATATACACGAGTTTATGAAATAACTTAAAAGGGCCAATTCAGATTTTTTATTATCATTAATAATAATAATAATAATGATTATTTTTCTAATGGTTTGAAAATACTGTTTAACAGAAATAACAAGTAAAATTTTATGACCTTTTTTATATCATACTCTTCAGAAATAGAGAAAATAGACTTCTACAATTTTATAGACTGAAATAATCTTTCGATCTGTACTTAATTTGTCGTCATCAAAATATTTAAATTTAATCAAGCCTTAAATTCCGTCGTTGTTAATCCTTTACCTGACGGTACAATTTTAGATGTGTCCAAATTTAAAGCATCCACTGACTTAAATGTGGTAAAGTGTGATCAGCCGGCATATATCACGGATGGAAATTAAATGTGATCCAATTGATAGGTGTATTCTCTGAGAGAGCAAAAGAGAAGGAAAGGAAAAAAACTGCTGGTTATCAGTATTCTTTCTCTTTTCCATGGTTTTCAAAAGGCCTTTTCCGCAAGGTCATTAAACTCGGGATTGTGTTGTCAAGGGTTAAAGAATTAAAACTATCAGAGAGGCGGACTATGCAGATTAAGCTCAGACCTATCATACATGCCGGCTGATCTTGGTCAACACTTTTACTTCAATTCCTCCATGGCTGCGTAGTGCAAGGTAAACTTAACATTCAGAATCATGGGTCTGTTCACCAGCCATTTCGAATAGTGAATCTTATTCTTGATTCTAGGGCAAGCCATAAATTGGCTGAGATGTCCTGTTTCACTATGGATTTACACTAATGGTTGGAACGTTTTATTTCATTTAATTAACAAAATAAGGTTTAATGATGAAACAAAGAAATGGCCTGTCGATACTGGTCGGGTCTAGTTGGAGCCAGACTAGTTAGGTAAGTGATAACGCGGGGAGGCTTGTTAGCAATAGATGCATGTTCGAATGCATCCTCGGCTTAAATTCAAATCAGAAATTTGTTGAGAGTTATTCCTTAGTCCACAAACTTCATTTCTTCATTCCTTGGTCACCCTGAAAGATAATTTCACTATGTTTACAAAGGACTACTTTTCAAGGATTGGTCAGATTACTGGGCATAGTACCAGTAACTAAAAATGGCAACGAATGGACAATTTTACTTGGCACAGAATGTGAAAAGCTGAAAACGGCTTCAAAAATAAGCATTTACAAAAGAATGCCGGGCTTTAACGACCCTGAAGAAGAATCATTTTGGTAAAACAATATGGGGAAAGGAGAAAATGCTGATAACCCAGCATTGTTTGTTTTTTCCTCAATTTTTATCTATCCTTTCAGAGACAAATTTAATCAAGTGAACGATTTGTTGTCTGCAAGTCCTTTCAATTTGGACCTGTCTTTAATTTTGTCGTTTGGTTAAGAGTTAAACATAGACGAATATTATATTAGATCCTAAAGTATTGCACATCATGATGCCCGTTCTTCATTTTCAATCTTTGAGTTTGTTTTTACAATGTTCTCTCTTATCAATGACGCTTATAATGTATCGGAAAAAAATATGAATTGGAAGAAGTTGTTTGAACAGATCAGAGAGCCACTTGTCAACCACAAAGTAAAGCTCCGTTTTATTTGGGAATATCAATATTCAAAGTTTTGCCATTTAGCGATTTGTGAAGCTTCAAAGATGGTCGATTTCACTCCATTTTCAATATAGCATAAAACCAGTGGCGTGACACCTGAAACTGTCTCAAGGGAGGTAAATCAAATACGAAGCTAACAAAGCATTATAGTTATCCGTCTTAGTTTAGCTTCGAATTCAAGGCCAAGAACATAGATAGAGATAAGATCGTGCTTCCGTACAGTCAAATTTTTCGGCGTAGCTGAATGTGCTGGCTTTTCACCTATTTTTGGTACTGATAAAAAATGAATAATTAGAAATTTATGATTAGTCAAAAATGTACACATGTTTATTCTAAGGGCCCCTATGGTAAAAAATGTAGACATGTTTATTCTATGAGCCCCTGCCTATTTGCTGGCAAATTTACGCCGTCTGTCCAATTTAAAAGATATTTGTTGTTAGATATTCAGCGGAATGTGCAGTTAAGTTGAAATTCATGTGGCTTAAATGCTAAACCCTCTATCATACAATCCCAAGATTTAACGGTCCCCAGGGAGACAGCTTTTGAAAACTAGTAGCCAGCATTTATCCTCAATGTTTACTACCCATTACAATGTTTACTACCCATTACAATGTTTACTACCCATTACAATGTTTACTACCCATTCAGAAGTAAATCTCATTATTTGAACCACACTAAACTTGTTGTCCGCACTTTCAATTTGGACAAGTCTAAAATTTTGTTATTTGGTAAAAGATTTAAACTGCTAAGAAAGTCAATTGAACAATTCCTATCAAAAGGTAAAACCAAAACTCGAAGAACGAAGGTTTTAGATCATATTGCAAGTTCTGTGCAGTTTAATCGCAGTCTACACTGTTCTCTAATGCAAACTCTGTGTAAATATTCACTGGTTACGGTTCTGCTGCAGCTACTTCTCTGACGTGATGGTTGCTGTCATCGTCGTCATCGTTGTCTTGGTCGGTTGGATTCTCTTGCAATGCATTTGATGCAATCGATGGCCTTGGCCCGGGGCTTGTATGAGATGGACCGATTTCGAATACTTATGAACATAGATGAACTTGCCGTATACGGTAGCTCAGTCGCACAAGGTTTAAAAGGCATTTTAATTCAACTGGTACCATTTAACCCTTTCCCAAACAAGCCCTGGTTTTCACGTGTCTGCAGTACAAGTCTTTTGAAAACACTGTGGGAAAAAGAGAAATTGCTCGTAACGAGCAATTTCTCCTTTTCCCACAGTGTTTTCTACCCTTTTTGAGAACTATCTGCCATTTTCATCAAATCTGAAATTGTCGTCTGAAAACTCTTTCAATTTGGACCAGTCTAAAATTTGTCGTTTGGGAAAGGGTTAAAGGTACGGATATTATTGTGACGATGAGAATGTGTTATTACATGGTCGGTCAAAGTGTTAGTCATTGGTAGAAAAATGAATTTTGAAATTAGATCGGAAGTTGCCAAGTTGCTCTAATTTTTGTTTACCTTTTTACCTATATTTTTTTTAATAATTTTCTGCCAGCGGCTAACACTTGAGCCGACCATACAATGAAAGATTGTCATTCTAACTATACCTGGTGTTAGGAAAGAGTGTTATGTAATGTTATGTGAGGAGAAGATAATTCATAACAGCATAAACAGGTGTTGTGAGACAACTTACAGCTGCTGGCTAATATCGAAGCAAGAATTTCCAAGTATAGACCAAAAAACACTAATTACCGAGACTCGTCAACATTATATCGGTGTCTTTCCCTTTCAGAATAAGGTGAAAACTGGTCAATAACAAGATTATCAGTTTGAAAAGCCATTATTTATTTTTTAACCAAGATAAACGAGGTCTACAGTCTATTATCCATATTATGTTAAGTGGTTCGTCAAAATCTGTTTTGGTCGATTGCAGGGGTCAACAGGGGATGTATCCATCTGAAAATAAAAAGGAAGTGAATTAACAAAAAAAAAAAAAACAGTGTAGGATGAACTGGCAAAATCCGTCATTCTCTCGGCTGCTGTCGGAAATTCCTGCCTATAATAAACATTACCACATTTTCTTGGCATATTCTCTGCAATCCTTTAAAGGGGGCTAATGAAATTTTTATAATCTCACCAAAACTAATGCTTTTGATTTGGTCCAGTCCAAAAGTTTTGTAGTTTGATAACGGGTTAAGACTTACCTTTCTTCATTTTTGATAATGCTTAATAATATTTTCCGCCAAACTTTCGCCCGTAACCCTTGTAGCCATATCCCCTGCCGTATCCGTACGGGATTATTTGAGAGTAGCCGCCAAAAATCCTCGGCCCATAGCCTCCATAAAACCGTCGCCGAAGCCCAAAACCAAGTCCTAATCCTCTACGGAAAAATCGACGGCGTCTGAAACCAAAACCTCCCCCTATAATTCCTCCATATCCTGGGAGAATAAGTCCCCCACCCATAAGTCCACCATATCCTAGGGCACCGAACTGTCCACCCATGAGACCTGCTCCATGGCCACTGAGAGCAAGCCCTCCTCCTATAAAAGGGGCAGCCCAATAACCATCGTCGAAATCCCCGCCGGATAAAAATGGTGAACAAGTGGCGAAAGCCAGGACCGAGGCCAATACAACTGCGACAATTTTCATGACCCTGGAATGTAGAGATGTAAGATTTTGGCCTTTTTTCTTCAAGCAAATGGTCTTTAACCCTTTACCACATAGTCCAGTGTTTTAACGACCCTGAGCAAGAAAGCTTTTGAAAACATAGCGAGAAATTTAGAAACTTCTCTTAACATTTTCTCCATTTCCCACAGTGTTTGCTACTACCTCACCAGAGTGCCTCAATTCATTTGTAGCAATTTCAAAATTGTCGTCTGCAAACGGTGTCAAAATACAGATGTTTAAAACTTTTTGTTTGGGAAAGGATTAACTGTTTACAGGACGACAAAATTGTAGACTATTCAACAGCTGACGACAAAGTCAAATGTGGTTCGAATCATGGGATTTTCCTTTCGAAAGGTAAAACACATTGTGTATGTGTGAGTGTGTGTATATGTGTGTATGTACCTCACCAGAGAGCCTCAGTTCATTTGTAGCAATTTCAAAATTGTCGTCTGCAAATGGTGTCAGAATAGAGATGTTTTTAAAAAAACTTTTTGTTTGGGAAAGGATTGACTGTTTAACGGACGACAAAATTGTAGACAATTCAAGAGCTGACGACAAGGTCAAATGTGGTTCGAATCATGGGATTTCGAAAGGTAAAACACATTGTGTGTGTGTGTGTGTGTGTGTGTGTGTGTGTGTGTGTGTTGGGTGTATGTGGGGAAAGAGAGAAAATGCTTGTCACCGACATTTTCTCCTTTTCTCATAATGTTTTCTAAAGCATGCTTCCTACGGGTTGTCAAAACACCGGAACTGTTTGGTGAAGAGTTAAACGTCTCTGTGACTATAACAGCGTGAGAGAATTGTGATAAATTTAAAAAGTCACACTTCTATAGAGCGCTAAATGAATGGAAGTCACATTTGGTCTTCGCTAAATCTGTATCCCATCTTAAAATGCGGTTTTGTTTTGACCAAAATATGGATTTAAAAAAAACAGACAGTATGGATTAAAATCAGACACACTATGTGCAGTTTGATCTCGATCTATACTGTCCAAGAAAAAAAAAAAACAACCAATGGTTGCTCAGTTTGCCATTTTTACCTGGTGTTTCCTGCTGAAAAGATAAATCTTTTGTTTTTAACCCTTTCCCAAACGACAAATTTTGGACTGGTCCAAATTGAAAGAGTTTGCAGACGACAATTCTAAATTTGATGAAAATGACAGAAAGTTCTCAAAAAGGGTAGAAAACACTGTGGGAAAAGGAGAAATTGCTCGTTAGGAGCAATTTACCCTTTTCCCACAGTGTTTTCAAAAGACTTGTACTGCAGACACGTGAAAACCAGGGCTTGTTTGGTAAAGGGTTAACTTCTGTTAGTGTGTATGATACAAGGCTACATGAGTGCGGATGTAGGCCTGTAATCATCAACCATTCTGAATAACTTGCCTAGGCTAATTCTCAAGACTCCTTCTAAATATGAAAGTAACGCTATTCCTGTTTGGCTAAACAGAATAGACTAACAAATCAGAAAAAGCGTGACTTTCTAAATCTGGAATTAGATTCTTTACCAAATAGCAAAATACAGAACTTTGGTCCAGTTCGAAGTGAAAGTATTTGCAGACCACAAATAATCAAAGTGCTGAAAGTACTGACAGGTTAGCGAATTTGATTTATTGTATGGTGTTTAATCCCGTTTTCAACATTATTTCAGTGATGTAGCCTCGGCCAGTACACTTATCCGTGCTTTCCTGGAGTTTCTTTTACCAGTTCTCCACACAATGTTCTTTCCAAGCCACTGGCTGCTTTCCCACATAACCATCGTCAAAAGTGACAGAGGAACGAATCCTGTCGCAATGACTATCATCAGTGCTCGGAAAGAAATTGATCAAGCCGGGGATCGAACCAGCGACCTCCCGTTCTCAAGCCCTGTACGTTACCGACTAAGCTGCCGGGGCTATGCATGCTATCGGTTAACTATTTTCTAGTTGAAGTTTAACCCTTAACCAGCTAGAAAAAGTTAAATGAAACTTTCACGCCGATGGTACACACCTGAATATTTGCTATTTCGAATGTACATTTTGGAAAAAAATATATCCTCTTATCGGACAGTGTAGATCCATGATCAGACTGCACTTTCTGTGCAGTCTGATCTTAATCGAAAATGTCCGCAAAAGGTCATTGAGTCCCGGTAGTGCTGGTAAAAGAAGCTCCAGAAAAGCATGGATAGGTGCTCTGACCGCCGCAATATCACTGAAATAAAAACGGCGTTAAACACCATACAATGAATAAGTCAATATCCAATACCACAAGATGTAGTTAAATATTTAGCTCTTTACAAAACGAAATTCAAAGCTGTTACAGACCACAAATTAAATGTGGGTGAATTGATGAAACCTAATTCCAAACGGACAGAAAACGGTGTAGGAAAAGGAGAAAATGTTCTTTACCAGGGATTCTTCCCCAGTGTCGTTAAAACTAGGAATTGTATGATAAAGGGTTAATATTCAAGACGTAAAATAACAGTTTAACATAACAGTTTAACTGTACACAATGATCTAAATAATGAATGACTGAAGCAATGACAAGGGTTCCCTGTCCAGTGAGGGTCAATGCTGCTGGGATTTGCTACAAGTTACCTAGGTTTATCTATTTTAAATAGATTCATTCATAATGTTACAGTGGTGTAGGAATAAGTGATAATAGCCTGCTTTGAATAGGTCAGTTAATTATTGATACAATAATTTTATGTGCATTTCACAACCAGAATTTGCTAATGAAAGTTGCATACTCTAGTGAAACAAGCAACCCTGGTAATTGGGGAAGTTTATATCATTAATGGAAACGGTAGTGCCATGAAAAAGGAGTTTTGTTCCCTTTTCTCATTTGTATTTTCTCACATTTCCTACATCAGTTTTTTCATTCTTTCTAACCATTCAATTTCATTTGACCTTTTCTAATTCCTTCTCGGACTCTGAATGCAATGCTTCCTGTCACTGACTATAATTCGTTTTTGGGAATGGTAATGAGTATTCAAATATCTTGATATCATGTCAAATGTTTGAATCTTCAAAAATGGTTCTGATTTGAAAATATACATTAAAGAGTGGACTTGATCTTTTACACCTTTTGAGGTCAAAACGACGAATTTGAAGTTTCAAATCAAGAATCTAAGTAATTCCAGAGAAAGAGAGATGAACAAAAAAATCTACAGTCGGACCAATGGGCTGAACTTGAATCTTCCCTTTTTCTCTCGCCTTCTACTCTTCAACTTTCTATTTCAGAGGCTTTAAGTGTTAATCATTTTTATCCGCTTAAATCTCTGTACGTAGGTTTAGATGCATTTCTTTTATTTAAATATTTTTCATAGAACACATATTCATTTCGAACAGAAATCATACTTCATTATAAAAGCAAGACCCTTGATTTAATGAAATGGACCTCTTCAGTTAGGGAAGTTAATCAAAACATTGCAATTTTAGGATTGTTTTGGCCAGAATGTGTTACAAATAAGCGAAAGTGTCCTGTGTGGCACAGTGGTAGAAGTACAAGTTCGAACATGAATTTGAAGACTTTTTTAACACCTTAGATGGTAAGCTTCTCCAGTCTGTTATTAATTTTAGGTTTTGTAATAATTATCTTCCAATAGAAAAGGGTCGTTGGTTAGGTATAGAAAGAAGTGATAGAAAGTGCAAAATGTGTTCTCTAAATGAGGTTGGTGATGAATTTCATTATCTTTTTCGGTGTAATGCTTTTGATAATGAGAGAACACATATTCTGACGAGATCCCAATGTAGAAATCCGAATATCTATACCTTTAGAAATATTATGAACACAAATATTTCCAAGAAACTAACTAAACTAGCAAAGTTTTTATTTATTGTATCGAAAAATTGTAAACTATCAACCTGACTTTGTTCCTATATTTTTCATTAATTTTATGACCGGTACCAAACCGTACAGATTTTTCCATTAGTCTTTCCTCCCTCACTCTGTTCACCTATGTATCAAAAATGTTTGTTTTCTTTTTCTTCATATATCTTGTAGTTGATATACCATACAGCCTGGTAATAATTATTGTTGTTACCTCATATCACATAAATGTAAATGTGCTGAGAGAATGAATGAAACTTGAAACTTGAAACTTCGTAGAGTATATGACTTGGAGGCCCGTGGTTCGATCCTAACCCAAGGAACTGTGTTATTCGCGGAAGATACTTCAGAGCCCTAGCTTGGTACCTGTGAAAATGAAGGACATATATGAACCAAAGAGCTGTCGCCGTGATAAGACTGAAATAATGTTGAAGGCAGCGTAAAACACCAATCACTCACAAATAAGTGAACAGTGTGGGTCAATGGTCAGGCTGCATTTTCCATGAAGGCTGTTCTAAACTTTCACTGTCTGCAAAAGGTAAAAAGTTTATACTTATCACTCTAATGAATGCTGACTTGTTGTCAGAATCACAGTTCTGACACATGTACACAGCAATGTATATTGTTCATATGACCACTACATCTGTTTTTTTTTTTTTTTTTTAATTATTATTATTGTGATTATTTTTATGATTTTTTTTTTTTTTTCAACTGTTTTCATTTTTTTTCCTCGCTATTTGTCATATTACAATTACTTTCTTTTCTTACTGTAGTCATGTCATTATAAATACCATTACCAACTGTGAACCTGAAATTTGGAGAAGAACCATATATGCTTTGCTTTCGTTCTTATCCATTTTATCAGTTATTTTTGTTATTCTGTGTCATTGTCTGTAGAAAGTTGTATTATTTGATGAATAAAATATGTTTAAACTAAGTAATACACTGTACCCATATTCCATCTGCATTCTTTTTATAATTATTTTAAGGAGCATATAGATGTAAGTCTCTATAAGCAACAAAATTTAAGACTTTTCCATAGTATTCGGAAAAAAAAAAACAGGATATGTCTTTGTAGTTGAAGGGAAACAGCATTTTCTCTTTTCACCACAAAAGTCTCTCTTTCCCAGTGATGTAACGTACGGGGCTGTTTGGCAGCGGGTTAGTTTTGGGAAATTTACGAAAATATCCATGGGGTTGGTTGTGCCACTGGCACAAGCTTCCCCAATGTAGTTAACCCCCCCCCCCCCCCCCCCCCCATCATAACATACGACTGCGAATTATCGATTTTCACCTAAATCCACGAAATATGCAATACTCTGTAGATACAATGTTACTGTCCATTTCTGTACTAAAAGATAGAGCTGCAGTCGAAAACAGGATGCGATTTGCCAAAAGTTACCTTCCATTGTTAAAATTGGATTTTGTTATAATGAATATTTACATTTGGCTTCACAGCGGCGTGAGTCTGTGGGTTTTAGATTTTTCGAAATGGCCAAAAACATGTGCACAATAAGTGACCAGTATGGTGACAAGATGAAATCAAACTACGTCATAGCGCAACCAACCCATGCTACAAAATTCCACATTATCTACTACTTGTGGTAGATGGTATCGTTATAGAAATGTACAAACACACTTTACACCTTACTCTCCCGTATCTGCACAGGCTTTTCAACGAAGTTTTCAATTCAGGCCATTTTCCAAGTGAATGGGCTAATAGTATAATCTACCCAGTACATAAAAAGGGCTCTGTGAATGACCCAAATAATTATAGGGTGATTTCTCTTATAGATACTATTTGTAAAATATTTGTCTCAATTTTAAATACACGATTAAGTTCTTGGTGCGATAAAAACGATATAATAGAAGAATCTCAAGCTGGATTCAGGAAAGGCTATTCTACAAGCGATAATAGTTTCACTTTATTGACACTAGTCCAGAAATACCTACCTAAGCAAAACGGTCGCTTTTATAGTATATTTATTGATTACGAGAAAGCCTTCGATAACTGAAACATAATGAATTATGGAAAGCTCTTGAAAGAATAAATGTAAATGGAAAATTTCTAAGGATATTAAAATCTATTTATAGTGACACTACGGCGAGTGTTAAGACAAATTGTGGTCTAACAAAAGCCTTTAAAAGTACTGTTGGGATGAGACAAGGCTGTATTGGAAGTCCGAAAATTTTCAGTATCTTCATTAATGATCTTATTAAATATTTAAAATATAAATGTGAGCGTGGGATCTTTGTCTCTGACGCTATTAGCGACCTTTCCGCACTTACGTTCGCAGACGATGTTTCTAGCTTCTCAGATACTGTAGCATGTCTCCAAAAACAAATAGATGCTATTGACACATTTTCACAAAAGATTGGAATGAAAAATAAATATAGATAAAACAAAAATAGTTGTTTTTCGCAGAGGAGGTATAATTAAAAGTAAAGAAAAATGGTTTTTAGGTGGGAAATTCATAGAAGTAGTACCATTTTATAAATATTTAGGTATATATTTCACTCCAAAAATGTCCTGGTCTTTTACAATTGATAAACTTTCTCTCCAGGCAAAAAAAGCTTCTTCTTGTGTTTTAAGGTATAGTAAAAAATACGGCAATTTAGCACCTAATGATATGTTTAAAATTTTTGATTCAATGGTTAAACCAATTTTATGCTACACCTCGTGCATATGGGGTCATACTTATAACAAAAAGCTAGAATCAATCCACACCGACTTTTGTAAAAGGTTTCTTCTAAATAGTAATTGTATGGACGCTTTTGCTTTAAGCGAATGTGGACGATTACCCCTTTGTATATCTTATATGACAAACTGTATAAAGTATTGGGTACGTTTATTAAGATTAGAAGTCTCCAGATATCCAAAACAATGTTACAATCTATTATTTCAATTAGATGATGTAGGCAGACAAACATGGGCAACAAAAATAAAAGACTTATTATTTAGATTTGGATTTGGTTACGTTTGGATTGTGCAAGATGTTGCAGATGAAACCCTTTTCATAAAAACCTTTAAACAACGACATATTGACTGTTATTCACAAAACCTAAATAGCGACATTGTATCATCACCAAAAGCTTCCTATTATCAACATTATAAAACTCTTTTAACTGTTGAACAATATCTATCATTAGACTTAAGCTACAAGTTTCGTAAAATATTATCCAATTTCAGATGTTCAACTCATGAATTAATGATAGAAAAAGGTAGGCATAATAATATAGACAGAGACCTAAGATACTGCCCTCTATGTTTTATTGCAAATGTAAAAGTAGTCGAAGATGAAGTACACTTCTTCTTTTTTTTTTGTCCTTCATATGAAAGCATTCGTAATATATATATTTTCACCACATTGGCTACGAATTCGAACTTAAGAATCTTTTTGTCGAATCACGGCTTCACAAACTAATGATTGTATATATCGAGTTGCCTACTTCCTGTATAATGCCTTTCAGTATCGTAGAGAATTTCTGAAAGACATTACATAGAAAGTATTGTGAAATACTGTATATAATTTTTGAAATATATTTAAATGACGGTGTCGCTACAAAACACATTGAAAAAAAGATTCTGACAGAGGAGAAAATTGTTCTGATAAATTGATGTTAGTATCTCAAAGTCACTCTAAATATATGATATTTCTGATTTTTTTTTTTTTTTTTTTTTTGTGGGGGGGGGGTGGCCTTATGTATTCTGAATAAACTATTTAGTTAGTTAGATAGTAATATAATAGGAAAGCAATATAACTGCTATCGTTGAATTAGCTTTACATTTCAAAGTTAACTGGGACATCTGTGGTTAAAAAGCATGCCATTTTGTAATATAAAGCACCAAGTCAGCTACAAATAAGATTATGTGAACCTTAAAATAGAGTTATGCATCAAATAATGATAAAAACGTCAGTTAGATAATTGTCGTGTTCTGTAAAAGTAAGAAAAGGTTCTAGAAACTTTTATTTCATAAAACAACCTTTGATTTCTGCAATAAAGTCGAAAAACATCAGACGAATATATTACGTAAGGTGTAGGAGGGGAATGAAAGACGCCGGCAAAAAAATCTGCACCACCTCACAACTTGTCAACTGTCCAAAATCTAAGCTTATAATATTATGTGAACTTCAAACAGGTATACATCAAATTTATATAGGTGACCGGTTAAAAAGATTTTCCAGCTCAAGGGCCCAGCTCCTAGACCTTGTCTGTAAACACAAGAAAACTATGTGGGTTGAGGAGAAAATGCTTATTAACCGCATTTTCTCATTTTCCCACAATGTTTTCATTATTTTTCCTCGTGGTAGTTAAAACTCGGGATTGTGTGCTAAAGGGTTTAAAAAAAAAAAGACTTTCCACTAACTTGTTTTTCTGTCTTGCCGTTCCGAGGATGTCTGTGAAAGGACAATCTGATCATAGGCTTTTATAACCCGAAAGTGAGTCACTGACCAAAGCCATTGAATAGATTGTGATTAGCTGACATAATTGATCGTTTTTACGTCAACATTAACCCTACATAAAGGTGCACTCAAATTTTACACACACAAGAATGTGCATTTTCAGTTTGGGGAAAAAATGACTCAAAATGTTTGTTGCATTTTATGATTCAATTAGCCTGACTGTCTCGGAAAAGCAGACAGAGTGGATCCAGGATCAGCACGTTTTGTGCAGTTTTATGTTGATCTACACTGGCAACAAAACCAAGCAGTGATAAGCTTTCCTTGTTTCAATTGAAAATAATCATTTATATCCACGCAACTTTTTGCAATAGTTGTTGCATTTTAATTTACTGACCACAAAACCGTGCAAGTGATAAACAAGGAAGGCAAAAAAATCCTTCAAAACAAAAAAGGTGGTCTCGTTTTCTCATAATATTCAACCAGACATAAAAAAAAGAGCCAACTTTGGAGAGTGTGGATCCAAGATCGGACTGCATGCTCCGGGCCTTCTTATCTTCGGTCTACATCGGAATAGACCTTAACAGAACATTTTATTTCATGACAAGCACACGGTTGTACATAGTCATACACAAAAGATAATAAACATGAAAATCACTAGATCTTGGGCGAGCATGACGGCGAGACTGACATATATATTTTTTTTTAATATATTTAGTACTCCCTAGCAGAACTATTAAACACGTCTCATATAACTTGACTTTACTTGACAGTACCAAACATATACTTGCATACTGGATAGAAAAAAAAAGAGAACATAATGAATTAGAAGACCTTTTATAACGCGCTGAAGAGATAGGGTTTACTCTTTCAATCTAGAAAACGGTCACAGCTCATATAGTTCCCCAAGTGTGAAGGGGTTGACAGCATGGAGAAGACTGAAACTAAAAGAAAACAAATTTAAATAAAAAAAAAACATGTACATATATAGACCTTAATCTTTGAAGCGCCAAATTTAGCTTAAGCTGTTCTTGCAGGCAATATTAGGATCAACCAGCGTTTAGTAGGCAGAGAAGATTGAGATCAGGCAACACAGAATGTGACGTCAGATCTTGGATCCACCCTGTCGAAAACCCTGCACAACATTCCGACAAAAGATGTTTACAAGAAAAAGCGATGTAGAGAACTCATCCTATCTGAAAGTGTTCATAATTAATAATTATAAATATTTAGCGCCCCAAACGGTTATTTCAAAACGACATAACAAATGATATCCAGATACAAAATGTAACTTGACGAACCATTAAAGAAGAAATGAAATTAAATGCAGAAATCAAGATCTCCTGAATAACAATTTCCTTTCAGCAGATGCTCCTTGTATATACTTAGCAAGATTACAGTGTATACTCCTGCCCCTTTTTGATAATACATTTATGAATTTAACCCTTATCCTGCTGAATAAAAGAAATGAAATTTTCAAGCCAACAGTATAGCCCCAAAACTTTCCTGTTTCAAAGGGATTTTTGAAGGGAAGATATCTCCTCATCGGACAGTGTAGATCAAAGATCAGACTGCACGTTCTGTGCAGTCTGATCTTGATCTACGCTGTCCGCAAAAGGTCAGTGGGTCGCGATAAGCAGCCTAAGGGTTAAAAACACTTAGACGTTTTGAGTAGAAGTTGATAATATATATCTTTCGTATTTCGTTAAAACAAGGACAAATTATTCTAAAATGAAATGATATTCATCCTCAATATCCAAAGAATTACAGCAGAGACAATATCTTTCTTCATATCTTATTTTATTTCTCGAATAACGACCCGATTGTTTTCTCAAATCGTGTGCAGAGATTCGATTTCTAGATAAGTGATATCTCAATGATTTGAGAATACAATTCAAGTTATCGTCACAATACAAACTTGTTTAAGCATAGCTATACAATTCCAGTGATGTTGATGACTCTATACCATTTAGCCAGTTTTGTATGAAATTTTATTTCATGCTTTTCGGTAGTGTATTGAGAAATAATGGCGAACTATGGTTTGATATTTCATGGTTACGACTATGGAATGCCATAGCAGAAAATATTCAAGCTATAAAAACACTATCAAGATATTTAAAATAGTCGCAATTATACCAAAATGATATATAAATTTGATATATGACAGCAAAATTATCATATCAAAACATAAAACCACTTCAAGACAAATAAATATACTTCAAGATGTAAAAACAGCATCAACATTTTAAAAACCACACCAAGACAAATAAATATACCTCAAGATGTAAAAACAGCATCAACATTTTAAAAATCACACCAAGACAAATAAATATACTTCAAGATGTAAAAACAGCATCAACATTTTAAAAACCACACCAAGACTCACGTGACCAATCAAGACTCACGTGACCACAAAATCCACGACGTCATCACTTGGCGAAAAGTGTCCGTATTCCATGATGATAAGGAAACAACTTGATGAAATTAAGAATTGAGACCAGAATATGAGCTAGAAATTACTTGCCTTCATAAAAAAATCATTTCTGGTCAGTCCCATATCAAAAGAATAACTTAGATGACTATTTTCATGTTCAATGTGCATAAATAAAGAACATACCGTCGGCCTTCTTGTGCAAACATGGCGTGACCTAATTCCGGTAGCTCGGTAGTATTTACTGCAGAAAGTCGATGATCTTTGCATTTTTTTGAGAAGTAACACTACTTAGCATTAAGAAAAAAGAAGTAGATTTCTTTAACATACGATGATTAGTTTATTTTCCGGTGTATTTGTCTTGTATTTGTCTGAAATTCAAGGACAATGAGACATTCGAATATTGGTAAGGGTTACGAGCAGAAATACCATGTGACGTCATCAAAATATGTGCTCTACGAGATGTACACAAAAATCACCGGTTCAAGGACACTCACGGAATGAGGACACTCGACGATATAAGCACAGCACTTCTAGTAATAGAGGCCTACCATACATGTATATGATACGGTATAGATCTGGCATTGCCATTGCATTGTTACGATTGTGTAGCAAAAGATCAGACTGCAGGCCTTCAGTATCTTTTCAAATGCCTGTGTCTTTTCTGTCTGCATTTCCTATCAATCTGCCTGTTCGTCCGTCCGAGTATATGTATGTGTGTCTGTCTGCCCTCCGTAGGTCTATTCATCTGTCGGTCTGTGCGTCTGTCTTTTTGCCTGTCTGTCTGTATCTTTATGTCGGCCTTCCCTGTGTCTGTCTGTCTGCTCATCCGTCCGTCCGTCTATATGTATGTGTGTCTGTTAGTCTGTCCGTCTGTCAATATGTAATCGTGTCGGTTTGCCCACTGTGTGTACCTTTCTCTGTCGGTCTGTGCGTTTGTCTGTCTGTGTCTTTCTTTCTGTTGGTCTTCCCTATATCTGTCTATCTGTCTATTTTGTATGTGTGTCTTTGTGTTCGTCTGTCCGTCTGTCCATATGCATGGGTGTCTGTCTGCCCTTCGTTGGTCCGTTAACGTTTCGGATCTTTTGGGGGATCAGACTGCACAGTGCTTTTCTGTCTGTCTTCCCATGTTTTTCTGTCTATTTTTTCGTCCTTTCGTCCATCCGTCCGTCTGTTCATGTGCACGTCTGTCTGTCTTTTTCTCCGTGTGTCTGTTTATCTGTCGGTCTGTGCGTCTATCTCTCTTTTTGTTTGTGTGTCTGTGTTTATCTGTCGGTATTCCCTATGACTGTCTGTTTGTTCGTCCGTCCGTCCGTCTGTCTGCCCTTCGTGTGTCCATTAATCTATCTGATCTTTAGGAGGCTCAGGCTGCACAAATATGCAGTATGATCTTACACTTTATGCTTTAATGAATGAAACAACATCACGGACATTTGAAGGGGCATCTGAAACACTCCTCCTGAGGTCTCTCATGAGATCTTGGAACTGCGAATGTCTAAAGAGCTGAGTAACTTCGTCTGGGTGGTCCATGATTAACGTTAATACGCCGAATAAAAAATGATAGTGAGACTGTCAACAGTCAATCAGCAGCAGTGTGTGTACGTTCTTTTTGCCAAGTGATGACGTCGTGGATTTTGTGGTCACGTGAGTCTTGATTGGTCACGTGAGTCTTGGTGTGGTTTTTAAAATATTGATGCTGTTTGTACATCTTGAAGTATATTTATTTGTCTTGTTGTGGTTTTTAAAATGTTGATGCCGTTTTTACATCTTGAAGTATAGTTATTTGTCTTGGTGTGGTTTTTAAAATGTTGATGCTGTTTTTACATCTTGAAGTATATTTATTTGTCTTGAAGTGGTTTTATGTTTTGATATGATAATTTTGCTGTCATATATCAAATTTATATATCATTTTGGTATAATTGCGACTATCTTGATTGAATATTTTAAATATCTTGATAGTGTTTTTATATCTTGAATATTTTCTGCTATGGCATTCCATATACGACCAGTGAAAATACCGATTTCATATTTTCTAACTCTTCAATTGAAGGCGGAAATAGTAGTTCCCGCGCACTAGTTACCTAGGTAATCAGCGCGTGCTATTCAAATGGAGGGAAATATGACGTAATTTACGCTATAATTCTCGCGTTTTATGTAATATTGTAGTGCGTTGTTATGTGAGGGGGGTACGCCACGGGGAATTACAATGTACCAAAAACAAACTGTTATTGATTTTGATGAAAGTTCCAACAAAATAGGGGTTAAGAGCATGAAATAAATAGAACATTTGTTTTTTCCGGTGAAAGATCGAAATTTATTTCATCGAGTGAACATCATCGGTAATATTTTCACGAGTGGCTGCTCCACTCGTGAAAATATTACCAAAGATGTTCACTCGGTGAAATAAATTTCGATCTCCACTCGTGAAAATATTACCGATGATGTTCACTCGATGAAATAAATTTCGATCTTTCACCGGAAAAAAACAAATATCCTCTATATCTGTTACTGTTTTCGCAAACAGTGTCAAAAAACAATTTTGAATCTATACAATTTGGATTATTCCATACATAATTAAAACCGTAACCACATAAAAGCATTTTTATATTTGACACCCAATTAACTAAACCCTTTTCTGCATCAATACAGCTGCTGCGGTATACATATTGAACAATAATGTTGTCTGAATGAATTACCTTAAATCAACATTTAATAATACTGATATATAGAGAATACGTACATAGTGTTGTCGTAGATCAAAAATATCTAACGAGGTTGGGAGAATTGATAATTGTCGAGCCTTGGCGAGACAATTATCAATTCTCACAACCGAGTTAGATATTTTTGATCTACGACAACACTATGTACGTATTCTATTTATCTTTTAACCTATGATTTGTACTCATTGTGAAAAGATCTGAAAAATGTTGCTGACAAATACATTTTAAAAGTTTTAAAAGTTTATTTATGTCGGAACTCCTTTTTTAAAATTGCATTACCCACATACATAGTACTTTATCGTAGTAATTAAACGTCCGAAAATTGCGATTGAGATCGCTTGGGATTATTCTATTTGAGAAGACGCGGTAAACGAGCATTCAAATGACGTCACGGGCAGGAATTACGTAGGCAGATCATCGGAAAGTAGCGCGCGTGCTATGACATCATTCTTTTTCGCGGGCTTTCTGTAGTAATCGTTACTATTTTTGGAACGCATTTCATTCATAAATGGTGATAGGGGGCGGAGTCAGTGGAACTTACTGTTCTATAAATATCCGTGGTATATCAAAAATCTATAAATATCCGTGCTATATCAAAAAAAAATATCGCATGGGTGTTATTGCATGGATATCCGGTTAGTTGAAAGATAACTCTTAATACATGTAAGGGATATCTACCCAATTCTCCGTAAACTGCCGACGAGCTTGTAGAATTTTTTACATTTGACAGTCTCTTGCAAAAGTTCAAATAAATTCGTTCAAGCTCTTTATTTTTGGTAAATCCCAAAATTTCGTTTGCTTATGACAGAACTGAACCAACAAATGCACCAAAGAGCTGCATAAAACAACTCGTTTTAAAGTTAGACTGTCTGCATTTATATAACAAAAAATTAAGTGCCTTTGTGGCTTACCGCTAACATACTTAAATTGAAGGGAGAATTTACCAGTAAAATTTATAACAACCCCAAGATAATTAAAATCATTGACAACTTCCATATTTTCAGTATTGCATGTCCAAGATTCGCATGGTTTCAATATGCCACGTCTGCGGCAAACTACTATTCTAGTTTTAGATATGTTTGCCTGTATACCCCAATCCGAACAAACAAATAATAATCATACAAACAGTCAACTTTATTTTGTAACTCTTGTACCGTCTTATCAAATATAACCATGTCGTCGGCAAACAGCAAAATAAATAAACATAAATCTTCGATGTTAATGCCGGTGTCAGTACATGATTGTAAGGACAACTTAATGTCTTCTAAAAACAACGACACCAGGGTCCGTATTCACCAACCATCCTTAAGAATATTCTAAGTCTTATTCTACAAGATTTTCTACATTTGAAAGCAACACAACTCCTGATTGGCTAAACCAAATGGTTTAGCCAATCAGGAGTTGTGTTACTTTCAAATGCAGAAAATTCTGGAGAACAAGACAAAGAACGTTCTTAAGAATGGTTGGTGAATACGGACCCAGGATTGGCGAAGTTATCCCGTCTTGACGAAGTCCAACCGTATATTCGAAGAAATCGGAAAATTTGTCACCACTCCGAACACATGATCTTACTTTGTCGTACATACTACGAAAAATCTGGAGTATTTTACCTCTAATGTTATATTTATGCATCTTGAACCATAAGCCATAACGGTAAATTATACATCCTAGTCCAAAAAACTTTCGTTTTATAAGGTTAAGATGGATAGTGGTTTTTGTGCATTTCAAACTTCACTGATTGTTATGCATCAACCATTTTTTGATCTGGGCATTGTAGTTTTCGTTTAAATTCATTTCCTCCAATTTATATGATGTGACCGACAACTTGTATAAAATATCAAACAGAAACATAGATTGAAGGCCCAGTAGGGGCCAAAGTAATAATGCAGGAAGTTCAAATCCATTTGAATTTAAACCATACCATTTAAAACCATGGAAAATATTGTGAAGATTACAATCTGTTATTGTGTGGTCGATCCAAGTGTTAGTCACTTGCAGAAAAATAAATTTTAGAACGAGGCAAAAAGTAAACAATAGGTAGAGTGGCCTAGCAACTTTTAACCTCGTTTTGAAATTAATTTCTCTGCCACCGACTAACACTTGGACCGACCGTTCCATAACAGTTTGTCACCCTCACATACTTTTAAATAGGAGCATTTAAATTTAAATGCATTTTACCAGCGGCTTTGTTCACTTTTTGCAGCTATTGTTACTTTAATTCACAATACATGAAAATAATGTGAAAACGTCGTGGCAGATGGCGATTAAACTCGTTTACTCTTTACCAAAACGACAACATTTTGATCTTGTTCAAATTGAAAGCATTTGCAGACGACAAATTAGATATGGACTTAAACATTTAAATTTGTCTTTGAAAGGATACAAAACATTAAAAAAAATAAATAAATAAAGCTGGTTTCCAGCATTTTCTCCTTTTCCCGAAATGCTTTCATAAGCCTTCTTCTTCCAGGTCGTAAAACCTCGGACTTATGTTGTAAAGGGTAAAGAACCTTTTGTAATAAACTTTTGTGACAACGTTTTATCTGCTGCAATACCATAATTGTCGTTTGCAACAGATAAAGTGTTAATTAAAACAGGCGAATCTTTTTTCATATTCGATGATGGATCGTCTTTTGTATGGCTCGCGTTTCCAAGATTCATTTGAGTCCTTTGTCGTAGAAGAAAATTAGTCCATGAAGATGTTGATGATTGTGATGCTGACGATGACAATAAAAATAAAAATAATGATATTAATGATATACAGCACAGACATTTATCTATCCATCAGTCGCGTTGTCAGTCCATCAAACCAACCAACCAACCAAAAAGCTGAGTGACCAACCCCCTCCACACACACACACATGAACGCACGCACCCAAAATTCAGTATCATGGGTCTCTTCACCAGCCATTTCAAATAGTGATCTTATTGAATCAATTGAACGATTTGTTGTCTGCAAGTCCTTTCAATTTGGACGTGTCTTTAATTTTGAATTTTGTCGTTTGTTAAAGAGTTAAACACAAACAAATATTAGAGTAGATCTTAAAGTGTTGCACAACATGATGCCCGTTGGACATTTTCAATCTTTGATTTTGTTTAACTTATACAATGGTTCTCTTAGAAAAATTATATGAATTGGAAGAAGACTTTTGAAAAGATCAGACAGCCACTTGTCAACCATAAAGTAAAGTTGCGTTTTATTTGCGAAAATCATTTAAGGTATGTAGAGTTACTTCCCTTTGAGATAATGCCATTTGAAACTGTGTCAAGGGAGGTAAATCAAATACGAAGCTATCAAAGCATTAAAGTTATTCGTCTTAGTTTAGCTTCAAATTCAACGCGAAGAACATAGATGGAGATAAGATCGTGCTTTCTGTACAGTCCAATTTTTCGACATGGCTGAATGTGCTGGCTTTTGACCTACTTATTGGTACTAATAACAAATGAAGAAATAGAAATTTGCGATTGGTCAAATATGTAGACATGTTTATTCTAAGGCCCACTGTGATAAAAACGGTCAAAATGTTCATTCTAGGAGCCACTGAATACTTTTCTCACATGCATCTGAGGTGAGAGGCAAAAATTCGAACAGTATATTTTAGATTAGACTGCAAGTTCTGTGTAGTTTAATCTAGATCTACTCTATTTTCTAATGCAAACTATGTGTTAATATTCAATGCTTGTTGCTGCTGCTACTTCTCTGACGTAATGGTTGCTGTCGTTGTGGTCGTCATCGTTGTCTCGGTCGGTTGGATTCTCTGGATATGTATTTGGTGCGATCGAGAGCCCTGGTCCAGGGTTTGTATGAGATGGACCGATGTCGAATACTTATGACCATAGTTGGACTAAGTTTCGCCTGAATGTGGGTTGCCGTGTACGTTAGCTCAGTATGAGATGGACCGATGTCGAATACCTATGACCACAGCTGGACTAAGTTTCGCCTGAAAGTGGGTTGCCGTGTACGGTAGCTCAGTCGCACAAGGCTTAAAATGGGTTTAAATTTAAATTATACCATTTAAAAGAACCCAAATTATTGTGAAGATGACATTCTGTTATTATACGGTCGGTTCAATTGTTAGTCACTGGTAGAAAAATGAATTCTGAAATTAGGTCAGCAGTTGCCACGTCGCTCTATTTTTTTTGTTTACTTTTTACCTAGTTTTATTTATTTTTTTTTTTTTGCCAGCGGCTAACACTTGGACCCGACCATACAATAACAGATTGTCATTCTAACAATAACTGATGATAGGAAAGAGTATTATGTGATGTAATGGTCGAAAATAATTCATAACAGCATTTTCAGGTCCTTGCCACCGCGATACAACTAACAGCCGCTGGCTGATGTCGAAGCAAGTATAGCCCTAAAAACTCTAATTACCGAGACCCTTCAACATTATATCGGTGTCTTCCCCCTTCAAAATTAGGTGAAAAACTGGAAATATCAATAACAAGATTATCAGCTTGAAAAGCCATTATTTAAGTTTTTTAAACTAGATAAATGAGGTCTACAGTCTATTATCCGTTCATTCGTCGTTATATTAAGTGGTTCGTCAAAATCTGTTTTGGTTGATTGCAGGGGTCAACAGTGGATGTATCCGCCTTGTTTCTTCGAGTAAGTTGCCCTTTGATAATTCTACCATATAGTTTCGTGTTTAACTCTTTACCAAACGACAAAATTTTAGACTGGTCCAAATTGACTGCATTTGCAGACGACAAATTAAATGTAGCTCAAATGATGGAATTTGTGTCCAAAAGAGTAGAAAACATTGTGGGAAAAGGAAAAAATGCTGGTCACAAGCATTTTCTCCTTTTCCCACAATGCTTTCAAAAGCATTCGTTCTACAGGTCGTTAAAAGTCGGAACTGTGCGGTAAAGAATTAAACGAGTCTGAGGAAGAAAGCTTTTGAAAACATGGCGGGAAATGGAGACCATGCTGATAACCAGCATTTTCTCCATTTCCCACAATGTTTTCTACCTGACCGGAGAACTTCAGCTCTTTTTGTATCAACTTGGAAAGTGTTGTCTGTAGATGCTTGCAGGTTTGAGATGCCTAAAACTTTTTAATTGGAAAAGGTTGAAACTATTCGACATTTAAAGCATATGAAACAACAAAGTCATATGTGGTTCGAATAATGAGATTTCTCTTTCGAAAGGTAGAATACATTGTGTGTGAGGGGGTTTAGCTGGTTACCGCATTTTTTTCTTTTCCTACAATGTTTTTTAAAGCATGCTTCCTAAGGTCGTCAAAACATATTAAGGGTAACACGCCTCTGTGGCTAAAAGCTCATGGAAGCATAGTGATAATTAAAGAAATTTACACCTCGACAGAGTGCTTAATAAATCGAAGTCATGTTCTGTCTTCGAAAAATCTATGTCCCATAGCATTACGCTTTAACCCTTCGGCTGCTAAGCGCAAAACAATGATCTTTTGCGGGCACTGTTGATCAAGATCAGACTGCACAGAACGTGAAGTCTGATCTTAGATCTACAATTCCACATTTTCCGATAGGGAGATGATTTTCCTCCAATATAAATAGAGGATCTTACATGAGTGTTTATGTATTATCATTTTTATCGAACGAGTTGACTAAAAATGTATGACGTGAGCCTTGGCGAGCGTCAAATACATTTTAGTCAACGGGTTTGATAAAAATGATACTACATAAACACGAATGTGAGATTCTATTTATCACATAAAACAAAATTAATGGAAGGCAAAAAATATCCTGCATCGTCAGCTTTAGCCTATACAGCATTCACGTCAATGTTTACAGTTGTAGTTCGGTTTCAAATGTGTACATACACAAGTAGATAGATCTTTGACATTAACTCCGAAAGTAGAATGAAACAGTTTCTGGAGGGGGTAAGTCTACCTATTTCCGCACTTTTGTTCTTGTTTTATAAGACTTTCGCCGCATTTCTTGGTTTTTATTAGACTTGTAAATCAAACACTTTCCACGCGTATACGTCTTAGCAACAATGACGTCATTTTTCCGCGAAACGGCGTAGTCGTACAAAATTTCGGCACGTGCTGTGGTTGGTTTCTCTCACTTCACGCGCTCATGACTAAAAACTGATTAGAACCGGGACCCAAAAAAACGATAATACACTAGTGTATTATCAAAAATAAGTCATGGGTTTAATACACTGCCGGAGGAGGTTTTATGTGATAAGTTTAAAATAGCAACGAGTTTTTACTATCAGATTGAAAGTTTCGTTGAAAATATTTAGTAGTATGTGGGTTAAAATTCTGTTTTGACCAAAATATAAAAAAGGAGGTAGACAGTGTGGATTAAGATTAAACTGCGTATTATGTGCAGTTTGATCTTGATCTACATTGTTAACAAAAAAAAAAAAAAAAACTATAGTTGCATAGCTTACCGCTTTTAACTCGTGTTTCCTGTTGAAGAATTAAATCTTTTGTTAAGCATTAGGCTGCTAAGAGCAACTCAAGGACCTTTTGCGGGCAGTGTAGATCAAGATCAGACTGCACTGAACGGCTACTGTCAAATGAGATATTTTCCCCAAAAGTAACTTTGAAATAGCAAAATTTAGGTTTTTACTGTCGGCTTGATAGTTTCACTTAAGTTATTTAGCAGCTTAACCCTTTACCACACAATCCCGAGTTTTAACGACCATGAAGAAGAAGGCTTTTGAAACCATTATGGAAAAAGGAGAAAATGCTGGTAACCAGCATTTTCTCCTTTTCCCACAATGTTTTCTACCCTATCAAAGAAAGAAACCAAAACTTGAGCTATTTTCATTTTGTCGTCTGTAACTGCTTTCAATTTGACATGCTCCAAAATTTTGTCGTTTGGTAAAGAGTTAAGGGTGGGAGTGTATCAGGGCATGATGTTAGGATATGGGCCGGGGATATCTAGGTGTATTTTCACCAACCACTCTTAATAACTTTGTTAATCTAATTCTTAAGATTTCAAAATTTAACCCTTATCCTGCTGAATAAAAGAAATTAAACTTTCAAGCCGATAGTATAAGCCCAAAACTTTCCTGTTTCAAAAGGATTTTTGGAGGGAAGATATCTCCTTATCGGACAGTGTAGATCAAAGATCAGACTGCACGTTTTGTGCAGTCTGATCTTGATCTACGCTGTCCGCAATTGGTCAGTGAGTCGCGATAGGCAACCTAAGGGTTAAAAGCCACGTAACTCATAATTCAGCTGGTTATTAGAAAAAAATGGATTTCAATACAAGTTTACAAGACATCACAGATAGGCATTAAACCCCTTTGGCCAGAGCAAGGCTCATATGATTTTTCCAAAACTGGGTTCGAACCTGGCCCGGTGGCTAGTGCATTGCCATACATTTCAAGTGCTTATCATTATTATGTTTTTGTTTAACTCTTTCAGTGCCAAATTTCTAAATACGACTTCTTTCGACAGCTAAAAATTCAGTCCACTTGCATTCAGACTGATGCATATCTTACAGGCTTGACTAAACAAGCGGACGGCATAGATCAATGATCAGGCTGCACGTTCTGTGCAGCCTGATCATTGATCTATGCCGTCCGCAAAAAGCCCCAGTTTTTGCCTGTGGCGCTGAAAGGGTTAATAATCATGTAACTTAGACTCCACATCTATTTTCTTTGTTTAATTAACCCTTTACCAAACAATCCCGACTTTTAACGACCCTGGGGAAGAAGCCTTTTGAAAACATTGTGGGAAAAGGAGAAAATGCTGGTAACCAGCATTTTCTCCTTTTCCTACAATGTTTTCTATGCTATCAAAGACAAATTCAAACATTTGAGTAACATTTAAGTTTTCGTCTGCGAATGCTTTCAGTTTGGTTGAGTCCAAAATTTTGTCGTTTGGTAAAGAGTTAATATAATGTGAGTCAGAAGTACCACTCATTTTTTAAGCTTCCTTGGAATGCTTATTTTCTGATGATATTTAATGTTTTCTTTTGTTGTTGTTGTATATTTTAAATTTGTTTTTTCCAAGAATGCTATCACAAGCAAGTCTTGTGCAAAACACTCTGTCCAAACTACTGGCTGCTCTCCCGCGTAAAAAATGTCAAAACAATGTTCAGCAATGCGAGTCGAATGAATCTCACGGGATGAAACGACTTACGTTGAGCCTCGAAAAGTGTTCGGACGAGCTGAAACTCAAACTCACTACCCCTGGCTTGCTAGTTTCTAACAGCGTTGCGTTCCTTCCAACCTTGACCTACAGCAACGGTTAACACATTGCTGTTCAGGCTGTTTTAAAGTTTATATAATGCACGTAAATAAATCGATTAAAATATGTTTGAATTGAATCATTTTAGGTTTACCAAACCTCGTTATAAAGAAAAAATCAAAAATAGAGGCTTAACTTTTCAGTGCCAAAGGCCAAAGCAGAGCCAATTGCTGACGGCCTAGATCAAGATCAGACTTCACAGAACGTGCAGTCTGATCTTGGATCTATGCCGCCCGCTCGTTTGGTCAAGCCTTTAGGATAACATACCTATCTCAGGTACTTTACTTCGCTCTGACATTGTTAAAGGAATGAAAAATATCCTTTTCCAACTGTATTGAAAGAACTGTTGAAAAAGAAACAGTTGGTTTTTACGAGCACTTGCTCCTTTTCTCATAACGTTTTCTAAAGCTCTCAACCACAGAGAGTAAAAATCCTGAATAAATACAAAATGAAATTTCCACTTACCTGTTTTTCTGTCTTGCCGTTGGGGAGTTCCGAGGATGTCTGCGAAAGAACAGTCTGATCACAGGCTTTTATAACCCGAGAGAATGTGACTGATCGCAGCCATTGAATAGATTGTGATTAGCTGACATAACTGATCGTTTTTACGTCAACATTAACCCTACATATAGGTGCAATCAAAACTTAGAAAAAAAATGTGCATTTTCAGTTTGGAAAATAAATGAGATATGATTTAAATAGTTATTATTTTATGGTTCCTTCAGCCAGAATGTCTTGAAAACGCGGACAGTGTAGATATGAAATCAGACTGAACAAAAATTGCAGTCTGATCTTTATCTACACTGTCAGCAAAAACAATTATTCTAGTGATAAGCGTCCCTAGGTTTAATTGCAAATAGTCATAAATATCCGTGCATTTTTTTGCAACTGTTGCATTTTTTTACCCACCACAAAAATAACGCATCTGATAAAAAATGGAGGTAAATAGGTCCTTCAAAGCAACAAAACTATTTTCTTTTTCTCACAATATTTAAACCAGAACTTAAAAAAGGTCAACTTTGGAGCGTGTATATCCAAGATCAGACTGCATGTTCTGGACAGTCTTGTCTACGGTCTACATCCCAGTCCAAAAACTGTCGTCATAGTAAAGGTAATGACTGATTGGGTTCTTGTGCACTTCAAACTTCACTGATGATGATGCACCAACCTTTTGTTTTATAATTTGGGCATTTTATCTTTTTTTTTTTTATTAACCCTTTCCCAAACAAGCTCTGTTTTTCACGTGTCTGCAGTACAAGTCTTTTGAAAACACTGTGGGAAAAGGAGAAATTGCTCGTAACGAGCAATTTCTCCTTTTCCCACAGCGTTTTCTACCGTTTTGGAGAACTTTCCACCATTTTCATCAAATTTAAAATTGTCGTCTGCAAACTCTTTCAGTTTGGAAAGGTCTAAAATTTGTCGTTTGGGAAAGGGTTAAATCCCTCCTAAAACAAAACGAGACAGACAACTTGTGTAACATACGTGTAAAATATCAACAATGGACATCGATTAAGGCCTGTTACATAAAGATACCGTGAAAACATCGTGGTAGATGGAGATTTTACTGGTTTATCTTTACCAACTGCAAAATTTTGGACTCGTCCAAATTCAAAGCATTTGCAAGCGACATATTAAAATATGGCTCCAGCATTTAAGATTGTCCTTAAGAGGGTAGAAAACGGTTTGGACAAAGGAGAAAATACTGGTTACCAGCATTTTCTCCTTTTTCCAAAATGTTTTCAAAAGCCTTCTTCCTCGAAGTCGTTAAAACTCAGGATTGTGTGGGAAATGGTTAAGAACCTTTTGTGACAACCTCTGTCGCAATGTTTTCATTTTGGATCTGCTGCAATACAAAAATTGTTGTTTGCAACAGGTAAAGTGTTAATTAAAACAGGGGATTTTTTTGGGGGGTTAACTATTGCTGAGTCGGCTGTTGCATTCTTTAGTTTGCAAAGTTCATATTACGTCATTCGTCGTGGAAATAAATTAGTCCATGTTGATGATGATATTATTATAAGTAGTAGTAGTATCATCATCATCACCCTTATCATCATCATCATCATCATCATTATTATTATTATCATCATCATCATCATCATCATCATCATTATTATTATTATCATCATCATCATCATTATTATTATTATCATCATTATTATTATTATTATTATTAGCCATGTTCTGTGAAAAGGCGGCTTGATGGATCTGCGAAAAGTGTGGATTATTATTATTATTATTATGATCCATGTTCTGTGAAACGGGGGCTTAATGCATCTGCGAAAAGTGTAGACCCAGGTCTGCCTGCGCAGTCCGCGCAGGCTGACCTGGGCCTAAACTTTTCGCTACTGTTCAAGTTTCCGTATGTCCAAGGACCAGTTTACCCAGTGATTAAGGCTATTATGCTATTATTAAAAACAGTAGCTTTTATGGATCCATAATTATGAGTGATGACTTGCTTGGTATGGTGCATTACAGAGATGCATTAAGCCCCCGTTTACCAGAGCATAGCCCATATATATACGTGTATCAGTCGTGCAGACATCAATCTATCCATCAATTCACATACATCTATAGACCATTCGTCCAGCCTTTCAACGTTTGTCATACCCATCCATTAGTCGATCCATCCATCGTGTTATTAGTCTATCTATTCAACCAAGCGACCAAAAAGCCAAGTGATCGACCAACAGACCTATACATACATACATACATACATACAAGGGCAATTTGCTTGTAATAATAGCTTCAAAATTTTCAGAATTTGCTGGTAATGTTTACCACGTGTATGGCCAATCAATCTTAGTAAGATATATATATAGGATTTCAACTGGAAGTTTATAATTCCTTCTGGAATGGCTTGAATAGTAAATAGCATTTTTCCCCATTCCCACAATGTTTTATAACCTTTTCAGGTCAAACCCAATCATTTGTAGTCTGTAAATGCTTTCGATTTGGACAAGTTCAACGTTTTGTCGTCTGGTAAAGAGTTAAACATAACAGACAGTAAATACAAGCAATTGTCTTATCCTACGTCCTGTCGACACCGAAGGCAAAATGTTGAGCAGACGACAATTTCATTGTGACTCAAATGATGGGATTTTTCTTTTGATTGGGTAGAAAACATTGTAGGAAAAGGAGAAAATGGTGTGTATGTATTTTAGGTATATACCTCTTTTCATGCCTTGTTATATAATGTAAAAAAAATAAATCGGAGTAGATTTGTGTGATAAAATTAAGATTCAAATTTTGACAAGCGAAAGGGAGATTGCGGGGGGGGGGGGGGGGGGGGGGGGTAGAAGATGGCAAATGGAAATCTTCTTAAAAGAAGCTTTTTTTTTCTGCATCGGTCAATTTTCCATTTTTCTGCACAACTCGTTCATAAATTTGGTCTGTATAATGCTTTCTCGTCTAACTATATAGCAGTAGAGCAGGGCAAAATAAGGGTTAATGTTCGCCCCTAGTGCGACTCAATGCGCCATTGTAGATTCAAGGTCACTGCACGTTCTGTCCGATATGATTTTTTTCAGCGATAGAAATTTAACCCTTTACGAGGTACCACACAATGCCGATTTTTAACGTCCCTGACGAAGGAGCCGTTTGAAAACATTGTGGAAAAAGGAGAAAATGCAGGTAACCATCATTTTCTCCTTTCCCCACAATGTTTTCTACCCATCAAAAGAAAAATCGCATCATTTGAGTCACAATGAAATTGTCATCTGTAAATGATTTCATTTTGGACAGGTCTAAAATGGTTGTTGTGGGATAATGGGTTAAATCTGTAATATTTTGGGGTTTTACTATTGACTGGAATTTTCCATTTGATTTATTTGCAGTTTTAAGGGATTGACTCTTTACCAAATAATTACCTGTTCTTCCGACCCAGTATATGAAATAGTGCTTTTTGAAAACATCTCTGGAAATAGGAAAATACAGGTAACCAGCATTCACGTCTTTTCGCACGCTTTTTCATCCTCTCAAAAGTAGATTCCATTATTGGAGTCACATTTTATTTGTCATCTACTAATGCTGTCAATACTGATCAAGTCTAAAATTGTGTTGTCTGGTAGATATCTAAAGGGAGCCATTCAGACCGTTATAAATTCAACAAACCCTTTCCCAAACAAGCCCTGGTTTTCATGTGTCTGCAGTACAAGTCTTTTGAAAACACTGTGGGAAAAGGAGAAACTGCTCGTAACGAGCAATTTCTCCTTTTCCCACAGTGTTTTCTACCCTTTTTGAGAACTTTCTGCCATTTTCATCAAATTTAAAATTGTCGTCTGCAAACTCTTTCAATTTGGACCAGTGCAAAATTTGTCGTTTTGGAAAGGGTTAAAAGAATCATTTATCACTCAATGTCGATACCAGAAAGAATGACCAGCCCCTTTAGCTCAGGTGGTAGAGCGTAGGATTCGTAAACGTCATGTTTCCGGTTCGGGTGTGGGTTCGATTCCCACGGCTGGCCATCTAAATTGACTAATATTAGTCTTTAGGATGAGACGTTAAACCGAGGTCCCGTGTGACGGTGCTATACACTGAGCATGTTAACTCTTTACCAAACGACAAAATTCTAGACCAGCCCAAATTGAAAGCTTTTGCAGACGACAAATTTAATGTGACTCAAAAGTTGAAATTTGTTTTGGGCGGAGTAGAAAACATTGTGGGAAAAGGAGAAAATGCTGGTTACCAGCATTTTCTCCTTTTCCCACAACGTTTTCAAAAGGCTTCTTTTACAGGGTCGTTAAAACCCGTGATTGTGTGGTAAAGGGTTAAAGAAGCAGGCGTAACTTAGGGTGGTTTTCGTCCTTTATCTTGTACTATCCTTCGTAACATAACTTACAGCCTTCAGGGGCGTCCCCCATATGGACAACCGGTGGTGGCGATAAACAAACGCCGATTTAATCAATCCGCTGTGAATTCACCAAAAATAAAAGAATCATTCATCACTCAGTGTCGAAACCTGCAAATATTATTATTACAGAAAAAAAGACAAAAAGCTTTTTGCAGTGATATTTCCCTCCTGAGCTACTTCGCCTCTAACGTTTTTTCTCTTTTTTCCAGATTTCACCCACAGTTTTGCAAACTTGTTGGAATGTCAGATGATCAATAACAAGGGATAATCTGGATTCGTTGCAAATAAGTATCATGATGTCATATCATCAATAACAAGGAATAATCTGGATTCGTTCCAAATAAGTATCATGACGTCATATCATCAATAACAAGGAATAACCCGAATTCTTTCCAAATAAGCCTCATGACGTCACATCATCAATAACAAGGAATAACCTGAATTCTTTCCAAATAAGCATCATGACGTCAAATTATCAATAACAAGGAATAACCCGGATTCGTTACAAATAAGTATCATGACGTCACATCATCAATAACAAGAAATAACCTGGATTCGTTACAAATAATTATCATGACGTCACATCATCAATTACAAGGAATGATCTGAATTTATTCCAAATAAGTATCATGCCGTCACATCATCAATAACAAGGGATAACCTGGAGTCGTTGGAAATAAGTATCATGACGTCATATCTGATCTCATAGAAACAGACAGAGTTATGAATATATCAGAATATTTTATTGATTTAAACTACAAAGTTTTTCGTCATCAACAAGAAAAAATTGACATTAATCTATCACGGTATAAGTCAGTGTCACATATACAGAGACTTTTAGCGTAGACAACAATGCTGTTGTCGACATTTTTACAATATAAGAAGAGAAGGAAATGAGGGAAAAATGAATACATAGGAAAAGTAGGGTAAAGACATGGGAAAAAGTAGGGTAAAGACATCAGAAAATAGGGCAATATGAGGAAGAACAGAATTCATTTGAAATAAATAATGAAAATTATTAAGTGAGAGATTTTCTTAAGTTAAAGGACTCATCTACATATCGACCTAGTTTCTTCTGGACAAGGGTATCAGTACTGCTGTTCTGACCGCAAACAATCACCCGGTCATTTGAAACGGTTGATATTGCATGGGACGGATAATATTGCATTTTTTCTTGTAGAACAGAAAAGCACATTTTCTTAAACTTGCGAAGACAAATGTATTTGGGCCATTCTCTGATAAAAGGGGCCTTAATGCATCTCCGTGATGCATAGTACCGATGAAGCCATCACATACGAGGGACACTTTTTAAGTTCGTAGAGTAAGCCTATAACTTTTTAACGCGATTATGAAGTTGCACGATTTTTTACACAGAACTTGCGTAATCATTCCTCTCTCGAACGGTGTCACGGTATGCGGCGCACGAGGTCCACGTGCGCGCTGCGCTGGGTATTTTCAACACGTGGTTTTATACACTATAGTAAAATATAGCGTTCAATATGGATGGAAAAATCTCTGAACAGAGGGTATATTGTAAGATTCGAGCACAGCTCGGGTTTCCGCCAACAGAAATTCATGCTGATTTGCAAAAAGTTTATGGGAATGGTGCTTTAAAATATGCTGCAGTTTGCAAGTGGGTACGTCGTTTTAATGATGGTCGGGAGTCAATTGAAAATGACCCTCGGGTGGGTAGGCCGGTTTCCGTTTTGACGGAAAAGAACGTTGCTACTGTGAAAACGTTAATTGAGGAAGACGCACGTTATACCGTGCAAGAGATAGAAGAATTAAGTGGCATTCATTCGTCAAGTGTTTTGAAGATCTTACGTGAACGACTTGGGCTACGTAAGATCTGCGCGCGCTGGGTGCCCCATTTGCTCACTGACGAGCAGAAACAAAGTCGGATTAGACTTGCATCGCAAGTTATAGAAAAATATGATAAATGTGACCCACGTCGTTTGGAAGAGATAGTTACAGGTGATGAAACCTGGATCTATCATTTTCAATCCGATTCTAAGGCTAAAAATAAGGTTTGGGTTTCATCTGAGGGCGACAGACCTGTCATTGCGCGCCGTTGCAAAACATCAAATCGCATGTTGTATGCGATATTCTTTGATTCGAAAGGTCCAGTCCTTCAAATTCCAGTCCCGAAAGGTAGTTCTGTCACTGGAAAGTTTTACAGAGAAAGTGTTCTTACTCAACTTGTTGATTTCTATCAGAAACGCAGACCGCGCACCGGTGTCCGCGGCATCAAATTACTCCATGATAACTCACCGGCCCATAAATCCGCTACGGTACAGGAATATCTGAAAGAATCTGGGCTCGATGTCTTAGATCATCCCCCATACAGCCCTGACCTGTCCCCCTGTGACTTTTGGTTGTTCCCAAGACTAAAGGAAATGCTGGCAGGGCACCGTTTTGAATCCCGTTGTGGTACAGGCAGTGCGGTCTACCAGTGTCTGCAACATATACCTCAAGAGGACTACCGGGCGGCGTTCCGGAAATGGGTAGATCGGTGTAAAATGTGTGTGGAGGCAGACGGGGCATATTTCGAAGGTCTTAGATAAATAAAATTTTGATATTTCAAGCGGTTTTAAAAAGACCGCCCTACTCTACGAACTTAAAAAGTGTCCCTCGTAATTATGAATCAATAATAACCACTTTTGTTTAACAACCGACTGAATCATGACGTAGACCGGTCCTTGGACATAGAGAAAATTGACCAATAGCGAAAAGTTTTGGCCCAGGTCAGCCTGCGCGGATTGCGCAGGCTGACCTGGGTCGATACTTTTCGCAGATGCTTTAAGCTCGTGTTTTTACAGAGCACGGCTAATTTATCTATCATCGTATTACAGTAAATTTTGATGTACGGCAAAAAAAAAATAGACAGGCCCTTTTAAGAGCACCTTCGTTAACCTAGGTGTGAAGTATTACCATTCATCACCCCTGGAATATTCAATTGCAAAACCGTCGTTTCTATGAATATTCATAAGATTGCGAATTACACCCAATAGCCAATCGAATTGTCGATGACATAATGATATTCTCTTGTAGTGGAGGATAATCACATTTCTTCCGTTGTTATGAATAAACCGGCTAAAACTCACATCATTATCAACGAATATGGCGGCCACCGGTGGGCTCTTCTTCTGTGGCATTTGCCTTACGACAATCCTGGGCAGACATTACAAATCCTTGTATACAAAGGCAAATATTCAGAAATACAATGTGCTGTTGCAGTCCTTAGGGGTATGTAGCAGGGGTGACGTCATCCTCGTTGACACACTTCCGACGTATTCCGTAAACTACATTAATCGATTTGCTTGGTTGTACACGAGGTAAACATAGAAATGATGGCATATGGTTGATAAAAATAGATTAAATTTTCTCACTGAAAAACTGAGATTACCAATCAAAATGCTTCATGAATAATTCATGAGAACGAGAAAACATACGCGAGATAACCCAGGGGCGATGAATGTAGTTTACGGAATACATCGGAACTGGGTCAAAGAGGATGTTTTTAAGAGCTTAATAAACAAAACAGACAGTTTCAGGCAGATAAAAAAAGACTCGCTTCAAATATGGATTTTCAGGGCTGCTATGACCAGTATATCTAAAATATATGAGCCATGCTCTTGCAAAAGGGAGCTTAATGCGTCTCCTTGATGAGTGATACCTATCACATAATCATCACATGGATCCATAATTGTCCCTTTTTTTAACAACGGACATGATCATGAGGTAATATGGTCCTTCGACCTACAGAAAATTGACCAATAGCGAAAAGTTTCGGCCCTGGTCAGCCTGCGCGGACTGCGCAGGCTGACCTGGGTCGGTACTTTTCGCAGATGCATTAAACCCCCTTTTCACAGAACATGGCTCATATTTTGGATTGGGTAGTTCCTAGATCAGACTGCACGTTCTGCGAACAAGTCTGATCTCAATAGTTATTGTCCATAGATGTATCTACATTTCGCATTCAAAGTACACCTGAACTTTTTTTCCAGTTGATACAAGTTTACATTCATACAAACTAGAAGCGTTTGAAGAAGACAAATCAGATGCGGCTGAAATCACGGAATCAGACTTTTGCGCAGTAGCAAACATTGTGGAAAAAGGGAGAAAGCGTTTTCGCCTTTACCCACGATGTTTTTAAACCGCTAAAACACGGTATCATTGACTAAATGATCGAGCACCGAAAAAAAGATGGATGGATTTACTTAGCGATGACAGAAGGAAAACTCAACCACGACTCAGCCATTTATTTCAATCAATTACACTTTCAAGAAAGGTACGCACTGAACTATTGTTGTATAATTTTCACGTGGCCTAATTAGTTTTTTTTTGTCCTGAATCAAAATGTTTTGTAAAATACTGATAAAAACGAAAAAAAAAAAAAAGGAAAAGGAGCCACGCTCTGGCAAAAGGAGCAAGTCATCACGTGATTTAGGGATCCATGAAATCCACTTTGTCTAACAACCGGCTGAATTATGGGTCAGAATAGTCCTTCAGAAACCTGCATGAAATTTACAAATTTACAAAACTTACAAATGGCAAAAAGCTATCGACCCATGTCAGCCTGCGCAGTACGCGCAGGCTGACATGGATCGATAGCTTTTTGCAGATGCACTATGCCCCCTTTTAATAAAGCATGGCTCAGTTTTTTCTTATGAGCATAATTAAACTAGAACAGAAGAAGACTTTAGAAATTAAAAATTTATTCCAAAAAAGAAGAATAATAGGCAAGAACTGAGGTTCGATATACGTACAGATGCTAAAACATAGTGGAAAAAGGAGAAATTGCTCTTTAGCCATCTTTTTTTTTTTTGAAACAGTCGTCGTCGGCTGCTACACGAGTAACTATTGACCAAATCATCCAAAATGTTTTCGCCCTCGAAGAAAAAGACTTTAGAAAACGTTGTGGGGGAAGGAGAAGAGTGGGTCTTGTATCCTGCACTGTCCCACGTAACAAACTTTGACTAACGTTATCATTTTGGTGAAGAATCGCCAATTCCAGGGGTTGTTGCCCATATGGGCTGGCTACCGATAGCAAGGCCACCAATTCTTATCTTAAAGGCCCAATAGCGGCCAAAAGTAAACAATACGGGTGTTAAAATGCGTTTAAATTTAAATCAAACGATTTAAAGGCATCGAAATTATTGTGAAAATGACAAACTGTCGATGTACGGTCGTTCCATGTGTATGTCGCTGGCAGAAATTAAATTTTAAAATCAGGTAAAAAATAAACAAAGGATAAAGTGACTTGGCAACTTTTGACCTATTTTCGATACTTACTTTTAAAGCCACCAACACTTCGACCAGCCGTACGGTAACAGATTGTCATCTTCTCAATAATTTCCTCACTTCTGAATGGCACGTTTTTAATCTAGACGCATTTTGATAACCGCATTGCGTACTTTTGGCCGCTATTGGACCTTTAATACCAAATTACTTTTGTAGGAAAAAGAGTTTTGTAGTATCTATCAATGTTTAACTCTTTACCAAACGATAAAATTTTGGACTGGTCCAAATTGAAAGCCTTTGCAGACGACAAAATAAATTTGTCTTGGGAAGAGTAGAATACATTGTGGGAAAAGGAGAAAATGGGTTAATAAAAGGGAAAGGGGTTGATGAAAGATTTGAATTCGCAGCAAAATATGTCCAAAGCCCCTTTACCAAGTAATCCCGACTTTTAACAACCCTGAAGAAGAAGATTTTTGAAAATATTTTGGAAAACGGAGAAAATGCTGGTAACCAGCATTTTCTCCATTTTTCAAAATGTTTTTTTACTCTTTGTGTAGCAAATTTCATATTTTGAGTAACGTTTATTTCGTCGTCTGCATTTGCTTTCAATTTGGACAAGTCTAAAACTCTTTGTCTGGTAAGGCGCCAGTAAGCCCAACACCGAATTTCAGTCTTGGATAAAAACCCCAATTTTTTTTGTAATATCAAAGTTGCTATTGTCCAGAATGTGTCAGAGAACCGGATAGTGTAGACCAAAGATCAGACTGTACGTTTTGTGCAGTCTGATCTTTCATCTACACTGGCCGGTAAGGCAACGGCAGTAGTGAAAGGCGCTCCAATGGGTTAAACAGGTGTGAAAAAATGAGGACAGATGTGACATTTTTACGTAAGTAATTACAATGGACGATTAATCAGTTCTAATTTTTCATCCCGATTTGTAATCTATCTTAACAACTTCAACAAACCTTCACATTTTTAGTTAAAAATCATTTGTTATGTTATTAGCCTCGCTTTTGTAGAAAAAATTGCGGGAAGTGGGGAGGTAGATTGATTACCTCCCCTGATACAGCAAGTGTAAAGGGATCGGTACTGGCTACTAAAACGGGAAGAATTCTGCCCGTCTATTTTTATAACAGCGATGTCGAGAGACCAGTAGAGATCAGGGGTGGTTACTCTCACTTCCCGAGTAGTGGATTTTCCGATACATTTGACCTCACGAATTAGTGAAATGTATAATTTTGTATCACCTTTTCATGTTTATTTCTGCTTATATTCTTTTAATTTCGATTACCAATTTCAAATTGTGCAAAAAATCGCGATGTTTCTTATAAAGCCAAACTGGAAATGTGTAAGATGCTCTGATTGTGTATCCTGTCATGTAGCCCAATGGAAAGCAACGACACAATAGCCTGTGCCAGTTGTAATATCTACAACAGGGACCAGTTAAGTGGGGAGAGCGGTGGCGGATACTCTAGCCAATTTGTACGTGTAAAGTTCTACTAAATCATTGCGTGATGGTACTAAAAGTACGCTTTTGACCTACTTTCACAAGTCTCGGACGAATATATAGCCATTTGCAATTGTTTGAAAAGGTGGACATAATTATTCTGCCAGCCTATTTGCAGAGTTACTACTGCTACTCAATATCCCGCGAGGCTCATCCACACTTTGGCAAATGTATATGAAAGGGGAAATCCTTTTCTTTAGTTATTGGTAACTTAATATTTTTTTAATGCGTTACCCTGTAACCCATCACTGTAAAGGCTACATGTATTTTTCGGACACACAAGTTTTAGCAACAACTGCTCGTTTTCCGACGATCAATATCTCATTTTGAAAAATATGTCTAATGAAAAATTTTATGCTAAACAATGAGGAAAAGGAGGCAATTGTCGGCTTGATTACTTTAAACCTTATCGTGCTAAATGAAAAAAATGAAATTTTCAAACCGATAGGATAAACCTACAGTTTCCTATTTCAAAGGTATTTTTGAAGGAAGGAAAGATATCTCCTTATCGGACAGTGTAGATCCAAGATCAGACTGCACGTTCTGTGCAGTCTGATCTTGATCTATGCTGTCAGCAAAAGGTCAGTGAATCGCGCTTAGCAGCCTGGCGGTTAATTATTTCTCCTCATAAAATAGTTTAAATATTGATATTCCAGCCTCTTACGCCTTCTATCTTTAATTTTTTAGGGATCTTTCATGTTTGTAATTGCTGTTTGTTTGATTGGTTGGCTAGCTGGTTGGTTAGTTGGTTGGTTGTTTGATCGTTTCCGTATACCAACGTCTTTTCATTATCTGTTATTATATCCTTGATGACAGTTAACCTATCCATGATTCCAGTTCATCCCATCCTTTAAACCTTTACTGCACAGTCCCGAATTTATCGACCCTTACAGAGCAGACTTTTTAAAAACATTGAGGGAAAAGGAGAAAATGGGGAAAACTATAACCATTCGACTTTAGCAATATCATTGTAAATCATTAACAGTAACTTTAACCCTTTACCACACAATCTCGTGTTTTAACGACCCCGAGGAAGAACGTTTTGAAAACATCGAGGCAAAAGGTAACCAGCACTTCCTCATTTTCCCACAGTGTTTTCGATCATTTTATATATGGATACATTCCATATTTTGAATCACATTTAATTTATCGTCCGCAAAATTAACCCTTTACCACACAATCCCGAGTTTTAACGACCCTGGGAACGAAGCCTTTTGAAAACATTGTGGGAAAAGGAGAAAATGCTGGTAGCCAGCATTTTCTCCTGTTACCACAATGTTTTCTACTCTTTAAGACGCAAAAACATCATTTTTACCACATTTAATTTGTCGTCTGCAAATGCTTTCAATTTGGACCAGTCTACAATTTTGTCGTATGGTAAGGAGTGAATGCTTTAAATGTGAACGGGTCTAAAATTTTGTCCTTCGGTAAAGACTTGATTCTATGTTACCGGCTAGTTCTATACCAGACGACAAAATTTTAGACCGATCTGAATTGAAAGCACTTGCAGACGACATTCATTATGGCTGAAATTTTGAAAACATTGATGAGAAAGGACAAAATGCTGGTTACAAGCATTTTCTCCTTTTCCTTCACTGTTTTCTCAGTTTTAGACCCGTCCATATTGAAAGAATTTGCAGAGGAGAAATTAAATTAGTTCTAAAATTCAGTTTGAATTTGAAGAAGTTTAAAACATTCTAGGTAAAAATGAGAAAATAGTAACCAGCTTTTCTCCTTCTTTTTCCCTACATTTTTTTCAAAAGTTTTTCTTTTTGTCCCATATGGCCCGCAGCACGCGAAATGAGACCTTCGGACATTTGCGTAAAGTGTCGTCTCGGATTAGCCTGCGCAGTCCGTGCAGGCTAATCCGAGACGGCTCTTTACGACTACATAAGATTTTTCATACAGTAAACTTTCGTGAAACAGAAAATCTCACAAAAACGGGAAGTGTCGTCTCGGATTAGTCACAGACTGCACAGGCTGATCTGAAACGACACACTTTTACGGATATGTCCGAAGGCTCCTTTTCGTGTGTTGCACGCATAATCGTCTAAAGAACGGTATTATTCTGGTAAAGAATCGCCCGATACAATCTGATCTACTAATCAAATAATCAAATTGGTTGATTGAACGCTGTTTTACGCCACTTTCAACATCATTTCAATCAAATCACGGCGACAAATCACACGTTAATCTATTTCCAGTATATCATCATTGCAAGGATAGGGCTTGAATTGTCTTGGCGAAGGACGCTGCCACGAAAACCTTTGTGCTTTGAACGAGGCTCTAACGCAGGGAATCAGGGGTACGAGCCGTATACTTTAAAATCGAGCCACATAGGATCTTTGAATTATCAAAATATCTCTGGAACAAGAGGATAACACGAAACTGCTTTGTCATTTGCAAAGACGGCTATATTTAGAAAAACAGAATAAAAAAGTACATGTCAACGAAAACAAGAAGAAAAGAAAGTAAATCTTATACAAGCTGTATGCATGTTTCCCCTGTCGTGATCCTGTCCGTGTCGGCTGTATCATAAAGCGTCGAAATATACTTTAGGCAGCGTTAGTCTGTGAATGAGAAAATTTGTTGTCTATGAGGGAAAGTTGTAAGTCTGTGGCTGTATATGTATATGTGTGTGTGTGTGTGTGTGTGAGAGAGAGAGAGAGAGATCTAAAGTCTAAAAACAAATGTGAAACGAAACCTTAATAGCTGAATTGCTATTGGATGACTCTATCAACAAGACGTCGCGATTCTCTCTCTCTCTCTCTCTCTCACTCTGACTATAGAGAGTTACAGAGACAGACAGACAAAGACAAACACACACTAGCCATGCTATTCCAAAAGAGGGATTAATTTATCTCCGTAATGCATTGTACCAAAGACTCCATCACATAATTATGGATCCTTTAACCCTTTCCCAAACGGCAGATTTTGGACTGGTCCAAATTGAAAGAGTTTGCAGACGACAATTTGAAATTTGATGAAAATGGCAGAAAGTTATCAAAAAGGGTAGAAAACACTGTGGGAAAAGGAGAAATTGCTCGTTACGAGCAATTTCTCCTTTTCCCCTAGTGTTTTCAAAAGACTTGTACTGCAGACACGTGAAAACCAGGGCTTGTTTGGGAAAGAGTTAAATCCTTTTAGTTTAACAACCAATTGTATAATGACGTAGAAAGGTTCTTGTGCAAGCTTAGAATTCACAAAAAGCAAAATGTTTCGCCGGCTGCCGTACCTCGATAATTTTGCAAATGCATAAAGCTCCCTTTTTTTACGGAGCGTGGTTCATGTGTAGAAAAGAAAACATTACCTAATAGTATTTTCCTCCATATCCTCCATAGCCTCTTCTATAACCATAGCCGCCATATCCCCTTCCGTATCCGTAACCGCCGTAACCTTTCCCGCCATAACCATAGCCACCAAACCTGCTATAACCGCCGTAGCCGCCGTAGCTGCCGTAGCCGCCGTAGCCGCCGCCAAACATAATTCCCATAGGCCTGTAGCCGTATGAATAGCCCCTAGGTGCGTATCCGTAGCTTCTGTAACCATAACTCATAGGTGAGTACCCGTAGCTTCTGTAACCATAGCCCATAGGTGCGTATCCATAGCTTCTGTACCCATAGCTCATAGGTGCATATCCATAGCTTCTGTAACCAAAGCCCATAGGTGCATATCCAGAGCTTCTGTAACCATAGCTCATAGGTGCGTATCCGATTGAGCTATAGCCGCCATACCCATATGAGTCACCATCGTCATCGAAGTAATATGGTGGTGTGCAGCTTGCGAGTGCAAGCACAGAAACAATAATGGCTGCCAGGAGTTTCATCTTGCTGGGGAAAAAATTGGCGAGTGTTACAGGTTATGGTATTTTTAAACGCATTACCTCATGAAAAAAAAGTATGCAGCAGACGACCTCGAGAACACAACTGTAACAAGTTGATAATTGACATGAATGGATATTTGACCTATAATGGATTAATAGTTTGCCTGTGTTCCAGTCCGATCGTTATCTCCTTTTTTTTTTATATTCGGACTTTACTTTGTCAAAAATGGTGCGTCATTTTTGACAAAGTGAAGTCCGAATGTAAAAGAGGAAAATTGATCGGACTGGAACACAGGCTAATTAACCCTTTCAGCGCCATAGGCGAAAACAGGGACTTTTGCGGACGCCATAGATCAAGATCAGACTACACAGAACGTGCAGTCTGATCTTTGATCTATACCTTCCGCTTGTTTGGTCAAGTCTATATGTTAACAATCTTCCAGAGACTCGGTGGATTCTATTTACAGCCATCAAAAGTAGCCGAGTTTCTTTATTTTGGCGCCGAAAGAGTTAATAGCGTTTGAGATTAACTTGCGTTTGAGATAGATGGATTATTACACCATTTATGTCGGATCAGGTCGAGTTGGTCGTGTAAAGATGTGAGAGGTGTCAGATTAGACCGAGAGTCGAATCCAATGCGGACCTCTTTACACTCGCAACTCGACCTCATCCGACAACGCAGACTGTTGTAAAGTTCCATTTATCATATAGATTTTTTTATAACTGTTTAAGTAAACAAAAAAAATATGGGCCATGCTCTGTGGAAAGGGGGCGTAATTCATCTGCGAAAAGTATCGACTCAGATCAGCCTGCGCAGTCCGCGCAGGCTGACCTGAGTCGATACTTTTCGCTATTGGTCAATTTTTTGTGTGTCAAAGGACCAGTCTACTTTATGACACAGTCGGTTGTTAGACAAAATGGTTGTTTGAGAGAAAATATTTTTTATGGATCCATAATTATGACATGACTTGTTCGGTATAATCTTTCACGGAGATGCATTAAGCCCCCTTTTGCCAGAGCATGGCTCATATATAAAATAAATTGCATTTTTGAATCAAAACGTTGAAAACACTGGTGTGGCATTTGTCAAGGGAGACATTGTGTGGAATTAATAACTTGAGAAATAAACAAACAATAATGTGGGACGAACACGCCCAGTGACGAACTGCTCTTGGGACGAACACGGTCAAGTAATGTGTATCATTGCGCCAATAGGAGGCCATAGCGCGTATAGATATTTTCAATAAAAAAAAGAAGTATTCCCATGATCGATGGCCTAATCCAGTTTATCAAAGTTCATCACGCAGTTGGTAATTATATACATGTATCTGAGTGCTATCGAGACACTTATTTGTCTTAGAAAAAAAAATGAGTTTAATTGGGTTTACTTCCTTCGGTTTTGCACAACCTACGATACACGATTTTCAAAATACCGTATTGAACTCATCGAGAAACAGCACAAAAATCACAGAGACGGACATTTTCGGGGAACTGACGTAAAGAGCTGAGTCCGTGAACACGAGCTGATCTGAAAATTTGTTTTGGAAATAAAGGGCTAAAATACAATGGTTTTGACATCAGAGCTCCACATAAGAGGGAGTGATGGTATTCTAAATCCATTATTTCTCTTCCAAACCCCTCGATCTCGATGAGACGATTCTAACGAGTACTCATAACATAGGGTTTAGAGGAGAATAACTGATATTTCCAATTCTATAATCAAAATCAATCCCTCTACCTGGAGCTCTGGTCGTATAGAGCCAAAGGGAAGACATAAAATCTTATTTCAAACGTGTGTAATATCAAAGATACATCCTTACAACCAGAGAGAAAAAAAAATGCTGTTAAACTTGATGGTGTGTAGAATTGCTCAGAATTTATTCATCTGTGTAAACATGGATATATTTTCAAGATATATCGTGTAAGGGATAAAGAAATTCAAGGGATTTGTCTTCGATTTAAAACCGAAAACGACAACGGTGATTTCTTTAACGACCTCCAGCAAAAGAAATGCATTTGCTATCGGTCCTAATCTGCGCAACCTTGCAACCGTCAAGTCAACATTTGGCATGAAGATACAAGAATCCTAATAGTTTCAAAAAATAAATAAATAAATAAATGAATAAATCAATAAATAGAAAAATAAATAAATAAATAGAAAAATAAATGAATAAATAAATAAAGATGAAATGGGTTAAAAACTACAGGGTCGTTAAAACACGGGAATCTTTGGTAAAGTGTTAATTGAAGAATACGCGTGAAAGCATTAAGATGCATTAAGCCCTCTTTTCACAGCGCACGGCGCAAATGCATTTTTACATCTCATTGTTTGCTATCAGCATCTATTGAGACTGTAAGAAAGAAAAAAAGAAACGTTTACTTACCTTGGCTACGGACGTGTCGATGTACTATTTCTTTCTGCGGATGCTACCGACTCGAAACGACCTTTGTATTTATACACAAGCATGGCCGAGGTATGATTGATCCATTACCGAAGAAAATGAAAATATATTAGTATTGATGGCATAGTTTCCTCTTGTTTTGTTTGATGGGAAGGGCTACCGTTATTGGTTGAATGACACTTTGTCATCCCACCAAATAAAAAATCAGCTGTGAAAAAATATCCACGTGATAAAATACTAATGACGATTCTTCATTATTGATATTATAGAATATGTTAATTTCAAAATTAACTGTTTACCAAAAGACAACATTTTAGACCGGTCCTCACTGAAAAAAATTTGCAGACGACATATAAAATATAGCTAAAATAGTGGTGATCGTCAGTAAAAGTCGCGAAAGGAGAAAATGCTGTTAACCAGCAGCATTTTCTCCTGTTCCTACAATGGTTTTCAAGGGTCGTTAAAACTCAGGATTGTATGGTAAAGATTTTCTTAACTGTTCAAATTGAACGGGGAGGAGGGCGGGGTGGGGTGCGCTCCAAAGGGCAGTTTTTTGGCAAACATGCAGTTAACTCTTTACCACTAGACAAAAAAGGAGACTTGTCCAAATTGGAAGCATTTACAGACGACAATTTAAATGGAATTAGAAAACATTGTGGGAAAAGGAGAAAATGCTGGTTACCAGCATTTTCTCCTTTTCCCACAATGTTTTTGAAAAGGCTTCTTCATTTGGGTCGTTAAATCTCGGGATTGTGTGGTAAAGAGTTAAAGGAAGCCGTTACTTGTAACTGAGTCATGCTCTGGTATAAGGTGCTTAAATGCATCTCCGTTATGCATTTTACCAAGCATTTACCAAGTATTTACCAAACATTTACCAAGTATTTACCAAGCATTTACCAATTATTTACCAAGCATTTACCAAGTATTCACCAAGCATTTACCAAGTATTTACCAAACATTTACCAAGTATTCACCAAGCGTTTACCAAGTATTTACGAAGTATTTACCAAGCATTTACCAAGCGTTTACCAAGTATTTACCAAGCATTTACCAAGTATTTACCTAGCATTTACCAAGTATTTACCTAGCATTTACCAAGCATTTACCGAGTATTTACCGAGCATTTACCGAGTATTTACCAAGTATTTACCAGGTATTTACCAGGCATTTACCAATCATTTACCAGGCATTTACCAAGTATTTACCAAGCATTTACCAAGTATTTACCAAGCATTTACCAAACATTTACCAAGCATTTACCAAGTATTTACCAAGTATTTACCAAGTATTTACCAAGCATTTACCAAGTATTTAGCAAGCAAATCATCACATAATTATGGATCCCTACAATCCATTTTATCTAACAACTGGCAGAACCCTGACGTAGAATGATCCTTTGACATAAAAAAATAGCAAAATGTCTCGTCACAGGTCAGCCTGTGCGGACTGCACGGGTTGACCGGAGTCGATACTTTTTGCAGATACATTAAAACGCCTTTTCACAGAGCATCATGACTCAACTACGAATCACATGAAACTTCCAAATAATGTCAAAATGTTGTGTGAAATATTCGGTTCGTAGCAAACTTAGAGCGATACAAGACTGTTTCGGCTTTTTTCTTATTGTGGCGTTCGTCAAAGACAATGCCCCTATGAGTTCAATACGGCATTTTGAAAATCATGTATCGTAGTTTGTGCAAAACCGAAGGAAGTAAACCCAGTTATACTCAATTTTTCTACGACAAATAAGTGTTTCGCTTGCAGTCAGATATTAAATTGAAAATGGCGTATTGAAATCAATTGTATTAGGCCATCGATCATGGAAATACTTGTTTTTATCAAAAATACTTTGATATGCCATAGCCTTCTATTGGCGTAATGATACACCCGATTCCTTGCTTGTTCGTCCCAAAACCAGTTCCAGGGATTATTCATTCCTGAGCTTGTTCGCCCGGACTTGTTCGTCCCACAAGATTGCAGACCGCTCCACTGCATTATGCATAACTATATAGTAGGTAGACTTTCAAACTAATATTTTGACACTATTTCTATTGTTTATTTTTCAAATTATTAATTGCTTACAATGGCTCTCTTGACAAATGCCACACCAGTGCTTTCAACGCTTTGATTTTACAAAATGATTTGAATCATGAGAAAATTTCATTTCATGAAACAAACTAAAACCTTGTATAGTCTTGTTATTACGGTGGCACTGAGGTTCCATGTGCATTTTTTTTTTTTATCTCGTTCCCACGAGATAATAATTTGTTTTCTCGAGTTTTTTTTTTTACAAAAAATTATGCAAAAATCAAAATTCGTTTTTCTTCTTTTTTTATTTATTTATTTATTTTATTTTTTTTTATTTTTTTATTTTTATTTTATTTATTTATTTTTTTTTATTTTTTTTTTTTTTTCTTTCTTTCTTTTTTAATAAAAAATTATGCAAAAACAAAATTCGTTTTCTCGAGTTTTTTTTTTTTTTTTTTTTTATATAAACAATCATATAAAAAATTATGCAAGAAAACAAAATACTCTCTCGTTCGAACGAGATAATCAGCCAATCCAAGTCATCCATTATGTCGTTCGCAAGAGATAATAAGTCGTGCTCACGACATAATCATCCAATCAGATTCCTCCTACTAATTCCTATTTTTACACGGAGTCCATGTTCTTCATAGTTTCATTCAATATGGTAGTTCGCATCCATGATTGTTTCAAAAGTCGAGAAAACGAATTTTGTTTTTTGCATAAGTTTTTATTAAAAAAAAAAAAAAAAAAAAAAAAACTCGAGAAAACGAATTTTGTTTTTTGCATAATTTTTTATTTAAAAAAAAAAACTCGAGAAAACGAATCATTATCTTGTGGGAACGAGATAAATACAAATAAATGCACATGTCACCTCAGTGCCACCGTATGTTATAGAGTTTTTTTTTTTTGTGGTAAAGATGGTATGTTCGCTTTAGGGTTAAATGAAGACTTGCTTCTTAAATATTTACCAAACGACAAAATTCTAGACTTTCTCAACATGAAAGCATTTGCAGACGATCAATTAAATGTGGCTAAAATTATGGAATTTGTCTTTGTATCGGTAGAAAACATTGTGTGAAAGGGGGAAAATGCTGGTAAATTTTTCTCCCTTTTCCCAGGGTGTTTTCAAAAGCCCTCTTCCTCAAAGTCATCCTTATCTCCTTTTCAAATAATGTTTTCAAAATTTCCACCTCAGGGTCGTCAAATCGCGGGGTTGTACTGTAAAGGGTTAAGGGCATGCACCTTAATAGGGCGTTTCGTCTTGTCACTTAGTTGAATAATTATCCAAATGATAAAAAGAGCTGCATCACTATATACATATGATCCTTTCTCTGTGAATATGGGATTTACTGCATCTGCAAAAAGTATCGACTCAGGTCAGCCTGCGCAATCCGAGCAGGCTGACCTGAGTCGAAACTTTTTGCTTTTGGTAAATTTTCTGTATGCCCAAAGACCTTTTTGCCGCAGGATTCGGACGGCTGTTGGACAACTTGGACAAAATGTATTTTATGGATCCATATATATGCGAAGACTTGCTTCGTGTAATACATCACACAGATGCACTTAAGCCCTTTTAACGTGGCTCGTGTAAATTGAATGATACATAATCAAACATGGCTGGTACAGTTGCGCAAGACGATACCGTTAATCAAACGGTGCGTGTTTTTACCATCGTAAAGAGGACGGGTTTTCGAACAGTATTTGATTACCAGCATTTTTTTCCCCTTTTTTCACAATATTTTATACCTTTCCAGAAACTTATCCATCATTTGACCTACCTTTAATTTGTCATCTGCAATGCTTTCAATTTGTACCAGTGTGAGATGTCGGTGGTAAAGAGTTCGAGATTTTTAAACAGTCCTGTTTTTTTCTGATTGATTGATTGTATGGTGTTTAACGCCGTTTTCAACATTATTTCAGTTATATCGCGGCGGCCAGTGCACCTATCCATGCTTTCCTGGAGTTTCTTTTACCAGTACTTTACACAATATTCTTTCAAGCCACTGGCTGCTTTCCCACATAACCATCGTCGAAACAATGGTCAGCGGTGAGAGAGGAGTGAATCCTGCCCCAATCACTATCATCAATCCTCGGATAGAAATTGGCCGAGCCGGGGATCGAACTAGCGACTTCCTACTGTTATCAAGTCCTGTACGCTACCGACTGAACTTCCGGGGCTCGGCCAAGACCTGTTTTTACATTGTGTTTGTGAACAAAACTGCTCTTTATTTTCACTGGAACAAACATTTATCACATAAATGTGTTATACAGCCATCACGAATTTTCATATCTTTTACACGTTTGAGGTAAGCAAAAAGTTCCATATTTGGTCAAAGCTTTGAACCAGATTTCTCTGTCAAATTAGCTGTCAAAATTGACCATCGCGACAAAGCTTCGAATTCTATTATCGTTAGGTTTGAAATCACCCTTTATGTAAGTTCCTTTGGAACTTTTTTCGTCCGTGATACGAGGAGTGTTCAAATATGAATGTATCTAAGCGACTAAATTTGTTTCTTCGTAGGTTTCACTGCTTTTGTTGTTGTTCTTGTTGTTGTTCCCTCAAAGTATTCACCCCCAACAGATAAACAAAGTTTGAGTCTCCAGATCCAATCTTTGAAGGCATTTTCATAGTCTTTTTGGGTATACTATGAAAACACTGGAATTCATTTTCTGTCAACTTGTCTGTAAACCATCATTTTCAGTCATTGTCTTTTGTACGAGGTGCAAATCTTTCTGAAGCAAGAAAAAGTCATTGTGCTCCACCACCTTCCGTATTCACCTGACCTTGCCCCTTGTGACTTGTTTTTTTTTTGTTTTTTTTTTTTTCAAAGCAAAACAAAAAAAAATCCCTTTCCGGTCCTACAATATTCCATGAGGTAGAATGGTCCTTTGACACGCAGAAAACTGAAAGATGGCGCCTTGTTTAGGCCTATGTCAGTCTGCGCAGCCCGCAGGCTGACATGCGTCGATAATTTTTGCAAATGCATTGAGCCCCTTTTCACAAAGCTCGGCTCAAATATTGTGGACGGTCCGAAATTGTGTTATTCTGAAATTCTGAAAAAAAATCTGAAGAATCTGATGGCCTCCAGAAAATGAAATGCATTTTCTATCAGTTGTAACCTATACAACCTTGCAACCCTCATGGGCGACACTTGGCATGAGGATACAAGAATGATTATGGTATGATAAGATAAAGATAAAATGGGTTATAAACTGGCTGAAAACGAGTATAGATGTATCTTTAAGATGAATGAGAGTCGCAAGAAGGGACGGGAGCAAGGTCTTGGCTGTATGGAGGTTGTGACAACAGATGCTTCAGGTAGAAGTAGATATCTTCTACTGTAGAATGGGGCAGGTTGAGAGGGATCTGTGTCGTGAGAAAGAAAGACATATTTTTCTATTCTTCCTGCATAGTATTTAATGAAGCCTAAGTTCACTCACTTTCAGTAAAGCTTTGTGGATACAAATTTCTGACTTCAGACTGGACTATTGAACGACGCTAATTCAGTATAATATACAGTATGTAGGAGACACAGTTTTGTGTGCGAGTTTTTTCCCGCTAGGAAAATGTCATAGCAGCATGAAGTTTTTATTCACGACGTAAATAGTCTTTTCGTCTGTCATTTTTGTCTGAAAATGATTCGACAATAAATGAGCCTTGCTCTGTAAAAAGGGGGCTTAATGCATTTGCGAAAAGTATCGACCCAGGTCAGCCTGCGCAGTCCGCGCAGGCTGTCCTGGGCCGAAACTTTTCGCTATCGGTCAATTTTCTGTATGTCAAAGGACCAGTCTACCTTATGATACAGTCGGTTGTTAGAGAAAATGGATTTTATGAATCCCTGACTATGTGATGACTTGCTCAGTGTCGGAGATGAATTAAGCTCCCTTTTGCCAGAGCATGGCTCAAATAATTTGCTCAGTCCATTCATCCCTCCTCTGATAATAAGATCGGGATAGGATTATCCAGCATCGAACAAACAGTTTTTAACCTCCTTTGTTTTCAATGTAATCTAGTCATAAGGAAGTTTCCTATGTATAGGATATCTCACAAACATTTGAGATAAGCAATAAGTGACGTCATGTGTAACACCAACTTATACTCTTCTTTCATTTAAAAGTTGATGGGTTTTATCTATGGAAATTACTACATGTGCATATATTGTTTTGCATATTCTACAATTTGCGAGGTATCGTTATGTGATTAAAAAAAACACATTCTTTGGCTTTTGACATAGACTTTTATCAACCCCGTCTACATAATTTTATGAAGCTCAACAACATTGTTTTGTACTTGTTTAGTAAAATTTTATCTCAAATGCCAACTCATGTCTGACACACTTTCACACAAGATTTATGTCGTTACAGAATCATTACGCGATATCATCTGTTTGAACAAAGGCATACATATGCCTGTCTGCCTTTTCCAAGGCACGTCAAACGCAAATTTTCTCTCCAGAGCAGCTGTCAAGCTGATTATCGAGGTCAAGCTCAGAGCTTAGGGCTATTTCACTTTTTTTTTTTTTTTTCAATTTAAGATCATGGGCCAATGAAACTCCATTGGTTTATTACGGGCTACCGAAATTTTCATTACAAATAAATAAAATCTTATTTTACTCTTCTACAATATTTTGTTTATCTTTCGAAATGCTCGTTAAATCTAAATAAAATTGTCTAGACTCTTCTAATAAATTTTATCTCTAACACTAACTCATGTAAGATCCTATATTTTAGTAATAAAATGTTTGTTTGGTCAAATGTCCCGGCCTTACTAGGTTTTCGGCTGTAAACCTTTTCGGTCGACAACACACGTAACACACACGCAAAAAAAAAATCTATTTGCCGAGTTCTAAAAATTAAGTCCGAAACGATATAAAGAAAAACACATTTAAATGCAACAGTATGATCCTAAAATTTCAGTATTTATCAATATAAAGATATGCGGCATAGCCCGAAAAAAAAAAAGAAAAAACATTTAAAACAAAGAACATTTTGTCTATATTTAAAATCACTCGACGCAAACGCCTTGGACGAAATCAGAAATTAGTAGGCCAGATCGAGAATCAAAACAACATTGAAGTCTGTGGCTGTAGTCAAATCTAGTTCATTCTGCAAAAAAAGCCGCCTGGCTCTGCAAACAAAGCTTTTCGAATATTTTGGTCAACGCTATAAAACAAAGAAAGAAGGATCATGCTTTTAAAATTGTAGGACAAACTAAAAGCTTCTTTTCAACAATCCTATACAATCGATTTTTTTTAAAACCTGCTCTCTTCCTCAAAATTGCATCAAAATTTACGCGTCCCCATTGTTCTGATTTACAGACATGGCGAATTCGGGAAAGAAAAGTTAAGAGAACTGGCCTATGATACTACAGAGCACCAAGGTGCGGTAGCAGCCCTGTTCAGAAAAGGAAATACGTCTCACTCTGTGTACTTTCAGTTCTTTGAAATCCCACTTTATAAAAAGTATTCACTGATTTAATATGATTCAGACCATAGTACTTTCGACCGTTATTTTTCTGATACATCTTTTTTTTCCTTCTCTTTTTAAGTGTTTTTTCAAACATTAACTTGACAGATCATTGTAATGAATATTCTGATTGTTGGTCATAGTGACACATTATCTAGACTTTATTTTTCTCCTCATTTATCATCATTAACCTTTTACCACACAATCCCGAGTTTTAACGACCCGCAAGAAAACGGACTTTTGAAAACATAGTTGGAAAAGGAGAAAATGCTGGTAACCAGCATTTTCTCCTTTTCCCAATATGTTTTCTAACCCTTTCAAAGACAAATTTCATAATTTGTGCAGCATTTAATTTGTCCTCTGCAAATGCTTTCAATTAGGACCAGTCTAAAATTTTGTCGTTTAGGTAAAGAGTTAAACACGTTTAGGTACATGCCGTTGTTATAGATTGTTTTTTTTTTTACCATATTTCACTAAGGAGTCCAATTTGAGCCAATCACAATCGCCTGTTTGATGACATAAAACCGACTGGTATACGTGGGATATTTTTTTTTTTCAAGAAATGGGAAACGTATATAGAAACGGGGCGGGCAGTTACCCCTTTGCCTATCACTTTTCTTTGACATCATTTATAAAAGGTATTTTACCTTGTCCCTTTCGTAGGGTAGTTAACTTTGTTCGTTTATTGATGTGCGCTGCTGTTCTTTGGGACAATGCACACACTGTAAATCTAAACTGTTCGTCACGTTCTCATCATTCAGTCCCACGTATAAGCCGTCCTTTATATAACTATTTATACTTATTGTAGCTGTTATATACACAGTAAAAACAGTGTTGCACCCCCTTGTGTCTTTATCGGGTTTTGATTTTCTGGCGTGAATGATATGAAATGGGTTAGAAATTAGAATGGGTCTGCTGCATACAGCAACAAACCAGTCTGCTGCTTCTGAAATGAACTGAACTGGGGTATCCCTTGACCTCATAACAGCGGCTACTGATCGAGCTGTTTCAACCTCTCATGAGAGGTATAAGACGAAGACTGCAAGCTATTCTGCAAGCCCTGGGCGGAAGTATGCGATATTGACTGATTGTGTGAGCTCATTCTCGGCGGGTCACTTTCAACCTGTCGGAAGTCTTATTTCGACGCTAAATTCCCAGTTTTAACCAAACTTAAAAGCTTCTCGTTTTTTTTTTTTTTTTTTTTAAGCGCTTTCTGAGCGAAAAATTCCTACTTTCCATGAGGTCAAGGGACATATCAGTTCATTTCATTTCATAGCGAAAAGACTACTCTGTGGATGTATGCAGCAGCCGAATTCTAATTTCTACCCCCATTTTATAGTACTCACGTCAGAAAATCAAACCTGAAAAAAACACAGGGCGTGCAAAACTTTTTTTCACTAGAGCTATGTATAATAAACAGTGAAATGCACGCAGTATTGGCTTCCGACTTTTAACAACCCTAAGACAGAGGGCCTTTGAAAACACTGTGGGAAAAGGAGAAAATGCTGGTAACCAGCATTTTCTCCTTTTCCCATAATGTTTTCTACCCTAACAAGAACAGATTTCGTCATTTAGGTCTCTTTTAAATTTTCGTCTGCAAATTCTTTCAATTTCGACCAGTCTAAAATTTTGTCGTTTGGTAAAGAGTTAAAGGAATATGGCGTTTTTACTACAACATCTGAGACTTGTCCAAACTGAAGTCATCTGCATACGACAATTTCAATGTATCTCAAATTATGGGAATCGCTTTAAAAGGGAAGGAAAGTTCCTGCATCAGAAAACAATCTGGTAAAAACAAAACCTTACAGAGGATCCATCAGAGGAATTTTCCAGGTCCGTATTTACCAACCATTCTTAGAAACGTTTGGTTTAGCCAATCAGAAGTTGTGTTACTTTCAAATTTGGAAAATATTGAAGAGTAAGACTAAGAATATTCTTAAGAATGGTCGATGAATACAACCCTTTTACCTTCCCTTAACTCTTTACCAGACGACAAAAATTTTAGTCTTGCCCATATCGAAAGGGTTTTTGCAGACGATGATAGATCGCGACTCAAATAGTAAAATTTGTCAATAAAGGGATAGAACCATTGTCGAAAAGGTGAAAATGCTGGTAAGCAGTATATTTTCCTCTTCCCACTATGCTTTCGAAGGATTCTTTTTCTTCAGGGTCTTAGAATTACTAAATTCTTTGGGAAAGGGTTGATAACTTTCTGTTTATGTATGGTATCCGTATTAGTAAATGTGGGATCGTGTGATGAAGGTTTAAAACATCGGGTCCCTCTGTAAAAGCTTTGTTCAAACTTTTGCTCTTTTTACCGGCTAGCCTACTGACTGACCGACAGGGACTGGCTGATTGATGGACAGGGACTGACATACTGATGGACGGGCTCTCTCTCTCTCTCTCTCAACGACTCAATAACTGCCTGGCTTGCTGAATAGTTGACATATCTAGCAACAGAATGAAATAATGACCAGCGGGTGTGATACTCACTCACTCACTCACTCATTCTGACCGACCAAAGTACATGCAGGTCATCTAACTCATTTCCCCCATGAACAAATGTATAATATTGGATACGGTAGGAACACTGATTCAAAATGTGAAATTTGCCTAAAAACTAGTAAGTATGAAAAAAAAAAAATGTGAGAAAAGGAGAAATGCTGGTAAAAAGCATTTTCTCCTTCGTCCCCCACAATGTTTTCCAAAGCCTTTTTCATCATGGTCGTTAAAACACGGAATTATTTTGTAAAGGGTTAAATTTGTCTCTGATATCAGCCTAGCTAATTGATATTTGTCAAAACTAAAACTGCTCTTTGGCCAATGATATCAGTCGAAATATATGATAACATTTATTGCAAGTGTCATTGTTTAAAGATATATGGGTTAAGTTTATGTTATAATCGGGTGTCTATAAGTTAACCTTTTCCCAAACAGTCCCGTGTTTTAACGACCGTATCGCCGCGAAAAAACTTTGTGGGAAAAGGAGAAAATGCTGGTAACCAGCATTTTCTCCTTTTCCAACAACGTTTTCTCTCCGTTGACCGAAAGATGTCTATGCAAATTGCCTGTTACAAACAATCCTTATTCAACGATGGTTTTCATGCCATTTGACCTTCAAGCTGCTAATCACGACACTCTGACCTTTTGCGGACGCTGTAGATCAAGATCAGACTGCACATAATGTGCAGTCTGATCTTGGATCTACACTGTCCGATAAGGAGATATTTTTGTTCAGAAAATAATTTTGAAATAACATTATTCTGGTCTTTACTATCGGCTTAACTCTGAGGCTGACAAGCGCGACTCACTGACCTTTTGCGGGCAGCGTAGATCAAGATCAGACTGCACAGAACGTGCAGTCTGATCTTGGATCTACACTGTCCGATACGGAGACATCTTCCTCCTGAAATACCTATCAAATAGGAAATTTAGGTTTTTACTATCGGATCGAAAGTGTCATTTCTTTCATTTAGCGGGTTAAAAGACAAAAATTGCCTTTCCTCCCAATAGTTCACAGGGGTCCTGCGTGGCTCTGTCGTAAATTATAGGACTCCTGACCTGGAGGCCCCGGGTTCGAGCTTCACTCGTTCCACTGGGTTTTTCGTGGGAGTGTCCTTGGAGCCCTAGCCCTGTACTGGTGAAACACAGGAAATACATGAACATGCGAGCTGTTGCTGTGATTTGACTGGAATAATGTTGTTCAGCGGTGTAAAACACCATTCAGTCAATCAAACCGACTAGTTCACATCACTTGTTTTAGTTTGTAATATGTCTAAATAAATAAATAAATAAATAAATAAATGTACCATGCTCTGAGAAAAGGGGCTTAACCCTTTCCCAAACGACAAATTTTGGACTGGTCCAAATTCAAAGAGTTTGCAGACGACAATTTTCAATTTGATGAAAATGGCAGAAAGTTATCAAAAAGGGTAGAAAACACTGTGGGAAAAGGAGAAATTGCTCGTAACGAGCAATTTCTCCTTTTCCCCCAGTGTTTTCAAAAGACTTGTACTGCAGACACGTGAAAACCAGGGCTTGTTTGGGAAAGGGTTAATTAAGGATTTCCGCGATGCCTTATACCAAGCAAGTCATCACGTGACCACGGATCCATAAAGTACATTTCGTCTAACAACCGACTGTCATGAGGTACACTGATCCTTTGACTTACAGAGAATTGACCAATAGCTAAAAGTTTCGGCCCAGGTCAGCCTGCGCAGTGCATTAAGCCCCCTTTTTCATAAAGCATGGCTCATATAGATTCTATGGTAGAGGGGTTCATAGCTTTTATGTGAGCTTGAGGCAACACGTGCAGTCAAAAAGGTTCTCTTCACCGTCCGACAAAAACTGAAACTGAACCAAATGGACAGTGTTTGCACACAACAAAGTCGACGCGACTCAAAACATGGGATGTGTCTTTGAAAGAGTAGAAAGCCTTACAAAAATATCCTTTTACCACGATGTTTTCAATAGCCGTCTTCTCGCATAATGTTCGTGGAAAGGTAGAATTTTTCCTCTTCCAAAATTAGTATAAAGAGTACAAAATGTAATTTTGTCATGACATTTACCGCTAAGGGTGCGATTTTCTGAAGTATTGCACAAGCGATCGAAATCGACCTGTTTACAGTATTTCTACCTTACTGTTCCAATATTTCATAATATGTCAACCGGTCTATCTGCTCACAAGTAGAAGCACGTTGTATATTTTTAATCCATGGAACTGTATGCGCAAAGGAAAAATATTTGAAGGAAAGGGAAATAACTGTTTTCGTTTTAGTGATGTGGATAGTATCCGAAGTAAACCAGCATTTGCGCGTTACCAGTGTTCCCTTATTTTCCATCTAAAACCGTACATCGGAAGGACGAAGAAAGTTGTATTTGTATGGTAAAAGGATTGCTGAGGTGAACGGCACCAGAAAATGTACATGTATACGATTAAGATTCTATAACAAAGGTCAAACAATGATTGAACTTTTGTGATTATGCTTTTCTTGCTGCCCCCTCACTGCAGACTGCAGTAGAAATAGAAAGTGTGCATCGACAGTACATGATGTGTGTGTGTGTGGGGGGGGGGGTCTGGATGCATGTATATATATATCAGAAGAAAGGAATGATTTTGTCAACTGACATTTCATTTTGAATTATTTAATACTACTTTATCTAATCACCTACACGCAAAATTCTGTACACCTACATGTATTGTACATATATAGACTTTACCACTACCCAGTACCCAGACACAATAGATAACTGTAAGGTGGAAAGGAATGGGTATTTCTGAATGTTATTCATATCAGTGTGGAAAGAGAAGCTATTCCATATTTATAACAAGAAAGTGGCACTTCGTAATTCACTAGCAAAATTCTTGTATCTATTATCGAACACTTTAACGTAAGTACTATACTTGTTCTTTTTATAGTAACATGACGTTTACTTCCGCTGTCACACAGGTATATAAACGATGTCTACCTGTTTACGTGTCGGAGCGAACACCCCCATCTCTGGGAGCCGTTGTGAAAGTTACCAGGCTGCAGTGGGCTTCGACTCACGACCTGGTATATAGAAGCTATGGCAGACTGGAAATGGATTTTGTCAATGGAGCAAAATAACCTCTGACTTGTTAACGCTTACTTCGACATCTCTCGGAATGTTCGTGTTCTGAGAACCGTTCCCGGTTTGAGGGTCTCGCCCAAGCGGCCCCGCTAACACAGTCCTGTGCTATGGGGTGGGCGAGGTCGCCCTTGGACCACAGGTACGATACTCGGTGGATTCTTGTGAGGAGTTTAGAAATCAAGACGTTCTCTTGTATCGTATTTGTTGGTTTTATGGGCAGTTTCAACAAACTTCAAACCTGGGGATAGGAGTTCAGAGTGAAAAGTGCAAATAAGGAATGAGGTGAGACTGATCTTTAAAAAAACTTTCTCTTAAAATTTCTCTTCTCTTCTGACTTTTTCTTTCCCTCTCGCTTTGTACTGCATTTTACTCTTCGTGGGGTACGGCCCCTAATCATTTCGACCCTCAGACTCTCTCTCCTCTCTCTCTCTCTCTCTCTCTTTCTTTCTCTATCTCTGGCTGTCCTTTCTCTCTCCCTCTCCCTCTCTCTCTCTCTCTCAGGATAACTACAACACGGAGACAAAGTGGACAACAATTGCACTTTTCACTCCAGGAACACGAACATCAGGAGGGAAATAACCTTCCAGAGAGATCAAGTTTTCCAGTAAGCGTGATCAAGACATAGGTAAATCTTCTCCATCGTACAAAAAGCCATTTTCAGGGAAAGATGAATAACTTTTTGACGGAGAAAGTCACCGTTCTTAGTCAGGAGGGTTTAACCCTTTACTACACAATCCCGAGTTTTAATGACCCTGAGAAAGAAGCCTTTTGAAAACATTGTGGGAAAAGGAGAAAATGCTGGTATCCAGCATTTTCTCCTTTTCCCACAATGTTTTCCACCCTTCCTAAAACAAATTTCAATTTTTCAGTCACATTTATTTTGTCGTCTGCAACTGCTTTCAATTTGGACCAGTCTAACATTTTGTCGTTTGGTAAATATTTAAAGGACTTGCTCCAAGTTTATAATAATGATTTAATTCCCGTTACCTCATGACTATTACCAGACAACAACAAATATTGGGTCCTGTCTAAATTCAGAACATTAGCAGACGACAAATTAGATGTAACTCGAATCACGAAGTTTGTCTTTCGAAAAGAAGAAAACATTGTGGCAAAAGGAGAAAATGCTGCTTACCAGCATTTTCTCCTTTTCAAGAATATTTTCAAAAGCCTTATTCCCCGGGTCGTTTTAACAGTCGGGACTGACTCTTAACCACTTAATCCCGTGTTTCACCGCCCCTACATAAGACTTTTGAAAACATTGTGGGTAAAGGGAGAAGTTGTTGGTAACCAGTTTTTGTTTGTTTCATGGCCCGCCCGTGTAAGTCAGTGGTTAGTGTATCGGACTCGTGACCTGGTGGTCATGGGTTCGATACCCGGTTGTGGCAAACTTTCTTTACGGCAATCTTTTGCCTTTCACCTCTGATTCCTGGCGGAAAAGCAGTCAGTGACATGGAAAGAAAGTTGTGTCAGTCCTGGTGTGAGAAAGCCAGGAAACATGCGTAGGTGCAATGACCGCCGTTTTGTTCGTTTTATCCACAATTTTTTCTACCCTGTCAAAGACGTACCCTCAGATTTGAGCTGTATTTGATTTGTCGTCTGCAGTTGTTTTCACTTAAGAAAAGCCGAATTATCTTATCGCCTGATAAGGAGTTACAACAAAAATTGTAACAGACGATACGAACATTCTTCTAAAATTATGAAAGGTTTAACAAATTACCAAACAATACCGGATTTTAATAACCCTGTAAAAGAAGCCTTTCGAAGACATTGTAGGAAATGGAGAAATGCAGGTAGCAAGCATTTTCCCTTTTGTCACGTTGTTTTTTATCCTTCCAAAGACAAATTCAATCAAGGACAAGTCCACCATTTTGGTAAAGGGTTAATGCATGAAAAAAGGTCTGTGAATACTGATGACTATTCATTTTTTTGACAGCACAGTATGTGAATAGGTGCACTGAACGACGAATCAAAAGGCCATAGTACACAGGGCAAAGAGCAGTCATTACCTCCCGACTAAATGTCCAGAGAGAGAGAGAGAGAGAGAGAGGTCGTCCACATTTTAAACCAGATTTTACCCCAAGCAAAAAGCCAAGTCTATAGTGCCCTAGAAATATCCCCCCCCCCCAAAAAAAAGAAACAAAAGAGTCCGAAAAGAGAATCAAATTGATATTTTAGTAGTGTGAGAGCGCATGCGTCGTTGCGCAAGATGTATTTGGTTCCGGTCAGAACGATCACAGTAAGCGGATTTGCTATACACATCCGCTAAAAATGGAACGTACTTCGCCCAAACAAGTTTACACTTCTCTCTCTCCCATTAAAAAAATCGAGGAAAAAAAAACTATAACCAAGTAGAAATGGATCATGAATAATCCATCCCTAAGGACACAGGCCATTATAAATGAGCCATACTCTGTGAAAAGGGGGCTTAATGCATCTTCGTAAAGTATCGACACAGATCAGCCTGCGCAGTACGTGCAGGCTGACCTGGGCCGAAACCTTTTGCTATTGGTCAATTTTTTGTATGTCCAAGGACCAATTTATATCGCCGAGCCCCCGTAGCTCAGTCGGTAGAGTACAAGACTTGAGAACAGGAGGTCACTGGTTCGATCCCCGGCTCGGCCAATTTCTTTCCGAGGATTGACGATAGGACAGGATTCATTCCTCTCTCACCGCTGACCATTGTTTCGACGATGGCTATGTGGGAAAGCAGCCAGTGGCTTGGAAAGAATATTGTGCGGAGTACTGGTAACAGAAACTCCAGGAAAGCATGGCCGGCGAAACTCAAGGAAAGCATAGGTGCACTGGCCGGCGCGATATAACTGAAACAAAGTTGAAAATGGCGTTAAACACCATACAATCAATCAATCAACCAGTTTATAGCATGATTAAGTCGACTGTTAAAAAGTTGCTTTTATGAATCCATAATTATGTGATGACTTGCTTGGTATTATTGCATCACGGAGATGCATTAAGCCCCCTTTTGCCAGAGCATGGCTCACATATTTTGGGAAAGGAGAAAATGCCTACAGATAACCAGCATATCAAGAGAAAATGCTGGCTATTTCCAGAATGTCAGCCTATCAAAAACAAATCCAGTGTCTGAAAATCTTGTCCAACAATATATAGAAGAACTGATTTCTCCATCAGTTGGCAATAGATCGCAATATCAGCTGAGAGACAGCCAAAATCATGAAAATTATATTTGCTAAAACAAGTATTTTACAAAAGTCATGTATCTCCCCTTCAATTTCTCTTTGGAACAATCTTGAACATAAAATAAGAAGTAGTGCAAACATACAGTTCGTTTAGATCCAAACTAAATAATGAGACGAGGCCTGTCAAAATTTTAAATACTTACTGTATTGGAAATGGATATATGTCAGTTCTTCATGCACGATTAAGAAACAATTGTAGTCACTTAAACGAAGACATTTACATGAATCATTTAAAATTGAATCCCGTGTGTGACTGAAATAATAGTGTTAAAAATGCTGAACATTATTTCTTTACAATGCCATCGTTATTCAGATAGGTCTGGTTTGACTGATTGTGTCTTGAAATTCTCTGTCTCGCTGCAGGCTTATCAGCTATTTAATTACACATAAATCATGGCATCTGACACCTGAAATGTTGCTAAATGTTCACGGCGGTGGCCAGTGTGGACCATCATTTGTTCATAACACTTTTCATTGTTTTAGAAAAATTTAATTTCAAATAACTTTTTTTGTCCCAAATTATAGAAATTGCACATTTTTTGTGTGTTATTGTGTACCTCTTCTTTTTCGGATGGTATACTCAGAAATTCTTTTGCAAATAGTTCCAATCTATCTCTTTTATTGACTTGACTACTATACATCTTGCATATAGTAACATCAAAGAATTTCAATATGTCCCACGTGACGGAATCATGAGGTAAAGTGGTCCTTAGACATGCAGAAAATTGACCAATAGCAAAGTTTCGAACTGTGCAGGCTGACCTGAATCGATACTTTTAGTAGGTGCATTAGGTCCACTTTTCACAGAGCATGTCTCATATTTTCATAAAATAATTTGACAGTATTATCAGGTGCGGGTATTATGAGATACAATGTACATGAGGTTGCCCTTACCATGCGTGAGTTAAAAGTCGTTTGACACACAAGGCACTGGGCGTCAACGAGAATTGTTATAGTCATCGCACGAGGTACTGGTCCTCGTACACAGGGAGAGGTCATATTCAGGGCGCAGATAGGGGTCAGAATCAGGGCCCGCAGTATTCACTTAACTGTTTACCAAACGACAAAATTTTAGACCAGTCCAAACTGAAAGGATTTGAAGACGACAAATGTGACCTAAAAATTGATATTTGTTTTGGGAAGGATAGAAAACATTGTGGGAAAAGGATAAAATGCTGGTTACCAGCATTTTCTCCTGTTCCCGCAATGTTTTTAAAAGGCTTTTTAGCCTGGGATTGGCTTGCCAAGCCCAAGGCTATAGTAATCGTATACCAAAATTTCAACCCCATCCACATGATCCGAGCAGTTTCGGAAAACCCGAGTAAAAGTGAAAACTACCGCTTGCGATGCATCTCACTACGCTGAAAGAAACGACCCCCCAAAAATGATAAAAATATTTTGGTTTGATCATCAAAGTTAGGTTTAAGTTCACAAAGAACTGTGAGAGATGAGCGATGTTAATCTAAGAAAGTATTTGACTCAGAATTTCAAGCCCTAATGATCTTATTTACAAGTGGAAATTAGTGCGCTGTAACACTGAAGAAAAATTGGCAAATCCTTAGATGTAGTTACGGAATCGGCCGAGTAGTGGCGAGTGATGTTGCCGAACAATACTCGGAATCTTACATCTTTCCTATTTCAAGACACACCACTGGTTTTTGGCCACATTGAAAATAGAGCGAAATCGGCAATGTTTAGAGTTCCACAGATCGCTTAATGGTAAAATTCTGGCTTCTAGGTCTGTTGTTCTCCAAAGTATGACCATAGGCCTACAAAAAAAATGCAAAAAAAAAACCCAATATGTCAACCGATTGCGTTTTTCGCTAAATTCCAACCAGTACAGGCACCCTAAAATTTGCCCTCTGAGGAACACCTGTTCACGGCCATGACCCACTCGTCACAACTCGGCCGATTCCGTACCTACATGTACATCTAACCTCGTCTGTATAAAGGAGGCTTCCATTTTGAACTACCAATCACATGATCTTAAACATGGCGGCGCCCCTGTAGATCGCTTAGCAACGACATGAACAACCACGGTGGAGTTATTCACTTCTATCGATCTGTCGATGAAAGCTCCCAACGGAATTGATAAACCACGCTAAAAATTGAATGTACAAACTTGTTTGCCGACTGAAATATTCTTAGAAAGATAACGACAGAAAATTTACTCAAGTTTTCTTTTTTAAGAGGAGCCTTACAATTTCAATAACGGTAAAGGGTCGTGCTTCCGGAGATGTGCGAAATGTACTCTGTAGGTGCGTATCAAGCTACGTGATACAGCTGAGGGATTTGATCACCAGATCACCCGAGGTATGCCGAATGGGCCATGACCCCTTTTTGTTCCTCCAGTAATACAAAATAGTCCTGTCAAAATACATTATAAATGCATCTGAGTGGTCCCTCAATGCCCAAATTTGAAGCAAATCTAAATTATATACCTCCAAGCCATCTCGGCTCCATGAAACAGTGCAGCAGAAGTGCTATTGCAAAATTTCATATGGGACTACTACGATCCGGAAGCAGTCTCGCAGAGGTGCGACACCATGCCAAAACGCAGACGACGTGCTCTTTCCGCAAAACAGTTGAACGTTTCAAAAACTCGGTAAGATTTATTTTCGCAAAATTATTGTGGTTCTCGTATCAAAAGGTATAAATATGTTTTGATTGGCCCAGTATGTACGATGCCTTATTTCTTCTTGTCAGAGTTGTCCTATGACATCTCGGACCATGACAATTTCGACCCATTTTGGGCAGTACAAACTCGGCACACAAAATCGAATATATAACGTTACACAGGGTATAAAACTTTGTAATATGAGCCATGGACAACCAGTTAAGAATATCTAAATGGCGAGCGTGTTATATCAAAGATCAGACTTCCCATTATGTGCCATCTGATCTTGATTTTTGATCTCCTCCGCTATTTATCGATAATAAATTGCTTGACCTGAGGTGGTAGGCGTTTTATATCGAAGATTGGATTTATTACTCAGTGCAATCTGATCTTGATCTAAGCTGTCAATATGGCATATTTAACCCTTTGGCTTCTCAGCGCAACTCAATGCTCTTTCACGGATAGTGAAGATTAAGATCAGACTGCAAAGAACGTGCAGTCTGATCTTGGATCTACATTCTATTTGTCTGATTCGATGAGTTATTTTCTACCAAGAACAATTTTGCAGTCGCCATGTTACAGCAAATATAAGTGGCTTGAAAACTTCATCCATTGTATTGAACAATTTAACCCTTTACCAAACAATCCCAACTTTTAATGACCCTGAGAAAGAAGCCTTTGAAAACATTGTGGGAAAAGGAAAAAAAAATGCTGGTAACCAGCATTTCCTCCTTTTCCGATAATGTTTTCTACCCTTCCCAAAAAAGAATTCAATTTTTCAGTCACATTTATTTTGTCGTCTGCAACTGCTTTGAATTTGGACAGGTCTAAAATTTTGTTGTTTTGTAAAGAGTTAGGGGTTAAGTGATAATAGGTACTGAAAGAGTTAGGTTTTTAACACACTGCTTACGGATCCATATTTTTACTGCCAGTTGTTGCAGACAAATTTGATGTTAATTCATTAATAAAGTTACTGTGTGCAGATAAACCGCTCCTTCCAAAATGATAGGAACATATTTCAAAGCTGATGAATTTTCAAAGGTGTTGGAGTGCAGGGCAATTCAAGACCGTCAATATTAGTACTCATCTGTGTAAATCCACAATGTTACTAAGAATAATGTAAGAAAAATATTTTATCGTCCAATCATGCATTTGGTTCGAGGCTAGTTTGTCCAAAAACTAGCTTGGCTGTGGGCATGTTCATCCCTAGGCTTTTTCATCCAGGCTTGTTTGTCCCACATTATTGCACCCTATTTTATTAAAATGAATTTTAAGTGAAACATGAATTAAAAAATCAAGTAAAACCATACATCTGCAATTAGGAAGATTTTTTTTTTTTCTTTAATTAACGTCTGTGAATCACTGGTTTTCTTAGAATTTTCACCATCAGCAATGGGGGAACAATCTCAAATTTGTCACCATCATTTGCTACTTCTAAATACCAAGATTACCAATCGTCGAAATTCAGAATTAAGGTAATATAAAACCTCAGTGCTTGAGTGAGAGAGGATTGAATTATGTCGTAATGACTACCATCAATCATCAAAAAGAAATTGGCTGAGCTGGGGATTCAAACCGATGACCCCCCTGTTCTCAAGTCTGGTACGCTAACAACTGTGCTAATGGGGCTTGACTGCAGTAATTGGTTTTAACTTTTCACCAAATGATAGAATTTTAGACTTAACCAAATTGAAAGCCTTTGCAAATGATGGAATTTGTCCCAGATAGGGTAGAAAGCATTGTGGGAAAAGGGGAAAATGCTAGTACTGTATACATGAAAGCAGCAGTATCTTGAGTCACTTTGAAAATGCAGAAAATGAATTGAATAGGTTAGGAACAGGCCCATTGTTCTTAAATTTTAAGAATCAAAAAGAATAGAGAGCAAATTGCTTGTTTACAAAAAAGAGAGCCATTTTCTTTTTACCCCAAAAAGGGCCATGTTTTGCCCCAAAAATATTGACCATCAGCAAATCATTTTTATGCACCATGTCTTGGATAAAGTTAAAAATAAAACTGAAGCAAACACCAATCATCTGAAGACTACATCTCCGGCCAAATCTTCACCACATTTAGTCCTAGTATTTGTCTTTATAATATTTAATCCTTTACCACACAATTCTGAGTTTTAACAACTGTGATGAAGGAGGGTTTGGAAAATACTGGAGGAGGGGGCTCAGGAGAAATCGTTGGTGACCAGTATTTTCTCCTTTTTTCACATTGTTTTGCTACACTTTCCAATGTCAGCATTAGCATCACATTCTGTTTGTTGTCTGCAGTAGATTTCAATTTGGACAAGTCTAAAATTTTGTTGTTTGATAAGGAGTTATGATAATTTTGACAACTGCCACTATGCAAATATGAAAATTGGGTTAGCAAGTTTTTTTCCCGATTACAACGGTCACAAGTTTAAATTTTGGTCATTCTTGGTAAGAATAAATAGGTCACACGACAGATTACAATCACTCTTGTTGGTTTTTTTTCTTTGGCAATAAATTAGAATTATCTGAGATGATTTCGAATGGATGCTCCCGTGGTCACAACACTGACAACTTGTTTATACTTTTGAGACCATATTTTGATTCTATGAACTAAGTTCATATTCACCAACTGTTCTTAAGAACGTTCTTTGTCTTATTCTCCAAGATTTTCAAAATTTGAAAGTAAAACACTACGTCTGATTGGCTAAACCAGATGGTTTAGCCAATTTGAAGTGTTACTTTCAAATCAAGAAAATTCAGGAGAATAAGACTGGGAAAGTTCTTAGGAATGGTAAGTACTGTAAATAGAGATCCTGATCTGCCCATCTGACTTAATAGTATGCCATGCAGATTTCCATTTGTGTTTAAAGCCAAGCCAAGACAGGTGGTTCAGTCTATTAAATACAAGGCTTGAAAGCCAGGGTTGCTGAGCTATGCCTATTTCCTTCAGACAATTGATGATAGTCATGGGAAGAGGATTCAACCCCTCTCACTGCTGTATATTTTTTCCACTATGTTTTTGCGGTAAAGTAGCCAGTGGCTTGGAAAGTACAAGTTAAACCAATTCTAGAAAGGCATGTGTAGGTGCATTGGCCTTTGCAACACAATTTAAGTAATGTTGAAAATAGTGTTAAACCCATAGAAGCAAGTTTTGGTCCAAATTTACTTAAAATTGTTGGGCCAAAATTTTGTCTAGATAATCTTTTTGACTGTACAATACCAATACCGATAGGTCCATTTGTATATATTTCAAAAGCAGTATAAGCATTGGAAAATCCTAAAAGGATATAAACCTGGTTACCTTCCTGCCCAATGTCAATGAAACTTGGTCAAAATGTTAGATTTTACTGTGTTTTAGTGTAGCTTTAATTGGCTTTAAATTGAAATCGGGCAGAATATTTGAAATTTTAAACCGTTTCCCTAAAACACAGTGAAATCTAACATTGAAATTTGGCAGAATATTTGAGTCCAGCCCCTGTAGCTCAGTTGGTAGCATACAGGACTTGAGAGCAGTGGGCCGCTGGTTCGATCCCCGGCTGGGCCAATTTCTTTCCAAGGATTGATGATAGTCACTGCAACAGGATTCATTCCTCTCTCACCCCTGATCATTGTTTTGACGATGGTTATGTGGGAAAGCAGCAAGTGGCTTGGAAAGAATATTGTGCGTAGTACTGGTAAAAGAAACTCAAGGAAAGCATGGATAGGTGCACAGGCTGCCGTGAAATAACTGAAATAATGAAATAATGTTGAAAAGGGTGTTAACACTATAAATCAATCAATCAATCAGAATATTTTCCTTGATAAATATTTCAGACAAGTTTAAAATGAATCATATCCGGTCAAAAAGTAGGTCACTTGGGAAAATTGTAGGAAAACCTTGTTTGCACTCAGAGATAAAATTTTCAGTCAGATATTCATGAAAATTGGTTGGACTTTTTGTCTTAACGACATCTCGTACAAGTTTGATATCAGGTTGTGTAGTATCAAAAGGTAGGTCACTTTTATGAATCAGAAAAACGTTGTGTGTACCATATAGGCCACATTTATCAGCAGTGGGCCTATTCCTTTTTGCATGCTGCTCATTTTGATTGGTTGCATGAGCCTTTACAAATTTATGTTTTGCCATTCTGTTATCAACTCTACAGACTGCCAGTGTGAGACAATGTAGAGATATCTACAGACTGCCAGTGTGAGACAATGTAGAGATATTTTTATTAGTCTGTACAAATGTGATCTAGAAGTTTCAAGCCTGTACAAATGTGATAGAAATTTTGAGCTTCTGGGCCTCTTCTTTCTTCTTCACCCCTTCAGATGGCCAGGCCTTCAGTGCCTTTGGCACTTTGATTTCTTTAGGGTTGTTAAAACCTGTGATTATGTGGTATAGGGTAAACAAATGTCAAAAATTTAGACTCATCCAAGTTGAAAGAAACTGCATACTATGAATTATATGTGGCTGAAGTGATGTGAATTGTTGAAGGAGTTGAAAACAAAGAAATGATACGTTTAAAAGTAGATAATTATAAAGGTAATGTTTAGGAAGTAACGTTTTGCTTTTGGCCCAATGTTTTTGTGTACATGCTTTGCTGTGTATTATGAAACAAAATGTAACAAGCTCACACAATGTCACGTTTCCCTTATACTTATTACTACAATAGACATTTTAAGACAGTTTAATGATAAAGGAAAATTGTTATGATTCTAAATTGCACATCAAAAATCTGTACAATTAATTTTATATAAACTGTGCCCATTTCTAAAAATCCCTAACTTAATTAAAAGCGACTTACAACTAGTTATTAACTCCTTACCAGACAAAAAAGTTACACGTTTCAAAATTAAATGTACTTGCTTACGACAAATAAAATGCAACTCAAACGATTGTTCTGTCTTTGAAATGAAAGAATGGACAGTTGGGAAAAGGAAAAATTTTGACGAGCATTTTCTCTTTTTCCCACAATGTTCCAAAAGCTTTCTCCCTTACCGTCGTTAAAACTCGATTTGGTAAACAGCTGAATTCAAATTTTAGTCACAGTGTAGTTCTACGCTAATAAGTCATGAAGCAATTTTTCTATTTTTCAGATTTCTTTGTTCCAATATTTTTTAATACAAGTTGCGATATTATGAAACAAAGTATAACAAAGCCACACAAAATGTGGCGTTTCTCATGGGTTATTTATGTCTGGAGTATATGGAAAATTTTGCACAGACATTTTCATGATAAAGGGAAAAAATACTTATTATCCTCAGTTTGACAGAGTTGTCTCCCTTTGCGGTTTCGCATATTTGGTAAGAAAATGAATATGTCTCGCAAGACAGCGCCACATTATCGGGGCAGATGCGGTACGTAACATTGACAAAAGATTAGGTTACCCCTAGCTTGGGAATCCAGGCTAACTTAACCCGTAACGAAAATAACAAATGAAAATTATAAGCCCGAACTCATATACTTATTAGACAATGCATAGTGATGGAATGTGCCTGCATTAGCCTAGATAGATGCATTTGATTGTATTTCGTGTATATGTTGCCATTGATTTTTGTTTACCCGTGGAGCGACCCGGCGACAACAGATTGTCATCTTCACAATAATTTCCATACATATATCTGGTGCCCGCCTGGGTGGCTCAGTGGTGAGCGCGTCGGACTCATGACCTGGTGGTTGTGAGTTCGATACCCGGTTGAGGCGAACTTTCTTTCCGGCGTATTTTCGCCACTCACCTCTGCTGAAGCATGTGAGAAAAGTAGTGGGTGGCTTTGGAAGGAAAGTTGTGTTAGTACTGGTGTGAGAAAGCCAGGAAACACATGTGCGTCACCGACCGCCATGATATGACCTTAGCTGTTAAAGTGGCGTTAAACCCCAGTACAACCAACCAACCAACATATATCTGGTATGATTAATGAGTTATGTGGGAAAGCTGTCAGTGGCTTTGAAAGAATATTGTGGGGAGTACTGGTAAATGAATTTCCAGGAAAGTATGGATAGGTGCACTGGCCGCCGCAATATAACTGAAATAATGTTGAAAACGGCGTTAAATACCATACAATCAATCAACTATGATTAATGAGCCACGCTCTGTGAAAAGGGGGCTGAATGCATCTGCGAAAAGTATGCGAAATAATGCATCTCTGTGATGCATTATACCAAGCAAGTCATCACATACTGGTCACTATGGATCCATAAAATCCATTTAGTCTAAAAATCAAATAGATCTGGAGGTAAAATGGTCCTTTGACACGCAGAAAATTGACAAATAGCAAAAGGTTTCGACTCAGGTCAGCCTGCTCGGGCAGACCTGGTCGATACTTTTTTTCGCAGATCTATGCATTAAGCCCCCTTTTCACAGAGCAGGGTTCATATATCTGTGTTGGGAAGGGTAGAAAACATGGTGGGAAAAGGAGAAAATGCTGGTTACCGGGATTGTGTGGTAAAAGGTTAACGTCCTTGAGGAAGACGGCTTTTGAAACATTGTGGGGAAGTGGGGAACAGTCCGGTAGTCATTCATGATTACCCCTTTGGCCACAGCGAGTTCTGCCATTTCGAACATAAATTCCGAAAAAAAACATTGTGGGGGGAAAAGGAGAAAATGCTGCTTACCAACATTTCCAACCTATCCTCAGTATGTTTTCAAAAGCTTACGTTTTGGAGGTTGTTGGTTTCAAGTCTGTATTGCGTGGTAGAGGGCTGATTAACCCTGTACCACACAATCCCATCTTTTAACGATCCTGAAGAAGCTTTTTGAAAACATTGTTGGAAAAGGAGAAAATGCTGGTAACCAGCATTTTCTCATCTTCCCACAATGTTTTCTATCCTTCCCAAAACAAATTTCAATTTTTCAGTCACATTTGTTTTGTCGTCTTCAAATGCTTTCAATTTGGTCAAGTGCAAAATTTTGTTGTTTGGTAAATAGTTTAATTGTTGTCTTCAAATGCTCGAGTTTGGACATGTCCCAACTGTTGTCGTCTCGTAAGAGTTCAGGCATCGATACTACATGGATCCGTGGCGATGAGATAACGCCTTGGTTACCGTTGTTAAGGGCTCAAAAACAACCACAGTAAATACATATACATGTACTGTACAGTATAGCAGAAAAGCTACTTAAATCGTGCCGTCATGATTGTTTCTATCGATTAAATTCTGGAAAAATATACATTTTCAGATGCTTCTGCTGATGATGGATTCTCGGCGGATAATTCCGGCGTCACAAATACACATGGAGCATGCCCTTTAAACCCTCCTGATTAAGAACGGTGACTTTCTCCATCAAAGAGAAATTCATCTTTCCCTGAAAATGGCTTTTTGTACGATGGAGAAGATTTACCTATGTCTTGATCACGCTTACTGGAAAATTTGATCTCTCTGGAAGGTTATTTCCCTCCTTATGTTCGTGTTCCTGGAGTGAAAAGTGCAAATTGTTGTCCACTTTGTCTCCGTCTTGTAGTTATCCTGAGAGAGAGAGAGAGAGAGAGAGAGAGAGGGGGGGGGAAGTGGGACAGAGAAAGCACAGCCAGAAAAAGAAAGAGAGAGAGAGGAGAGAAAGTTTAAGGGTCGAAATGATTAGAGGCCGTACCCCACGAAGTGTAAAATGCAGTACAAAGCGGGAGGGAAAGAAAAAGTCGGAAGAGAAGAGAAATTTTAAGCGAAAGTTTTTTTAAAGATCAGTCTCACCTCATTCCTTATTTGCACTTTTCACTCTGAACTCCTATCCCCAGGTTTGAAGTTTGTTGAAACTGCCCATAAAACCAACAAATACGATACAAGAGAACGTCTTGATTTCTAAAGTCCTCACAAGAATCCACCAAGTATCGTACCTGTGGTCCAAGGGCGACCTCGCCCACCCCATAGCACAGGACTGTGTTAGCGGGGCCGCTTGAGCGAGACCCTCAAACCGGGAACGGTTCTCAGAACACGAACATTCCGAGAGATGTCGAAGTAAGCGTTTATGAACAAGTCAGAGGTATTTTTTCACCATTGACAAAATCCATTTCCAGTCTGCCATAGCTTCCATATACCAGGTCGTGAGTCGAAGCCCACTGCGGCCTGATAACTTTCACTACGGCTCCCAGAGATGGGGGTGTTCGCTCCGACACGAAAATAGCTTGACAACGTTTATATACCTGTTTGACAGCGGAAGTAAACGTCATGTTACTATAAACAGAACAAATACAGTACATTCATTAAGGTGTTCGATTACGTAAATCCACTTCATCTGGTCCCGTTTTGTGTTTTGAACATTAATGGGGTCATATCGGTGCACTGCACCAACCCATGATTTCCTTCTTTTTTTTCACCAGTGCTTCACACAATATTCTTACGCAGCAACTGGCTGCTTTCCTACATAACCACTATCAATAAAGTGATAATGAGAGATGAGTTGGTTCGATTCAATATTGACCGCAATATCTTTTTGGCTAGAAACAAAGCATGAGCCCTTTTACACCCCAGCAGTCGACATTTTGGAAAATGTATCCGTATGAGGAAGCATGGTTGAACATATTGTTTTACACGTCATTCAAAAGTATATTTTTCTTCGAGCATTTTCCCCCATTCTGCCCGTTGCCAGGGAGAAGCAATTTTTCTACTCGAACAAATTGAAAACAAAATCAGATTCCTTCAGAATATTTCTCCTGTGTTCAACTTGTCATGAACACTAGCATATTCACAATCCCATTTTCTATGCAAAATCCTTAAAGATGATACTTATTCGATTATACTCATAGATTTTCCTTTGTGACACCAACCTTGTGGCAACTTTCCTTCGAGCGAAGCTTGTTGTAGCATCATGCAACTTGCAACTGTTTTTGTTGTGCATCTAGCTTGGAACCAGAGATCATGTTTATACGAGATCTGTTCTGACGAATATGATTCAAGACATTTGTGACTATAAAGTTACAATTGTCGCAGTTCGGACGAATTATGCAGAGCAATTCGTTTGCAGGATCTCTAATCACCAGGGACACCAGCCATTCTCAATTCCATTTTAGTTCTGAATGCCATGATAGAGGCAGAACGTGCCCTGGTCTTGAATTATGTATGGAGTTGTTACCTAGTTTTTATTGCAAACGAAGGCCAAAACATGGGCGAAGGTCATGAGAAAAATACTTTGTTAGACCGGAACGTTCATTAGAAATATTGGACCACTTGTGTAGAAACGCCGTAGCCAGGTAGATATCGCAAGGTTGTGAAATACTTCGATCCTTACCAATATACGTCACTCTTAACCCTCAAGCTGCCGGGCGCGACCCTCTGACCCTTTGCGGACAGTGTAGATAAAGATCAGACTGCACAGAACGTGCGATAAGGAGATATCGCCTCCCCCCCCCCCCAAAAAAAAAAAAATAATAATAAGTTTGAAATAACATTATTCCGGTTTTTACTGTCGACTTGAAAGTTTTGATTTATTTAGCAGGATAAGGGTTAATATCAATAACTTAATAACTGGCGATGGACAAGAGCTCATCCAGCATTAAACCTGCTTTTAGAGACAGTATCGCTGCAGGCATCCAAACATTAGCATTCTGTAGGCCTACCGGTTGGTTAATTGATTGATTTGTTGGTTCATATATTGACAGAACAATTGATTTTAACATTATTTTCACTATTTACTACGTTGAGGGAGGCAATAGTGTGGACTGAAAACCGGCTTCTTCAATCAAGTATTCATTGACATTCAAGTAGTTTCGAATTGAAGTCATTTAACCCTTTACCACACAATACCGAGTTTTAACGAGCCTGGAAGGGAAGGCATTTGAAAACATTGTGGGAAAAGGAGAAAATGCTGGTAACCAGCATTTTCTCCTTTTCCCACAATGTTTTCTATCCTATCAAGAACTTAAATCATCATTTGATGTATATTTGATTTGTGGTCTGCAAATGCTTTCAATTTGGACCAGTACACAATTTTGTTGTTTGGTAAAGGGTTAATGGGATTTTCAAACGCAACTTAAATATTTCAATCATAAAGCAGAAGCAGTAAATATATGAGCAAGGCTCTGTAGAAATGGGGTTTAATGCATCTGTTCAATGCATCGACCCTGTGATAAGGAGGCTTAATGCATCTGCAAAAAATATCGACTCATGTCAGCCTGCACAGTACGTGCAGGCTGACCTTGACCGAAACTTTTCGCTGTTGGTCAATTTTCTGTATATCAAAGGACTGGTCTGCCTCACGATGTATAGTTAGTTGTTAGACAAATATGTTCAATACATATAGAAGGCAGCCAATACACTTTTAACCCTTTCCCAAACGACAAATTTTGGACTGGTCCAAATTCAAAGAGTTTGCAGACGACAATTTTAAATTTGATGAAAATGGCAGAAAGGTCTCAAAAAGGGTAGAAAACACTGTGGGAAAAGGAGAAATTGCTCCTTATGAGCAATTTCTCCTTTTCCCACAGTGTTTTCAAAAGACATGTACTGCAGACACGTGAAAACCAGGGTTTGTTTGGGAAAGGGTTAATATAGCTTAGTAGAAATACTGAATGCCTTAGGCTACCACATTGTTGTAATCCCAAGTTTTAACGACCCTGCGAGAGCTGTGTTTTGAAAACATTGTTGGTGAAGAAGAAATTGATTATGGCCAGCATTTGCTCCTATTCCTCAAATATTTTTTTTTTTTGAAAACTATTTCATAGACATTGTATCATTTGAACAGCATTTCTCGGCTGCAACAGCTTTTTTCTTGGACCAGTCTAAAATTTGTTCGTCTGGTGCTAGTTGAACCCCCTGTATGTTAACCCTGACACTGCCAAACCCGACTCGTTGGCCTTTTGCGAACAATGTAGATCAAGATCAGACTGCACAGAACATGCAGTCTGATCTTGGATCTACACTCTCTGACAAGGAGATACTTTTCTCCAAATAAAATAAGTTTGAAATAGCATTATTCCAGTTTTTACTATTGACTGGAAAGTTTCATGTATTTTATTTAGCAGGGTAAGTGTTAACCATTTACCGAACAATGCCGCCTTTTAATGACCCTGGGAAAGAAGTCTTTTGAAAACGTGGGAAAAAGAGAAAATGCTGGTAACAAGCATTTTCTCGTTTTCACACAATCTTTTCTACCCTATCAAAGAAAATTTGCATCATTTGAGCCACAGTGAAATTGTCGTCTGCAAATGCTTTCGATTTGAACAAGGCTAAAATTTTATCCTCTGGAAAAGGGTTAAACATAATACCTATTATGAACTATCAAGAACACGATGACCTTCATTGTACTAACATCTAACAGGGACAATGTAATTGAAAGTGTTCATCATTGCCGTTTTTTAGCTTCACTGGCCGAAGGCCAGCGGGCTTATGTCATGGCCCGGTGTCCGTCGTGCGTGCGTGCGTCCGTCCATCCGTGCGTTAACTTTTATTTCAAACATCTTCTTCTCTGAAACTACCCATCCAATTTTCATGAAACTTCACAGAAATGATCCTGCCATGGTCCTCTTCAGAATTCCTTGAAAGAATTTGATTCCTTCAAAAACTCTGGTTGCCATGGCAACAAAACTGAAAAATATTGGAAATCTTTAAAAATCTTCTTGTCTGAAACCATAAGGCATATGGCTACCAAATTTGGCATGTAGCTTTATGTAGTAGACCTCTATCATGTTTCTTGAAATTATAGCCCTGGGGTCAAAATTGGCTCTGCCCCAGGGGTCACAAGTTTTACATAGGCTTATATAGAGAAAACTTTAAAAATCTTCTTGTCTGAAACCATAAGGCAAAGGGCTACCAAATTTGGCATGTAGCTTTATGTAGTAAACCTGTATCATGTTTCTTGAAATTATAGCCCTGGGGTCAAAATTGGCTCTGCCCCCGGGGTCACAAGTTTTACATAGGCTTATATAGAGAAAACTTTAAAAATCTTCCTGTACCTAGCCATATGGCCTAGAGCTACCAAATTTTGCATTTAGCTTGATCTAGTGGGGGTCTACCAAAAGTGCCCAAATTATAGTCCTGGGGTCAATTTGGCCTCATGCTGGGGGGGGGGGGGGGGTCCACAAGATTTACATAGGCTTACATAGGGAAAACTTTTAAATCTTGGTGTACATAGCCATAAGGCTTAGGCTACCAAATTTTGCATAATTATAGCATTATCTAGTGGACAACTACAAAGAGGGCCCAAGTTACAGCCCTAGGATCAAGTTTGGCCCTGCACCAGGGGTCACAAGTTTTACATGGGTTTATGGAGTGAAAAGTTCAGAAACCGTCTTGTTACTAGCCATAAGGCCAAGAACTCCCAAATTTTGCATGTTATTCTTCTAATACACATATTCCCCATTTAGTCCGACTGTAGCCCTGGGGTCAAAGTTTTATAAGGGCTTATATAGTGAAGACTTCTCTTCATGGTTTATATTTATAAGCCAGTGGAGCGATACAGGGCCATCATGGCCCTCTTGTTTTTTTTCCTGCCCCCACCAAACAAAATCTCAATAATTGAGGCAAATTTAATTTCCTCATCTGCAAACCTGTTCACCGAGGACAAGTCTAAAGATTGTTGTCTAGTAAAGAGTTAATCATTTGTTTTTGAAATGGTGGGAAACTTTTAGGAAAAAGGCCAAAATTCAGGCAACCGGCATTTTCTCCCTTTACACAATGTTTTCTGTCGTCTCCATGGTGGTTAAAAGAAGAGATCGTTTAGTTAACTCTGCTGGTTATCAGCATTCTCTTCTTTCTCCAAAATGTTTTCAAAAGCCATCTCTGTTAGGGTCAGGAAAACTCGGGTTTGTGTGGTGAAGAGTGAGTTAACTCTACCACACGACAAAAATTTAGACTGGTCCAAATTGAAAACTTTTGCAGACTACAAATCAAAGGTGGCTCAAATGACAAAATTTGTCCATGATAGAGTGGAAAACACTGTGGAAAAAGGAGAAAATGCAGGTTACCAGCATTTTCTCCTTTTCCCACGATGTTTTCAAAAGGCCTCTTCCTCTAGGTCGTTAAAAGTCCGGATTGTATGGTGAAGGTTTAACCCTTTCCCAAACGATAAATTTTAGACTGGTCAAAATTGAAAGAGTTTGCAGACGACAATTTTAAATTTGATGAAAATGACAGAAAGTTCTCCAAAAGGGTAGAAAACACTGTGGGAAAAGGAGAAATTGCTCGTAATGAGCAATTTCTCCTTTTCCCACAATGTTTTCAAAAGACTTGTACTGCAGACACGTGAAAACCAGGGCTTGTTTGGGAAAGGAAAGGGTTACAGAGTTAAGCTCAATACACAAAGAAACCCAAAGACATGGTATTATAGATTTAAGTCAACACATCCTTGAATTCAGAACATTTTAATATCAATGGACATTTATAGCAACTTGAAATGATTATGCATGTAGATCTAACAACAAGTTATAATTTACCAATTTTGAGTCACATGACCCTGTCACATGACACATGTATATCATGTGACTAGTACTTCACAAATAAAAAAAAAAATCAACATAGAATAAACCTAGTACATTTCTGAAGTATTTACAGTATATACATTCTTATAAATCTTAACATAAATACAAAAAAGAAGAAACTAAATAGAAAGATTATTCAAAATAAAAAACATGAATAAAGATGTATTCCTTACTAAAAATGACTGTTGTAACTGAAAATAAATTTTACTATAACCCTTAACCACATAATCCTGAGTTTTAACAACCCTGACAGAAAAAGGCTTTTAAAAACATTGTAGAAAAAGGAGAAAATGCTGGTAACCAGCATTTTCTCCTTTTTCCACAATGAGACAGTATGTGTTTAATGCTGTATTCAACATTATTTCAGTTATATCGCGGCCAGTGCACCTATCCATGCTTTCTGGGGGTTCCTTCTACCATTACTCCACACAATATTCTTTCCAAGCCACTGGCTGCTTTCCCACATAACCACGGTCGAGACAATGGTCAGCGGTGAGAGAGGAATGAATCGTGTCCCAATGACTATCATCGATCTTCGGAAAGAAATTGGCCGAGCTGGGCATCGAACCAGTGACCTCCTGTTCTCAAGCCTTGTACGCTACCAACTGAGCTACGGGGGCTCCACGATGTTTTCTACCCTTTCAAAAACAGAAGTTATCTTTTGATCTACATTTAATTTGTCGAGTTAACCCTCATAATGTGTAGAATAAACTCACCAGAAACTTTCCATCAAGAAATAAGACCTGAATCATTGCATTTCAAGGTTGCTTTTGTCCAAAGTGTCTCAGCAAACGTGACAGTGTTGATCAAAGATCAGACTGCATGAGATTTGTCCAGTCTGATCTTGATCTACACAGGCCTTAACCCTTTACCACACTACAAAATTTCAGCATTGTCCAAGCTGAAAGCATTTGCAGACGACAATTTCAATGTGGCTCAAATGGTGCAATTTTTCTTTGATAGGGTAGAAAACATTGTGGGAAAAGGAGAAAATGCTGGTTACCAGCATTTTCTCCTTTTCCCACTATGTTTTCAAAAGGCTTCTTTCCCAGGGGTGTTTAAAGGTGGCATTGTGGGGTAAGGGTTAAAGGAAACTGCATTTTCTCCTTTACCCACAATGTGTTTGAAATACTTCTTCTTCATGGTTGTTTTACCACAGGATTCTTCAGTACAGGGTTAGATCTACAAAGTAAAAAACTTAAAAAAAAAAATCAAATTCTCTTCCTTTCCACCTCGTATCTCACACAAAAAGTTTTCAAGTTGCAAAAAAAGCTTAATAATGGTTGTGACACATCTCCCCATGAGGCCACCATATCTCCAAGTTACCAAACGACAAAAACTAGTCCAAACTGAAAGCAGTTGCAAACGACAAAATAAATGTGACTCAAAAATTGAAATTTGTTTTGGGATGGGTACAAAATATTGTAGGAAAAGGAGAAAATGCTGGTTACCAGCATTTTCTCCTTTTCCCACAATGTTTTCAAAGGGCTTCTTTCACAGGGTCATTTAAAATCAGGATTGTGTGGTAAAGAGATATCTCATCAACATTTTACAATAATAGTTGAAATACATGTATACTTATTCATCAGAATGATAAGATTAGGCAGTATCTTTACACATTTTACAAAATCTACATATATATACACATATATATTGCACTGAATTTCTGATTCTTTACACATTAAGTATAACTATTACACCTGATGACATATTCAGACACTTCCAAATTGAAAAGCATTTTGCCAACAGAAAATTAAATCTGGCGCAAATTAATGATTTATTTTTTCTTTGAAAGAATAGAAAACATGGTGGGAAAAGGAGAAAATGCTGGTAACCAGCATTTTCTCCTTTTTCCACAATGTTTTCAAAAGCTTTCTTTCTCAGGATCATTAAAACTCAGGATGATGCGGTAAAGAGATAATCATTTCTATGTTCATATCTAAGCCTATGAATACCATTGAAAACTTAACTCCTTACCAACCAACAAAATTTTAGTCTTGCCCAAAATGCAAGCTTTTGCAGACAACAAATGCTCCTCAAAACAACAAAATAAATGTGACTTAAATATTGAAATTTCTTTCGAGAAGGGTTGAAAACATTGTGGAAAAAGGAGAAATTGCTGGTTACCAGCGTTTTCTCCTATACCCACAATGTTTTCTAAAGCTTTCTTTCAAAGGGTCATTAAAAGTCTGGATCGAGTGGTAATGGGTTGAAACTTGGGATTGTGTGGTAAGGGGCTAAAAGTCCTGATTGTGTGGTAAAGAGTTAGCCCTTTACCACACAATCCAGGCTTTTAACGACCCTGAAAAAAAAGCCTCTTGAAAACATTGTGGGACAAGGAGAAAATGCTGGTAACCAGCATTTTCTCCTTTTCCCACAATGTTTTCTTCCCTTTCCAAATCAAATTTCAATTTTTGAGTCACATTTTTTTTGTCGTCTGCAAATGCTTTGAATTTGGACAAGTCTAAAATTTTGTCGTTTGGTATAGAGTTAAACAAAACAAACAAAATGAATATTTGGTATAAGCTGGATTTCTTAATCTATACACTGTTTCCTGAACTCTTAACCAAATGGCAATATTTTAGGCTTGCCCAGACCCAAACATTTGCAGACGACATTAAATGTAACTCAAATTGTGAAAATAGTTCATGAAGGAGTAGAAAACATTGAGGGGAAGAAGAAAATGCTGGCCAGAGTAGATCACAATCAGACTGTACAGACCTATCTTTGATCTACACTGTCCATTTTGCCAACCTTGCTGAAATGCCTTGCTGGACAAAAGCAAACCATGAAATTTTAATTATTGTGGTCTTATTTTGAGCCTGTAAAATGGCTAATAGGTAAACTCTATGCACTTCGATTGAAACAAATGATATTTAACCCTTGACCACACAATCCCAACTTTTAGCAACTATGGCAAAAAAGCCTTTTGAAAACACTGTGGGAAAAGGAGAAAATGTGGGTAACCAGCATTTTCTCCTTTTCCAACAATGTTTACTATCCTTGAAGAATCATGTTTCATCAACTGAGCCAAATTGGATTTGTCGTCTGCAAACGCTTTCAATTTGGCGCAGTTGAAAATGTTGTCGTTTGGTAAAGAGTTAACCCTTTACCAGACGACAAAATTTTAGCCTTGTCCAAATTGAAATCATTTGCAGACAACAATTTCGATGTGGCTCAAATGGTGCAATTTTTCTTTGATAGGGTAGAAAACATTGTGGGAAAATGAGAAAATGCTGGTTACCAGCATTTTCTCCTTTTCCCACAATGTTTTTAAAAGGCTTCTTTCCCTGGGGCGTCAAAAGGCGGCATTGTGCAGTAAAGGGTTAAGGAACATAAAAGCAATGTGACTATATCTAACCACAATATCTTACTACTCTTCCACAGAAACAAAAAAAAAAATATCACAATGTATGTCATCTTTCTCCTCTTAACCCTTTACCATGCAACAAATTTTAGATCAGTTCAGATTGAAAGTGTTTGCAGACGACAAATAAAATGGGGCATAAATGACAGAATCTGCCCATGAGATGGCTGAAAACATTGTGGGAAAAGAAGAAAATGCTGGTTACCAGCATTTTCTTCTTTTCCCACAATGTTTTCAAAAGCCTTCTTTTTCAAGGTTGTTAAAACGTGGGATTGTGTGGTAAGGAGGTAGAGGCAAATACTAGTTATAAAATCCTTATGATTACAGCATTCCTTGTCAAAGTGATGGTAAAAAAATCATATTCTTTTAACTCTTTACCACATAATCCCGACTTTTAACGACCCTGAGAACAAAGCCTTTAGAAAACATGGTGGGGAAAAGGAGAAAATGCTGGTAACCAGCATTTTCTCCTTTTCCCACAATGTTTTCTACCCTTCCCAAGACAAATTTCAATTTTTCAGTCGCATTTGTTTTGTCGTCTGCAAATGCTTTCCAATTTGGACTAGTCTAAGATTTTGTCGTTTGGTAAAGAGTTAATCACTAACAAACAATATTTGGAAGGAATTTCTACTATTATGTTATTGGAGAGAAGTGACTTTCCCCTTCCACATAACTGAAAGTCCACCAACCACTAAAACCATAGTGCAAGCTTTACACATCATCAACCTGCATTATTTGGTTTCACTGGATCACCTCCCTTGTGCAAAAAAAAAAAAAATCACCAAACTTCACATTTCAAACAGTTCAACATTAGGTTCCGTACTATGACACTTACAAACCATTTTTATCACCAGCACTTTGGTCAAACTAAAAAATCCCTGTTCCCATTAACAAACATGATCCATCAGGGTACATTACTCTAAGTCACTGCCCAGTAAATTGCACAGAATGACATCACTAAAACATGTGCACTCACAATCATGGCATCATCATAACATGAGTTCTACAGATGGCCAAGCAGTAGAAACACATGGAAACAACAACTGCGACATAAATACCAATAACATTGCACAAATACTTCTGGTAAACAGAAACATATACAATATGTGTATATGCACTGCCGTGTAAAGTTTCACTATTATATTTACACCTGTTCAACTTCGACACAGTCTACAAAAAGGTGCTATACTAAAGTCGCTTGTTTGAACTTCTTCATCAAACCACTGGAATCTGAAACAGATATTTTTACACAATCTATACAGTAAAATCTCTGAATACAGTGAAATCTTCAATTATTCAAGTATTTACTGCATGGAAATCAAAGACGTGGCTTTCAGTCACTACCAAATAACAAAATCTTTGACATAGGTTGACATGAATGCATTTGCAAAACACCTATTCCATGTGGCTGAAAAGAGAACATTTGTCTTTGACAGGGTTGATAACATTCTGGGAAAACCAGAATGTTCACTTTTCCCACAATGTTTTCAAAAGCCTTCTTTAACCTGAGATTGTTGCAGTATTTTATTCTATTGACATAATAGATCTACAATGGAAAACATTCTCAGAAGCGGTTTGCTACAGGGCACACACCTTTTGTCTGGAAGAGTTAATATGTTTATAGAAGTTGTCAGAATGGACTACTCATTACCAAGGACCAATTCCAGACTCTTTCAAATTGAAAGCATCTGCAGACGATGAATTTGAAAGTGATACAAACATGCACAGAAGTTTTTTGACAGGGTAGAAAACCTTGCGGGAAAAGGAGAAAATGCTGGTTACCAGCATTTTCTCCTTTTCCCGCAATGTTTTCAGAAGGCCTCTTCTTAGGGTTGTTAAAACTCAGGACTATGTGGTAAAGGGTTAAGAAAATGCTGTAGCAGCAGAAACTTGATTGCTCAAAACAAAAAAATTAACTCTTATGTTACACTATTTTCTGTGAAAATATTTTAATACACATTTTCATGTATTAAGACTGTACAATCCTGCATTTGCTTTCTTTAGGCACAGGTTTGCTTATCTTTGGGTAGTCTGACTAGCTCAATCAAAATCACGCTGCTCTTTTTCTGGGATAACAACCCTTTGGCTACTAAGCGTGACTTACTGACCTTTTGTGGACAGTGTAGATCAAGATCAGACTGCACAAAACATGCAGTCTGATCTTGGATCTACACTGTCCGATAAGGAGATAGCTTTCTTCCAAAAAATACCTTTGAAATTGGCAAATATTGGTTTATAATATCGGTTTGAAAGTTTCATTTCTTTTATTTAGCAGGACAAAGGTTAAAAAAAGTAGCACTTACATCCTCACTAAACTTAAACAAGCCTACTTTCTCTGGGTTTCTTTGGACAAACGCATCAGCTGAGGTGGAGCCCTCTGAAAGAGGCTTGGATTTATAAAGGGAAAAGGGTGGCTGGGATGATGTGGAAGGAGCATTTGGGCTACACTGGGGATTCACATCTGAAAAAGGATGGGTACATTCTAGGGTCCTAGTCACTAGCAAGTCTAACGATAATAATGAACGCAGAGACAAGCCACCTGATGGACCTGGATAGGTCTTCACAAACCATTCTTAGGAACATTCCTCGTCTTATTTTCAAGAATTGTCAGAATTTGAGAGTAACATAATTTACTTTCAAATTTTGAAAATACTGGAAAACAAGAAAATTTTTTTTTAGAATGGTTGGTGGATACGACCCTGGATAGAATGTGTTAACCCTTAAAGCGCCGAATAAACCCGTCGGACATATTCATCCTAGAAATACAACCCAAATAATTGCAATTTCATGGTTGCTTTTATCTACAGTAGTTCAGCAAAGTGGACAGTGTAGATCAAGATCAGGCTGCACGTTTTGTGCAGCCTGATCTTGATCTACACTGGCCGCAAATGCAACTATAGTTGTGAAAGGCGCTTAAAGGGTAAACAATCCAGATGGCTATTTTTGCGATTTAATCCTTTACCACACAATCCCGACTTTTAACGACCCTGAGAAAGAAGCCTTTTGAAAACATTGTGGGAAAAGGAGAAAATGCTGGTAACCAGCATTTTCTCCTTTTCCCACAATGTTTTCTACTGTTCCCAAAACAAATTTCAATTCTTGAGTCACATTTATTTTGTTGTCTGCAAATGCTTTCAATTGGAGCAGTCTAAAATTTTGTCGTTTGGTAAAGAGTTAACCCTTTACCAAACGACAAAATTTCAGACTAGTCCATATTGGAAGCATTTGCAGACGACAAAACAAATGTGACTCAAAAATTAAAACTTGTTTTGAGAAGGGTAGAAAACATTGTGGTAACCAGCATTTTCTCCTTTTCACATAATGTTTTCTACCCTTCTCAAAACGGGAAAGGTAGAAAACATTGTGGGATGGAGAAAATGCTGGTTACTCACATTTTCTCCTTTTCCCAACCTGTTTTCAAAAGCATTCTTCCTGAGCGTCATTTAAACTCAGGACTGTGTGGTAAAGGGCTAGGCACTCTACCTCAGGGTCCTTAAAACTCAGGATTAACCCTTTACCACACAATCCCAACTTTTAACGACCCTGAGGGAGAAGCCTTTTGAAAACATTGTGGGAAAAGGAGGAAATGCTGGTAACCAGCATTTTCTCCTTTTCCTGCAATATTTTCTACCCTACCAAAGACAATTTACATTAATTGATTTACATTTCAATTGTCGTCTGCTAATGCTTTCGATTTGGACCAGTCTACATTTTGTTGTTTGGTAAAGAGTTAATTGGTAAACCTAACAGTTATATTCAATCTGGAATTAACTCTTGTATAATAGAAATTTCAACAGTTTCCTTTTGACTACAGTGTTCAGCTAAAGTGTAGATCAGAGATTAGACTTCACATCTTGTGCAGTTTGATCTTGATCCACACAGTGACAACTACAGTTGTGAAAGGCATTTAAAGGGTTAAGTCATATCAATTAAATCTCTCAAACATGGTAAAGAGGTAACCCTTTACCAAACAATCACAGGATTTTTTTTTTCACTTTTCTGGTGAATACAGACTCAAACATACAAATGAAAGTAAGTAGCATTTTTTTCCGGCAATAGTGAAACCAAAGAAAATGACTACAAAACTAACCTAAAGACATGTTAGATGGTTGTATGGATTTATCAGGTGTATTAGTGTTTTCTTCCTTGTTAGTGTTAGTTTTATTGACTCCATTTAGTTGGGATTTACCATGTTCATGACTGGGTTTCCGTCTCCGGGACTTTGGGTAGGATTTATGCACTAAATCAGCAGTACCGTAATTACTGTCCGTGCTGTAGCCCGGACTTGGTGGGCGGGCCTGACGATGATGTCGTCTAGTTTTCTTGGCTGTAAATGTAAATGGGGAAAAAGTTGGAATTGTTTCCCTTCCTTTAATTCTTGTACAGGCCACTATTATTAATACTAACAAGAGGGCCATGATGGCCCTGTATCGCTCCACTGGCTAATATGTACAAACCATACACACCAAACATTACGATTCTTGGCCAAAAGGCTTTGAACAAGAAGACTGCTAAAGTTTCTCTACAAAAGCCCATGCGAAAATTGTGACCACAGGGCGAGTCCATTTTTTACCTATGATTACGATTTTAAGCTATAATTACAAGCTATAATTAACTGAATCCTTGTAGAGTTCAACAAGATACAGCCAAATAATATAGGTCTTGGCTGTATGGCTATAAACATTTTCAAAGTTTCCCTGATAAAACATGGGAGAATTTATTTCAATTTGAAAAATGGCTAAATTTTGAACAAATTCAGAAGAGATCTACCAGATGAAGCTTTATGCCAAATTTGGTATCCCTAGGCCTTATAGCTGTAGCTAAGAACAAGAAGATTTTTTTTTACAGTTTTCATTTTAACCCTTGTCAAACTTGTGACTGCCAGGACAGGGCCAAGTTTGAACCAAGGGCTATAATCTGTAGAATCTACTTTGAAGCTCATTAGGTGAAGCTACATACCAAATTTGGCAGCCCTAGGCCGTATGGTTTAAAACCAGAAAATTTTCCAAGTTTTCCCCGTATAAGCCCATTTAAAACTTGTGACCCCTGGGACGGGACCAATTTTGGCCCAAGGGGTACAATTTGAAGAATCTTATTAGAGGTCTTTTAGATGCCAACTTTGGTAGCCCTAGGCCATATGATTTGGAACCAGAAGGTATTCAAAGTTTTCCTGCATAAGCCCATGTAAAACTTGTGACGCCCTGGGCAGGGCCAATTTTGGCCCCAGGGCTATAATTTGAAGAATTTAAGTAAAAGTCCATCAGATGAAGCTACATGCTAAGTTTGGTAGCCTCAGGTCATATGGTTTAGAACGAGAGGATTTTTCAAGTTTTCCGTATAAAAGCCCATGTGAAACTTGTAATCCCTTAGCGGGGCTAATTTTGGACATAGGGCTATAATTTGAAGGAATTGAGTAGAGGTCTATCAGATGAAGCTACATGCCAAATTTGGCAGCCCTAGGCCTTTTGGTTTTGGACAACAATATTTTTACTGTTTTCCCTACATAAGCCCATGTAAAACTTGTGACCCCCCAGGGTGGGACCAATTTTGACCCCAGGGCTATAAGGAAGTTGGTAGTGGTCTATTAGATGAAGCAACATGCCAAATTTGGTAGCCCTGGGCCTTATGGTTTCCGACAAGAAGATTTTTAAAAATTTTAAATATTTCTCAGTTATGTTGCTATGGCAACCAGAGTTTTCATTGGAATCAAATTCTTTGAGGAAATTCTGAAGAGGGCCATGGCAGGATAATTTCTGTTAACCCGTTCCCAAACAAGCCCTGGTTTTCACGTGTCTGCAGTACCAGTCTTTTGAAAACACTGTGGGAAAAGGAGAAATTGCTCGTAATGAGCAATTTCTCCTTTTTCCACAGTGCTTTCTACCCTTTTTGAAAACTTTCTGCCATTTTCATCAAATCTAAAGTTGTCGTCTGCAAACTCTTTCAATTTGGACCAGTCCAAAATTTGTCATTTGGGAAAGGGTTAAGTTTTATCAAAATTGAATGGGTAGTAACTGAGAAGAACATGTACGAAAAAAAGTTAATGCACTCATACATAGATGAACAGTCACGCCTGGCCATGACATAAGCCTGCTGCAGCTTATACAGGGATAGTAAATGGTTAACCAGCTCACTTTTTTTTTTACCTAGAAGCCTTCCAGCAATACAAAATTTTCAATTTGTTGTGTTCTAAATATTTTAAAATGCGAGGTAAAAGGCCTCCCCAGAAAAGTAAAATCCTGAAGGCTATTTTAGACAAAAACAACTGACGGTGATACCAAATCTTAAACCCTTTACCAACCAGTCAAAAACTATAATTTGACCATGTTGGAAGCATCTGCCAACAACAAATTGGGTCAAATGATGTCTTTGAAAATTGGAAAAAGCAGTCTGAAATACTTAGGACTTGCAAACTATCACCATTTTCGCCTTTTCCCACAATTTTTTCAAATGCCTTTTCCCTCGGGGTCATGAAAACAAAACATTTTTCTTTGGAAAACTTCAAAAGTTCCAATATAATTTCACAATATGGTATCAAAGCACCAAAAAATACCTGGTTTTTGACTAGGAGCACTAACAGTGGTGCCATCTACTGTCAGGCCAGATAACTCGGCAGCCTGTGCCACTGCACTAGCAAAGTCTTCCTCGTTAAGAAACTGTCCACAACTGCCTTCTGATAAGTTACTGGAACTGGAATGTACACTGCTACAATCCTCCATGCTCTCCCAGTTAGCCAACATGGAATCTATTGAAACACAGAAGCCAAATGTCAAGGACACAGATATAACTTTTTGTTAAGTACTTTCACCAATATTGATTTCATGTAAGGGAGAGGGGTTTTAAAAACATTTTGGAAACCAACATTTTCTTCTTTTTTTCCCACAACTGTTTTCACCATTTTACAGACAAATCCAATCATTTGAGCTACATTAAATTTGTTTGAAAGAGCTTTAAGTAATTATGTAAATCATTCTAATTTCATATCAGATAACTTGTTAAAAAGCCAAACTCTTTCATGCAGGAAAAAATAGTGGATTATGGTTTGATAATTTCATTGATTTAACCCTTTACTGCACAATGCCGCCTTTTGACGCCCCTGGAAAAGAAGCCTTTTGAAAACATTGTGGGAAAAGGAGAAAATGCTGGTAACCAGCATTTTCTCCTTTCCCCCCAATGTTTTCTAGCCTATCAAAGAAAAATTGTCCCATTTGAGCCACACTGAAATTGTCATCTGCAAATGCTTTCAATTTGGACAAGGCTACAATTTTGTCGACTGGTATAGGGTTAACCAGTGAATTTACTGATTGATAAACTCACTAGTATGGAAATACCAAGAGCTCCCCATGTACTGTGCAAGTTCAAACAAAAAAGGGGTTTAAAAGCATAGAAATATTTGTTTTTTTTAGGGGTGACAGATCAAAATTCATTTCATCTGGTGAACATCATATGGTAGTATTTTCACTTGTGGCTGCACCACTCATGAAAATATTACTATTGATGTTAACTTGATGAAATAAATTTCGATCTTTCACCAAAAAACCCAACAGATATCCATTTATATTAAACATGTACATTTTTCTTAAAAAACATTGGTTGCCTTAAAGGTCCTTGGCATGCACATGGTCAATATTTAGACCTCTGACCATGACATATACCAATGATATGCAAGCTTTTGACCTTTCAGAAAGTCAAATGCCTGTTACAAAAGCAACATTAGTATTAGAAAAGTACAGACAAGCTAGGAGACATGTTCACAGCCAGACTGATCAGTCAGTGTTTTATGGCAGTTTGAATTGTATTTCTTTTGTATCACAATGGTCAGTGTAAGTATTAATGTACACTTGGGGTATCTCCAACAGTACAATAATGACGTCAGCTGCTATGCTGTTTCAGGTGATAAATTATACCTCTTTCATTGCTGCGATCAGCATCTTGTTCAAAATCCTCGGCATAATCAGGGTCCTCTGATATCGGGGAATCCCTGTTTCTAGAATAGTCTCCATGCATCATTGCATGTCCCGGTGGGGAAGTCTCCGATCTGAAAAAAAAAAAGGAAACAATTCACATCAAATTGCATTTGGTTTCTGATCACAGAAGTGTAAAATTCCTTTGCCTGACATATCCTACAAAGTCTCAATAAAGTCTTTTTCAAACAACAAAGTTTTAAACTGGTCAAAAATTGAAAATATCAATGCAGACAAGAAATTAAGTGTAGCTCAAAGGATAAGATTCGTCTTTGGGAGGGAAGAAACACTGTGCCTAAAGGAAATATAGTATTTTTCTCTTGCCAACAGGCATTCAAAATTCTGGTCTGCAATATACCGTAATATCTCTTTTTACCACCCCCTAGGATGTTACATTTTCTGAAGGGAGAGCGATTAATAGAGGTAAAACAGCAAAGAATTTTCCGAGGACCACGATAATAATAATGTTTGAGTTTTAGTCAGTGCCGACGAGGAAGTTAATGCAATTTAAGAAACTTGCTGTATTTAATGCAATATGTCAATTTTACCCCTGATCATAATTCATTTAAAACTTAAATTGCAATCATAATTAAGTTGTGACACTGGTCTCCTCCTTCACCCACAATGCTTTCTAAAAGACAATCAAAAATTTTAGCGACATTAAATGTGGCGTCTGCATATGCTTTGAATTGGGTGGAGTTCAAAACTTTGTCATTTGGTAAAGAGTAACAGTTTTAATTAATTTTGCAAATGCTGTCAATTTGGAACAAGTCTCAAATTTTGCCATGTGGTAAAGGGTAAACCCTTTCCCTTATGACATATTTTAGACTCTTCCAAATTCAAAACACCTGCAGATATCATATTCAAAATTGGCAGAGATGAGTATAAGTTCTCTGAAAGGATAGAAAACAATATGGGAAAGGAAGAAAATGCTGGTTATCCAGCTCCTTTTCCCACAACATTTTCAAAACTTGTCACCCACAGGGTCATTCAAACTCAGGATGTGTGGTAAAGGGTTAAAAAAGCTTGGAATTTACAATATTTCGCTGTTCCCTGTCGACCATTTAGTGCTCATCGCCAAGCAGTCATAAGTGAGCCATGCTCTGTGAAAATGGGGCTTAATGCATCTCTGTGATGCATTGTAACAAGCAAGACATCACATATAGGGATCCTTAACTCTTTACCACACAATCCCGAGTTTAAATGACCCAGGCAAAGAAGTCTTTAGAAAACATTGTGGGAAAAGGAGAAAATGCTGGTAACCAGCATTTTCTCCTTTCCTCATAATTTTTTTCTACCCTATCAAGGACAAACTTAGTCATCTGGGCCACCTTTGATTTGTTGTCTGAAAAAGATTTTGTCATGTGGTAAAGGGTTAAAATCCACTTTGTTGACCAACCGATTGAATATAGTGGTAGACTGGTTCTTTGACATGCACAAAATTAATGATAGCAAAAGGTTTTAGCCCGGGTCAACCGACCTGGGTCACTACTGTTTTCAGATGCATTAAGCCCCTCTTTCGAAAACAGCATGGCTCAATTATTGTTAGGGAAAATAATCTCAATCATAGGATAAGTTACCTTGAATGGTAGAGGTGAGGTTTGGATGGGTCCTCTCCTTCCGTATAAACATTAGCTGGGCTCATATGTGTGTCACGCAAGTCACTCCCCTCGGAAGAAGACCGACCTTTAACCCCTAACTTCCGGTTCCCTTTGCCAGACTCTCCACTTTGGCTCCCTGCATCACCTATCACTTTATATTCACTTGCACTACTGGGAGGTGATTCTACAATCTTATAACCTTCAAAACATGGCATTGTTGCACTATCTCCCACATTAAAGCTATTTTTAGCATTGTTTAAAGCCTCTAATTGGGACCTACATGGCCCTTCACAATAGTTACCAGGGGGACCCCCTGGGATTTCTGACACATCTCTTAGGTAATAATCTCCTATGTGGGGCCCATACTGGGCCTGTATATTCTTGTTTCTGTCTCGACCCTTCAGGGTACCATGGTCTATAAGTCCATCCTGGATAGGTTCAGTATAGTTATAGCCCTCACTACGGGGCAACTGGGCATAGTCATACTCAAAGGGGCCCCTGGGTAGGGGCTGACAATCCCAGGGCTGGGAGTATCCATGTAAGTAGATTGGAGTTCCCCCACGCTGGGTAGTCACTGGATGTGGAAGGTGAGAGTTACCCAAGGTCCTGGAAACACTGGCTGGGAATCCATGTTGGCGCTGGAGTTGAATTATCTGCTGGGGGGAGTATGGACGATTTTCGAAATTTCGTAGTGAGTTACAACGTGCACAGTTACTGTCAAACATTGGAACGTTATATCCTGGCATCTGGTGTGTATGGGACACTGGACAAGAGCATGCAGATATCTGAGAGACTGACACGGGTGATAGTGGGCTTCTCGCCCTTTCTTCTGGGATTTCTGAATACAGTTGATCTTCCTGTAGATATTCATTATCACTGGGTGGATGTGTGGGAGGCGGAGGTAGAACTTCTGTCCAGTTTATATTAGCCTGGTTACCTGGAACACCTGGTCGACAGCCCTTTCTATGCTGTTTTAACAGCATTCCATTTTCATCTGTAACCAGAGAGAGAATGGACATAAAGTTTAACTCTTTTCCCAAACAACAGATTTTAGCCCGTGTAAAATTGAAAGCATCTGCAGACAACAAATTTGAAAATGGTACAGATGAACTTGGGTTTTTCAACAGGATAGAAAACATTGTAGGAAAAGGAGAAAATGCTGGTTACCAGCATTTTCTCCATTTCCCACAATGTTTTCAAAACGCTTCTTCCTCAAGGATGCGAAAACACAGGATTATTTGGTAAAGGGTTAATACACAATCATTTCTTCTATTACAACTCCAATGTAGTTCTTTCAACAAGTTACTGTAACATAATGGAAACGTGGTCAAATACCTATGTTAACCCTTTCCCAAATGATAAATTTTAGACTGGTCCAATTTGAAAGAGTTTGCAGACGACAATTTTAAATTTGATGAAAATGACAGAAAGTTCTCCAAAAGGGTAGAAAACACTGTGTGAAAAGGAGAAATTTGCCCATTATGAGCAATTTCTCCTTTTTCCACAGTGTTTTCAAAAGACTTGTACTGCAGACACGTGAAAACCAGGGCTTGTTTGGGAAAGGGTTAAGATGTTTCATCTTTGGGGTAGATTTTCAAACAAGACTGTGTTCTGTAATAAATTTGCTTACTATGCAGTTGAATCTCAAACAGTTTTAAACCTCCCCCATTATCATACTGAGGGTTTTTGAATGGACCACATTTCTGACAAACATGTGCCAATGACCAGTACAAATGATAGATTGACAGGGGAAACATCAACAGAAAAGAATTGACATGGAAAACATTGTGGAAAACAGAGTAATTGCTTGTACAAGCAATTACTCTGTTTTCCACAATGTTTTCAAAAGCAGTTTTCAAGCATATAATGTTGAATGTTCTATTTGTACAGTAATGGGGACAATCTCATGTATAAAAATAATTCCACTTGGCCTTAATTAACTCTACTTAAAAACAAAAAATGTAGAGTTGTCTAAATTGAAGGCATGTGCAGATGACAAAGGTGACTCAAATGATGGAACTTGTCAATAACAGGGTAGAAAACTTTGTAGGAAAAGGAGAAAATGCTGGTTACCAGCATTTTCTCCTTTTCCCACAATGCTTTCGAAAGGTTTCTTCCTCAGAGTTGTTAGAACTCGGGATTGTGAGGTAAAGAGTTACAAGTATGATACAAGCATAAACGCAACAGAATTTTTTCTCACATCAGCTAAAGAACTATGTCTTTTCTTAGCTTCTTTTTTTTTACTCTTTACCACACGATAAAATTTTTGACGCCCAAATACAAAGCATTTGCAGACAACAAATTAAATGTGGCTCAAATGATAGGATTCGTTTCTGAAAGGTTAGAAAACATTGTGGGAAGAGGAGAAAATGCTGGTTACCAGAATTTTCTCCTTTTCCCACTATGTTTTCGAAAGTCTAATTTCCAAGAGGCGTTAAGACTTGTCATTGTGTGGTAAAGAGTTAAACGAAATTCAGGGCACATGCGAGAGGAATTGGAAGTCATGCTATGCCGAGATTGTGCTCAAACTTCTAAGTTTCCTTAAACTTCTAAGTTTCCTTAAGTCTTCACCACACAACAAAATTTTAGACTCATCCAAATTCAAAGCATTTGCAGATGACAAATTAAATATTGCAAAAATGACTTGATTTTTCTAGGAAATGTTTGAAAACATTGTGGGAAAAGGATAAAATCCTGATAACCAGTATTTTCTTCTTTTCAACAATATCTTCAAAAGATTGTGTGGTAGAGGGTTAAGGAAAAGACCTCCTAAACTCTTTACCAAACGACAAAATTTTAGACCAATCCAAATTGAAAGCTTTTGCAGACCACAAAATAAATTTTACTAAAAAATTGAAATTTGTTTTGACAAGAGAAGAAAACAATGTGGGAAAAGGAGAAAATGCTGGTTACCAGCATTTTCTCCTTTTCCCACAATGTTTTCAAAAGGCTTTCTCCTCAGGGTCGTTAAAAGTCAGGATTACGTGGTAAAGGGTTAAGACAAAAACACCCAAATTTTAATTCTATAAAAAGGATGGAGGGGGGGGAACACTTTAATTTGATGTGAGAAAAAGAGAGCAAAATAATATGCTTCATAATGCGCTGCCGGAAAAAGGAGGTATAGTGCGTCTTCAATATGCAGTATACCTGTAACAGGCAAGCCATCTCACAAGATGGATTTTAATGATTGTATGGTGTTTGACGCCTTTTTCAACATTATTTCAGTTAAATCGCAGCGGCCAGTGCACCTATCTATGCTTTCCTGGAGTTTCTTTACTGGTACCATGCACAATATTCTTTCCAAGCCACTGGCTGCTTTCCCACATAACTATAGTCGAAACAATGGTCAGCGATGAGAGAGGAATGAATCCTGCCACAATTACTATCATCAATCCTCGGAAAGAAGTTGGCCAAGCCGGGATTCAAACCAGCGACCCCCTGTTCTCAAATCTTGTACGCTACCAGCTGAGCTACCATGGCTCGACAAGATGGATTTTGTTTTTGTCTAAAACCTGATGTATCATATGGTAGACATGCAGAAAGTTTACCAATAGTAGAAAGTTTCAACCCATATCAGCCTGCATAGGCTGCTACAGGTAGATGCCATTTGTAGAATGCATTTAACTCTGTGGGAGATGGCAAAATTTAATACTTGTCTGCAGTTTGTATTAACTCTTTACCAATGACAAAATTTTAGACTGGTCCAAATTGAAAGCATTTGCAGACGACAAAATAAATGTAACTGAAATATTGGAATTTGTTTTGGGAAGGGTAGAAATCATTGTGGGAAAAGGAGAAAATGCTGGTTACCAGCATTTTCTCCTTTACCCACAATGTTTTCAAAAGCCTTCTTTCTTAGGGTCGTTAAAAGACGGGATTGTCTGGTAAAGGGTTAAAGAATTTGTAGGCGGCAAATTAAATCCGTTTTAAAGATGATAGAATTTGTATCTGAAAGAACAGACAACATTATGGGAAATGAATAAAATGTTGCTTACCAGCATTTTCTCCTTTTCCCACAATGTTTTCAAAAACTGTCTTACTCAGGGTCATTAAAACTTAAGATTGTTTGGTATAGGATTTAGCAAGAATTTACAATATGCAGAAATAACACTGCAGTAACAAGTTTCCAGAGTAAATCTGCATGTCCAGCACAACCACACTTTAAATGCATTATCTTGCATGTCAGAAAGTCTTACTATGACAGCTTTTCATTACACGCTGTCAGTCCAAGATAGCCACTTTAAAATACATATATCAAAAGCATACCAGTCCAGCCTATCATTTAATCTAGCATTCAACTGGGGTAACATCACCGCAATGTCAAAAAAAGACTGACAAAAATCATGATGACCAGATGCACTTAGAATAATGCATATCACACTTGAATATATTGGCAGATAGGACAGTCTAGCGGTGACACTGCTGAGAGTGCAGCTAAGTGTTATGATGAAAATGAAGGATTACTGTGATTTTAATGTAATGAACAGGTGACTACAATATGAAAATAGCTTGGTGTTTTGGATCATGTCATTTTGCGCAAACCAGGCTTATCTCCCTTTATTTACTAATACAGTAAACTTGCAAAACCAATATTACGCTTGTAGATTATATACCTTGAAAAGCAATCCAGTATTTTCTCTAAAGAATCACAGGTAGAAAGCTTTTTTTACAATTCATGGCAAGAGGAAAAAGCTAGTTTTCTATCTTTTAACCCTTTATCAGATGACAATCTTTTGGACTGGTCCATTATAAAAGCATTTGAAGACAACACTAAATGTAGCTCAATGTAGCTCCATAAATGTTCAGATTTGTCTGTGAAATGTTAGAAAACATTGTAGAAAAAGGAAAAAATGCTGGTTAACAGCATTTCTCCCTCCTTTTTCCATATTGTTCTCAAAAGCTCCCTTCTTTTAGGCCATTAAAACTTGGGATTGTGTGGTAAATGGCTAAAATGTAAACCCTATCACAAGAGCCACATTTACATGTTCAGTACTTTGTTAGCTGTTACTGCTTTCAATATGGACAAGTCTAAATATCTATCTTCTCATAATTTATTTATATAATTACAAAATTTATCAGTTTTCTAAAAACCCTGGTTTGTACTTGTTTAATGATGATGATTTTAAACTCTCTCTGTCCAGCATAAACAGTCAAACCTTTCATAGACACAACCTGTTTTAACCCCTTACCAGACGACAAAATTTTAGACCTGTCCAAATTGAAAGCATTTGCAGACGACAATTTCACTGTGGCTGAAATGGTGCAATTTTTGTTTGATAGGGTAGAAAACATTGTGGGAAAAGGAGAAAATGCTGGTTACCAGCATTTTCTCCTTTTCCCACAATGTTTTCAAAAGGCTTCTTTCCCAGGGGCGTCAAAAGGCGGCATTGTGCGGTAAAGGGTTAACAGACCACTGTAACATATCTTACATCATTTCTTCCACTACTTTAACCTCTTACCACAAAATCTCAAGTTTTAGCGTCCCTAGGAAAGAAACCTTTTGAAAACATTGTTAGAAAAGGAGAAAATGCTGGTTACCAGCATTTTCTCCTTTTCCAACAATGTTTATTACCCAATCAAAGACAAGTTAAATCATATGAGTCACCCTTGATTTATTGTCTTCAGTATGGTCGAGTGCAAAATTTTGCTGTGTGGTATAGAGTTATTTATACCTGCATTTTAAGGCTACCTACTCTATAACAATGTTTCATACTTCTCTTCCATGGCATCTGAATGCAGGTTTGACTGTTCATTAAGCCACAAGATGTATCCATCCATGTTTTTCAAAATATATACAACCAAAATTTTGGTTCTACAAAATTTACAAGGGAAAAGACTAACTGTACTGATCAGTTTTAGACCAAAAAATGCTTAGTAATGCGTTTGCAAATTCTGAAACAATTATCAAATTTCTACAACTTTCTCAAAAAAAAAAAAAAATGATTGCATTCAGAAATACAGAAAAAAAAATCTTCGATAGTGAAAAGAAAGAGAGAGAGTTTAAAAACCAGTTCAAATGATGGTAGGGTCTGCATATCTGAGTGTGTAGCATAAAGCACTGTTTTTTTTTTTACATTTCATATTTGTTACTATCTTTATACCTGTCATGTGACCACTATCACCTGACCCGACAGTGTGATCTCTCGACTCTATAGACACATCTGAATTTTTAAAATGGTTAAATAATATCAATATCTCTTAAATTCAAATTATGACAGGGAATAAAAAAGCATGCAGTCATCCTAAAAAATTCACAGTATCAAAATAAAAAAAGACACAAAAACTGATCTTTAACCCTTTAATGAATGACAAAAGTTTAGACAAGACCAAATTGAAAACATTTGCAGAGGAATGCTTGATTGATTCAACATTATTTCAGTCATATCACAGCAACAGCTCACATATTCATGTATTTCCTGGGTTTCACTAGTAGTAGGCTAGGGCTATGAAGTGTATGGCATATGGACACTCCCAAGAAAAACCCAGTGGATCTAGTAAGGCTCGAACCCGGGGCCTGCAGGTTGTGAGTCCCACACTTTACCACTGAGCCATGCAGGACCCATTTGCGGAGGAAATGATAAATGTGGCTTTAGTAATGATATTTGTTTCTGAAAGGTAAAACAGAGTGAGAAAAAGATAAAATGCTGGTTATCTGCATTTTTTTCCTTTTCCCACAATGTATTCAAAATGCTTTTTTTCTCCAGGGTCATTAAAACTCTAGATTGTTTGGTAATGGGGTAAGTTTTAAGTTTCATAAATTACTTTCTTCAACACTTTGTCACAGTAATAATTTGACTTATTAAATGTTATTCTTTTAATCAAAAACAAAAAAAAAGTATTTGTTAAAACGAAAGCATGATCCTTATAATATCAACACAACCATCTAGTGTAAAATATTATTTTCCCACCAGATCGTTTGCCGATTTTTAAAAATTTTCAGTGATCATTCACTGTAGCATTCAAAAATAAGTTACAAAATCAACAATGCTATTTGAAACCTGAACAGAATAGGCTTACTCTTTTCCACACTACAAAATTTTAGACTTTTCCCAAGTTTTATAGTATTTGCAGACCTCAAATCAAGGATGGCTAAAATGATGAAACTAGCCTTGAATTGGGTATAAAACATCTGAGGAAAAAGAGAAAATGCTGTTACCAGCATTTTCTCGATTACTTATTATGTTATCAAAAGCTTTCTTTCTCAAGGTTGTTGTAAGTCTGGATTGTGTGGTGACGAGTTAAACATCAGTTATCTAACAAGGCTAAATCCTATTTTATCAGTCATAACAGCAATGACATGAGATAAAACATGTTTCAACATTTTTTAATAAGAACAAAAGAATGACTAAGGCTACCTGTAGTGTTTGACCTGTCTGTGTTCGAATCTCCTGACCCACCACTCTGTTGATGATATGTTTGAGTAATGGGACGAAACATTTTCTCTGCACTCTGAAATAATACAGAAACAAGAGGCACATGAGGGCACGAATTGCTCTACTTGATGTTACTAACCAGTGTACCTTACCTCTTTACCAAATAAAATTTTGGACTTCGTCCAAATTTAAAACCTTTGCAGACGACAAATTAAACTTGACTGATATGTCATACTTTGTCTTTGAAAGGGCAGGAAACATTGTGGCTTGTTACCAGCATTTTCTCCTTTTCCCACAATTTTTTCAAAAACCTCTTCCCTCAGCATCATTAAAAGTCAGAATTGTGTGGTATAGGGTTAATGTAAAAGAATCAGTACAAATAAATCACAGATTTTCCCAATGAACAATCTCTTTTGTAAGAGTTACAATAGCCAACCCTAATGTAATATCATAGGATATTATGAACGAACAAATATAGAAGACTACAATGTTTTTACCCTTCTCATAACAAATTTTTGAGTCACAATTATTTTGTTGTCTGCAACTGCTTTCAATTTAGACCAGTCTAAAATTTTGTTGTATATTAGAGAGTTAACCCTTATCCCGCTAAATTACCGAAATGAAATTTTCAAACCAGTAGTAAAGACTTTAATAATGCTATTTCAAACTTATTTCTAGGTAAGGAATATCTCCTTATCGGACAGTGCAGATCTAAGATCAGACTGCATGTTCTGTGCAGTCTGATCTTGATCTACACTGTCAACAAAAGGTGAGTTCGTGCTTAGCAGCTTAAGGATTAATCTGTCATCTGCAACAGCATTCAAATTGCCCAAGTCTAAAATTTTGTTCTCTTTAACCCTTTCCCAAACGACTAATTTTGGACTAGTCCAAATTGAAAGAGTTTGCAGACGACAATTTTAAATTTGATGAAAATGGCAGAAAGGTCTCAGAACGGGTAGAAAACGCTGTGGGAAAAGGAGAAATTGCTCGTTACGAGCAATTTCTCCTTTTCCCAGTGTTTTCAAAAGACTTGTACTGCAGACACGTGAAAACCAGGGCTTGTTTGGGAAAGGGTTAAACAGTAAATCATGTGTTATAATTGTGCTCTATAGGACATATTACGCTCTACCTTTGTTCACGTAAGCAATTTTGTATCTATTCTATATCTCTTGAACCTAAGGTCTTATTTTGAAAAAAATTCACACCTGAGTGAACCTTGATGGGACAACATGTTGAGCACACATTTCAGATTTCTGAGGCTCTTTTTTTTCCTTGATGCCCTACAGAGACAGACAGCTTACCTGCTTTCTTGCATTTTGTGCTTGTAGCAGAGTTGTTGTTGCATACGGAGTTACTGGCCCTGGTTTCTGGTAAAATGTTTTCATCTCCGGGTGGTTATACAGCCCGTCGTTTTGCTCCTCGTCTTGTCTAGACTGGGTCAAAAGTGTATTTAATTCTGGTGGTAGGCCTGAATCTTTAAAGAGACATAAATACCATTGTTAATACCAATATCCTACACTGACAAATTTTGAAATCTTTTAAAAGTAAGCCTGCATAAACCCTTTACAAAAGGAAAATGTAAATAATGCTCAAGTAATGATATTTGTCTTTGAAAGAGCAGAAAATATTGCAAGAAAAGGTGAAAATGCTGGATACCAGCATTTTCTCCGTTTTCCCCACAATATTTTTAAAAGCCTTCTTCAGAGATTGTTTGTTAAACATTTAGTGTATAGAAGATGCTAAAAATATGATGGAACATTTTCAAATTAGGAAAGTATGCTAAAATTGTGTCACAATGCTTTAAAAATCTTTATGATGAAATCTCTTTTTTTAAGTTTTAACACTTTACCACACAATCCCGAGTTTTAACGACCCTAAGAAAGAAGCCTTTTGAAAACATTGTGGGAAAAGGAGAAAATGCTGGATACCAGCATTTTCTCCATTTTCCCCACAATATTTTTAAAAGCCTTCTTCAGAGATTGTTTGGTAAACATTAGTGTATAGAAGATGCTAAAAATATGATGGATAGAGATAGAAAACATTTTCAAATTAGGAAAGTATGCTAAAATTTTGTCACAATGCTTTAACCCTTTACCACACAATGCCGCCTTTTGATGCCCCTGGGAAAGAAGCCTTTTGAAAACATTGTGGGAAAAGGAGACAAGAGGGCCATGATGGCCCTGGAGTCGCTCACCTGAGCCTTTTGACCAAGCACAACCAATTTCCAACGTCTTGTGAGATATATGTATTACCAAACAATAAAATTTTGAACTCGTCAGTCTGAACCTTCTGCATAAAACAAATAATATGTGGATCAAGCTGTGGGACTGGTCTCTCAAAGGGGTAGAAAACATTGTGAAAAAGGGAAAAAATGCCGGATACCAGCATTTTCTCATTTTCAAACAGTGTTTTCAAAAGGCTTCTTTCTGAGAGTCACTAGGTTTTTCTAAGATTTGACTGAGTGACCTAGTTTTTCATCCAACATGACACATTTTCAAACTGGTCCAAGATATCATCAGGACAAACATTCTTACCAAATTTCAAGAGTATTGGACTGAAAATGTGGCCTCTACAGCGTACACAAGGTTTTTCTAAGATCTGACCTAGTGACCTAGATTTTGACCCAATATGACCCATTTCCAAACTCATCCAAGATATTACCAAGGCAAACATTCTGAGCAACTTTAAAAGAGTATTGAACAAAAAATGTGGCCACAACAGTGTACACATGGTTTTTCTAAGATTGGACCAGGTGACCTAGTTTTTGACCCGACATGACCCATTTTCAAATTCAACTGAGATATCATCGAGACAAACATTCTGACCAACTTTCAAGAGTATCAGACAGAAAATGTGGCTTCTGGAGCTTACACAAGGTTTTTCTAAGATTTGACCTAGTGACCTAGTTTTTCACCCGACATGACCCATTTTCAAACTAGTCAGAGATATTATCAAGGCAAACATTCTGACCAACTTTCAAGAGTACTGGACAGAAAATATGGCCTCTAGTGCATACACAACGTTTTTCTTAGATTTGACCTGGTGACCTAGTTTTTGACCCAACATGGCACATTTTCGTACTATTTCAAGATATAATCAAGACAAACATTCTGACCATTTTTCAAGAGTATTGGACTGAAAATGTGGCCTCTTTAGTGTACAAAAGGTTTTTCTAAGATTTGACCTAGTGACCTAGTTTTTGACCCCACATGACCCAATTTCAAACTTGTCTGAGATTTTATCAAGACAAACATTCTGACCAAGTTTTACAAGTATCTGACTGAAAATGTGGCCTCTAGAGCGTACACAAGGTTTTACTAAGATTTGACCTAGTGACCTAGTTTTTGACCCCACATGACCCAATTTCGAACTCGTCCGAGATTTTATCAAGACAAACATTCTGACCAAGTTTCATGAGGATCAGACTGAAAATGTGGCCTCTAGAGCGTACACAAGGTTTTTCTTAGATTTGATCTAGTGACCTAGTTTTTTAATCCCACATGACCCAATTTCGAACTCGTCCGAGATTTTATCAAGACAAACATTCTGACCAAATTTCACAAGTATCTGACCGAAAATGTGGCCTCTAGAATGTGCACAAGGTTTTTCTAAGATTTGACCTAATGACCTAGTTTTTGACCCCACATGACCCAATTTCGAACTCGTCCATGATTTTATCAAGACAAACATTCTGACCAAATTTCACAAGTATCTGACCGAAAATGTGGCCTCTAGAGCGTACACAAGGTTTTTCTAAGATTTGACCTAGTGACCTAGTTTTTGACCCCACATGATCCAATTTCGAACTCGTCCGAGATTTTATCAAGACAAACATTCTAACCAAGTTTCATGAGGATTGGACTGTAAATGTGGCCTCTAGAGCGTACACAAGGTAAAAAGTTGACGACAGACGACGCATACCGCACGACGGACGATGGACACAGCACGATCACAATAGCTCACCATGAGCACTTTGTGCTCAGGTGAGCTAAAAATGCTGGTAACCAGCATTTTCTCCTTTTCCCACCATGTATTCTACCCTATCAAAGAAAATTTACACCATTTGAACCGCACTGAAATTGTCGTCTGCAAATGCTTTCAGTTTGGACAAGGCTAAAATTTTGCCGTCTGGTAAAGGGTTAAAAATGTTTATGATGAAATCTCTTTTTTTAAGTTTTAAAGAATGTAGGAAAGTGTTCAATAAGTTACTAAGCAACCATAAACTTGGATGAAGAGTTTACCTGTGCTTGCCTGAAAACTGCCGTCTTTTACACCGTATCCTTTTCTCACAATACTTCCATTTCTGAAGGACAAAATCAAATTGATACCAAATCTTATATTTAAGAAATAATCTTCCTTCTATTTAGTTTATCATTCAATAAACCACAATAGTGAGTTATGAGGTGCAATGAATAAATGACAAGGCTATCACCTTAGTGGTTTACTCACTGCTCCTCATAACTCACAACCGTAGTTTGTTGACCAATAAACCATGGTATATATTGTCTGAGTGGTTTATTTATTGGGCCTCATAACTCACAACTATGGTTTATTGAATGATAAACCGCAGTATAAAAAGGATTATTTCGATTCTAACATGGCCAACTCTTGATCAGAGGAAAACAAGTTCATCTTTAGTATACAAAAGCAAATGCGGATTAATTCCCTTGAATAAACCATGGCCATTACTAACCAAAACAAAACCCAATTGCCCAGTCAGTGAATATAAAACAAATAAAAACTTCAATAAATCCTTTGGCATCAAACACTCACAAAAAACACAGTGTTTTGCTACTTTATTTTCACTCTTTCAAACTACAAAAAAGAATAAATGTATCGACAAGCATAAGAGTTGCAGTTGCTGCAAATGCTCTGAATATTACCCAACCCGCTCCTAATCCTATTTCCATTGCAAGACTGGCCAACTTAGACCTCTATCAAGCAAACAGCTTGTATTAAATCTTTACCATACAACAAAATCTTTGACCTGTCCAAATTGAAATTATTTGCAGACCTCAAATTCAACATTGCTGAAATAACTGGGTTTCTCTATGAAATGTTAGAAAACATTATGGGACAAGGAGAAAATGCTGGTTTTCTCCTTTCCCCATGTTTTCTACTTATTGAACGACAAAATTAATACTATCATTTGAACAACATTTAAATTGTTGTCTTTAATTTCCTTCAATATGAAAGTGTAAAATTTTGCTATCTGGTAAAGAGTTAAAGAAATCTAATTTTCTTGAACTGTATAGAAAACACTTTGGGAAAAAATGCTATCATTTGTTACAAGCAATTGCTTTTATGCTCAATGTTTGCAAAGCTGCCTTCGTAAAGGTCATTCGGAGACATATTCTTTTGTTTGCCACAAAGTTAACCCTATACTGAATGATCAAGGGTTTAACTTTTACCACACAATCCTGAGTTTTAACAACCTTATCCCTTTACCGCAAAATGACGACTTTTAATGCCTCTGGAAATGAAGCCTTTTGAAAACATTGTGGGAAAAGGAGAAAATGCTGGTAACCAGCATTTTCTCCTTTTCCCACAATGTTTTCTGTCCTATCAAAGGAAAATTGCACTATTTGAGCCACACTGAAATTGTTGTCTGCAAATGCTTTCAATTTGGACATGGCTAAAATTTTGTAGTCTGGTAAAGGGTTAAGGAAGAAAACTTAAGAATACAAAGTGAAGAAAGGAGAAAATTCTCCTTTTCCAACAATGTTTTCTATACCCTCAAAGACATATCCCATCACTTGAACCACATTTTGTCTTCTGCTACTGCTCTCAGTTAGGACAAGTCTAAAACTTTATCAGCTGGTAAAGACATAACCCCATACCAGACGACAAAATATTAGCCTTGTCCAAATTGAAATCATTTGCAGACGACAATTTCAATGTGGCTCAAATGGTGCAAGTGTTCTTTGATAGGGTAGAAAACATGGTGGGAAAAGGAGAAAATGCTGGTTACCAGCATTTTCTCCTTTTCCCACATGTTTTCAAAAGGCTTCTTTCCAAGGGTCTTTAAAATGCGGCATTGTGCGGTAAAGGGTTAAACGACTCTAGTAACGAAGGCTTTTGAAAAAATTATGAGTACTAAGTATTTTTCTCTGTTTTCCATGATGCTTTCTACAGTTTAAAAGACAAATTCTGTCCCTAGACTCACATTTAATTTCTTGACACAAATGTCTCCAATTTAGACAAATCTAACATTCTGTCATCTGCTACAGAGGTAGCTCTGTACAATACAACCAAATTTTAGACTGGTCCAAATTGAGAGCATTTGCATACGACAAAAATGTGACTCAAAAATTAAAATTTGGGAAGGGTAAAAAACATTGTGGGAATAAGAGAAAATGTGGGTAACCAGCCTTTTCTCCTTTTCCCACAATGTTTTCAAACGCTTTCTTTTTCAGGGTCGTAAAAGGTCGGCACTGTGCGGTAATGGATTAAGTACATTGAGGATTGGACAGCAAACAAACTTTCATTAAGAACCTACCTCTCAGGGTTTTTCTGCTGTGACCTTGTGGTTCCTGTACTGTACCATTCCTGCTCCTTCAGTTTCTTCTGTCTTTTCTTGTTCTTACATAACCAGACAGTGAAAATGCACAGAGCCAACCACAGAATACTTCCTATGACAACGATCAAACCAATAAACCACGCCTCCTTCGTGATGTCAACTTGCTGGGGACCTGCCAGTTGAAATTCAGTATGTTAACTCTTTACCACACAATCCCGGGTTTTCATGGCCCTGAGAAAGAAGCCTTTTGAAAACATTGTTGGGAAAGGAGAAAATGCTGGTAACCAGCATTTTCTCCGTTCCCCACAATGTCTTCTATCCTTCCCAAAACAAGTTCCACTTTTTGAGTCACATTTTATTGTCGTCTGCAAATGCTTTCAATTTGGACACGTCTAAAATTTTGTCGTTTAGTAAAGAGTTTAGACGCTGGTACAAGTGCAAATCCATCAAGGAATATTCTTCTTGAAGTACATTTAGAAATAATTTCTAGGGAACTAAAATACAATATAACACTAAAATTTAAAGACATAGTTTTCAATATTTGGGCGAACAGCCTTTATCATGAAAAAAAAAAAGTAAATTATGTTTTGCTTTCTTCATAACGGGTGTGAGCAGAAATTTTTATAGGAGTGTTTTAATATGTGTTCTTAACCCTTTACCAGACAATCCTGAGTTTAAATGACCCTAAGAAAGCAGCCTTTTGAAAACATAGTGGGAAAAGGAAACAATCCTGGTAACCAGCATTTTCTCCTTTTCCGAAAATGTTTTCTACCCTTCCCAAAACAAATTTCAATTTTTCAGGCACATTTATTTTGTCATCTGCAAATACTTTCAATCTGGACAAGCCTACCTTTTTCTCTTGTGGTAAAGAGTTAAAGCAGTTTATAATTAACGTTTCAATGTCTCAGATCAGATGAATCATTTGTATGGACACTTTATATATTACAAGCCACCTTAACCGCTTTTAGAGTTGTTAAAGATCAGGACCTACAAAATGTGTAATATGTTCTTGAATTCATGCTATCCATTACTGATGGCACTAAATGTTTATGCCATGTAACTTAGCCAGTGCCGTCTCTGTGAATGGTTAGAATTACAAGGCGTGAGGATTACACCTGGGAAAAAGGTATGCATGCCTACAATTGTAATATACGCCTTTGGGCTACCTTCCTCCAAAGCAAACTTTAGAGTATTAATTTTACTTTCCATTGCCTGAAAATTATTGTATGGTTTTACTATGCATTGAAATGCATCAATTTATGCTGTTTTTTTTTTTTTTGTTTCACAAAAAGGTCTAGGCATTACAAAAATACAGCTAACAAACAAAACAGAGCTACTTGAAAAATGTAAATTTTGTTTCATTTTACATTTTACCCAACAAAACTTGATGACCTAGAGGAAGGGGGTTCTTGGAGACATTGTGAAGAAAGAAGACAATGCTGGTAACCAGCATTTTCTCCTTTTCCTACTATGTCTTCTACCCTGTTTAGCCCTTCACTAAACAATCTAGAGTTTTACCAACTCCAAGCAATACCACTTTTGAAATCATATCAGAGAAAAGGAGCTAATAAAAGGCATTTTCTTCTTTTCCCACCATTTTGTATTTCCTACTCAAGACAAATTTCACTATTTTTGCCATCTTTAATTCTTCACCACAAAATTCCGACATTTAATGACCCTGAGAAAGAAACCTTTTAAAAACATAGTGGGAAAAGGAGAAAATGCTGGTAACCAGCATTTTCTCCTTTTCCCACAATGTTTTCTATTCCTCCTAAAACAATTTTCATTTTTTCAGTCATATTTATTTTTTTGTCTGCAACTGCTATCAACTTGGATTAGTCTTAACTTTTGTCGTTCGGTAAAGAGTTATGGTGTCACTCTCAAATGCTTTCAACTTGGACAAGCCTAAAATATTTTTTCCCCGTAAAGACTTGTGTTGATGTAAATTGTTTCAGTAACAATAAAATTGTTGTCATAAGTTGGCCAATTCTGAAATTTCATCGTCAGGTAAAGAGTTAGATATCGGTTCAAATTTCAGACACAACCACATACCAACTGAATAAACAGTGCTCCATTTCCCAATGCCTTTCTCTGTCATGGCTGCCAGCTCAATGTTGTAATTTACGCCCGAGATCAAATGTTCAATACGCAAACTTGTAGTGGTACCGTTAGTATTTCTGCTACAGTTGTGACTACCATCTTCACTAAAACATCGGATCTGGAAAAATAAACCAGTTGCTACAATGCCAGCTTCTTTAGAATTCAGGAAAACTTAACTCCTTTCCAGATGACAAATTTTTTGATTTGTCCAAATTAAATACATTTTGCAAACTACACATAGATTTTGGCTCAATTCATGGGATTTGTCTTTAACCCTTTCCCAAACAAGCCCTGGTTTTCACGTGTCTGCAGCTCAAGTCTTTTGAAAACACTGTGGGAAAAGGAGAAATTGCTCATAACGAGCAATTTCTCCTTTTCCCACAGTGTTTTCTACCTTTATTAAGAACTTTCTACCATTTTCATCAAATTTAATATTGTCATCTGCAAACTCTTTCAATTTGGACCAGTCCAAATTTTGTCGTTTGGGAAAGGGTTAATAGGCTAGAACACGTTGTAGGAAAAGGGGAAAATGCTGGTTATCAGCATTCTGTATATTTCCAGCAATGTTTCCAAATTTTTTATTTCTCCAGGTCATTAAATCACAGGATTGTTTGGTATATGGTTGACTTTTCCCCCACAATCCCGATAGTCAAGGACCCCTAGCTCATATACCTTTTGAAAACACCGCGAGAAAAGGAGAAAAAGCTGGTAATCACAGATTTCTCCTTTTCCCACAATGTATTTTTTTGCAATTGTCAAAATCCCTCTCTTTTTCCCGCTATAATTTTCTTCCTGATTTTCAAAAGACCAATTCAAACAAATTACATCATATCAACCGCGTCTAATTCATCATCCGCAAATGCTTTCAAATCTGCATTTTTTTTTCTGCAAGTTTTTGCAGTCTGGTAAAGAGTTAAAAAAAGTCCAATTTTCAACTCTTTACCAAACAACAGTATTTTAGACTGGACTAAATTGAAAGCATTTGCAGCCGACAAAATAAATGTGAAAATTGGAATTTGTTTTTGGAATGGTAGACAAATGTTACCCAAAAAATGGAATTTTGTTTTGGGAAGGGCAGAAAATTGTGGGAAAAGGAGAAAATGCTGGTTACCAGCATTTTTTCCTTTTCCCACAATGTTTTCAATAGGCTTCTTTCTTAGAGTCGTTAAAAGTCGGGACTGTGTGGTAAAGAGTAAACTATCTAAGGTTTAACCCTTTAGCAAACACTCCAACGGTTAAATGACCCAAAAGAAGATGGCTTGAAAACATTGTAGGAAAAGGTCACCAGCACTTTGTCCTTTTCCCAAAATGTTTTCTACCCTTCCAAAAACAACTTTCAATTTTGTCAAAATTTCTTTTTTTTTTGTCATCCGCAAAATGTTTTTTTTTTCTTAAATTCTAAAATTTTGTCATTTGGTAAAAGTTTAGCATATAAAATAGAAATACAAACATCGTTGCAGTAGGCCAAATTTCTCCTTACAAACACTTTTTCCTTTTATCACAATGAACTACTAAGTTGTCTACTGCAAAATGGAAAAAAAAAGTTTGTAGATAGTCAAGGGAAGAAGAACTAGAGCTATCACTAAACGTGATCATACCCCCTAACAGCTCCTTGTCACAAAACAGATTAATGTCACAGGAATGCAAAATAAGTGACTGGAGAGTCAATTATACCAGAGCTATCACTGAAGGTGATGAATATCCTGCAATGGCTTCTTGCCAAAGAATTACTCTTTGTTGCAGACTAAAGACTTGGAGAGAATAAAACTTACTTGATACATTTTTTTTTACCAGTTGGACAAATTGAGATTGGTTTAAATGAAAAGGTTTTGCAGACAACAAATGTCTTTTCATGCAATGTTTTTGACCAGACTCTACATCTTACTTATACAGTACGGAAACTAACGAAAGCAACCTCCGAACCGAATCGGAACCGTAATAGTAACTGAACTGAACCGAAAGTAATAAACTTAAGAAAACATTGTAAATACAGAAGCCATTGCTCATGATGTTTACAATGTTTTCCTTTTTAGTCATATAATACGGAATGCACTGAAACCGCAGCGAAGCCGAAGCGGAACCGCAAAAAATGTTGCTTTCGTTAGTTTCCGTATGGTATTGGTATCTATTTTAACACATCACAAGTTGAAGACTTGGAATAGTTGTGGAGAACGTAGTAAATGCTTGTAATCATCATTTTATTTTTTTCCCAAGTAACTGCAAAGATTCCAATTTTGTGTAGAAAGTAGTAAGTGCTGGTAATCAGCATTTTCTCCTTTTCCAAACATATCTGAAAGATTAATCTGTCTTATATTTGAGTAAACTTCCGATGAAAAGATGAAATTGACATGACATGACATAAGTGAAGTGACATGAAAACTTACTAGTGATGGTTAGTGATGGTAAGTCTACTGTTAACTATCTACAGGTGTAGGAATCTATCATAAGAGAACGACAAAAAAGGGCTTAGCTCTTGGAAATTTTATTTAATTAACTAAGAACAATTTATGATATGCACATCTTTGCTGAGTGCAAAGTCTATCCATGAAGTTTGAAAGAAATTTGTCCAGAATCATCAAAGGGCCATAACTCCATGAAACCTAAATAAACCATAACCAAAATAGGATATGCACATCTCTGCTTGATACTGAGTCTATTTGTGTAGTTTGAACCAAATCTGTCCAATAGTTGATGAGAAAAAGAGCGGACAAGAAATTTCATGAAAGGGCCATAACTCAGTGAAAAATCAATGAACCATAACCAACATTTCATATGCACATCTCTGCTTGATACTGAGTCTACCTGTGAAGTTTGAATAAGATTCGTCCAATAGTTTATGAGAAATAGAGCGGACAAAAAGCTACAGACCGACCGACGGACGGACAGCTGTGTTAAAAGTATTCTATCAAAAGTATAATTTATTTTCATCAATTCAGCAAGGGCACCGTCATAAAGAGAACGACAAAAAAGGGCTTAGCTCTTGAAAATTTTATTTAATTAACTAAGAACAATTTATGATATGCACATCTTTGCTGAGTGCAAAGTCTATCCATGAAGTTTGAAAGAAATTTGTCCAGAATCATCAAAGGGCCATAACTCCATGAAACCTGAATAAACCATAACCAAAAAGGATATGCACATCTCTGCTTGATACTGAGTCTATTTGTGTAGTTTGAACCAAATCTGTCCAATAGTTGATGAGAAAAAGAGCGGACAAGAAATTTCATGGAAGGGCCATAACTCAGTGAAAAATCAATGAACCATAACCAACATTTCATATGCACATCTCTGCTTGATACTGAGTCTACCTGTGAAGTTTGAATAAAATTCGTCCAGTAGTTTATGAGAAATAGAGCGGACAAAAAGCTACAGACCGACCGACGGTGTCCAGAATCTTCAAAGGGCCATAACTCCATGAAACCTAAATAAACCATAACTAAAATAGGATATGCATATCTCTGCTTTATACTGAGTCTACTTGTGTAGTTTGAACCAAATCTGTCCAATAGTTGATGAGAAAAAGAGCGGACAAGAAATTTCATGAAAGGGCCATAACTCAGTGAAAAATCAATGAACCATAACCAACATTTCATATGCACATCTCTGCTTGATACTGAGCCTACCTGTGAAGTTTGAATAAAATTCGTCCAGTAGTTTATGAGAAATAGAGCGGACAAAAAGCTACAGACCAACCAACGGTGTCCAGAATCATCAAAGGGCCATAACTCCATGAAACCTAAATAAACCATAACCAAAATAGGATATGCACACCTCTGCTTTATACTGAGTCTACTTGTGTAGTTTGAACCAAATCTGTCCAATAGTTGATGAGAAAAAGAGCGGACAAGAAATTTCATGAAAGGGCCATAACTCAGTGAAAAATCAATGAACCATAACCAACATTTCATATGCACATCTCTGCTTGATACTGAGTCTACCTGTGAAGTTTGAATAAAATTCGTCCAATAGTTTATGAGAAATAGAGCGGACAAAAAGCTACAGACCGACCGACGGACGGACCGACGGACGGACGGACGGACCGACCGACAAGCTGACTCCTATATACCCCCCCAAACAGAGTTTTGGGGGGGTATAAAAACACTTACTTGATATGCAATGATTTCTCCCTTTCTCTCCTCTACATCAGGGGGAGACCACTCTAGGAAGATCTGTGTGTCACTCTCTCTGCGTACAATAATTTTTTGAGGTGGACTCGATGGAACTGAAATGAAGCAGACAAAAAATTCTGACTTTTTTTTTCTCTCATCTTTTTACTGTTACGGGAAATCACTCCTTCCTTACAGCACAGCTTCTTCCTGTATAAAATCAATTCCTGACAACTGCATGAAGGAGAATTCTCTTTAGCTCCCAGGTTAGTGTGCTGGTCTTTTAAACCTCGATAAACAAGGATCTTTGCTGCATGGGTTCGAATTCTAGCCGGAGCTGTTTATATTTTAGCTATGCATTTGTTGCGAACTTTCATGTTCGTAGGATTACCAAACACTCCCATGTTTCAATGACTCTGAGAGAAACAGATTATGAAAACACAGGAAAAAGAGAAAATGCTGGTAAACGGCATTTTCTTCCTTACCAACAATGTTTTCTACTTTTTCAAAAACAACTTTCATTTTTTGCACAATCATTATGTTGAATATGGATGTCTGCAAATGCACTGAATTTGAAGCAGTGTGAAATTTTGTAGTTTGACAAAAAGTTAAACAGTATTTCATTTAACCCTTTACCACACAATCCCGAGTTTTAATGACCCTGATCGAGACACCTTTTAAAAACATTGTGGGAAAAGGAGAAAATGCTGGTAACCAGCATTCTCTCCTTTTCCAACAATGTTTACTACCTACTGGAAGACAAATATTACCCTTTGAAAAACATTTTAATTATGGTCTGTTAATTCTTTTAATATGGACAAGTCTAAAATTTTGCCATGTGATACAAGTTTAAACCTTGCTAGCATTACACCAATCAAACCAGGGTTATTTACCTGTACTAGAGATGGAAGCAAAATTATACTCTTTAACAATCGACAAAAATTTGGGATCATCTAAATTGAAAGCATTTGAAGAAAACAAATTAAATGTAGCTGGAGTTGTGCTATTTGACTTTGAAAGGGTAGAAAATATTGTGAGAAAAGGAGGAAATGCTGGTTCCCAGCATTTTCTCCTTTTCCCACAATGTTTTCAAAAGTCCTCTTTCTCAGGTTTGTGAAAACCTGTGATTTTCTGTAAAGGGTTAATCTATGGAACAGTTGCCATGGCCTCTCACATCAGAGGTTTTAGATTCAAATCTCAGGATGACCTCTGTCAAAATATGGACCTACCAATATCAGTGCATGAGTACTGGTTAGGTAGCAATCAATGAGGAATACTAGCCCTTTCCAACAGGACAAATTTTAGACCCTTCCAAATTCAAAACATCAGCAGACAACAAATTCAAAATTGGTACAAATGTATCAAAATTCTATAATGAGACAGAAAAATTTTCCACAAAGTTCCCAAAAGGCTTTTCCTTCAAAGTCATTAAAACTCAGAATTGTGTAGTACAGGGTTATTAAAGCCAATTCTTTGCAAGACCATATGATTCAATTCATCTATTCTGGAAAGGAGTTGCAGACAACATAATCAAATATTACTCAAATGGTAAGATTCAACAATGAAAGGGTTGTAAACACTGTGGTTCAAGGAGAAAATGTTTATTACAAGCACTGCCTCCTTTTTCCAAAAGACCTTTTTCAAAGAGTCATAACAACACATGGTCAATTTTCCATTTCCATGATTCATAAACAATGAAAATTTAAACAATCCATCAATTTTTTTTGAAATATCAGGATCATCCGTACTCCATACCCGATTCGCCTGACTGAATTTTCATTGGCTGACTGCACTCAGATACCAGATCACCACTTGCAGCCATCACGCATATTTCATAAAACTCGTAACTTTGAAGACCGTTCAGCGTGCAATAAAGAGGCCTGTACGGTAAAGTTTTCCTCTGGATTTCCCCATATCGCTGATTTATAGGATCACCCATTTTAATGATATGTCGATATTGTATAACGAAACTGTCCACTACTCCATATTCACTTGGTACCTGTGGCAGAAATAAAGGAACAGCCTAGTTATTATCAAACTGGATCACATATCCCTTTCCCAAACGACAAATTTTGGACTGGTCCAAATTGAAAGAGTTTGCAGACGACAATTTTAAATTTGATGAAAATGGCAGAAAGGTCTCAAAAAGGGTAGAAAACACCATGGGAAAAGGAGAAATTGCTCGTTACGAGCAATTTCTCCTTTTCCCACAGTGTTTTCAAAAGATTTGTACTGCAGACACGTGAAAACCAGGGCTTGTTTGGGAAAGGGATATGTAGTCAACTTTATACCTCGTAACTCTTTACCAAACAACATAATTTTAGACTTGTCTAAATTGAAAGCATTTGCAGATGACAAAATAAATGTGACTGAAAAATTGAAATTTGTCATGGGAAGGATAGAAAAACATTGTGGGAAAAGGAGAAAATGCTGGTTTCCAGCATTTTCTCCTTTTCCCATAATGTTTTCAAAAGGCCTCTTTCTCAGGGTCATTAAAACACAGGATTGTGTGGTAAAGGGTTAAAATAAGTTTCCAGCAGACAGTTTGAAAACATTCTTGTACAATACTGTTAATATATGCAAAGTATGGTTTAACCCTAAACCAACCAATCTCTTGTTTCGACAACCCTGAGATATGGGCCTCTGATAACATTTTGGGAAAAGGAAATTCGAGCATAGCATGCAGGTGCCAATTCTTGGCTGCTTTTTCAAAGTCAAGTAAGGGAGCATAACTGTGTCAGAAACGTGTAGAAAGTTACCTGCTCTTCTGGTACGGGGTATCCTTTTTGGTATTTTTAGCAACTTACCCAAATTTTAACCCTTTACCGAACAATCCCCGGTTTTAACGACCCTGTGAAAGAAGCCTTTTGAAAACATTGTGGGAAAAGGAGAAAATGCTGGTAACCAGCATTTTCTCCTTTTCCCACAATGTTTTCTACATTTCCCAAAGGAAATTTCACTTTTTCAGCTAGGTTTATTTTGTCGTCTGCAAATGCTTTCAATTTGGACTGGTCTAGAATAGTGTTGTGTGGTAAAGAGTTAAAAGTAGATATAAAAAAACAACAACAGAGATATGAGAAAATGTCTAGGATTTTGAATGACAACAATAACACAAACAACTCGGACATGAAGTCCATGGCAATACCACAATATTTTTCTTTGAAAACAACAAAAATAAAAGTGCTGCTTACCAGCATTTTCTCCTTTTTCCTCAATGTTTTCTACCCTTCAAAAGACAAATAGCATTGTTTCTCTGCATTTTTTTTTCAATTTGGACAAGTCCACATGTGAAACAAGAGCTGTCACTGAATGTGACTTAACACCCCAGCCAGTGCTTTGACAGAAAAAAAGTGTCAAGTTCAAGGGAAGATAATTCCTCAACCAGGGGGAGTCGACACTTAAAAATTACGTCTTGCAAATCTTCAATATATGATCAATATATGTGCAAAGTTTCAATGCAATTGAAGGAAAACTCTAGGAGGAGTTTGCGACACAAAATTGCTAGTATTCTGTACACAGACGGACACATGGACAGACCTACAGACAGGATGATTCCAGTATACCCCCGAAAATGGGTATAAATATTGTAATAAACACAGAAACTGCCTGTTCACAGCAATTCATACTGTTGCAACAATGTTTCAGCCCCTGTAGCTCAAGGGTAACATGTACTGCCTGTAACCAACAGGTTGACATTTTACACCAAGCATGTCCAAAACTATTTCCCAAGGATCAATTGAAGTCACTGCAACAAGATTAATTCCCTGTTCCCTGCTATACATAGTTATGACTTTGTTAATGTAAAAATACAACCAGTTGTGAAGAAAAAGAATGAAATAAAAGGACCCATGCTCTGGCAAAAGGAGGCTTAATGCATCCCAAAGGTGCATTTTACCAAGCAAGACATTACATAATCATGCATCCAGAAAGTCCATTTTGTCTAACAATCAACTAAATCATGAAAAAGACTGGTCCTTTGACATACAGAAAACAGACCAATAACAAAAAGTTTTGGCCAGGTCAGCCTGCGTGGTCTGCGCAGGCTGACCTGGGTCGACATTTTTTAGCAGATGCATTAACTCTTTACCACACAATCCCGACTTTTAACGACTCTGCAAAACCAGCCTTTTGAAAACATTGTGGGAAAAGGAGAAAATGCTGGTAACCAGCATTTTCTCCTTTTCCCACAATATTTTCTACGCTATCAAAGAAGACTTGCACCATTTGAACCACACAGAATTTGTCATCTGCAAATGCTTTCAATTTGGACCAGTCTAAAATTTTGTCGTTTGGTAAAGAGTTAAGCCCCTTTTCACAGAGCATGGCTCAAATTCAAGAAACATACGTATATATGAAAAGACTGAAGGACAGTAAAATAATTGATACACTGATGAAAAAAAAAGCAATGAACACCGAAAAGATTTCCCATTAAATATTTCTCACCTGCCAAACAACCCGTATGGCACTGGCATTGACCGCTTCACCCTTCACAAGCCTGACCTCCACATTCTGTAACCTCGACTCGATGGTTTTTCTTGGAAGATTGATTGTAGGCTTTGGGTAATAAGGTAATCTTTCCTCTGAAACATAAAACTTAATTCTGTGAATGATAAAACCCCTTTATATTGCACTCTAAAGTTGTCTGGATGGTGACACGTAGCTCTTTACCACACGACAAAAATGTAGACTAGTCCAAATTGAAAGCATTTGCAGACAACGTTTTGAAAGTAGCTCAAAACATAAAATTTGTCTCTTACAGGGTAGAAAACATCGTGGGAAAAGAAGAAAATGCTGGTTACCAGCATTTTCTTCTTTTCCCACAAGGTTTTCAAAAGGCTTCTTTTGCTGGGGGCGTTAAAAGTCGGGATTGTGTGGTAAAGGGTTAAATACTGACCTTTCAGAAACTGACCTTGACCTTTAACTTATCTGTAACAAAAGCATCAACATTTCCTGGAGATTTCATTATTTCTATTTCTAGTGACACATTTCAACATTGTTGCCTATCTAAACACTCACAAAAGGCTTGTCTATACAACAGTGTGCTGTAATAATGGCATTTAACCCTTTCCCAAACAAGCCCTGGTTTTCACGTGTCTGCAGTACAAGTCTTTTGAAAACACTGTGGGAAAAGGAGAAATTGCTCGTAACGAGCAATTTCTCCTTTTCCCACAGTGTTTTCTACCCTTTTTGATAACTTTCTGCTATTTTCATCAAATTTAAAATTGTCGTCTGCAAACTCTTTGAATTTGGACCAGTCCAAAATTTGTCATTTAGGAAAGAGTTAAGAGTGCAATGGAAGTCCAAAACTTATTTTCTAACCAAGACAATCTATCCACATTATCGATATAAATGATATAACTCACGTTGAGACTTACCCAGAGTTCTAATGAGATCTGAAAGTGGACTGGGACCACCCATTCCATTCTCATTGACAGATCTAATCAGGAAAATATAGGTTGTGTTGGGAATCAGTCCAGTTATCTTCACATCTGACTTGGTGTACAAGTTTTTATCTGCCTCCCAGGTCTGCAACACAAACATATTTGTACAATACTATCAGTCACAGTATAAATGACAACTTTCTGAATCCTTTACCAAAAGACAACTTTCAGACTCTTCCGTATTCAAAACAGCTGCAGGCGACAAAGTCAAAATTGGTACAAATGAGCTTAAGCTCTCTGACAGGGTAGAAAATATAGTGGGAAAAGGAGAAATTGCTGATAATCAGCATTTTCTATTCTGACCACAATGCTTTCAAAAACCATCTTTTAAAGGGCCATCGGATAGTTTGGTAAAAGGTTAACCCTTTACCAAACCATAAAATTTTAGACAAGGCCAAATTGGAGGCATTTGCAGAAGACAAAATAAATGGGACTCAAAAATAAAAATTTGTTTCTGGAAGGGTAGAAAACATAGTGGGCAAAGGAAAAAATGATGGTTACCAGCATTTTCTCCTTTTCCCACAATGTTTTCTAAAGCTTTTTTTCAGGGTCGTTAAATGTCAGGATTGTGTGGTAAAGGCTTGAACCTTTACCCACCAATGCCATGTTTTAACGATCCTAAGGAAGAAGGCTTTTGAAAAACAAGAGGGCCATGATGGCCCTGTATCGCTCCACTGGCTTATAAATATAAACCATAAATACTAAACATTTCAATTCTGAGCCAAATGGTTTCAAAATGAAGACTTACAAAGTTTTCTCTGTAAAAGCCCATGTGAAAGTTGAGACCCGCAAGGCAAAGCCATTTTTGATCCAAGAGCTATAATTACTTGAACCCTGGTAGAGGTCCACAAGATAAAGCCACATGCCAAAATAATACAAGTCTATGCTGTATGGTTATAAATATGGTGATTTTCAAGTTTTGTCCATATGAAGCCTCTGCAAAACATAAGACCCCTGATGCAAGGCTAATTTCAGAAAAAAAAAAATCAAAACAGCAAGATTTCTTAACTTGTCACTATGTAAGCCCATGTAAAACTTGTGACCCCAGCGGCGGGGCCAATTTTGACCCCAGGGCTAAAATTTTGGCCCGCTTGGTAGAGGCCCACTAGATATAGCAACATGCAAAATTTGGTAGCTCTAGGCCTTATGGCTAGGTAGAGGAAGATTTTTAAAGTTTTCTCTATATAAGCCTATGTAAAACTTGTGACCCCTGGGGCACAGCCAATTTTGACCCCAGGGCTAAAATTTTGGCCCGCTTGGTAGAGGCCCACTAGATATAGCAACATGCAAAATTTGGTAGCTCTAGGCCTTATGGCTAGGTACAGGAAGATTTTTAAAGTTTTCTCTATATAAGCCTATGTAAAACTTGTGACCCCTGGGGCAGAGCCAATTTTGACCCCAGGGCTATAATTTGAAGAAACTTGATAGAGGTCTACTACATAAAGCTACATGCCAAATTTGGTAGCCCTATGCCTTATGGTTTCAGACAAGAAGATTTTTAAAGATTTCCAATATTTTTCAGTTTTGTTGCCATGGCAACCAGAGTTTTTGAAGGAATCAAATTCTTTCAAGAAATTCTGAAGAGGACCATGGCAGGATAATTTCTGTGAAGTTTCATGAAAATTGGATGGGTAGTTTCAGAGAAGAAGATGTTTGAAATAAAAGTTAACGCACGGACGGACGGACGCACGGCGGACACCGGGCCATGACATAAGCCCGCTGGCCTTCGGCCAGTGGAGCTAAAAAACACTTTGCAAAAAGGGAAAAATACTGGTAATCAGCATTCTCTTCTTTTCACACAATGTTCTTCACCTTCTCAAGGTCAAATGCAATTATTTGAGTCACTGATTGTCATTGTCAAAGGCTTTTAATACAGATGAGTCTGAAATTTAGTGTTCTTGAGTTAACCCTTTACTACACAATTCTAGGTTTTCACGACCCTGAGAAAGAAGCCTTTTGAAAACATTGTGGGGTAACCAGCATTTTCTCCTTTTTCCACAATGTTTCCTACCCTTCCCAAAACAAATTTCAATTTTTCAGTCACATTAATTTTGTCATCTGCATATGCTTTCAGTTTGGACGAGTCTAAAATTTAATCGTTTGGTAAAGAGTTAACACATTAACTGTTGACACAAACTTGTAGTAAGGGGACTTTGAAAGCATTCTTGTAAATTAGTATCATAAAGATCTGAACACAAATACAAGTAAAGCATATAATTAAACCCTATTTAAGTTGATGTCAAAGCCAGCAGTCTTTACATGCATTTTCACAAAAATATTCTAGCAAAGGATAGTTAAATGAAAATTGAGCAGTGCTCTGGCAAACAGTGTAGAAAACGACTTATTCTTGTCAAAATCACAAGCAATTGGAGATGATAAATCCAATGTGACTCAAATGACAGGGCTTTTCTTGGGAAGGGCAGAAAACTTGGTGATAAATGGAGAAAATGCTGGTTTCCAGCATTTTTCCCTTTTTCCATACCCTGGATAGTTTAGCAAAGGGCTATCAAAAGACTGCCACAGACATGTATTAATTTCTCTGAAAAGAATTTTGAACAAGAATAAGTAAAACAGTGCAGAAACAAAAGCCATCATACCTCTGAGTACCCATATGCAAAGTATTCCACTTGGTACCGGTCAACTTTATCCCAACTTTGTTGCCATGACAACTGTAAGGTGGTATCAGTGACATCACTGACCACTGGTTTCTCTGGAGGGCGTGGCAGTCTGCTGATATCTGGGGGAGCTACACCTGTCTCAGACTCTTTCAATGGTTGACCTTGAAAAAATACATCACATAAATAAAAAGACTAAATGTCCTATAAAGCAGAACTGTGGAACAGTATTACGCTACATGTATAACATGGTGTTGTGAAAACTAAAATTTCCATCAAATGCAAAGGGGGCATTCTAGGCTGTGCCCTTGCATCGTTGGTGCATATTTTTCAATCTTGGCAAACTTAAAAATTCGACTTATGGGCCAATCTGGCTCACGTTATTTCCTGAAGAAGAAACGCCGACACTTTCAAAACTTGCACTTCTCGATTGACAAACATTAATTTACTAATCGAGGGTGCTGTTATAAACTGCTAAGCTGGCAGCCTGCTTTCGATCTTCATATTTGAGGCTTACGTGGGACACATGGGATTCACCTGGTACCAGCGTGACCAGTGCTAGCTGATATCGCTCTCAACCAATGAAAAGTGATCTTGCTCAGCATATTTCACCATAAACTTGTCCAGCAAACGAAAGCAGATGATTTTGGTTTTTTGGGGTGGAAATAAAAAGATAAATCGGGGTAACAGCGGTGAATCTGATAAACCGACACCGTCAATAAACAGCGGAAATGACAAGTCAAATTCTGACATGAAATTACCCCGTGAAAATAGATCAACCAAAGTAATTGGTTTGTTTCATCATTCTTGGCTTGAAAAGTTTTCTTGTTTGAGCTACAGTAACACGAAAAAAAAAACAATGATTGTGGTTTATGCAAGAAAAACACAAAACTGAATAGTTTTATCGAGGGATCAGACAATTTTCACACAAGCACTTGGACACATCATTCAGACTGCAAGGATCACAATACGTTGGTAATTTCTGAAACTTTGAGGCCCGGTTTTGAAATAGCAGTAAAAAGGTAGTTTCAGAGAAAGAGGATGCTCTCATTACTTCTTTAAAAGTATATACTTGGTTGCTCAGGAAAATATGCCTATGCATAAATACCCAAGTCTTCTTCAATTACTGTCTTCAATTGGCTGTAAAAGTACTGTTGCTGTTTCCCATGGAAATAATTTTGCTTACTAACTCTTCTGAAACTGCAGCAAATGATATGCTAAAGGGAAGTAAACACTTACTTCTGACAGTTAAATAGGCTTTAGCAGTTGTTTCCCCTGTCTCACTGATGGCATTGCAAGAATACCATCCAGTATCTGACACCTTTAAACCTGAAATAAGCAGGATTGATTATCATTGTTTTAAACTCTTTACCAGACAACAAAGTTTCAGACTTATCCAATTTCATAGCATATGCAGATGAAAAGATGTGAGATTTATCTTTGCCAAGGGTAGAAAACACGGAGGGAAATGGAGAAAACACTGGTCACCTGTGTTTTCTGCTTTTCCCACAATGTTTCAAAAGCATTCTATGTCAATGTCTTTAACACTTTGCAAAACAATCCCGACTTTTAACAACCCTGAAAGAAAAGGCTTTTGAAAACACATTGTGGGAAAAGGAGAAAATGCTGGTAACCAGCATTTTCTACTTTTCCCTCAATGTTTTCTTCCCTATCATAACAAGAAATCATCATTTTAGTAGCATTTGTCGTCTGCAAATGCTTTCAATTTGGTCCATTCCAAAAGTTTGTTGTTTGGTAAAGGGTTTAACACAGGATTGTTTGGTAAAGAGTTAATACTCTTGCCTCCAATATTTCATTTATGTAAATAATCAATAACTAAACCAAAACAAGAGGCCATCACTGCCCTGTATTGCTCCACTGCCTTTCAAATGTACCATAGACTCAATCCATTCCTTTTGGGCATGAATGGTACAGTCCTTGAACAAAAAAATTGAATGATACAAACCTTACTACATATTTAATTTTCAACCCATCAGAGCATAATTATTAACATCAAAATAAATCACTCCCACTGAAACTGAACATTTTCCGTAACAAAAAAAAACTGGAATTACAAACACCAAACAAGTACTAGTGCAGTTTGATAATCAAGGGATGTAAATGGTAACAATGTAATTGTTATAACCCGAGTTATTTCCCTTGATCAGTATTATAAGCTTCACAATATACCGACTTCATTTACGACACTATGTAAGTCCAAGTAAAACTTCTGACAGCAGGGCAGGGAAAATTTTGACCCCAGGGCTACAATTTAACCCTTTCCCAAACAAGCCCTGGTTTTCACGTGTCTGCAGTACAAGTCTTTTCAAAACACTGTGGGAAAAGGAGAAATTGCTCGTAACGAGCAATTTCTCCTTTTTCCACAGTGTTTTCTACCCTTTTTGAGACCTTTCTGCCATTTTCATCAAATTTAAAATTGTCGTCTGCAAACTCTTTCAATTTGGACCAGTCCAAAATTTGTCGTCTGGTAAAGGGTTAAATAAATTTGGTATAGGTCTATTTGATGAAGCTATACACCAAACTTGGTAGCCCTAGGCTTTATGGTTTTGGACAAGAAGATTTTCAAAGTTTTTCAAAACTTTAGAGTTTTGTTGCCGTGGCAACCAGTTTTTCATGGAATTAAATTCTTATACAAATTCTGAAGAATGCTATGGCAGGAACATTTCTGTGAAGTTTTATCAAATTGGACGGGTATCTTCAGAGCAGATGTTTGAAATAAAAAGTTAATACATGCATGGATGCACACACTCACACACACATGGACGGACACACGACAGACACAACGCCATGAAATAAACTCGCTGGCCTTCACCAGTGGAGCTAATAAAACCATTTGGAAGAACCATGGCAGAATTTAGTGCCACTAGACTGGTATTCCAGTCATGTTTGATGAAAAAAGGCACTAACTGATGTCATCAAGGGTCCCACTCAATCACTCCCACGTGACACAGTGTCTCCGTAAAATATACCTTAATGTAGCTTAAATTTATGCAGATATCTTATCAGTTATTATCAATATGCAAAAATAATGCACATTTCCATGACACAATCATTTTTTGCTCTTACAGTAACTGTTCTCTCTTTGCAACAGCAACTTTTATTGTAGGATTAACTGACACAAGGATCAACTTACTTGAAATCTGTAAGGTCCCAGAATTCAGCTTTGTATATCTTGCATCATTTGTGTGAAGTGGTCTCCCATGTTTGTACCATCTTATTGTGGGTTTGGGGCTTCCAATAGCTTGGCAGCGTAACAAGGCATTTCCATCTTGACCAAGGGTCTGATTGTGGGGCGCAAATCGGATCACAGGCGGCGGCCTAAAGTCGTGCTCTGGAAAAATTAAGTCACCATGGTCTGAAAAGGTGTGAGAAATGAAGAAGAGTTAAGGAAAGGGGAGGGTGCAGGGAGGGGGTAACACCAAGCAGGCAGAAAAGAGAACAATAAAAGAACCGACTCCATGTGCAAAGGGTATCATAAAGTGTTTTATCCTTTTACAACACTATCCCATGTTTTTTACCTACCCAAAGATGGGGAGCTTTTGAAAACATTGCAGGAAAAGGAGAAAATGCTGGTAACCAGCATTTTCTCCTTTTCCCACATGTTTTCTACCCTGTTAAACACAAATATCAGCAGGTGAGTCATGTTTAGTTTCTCCTCTTCAGATGCTTTCACCATGGACAGGTCTAAAATTTTGTTGTGTGGTAAAGGGACAGTATAGATCAAGTTCACAAGGCACTGACTGTGCTGTCTGATCACTGATCTTCACTGTCTGCTACAAGTACAGGTTCAGTCTCTTTAACCCTTTACCAGACGACAAAATTTTAGCCTCGTCCAAATTGAAAGCATTTGCAGATGACAATTTCAGTGTGGCTCAAATGGTGGCATTTTTCTTTGATAGCTTAGAAAACATTGTTGGAAATGGTGAAAATGCTGTTTATCAGCATTTTTTCCTTTTCCAACAGTGTTTTCAAAAGGCTTCTTTCCCAGGGTCGTTAAAAGGCAGCATTGTGTGGTAAAGGGTTAACTATTGTTTTCCCACTTTGCACTTTAACTCTTTACCAGACGACAAAATTTTAGACAAGTCCAAAATGAAAGCATTAGCAGACAATACAATGAATGAATGCTACTGAAAAGTTGATATTTGTTTTGGGAAGGGTACAAAACATTGTGGGAAAAGGAAAAAAATGCTGGTTACCTTCATTTCCTCCTTTTCTCATAGTGTTTGAAAAGGCTTTTTTCTCAGGGTTGTTAAAAGTAGGGATTCTGTGGTAAACTGTTAACCCTTTACCGCACAATGCCACAATGTTTTCTACCCTATCAAAGAAAACTGGCACCATTTGAGCCAGACTGAAACTATCGTCTGCAAATGCTTTCAGTTTGGACAAGGCTAAAACTTTATCATCTGGTAAAGGGTTAAGAAGTAAAAGAATGAAAGAAAGCTCTACCACAGACAAAAATCTACAAAAGCTAAATGAAGCAAACAGGTAAACACAATTCTTTACCAAACAATAAAATTCTAGCCTCCATACCCAAAGCACTTGCACATGACAAATCTGGATAACTCTTTACCAAACGACAAAATTTAGACCTGTCCAAATTGAAAGCATTTGCAGACGACAAAATAGATCTATGTGACTAAAAAAAAAATTGGTTTGGGAAGGTTAGAAAACATTGTGGGAAAAGGAGAAAATGCTGGTTTCCAGCATTTTCTCCTTTTCTCACAATGTTTTCAAAAGGCTTCTTCTTCCGGGTTGTTAAAACCCGTGATTGTGTGGTAAAGAGATAATCCACATGAATTTAAGTTTCATGAGCAATGAGATGACAGATTACACCTTGCTCCAATGATAAGATTTGTTTGTAAACAGGTATAAAATGTTTTCGGGGGGGGGGGGGGGGGGAACGGGAGAAAATGCTGGTTAGCAGCATTTTCTCCTTTTCCCACAATGTTTTCAAAAGCCTTTCTCTATAGGGTTGTTAAAAATTATGTGGTGCAGGGTTAAATAACAGGCTGCAATTATTCCTTTCTTATCAAGCTTTAGAGAGAGTGTTCTTGCAGAACTAATTTGCAGCAATAATTAATAGCCACTTGTACCAAAACAATGCATTCAGCTCACTTCAAACAAAATCTATTATTCTGGTACTTAAACTGCTACTTAGAAGCTGCCGAAAGCACTGAAAGCACGGCATAAAAAAAACCAAAAATGTGTGAAAATTACAGTGTGTGTAATTATTATGAAATCTATCCCAGCAGCAGTTTCGCATTCCGTTTCTTTTGGCTTGAGAATTATTATAAATTCTTTTTATCAAACAATTACTTTGTCGTAAATAATCTACAAAATGTTTCTAAAAATTTCTTTCTTCCTAAAACCAGGTTCAGTTTATTTCAATTGCATCTGCTGGGATTTTTTTTAATCTGACCGTTTTTTCCCCTGACCTCTACATTCAACCTTAAAAGTGACAAGCACAGTTAAGCCATTACCACACAATCCCCAGTTTTAATGACCTTGTGGAATAAGGCTTTTTAAAGCATTGTGGGAAAAGGCGAAGATACTGCTAGCCAGCATTTTCTCCTTTTCCCACAATGCTTTCTATCCTTTCAAAGCTAAATCCAATCATTGGAGCAACATTTGATTTGTCGTCTGCAAATGGTTTCAATTTCGATCCATCTAAAATTTTGCTGTTCGGTAAAGAGTTAGTATCATGTGACAATAAAGGACACACGTTTAACCCTTTACCAGACAACAAATTGTTAGCCTCGTCCAAATTGAAAGCATTTGCAGACGACAATTTCAGTGTGGCTCAAATGGTGCAACTTTTTTTTGAAAGGGTAGAAAACATTGTGGGAAAAGGAGAAAATGCTGGTTACCAGCATTTTCTGCTTTTCCCACAATGTTTTCAAAAGGCTTCTTTCCCAGGGGCGTCAAAAGGCGGCACTGTGCAGTAAAGGGTTAATGAAAAAGAATATCCTCTTTCATGATTTGGGGAAAAAAATATACACTATGTTTCAGAACAGTCTCTGTTTGGGAAAGCAGCAAAAAAATATACACTATGTTTTAGAACAGTGGGCTACAGTAGGGTCGTCTCTGTTTGGGAAAGCAGCCAGAGGCCTAAAAAAAAAGAGTGCTAGGCAAAATACTATGAAACTCAAGGAACACTATCATGGTGTACAGGCCAAAGTGATATGACTTCAAATGCCAAGAAAGGCTAATCTCTTTACCAAACAATCCCAGGTTTTCAACAACCCTGAAAAAGCGGGCTTTTGAAAACACTGGTGACCAACATTTTCTCCATTTTCCACAATGTTTTTACCCTTTAAAAGACAAATATCTTTACATAGGTCACTCATATTTGTCATCTACAAGTTGCTTTTATTTGTTGGAAATTACAAATTTTGCAGTTTGATAAAGAATTCTTTACTAGTTGACCAAATTTTAGACTGGTCTAAACTGAAAGCATTTGCAGATGACAAAATAAATGTAATGGAAAAATTGAAATTTGTTTTGGAATGAGTAGAAAACATTGTGGGAAAAAGGAGAAAATGCTGGTAACCAGCACAAGGGTTTCCAAAGGCTTCTTTCACAGGGTCGTTAAAAGCCAGGATTGTGTGGTAAAGAGTTAAGAAACAGTTCCCTGTTTAAATGTTTTCTTCCCAAAGAAAGACAAATCACAGCATTTGAGCCATACTAGTTTGTAATCTGCAAATGCTTTCAACTTGGACTTGTCCGAAATTTAATTGTTTGGTAAAGAGTTAACTCACAAGAAGACAATATTTAGACTGGGCCATAATATAGAAAACATTTTTAAATGACAAATGATCACAAAAAGCTAAAAGGAAACATCCCAGCAAATAAAGAAAGCTTATTCATTCACACAAGCTAATTGGTAAACTTTTTCCCTCTCAGTAATCTTTGTAAACAGGAATCAGGATGATGGATCTTGCTTGAAGGGAAATTAAACAATTACAGTACAGGCTTTTCTTTTTTCTGTGTGGCTGAATGTGTTGGCTTTTGGCCTACTTCTTGGTACAGATACAGAATGAATAGATGGTAATTTGCATTTGGCCAAAAATGCGCATGTTTATTCGGTGGTTCCCTGCTGGAATATTTGCTCACACATTTATGAAACCACTATAACAAGCGTTGCTATTACTAATCGATACCCCAGGGCCTAATGATTCATACCATTGCAAAATAATGTAGTAGAAATTATGATTCTTTTCTGGTACTTAGAAATTTAATATTTTCATCAGTGTTACCCAATAACCCAATACCACTTTTCAACAAAACGAAAAAGTTAGGAAAAAGAGGAATTGCTCATAAGGTTACTTAAAAATATTTCACTTTATATTGAGCAACAAAAAAGTTTCAATATTCATATTCCAGGATCTCTTAGAGTGTCTATCTTTTTTAAAGATATTTGTTGTTAACCCTTTATCAACTTATATGCCTAACACTTTTGAAAACATTGTGGGAAAAGGAGAAAATGCTGGTTACCAGCATTTTCTCCTTTTCCCACAATGTTTTCTAAAATTTCAGATACAAATCCAATTATTTCGTCCACATGTAATTTGTCATTTGGAAATGCTTTCAATTTAGGAAAGTCTAAAATTTTGCCACGAGGTGAAGGGATAAGGACCTTAAAAAAGGGGCTTTAGAAACATTATCACAAAAGGAGAAAACGCTGGTTACCAGCATTTTCTCCTTTACCCACAATGTTTTCTACTCTTTCAGCAATTTTCTATTCTTTCAATTAATTCAATCGATTGTGCCACATTTTTTTTTGTCAAGGTGATGTAAATTACAAGAGGGCCATGATGGCCCTGTATCGCTCCACTGGCTTATAAATATAAACCATAAGTACTAAACATTTTAATTCTGAGCCAAATGGTTTCAAAATGAAGACTTACAAAGTTTTCTCTGTAAAAGCCCATGTGAAAGTTGAGACCCGCAGGGCAAAGCCATTTTTGATCCCAGAGCTATAATTACTTGAACCCTGGTAGAGGTCCACAAGATAAAGCCATATGCCAAAATAATACAAGTCTATGCTGTATGGTTATAAATAAGGTGATTTTCAAGTTTTGTCCATATGAAGCCTCTGTAAAACGTAAGACCCCTGATGCAAGGCTAATTTAAAAAAAAAAAACCAAAACAGGAAGATTTCTTAAGTTGTCACTATGTAAGCCCATGTAAAACTTGTGACCCCTGCGGCGGGGTCAATTTTGACCCCAGGGCTAAAGTTTTGGCCCGCTTGGTAGAGGCCCACTAGATATAGCTACATGCAAAATTTGGTAGCTCTAGGCCTTATGGCTAGGTACAGGAAGATTTTTAAAGTTTTCTCTATATAAGCCTGTGTAAAACTTGTGACCCCTGGGGCAGAGCCAATTTTGAACCCAGGGCTATAATTTGAAGAAACTTGGTAGAGGTCTACTACATAAAGCTACATGCCAAATTTGGTAGCCCTATGCCTTATGGTTTCAGACGAGAAGATTTTTAAATATTTCCAATATTTTTCAGTTTTGTTGCCATGGCAACCAGAGTTTTTGAAGGAATCAAATTCTTTCAAGAAATTCTGAAGAGGACCATGGCAGGATCATTTCTGTGAAGTTTCATGAAAATTGGATGGGTAGTTTCAGAGAAGAAGATGTTTGAAATAAAAGTTAACGCACGGACGGACGCACAGACGCACGACGGACCATGACATAAGCCCGCTGGCCTTCGGCCAGTGGAGCTAAAAAATTGAAAGTCTAAACTTTTGTCAATTGGTACACAATGTTTCAACAAACTTTAACCCTTAACCACACAATCCCGACTTTTAACGACCCTGAGAAAGAAGCCTTCTGAAAACATTGTGGGAAAAGGAGAAAATGCTGGTCACCAGCATTTTCTCCTTTTCCCACAACATTTTCTAACCTTTCAGAAACAAATCCAATCATTTTAGCCACATTTAATTTGTCGTCTGCAAATGCCTTCAATTTGGACCAGTCCAAAATATTGTCGTTTGGTAAAGAGTTAAACTGTTATAAAAGAAATAATGAAAGGAATAAAAATAAAAAAAATATATCTAAAACAAGTAATTATCCCATTTCCTTCATTTCCCACAATGTTTTCAAACAGAGGTCTTTCATACAAGTTGTAGAAATTGTTGATTAACTCTTTTTCAAATGACAAAAAATTTTATTTGTACAATTTGATAGCAATTTGCAGATGACTGATGCAATGATAATTATATTAGGCTCAAATGATGGGATTTGTATTTGAAAGGGTAGGAAACATTGTGGAAAAAGGAGAAAATGCTGATTACCAGCATTTTCTCCTTTCCCACAATGTTTTCTGAAACCTTCTTTCTTGGGATCTTAAAAATGCAGGATTGCTTGGTATAGGGTTAACCCTTTGTGATGTTTTATGACCTTTCCAAAATAAATTCAATCGTTTAACCCTTCACCTCACAATCCTGAGTTAAAATAATCCTGCCAAAGACGCTTTTGAAAACACTGCGGGAAAAGGAGTAAATGGTGGTAACCAGCATTTTCTCCTTTTTCCAGAATGTTTTCACATTATTCACATTATTATGGATCCATAATGGCCACTTTTTTTAGCAGCAGATTAAATGAAAGTGTAGAAAACCTCGTGGGAAAAGGAGAAAATGCTGCTTACTAGCATTTTCTCCTTTTCACACAAGGTTTTCAAAGGCTGTTTCCTCAAGATCGTTAGAACTCGGCATTGTGTGGTGTGGTAAAGGGTTAAGATAATTTTTCTATAGACTGAAAATACCAATTCATTTTTGTTAATAAATTTCTACTATCAAACTAAAAGGATGCTACCGGCTTCTAATAACAGCTGATAGAAATACATATCAGAAGGGAAGGTTGGTGCAACCACACACAGACTGTCTAATCTAAACAGTTTATTATATAGGGGGAAATTAACTCCATTTACTCTTTACCAAACAACAAAATTTTAGACTGTTCCAAATTGAAAGCTTTAGCTGATGAAAAAATAAATGTTACTCAAAAATTGAAATTTGTTTTGTAAGTGTAGAAAACATTGTGGGAACAGGAGAAAATGCTGGTTACCAGCATTTTCTCCTTTTCCCACAATGTTTTCAAAAGGCTTCTTTCCCAGGGTCATTAAAAGTCAGGATTGTGTGGTAAAGAGTTAACCCATTACCAAACAACAAAATTTTAGACCATTCCAGATCGAAAGCTTTAGCAGACGAAAAAATTAATGTAACTCAAAAGTTGAAATTTGTTTTGGAAAGAGTAGAAAAAATTGTGGGAAAAGGAGAAAATGCTGGTAACCAGCATTTTCTCCTTTTCCCACTATGTTTTTAACAGGCTTTTTCTTAAAGGTTGTTAAAACTCATGATTGTGTGGTAAAGGGTTAACCCTTTACCACACAATCCTGACAACCATGAGACAGAGGCATTTTGAAAACATTGTGGGGAAATGAGAAAATGCTGATAACCAGCATTTTCACCATTTTCCCACAATGTTTTCCAACTTTCCCAAAACAAATTTTGATTTTTCAGTCACATTTATTGCGTCGTCTGCAAAATTAATGCTTTCAATTTGGACCAGTCTAATATTTTGTCATTTGGTACAGGGTTAACCCTTTACCATACAATGCCGCCTTTTAACGCCCCTGGGAAAGAAGCCTTTTAAAAACATTGTGGGAAAAGGAGAAAATGCTGGTAACCAGCATTTTCTCCTTTTCCCACAATGTTTTCTACCCTATCAAAGAAAAATTGCACCATTTGAGCCATACTGAAATTGTCGTCTGCAAATGCTTTCAATTTGGATTACCCTAAAATTTTGTCATTTGGTACAGGGTTAAGAAGGCAATGAGCCAAGCCCAGTAGTAAGTCAGTAATGTTCAGGACTTGAAACCAGGGGGTCATTACTTCAAATCCCCAGCTAGGCCAATTTCTTTCCAAGGACTGATAGTACTCACTGCAATAGGATTCATTTCTCTCTTACAACTGATCGTTGTTTTGAGAATGGTTATGTGGGAAAGCAGCCAGAGGTTTGGTAAGAATACTGAGCCAAGTGCTGGTAAAAGAAAATCCAGGAGAGCATAGATAGGTGCACTGGCCACTGTAGTATACTGTAATGAACTGACATAATGGAAACAGCACAAACACCATACATACAATCAGGAGGAATGAGCAGAATAATTTCTAATACAAGAGAAAAAAATAAAATGTAGAAAGTGTGCTTGGGAAATGTTCTGTAAGATAAGACCAAAATAGTGTAAAATAGGCTGACGAGTGCCTTGGTAATTATACAAGAGACCAAATAGTTTCCATGTTGCAAAGTAGTCTGCACTACCATGAAAACCATTCTAACTGCAAGATCCTGAGCATGAGATTATGCCATTTCAAGTTTCTTACCTCTAACAGTTATGACCGCGGACACTTGGGCTTCGCCTTTGGTATTTAGGGAGTGGCAAGAATAGGTACCCTCATCTGACTTCTGTACTCTCTCAATCCTTAATGTTCCATCTTCCGCAACGACAAACCTTCCTTTGTCTTTATTTTGAAACAAGAGTCCCTGAAATTAACAAAAACATTTGAGGTGCACTCTGTGAAAAGGGGGCTTAATGCATCTGCAAAAAAAAAAAAAAATCGCAGTGCGCGCAGACTGACCTGGGCCAACACTTTTTGCTATTAGTCAGTTTTCTGCAAGTCCAAGGATCAGTCTACCTCATGACTAAGTCTGTATTTTAACCCTTTCCCAAACAAGCCCTGGTTTTCACGTGTCTGCAGTACAAGTCTTTTGAAAACACTGTGGGAAAAGGAGAAATTGCAATTTCTCCTTTTCCCACAGTGTTTTCTACCCTTTTTGTGACTTTTCTGCAATTTTCATCAAATTTATAATTGTCGTCTTCAAACTCTTTCAATTTGGACCAGTCCAAAATTTGTCATTTGGGAAAGGGTTAAAAAATAGTGGCCGTTATGGATCCATAATTATGCGATGGCTTGATTGGTATCACGCATCGCGGAGGGGCATTAAGCTACCTTTTGCCATTTCTTGATGACAATGCAAACTAGGCTGATCAGTAAACAAAAAATAAAATATGGTACACAATAATACTGAACTGTAACAAAGTGACTTCATAATTATGCAGGCTAAGTACTTTGATAGAGAAGAAAGAATGTTCAAAGCTGAAAAGCACTTGCAGACAATGAAAGAAAATTTATGTGATTCAAAAAAAATGAAAAGTGTCCTTGGATTGATAGAAAACATTGTGGTAAAAAGGAGAAAATGCTGCAACCATCATTTTCTCCTATCCTCATTATTTTCAAATAAGGTTCTTCTCCAGGGTCGTTAAAATTCAGGATGGTTTGGTAAATGGTTAACCCTTTACCACACAATCCCAAGTTTTAATGACCTTGAGAAAGAAGCATTTTGAAAACGTTGTGGGAAAAGGAGAAAATGCTGGTAACCAGCATTTTCTCCTTTTCCCACAATGTTTTCTATCCTTCCCAAAACAAGTTTTAATTTTTCAGTCACATTTATTTTGTCATCTGCAAACGCTTTCAATTTGCACCAGTCTAAAATTTTGTCGTGTGGTAAAGAGTTAAAGGTAGACATCAAAAAACTGCATTTTATCCATTAATAGTTTCTGCATAAAACTTGTTCAGTTTCGATGTAATGACAGCAAAGAGGGAGACTGAATGTCCAAAGACAGATTTTAGACTATCAGACTTTGTGTTGCTTTCTAAATCTAAAATAAGACTTTCAAAAGAAATCACGACTTGTTGGTGAATACCGGCCTAGGACTATATTATAACTTCCTGTATATTGCATTTCAAACACTTACGTCTTGAGATTTAGTTTTCCAGAAGATGGTAGGTAGCGGGTTCCCTATGGCAGAACACTGAAGGGTTACAGTTCTGCCGGCAGCAACAGTCTGATCTCGGGGTCGTTCAAGAAACTTTGGTGTATCTGAAAAATTAATAGAAACACAGTCAACATTTCATAGCCAATAACTCTGAAAAGAACCGTTTTTTATGTAGGAGTTTTGCTCATGCATCTGTGACATTTGATTTTTTTCAATCAATTCAATTAACCCTTTACCGTACAATGCCGCCTTTTAACGCCCCTAGGAAAGAAGCCTTTTGAAAACATTGTGGGAAAAGGAGAAAATGCTGGTAACCAGCATTTTCTCCTTTCCCCACAATGTTTTCTACTCTATCAAAGGAAAATTGTACCATTTGAGCCGCAATGAAATTGTCGTCTGCAAATGCTTTCAATTTGAACAAGGCTATAATTTTGTCGTCCGGTAAAGGGTTAAATCACTATTCATTAGTTGTAGCAGCTAGGCTTGTTAACCATCATTTATCAGAAAAAATAAAAGTAAAAAAAAAATGCAACTTTTCCTACAATGTTTTTTAATATCATTCCATCAGTTTTCTTTCCTTATCGGTAATTAAATATCAACATTCCTTTTTTTTTTTTCCAAACTCTAGACCAGGTGGTTAAATTTTAGACTGGTCCAAACTGACAGCATTAGCAGACAACAAATTCAGCGAGGCAGACGAAAGAGTACAAAACACTGTGGGGAAGAACATGCTTAACCCTTTCCCAGACGGAGAGGTAGCCAAAACTGTTACCTCTATTGAACAGTGACCTGGGAAAATCAATAACCTATACCACATATGGAGATAAGACATTTTATGGTCCTATCTGAACAGGGAATATTGGATTTTGTTAATTTCTTGATAATTTTTCACACATGTCCTAAAAAATGTTAAAATAGAGCTATTATTTCTTATTTCACCCTATTTTGGTATATAAAAAGTTTTTAGAGAAAAGGCTGCTCTTTTTCATGGTATGATTTTTTTTAAAGTTTTAATGCAAATTATGCAGCAAAATGAGAATAAAGTTAGTGTTTGTTTTTTTTCTCGATTCTTTAACAATTTTTTTCCTTTATTTTCATGCAATAGGGTCATGAAAATGGTGATTTATAATTATGTTAAATAATTGAACAAATCTTATTATAGGAAGGTCTTTGGAAAATTAGATTATCTTTCACATTGTATACTCATTTTATGCAGTCAAAATGCAAATTTCACTTTGTAATGGGTTTAAAAGTCTAAAGAGATTGTTTTAATGTTTCAGTAATCATATTTCCTGTAGGTTACCAATACAAAAATCTATGAAATCTTTTCTTTTTTTTTTTTAATAAAGAGAACATAATAATAAATGCTGAACAAGTGAGTGACTCTTTTAATGAATAAATCCATGACAGATGTCAGCTTTTCTAAGAAGCCTTCTGTGGGAAACAAGATTTTTTTTCCTTCCCGCAATGTTTTCTACCCAATTGGAGAGCTGACATTCAGAAGGAACAGGTTTTGATTTGCTGTCTGCAGGCTCTTTAAATATGGAAAATGTAAAATCTGTTGTTTCATAAGGGGTTAACCCTTAAACAAAGAAATCAGAGATTTTACAACCCAAAGAAAGAGGGCTTCTGTTTCAACCTGCAACAGAAAAACACGTCGCTAGTAGATCGACATAAGATTTCACTGAAGCAGATCGAGGGGGAAAAACGCCGTGTTTGACATTATCGGTAACATGGACAAGGTTAAGAAGATGTAATTTTCGATTAAACATCATACAAATGTTGATAAACATGTAAATTGCCATTTTTTTGGCCTAAAAGATCATAATTCAAGCTTAAAATGTAGTTGCTGTTTTTCAGTCGCCCTTGACAACGTAATGTTTGGAATACTCTGTCTTATTCAAAAGTCCATACTCCGAGATGTTGCGGCTTTTAAGGATAAGATTCGTAGCGATATTTTTCGTTATTACTCATGTACGCATTCGTCTAAAAAGAAAAGAACGCCTAACGATATTAATTTTCTGTTTGCAAATATAAATGCCAAATCATGTGTATCTTAAACTCAGTGTAAAAACTGAACGATGGCGTAATGTAATTTTCAAGTAGATGCTTTCAACTATATGAAAAACCCCAGAATAAGTAATTAAAACACACTGTCGGAGGTGCAAACTGCCATTCGAGATCGGCCTCCAGTGCCTCATCTATCTCATCAACGTCGGATCAGAAGATTCCTCAGCCGATAACCCAGAGAAATCCAAAATATCAGTGTCAAAATTAAATTCAGACCCTGAATTCTGAACCATAGTGTACGATTTCAAATGCTACCGTTATTTTCGAAAATCTAAGGAGGAAATTTTGGTGCTTATTAGCTCATATTCTCATACCAACTGCAAGAAAATAGATAGTTTGGGGATTGAATCGCTCAAATTTCATTGGCTAATTGAATTGATTAATTTGAATGTGAAATTTAATTGGCTTACCCGTTCATTTTTTTTCACCAACCTTGTGATCGCATGGTAGATCTATACCGCCCATTCATAATCCGTAGATGACCGCTGTGTCATTACGTAATATTATGTAACGGTGCAGCTGGCCACGAGACAGAAACAGTAAAAATCGATAATTAAAGGCCATAAAGTGTATATCACAACGCTTCCGAAAAAAAAAACTTCAATCGGGAGGGTAATAAAATCTAATCAACTTTTGTTGAATTTAGGGCTGTACAGTACACAGGTTCTGGTCTCTTGTTCTTCCCTCATTATTTGTTTATCTGATAAAGGAAATATACGTCAGAAAAAGAAATTTCCATTTTCCTAATATTTCGTAAGTCACAATTTAATCGTGTTGGGACAGTTATTTCATTGTGGCTCATTTTATTCATTCACGTCTGAGTAAAGTAAACAGAAAATCAGACCTAGCCTACTGAATATTTTGTGATTTTTCTCGGGTCAGTTTACGCGTAAATAAGAGATGGATTAACACCTCCGACAGGTAAGAAATATGTGATTTAAACTTTTGTTCAAGTGTAATTAGTATATATGCAACATTGTTGAAGGTGTAATTTTGACTACGTGACGACGTCGCGGTTATTTTTCCAGTACTTTCCATCGAAACAGACGACGCTGTTTATCACGTACTCCATTTACACATGTACACGGTTACATTTCTGGACCCCAGTCCTCTTTGACTTCAAATAACTCTTTTTTTCGAAGAACAACCATACCAGTTTTTTTCTGTCAAAATAACGACGATATCTTATACTTACTGTTTCATACATCGTAAATAGTTTTGGTAATGTAAATTGCCGATTTTTTTTACGTTGAATAGGACACACGTGAAAACCCGGGTTTGTTCAGATACGGTAGACACGTTAAAACCCGGGTCTGTACGGATAAGATAGACACGTGAAAACCCGGGTTTGTCCAGATAAGGTAGACACGTGAAAACCCGGGCTTGTCTGGGAAAGGGTTAATACCAGTATTTATTCTATTTCCAACTATGTATTCAATTGACTTATTCTCCAGGGTTACAAAAAGGTTAAGACTACTCAAAGTCAAGTACAAAAGACTAAACACAATCAAAACAACATTAATCGTTTACCAAATGACAAAATTTTAGACTGGTCCAAAGTGAAAGCATCTGCAGACAACAAAATAAGTAGTTCTCAAATGGCAAGATTTATCTATGATAAGTTAGGAAACATTGAGGGTTACCAGCATTTTGTCCTTTTTCCACAATGTTTTCCAAAGGCTTCTTCCTAAGGGTCATTAAACATGGGATTTTTTGGTAAAGGGCTAAGAGACCAAGGAAGGGAAATACTGTCTTTCTACAAGTTCAATTGTATATGAGGGGGTAAGAAAATGTCTTCAGTGAAATATTGTGTTACCAGCAACTTCTCCGTTTTGTGCAATGTTTCTAAAACCTGTCCACTATGGGGGTGCAAAGGCTGGTACTACTGCAAGAACAAGTTTAAATGTTTTCTCCAAGAATACACAATAACTTACATTCTACCCTCAGATGCCCAACAGCCCGCGCGGAGCCCGCATCATTCTCTGCAATACATGTATACGCCCCTGCGTCACTGGCCTGTATGTTGGTTATCCTTAGGGTGCGTTCTATCATAGTCCATCTGTAAATAAAATTGTCAACTTCACATTTACAAACTAATGCCACACAGGGCCTCAAGGAAAGTAAATAGACTTGCAGAGGCTGCAGGGAAAGCAAGACAGTGATGATCGAAGATCTGAGTACCAGTTTCGTGTTGAGATCTTGATCTTCATTGTCTTCAACAGCAACAGTACTAAAGATTCTTAACCCTGTACCACACAATCCCGAATTTTAACAACCCCCAAAGAAATAGACTTTTGAAAACATTGTTGGAAAAGAAGAAAATGCTGGTTGCCAGCATTTTCTCCTTTTCCCACAATGTTTTCAAAAGCCTTCTTCCTCAGGGTCGTTAAAAGTCGGGATTGTGTGGTAAAGAGTCAAGGATGCTATAGGTGCAACAGTCTGTGAAATCAGATTTAGCAGCAACCCTTTACAACACAATACCACGTTTTAATGACCCAGTGAAAGAAGCCTTTTCAAAACATTGTGGGAAAAGGAGAAAATGCTGGAAACCAGCATTTTCTCCTTTTTCCACAATGTTTCCTACCCTATCAAGAGAAAATTGCACCATTTGAGCCACAATTGTCATCTGCCAATGCTTTCAATTTGGACAAAGTTAAAATTTTGTCGTCTGATAAAGGGTTAAGAAATGGGGAGATAAACATTTATGATTTAGGATAAAAAAATTAATTAATTTTATATCTGATCCTCTCACAAAAAGCACATCTTGTGGCCACAGATACTGCAGCTAATGATGGCCTGACAGGCTGTTTATAGGATCGAAAGATGGAATTCTAACACTAATTTCCGAACACATGTAAACATTAAAATTTTGAATCTGAAGTTGTTTTTTAACAACAAAGGCAGCTATATCCTTCCCTGCAGTAGACCCAGTTTCAAAATTAGTGTGGCAAAAGTAGACAAAAAAGATCATAACAATCAATTTCTCTTTGACCTCCTTGCCACAAAATTTACAATTACCGTAATTAACCCTTAACCATACGATCACCAGTTTTAATGACCCTGAGGAAGGAAGCTTTTGAAAACATGGTGGGAAAAGGAGAAAATGCTGGTAACCAGCATTTTCTCCTTTTCCCACAATGTTTTCTATCCGTTCTGAGACAAATTTCATCAGTTGAGCCACATATGATTTGTCGTCTGCAAATACTTTCAATTTGGACATGTCCAAAATTTGGTGCTTGGTAAGATTACCTCTATACCACATGACAAAATTTTAGACTCGTCCAAATTGAACGCACTTGCAGAATACAAAAGACATGTGACTAATAGATTGAAATTTGATTTGAGAAGGGGAGAAAACATTTTTGGAAAAAGAGAAAATGCTTGTCACCAGCATTTTCCCCTTTTCCCCCAATGTTTTCAAAAACCTTCTATCTAAGGGTCGTCAAAAGTTGGGGCTGTGTGGTAAAATATTAAACAAAACATTGATTATCCCTATTTCACAAGGAGATTTTTTAAGTTGTTTGCGGCAAATTTCCAATTCTCTTTCACTAGACAAGGTTTTCCTGCTAACTCAAGATGGGTATCTTCTTTTCCTGCTAATTCTTCTACTGTGTCACTTCCACACAGTTTCATTAGGTCAAATGATTCCATAAAACTGAACAGAGCAGTAACACTATAATTCATTGATTGACTGTTTTGGAGTTTAACGGCATTTCAACAGCTAAGGTCATATCACGGCGATCAGTGCACCTACACATGTGTTTCCTGGCTTTCTCACACCAGTACTGACATAACTTTCTTTCCAAATCACTGACTACTTCTCTCACGTGCATCAGAGGTGAGAGGCAAAAAATCACCAGAAAGAAATTTTCACTCAACCAGGTATAGAACTCGCAACCACCAGGACACGAGTCAGATACACTAACCACTGAACTACCCGGGTCGGCTGTGACAATGTAACGTCTCATCAAATTTTAATTCTTTTCATGAAGAAAAAAGATGATAAAATCAAACATGGCTCCAATGATTGGATTTGTCCACGGAAGGGTATACAACATTGTGGAAAAGGGAGAAAATACTGCATATGTTTTCAAAAGCCATCAGCCTAATTGGATCTAAACCCCAGGATCATTAATAAATTTTGAAAAAATTTAACTCTTTTCCGCATAATCCCAAGTTTTAATGACCCTGAGGAAGAGCCTTTTGAAAGCATTGTCAGAAAAGGATTTAATTGATTGTATGGTGTTTAATGCCATTTTCAACACAATTTCAGTTATATCGCAGCGGCCAGTGCACCTATCCATGCTTTCCTGGAGCTTCTTTTACCAGTACTATGCACAATATTCTTTCCAAGCCACTGGCTGCTTTCCCACATTACCGTCGTCGAAACAATGGTCAGTGGTGAGAGAGGAATTAATCCTGTCACAATGACTATCATCAATCCTCAGAAAGGAATTGGCCCAGGCAGGGATCGAACCAGCGACCTCCTGTTCTCAAGTCCTGTATGCTACCGACTGAGCTACCGACTGAGCTATGGGAGTTCGGCATGAGAAAAGGAGAAAATGCTGGTAACCAGCATTTGCTCCTATTCCCACAATGTTTTCTATCTAATCAAAGACAAGTTCCATCATTTGAGTCAGATTTACATCGTCTTCTGGACATGTTTTCAATTTGGACAAATCACCATTCTTGTTGTTTGGTAAAGGGTTCAGTGGTATTTGGCTCTTTTGGACTGTGCAGCATAAAGCACAGTGATACAAAAGAAGCACAGGACATCTTTACAGGCTGCCATGATATAAAACTCCACTCCAACATGCAACCTGTGTATGGTAACTTACTTTTGCTGATTCCGTTCGCCATCTTTTTCCCAACGCCATTTTGTTGTGGAATCGCCTGTGAAGTCACAGTGGAATTCCACAGTTTGGCCTTCATCTGCAGTTATGTCCTCTGGATATCTGGTGATTGCTGGTTTTTCTGAAATTGTCAAAATATGTTGACATAACTGAAATTTGTACTGCTGACTGAGTATCAGAAGGCATTCTTAAAACTTTACCAGATGACAGAAATTTTAGACTTGTCCAATGTAAAAGCATTTGCAGAACAAAATAAATGTCACGCAAATGATTGGATTTGTCATTGAAAAGGTAGAAAATATATCGTAGGAAAAGGAGAAAATGCTGTTTACCAGTGTCCCCCCCCATGATTTCACAACCATCCTTTTTCAGGTTTGTTAAAACACTGGATTGTTTGGTAAGGGGTTAATCCTTTCCCAAACAACAAATTTTGGACTGGTCCAAATTCAAAGAGTTTGCAGATAACAGTTTTAAATTTGATGAAAATGGCAGAAAGTTGTCAAAAAGGGTAGAAAACACTGTGGGAAAAGGAGAAATTGCTCGTTACGAGCAATTTCTCCTTTTCCCACAGTGTTTTCAAAAGACTTGTACTGCAGACATGTGAAAACCAGGGCTTGTTTGGGAAAGGGTTAAAGCTGTATTACACATTTAAGGAATGAAGAGAATTTTTTTTTTCATGGAGGTATGAAAAAAAAAACCCTAAACACACTGTATGAAATCACTTTGCAGTTTCATACAAAAGTGTGATAAGGGGTTTTTTTTTCATACCTCCATGAACAAAAAAAAATTCTCTCCATTCCTTATAATTTAATATTACAGACAACATACACCCACGGAAATAATTCAAACTGCATTCATTTTCTTTATTTTCAAATATAACGTTGGAGTTTCTAAAGCCCCTTCCACTCATATTTGTATACATGTTTGTTTACATTAGTTTGACAGCTAAAGTAGTTCCGGCACAACGTGATTTTTTTTTTCATGGAGCTATGAAAAAAAATTTTCAGCCAATCAGAACTCACCAATATTCATGAAAACAACTGATATTAAATTCTAACCTCTTGAAAAATTAATACATCATCTTATTTACTTCGCCATGGCCTTTCATGGGCAATGGCAATTAACCCCTAAAGTGCCTTTCACGACTATAGTTGCATTTGTGGCCAGTGTAGATCAAGATCAGGCTGCACAAAACGTGCAGCCTGATCTTTGATCTACTCTGTCCGCTTTCATGAATCACTGTAGACAAAAGCAATCATGAAATTGCAATTATTTGGGTCGTACTTCTATGATTAAAATGTCTAGCAGGTTTATCCGGCGCTCTAAGTGTTAAACAACATTCATCTTTGTGCAAGTATTTCGATCAAACCACCTATCCTATCCCACTTCCGATGACAAGTCTAATGCCAACTACACATGGCGAAAAGGTTTACCCGGATATTTCATGTTTATACTTATGTCCATGACATATGTCATAGCCTGCAAGAATTATTCCTCACACAATCTGTATTGGTTTTGACAGTTTCCATCATCTCCAAATTAGTGCATTTCAGTGCTGACATTTACACAGCTAACAGAAGGGACCTGCCTCTATCCACACAACTCTTGGTGCTAACACACCTTTATAACAGTCTGATGCTAATAACTGCAAATGAACTTCTTTTTTGTGACAAATTTATGCCAATTTTAAGAATTATATCAATGTAATTAACAAAATTGTTTTTAAAAAAATTTTTAGGAGAAACAACCTTTGACAAAATAATATCAATCAGACAGTAACAGTCAGGGCTGCATAATTCACTGGGTTTTCTTGGAAAACAGCTGAACTAAAAATGAAACATACCAGAATGATATTTACTGCCACATGGAGCTGTCACACATGGCTATTAGTCAGTCCAATCAACTGGCTAAGTCAATAGTCTAGACTATGTGAACAGGTAAAATATGTTTACAAAATGTTGCCTAACTTGAGAACAGAGTAAAGGACACTATAGATTATTTGATAGGTAAAAAACATTTTTTTACCTTTATTTTCTGACAATATGTTAGTTACCGGTAGCTATCTCTGCAAGAACATTATAACTGACTATGTGGTTGTACCAAAGAATTTTTTCGAACTTGCAGAAACAAAATCTAGTTGGAGCAGCATGAACAACTTACCAACTACTGTTAGCTGTGCTGGAGAACTTTGTCGCTCTCCTGCTTTATTTTTTGCCAAACAAACATATTCTCCCATGTCTTGTGTTTTGACCAATGAAATGATAAGATCCCCATCCTCATGAATTTTGATTCGTTCACTGGTTTCCACTGGTTTCCCATTATGTAACCAAGAAACTTGAGGTTCTGGTTCCCCTCTGGGTGGCTTGCAGTGGAAGATGGCAGTAGAATGAGCAGATTTGGTCGTATCAATTGGTTCCTGTCGGAAATCGTCTCGGAGAACTGAAACATAACAAAAAAAAATTCAATTCCAACTCTTAACAGAATGACAAGACACAACCAAATTGACAGCAATTAAAGACTCCAAATTCAGTGTGGCTTAAAGATAGTTTCTGTCTTTTGATGAGGTAGAAAAGATTGGGGGGAAAAGGAGAAGTTGCTGGAACTGGTTCCCTTTTCCCCACTTTCTTTTCAACAACCTCCTCATTCAGGGTCACTGAAAATAAAGAACTGTTGGGTAAAGGTCAAGAAAAAAAGATGCACAAGGAGCAAAGATTTATAAAGCAAAAGCATTTAGGGCTTATCAGGGAAACAATTAAGTCAATCCAGTATGACTTGACAACTCCCAACTTTCCCCTGTTTTTTCTGAACCTGACGGAACCCCACAGGTGCATTTCCTGTACAATTTATAGTCTTGCATGTCATTCACCCTTTCTTACGATGGGGATGTATTCTTTCCAATTAACCCTTTACCACACAATGCTGCCTTTTAACGCCCCTGGGAAAGAAGCCTTTTGAAAACATTGTGGGAAAAGGAGAAAATGCTGGTAACCAGCATTTTCTTCTTTTCCCACAATGTTTTCTACCCTATCAAAGTAAAGTTGCATCATTTGAGCTACACTGAAATTGTCATCTGCAAATGCTGTCAATTTGGGCAAGGCTAAAATTTTTGTTGTCTGGTAAAGGGTTAAGTGTTCTCCTCAATTTTAGTTGTTTTTAACAACTATTTAGATCAAGATCAGACCACAATGACTAACAAGAAATTCCAATAATTAAAACACTATTCAAAACACTGTTTAAGACTAAAGACATATTTCTATTTCAACTTGGCACGTAAAATCTGGAATTCTATTAACCCTTTACCACACAACAAAATTTTAGACCTGTCCAAATTGAAAGCATTTGCAGGCAACAATTCCTGTGTGGCTCAAATGATATGATTTTTCTCTGATAGGTTAGAAAACATTGTGGGAAAAAGGAGAAAACGCTGGTTACCAGCATTTTCTCCTTTTCATTCAATGTTTTCAAAAGGCCCTTTTCTTAGAGTCGTTAAAACTCAGGATTGTGTGGTAAAAGGTTACAGAGTTTAACTGCTGTAGACTACAGAGTTTAACTGCTGTAGACTATCAAGTCTTCATTCAGTGTGTGGTCCAACAGTCAAGGTTGCAACATTGAACTATAGAGCTGTTATGATATCTGAAAAATATCCATATGGATATACAACAAGCATTTTCTTTCTTTTCCCACAATGTTTTCTTGTCTTTCAAAGACAAAGCCCCCATTTGAGCAATGCTTATTGTTGGCAAATATTTTCAAAATAGACCAGTCATGCTTTTTGTCTTCTAGTAAAGGGTAAACAATACAGTTTACCGAACAATCCATAGCAATGATTTTGAAAATATTGCGGAAAAGGAAAAAATGCAGGTTACCAGCTTTTTTTCCACTTTTCCACAATGTTTTAAACTCTTCCCAGATCAAATCCCATTGTTTGAGCAATGATGAATTTGTCGTCTGCACATGCTTTCAATTTGGGCTGGTTTTAAATTTGGTCGTCTGGTAAAAAGAGTTAACCCTTTCCCAAACAAGCCCTGGTTTTCACATGTCTGCAGTACAAGTCTTTTGAAAATACTGTGGGAAAAGGAGAAATTGCTCGTAACGAGCAATTTCTCCTTTTCCCACAGTGTTTTCTACCCTTTTGAGACCTTTCTGCCCTTTTCATCAAATTCAAAATTGTCGTCTGCAAACTCTTTCAATTTGGGCTGATTTTAAATTTGGTCGTCTGGTAAAAGAGTTAAAGGAAACATAAAAATGGACACCAGGCAGAGTTTCATCTACTATGGAAATGATCTAGCACCCGTGACAGGATGTAGATTTTTCTTGTCTTCCTGTCTAAATTAAGTCAAGGCCATAGCTGTATGGTAAAGCATGAAATTGGAGAAACAATATCAAAAATAAATGTCATGAATACCTATCTGTTAGCACGTGAGTTTGGCTAACAAGCTTTCATGATGAAAAAACAGAGGGAAAAAATTCAAGTAATTTTTGTCATTCTTCAATGGAATGTTTTGCAACTAATTCATCTGTTAGTTATAAATGAGCCATGCTCTGGCAAAAGGGGTCTTCATACATCTCCATGGTGCTTAACCCTTTACCAGACGACAAAATTTTAGCCTTGTCCAAATTGAAAGCATTTGCAGACAATTTCAATGTGGCTCAAATGGTGCAATTTTTCTTTGACAGGGTAGAAAACATTGTGGGAAAAGGAGAAAATGCTGGTTACCAGCATTTTCTCCTTTTCGATCCCACAAGGTTTTCAAAAGGCTTCTTTCCCAGGGTCGTCAAAAAGTGACATTGTGCGGTAAAGGGTTAACCCTTAAAGTGCTGGAACCAACTTAAGTTGTTTTTGATGACAGCATAGATCAAGATCAGACTGCACAGAATATGCAGTCTGATCTATGATCTACACTGCCCGCTACTTCATTACATCTTCTGGCAAAAATAACCATGAAATGACAACATTTCGCATGTTTTTCTTCATGGAATAGGTCCCTTTCATAAATTCAGCACAGTAAGGGTTAATACCAAGCAAGTCAACCCTTTCCCAAACAACAAATTTTGAACTGGTCAAAATTGAAAGAGTTCGCAGACGACAGTTTTAAATTTGATGTAAATGGCAGAAAGGTCTCAAAAAGGGTAGAAAACACTGTGGGAAAAGGAGAAATTGCTCGTTATGAGCAATTTCTCCTTCTCCCACAGTGTTTTCAAAAGACTTGTACTGCAGACACATGAAAACCAGGGCTTGTCTGGGAAAGGGTTAAGCGACCGCATACTTATAGATCCATAGCAGCCACTTGAACAACCGACTAAATTATGAGGTAGAACGGTCCTTTGACTCGTAGAAATTTGACCAATAGTGAAAAAGTTTCGGACTGCGCAGGCTGACCTAAGTCGATACGCTTCACAGATGCATTAAACCCCCTTTTCACAGAGCATGACTAATATATTTTAGATATCTCTCTGTCTCACTTGCTACCAAGACTGTTCTGGTTTGAATGTCATAGCCTGTATTAAAACTGTTTCAGATAATGGCATGACCTTGACCTTGTAGCCCAGTAAAGTCTTTCAGGAACTAAAATTTACAACAAAGCAGCTTCTAATATATTATTTATAATGCCAAAACCAAATATGAAATATGATAATATAACTTGCATAAGAAGAATATCTTTTACCACCAACAAGAATTCCCTCACGACCTTCTGCATTGCCAAATTTTGCATGTGAGGCAAAAAAAATGCCAACTGATATTTATGGCCTGCTAAAAAACACTGTAAGATAAAACAAGTCAGCTCCACCACAATATAATATCCACCATGACAGTTGAAATCTCTTATACCAAAGTTCTGTTGCATCTTTTGCATCCAATCTAAAATTACTTTTGACAGATGAATTGCTTATTAATGCACTTGGCAGTCCCTATCATTTTCTCTTCACTCTTTACCACACAATCCTGTGATTATCAACTGTAAGACAGACATCTGAAAAAAAGCTTGTGGGAAAAGAAGAAAATGCTGGTGACCAATATTTACTCCTTTTCCCAAACTTCCACCATTTTGGCCACATTTAATTTGTCCCCTGTAAATTCTTTGGATAAGGACAAGCCAAAAATTTTGCCATTTTGTAAAAGGTTAACTCCTTTGGCTTACAACTTGTTCATACTGGAGTTTAACGACAATTTAACAGCTTAGGTCATATCACGGCGGTCAGAGCACCAATGCATCTGTCTCCTGGCTTTCATACACCAGTACTGACACAACTTTCTTTCCAAGTCACTGACTACTTTTCCCACACGCATCAGAGGAGAGAGGCAAAAAAATTTGCCAGAAAGAAAGTTTGCCTAAACTGGGTATAGAACTCACAACCACCAGGTCACAAGTTATACATGCTAACCACTGAGCTGCCCAGGTGGGCTTTTGACTAATAAAACTTCATCCATGGTAAAAAAAAAAAACCTGTCTAATATCATCCTAGTCCACAGAGCTTAAAATTATCATTTATTTCAACTCTCTATTGTTTCTATATATCAAAATTTAATGTAAAGCTTATAAGCCCAATAGTAGCCAAAAAGACAACAAGCTTGTTAAAATGCATTTAAATTTAAATCATACCATTCAAAAGTATGAAAAATATTGTTAAGATGACAATCTGACATCGTGTGGTCAGTCAAAGTGTTAGTCACTGGCAGAAAAATGAATTTTTAAATCAGTCAAAAAGTACCAGTAAGCAACAGATGGAGTGACTTGGCAACTATTAATCTAGTTTTGAAATTAAATTCTCTTCCCGCAACTAACACTTGGACTGATTGTATCTATGCATACTTTTTATGTATGAATCAAATTTACCGGTAAATACATCTTAACAACTGCAGCTATGTTTACCCTTGCAGCTATTGTTTCTTTAGGGCATTACATGATTGCTGTCGCCTTTAAAATTTTATCACAGCACTAACATTTCCTTAAGATTCAATCATGAATATTTCAAAGGCAAAATGCTCCACACCCCTTATCTTGATGATTGCTACATCTTTTAACTCTTTACCTCACAACAAAATTTTAGACCAGTCAAAATTGAAAGCATTTGCAGACGACGAATTATATGCAAATTAAGAATTGAAATTTGTATTGGAAAGGAGAGAAAACATTGTGGGAAAAGGAGAAAATGCTGGTTACCAGCATTTTCTCCTTTTCCCACAATGTTTTCAAAAGGCTTCTTTCCCAAGGTCGTTAAAAGTTGGGATTGTATGGTAAAGGGTTAAAGACACAGAACAGTGGAAAAGTATCCCATACTTTGTCAACAGTACGAAAACACCCCTTGTTTTCATGATACGCAGCCAAGCCTGCACCCAAATATACTGTAATTTAACTCGCAAGCTGCTAAGCACGACAAGGGTGACCTTCTGCAGACAGTGTAGATTCAGATCAGACTGCACAGAACTAACAGTCTAATCTTGGATCTACACTGTCCAATACGGAGATATTGTTCTCCAAAAGATAAGTTTGAAATAACGGTTTTGGGGTTTTTGCTATCATCTTGAAAGTTTTATTTAACTTATTAGCAGAATAAGGGTTAACCCTTAACCCTTTCCCAAATAACAAAAATATTGAACTGGTCCAAATTGAAAGAGTTTGCAGATGACAATTTTGAATCTTATGAAAATGGCAGAAAGTTCTCAAAAAGGGTAGAAAACACTGTGGGAAAAGGAGATATTGCTCATTAGGAGCAATTCCTCCTTTTCCCACAGTGTTTTCAAAAGACTTGTACTGCAGACATGTGAAAACCAGGGTTTGTTTGGGAAAGGGTTAAAGTGCCTTTCATGACTAGTTGTGTTTGTGGCTAATGTAGATCAAGATCAGGTGGCACAAAACGTGCAGCCTAATCTTTGATCTACACTGTCAGCTTTGCTGAATCACAGTAAACAAAAGCAACCATGAAATTACAATTATTTGGGTCGTATTTCTAGGATGGAAATGTCTGATAGGTTTCTTTGGCGCCCTAAGGGTTATTATAGTTGCAAGCAATCTTTGGGGTCTTCAAGAAAAAGATGACAAGATAGTGATATATTTTTACAATTCATCTACAGACTATGCAGTTACAATCTTTCAGCTTTCTGTCAGTTTTTGACATACCTGGTATTTGTAAATTCTGACAATGAATAGCTTCACAAATATGTTGGTATTTCCACAGGCCTTGATACCAAAAACTGTCTTGCCATAAACTTAGCTTTGATACATACAATCTCTTCATCATTGCTTCATTTTAAGCCTTTACCGCACAATGCCGCCTTTTGACGCCCCTAGGAAAGAAGACTTTTGAAAACATTGTGGGAAAAGGAGAAAATGCTGGTAACCAGCATTTTCTCCTTTTCCCACAATGTTTTCTACCCTATCAAAGAAAAGTTGCACCATTTGAGCCACAATGAAATTGACGTCTGCAATTGCTTTCAATTTGGACAAAGCTAGAATTTTGTCGTCTGGTAAAGGGTTAACAATGAACATTGTGTCAGAAGAAACTTTTTTCTTTTTGTCATCGACCATTTTCTTCCATTACAATTGTGTTTTTCAAGATTAGCTCCTTATCAGTCAATTTTGATACCTAAACCATCAGTTTTGATTGTAAGGGACAGGACTAAATCCCAAGGTGTTTTAACTCTTTACCAAACAATCACATGTTTTCACGGCTCTGGGAAAGAAGGCTTTTGAAAACATTGTTGGAAAAGGAGAAAATGCTGGTAACCAGCATTTTCTCCTTTTCCCACAATGCTTTCTACCCTTTCTACCTTAAGCTCATTTGTACCAATTTTGAATTTGTCATCTGCAGCTGTTTTGAATTTGGAAGAGTCTAAAATTTGTCGTTTGGGAAAGGGTTAAGAGACTTTGCACAACTTTTTAAAACTCTGATAGCAGCCATTCATCGGTTTCAGTCTGATGCCACAAGAAGAGGAATAAAGGAATACCATTTTTTCCTCTCATATCTTTTTTTTTATTTTGAAAACCACTCCATCAGAAGGTTATCATATAAAGTGAAATGCCTGGTACACCCACTTAAGTACCAGATAAATGGTACTATCAGCTTTCATGCTTCTCTTTGAGAGGAGGCATGAGGTTTTTCATAAATTTCAAATCTACAATAAAATTTATCATATAATTGGGAATTGTAGAAAGCCAATACATGTGCCTGTTTAAGCTTGGCCAATGTCAGGCCAGATGACAGACTAACTCTTGAATGAAACTGATGGAAATTTTGTTGAACTTCTGCCATAAAAGCCGTCTTGGATCTACCCTGGCAGCAAAGCTGTGTGATGTCCCCTCTCCAACCCCAAGGCTTAGAATCACAATGCCTGTGTACTTTTTTTTTTAACTTATTGATAAATCCATTTCTATAAGATTTTTACCACATGCAACTTTTGAAGACATTGTGGGAAAGGAAGAAAATGCTTGACCAAGGCTGCAACCTGGAATTAAACACAGTTGTATAAATCTGATGCTTTCACCACTTTGCTAAGAGGATACTGGCATCATTTTGGTTTCAATACCGACAACAAAAGCTAACCCTTTCCAAACTGAGTCATTTTCTAATAATACAGAAGAAATAATCTATTGCAAACATTGTTGGAAATGGATAAAATGCTGGTGAACAGCATTTTCTCCTTTACCTACAAGGTTTTCTAGCATTTCAGAGAGAAGTTCTATTATTTGAGACCTGTTTGATTTGTTGTCTGTGAAAGCCTTCAATTTGGACTAGCGTAAAATTTTGTCCATTGGTGAACAGTTTATGTATATTTGATAACTGTCTTCAAAAAGTAGGCCTGACCCTTATATTATGCTTATTAACCCTTTACCAAATGACAAAATTTTAGCCTAGTCCAATTTGAAAGCATTTGCAGATAACAATTTCATTGTGGCTCAAATGGTGCAATTTTTCTTTGATAGGGTAGAAAATATTGTGGGAAAAGGAGAAAATGCTGGTTACCAGCATTTTCTCCTTTTCCCATAATGTTTTCAAAAGGCTTCTTTCCCAGGGTCGTTAAAAGTCTGCATAGTGCGGTAAAGGGTTAAATGAAAGGAATGTTCTCAGTAAAATTTATACACCTAAATATTTCAAGTTCAAGTCTGGAACATTTACAAAAATATCTCACAAAACACTTGAAATCATAAATCCAAGATCATGCAGCACATTCTGTGCAATCTGAACTTGATCTCCACTGTCCACAAAGGCGACTTAGGTTATACTTAATGGGAAATACTTACTTCTCAGGGTTACAGAAAGAAAAAAATGCCAACATGGCCGACTAAGTGATCTATTAGAATGTGATAATTAGACAGCCTTTCACACTTGCCAAAAAAAATCCCCTGCAGTCTCAACTCTCCCAAGTATTCAGGATATTTTAATTCAAATAACTGCCAACTGATGAAAAAAGTATTCGGGCAGATGATGGTATCAGATAATGGTAAAACAAAACAGAACCAATCTAGTTCGACCCAAGAATGGAGAAGACTATTCTTGTTTCAATTACCATAGTTACCGGTGATGTTGAAAAGAAAGCTAGTCAAAAGCAATTGGTCATTTTCCTAGACTGTTTTCTGTATCATTGATAAAGAACAATTTCTTGCGCTTAACTCTTTACCACACAATCCCGAGTTTAAATGACCCTAACAAAGAGGGCTTTTGAAAACATTGTGGGAAAAGGAGAAAATGATGGTAACCAGCAATTTCTCCTTTTCCCACGATGTTTGCTACCCTATCAAACAAAAATTGCACTACTTGAGCCACACTGAAATTGTCGTCTGCAAATGCTTTCTATTTGGACAAGGCTAAAGTTTTGTCGTCTGGTAAAGGGTTAATATGGTATACTTACTGTCATTTTGGACTATCTTAACGCTTTACCGAATAATTACTTGTTTAAACGATCCTAAAACAGGAGGCTTTTGAAAACATTGTGGGACAAGGAGAGAATGGGGGGGGGAAGCTTAACCCTTTACCACACAGTCCCAAGTTTTAACGACCGTAAGGAAGAACCTTTGTGAAAACATTGTGGGAAACAGAGAAAATGCTGGCAACCAGCATTTTCCCCTTTTCCCACAATATTTTCTAGTCTATGAAAAACACATTTCATGTTGTGAATTGCATTTAATTTGTTGTCTGCAAATGCTTTCAATTTGGGTAAGTCTAAAATTTTGTTGTGTGGTAAAGAGTTAAACAATCACATGTTAAAGCAACCCCAGAAAGGAGGCTTTTGAAAACACTTGGGACATGGACAGAATGCTAACATTAGTAGGTGGAGTTGGTGGGTGGGATAGCTAAATATAACAGAATAACGAAGCTTACCGGCAACTTTGATGGTTGCGTTTCTACTAACAGCTGAGCCGTGAATGTTTGTTGCTTTACAGAAGTATACCCCGACATCCGGTTTGTTGTTTTTGGTGTGGATAAATCGCAGAAAGAACAGCCGCCCGGTCAAAAGTATCATCTGGTGGTCGCCCAAAACCAGCTCCTTGCCATTTTTGTACCATGTGATGTTTGGTGTGGGATCACCTGAAAGGGAAAACCAGTAAGGTATCTTTTCTGTAAAATATCATCTAACTTGGCTCTTTACTAACTGACAAAACATTAGACTAGACCAAATTCAAAGCATTTGCAGATGCTAACTCTTTACCAACTGACAAAATTTTAGACTGGTCCAGATTGAAAGCATTTGCAGATGAAAAAACAAATGTGACCCAATAATTGAAATTTGTATTGGCAAGGGTAGAAAACATTGTGGGAAAAAGAGAAAATGCTGGTTACCAGCATTTTCTCCTTTTCCCACAATGTTTTCAGGAGCCTTCTTTTTCAGGGTCGTTAAAAATCAGGATTGTGTGGTAAGGGACTAAATCAAATACAGTAAAACTAATGCAAGTTGTCCATTAAAGGGTAGAAAACGTTGTAGAAAATGGCAAAAATGCTGGTTTCAAAGGCTTTCTTTCTCAGAGTCTTTAAAAACTCGGGATTGTGCAGTAAAGGGTTAACTCGTCACCAAACAATCCATTGTTTCAACAACCCCACATAGAAAAAAGCTGTTGAAAACATTATGGGAAATGATGCAGTGCTTGTTACCAGCATTTTCTCCTTTTCTCACAATGTTTTCTACCCTTCCAAAGACAAATTTAAATTCTTGAGTCATTTATTTTGTTAATTGTCTGCAAATGCTTTCAATTTGGACCAGTCAAAAATTTTGTCATTCAGGAAAGAGCTATCATAAATGTTTCACCTTCAGTTCAACCAATAGACCAACAAGAGCACCACATGCTGGTACCAATACACAACTGGATAAAAAGGGGCATAACTCTGTCAAAAATACTTTGATGGTTACCTGCCTCTGTTGCATGGGTTCCCCTTTTGATAGTGAACAACCTTTTCAGGTAAATATCTTCAGTAATTAAAGAGATATAATAAAATGTCAAAGTTTTTGAAAATGTCAAAAGTTTTTGCACAATGATGACTATGCCGGAGCTGGGACAATACAGACGTTTTCTTTAAAAACAGCAAAGCTAAAAATTAATGTGCTACGTCATTTTGAAATTGAACTGTTAAAAATGTTCTGGTCGAGACAAGTCCAAAGCCCAAACAGTGAAGTCGTAAAAATTCGATTTGATTTGGTCTAAATTGGAGTTTATCACGATTTTAACCCTTTACCACACAATGCCGCCTTTTGACGCCCCTGGGAAAGAAGCCTTTTGAAAAGATTGGGTAACCAGCATTTTCTCCTTTTCCCACAATGTTTTCTACCTCATCAAAGAAAATTTGCACCATTTGAACCACATTGAAATTGTCGTCTTCACCCTTTCCCAAACGACAAATTTTGGACTGGCCCAAATTGAAAGAGTTTGCAGACAATAATATTAAATTTGATGAAAATGGTAGAAAGTTCTCAAAAAGGGTAGAAAACACTGTGGGAAAAGAAAAAATTGCTCTTTACGAGCAATTTCTCCTTTTCCCACAGTGTTTTCAAAAGACTTGTGCTGCAGACACGTGAAAACCAAGGCTTGTTTGGGAAAGGGTTAAATGCTTTCGATTTGGACAAGGCTAAAATTTTATCTTCTGGTAAAGGGTTAACATCTCAGGTCATATCATGGTGGTCAGTGACGCACCTATGTGTTTCCTGGCTTTCTCACTCCAGGACTGACACAACTTTCTTCCCAGAGCCACTGACTACTTTTCTCACATGTATAAGAGGTGAGAGGCAAAAAATCGCCGGAAAGAAAGTTTGCCTCAACCTGGTATCGAACTCGCAACCACCAGGTGTCACTAGCCAGATACCCTAACCACTGAGCTACCTGAGCAGGTAAAAACGTAAAAAACTTGATATCATTTGATGCAAGGGGACATGAAAAGAACAAAAATCAACCACTTACCTTCTGCATGGCAATTCAGACTTCCAGGTTCATTCCTCACAAAATACTGGTCCATAGGCTGTATAGTGATGGTGGGGTTAGGTGGAGGCTTCTGGACTCCTGGGCCAGTCAAAGGGGAGGCTGGGTTGGGATGAGGTTCTGGATTGGCAGTACCTGAAAAGATAAAAGAAGCAATACTATAATACATGTTGGGGATACTCTTGCAAAAGGGGCTTTAATGCATCTCCATAATGTATTATCAGAGCTCCAGAAAGAGGGAGTGATCTTGATTTCAAAATAGAAAATATTCATCACTCTCCACTAAACCCTATGGTATGGGTACTCGTTAGAATCGTCTCATCGAGACGATTCTAATGAGTACCCACAACACAGGGTTTGGAAGAGAAATAATTGATTTAGAATACTATCACTCCCTCTTATCTAGAGGTCTGATTCTATAAACTGATTCGTCACATACTATGGGTGAATTTTGTCGACAAACTGGCTGAAACATGAATTAGAGTGGTCTTCTGACATTCAAAAAATTTCAAAAAAGCAAAAATCTTCAATCCAGGTCAGCCTGCACAGTCTGCACTAGCTGATACGGGTTGATGCTTTCTGCAAATGTATTAAACCTCTTTTTCACATGGCATGACTCATAGAAGACCAATAACTCTGCTCACCAAGATAATACTTTAACCCTTTACCGCACAATCCTGACTTTTAATGACCCTAAAATAGAAGCTTTTAGAAAACATTGTGGGAAAAGGAGAAAATGCTGGTAACCAGTTAACAGACCATTTTCTTTGAATTTTGTTTCTCTGTTCAATACACAATATTTCACAAAATGCCAGAAAATATAAATTTAACCCTATACTACACAATCCTAACAACTCTGAAAGAAAAGGCTTTTGAAAATATTGTGGGAAAAGGAGAACATGCTTGTAACCAGCATTTTCTCCTATTCCTACAATGTTTTCTACTCTTTCTTAGCCACATCTCACAACTCATGCCACATTTCACTTCTGCAAATGCTTTCAATTTTGAAAAGTCTGAAATTTTGTTGCTTGGTAATGGAGGTAAATGCTTGACAAAATGAAAATAGAATGAAGATGCCAGACGCATGTCTTAACAAACTACATGCTCTATCTTGCTCAACTTCTTTATCACAGAAAAATAAATAGCTCAAAACAAGGAAAACTATCCACCAATCTGTTGGAACATCCTTGTTTATTTCTTTAACCTGATCAGAATCGGTGCTGGAATTCCAATTGTTTAACTCTTTACCTAACAATCTCGAGTTTCAACAACCCTAAGGCAGAAGCCTTTTGAAAACATTTTGGGAAAAGGAGAAAATGCTGGCAACCAGCATTTTCTCCTTTTCCCACAATGTTTTCTACCCTGTTGAAGACAAGTTCCATCATTTGCATTACACTTAAATTGTCGTCTGCAAATGCTTTCAATTTGGACAAGTCTGCATTTCTGTCCTTTGGTAAAGAGCTACCCTGATTAGAATCGGTGCTGGAATTCCAATTGTTCATGGAAATCATGTTGAACAACCATCTGCGAGTCTAATCCAAACAAACACCACCTAATATCACCACATTCTACAACTCTGCACATCTTATTTGAAACCTTATTTTTCCAGTCCGAGAATCAAATCCTACAAATCCTACTAATCAAATTAAACATTGTGGGAGAAGTAGAAAATGCTGGTATTGCACAATGTTTCCTTCCCTTCCAAAGACAAATCAAATCATTTTAGTCACACTTTGTGTTTCAAATATTATCAATTTAGACAAGTTGCCAGACAGAAGACTTGATTTATCTTACATTGAACCAAATTTGAAGGAAAAATGTTAGAATGGAAATTGCTCATTAATAGCAAATTTCACCTTTGAACAATTAAATCATTTTGTTTTGTTTGTTCAGGTATGAATTTTAACTCTTCACCAGATGACATAATTTTAGACTGGTCCAATTTAGAAGCATTTGCAAATGTCAAATTGAAGATCGCTCAAAAGATTCCATTCGTCTTTAATAGGATAGAAAATAAAAAGAAAATGCTGGTAATCGACATTTTCCCTTTGCCCACAGAGTTTTCCATAGCATTCTTCCTTACGATTCTTAACTCTTTACCAAACAATCACGGGTTTTAACGACCCTGAACAAAACGCCTTTTGAAAACATTGTGGGGAAAGGAGAAAATGCTGGTAACCAGCATCTTCTCCTTTTCCCACAATGTTTTCTATCCTTCCTAAAACAAATCTCAATTTTTTGAATAGCATTTTGTTTTGTTTTCTGCAAATGCTTTCAATTTTGACAGGTCTAAAATTTTGTTGTTTGGTAAAGTTAAAACATTAGATTGGCTGGCAAAGGGCTAAACAACCATACCCTTGGTTTTAACACTAAACGGTGGTCCCTGTTTCTAACTGATAAGCATCTGAACAGGGCTCTATGATAATAATTCCCATTCTAAATGCTTTATCAAGAAATACTTGATAACCACTACCATGTTTCCTGTCGGGTATCTCTCTTTAACCCTTTACCACACAATCCCAAGTTTTAACGACCCTGAAGAATAAGGCTTTTGAAAACACTGTGGGAAAAGGAGAAAATGCTGGTAACCAGCATTTTCTCCTTTTCCCACAATGTTTTCTATCCTTCCAATAACAAATTTCAATTTTTGAGACACATTAAATTCCTCATCTACCATTTAATTTGGACCAGTTTAAATACTCTGTCATTTGGTAAAGAGTTAACTAGAAACTTTCACCTACTATCTACCAAAAATATTCTTGAATCCATCAACTTATAAAGATAACTTTTTATGTCTCTACAGAAAACAGCTATTGGAATTATTGTGGGTGAAAAAGGATAAAAAATTCCTGTGGATATGCCTTTAACCCTTTACCACAAAATGCAGCCTTTTAACGACCCTGAAGAAAAGGCCTTTGGAAAACATTGTGGGAAAAGGAGAAAATGCTGGTTACCAGCATTTTCTCCTTTTCCCACAATGTTTTCAAAAGGTTTCTTCCTTAGGGTCGGTAAAAGTCAGCAGTGTGTGGTAAAGGGTTAACCCTTTCCCAAACAAGCCCTTGTTTTCACGTGTCTGCAGTACAAGTCTTTTGACAACACTGTGGGAAAAGGAGAAATTGCTCGTAACCAGCAATTTCTCCTTTTCCCACAGTGTTTTCTACCCTTTTTGATAACTTTCTGCCATTTTCATCAAATTTAAAATTGTCATCTGCAAACTCTTTCAATTTGGACCAGTCCTAAATTTGTCGTTTGGGAAAGGGTTAAGTAGTGAAATCTGGCTAACAATCATAATGAAGTATGATGATGTCATTCAAACTTTAGATAATTAGGATCACAAACTTATCAAAACAAACAAAGCTCCAACATTTAGCCTGTCATGGCTTTTCTCATAAAGTTTGACAAAAGAAATCAAAATAAGAAAACCCTAGCACAGAATTAAAAAGAAGATTTTCCAAATTCCAGTCAGATCATGTTGCTTCAATATTTAACAGATCCTGACACTAACTGATTGCTTCCAATTAAAGCTGACCACACCCCCCACCTTCCATAAATAAAGTCACTAGGCTCCCCTCCCACGAAAAATTGTACACTCACAGCAGAAAACAAATGACTTTGGTCCACAAGTTTGACCACACACACTCCATCAAAATGTCAATTAATTTGTTGTAGTAAGATAAAGCCCCCAAAACCTGACCCTTTGTGTTCAAACATTACCATAAAGAATATCTTGTGGCTCACTGGAAAAACAGCGATTTAAAACATTTTGAGAAGAAAAGAATTGCTTGTGACTGGCAACTGCTCCTTTACCATTTTTTTCTGTTGTTTGGCCCTTATCCACATGACAAACTTTAAGACCCGTCCAAATTCAAAGCATTTGCAGATGACAGTTTCAGTGTGGCTGAAATGGTGCATTTTTTCTTTCAAAGGGGAGAAAACATTGTGGGAAAAGGAGAAAAGGCTGGTAACCCAGCATTTTCTCCTATTCCCACAATGTTTTCTCCCCTTTCAAGAAAAAATGCAGCCAGCATTTTCTCCTTTTCCCACAATGTTTTCAAAAGACTTATTCCACAGGGTTGTTAAAAGTCAGCCTTGCATGGTAAAGGGTTAAAACTATTTTCTACTCTTGTATAAAGTTACTGACGTGAAGTAAATTAGTGGAGAAAAATGTGCCTGGCGTTGTACTCGAACCCATGACCCCCGGAATGCTAGTATCGCAGCTCAACCGACTGAACTAGCCAGGCATCTGGTCGTGAGTCCATCCAAAGTACTTCAAAAACGTGAACCCACACTAGTCGCATGTCATCAAAATGACATACTTTTGACTATCCTTGGTCCAAGAAAAATGCATTTCTGCTGTATCAATTGGAATCTGGCTTTGATTGAGCTTCATAATTTGTAGAAAAATGAATAAAGAGTTGCATGACATTCTGGGGTTTTAAATACCCTGTAACAAAAAAATCCAAGTTCAACAGCAACTTTCACCTTCTTTTACGCCCAATTTACAGTACCCTGAAGTCCAGCTGGATGTCCCCTGAAGATTTTTCCATTCACACCAAAGTGTTGTGATACAGGAGATAAGCGGCCATGTAACAGAGTGTTGTGATACAGGAGATAAGCGGCCATGTAACAGAGTGTTGTGATACAGGAGATAAGCGGCCATGTACCAGAGTGTTGTGATACAGGAGATAAGCGGCCATGTACCAGAGTGTTGTGATACAGGAGATAAGCGGCCATGTAACAGAGTGCTGTGATACAGGAGATAAGCGGCCATGTAACAGAGTGTTGTGATACAGGAGATAAGCGGCCATGTAACAAGAGTGTTGTGATACAGGAGATAAGCTGCCATGTAACAGAGTGTTGTGATACAGGAGATAAGCGGCCATGTAACAGAGTGTTGTGATACAGGAGATAAGCGGCCATTAACAACAGAGTGTTGTGATGCAGGAGATAAGCGGCCATGTAACAGAGTGTTGTGATACAGGAGATAAGCGGCCATGTAACAGAGTGTTGTGATACAGGAGATAAGCGGCCACTCACAACAGAGTGTTGTGATACAGGAGATAAGCGGCCATGTAACAGAGTGTTGTGATACAGGAGATAAGCGGCCATGTAACAGTGTGTTGTGATACAGGAGATAAGCGGCCATGTAACAGAGTGTTGTGATACAGGAGATAAGCGGCCATTAACAACAGAGTGTTGTGATGCAGGAGATAAGCGGCCATGTAACAGAGTGTTGTGATACAGGAGATAAGCGGCCATTCACAACAGAGTGTTGTGATACAGGAGATAAGCGGCCATGTAACAGAGTGTTGTGATACAGGAGATAAGGGGCCATTCACAACAGAGTGTTGTGATGCAGGAGATAAGCGGCCATGTAACAGAGTGTTGTGATACAGGAGATAAGCGGCCATTCACAACAGAGTGTTGTGATACAGGAGATAAGCAGCCATGTAACAGAGTGTTGTGATACAGGAGATAAGCGGCCATGTAACAGAGTGTTGTGATACAGGAGATAAGCGGCCATGTAACAGAGTGTTGTGATACAGGAGATAAGCGGTCATTCACAACAGAGTGTTGTGATACAGGAGATAAGCGGCCATGTAACAGAGTGTTGTGATACAGGAGATAAGCGGCCATGTAACAGAGTGTTGTGATACAGGAGATAAGCGGCCATTCACAACAGAGTGTTGTGATACAGGAGATAAGCGGCCATGTAACAGTGTTGTGATACAGGAGATAAGCGGCCATGTAACAGAGTGTTGTGATACAGGAGATAAGCGGCCATGTAACAGAGTGTTGTGATACAGGAGATAAGCGGCCATTCACAACAGAGTGTTGTGATACAGGAGATAAGCGGCCATGTAAACCCTTTACCACACAATCATGGATTTTAACGACCCTAAAGAAAAAGCCTTTTGAAAACATTGTGAGAAAAGGAGAAAATGCTGGTAACCAGCATTTTCTCCTTTTCCCACAATATTTTCTATTCTTCCCAAAACAAATTTCAATTTTTGGGTCACATTTATTTTGTCGTCTGCAAATGCTTTCAATTCGGACTAGTCTAAAATTTTGTCGTTTGGAAAAAAGTTAAATGACGGGATTTGTCTTTGATAGGGGAGAAAACATTTTCTTCTTTTCCAACAATAATTGTCAAATTTCTCTTCCTCAGGATAATAAAAACACTGGACTGTGAGACAAAAGGTTAACCCTGTAGGAATTTCAATGTAGATTATAGGCTGGGCAAATTCTGTCAGTCATCAGGCCAACTCTGTCAGTTATCGCTGTCTGAGAGATATTTTTTTCTCCCCTATAGTTTTGGACATACAAACATAAACAGTTACAACAACATAGCCATCTGTCAGTGCTCAACATGTTAACCCTTAAAGCGCCCTTCAGGACTACAGTTGCCTTTGCGGCCAGTGTAGATCAAGATCAGGCTGCACAAAACATGCAGCCTGATCTTCGATCTACGCTGTCCGCTTTGCTGAAACACTGTAGATATAAGCAACCGCGAAATTGCTATCATTCGGATAGTATTTCTAGGATGAACATTTCTGTTGGGTTTTATTTGCCACTCTAAGGGTTAACTATAATATGAACAAGTGTGTTTCTTCATAACCAAAACTAACGACATCTTTGGCCACAGAGAAAGAAATAATCTCCAAGTCCATAAAAACACAAATACCACAGTTTACCCCCCCTCCCAGCAGTGGACCTCTTTGAAAACAAGATGGGAAAAGGAGCAAAATAGATACAATATGTAATGATTCTGCATATTCCCGGTATGCTTTACCACTCTCCAAGCAATCCCAAGTTTGAACAACCCTGAGAAGGAAGGCCTCTGAAAACATTATGGGAAACGAAGAATGGAGATAAGCATTTTTTCCTTTTCGTACAATGTTTTCTACACTTTCAGGGAGAAATTTCCTCTTTTAGGCCAACTGTAGTTTGTCATCTGCAAAATTTAATGCTTTCAATTTGGACAAGTCTAAAATTTTGTCATTTGGTAAAGAACTCTTTACCAAACGACAAAATTTTAGACTTGTCCAAATTGCAGGCATTTGCAGACAACATACTGACGATGGCCTGAATGATGATAGGTTAGAAAACATTGTGGGAAAAGGAGAAAATGCTGGTTACCAGCATTTTCTCCTTTTCCCCACAATGTTTTCAAACAGCCCCTTTCTCAGGGTCATTAAAAGTCGGGATTGTGTGGTAAAGGGTTAACCCTTTCCCAAACGACAAATATTGGACTGGTCCAAATTGAAAGAGTTTGCAGACGACAATTTTAAATTTGATGAAAATGGCAGGAAGTTCTCAACAAGAGGGCCATGATGGCCCTGGGTCGCTCACCTTAGTAGAGTGCCTTTAAGGTTTTTCTTTAATTTGACCATGTGACCTAGTTTTTGACCGCAGGTGACCCAATTTCAAACTCATATTTCATGAAGCCAAACATTCTGACCAATTTTCAAGTCAACTGAGCAAAAAATGTGGCCTCGAAAGCCCAAAAGATATTTCTTTAATTTGACCTAGTGATCTAGATTATGACCCCAGATGACCCAAATTTGAACTGGTCTTTGATTATATCAAAAGAAACATTTTAACCAATTTTCAAATCAAATGAATTATAAACGTGGCCTCTAGAGTGCCCACTAGCTATTTCTTTAATTTGACCAAGTGACCTAGTTTATGACCCCAGTTGACCCAAATTCAGACTCATGTGAGATTTTACAAAGACAAACATTCTGACCAATTTTCAAGGCAATTAAGCAAAGAATATGGCCTCTAGAGTGCCCACAAGGTATTTCTTTATTTTGACCTAGTGACCTAGTTTATGGTTCCAGGTGACCCAAATCCAAACTCATCTGGTATTTCATCAAGACAAACATTCTGGCCAAATTTCAGGTCATTTGAGCAATAAATGTGGCCTCCAGAGTGCAAACAAGGCATTTCTTTAATTTGACCCAGCGAACTAGTTTATGACCCAAGTTGACCCAAATTAATCTTATGTGAGACTTTATAAAGACAAATTTTCTGGCCAGTTTTCAAGGCAATTGAGCAAATAATGTGGCCTCGCGAGTGCCAACAAGGTATTTCTTTAATTTGACCTAGTGACCTAGTTTATGCACCAAGATGACCCAATTTTGAGCTCAATGAACTTGCTGTGCTTAGATTGGCAAACAAACTTAGAGGAGAATCACTACATACCAAATATCAAAGCTCTACGCCTTCCAGTTTTAAAGAAGAATTTTAAAGTTTTCCTTCTTTGTTCCTATGTTCGAATTTGTGACCCCTGGGGCTGGGCCAGTTTTGACCCAGGGACATCAAATGAACAAACTTGGTAGAGGTCCACTAGGAAATGCTACATTCCAAATATCAAAGCTCTACACCTTCCCGTTTAAGAGAAAAAGAAATTTAAAGTTTTCCTTTTTTGTTCCTATCTTCGAACTTGTGACCCCCGGGGCGGGGCCAGTTTTGACCCCAGGGGCATCATATGAACAAACTTGGTAGAAGTCCACTAGGAGATGCTACATACCAAATATCAAAGCTCTATGCCTTCCCATTTAAGAGAAAAAGAAAATTAAAGTTTTCCTTCTTTGTTCCTATGTTTGAACTTGTGACCCCCGGGGCAGGGCCAATTTTGACTCCAAGGGCATCATACGAACAAACTTAGTAGAGGTCTACTAGGCGATGCTACATACCAAATGTCAAAGCTCTATGCCTTCTAGTTTTACAGAAGAAGATTTTTAAAGTTTTCCTTCTTTGTTCCTATGTTGGAAATTGTGACCCCCGGGGCGGGGCCAGTTTTGACCCCAGGGGCATCATATGAACAAACTTGGTAGAGGTCCACTAGGAGATGCTACATGCCAAATATCAAAAATCTACGCCTTCAAGTTTCAGAGAAGAAGATTTTTAAAGTTTCCCCTCTTTGTTCCTATGTTCGAACTTGTGACCCCCGGGGCAGGGCCAGTTTTGACCCCAAGGGCATCATATGAACAAACTTGGTAGAGGTCCACTAGGAGATGCTTCATGCCAAATATCAAAGCTCTATGCCTTCTAGTTTTACAGAAGAAGATTTTTAAAGTTTTCCTTCTTTGTTCCTATGTTGGAAATTGTGACCCCCGGGGCTGGGCCAGTTTTGACCCAAGGGGCATCATATGAACAAACTTGGTACAGGTCCACTAGGAGATGCTACATGCCAAATATCAAAGCTCTACGCCTTTAAGTTTCAGAGAAGAAGATTTTTAAAGTTTTCCTTCTTTGTTACTATGCTCAAACTTGTGACCCCCGGGGCGGGGCCAGTTTTGACCCCAGGGGCATCATATGAACAAACTTGGTAGAGGTCCACTAGGCAATGCTACATACCAAATATCAAAGCTCTACGCCTTCCAGTTTCAGAGAAGATGATTTTTAAAGTTTCCCCTCTTTATTCCTATGTTCGAACTTGTGACCCCCGGGATGGGGCCAGTTTTGATCCCAGGGGCATCAAATGAACAAACTTGGTAGAGATCCACTAGGAGATGCTACATACAAAATATCAAAGCTCTGCGCCTTCTAGTTTCAGAGAATAAGATTTTCAAAGATTTTGCTTTTTTTTCCTTTTTGTTGCCATGGCAACCAGAGTTGTGGGTGGAATTCAATTCTTTGAACAATTTTGGTAGAGCTTCACCCAAGGAACATCCCTGCCAAGTTTCATCAAGATTGGCCCAGTGGTTTAGGAGAAGAAGATGTTTAAAGAAATTGTTGACGGACGACGGACGCCGGACATAGGGCGATCACAATAGCTCACCTTTAGCACGTTGTGCTAAGGTGAGCTAAAAAGGGTAGAAAACACTGCGGGAAAAGGAGAAATTGCTCGTTACGAGCAATTTCTCCTTTTCCCACAGTGTTTTCAAAAGACTTGTACTGCAGACACGGGAAAACCAGGGATTTTCAAAAGACTTGCCTTTGGGAGGGAAGAAAACAATGTGGGAAAATAAGAAAAATGCTGGTTACCAGTATTTTCTTCTCTTCCCTCTATGTTTTCAAAAGGCCTCTTCCAGATGGGTCATGAAAACCGGGGATTTGCTACAGTGTTTTCAAAAGACTTGTACTGCAGACATGGGAAAGCCAGGGCTTGTTTGGGAAAGGATTAAAGGATAAATTTCATGTTTGGCATATCATCTAATCTATTGTCTGTGAAATCAATCAAGACTGTACTAAAATTTTGTAGTGTGGTACAACAAACTTTTTTCACTTGTACTACCACTGGTTCTAAAAACCCATGTGGGAATCGGAGGTATACTAACGGAGATTGATGGATGCAATTCCAGACAAAATACATCAATGTATGCAAAATGTTTCTCTTTTATCAGTTTGAACTCTATTATATATTTTCTTGAAAGTCTGTCTGCCATTCGTCAATCAAAAGACAACACCTTTTCAAAGTACCGTATTACCAGAGAGGAATGTACAATCTGAGTCATTCAAAAATGTCAGTCTGAACTTCGGGAAGGTGAAAAGGACCATACTGCCTATTTTACAAAATCCATCCAACATTTAACCCTTTACTGAACAATGATGCCTTTTGACGCCCCAGGGAAAGAAGCCTTTTGAAAACATTGTGGGAAAAGGAGAAAATGCTGGTAACCAGCATTTTCTTCTTTTCCCACAATGTTTTCTACCCTATCAAAGAAAAGTTGCACCATTTGAGCCACAATGAAATGCTTTCAATTTGGACAAGGCTAAAGTTTTGTTGTCTGGTAAAGGGTTAACTCTTTACCAAACAACATAATTTCAAACTCGTTCGAATTCAAAGCTGTTGCAGATGATAAAGTAAATTTGGCTCTAGTGATGAAACCTGATTCTAATAGGGTAGAAAACATTGTGGGAAAAGGAGAAAATGCTGGTTACCAGCATTTTCTCCTTTTCCCACAATGTTTTCAAAAGGCTTTCTTTCCAGGGTCGTGAAAACCCGAGATTGTTTGGTAAAGGGTTAACTCTTTACCAAACAACAAAATTTTACACTAGTCCAAAAAAAAAAAATGAAAACATTTGCAGATGACATAATAAATGAGACTTAAAAACTAAAACTTGTGTTGGGGTCGAAAGAAAACATTGTGGGAAAAGGAGAAAATGCTGGTTACAAGCATTTTCTCCTTTTCCTGCAATGTTTTCAAAAGGTCTTTTTCTCAAGGTCGTTAAAACTTGGGTTTGTGTGGTAAAAGGTTAATACTTCATTGGCACAGGCAAGGCCGAATCAATTCTTGACCAGAGTCTGTATCCACCTACTAATTCTCAAGCGATTCGCACGATTTTGTAGAAGTGTCATAAGCACAGTAGAATCGCCTCCCAGTGGAATGGGGGTATAGACAGCAACTGCTCATAGCCATTCTGCTAATCACCAGAAAGCTTTGTAACCCTCTTCTGGGCAAAGTATTTAGAGTTCCATACATTCATGATTATACTTTTTTTTTTGTATGATGCTTAAAGTATTAACATTTAAAAAGCTTATCTATCAAAAACAGAAAGATAGTTCTAATTAATTCCAACACCATTATAGTTAATGGCCCTCAAAATAATCAAAATGCCAACATGTGTCTCAGAAATTTGGGGCTGAAATGTTCTGGAGGGAATAATTGACAAGGTACCTTGTGTTCCCTGTTTTCCAACCACCTGTAGGGATCAGTTCTTTCCAATTATAAAACTGGTGTGAGAAAGTGTCAGAGCTGTTTAATCCTTTACCACACAATCCCCGGTTTTCATGACCCATCTGGAAGAGGCCTTTTGAAAACATAGAGGGAAGAGAAGAAAATACTGGTAACCAGCATTTTCTTCTTTTCCCACATTGTTTTCTTCCCTCCCAAAGGCAAATTTCAGTTTTGGAGTCATGTTCAATTTGTCCTCTGCAACTGCTTTAACCCTTTCCCTGACAAGCCCTGGTTTTCACGTGTCTGCAGTACAAGTCTTTTGAAAACAATGTGGGAAAAGGAAAAATTGCTCGTAACGAGCAATTTCTCCTCTTCCCACAGTGTTTTCTACCCTTTTTGAGACCTTTCTGCCATTTTCATCAAATTTAAAATTGTCGTCTGCAAACTCTTTCAATTTGGACCAGTCCAAAATTTGTCGTTTGGTAAATGGTTAATAGACAAGTCTAACAATTTGGTGTTTGGTGCAGAGCTGACTTTTCTTTTTCATAGAAATTCTTGAATCTTTGCAGTGCAACTTTCTATACAAGCCTTTTCACTGGTGTTAGATCTCAGCCTATCCCTGTAGCTCAGGTGGTAACCTATATGGCTTGAAATCTAAGGGTCTTGAGTTTACATCCCACCTTAGAGGTCGAGCCTCTAAGGGACTGATGATAGTCTGACATTGATAGGAATCATTCCCCCACCCCCACATTGTTTAACTCTTTACCACACAATCCTGACTTAACTACCCTCAGAAAAAAGCCTTTTGAAAACACTGAGGGTAAAGGAGAAAATGCTGGTAACAACCAAAAGGAGGCGTAGATAACACTGAACATTACAAGTGATGCCACATCCATCAGTCATTTATGTCACGGAAAAGCTATGGTTGTTTGATTTGTATCTGCCAAACAAATCAAGATAAAAAAGGTATCTATTAGCAGCAGGTAAAAAATTACTTGGGTTGCAATGACATCGGTCAAACATCACAGAGAAAGGTTAACTGATCATCAGATCAACCCAGGGTCTCCTACTGATGTTAGAGCTGATCAAAGCTTAGCTTGTCGGACCGCGATGTTTCCCTGTCTACTCTGTGCAAGGTATGCATTGTAATGATCCAGAGCTATCTATGAATAATGTAGTATATTTTTCTTCCTTTCTGATTGGTGCGTTTTGTGGTACTTTGTCTGGACATTGGTTTTTAGCTTGGCTGTTTTGGATCAATTGATTTATTGATTTTTTGGTGTTTAATGCTGTTTTCAACATTATTACAGTTATATCACTGCTGTCAGTGCACCTATCCATGCTTTCCTGAAGTTTCTTTTAACCAGTGCTCTGCACAATATTCTTTCCAAGCCACTGGCTGCTTTCCCACATAACCATCATGGCACAATGGTCAGCAGAATAAACTGTTTACCAAACAATTCCAACATTTAACAACCCTGAGGAAGGAGCCTTTTGAAAACATTGTGGGAAAAGGAGAAAATGTTGGTAACCAGTTTTCTACCCTTCCAAAAACAAATTTCAATATTAAATTTGCATTTATTTTGTCACCTGCAAGTGCTTTCAAATTCAACCAGTCTAAAATTCTGTCATTTGATAAAGAGTTAACTGTTTACCAAACAAGCCCTCATTTTTATGACCCTACGGAAGGGGGCTTTTGATAACTAGCATTTTCTCCTTTTCCTAGAATGCTTTCTACCCGTGCAAACATAGGTCCATCATTTAAGTTTCAACTAGTATCTAACCTTTGGACATCTAGTGAGATTTTATCCACGAAAAAGTCAGTTTTAGCAATTTCATCATAATAGTAAAGTCATTCTTTTCAAATGCCTATATTTGCAAGTTTCCACTCATTGGTTATGAATCTCCATTCCCGTAAAATTGCAGTCTATAGACTAATGATACTCAAAAACATTTTTCCATCACGACAATAATGAATATGGCTACCATTCAAAATAAACAGAAACAATAAATATCTGCATATTTCTGGATTTCCATATCAATCTTCATACACAAAATCCATACAATTCTTTCTCATTTTCACTGAATAGACAATCTAGTCCCACGACAATTGTACTATTTTTCTTATGCTACATCAACTGGGGGTAAAAACCCCCTAGTCATCTGTTCCTGATGACTGAACTCTTTACCAAACAACAAAATTTTAGACTGGTCCAAATTAAAAGCATTTGCAGAAGACAAAATAAATGTCACTAAAAAATTGAAATTTGTTTTGGAAAGGGTAGAAAACATTGTGGGAAAAGGAGAAAATGCTGGTTACCAGCATTTTCTCCTTTTCCGACAATGTTTTCAGAAGGCTTCTTTCACAGGGTCGTTAAAAGTCCGGATTGTTTGGTAAAGGGTTAACCCTTAGAGTGCTGAACAAACCCATCAGACATTGTCATTCTAGAAATACGACCCAAAATGTTGCAATTTCATAGTTGCTTTTGCCTACGGTGATTCAGCAAAGCAGGACAGTGTAGATCAAAGATCAGGCTGCACGTTTTGTGCAGCCTGTTCTTGATCTACAATGGCCGCAAATGCAACTATAGTCGTGAAAGTTCTTTAAGGGTTAAGAATAAAAGAATATGAGCCAAGCTCTGTGAAAATGGGGGCTTAATGAATCTACGAAAAGTATCAACCCAGGTCAGCCTGAGCAGTCTGTGCAGGCTGACCTTGGCCGAAACTTTTCACTATTGGTCAATTTTCTCCATGTCAAAGGACCAGACTACCTCATGATGCAGCCTGTTGTTTGACAAAAAAGGACTTTATGGCTCCAGGGTCATGTGATGACTTGCCTGGTATCAAGCATCATGTAGATGCATTAACTCTTTACCACACAATCCTGACTTTTAACGACCCTGAGGAAGAAGCCTTTTGGAAACATTATGGGAAAAGGTGAAAATGCTGGTAACCAGCATTTTCTCCTTTTCCCACAATGTTTTCTAACCTTTCAGAAACAATGCAATCATTTTAGCCACAATGAATTTGTCGTCTGCAAATGCTTTCAATTTGAACCAGTCTAAAATTTTGTCGTTTGGTAAAGAGTTAAAAGGATACAAAACATTACAGGATTTTCTTCTTTCACACAATTTTCACCTCCATCTTCCCTACTGACAGAAGTCATTTTATTTATGTAGCATTCAAAAGTTTCCCCTCCAATCAGAATTGAAATGCAACAGTACTTACAAGAAATAGTTAAAGAATAAAACAATAGAAGCCAACAGCATTTGCTGCTTGAACCCTCAACAAGTCTAGCCAAACTTGATAGTCAACACCTTGTGTATTTTTGACACTTCAGCTGTTTTCATGCGCACCAGGGTTGTCAGCAACACCATTATTTTCTTGTTTCTTATGGATGTGTGAATGACAATTACAGAGCTTGCTATGTACCAATGAAGCCAATAATGAGAGACACAGATTACCCTTAGCATACAAGACCACTCCGCATGCCTGTACTACAGTGATGACCAAGATCAGACAGCATAGAATACTGTAATATTACTTACCAAAAAGGTTTCATATCATAAGTCTGGGATGTTTGCTATCTGTTGGCTGGAAATTTATTTCATTCAAACAGCAGTTTAACCCTTTACAACACAGCAAAAATGTAGACTGGTCAAAATTGAAAGCATTTGCAGATGACATTTTAAATGTAGCTCAAAACATAACATTTCTCTCTTAATGGGTAGAAAACATTGTGCGAAAAGAAGAAAATGCTGGTTACCAGCATTTTCTTCTTTTCCCACGATGTTTTCAAAAGGCTTCTTTCTCAGGGTCGTTAAAAGTCGGGATTGTGTGGTAAAGGGTTAACTCTTGATAAAACAACAACATTTTGGACTCTACCATATTGATAGCATTTGCAGATTACATTTAACTCTTTACCAAACAACAAAATTTTAGACTGGCCCAAATTGAAAGCATTTGCAGACGACAAAATAAATGTGGCTAAAAAATGAAATTTGTTTTGGAAAGGTTAGAAAAAATTGCCGGGAAAGGAGAAAATGCTGGTTACCAGCATTTTCTCCTTTTCCCACAATGTTTTAAAAAGGCTTGTTTCTCAGGGTTGTTTTAAGTCGTGATTGTGGGGTAAAGGGTTAAGTTGGCTAAGATGGTGGGATTGGTCTCTGAAAGAGTTGAAAACCTTGTGGTAAAATGAAAACATGCTGGTTAGCAGCATCTTCTGCTTTTCCCGCAAAGTTTTCAAAGGCTTGTTACACGCTCATTAACTCTTGTACCACACAATCATGAGTTTTAATGACCTTGAACAAAAAGTCTTTTGAAAACACTGTGGGAAAAGGAGAAAATGCTGGGAACCAGCATTTTCTCTTTTTCCCACATTGTTTTCTTACCTTCAAAAAATGAATTTCAAATTTTGAGTCACATTTATTTTGTTGTCTGCAAATGCTTTCAATTTGGACTGGTCTAAACTTTTGTTGTGAGGTAAAGGGTTAAACTGGTGAGACAGGCAAGGAGCTCTCCACCAACTGAAGGAAATAATAAGGGAGGCATCAACTTGCTCATCAAATTTACCGCTAACCAGCAGGAGAACAAGAACGAGTGGGGAAAACTGCTTGTCTTTCACACTGTGAGCTGTGCCGTAAATTTTTAGCAGCATTTCCTGAGCACTTCTAGAATTCTATCAAAGTGGGATAGATCAGTCCTTATCATCTTGGAATTTCAGTCAGTAGAATTCAACCTAGGCAAGCAAGTAACTGTTTATTCTTCTGGTACAAGTTAACTCTACCAAACGACAAAATTTTAAACTAGTTCAAATTGAAAGCATTTGCAGACGACAAATCAAGTGTGGCTCAAAAATTGAAAATTTGATTTGAGAAGGGTAGAAAACATTATGGGAAAAGGAGAAAATGCTGGTAACCAGCATTTTCACCTTTTCCCATAATGTTTTCAAAAGGCTTCCTCCTCAGGGTCGTTAAAACTCGGGATTGTAAGATAAAGGGTTAGGGATCAAATATGGCATAAAAAGACCTGATATTTTTAGTCTGAAAACAGAAATGCTGTTGTGAAGTTTCTTTTAAGCTATATTCACATTATACCAGCTATTTAACAGTGAACAGTTCACAAATGCATTTTGCCTCTGATTATGCATGAGGGCGTTACGCACCCATTATGCATAATACGCATGTGCGTTTGAAAAAAATCCGAAACCGAAGTTGTAAATCATAATATATAGATCTACGTCTGTTGACTTTTCTCTAGATCTATGTGCCTTTGAAAACTAAATATAGATGGGTTAAATTGATGCACCAATGACTAGGCAATTCCTTGACCATGCTTTGCATTTACTCTTTACCAAACAACACATTTTAGGACTGAACCAAATTGAAAACATTTGCAGACGACAAATTAATTGTTGCTAAACTGACAATTTCTGTCTCTGATTGGGTAGAAAACATTGTGGGAAAAGGAGAAAATGGTTACCAGGATTTTCTCCTTTTCCCACAATGTTTTCGAAAGGATTCTTCCTCAGGGTCGTTAAAACTTGGGATGGTGTGGTAAAGGGTTTATATTTTATGTGATGTAACACTGTTGAGCAAACATCGTAATACAGCACATTGCGCATATAAATATTTCAATCCTAGCTATGCTTATGATATTCACCTAATAATTAACTGCAGGGGTAACAAGTTAAATCAACTCTTTACCAAACAACAAAATTTTAGACTTGTCCAGATTGAAAGCATTTGCAGATGACAAAATACATGTGACTGAAAAACTGAAATTTGTTTTGGGAAGGGTAGAAAACATTGTGGGAAAAGAAGAAAATGCTGGTTATCAGCATTTTCTCCTTTTCCACAATGTTTTCAAAAGCATTCTCTCTCAGGGTCGATAAAACTCGGAATTGTGTGGTAAAGAGTTAAAACAATACTTGAAATGAAGTTATACATCGTGTAACAGCCAATATTTTTTTTTCTTCTTTTCCGAAGAAAATTTAAGTATTCTCCATAGATAAGCTACATAATGAGTTACAGAAAGACTTAACACTAAGGCTGCTAAGCTAACATAAACAAAACTTTCAAGTTGATAGTAAAAACCTCAAATAATGTTATTTTAAACTTATTTTTTGGAGAAAAGTATCTCCTTAATGGACAGTGTAGATCCAAGATCAGACTGCACATTCTGTGCAGTCTGATCTTGATCTACACTGTCCGTAAAAGGTCAGCTGGTTGTGCTTAGCAGCCTAAGGGTAAATTCTCTGGAGTACAAAACAATTTACTGACAGCAAAACTTTCTTTGTATGCAACTAATTTAGTCTTCATAAAAACTCTTGATATTTCAAATCTATTATGAATGTCTGTGATAAACTCATTCTGCAGAGCAAAAAATTTACAATTTAGAAATACAAGCACATGTTTGACATTAAAAATCACGCCCCTTTCATTAAACCCTTTACAACGCAATCCCTGAGTTTCAACAATCCTGAGAAAGATAGGCCTTTGAAAAAACATTATGGAAACAGGAGAAAATGCTGGTAACCAGCATTTTCTCCTTTTCCCATATTGTTTTCCACTCTTTAACCCTTTAGCAAAGGACAATTTTTAGACTTGAAAATCGAAGTATTTGCAAAAATAAAGTGTAATTCAAATTATTGAAATTGTCTGGGATAGGTTAGAAAACATTATGGGAAAAGGTGAAAGTGCTGGTTACTAGCATTTTCTTCTTTTCCCAAATTGTTTTCAAATGGCCTACCGTATTCCTCAAGGTTGTAAAAACATGGGATTCTATTTTAAAGGTTTAACCCTATACCACACAATCCCAACTTTTAACGACTCAGAGGAAAGAGCCTTTTGAAAACATTGTGGGAAAAGGAGAAAATGCTGGTAACCAGCATTTTCTCCTTTTCCCACAATTTTTTCTACCCTTTCAAAGACAAATTCGTAATTCGCGCAGCATTTGTCGTCTGCAAATGCTTTGAATTTCGACCAGTCTAAAATTTTGTCGTTTGGTAAAGGGTTAAATGACAAATATGATTCCTTGGCTACTTTTAACTCTTACAATGCTGAATTAATGAAATGAACCTTTTTAAACAGAAAATATTATTTGAAATATTGTCATTTCAAGGTTGTTTTGGCCAGAATATGCAGAAACTTAGTGGACAGTGTAGATCCAAGATCAGACTGCACGTTCTGTGCAGTACGATCTTGATCTACACTGTCCGCAAAAACAACTTTAGTCGTTTCCAGCGCTTTATGGGTTAATAATTATGTTGTCTGACAGCACTGTAAATTGGTAAACATCTAATATTTTGTTGTTAGGTAAAGAGTTTTACCCTTACACCAAACAATCCCGGGTTTTTAAGACCCTGGGAAAGAAGGCTTTTGAAAACATTGTGGAAAAAGGAGAAATTGCTGGTAACCAGCATTTTCTCCTTCCAACAATGTTTTCTGCCCTATCAGGGACCTTAAACTCGTTTGTACCAATTATGAATTAGTCGTCTGCAGCGGTTTTGAATTTAGAAGAGTCTAAAATTTGTTGTTTGGGAAAGGGTTAAATAAAGCCATTGCTTTTTACATGAAATAATTATTACCCTTTTCCCTTCAATATTTTCAGTAAGATTTAAAAAGTTCTCCCTTCTCTTCAAATTCTCCTCACAATGGCATTGGCTACAGTAGCCCATTTTCCTTCCGTGTTTTTTTTATACAATTCAGAAAGTGTTACCACCCTTTCTGTCAAATGTTTCCTGCAGTGTGGCAATGGCATGTCAGTTCTCAATAGATCCAAAAGTGGCCTGTACCATTTGCTCCTTTCAACAATACCTTACATACCATACAGGAAACAAACACTGGCCTTCGCCAAAATGTTTCCTCTTTAGTGTGAACTTACACAGTTCTAGGCAGGACTACAATTAGCCAGCACTCTTTAACCCTTTACCAGACGACAAAATTTTAGCCTTGTCCAAATTGAAAGCATTTGCAGACGACAATTTCAATGTGGATCAAATGGTGCAATTTTTCTTTGATAGGGTAGAGAACATTGTTGGAAAAGAAGAAAATGCTGGTTACCAGCATTTTCTCCTTTCCCCACAATGTTTCCAAAAGGCTTCTTTCTCAGGGGTGTTAAAAGGCGGCATTGTGCAGTAAAGGGTTAACTGGTTAACTCTTTACTGCACAATCCCGACTTTTAACAACCCTAAAAAAGAAGCCTTTTGAAAACATTGTGGGAAAACGAGAAAATGCCGGTAACCAGCATTTTCTCCTTTTCCCATCATGTTTTCTACCCTTCCCTAACAAGTTTCATTTTTTCAGTCACAATTATTTTGTCATCTGCAAATGCTTTCAACTTGGACCAGTCTAAAATTTTATCGTTTGGTAAAGAGTTAAGTAAAATATTCCAGACAAAGAAATAGCGGATATTATCATTTTCACATGTTCAAGTTCCTCCCCTTTGGTAATTAGTCATAATGAGAAAAATTTTATAGATTCTTAAACTCTTTCCTTACCAAGAAGCTTCCGTGGACAGTGTAGATCAAGATCAGCTGTACAGAACATGCAGTCTGATCTCTCATCTACAATGTCTCCTACCTTATTCTAGATTAGGTCCAAATTATCTCTTTATCTTGCAGCAGAACTGTAATTTGTAGCTTTGAAAAAGTAACATTCATTGATTTGGTGGTAAAATAATTAAAACCGCATCACTTTCTATTTAACCCTTTACCAGATGACAAAATTCCAGCCTTGTCCAAATTAAAGCATTTGCAGACGACAATTTCAATGTGGCTGAAATTGTGTAACTTTTCTTGATAGTGTAGAAAACATTGTGGGAAAAGGAGAAAATGCTGGTTACCAGCATTTTCTCCTTTTCCCACAATGTTTCCCAAAGTCTTCTTTTCCAGGGTTGTAAAAAGGCGGCATTGTGCAGTAAAGGGTTAACCTTCGGATACTAACTTGAGATAGCTGCAGGCACTGTTGCTGACGGTATACATCCCAGATCAGACTGTACAGGAGATGGTACAGAATGTGATATCAACTGAAAATAGGTCTACTCTCTCGGCAATCTGTGCAAGATTCTGCCTATTTGCACTTTAACTCTTTACCAAACGACAAAATTTTAGACTGGTCCAAATTGAAAGCATTTGCAGACGACAAAATAAATGTCACAAAAAAAATGAAATTTGTGTTGGAAAGGGTAGAAAAACATTGTGGGAAAAGGAGAAAATGCTGGTTACCAGCATTTTCTCCTTTTCCCACAATGTTTTTAAAAGGCTTCCTTTTTAGGGTCATTAAAAGTCGGGATTGTGTAGTAAAGGGTTAAGATAAATTTTTACAGTTGGCAACATTGACAGCATTTGACATAATTATCAAAATTCAATGTAGCTCAAAAATAAATGTGATTAAAAATTCCATATTTCTTCCAAGAGTAAAAACATTTTTGGAAAAGGAGAAAGTCTGAAATACTTGTTGAGTGTTAAAGCATTGAAGATACAACTACAATTCATACTCAGGTAGGTAACCTGTTTCTAACAAGCCAATTGTCCCACAGCTTTTATCAATGTCGGAGATCGTTATTACAAGACAATCCAGTACTTAGAACATCAAAGTAAGGCCACTAATACCGGTCAAGTAGTCAAGTAGTCTGGAATAGCTTCTATTGATACATAGTCCATTTAATCCTTTACCACACAATCCTGACTTTTAACGACACTGAGAAAGAAGCCTTGGGAAAACATTGTGGGAAAAGGAGAAAATGCTGGTAACCAGCATTTTCTCCTTTTCCCACAATGTTTTTCTACCCTTCCCAAAACAAATTTCATTTTGTCAGTCACATTTATTTTGTCGTCTGCAACTGCTTTCAATTTGGACAAGTCTAAAATTTTGTAGTTTGGGAAAGAGTTAACCCTTTCCCACACAGCAAGTTTTGGATACTTCCAAATTCAAAATATCTGCAGACAACAAATTTGAAATTGGTATAAATGAGATCAAATATCCCTCTATCAAGGTAGAAAACATTGTGGAAAAGGGAGAAAATGCTGGTTATCAGTATTTTCTCCCATTCCCACAATGTTTTCCAAAGGCTTCTTTCTTCGGATCATTAAAACTCAGGATCGTGTAGTAAAGGGTTAACTCTTTACCACACAATCCCAAGTTTTCACAACAACTACAGAGAACGATCTTTTGAAAACATTGTGGAAATGGGGAGAAAATGCTTTTAACCAGCATTTTCTCCCTTTCCTCACAATGCTTTCTACCCAATCAAAGAAAGAAATCATCTTTATAGCATCATTTACTTTGTCATCTGTAAATGCTTTGAATTTGGTCCAGTCCAAAATTTTACCTGTTGGTAAAGAGTTAGACCCTTTACCAGGCAACAAAATGTTAGACTGGTCCAAATTGAAAGCATTTGCAGATAAATTAAGCCTTTACCAAACAACAAAATTTTAGACTGGTCCAAATTGAAAGCATTTGCAGGCGACAAAATAAATATTACTGAAAAATGGAAGTTTGTTTTGGGAAGGGCAGAAAACATTGTGGGAAAAGGAGAAAATGCTGGTTACCAGCATTTTCTCCTTATCCCACAATGTTTCCAAAAGGCTTCTTTCTCAGGGTCGTTAAAAGTCGGGATTGTGAGGTAAAGAGTTAACTGTGGCTCAAATAATAGACTTGTCTGTAAAACTGTAGAAAACGTTGTGGGAAATGGAGAGAATGCTGTTTACTAGCATTATTTCTCCTTTACCAACATTGTTTTCAAAAGCCTTCCTCTTCAAGGTCGTTGAAACCCTTTACAACACAATCCTGAGTTTTAACGACCCGAGGAAGAAGCCTTCTGAAAATATTATGAGAAAAGGAGAAAATGCTGGCAACAAGCAAAAGTTTGGACTAGTCCAAATTGAAATCATTTGCAGTTGACAAACTAAATGTAACTCAAAAATTGAAATTTGGTTTGGAAAGGGTAGAAAACATTGTAGGAAAAGGAGAAAATGCTGGTGCATAAAAAATAAGCAATTTATATTTCATGTGCACTGCACTACCCCTTGATGAGATGTATCCAGCCCTAAAATTTCATAACCCGAGGTAGTATAGTTTGAGAGATATGCATCATACAAAATTCAAGTTCGAAAAAAAAACAAGAAAGGGCAATAACTGAAAAATTAAGCAAGCAAGAGTTGAAATTTATATGCACAGCACTTCCCGTTGATGGAATGTATCCACGCATGAAATTTCATATCCTTAGCTAGTATAGTTCTGAAGATATGCACTGGACAAAATTAAAGTTTCAAAATAAAGAAAGAGCAATAAGTCAAAAATTAAGCAAGAGTTATGGTTCATGTGCACTGCACTCCCAGTTGATGAGATCTATCTACGCATGAAATTTCATAGCCATAGGTAGTATAGTTTTGGAGATATGCTCGAGACAAAATTCAAGTATGAAAATAAGTCAAAAATTAAGGAAGGAAGAGTTATGATTCCTGTGCACTGCAATCCCCCTTAATGAGATGTATGCAGGCATGAAATTTCATAACCCTAGGTAGTATAGTTTTGGAGATATTCACCGGAGAAAATGCAAGTATGAAAAACAAGAAAGGGCAATAACTGAAAAATTGAGGAAGCAAGAGTTACGATTCCTGTGCACTGCACTCCCCCTTAATGAGATGTATGCAGACATGAAATTTCATAACCGTAGGTAGTATAGTATTGGAGATATTCACCGGACAAAATTCAAGTATGAAAAACAAGAAAGGGTAATAACTCAAAAATCAAGGAAGCAAGAGTTATGATTCCTGTGCACTGCACTCCCCCTTGATGAGATCTATCCATGCATGAAATTTCATAACCGTAGGTAGTATAGTTTTGGAGATATGCTCCGGACAAAATTCAAGTATGAAAAACAACAAAGGGCAATAACTCAAAAATTAAGGAAGCAAGAGTTACGATTCCTGTGCACTGCACTCCCCCTTGATGAGATCTATCCACTCATGAAATTTCATAACCCTAGGTAGTATAGTATTGGAGATATTCACCGGACAAAATTCAAGTATGAAAAACAAGAAAGGGCAATAACTCAAAAATCAAGGAAGCAAGAGTTATGATTCCTGTGCACTGCACTCCCCCTTGATGAGATCTATCCACTCATGAAATTTCATAACCCTAGGTAGTATAGTATTGGAGATATTCACCGGACAAAATTCAAGTATGAAAAACAAGAAAGGGCAATAACTCAAAAATTAAGGAAGCAAGAGTTATGATTCCTGTGCACTGCACTCCCCCTTTATGAGATCTATCCACTCATGAAATTTCATAACCCTAGGTAGTATAGTATTGGAGATATTCACCGGACAAAATTCAAGTATGAAAAACAAGAAAGGGCAATAACTCAAAAATTAAGGAAGCAAGAGTTATGATTCCTGTGCACTGCACTCCCCCTTTATGAGATCTATCCACTCATGAAATTTCATAACCCTAGGTAGTATAGTATTGGAGATATTCACCGGACAAAATTCAAGTATGAAAAACAAGAAAGGGCAATAACTCAAAAATTAAGGAAGCAAGAGTTATGATTCCTGTGCACTGCACTCCCCTTGATGAGATCTATCCACGCATGAAATTTCATAACCGTAGGTAGTATAGTTTTGGAGATATGCTCCGGACAAAGAACTGGACGCCGCCCGCCCTCCCGGACGCCCGCCCGCCACGGGTGATCCCATAATACGTCCCGTCTTCGACGGGCGTATAAAAAGGAGAAAATGCTGGTTACCAGCATTTTCTCCTTTCCCCACAATGTTTCCAAAAGGCTTCTTTCTCAGGGTCGTTAAAAGTCGGGATTGTGTGGTAAAGGGTTAAATTGTCCCTTGCAAATGCTTTTAATTTGGAGAGGTCAAAAATTGTGTTGCTTGGCAATGAGTTAATAGTTAATATAGCACATTAAAGGTACATTAAAATTCAGGTACAGTAAACTGATAGTTCCGAAAACTATAAAACTGGGAGACATCTTTTATTTATCAATTAAACACAGACATACTTCATCTGATAAAGTCAAATATTTACATATATATGACAAACAAACTGACCATCAGCTGTGGTCACTCACACACTGACCACACAAATCTAATCTGTCATCACAATCAAGCCAATAAGCTGGACAATAAAACAATTTAGTTTATCAACTTGACCATGTCATTAGGAGAGATAGGAAGTCTTTATCTACAGCTATAAATCTTTAAGGGAGGTAATTACAATGATAAAGGCAGATAATTCAGCTAGTTTAAATGCCTGTCAGGCCTGTCCATTCTTCACACCTTTCTGTTACTTTTAAATTTAAATTTTATACATTATTTTTGAAAAGTGTTTTACAACAAATGCCTAACTCTTTACCGGACAATCCCGAGTTTTAATAACCCTGAAAGAGATGGCTTTTGAAAACATAGTGGGAAAAGGAGAAAGGAGAAAATGGGGGGGGGGGGAAAGAAGACTCAATTTATTTTATTTACTAAGCAGTTGGATGATTAACAATTTTTCTAATCCTTCTCTCATTAATGTGTTACATGTTTCTTTTTTATCTTCAACAATTCCATGAATACCTAATTGCAAACCAGATGTACTTTTTCCCCAGTGGTTTATGTTAATTTTCATAGAGAAACTTTGCTTAATTCAATGAATAATCTTCACGTGCAAAACAAACCTACAACGTCTTGTTCAATTGGGAATCTTCCGTGATTTCCTTGTATACAATTTGCAAAATATCACAGAGGACTTCCCCAAGAAAATGATAAAATGTACAAAGAAATTTGCCAAGATAGAACTAACCTAACTATCAATAGGCAACAATGCAATAATGAATTGGTATTATACATGTTCAAAGAAACTGTAGAAAGTGACAAAAGTTGAATTCCTATGAACTGTTACTAGAAGCCAATTCTGTAAGTACATCTAACACAGAATGTATCAAAGAGGCTACCATAGTGATATATTGTTAGTAACATGCTTTAACCCTTTACTGCACAATGCCGCCTTTTGGCGCCCCTGGGAAAGAAGCCTTTTGAAAACATTGTGGAAAAAGGAGAAAATGTTGGTAACCCAGCATTTTCTCCTTTTCCCACAATGTTTTCTAACCCATCTCCTTTTCCCACAGTGTTTTCAAGTCTTTTTCCCCAGGGTCGTTAAAAGTCGGGATTGTGTGGTAAAGGGTTAAACCAATTCAGTTCATACTTATCAATCCATCCATGAGAAATGCCAATGAAATTTATAAATCATGCCAACAAATGAATTTCCAACTATTTGTAAATGGAACTTAGCAGTATTTAGACAGACTTCAACTGAAAATTATGTCTTATGTGTTCTTTTTGCAAGTCTTTTTATTTTATGAACAGTTAAGCGTTCCATTTCCTGGGAAAAATATGTAAGGCAAATGTGAATATTACACATCTTAGCCACGGAATTTGATCAACAGATCACCCAGTGTTAGCTGAATGTATTGTAGAAGAAACAAGTTTCTCTGCATGCCAATAAACCACCAATAAAAAACCTGCCAAGACTTAAGCCCTCTCTCCAAGAACACAATTAACCCTTTACCAAACGACAAAATTTTAGACTAGTCCAAATTGAAAGTATTTGCAGACAACAAAATAAACGTTACTTAAAAACTGAAATTTGTTTTGAGGAGACTAGAAAACATTGTGTCAAAAGGAGAAAATTCTGGTTACCAGCATTTTCTCCTTTTCCCACAAGGTTTTCAAAAGGCTTCTTTCACAGGGTCATTAAAAGTCGGGTGGGAAGGGGGTAAAGAGTTAAACAGCCAATATTTTAATTTATCTTTAGGTCATGCTGAGGCTCACTCCATTACTGCCTGTTGATTAACCCTTTACTACACAATCCTGACTTTTAACGACCCTGAGAAATAATGTTTTTGAAAACATTGTGGGAAAAGGAGAAAATGCTGGTAACCAGCATTTTCTCCTTTTCCCACAATGTTTTCTACTCCATCAAGGACAAATTTCGTCATTTAAGCCACCTTTAATGTGTCGTCTATAAATGCTTTGAATTTGGACCAGTCTAAATTTTGTTGAGCTAACCCTTTACCAAACAATCCTGTGTTTTATGACCTTGAAGAAGCAATTCTGTAAGCATGGTGGGAAATGAGAAAATGCTGGTTACCAGCATATAGCTCTTTACCACCCAATTCCGACTTTTAACGACCCTAAAAAGGAAACCCTCTGAAAACATTTTGGGAAAAGGAGAAAATGCTGCTAACCAGCATTTTCTCCTTTTCCCACAATGTTTTCTACCCATCCCATTACAAGTTTCAATTTATTAGTCACATTTAATTTGTCGTCTGCTAATGCTTTCAATTTGGACAAGTCTAAAATTTTGTCGTTTGGTAAAGAGTTAATCCTTTTCCTGAAATATTTTCTTTTTTTTTTAAAAGATAAATTCCACCAGTTAAGCCACTTTCAATTTGTCTACAGCAAACACTTCTAACATGGACAGGTCTAAAATTTGGTCATCTGGTGAAGGGATAACTTTTTGATCACCAAGAAAATTAAAGATATTTTCAGTCAGTTAACAAAACCCTCTGGAAGAAACTCAAAGGTTTTTTTGACCAGAACATTTCCAGAAATATTGGACAGCATTTATGAATGATCAGACTGCATGTTCTCTGCAGTCTGATCTTAATCTAGAATGTCTGCTTGGAACATATGCAGGTAAAAAATTAAATGTTACCGAAATCATGAAATTTGTCAATGAGTGGGGGGGGGGGGGGAAATGAGCCATGCTCTTTAAAAAGGAGACTTAATGCATCTGCAGAAAGTATCGACCAAGGTCAGCCTGCGCAGTCTGCACAGGCTGACTTGAGCCGAAACTTTTCACTATTGGTCAATTTTCTGTATATCAAAGGACCAGTTTACCTCATGATTAAGTCGATTACAAGAAAAGGCAGCTTTTATGGATTGACAATTACGTGATGACTTGCTTGGTATAATGCATCACAGAGATGCAGTAAGCCCCTTTTTGCCAGAGCATGACTAATACATATAAAAAGTGGAATATGCTGGTTTAAAGCAATTTTTCAAACCCAAAATCTTTTCCAAAGTGTTCCATGATCTCAGGGTTGTATAGAATTGTTGGGTAGAGAGACAACAAGAGTTCATAAACAATCAACCTTTTAACTGATTGAAAAACCCTGAGAAATAAAACCAGCAAGAACAAGGAACCATCTAATAACATTCTGAAAGTTTCCAAGCGAGTGGATAATAACCAAGCCTTGCCAATTCAAGAACTAAAATTGGTTTCCTGTGAGTGGAGAAGTTCCTGTGAGAAACGCTGATAAATCAAAGGGAAAATTGTAAAAATTGTTTAAAATAAGGTGTGCAGGAAATTTGCATCCCAATGATTGACAAACTGATGGGTAGGTTTCTTAACCCTTTACCAGACAACAAAATTTTAGACTAGTCCAAATTGAAAGCATTTGCAGACGACAATTTCAATGTGGCTCAAATGGTGCAACTTATCTTAGATAGGGTAGAAAACATTGTGGGAAAAGGAGAAAATGCTGGTTACCAGCATTTTCTCCTTTTCCCACAATGTTTTCAAAAGGCTTCTTTCCCAGGGGCATCAAAAGGCGGCATTGTACGGTACAGGGTTAAAACATTTTCCTACAATACTTTTTATCTCTGATCTATCTCTCAAAGTTTGTACTTTGAAAAAAATATCGTTGCAAAAATTAAAAAGCGCCAATCAGTTAATGAAGGTCAAGAACCAGCTCTCGTAACACGGTTCTCTTTTTTATTTCTAAAAATATGTATGTACAAAAAGTGCATTTGTCTAAAAGCAAGTTATTTGTATTAAATCTCTATGAAAAAAAACTATCAGGACTTGTTGAAAATGAAAGCATTTGTAGAAGAAAGGCTAAACACGACTCATTTATAAAATGCAGTAATTTGTCATTGAAAGAGCAGAAAACATCATGTGGAAAAGGAAAATGCTGGTAACCAGCATTTTCTCATTTTCCCACAAAGTTTTCAAAAGCCTTGTAAAATCAAAAGATTGTTTGGTACAAAGTTTACCCTTGGAGCATCAATTAAACTCCGGAGACTTTCTTTGTCTACTAATACGGCTCAAATAATTGGAATATAATGGTTGCTTTTGTCTTTAGTGTTTCAGAGAAGCAAACAGTGTAGATCAAAGAACAGAATTCATGTTTTGTGCAGTCTGATCTTGATCTACACTGTTTTATTTGTATCAGAGTTTAACACTGTTTTATCAGCTTTGGTCATATCACAGCAGTCAGTGCACCTACGCATGTGTTTCCTAGCTTTCTCACACCAGCACCGACCCAACTTTCTTTCCCAGCCATTGACTTCTTTTCTCACATGCATCATAAGTGACACGCAAACAATCACTGTAAAGAAAGTTTGCCGTAGCTGGGTATCAAACCCGCAACCACCAGGTCATGAGTCAGATACCCTCGGCACTGAACTACCCTTCATCTACACTGGCTGCAAAGGCAACAGTGAAAGGTGCTTCAACTCTAAGGCTGTTAAGTGCGACTCCCTAACCTTTTCCAAACAGCATGGATCAAGATCAGACTGCACACAACATGTAGTCTGATCTCGGATCTACAGTGTTTGATATCTTTCCCCCAAAAATCCCTTTGAAATAGCAGAATTTGGGTTTTTACCATTGGCTCAAAAAGTTTCGTGTCACTTCTTTAGAAGGACAAGGCTAAGGTTACGATCAATCAAAGAGACCATGTGACAGGGCAAAGGGAGGTGGCACTTCTATCAGAGTGGTTTGTTTCCGCCTCTCTCCAGGAAAACTGACGCAGAAATAAATAAAAAACTGCCTTCATTTAACTTTGTGACAAAGTAGGAAAACTTGTGGCATTTCCACATGCTATACCTCCATGAAAACTGCAGAAAATTTTGTGCTAAATAGTTTCACAAAAGTAACAAGAAAAAAAAAACCACCAATTCTGGTTGCTTTACAATTTCCTCTGGCCACACATCAGCTTTGATTATCATTTTGGGCAAGGCACTAATAACATACAGGAAAACTCCTATCAAACAGCAATTTTAAACTCTTTACCAAACAACAAATTTTGGGCTGGTCCAAACTGAAAGAGTTTGCAGACAACAATTTTAAATTTGATGAAAATGGCAGAAAGGTCTCAAAAGGGGTGGGAAACACTGTGGGAAAAGGAGAAATTGCTCGTTACGAGCAATTTCTCCTTTTCCCACAGTGTTTTCAAAAGACTTGTACTGCAGACACGTGAAAACCAGGGCTTGTTTGGGAAGGGGATAATCATTTTGGGCAAGGCACTAATAACATACAGGAAAACTCCTATCAAACAGCAATTTTAAACTCTTTACCAAACAACAAATTTTGGGCTGGTCCAAACTGAAAGAGTTTGCAGACAACAATTTTAAATTTGATGAAAATGGCAGAAAGGTCTCAAAAGGGGTGGGAAACACTGTGGGAAAAGGAGAAATTGCTCGTTACGAGCAATTTCTCCTTTTCCCACAGTGTTTTCAAAAGACTTGTACTGCAGACACGTGAAAACCAGGGCTTGTTTGGGAAGGGGATAATCATTTTGGGCAAGGCACTAATAACATACAGGAAAACTCCTATCAAACACCAATTTTAAACTCTTTACCAAACAACAAATTTTGGGCTGGTCCAAACTGAAAGAGTTTGCAGACAACAATTTTAAATTTGATGAAAATGGCAGAAAGGTCTCAAAAGGGGTGGGAAACACTGTGGGAAAAGGAGAAATTGCTCGTTACGAGCAATTTCTCCTTTTCCCACAGTGTTTTCAAAAGACTTGTACTGCAGACACGTGAAAACCAGGGCTTGTTTGGGAAGGGGATAATCATTTTGGGCAAGGCACTAATAACATACAGGAAAACTCCTATCAAACAGCAATTTTAAACTCTTTACCAAACAACAAATTTTGGGCTGGTCCAAACTGAAAGAGTTTGCAGACAACAATTTTAAATTTGATGAAAATGGCAGAAAGGTCTCAAAAGGGGTGGGAAACACTGTGGGAAAAGGAGAAATTGCTCGTTACGAGCAATTTCTCCTTTTCCCACAGTGTTTTCAAAAGACTTGTACTGCAGACACGTGAAAACCAGGGCTTGTTTGGGAAGGGGATAATCATTTTGGGCAAGGCACTAATAACATACAGGAAAACTCTTATCAAACATCAATTTTAAACTCTTTACCAAACAAGAAATTTTGGGCTGGTCCAAACTGAAAGAGTTTGCAGACAACAATTTTAAATTTGATGAAAATGGCAGAAAGGTCTCAAAAGGGGTGGGAAACACTGTGGGAAAAGGAGAAATTGCTCGTTACGAGCAATTTCTCCTTTTCCCACAGTGTTTTCAAAAGACTTGTACTGCAGACACGTGAAAACCAGGGCTTGTTTGGGAAGGGGATAATCATTTTGGGCAAGGCACTAATAACATACAGGAAAACTCTTATCAAACACCAATTTTAAACTCTTTACCAAACAAGAAATTCTGGGCTGGTCCAAATTGAAAGAGTTTGCAGACAACAATTTTAAATTTGATGAAAATGGCAGAAAGGTCTCAAAAGGGGTGGGAAACACTGTGGGAAAAGGAGAAATTGCTCGTTACGAGCAATTTCTCCTTTTCCCAGTGTTTTCAAAAGACTTGTACTGCAGACATGTGAAAACCAGGGCTTGTTTGGGAAGGGGATAATCATTTTGGGCAAGGCACTAATAACATACAGGAAAACTCCTATCAAACAGCAATTTTAAACTCTTTACCAAACAACAAATTTTGGGCTGGTCCAAACTGAAAGAGTTTGCAGACAACAATTTTAAATTTGATGAAAATGGCAGAAAGGTCTCAAAAGGGGTGGGAAACACTGTGGGAAAAGGAGAAATTGCTCGTTACGAGCAATTTCTCCTTTTCCCACAGTGTTTTCAAAAGACTTGTACTGCAGACACGTGAAAACCAGGGCTTGTTTGGGAAGGGGATAATCATTTTGGGCAAGGCACTAATAACATACAGGAAAACTCCTATCAAACAGCAATTTTAAACTCTTTACCAAACAACAAATTTTGGGCTGGTCCAAACTGAAAGAGTTTGCAGACAACAATTTTAAATTTGATGAAAATGGCAGAAAGGTCTCAAAAGGGGTGGGAAACACTGTGGGAAAAGGAGAAATTGCTCGTTACGAGCAATTTCTCCTTTTCCCACAGTGTTTTCAAAAGACTTGTACTGCAGACACGTGAAAACCAGGGCTTGTTTGGGAAGGGGATAATCATTTTGGGCAAGGCACTAATAACATACAGGAAAACTCTTATCAAACAGCAATTTTAAACTCTTTACCAAACAACAAATTTTGGGCTGGTCCAAACTGAAAGAGTTTGCAGACAACAATTTTAAATTTGATGAAAATGGCAGAAAGGTCTCAAAAGGGGTGGGAAACACTGTGGGAAAAGGAGAAATTGCTCGTTACGAGCAATTTCTCCTTTTCCCACAGTGTTTTCAAAAGACTTGTACTGCAGACACGTGAAAACCAGGGCTTGTTTGGGAAGGGGATAATCATTTTGGGCAAGGCACTAATAACATACAGGAAAACTCCTATCAAACAGCAATTTTAAACTCTTTACCAAACAACAAATTTTGGGCTGGTCCAAACTGAAAGAGTTTGCAGACAACAATTTTAAATTTGATGAAAATGGCAGAAAGGTCTCAAAAGGGGTGGGAAACACTGTGGGAAAAGGAGAAATTGCTTGTTACGAGCAATTTCTCCTTTTCCCACAGTGTTTTCAAAAGACTTGTACTGCAGACACGTGAAAACCAGGGCTTGTTTGGGAAGGGGATAATCATTTTGGGCAAGGCACTAATAACATACAGGAAAACTCTTATCAAACACCAATTTTAAACTCTTTACCAAACAAGAAATTTTGGGCTGGTCCAAACTGAAAGAGTTTGCAGACAACAATTTTAAATTTGATGAAAATGGCAGAAAGGTCTCAAAAGGGGTAGGAAACACTGTGGGAAAAGGAGAAATTGCTCGTTACAAGCAATTTCTCCTTTTCCCACAGTGTTTTCAAAAGACTTGTACTGCAGACACGTGAAAACCAGGGCTTGTTTGGGAAGGGGATAATCATTTTGGGCAAGGCACTAATAACATAAAGGAAAACTCTTTATCAAACACCAATTTTTAACTCTTTACCAAACGACAAATTTTGGGCTGGACCAAATTGAAAGAGTTTGCAGACGACAATTTTGAATTTGATGAAAATGGCAGAAAGTTATCAAAAAGGGTAGAAAACACTGTGGGAAAAGGAGAAATTGCTCGTTGCAAGCAATTTCTCCTTTTCCCACAGTGTTTTCAAAAGACTTGTACTGCAGACACATGAAAACCAGGGCTTCTTTGGGAAAGGGTTAACTCTTTACCAAATGACAAAATTTTACACTGGTCCAAATTGAAAGTATTTGCAGACGACAAAATAAATGTGACTGAAAAATTGAAAGGAAGGGTAGAAAACAGTGTGGGAAAAGGAGAAAATGCTGGTTACCTGCATTTTCTCCTTTTCCCACAATGTTTTCAAAAGCCTTCTTCCTAAGGGTCGTTAAAAGGCGGGATTGTGATGTAAAGACTTAACTCTTTACCATACAATCCCGACTTTTAACGACCCTGAGAAAGATGCCTTTTGAAAATATTGTGGGAAAAGGAGAAAATGCTGGTAACCAGCATTTTCTCCTTTCCCCTCCATGTTTTCTGCCCTTCTCAAAACAAATTTCAGTTTTTCAAACACATTTATTTTGACATTTGCAAATGCTTTCAATTTGGACTATTCTAAAATTTTGTCATTTGGTAAAGGGTTCAGACTTACCAAAAGTTGAAAGCACTTTGTAGGCAACAATTTAATGTGGTTCAAAAATATGAAATTTTTCTTTGAAACGGTAGAAAACAATGCAGGAAAAGAACTAAATGCTGGTGACCAGCATTTACTCCTGCTTCCACATTGTTTTCAACAGCCCCTTCCATGGCACTGTGTGAAAACACATGCTTGTTTTGCAAACGGATAAATGACACCAACTTTCTTACCTTCCGCAACTTTTAGCAACTTTCTCACTGACATGAAAAATATTTTCAAAGGCATTTCACTTCACAGCAATCAAAGAAAACTTGCATAGTGGGTAATGACTGAAATAGTCTAAGATTTACAGGCAATTTGCCGAAAAGTGTCCATGATTTTTAACAACGATGACGTCACCTCATACAGTGGTGAACATTACAGTAAAACCTGTCCTGGCAGCCACTTAAGTTAACCCTTTCCCAACGGCAAATTTTGGACTGGTCCAAATTGAAAGTTTGCAGACGACAATTTTAAATTTGATGAAAACGGCAGGAAGTTATCAAAAAGGGTAGAAAACACTGTGGGAAAAGGAGAAATTGCTCGTTACGAGCAATTTCTCCTTTTCCCACAGTGTTTTCAAAAGACATGTACTGCAGACACATGAAAACCAGGGCTTGTTTGGGAAAGGGTTAAGCAAGCAACCTTCATGAAACATCCACTCTGAGGAAGAAGGCTTTTGAAAACACTGTGGGAAAAGGAGAAAATGCTAGTAACCTGCTTTTTGTCCTATTCCCACAATGTTTTCTACTCTATGAAGGACAAATTTTGTCATTTGAGCCACCATTAATTTGTTTTCTGCAAATTTGGACCAATTTGGACAAGTCTCAAATTTTGTCATTTGGTAAAGAGTTAAGTCTTAGCAGAGGGCACAATTAGTTGTTTACGAATAGTTTAAAATTGGACCAATCAAATATGGTTTGTATGTTGATATTTGTCTTTGAAAGGTTATAAAAGATTGTGGTAAAAGGGGAAAATCTGGTTACCAGTATTTTCTCCTTTCCCCACAATGTTTTCAAAAGCCTGGTTTTTCAGGGTTGTTAAAAGTCGGGATTGTGTGGTCAACAGTTAACACTTCAGCTGCTGAATAAATGAAACGGAAATTTCTACTCAATACTTAAAGCCCAAACATTACGATTTCAAAGTTGATCTCACCAGAAAGAAAATACCATATCGGACAGTGTGGATCAAAGATCAGACTGCATGTTCTGTGCAGTCTGATTTTGATCTACACTGTCTGCAAAAGGTCGGTGGGTCGCGATCAGCAGCTTAAAGGTTAAGTGTCCTTCATATGCTTGCTTTGTACAAGTTAGGCTGTGCATGTATGAAATAGATGCTTTACCCTTGGGAAAACTATTTAGGTCTTGAAAGCTGCACATTTGTCTGAATATTCTGAAGCAATGTGGGCCATTCCTGTATGTCAAATTATCTCCCTTGATAGAAAAAAAGACTAAAGGTAACCAAATAACAGATTGGTCCTTTTACCCCAGTACCTTTGTTTTTATCCTTGATTCTCTTTGGGATGTTGCAATAAATATAATTTGATTTATGATTATGTGTAAGGCCCCTGTGTGATTTTAAAGCAAATTCTACTCTAAATCATCTGAGAAATGTGGATATATCAATTTGTAAAACACTCTGACCAGATTTAGTTGAGATACTATCTCAAGAATATTATCTGTGTTGTGCAAGAAAATCAAGGATAAAAACCAAGTAATCCCTTATCAGGCCCAATGTAGTACTGGAGAGGATTCAAGGGAAATCACTGAAGAATGGCTCTCATTACATCTCAGACAGATTTCTTCCATGCTATATTGGACTAATAAAAGCTCATTTGCCATGGAAATGGACTCTGAAATAATGTCTTACAATCTTCTCATTGCTACAAATAAATCTGGTACTAGTTTCTTCTGCTTCATCAATATCATGCTTAACCCTTTCCCAAACGACAAATTTTGGACTGGTCCAAATTGAAAGAGTTTGCAGATGACAATTTTAAATTTGATGAAAATGGCAGATAGGTCTCTAAAAGGGTAGAAAACACTGTGGGAAAAGGAGAAATTGCTCGTTACAAGCAATTTCTTCTTTTTCCCACAGTGTTTTCAAAAGACTTGTACTGCAGACACGTGAAAACCAGGGCTTCTTTGGGAAAGGGTTAATGCTACTTCTGGTCTACTTTGCCAAAATAGCTTGCTCATATTTGCAGCCTGATCTCCGATCTATATCCTCCTTACCAGCAATCTGATTCTTTACTGTCATTTCATTTCAAGGGGATTTGTATCTCATGTCCACTAACACTTGACCAATTGACAAAAGTTTGGACTAGATCAAACTGAAAGCATATGCAGATGAAAAACAATGTCACTCAAATGATTGAATTTGTCTTTTATTGGGTAGAAAACATTGTGGGAAAAGGATAAAATGCTGCTTACCAGCATTTTCTCCTTTTCTCATGATGCTTTCAGTAGCCTTCTCTTCCATGTTCATTAAAAGTCAGGATTGTGTGGTATGCTGAACTGGAGCATTGAGTTCCACAAGAATTATAGTCACAAGAAATAACGCCTGAACTGTTCGTAAAAACTCTAAACAAAATAATATTATAAACTGAAATAAAGGAAAGAGAAAATTTAAACATAATGCAAGCTCAAGTTCTTTCTCATAAAATGCAAAACCAGACGCAAGATTCTCAGACCTGGCCTACCTGTCTTCACACATCTTCACAATAAGTTACACAATTTCTTTGTAATTATTATACAGATCCTTTCAAAACTTTACCCTTAGGCTGCCAAGCCCAACTCGGTTGATTGATTGATTGTATGGTGTTTAATGCCGTTTTCAACATTATTTCAGTTATATTGTGGTGGCCAGTGCACCTATCCATGCTTTCCTGGAGTTTCTTTTACCAGTACTCCACACAATATTCTTTCCAAGCCACTGGCTGCTTTCCCACATAACCATCGTCAAAAAGCCCAACTCAGGGTGCTTTGGCGGACAGTGTATATCAAGTTCAGACTGCACAAAACATGCAGTTTGATCTTTAATCTACACTGTCCGATACAGTATTTCTTTCCAGTGAAATCAACTTTGAAATTGCAATATTTGGGTTTTTACGATTGGATGGGCATATTCGTTTCATATATTTGGCAAATTAAGGATTGATATTGCTTGCACCATAAGATAAGATGAAGATCAGACAGCCAATTCACTCTTTCCCAGATGGCAACATTTCGAATTGATCCATATTCCAAGAATTTGCAAATGGCAAATTAAATGTAGCTCTCAGATGATTCTGTGACAGGATAGAAGACGTTGTAGGAAAAGGAGAAAATGCTGAATATACAATAACCTTTTACTAGATGATAAAATCTTGGACTTGTCAAATTAAACATAGCTCAAATTATGATATGCATTTTGAAGAAGCAGAAAACAATGTGGGAAAAGGAGAAAATGCTGGTTACCAGCATTTTCTCCTATTCCCACATTGTTTTCCAAAGGCTTTATCCTCTTGCTTTTTAAAACACAGAATTTTGTGGTAAAAGGTTTAGCCGGTGCCAGGGCTTGAAGGGGATGACATAGCCAGCATGATTCATTCTGTATGAAGACGTCAGTTCTTCAAATTTTCCCCCAAGAAAAACTGGGATTACTCTTAAACAAACCTATAAATGGACCAGATCTATAAATATTTAGTCATTTGCCTGGTTATGTCAAAAATATTTACAATATCAGGGTGCCTGCATACCTCAACTCTTTCCCAGAATGACAAAATTTTAGACTTGTCCACACTCAAGGCATATGCAGAACACAAATCATTATGGCTGGAATGAAGATAAAATTTTACGTTTTAACAAAACGCAGAAAGCATTGCAGGAAAAGGAGAAAATGCTGCCTATCAGCATTTTCTCCTTTTCCCACAATGTTTTCAAAAGCCCTCTACCTAGGAGTTTCTAAAATATGGGATTGTGTGGTAAAGAGTTAATTTTCCCAGCCAGACCACATATTCTCATACAGTTAGTACAAATTTTGGCTCTTTATTTAAACTAAATGAACTACGGAATTGATATTGAAGCAGATGATTTTAGGCCAATCATCATAAAAATTGGGACCATTTATGTGAATAAAAGACTTCATATATTGTAGATGCATGTGACAAAAATCGTGATAGAAGGAGAAATTGCTGATAAGTCACTCAGAGTTATTGTCAGCTGCCTGTTGTTGATCTCACAAGTTCAGCATCTGAAACCATAGCACAAGCCAAGATTGCCTGAACAGTTACCTTCTTGAGTACCTAGGCTTGTCTGATGTTAACCCTTTAATTACTAAATAATTAAATAAAATGCCATTTTAACCCTTTACCACACAATCCCGACTTTTAACGACCCTGAGAAAGAAGCCTTTTGAAAACATTGTGGGAAAAGGAGAAAATGCTGGTAACCAGCACAATGTTTTCTAATCTTCCCAAAACACATTTCAATTTTTCAGTCACATTTATTTTGTCATCTGCAACTGCTTTCAAAATGGACTAATCTAAAATTGTGTCATCTGGTAAAGGGTTAAAGCAGGTGACCATCGACAACCCCATGAGTCCCTATCCGGTGCTAAGACCTTGACCTTGAAGCTTTACTAATATGCAGCAGATATGAAATAGGTTACAGACAGACAGACAAAAAACCAGAGGCATCTTAACTCTTTACCACACAATCTCAACTTTTAACGACCCTGAAGAAGCCTTTTGAAAACATTGTGGCCATGTGCATTCTATCATTGATCTACACTGTCCACTCTGCTGAAACACTATAGAAGAAAGCAACCACTGAATTGCACTTAATTAGGTCAAAGTTCTGGGTCTGTATTCATCACCATTTTTAAGAATATTCTAGGTCTTCTCCAAGATTTTTCTACGTTTGAAAGTAACACAACTTCTGATTGGCTAAACCATTTGGTTTAGCCAATCAGAAGTTGTGTTACTTTCCAAATCAAAATCTTGGAGAATAAGACCAAGACTGTTGTTAACTCTTTACCAAACGACAAAAATTTAGACTAGTCCAAACTGAAAGCTTTTCCAGACGACAAAATATGTGTGAATCAAAATTTGAAATTTGTTATGGGACGAGTAGAAAAACGTTGTGGGAAAATGAGAAAAGGCTGGTTACCAGCTTTCTCTCCTTTTCCCACAATGTTTTCAAAAGGTTTCTTCCTCAGGGTCATTAAATGTCAGGATTGTGTGTTGAAGGGTTAAGAATGGTTGGTGAATACAGACCCCGGACTGAAAATGGGTGTTGGATTTATTCCGCTCTATAAAGGTTAATAGTATCTAAAAATGTCCTTCCCATGCATGTGAGGAAACTGAAGGAGAAGAATTTTAGACATCTAAATTGGTAGCATGACACCCAAGGAGCAAGATCAGGTTTAGCTCCAGATTTTTCTATCTTTGATATAAACAGAAGACCCTTTGTTATTTTTGTCATGAATTCTGAAAACTAATTAATTAATCCATACTGACAGAAAACATTTGTTCTGCGGCTGGCATGCTAGGGAATCATGCATGATTATTAGGAGGAATTTGTGAGCTAAAAAAACTTGATCTGGCAGTTCTAGAATTCATTGGTTTGTCCTACCTTCTTTTATTTATGAATTTTAAGGTTCATTCAATTACCTATTATTTCACTGTAGGACCATTCAAAGACATCATAATTAACTCCTCCAAAGAAACAGTGTGGGCATAGACAGTCAGCCTGTTGTCACAAATGTTCCTGGTTGACCCTTTACCACACGACAAAATTTTAGACCTGTCCAAATTGAAAGCATTTGCAGACGACAATTTCACTGTGGCTGAAATGGTGCAATTTTTATTTGATAGGGTAGAAAACATTGTGGGAAAAGGAGAAAATGCTGGTTACCAGCATTTTCTCCTTTTCCCACAATGTTTTCAAAAGGCTTCTTTCCCAGGGGCGTCAAAAGGCGGCATTGTGCGGTAAAGGGTTAAGAAATATGATGTGGCCTATGCTAAGCTTTTGTGGGTTGCATAGAATGGTTGAGCCCAATAGTGCAGTCAGTAGCACAAAGGACTTGAAACCTGGGTGTCGCTCAGGTTTGAATACCCAACACGCCGATTTCTTTCCAAGGGTGGTCATTCAGACAAGGTTCATTTTTTTGTCACTGCTGAACATTGTTTCAATGATGGTTATTTGGGAAAGCAGCCAAAAATCTACTTGGGAAGAATATTGTGCAAAATACAGGTTAAAAGAAACTCTAGGAGAGCACGGACAGGTGCACTGGCCAACATGATGTAACTGAAATAACCCTGAAAACAAAGTTAATCACTATTAACTTTTTACCAAACAACAAAAATTTTTAGATTTGTCGAAATTGAAAACATCTGCAGATGACAAAAAAAGCAAGACTAGGGTTAAAAAATTGAAAGTTGCTTTGAGAAGGGTAGAAAACATTGTGGGAAAATGAGAAAATGCTGGTTACCAGCATTTTCTCCATTTCCCACAATGTTTTTACAAGGCTTTTTCTTCCAGGTCGTTAAAACTCGGGACTGTGTGGTATAGGGTTAAAACAAACAAAACAGAAAACAAACAATGCAGCATTTGATTGTGACATGGTTGGGATAAGCCTGACAATGGATTTTCATGAATGAACTTCAGGACACAAAAAAGTTGCCATTATATGAAGAATTTGCATTTTTTTTCCCATCAAAAGAAAGACATCTGGTCTTCAATTTCATTTGAAAAATGACATCTTGACAGCAAGTTTGATTATTTTTAAGCTGCTAACTGCATTTTTTGGCTGAAATTTGAACACCTGTTTTTTCTGGCATTTGTTAGAAACTGCTCAATCCAAGGATATCCAACATAGTTTTACTAAACTATCTTGAACAAGAGGGCCAAACAGGCCCTTATTTGCTAACCTGAGAACATGTATAGTATATGTAAAGTAATTGTTCCGGGGCTATGTTTTGAACAATAATTGTTCCGGGGCTATGTTTTGAACAATCTTTGAATTCTGACCCAAGGGTAAGAATTTGAACATTCTTGGCAGAGTTTCCACAAATAAAACTTGTGGCACCTGTGTAGGGTAAATTGTGACCAAAGGGCATAAATTTGAACAATTTTGGTTGAGGTCTTCTTGATGAAGATAAATGCAAAACTTTTTAGCCCTAAGCTTGACTCAGGGACCATTCCTGTACAGTATGGTTGCAGTAACTCATTGAGGAGAAGATACATGACTCTTTACCAAATGACAAAATATCAGACTAGTCCAAATTGAAAGCATTTGCAGATGACAAGATGATTACAACTGAAAAAGTGAAATTTGTTCGGGCCAGGGCAGAACTTGAAAAAATTCTTGTTCGCTATAAATAATCAATATGATTTAACCTTTTACCACACCATACCGAGTTATACAACCCTGAGCAAGAAGCCTTTTGAAAACATTGTGGGAAAAGGAGAAAATGCTAGTAACCATCATTTTCTTCTTTTCCCACAAAGTTTTCTATCCTTTGAAAGCCAAACTTTATGTTTTGAGTAACATTAAATAATTATGTTGTCTGCAAATGCTTTCAGTTTGGACCAGGCTAAAATATTGTCATGTGGTAAATTGTTAACCCTTTACCAGACGACAAAATTTTAGCCTTGTTCAAATTGAAAGCATTTGCAGACGACAATTTCAGTGTGGCTCAAATGGTGCAATTTTTCTTTGATAGAGTAGAAAATATTGTGGGAAAAGGAGAAAATGCTGGTTACCAGCATTTTCTCTTTTTCCCACTATGTTTTCAAAAGGCTTCTTTCCCAGGGGCGTTAAAAGGCGACATTGTACGGTAAAGGTTTAATGCATCTCTACATAATTGTATGAAAGTACTGTGGCAAAAGGAAATCTCCTTGCCACAATGTTTTCAAATCAGATCAGCTGATAAATGTATGCCGGAGGTAATGTCTTGACCCTTTATCAAACAACAAAATTTTAGACTTGCCCAAATTGAAAGCATTTGCAGACAACAATTTAAAAGTTACTTAACCCTTTCCCAAACGACAAATTTTGGACTGGTCCAAATTGAAAGAGTTTGCAGACGACAATTTCAAATTTGATGAAAATGGCAGAAAGTTATCAAAAAGGGAAGAAAACACTGTGGGAAAAGGAGAAATTGCTCGTTATGAGCAATTTCTCCTTTTCCCACAAGGGCAGAAACACTGTGGGAAAAGGAGAAAATGCTGGTTACCAGCATTTTCTCCTTTTCCCATGATGTTTTCAAAAGACTTCTTTTTCAGGGTCATCAAAACCCGGAAATGTGTGGTACAGGGTGAATGTGTGAATGTTTAGATTTTGTAACAACTATCCTGTTGATAGGTTTCATATGGATTCACTGAGTGAAAACAATACAACCCCCATTGTGTCAATGAGCTGCAAGCCTTCAGAGGCTTATCAGCAAATGGAATGCCTGTCTCATACCTATCAGAGGTAATGAAAAAGAAATAAATATGCTTTACAAATATAAACAAGGTGTTAATAGATTTGGTATGCAGAGACAATTTCTTTGTTCTGAGTGATATGAGCATCAGACTGGCAATAGGTGACGTTTACATAAATTTACCACAAAGTTTTTTTTTTCTTTGTTCTGAATAGTGCAATACTAACCTCAGTTGAGCATCATAGCATGGGAAGGTGTGGAGGGTGGGGAGGACCCAATTATAGTACTTGTTTTCGAATTCAAAAAAGATATTTTTAGCAAAGAAGAAAATTAAGAGTATCTCAAAATTTTGTGAAATTATTAGGGGGTGGGGGGGAAGAGAGAGAGAGGTAAAAAGCACTGAAACTAGCTCCCTCTCCCATTCTTAGCAAAAAGCCACAAAAGCATGAATCTGCCACACTGTTTTAACCCTTCAACTGAATGTTGTTTAACCCTTTCCCAAACAAGCCCTGGTTTTCATGTGTCTGCAGTACAAGTCTTTTGAAAACACTGTGGAAAAAGGAGAAATTGCTCGTAACAAGCAATTTCTCCTTTTCCCATTGTGTTTTCTACCCTTTTTGAGCCCTTTCTGCCATTTTCATCAAATTTAAAATTGTCGTCTGCAAACTCTTTCAATTTGGACCAGTCCAAAATTTGTCGTTTGGGAAAGGGTTAAGAGCAGACAGTGTAGATCAAGGTCAGTCTTGTGTTTAAGGTGCAGTATGATATTTGACCTACTCTCTCCGGAGTAACAGACTGGTCATTTTACCTGTATTCCTTTGTTTTTACCCTTGATTTCCTTGGGGCTGTTGCAACAAATATTGTTTGATTTATAATTATGTGTAAGGTCCCCAGTGTGATTATGAAGGAAATTTTGCTCTGAATCAGAAGAGAATTGCTTGTATTTTGACTTTAAAAATAATCTAACCAGATTTAGTTAAGACATCATCTCAATACCATATCTCTGTAGTGCAAAAAAATCACGAATAAAACCCAAGTAATTCCCTTACCAGGACCAATGTAGTACTGAAGAGGAATCAAGGGAAATAACTGAAGAATGCTCTTCATTGCTTTAGCTGACAGTGTTCAACAGGGCAGACTGCACTGGCAGACATTCTAGATCAGCTCTGTTATGGTGAGAAATCAAGTATTAACCCTTTACCACACAATCATGACTTTTAAAGACACCGAGAAAGAAACCTTTCGAAAACATTGTGGGCAAGGAGAAAATGCTGGTAACCAGCATTTTCCCCTTTTCCAACAATGTTTTTAAAAGCCTTTGTCCTCAAGGTTGTTAAAACTTGGGTTTGTTTGGTGGAGTGTTATAGGTCATATTTAAATAGGTATCTTTGCATGCCTTTTGGAGATATATAAACATAACTCTTTACCACACAATCCTGTTTTTTAACGACCCTGAGGAAACAGCTTTTTGAAAACCTTGCACAAAAAAGGAGAAAATGCTGGTAACCAGCACTCTCTCTTTTTCTCACAATATTTTCTATGCTTTCACAGAACAATTACCACCATTTCAGCTAAATCTAATCTGTCATCTGAAAATGGTTTTGATTTTGACCAGTCTAAAATTCTGTCATTTGGTAGAGAGATCAAATCTCCACACAGAAAGACAAAGTATAGGATTATATTGTGAGATATGGGTAGGGGGGGGACCTAGAACTGCACCCAAGAGAATAAAGTATAGGATTATATTGTGAGATATGGGTAGGGGGGACCTAGAACTGCACCCAAGAGAATATATCTTCCTTACATAATTATTTCTGCTATTACTGCATACTTAAAACCTCATAAACATCTGGAAATACTATCCCATAGTAACCTACCATGACTGAATTCTTTTCCTTCAGTAACTCTTGTCACAGGCTTCCAGATTGTATGACAACTGAGGCATAAACCTCAAAAGCTGGCAAGAAATACTGTTCAACTTTGTTTACTGTTAACACTTAACCCTTTCCCAAATGACAAATTTTGGACTGGTCCAAACTGAAAGAGTCTGCAGACGACAATTTCAAATTTGATGAAAATGGCAGAAAGTTCTCAAAAAGGGTAGAAAACACTGTGGGAAAAGGAGAAATTGCTCGTTACGAGCAATTTCTCCTTTTCCCACAGTGTTTTCAAAAGACTTGTGCTGCAGACACATGAAAACCAGGGCTTGTTTGGGAAAGGGTTAAGCTGCTGAATAAACGTAACCCAAATTTCTACTCAATACTAAAAGCCCAAAACATTGCGGTTTCAAACTTGATTTCACCGGAATGAAAATACCGTATCGGACAGTGTAGATCAAGGATCAGACTGCACGTTCTGTGCAGTCTGATCTTGATCTACACTGTCTGCAAAAGGTCAGTGGGTCGCGGTAAGCAGCTTAAGGGTTAACTCTTTACCAAATGATAAAATTTATGAAATGACCAAATTCAAAGCAGTTGCAGATAACAAATTATATGTGGCTCAAATGATAGGGTTTGTTTTTGAAAGGTTAGAAAACATCGTGGGTAAAGGAGAAAATGCTGGTGACCAGCATTTTCTCCTTTTCCCGCGATGTCTTCAAAAGTCTACTTTCCCAGAGGCGCTAAAACTCGTCATTGTGTTGTAAAGAGTTAACTCTTTACCAAATGACAAAAATTTATGACTGGACCAAATTGAAAGCATTTTGCAGACCAGCTGAAGCCTAAATAATTATCTATGTCTTTGATAGAGTAGCAAACATTGTGTGAAAAGGATAACATGTTGGTTCCTGGCATCTTCTCCTTTTCCCATAATGATTCAAAAGCCTTCTCTTTCAGGGTTTGTGTTGTAGAGAGTTAACCCTTTACCGCACAATGCCGCCTTTTGACGCCCCTGGAAAAGAAGCTTTTTGAAAACATTGTGGGAAAAGGAGAAAACGCTGGTAACCAGCATTTTCTCCTTTTCCCACAATGTTTTCTACCCTATCAAAGACAAATTCCATCATTTGAACCCCATTTAAATTGTCGTCTGAAAATGCTTTCAATTTGGACAAGTCTCCTTTTTTGTCGTGTGGTAAAGAGTTAACTCTCTCGCGCTTCATGCATTCCAGGGGTTTCTTTTACATGTAATGAGCACAATGCTCTTTCCAAGCCACTGGCTGCTTTCTTACATAAAGATCATTGGGGGAAAAAAAGCTCAGCCGTAATAGGATGGAATCCTGTCACAATGACTATCATAAATCCTAGAAAAAAAGCTTGGCCAAACTGGGATTCTGACACAGGACCTCTAGATTGTGACTCGTGTATGCTTCCAACTGAGTTTCCTGTTTCAGCCTCAAGTTGGAATATCATAAATTTCTGGTGTGGGGAGAGCAGATCAAGACCATAATGCTAAGAATGTGCTGTCTGATCTTGGGTTGACATCCATGTATTTTATTTTCAAATCAAACAAATTTATGTACCATGATTTAACCTGTTACCCCACAATGCTGACTTTTAACAACCCTGAGAAAAGAAGCCTTTTGAAAACATTTTGGAAAAAGGAGAAAATGCTGATAACCAGCATTTTCTCCTTTTCCCACAATGCTTTCTACCCTATCATGGGCACATTCCAGGTTTTGAGCCATTTTTGAATTGTCGTGTACAAAATGCTTTCAACTTTAACAAATCTTAAATTTTGTCATTTGGTAAAGAGTTAACCCATTACCAGACGCCAGATTGTGGCCTTGTCCAAATTGAAAGCATTTGCAGACGACTATTTCAATGTGCCTCAAATGGTGCAACTTTTCGGTGATAGAGTAGAAAACACTGTGGGAAAAGGAGAAAATGCTGGCTACCAAAAGGCCTCTTACACAGAATCTTTAAAAGTCAGGTTTCTTCTCCAGATTTTTTTTCTTGGAATAAAACTTACGTTCCTGTCCCAGCTGCAATAATCTATCACCCTTCAAAATACTGGGAATGTCATTTAACCCTTTCCCAAACGACAAATTTTGGACTGGCCCAAATTGAAAGAGTTTGCAGACGACAATTTTAAATTTGGTGAAAATGGCACAAAGTTCTCAAAAAGAGTAGAAAACACTGTGGGAAAAGGAGAAATTGCTCGTTACGAGCAATTTCTCCTTTTCCCACAGTGTTTTCAAAAGACTTGTACTGCAGACACGTGAAAACCAGGGCTTGTTTGGGAAAGGGTTAAACGTGATTATTATCATAATTAATGACATAAGCTCTTAGACATATTTTAACACTTACAATTATATAAGTAACCAGAGTCTCTTTTCTGACTGGTTTCAGAATTTTGTGAGAATGTAAGTAACCATATGTGTCACAGTCAATTAGGAAACTTCATTTTGAACTAGTCTAATCTTTGCCAGATGCATATGAGGCACTGTGAATTTTCATTCTGCCAAACAAGAAGTCTTTAGAATATGCAGTAGCCTTGGTTTGTATTTACACATTCATTTAAACATGCACTTGAACTCAAAATATCAAAAAAAATGAGGAAAGCCTTCTGGTTGGTTGGGATGAAATGTCTTAACTCTTTACCAAATGACAAAATGTTGGCCTTGTCTAAATTGGAAGTAATTATAGACGACAAATTAAATGTTTCTCAAAACATGAAATTTGTCTTTCACAGGCCAGAAACATTGTTGGAAAAGGAGAAAATGCTGATTACTGGCACTGTTTCCCTTTCCCACAATGTTTTCAAAATACATCGTCCTCAGGGTGGTTAAAAGTTGGGACTGTGTAGTAAAGAGGTAATTACAAAGAGGGCCATCATGGCCCTGTAATCACTCCACTGCCTGTAAAATGAATGCAATGAGGCACTGACAACAGGCAATAAACGATTTGAAATGCTTTATGGCAACAATCTGAGTCCCAATTTGAATGGTGGGGGAGTGAATATTGGACTCACTTCTCTAAACATTATCATCTCATATCGCAAGTTCAACATTACCAATTCTAGCAATCTGAGTGAGAAAGCAGACCAGTATCTTTCTCATTCACCATTCAATATGTCATTATTACATGTGAAAAAAGGCTCAAACCTCATACAGAACATTCCTCATAGAGGTCGATGTCCAATATTGAAAGGAGATATTACCCTTTCCCAGGCAGCCCAATGACTGACCTGTCCTGGGAAAGACAAACCTTATGCGAACACTGTGGAAAATGGAGAAAATGCTGGTAACCAGTATTTTCTCTATTTCCCACCATGTTTTGTACCATATCAACAAACCTAAACTCATTTGAATCATTTTCCAGATTACTGTTTGCTGTAGCTGCAGATTTAGGAGTCTTACATTTTGTTGTTGGGAAAGGTTTAACCCTTTATCACACAATTCCGACTTGTAACGACCCTGACAGAGAAGGCTTTAGAAAACATTGTGGGAAAAGGAGAAAATGCTGGTTACCAGCATTTTCTCCTTTTCCCACAATGTTTTCTATCCTATCATAGACAAATTCAATCATTTGACCAATTTTTAAAGTGTTGTCTGCAAACATTTTCAATTTGGACAAGTCAATATTTTTGTTGTGTGGTTAAGAGTTAATTGGACATGGGAAACACCATTTATATATTAAGACATCAAACACAACTTTTTTGAATGTAAAAAAAAACTGCCATTGGCTATAAAGAAAAAGTTTCAAACCAAACAATCTCTGTATTTTACAAACAACTTGATGGATGTAAAACTAATTTTTCACATGTTTAACAAGTCCGCCTATTTGTTAAAATGGTATTTGATACCGTCCCCTTTGGGTTGTTACTGGTCATCCCTTACATTGTGACATCTAACCTCTGATTGCTTTCCCTTTCTACGCTTTGACCCTTTACCGCACAATCCAGAGTTTTAACGACTTTTGAGAAAGAAAGCTTAAGAAAACATTGTGGGAAAAAGGAGAAAATGCTGGTAACCAGCATTTTCTGCTTTTCCACCATGTTTTCTATTCTTTCATCTATAGCCTAATCTCTTAGTTCAAGACACATGTAAATTGTCAGTTGCTAATGCTTTCAATTTGAACTGCTCAAAATACTTGTCATTTGGTAGAGAGTTAACTCTTCACCAAACGACAAAATTTTCATCTCGTCTAAATTGAAAGCATTTGCAGACGACAAATTAAATGTAAATCAAAACATGGAATGTGTCTGTCATACATTAGAAAACATTGTGGAAGAAGGAGAAAATGCTGGTTACCAGCATTTTCTCCCTTTTCCACAGTGTTTTCAAAAGGCTTCTTTCTTGGGGTTGTTAAAAGTCGGGATTGTGTGGTAAAGGGCTTAGAACCATAACAATCCCATTTTTTAACTACCCTAAAAACGAAAGCTTTTGAGAACATAATAGGAAAAGTAGAAAATACCATCAGTACTTGAACCTTTTCCTATGAAAACATAATCATCCGAGTCATATTTGATTTGTGGTCTTCAAATTCCTCCATTCTGGGCAAGCCGTAATTCTGTCAAATGGTATATGACCATATTTCAAGCAAGTCAGAAATGGAGTACCAGTATTTCAAAGAAGAAACATTTGGGTCCGTATTCAGCAACCATTCTTAAGATCATTCTTGGTCTTGTTCTCCAAAATTTTCCAATTTTGAAAGTAACATACCTTCTGACTGGCTAAACCATTTGGTTTAGCCAATCAGAAGTTGTGTTACTTTCAAACTTGGAAAATCTTGAAGAATAAGTCTAAGAACATTCTGAAAAATGGTTGGTGAATACGGACCCCATGTTTTTCAGTTATATAGGGATCGTTCCAGGTAAAGGGAAGCATTTCAGTGTAAGAAAGGTTTCTTGACAATTTGGGAAAAGACAAGCCTTTGTCTTAATCTCTTTTTCGAAATTTTGTCTACAATATAATAATCATGAAAAATAAGTCAACGTTATTCCACAGACTTCTTACAAGAATTTAGAGATGGGAAACAAAATACATGTTACAAACACTAGGTCTTTTTCCACTAGGAAATACAGAGTAAAACAGCCAAAAACACATTCTTTCTGACTTAACCCTTTCCCAAACGACAAATTTTGGACTGGTCCAAATTGAAAGAGTTTGCAGATGACAATTTTAAATTTGATGAAAATGGTAGAAAGGTCTCAAAAAGGGTAGAAAACACTGTGGGAAAAGAAGAAATTGCTCGTTACGTTCCTTTTCCCACAGTGTTTTCAAAAGACTTGTACTGCAGACACGTGAAAACCAGGGCTTGTTTGGGAAAGGGTTAAGACAGAATATCATTATCCCTTTACCACAGAATCAAATTTTGGACTTGACCAAATTGAAAGTATTTTGCATGGGAAACATAAAATGTTGCTCAAATGACTATCTCTTTCTTTGATAGGGTAAAGAACATTGTGGGAAAAGGAGAAAATGCTGGTGCCACGATTTTCTCCTGTTCCCTTAATGTTTTCAAAAGCCTTCTCTTTCAGGGTTGTTAACGCCAATGATTATAATGTATAGGGTTAAGACACAAAAACCATCATTTTCTTTAACCCTTTCCCAAACGACAAATTTTGGACTGGTCCAAATTGAAAGAGTTTGCAGATGACAGTTTTAAATTTGATGAAAATGGCATAAAGTTCTCAAAAAGGGTAGAAAACACTGTGGGGAAAGGAGAAATTGCTCGTTACGAGCAATTTCTCCTTTTCCCACAGTGTTTTCAAAAGACTTGTACTGCAGACACGTGAAAACCAGGGCTTGTTTGGGAAAGGGTTAAAAATGAAAAAAAAAATCCTCCCTCTAAAATATGCAAGAAGAGAATAGGGTAAAGCAAATCTCCTTGTAGAACGCCCCATCACTTTGTGACAATAGATCAGATATCAAGGAATATCCCTGACAAACATTTGATATCCTTTCTATTTTGATTTGTGCTATTGTGTTTCTCTTGACCTCACAGGCTTAAATTAAAGACTTCTTCTTTGATACTTACAACACGATTATAAAATACCTTTCCTAAAATATCCTACTGTTTTTTTTTTTAGATGAGTTTTTTCTCAGGTTTGACACTTTATTTTCATACTTAACCCTTTCCCAAACAAGCCCTGGTTTTTACGTGCCTGCAGTACAAGTCTTTTGAAAACACTGTGGAAAAGGAGAAATTGCTCATAACGAGCAATTTCTCCTCTTCCCATAGTGTTTTCTACCCTTTTTGAGACCTTTCTGCCATTTTCATCAAATTTAAAATTGTCGCCTGTAAACTCTTTCAATTTGGACCAGTCCAAAATTTGTCGTTTGGGAAAGGGTTAAAAAATCACCATATTTTTCTCTTTCTCTTTTGGCGTAGCTGAATGTGCTGGCTTTTGACCTACTTTTTGGTACTGATAACAAATGAATAAATAGAATTTTGTGATTGGTCAAAAATGTATACATGTTTATTTTGAGGACCCCAGCCTATTCGCTGATAAATTTATGCAAACTATCTTTTTTAAAGATGTTTCTTGTTATTTCTTCATCTATGTTGGTTCCACGCTAAATACTAAATGTTTTCACTGTCTCAAAGAAAAAGGCTATTGACAGAGTGAGACCAGTGCAAATTGCCAAGTTACATTTGGCATTGGTAAATGCTCTTAACCCTTTCCCAAACAAGCCCTGGTTTTCACATGTCTGCAGTACAAGTCTTCTGAAAACACTGTGGGAAAAGGAGAAATTGCTCGTAATGAGCAATTTCTCCTTTTCTCACAGTGTTTTCTACCCTTTTTGAGAACTTTCTGCCATTTTCATCAAATTTAAAATTGTCGTCTGCAAACTCTTTCAATTTGGACCAGTCTAAAATTTATCGGACTGCTGGACAGGCTAATTAACCCTTTACCACACAATCCCGACTTTTAATGACTCTGAGAAAGAAGCCTTTTGAAAACATGGAAAAAGGAGAAAATGCTGATAACCTGCATTTTCTCCTTTTCCCACAATGTTTTCTGCCCTATCCAAAACAAACTTCCATTTTTCGGTAACATTTATTTTGTAGTCTGCAAATGCTTTCAATTTGGACCAGTCCAAAATTTGTTGTTTCTGACTGACCATGTTAAAAGTGCAATATCTGCACCACATTTCTAGCTGACAATGTTAAAAGTGCAATATCTGTACTATATTCCTAGCTGACCATGTTAAAAGTGCAATAATCTGCACCATATTTCTAGCTGACCATGTTAAAAGTGCAACATCTGCACCATATTTCTAACTGACAGTGTTGAATGTACAATATCTGTACCATATTTCTAGCTGACCATGTTAAAAGTACAATATCTACACTATATTTCTGGCTGACAATGTAAATAGTGCAATATCTGCACCATGTTCTGACTGACCATGTTAAAAGTGCAATATCTGCACCATATTTCTAGCTGACAATGTTTAAAGTGCAATATCTGTACTATATTCCTAGCTGACCATATTAACCCTTTCCCAAACGGCAAATTTTGGACTGGTCCAAATTGAAAGAGTTTGCAGACGACAATTTTAAATTTGATGAAAATGGCGGAAAGGTCTCTAAAAGGGTAGAAAACACTGTGGGAAAAGGAGAAATTGCTCGTTACGAGCAATTTCCCCTTTTCCCACAGTGTTTTCAAAAGACTTGTACTGCAGACACGTGAAAACCAGGGCTTGTTTGGGAAAAGGGTTGAAAGTGCAACATCTGCACCATATTTCTAGCTGACCATGTTACAAGTGTCATTATATCTGCACTACATTTCTAGCGGACCATGTTAAAAGTTCAATATCTGCACCATATTTCTAGCTGACCATGTTGAATGTGCAGTATCTGCACCATATTTCTAGCTGACCATGATGAATGTACAATATCTGCACCATATGTCTAGCTGACCATGTTACAAGTGTCATTATATCTGCACTATATTTCTAGTGGACCATGTTAAAAGTTCAATATCTGCACCATATTTCTAGCTGACCATGTTGAATGTGCAGTATCTGCACCATATTTCTAGCTGACCATGTTGAATGTGCAGTATCTGCACCATATTTCTAGCTGACCATGATGAATGTACAATATCTGCACCATATTTCTAGCTGATCATGTTAAAAATGCAATGTCTGCACTATATTTCTGGCTATCAATGTAAACAGTGCAATATCTGCACCATATTTCTAGCTGACAATGTTAAAAGTGCAATATCTGCACTATATTTCTAGCTGACCACATTAAAAGTGCAGTATCTGCACTATATTTCTGGCTGACAACGTAAAAAGTGCAATATCTGCACTATATTTCTAGCTGACAATGTAAAAAGTGCAATATCTGCACTATATTTCTAGCTGACCACATTAAAAGTTCAATATCTGCACTATATTTCTAGCTGACCATGTTGAAAGTTCAATATCTGCACTATATTTCTGGCTGACAGTGTAAAAAGTGCAATATTTGCACCAAGTTCTGACTAACAATGCCCATTTAAACTTTTTAGCTCTCAAAGGGCTTTATAATGGTTTATCCAAGTAATTGACATAACATATAATGGTTTATCAAAATAACTGAACTATATGCTAAACACAAAAAATTTAGGCTTGTCCAAATTGAAAGTATTTGTAGACAACAAAATAAACCTGACTCAGTTTTTTTGTGTGTGGAAGACTAGAAAACATTGTGGAAAAATAAGAAAATGCTGGTTACCAGCATTTTCTCCTTTTCCCACTGTGTTTTCAAAAGCCTTCTTCCTTCGGATTGTGAGGTAAAGAGGCATGATTTAATACAGGAATACACATAAAATTTTTTTTGCAGAGAAGTGGTTTATTAGAAGCAGTCTCTTTTTAATCCACACTGACTGTAGAAAGAGTTCTGTGGAAAGACGAAAACTTGAGGAACGTGGTTTAATCCTTTACCACAAAATCCTGACTTTTAACGACCCTGTGAAAGAAGCCTTTTGAAAACATTGTGGGAAAAGGAGAAAATGCTGGTAGCCATCATTTTCTCCTTTTCCAACAATGTTTTCTACCCTTTTCAAAACAAATTTCAATTTTTCATCCGCATTTATTTTGTCATCTGCAAATACTTTCAATTTGGGCTAGTCTAAAATTTTGTCGTTCGGTAAAGGGTTAAATAAAGTATCAAACTGTACTCTTCCACAGACAACAAAGATTAAGTCATGTCTAAATTGAAAGCATTCACAGTTCTAAGACAAATTCCGAATGCCTCAAGTGATGATATTTGTCCTTTGACTCTTTACCACACAATCCAAACTTTTAACACCCTTGGTAACCAGCATTTTCTCCTTTTCCCACAATGTTTTGTACCTTATCAAACAAAAATCACATCATTTGAACCACACTGAAACTGTCGTCTGCAAACGCTTCAATTTGGACTGGTATAAATTTTTGTCGTGTGGTAGAGGGTTAAACCTTTACCACACAATTCAGACTTTTAATGACCTTGAGGAAAAAGTCTTTTGAAAACATTGTGGGAAAAGGAGAAAATGCTGGTAACCAGCATTTTCTTCTTTTCTCACAATGTTTTCTATCCTTCATAAAGCAAATTTCAATTTTTCAAGCCACGTTAACCCTTATCCTGCTCAAATAAGTGAAATGAAACTTTGAAAGTAAAAAAAAAAGAATTTTGCTATTTCAAAAGTACTTTTGGTGAAAAGAAATCTCCTTACCCGACAGTGTAGATTTAAAGTCAGCCTGCATGTTCTATGCCATCTGACCTTCATCTACACTGTCCGCAAAAGGTCCTTGAGTCACACTTAGCAGCCTAAGGGTTAAAGCATAGAAAACTATTTTTGAGAATACAAGAAAATGCTGGTTAAAACTATTTTCTCCCTTTCCATCAGGGTGGCTAAAACATAGGACGGTTGTAAAAGGTTAATACATCAAAAAAAGTAATACTTCAAACGGCAGACTAATTATTTTTATATTAACATGCTCGTAAAAGATCCATAAAACTGATGTGTATTTTCAATTTCAACTGATATATCATTTACTGATTCTAATTTACTGATACATCTAAATTTAAATATGGAAATCAATTTGTATCAGTTGTTTCTTTAACTCTTTACCACACAATCCTGACTTATAACCACCTTGAAATAGAAGGGTTTTGAAAACAACGTTTTCTATCTAATCAAAGACAGAAATCATCATTTGAGCTACACATTTTTTATCATCTGCAAATGTTTTCGATTTGGTCTATTCCCAAATTTTGTTGCTTGGTAATGAGGTAAACGGCTTACCACTTCTGAAACTTTTGCAGGTGATTGATTACATGGTCTTTGGCGCCGTTTTCAACATTATTTCAGTTATATCGCGGTGGCCAGTGCATCTACCCGTGCTTTCCTTGAGATTCTTTTACCAAAACTACGTATAATATCAATTCAAAGCCAGTGGCTGCTTTCTCACATAACCGATGCAAAAACAATGGTCAGCAGTGAGAGAGGAATGAATCCTGTCGCAATGACTATCATCAATCCTCAAAAAGAAATTGGCTGAGCCAGGGATCAAACCAGTGACATCCTGTTCTCAAGTCCTGACTGCTATAGACCGAGCTACCGGAGCTTAGCCCTCCAAATTGAAAGCATTTGCAGACCACAATTTAAACTTTTACCACACAGTCCAGACTTTTAACAACCCTGAGAAAAAAGCCTTTTTAAAAACATTGTGAGAAAAGGAGAAAATGCTGGTAATCAGCATTTTCTCTTTTTCCCACAATGTTTTCCACCCTATCAAAGACAAACTCCATTATTTGACCCACATTTAAATTGTTGTCTGCTAATACTTTCAATTTGGACCAGTCTAAAACTTTGACATTTGGTAAAGGGTTAAATATACCTTAAATGATGAAATTTGACTTTGTTAGGGTAGAAAACATCTTGGAAAAAGGAGAAAATGCTGGTAACTAGCATTTCCTCCTTTTCCCATGATGTTTTCAAAAAGCTTCTTCCTGAGGGTCATTTAATTTAAAACTCAGAATTGTGTGTTAAAATGGTTAAAAGCCAGGATTTTTTTTTTGTTATCTGGTTGAGAATTCTCAGAGGAGGCGTTTTTTTACGCCAATATAACACTAACTATAACCAACACATGCCTGTATTGCAAATAATGTGTAACATGCAACGCAAATAAAACAACAATAACAAATTTACTGCAGTTTTATATGCCCTGCCTTTGATGTCTTAATTATTGAATGGTGGTGAAATGAAAAGCTATTTATAATGTTGTACAGATACTGTGGTAATTTAACCCTTTACCACACAATTCCGAGTTTTAACGACCCTGGGAAAGAAGCCTTTTGAAAACATTCTGGGAAAAGGAGAAAATGCCGGTAACCAGCATTTTAACCTTTGTCCACAATGTTTCCTACCCTTTCAATGACTAATCCAACCATTTGTGCAACATTTACTGTGTTTTCTGCCGACGTTTTTAATTTTCTCCAGTCTAAAATGTTGTCCTTTACTGAACAACAAAATTTTAGACTTGACCAAATTGGAAACTGACAGCATTAAATTTGCAGATGACAAACTCAGTCAAGCTTCTCCTTTTCCCACAATATTTTCTTCCCTTCCAAAAGCAAATTTCAATTTTCAGTCACATTTGTCTACAATTGCTTTCAATTTAGACCAGTCTTAAATTTTGTCATTTGGCAAAGGATTATTGATGAGTTCAGTCTTTGAAAGGGAAGGAAATATTGTGAGAAAGGAAGAAAAAGTTGGTTACCAGCAGTTTCTTCTTTTCCCACTATTTTCTCAAAAGTCTATTTTCCTTAAGGTTGTTTAACCCTTTACCACAGAATCCGGAGTTTTAATGACCCTAAAGCAGAAGTCTTCTGAAAACATTGTGGAAAAAGGAGAAAAAGCTGGTACCTAGCATTTTTTCCTTTTTCCACAATGTCTTCTGCCCCATCAAATACAGAAAATGACCAAATAAGCAACATTTAATTTATCATCTACAAATACTTCTTATTTTGACAACTCTACCAACCAAGCGAGATACTACTCAATGCAATCAATTTCTGCTTTTGCAACACTGCTTCCAGAAGTAGTCTAATGCAACTGTAGGTGGCTGCAGAAAGGAAGAAAAAATATTACTGCATATTCAAATTAGTTTTGATGTCCATGTAGAAAAACCAGCTTTTCACAACAACAAAGATGATGAAAGATTGAAATGTTACAATAATTTTTGGCAGCGGGTGAAACCCGCTGTCATAGTCCCCAGGTATGAGTTACTGATTTTCAACGCTTACGATATTTATCTAGGTCGAGAATTCTTGCATCCGGCAGCTTTTTCCTGGATATGCGAGGTAAACAAAACTTGATTCCTACACTTGACTAAATAGTTCCTCCATGAATACACAAACGATCATGTATAAATACGCGCTACTCGCGCAGATGACACCCTTTCAAAACTGCCTTACACCTTACGAGTTCATCCGTAATGTTACTGTAGAATAGAAACGGAAAGAGGGCGTCGGTATCTACAAAGACCGAAAAAGTGCAAAAGAAAATATTTTCAGAGTTTTTATTAGTCGCCGCGCAGAAGCGCGCGACTATATTTTTAATACTTTTTCGAGTTAGGAAATGGACAATGGGAATTTCTTTTTTATAGGGGTGTTAAGGTTAACAAGGAATCTTTCTACTTCGCCTTAAACTGGCTTTTTAATTCATTCTTAAACTACGAAGTATATACAATACGATACTATTTTTGCTCTGTTAATACTTACAACATCAAAAAATCCGCCCAAGTATTACTTTTATTTTCGCTATTCGCGAGAAATGGACTCATCCAAATAAATGCCTTGTTTCCATTGGTCAAGGCTGTACAGGTTTCCAGTCATTTCGTACCTAGTTAATTTCGTACCTAGGTCATTTCGTAGATACGATTTAGGTCATTTTGTACCTACCTATACTTTCTATTTTGGTCATTTCGTATCCAGTTGGTCATTTCGTATCCACTTTCGTCATTTCGTACACAGGTTTAATTATCATTTTGATTATTTAGTACCTAGTTTTTCCTACTATTTGTGTTTTTTGTTGAATGACCACCGCTAAAATTGTACATTGCTGAAATTGTGTTAAATTCCGCCGAAGAACGAGTATGATGGTTATGATTGTATCAAACCATTATTGGTTACTTCTTTCTAAGTTTAGTTTTTAAAACAAAGATTGTTTAGAACCCTTTTGTTTATTTCTCACCAAGTTCTAGATAAATTTACAATGTACTTTGTTGGAAAAAATCTGGAGAGAGACCAGTTTTTCGCTGTGTTGTTCATAAATCGCAATGCAAAACCAATATTCTTTATTAAGAGCGTTCACCAAACAGTATAGTTTTAGACTTGTTTAAATTGAAAGCATGCCTTGCAAACTTACGTTCTCTTGAATCATACTATCCTAGGACAGCAACATTTTAGTAACTTGGCCCTGTTTTCAACACTTTCCCAAACAAACGCGGGTTATCACGTGCGCTGTCAAATTCTTTTGGAAAAACATGTTGGATAAGGAGAAATTACTTGTTATAAGCAATTTCTCCTTTAACAAATACTTTTCCCCCCACTACTAGCGAATTTTCTACCATTTTTGCAGCTTTTTAAATTGTCGTCTGTCAACTCTTTGAATTTGGAAGAGTCTGATATTTTTCGTTTGGAAAAGAGTTCAGAGAGCGCTATGCGAGGGTATTAGATACTGTAACAGAAGACAACTTTTGATATAGATTCACAGTCACATCAATTTCATAATGTGTTAAAAAAATCTGCTGATGAAAACTGACATTTACTTATTTGCCCTGGCTTTCTTGAAGCATTAAATAAAAAAATTTGCGGCGACTTTGATTCTTTGCATCGACTTTTTCTTGTCGGTGTTTGTTTGCATGATGAATTTTGAGCATAGGGCATCGTAATGGGATTCGTGTAACATCGCCTTTTATCGCCAAAGTCGTACGGATTCGGCTATGACAGGCGATGTTACACGAAAAGTCACCCATTAAGCCTTTGGCAGACAGCAAAATTTCAGCTGTGTTCAAACTGAAAGCACTTGCAGACGACAATTTCATTGTGGCTCAAATGGTACAAATTTTATTTTATAGGATAGAAAACATTGTGGATAATAGAGAAAATGCTGGTTCCCAGCATTTTCTCCTTTCCCAGACTGTTTTCACAAGGCTTTTTTCTCAAGGTTGTTAGAAGTCGGCATTGAGTGGTAAAGAGTTAAAAGTAGTTATAACTGCAAATTATATTATGCATTTACTTGTACAACACAATCTCAAGTTTTAACGACCCTTAGAACATAACTTTTTACAAACATTGTAGGAATGGGAGAAAATGCTGGTAAGCAGCATTTTCTCCTTTTCCAACAATGTTTTCTACCCTATCAAAGATGTACACTGTTTTTGAGCCATGTTTCAATTTTTGTCTGCAAATGGCTTCTTTCAGTATAATTTATTAGCAGTTAATGAAATTTAAACAGCTTGGGTCATAACAGCTGCCAGTGTACCTATGCATGCGTTTCTTGGCTATTTCCTTAAGGTCATGCACTGAATAACAACATGGCATAAATGATAAGTGGATCAGAAAGAAGACCATGCTGAAAATTTAAACCAGCGGTACCAACTTCAAGTCTTTGAGCTACAAACTCCTTAAAAGGGATCGGCAAAACTTTTATAAAGCACATTATTTGGCCTACAAGGATTTTGAGGTGTAAAACCTCAAAATTATACTAAGACTGGTTTTCAGTACTTTAAGATACCTTTCAAGAATTTCATAAATGTTACGGATTGATATAATAGAAAACATTGGTTAGAAGCACTTTCTCCATTTCCACAAATATCTTTAAAGGCCTCTTCCACAGGGTCATAAAAACTTGGGATTGTTTTGGAAAGGATTAATATCATTTATTCAAGTCTTGTTTTCTGCCTGTGCTCATGTACTAGATTTTATTTTTATTTTAGCCACAAACAAATGAGCTGTGCTTTGGCAAAAGGGGGCTTCTTGCATCCTCGTGATGGATTATACCAAGCAAGACATAAATAATTATTGATCCATAGACCGACCCTTCGATGTACAGAAAATGGACCAATGGCGAAAAGTTTCAGCCCAGGTCAGCCTGTGAAGACTGCACAGACTGACTGCCTGCACAGGCTGACCTAAGTCTATACTGTTTGCAGATCGATTAAGGCACCTTTTTACTTCAAGTCAAGTATAAAGGAAACCTGTGCAAAGAAAGTAATAAGATCTGTAGCTGGCACAAACCCGCTGCCTTCAGTGCGTCGGCGCTTTGATTTTTTTTTAATTTCTTTGAAGTTCAATGAAAATAACAAAGCTCTTTACTAATTACAAGTCTGCATTTAACTCTTCAGCAAACAACAAAATTTAAGACCAGTCCAAGCTGAACGCATTTGCAGACAACAAAATAAATGTGACTCAAATTTCGAAGTTTAGTTTGGGAAGGGTAGAAAACGTGGGAAAAGGACAGAATGCTGGTTACCAGCATTTTCTCCTTTTCCCACTGTGTTTTCAAAAGTTTTCTTTTTCAGGGTTGTTAAAAGTCAGTATTGTGTGGTAAAGTGTTAATTGTATCCTAAGCTTGAGTCATGCACACATTATTTTGATGCATAAAGGAAAAATGATTTTTAACCCATTACCAAACATTCCAGTGTTTTAACCCTTTCCCAAACAAGCCCTGGTTTTCACATGTCTGCAAGTCTTTTGAAAACACTGTGGGAAAAAGAGAAATTGCTTGTAACGAGCAATTTCTCCTTTTCCCACAGTGTTTTCTGCCCTTTTTGAGACCTTTCTGCCATTTTCATCAAATTTAAAATTGTCGTCTGCAAACTCTTTCAATTTGGACCAGTCCAAAATCTGTTGTTTGGGAAAGGGTTAATTGATTGATTGAATGAATAGAGTTTAACGCCACTTTCAACATTATTTCAGTAATATCACAGCCACAGCTCACATGTTCAAGAACGTCCTCAGTTTCATCAGTACTAGGCTGCCGGGGCTAATGGTACATGATACAACTGTCTAATAAAAAAATTCTTTGGAGTGCCCACAATATTGTTTTTTTTTTTAAGAAAAAAGATTTCCAGGATTAGATTACCTTGACCACACAATCCTGAGTTTGAGCAGCCCTGCAAGAAGAAAGCTTTAAAAAACAATTTGGAAAAAGGAGAAATGCTAGAAACCGGCTTTTCAACTTTACCCACAATATTTACTCACCTTCAACTGATTTTAGCCAAATTTAGTTTGTCTGCAAAATGCTTTCAGTTTGGTCAAGTCTACATTTTGTTGCCTGGTAAATAGTAAATTATGTTGACCAGATGAGACCCCTTAACCCTTTCCCAAATGACAAATTTTGGACTGGTCCAAATTGAAAGAGTTTGCAGTCGACAATTTTAAATTCGATGAAAATGGTTGAAAGTTCTCCAAAAAGGGTAGAAAACACTGTGGGAAAAGGAGAAATTGCTCGTTACGAGCAATTTCTCCTTTTCCCACAGTGTTTTCAAAAGACTTGTACTGCAGACACGTGAAAACCAGGGCTTGTTTGGGAAAGGGTTAAGTGTACTAGGAACGGAAATATGCATATTTATGTAAAGCCTCCGTCACACCAATCTAGTTCTTAGAACGTCTTGTCCTGTCTTAAAAAATCATAAAACGGGTTGCAGTTGGGGTAGAATGTGTACTTTCATTCAGTTTGCAAGCATACTGCCAAATGAATGCCCACTGCAACATATCGTTACACAATTCCCTAATGGGACTGAATTATGGCAGGTCCGTTTGTAGTATGTCCATCTCGTTTTATGTACCTTGTCACCTCATCTAATTACAGGATGGGATGGAAGGCAAAAAATTTTGAGCAGGCATAAAGTTCTGGAGCACCCTTCCCGTCCTAGTTCATCCATGAAGTTGGTAAACAGATCGTAAAAGGTTGCTACTACGTCCACTCCGTTTAAACACCGTTTACACCATTTGACAACAGTTTACAGAACATAGAGAGAACCGGTTTGGTGTGATGGGGGTATAATGAATAGGCTTCTATGATTGAAACTTCAAACTTTTTTCGACTGAATATCTACCAAGTATCTGACAGTTTAGGTCAAAGACCTGACTATATATCTTATCACCTGTGCATTCTGATCTTGATCTAAACTTTTCACATAAAGCAACCAAAATTGTGCATAGATCTAGCATTCTTCAGATGAAATAAAGAAAAGGTTTTCATCCACAATGAAATCAATGGCAAAATAAGAAACCGATCTATCTTGAGTGACCTTCTAATCCTATGTGGGATCATTTACTTATATGGAGATCTCTCTATTTTCTCTCTCTTTTTGTGACCTTTGACAGGGGATGATTTATTTCTCAGAATTACCAGAGATTATCTACTCTGCTATTCATCACAAATGGGAATATTGCCCTTTTTTTTGTCATTTCTGGAGTATAGCATACAAAATAATACTTTCTGTCTCTCTTTATTTGTAAAGCCTTTCCTATTATTTGAAATAGAAAATGGTGTATTTCATAAGTTTAACTCTTTACCAAACAATCCCGAGTTTTAATGACCCAGAGGAAGAAAGCCTTTGAAAAAATTGTGGGAAAAGGAGAAAATGTTGGTAACCAGCATTTTCTCCTTTTCCCACAATGTTTTCTACCCTATCAGAGAGAAGTTCCATTGTTTTTTTTTAATCACCTTTGTTGTATGCAAATGCTTTCAATTTGGACGAGTCTACATTTTTGCGATTTCATGAAGAGTTAAGAGTAACACAATCCCGAGTCTTAACGACTCAGCGGGACAAAACTTTTGAAAACATTGTGGGAAAAGAAGAAAATACTGAGAACCAGCATTTTCTTCTTTTTCCACAATGTTTTCTAACCTTTCATAGAAAAATCCAGTCATTTTAGCAACATTTCATTTGTCGTCTGCGAACGCTTTGAATTTGGACAAGTCTTAAATTTTGTCATTTGATAAAGAGTTAAGATTGATTGATTGATTGATTGATTGTATTGTGTTTAATGCCGTTTTCAACATTATTTCAGTTATATCACAGTGGCCAGTGCACCTATCCATGCTTTCCTGGAGTTTCTCTTACCAGTATTCCGCACAATATTCTTTCCAAGCCACTGGCTGCTTTCCCACATAACCATCGTCGAAACAATGGTCAGCGGTGAGAGAGGGATGAATCCTGTCGTGATGACTATCATCAATCCTTGGAAAGAAATTGGCCTAGCCGGGGATCGGACCAGCTACCTCCTGTTCTCAAGTCCTGTACGCTACGGACTGAGCTACGGGGCTTGGTAAAGAGTTAAGAGCACCTATCTCTGCAGTATAACAAAGTAATGGTATAGATCTATTATAAGCCATTACTGAAAATTCGTTCAGAATTCAGAAATTCTATGCAGTGAAACATGATTAAGTCTTCACCAAACGACAAAATTTTAAACTAGTCCAAATTGAACGCATATGCAGATGACAAAATAAATGCACCTCAAAGGTTGAAATTTGTTTTGGGAACGCTAGAAAACATTGTGGGGGGAAAAGAAGAGAATGCTGGTTACCACTTTTTCGAAAGGCCTCTTTCTCAGGGTTGTTACAAATCAAGATTGTGTGGTAAAGGGTCAAAAATGGCAGCCATTCCACATCAAGCTCATCTTGACATTTAAATTGTATCAATTTCCTCATGGCTCCAAAGTAAACTTGTTATTTTTCTAACCTATTTCCTTGTTTATACAGCTTTCAAGATGATTACAAAATCAAATTCTCATTGAGATGAACCGTATTAGTCAGCCATTGTCCTTCTTCGGTCATCTGAGGACCAGCAACTTGGTCAAATTGAATTTCAAGCGAAGCATACAATACTGCAGTATTGCAACTATCTTGTACAAATAACCCCAGGCCAAACTAGGCTGTAAACATAAACCCTGATAAAGTATTGTTTAACAAAATAAAAACAAGACATTTGCATATTCAATGGCCTCACTTTGGCACATTCTTTACTACATCATACATTGCATGAGAACTTGCAAATATGATGTACCGAAATAGTTTATCCCCGTGCAATTTCACGACCAAAAACAGAGATGAAATAACGCAATGTCCAATCACCGAAAAAGACCGAAAGTATGCATTTTCACTATTTGTTTTTGGAGGAAGTCTGTATCAAAATAGCTGGCAGTGTAAAACCCAAGATAAAGGTGTAAGTTCTGTGCAGTCTAATCATAATCTACACTGTATGATTTGCATGAAGGGGTCTGTTTGATGGTTGGCCCTCTTAATAATAAATGCAGCAAGTCATGTGATTTTCTTTTGAACTTAATGTGGGGAAAGAAGAATTAGTGATCAAGGGCGTAGCTCCCCCAAAATAAAGTAATACAGAAGGTATTGTCCAAGGCAGCAAGTGCCGAGGGGGTGGAGCACATTGAAGGGCCACATAAAGTTCTCTGGCCTTACATATTGAGGCAACACTGATGCTAGGCATCAGTATTTTCTTGTTGCAATACCGGTTCTACCATAATGGGGTGCAAATCTTGAATGTTCTAAAGCACAAGGCGATTTCTGTCCTCATAGTTGGCACTACAGCGGGTTAATTTTGGATACTGTTGTCTGAACAGAAACATAATGATTAACTCTTTACCAAATGACAAAATTTTAGACTGGTCCAAATTGAAAGCATCTGCAGACGACAAATTGATTGTTGCTGAAATGATTCTTTTTGACTTTGATTTGGTAAAAAACTTTGTGGGAAAAGCGAGAAAATGCTGGTCACCAGCATTTTCTCCTTTTACCACAATGTTTTCAAAAGGCTTCTTTCTCGAGGTCATTAAAAGTCGGGATTGTGTAGTAAAGGGTTAAGGTTATGGTGCAAGCTCCTAAAGGGAGATAATCCATGGATGACTATAATCAGTTGCTATACAACAAAACACATCAAGTTTGATAGCAAGACTGTTCCATGTTTTCTTCGGTATTCTGGGAATGTGGGTGGCTATCTATCATGTCCCATCAACTCTACCAAATGACAAAATTTTAGCCTTGTCCAAATTGAAAGGATTTGCAGACGACAAATTCAGTGTAACTCAAAACATGTAAATTGTCTTTCATAGAGTAGAAAACATTGTGGAACAAAGAGAAAATGCTGGTTACCAGCATTTTCTCCTTTTCCCTCCATGTTTTCAAAAGGCTTCTTTTCTCAGGGTTGTTAAAAGCCATCATAGTGTGGTAAGAGATAAATGTAATAAAATGAATTAAATTCAAAAGAAAAACTCTGCTTTGACCCCCTTTTGATACACAATTATTATAAAATATCTATACACAAACATGTCATTGACACCTGCTTATCAATTAATCTACAAAATTAATGGGGAGATAACTCCACTACAAATTACAGTACATCAAAATGCTATTACAATAAATCTATGATTTTTATATCCCTCAACCCTTTACCAAACAACACAATTTTTGACTAATCCAAATTGAAAGCATTTGCAGACGACATTTTAATTGGGACTCAAATTGTAATATATCTCTTTGGCAGGATAGAAAACATTGTGGGAAAAGGAGAAAATGCTGGTTACCAGCATTTTCTCCTTTTCCCACAATGTTTTCAAAAGTCTTTTCTTTCAGGGTTGTTAAAACTCCGGATTGTGTGGTAAAGAGTTAACCCTTTGCTGCACAATTTGACTTTTAACAACCCTGGGAAAGAAGCCTTTTGAAAACACTGTGAGAAAAAGAGAAAATGCAGGTAACCATTTTCTCCTTTTCCCACAACCATTATCTACCCTATCAAAGAAATATTGCACCATTTGAGACACACTGAAATTGTCATCTGCAAATACTTTCAATTTGGACAAGGCTAAAATTTTGTCATCTGGTGAAGGGCTAACCTATTACCACCTTTGTGCAACATACAAATTTAACCCTTTACCACACAAACATGTTTTTTTAAAACCCTGAAGAAAAAGCCTTTTAAAAACATAGTGAGAACAGGAGAAAATGCTGGTTACCAGCATTTTCTCCTCTCCCCACAATGTTTTCTACCCTTTTGAGTACAAGTTTCAATTTTTGAGTCAAATTTATTTTGTTGTCTGCAAATGCTTTGACTTTGGACAAGTCTAAAATTTTGTCATTTGGTAAAGAGTTAAATATTGCAAAGTCATTGCTGTTTTAGGCAGGTTATAGCATCAGATGTTGTAGACCCAGCTTGCCAAATTAATCTGTAAATGGACAATGAGTGACAATCCACTGTAGGGTTTTCTCTACTGATCATAAAAAGGAGTACTCTCCTATACCTGCAAGACAACAACTGGTCGCAATGTTGGATTTGTAAACAAAAAATCTTGGGTTGATCCCAACTTGCAGCACCAGTTTTGTCAGGGTGTCCTTGGGCAAAGCACTGCAGTCAAAGTCTAGTCTTCATGAAACCATAGAGAGATATGACAACAGTTGTCATGATATGACAGTCATTGTCATGTTGGCAAGGGCATAAAACACCATTGAAACAAAGAAAGGCATTCAAATTCAATTACATGAGAAAATAGCGAACTACGAAGTTGTATAAATTTTTATAGCCATCAGAAGATATTTGTTTACTGTCATAAAATAGTTTTCCCTTAAATTGCTGTAATTATAAATGTACAAAACTTAATGAAATCGTCATTTTTCAGGCAATAACGGAGGCACCTGTACCGCACTTTGTCCTTTTTACCACAATCTTTCCTACTCTATCAAAGCCAGAAATCATCATTTAAGCTTCATTTATTTTGTAGTGTGCTTTCATTCTGGTCGAGTCCAAAATTTATTTGTTTGGTTTAAGTTAATACCTTAAACCTTTCCTAACCCTTTACCAGACAACAAAATTTTAGCCTGGCCCAAATTGAAAGCATTTGCAGTCGACAAATTAAATGTTACTCGAAACATAAACCTTGTTTGTCATATGGCAGAAAACATTGATGGAAAACGAGAAAATGTTGGTTACCAGCATGTTCTCTTTTTCCCACAATGTTTACAGAAGCCTTTCTTCTCAGGGGCGTAAAAAGTTCGCATTATGCGGTACAGGGTTAAGAGTGCCTTATTTACAGAACATACTTTTCTAGCCATAAAAACCAAACTTGAATATTTCGAGTTTGGTGTGGCCACAATATTTCATGAAAATCACACAGTGTTTACTCTCACTGATACGATGTGACTTTCAGTAAATGCTACACATTCGTAAAAGATACCGTTTTTGAACAGAACTATTGCAGCCCCAATCAATATGATCTGTGATGAGCAAGCAATCATGACATAGCTTAACCCTGGGGAAAAAGCCTTTTGGAAACATTGTGGGAAAAGGAGAAAATGCTGGTAACCCTCATTTTCTCCTTTTCCCACAAGGTTTTCTACTCTTCCCAAAACCAATTTCAATTTTTGAGTAGCATATATTTTGTCGTCTGCTAAAGCTTTCAATTTGGACTGGTCTAAAATTTTGCTGTTTAGTAAAGAGTTAAAAGTAATATAGGACTTTAAATTTCCATATTTAGTCATCAAGTTCAAGATATGTCAATCAAATCTTGTATGATGTTTGTGCCTTGTGATGGTAAATTTGTCATTTCATTGGTCAGCTATTAATAGCTCCATGCAATACCAGCACCATAACAAGCATTGCTCCTCCTATGTATAGACAAAGATCAGATGGCAGAATGATGGTCTGTACAATTGGATCTTGATCGAGACTATCCAGAGGACCTATACAACTGCATCAGTAAATGTTCTATGGGTGCAAAGAATTAAATGTTCTAACTCTTTGCCAAACAGCAAAATTTTAGACTTGTCCAATTTGGAAGCATTTGCAGATAACAAATTTTACCTAACTAAAATGACAGCTCTTGTCTTTGGACCAACAGAAAACATTTTGGGAAAAGGAGAAAATGCTGGTTACCAAATTTTTTCCTTTTCCCACAATATTTTCGAAAGCCCTTTTCCTGGGGGTCGTTAAAAGTCGGGACTGCGTGGCAAAGGGTTAAGTAGGGAAAAGGGGAAAAAAATATGAAAAAAACCCACAAGATTAAAGAGTTATGTTTCGGCAATTATGTTGTAAAAAGGTGTAACCCCATACACAAGTAAAAGAAAATCAAAAAAGACGAGGAACCATCAAAAACCTACCAGCACATGTTCTGACCATAAAACACCTAGCATAATGATTTCCAGAGTTCTGTGGAAGCTTCAGACAGTTTGCAGATAAATCAAATTCTAAAATCATTATTTCTTCATCAAAACCCATGTTGTGGGTACTCATTAGAAGGGCCTCGTCGAGGCCGTTCTAATGAGTACCCACAACATGGGTTTTGGTAAAGAACAAAGATGACGGTACTCTCAGAGAATTGAAATACTCTTCAAATCAATGTGCTTCTGAAACTGTACAATAAGGGACTAGAGCACACCTGCAAGCAATACCTTACAAGCAGTATATTACTGGTTAGATTTTAATGAGCTAAAGAGTGTAAAAAAGCAAATGAAAAGATCTTTTTCTCTTCGAGAGGAGAATAAACACATTTTCCATCAGGGAAAAAAGACCCAAATATTGCCTTTAATTTTCTAGGTTGTTTTAGCCAAGATATAATACTGAATAGGGGACATCTAGATCTTATACTCAAGATGGCACATAATATGCAGTCCCATCTTGATCTACACTGGCTACAAAAGCAACTTTAGTCATGAGAAACGTTAAATAAGTTCTAAACTTTTCTTCGTTACAAAACAAAACATGGTGGGAATAAACACATTTTCCATCAGGGAAAAAAGACCCAAATACTGCCATTAATTTTCTAGGTTGTTTTAGCCAAGATATAATACTTAGAATAGAGGACATCTAGATCTTATACTCAAGATGGCACATAATATGCAGTCCCATCTTGATCTAAACTGGCTACAAAAGTCGTAAGAAATGCTAAAAAGAGTTCCAAACTTTCTTCTTTACCAAACAAAACATGTTTGGATATCATAACCTATGCTACTTCTGGAGGAATCATTTGGACTGACAATATAGAAACATAAAATCAGGTTAACCGTTCAGCTGCTAATCACAACTCTCTGACCTTTTGCGGACAGTGTAGATCAAGATCAGACTGCACAGAACGTGCAGTCTGATCTTTAATCTACACTGTCCGATACAGTATTTTCTTTCAGGTGAAATCAACTTTGAAACTGCAATGTTTGGGCTTTTAGTATTGAGTAGAAATTTGCGTTTCATTTATTCAACAGCTTAACCCTTACAGCACCGAATAAACCCAATGGACATTTTCAGTCTAGAATAAAACCAAGATAATTGCAAATTTGTGGTCACTTTTTATGTCTAGTATCTCAGCAAAGAGGACAGTGTAGATCAGTGTTGATAGGCTAAAAAACATTGTGGGAAAAGGAGAAAATGCTTGTATCCAGCATTTTCTCTTTTTTCCCCACAATGTTTTCAGAATTACCACAATGTTTTCAGCATTTTCTCCTTTTTCTCATAATGTCTTCTACTCATCCACAGACAAATTTCAGCTTTTTAGTCATATTTATTTCAATGCCTGCTTTTAATGCTTTGAATTTTTACAAGTCTAAAGTCATGCCTTTTGGTACACAGTTACTCTTTAGTATTACTACAAAACAGCCTATATTACTACAGAAAAATATGTTTAACTCTTTCACTACTAGTGATGACTTGATTACCTTTTGCTGTCAGCATAGATCAAGATGAGACTGCACAGAACATGCAGTCTGATCTTGATCTACACTGTCCACTACTCTGTTTTTCAACTATGACGAAAGTCATTTTCAATAGAGGCAAAAATCTATTTTTTGAGCTCGGGAAAAAAAGGGGAATTTCCGGAGTTAGTAATGAAAGAGTTAACACAAACTGGACCCTCCAGGACAGTTTCCAAAATCATAACACTTGGATTGAGCACACTCTAGCTAGATTGTGACTTTAACAAGAGGATGAAGACAGATGAGTCTCTTGAAATTACCTTGAATTTCAACCCTTTACCACACAATCACCAGTTCTAAATGACCCTGAGAGAGAAGCCTGAGAGAGATAACACTTGCGGGAAAAGGAGAAAATGCTGGTAACCAGCATTTTCTCCTTTTCCCACAATGTTTTCTTCCCTATCAAAGACAACTTCCATCATTTGAACCACATTTAATTGTCGTCTGCAAATGCTTTGAATTTGGACAAGTCTACATATTCGTCGTGTGGTAAAGAGTTAATCATAGTACTGAAGTGTTATAGCCACAATAATTGGCTTTCCACTGACACATAATACCAGGATGAAATAAAAAGATGAAGAAGCTGTGAGTACTTTTTCCCTGGAAAAGTGTTGTAATAATTGTTGAAGCTACAATTTTTTTCCTTACAAAAATTTTCCGTCTGTGTTTGCCTTTACCCCTCTAGATTACATGTATTAGCATTTTAACTCTATGACTTTGAACTTCATGATCTCTGCATGAATTCTACTTGATCAAAATACATTTTGGTCAATTATATGCCACTTGACCATATAGGGAGGGTTGGTTATAATATTTTATCAAGTTCACCATAACTGAAGGAAATATTGCTGGTAACCAGCCTTTCCTCCTTTTCTCACAATGCTCTCTATCCCTTCAAAGAAAATTCACATCATTATAGCCACATTTTATTTTGTCATCTGTAAATGCTTTGAAATGGCCAAGTTTTATCATTTAGTAGAGTTCACAATTGTCATTGTCTTGATGCAGTTAGGTCAATCCTGATGCTGTCCATAGATGCCAGTAGTACCACTGTTATTTCTTATAATCCTTTACCACATGACATATTTTAGACCCGTCCAAATTCAAAGCATTAGCAGACGACAATTTCAGTGTGGCTCAATTGATGTGTTTTTTCTTCGATAGGGTAGAAAACATTGTGGAACTAGAGGCGCTTGAGCGCCTGTATCGCTCCACAGGCCTGATATTTCTATAATGGCGAAAAGAAGTTTTTAACAATTATCATTCAATCCTGCATTTTAGCTCACTAAAGAAAAAAGGTATGGAAAAAACTTGTGAGAAAAGAAGAAACTAGAGGCGCTTGAGCGCCTGTATCGCTCCACAGGCCTGATATTTCTATAATGGCGAAAAGAAGTTTTTAACAATTACCATTCAATCCTGCATTTTAGCTCACTAAAGAAAAAAGGTATGGAAAAAACTTGTGAGAAAAGAAGAAAAAAATGGTAACCAGCATTTTCTTAGTTTCCCACAATAATTTCTATCCTTTTTTATATATGTCTTACTAATTTGAAGATATGTTGTCTGCAACAGGTCCTTTCACAAACCATTTTGGGTGGGGAAACATCAAAATATAGAAAATATGTCTTTCTCAGGGTCGTTAAAAGTTGTGATTGTGTGGTAAAGGGGTAATCTAAAAGAACAGCTAGGAGGGCAAATGAATGAATGTTATAGCAATATAGATCAACTTACATCAATACACCAGATAGAATGAAATATGCTGGCATACAATGAACACCTAATTCCTAATAATCAACTTTTCACAGTTAGAATGTCTTCTGTGGCAAACAACACAAAATGGTCTACAAATGCATTTACATAAATCAAATATCCTGCTCCAGGGCACAGATTAATTCTGGTGTACTGAAGTTGCGGGATCAGTTTGACTGGGTAACATTAATGCCTTATCACAAATGTAAAGCCCTGTCCCACTGTGTACCAGGTCACCAGGATTTACACCCCTTCTCTGTCCACTCTGCATTTACTCATTAGTAGGTCAACAAACCTTTACCAGAACTAATAAAAGTGCAGAGGTTCTCTTGTTCTATATCAAAAGGACTATAAAGTAACTACAACATGCGGGTTTTGTTATTAAAATACTTTTTCTTTTTTATCTTGGCATGGTTACTCAGGCTTAGTAATAAGGCAAAATTGAAAAGCTCAAGTTGTGAAAGGTGCTCAAGCTTTTATCTTATTTATGGCCAGTGATATTTCATTACTAGTACTAACTAATAGCATATCATTGGAGTAAATTGTGATCTTAATACCAAGGAAAATGTGTGGGCTTAAATAGGACACCCCTGACTAGGTCAAGTCAATCCAATTTTCTTCCTTTTTCTTTGTTAGTCGATAAAACTAACACAATAAATAGTTTTGGAGAAGAACATTTTTTTGAAATATAAGCCTTGTCTATAAAAAAATGTGTTTTTAGGTGTATCATTTTTTTCAAAGGAATTTGGTATACAACCACCATAGAAACAATTTGGCAGACAACCACCATAGGAACTTACCTGCAAAACAACAATGAAATCCAATGAATAGTTTTAGAGAAGAAATTTTTCAAAGATTTTACTTTATACCATAAAAGGAAAATGAGTCTCCCATAAAAGCCATGTTTTTTGACAGATCATTTTTTTTTAAAGGAATTCTGTAAACCTGTATCTAAGGAACATTCCTGCAAAATAATAATGCTATCCAAATAGCGGTTTGGGAGGAGAAGATTTTTAAAGGTTTTTTACTTTGGTTGCCATGGCAACCAGAATTCTTCATGGAACACAATTATTTGAAGGAATTTGAAAGAGGACCACCAAAGGAACATTCCTGTGAAATTTGGTAAAAATCCAGTCAATAGTTTCTGAGGAGAAGTTTTTTAAAGAAAAAGTTTACGGACGCACGCACGGACGGACGGACGGACGCACGACGGACACAACGCCATGACAATAGCTCGCTGGCCTTCGGCCAGTGGAGCTAAAAAGGAGAAAATGCTGGTTACCAGCATTTTCACCAGTATTTTCTCCTATTCCCATAATGTTTTCAAAACCTTCTTCCTCAAGGTCGTTAAAAGTCTGGATTGTGTCGCAGGCAAAGGGATAACTAAACCCACTACCACACAATGCCAAGTTTTAACGCCCCTGGGAAACTAGACTTATGAAAATATTGTGGGAAAACGAGAAAATGATGGTTACCACAATGCTTTCAAAAGCTTTTTTTTTTCTTGGGTTCGTTAAAACTCAGGATTGTGTGGTGTAGGATTGACTTGACAAATAGTTCACTTAGCTCACAAAAAGCCAATCTTCACTTTGTACCATGATTATGGCCTGACCAGATGGAAGGAATGAATTCTGAGAGTCGGCTATCAAGTATTTTTATCCCTCATGCATGAAATTAGGGTAAACATGTGGGCTTGTGGGGTGCCAACTTTTTGTACATGTATGTGTTAACCCTTTACCACACAATCACAGGTTTCAACAACCCTGAAGAAAAGGCCTTTTGAAAACATTGTGGGAAAAGAAGAAAATGCTGGTAACCAGCATTTTCTCCTTTTCCCACAATGTTTTCTAACCTTCCCAGGACAAATTTCAATTTTTGAGTCACATTTATTTTGTCGTGTGCAAATGCTTTCAATTTGTACTGGTCTAAAATTTTGCCATTTGGTAAAGAGTTAACTTTACAGGCACCTCTCAGGTTTTACCAAGGCAAAAGCCTAGACTATAGAATCTAGTTTCTGAAATCTGTAGTTATTAGTCTAACTTTTTACCAAACGACAGAATTCTAGACTTTTCCAAATCGAACCCATTTCCAGATGACAAAATAAATGTGACTGAAAAATTGAAATTTGTTTTGGAAAGGGTAGAAAACATTGTGGGAAAAGTAGAAAATGCTGGTTACAGCATTTTCTCTTTTTCCAACAATGTTTTCATAAGCCCTCTTCTTTAGGGTCATTAAAACTCAGGATTGTGTGGTAAAGGGTTAACTGCATTTGTAATTGGGAAATCTGGATTTGATCCCTGCTGGTGGAAGGAAACTCAGGAAACTTTCGAACTAGTAATCAGCTGTCCCTGGTAATGTAACAACTGTGGAAATACACAATTCAAAAGAAACAAGCAGACTGAATAAGCCAAGGGTATAATGCCATGTAAACGTAGCTGGTATCAAGTATCTTGCACAATTAAAATAAACCATGGGGATGGTTTTGCATTGCATTTAACACATACTCCAATTTCTGTGCATCGGTATCACATTCTCCATGTCTTTCAATGATCAAAGCTGCACAAAACATCTACAGTGTATTTCTTATCATCATCTCAAATTAAATGAAACACCTAGAAGTTATGAAGCATGAAAAACCTGATAAAAAAAAAAAACCCTGCATTTTATATCAAAGTTTACAAATTTTACTTTGAAAAATTGGAGGTAGTATAAATTCGACATCAGACTGCGCTTTTTTGGCTGTCAGGTCTTGAACTATACTGTTAAAAATACCAGTCAATAATGTGCTCAGCATGTTATGCACGTGGGTTTGTGGGAATCATTTGATAATGGTTTAATTACTCGTAACCCTTCACCAAATGACAAAATTTTAGACTACACCAAATTGAAAGCAGTTGCAGTTGACAAAATAAATGTGACTGAAAAATTGAAATTTGTTTTGGGAAGGGTAGAAAACACTGTGGGAAAAGGAGAAAATGCTGGTTACCAGCATTTTCTCCTTTTCCCACAAAGTTTTCAAAAGGATTCTTTCTCAGGGTCATCAAAAGTCAGGATTGTGTGGTTACACAGTTAAACCTTTACCACACAATCCCAAATTTTAACAACCCGACAGAGAAGGCTTTTGAAAGCTCTGCAGGAAAAGAAGAAATGTTAACCAGCATTTTCTCCTTTTCCCACAATGTTTTCTGCTACATCAAAGTTAGAAATCATCAATTTAGCCACATTTAGTTTGACATCTGCAAGCTGTTTCAATTTGGACAAGTCTAAACAGCTATTTTTATCCTAGAAATACCGGCAAAATAATCACAATTTCATGCTTGATTTTGTTTGCTGTGTATCAGAAAAGCGGACAGTGTAGACCAAAGATCAGGCTGCATCTTTTGTGCAGCCTGATCTTGATTTAAACTTGACGCAAAGGCAATTATAGCAGTGAAAGGCGCTTTAAAGGTTAAATTATGTTTATTTTTCATTCCTCTCTCACCGCTGACCATTGTTTCGACGATGGTTATGTGGGAAAGCAGCCAGTGGCCTGGAAAGAATATTGTGCGGAGTACTGGTAAAAGAAGTCCAGGAAAGCATGGATAAGTGCACTGGCTGCTGTGATATAACTGAAATAATGTTGAAAATGGCGTTAAACACCATACAATCAATCAATCATTGAAGATATTGCTCATTTCAAGCAATTTCTTCTTTTGCCACACTGCAACAGCGCAAGAATGCAGCATCATAAGTAGCACCTAGTGTTTTAGCGTCACCCCAGTGATTTACAATTCTCAGCAGTTTAGATGATGTGGGTTCTGAGAAAATTGAATTCAGTCAACCAGACAAAAAGATAACAGAATATTACCCCCCACAGTCTACCATCATTATTCCAACACTTTCTCAGAAGTTATAATAAGCACTCAAAGAACACTCTGGAACCAGTCTGTCTCCTCTAACAAGAGCTCTATCTTTTCATCCTTTACCAGATGACAAAATTTTAGCCCTGTCCAAATTGAAAGCATTTGCAGACAACAATTTCTATGTGGCTTAAATGGTATATATTTTCTTTGATAGAGTAGAAAACATCATGGGAAAAGGAGAAAATGCTGGTTACCAGCATTTTCTCCTTTTCCCACAATGTTTTCAAAAGGCTTCTTTTCCAGGGGCGTCAAAAGGCGTCATTGTGCAGTAAAGGGTTAATCCTTTACCACCCAGTCCTGTGTTTTAACCACCCTGAGGAAGAAAGCGTTTGAGAACATTGTGGGAAAAGGAGAAAATGATCCCATTATGTTTTCTGCACTTCAAAAGACAAATGTCAATTTTTGAGTCACAATCAATTAGTCCTCCGCAAATCCTTTTAAATTTGGAGCAATCTAAAATTTTGTCGTATGGTTCAGAGTTAAGTCTTTACCAAAGGAAAAATTTGAAACCTGTTGAAAATGAGAGCATTTACAGTTGGAAAATGTACCCTTTACCTAGCAATCCCCAGCGTTCACAACCCTGGAGAGAAAGGCATTTGAAAACATTGTGGAAAAAGGAGAAAATGCTGGTAACTAACATTTTCTCCTTTTCCCACAATGTTTTCTACCATTTCAAAGACTATAAGCATCACGGGGGGGCCACATCCCATTTTGTTGTCTGCAAATGCATTTTTTTGGGGGAGGGCAATTTGGGCATGTCCAAAATTTTCCAGTCTGGTAAAGAATTAAGTAATCTCTCTGTCACTGGTGGTGAAAATTATTCTATTTAACCCTTTCCCAAACAAGCCCTGGTTTTCACGTGTCTGCAGTACAAGTCTTTTGAAAATACTGTGGGAAATGGAGAAATTGCTCGTAACGAGCAATTTCTCCTTTTCCCAGTGTTTTCTACCCTTTTTGAGACCTTTCTGCCATTTTCATCAAATTTGAAATTGTTGTATGCAAACTCTTTCAATTTGGACCAGTCCAAAATTTGTTGTATGGGAAAGGGTTAAGGTAGGTTAAAAAGGGCATCAAAAAATAAGCACAGACTTACATAATGGTATTATTTACATAGTATTATTTTTGGTGTTTGAAACAGACATAAGTTTCTTATCCTTTTTGTTTTCCAAGTGCCCTTCTCAAACATTTAACCCTTAAAATGCCTTTCATGGCTATAGTTGCCTTTGCGGCCAGTGTAGATCAAGATCAGGCTGCACAAAACGTGCAGCCTGATTTTTGATCTACACTGTCTGCTTTGCTAAGACACTAGACATAAAAAGTGACCACAAAACTGCAATTATCTTGGTTTTATTCTAGACTGAAAATGTCCATTGGGTTTATTCAGCGCTTTAAGGGTTAATTCTTCCGAATTCTAACAACCCTGACAGAAAAAGGCCTTATAAAACATTGCGGTAAAAGGAGAGAATATATGAACCATTTTTTGCCCAACATTTAATTGATGTCTGCAAACGCATCAAATATGGCATGGTCAACTCTACAATTAAGTAAAGATTTAACTCCTGTAGTTGTTGAGTAAAGATTTAACTCTTAAGCAAACGAAAAAATTTTAGACTGGTCCAAATTGAAAGCATTTGCAGAGAATAAATTAACTGTGGCTCAAAAATTGCAACATTGTGGGAAAATAAGAAAATGCTTGAAACCAGCATTTTCTCCTTTTCCCTCAATGTTTTCAAAAGGCCTTTACTTCAGGGTCATTAAAAGTCGGGATTGTGTGGTAAAGGGTTAAACAAATGAGAAACAACCAGATTGGTAAAACAAAAGCATTATTTGCCCTCGAGATTTCTTTTACCATAAATATTGAAACACATGAAAGGTTTCCATCTGAAATAAAAAAACATGAAAAAGATTTACAAAATGCATGTCAATCTTTGAAGATTGTCCTGAAATGGATTCAAATTGAAAACAAAAGTCAACAGTTGACATAAAATACAGGAAGAAAAAAGAATACCCTAGTCACAACGTCTATCACGCTTTAGTTGAAAGCGACTTGAAGTATATCATTTTTGCCAGAAAAAAATCGGATCAAATTCATTTCTCTTCCCTTCCTTTAACTCTTTACCATACAACAAAATTTTAGACTTGTCCAAATTGAAAGCATTTGCAGACGACAAAATAAATGTGACTCAAAGATTGAAATTTGGTTTGGAAAGGTTAGAAAACATTGTGGGAAAAGGAGAAAATGCTGGTTACCAGCATTTTCTCCTTTTCCCATAATATTTTCAAAAGGCTTCTTCTTCAGGGTCATTAAAACCCGTGATTGTGTGGTATAGAGTTAACTCTTATAATGAACCCAAAGGACATAATATTCAAACCAGAAATAAGACCTTGTTAATTGCTATTTGATGGTTTATGTTGTCTGTAGTGTTTAAGCTAAGCAGACAGTGTAGATCAAAGATCAGTCTGTATATTTTGCACAGTCTGCTCTTAATCTACACTTGTCACAAAAGCAACTCAAGTTGTGAAAGGCACTTTAAACGCTAAACCCTTCTAACAATACCATATTTATAAACCCCAAAGATGGCTTTTCGAAAACATAGAAAACAAGAGACAGTTGAGAACGGCATTCTCTCCTTTACTCACAATGTTTTATCTCCTTTCAAAGACAAATCGAATCATATTGTTTAATTTTTCATCTGCAAATGCTTTAAGTTTTGACACATCTAAAATTATGTCATCTCTTAAAAAGTTAACAGATTAGCATTAAATCTTTTTTTGTCTAGCAGCATGCAGTTTTCGAAAATACTGAGGCAAAAAAAGGTTTCTAACATGACACTTTAATTCAGCTCTATAAATACATTGAAAGGAAGCATGGTAAAATTGACATCAACCTCTCTAGTGACGTCATCCTATGTAAAAGTCATCCATGGCTGTTCTGTGTCTCTGCCTCCGGATATTTTATTAATGGACGTTAACAAATCATCATTTTCTGCTACTCAGCCAAGGAGGAAGGAAAAACTCCATTTTTTTTTAAATTAAAATTGATGACGATGGAACTAGCTAAATGTAACCAGTAAACATGTCTAAATCCAGTGTCTTTTCATGATGAAAATTAACATCAAAATTGGCCGGTTTCGCAATGGAAATTGGATTGGGAGCGGGTGAGGTAATATTCAGAGCATTTGAAGCAAATGCGACTCTAATGCTCGACAGTACAGTCATTCTTCTTTGTTGTTTGAAAGGGAGAAAATAAAGAAGTAAAACAGTATTTCTTTTTGTTGTGTTTGATGTGTAAGGTTTCATTGAAATTTTGGGGTTTTTCTATATCTACCAACTGGGCAGTGGGGTTTTGTTGTGGTTAGTAACTGGAACAGCCATGGTTTACCCATGAGAATTAACCCGCATCCGCTTTTATATACCAAGTATGAAGTTGGTTTCCTCTGATCAAGAGTTGGTCGTATTAGAATCGAAATAATCTTCTTTCTATCATGACTTATCATTGAATAAACCATTCAATAAACGGTTGTGAGGTGCAACAAATAAACCGCTTGGTCTATCGCCCTTGTGGTTTATATATTGTGCCTTTTAACTTACAACCATGGTTTACTGCCTGAAAAACCATGATAGAAAGAAGATTTCTTAACCCTTTACCACACAGAAGGCCTTCAAAGAAATCACTGTTGTAACATTTCCAGTCTTGAATCGAATATTTCCGATATGCAGCTGACTAAACCTGGACCATTCTACAGTCTATCAAATTTTAACAGCAATTTTTCCCTCTGCCTGTAAGAATGTATCTATATAGGTAAGTAAAAAAACATGAGCAAATGGGTTCAAGGATCTTAAGAAAACTACATTTTCAGGGTGTTGGCAATTTGCAAGAGCCTTTTTTAAGTCATCAGTCCAAAGGCATGTCAATCTACCCATGACTTAATCTGACTAAACTCATCATGATGAGGTAACTCTACTACTTCTGATAGACTAAGTAATATACTGTGTTCCCAGATCTCCTGTAAATAAATGGTGTTTTTATGTAAACATAACATGTTGGATGTTTATTTTTCTTTATAGCCATTTTCTCCCAGGATAAAATGAAGTCATTCTCTACTTTTATGCCATGATAACTATAACACTTACAGGAAGTTCTTTCCAGGAGCCAGATTTTGACTTTACGTTCATTCCCTGGTGTCAATTTCTGTTGTTTCAGATTTCCTTGGTATGAAATCATTGTTACCTATTCCTCCCCTCTGAACAAAATTTTGTTGTTTGTTCTTTCTCCTTGATGCCCATTTTGGGTTGTGTTTCCTTCTTTCGTTCTTTTATCTTCAGTTTGTATTGCTACTTTCTTTTCTGGATGCCCACTTAGCCTTTTTTTTTCCTTCGAACTGATCCTACCAGGGTCTTAATAATTATTATAATTAACAGGGTTTTCCCTTGACTTTCTGATTTTGGGGTTATTTGACCCCCTTCAAATGAAGAAAAGAAGGCACACATACAAATTTAGGGGGTCATTTTGAAAACCTGGGGGTCAAAATTTAAAGAAAGAGGGGGTCATGGAAAACCCTGTATCACCATTTGTTATTCCTATTTTACCTTTGTAACCATTTCTTTTCAAAATGCTTGATTATTCAGTGAAAATTAAAAGTCAAAAAAGGGGCATGACTCTGTCAAAAATACTTTGATGGTTACCTGCCCTTGTTGTATAGGTTCCCCTTTTAACACTTTACCAAACGACAAAATTTTAGACCTGTCCAAATTGAAAGTGTTTGCAGACAACAAATTAAACATGACTCAAAAATTGAAATTTGTGTTGGGAAGGGTAGGAAACAGTGTGGGAAAAGGAGAAAATGCTGGTTACCAGCATTTTCTCCTTTTCCCACAGTGTTTTCAAAAGGCTTCTTTCTCAGGGTCATTAAAAGTCGGGACTGTGTGGTAAAGAGTTAATAGTTAAGAATTTGTCCAAATTTGAAGCAAGTATCTTAACCCTTTCCCAAACAAGCCCTGGTTTTCACGTGTCTGCAAGTCTTTTGAAAACACTGTGGGAAAAGGAGAAATTGCTCTTAACGAGCAATTTCTCTTTTTCCCACAGTGTTTTCTACCCTTTTTGAGACCTTTCTGCCATTTTCATCAAATTTAAAATTGTCGTCTGCAAACTCTTTCAATTTGGACCAGACCAAAATTTGTCGTTTGGGAAAGAGTTAATTAACAACAGAGACATTATAAAAAGTCAAAAGTTTTTGTACAACCACACAGACCATGACGCCAGGGCTAGGAAAATACCTTGAAGTTTTCTGCAAAAACAGCCGAACTAAAAATGCTGGTTTCAAGCAGTTTCTTTTTTCCCCACAATGTTTTCAGAAGTTTTCTCAGGATCATTAAAAATCGCGAGTGTGTGGTGAAAATCCCAGAATATAATCAGTAAAACTGATGATAGCAATTGCTGTTCAACAAGAATAGAATGTAAAATTTGAAAAATATAAAATTTGAGAGTGAAACCTTTCATTTCCCAACCATAGTAACTCTTTACCAAATGATATAATTTTAGACATGTTGAAATTGAAAGCATTTGCAGACGACAAATTCAATGTAGCTGAAATTATGGTAATTGTTTCTGAAAGTATAGAAAACCTTGTGGGAAAAGGAGAAAATGCTGGTTACCAGCATTTTCTCCTTTTCCCACAAGGTTTTCAAAAGGCTATTTCCTCAGGGTCGTTAAAAATCGGGACTATGTGGTAAAGAGTTTATCATGAAAATTGTGCCAAGATATTTTCAGAATCATTTCACTGAAACCAACTGGTCTCGCCCATTCCTTTATGGGCAGGTTTTTTGCCTCTTCCAAATGAAAGAAAGAAAAAACAGAGAAAATAAAAACCTTGCAAGCACAGACTACAACACATAAACAAACAACCTTGTGTTCTCTGGGGCAATACTCCCTTGAAAAGATGTATTGAAAACATTGCTAGACAAGTAGAGAATTCAGGTCATCAGCATGCTTTCTTCTTCCCGCAATGTTTTCTTCACTTCCAAGGACATTTCAGCCACATTCAAATTAATATTTGTCTATAAATAGTTCCAGTTTGGAAGTATCTTGAAAGGGGTCATTCTGGTTAACCTTTTACCACAAAATCATGACTTTTTAACAACCCTGAAAGAGAAGGCCTTTGAAAACATTATGAGAAAAGGTGAACATGCTGGTAAACACAATGTTTTCTATCTTTCCAAAAACGATTTTATTAATATTTGAGTCGCTTTTATTTCGTCGTCTGCAAACGGTTTCAATGCCTAAAATTTTGTCATTTGGTAAAGAGTTAAAGAGTTGGGATACAGCACAAAGAAGGAAGCATTGCGATGAAGTGAACTGTAGCTAAAAGGGAGAAAACTACTCCACAAGGTATCAGACCCCACAAGCACCCATGTAGGTGCTTATGCAAAATAAGTTCCTACAAGAAAAGGGTTTGGCATAAAAAGTTCAGAATTAATTACTGTATTAAAACTAAGCCATAAAACCTGCAGATGTTAAACATTAGGAAAACTTGTAAAGATTCCCTTACTTTTTACTGAGCATGCATTTTTCATCTTCCTTTTTCTTACTTGGGGGCGTTTTATTTCAGGCTTTCAAATTTTGATAATATTCCACATTAAGGTGTAATAATTATGATTATGATTAATATAATGACAAGATATTGCTCATAAAACAGTATGACAACACAATTTGTTTTAACCCTTAGAATGCCGAATAAACCTATCAGACTGTTTCAAACTAGAAATACAACCCAAATAATTGCAATTTCATGGTTGCTTTTGGCTACATTGTTTCAACAAAGCGGACAGTGTAGATCAAAGATCAGGCTGCACGTTTTGTGCAGCGTGATCTTGATCTACACTGGCCGCAAAAGCAACTATAGTCGTGAAAGGCGCTTTAAGGGTTAATAGTGCTTTCAACTGCTTTTATAAACATTTCAGATAATTAGGATGAAAAAAGACTAACACATGTACATTCTTGTGTAGTGACAAAACACTTTTTGCCGAGCCCCCGTAGCTCAGTCGGTAGCGTACAGGACTAGAGAACAGGAGGTCACTGGTTCGATCCTCGGCCAATTTCTTTCCAAGGATTGATGATAGTCATTGCAACAGGATTCATTCCTCTCTCACTGCTGACCATTGTTTCGACTGTGGTCATGTGGGAAAGCAGCCAGTGGCTTGGAAAGAATACTGTGCAGAGTACTGGTGAAAGAAACTCCAGGAAAGCATGGACAGGTTCACTGGCCACCGCAATGTAACGGAAATAATATTGAAAACGGTGTTAAACACCATGCAACCAATCAATCAATCAAAACAGTTTTTAACCCTTTGAGCGCCTTTCACAACTATAGTTGCCTTTGCAGCCAGTGTAAATCAAGAGCAGGCGACACTGATCTTTGATCTAAGCTGTCCGCTTTGCTGAAACACTGTTGACAAAAGCAACCATGAAACTGCAATTACTTGGATCATATCAAAATTTTATAGGCTAAATATGTCTAATAGGTTTATTCTGCACTCCAGGGATTAAGTTAAAGTGGTTCCTGAAGGGTTTTTTAATCAATCTTTGGCTGAGAAAGCCTCCTAATGTAAGAAAGAGGCCTTTTGAAAACATTGTGATAAAAAGAAGAAAATGCTGGTAACCAGCATTTTCTCCTTTTCCCACAATGTTTACTACCATACGAAAGTCAAATCTTGTGTGTTCAGTAACATTTACTTTGCCGTCTGCAAATTCTTTCAATTTGGACATGGCTAAAGTTCTGCGTCTGGTATAGAGTTAATTCACTGGGAAGAAAAGCCTATTCCATTTCATGGCATCTCTGCATGCATTAATTTTTATGGTTCTTCTCAACTCCTATAGACTTTTTTACACTGTTTTCTTCACCAAAGCAGCATCACCTAATGTTGTGAAACATAAATCATTCTTGTTTCTTACTTTTCCCCCAAGATTGTATACTGAGCAATTTTCCATGTGTCAGACTGTTTTCTTTGCTGCCTGTGAGTTACAATAATTGTAATTCTATCTGATAAAATACTTTCTAAACATTGCTACACCAACATCAGTTAAAATTGTCCGAATAGGGTCGTTATAGGCTCACAAGTAAAAGTACACATATTAATTAACTCTTTACCACACAATCCCGACTTTTAACGGCCCTGATGTAGAAGCCTTTTGAAAACATTATGGGAAAAGGAGAAAATGCTGGTAACCAACATCTTCTCCTATTCCCACAATGTTTTCTAACCTTTCAGAAACAAATGCAATCATTTTAGCCACATTTAATTTGTCGTCTGCAAATGCTTTCAATTTGGACTGGTCCAAAATACTGTCGTTTGGTAAAGAGTTAAATTTGTAACCAGTAAGTCCCAGTTTGATCCCTGCTGGAGGCACCAATTACATATAAATATCCTTCAGCACGGCACTAAAAAGATTTTGCATAGAACTAGTAACTCCTATGACATAAACTATGTATCCAGGCATCCACAGAGAGAGCGGTAATGTTGTGCATGAATGAGTAACGATCAAAAATTACAAGACACTTCATCCACAGTCATTTAATCCCCCCATACCCCTTTTTTAACAACCCTGAAGAAGAAGCCTTTAGAAAACACTGTGAGATAAGGAGAAAATGCTTTTCCCTCAATAGTTCTATTTTTCAATCACATTTATTTTGTCATCTGCAAATGCTTTCAACTTAGACAAGTCTAAATTTTTGCCATTTGGTAAAGAGTTAACTCTCTACCAAACGACAGTATTCTAGACTAGTCCAAATTGAAACCATTTGCAGATGACAAAATAAATGCGATTCAAAAACTGGAATTTGTTTTGGGAAGTGTAGGAAACATTGTGGGAAAAGGAGAAAATGCTGGTTACCAGCATTTTCTCCTTTTCCCACGTTTTCAAAAGGTTTCTTTCTCAGGGTCGTTAAAAAGTCGTGATTGTGCGGTATAAAGGGTTAAATGAACCATTCTGTAACTTAGCCTGAAAAATCCAGGCTTATATAATGGGTTAAATGGGTTAACCCTTTACCGCACAATGCCGCCTTTTGACGCCCCTGGGAAAGAAGCCTTTTGAAAACATTGTGGGAAAAGGAGAAAATGCTGGTAACCAGCATTTTCTCCTTTCCCCACAATGTTTTCTACCCTATCAAAGAAAAGTTGCACCATTGGAGCCACATTGAAATTGTTGTCTGCAAATGCTTTCAATTTGGACAAGGCTAAAATTTTGTCGTCTGGTAAAGGGTTAAAAGCAATCTTTTTCTGAAATATTCTTCACATTTTTAAAGTTTAACAAGAAAGTAACTATGGTTCACCAAGGACAAAAAGTATTTTCAATTCTGTTGAAAGACAGACAGACCAGATACATTATTTCTAGTCAATTTTCTCTGGAATTCAACCAAAACATTGTTGATTTTGTTCACGGGTCAGGTACTTACAAATTTTGCCTGCTTTCTTTCCCTCCTTTGATGTGAAATCTACAAGATTCACCCTTTACCAGACGACAAAATTTTAGCCTTGTCCAAATTGAAAGCACTTGCAGACGACAATTTCAACGTGACTCAAATGATGCGATTTGTCTTTGATAGGGTTGAAAACATTGTGAGAAGAGGAGAAGATGCTGGTTACCAGCATTTTCTCCTTTTCCAACAATGTTTTCAAAAGGCTTCTTTCCCAGGGTCGTTAAAAGTCGGGATTGTGCGGTAAAGGGTTAACTTGCAAATGAGGATCCATTCAAAGGAAAACTAATTGAATCAACCTTGTAATAAGGAGGGTGTTATACTAGAATAATGTTCTGAAAGCTTCACTTCAGCAAAAAACAACTGGTTTTTACAGGACTGACAATAAATATGAAAGCAATAACTCTTTAACCCTTTACCACACAATCCCAACTTTTAACGACCCTGATGTTGAAGCCTTTTGAAAACATAGTTTTCTACCCTATCAAAGACAAATCGTATCATTTGAGTCACACTGAAATTGTCGTCTGCAAATGCTTTCAATTTGCATGGATCTAAAATTTTGTCATGTGGTAAAGAGTTAAATTGTGATAAAATTTTAGACTGGTCCAGATTGCAAGCATTTGCTGACAACAAATGACATATGATGCATTTTTAGACTGGTACAAATTGAAAGTTTGCAGCCGACAATTTTAAATTTGATGAAAATGGCAGGAAGTTCTCAAAAAGAGTAGAAAACACTGTGGGCACACTCGTTACGAGCAATTTCTCCTTTTCCCACAGTGTTTTCAAAAGACTTGTACTGCAGACACATGAAAACCAGGGCTTGTTTGGGAAAAGGTTAATGATGGTATTTGTCTTTGAAATGGTAGAAAACATTCTGAGGAAAAGGAGGAAAAGCTGGTTACCAGCATTTTCTCCTTTTCCAAAAATGTTTTCAAAAGCTTTCTTTCCCAGGGTCATGGAAACCCGGGACTGTTTGGTAAAGAATTAATGGTGACGAGTCTAAAATTTTGTCATTTCATAAAGGGTTAACAAGGTCTTGCCCGCTTTTGTCGCCCATGCAGGTTTGAGCAAAACACATGCCTTGTCTTGTCTAACCACTTGTAACCCCAGTCCTCTTCATAAAAAGTTCCAAGATTTACAATCCACAAGAAATTGACTTTAATTTCACATAATTGAACACTTGATGTGTGGTTTATAAGAAAATTGATACAGAAAATGGGTCGTCCATGCTGAACATAGCCTGGCTTTTTACAAAACAGATCCCCTCAACTCATAAACCTATCCGATCATCAAAGATGCTTAAAAAACTCCATTAACTTCTTCCCTAAATCATGTTTTACACAGCTTTGCACTGAAACACAACCTTCTCTATTATGTGCATGTTGCAGGCTTTTAACCCTTTACCACACAATCTTGAGTTTTAACGACCCTGAGGAAGAGGACTTTGGAAAACATTGTGGGAAAAGGAGAAAATGCTGGTAACCAGCATTTTCTCCTTTTCCCACAATGTTTCCTACCCTATCAGAGACAAATTTGGATATTTGGGCCTCATTTAATTTGTTGTTTGCAAATGGTTTCAATTTGTATGTGTCAAAAGTTTGGTCATGTGGTAAAGATTTAAAACCTCCCGGTGAGATGCCAAGCCCCCATAGCTCAGGTGGTAGTGCATGGGACTTGAGAATAGGAGGTCGCTGGTTCGATACCCCGCTTGGCCAATTTCTTTCCCAGGATTGGTGATAGTCATTGCAACAGGATTCATTCCTCTCTCACCGCTGACCATTGTTTCGACAATGGTTATGTGGGAAAGCAGCCAGTGGCTTGGAAAGAATATTGTGCGGAGTACTGGTAAAAGAAACTCCAGGAAAGCATGGATAGGTACACTGGCTGCTGCGATATAACTGAAATAATGTTGAAAACAGCGTTAAACACCATACAATCAATCAATCAATCAATCAGTCCTTGTGAGATACCTCACAGTACTGCCTGGGTTAAGGTCTAAGCCTGCGTGTATGACGGAGAGATTTTACGGGATATCTCAACCAATCCAAATTCATTTTGCACTCCAAATTTCAAAACTAGTCATCCAATATGGACCAGTCATGAATTTCATTGTCTTATTAAGATTTAACTCTTTACCACACAATCCCAACTTTTAATGACCCTGTGAAAGAAGCCTTTTGAAAACCTTGTGGGAAAAGGAGAAAATGCTGGTTAGCAGCATCTTTTCTACTCTTCCCAAAACAAATGTCAGTTTTAGAGTCACTTTTTATTTGTCCTTTGCAAAAGCTTTCAATTGGGACTGGTCTAAAATTTTGTTGTTTGGTAAAGAGCTAAGCACTCTATGGGATACAGGAGTCCACAAACTTACAACAATATCGCAATATCGATGAATCAAAGCTTCAGGGAACTTCAAACTACAACAGAAATACTGAAGTAAGCATCACGCTATCAAAGAACAAATGGAATTCATCTTCAACATCATTTTCTTCTTAGGACTGTTTACATTGTCAAAAGCTAAGTGCCTGTTCCCTCAAGTCCTTCAAACTATTACACAACTAGTAGTATCTATTCTGCTTAACCCCTAAAGCGCCTTTCATGACTATAGTTGCATTTGCGGCCAGTGTAGATCAAGATCAGGCTGCACAAAATGTGCAGCCTGATCTTTGATCTACACTGTCCTCCTTGATGAATCACTGTAGACAAAAGCAACTATGAAATTGCAAGTATTTGGGTCATATTTCTAGGATTAAAATGTCTAGCAGGTTTATCCGGCGCTCTAAGGGTTAACTCTTTACCAAACGACATTTTTTAAGACAAGTCCAATTTCAAGCAGTTGCAGGCGATAAAATAAATGTGACTCAAAAATTGAAATTTGTTTTGAGAAGGGTAGAAAACATTGTTGGAAATGGAGAAAATGTTAGTTACCAGCATTTTCTCCTTTTTCCACCATGTTTTCAAAAGCCTTCCACCTCAGGATCGTCAAAACTCTGGATTGTGTGGTAACGAGTTAACCCTTTACCACACAATCCTGACTTTTAATGATTCTAATGAAAAGGGCTTTTTGAAAACACTGTGGGAAAGGGAGAAAATGCTGGTAACTAACATTTTCTCCTTTTCCCACAATGTTTTTTACCCTATCAAAGCCAGAAATCATCATTTTAGCATCACTTAATCTGTTGTCTACAAATGCTTTCAATTTGGTCAAGTTCAAAATTTAGTCATTTGGGACAGGGTTAACTCAATGCCTCTTGAAGCAAGTAAGCCGTAAAAAACTTTCTAGACATCTTCGTAAAAACGGGAGATCAACATGACTAACATTTGGTACACAAGTAAAAGCAATGACTCCTCTAGTTCACAATGTATCCAAAAATGGATTGCTGCATGACACGAGAAGTGCTCTACGGCACCAGTATACTATAATGCTTAACCCTTGACCAGACAACAAAATTTTAGCCTTGTCCAAATTGAAAGCATATGTAGATGACAATTTAACAGTGGCTCAAATGCTGCATTTTTTCTTTCATAGGGTAGAAAACATTGTGGGAAAAAGAGACCAGCATTTTCTCCTTTTCCCACAATGTTTTCAAAAGGCTTCTTTCCCAGGGTCATTAAAATGCGGCATTGTGTGGTAAAAGGTTAAGACAGAAAGTAACTGTTCTAAGTGTGAAAACAAATTATTGTTTTTCACACCAACTTCATCAGGGCTAATAAAACCATCTGGGAATGATGTATTTTACGCCCAACAAAAAACAATTTGTTAGACAATCGTAATAAATGCTCCAAAATTAATAATGGCATACCATGATGGCAACATTTTTGTTGGCGGACCTTTCGACCTTATGGCCCTCTGGTGATCCTTACTTGTTTTTTGTGCTTGTCAAATGTTTTTTGTCACTTAGAGGAATAACTGGATAAGAAGGTTATATAACATTAGCAGGAACTGAGTCCAATCCCAACTGAAAACTGAAAAGCAATGACTTCCTTTTTCCATTGCTTCTGGGGCACCAGCCAAAAAGCAATTTTAACCCTTTCCCAAACGACAAATTTTGGACTGGTCCAAATTGAAAGAGTCTGCAGACGACAATTTTGAATTTGATGAAAATGGCAGAAAGTTATCAAAAAGGGTAAAAAACAATGTGGAAAAAGGAGAAATTGCTCGTTACGAGCAATTTCTCCTTTTCCCACAGTGTTTTCAAAAGATTTGTACTGCAGACACGTGAAAACCAGGGCTTGTTTGGGAAAGGGTTAACTTACTTGTTAGTAAAACAATGATAGAACCGACATAATTTTTTTTGTCTCTTTTTACTGTTTGTGACAAACAAAACCAATTGTTAATTTTGCACAAAGAACCGCTCCTTTTCTAAGAAATTTTTCAAAAGCCTATCGTAGAAAATTCACCAGAAGTTCTGTAAATAAAGGGAGGTAGCCAAGGTATGTATATTCAGGCTACAAAAAGTGGGGAGGAAAAAAATACCATCATTTTGATTGATATTACAGAGGTGAAGTAACTATAGGTATGACATGACAAGTCTGCAGGTGTTGCATTTAACAAGGTTTTTATGGTGACATGAGGTCACTGACTATCAGTAAATCTCCTGAAACCATCACCTGACAAACGAGAGGACGCCTCTGTAGTAATCACTTCTGTAGTAATTGGTTTTGGAGAACATTTTGGGACAAGCAGAGATTACTTCATATGCAAGCTCCGTCTCATGGTATGTTTCCTTCACTAAAAGAAAATAATTATTCTCTTGTTGCCTCTGTTGTCAAATATTTCGCCTCAATAGTAATCTGGTTGGGAAAACATTATAAGAAAAGCAGCAACTACTTTACCCAAGCTCTTTCTCTGGTTACGTTTCTTTCACTTCAGAGAAAAAGGTATTATTTCATTCCCTTTCATCTAAACATATGGGTAAATTCTAGCAATTTTCTGTAGTCTCAAAATGGGCTAATTATTCAACCTTTCACTAGACAACTTTTTGAGTTTGAAGGTGTTTGTAGTGGTAAATTGAATGTGATTGAAATGATAGAACTTGTCTTTAATCCTTTCCCAAACAAGCCCTGGTTTTCACGTGTCTGCAGTACAAGTCTTTTGAAAACACTGTGGGAAAAGGAGAAATTGCTCGTAACGAGCAATTTCTCCTTTTCCCAAAGTATTTTCTACCCTTTTGGAGAACTTTCTGTCATTTTCATCAAATTCAAAATTGTCGTCTGCAAGCTCTTTGAATTTGGACCAGTCTAAAATTTATCGTTTGGGAAAGGGTTAACTGGGTAAAAAACATTGTGGGCAAAGGAAAAAATGCTGGTTACCAACATTTTCCACTTTTCCCACAATGTTTTCAAAAGCCTTCTTCTTCGGGGTCATTAAAACTCGGGATTGTTTGTTAACTCTTTACCACAAAATCCCGATTTTTAATGACGTTGAGAAAGAAGCCTTTTGAAAACAGTGTAGGAAAAGCAGTAAAATGCTGGTAACCAGCATTTTCTCCTTTTCCCATAATGCTTTCTACCCTATCAAGGACAGAGAACATCATTTCAGCTACCTTCAATTTGTTGTCTGCAAATGCTTTGGATTTGGACCTGTCCAAAATTTTGTTGTTTGGTAAAGAGTTAAAGGGTTACATTTTATATAATTCTGATTCAGTGACTGCTGTCAAAACATTGAAGCAAATGATGACACAGCTATTTCTCTCTTCCTTTTCTGTTTTTTTCTTCAAATTTCGTTTGAGCCTGAAGAGTCATTACCATACATAGGATGTTGATTTATGTTGACATGTAAAATGTTTATAAAGCAAAATCCTTTTTGTTAACCCTTTACCACACAGTCCTGACTTTTAACAACCCTGAAGGAAAAAGCCTTTTGAAAACAATGCTGGTAACCAGCATTTTCTCCTTTTCCCACAGAGCTCATTTGTACCAATTATGAATTTGTCATCTGCAGATGCTTTGAATTTGAAAGAGTCTATATTTGTGGTTTGGGAAAGGGTTAAACTCTGTGTCATTCTTAACTCTTTACCAAACGACAAAATTTTAGACTCGTCCAAATTGAAAGCATTTACAGACGACAAAATAAAAGTGAGTTTAAAATTGAAATTTGTTTTGGGAAGGGTAGAAAACATTGTGGGAAAAGGAGAAAATGCTGGTTACCAGCATTTTCTCCTTTTCCCACAATGTTTTCAAAAGGCTCCTTTCTTGGGGTCATTAAAAGTCGGGATTGTGTGGCAAAGGGTTAATTGAATACAATCCCACATAATCGATGTGTCTTACTGATTACATGATATTTTAAAATCTTTGTTGAAATTCTAGTCTGAAATTTACAAATACCTAAGATGCTAATTGAAGCTTATTAACTCTTTACCACACGACAAAAATGTAGACTTGTCCAAATTGAAAGCATTTGCAGACAACAATTAAAATGTGGTTCAAATGATGGAAGTGGTCTTTGATACGGTAGAAAACACTGTGGGAAAAGGAGAAAATGAGCATTTTGTCCTTTTCGCATAATGTTTTCAAAGGGCTTCTTCCTCAGGGTCATTAAACTCGGGATTGTGTGGTAAAGAGTTAAGGAAATACCACAAAATACATTTTTTCTTACATCATTATATTGGTTTGTCTTCTTTACTGACAGTTTGCCAGGTATTGCCTAGCTTATTTCAGTGATGTATCACTTTTGAAGTTTGGTGAAATTATAATACATTATTATAGTGAGTGCTAACAGTGTGCTGCAGATACTTGATTTTCAATGAAAATTCTTAATTTAAAAAAAAAGGGGCATAACTCTGCCAAAAATACTTTGATGGTTACTTGTCCCTCTTGTATAGGTTCCCCTTTTAATAATTAACAACTTGTCCTAGCAAATATCTTGAGTAGTAACAGAGATTATTATAAAAAGTCAAAGTTTTTGTGCGACAACATAGATGATGACGACGTTGACGATGCCTGGGATACGACAATACCTCGACGTTTTCTCTGAAAACAGCCGAGCTAAAAATCTGAGCGTTCCCCTTCAAAAGTAGAACCATGGGCTTCTGATGGCTATCAGATATTTGTAAGAATGACAGATCTGGGTCCCTCTCCTCCCAGAATCCTTGATAACCACTATGGAAACAGTCAGAGTGACACAAAACAACATCCAACCTTTGATCCCTTCAAGGGAAATAACTGTCAGCCACAAACCCTTTAGCACACAATCATTTTAATGACCCTAAGAAAACAGGCTTTGGAAAACATAGTGGGAAAAGGAGAAAATGCTGGTGACCAGCATTTTCTCCTTTTCCCAAAATGTTTTCAAAAGGTTCATTACACTGGGTCTTTAAAGTTGGGATTGTGTGGTAAATGGCTGTGGTCCTTTTTCAAGACCTAAAATTCTTTTTTGTCTGCTAGCTGCTCCAATAAAGAGTATCAAACTGATATTAAATCGCCTTAACATTGTGATGCAACTGGCTGTCTTACAAGGTAACTGAAAAAAGTGTACAAGTGACTGACTGGCTTTTTCATACATCAATCTTGTTCTGTAAATCCGCCATCAAAGTCTTGCACGGTATTTACAGAGGACAATTTAATTAACCCTTTCCCAGACAACAAATTTTGGACTGGTCCAAATTGAAAGAGTTTGCAGACCACAATTTTAAATTTGATGAAATTGGCAGGAAGTTCTCAAAAAGGGTAGAAAACACTGTGGGAAAAGGAGAAATTGCTCGTTACGAGCAATTTCTCCTTTTCCCACAGTGTTTTCAAAAGACTTGTACTGCAGACACGTGAAAACCAGGGCTTGTTTGGGAAAGGGTTAAGAGACAAAAATGATGGGATTTGTCCCCAAAAGAGAGTAGAAAACACTGAGAAAGGGAGAATATGCTGGTTACTGGCATTTCCTCCTTCACAGCCTTATCCTTCAGCATCATCAAAACTCAGGATCCTGTGGTAAAGAGTTAACCCTTTACCAAAAGACAAAATTTTAGACCCGTCCAAATTGAAAGCACTTGCAGATGACAATTTCAATTAATGTGGCTCAAATGATGCGATTTTTCTTTGACAGGGTTGATTTTTTTAAATTTAGACTTGCAGACAACAAATTAAATATGGCTCAAATGGTAGGCATTGTCTTTGAACAACTAGAAAACCTTGTGGGAAAAGGAGAAAATGCTGGTAACCAGCATTTTCTCCTTTTCCCACAATGTTTTCAAGAGGCTTCTTCCTCGGGGTCGTTAAAAGTCGGCATTGTGTGGTAAAGGGTCAATTCATTCATCTCTAAGTCGAATGCCATGTTTACATGATGACTCTGATAATTCCGGGCTTATCAGCTTCAACTTATGGGGCATGAAGTCATGATAAAATCAACAGATTTCTACACCAGAGGATCTTGAAATGAAGGATGTATTTTCTCTCCAATACCTGCTTTCATTTCACTTCCTTGGTACACGGTGACCTGCATAATTATGCCTTTCAAAGCTACAGTTGCTTTTGTCGACACTGTAGATCAAATACAGACTGCACAAAACATGCATTCCGATCTTTGATCTGTGTACTGTCTTCTAACTTCAATTAATCTAGTGACAAAACCTTTGAAATACAATATTTGTGTGTTTCAATTTTTGATTGATGACATTCAGAGCTCGGTAACTATCATAAAACTATTATGAGCCAAAACATGTTTTTTTAATCCTTAAGCTGCTAATCACAACTCCCCGACCTTTTGCTGACAGTGTAGATCACGACCAGACTGCACAGAACACGCAGTCTGATCTTTGACCTACACTGTCCAAAACCGTATTTTCTTTCCAGTGACATCAACTTTGAAACTGCAATGTTTGGGGTTTTAGTATTGAGTAGAAATTTGCGTTTCATTTATTCTGCTTAAGTGTTAGATCTTACCACAAAATCTGAAACTCTAACAACCCTGAAGAAAAAGGTCTTTGGAAACATTGTGGAAAAAGTAGAAAGGCTTTTTACCTTTTTTTAGAATATTTTGCGCCCTTTCGAAGGCAAGACCCTTCATTTGAACCCTATATAATTTGTTGCCTGGAAATGCTTTTGATTTGGACATGGTCTACAAACAGCTAACTTTCTTGCATCCTATTCACCCTTAACCATACAATCCCCAGTTTTAGTGATCCCCAAAGAAAAAGACTTGAAAATATTGTGCAGAGTGGTAAGCAGTATTTCTCCTTTTCTCTTTCCAAATACAAATCATCATTTTAGCCATCCTTAACCCATTACCACACAACCCCGACTTTAAACGACCCTGTGAAATAAGCCTTTTGAAAATATTGTGGGAAACGGAGAAAATGCTGGTAACCAGCATTTTCTCCTTTTCCCACAATATTTTCTACCCTTTCCAAAACAAATTTCAAGTTTTCAGTCCCATTTATTTTGTCGTCTGCAAATGCTTTCAATTTGGACAAGTCTAAAATTTTGTCATGCTGTAAGGAGTTAATCCTTAGAGTGCCTTTCACGACTATAGTTGCCTTTACGGCCAGTGTAGATCAAGATCAGGCTGCAAAAAACATGCAGCTTGATCTTTGATCTACACTGTCTGCTTTGCTGAAACACGGTATACAAAAGTAACCATAAAATTGCAGTTATTAGAGTTGTATTTCCAGGATGAAACTGTATGATAGATTTATTCGGTGCTCTAAGGGTTAATTTGTTGTTTGCACATGCTCATGCTCTCAATTTGGACAAGTCTAAAACTTGTGATCTGGTAAATAGTTACAATTAACTATATAGTAAACACTTTACCACACAATCCCGACTTTTAATGACCCTGGAAGAAAAGGCTTTTGAAAACATAGTAGGAAAAGAAGGAAATGCTGGTAACCAGCATTTTCTCCTTTTCCCACAATGTTTTCTACCCTATCAAGAAGAGAAATCATCAGTTTAGCAATACTTCATTTGTCGTCTGCAAATGCTTTCAATTTGGACCAGTCTAAAATTTTGTTGTTTGGTAAAGAGTCAATTCTACAGCAACAATCGCCAACAATGATAAATTACAACAGACACCAAATAAAGTTGATGATTACTTTTCTGACTGTTACAAGAATTCACGATTTATTTTCTTCAAAGTCAGTAGAAACATTCCATTTAGCATGGCTGCTTCAAAAAAATGCCATATCAACATTGGGACAGAAAAAAGGGGCCCTGGACCCTTTGAAGTCAGAGTCGCTGATGTCTGCTAATTAGCATTTCCTCCCCTATATCTGATTCAAAGCCAGTGACCACAATTCCTAGAAATTTTCAAATAACAGCAGATCTGATTTCATTTAGATAACAGCAATAATTACAATGTTTGTACATTCCATGTAACACCATGACAAGAAATTACAAGTCATGCTTTTAACACTTTAGCAAAAGACAAAATTTTTTGACATGTCCAAATTGAAAGCATTTGCAGATGACAAAATGAGTGTGACTCAAAAGTTGAAATTTGTTTTGGGAAGGGTAGACAACATTGTGGGTAAAGGAGAAAAGGTTACCAGCATTTTCTCCTTTTCCCATAATGTTTTCAAAAGCCTTCTTTTTCAGGGTCGTTAAAAGTCAGGATTGTGTGGTAAAGGGTTAACCCTTTTGCTAAGCCTGTTAGACTGCAATCAGTAGCTTACAAGACTTGGAACTAGGGGGACCCAGGTTTGAATTTCTAGCTTAGAAATTTTTTTTTCCCAGAATTTATGACAGTCATTGCGGCAGGATCCATTCCTCTCTGATCATTGTTTCGATGACGGTTACGTGGGAAAGCAGCTTGAGAAGAATATTGTGCAAAGAACTGGTAAAAGAAACTCCAGGAGAGAATGCAAACAAAGAATCCCGTGTTATTATAACCCCAAGAAAGTAGGGTTAAAAAACTAGAGGCGCTTGAGCGCCTGTATCGCTCCACAGGCCTGATATTTCTATAATGGCGAAAAGAAGTTTTTAACAATTACCATTCAATCCTGCATTTTAGCTCACTAAAGAAAAAAGGTATGGAAAAAACTTGTGAGAAAAGAAGAAAAAAATGGTAACCAGCATTTTCTTAGTTTCCCACAATAATTTCTATCCTTTTTTATATACATATGTCTTACTAATTTGAAGATATGTTGTCTGCAACAGGTCCTTTCACAAACCATTTTGGGTGGGGAAACATCAAAATATAGAAAATATGTCTTTCTCAGGGTCGTTAAAAGTTGTGATTGTGTGGTAAAGGGGTAATCTAAAAGAACAGCTAGGAGGGCAAATGAATGAATGTTATAGCAATATAGATCAACTTACATCAATACACCAGATAGAATGAAATATGCTGGCATACAATGAACACCTAATCCCTAATAATCAACTTTTCACAGTTAGAATGTCTTCTGTGGCAAACAACACAAAATGGTCTACAAATGCATTTACATAAATCAAATATCCTGCTCCAGGGCACAGATTAATTCTGGTGTACTGAAGTTGTGGGATCAGTTTGACTGGGTAACATTAATGCCTTATCACAAATGTAAAGCCCTGTCCCACTGTGTACCAGGTCACCAGGATTTACACCCCTTCTCTGTCCACTCTGCATTTACTCATTAGTAGGTCAACAAACCTTTACCAGAACTAATAAAAGTGCAGAGGTTCTCTTGTTCTATATCAAAAGGACTATAAAGTACCTACAACATGGGGGTTTTGTTATTAAAATACTTTTTCTTTTTTATCTTGGCATGGTTACTCAGGCTTAGTAATAAGGCAAAATTGAAAAGCTCAAGTTGTGAAAGGTGCTCAAGCTTTTATCTTATTTATGGCCAGTGATATTTCATTACTAGTACTAACTAATAGCATATCATTGGAGTAAATTGTGATCTTAATACCAAGGAAAATGTGTGGGCTTAAATAGGACACCCCTGACTAGGTCAAGTCAATCCAATTTTCTTCCTTTTTCTTTGTTAGTCGATAAAACTAACACAATAAATAGTTTTGGAGAAGAACATTTTTTTGAAATATAAGCCTTGTCTATAAAAAAATGTGTTTTTAGGTGTATCATTTTTTTAAAAGGAATTTGGTATACAACCACCATAGAAACAATTTGGCAGACAACCACCATAGGAACTTACCTGCAAAACAACAATGAAATCCAATGAATAGTTTTAGAGAAGAAATTTTTCAAAGATTTTACTTTATACCATAAAAGGAAAATGAGTCTCCCATAAAAGCCATGTTTTTTGACAGATCATTTTTTTTTAAAGGAATTCTGTAAACCTGTATCTAAGGAACATTCCTGCAAAATAATAATGCTATCCAAATAGCGGTTTGGGAGGAGAAGATTTTTAAAGGTTTTTTACTTTGGTTGCCATGGCAACCAGAATTCTTCATGGAACACAATTATTTGAAGGAATTTGAAAGAGGACCACCAAAGGAACATTCCTGTGAAATTTGGTAAAAATCCAGTCAATAGTTTCTGAGGAGAAGTTTTTTAAAGAAAAAGTTTACGGACGCACGCACGGACGAACGGACGGACGGACGGACGCACGACGGACACAACGCCATGACAATAGCTCGCTGGCCTTCGGCCAGTGGAGCTAAAAATTGACTGATTGACTGATTGGTGTTTAACGCCGCATTCAACAATATCCAGTCATATCACAGGGACAGCTCACATATCCATGTATTTCCTGGGTTTCAACAGTACTGGGCTAGGGCTCTGAAGAGTCTTGCCCTTTAGGACACTCCCAACAATCATTAGAAAGGAGAAAAGGCTGGGTACCAGCATTTTTCCTTTTCTCGTAAAGTTTTTTCACCTTTCCATGACAAATCCTGTCATTTGATGATGACATGCATGTTGTCGTCTGCAAAATCAATGCATTCAATTTGAAGCAGTCAAAATTTAATATTTTGTCCTTTAGCAAAATGTAAACCCCCTACCAGACAATATCACTTGTTTTGATGACCCTTAAAAAAAAAAAGCCTTTTGAAAATATTGTGGGAAAAGGAGAAAATGCTGGTAACCAGCATTTTCTCCTTTTCCCACAATGTTTTCTACTCCTCCACAAATTCCAACAGACTATACCTTCTGTGAAGGCTGATGTTACTCTGTACTACTGTCTACAATGAAGAACCTAGATCTCTGTTGCAGTGAAAAGGACAAAGTTTAATGATATCCACTTTAGAAACACAAACTATCAATCAATTCCTATTTTTCCACTTGCTCTTCAGCAAGGACCAAAACAATGCCTTTTATCATTATGATTAATGGCTTCATGAAAGGCCCATTTACTTTGGCTATTTCCCTGTAACATCTTCTAACCCTTTTTCAGTTTTGACACATTTTATGTCCAATGACAGACCTCCATATAAAAAGGGAGTGATAGTACTCTAAATTCATTATTTCTCTTCCAAACCCCATGTTGTGAGTACTCATTAGAATTGTCTCGATGAGATGATTCTAACGAGTACCCATAACATAGGGTTTAGTGGAGAGTGGTTAATATTATCAATTTTGAAATCAAAATCACTCCATCACTCTGTCTGGAGCTCTGCAGTGAGATAATCTCTGCCAGGGGTTTTGTCCCCATCCTGAGGAAGAGGGGAAGGAAAAACAGTGTTAGATAAAATGAGAGAAAATGCTAGCAACAAGCTTTTACTCTTTCTTTTCCAAAATGTTTTCTGTCCGGTTAAAGTTAAGATACAGTCAACTTTTACCGTTATCCTGCTAAATAAGTTAAATAAAACTTTCATGCCAACAGTAAAAACCCGAATAATGTTACTTCAAACTTCTTTTTTGGAAAAAAAAATATCTCCTAATTGGACTGTGGATATCAAAGATCAGACTGCATGTTCTGTGCAATCTGACCTTGATATACACTGTCTGCAAAAAGGTTCTTGAGTTGGGCATAGCAGCCGAAGGGTTAATGGCCTCTTCAATAGGTCAGAAATCTCTATCAACAAATTATTCAATTATTTATCAGCAGTTTCAAAGGCACTTAACTCTTTACCAAATGACAAAATTTTTGACTGGTCCAAATTGAAAGCATTTGCAGAAGACAAAATAAATGTGACTAAAAAATTGAAATTTGTTTAGGAAAGGATAGAAAACATTGTGGGAAAAGAAGAAAATGCTGCTGACCAGCATTTTCTCCTTTTCCCACAATGTTTTCAAAAGGCTTCCTTCACAGGGTCGTTAAAAGTCGGGATTGTGTGGTAAAGGGTTAATCAAATGCCACATTAGAATGATGTATGTTGCACTGACAGAAATAATGGTCATGAATTTTTTAGATCTACTTCTTCAATAATTTTACAATGAAACCCTTGGTCCATTGCACACACTTATCATTGATTTTACTGACAGTGGCAGATCAAGATCCAGACAAGTCTTATCTGCTAGAATTTAACCCTTTACCGTACAATGCCGCCTTTTGACGCCCCTTGGAAAGAAGCCTTTTGAAAACATTGTGGGAAAAGGAGAAAATGCTGGTAACCAGCATTTTCTCCTTTTCCCACAATGTTTTCTACTCTACCTAAGAAAAGTTGCACTATTTGAGCCACGTTGAAATTGTCGTCTGCAAATGCTTTCAATTTGGACAAGGCTAAAATTTTGTCGTCTGGTAAAGGGTTAATCTGCAATAAAACCGCCTTTGATAACTTAATTGTTCTTGTTAACAGTGAGGGTCAAGACAAGACTGCAAAAAATGTGCAGTCTGATCTTGGATTTAAACATTCCACTGAGTAGAGAATTATTCTGACCTAAACCCTTCACCAAATGATTGGGCGTTTAACCCTTCACCACACAATCCAGAGTTCTAACAACCCTGACAAAGAAGCCTTTTGAAAACATTGTAGGAAACAGCAAAAATGCTGGGGACCAATTTGGACAAGAATAAAATTTTGTCATTTGGTAAAGAGATAAAAGGGCCTAAATGAAAAAAGGCTTTAGAAAACATTATGGGAAAAGGAGAAAATGCTGGGCACCAATGTTTTCTAGTGGTTCAAAGATAAGTCCTACCCTTGGAAGCAAATTCAATTTGTCCTCTGCAAATGATATGGATTAACCCTTTACCAGACGACAAAATTCTAGCCTTGTCCAAATTGAAAGCATTTGCAGATGTCGATTTCAATGTGGCTCAAATGGTGCAACTTTTCTTTGATAGGATAGAAAACATTATGGGAAAAGGAGAAAATGCTGGTTAACAGCATTTTCTCCTTTTCCCACAGTGTTTTTAAAAGACCTCTTTCTTAGGGGCGTCAAAAGGCAGCATTGTGCAGTAAAGGGTTAAGACGGGACAAGTCATTTTGATGTTTGGTAAAGAGTTAACTCTTTACCAAACAAAAAATATGTAGAATTCAAATGTGGCTCAAATGATGAAAATTGTCATTGTTAGGGTTGGAAACATTGTGGGAAAAGGGAGAAAATGCTGGTTTTCAAAAGCCTCCTTCAGGGTCATCAAAACTCGGGATTGTGTGGCAAAGGGTTAAAACCATCTTCACCTCTAAGCCATGGAGAAGATCATCACACACAGACAAAGCTGTGAACATTTACCCTTCAAGGTGAAAAGTTTAGCAAAAACATGCAAAATCCAACATATCTTATCTGTTTGTCTTTTAACAACTTTTCTGCTCTTCCTCTCCAGGTCTGGGTTCATAAATTATATCTTGTCTGGCAAATGAGTAACTCATTCCTTAACCCTTTACCACACAATGCCGACTTTTAACGACCCTGAAGAAGGCTTTTGAAAACATTGTCACTACATTTTCTACCCTTCCAAACACAAATTTTAATTTCTGATTCACATTTAACCCTTTCCCAAAAAGGCCCTGGTTTTCACGTCTGCAGGACAAGTCTTTTGAAAACACTGTGGGAAAAGGAGAAATTGCTCGTAACGAGCAATTTCTCCTTTTCCCACAGTGTTTTCTACCCTTTTTTGAGAACTTTCTGCCATCTTCATCAAATTTAAAATTGTCGTCTGCAAGCTCTTCAATTTGGACCAGTCTAATATTTGTCATTTGGTAAAGGGTTAACCCTTTCTCAAATAACAAATTTTGGAGAAAACGCTGTAGGAAACAGAGAAATTGCTCGTTACGAGCAATTTCTCCTTTTCCCACAGTGTTTTCAAAAGACTTGTACTGCAGACACCTGAAAACCAGGGCTTGTATGGGAAAGGGTTAATATTGTCATTTGTAAATCCATATTCTTCCAATGCCAATGGCTGCATCATTGAAACAATGATCAGCGCCGATGGGGGAATAAATCCTGTTACAATAAGTATCATTGATATACCCAGAAAGAAATTTGCCTAGCTGATAGGATTTGAACTAGTCCGACCCCGCTGGTCTCAAGCCCTGTATATTACGGAGTGAGCTACCTGCGCTGCAAATTATAACTTGTACATGCTCTTTGCTTGAGAAAAAAAAATCAAAATTTTCCTACTGGCTTTACATTTGCAGATGGTATATCATTTATGGCTCAAAATTGACTTGAGGATTGTAAATATTGTGAGAAAAGTAGGAATGCTTGTTACCAGCAATTTTTTACTTTCCCAATGAGTTTTTTGAAATCCTTCTTCCTCAGGGTTGTTTAGGACAAGATTAAATATTTAATCCTTTACCAAACAATCCAGTGTCTTAATGGCCCTTAAGAAAAAGGCTTTCGTAAACATTTGGGGAAAAGGTGAAAATGTTCGGCCCTTGCAATTTCTCCTTTTTCCCATGTTTTCTACCCTTTCACAAACAAATCACATCATTTGAGTCACAGTGAATTTGTTGTCTGCAAATGCTCCCAATTTGGAGAAGTATAAACTTTTGTCATCTGGTATAGGGTTAACCCTTTACCAGACGAGAAAATTTTTAGCCTTGACCAAATTAAAAGCATTTGCAGACAACAAAATAAATGTGACTGAAAAATTGAAATTTGTTTTGGGAAGGGTAGAAACATTGTGGGAAAAGGAGAAAATGCTGGTCACCAGGTTAACTCTTTACCAAGCAACAAAATTTTAGACAAGTCCAAATTCAAAGCATTTGCAGATGACAAAATAAACCTGATGCAAAAAATATTTTTGTTTTGGGAAGGCGTAGAAAACATTGTGGGAAAAGGAAAAAATGCTGGTACCAGCATTTTCTGCTTTTCCCAAAATGCTTCCCAAGGTCATTAACCCTTTACTGCACAGTGACGCCTTTTAACGCCCGTGGAAAAGAGGCCTTTTGAAAACATTGTGGGACAAGGAGAAAATGCTGGTAACCAGCATTTTCTCCTTTTCCCACAATGTTTTCTGTCCTATCAAAGAAAAATTGCACCATTTGAGCCACATTGAAATTGTCGTCTGCAAATGCTTTCAATTTGGACAAGGCTAAAATTCTGTTGTCTGGTAAAGGGTTAAAAGCAGCATTGTATGGTAAAGGAATAAAGGAAAAATGGAAAACAATAATAAAATCATTGTTGTCTCCGCTCTACATCTCTCCAGATTCCTACAGGATGGTTCACTGAATGATTATCTAACATGAAAAGGAAAAGCAGACACCCCTCCTTGGAAATGATAACACATTGTTCAAAACAGTTATCATAGCTGGCATCATTTTAACTTTTTGGAAACATTGTAAAGTGCCTGTTCAGAGTAACCCATATTACAGGCATTTTTTAACCTAAAAGAATCTCACACAAGAGACACAGAAAAAATAACTTAATCTCTACCTTTGGAATCAGTATTTTTCTCCTTTTCCCAAAATGTTTTCTACCCTTTCAAGAATAAATCTCAAGAATTTGTACCTCTTCTACAAATGCTTTCATTACAGATGAATAAAAAATTGTAAAGGGTTAAACAGAATAATACAATGCCTTACTTTTCTGCCACCATGAGGGAGACAGCTTTTTATTACACTGTTGGAAAAAAGAGAAAATGCTGGCATTCAGCACACACCCATTTTTAGGCCAGGGAATCCCTCTCAAGGGATTCCCTTGCCTATAGCGATCGTAAGCTGACTTTTCCGGACTACTTTCAGACAAAATGTTGAACGGTGTGTCCACTCTGTATCGCTGAGTCCGCCAAAACAACTAGTTTCGTAAGTACAGAGATCGCTTATCACACGGCGTGAATGTTTTCCTTTCCTCAAAGCTTTCCGACATCTGCATAGTGCTATGGAATTGCAAGGGTATTACAGCCCTTTAATAACCAACGAGTGTGTTTTAAGGGTTGTGTCCCTGTTGAATACACAACAGACGGTCAATAACTTTTCCAGGTAAAAGTTAAACGTCCACCGAATAAGTCTGTACACGTTTAAGTCTGATGTCTATTTCTATCCGATACCACCTATGGGCGGAGTTTATAGTTACACAAATCTTGTCAGGAACTGTGCATTAAGGCGTTGCCGTATTATGACTGACATCAGACTTATTCGGTGTACAGACTTATTCGGTGTACATTTAACCTCTACCAACTTTTCCATCACCGTGATTGGATACTGAAATCCTCTTGAATTATAGACATGATTACAGCCCCTGATATCACTCACTTTCTAGTGTACTTGCGTGAGGGAAAAACCCGAGAACCAGTTTTCTATTTTTAGTTTCCATTGTCACTTGCTAGTTACTGTCCGCGTTTCAAATAAAGATCAAAGGGAACCGCACTCCGCATCACCTTTGACTGCCTGGTGAAAAGATTGAGATATACGATTTTCCATGGAAATGTCGATAGTTGAATGAGATTATTGGTGTATTAACTGCATTTATTATCAGTTTCTTTTAATCATTTAGAACTGAACTTGATTTTCTCTACATGTTTAGAAAAAAAAAATCGATAGAATTAAGAAATATGCAGAAATTAAAAGAAATTATACTCTCTTTTTTCTGTGTAAATCGATTTAAAACATCTCTCTTTTTGTCAGAAGAATAGGCAAACATTATGGAAAAATAAGAATTTTTTGTTCTATCTACATTTTCCGATAATCAACCATGTTATCTGCTTATATTCTTTTTTTGTGACGACTGTTGATTGATTAGAAATCATGAAAGTGTTGTGCGATCCTTGGACATTTTTTAACTTTCAAACAAAATAATTTGAAAATAAAAGGTGTGTTTAAAAAATTAGGCTTTAATTTATCAGTTATTCATCACATTTACATACCTAGAGTTTCATTCACATAACTGGTAGTTTCCGAAACATTGTTTGAAAAGGAGAAATGAAAGTTTAAGAATATTTATTTTGAAATACATCCCGAATGTGCAAATTCATTTTAAGCGCCAGAAGCCGTCGTTGGAATCTCTCTCTCTCTCTCTCTCTCATGGAACGAGAAGGGCTAGTGGACGTCTTTGTATGATATAGTCAAAAGAATAGATTTAGATCAACTGTTTGAGAACAAAACTGCGATGTATTGACATCACCCTGCCCTGCGTTCGCGATATTAAGCGTTGGTATTCGCGTTGTGTCCAATTTTAAATTGTGTCTTATCTTTCTTATCATTGACGATATTTATTTGAAACTTGGAATATATGTGCGTTATCATAAAGATCAACCTTAACCAATAAGGCAAATAACTCAAAAATAAATTTGCTTGATTTAAGCCCCTTTTCGACTTAGAAATTTTTAAAGCCATTATCATGCACCCTATAGCCGAGCGTTGGTATCCACTACTTTGCTTCGGTTTGAATATAGAATCTGGCTTCTGAGCACTGCTTTTTTTTTTTGCATTAATTTAATTTTTCCTGTTGATTATTGTATTATTCCATATTATGCGTGACAGTACCCCTTTACCAATGAATTCTTTTGGCATAATTGAATTGGCCTGCCTGTCTATATGGTAGTGATAATTAGAAAATGAGGTCTTGTGTGAGTTCGTATCCTTTGTTCTTTAGAGATTACAGATCACTAGATTTCCTGGCCTTCAGTACTATCAGTACTTTGATTTTTTAGACTAGCAAAGCTAGTCTATAGGCATCATGATTGACCCAGAGTCAAAGTACACAAAAAACCCCACAGTTGCCAAATACTGCCTCACAGTAAAATACTTCTCTCTATTAGAAATCCTTATTCTGTTATATATGACAATTTTGACAAAAACCACTAAATCTCTACCACTCCAATACGAACAGGTCTTCTTACAAAGTAATAGACTGAACAAGATGTCTTTTATAAGATACAAGATCTTTGCTTATATGTAAATTAAGTGACCTATGCAAAACAGGCTATTATCAGTTATTCCTACACCACTGTAACATTATGAATGAATCTAAAAATAGATACACCTAGGTAACTTGTAGCAAATCCCAGCTGCATTAACTCTCACTGGACAGGGAACCCTTATCATTCCTTCAGTCATTCATTATTTAGATCATTGTGCACAGTTAAACTGTTATGTTAAACTGTTATTTTACATCTTGAATATTAACCCTTTACCACACAATCCACAGTTTGAATGACACTGGGGAAGAATTGAAACTTGTGTTGGGAGGGGTAGAAAACATTGTGTGAAAAGGAGAAAATGCTGGTTACCAGCATTTTCTCCTTTTCTCACAGTGTTTTCAAACACTTTCTTTCTTAGGGTCGTTCAAAAGTCAGGATTGTGTGGTATAGGGTTAAATTGTTCATCTAAGGTACCACCAATTATGAGTGACTTTAACTTCAAGTGTTTTTCCCCCAACTTTGGTGAGATAACCCATTGTCCAAAATGAAATTTATTCACAAAGTTTGGCTTAATAAGCTCATTCTTTTACATATAATGAAAACTTGAATGTCGAATTAAAAGAAACTGAGTGAAAAATGGAGAAATGATCAATCTGAAAAATTCCATTCCCCATTACAGTGTTTTCAGACATCATCTACGATAGAGGTGGCAAAAAAAATTATCATGAGGGAGAGAAATAAAACATTAATCTCTGTCAATGGAGTACTGAAATGACTTTTTGTTCAATTTCATTGATTTTGGACTTTCTCCTATTCCAATGGAATGTGAGGTGGGAGCCACCGTGAGTACACTTTTGCACATTGCTCCCTGCAAGAGACTCTTGTCCCCCTTGCAAAAGACTACTAAAATCATTGTGACAAAAGGAGAAATTTTCATTTTGAATAGACACTTTACAAGGAAGTTCTAAAATTTGTCTGCAGCATATTTGTTTCCAAATATTCTTAACCCTTCACTAGATGACAAAATTATAGCCTTGAAAGGACTTGCAGACAACAATTTCAGTGTGGCTCAAATAGTGCAATTTTTCTTTAATACGGTAGAAAACAAAAGATCTTTGTCATGGGTAGTTAAAAATCGGGATTGTGTGGTAAAGAGTTCAGAAAGGTTGTGACACATGGCTAATTCAACATTTCATTCCTTTACAAATTCCAAACTGTCAGGTAATGGCAATAAAGAGATGTGTCAAACTATTCCTGAGGGCAGCCAGTTTGCAAGTTAACCCTTTACCAAACAACCCTGTGTTTTAACAACCCTAAAGAGGAAGATTTTGGAAAACAATGTTGCAAAAAGGCGTTGATTGTTTTCCTCTTTTTTTCCTGAAAGACAGATTTCATCCCTTGAGTACCATTTTGTTTTACTGTCTACAAATGCTTTCAAATTAAGTAAGTTTAAAATTCATTTGTTTGGCAAAGAGTTAAGGAAAGTTCCAGGTATAGCACTAAAATGATTAAAAGCTGAATCAGGTATTTTACCATTAGCAAAGTCAAGGTAAACAGACAAAATTAATAATCAAATAAACATAACGTGATCATAAATTCTTAGAAATAAAAAGTGTCCTTTTAAATGGAAAGAATTATTATTATTATTCATGGGGGCTGGAAAAAACTCCCTATGGGGAATAACGTCTTTTCCATTGACCCCCATTAGACTATTTGTCTGGCAATATATCAGCCTGACCCATGATGACCCCTTAAATATCAACAAGGGAAATCCCTTTCAAAACAATGGCCTGCCATGGAATCCCCAGGGAATCCCAAGAACTATTGTATCAACAAGGTCATTTCAAGGTCACAGGGAGGTTGTGCAAACATTAGAGCCTTGAATACCCTTCATTCATTCATTCATTCATTCAACAAACTACATGTACATGAGGGGAAAATGCAAATGGAAATGCCAGAGCTAAGCATTCTAAATTTAAATTTGTATTTAACCCTTTCCCAAACAAGCCCTGGTTTTCACGTGTCTGCAGTACAAGTCTTTTGAAAACACTGTGGGAAAAGGAGAAACTGCTCGTAATGAGCAATTTTTCCTTTTCCCACAGTGTTTTCTAACCTTTTTTGAGAACTTTCTGCCATTTTCATCCAATTTAAAATTGTCGTCTGCAAACTCTTTCCATTTGGACCGGTCCAAAATTTGTTGTTTGGGAAAGAGTTAAATGATTTCTTGTATTTCTTCTATATTGAATTCAGCTCTCATCACTGGGTATTGCTAGTTAACCTCAAGGGAAACAGTGTGCAGCATTGCTGATAGCACATTCTTGACTTAGCATACAGGCCATTTACTGGAACTGGGATACCGTAATGTCCTTAATTGATGCTCCCCCTCTGATTAACCCTCCCCCTGCTTTTTTCTAACTGAAATTTGCTTACCAGATTCCCAATACATCCATAAAGTTGAAATTAATCAGCTGTAATAGACTTACTACCTCGAAATAACCCTAATTACTTCTTAATCCACGTCATTAACATCTGACTACCCAAATATACATACACTTCTGACAAAATTCTGGATGCACAAAATTTGTCAAGTAAGTGACTGGTTATCAGCATTTTCTCTTTTTCCCACAATCTTTTCAAAAACTTTCTTTCCCAGGGTCGTTAAAACCCGGGATTGTGTGGTAGTGGATTAAATTTTCACATGGGGAACAGACTAAATAATCTGTGATGCAGATTACAGCAATAACACATACTGATAATGTCATCTCTATTTCCTGGATGAGCCAGCCCTATCTTATTATCAAATTAATCAACAATATTCTTGCAGTCTCTCACTTCAAACTGTCTAACATTGATACCTTGATTTTTTTTTGTCTATGAGGCCGTGTGGTAAATCCATTACATAGCATCTTGTTTAACCATAAACTACACAATCTTGAGAAATAGCTTTTTAGAAACACTGTGGGAATAGGAGAAAATGCTAACAGCCAGCATTTTCTCCTTTTTTCACACAGTTTTCAAATCTATCAAAGAGAAATTCCATTACTGAAGCACATTTAAATTTTTGTCTGCAAATGCTTTGAATTTGGACAAGTCTACGTTTTTGTTGTGTGGTAAAGAGTTAAACAAGGTTTTACACCAATTTCAACACTTTTTCAGTCATACCACCGTGGCAGATCACTTATTCATGGGTTTATCCTTTCAGGTTTTCAAAATGTACACTGGATGTCTGTTGGGCCTTGCCCCAAAAACACTCCAAACTGACATGCACCCGTAGGAATCAAACCAGGAATTGCCAGGGTTCAAATCCAATGACTAATCGAGGGAAGACAGCTAGTAAACTTTTGAGCCATCCTTGTTCAATTTGACCTGACTTAGACTGTGTCCAGACATTTCAGTCAACATTAACTCTTTACCAAATAACAAAATTTAAGACTTGTCAAAATTGAAAGAGTTTGCAGGCAACAAAAAAAATGTAACTAAAAAGAACAAAAATGAAATTTGTGTTGGGAAGGGTGGAAAACATTGTGGGTAAAGAAAACTGGGGATGGTATGGTAAAGTATTGATCTTTTAGCACTGAAACCCAAGTTTAACTCTTTACCACACAATCCCGACTTTTAACGACCCTGAGGAAGAAGCCTTTTGAAAACATTGGGAAAAGGAGAAAATGCTGGTAACCAGCATTTTCCCCTTTTCCCACAATGTTTTCTACTCTTCCCAAAACAAATTTCAATTTTTGAGTCATATTTATTTTGTTGTCTGCAAATGCTTTCAATTTGGACAAGTCTAAAATTTTGTCGTTTGGTATAGGGTTAAACAATACCAGGCAGAGAAAGCTATTGCAAACATTAAAAGGAGGCAATATGCTGGCAACCAGCATTCTTTTGCTTTTCCCACTATTGTTTCTACCCTTTCACAGACAAATCTCGTCATTTAACCCTTTCCCAAACAAGCCCTGGTTTTCACGTGTCTGCAGTACAAGTCTTTTGAAAACACTGTGGGAAAAGGAGAAATTGCTCGTAACGAGCAATTTCTCCTTTTCCCACAGTGTTTCTACCCTTTTCGAGACCTTTCTGCCATTTTCATCAAATTTAAAATTGTCGTCTGCAAACTCTTTCAATTTGGACCAGTCCAAAATTTGTCGTTTGGGAAAGGGTTAAGCCACAGTTAACCCTTCAGCAAACAATCCCAAGTTTTAACGACCCTTGGAAAGAATCCTTTTGAAAACATTGTGGGAAAAGGAGAAAATGCTGGTAACCACCATTTGAACCACCTTTAACCCTTTACCAGACGACAAAATTTTAGCCTTGTCCAAATTGACAGCATTTGTAGACGACAACTTCAGTGTGGCTCAAATGGTGCAATTTTTCTTCAATAGGGTAGAAAACATTGTGGGAAAAGGAGAAAATGCTGGTTACCAGCATTTTCTCCTTTTCCGACAATGTTTTCAAAAGGCTTCTTTCCCAGGGGCGTCAAAAGACGGAAAAGTGCGGTAAAGGGTTAATTTGTCGTCTGATAATGCTTTCAATTTGTAGCTTCTACAATTTAGACTTTTGGTAAAGAGTTAAATTATTGTATACAAAATGCTTTCAATATGACCAGCCTAAAATTTCTAAGTTTGGTAAAGGGTTAACCTTTTCAAAAAATGTCTACAGCATACCCATAGACAGTTTGTAATTTTTGAATGGATCATTCCCAAAGTCAAAATTACTTGTATGGGTTAAACTCTTCCCTAGATTAGGCTAAATTATGCGGGTGAATTTTTTTTACCTATCTAATGAAAATAAACATGAACCTGAGGCTGACATATCTTGTCACTTAGGAGAAATTTTCCAAAATCTTCAACCCTTACAGCAGCAAATAAATATAATTAACTTCACCCCAACCCTTTATTTACTAAAAATGCTTGATTTTCACTGAAAATTCTATGTTAAAAAAGGGGCATAATGGAGTCAAAAATATGTTGATGGTTACCTGCCCTTGTATAGGTTCCCCTTTTGGTAATTAACAACTTGTTCAAGTTTAAAGCAAATAATATTCGGTAATAACAGAGATGTCATAAAATGTCAAAGTTTTGCGCAAAAAAATGCAGAAGGCTATGCCAGGGCTAGTACAATACTTCGACTTCTTGGAAAACAGCAGAGCTAAAAATCTTGCGTTACCTGACTTTCACTTCCAACTCTAGATATTCCACTTTATTTTGAGGTCTGACGGGAGATTTTTACTGCTGAAGGTGACCTTCATCAGCAGCAATAAGTGTAGATCTAAACTCACTGTCTGCAAGAGGTGCCTGAACCATTAGAGCACTGAATAAAACATCATGGACATATTCAGTCTCGAACCAAGACCTCAATAATTGGCAGTTTCACTGTTGCTAGTGTCTAGAAAGTCTCAGAAAAGGGGAAGTTGTAGATCAAGATCAGACAGCATGTTTTGTGCAATCCGATCACAATTTACACTCTCTGTAAAAATAACTGTAGTTGTGAAACGCACTTTAACCCTTCATCACACAATCCTGACTTTTAATGACCCTGAGAAAGAAAGCTTTTGAAAAAATTGTGGGAAAAGGAGTAACCAACATGTTTTCCTTTTCTCCTTTTCCCACAATGTTTTCTAATCAATCAAAGGCAAATTCCATCATTTGAGCCACCTTTAAATTGTCGTCTGCAAATGCTTTTAATTTGGACTAGTCTAAAATTTTGTCATATTGCAAGGAGTTAAGAGATCATAAAATTTTGCAATGAGAAGAGTTACACAAAACATGAGTAAATTCAGGAACTATTTCAAGAATGGTTGATTAAGTAATTTTATCTATTAGGGCTTGAAAGTCTCTTATAATAAACATCTCTTATCTCCAAAATTCTGCAAAATATAATTAATCTTTTTTATCCCTCACTACCTTTAACATAAAGTTGGCACACCCTTTGATTAACCTGTAATTTTCTAAAAGGTAAACTCTATTGAGTCTTCAAAATTTAGAACATCTTATGATTATTGTTTGACACAAAATTGTTGTGTTCTATACAAATATTTCAGAATTCCTAAGCTATTAGACAATGAAAGTCTCGTGAATATGCTTTTGCCGACAGTGAAGTCAAAGCGCAGACAGCACTGAATGTGCAGACATTGGGCTTGCTTTTGATGGGAAATTTTAACTCTTTACCTTACGACAAAAACTCGGACCCATCTAAATTCAAAGCATTTGCAGACGACAACATAAACATGGCTCAAAAATCAATATTGCTTTCGGAAGGGTAGAAAACATCCTGGGAAAAGGAGAAAATGCTACTTACCTGCATTTTCACCTTTTCTCACAATATTTTCAAAAGACTTCTTGCTCAGGGTTGTTACAACTCTGGATTGTGTGTAAAGGCTTAACCCATTACCGTACAATGCCGCCTTTTAACGTCCATGGCAAAGAAGCCTTTTGAAAACATTGTGGGAAAAGGAGAAAATGCTGGTAACCAGCATTTTCTCCTTTTCCCACAATGTTTTCTACCCTATCAAAGAAAAATTACAACATTTAAGCCACACTGAAATCGTCATCTGCAAATGCTTTCAATTTGAACAAGGCTAAAATTTTGTCGTCTGGTAAAGGGTTAAGCAAACATAACCTGGAGAAAGCAACACTGTAGCAACAACCCACCTAAGGCCTAATCTATCATATTACTGTAAAAAAAAAACTTTATTCTGTGGCCCCTTGAGTGCTCAATTGCAATATGTTTCCATCAGCAGATGATTTGCAGCTGACAAGTTACTGGTGGAAACATTGTGGGAAAAGTGCATACAGTCAGTTTGCTTTTACCAATCATACAGCAATTATTTATCATTGGAATTTTAGAATTACAAGAATATATGGAACTAAAGCCAAACGCTAGCTGGTGTAATTACAGGCAGTAAATCTAAACAATCATTAGATCCAGTCTGTTTTATTAAGGAAGGTGTGAGAAGGTCACCTCTACACTATAATTAACTTGTTATGTAGTTAACCATCAGAGCTGGATACCACTATCTGGACTTGATCATTTGCTAATCATTAACCTTTACAAGCACTAATCTAAAACTTTGTGGCCAAGACTGCCAAACAGACTGCCAAATGAATGGAAGGTTTCTATACTTCTAGAATTTAGTTCATCATTATATTAAGGAAAGAAAAAAAAAACACACATGTGTTGAACCAGAGTTAAGTACTTGGCAAATACCACTGCCTGAAAAACTTGTACTTATTAGTACCCAGGCGTCAAAATTGGAAACCACTCTATATTAACACCTTTATGATTACCCCCTGCCAATGAACCATGTTTCTTGTCTGGCAACAGCATACTTTCATAAACATAGTGGCAAAAGCAGAAATTGCCAATAACAAGCAACTTCTGTTTTCAATCACAGAGTATTCTCTCTAATTTTAGACTAGTCCAAAATGAAAGCATTTGCAGATGACAAAATAAACGTAAATCAAAAATTGAAATTTGTTGAGGGGAAGCTAGAAAACATTGTGGGAAAAGGAGAAAATGCTGTATACCAGCATTTTCTCCTTTTCCCGCAATGTTTTCAAAAGACTTCTTTCTCAGGGTCGTTAAAACCCGTGATTGTGTGGTAAAGAGTTAAGCCTAAATTCAAATTTATTACAGTTCCCTATTTCTACATACAAACGGTGTTTGAAGTTGTTGGTCCAGTAACTGAATCAAGAGGTAGTAAGCAACTCTAATAAGCCAGGCCAGAAGAAACAAAATGGATGTTCTTTTTTTCTGGGAAACACAAGTTATTTATTAAGCACAGGTAAGCCATGATCTGTTTGTAAACAAAACATAAACTAAATTACATAGCTGCCATTTCCCCTCTTAGTACCAAGGCTTATCCCTTGAAGAACCATGCTACTGTGTGAAAGCTTAGTTTTAGGCTGAGTTTTTCAACAGCCTATCAGTTATATCACACATTGTGACCCTGGAGGTCAACTCTTTACCAGATGACAAAATTTTAGCCTTGTCTAAATTGAAAGCATTTGCAGACAACAATTTCATTGTGGCTCAAATGGTGCAATTTTTCTTTGATAGAGTAGAAAACATTGTGGGAAAAGGAGAAAATGCTGGTAACCTTTTCCCACAATGCTTTCAAAAGGTTTCTTTCCCAGGGTCATGAATTTAACCAGAGATTGTTTGGTAAAGGGTCATTTATTAACTCTCTACCAAACAACAAAATCTGAAAGATGTCCAAATTGAAAACATTTACAGACGACAATTTCAATGTGGCTCAAATGGTGCAATTTTTCTTTGATACAGTAGAAAACATTGTGGGTAAAGCAGAAAATGCTGGTTACCAGCATTTTCTCCTTTTCCCACAATGTTTTCAAAAGGCTTCTTCCTCAGGGTCATTAAAAGTCGGGATTGTATGGTAAAGGGTTAACTCATAGATCTGTTACTAATGATGTATCCTGAAACAGCAGTGTTGTATCTTAAGGGTATCACAGCTCTTCTCTAATTTACCACACATAGCCCCAGTGTCTGCTAAAGCCTGGATTAAAAACGAAGGAATAAATTCAAAATACCAGACACAAGCATGCAAAACTTATTTTCATTCAAACAAACTTTAACCTTTTACCACGCAATCCCGACTTTTAACGACCTCAAGAAAGAAAGCCTTTGAAAACATTGTGGGAAACAACAATGTTTTCTACCCTTCCCAAAACAAATTTCAGTTTTAAAGCCATATTTATTTTGTCGTCTGCAAATGCTTTCAATTTGGACAAGTCTGAATTTTTTGCGTTTGGTAAAGAGTTTAACATTGTTGTTGAAGGACATAATTATATTGGGTTTTACATCCCATTTTTTTTTCTTCTTTTACTTCTCCGTCTCTTTCGCTGCTACATAAATAAAGTCGACTCTTCTAAGATGTCTCAATCTGAGCCATGCTCTGAGAAAAGGAGGCTTAAAGCATCTGCGAAAAGTATCGACCCAGTTCAGCCTTTGCAGTCTGAGCAGGCTGACCTGGGCTGAAACTTTTCGCTATTAGTCAATTTTCTGTATGTGCAAGGACCAGTCTACCATATGGTAAAGTTGATTATTAACCCTTCAAGCGCCTTTCACGCCTATAGTTGCATTTGCAGCCAGTATAGATCAAGATCAGGCTGCACAAAACATGCAGCCTGACCTTTGATCTACACTGTCCACTATGTTAAAACACTACAGGCAAAAGGTACCAATGAATGTACAATTATCTTGGTCTTATTCTAAAATGAAAATGTCCAATTGGTTTATTCGGCACTTTAACCCTTTCCCAAACGACAAATTTTAGACTGGTCCAAATTGAAAGAGTTTGCAGACAACAATTTTAAATTTGATGAAAATGGCAGAAAGGTCTCAAACAGGGTGGAAAACACTGCGGGAAAAGGAGAAATTGCTGGTTGCGAGCAATTTCTCCTTTTCCCACAGTGTTTTCAAAAGACTTGTACTGCAGACACGTGAAAACCAGGGTTTGTTTGGGAAAGGGTTAAGGGTTAAAAAAAAACTGGCCATTATGGATCCATAATTATGTATTCACTTGCTTGGTATAATGCATGACGGCGGTACATTAAGCTTCCTTGTCCCAGAGCATGGCTCATTTGTATTTTCATTGAAACGGAAGACGATTTTGGTTACCGTTCAGCATCAGGTAGCAGATGGTGTGGATCCAATTTTTGTGCAGTCTGATTTTGATCTACACCGTCCACCAAAGCTATTCAATGCGACATTGGCACTGAAATAGCTTTTTTGGATTGGACTTTTTTGAGTTACTTCATTTCTATTTTCTTCTTTTATCATAATGGTTTAAATGTAGTATGCTTCAAGAGCAAGAAAAATTGGTCTGTAAGTTATATAATTAGCGTTCAAACATGTGCAAAAACCTATCATAAGATGAAAGTGCTCAAGAAGTACAAACTGTCGACTAGCCAATGTATTTTTCTAGGTCTACTGCCAAAACAGTGCCTCGACATGCATCTTATTTTCAATAAAATGGCTTTTCAAAATGTTTTCCAAAATAATGATGCAAACACTATAACAGAAGATGCTTGCTAGCAGTGTAGATAATAATCAAAACAGGAAGAAGTTAACAGTCATTTATTATTTTAATTCACACTTTTGTCAAAAAGATAGTTTGGTAGTGTTATTTATTGACTTTTTGTCCAGTACTACTAGTTGTCAATGATAAATATCTGGTTTTTTTTTTAACCTTTGGACACTGCCTCTTTTACAGCTAAGTTAACCCTTTACCACACAATCCCGAGTTTTAATGACCCTGAGAAAGAAGCCTTTTAACTGTTTACCAAACGACAAAATATTAGACCAGTCCAAATTGAAAGTATTTGCTGACGACAATTTCAATGTGACTCAAATTGCGCAATTTTCTCGTGATAGGGTAGAAAACATTGTGGGAAAAGGAGAAAATTTCCCCCTTTTCCACAATGTTTCCATCCTGTCAGTGAACACCAGCTCATTTGTACTGATTTTGAATTTGTCGTCTGCAGATGTATTGAATTTGGAAGAGTCTAAATCTTGCAGTATGGGAAAGGGTTAATAACTAAGCTAAAAGACAGTCGTCCACATTTTTATCATTAAGTTAAAAGACAGTCTTAAAACTTAACTCTTTACCAAATGACAAAAGTTTGGACTTACCTAAATTGAAAGCATTTACAGATCACAGTTATACAAGGCTCAATTGATGGAATTTTCTTTAAACTCTTTACCAAACGACAAAATTTTAGACTCCTCCGAATTGAAAGTATTTGCAGACAACAAAATACATGTGACTCAAAAACTGAAATGTGATTTTGGAAAAGTAGAAAACACTGTGGGAAAAAGAAAATGCTGGCTGGCCACCAGAATATTCTCTATTTCCCACAATGTTTTCAAAATGCTTTTTCGTAAGGATCATTAAAATTTGGGACTGTGTGGTAAATAGCTAAAGGTTGAAAACATTGCTGGAGAAGGAGAAAATCCTGGCTACCAGCATTTTTTTCCTTTTCCCACAAGGCTTATCAGAATTTTTTGTTCCCAAACCTGCGACTTACAACACTGCTACATCTGGGTTATGGAGAGAGAGCCCCTGGAATCAATCAACCCTGACAGACAAAAAGTTTCCTATTGGGGAAAGCTCTCAGACTGAGAGGACAACATGAGATAACCCAATTTAACCAGAAAATTATGATTAATTGAAGGTATTTCCAGGGAGAACACAACTGTCAAACTATTTAATGCATTGGGTAATTGGTTAAAAGGCAAGACTATTAACTCTTTACCAGACGACAAAATTTTAGACTGAACCAAATTGAAAGCATTTGCAGACGACAAATTGAGTGTTGCTAAACTGATGACTTCTCTTTTTGATAGGGTAGAAAACATTGTGGGAAAGGGAGAAAATGCTGGTTACCAGCATTTTCTCCTTTTTCCACAATGTTTTCAAAAGCCTTATCTTTCAGGGTCATTAAAAGTCGGGACTGTGTGGTAAAGAGTTCACTCTTTACCAGACGACACAATTATGGACTTGCCCAAATTGAAAGCATTATTCAAAACGGGAAATTTATCTTTTATAGGGTAGAAAACATTGTGAGAAAAGAAGGAAATGCTGCTTACCAGCATTTCCTCCTTTTCATGCAATGTTTTCTAAAGCTGTCTTTCTTGGGGTCATTAAAAATCCGCATTTTGCAGCAAACTGTTAACCCTTTACCAGACAATCCCATATTTTTATAACCCTGAAGAACTCCAAGCTTTTGGAAACATTGAAGGAAAAGGAGAAAATGCTGGTAATCATAATTTCCTACTTTTCCAACAATGTTACAATCCTTTTGAAGACAAATTTCATGTTTTCAATTATGTTTGACTTTTAATCTGCATATGCTATCAATTTGGGCAAGTCTAACAAATTTGTGGTCAAGTAACTATTTTACTCTTAACTAGATGACAAAATTTTAGACTATTCAAAATTGAAAGCATTTGCAGACGACAAATTAAATGCGACTTAAAAACTGAAATTTGTTATGGGATGGGTAGAAAACATTGTGAGAAAAGGAGAAAATGCTGGTTACCAGCATTTTCTCCTTTTTCCATGATGTTTTCAAAAGGATTCCTTTTAAGGTCGTTAAAAGTCTGGATTGTGTAGTAAAGAGTTACCTCTGTACCAGAGGACAAAATTATTTCGGACTTGACCGTATTCAGTGCATTTGCAGACAATAAATTAAACATAGCTCAACAGCTGATTACTGTTTTTGAAAGAGTAATAAACACTGTGCAAAAAATAAGAAAATTCTGTTTACCAGCATTTCCTTCTTTTCCCAAAATATTTTTAGAGGCTTCATTTCTCAGCGTTGTTTAACTCTTTACCAAACGACAAAATCTTAGACTGGTCCAAATTGAAAGCATTTGCAGACGACAAAGGTGGCTCAAATGACAAAATTTGTCCTTGATAGAGTAGAAAACATTGTGGGAAAAGGAGAAAATGCTGGTTACCAGCATTTTCTCCTTTTTCCACAATGTTTTCAAAAGGCTTCTTCTTCAGGGTCGTTAAAAGTTGGGATTGTGTGGTAAAGGGTTAAACATGGGGCTGTATGGTAAAGGATTAACAAAGAGAGACAAAATTCTCCCTGGGAGATGAATTAACAAGCCAACAGAAAAAAATAACCAATTCTGGTGGTAAAAATCATGTTGGTTTGACAGGGGGAAAACTTTTGTTATGCAACATAAAGTCATAGCATTTATTTGCTCGTTTGAAAGATATGATAGGTGGAGAAAAAAGTAGAAAATGGTATTTCCTATGGAAATTCTTCCTGGATCTGGTAGGAATATACACGCTTTAACTTTTTACCACACAACAAGATTTTAGCAGTGACCAAATTGAAAGCATTTGCAGACGACAATTTCAATGTGGCTCAAATGGTGCAATTTTTCTTTTATTGTGCAGTAAACATTGTGGGAAAAGGAGAAAATGCTGATTACCAGCATTTTCTCCTTTTCCCACAAAGTTTTCAAAAGACTTCTTTCCCAGGGTCGTTAAAAGGCGGTATTGTGCAGTAAAGGGTTAAGTCTTTACCTAACAATCCCGAGTTTTAATGACCCTTGGAAAGGGGCCTTTTGAAAACATTGTGGGGAAAGAAGAAAATACTGGTAACCAGCATTTTCTTCTTTTCCCACAATGTTTTCTATCTTTTGAAGACAAATTTCATGTTTTGAGTGACATTTCATATGTTGTCTGCCAACGCTTTCCATTTGGACCAGGCTTAAATTCTGCTGTGTGGTAAAGAGTTAACCCTTTACTGCACAATGATGCCTTTTGACGCCCCTGGGAAAGAAACCTTTTGAAAACATTGTGGGAAAAGGAGAAAATGCTGGTAACCAGCATTTTCTCCTTTTCCCACAATGTTTTCTACCTAATCAAAGAAAAGTTGTAGCATTTGAGCCACATTGAAATTGTCGTCTGCAAATGCTTTCAATTTGAACAAGGCTATAATTTTGTCGTCTGGTAAAGGGTTAATACCTGTCAGAGAGCAGCATCTATAAGGACAAAACATTTAACAGGAAAAAAAGATATTTTCAGTTGAGAATAGCGATTTCAAGGCAGTTTCAGCAAATATTTGAGCCATGCTCTGGCAAAAGAGGGCTTAATGCATTCCCATGATCTATGATTCCTATCAAGCCATAATTATGGATCCATAATAGCCACTTTTTTTAACAACCGACTGGATCATGAGGTAAACTGGTCCTTGGACATGCAGAAAACTGACAAAGAGCGAAAAGTTTTGGCCCAGGTCAGCTGCGCAGACTGCGCAGGCTGACCTGGGTCGATACTTTTCACAGATGCATTAAGCCTCCTGTTCACAGCGCATGGCCAATTTCTAACCAATTTCTGTGGTTTCTTGGATCTTGATCTACTATGTCTGAAAAAAAATTCAAGTTGTAAATAACACCCTGAAGGCTTAGGCCAATACAAAATATTTTTTCAAAGCCTTCTTCTTGGTAGTCATAAAAACCTTGTAATTGGAGAAAAAAGTGAAATTCCAATTATCTCCCTTTTCAGATTAAAACCAGAATAAACAAACTGCAGCAAGGTCCTTCTATTTGTTTTCCTTTGTTTTTATTGTTGCTCCACTTGGAGACATTGCGATTTATATAATTTTACTGATGACGAAAATCAAGCCCTGCATGGTACTGACAAAATGAAGTTTACACACTCCTACCACTGAAATGCATCAAACTGATCCAGAGCAGTTTGATAAATTTTGAGACATTCCAGAAGAGTGCAAAGGATATCAAGGATGAAAACCATTATCAGGCCATACACCAAATTGGAGAGGAATCAAGGGACATAACTGACTTCTTTTTTCTTCCATTGTTTGGTAAGGGGTAACTAGAGCCTGGTTTAGTGCAGTCCAAGAAAGCCATTTTCCTCTAGTTCTCCTTTGTCCAGGACAACAAGAAATAGCCATCTCTTCAATTGAGCATGTCTGGAACTACCCATTCTCCCATTCTCTTTTGTCCAGTATGACTAGAAATAGCCTATGTGGTAATTTGTAAATAGCCTATACAAATCCCACCATTCCATGCCTTTCCCTGCTTTGTTCTAGCCTTTTAGATAGGTATTAACTCCAACATGGCAAAGTAATTAACAAGTAATCAAACTGCAGGCCACATAAAGTATGAGGTTAATTAACTATGGTACATTCTGCTATGAATAAACAAATGCATTATGGGTCTAACATGGCTCTTTGTTGCAGCTGTACTTGTAAAACAAGCAGGCTTTTTCAGCCTAGTATTCACTGCTGGTTCTAGTTTTTGTCATTAATGTTGTTTTCTAGTGTGATATTGAATCTTTTTTTTACCTTTTCGTCCTCTGGGCCAGGACTGTCAAAATACTGCCTTTAACCCTTTACCACACAACAAAAATTTAGACTGGTCCAAATTGAAAGCATTTGCAGATGACAATTCAATTGTAGTTGAAATGGTAGAATTTGTCTTTGATAGGGTAGGAAACATTGTGGGAAAAGGAGAAAATGCTGGTTACCCACGATGTTTTCAAAAGCTTCTTCCTCAGGGTCGTTAAAACTCAAGATTGTATGGTGAAGGGTTAAGAAGCTCAAGAAAGTATAATGGCAGATTCTGTCACTGTCCATACCACACAATTTTTGTGGCATTTGTCGAAGACAATGCCACTATGATTTCAATACAGTATTTTGAAAATCATGTATCATAGTTTATGCAAAATCGAAGGAGGTAAACCCAATTAAACTCATTATTTTTTAGGACAAATACGTGTTTTGATAGCACTTAGATATGTAATTAATAATGCAGTATTAAAATAAACTGGATTAGGGCACTGATCACGGGAATAGTTAGTATTTTTTTGAAAATCTCTACACCCGCTATCGCCTTCTATTGGCGCAATTATACAACCATTGTCTCCTGACCGTGTTCATCCCAAAACCAGCTCGTCCCTGCGCTTGTTCGTCCTTTGGCTTGTTTGTCTGGGCTTGTTCATCCCACATTATTGTTTATTTTTCAAATTATTAATTCCACACAATGGCTCCCTTGACAAATGCCACACCAGTGCTTTCAACGTTTTGATTCGATTTGTCAAACTTTTTTCGAATGTTTTCTTGGATGAGAATTTCTGTATCAACTTCGACAAAATTTCTGACATGTCCACAATGAGATTATCATCAGATGACCTAATTCAGTGGGGCTCAAAAAGATCAGATTTGTCTTAAAAGGGTAAAAAACCTCATTCAACTGTATATTGCGTTTCACAAGTACTTGGTCAGGGCTCTGAAAAGCCTTCCACAAGGCCACTCCTACGAAAAATCCAGTAAGTATGCCTGCTTCAAAAAACGGAAAATTTCTGTAAGGGCGAGTGGGGCTTTCATGCCACAAGACATCCATAAATTCAGACCATATCAATTGAAGTTAGAAGAAATTAGGTGTAAGAAAGTGTCATTTCTTCTGATTATTTTCTTTTTCCTCTGGCATGCCAATTCCTGTATGTAAATTTGGAAAACTATGTAAAATTCCCTCAGGCTTTTCTGAAGCTGTTTCATTGCCTGGAATTACCCCTTTACCAAACAACAAACTTCAATAAGACTCCTACAAATTCACATAATTTGCACACGACAAATTAAGTATCATTCAAAATATATAATTTGTCTTTCAAAGGGCAGAAAACATTGTGGGAAAAGGAGAAAATGCTGGTTACCAGCATTTTCTCCTTTTCCCAGAATGTTTTCAAAAGACTTCATGCCCAGGGTTGTAAAAATCCAGGATTGTTTGGTAAAGGGTTACACAAAATTTTATGCTAATTCCCTGGAAAACTGTATCATAAGTAATTGGTTTCCCCCAAAAAAATTGTCTGCTTTTATCCTTTCACTCACAGAGGCACTTTACTTCTTCCACCTGCATGAGGAATCCCTTCTAAGATAGTGAGACAACTGGAGAAATTATTCACAATAAGAATCTTGTGTCTACTTTAACCCTTTACCACACAATCCCAACTTTTAACTAACTTACGGCAAAATAACTTTTTCAAAATATTTTGGGAAAAGGGGAAAATGCTGTTAACCAGCATTTTCTCCTTTGCCCAAAATGTTTTCTACCCTTCCCAAAACAAATTTCAATTTTTCAGTCCCATTTATTTTGCCATCTAGTCTAAAGTTTTTCTCATTTCGTGAAGAGTTAAAGGCCCAATACCAGCCAAAATTAAAAACAAATGGGGTGGTAAAATGCATTTCAAAAATAGGTCAAAAGTTGCCAGGTCACTGTATACTTTGTTTACGTTTTACATTGTATTAAAATCCATTTTCCTGCAAACAACTGACACTTGGATTGCGCAATAACAAATCGTCATCTTCACAGTAATTTTGATACATTTAAATTGATTGATTGATTGACTGATTGATTGTGTGGTGTTTAACGCCGTTTTCAACATTATTTCAGTTGTATCGCAGCGGCCAGTGCACCTATCCATGCTTTCCTGGAGTTTCTTTCACCAGTACTCTGCACAATATTCTTTCTAAGCCACTGGATGCTTTCCCACATTATCATCGTCGAAACAATGGTCAGCGGTGAGAGAGGAATGAATCCTGTCACAATGACTATAATCAATGCTCGGAAAGAAATTGGCCAAACCGGGGATCGAACCAGCGACCTCTTGTTCTCAAGTCCTGTGCACTACCGACTGAGCTATGGGGCTTAGCCCGATACATTTAAATGGCACAATATAAATCTAGATGCATTTAACAACCCATTGTTTACTTTTGGCTGCTACTAGGACTTTAACTTCCTTGCTCATAAGGACAGTATTGATTAGGTCTGATTGGACAGAGTGTACAGTCTGACCTTGGATCTACACTGTCTGTTTCTTTGATTATATTCCAACAAAAACTATGTTTTCAACCATCTTCCGGGTAGGAAAAACATGGGATTGTCTGGTTCAGGGTTAACCCTTTACCACACGATGCCAAGTTTTAAACGACCCTGAGGAAGAAGCCTTTTGACAACATTGTGGGGAAAAGGAGAAAATGCTGGTAGCCAGCATTTTCTCCTTTTCCCATAATGTTTTCAATGCTATCAAAGAAAAAACGCATCATTTAACCCACAATGAAATTATCCTCTGCAAATGCTTTAAATTTGAACAGGTCCAAAATTTTGTTGTACGGTAAAGGGTTAGAGAAAATTGTGCCAACAATAGCCACTCTTTTCCTCTCAAAATACATACATCCATCAAAATAGAGTTGATTTCCTTCTAATATTACATGTAAAAGTTACCAATTAGTTTATGCAAATGAGTTTCTGGTATGCAAATGATAGGGTCATGTTCAGGGTTCACTAACAGTGGTCCTACTAATAACAGGGGGGAGGCAAAGCAAGAATTTTGGTCTTCCATCTCAGTCACCCTTTCCAACCTGTTACATCGTCAACAGTGTCAAAATTGAACTCTTTACCAGATGACAAAATCTTGGGGTCACCCATAATGAAAGTACTTGGAAACGAAAAAATAAACCTTGCTCAAAAAATGAATTTTTTTTTTGAAGGATAGAAAACATTGTGGGAAAAAAAGAAAATGCTGGTTACCAGCATTTTCTCTTTTTTCCACAAAGTTTTCAAAAGGCCTCTTTCTAAGTGTTGTCAAAGTCAGGATTGTGTAGTAAAGGGTTAACTCTTCACCAAATGACAAAAATTAAGACTTCACTAAATTCAAGGCATCAGCAGACGACAAATAATATGCGTTTGTGGCTCAAAATCATTGGGTATGTCTACAAAAGGTGGAAATATTACGGGAAAAGGAGGAAAATGCTGGCTACCAGCATTTTCACATGAATGCAGCAGATAGATTCCGAAAACATTATGCAAAAAGATGCAGTCAATTATTAAACCTTTTTTTCTACTAATTACTTCTTTGCCAACAATGTTTTCCTTTCCATATTATTCCATACAATTAAAATACAGAATGTTTCTTTGTGAGGTTCATACTAGTTTTGGCAGATAAACTTTAATTAAACCAGTTCTTTTTATTCATCTTTTCATTCAAATGATTCATACTTTTGCCAACAGAAGATACTATTCTGAAGGAACATTTATTTGTGCCAGCCAGAATATTTACATTCTGTCTTTCTCCACATATTCAATAAACTTCTTGCTTACCACCCTTAAAACTCACACATTCTCATGACAAGTAACCTAGGACCCACAGCCTAAACTGTCACAGAGAAAGAATTTCTCAAAGGGTAAAAAAGAAAATCTTAAAAAAAAAAAATATGTATCATAGATAATGTAGTATTTTTATGTCTGGCATAAGATACAAATATGGGCATCATAAATTTTTTCTCTTGTTTTAACCCTTTCCCAAACAAGCCCTGGTTTTCACGTGTCTGCAGTACAAGTCTTTTGAAAACACTGTGGGAAAAGGAGAAATTGCTCATAAACAGCAATTTCTCCTTTTCCCACAGTGTTTTCTACCCTCTTTGATAACTTTCTGCCATTTTCATCAAATTTAAAATTGTCATCTACAAACTCTTTCAATTTGGACCAGTCCAAAATTTGTCGTTTGGGAAAGGGTTAACATGAAATAAACCATCACAATGCTTATTTTAGAAGGAAAAAAAAAACCTGCTGAACTGAAAACACATAATGCTTATCAACTAACATTTAACTCTTTACCACACGAGAAAAATGTAGACTGGTCCAAACTGACAGCATTTGCAGACGACATTTTAAATGTCACTCAAATGTGGAATTTTGCCTTTGATATGGTAGAAAACATTGTGGGAAAAGGAGAAAATGCTGGTTACCAGCATTTTCTCCTTTTCCCACAATGTTTTCAAAAGATTTCTTCCTCAGGGTCATTAAAAGTCTGGACTGTGCGGTAAAGGGTTAATATGTTCATATCAAAGCAAATGGTGGTTCTTTCATGAGCCGAAACATTATCTATGAAATTACCCCTGGGCTTCATATAAGAAACTCTTTGAAATTTCAGAACTAAAACATACTGTTTATCCCTTCCTCCTAATATAGCAATGGTTTGTTTTTTTATGCCATTTTCAGCAATATTTCAGCTTAAGTCTTTACCAAACAACAAAATTTCAGACTCGTCGAAATTGAAAGCATTTGCGGAAGACAAAATAAATATTTCTCAAAAGTTGAAATTTGTTTTAGGAAGGGTAGAAAACATTTTGGGAAAAGGAGAAAATGCTGCTTACCAGCATTTTCTCCTTTTCCCAAAATGTTTTCAAAAGCTTTCTCTTTCAGGGTCATTAAAAGATGGGATTGTGTGGTAAAGAATTAAGCATCGCAGTCCATGCATCCTGAGAGATTTTGTTATAGACCAATGCAACATGCTCTTTCTAACCAACCATCAACCATAATTACAGTCGAACCGCGTTTATCCGGGCTCCATAATTCCGGAAATCTCAGGATCCGGACAAAAACATCAGGGAACGGATATTTTCTGTACAAATTTCACTTTTTATTCCGGAAATCCGCGTTCCGGAACCGGAATGAAAAAATCGGGAACGAAGGGTTAAAAATTAGTACAAACCTTATCCAAGAAACCGGACGTGGCCTGACTGTGTATCACACAATTTTTAAACTGGTACCCGTTGTATCTCCCGTAACCGTCCGATAAATACAAAAATCGATAACAGGCTACTAGTTTACACACAATTTAGACTTGTTATTTTCCCCCGGGACCATAGACTGGTTATCATAAATATCATAAATACTGTCTACTTCGAGCGATTTCGGACTGGTTCGTCGTGAATAACACGGGTATCAGTCTAAATAGTGTCAGTTGTTGCAGACGATTTTCACACGTTTTGAAAACACGCGTGTTAATCAGTACTGTTTTCGAAAACTGTTGAATGACGTTCTCGTGCCATCGACAATTGTCAACTTAACAGATTATCCATACACATAGTACTGAAGTGACAATTCCACGCTTTTGTTGTTTAATTATTACTGGATCTACTTGATTACAGTAACAATCGCTAAAAAAATAACTGAAATGTCCGCAAAGATTTTGTGGGCATGTTTAAACTTATCTTTCAAAACTAAACGCAAAACTAAAATATGAACATACCGTCTGTTTGCATATTCAATAATCCTTCGTTTCAAAAACAAATATTTTCAATTTAAATGGTAAACCATAGGGAAAAAAAACTGTTTGATTCATGAGTTAACTCGAGATGTTTATGTTCCCCAAAGTACACACAAAATGGCCGCCAAACACGATAAATTTCGTTAGGTTTTTCGAAAATATTTTACTTCTAACAGGCTGTAAAGATGATTGAAAATATGCCCGTCTTCGATATTGAATCAATTGGCAATCAGTCTCAATTAGTCTTTGCCATTTTACCACTTTGAAAGTACGACTATTAGAAGCCAACAGAATGTCTACACCACCAGCAAAAGACGAGTTGAAGTTTCGACTTCCGTGAAAAAAGACATTTGTCAGTACAAAGAAGACCATCCAAAAAAAAAAAAAACACTTTTGCAGGAATTCGACAACACGTTATGTACATTTAAAATACATGTACTGTGCATATCGTGTTTTCCTTTTGTTTCGCCCTTTTCATGGTGTTTTCAAAAGTCATAAATGTGCCGAGCTTTACAAGCGCACCTGTTTGCACAATAGGTATGCATGTGCATGTAATTAGGTACAAGTAAAAAGACATGTACAAAAACAGACAAATAACAAAAAGGCAAAATGCAAATTTATGACACCCTTTATTTTATAAACCAGAACAATCGTAGGAGCAATAATGACATGTATACAAGTGCTTGTGTAAAACATACGCTGCTGTAATTCTTACGATACACGGTGTCCCTTATCAACATGGAGGTTTTTGACCTAGCTTAACTTGGATGCCATGCCAGCAATCACAGTTCGTCGATCCGGAAATACGGCTGATCCGGAAACATTCATAGGAAACAGAAGTGGCCGGATAAACGAGGCGCGACTGTATATGTGGACTGGACAAAAAGGAATTTGTTAATTGAAACACAACAACTAGTGCTATTATGCTTAAATTTTCATATGTTTCAGATCCATTCGTAACCGACAATGATATAAAAAAGTAGCTGCTATAACTCCCTTTACAATGATCATAACGGCTACCTGAAACAGTCGCCATAACATTAACATCATTTAGGTATGATTTAATCTTATTTCGGTGCTCTCTGTCGAATCATCTTCAATACACTTTTGCCATGTTTTAACTCTTTACCAAATGACAAAATTTAAGACTTGTCCAAATTCAAAGCATTTGAAGATGACAAAGTAAATGTGACTCAAAAATTGAAATTTATTTTGGGAAGGATAGAAAACATTGTGGGAAAAGGAGAAAATGCTGGTTACCAGCATTTTCTCCTTTACCCACCATGTTTTCAAAAGGCTTCTTTCTCAGGGTCGTTAAAAGTCAGGATTGTGTGGTAAAGGGTTAAACTGCCGATGCCACTTGAACACGGCAGTTTTTTTGTGGTTACCTGCATTTTCTCCGTTTACCACAATGTTTTCAAAAGGCTTCTTCCTCAGGGCTGGGATTGTGTGGTAGAGTTAACCCAGGTTTCAACATTAATTCAGTTATGTTGTGGCAGCCAGTGCACCTATCCATGCTTTCCTTTAGCCTACTTTCTTTTACAAGTACAATGTACTTGGTATAATATTCTTCCCAAGACAATGGCTGCTCTCCTACATAACCATCAAAGGGAAACAAAGATCAGCAGTGAGAGAAGAATGAACCCTGTCTTAACAACTATCATCAATCACATTCATTATCCTGTTACCACATACCGGTAATCCCAAGTTTTTAAAGGCTTTCAAGAAAAAAGGCTTTTGAAAGCATTGTGGGAAATAGAGAAAACGCTGGTAACCAATGTTTTCAGTAACCAGCATTTTTTCCTCTTCCCACAATGTTTTCTTTCCCATCACTGACAAATTTCATCATATGATCCAATTTAGATTGTCGTCTGCAAATGCTTTGAATTCGGACTAGTCTAACGATTTGTCGTTTGGTAAATAGTTAAAACAAAAAAGCTGCTCAGGAATATTTCATAAACTTATCTCAAAATCAATCAGTAGCCACTTATTTCTCATTTTCCTTCTATTTAACACTAATTATTCCTGGGGATACATTAAAAAACGCAGAACTGTTGCTATAGCAACTGTATTAATCTTCTGGTTAATAAACAATGAAGAGGATAAAAATCTTGTCTAGTTAACACGAAGAAAGATAAATAGCTTCAGTAGAGAATGGACAAGAAAACTGTTTAACCCTTTACCTTTGCCGAAATTGAAAGCATTTGCAGACGACAATTTCAGTGTGGCTCAAATGATGCAACTTTACTATGATAGGGTAGAAAACATTGTGGGAAAAGGAGAAAATGCTGGTTACCAGCATTTTCTCCTTTTCCCACAATGTTTCCAAAAGGCTTCTTTCCCAGGGGCGTTAAAAGGTGGCACTGTGCAGTAAAGGGTTAACTCTTTGCCAAACAACAAATTTTTAGACTTGTCGAAATTGAAAAGATTTGCAGACGAAAAATTAAAGGTGGCTAAAAGGACGAAACATGTCCATTAAAGGGTAGAAAACATTGCAGGAAAAGGAGAAAATGCTGGTTACCAGCATTTTCTCCTTTTCCCACAATGTTTTCAAAAGGCTCCTTTTCTCAGGGTCGTGAAAACTCTAGATTGTGTTGTACAGGGTTAACCTATGACCACACAATCCCGAGTTTTAACGACCTTGAGGAATAAGGCTTTGCAAAACACTGTGGGAAAAAAGGCCAAAATGCTGCTGACCATTTTCTCCATTTACTACAATGTTTTTTGCTCTCTCATGGACAATTTTCACCATGTGGACAACATTTTATTTGTCATCCACAAATGTTTTGGATTTTGACAAGACCATATTTTATTTATTTCGTAAAGAGATAACTCTTTATACCAGGAAAAAATTTTTGACTTCTCCAGCTTGGAAGCTTTTACGGACAACAAACTGAATTGCATTCTGATGGTAAAATTTGTCTTGGTATGGTTTGAAAACACTGTGGGACAAGTAAGAAAATGCTTGTTGGTGAAGGGTTTAACCCCCTACCACACAGTCCCATGTTTTAGGAACCCTAATGAAACCAGCCTTGAAAAAAGAAAAATGTTGTGAAAAGAAGAAAAATGCTGATATTCAGCAATTTTTTTTATGTCACAAATTTTTTCTAAACACTTTCAGGAACAATTCATATGAGTCACACATATAATTGTCTGCGAATGCTTTCAATTTTGTCTAAATTCTTTTTTCGTTTGGCAAAGAGTTTATGTTGGAAAAGTGTATCAAAGTATACTTTTTTCCTTGGACTTTCTGGTGGTGGTGGTAGGGGGAGGGGGGTTTGTCATTTAACCCTTTCAAATAAATAAAAGAAGGCAAATATGTATACAAATTTTGGGAGTCATTTAGAAAATTTGGAAAGGGGGGGGGGGGGGGGGGGGGGGGGGGGGCTGTTGTTGTTCCAAAATTCAGAGCTATTGGGATCAAAAAAACCTGCTAATCTTACTTCAAATTTATAAGAACCTCATTTTCCTTTCTCTTTACTAAACAATCCTGAGTTTTAACCCTTTACCAAACAACAAAATTTTAAACTCATCTAAATTGAAAGTATGTGCAGATGACAAAATAAATGTTACCGAAAAATGGAAGTTCTTTTTGGAAAGGGCAGAAAACATTGTGGGAAAAGGAGAAAATGCTGGTTACTGGCATTTTCTCCTTCTCCCACAATATTTTCAAAAGGCTTCTTTCTAAGGGTCATTTAAAGTCAGGATAGTGTGGTAAAGAGTTAATGGCCCCGGCAAAGAAGCCTCTTGAAAACGTGGGGAAAATCAGAAAATGCTAGTGAAAACTATTTTCTCCTTTATCCACATTTTCTACTTATTCCAAGACAAATCTCCATGGCATTTTAACCTGTCGTCTTGGGATACTTTTAAAATGAACTTAAGTCCAAAAATTCTGTTGTCTAGTAATTTGTACCGTAAACATTTATCCAGACATAGACAATTCAGATATGTGTTGATTACTTAAACACTTTACCACACAATCCCGAGTTTTAACCAGCCTTAGAAGGCTTTCGAAAACAATAGCGGGAAAAGAAGAAAATGCTGGTAGCCAGCATTTTCTTCTTTTCCCACAATGTTTTCTACCCTTCCAAAGACAAATGTCAGCTCCCGAGTCACACTTAACTCTTTACCACACAATCCTGAGTTTTAACGACCCTGAGGAAAAAGCCTTTTGAAGACATTGTGGGAAAATGAGAAAATGCTGGTAACCAGCATTTTCTCCTTTTCCCACAATGTTTTAACCAGCATTTTCTCCTTTTCCCACAAAGTTTTAACCAGCATTTTCTCCTTTTCCCACAATGTTTTCTGACCTTTCAGAAGCAAACCCAATCATTTGAGCCACATTTAATTTGTCATCTGCAATTGCTTTGAATTTAGACCAGTCGAAAATTTCTCGTTTAGTAAAGAGTTAACTTGTCGTCTGCAAATTCTTTCAATTTGGAGCAGCGTAAAATTTTGTCATTTGATAGAGAGTTAAAATGCATGAAAAATGAAGAAAACAACAATAAAAATGGTGTACTTACCAGGTACAGTTCCAACACAAAGGGCTAAAGTCCAAAGAATCATAAAGGAGGGTGTATAAAAGTCCCCCCTCTCCATGTTTTCACAATTCATGAACCAGAAACTTCATCCCAGATACCATTTTCCAGTCTGCAAATAAAGAGAATAAAAATCCTCAGTACACCTTTTTATTTTTTTTATGTGCCAGGAAATAGTTCCAATATTATTTTTTTAGTCTTCACAGGACTAAATTTTTTTTTTTTAACAAAATATTTGTCAGATCATTCAGTAAATATACACAATACAATACAAAGGAATATCGACCAAATTGTACTATATTTTAGATCAAAACAAAATTATTATCCTCTGTTTCAATGAAGACTCAACGTCTACTCATTATTCCTGAATGGTTCACATATTAATCTCATTTTTTTTTGGCAACCTCCTAAACACAGCCGATCTTTTATCAATCATACAAAAAACTTTTCAATAAATCCATTGATGAAAAAAATAGCTCACTTTCCATTCATTAAAATTTGCTTTAAATTAATCCATAAACGAAAAACTTCACATGTTGAAACTGTTTTACAGCTATTTCAAGCCTCCATCAATGGAATAACATTAGTTATGGTAATTAAACCATTCACACTAACTGAATTAGCAAAAGAATAGGAACTTTAAATCCCTGCACCAAAAACTTAATTATATACTCCAGAAACAAAGTTAATAAACTCCTATGAAAGTCAACAGCACACACAGGGAACACAGAACAGATCAGCTTATCCCCCCACCTCTCACTGCTGTGATACTGACACTAAACCTGTGAGCCAATCAAACTGAAAGTACAAGTTTACCCTTTCCCATAATGCAAGGGCTTCTCTTCTGATACGCAGGTATCAGACAAACCTTTTGTAAACATTATCACTAATACAGAAAATACTCAAATCTAGCAACTTATCCATTTGTCACCATGTTTCCATGGTTTAATCCATTTTTCCTTAACCCATTACCAGACGATAAAATTTTAGCCTTGTCCAAATTGAAAGCATTTGCAGACGACAATTTCAATGTGGCTCAAATGGTGCAATTTTTCTTTGATAGGGTAGAAAACATTGTAGGAAATGGAGAAAATGCTGGTTACCAGCATTTTCTCCTTTTCCCACAATGTTTTCAAAAGGCTTCTTTTCCAGGGGTGTCAAAAGGCAGCATTGTGTGGTAAAGGGTAAATACCAGTATAAATACACTAAAAACCCTGTCTAATACATTCTTCTGATTCTCTGATTGGAGTCTGAGTTATAACAGTAATAAATTACCCGTTGAATAAATGTTAAATAAATGGATATACACATGTACACGCATTTGTATTGTAATATGATTTCTGGTAGTAATATTGCTTCTTTTCCAACCATGTTTTTGTTTTAAGTTATTTCTTAATATATTCCTTTCCACTCTTGTTCCCCTGCTCTTCATTCCTTACTGCCAGTCTTGTAACTCATTCTTGAATACAGTTGTAAGATAACTCAAGCAAGTATTCTAAAACCATTCACTATTGTCCCCCTTTTTTACCCTTTACCAAACAATCCTGTGTTTTTTTAACCCTTAACCGTACAAGCCTGACTGTTAAATTGGACTTTTTGAAAACATTGTGGAAATAGGAGAAAATGCTGGTAACCAGCATTTTCTCCTTTTCCCACAATATTTTCTATCCTTTGAAAGACAATATCGTGTTTTAAGTAACACTGAATTTGTTGTCTGTAAAATTATTCCTTTCCTTTCGAACAAATATGAAATGTCGTTGTGTAGTAAAGGTTTAACTCTGTAGATCTACCATACAATTACATTTTAAACCTGAACAAATGGAAAGCATTTGAAGAAGACAGTAGTACATGAATTTCACTCAAAAACCAAAATTTGAGTTAGAAAGGGTACAAAACCTTGACATTAAAAGGAGAAAATCCTGGTTACCAGCATTTTCTCCTTTTCCCACAATGTTTACAAAAACCCTCTTCCCAGGGGTTGTGAAAACGTCTGTGGTAAAGGGTTGGCAACCAAAAAATGGCTATAGATAACACTGTGTGAAAAAGGGATATTGCTAGTAACCAGCATTTTCTCCTTTTCCCCACAATGTTTCCACATATTTTAAAGGCGAATCCCATCATTTGATCCACCCTGTCCTCTGCAAAGGCTTTCAACAAGGGTATCTGGAGAACTGCTTCCCAATCTCATAGTCTAATTTGATGTTTTTTGAACACATTGTGGGAAAAGGAGAAAATGCTGGTAACCAGCATTTTCTCCTTTTCCCAAAATGTTTTCTACCTGATCAAAGAAAAATTGCACCATTTGAGCCACAATGAAATTGTCGTCTGCAAATGCTTTCAATTCGGACAAGGCTAAAATTTTGTTGTTTGGTAAAGGGTTAAATGATCAGTTCTGTGTTAAAAGGATACAAGCACTGTGAAAAAAAGAAGAAAATGCTGGTAATGAACTCATTTTCCTTACTCTGTAATGTCAAAATCCAAGCTCTATCCCACTGGATTGTGTGAAAAAGAGTTTAAAACTCACTTAAAATCACTTAAAATAATTTTTTTTTCTTCAATATTTGTATATTGAAATATGTCATAATATATATCACATGCTTTGTACATAATTGTCATGACCATTGAGCTTGTATGCTTATGTGCCAAAATGTCTGTTCTGTTCTGTATCAAATGACTGGTCCAAATTGAAAGCAGTTGCAGACGACATATCACATGTGACTCCAAACTTGAAACTTGTTTTAGGAAGGGTAGAAACATTATGGGAAAAGGAGGAAAATGCTGCTTACCAGAACTTCCTTCTTTCCCATAATGCTTTCACATGCTTTCTCACTCAGAGTCGTTAAAAGTCATGATTGTATGGTAAAGGCTTAAACCTTTACCAAACAACAAAATTTTAGACTTGTCCAAATTGAAAGCATTTGCAGACGACAAAATAAATGTGACTCAAACATTGAAATTTGTTCTGGGAAGGTAGAAAACATGGTGGGAAAAGGAGGAAATGCTGGTTAACAGCATTTTTCTCCTTTTCCCACAATGTTTTCAGAAGGGTCGCGAAAACCCTGGATTGTGTGGTGAAGGGTTAAACATTTTTATTTCATATTCTATTTTGAAAGATCTGATCTGAATATCTAGGGAAAAATGTCTGAAACCTAAAATAAATGTCAGAAACCTAAAATAAATGACATAATCATAGAAGCAAATGGAGGGTTGCTAATCTAAAGTAACTTTTCTATTTGCCAAAATATTTTCTATAATCTGTTGTAATACTTTTCAAAATAATGTTTGTCAAGAAGATATGGCTAAACTCTTTACCAGACAACAAAAAATTCAACTTGTCAAAACCCAAAGCATTTACAGACAAAAAAATTATATGCAACCAAAATATTAACCCATTACCACACAATCCCAAATTCTAACGTCCCCAAGAAAAAGGCCTTTTGAAAAACATTGCGGGAAAAGGAGAAAATGCTGGAAACCAGCATTTTCTCCTTTTCCCACAATGTTTTCTAATCTTCCAGACACCTATAACATAATGTGAGCCACATTTTATTTTCTTTTGCACATGCTTTAAATTTAGACAAGTCTAAAATTCTGTTGTTTGGTAAATAGTTAATTTGCTTTTAAAAAAAAAAAGTGAGAAAATATCGTTGGAAAAGAAAAAAATGCTGGTAACCAGCGTTTTCTCCTTCTTCCACAATGTTTTACAAAAGGCCTCTTTTTAAGGGTCCGTTTAAAACTTTAGATTGTGTAGCAAAGGGTTAATCATTTACAAATCAACAACCCCAAAATAAAAAAAAAAACTTTTGAAAACACTGTGGGAAAAGGAAAAATGCTTGTAACCAGCATTTTCTCCTTTTGCAACAATGTTTTCTACACTTTCAAATCTCATCATTTGAGTAACTTTTAATATGTTGCCTGCAAATGCTTTCAACATGGACGCATCTTAATTCTTGCGCCCGGCCGGGGTAGCTCAGTGGTTAGCGTATCCGACTTGTGCCCTGGTTATTTGCGGGTTCGATAGCCCTGAAGAGGCAAAATTTCTTTCCACTGATTTTTCGTCTCTCACCACAGATGCATGTGAGAAAAGTAGTCAGTGGCTTGGGAAAAATAACTGTGTCAGTACTAGTGTGAGTAAGGTAGGAAACACAATAGTAGTTGCACTGACCATGGTGACATGACCTAAGCTGTTAAAACAGCATTAAAATCCAATACAAACAAACAAAATTTTTGTGATTTTGTAAAGAGTTAACCCTTTATCCCAACTAGTAATGACCTTGAAAAAAGAGGCCTATTGAAAACATCACAGGAAACGGGGAAAATGCTGGTGAACAGCTTTTTCTCCATTTTTCTGCAATGATTTCTATCATATCAAAGACAAATTCCGTCATTTGAGCCTCAGTTCAATTGTCAGGTGCACCTGCTTTAAATTAACCCTTTCCCAAACAAGCCCTGGTTTTCACGTGTCTGCAGTACAAGTCTTTTGAAAACACTGTGGGAAAAGGAGAAATTGCTCGTAACGAGCAATTTCTCCTTTTCCCACAGTGTTTTCTACCTTTTTTGTTAACTTTCTGTCATTTTCATCAAATTTAAAATTGTCGTCTGAAAACTCTTTTAATTTGGACCAGTCCAAAATTTGTCGTTTGGGAAAGGGTTAAGACAAATCTACATTTTTGAGTGTGGTAAATAGCTAAGGGCCCAACAAGTATTTCCGCTTGGGTTCCATCAAACACTTGGTTCAATAGTATTTGATTTCACATACAATAGCTACAATGCCCGTATCTTGTTGCAACAGTTTACATGAAATGGCTGGGCTCACCACTCGACCATAAAATCGAGCCCATAGTGGCCAAAGTCCAGCCCAGAATTTATAGCCTTTAAAACGTCCATATATGGGCAAAATTTCAATACAGGTTAACAGCTGATTGAATCTTTAAGACCACGTTATGACTGGAGAGTGATTGAATTTCCCAATTAGGCAATAAATTTCATTGCCCAAACCTTTAATTTATACTACCACCAAATTTCCGGTTTTAAGATACTTGGCGCCAGTCTTAGCACACTGATTGAGTTGTCTTACACAAGATGACCTCTTAATCAATTAACTCTTTACTAAACGACAAAATCTTAGACTGGTCCAAATTGAAAGCATTTGCAGACGACAAAATAAATGTGACTCAAAAATTGATATTTGACTTGGGAAGAGTAGAAAACATTGTGGGAAAAGGAGAAAATGCTGGTCACCAGCATTTTCTCCTTTTCCCAAATGTTTTTCTAAAGTTGTTTTTCTAAGAATCGTTAAAACGCTGGATTGTGTGGGTAAAAGGTTAATCAATTAATTTATGTTTCTCTTTATTGGTGTAGAGTATTAACCCTTTCCCAAACGACAAAATTTGGACTGGTCCAAATTGAAAGAGTTTGCAGACGACAATATTGAATTTGAGGAAAATGACAGAAAGTTCTCAATAAGGGTAGAAAACAATGTGGGAAAAGGAGAAATTGCTCGTCACGAGCAATTTCTCCTTTTCCCACAGTGTTTTCAAAAGACTTGTGCTGCAGACACGTGAAAACCAGGGCTTGTTTGGGAAAGGGTTAACCAGTTACAGCACTGACTAGTAAGCCATACAATCCCGACTTTTAACAACCCTGGCAGAGAAAGCTTCTGAAAATATTATGGGAAAAATGAGAAAATACTGTTAACCAGTATTTTCTCCTTTTCCCACAATGTTTACAAATTCAACTTTTGAATCACATTTATTTTATCATCTGCAAAATGCTTTCAGTTCAGACAAGTCTAAAATTTCGTCATTCGGTAAAGAGTTCAAAAAGATAAAAAATTTTCCAGGGTTCCTGTGTGGTTTAGTGGTAAAATGTGGGACTCATAACTTTGTGGCACAAAGGTTTGAGCATAAGGTTATTCATGAGAGTGTCCATGGACAAGATACTTCAGAGCCCTAGCCTTGTACTGGAAAAACCCCAGACATTCGTAATCACATAGGTAACTTGTTGACTTGGTATAAATGAAAATGATTTTGAAAGTAGTGTAAAGAACTAAGTAACCATTCAATTAAAATTTTCTTTAACCCTTTACCACACAATCCCGACTTTTAATGACCCTGAAAAAGAAGCCTTTTGAAAACATTGTGGGAAAAGGAGAAAATGCTGGTAACCAGCATTTTCTCCTTTTCCCACAATGTTTTGTACACTTCCCAGAACAAATTTCAGTTTTTGAGCCACATTTATTTTGTCGTCTGCAAATGCTTTCAATTTGGACTGGTCTAGAATATTGTCGTTTGGTAAAGGGTTAATTCTGACCCAAACAACAAATTTTAGACTCTTCCAAATTAAAAGCATCTGCAGACAACAAGTCTGAAAGTGGTACAGCTAAACTTTTCAAAGTTCTTTACCGAGGTAGAAAATGTTGTGTAAAAGGGGGAAAATGCTGATGACTAGCATTTACACCTTCTCCAGCAATGTTTTCTACCCTTTGAGAGAAAGATTCCCTCATGTAAACTACTTTCCATTTGACACCTGCAAATGCTTTCAGTTGGAACCAGCCTAAAATTTCATCATTTGGTCAACAGTCAAGTCATTTACCTGAAATTAATTTTACAGCTGAGGACTCAGTAAAATAACAGATATGAACAAGTTTTCAATTTGTCTATATGTTTTCAAAGTGTCTTTTTTGCAGGTGATTAACTCTTTACAACACAATCCCGAGTTTTAACGACCCTGTGGAAAAAGCCTTTTGAAAACATTGTGGGAATAGGAGAAAATGCTGGTAACTAGCATTTTCTCCTTTTCCCACCATGTTTTCTACCCTTCCCAAAACAAACTTCGATTTTTGAGTCACATTCATATTGTCGTCTGCACTGGCTTTCAATTTGGACAGGTCTAAAATTTTGCATTGCGGTAAAGTCAGTTAAAACGGTGCTAGGCTGGCAGCCTATTACTGATCTTCAGTCTTTGACAGGTAACAATGCTTAGAGGCAGAAATCTGCCCAGACTGAGACTTTTTGTGAGAATACAAGACTTTCAAAAAATTCAAACCGTCATAATATTTACGCAAAACGAAAGTCCTTATCACAAAAGACGATATTCTTCAGCATGTTTGTTATATTGATCCCAATTTATGTCTTTCATGAAAATTTTGGCCTCGGATACAATAGCTCTGTTATTTTACTACAAAAGGTAAAGGATTCTATTTTGCTCTGTCTGATTGCTGTGTGCCACAACCAATAACTGCAATTTATAAATTGGGTGTTGCTTGTTGTCTTCCGACGATTACTGAAGATACGATGGATATCTGTCTGAAAACGGAGTGTGCATGAAGACAAGGATATGTACTTTTGTATCTTCAGAATGGGTGAATACTTAACCCTTTACCAAATGACAATAATTCAGACTGATCCAAATTGAAAGCAGTTGCAGACAACAAATTAAAGGTGGCTCTAATGACAAAATTTGTCCTTTATAGAGTAGAAAACATTGTTGGAAAAGGAGAAAATGCTGGTTACCAGCATTTTCTCCTTTTCCCACAATGTTTTCAAAAGGCTTCTTTCTCAGGGTCGTTAAAACTTGGGATTGTGTGGTAAAGGGTTAAAGTATCATCAATTGAAACCATTATCCTGCCTTAAATATTTAGAAAACTTCAAAATTTTACCAGATAAACAACGATAACAGGTTGATAGCGTAAAGAGACTGAAAGATACGGATGTTGTGAGAAAGTTTAATCTTTTACCACACAAACACGTTTTAACGACCCTAAGGGAGAAAGAAGACTTTTGAAAACAATAAGTGCAAAGGAGAAAATGTTGGTATGCAGCATTTTTCTTCTTTTTCCACAATCTTTTCTACTCTTTTAAAGTTAAATATTATAACTTCATCTATTTTTAATTCATTGTCTGCAAACGCTTTCAATTTCTACAAGTCTAATGTTTTGTGGTTGGTAAAGAGTTAACCCTTTACCACACAATCCCGACTTTTAACGACCCTAAGGAAGAGGACTTTTGAAAATATTGTGAGAAAAGGAGAAAATGCTTGTAACCAGCATTTTCTCCTTTTCCCACAATGTTTTCTACCATCCCATAACAAATTTAAACTTTTACAGTCAAATTTATTTTGCTGTCTGCAAATTCTTTCAATTTGGACTGGTCTAAAATTTTAGCATGTAGTAAAGAGTTAATGAACTTTCTCATGATCAGCATATTTCCCATTTCTTAACTCTTTACCAAACCACAAAATTCTAGACCAGTCGAAATCAAAAGCATTTGCAGACGACAAAATAAATGTTATTCAAAACTTAAAATTTGTTTTAGGAAAGGTAGAAAACATTGTGGGAAAAGGAGAAAATGCTGGTTACCAGCATTTTCTCCTTATCCCACAATGTTTTCAAAAGCTTTCTTTCTCAGGGTCGTTAAAAGTTGGGATTGTGTGGTAAAAAGTTAATAAGTTTACCGTTTCCTTCACCAGTTTATCAGAATTAACCCTTTACCACTAAACTTGACTTGCCATAATTCAAAGCACTTGAAGATGGCAAATAACAGGTAGCTCAAAAGATGATTGCTGTTTTTGCTGGTAACCAGCATTTCCTCCTTTTCCCACAATGTTTTCTACCTTATAAACAATAGAAATCATCATTTTTAGCTACATTCATGTTGTTTCCTTACACATAATTTTAACCCTTTCCCAAACAAGCCCTGGTTTTCACATGTCTGCAGTACAAATCTTTTGAAAACACTGTGGGAAAAGGAGAAATTGCTCGTAACGAGCAATTTCTCCTTTTCTCACAATGTTTTCTACCCTTGTAGAGAACTTTCTGCCATTTTCATCAAATTTAAAATTGTTGTCTGCAAACTCTTTCAATTTGGACCAGTCCAAATTTTGTCGTTTGGGAAAGGGTTAATTTGGTTCAATCCAAAATTTTTTTGTCAGGTAAAGAGTTACGGAGAGGCAAGGTTGTACAATTTCAAGTACTACAGTAGTAGAAAGAGACCATTTTGATCATAAAACTGCAATAAATTTGGACAAATTTTCTCTATTTTCAATGAAATATTTCTTTGATATGTTAGAGCGAGATCCCAGGTGTGTTGATGTGGTACATTCATGAATTTTTACAGCCTTGTTTGGGTAGGAAAAAAATGCTTTCAATAAATTAGCCTGAATAATTGGTTTTCAGTCAGTTTGTTTGTGATTCATCCTGTATTCTTTGACCCGAGATGTTCCTTTTTATGGAAGTAGAATTGTTGATTTGGTATTTCACTCCATTTCTTAATAATTTCTCAGCTGTATCACTTCGTTCAGTGTAAGACTTGTATACTGAAAGTGCTTGCAGACAACAACCAAATTGTATTTAAAATGATGAGATTTGGTGTTAAGAGCAAACAATGTAGCAAAATAGAGAAACTGCTTGTAGGCAGCAATTTCACCTGTTCCAACAAAGGTTTCAAAAGTCGCCTTCCTCCCTCCTGAAAATACACAGAGCTGTTTGACAGAACATTTAGGCAGTGACGACTCCAGAAATACGTGCACTGGCCATGGTAATATGACCGAAATAATGTTGATAATGCCATTAGACACCAAATACACACTACGGAAAAACACGGAATATTGTGCTGTTGTAACTTTCCTAGTACTTGTATTTAACCCTTTACCACACGACAAAATTTTGGCCTTGTCCAAATTGAAAGCATTTGCAGACGACAATTTCTATGTGGCTCAAATGGTGCAATTTTTCTTTGATAGGGTAGAAAACATTGTGAGAAAAGGAGAAAATGCTGGTTACCAGCATTTTCTCCTTTTCCCACAATGTTTTCAAAAGGTTTCTTTCCCAGGGGAGTCAAAAGGCGGCATCGTGCGGTAAAGGGTTAATTCAAGCAGCATGAGAAATATAGGATCTGACATGAGTTGGGGTTTGAGATAAAATTTTATTAACCCTTTCCCAAACGACAAATTTTGGACTGGTCCAAATTGAAAGAGTTTGCAGACGACAATTTTAAATTTGATGAAAATGGCAGAAAGTTCTCAAAAAGGGTAGAAAACACTGAGGGAAAAGGAGAAATTGCTCGTTATGAGCAATTTCTCCTTTTCCCACAGTGTTTTCAAAAGACTTGTACTGCAGACACGTGAAAACCAGGGCTTGTTTGGGAAAGGGTTAAACAAGTCTAGGAAAAATGGTATTATGCCAGCCTTTGGGGAGCTTAATAACATTTTTACTTGATGAGTTAACTCTTTACCAAACAACAAAATTTTAGACTAGTCCAAATTCAAGGCAGTTGCAGACGGCAAAATATGTGCAACTGAAGAATTAGAGTTTGTTTTGGGAAGGGTAGAAAACATTGAAGGAAAAGGAGAAAATGCTGTTTACCAGCATTTTCTTCTTTTTCCACAATGTTTTCAAAAGACTCCTTTCTCAGGGTCGTTAAAAGTCGGGATTGTGTGGTAAAGGGTTAAATAAAATTTAATTTCAAAAGCCAACGAATGTCAGATTCTGTTTATCACAAAAGGATATTTCACAAACTGTAGATCAGAAGATGCAAAACCATATATAGATACACGCATGGTAATATCCATAAAAATACCCATTCACTTCTATGATATACGTACAAAACGACGTTAAAAATGATGTCACACCATTGTGATATCAAACGTGTATAAGGCAAGAAAATTCGTAATGGGTATGATATATTACGCTGAAAACAAGGGAGGTTATATGATAAAATTCTATATATCCCACGGAACCATAGGTCCAGCAAGATATCGAAATTTTTATATGCAACGAGAAGTAGCATTTGCAGACGACAAAATAAATGTTACTCAAATAATCATTTCTGCCTTTGATAGGGTAGAAAACATTGTGGAAAAAGGAGAAAATGCTGGTTACCAGCATTTTCTCCTTTTCCTACAATGTTTTCAAAAGGCTTCTTTCTCAGGGGTGTCAAAAGGCGGCATTGTGCAGTAAAGGGATATACAAGCATCATGCAAGTTACTACATCATAATATTCCTTTTATTATATATATACAATTTTCAATGACAGAATTTTGCAGTTTCTGACATTTCTATAATGAAATATAATGAATGGTGTAGTAGGTAGTAATGTCATTTTTATGAATGGTGGACGAATATCATAGCGTGAATTTTTACCAATCAAATCACAAATCAATACATATGAGCCATGCTCTGTGAAAAGGGGCTTAATGCATCTGCAAAAAGTATTCACCCAGGTCAGCCTGCGCAGTCTGCGCAGGCTGACCCGGAGCTGAAACTTATTGCTTTTGGTCAATTTTCTGCATGTCAAAGGACCATTCTACCTCAAGAGTCAGTCGGTTGTTACAGAAAATGGACTTCATGGACTTTATGGTTCCACAGTTAACCCTTTCCCAAACAAGTCCTGGTTTTCACGTGTCTGCAGTACAAGTCTTTTGAGAACACTAAGTAGTGGTGTACCGATAATCGGCAAGTATCGATTAGCGGCGTGTTGGAAGCTCCCGATTTCGATTATCGATTGAGCTTTGTCATAATCGATGATCGGCAGGAAGTCTGCACCGTCTGTCGGGTACTGGATTTTATATACCGGTGTCTGGTAACTGCGTTTTTTTCCTTCTATAAACGGGTCCGTAAAACGGACCCGTTTCCAATGCCAAAAAACGACCCCTTTTCCCAAAATCCAGTTTAAGAAATTCCCAAAACGAAAGACCCCAAGTCGTCGGCTATTTTTTTAGTTCGGAGAACTCGGTAGTGAACGGCGCTTCGTTTCTGTGGCGCCAAAAACTTGCGATTTTTCACGCTCGGTCTGACATGTGATTTCGCGGAGAGACGAGAACGGTAAATTAATGTGAAAATGAGCCACAACAGCAAATATTACCGAAAAAAGTTAAAACCAACAGGGTGTAAAAGGTTAACAGACTTTATCTGTAAGAGCCCAAGTCATAATTCTAGCCAAGATGAGGTTGACGAGCCTGAGGAAAGTGAAAGTAAGCGCTCGTCTGCAATCGGAGATCGAGATCAAAACACTTCAAGTACTAGATGTAACCAAGTTATCCCGTTCACAGCAGGCTCCAGTTTTGAGGGTGAGCAAGCTATGTCTGCCATTCAGTGTGAATCTAACTGCCACCCTGATCCCACTGTCAGTAATGAAACTCTGTTTGCCTCTAAAATAGACCATCTACCAGAACCCAGTCCCTCTACCATATTCCCTCTTACTAAAAAACAAATGACACTTGACTCTAAATTGGTATTTTCAGTAACATGAGAAGCAGGGACATTGGTCTTTGAAAAGACCAATTTATTTACAGTACATGTATTTCATGTCATACAGAACAATAAAAGTAAAACGTCGTGATAGTATTTTTGAGTTTAGTTTTAGTTTCAATGACTTAAGAGGGAAAATAACCTCTATTTGAGGGTCTAGTGCAAAACTATTGTAAGTGCATATATTTATATTGGCACTTACAATAGTTTTGTGCTGACCTCTTGTATTATGGTAGTACATGATATGCAAGGACTGTGTCTAAAATCATCAAGAAAATAATTCCCAATTTTATAGAAAATGACGCATTTTTCCCAATTTGCCTGGTTTCGGACCCGTTCCCAAAACTATGAGAAAAAAACGCTGTGTTAACTGGGTTTTATCACTCCAACGATAACAACAACTCCCTTGATAACAACAACAACAACCAGCCAAAATACTTCTGTGTTACAAAGCCAAATAGCACAAAGCAGAGGTGGTTAAAAACCAAAAGGTGTATAGAAAGCAGGTGCAAAGGAAAAACTACAAAAAGTCTATCTACAACACAAACAACAGCATAATACATAAATGATACAAGAGTTTACAATGAAACATGCAAATTTATGAGGAACCGATTATAATCGGAAGAATCGCATCGGTAGCAGCAACCGATTCCAACCGATGATCGATTATGATTTCTAACCGATGTCCCATCACTAACACTAAGGGAAATGGAGAAATTGCTCGTGACGAGCAATTTCTCCTTTTCCCACAGTGTTTTCTACCCTTTTTGAGACCTTTCTGCCATTTTCATCACATTTAAAATTGTCATCTGCAAACTCTTTCAATTTGGACCAGTCCAAAATTTGTCGTTTGGGAAAGGGTTAAATGATGACTTGCTTGGTATCATGGATCACAGGGGCATTAAGCCCCCTTTTGCCATAGCATTACTCATGTTTTCCGTGCATGAGGCATGTCATCCATACCATATCTAGAACTGTATTTCACAGTGTGTTGATATGCATATTTTTTCTGTCATGTGTCAACTCTTTACCACACAAACCCGACTTTTAACGACCCCAAGAAAGAAGCTTTTCGAACACATCATGGGAAGAGGAGAAAATGCTGGTAACCAGCATTTTCTCCTTTTCCCACAATGTTTTCTACCCTTACCAAAACAATTTTCAATTTTTCAGTTGCATTTATTTTGTCATCTGCAATTCCTTTCAATTTGGACTAGTCTAAAATTTTGTCGTATGGTAAAGAGTTAAGTCACCCCATGTGCAATACATGACTGTATACAAGCCGAAAGAAAATTCTGGTGTATAATAAATCTCCAAACAACCTGCATGGTAATGGGTTGAGCTATGCAAAGTGTAATGCACCTCCCATTTTGAATAGATTAGATCATTATCTCAAGCTCGAAAACTTGAATGTTCAGTTAAGAACCTCTTATCCCTGCTTACTTTTTATCAGAATAATGCTTCATTTTGATATTATCAAGTGTTTCTTTCTGGTGCTATATAATACACACTCTCTATTCTGGAATGTTGTAATTTGCATCATTTTTTTTTAAATCTTAGGATATATAGGGAAAACCCTTGCAGCACAGAATTACTGATCAAAAGCATAAAGCCTTTGTCCCTTTATCAAATCAAAGTACTGACAGACTAGCAAATTTGATTCATTGACTGATTGTATGGTGTTTAACCCATTTTCAACATTATTTTAGTTATATAGTAGCAGCCATTGCACATATCCATGCTTTCCTGGAGTATCTTTTACCAGTACTCCGCACAATATTCTTTCCAAGCCACTGGCTGCTTTCCCACATAACCACTGTCGAAACTTGAGAGAGGAATGAATCCTGTTGCAATGACTATCATCAATCCTCGGACAGAAATTGGCCAAGCCGGGGATCGAACCAGCGACCTCCTGTTCTCATGTCCTGTATGCTACCGACTGAGATACCAGGGCTATGCATGCTATTGGTTGACTATAATCCAGTTTAACCCTCAACCTGATCGAAAAATTAAATGAAACTTTTAAACCAATGGTAAACACCTGAATATTGCTATTTCGAAGTTACATTTTGGAAAAAATATATCCTCTTATCGGACAGTGTAGATCCAAGAAAAGACTGAACGTTCTGCGCAGTCTGATCTTAATCCACACTGTCCACAAAAGGTCACTGAGTCGGGGTGCAGGTGCTGGTAAAAGAAACTCCAGGAAAGCATGGATAGGTGCACTGGCCTTCATGATATCACCGAAATAATGTTGAAAACGGCGTTAAACACCATACAGTCATTACCTCAATATCCAATAGCACAAGATGTAGTTAACTATTTAACTCTTTACAAAACGAAATTCAAAGCTGTTACAGACCACAAATTAAATGTGGCTGAACTGACGGAACCTGATTCCAAAACGGCACAAAACAATGTGGGAAGAGGAGAAAATGCTGGTTACAAGGGATTCTTCCCAAGTGTCATTAAAACTCGGGATTGTGTGGTAAAGGGTTAATATTCAAGACGTAAAGTAACATTTAACATAACAGTTTAAGTGTACACAATGATCTAAATAATGAATGACTGATTGATTGATTGATTGTATGGTGTTTAACGCCGTTTTCAACATTATTTCAGTTATATTGCGGCGGCCAGTGCACCTATCCATGCTTTCCTGGAGTTTCTGTTACCAGTACTCTGCACAATATTCTTTCCAAGCCACTGGCTGCTTTCCCACATAACCATCGTCAAAACAATGGTCAGCGGTGAGAGAGAATGAATGACTAAAGGAATGATAAGGGTTCCCTGTCCAGAGAGAGTTAATGCAGCTGGGATTTGCTACAAGTTACCTAGGTGTATCTATTTTTAGATTCATTCATAATGTTACAGTGGTGTAGGAATAACTGGTAATAGCCTGCTTTGCATAGGTCACTTAATTTACATATAAGCAAAGATCTTGTACCTTATAAATGACATCTTGTTCAGTCTATTACTTTGTAAGAAGACATGTTCTTATTGGATTGTAGAAATTTAGTGGTTTTTGTCAAAATTGTCATATATAACAGGATTAAGATTTCTAACAGAAAGAAATATTTTACTGTGAGGCAGTATTTTTGGCAACTGTGGGGTTTTTTGTTTACTTTGACTCTGGGTCAATCATGATGCCTACAGACTAGCTTGGCTAGTCTAAAAATCTCCTGTTTTAACCCTTTACCTCACTAGCAAAAAATAGACTCATCTTAAATGAAATCATTTAGCAGACAACAAGTTATACATAGCTTAAATGACGGAGTTTGTCTTTGATAGGGTCAAAAGCATTGTGGGAATAGGAGAAAATACTGGTTGCCAGCATTTTCTTCTTTTCCCACAATGTCTTCAAAAGGCCACTTCCTCAGGGTTGTTGAAACTCGGGGTTATGTGGTATAGGGTGAAGGACCTTCAAGAGGATAGTTTTTGTCTTTGAAATGGTAGAAAATATTGTGGGAAAAGGAAAAAGATATTGGTTACCTACATTTTCTCCTTAACCCACACTGCTTTCAAAAGCTTTCTTCCGAAGAGATATTTACCCTTTATCACACAATCCCAACTATTAACGACCCTGTCAGAGAAGGCTTTTGAAAACAATGTGGGAAAAGGAGAAAATGCTGGTGGCCAGCATTTTCTCCTTTTCCCACAATGTTTTCAACCCGATCCAAATCAGAAATCATCATTAGAGCTACTTTTAATTTGTCGTCTGCAAAAGCTTTCAATTTGGACCAGTCTAAATTTTTGTCATTAGGTAAAATTTAATAGTTAACCCCACACTGTTTTCAAAAGCTTTCTTCCCAGGAGTTGCGAAAACCATGGATTATGTGGTAACGAGTTACGACATTGTGGTAAAAAGGAGCAACTACTCATAGCACTAAAGAATTGTTTCTTTTCTCACAACTGGTCTTAGAAAACTCGGTCTCTAGCAAGATTGTATGGTGTTTTAACGCTGTTTTCAACATTATTTCAGTCATATTGCTGCGGTCAGTGCACCTATCCATGCTTTCCTGGAGTTTCTTTTTACCAGTACTCCGCACAATATTCTTTCCAAGCCACTGACTGCTTTCCCACATAACCATAGTTGAAACAATGGTCAGAGGTGAGAGAGGAATGAATCCTGTCGCAATGACTATCATCAATCCTCGGAAAGAAATTGGCCAAGCCGGGGATCGAACCAGCGACCTCCTGTTTTCAAGTCCTACACGCTACCAACTGAGCTATGGAGCTTGGCGGGTCTCTAGCAAGAGCATTACTGCCATATTTGTACAGGGTTTGAATAAAATCAGCCTGGTAGGATGAGTAGAAATCAAATGTTTCTTTGAGATTTTATGAAATCGACAAAAATGTTGCTGTCAGTACCTGATGATATATTTACTCCGAGTAATAACCACAGATATCACATTTTGGGCCACAAAATTTAATGATATGATAATGTTTTCCAAACTGATTTAAAAACGACACGAGTTGTTAAGTATAGATTTTAACACAGAAAATTAAAATGAATAAAATCAATTTAACAGTTATACTTTAGAATCCTTTCTCATTCAGGTATGTCCCTCTCATTTTAACAGAACAAAATCTTGGAAATATTACAAAAATAAGGTTTTGGATTGTCTGTGCTTTAACTATAGCTTGTTATAAACTATGATTACACCATTAGCCAAAAGCAGCCATGTTCTTTGACTGGTCAGAATTTTATCAAGAAATCTGACAGAGATCAACACCAGTATCATTTATACCAAGTTGTACAGAATTCCAAATTGCTGTTTGGAGAGGAAAATTTTTAAAGATTTTCAATATTTTTCAGTTTTGTTGCCATGGCAAGTTCACAATGGAATCAAATTCTTTCAATAAATTCACAAGAGGACCATGGCTGGAAAATTTCTGTGAAGTTTGGTCAAAATTGGATAGGTAATTTCAGAGATTTTTGAAACACAATTAACAAAGAGACACGCTGACACTTGCATGCAAGAGAGACAGAATCATGACTTAACCCTTTCCCAAACAAGCCCTGGTTTTCATGTGTCTGCAGTACAAGTCTTTTGAAAACACTGTGGGAAAAGGAGAAATTGCTCGTAACGAGCAATTTCTCCTTTTCCCACAGTGTTTTCTACCCTTTTTGAGACCTTTCTGCCATTTTCATCAAATTTAAAATTGTCGTCTGCAAACTCTTTCAATTTGGACCAGTCCAAAATTTGTCGTTTGGGAAAGGGTTAAGTTCACTGTCCTCCAGCCAGTGGAGCTTAAAACTTCAACCATCGGTTCATAAAAGCAATGGTAAAGAGGGAAGACAATTTCTGTTTCAATCGACAATTATGACATTTATTTACAGAGTGAAAGAGTAATTAAGTCTAGAACAATTCACAAACACAGAAAAGAAAGATATGGTAGCTCAAAAAATGAATTATTTAAAATTTTGACTTTTTACCCCATCTTTCTCCAACAGCTCCTTCTCAAAATTTTTTTCACACAAAGTATAGGCATGAAGTCATCCAGTGTGAGGTTAAGATTGCATTTATGACCAAGATTTGAATCAGATATATTAAACTGCATTATTGCCATGATTTTATCATACAGCAAAAACACCGTTTTGTAAACCAGAGACCCTTACACCAAGCTGTCAGTGGTGCAGTGTGACTTACAGGCTCAACACCATGACTAATAATTTTGTAGCAAGTTGAAAATATCATCTACTTTTTAGACATATAACATAAAAAAAGGGACAATTGAAATATAAGTTGACAAAATAACTTCGAAATATTTAGTTGTCCACCAGCAATTTTCCAGTTTTTATCACAAAAATGAAAAAGGTGCCCTGAATTTCTATATCAAGTGCATCTTTATTAGGTAAACCAGCACTCTGCAAGCAAATTTCAATTAAATTTGAAATAAAATCAATTTCAATTTCATCACTTCATATCTCAACTTGTACCCTAGGACAGTATATCCTGACTTAATTTCTTTGCACTCAAAAACTTCAACAAAAAACTGAGGATGGAGTACATATTCATGACATGGGAGGGGATCGATCCTCTGTGACTCAATGGTCTAGGCCTGGGATTTACAATCTTAGTTCAATCCTTTGTCCCATGTTCCTGGGCAAGCCACTGAAGTGCCCAAGTCTAGTACTTAAAAGAAACCCTAATCAGCAAATCCATCAAATAACTACAGAATAAATCATATCGTAAACAACAGCATCACATACGTGTGCCAACTGTCAGCTGCAGTTGCTTCTTCAGTTGTGCCAATTCTGGGCTGCACATGCTTTTTAAGAAAAAATAATACCAATGTTAGTGTCAATTATGGGCTGCAGCTGCTTCTTCATTGAAAATAGTGCCAATGTAAGGCTGCAGCTGCTTCATCAGTGAAAATAATGTCAATATTAGGCTGCAATTGCTTCTTCAGCGAAAATAGTGCCTGTATATTGGGCTGCAGCTGCTTCTTCAGTGAAAATAATGTCAATATTAGGCTGCAGCTGCTTCTTCAGTGAAAATAGTGCCTGTATATTGGGCTGCAACTGCCTCTTCAGTGACAAAAGTGCCAATGTTAGGCTGCAGCTATTTTTTCAGTGAAAATAGTGTCAATACTGGGCTACAGCTGCTTCTCCAATTAAAATAGTGCCAATGTTAGGCTGCGGCTGTTTTTTTAGTGAAAATAGTGTCATTTATAGGCTGCAGCTGCTTCTTTAGTGAAAACAGTGTCAGGTATGGGCTGCAGCTGCTTCTTTAGTGAAAATAGTGTCAATATTAAGCTGCAACTGCACCTTCAGTGAAAATAGTGTCAATATTAGGCTGCACTGCTTCTTCAGTGAAAAAAGTGTCATTATATTGGGCTGCAGCTGCAGCTGTTTCTTTAGCGAAAATAGTGTCAATTATGGGCTGCAGCTGCTTCTTCAGTGAAAACAATGTCAATATTAGGCTGCAGCTGCTTCTTCAGTGAAAATAGTACCAATACTGGGCTACAGCTGCTTCTCCAATTAAAACAGTGCCAATGTTAGGCTGCAGCTATTTTTTTAGTGAAAATAGTGTCATTTATGGGCTGCAGCTGCTTCTTTAGTGAAAACAGTGTCAGGTATGGGCTGCAGCTGCTTCTTTAGTGAAAATAGTGTCAATATTAAGCTGCAACTGCACCTTCAGTGAAAATAGTGTCAATATTAGGCTGCACTGCTTCTTCAGTGAAAAAAGTGTCATTATATTGGGCTGCAGCTGCTTCTTTGGTGATGATTGTGCCAACTATAGGCTGCAGGGGATTTCTGAATGAAAACTTTTAGTTGAAGTGGGGCATATCAGTTTCAATGATATTTTGAGGATTACCTGGCCTTCTTGTGTGTTTTCTCTTTCTGATAGTTAACTCCTTTACTGCACAATGAAGACTCTTAAATCCTCTGAGAAAGACAGCTTTTGAAAGCATTGTGGGAAATGGAGAAAATGCTGAAGAATTTGATGGCAATACATTTTTTGTGGATGAAATGATGGAATTTATTTTTCAATGGGTAGCAGATATTGTTAGCAAAAGATATGCTGATTACCATCATTTCTTCTTTATCCAAAATGTTTTCAACAAGAGGGCTGTAATGGTCCTGTATGGCTCCACTTCCTTTATATATAAATGTATGATGTACCTAACTTGCATTGACTGCGGCATTAATTGTTAGAAGTTTGTTTGGCAATAAACTTCATACAGAAAACAAAAAAAACGCAAGCCACTCCTCCTCCTCCCCCAAGAAAAGTCACTTTTTTTTTTCAAGTAGAGAGATGTTGTCTTTAAATACATGCAGATCTAATCAAGTATAGTATAATGGTGTGGTACAGATCTTAACACTTTAACCCTTTACTGCACTATGGCGACTTTTAATGATCCTGAGACAGAAGGCTTTAGAAAACATTGTTGAAAAAGGAGAAAATGCTGGCTACGAGCATTTTCTCCTTTTTCAACAATGTTTTTTACCCTATGAAAGACAAATTTTATGTTTTAAGTAACATTTAATTTGTCGTCTGCAATTGCTTTCAATTTGGGCAAGGTTAACATTTTGTCATCTGGTAAAGAGTTAAATACACTAATGCAGTTGAACTATGATTCCGATTGTCTCCCCTGCTGTATTGCCTCACTGACACTTTAGATCCTGCTTGGCTCAGGGGTGAAGGTTCTGTGATTGACAGCTTGGAGGCCCATGGGTTCAGTTTTCAGTCAGAGCACTAGGTTTTGCCTAGAAGTGCTCTTGGGCAAGACACTTCAGAGGCCTGGCTTAGTGCTGGCGAAACCCAGGGCATATATGAATAAGTAAGCTGTTGCCACAATAGGAATGTTGAAACAGTGTAAACCACTGTTTATTCATTCATTCATTCATTCATGCTTAGTCCTTTTGTGGGGAAAAAAATACATCACCAAAGGATCACAAGAAACAAAATAACAGATGCACTGGTCACAGTGTTTTTTTTTTTTTAAGTTATCTCATAGAATCTAACTTCAGTATCATATCTAAATGATGTGGTAAGGATCTGTAATATTGAATAATTGATGTCAGATCCTCATTATTTTTCATGCTGTATTACCTTATTGACTCAGGTCCCAGACATGAAGTAATGGCAGTCGGGTCACTGCTGGTAATCAATGCTTTACCCGCTATGTAACGTAACGTAACTTTCAATGCTGTAATAAACAGTATTACAAATCGGATCTGGAAGGCTTATGAAAACATTGTGGGATAAGAAGAAAATCTTTTCTACTCTCTCAAAGACAAAATCCCACCTTGTGAGTTATACATGATTTTTTTAGCTGCAAATTCTTTCAACTGGGACAAATCGAACTTTTTGTTGTTTGGTAAAGAGTTCTGAAAAAGACTTCCATTTCCTTTATTGGACATATTACCACATGAAGTTTGCCGAAGTAGTATTTTGTAACATTACCTCTTGCAAACATACTGCCTCCCGAAAGAAATCTTACAAACCTTCAACCTATGAAAAACATCTAAAATTATGGCTAAGAAATGAACTGCTTTCATCACTGGCATTTTCTCCTTTTGTCACAACAGTTTCTAAGCTGTGATACTGCAAGACCTTAACTTTTTACCACACTATGCCTAGTTTTAAGGACCCTGAAGGAGACGGCTTTTCAAAACGTTGTGGGAAAAGGAAAAAATGTTGGTAACCAGCATTTATTCCTTTTTCCACCATGTTTTCTACTCTGTCAAAGAACTTTGGTTCACTGTTATCACTTTAAAATTTTGTTTTCTGCTGGTGCTTTCAGTTTGGAAGAGTCTAGAATTTGTCGTTTGGTAAAGAGTCAAATTTGTCTGCAGCAGGTAATCGGTTCATCTCTGAATCAGATAGCAAACTTTTTGACTCTTTACCAAAACATAATGATCAAGCGATTTAACAACCCTTGGGAAGAGGCCTTTCGAAAACCTTGTGGGAAAAGGAGAAAATGCTAGTAACCAGCATTTTCTCCTTTTTCCCACAAGGTTTTCTCTATTTTCAAAAGCAAATCCCACTATCTGAGCAAAAATTTATTTGTCATCTGCATATGCATTGGATGTGGACAAGTCTAAAATATTGTCTATCATATGATTAAGAGTTAACACATTACCAGACAACAAGCCTTGTCCAAACTGAAAGCATTTGCAGACCACAATTTCATTTTGGCTCAAATGGTGCAATTTTTCTTTGATAATGTAGAAAATGTTGTGGGAAAAGGGAAAATGCTGGTTACAAGCATTTTCTCCTTTTCCAGGAATATTTTCAAAGGCTTCTTTCCCAGGGTCGTTAAAAAGTGGCCTTGTGTGGAAAAGGGTTAAAGGCATTGAAACACAAAAAATTAAAAGTGACTGACAAATTCTTTTTTTTGAACAGATAGAAGACACTGTGGAAAATGGACAAAATGCTGGTTACAGCAGTTTGTCCTTTCATCCCAAAATGTTTTTAAAAGCTTTTGTTTCCAGGGTCCTTAACCCTTTACCACACAATCCCAACTTTTAACGACCCTGTGAAAGAAGCCATTTGAAAACATTGTGGGAAAAGGAGAAAATGCTGGTAACCAGCATTTTCTCCTTTTCCCACAATATTTTCTACCCTTCCAAAAACAATTTCAGTATTTGAGTTATTTTGTCATCTGCAAATGTTTTCAATTTAGTCCAGTCTAAAATTTTGTCGTCTGGTAAAAGGTTAAATTTTAGGATTGTTTGGTGAAGGGTTAAAAAAGGAACCAGAATTTCTATCATAAAATCAGTGTGATACGCTCTTCTTTTTGGATGCAGAACTATTTATTGAAAAATCGAACAAGTTCCATTTAATTCCACTGCCATCTAACACTTGCGGGATGATTTATGTAAATTGGATGTCATCTAAACAAGCAATCGCATCTGTGAAACACAACTCAACCGTGGTGATGCAATGAGCCTGTTCACACTGATAAAATCAGAGGTGTTCCAAGTAAATCAACCTTCGCCATTACAAACCCTGTAAATAAATTGGCGGTAATCATCAGGGGATCTTCATGATCAAAAGGAAAACATGTTTATTCCCTTATATGGAATTTCTAACCCTTTCAATTCTGTCTCTGATAAAAAATCAACCACTGAAATACCTTTCTGTTTCTGATAAAAGTAATCAACCACTGTAATGCTACTTTCAGACATTCATACATTCACTTGCAGAGAAATATTTACATGAGAAAACAGATGTCTCTAAATGATTGTAAAGTGTATTGGGAAAAGGAGCTATTGCTTATAACAAACAATGCTCCTTTTCCATCACTTTTTTAACCCTTATCCTGCCGTATAACTTAAATGAAACTTTTAAGTTGATTGTAGAAACCAATATGTTGGTATTTCAAAATTATGGGGGTTGGCGAAATATCTCCTTATCGGACAGTGTCGATCTAAGATCAGACTGCACATTCTGTGCAGTCTGATCTTGATCTACACTGTCCGCAAAAGGTCAGTGGGTCATGCTTAGCAGCCTAAGGGTTAAAACAAGATCATCAAATGTGGGCGCCAACACTCGGCCGCAGTTGCGTGATTTTCAGTGAAAATTCAGTCAAAAAAGGGTCATACAGTAAGTAACCGTGTCAAAAATACTTTGATGGTTACCTGCCATTGTTGTATTGGTGCCCATTTTAATTGTGCACATTCTTGTCCACATTTGAAGTAAATATCTTCAGTAATGACAGAGATGATGTGAAATGTCAAAGTTTTTGAAAATGTCCAAGTTTTGCACCATCACGACGACACTGGGGCTACAACAACACCTTGGCATTTTCTTCTAAAACAGCCGAGCTAAAAATGTAAAAGTAATGATCGAACATTAACATTAGCACTGATTAACGGAGTCTAATAAATCACCAAAATACCGTAATACCAGCAATACCAGAATGCCCCTTATTTTCCTTACTTTAATTTCGATACCATAATTTGTGGTTTGTCAAAACAATACTTTAGCCATAATATTTTCACATTAATTTTACTTATGTATTAACTCTTTACCAAAAGACAAAATTTTAGACCAGTCCAAATTGAAAGCATTAGCAGACAACAAATCCAGTGTAATTCAAAGCACGAAATTGGTCTTTCATAGGATAGAAAATATTGTGGGAAAAAGAGAAGATGCTGGTTACCAGCATTTTCTCCTTTTCCTACAAATGTTTTAAAAGGTTTATTCTTCAAGGTCGTTAAATCTTGGGAAAGTGTGGTAGAGGGTTAAAACCACCAGCTGACACTTTGTTTGAGGAGGTAATGAGGAAATAGGTTGGTACAGCTCAAGCAACCCAGCTGTTGCATGAACACCCAGTGTGTTGAGTAAATTAAACTCTATTATTTGCAGCAACAATTTTCTCAGGATGATTGGTCCTGCACATAGAGCCCAGTTAATTTTATGCCATCAGTAAATTAAATGTCTTTCATGTTTTGTAATCAATATTGATTTTAAACAGATTTTAAACTTCATCCATGCAGTATAAAGTTTTGATCTTTTTAAAGTTTCTTCATAAACATCAATTTAAGTCTTCACTAAAAAAAATTTTTTAGACTTGTTGTCCAAATTCAAAGCCCTTGTAGATGTAGCTTCATTAATGCAAGTTGTTCATGAAAGGGTAAAAAACATTATGGAAAATGGAGAAAATGATGGTTAATGGCATTTTCTATTTTTCCAACGATATTTTCAAAAGCTCTCTCTCTTAAGGTTGTTAAAACTTGGGATTTGTGTCCCAATGGGTTACATAAAGTTTTTTCGAGGTCTTCAAAACTTTCGTTCGTTTTTTGATGTTCAAATCAATTTGTTCTGGTTATACGATTCTTCACCAGATGACAAAATTTTCGACCAGTTCGAATTGAAAGCATTTAGCAGATCACAAACTAAATATGGCTCTAATAATGACTTTTGCTTCTGAAACAAAAGAAACCATTTTTTTCCATTTCCCTATTTTTTTTTTTCAAATGCTTTTTCCCTAAGGCTGATAAAACTTAGATTAGCAGGAACAATGTCTCTGTCTCTTAATTCCTCACCCACTTCTTTAAGCAGATGGCAGCGGTGAAAAATGTTTTAAATTATTTTTCTTATTGCAATGATATACTACTATTTCTTCGTTAGAATACAGCATTCAGACAGGAGAATGAGGCATCCCATGTTTTTGATCAACAGTTTCAAGATCTATCATTGTACATGAGCAAAGGGTCAAAAGGGCGCTTACTGCATCTCCATATAATCCATGATACCAAGCAAATCATAACATGATCATACACCCATGAAATCCATTTTGTCTGTAACAAGCGACTATAATGCAAGGTAAGCTTGTCCTTGGACTTGCAGAAAACTGACCAATAGCAAAACAGTTTCGACCCAGTTCAGCCCGACTGCGCAGGCTGACCTGGGTCGATACTTTTTGCAGATGCATTAACCCCCCTTTTCACAGAGCATGACTCATAAGCTTTTTTTTTTTTTCACTTCAAACACAGTAAAGCAGTTGAACTCATTTGAGTAACTTCAGCTATGCATTAACTCTTTACCAAACGACAAAATATTAGACTGGTCCAAATTGAAAGCATTTGCAGACAACAAAATAAGTGTATCTGAAAATCTGAAACTTGTTTTGGGAAGGTAGAAAACATTGTGGGAAAAGGAGAAAATGCTGGTTACCAGCATTTTCTCCTTTTCCCACAATGTTTTCAAAAGGCTTCTTCCCAAGGATCGTTAAAACTCGGAACTGTGTGGTAAAGAGTTAAGGGAGGTACGAGGATGGATCCTAACTACTACACACAATATTCGCCAAGCCCCTGTATCTCAGTCGGTAGCGTACAGGACTTGAGGACAGGAGGTCACTGGTTCGATCCCCGGCTTGGCCTATTTCTTTCTGAGGATTGATGATAGTCATCACGACAGGATTCATTCCTCTCTCACCGCTGACCACTGTTTCGACAATTGTTATGTGAGAAAGCAGCCAGTGGCTTGGAAAGAATATTGTGCGGAGTACTGCTAAAAAGAAATGCCAGGAAAGCAAGGATAGGTGCACTGGCCGCCGTGATATAACTGAAATAATGTTGAGAATGGCATTAAACACCATACAATCAATACAATCAACGCACAATATTCTTCCTATTGTACTAGTTGCTTTCCCACATAACCATCATCAAAACAATGATCAATGATGAGAGAAGAATGAATCCTGTCACAATGACTATCATCAATCCCCCAAAAGAAATTGGCTGAGCTGGGGATGATTCACAACAGTAGACCCGTTCTCAAGTCCTGTATGCTACCAAATGCGCTTCCAGGGCTCGGCTGTTAGTGGATTAACCCTTTACCGCACAATGCCGGCTTTTAATGACCCTGGGAAAGAAGCCTTTTGAAAACATTGTGGGAAAAGAAGAAAATGCTGGTAACCAGCATTTTCTCCTTTTCCCACAATGTTTTCTACCCTATCAAACAAAAATTGCACCATTTGCACCACAATGACATTGTCATCTGCAACTGCTTTCAATTTGGACAAGGCTAAAATTTTGTCATCTGATACAGGGTTAAAACACCCTCTTCAACTTGACAAATGTTTGCAAGATGAAATAAAATGTGATTGCATATGATTTATGATCCTTTCAAAATATGTTCCTTTTAAGCACTAACTGAGAGACAGATAAATTTAGACAATTTGTCAATGAATTGCGTTTTTCCCCCCCCAAGTGATGCTCCTAAAATTAGTAACCCTTTACCAGACAATCTGGTTGTTTTTTTAATTACTGGGAACAAGGCTTTTGAAAACATTATGGGAGACTACCATTTTCTCCCCTTTCCAGAAACATTTTCTATACCCTTCCGAAGAAAAATCAAATGATTTGGGCATCATCCAACTTTTTGCCTACAAATCTCTAACTCTTTACCCAACAACAAAAATTTAGACTGGTCCAAATCGAAAGCATTTGCAGACAACAAAATAATTGTAATTGAAAAATTGAAAATTGTTTTGGGTAGGATAGAAAACACTGTGGGAAAAGGCGAAAATGCTGGTTACCAGCATTTTCTCCTTTTCCCAAAATGTTTTCAAAAGGCCTCTTTCCCAGGGGCGTTAAAAGGCGGCACTGTGCGGTAAAGGGTTAAGTTGGGCAATTTTATCTTTTCACCCAGTGCAGAGTAAACCCTTTACCACACAATCCTGATTTATAACAACCCTGAAAAAGAAGCCAGCATCTTCTCCTTTCCCACAATGTTTTCTACCCTTTCAAAGGAAAAAATTATCTTTTGAGGTACCTTTAGTTTGTCATCTGCAATATGGTTTCAATTTGATCGTCTTAAATTTCGTTGTCTGGTAAAGAGTTAACTCTTACAAACAACGAAATTTCAGGCTAGTTCAAATTAAGTGCCTTTGCAAAAGACAAAATAAATGTGACTCAAAAATTCAAATTTGTTTTGGGAAGTTTAGAAAACATTGTGGAAAAAGGAGAAAATGCTGGTTACCAAACATCTTCAAGAGGCTTCTTTGTCAAGGTCGTTAAAAGTCGGGATTAAGAGGTAAAGAGTTAATGAATAACAGTAACTTCGAGAGCACTATGGAAACATGAACCCTCTTAATCTTTGCCATCTACTGACAAAGAAAGACATACTTCATGCATATCATGACATTTTGCTATACATTTTTCTTCAGAAAAAAATAATACAACCAAATACTCTTTATTCACTCATTACCCTGTGAAACATATTTACAGCAGGTGACTTCAAAAAATAATTGTGCAAGACATGAATGAGTTGGCCCCTTACAGTCCACAAAATTTAATTTTGTCCAAACTGACAGCTTATTGCAGACAACAAAATTTAATCAAATCTGGCTCAAATGATGAAATTTGTCTTTGAAAGGGCAGAAAACCTTGTGGAAAGAGCATTTTTCCCCCTGAAACTGTATTTATTTTTTTTTCCAGCAGCCCCAATGTCACATCAGTTTAACCCTTAACCACACAATCCCGAATTTTAACGACCCTGAGAAAGAAGCCATTGGAAACCATTGTGTGGAAAGGAGAAAATGCTGGTAACCAGCATTTTCTCCTTTTCCCACAATGTTTTCTTAACCTTTCAGAAACGAATGCAATCATTTTAGCCACATCTGTCATCTGCAAATCTTTTCAATTTGGACCAGTCAGGAATACTGTTGTTTGATAAAGAGTTAATCATCATAAATCAGAAGTGGAAATAACTAGCCTGCCCTATCACCCCCATGCCCCAAACCTGGTTAACCTTTTTTCCCAAATACAGTCATCAACCTTGCATAATTATCCTTTTCCTTTCTAAACTCCATGCCATTTCCTTGTACTTTTACAAATCTGAGAAAAATTGCAGAGAAAGCCTTTGCCAAACAATCCCATGTTTCAACAACAATAAGAAGCAGGCCTTTTGAAAATCTTCTGACAACAGGAGAAAATGCTGCTCAACACTATTTTTCCATCTCCCACTATGTTTTCAAACTAAAATGTTCTTCTTCAGGGTCGTTAAAACATGGGATTGTTTGGTAAAGGATTAAATTCTGACACATCAAACAAAATTGTTGGTAAAAAAGTTTATACTCACATAATTCCACACTCATAACCATATCCCACAAAATTACAGCTTAACATTACATTACATTACATTACAGTTTATCACATTCAACAGTTGTAAAATTATATCCACCAAGCGGAATAAAAAAAAATTTCCACAAAGTTCTCAAATACTAAAACACTGCATATCAAATCCCAACGAATTATCCAATTAACTTCCTTTTACTCAATATGTATAACTTTTCTAAAGTACAGTTTTTTTTAATTACAGACTTAGTATTACTTTTCACAATTTCAAATAAAAAGAAAGAGAAAAAAAAACCAAACATAAATCCTCTGTGATTATGAAGCAATGAATAAGTCCACAGATCATGTTTCTTCTTACTATTTAACTCTTTACCAAATGGCAAAACTTTAGACCCATCCAATTTGAAAGCATTTGCAGACGACAATTTCAATGTCACTCAAATGATATGATTTTTCTCTGACAGGGTAGAAAACATTGTGGGGAAAAAGGAGAAAATGCTGGTTGCCAGCATTTTCTCCTTTTCCCACAATGTTTTCAAAAGGCTTCTTCCCCAGGGTCGTCAGTTAACCCTTTACCAAACCACAGAAATTTGAAATGGACCAAATTGAAAGCATTTGCAGAAGACAAATGTGGCTAAAATGATTTCTCTTTTTGGTAGGGTAGAAAACATTGTGGGAAAAAGAGATAATGCTGCTAACCAGCATTTTCTCCTTTTCCCACAACATTTTATTCAATTTCCAAAGACAAATCTCATCATTTGATAACACATTTGTCATCTGCAAGCTCTTTGAATATGGACTAGTGTAGAATTATGTCATCAAAGATACCTACATCATAAAAAGGGTAAACTCTTTACAAGCAACAAAATCTTAGACTAGCCCAAATTGACAACATTTGCCAAAAAACAAAATTAATCTGACTCAGAAATTGAAATTCATTTTGGGAAGACTGGAAAGCATTGTGAGAAAAGGAGAAAATGGTGGTTACCAGCATTTTCTCCTTTTCCCACAATGTTTTCCAAAGTCTTCTTTCTCAGGGTCATCAAGAGTGGGGAATGTGTGGTAAAGGGTTAATCCCATGTGCATTATAACCTTGACAGACCAGCAATGGCTTTGTTTATATCTTCTCAATGATAAGATTATCAGATTAATCAGCATAATTTTATATGGAGAAATAAATCAACCAAACATTTACTGAGTCAGTTCTTTCCATAACACCGTGTCAGCGTTCCAAAAATATCATCCAACAAAATAGTAACACCCCCTACCAAATTCATCCTGTGAATTAAGGCTTTTGGAAACATTGTGGGAAAAGCAGAAAATGATGGATGCCAGCATTTTCTCCTTCTCTAATAATGTTTACCACTGTTTTACAGACAGACAGACAGACAGACATTTATTTTTTGATGTATACAAGTTGTACATTGTCACAGCACATATACATAAAATGAATTTAGTCACGTGAACAAATATAAACCTGAAAATAACAAAGGAAAAGGAAAAGAAAAGGAAAAGGAAAAGAAAAAGATAACTTCCATCGTTTGAGTTAGCTCTTCAGCAGAGGAAAAATTTTGAGTCTTTTCCCAAGTGAATGGATTTGTAAGCAATTAAATGTGGTTTGAATGGTGAAATCTGGTTGTGAAAAAGTAGAAAAAATAGAAAATGCTGGCATCCAGCATTTTCTCCTTTTCCCAAAATATTTCCAAAAACCTTTTATTCCTCAGGTGGGTGTAACATAGATTTGCTGGAAAAGGATTAACTCTTCACCTCCCAATCCTGCGTTTTAATGACCCCAAGGAAAAAGCCTTTTGAAAACATTGTGCGAAAAGGAGAAAATGCTGGTAACCAGCATTTTCTCCTTTTCGAAAAATGTTTTCTCTACTTTCAGCAACAAATTTCATCATATGAGGCACATTTAATTTGTCGTCTGCCATTGCTTTCAATTTTGACTAGTCTAAAATTTCGTCATTTGGTAAAGCATTTAAATGAACAGGAAATCAACCTAAGCCCCAAATCCATGCACAAACACACTTCACTACTAACTAAATATCCCATGGCCATCATAGACTTGAAAAATAAATAAAAAGGCTTCCTGACTCTACATCCCTCTTGAGATTTCATTTTTTTTCCTCCATAAAGCCATTTCTGACATATTGAGATTTGTACAGAATGCAGTCTATTTCAAAAAAGGGACATAACTATGCAAAAGCCATTTTGATAGTTACCTGCTCTTCTTGTATGCGTTCTCCGTTTTAATACATAACATTGTTTGTTTGTTTTTATGGTTTAAACACCATTTCAAGTTAATTTAAGGTAAATTGTCGCACAATATTCTCCCCAAACCACTGGCTGCTTTCCCAGATAACCATCACTGAAACAAAAATCAGTGGTGAGAGACAAGTGAAACCTGTAGCTATGACAATCATCAATGCTCCAAAGAAATTTGCAGAGCTAGGGATCCAAACTAGCTTCTCCCCTCCCCCTCACGGGCATTCAAGTCATGTATGCTACTAACTGCACTATCAGACTTATCAAGGGGCCACTCTATCCCAGGATTCAGCCAGTTGCTGCACAAAAGGGATTTCATGGATCTACAATTGTGTGGTGACTAGCGGTACTTGGTCTCATGTCACACGCAGATGCATTAACCCTTTACCACACAACCCCGAGTTTTAACGACCCTCAGAAAGAAGCCTTTTGAAAACATTGTGGGAAAAGGAGAAAATGCTGGTAACCAGCATTTTCTCCTTTTCCCGCAATGTTTTCTACCCTTCCCAAAACAAATTTCAATTTTTGAGCCACATTTATTTTGTCGTCTGCAAATGTTCTGGATTTGGACCAGTCTAAAATTTTGTCGTTTGGTAAAGAGTTAAGCCCCCTTTTGCCTGAGCATGGGTCAAATGTATATAGGTCAAATGATGAAATTTGTCTTTGAAAAAGGGAAAAACACTGGTTACTGGCATTTTCTCCTTTTTCCAACATTGTTTTCAGATGCATTCTTCTTTATGGTCACTTAACCCTTTACCAAACGACAAAATGCTAGACTGGTCCAAATTGAAAACATTTGCAGATGAAAATTTCTATGTGGGTCAAATGGAAAAAACTCTCTCTGAAAGGGTAGAAAACTTTGTGTGAAAAAGATAAAATGCTGGTTACCAGCATTTTCTCCTGGTTACCAGCATTTTCTCCTTTTTCCACAATGTTTTCAAAAGGCTTTCTTCTTGAAGGGTGGTTAAAACTGGGACTGAGTGGTACAGAGTTAAACATAGACTTGTTTGGTAAAGGGTAAATAGAATATTTCTTTTTCCATTACAGCCTTGTATTTGCTGTATTGAGGTGATTTTTACTGACTCAAAAAGTTCATTTCATTGATTTTACAGTCTAAGGACTTAACCCTTTACTTAAAGGAGAAGTTTAGACTAGTCCAAATTCAAAGCTTTTGTAGACAACAAATTCACACAAATTAAGCATGACTCAAATAATAGGATTGTCATAGAAAATATTGTGGGAATAGGAGAAAATACTGGCTTCCAGCATTTTTTCCTTTTCCACAATGTTTCAGAAGCTTTCTTTCTCATTCAGGTCATTAAAACACAGGATTATTTGGTAAAGAGTTCACTCTTAACAGCAGACAGAATTTTACAAACATATGTTAGAAATTTGCAGATGACAAAAAATGTGGCGAAAATGATGGGACATATGTTAAAAAGAATAGCAAAATTTTGCGGTAGGAAAGGAGGAAAAAGGTTATGAGTATTTCTAATGAGTTTTCTGATTTCTTTCAAAATTTTCAAAAGCCTTCGGGTTGTGAAAACAGAATGGATCATTTTCATAAACCCTCTACCACATATTCTATGCCTTAGCGATTCTGAGAAAAAAGAAATGTCTTATAATTGGAATTATGGAAAAAGGGGAAAAATGCTGGAAAATACCATTTTTCCCCTTTTCCCAGAATGTTTTCTTCCATACAAACACAAATCTTATCAGTTTAACAACATTTAACTATTTACCAAATGACAAAATTTTATACTCGACCAAATCAAAAGCATTTGCAGATGACAACTTGAATGTACCTCAAATGATGATCTGACTTTGATAGGGTAGAAAAACATTGTGGGAAAAGGAGAAAATGCTGGTAACCAGCATTTTCTCCTTTTCCTACAATGTTTTCAAATTGCCTTTTTCTCTGGGTAATTAAAACTCAGGTTTGTTTGGTAAAGGGCCAAGGGTCTAAGTAATAATGCATGTAGAGGGATTAGTGTTTTGTCTTGAACGCTAATGAAGCAAGGTGCTCAAATTTCACTTGATGATGTAATCCAATCATCTGGTCTTAATTAAACATAATATCCCCCCCCCCCCCCCCATTTATAACCACTTTCCTGGTTTCCTTTCAGAATTGCAGGTTCAAAATTCTTCGAGTACTCCCCATAAAAATATTGAGTTTACCTTTTACCTCACAATCCCAAGTTTTAGTGACCCTGAACAAAAAGCCTTTTGAAAACATTGTGGGAAAAGGAGAAAATGCTGGTAACCAGCATTTTCTCCTTTTCCCACAATGTTTTCTACCCTGTCAAAGACAATTTACATCATTTGATTCACATTTGAATTGTCGTCTGCAAATGCTTTCAATTTGGACCAGTCTAAAATTTTGCCGTTTGGTAAAGAGTTAAGTAAAGGGTTGAAAACTCAACTGATAATCAAACAGCCTTACCGTTAACTGAGAACAATGCTTCTTCAACCATGCTTCTATGCTCTTCAGATATTTGAGTTGTTGAGACTCAATAGTAATAACATTTTACTTATTCAAACACAAATCAATTTAATCTTTCAAGTCCGAAACAAAAGAACCACAATTTTATTCAATACTACAAGAGGTCCATGAAAGGTTGACATGATCTACTGGCTATGAACAGTGTAGGGAATTTAAGTCTTTACCAAAGAACAAAATTTAGGACTGGTCCAAATTGAAATAATTTGCAGACAATAATCTAGATGTGGCTTATTACTCTTTACCACACAATCCCGACTTTTAACGACTCTGAAGAGGAAGGCATTTGAAAACATTGTAGGAAAAATAAAAAATGCTGGAAACCAGCATTTTCTCCTTTTTCCACAATGTTTTCCACCCAATTAAAGACAGAAATCATCATTTGCACTACATTTAATTTGTCGATTGCAAATGCTTTCAATTTTGTCAAGGCAAACATTTTGTCATTTGGTAAACAGTTAAATGATCAGAATTGTCTTTTACAAGGATGAAAATATTGTCGGAAAAGCAAACAAGAGCACCCGATGTGGTTGCCAACGCTTGGCTGCAGTTGCTTGATTTTCAATAAAATTCTAGATCAAAGAAGGGACATAACTGTATTAAAAATATTTTGATGGTTACCTGCCCTTGTTGTTTCCCTTTTGATAGTTAACAACTAATTTGAGTTTGAAGTTAATATCTTCAGTAACAAGAGATGTTTGTAAAACTTGTATGCCCCCCTAATGGCATCCAATTCTAAATATAACATGTGATTATAAACTGTTAAGTTCAAAGTGTAAAAACGAACAAAGGGTAATTACTCAAAAATTATTAATGATAAATTAACAATTCTTGGGCACTGCACTTCCCATTTATGTGAACTATCAACTTATAAGGTTTCATGATTTTACCTCACATACTTTTTGAGTTATGCTCCGGAAAAAAATTAAGTACGAAAATCAACAAAGGGCAATAACTGCGAAAATATAATGGGCAGAGTTATGGTTCTTGTGCAATGCACTTCTCCTGAATAAGATCTATCCACATGTAAAGTTTCAAGATGATACCTGAAAAACCTTTTGAGTTATGATCCGGACAAAAATTAAGTATGAAAATCAACAAAGGGCAATAACTCCAAGAATATGATGGGCAGAGTTATGGTTCTTGTGCACTGCACTTCTCCTTAATAAGATCTATCCACCTATGAGGTTTCAAGGTGATATCTGAAATACTTTTTGAGTTATGCTCCGGACAAAAATTAAGTATGAAAATCAACAAAGGGCAATAACTCCAAAAATATGATGGGCAGAGTTATGGTACTTGTGCACTGCACTTCTCCTTAATGAGATCTATCCACCTATGAAGTTTCAAGATGATACCTGAAATACTTTTAGAGTTATGCTCCGGACAAAAATTAAGTATGAAAATCAACAAAGGGCAATAACTCCATAAATATGATGGGCAGAGTTATGATTCTTGTGCACTGCACTTCTCCTTAATGAGATCTATCCACCTATGTAGTTTCAAGATGATAACTGAAATACTTCTTGAGTTATGCTCCGGACAAAAATGTGGTCTACGGACCGACCGACAGACCGACTGACAAGTGCAAAGCAATATACCCCCGCTTCTTCGAAGGGGGGCATAATGATAGAGATATTATATCATTGTTTAAATGAAATGTCAAAGTTTTACAAATGTCAGCATTTTGCATGATGACCACAATGACATTGATGCCAGGTCTATGGCAAAAGACCTGGCAATACCTCAATGTTTTCTTCGAAAACAGCTGACCTAAAAATGCAATTCCAACACTGTTTTCAAAAGCTTTTCTACACAGATGTCAAGACACTAGATCACATGGTAATGGAGTTCATCCTCTACCACACAATCCCGAGTTTTAGCAACGCTGAAGAAGAAAGCCTTTGAAAACACCGAGGGAAAAGAATGAATTGGTGGTGACCAGGATTTTCTCCTTTTCCCCACAATGTTTTCAACTCTTTTAGAGAACTTCACCTCATCTGTATCAATTTTGGATTTGTCATCTACATATGCTTTCATAATTGAAGAAACTAAGTTTTTTGTTTGGGAAAAGGTTAACTCTTTACCAAACGACAAAATTTTAGACCAGTCCAAATTGAAGGCTTTTGCAGACGACAAAATAAATGTTACTCAAAAACTGAAATTTGTTTTGGGAAGATTAGAAAACATTGTGGGAAAAGGAGAAAATGCTGGTTACCAGCATTTTCTCCTTTTCCCACAATGTTTTCAAAAGGCTTTTTCGTTGGGGTCATTAAAAGTGGGGATTGTGTGGTAAAAGGTTAAACATGAAGTGGGGCAGACAGCCATTATTTGCACACAAATAGATATTGCACAATGATACACAATTAACCCTTTACCACACAATCCCGACCTTTAACGACCCTGAGAAAGAAGCCTTCTGAAAACATTGTGGAAAAGGGAGAAAATGCTGGTTACCAGCATTTTCTCCTTTTCCCACAATGTTTTCTAACCTTTCAGAAACAAATGCAATCATTTTAGCCACATTTAATTTGTCGTCTGCAAATGCTTTCAATTTGGACCGGTCCGAAATATTGTCGTTTGGTAAAGAGTTAAACAAGGCACTAAACTTTGTCAACATTCAAGGACCAACATTCTCTTCCTATCTTTATTACTGTTACCCTTCAGTCCCTCCATTAACCCTTTACCACACAAAGAAAGTTTAGACTTTTCCAAAATGGAGAGCATTTACGTATGAGCCACATGCTCTGACAAAAGGGGGCTTAGTGCATCTCCGTGACACATGATACCAACCAAGTCATCACAGTATGACGGATTCAATTAACTCTTTACCACACGACAAAAAGGTAGACTAGTCCAAATTTTAAGCATTTGCAGACCACATTTCAAATGTGGCTCAAAACATAAAATTTGTTTCTTAAAGGGTAGAAAACATTGTGGGAAAAGAAGAAAATGCTGGTTACCAGCATTTTCTTCTTTTCCCACAATGTTTTCAAAAGGCTTCTTTCTCAGGGTCGTTATAAGTCGGGAATATGTGGTAAAGGGTTAACAAGAGGGCCATGATGGCCCTGTATCGCTCCACTGGCTTATAAATATAAACCACGAAGAAAAGTCTTCACTATATAAGCCCTTATAAAACTTTGACCTCATGGCTACAGTCTGACTAAATGGGGAATATTGTATTAGAAGAATAACATGCCAAATGTGGGAGTTCTTGGCCTTATGGCTGGTAACAAGATGGTTTCTGAACTTTTCACTCCATAAACCCATGTAAAACTTGTGATCCCTGGTGCAGGGCCAAACTTGATCCTAGAGCTGTAACTTGGGCCCTCTTTGTAACTGTCCACTAAATAATGCTATAATTATATGCAAACTTTGGTAGCCTAAGCCTTATGGCTATGTACACCAAGATTTAAAAGTTTTCCCTATGTAAGCCTATGTAAATCTTGTGAACCCCCCCCCCTCCAAGTATGAGGCCAAATTGACCCCAGGACTATACTTTGGGCACTTTTGGTAGACTCCAACTAGATCAAGCTAAATGCCAAATTTGGTAGCTCTAGGCCTTATGGTTTCAGACAAGAAGATATTTAAAGTTTTCTCTATATAAGCCTATGTATAAAACTTGTGACCCCTGGGGAAGAGCCAATTTTGACCCCAGGGCTATAATTTCAAGAAACATGATAGAGGTCTACTACATAAAGCTACATGCCAAATTTGGTAGCCCTATGCCTTATGGTTTCAGACAAGAAGATTTTTAAAGTTTTCTCTATATAAGCCTATGTAAAACTTGTGATCCCTGGGGAAGAGCCAATTTTGACCCCAGGGCTATAATTTCAAGAAACATGATAGAGGTCTACTACATAAAGCTACATGCCAAATTTGGTAGCCCTATGCCTTATGGTTTCAGACAAGAAGATTTTTAAAGTTTTCTCTATATAAGCCTATGTAAAACTTGTGACCCCTGGGGCAGAGCCAATTTTGACCCCAGGGCTATAATTTGAAGAAACTTGATAGAGGTCTACTACATAAAGCTACATGCCAAATTTGGTAGCCCTATGCCTTATGGTTTCAGACAAGAAGATTTTTAAAGATTTCCAATATTTTTCAGTTTTGTTGCCATGGCAACCAGAGTTTTTGAAGGAATCAAATTCTTTCAAGAAATTCTGAAGAGGACCATGTCAGGATCATTTCTGTGAAGTTTCGTGAAAATCGGATGGGTAGTTTCAGAGAAGAAGATGTTTGAAATAAAAGTTAACGCACGGACGGACGGACGACCGGACGGACGGACGGACGCACGACGGACACCGGGCCATGACATAAGCCTGCTGGCCTTCGGCCAGTGGAGCTAAAAAACAGTTTGTCTAACAACCAAATGAATCATGCATTACACTGGTCCTTTGACATGCAGAAAATTGACCAACAGCAAAAAGTTTCGGCCCAGGTCAGCCTTTGTGGACTGTACAGGCTGACCTGGGTCGATACTTCGATACTTTTTGCAGATTTATTAAGACCCCTTTTCACAGGGCATGGCTCATATGACAAATTTACTGTCTAAAATTGTGAAACTCGCGTGCAAAGGGGAGGAAGACACTCAATATGTCAGCTCCCATGAAGAGGAGAAATAAAAAAAAAATGGATCTAATATTTTATGGAAGTCTTTTTTCTCTCTTTTGTTTGATCATGATAAAATAATTTGCAGGAATAAACCATTAATTTGTACCCCATATTTGAAAGGCTCCCCTTTCTTTTTCAAAATTGTCATCTGTTACAAACAGACATCACGAAATTTATCAATCAGTCAAATTAGGGTTGCCATATTTTTCTTCTGGCCCTTGGACTACAAGCTCCAGAGTCCCAGATACAGGGAGTGATTTTGATTTCAAAATTGAAAATATGAATCACTCTCCACTAAACCTACGTTATGGGTACTCATTAGAATCGTCTCATCGAGATGATTCTAATGAGTACCCACAACATAGGGTTTGGATGAGAAATAATGGATTTAAAATAGTATCACCCCCTCTTATCTGGAGGTTTGCAAAAAAAGAAGATATCAAAAATGAATGTTTTCAGTGATAAAGAAAGACCAAAACAGGAATAATCAGAAATAGCTCCAAATCTTTTGGACTGTGCAGATCTAAGATCTGAGATCAAGGTTAGTATTCATCAACCATTCTTAAGAATATTCTTAATCTTATTCTCCACAATTTTCTAAATTTGAATGTAACACAACTTTTGATGGGCTAAACCATTTGGTTTAGCCTATCAGAAGTTGTGTTATGTTCAAATTTAGAAAATCTCACATGTAAAGACTAAGAATGCTCTAAAGAATGCTTGGTGAATACGAACCCAGAATGTTGCATTTCACGTAGTCTGTCATTTTGACCTACATTTAGGCATGATGCATACCTGATGCACCTGAATTATAGAATGAAAATTTACTTATCCTGAAGTAGCTAAACATGATTTTTATCAAAATCAAAAAGTGCCCACACTTGAAAATGTTAACTGATGCTATAAGGCTTATCAATCACTGATGTACAAAATGACAGACTGTATGAAATGCACATTCTAGGTTCGTAGTCACAAAGTTTTCTTTAGAATATTCTCAGTCCTTAATTATATCTGAGGTTTTCTAGTCTGAAAGTTACCCGTTTCTCAATTGATGTAAAATAAATATGTTTAATTAAATTAAACTATCAAGGTCACTTACATTTGGGACTAAGTGGTGAATGAGTAAAAAAGTCCAATTACTACAGATTACAAGAAATACTCCTTAGGCTTATCAGAAAGCAATGTCCTCTTACTGTACACGTGCTATGTAACTCACTTTCTCATGAGCTTATCAACTGAAAATATTCACTAACTGCAGTTGCATATCAACCTTTTACAACTTGAAGTTGCCTCTCAAGATCAGACTGCAAAAAAATGTGCAGTCTCTTCTTTGATCTCCTCTGTCCCATTTGCTGAGACAATTTGGACACCAGCAACCTTGATGTTGTTCTCATTTGGGTTTATTTCTAGATGAAAATATGTGTTGGGTTTAGTTACAGCACGTAACTCTTTACCAAACAACAAAATTTTGGACTGAACCAAATTGAAAGCATTAAAATGACAAATTATATGTTGCTAAAATGATGATTTCTGTCGTTGATAGGGTAGAAAACAATATGGAAAAAGGAGAAAATGCTGCTTACTAGCATTTTCTCCTTTTCCCACAATGTTTTCTGATGGCTGCTCTATCAGGGTTGTTAAAAGTCAGGATTGTCTGGTAAAGAGTTAAACTGAGGGTTGTCCATAATGAAAGCACTTGCAGACAATTTAACAGTGGCTCAAATGATGGAACCGTCTTTGAGCGGGGAAGAAAATCTTGTGCGAATAGCAAAAAATGCTGGTTACCAGCATTTTCTGTTTTCCCAATAATGTTTTCAGAAGTCTTATTTACCTGGGTTGTTAAAACTCTGGATTGTGGGGTAAAGGGTTAATGCTGAAGATCCCACAGAAGTCTGCAATTGCCCATGGTATTGATGGGCTTCATTATTAAGTCTAATTGCTAATCAACATTCCACAATGGCCAATAATCACTGGCATGTCATAATTCCTTGTCAAAAAACAGCAGAGAATTTATGAATTTTAAACAAGCCATTCATGTCACCCTAACTAAAACCTGTCCCATAAATTTTGCTTCCCAATATAAACAGGGGGGGGCCCAAACAACTGTGCCTTGATGCAAGGGATCATAAGGGATCCTTCGCCAAATATGGGCACACTTAACCCTTTCCCAAATAACAAATTTTGGACTAGTCCAAATTGAAAGAGTTTGCAGATGACAATTTTAAATTTGATGAAAATGGCAGAAAGGTCTCAAAAAGGGTAGAAAACGCTTTGGGAAAAGGAGAAATTGCTCGTTACGAGTAATTTCTCCTTTTCCCATTGTGTTTTCAAAAGACTTGTACTGCAGACACGTGAAAACCAGGGCTTGTTTGGGAAAGGATTAAGCTTCTGAAGCAAAGGTCATAATAAAACTGTGTGCAGCACTTTAATAAATTACATAATTAGAGGCGTTCCTTCCTTTGTCAAAGCTTTTGTGTATCTACGTACTTCAGCAGTAGCATTTTCTTTATAACTCTTTACCACACAATCCCGACTTTTAACGATCCTGAGAAAGACTGGCCTTTTGAAAACATTGTGGGAAAAGGAGAAAATGCTGGTAACCAGCATTTTCTCCTTTTCCCACAATGTTTCCTACCCTTCCTAAAACAAGTTTTAATTTTTCATTCAAATTTATTTTGTCCTCTGCGAACACTTTCAATTTGGACCAGTCTAAAATTTTGTCGTGTGGTAAAGAGATAAATGAACACTGGAAATATTGCTTTGTATAAGCATATCTATGTTTTCAATAATTCATTCAGGATTTTTTCCCCTAACACCAAGAAATTTTGTTAGACAATATAAATGAAAAGCTGTTGTTGATACCCATAAAGCCTTTACCACACAGTCTGAAGTTTTCACAACCAAGAGTAAAAGGCCATTAGAAAACATTGTTACCACAGTTTTCTGCCCCTTTCATAGACAAATCCTATAATTTAGACCACATTTAGGTTTGCATCTGCAAATGCTTTCGCGTTGGGGAATCTAAACTTTTGTCGTGTAGTAAAGGGTTGAAATTGTCTCTCAAGAAAATTTCAACAAGCACCCACAACATAGGCTTTAAAGCAGATCTTGCTCACAGATTTGATGACCCCTCTCCTCCCAACCTCACACCCACAAGTTTATTTGGACCTTGTGTAACAGCTGCCAAAATCTCCAAGCTCTTTACTATTGAACAAAATTTTAGACTAGTCCATATTAAAAGCATTTGCACAGGACACTAAATGTACTTCAAGCAACAAACTTGTCTTAGAAAGGATAACTATATTTATTCAGTTTCCTATAATGTTTTCAAAAGCCATCTTTCGTAGGGTCTTTAAAGTGCAAGATCATTGGGTAAAGGCTTAACCCTTTATCAGATGACAAAATTTTAGCCTCGTCCAAATTGAAAGCATTTGCAGACGACAATTTCAATGTGGCTCAAATGGTGCAATTTTTCTTTGATGGGTAGAAAACATTGTGGGAAAACGAGAAAATGCTGGTTACCTGCATTTTCTCCTTTTCCCACAATATTTTCAAAAGGCTTCTTTCCCAGGGCCATCAAAAGGCGTCATTGTACGGTAAAGGGTTAAATAAGAACCATAAGCCAACAGCTGACCATAGATTACAATTCTGAAATCAGATTCATTGAAAAAGTAAGGAGTTGATTCTTAGATGTTCATCCCACCGTGAAAGAGCCCTCTCGCACTCCGAGGAATGCGACAATGGGCCAACACAATATCAAATCAAGTTTTCAATTATACCACACTGCGGTGTTCTAGGATAACTTCTTTATGTCCCTATACAAAGGTCATCACATAATAAATGGGATTCTGGTAATCCCATTTAAATCCTTTTCTCACCCTTCTTCTTACCCTCTTCTACCTTCCAAATTACTTGAAATTTACAATACTTAATCTCTGACCACATAAAAATTTAACTGTTACATGCTCTTGCTTACAGTTTAGATCTAAGATCTAGGTCTGTTCAACCCTTTTCCAAACAAGCCCTGGTTTTCACATGTCTGCAGTACAAGTCTTTTGAAAACACTGTGGGAAAAGGAGAAATTGCTTGTGATGAGCAATTTCTCCTTTTCCCACAGTGTTTTCTATCCTTTTGGAGAACTTACTGTCATTTTCATCAAATTTAAAATTGTCGTCCGCAAACTCTTTCAATTTGGACCAGTCTAAAATTTATCGTTTGGGAAAGGGTTAAACAATCATTCTTAAGAACATTCTTCGTCCTGCCCTTCAGAATATTCTATATTTTGAAAGTATCACAACTTCTGATTGGCTAAACCATTTGGTTTAGCCAATCAGAAGCCGTGTTACTTTCAAATTTAGAAAATCTTGGAGAATAAGACTAAGAATGTTCTCAAGAATGGTTGGTGAATACAGACCCTATTGTGGTGAATATAGGTCCTGAGCTGCATTATGAATTATTGCTGTAGAAATAGGAGATTACAAGTGGATTGCCTTGAACTACATTGGGGGAGAAAAGCAAAGCTTGCAAAAAACGAAATGCTCCCTTTTTTGCAAAAAAGTTCGTTAAAAAATTAGATATTTTTCCTTCACTGTTTTAGTCCTCAAAGTAAGTTACAAAAGTTTTTGGTAGAGTGAACAACAGCCATTGAAGTAAATTGGTTATTGCCAGAGTTACTCCTACCACAACATAATCTTTCAACTGGCTGATACATCAGGCATTATAGCCCAGAAAAAAGTTAACTCTTTACCAAGCAACAATATTTTGGACTTGTCCAATCTGAAAGCACTTGCAGATGACAAACTAAATGTTTCTAAAATAATGGGATTTTTCTTTAAGAGGGAAGAAAACATTGTTGGAAAAGGAGAAAATGCTGGTTACCAGCATTTTCTCCTTTTTCCACCATGTTTTCAATTGCCGTCTCTGTATGGGTCATTAAAAGGATAAACCAATGCAAGCCAGCAGAAAGATACAATTACCTTTCTTGTCCTTGGAATTTACAATCTATGAGCATGGGGAGAGAGGGATGGGGGCTTATCAATCTGCTTTCCTTTGCTACACTACAGTTCATGTTACAATTAACCCTTTCCCAAACGACAAATTTTGGACTAGTCCAAATTGAAAGAGTTTGCAGATGACAATTTTAAATTTGATGAAAATGGCAGAAAGGTCTCAAAAAGGGTAGAAAACACTGTGGGAAAAGGAGAAATTTCTCCTTTTCCCACAGTGTTTTCAAAAGACTTGTACTGCAGACACGTGAAAACCAGGGCTTGTTTGGGAAAGGGTTAAGTACCTCTGTATAGATCTATAGTCCCAGGTCAAAAACACTGTAGGCTCAGATCAGACCTCCCAAGACACCCATAACATAGTGAGGGTTAAAAAAGGCCCTGCACATTCATTAGGATATAATGATGGGCTTGTGGTGCTCAGTGTGACAGCATTAGGGAATGTGCACCCACACCATCTGTCCCAATTTTCACTCTTTACTAAGCAGAGAGAAACTTTATACAAGACCACGTTGAAAGCATTTGCAGATTGTAAATGTTACTCAAATGATGAGATTTGTATTTGAAGTTGCAGAAAACATTGTAGGAAAAGGAGAAAATGCTGATTCCAAGCATTTTCTTCTTTTCCCACAATGTTTTCTAAAGCTTTCCCCCTCAGAGTAGTCAAAACATGGAACAGTGTGTGGGTTTACCATTCATGATCCCATGTTGAAACAACTCTGTAATGGTTGCATTTGAAAACATTGTGGGAAAAGGCAAAATTTACTCCCTTACTCCACAATGTTTTCTCTGTCAAAAACATATTTCCATAGTTGCAGCCACCTGTCATTCCCCAACTTATAAATACTTTCAACTTGGTGATTAAAAACTTGTCTTTTGGGAAAGTGTTAACCCTTTACCACACAATTCCGAGTTTTAATGACCCCGAGAAAGAAAGCTTATGAAAACATTGTCAGAAAAGTAGAAAATTCAGGTTACCAACATTGTCTCTCTTTCCCACAATGTTTCCTCTCAATTAAAGTCAAGTTTCATCATTTAAGCCACATTTGTCATCTGCTAATGCTTTGAATTCTGACAAGTCTAAAATTTTGTGTGGAAAAGAGTTAATTCTTTGGGCCCTGATAAAACTTCTGCCCAATATAGATGAAGATCTGATTCAAGAAAGCTTGCAGTCTGATCTTGGGTCTACATTGCTATACATGTTGAGATTTTCCCAGCACAAAACAGCTTTAAAGTTACCCATTTAGATCATTTTTCCACAATGAAAACGTCCCTTTCGATTCATGTGGTGCCCAAAGGATTCTCTGCTCTGTTTGTAAAGATTTTTACCAAATATGGCATGAACTAACAGCCGATTACAACTGTGAAGTTAATGAAAACTAAATCTCATTTGAATAATTTCATAGAAAACCACGCATTATCAGATCATTGTGCACTATTTCCTCTATTGTACGGTTTCCTTCAATTAGCATTGGGTGGGCAAACCCTGGAAAAATGCAAAATATGTTACAATCCTTTGTATTGCCTTATAAATACAGACTTTTTCCCTTTTCAGTTGACAGCTTCTGAAAACATCACTGTGAGAAAAGCAGCCAATGCTTGTGCAAAAATAGCTGCTTCTTTTCCTCAAATCCCTGTTCAGTCAAGATTACTACAGAAGTTTTAGACACTGCCCTGTTGAAATACAAAAATGTCCCGTCCATTATGCATAAATTACAAATATCTCGGACCCATCTCTGAATAACTCTTTACCTAACTGAAAAATTTTAAACTGGTCCAAATTGAAAGCAGTTGCAGACGACAAAATAAATGTGACTGAAAAATTGAAATTTGTTTTGGGAAGGGTAGAAAACATTGTGGGAAACGGAGAAAATGCTGGTTACCAGCATTTTCTCCTTTTCTCACAATGTTTTCAAAAGGCTTCTTTCTCAGGGTCATTAAAAGTCGAGGTTGTGTGGTAAAAAGATAATCTCTGACATAACATGACATGTTCAATATTTTCAAAATGTCCATTTTCTTTCATTCTGATTGTTTGTCTGCATTTAATGGCATTTTCAACTTACATCGTGGCAGCCAGTGCGCCTATCCATGCTTTCTTAGAGTTTTTTTTAACAGTACTTTGCAGGAAGGAATCCTGTTGCAATGACTATTATTTGACAAAAATTTGCCAAGCTTAGGATTCAAACCAGCGGTCCCCTTTTCTCAAGTCCTGTACCCTACCAACTGCACTATGGGGCTCAACTCTTTACCTCACGACAAAAATGTAGACTGATCCAAATTGAAAGCATTTGCAGACGACAATTTTAAGTGTGGCTGAAATGAAGGTATGCATCTTTGATAGGGTAGAAAACATTGTAGGTTAAGGAGAAAATGCTGGTTTCCAGCATTTTTTCTCCTTTTCCCATAATGTTTTCCCAAAAGACCTATTCCTCACGGTTGTTAAAAGTCAGGATTGTATGGTAAAGGGTAAATCTATAAAGTACAGATCTGTCAGACCAAGGAAAAGAAGGAAGGATTCACAGTTACCAGTCCGAAGCCTATCTCTTAACCCTTCACCACACAATCCTGAGTTTTAACAACCCTCGGTCAAAAGCCTTTTGAAAACATCATGGGAAAAGGAGAAAATGCTAGTAACCTGCATTTACTCCTTTCCCCGCAATGTTTTCCACCCTATCAAAAACACATCCAGAACCTTGAACCTGGTGACATATAAATGCTCTACTGCAAATGCTTTCAATTTGGATGAGTCCAAAATTTTGTTGTTTGGTAAAGAGTTAAGTTCTCTCCCGCATATTTTAGATAAGTTGTTAAAGTTAAGATACTTTGTCAATAAGATAATTTGTCCATACACCAAATTTATTTAAGGCTTTACCATACAACAAAATTTTAGACAAGTTCATACTGAAAGCAGTATGCAGACCACAAATTTTGTGGTTGGAAGGATGAGATCAGGCTGTATGAAAGTGGAGACCATTGTGGAAAAGTGAGGAAATTTTGGACACCAACATTTTCTTGATATTCCACAATGTTACCAGAAGCCTTTTGATAATTTAGGGTCATTAAAACACTGGATTGTTTGTCAAAGTGTATTGACCCTATACCACACAATCCCAAGTTTTAACGACCCTGAGGAAGAAGCCTTTTGAAAACATTGTGGGAAAAGGAGAAAATGCTGGTGACCAGCATTTTCTCCTTTTCCCGCAATGTTTTCTATTTTATCTTGTACCAATTTCGTCATTGTAGCCACCTTTAATTTGTCGTCTGCAAATGCTTTCAATTTGGACCAGTCTAAAATAGTGTGGTTTGGTAAAGAGTTAACCCTTGTCCCAGTAAAAACTGTGTCATTTGCCTATTACACTTTATTGCTTTCCCATCACTGACAATCACAAATATGAATCATCACTATAGTAACTCTTCACCACACAACAAAATTTTAGACCAGTCCAAATTGCAAGCATTTGCAGATGACAAATAAAATGGGGCACAAACGACAGTATCTGTCTTTGAGATCACTGAAAACATTGTGGGGAAAGAAGAAAATGCTGGTTACCAGCATTTTCTTCTTTTCCCACAATGTTTTCAAAAGCCCTGTTCTTTAGGGTCGTTAAAACTCAGGATTGTGTGGTAAACACTTAACTCTTCACCAAACGATAAAATCTTAGACTGGTCCAAACTGAAAGCATTTTGCAGACGACAAATCAAAGGTGGCCCAAATGACTAAGTTTGTCCTTGATAGGATAGAAAACATTGTGGGAAAAGGAGAAAATGCTGGTTATCAGCATTTTCTCCTTTTCCCACAATGTTTTCAAAAGGCTTCTCTTTCAGGATCATTAAAACTAGGGACTGTGTGGTAAAGGGTTGACCCACTTCTGTGAAAATACAACTTTTCATACCCCTCTTCTAGACTACATCTAGAAAATATCATCGGGTGAAAACATGTACTGGTAACATAAAACTGCTTCTTTTCCCACAATGCTTTCAAATGAACGAGATCTTTATTTCAGAGCATACCCCTATTTTATGGATTCCGACATTTCAACATTTCATCAAAGACCGTTTGTCAAAACAATCCCTAGCCCTGTCCCTTACCCAAACCAAATTGTGGCTAAAATCTCCCTCCCAGACAGAATGAAGTAAATCTAGGAATTTAGCAATCAGTATTTTAAAACATACATGGATTTCGAGGATACAACCTTTCAACGAAATGTCATGCAGTGCATTTTACATGCATTCATAAGTTGTCTGTACCATATTTTAATCCTTCATTTAACCAGAAGACAAAATCTGAAACCAGTCCAAATTAAAAGTCTTTGCAGAAAAATAACACAAATTTCAAATGATGGAATTTGTTTCTGAAAGGGTAGACGATAAACTGAGCAGAACAGAGACATTTCCCAAATGGAAGGGCAGGAAACATTGCGGGAAAAGGAGAAAATGCTGATAACTAGCAAGTTCTATGCAGACTGATCTTTATCCATGCCATCTACAAAAACCTGTTTTTGCCATCAAAAGGGTTAAAACACCTGTCACAAATGATATTGGCGACAATTCACAGATCTAATTGCATTTATCACCACCGTACATTTAAACCCTCTTTTAAAATCAATAAAACAATTCCTGTCTTAAAAACTGAACAAATAGATACTGACACTTTAGTGCGGCCTGCAAATAGTCGAACAAACATTGAAATCGGAGAAAAATGCCCTCATATCCTTAGCGAGACACAGACAATCCAGCTATGTAAACAGTAAAAGTAAACCAAACGGACTGCGGACATGTCCCTCCCGATTATCTATTACTTCACCCTTGACTCATCACCTGTACAATATGGATAATCAGCATGATGGAAAGATCACCATAAATCAGAGCTCAGATAGAGGAAGTGATTTTGATTTCAAAATTGAAAATATTAATCACTTCCACTAAACCCTATGTTATGGGTACTCATTAGAATCGTTTCATCAAGACGATTCTAATGAGTACCCACAACATAGGGTTTGGAAAAGAAATAATGGATTTAGAATACTATCGCTCCCTTTTACCTGGAGGTCTGCATAAATGCATGTGAAGACATGAAAACAAGGTGTCAAGAGTACATGAAATCTGAAAATGAGATTCCTCCTTTTGCTACAATATTCTCAATCATGGTGTGAAATTGTCTAATTGATGAAGTGTATCAACCAAACAATATCCCATGTTTTGTCATCCCTGAGGATGAAGGCTTTTGAAAACATTGTGGGATAGGGAAGAAAATGCTGATAATCAGCATTTCTCTTTTTTCCACAATGTTTTCTTACATTTCACAAGCAGAAATCATCTTTAGAGCTACACTGAATTCCAACACCTATTTACTCTTTACTACACAATCCCGAGTTTTAATGACCCTGCGAAAGAAGCCTTTTGAAAACATTGTAGGAAAAGGAGAAAATGCTGGTAACCAGCATTTTCTCCTTTTCCGACAATATTTTCTACCCTGTCAAAGACAATGTCCGTCATTTGAACAACATTTTAAGTGTCGTCTGCAAATGCTTTGAATTTGGATAAAGTGTACATTTTAGTTGTGTGGTAAAGAGTTAATTTATCTCCTGAGTTAACCATTTACCAAATTCCAAATTTTGGACTTCTCCAGATCCAAAGCACTTGCAGATGACAATTATGACTCAAATGCAAGATATTGTCTTTGATGTGGTAGAAAACATTGAGGAAAAAGGAGAAAATGATGGTTACCAGCATTTTAAAATAATGGTTACCAGCATTTTCTCCTTTTCCAACAATGTTTTTGTTTAAAAGCCTTTCTCCTCAGGGTTGTTAAACTTGTGATTGTCTGGTAAAGGGTCGAGAGAGTCCCTTAGCAAAGGCAAAATACCAACATTTTCCCAAAGGACTGACTGATGGAATGGTATTTTACGCCACTTTCAATACTACCTCAGTCATAACACATTATGCATGTATGTCCTTGGTTTCACCACTGCTAGGCGAGGGCTCTAGAGTGTCTTTCCCAAGGACACTCCAGCGAAAAATGCAGTGCTTCAACTGAGGTATGAAACCCTGTGGCCTCCAGGTCACAAGTCCTACACTTTACCACTAAGCCATGCAGGGCGCCCTTCCCTTCCCAGCCGCTGACATGCGTAAATTATAATACACTCTGTATTCTTTTTTAACCCTTTCCCAAACGATAAATTTTAGACTGTCCAAATCATCAATCCTCAGAGAGAAATTGGCCAAGCCGGGGATCGAACCAGCAACCTCCTGTTCTCAAGTCCTGTATGCTACCAACTGAGCTATAGGAGCTTGGCAGTTAAAGGGTTAACCCTTTACCACACAATCCCGACTTTTAACAACCCTGAGAAAGAAGCCTTTTGAAAACATTGTGGGAATAGGAGAAAATGCTGGTAACCAGCATTTTCTCCTTTTCCCACAATGTTTTCTACTCTAACAAGTACAAATTTTGTCATTTGAGCCATCGTTTTGTCGTCTGCAACTGCTTTCACTTTGGACCAGTCTAAATTATTGTCGTTTGGTTAAGGGTTAACAGAAATAAATATAGTTCTATAGATCATTCCATTTAATACCCATTGCTTCCATGAAAAGCAACCGTCACGCTACACCTTAGATCCTTGCAGTGTTTCCCTGTTTATCAATTATTTGATGTTCCTTATCTTATCTTACATCACAGCATTTCTCTGGTTTTTGAAACAAACTACACAGGCCAAATGACCTTGAAGATGTAGGTCACGACCTTAGATCATTTTGATCTTTGAAGATTTACCACTCAATCTTTCTCAATCAGAATGAGCTTGTGTTTCAAGCAACAGGAGGTAGACACAGGCAGCTTTCAGTGATAACTTGATATGACAAGCTAAAATTATATCTGATACCTTAACTCTTTACTACACAATCACAAGTTTTAACCCTTTACTTCACAATGACGCCTTTTGACGCCCCAGGAAAAGAAGCCTTTAGAAAATATTGTGGGAAAAGGAGAAAATGTTGGTAACCAGCATTTTCTCCTTTTCCCACAATGTTTTCTACCCTATCAAAGAAAAGGTGCACCATTTGAGCCACACTGAAATTGTCGTCTGCAAATGCTTTCAATTTGGACAAGGCTAAAATTTTGTCGTCTGGTAAAGGGTTAAGGACCTTGAAAAAAAAGTGAAAATATTGTTGAAACAGGAGAAAATGCTGGTAACTAGCATTTTCTTCTTTTCCAACAATGTTTTCTATCCTATCAAGGACAATAATCATCATAAATTTTAAGCCGCATTTAATTAATTTGTGGTCTGTAAATGCTTTCAATATAAACAGGTCTAGAATTTTGTGGTGGTCAGGTCTAAAATTTTCTGGTGGTCAAGTCTAAAATTTTGTGCTTTGTCTGTGAGGGACTAAACATTGGAATATGATAGTAACTAGCTATCTGTGAGACTAAGTATTGGAATATGATAGTAACTAGCTGTCTGTGAGACTAAGTATTGGAATATGATAGTAACTAGCTGTCTGTGAGGGACTAAATATTGGCATATGATATTAACTAGCTGTCTGTGAGACTAAGTATTGGAATATGATAGTAACTAGCTGTCTGTGAGAGACTAAGTATTGGAATATGATAGTAACTAGCTGTCTGTGAGACTAAGTATTGGAATATGATAGTAACTAGCTGTCTGTGAGACTAAGTATTGGAATATGATAGTAACTAGCTGTCTGTGAGGGACTAAATATTGGCATATGATAGTAACTAGCTGTCTGTGAGGGACTAAATATTGGCGTATGATAGTAACTAGCTGTCTGTGAGGGACTAAATATTGGCATATGATAGTAACTAGCTGTCTGTGAGGGACTTAATATTGGAATATGATAGTAACTAGCTGTCTGTGAGGGACTAAATATCGGCATATGATAGTAACTAGCTGTCCGTGAGACTAAGTATTGGAATATGATAGTAACTAGCTGTCTGTGAGACTAAGTATTGGAATATGATAGTAACTAGCTGTCTGTGAGGGACTAAATATTGGAATATGATAGTAACTAGCTGTCCGTGAGACTAAGTATTGGAATATGATAGTAACTAGCTGTCTGTGAGACTAAGTATTGGAATATGATAGTAACTAGCTGTCTGTGAGACTAAGTATTGGAATATGATAGTAACTAGCTGTCTGTGAGGGACTAAATATTGGAATATGATAGTAACTAGCTGTCTGTGAGACTAAGTATTGGAATATGATAGTAACTATAAAGTGCCATTGTTTGAGAAGGAGACAATGCTAGTTGACAGATTTTTCTACTTCTATGTTTTGCAACTTTTCAAAGATAAATCCCATAGTTTCAGCCATGTTTAATTTGTTGCCTTCTTTTATTTCAAACATGGCAGATTCTTATGTTTTTTCTGTCCGATTACAGTTAAACACTTTGACTGTGTATAGTCTGTTTGATTTTTGGTATCATGCCTGTCTATGCATGTCTTGCTAACTCAGCATATTTGCAAATTGCAAACAATTTTTCATCCATGAAAGAACAATCCTCAAAGACATCAGCTATAAAACAATCTCTTTTTTCATCTGTTGTACTTAAAATAAGTTGGAAATTTATAATCCCCAAAATACACATAGAAATTTACATATTTCCATACATCAATAAATTTCAAACCAATTTTGTAATGAGCTGAAAAGCATTAACCCTTTACCACATAATAATGATTTTTAACAACCCCGAGGAAGACGGCTTTTGAAAACATTATGGGAAATGGAGAAAATGCTGGTAACCAGCATTTTCTCCTTTTCCCACAATGTTTTCTACCCTATCAACGAAAAACCACATCATTTGAGCCACACTGAAATTGTCTTCTGCAAATGCTTTCAATTTGGAAGGGTCTAAAATTTTGTTGTGTGGTAATGGGATAGGATGTCTCCTGTAGGACCAAGTTTTATGTTTGAAGGGTGTTTATGCCACTTTCAGCAATAATTCCATCACATCTCTGCAATGTTTCACATATTCTTGCCTATCCCTGGATTCACTAGCACAATGCTACGGCTCTGAAGCACCTTGTCCGCAGCCTCCAGGAATAAACAGTTAAATTGTAACAATATCACCACAGAAAAACAAACTGTCTTTGTAACAGAAACAAAAGGGTCATCATGGCCCTGTACTGCTCCACCGCTTTTCAACTCTTTACCTGACCATAAAATTTTAGCCTTGTCCAAACTGAAAGCATTTGCAGACGACAAATTGAATGTTACTCAAAACACAGAATTTGTCTTTCAAAGGATAGAAAATACTGTGGGAAAACGAGAAAATGCTGGTGACCAGCATTTCCTCTATTCTTCGCAATGTCTTCAAAACCTTCTTTCTCAGGGTTGTCAAAATTCAGCATTATGTGCTTAAGACTAACATAAATGCATCATACACTTGACTGGCACTGACAGAGATGTCAAATTGTAAGTCTGTAGGGCAATAAACTTTCATTATAGAGAAAAATAGCCTAACCAAGTCTTATCGTCTTCAAATGCAATGATGATGTCAATACAAGCAGATCTACTTAACACTTTTCTTCACAATCCCGCGTTTTAACCACCCCCAGGAAAAGGACCTATGAAAACATTGTGGAAAAGGAAAGAAATAATGGTAAACAGCATTTTTCTTCCTTTCCCACATCGTTTTCTAACGTTTCAAAGAAAAATGTTGTAAGTCGTGGAAAGTTTATTTTGTTTGTCTGCAAATGCTTTCAATCTGGACCAGTCTACAAATTTTGTTGTTTGGTAATGGGTTAAATATCATTCATACCAAATGGAACTTAAACAACGAGTGCTCTGACAAGAAGAGTCCCAAAACTTTACAAGCAGAATACATTTTTTCAATGACATGAATGGAGAAGTTCTAGAACAAAAATTTGAATGATACAAACCTTACTTCATACAGATATTCAACTCATCTGAGCATAACAATCACCAACAAAATACATCACTCTCAATGAAAACTGAACATTTTCTATCCAAAACCCTAGAAAACCAACAACAAGGATGTAATTGAGCATTTTGAAAATCAAGGGAGGTATATGGTAACAAACTACATGCATATTATATCTTATATGAATGGACAGGAGTTATTTCTCTTGAACATATATAAGCTTTTGAGACCCCTGGGGCAGGACCAATTTTGACCACAGGGCTTTGATTTGAAGAATTTTGTAGAGGTCGATTAGATGAAGCTGCATGCTGAACTTGGCAGCCCTAGGCCTTATGGTTTTGGACAAGAAGATTTTTAAAGACTTTCAATATTTTTCAGCTGTGTTGCCATGGCAACCAGAGTTTTCATTGGAATCAAACTTTTTAAACAAATTCTGAAGAGGGCCATGAGAGGATCATTTCTGTGAAGTTTCATCAAAATTGGATGGGGAGTCTCTGAGAAAAAGAGATTTGAAATAAAAGTTAACCCAAAGACAGATGGAAATACGCACGGCAGACCCAATTGGTCATGACATAAGCTCACTGGCCTTTGGCCAGAGGAGCTATAAATCTTGTTAAGAGGTTTAATATTATGCTGGGTGGCATGCTAAGAGATGACATGCTTTACATTTCAAATGACATGCAAACGGACTGCTTTGTTTCAGAATACTTCAAGTCAATAAATGTCATTAATTGGTTAACACTGATCACTTGTTTGCATGCCAAAGACTTTTTTTCATTCATACGATTGATCAGATTTTGACATTTCATACCATTACGAAATGGAATTTATCAGGACTACAAGCAATTATGTGGGTCTTATTTCCAGACACAAAATATCTGTTTGGTTTATTCGGCACTCCAAGGGTTCATTCATATAGATTACACATGAAACCATTGTTGCAAAAGACTATTTGCTAGTTTCAATAACTTTCTCCTTTGGCCACACGTTTTTTTTTTCAAAGAGGAACAAAAACATCACATGCATGTGGGTGCTAATGCTTGGCAGCAGTTGCTTAATTTTTCAGTGAAAATTTTAACCCTTAGGCTGCTAAGTGCGACTCAGAGACCTTTTGCGGACAGCATAGATCAAGAACAGACTGCACAGAATGTGCAGTCTGATCTTGAATCTACACTGTCCCATAAGGAAATATTTTTCTCCAAAAAGTAAGTTTGAAATAAAATTATTGGCTCAAATGATAAAATTTGGCTTGGATAGGGTAGAAAACATTGCGGGAAAAGGAGAAAATGCTGGTTACCAGCATTGTCTCCTTTTCCCATGATGTCTTCAAAAGGCTTCTTTCTCAAGGACATTAAAACTCGGGATTGTGTGGTAAAGGGTTAACTTTTTCAGCAGGATAAGGGTTAAGTCAAAAAAGAAGGCACAACTCTGTCAGAAATACTTTGATAGTTATCTGCTCCTGCTGTGCAGGTTCCACTCTTCATAGAATACAACTTGTCCCAGTCTGAAGTAAATATCTTCTCTAGTAACAGAGGTATCATAAAATGTCAAAGCTTTTTGCTCAGCGATGCTGATGATGACGATGCAGACGACTCCACCAAGGCTGCGGCAGTAACTCCACATTTTCTTCGAAATCCATATCAACATAGTTTGCAGTTCTTGTCTAATATTTCCCTTAGACCATAAACCCTGGCCCACATGGGATTTAAATGTGAAATACAAGCCCTATAGTTTGTAGGCAGATCACATTTTCTACTAAAGCTCAGGGATTTTAAAAAGCTGATGATACAGCTTAGAGCTTGGAAGTTCTGCTTTCAAATAATTAAAGACCTCAATTTAACGATTTTTTCCCCTCCAGCAAATCATGACTTAAAACCATGCAATGGCATTGGGGATTTCTTTACAAGCCAACCCTTTTCTCTGTGAACTACTTTTGAAGTGATATTGCAAAAGGAAGAATTGCTCATAAATATCATTTTGTACTGGCTTTTTACAGGGAAGCTGACACTTTCATACATTAGGCAGTCCAATCTGCATTTACCCTTTATCATGTTACCCCGACTTTCAGTGGCCCCGAGAAAGAAAGTGTTTGAGAACACTGTGGGAAAAGGAGAAAATGCTGGTAACTAGCATTTTCTCCTTTCCCCCACAATATTTTCTGTCCTTCCTAAAACAGATTTCAATCTTTGAGTCACATTAATTTTGTCATCTGCAGATGATTAAGACTAGTCAAGAATTTTGTTCTATGGTGTACAGCAAGAATTTACAGCCATACTCAAAATGTGCTTACTTATGACAAGTGCTTACTCAAGACAGGTACTTGCTTAAGACAGGTACTTGCTTAAGACAGGTACTTGCTTAAGACAGGTACTTACTTAAGACAGGTACTTGATTAACTCTTTACCACACAGCAAAATTCTAGAATTGTCCAATTTCAAAGCATCTACAAATTAAATGTTAATAAAATGATATTTTTTTTATTTTGAAAGAGTAGAAAACATTGTGGGAAAAGGAGAAAATGCTGGTAACCGGCATTTTCTCCTTTTCCCACAATGTTTTCAAAAGCTTGATCTTTTGGGATCATTAAAACTTGGGATTGTGTGGACAACAGCACGTTAACAAGAGCTCACCTTGAGCACCTTGTGCTCAGGTGAGCTAAAACGATTAGTAGAATTGATTCATACAAAAATATTGAAATGCCCTTTCAGAAAGGGTGGTTTCTGTATTCAGTCCTCAACCCCAAGATTGATTTTCTAGGAGGAATGGCTTAATCTGCTATTGTTGCAAATTCCATTACTCTCTCTGAAACGGAATATTAATTAGAACTTTTATTTCAGAACATCATTAAATTTGAGAATACAGTGCAGCAAGCAGGGAGCTGATCGAATCAAAGCACCAAGAGAACTGAACCCTTTTACCACACAATCTCCAGTTTTAATGACACTGAGAAAGTTTAGGCCTTTTGACAACATTGTAGAAAATGGAGAAAATGCTGCTGACTAGCATTTTAAATGATCTCGAGGACAGATACTGTCATTTGTGCCCCATTTTATTTGTCATCTGCAAGCGCTTTCACTTTGGACTGGTCTAGAATTTTGTTGTTTGGTACTGAGTTAGTCCTTCCATAGAAACATGTTTAGAGAGAAATTGTTTCCCCTTGCCTGAACTTTCTTTTATAAATGGAAGCGTTTGTTCTTAACTTTAACTCTTTACCAAACGACAAAATGTGTTAGACACATCAAAATTCAAAACATTTACAGACTACAACTCACAATGTATTTAACCCTTTACTACACAATCCCATGTTTTAACGACCCTGAAAGAGAATGCTTTTGAAAACATGGAGGGAAAAGGAGAAAATGCTGGTAACCAGCATTTTCTCCTTTTCCCACCATGTTTTCTACCCTATAAAGAACTTTGGTTCATTTATATCATTTTGAAATTTGTCGTCTGCTGATGCTCTCAATTTGGAATTGTGTAGAATGTGTTGTTTGGTAAAGAGTTAACCCTTTACCAAATGACAAAATTTTAGACCTGCCCAATTTGAAAGGATTTGCAGATGACAATTTCATTGTGGCTCAAATGATATGATTTTTCTCTGATAGGGTAGAAAACATTGTGGGAAAACGAGAAAATGCTGGTTACCAGCATTTTCTCCCTTTCCCACAATGTTTTCAAAAGGCTTCTTCCCCAGGGTCGTTAAAAGTTGGGACTGTGTGGTAAAGAGTTTTATTGATGGGATTTTTTTGAAAGGGTACAAATCATTCTATGGAGCTATCAGCATTTTCTCCTTTTCCCACCAAATTTTTATTGTCTTGAAAAGGCTTTTTCCTCATTGTTGTTAAAAGTCAGTATTGTTGGGTAAAGGGTAAAAATCATTACTGTATGACTGTTTCTACCTTTGCAGTTTAAGTCTTTACCGCACCGCAATATTTTAGACAGGTTCAAATTGAAAGCATTTGCATATGACAAATTAAATGTTGCTCAAATTGTTGGATTCAATGTTTCTGAAACACTAGAAAACATTGTGGGAAAAGAATAAAAATGCTGGTTACCAGCATTTTGTCCTTTTCCTACAAGGATTTCAAAAGGCCTTTTTCCCAGGGTCATTAAAACCTGGGATTGTTTGGTAATGGGTAAAACTAAATGCAAAACACTGCCAGAAAAAGAGCAAATACTTGTAATAAGACACAAGGTCAAAAGACAGTCAAGGTCAAACAATGTTTCAGAGAAGAAGATATTGTTAAGTCTGAACTATCAGAGACAATTCTGGGTGGTGTCCGTGGTTGTGGGGTAGCTGTCCGCCTCGTGACCATAAGGTCCCGAGTTCGATACCCGGGAAAGGGCATCAACTTTAGAATTGTTCATTGGCCTAAACATTAGGAGCAAGTACTGGTGTAGACTAACATAAGATGTAAGAACTTGTTTCTCAATCAATGTAAAACAAACATGTTTTAAACCTAAGTGGCACTCAAAAGGAAGGTTTTAGTAAGGAACTTAAAAGAGGTTTTATCCTTGAATCCCCAAAAAAGACTCTGTTATCTGTGCCTGATTTGATTGCATGATAGATCTGATGACCATGCAAACTGTAACAAAATAGCACTATCAAGAATGGAAGGGGAAAAGGCTCCGAGCAATCCAAATGATTGATTTCCTTTTTTAGCAACACTTTTATGCTTCTCCTGGAATTTTGAGATTAAACACAAAAAGTGAGCGTTCTGTCTCCAGCAAGGCACTTCTGACTTTCTGATCAATTTCTAAATCTTCGTTCATCTAAAGATTTCACTGAGAAAGACAAGGAAAAAGAAATTTATCACCTGTTAAATGGAAAGTTAAAACAAACATGCTTCATCAGTTATTTCGAATGTTTATCCACAGGTAAATTAGATTGATTGATTGATTGATTGAATGGTGTTTTACACCGCTTTCGACATTTTTTCAGTCATATCAGGGCGACAGCTCAAATATTAATGTATTTCCTGGGTTTTACCAGTACTAGGCTAGGGCTCTGAAGTATCTTGCCCAAGGACACACCCACAAAAAGCCCAGCGGATCAAGTCGGGCTTGAACCCGGGGCCTCCAGGTTACGAGTCCCACACTTTACCACTGGGCCACGCAGAACCCCAACAGGTACATTAACCCTTTACCACACAAACACGGGTTTTAATGACCCTGAGAAAGAAGCCTTTTGAAAACATTGTGGGAAAAGGAGAAAATGCTGGTAACCAGCATTTTCTCCTTTTCCCACAATGTTTTCTACTCTTCCCGAACACATTTCAATTTTTGAGTCACATTTATTTTGTCGTCTGCAAATGCTTTCAATTTGGACCAGTCTAAAATTTTGTCGTTTGGTAAAGAGTAACAAAAGCAGACTTTTCTGGCAAGTTGCATTGATATTGATCTATCATTGTCAATAGCAAAAGTATCACATATCCACCTCCCTTGTTTAACCCTTTACCGCACAATCACAACTTTTAACAACACTGGGAATGAACTCTTTTGAAAATACTGTGGGAAAAAGAGAAAATGCTGGTAATTGGTTAAAAAGCTATTTCATAGGGTCATTAAAACATGTGCTTGTGTGGTAAAGCATTTTCTCCTTTACCCACAATGTTTTCTACCCTTCTCAAAACAAATTTCAATTTGTCAGTCACATTTATTTTGTCGCCTGCAACCTCTGTCAAATTGGACTGGTTTACAAATTCTGTCATTCGGTAGTAAGTTAATCCCAGGAATCCTGCTAAATAAAAGAAATGAAACTTTCAAACCAATAGTATAAAACCCAAATTTTCCTATTTTAAAGGTATTTTTTGGAGGAAATATATCTCCTTAATGGACAGTGTAGATTGAAGATCAGACTGCACGTTCTGTGCAGTCTGATCTTGATCTACACTCTCCACAAAAGGTCAGTGAGTCACGATTAGCAGCTTAATGGTTAAGGTTCTACACTGTCCATAACTTCTAAACTGCAGACAGTGTCTTCTCTAATTCAAGCCCAATACTTTGATCCTCCAACAGGGAAGAACTCCACCAGGCAGACTGGTCTTTCAGGGATTCTACAAAATGGCACTTTGATTCAATTCCAACTTCTCTTTTGAAGCAGAGACATATCTAGATAAGCTGATTTAGGACATATTATGTTGCGATAAGGCGAACTCTGTAATCCTTGGTTTTTCCAATGGTATATAATGTTACAGAATCTGTTCAATTATCATACCATATATCAACTATCAATTCCAGCAGCCCTTAACCTGTTAAGGGGCCCCGTAGCTCAGTCGGTAGCGCACAGGACTTGAGAACAGGAGGTCACTGGTTCGATCCCCGGCTCGGCCAATTTCTTTCTGAGGATTGATGATAGTCATTTTGACAGGATTCATTCCTCTCCCACCGCTGACCAATGTTTCGACAATGGCTATGTGGGAAAGCAGCCAGTGGCTTGGAAAGAATATTATGCAGAGTACTGGTAAAAGAAATTCCAGGAAAGCATGGATAGGCGCACTGGCCACCGCGATATAGCCGAAATAATGTTGAAAACGGCGTTAAATACCGTACAATAAATCAATAAATAAATAAATAAACCTCAACCCTTTACCACACAGTCCCAGGTTTTAACGACCCTGAGAAAGAAGCCTTTTGAAAACATTGTGAGAAAAAGGAGAAAATGCTGGTAACCAGCATTTTCTCCTTTTCCCACAATGTTTTCTACCCTGTCAAAGACAGTTTACATCACTTGATTCACCTGTCAATTGTCATCTGCAAGTTACTCTCAATTTGGACCAGTCTACATTTTTGTCGTTTGGTAAAGAGTTAACCCTTTACCAAACCACAAAATTTCAGACTGGTCCAAATTAAAAGCATTTACAGATGACAAGTCAAAGATGGCCCCATATGATGAAATTTTTCCTTTATCGGATGGAAAACATTGTGGGCAAAGAAGAAAATGCTGGTAACCAGTATTTTCTCCTTTACCCACAATGTTTTCAAAAGCCTTCTCCTCAGCGTCGGTAAAAGTCAAGATTGTTTGGTATGGGGTTAATTCTCTGCTTGTTACGGTAAAAATTTAGAGTGATGCAAATTGAAAGCATGCGTTTACAACAAACTGAATGATGTCCAAATGATAGAATTTGTCGCTGAAAGGATAAAAGGGGAAAAGGGGAATATGCCGATTACCAGCAATTTCTCTTCTTCAATACTGAAAGGCATCTCTTTCATTGTCATCAAAATTCAGAACCGTTTGGAAGGGGCTTAACGCTTTAGCAAATGACAAAATTTTAGACTGGTCCAAATTGAAGGCATTTGCTGACGACAAATTAAATGTGGCTCAAATGATGGAATTTGTGTCCAAAATATTAGAAAACATTAAGGGAAAAGGAGAAAATGCTGCTTACCAGCATTTTCTCCTTTTCCCACAATGTTTTCAAAAGCCTTCTTTCCTTCGGGTTGTTAAAAGTCGGTATTGTTTGGTAAAGGATTAAACCCTAGAGTCCAAATGGGCATTTTCGATCAGTGTAAGAAATACCTGAGCCATGCTCTGTGAAAAGGGAACTTAATAAAAAAAAAAAGTATCAACCCAGGTCAGCCTACACAGTCTGTGCAGGCTGACCTGGGCCGAAACTTTTTGCTATTGGTCAATTTTCTGCATATCAAAGGACCAGCCTACCTCATGACTCAGTCTGTTCTTATACAAAACAGGTTTTATGGATTCAGAGGTATGTGATGATTTGCTTGGTTTCAAGCATCTCAGAGATACTTTAAGCCCCCTTTAACCATAGCATGGCTCACCTACATTGTTTGCAGCAGAAATGCGTCATTCCTCTCAAAAAAAGAAAAAAATATCTGTTCACTTGAAAAGACAAGAAAACATGGATTCTGTCTAATTTCAGCCTGACTTCCCAAGCAAAATTCTGACAAAATAGTACTGTAGACACCCAGAGAATCTGATAAATGACCTGGCCATAAAAAAATGTTACCTGCCTTCTGATGACAATCAAGACATTATTTGGACAAATGGGTACAATTATCCTTATAGGCTTTTTCTCTATTTGTCACAAAATTTCAAGGTCATCCAGTGTAACTCTCTAGCTACAACAAATAGCAGGTTAAGGGTTAATTGAATTTCAGAAGAGCTAACACTGGAACATTGCACATCATTAATCAGGCTTAGGGTCAGTGGACTGCCCAGTTCTGAGAAATTTTGTGTGACTGAGTGACAAGAGAGACTAGGAAAACCCCTCTTCGGATCTCCCATTTAACCCTATACCGGGCAATCCTGGGTTTTCACGGCCCTTAGAAAGAAGCCTTTTGAAAACTTTGTGGGAAAAGGAGAAAATGCTGGTAACCAGCATTTTCTCCTTTTCCCACAATGTTTCCAAAGGGCTTCTTACTCAGGGTAGTTGAAACTCTGCATTGTGTGGTAAAGGGTTAAAAACAGTGCATGTCAGGTGGTACTGTAAGAATCTGCGCCTTCATCTTTACCTATAAACTAATTTTGTTTTGCATTTAATGGCTATTAAAAAGCACTGAATTTAAAACATCCTGAGTCTTTTACAACATAGGGAAGTAAGTATCAGTATCATTAAGATAGCAATGAAAAGGTTAAAAGGACAGAGCAAGAACTGTTTAACTCTACCAAAAGACAAAATTTAAGACTGGTCCAAATTGAAAGCATTTGCAGACGACAAAATAAATATGACTCAAAAATAGAAATTTGATTTGGGAAGGGGAAAAACATTGTGGGAAAAGGAGAAAATGCTGGTAACCAGCATTTTCTCCTTTTCCCACAATGTTGTCAAAAGCTTTTTATCTCAGGGTTGTTAAAATTTGGGACTGTGGTAAAGGGTTAACCCTTTCCCAAACAAGCCCTGGTTTTCACGTGTCTGCAGTACAAGTCTTTCGAAAACACTGTGGGAAAAGGAGAAATTGCTCGTAACGGGCAATTTCTCCTTTTCCCACAGTGTTTTCTACCCTTTTGGAGACCTTTCTGCCATTTTCATCAAATTTAAAATTGTCGTCTGCAAACTCTTTCAATTTGGACCAGTCCAAAATTTGTCGTTTGGTGAAGGGTTAAGGAGCAAAGGGATAAGACCCTCATCAGCATGACATTCTGACTTTTGGAATCCCCATGTTTGTTGACTTTTTTCTGACTCACTCCATGATCAATGATCTCATAAAGTCCATCTTGTTCTGAGCATCTTCTTGTTTGTTCTTCTGGTTCTGTCCAACACCTTAACCCTTTACCACACGACAAAATTTTAGACCCTTCCAAATTGAAAGCATTTGCAGACGACAATTTAAATGTGGCTCAAATGATGCCAGTTTTCTTTGATAGGATGGAAAACTTTGGAAAAAGGAGAAAACGATGGTTACCGGCATTTTCTCCTTTTCCCACAGTGTTTTACAAAGGCTTCTTCAGGGTCATTAAAACTCGGTATTGTCTGCTAAAGGATTAACTCATGACAAAAATGTAGATTTGGCGAAATTGAAAACTCTTGCAGCCGACAATTTAAATGTGGCTCAAATGATGGAATTTGTATTTGATAGGGTAGGAAACATTGTGGGGAAAAAGAGAAAATGCTGGTACCAGCATTTTGTTTTTTTCCCACAATTTTTTTCAAAAGCTGTCTACTTAAGGGTAGTTAACTCTTTACCACACAATCCCGAGTTTTAACGACCCTGAACAGAAAGCCTTTTGAAAACATTGTGGGAAAAGGAGAAAATGCTGGTCAGCATTTCTCCCTTTCCCACAATGTTTTCTACCCTTCCAAACAAAAATTTCAGTTTTTGAGTCACATTTATTTTGTCGTCTGCAAATGCTTTCATTTTGGACCAGTCTGAAATTTCATTGTGTGGTAAAGGGTTAAAACTTTGGATGGTGTGGCAAAGGGTTAATTCTGTACCAGACAATAAAATGTTGACTTGCTGAATACAAACCAGGCAACATTGTTGAAAAAAAAAACCATGACTGTATGTGGAAACCCTCAAGAATCTCTGCCACATTAAATTTGGTTACTTATATCCTTCAAAGAATCTAGGAGAGAGAAACAGAGACAGAAAAATTCCAGTCAATGCCCAATATAAATAACAAATTGCTGCAACCTCCAGAATAACTGAGGGTCAAAAAGAAAATTAATCAAAATTCCTCCAGGCTAGACACAGAAATTGTCGGACTAGCAGACATAATATTAGAATTCTTCTGTATACAGAGCTTTGTCTTCGGTTCTTGGACATGTTCTTAGCTCTTTACTGCACAATGCTGCCTTTTAATGCCCCTGGGAAAGAAGCCTTTTGAAAACATTGTGGGAAAAGGAGAAAATGCTGGTAACCAGCATTTTCTCTTTTTCCCACAATGTTTTCTACCCTTCCCAAATCAAGTTTCAATTTCAGAGCCATGTTTATTTTGTATTCTGCATATGCTTTGGATATGGACTGGTCTAAAATTTTTCTGTTAACTCTTTACCAAACGACACAAATGTAGACTGGTCCAAATTGAAAGCATTTGCAGACGACAAATGAAATGTTAATCAAATGATGTAAAATGTCTTTGATAGGGTAGAAAAATTGTGGGAAAAAGAGAAAATGCTGGTTACCAGAATTTTCTCTTTTTCCCACAACGCTTTCTAAAGGTCTCTTTCTCAGGGTCATTAAAACTCCGGATTGTGTGGTAAAGGGTTAACTCTTTAACAACATTTCAGGCTAGTCCAAATTGAAAGCATTTGCAGGTGACAAACTAAATATGCCTGAAAAATTATAATTTGTTTTGGGAAGGGTAGAAAATATTGTGGGAAAAGGAGAAAATGCTGGTTACCAGCATTTTCTCCTTTTTCCCACAATGTTTTCAAAAGGCTTCTTTCGCACTGTGGTTAACAGTCGGGATTGTGTAGTAAAGGGTTAAATTATCACCTCATGTAGATGACTTTCTGTAAGCCCTGAGTAAGATGAACTATGAAAACAATATAGCAAAAGGAAAAATCCCCCAGATGAAGACTTTTGTTTTCTTAAGCCAACATATTTCTCATGAATTTATGTATTAACCCTTTACCAAACAATCCCGGGTTTTCACGTCTTTTGAGAAAGAAGCCTTTTGAAAACATGGTGGGAAAATGCTGGTAACCAGCATTTTCTCCTTTTCCCACAATGTTTACTACCCTCCCCAAAACAAATTTCAATTTTTGAGTCACAGTAATTTTGTCGTCTGGAAATGCTTTCTATTTGAATGAGTCTAAAATTTTGTTGTTTGGTAGGGTTAACTCTGTACCACACGGGTGGTGAAAACAAAGATTGTTTGGTAAAGGGTTTCCGATGATTTATACTGTAACTACCAGGATCATCCCAAATTACCAAAATGATCAGTATCTGTAAATATTTGGTGGAGCAAAGTTTTCATTGAAGTAGATTTATTTGGTCAATTAACCCTTATTTTGCTATGGAAGTTACATGAAACTTTCAAGCCAATAGTAAAACCCAGAACAATGCTATTTCAAGCTTATTTTTTGGAGAAGAATATCTCCTTATCAGAAAGTGTAGGTCCAAGATCAGACTGCACATTCTATGTAGTCTGATCTGGATCTACACTGTCTGCAAAAGGTCAGCCAGTCATGCTTAGCAGCCTAGGGGTTAACTAAGAAGGCAACTTTGAAGGTACTTAGTAAAGTAAAATATGGATAATTAATGGGAATTAACCTTTTACCAAAGAATCCCTAGTTTTTATGAGACCCTTAGGAAAAAGGCTTTTAAGAACATAAGGCAAAAGGCGAAAATGCTTGTTACATTTTCGCTTTTTCTCACAACGTTTTCTACCCTTTCACAGACATATGGACAGTCTGCACGGATTCGAGCAGAAACTTTTTGTTACTGGTCAATTTTCTGCAGCTCAAAGGACCAGTCTACCTCATGATTCAGTCGTTGTTGTATTAACCCTTTCCAAAACAAGCCCTGGTTTTCATGTGTCTGCAGTTCAGTCTTTTGAAAACATTGTGGGAAAAGGAGAAATTGCTCATAACGAGCAATTTCTCCTTTTCCCACAGTGTTTTCTACCCTTATTGAGAACTTTCTACCATTTTCATCAGATTTAATATTGTCGTCTGCAAATTCTTTCAATTTGGACCAGTCCAAATTTTGTCATTTGGGAAAGGGTTAAATGGATTTCACGGATCCATGATCATGTGATGACTTGCTTGGGATTATGGATCACCAACATGCATTTAGCCCCCATTTACTAGAGCATGGCTCAATTGGTTTCTAACTTTCCATAATTGTCATGATGATATGCGTTTTTGTCTTTTTGGTAAATAGATTTTAGATACAGATACGGCTGTTAGGATAGTTCACCATCTATTACATCAGATGTGTTTAACCCTTTACAGTACAATCCCAACTTTTAACAACCCTGAAAAAGAAGCCTTCTGAAAACATTGTGGGAAAAGGAGAAAATGCTGGGAACTAGCATTTCCTCCTTTTCCCACAATGTTTTTTACCCTATAAAAGAAAAATTGTGCAATTTGAGCCACACCAAAATTGTCGTCTGCAAATGCTTTCAATCTGGACAACGCTAAAATTTTGTTGTGTGGTAAAGGGTTAACTCTTTCCCAAACAATAAAATTTTAGACTGGTTCAATTTGAAAGCAATTTTAGACAACAATTTATATGCAGCAGAAATGATGATTCCGGTCATTAATAGGGTAGGAAACATTGTGGGAAAAGGAGAAAATGCCAGTTACCAGCATTTTCCCCTTTTCCCATCAGGATAATTAAAACTCAGGATTTGTGGTAAAGGGTTAACTCTTGATTAAACAACAAAATTCGAGACTCTTCCAATTTAGAATAATTTGCAGACAGCAAAATTAATTAAAATATTATTTAAAAATTGGAATTTTCCTTGGAACAGTAGAAAACATTGTGGGACAAGGAGGAATTACCAGCAATTTCTGCATTACTCACAATGTTTTCAAAGTCCTCTTCCTCAAACATGGGATTATGTAGAAAAGTGATAACTATTTACCTGCAAAATAAATAAGTTTGATTCTTTATATGGTCAATAAACATCCAAGAAGAACATTGTGTAGACTGAAGATCAGACTGCATGTTTTGTGCTGTCTGATATCGATCTACACCCTCGGCTAAAGCCATTTTTGTCACCAATGGAAATAAAAGAGTTAACCCTTTCCCAAACGACAAATTTTGGACTGGTCCAAATTGAAAGAGTTTACAGATGACAATTTTAAATTTGATAAAAATGACAGAAAGGTCTCAAAAAGGGTATAAAACACTGTGGGAAAAGGAGAAATTGCTCGTTACGAGCAATTTCTCCTTTTCCCACAGTGTTTTCAAAAGACTTGTACTGCAGACACGTGAAAACCAGGGTTTGTTTGGGAAAGAGTTAAGCCTCGGGAAGGGAACTTCTAAACACATCGCAAAAAACACAGAAATTACTCATTACCGGTTTTAAAAAAAAGCTGTCACTTACTTAAGGCTATAAATTTACATAGCTTTTTTGCCTTGATCACATTCATTCATATTTTCTACTCAGTTTCTGAATGGAAGATTTTTTTTAAAAAAGCCAGAAGAAAATGGGTTTACTTTCTAATGCAGTGAACTATATTCTGAAATGAAAAAAACATAAAGTCAGCAGTCAAATTGATTCTTTTCAGTCATTGGCCAATTGAATTAATTTTTTTCTTTACATGAGTTCTATTTATTGTTGATTGATTGTATGGTGTTTAACGTCATTTTCAACATTATTTCTGTTATATTGCGGCGGCCAGTGCACCTATCCATGCTTTCCTGGAGTTTCTTTTACCAGTACTCCACACAATACTCTTTCCAAGCCACTGGCTGCTTTCCCACATAACCATCGCCGAAATAATGGACAGCGGTGAGAAAGGAATGAATCCTGTTGCAATGACTATCATCAATCCTCGGAAAAAGAAATTGGCCAAGCCAGGGATCGAACCAGTGACCTCCTGTACGCTACCAACTGAGCTACAGCGATTACCACATGATCTACAAACAAGGAGACATGATACAACTAACATACAAAAGATTTACAAAGAGTGACGGCGTACAATGGGTTGGAATAGTTTGGGGCCGTAACCTTGGTCAGAATATGAAATAGACTTGAAAAATGTTATAGTAAATGGGCCTTTTTTGATAGGTCAATTTTACTGATAGGTCGATTGAATGGGTCATTTTTGATTGGTCAATTGATTAAATGGAAAGTGTCTAGGAAAAATGTTTTATTCAGGAGAATGTATAGAAAACATATTGAAACATTTGTGGGAAAAGGAGCAGTAACTGCGTCTAACTAACGATCGCTCATTTCCCTGAACCTTTCAGAAGTGGTACCTTGGGAAAAAAAAAAAGAAAATGAGCCATGCTCCAGCAAAAGGAGGCTTAGTGCATCTCCGTGATCCATTAATCCTTTCAGCACCATAGGCGAAAACAGGGACTTTTGCGGATGGCATAGATCAAGATCAGACTGCATAGAACATGCAGTCTGATCTTTGATCTATGCCCTCCGCTTGTTTGGTCATGCCTATATGATAAAAGTCTTCTTGAGACTCAGTGGATTGTAATTACAGCCATCAAAAGAAGCCAAGTTTGTTTATTTGGTGCCAAAAGAGTTAAACAAAGCAAGTCATCATAAGATCATGGATCCACAAAATTCTTCTTTCTACCAGGCAACTGAATCATGAGGTAAACTGGTCCTTGGACATGCAGAAAATTGACCAATATCAAAAAGCTTCGGCCCAGGTCAGCCTGCGCGGACTGCACAGGCTGACCTGGGCTGAAACTTTTTGCAGATGCATTAAGCCCCCTTTTCACAGAGCATCAATGGCTCAAATGTATTTGTATGATAATAACATTCAGTCTGCACTAGATAAACTAAGAAAATTTTTACATAATGGTATTTAGTTTTTGGTATACTACAATAAAATATATCCTACAGAAAAAGATATATCACATCCCAGCCTGTCTGTGTGTCTGTCTAGTTTGAGTGAGTTTTGCAGAGGGCTTTTTTTTTAACCTTTAACTCTCTACCAAACGACAAATTTTTAGACTAGACCAAATTGAAAGCATTTGCAGATGACAAAATAAATGTAATTCAAAAATTGAAATTTGTTTTGGGAAGGCTAGAAAACATTGTGGGAAAAGAAATAAATGCTGGTAACCAGCATTTTTTCCTTTCCCCACAATGTTTTCAAAAGGCTTCTTTTTCAAGTCATTAAAAGTCAGGATTGTGTGGTAAAGAGTTAAAGTAAACCTACTTTCACAACTGTAGTTGCCTTTGCGGGCAGTGTAGATCAAGATCAGACTGCACAAAACATGCAGTCTGATCTCTGATCGACACTGTCCATTTCGATGAGACATTCTCGGGACAACAGCAAACTTGAAAAAGCACTTGTCTGTGTTTTATTCCTAAACTGAAAATGTTTTTTTAGGGTTTTTATTCTGGCACTCTCCGGGATTAAGACTTCAGTGATGTATTATAGGCTGTAAAACTTGACGCTAGTACAAACGATCGGATATAAATCATGTAAGCATAGTACTTAAGACTTTTTTTTAGGTTGTAAGATTTATTTATGGCACCCCTTGAACCATTTTGCATTTTGTAATTCTACCTGAGTCATTATATTACAAGTCATGATGAAAATAAATAAAAATCCCTTCAAACTCCTAACCAATTACTTCATTAGCAACTCTTTGGTAATCAAGACAGTGACCTTCTGCATTTTAATTAATCTTTATCCAGCTAAATAGCTTAACCCTTTACCACACAATCCTGATTTTTAACGACACGGAGAAAGAAGCCTTTTGAAAACATTGTAAGAATAGAAGAAAATGCTGGTAACCTGCATTTTCTCCTTTTCCCACAATGTTTTCTACCCTTCCTAAAACAAATTTCAATTTTTCAGTCACATTTGTCGTCTGCTAAATTATAAATGCTTTCAATATGGACAGATTTTATTGTTTGGTAGAGTTAAATGAAAATTTTAAGCCGATAGTAAAAACCCCAATAATGCTATTTCAAACTTATTTTTTGGAAAAAATACCTCCTTATTGGACAGTGTATATCAAAGATCAGATTGCACGCTCTCTGTGCAGCCTGATCTTGATCTACGATGTCCACAATAGGTCAGTGAGCCGCACCTAACAGTTTAAGGGTTATTGAGTTGATGCCTTGGCTTTGAAATCAGGTAATCACAGGATGGTTCCAATGTAGATCAACTAGAAGTGACCTCAGGCATGTCACAGCAGAGCTTCATTCTGGTGGTGGAAAAACATGAATAGCTCAGCTGTGTCCATCATATGACCGTAAATGCCAAAAACTGTGTAAAACACCATTGGAAACCTTGTTTGTCAACTTTTTCTGTATCTCAAGTTAAAGTTTGGTGGTGGGGCTGAGCACTTGAATTTGCAACACTAGTATTATTATGCCCTTTGGTTGCACAGCCCGTTAATATTTTTTTTGAAAATAAAGATTTGTCTTTCAAACAAACTCTTTCAAACAAAGCTGTCAGTATCTAAGCATAAAGCTGGCCATTTTTTACACAAAATTAGATTTGTAGTAGCATGTATTTTTTACGAGTAATCTGACCATTAACAATTTGTAAATTTTATGTCCCTGCCTATTGTTAGGGGCCCATAAATGTCACTGGTCACTGAGCCTTCTGAACCCTTCTCTCCAAATACCACAAAGTCAAACACCAGACTTGTTTTCAAGAGCAATGGCTGCCAGTCCAAGCTGGAAATAATCATACAGTTTAAAATGAAAATTCTTTCATACGTCAATTGCTTGTTGTCACAGAAGCAATTTTTAGTTAAGAAACTGACCAAAGAAAATCCAACTTCTCCATTTGAGATTATTCAGATTTATGTATTGTACATCAATCTGTCACTGGCCAATATAATTGAGCCATGCTCTGACAAAAGGGTGTTCAATGCATCGCCGTGACACATCATACCAATTAAACCATTACGGATCCGTAATAGCCACCTTTTTTAACAACCAACTAAATCATGGAGTAGACTGGTCCTTGGACATACAGGAAATTGACCAATTGAGAACTTTCGACCCAGTTCAGCTGGCTGATACTTTTCCCAAATGCATTCAGCCCCCTTTTCACAGCGCATGGCTCAATCATGAAGAACAAAAGGTGCAATGTCAAGGCAGGTAGCCGCTAGGAACTTATTAGTCAAGACTAAAACGGATACAGCTACCAAACTCTTCGCTACAAAAATAATCTGCCAATGCATGATCAAAGTGGGTGTCAAGTCAAAATTTTGTTACAGAAAGGATCACCACTCCACTCCCAATAAAAGACTGACATTTATAACTCTTAACTCTTTACCAAACAACAAAATTTTAGACTAGTCCAAATTAAAAGCCTTTGCAGACGACAAAATAAATGTGACTCAAAAATTGATATTTTGTTTTCGGAAGAGCAGAAAACATTGTGGGAAAAGGAGAAAATGCTGATGACCAGCATTTTCTCCTTTTCCCACAATGTTTTCAAAAGCCTTTTTTCTTAGGGTTGTTAAAAGTCAGGATTGTGTGGTAAAGAGTTAAAACACAATGTAAATGAAAAATAAATTTTCATCCAAGACAAACTTGCAGCAATTTACGGACACTTTTAACCTAAATCTCTTTCAGAACATTAGTCAGTGTAAATCAATGATCAGATAGCAAGTTCTGTGAGTCAAATCTTGATCTGGGCTGTCTGCAGTAGCACCCTGTATCCCTGTAGCAAGCTAAGAGATAATTTACATATAAATTGTTCAGCAATCTCCAACATGGGGTCAATGTTTTTAATGACAATTGGGACCTTTTAATCCATCTGTATTGCACTACCTGTGGGGATTCAACTCTTCACAAACTACAGTCAACATCACTAGCCTGTACAAACAATGTAAATCAAGATCAGACTGCAGAAAACATGCATCCTGAACTTCGTCTGTGCTGATGGAAATTTACCCTAACTACTATATAAATATTCGGGTCCAAATGTCCCTTAACTCTTTACAAACCGACAAAATCTTACGCCAGTCCAATTTGAAAGCAACAGCTGACTACAAATAAAATTTGAGTCATTGAATGATATTTGTCTTTGAAAGGGTAGAAAACATCGTGGGAAAAGGAGAAAAAGCGTTCTTCTTTCGGGTCGTTAAAAGTCGGGATTGTGTGGTAAAGGGTAAAATTTGCAAAACTTGGATTTTTTTTCCACATTGGAAAAGTTCCTTTCATCCCATTTTGGAATCTCAAGGCTAACCCATGACCATACAGGCTTTTCCAGAAATTCAACTATTTAAAACTTTACCAAACAATCCCTACGGGAAAAAAGTTTTTGATAATATTGTGGAAAAAGGAGAAAATGGTTGTAACCAGCATTTTCTCCTTTTCCCACAATATTTTCAAATCAATTAAAGGGAAGTTTCATCATTTGAGCCCCCTTTGATTTTTTGCCTGCAAATGCTTTGAAATTTCGACAGGCCTAAAATTTTGTTGTTTGGTAAAGAGTTAAATTGTCATCTGCAAATGCTTTAAATTTGGACAAGTATAAGATTTTTTCATGCGGTAGGGAGCTGAGGATAAATACATGAGAAAACTCTGTGGCAACAGAAGAAATAATTGCATCTTCATAGCGGTCTGCTAGAAAACAACACAAGAGCTCTTACCAAAAAAAAAGTGACTGACTTCTTCACTGGACAATCCCGAGTATCAACGAAGGCTTTTGGAATCATTGTACATTGTAGGAAAAGGAGAAAATCCTGGTCATCAGCCCCCCCCCCACCACCAAGATGCTTTTTACCAATGTAACATGACTGAGCATCAAAATGTCAACATTCAAGGGGAGACAATTCTATAACCATTATAAACAGAATGATAGAAGGGGATTGTTTTACAACAAAGTTTTCTGTGGTCAGTCATGTATTCATGGTTGTTGGGTCAATAAAAATTTCCAAATGGAATAACACCAGCAGAGCAATAAGTATTAAATGAATTACAAATAACATTCATTGTCCAGAATACATTCCACAAAGACAGTGTTATGGCCGCAACAATACAACACAAAGCTTATGACCTCACATGACCCTTGGCATCAAACACCGAAAAGGTCATCCAAGGTCAAGCGATCAGCATAGTATCTTCTATTGTTCTTTAAGTAGATCTACCTCAAAATATTGAAACATGAGACCTACCTGAATCTCTTTGAAGTAACAGGTATCCCCTGAGTACTACAAATATCTAGACCATGCTCCGGGAAAAGGGGGCTTTAACTCTTTACCAAACAACACAATTTCAGACTAGTCCAAATTGAAAGCATTTGCAGACGACAAAATAATTGTGAATGAAAAATTGAAATTTGTTTTGCGAACGGTAGAAAACATTGTGGGAAAAGCAGAAAATGCTGGTTACCAGCATTTTCTCCTTTTCTCACAATGGTTTCAAGAGTCTTCTTTTTCAGGGTCGTTAAAAGGCGGGATTGTGTGGTAAAGGGTTAATGCATCTTTGTGATCCATAATACCAAGCAAGTCATCAGATTATGGATTTATAAAATCTGGTCAGTCTAAGAATCAACTAGATATGGAGATAAAATGGTCCTTTGACATGCAGAAAATGTACAAATAGCAATAAGTTTCCACTCAATTGTCAGCCTGCGCAGACTGCACAGGCCGACATGGGTCGAAACTTTTTTCTTTTTTTTAACATACATTAAGCCCCCTTTTCAGAGCATGGCTCATCTACCTTACTAATGTAAATAACATTGTTAAACCTTTACCACACAATCCAGACTTGTTAACGAGCTTGAGAAAGAAGCCTTTTGAAAACATTGTGAGAAAAGGAGAAAATGCTGGTAACCAGCATTTTCTCCTTTTCCCACAATGTTTTCTGTCCCTCCTAGAACAAATTTCGTTTTTTTAGTCTTAATCATTTTGTTGTATGCAAATACTTTCAATTTGGACTAGTCTATATTTTTGTTGTATGGTAAAGAGTTAAAACAATTTTTTCACAATTCAATTGCTGTACAAATACAGCTTTCTAACTCTTTACCTAACAACGAAATTTCATGCTTATCCAAATTGAAAGCATTTGCAGATGATAAATAAGATGTGACTCAAAAATTGATTTTTTTTAAATGGTATCAGTACTCATTGTATTAACTCTTTACCAAACGACAAAATTTTGGACCTGTCCAAATTGAAAGCATTTGCAGACGACATGACAAATGTGACTGAAAAATTGAAATTTGTTTTGGGAAGGGTAGAAAACATTGTGGGAAAAGGAGAAAATGCTGGTTACCAGCATTTTCTCCTTTTTCCAACCATCTTTCTAACCTTTCAGAAATAAATCCAATCATTTGAGCCACAAATAAACTGTTGTCTGCCAATGCTTTCAAGTCTAAAATACTGCCACGTGGTAAAGCGTTTACTATTTACCAAACGACAAAATTTTAGACATGTCCAAATTGAAACCATTTGCAAACAACAAATTAAAGGTCACAAAAATGATGATTTCAATCTCTGAAAGGGTAGAAAACATTGTGGGAAAGGGAGAAAATGCTGGTTAACAGCATTTTCTCCTTTTCCCACAATGTTTTCAAAAGGCTTTCACCTCAGGGTCATTAAAACTCTGGATTATGTGGTAAAGGGTTAAATGAGGATCTGAAATCGGAGTCAGTGCTTTGAAACTTTTTTCTGCTCAACTTGGCCGAGCATGAAATTTCAGAATTGTATAAATTTAACTTGGTAATTCTTATGGAGTAACTTCTGAACTTTAGAGCTTTTCTTTGTATGAACCTATTAAATCAAAGTCTTCATTTGAAATTTTCATACCCTCTTGAGCATAAATGAGACTGCAAAGTTTGAGTCCAAACTCAGTTGAGCATGGACTCAAATCTAATAAGCATGGACACAAACTGCGTTGTTTACACCAGCAAGCATAGTTGGGCCAGGCAGTTTAACCCATTCTCGAATGTCAAATTGAAAATTTAAACTTGTTTCCGGCTATTTTTCACCTCTCATCTCTCACCTCTCATGCATGAAAATTGTGTCAGTACTGGTGTGAGAAAGCCGGGAAACACATGGGTGTATTACTGACCACCATGATATGATCTGTGCTGTTAAAATAGCAATAAATTCCAATACAAACCAAACCCAACCAAATTTTAAACTCCTCAAAATTCCAAAACCTCTGAAAACAAAAGTTCAAATTTGGTCCAAATAAACCCAAGTTTCTCTAGGTTAGTAAACATTTTCATAAATGGAGGAAATGCTGTTTTGCTAATAACAACATTTTCTCCTTTTCCCTCAATGTTTCTCCCTCAGGATCGTTAAAATTTGGGATTGTACAATAAAGAATTAATTCTTTACCAAACGACAAAATTTTAGACTGGTCCAAACTGAAAGCATTTGCAGATGACAAAATAAATGTGATTGAATAATTGAAATTTGTTTTGGGAAGGGTAGAAAACATTGTGGGAAAAGGAGAAAATGCTGGTTACCAGCATTTTCTCCTTTTCCCACTATGTTTTCAAGAAGCTTCTTTTTTAGGGTTGTTAAAAGTCGGGAATGTGTGGCAAAGGATTAAGTGTTAATGGCTCCCAAAAGAAACAATGTAATTATCTGTATTTACATAATATTAGGTATAAGCTCATAAATTTCTACGGAACATTTCCTAACTATCTATATGGTAATGATATGTAAATAAACTATACATAACTAATTAAATTCAATAAAATGTTGTTATGAACGTGTTAAAAAATTATAATAAGTGAGTAATTACTAAAATGCAAATAAATGTAAAAACTGCAATGGCCAATATTTCAATTGTGACTTTTTTCTAAAGCATGACTTCTCTAAAAAAATATTTCAAACAAGGAGTTTCCTATTTTCCCACAACACTTTTCTATGATTGTGAAAAACACTTTAAGCCAAATCCTCTACATTTCAAAGATGATGAAATAGTTAAATCTCTATGAAACATCAAAATTTTGGATTGTTCCATACTGAAAGCATTAATTCTGTGGACAACAAGTGAAATGTGGCCTAAATTGTGATAGTCTAGAAAACATTGTGGGACAATGCTTTCAACGACTGTCTTCCTCAGAGTTCTTAACCCTTAAAGCACCGACTAAACCCAATGGACATTTTCAGACTAGAATAAAACCAAGATAACTGCAATTCTGTGGTCACTTTTTATGTCTAGTATCTCAGCAAAGCAGACAGTATAGATCAAAGATCAGGCTGCACGTTTTGTGCAGCCTGATCTTGATCTACACTGGCTGCAAAAGCAACTATAGTCGTGAAAGGCGCTTCAAGGGTTAAACCACGTTATTATGTAGTAGAGAGATAATTAACTGGCTTCTGAAGAAGAAATTTGCAAATGGAAACATCCCTGTGAACACTGGGTTGTAATAACCTTCACCCTTAGAGTACTGAATTAATCACTTCTTGATCAATTGTATGGTGTTTGACACCATTTTCAACTTTGTTTTAGTTATGCCCCTGCAGCAGAAGCACATATCCATGCTTTCCTGAAGTTTTCTAGTGCTTCGCACAACATTCTTGCTGAACCACATTAACTGTCGTTCAAAACAATGATCAGCTGTGAGAAAGAAATGAGCTGGGGATACAAACTAGGGATATCGAGTCTAGTATGCTCTGTACTGCAGGACTTGGCACTAAATTAATGAAATGACCTTTAAAACAAGAGGGCCAATGGCCCTAAAGCGCTCACCAGAGTAAAGTCATCTACAGTTGATTAACCCTTAGAGTGCCGAATAAACCTATCACACTTTCAAACTAGAAATACAACTCAAATAATTACAAGTTCATGGTTGCTTTTGTCTACATTGTTTCAACAGAGCAGACAGTATAGATCAAAGATCAGGTTGCACATTTTGTGCAGCCTGATCTTGATCTACACTGGTCGCAAAGGCAACTATAGTCGTGAAAGCGCTTTAAGGGTTAAGCTGAAGAGAGCCTGGTTATAATGATGTAAAACAAATGAGTGTAAGTGGCCTCTATGTTGCTCACAAGGTTTTTCTATGATTTGGTTCAGTGACCTACTTTTTGACCTGATGTGACCCACTTTGGAAGTTCTCCAAGATATCAAAAAGACAAACTTTCTGACCAAGTTTCATGAGTATCAGGCTGAAAATGTGGCATCTAGATTGCACACAAGGTTTTTCTACCATTTTGCCCAGTGACCTACATTTTGACCAGACATAACCCAATTTCAAACTTGTCCAAGATATCATCAAGACAAACTTTCTGACCAAGTTTCATGAGTATCAGGCTGAAAATGTGGCCTCTAGAGTGCACACAAGGTTTTTCTAAGATTTGGCCCAGTGACCTACTTTTTGACCTAACATGACCTAATTTCACACTTGTCCGAGATATGATCAAGACAAACATTCTGACAAGGTTTCAAGAGAATCAGGCTGTAAATATGGCCTCTAGAGTGCACTTAAGGTTTTCTTAGATGTAGCCCATTGACCTACTTTTTGTACATTTTGACCTGACATGACCCAATTTTGAACTTGTCTGAGATATTATCAAGACAAACATTCTGACCAAGTTTCAAGAGTATCAGGCTGAAAATATGGCCTCTAGAGCGCACTCAAGGTTTTTCTAAGATTTGGCCCAGGGACCTACTTTTTGACCGGACACGACCCAATTTCCAAGTTGTCCAAGATATTATCAAGACAAACATTCTGATTAAGTTTCAAGAGTATCAGGCTGAAAATATGGCCTCTAGAGTGCACACAAGGTTTTTCTTAGATTTAGCCTAGTGACCTACATTTGACCCTACATGACCCTATTTTAAACTTGTCCCAGATTTTACCAAGACAAACATTCTGACCAAGTTTCATGCATATCTGACTGAAAATGTGGCCTCTTGAATGCGCACAAGGTAAAATATTGACGCCGCACGACAGACACAATCACAATCAATAGCTCACCTTGAGCACTTTGTGCTCATGTAAGCTGGGGGGGGGGGAGAACCCAAATGGTGCAATTGTCAAAATATGTAATCAACTACCAGACCAATCTAGATCCAAGATCAGAATGCAGGTTCTGTGCATTCTGATCTTCATCTGCTCTGTCTGCAAGAGTAACTTAAGCCAGGTCCAGCTCTTTCACCCTATACCACAAATCATGATTTTTGATGACCCGGAAGGAGAAGGGTTTTGAAAAGATTGTAGGAAAAGGAGAAAATGTGAGTCAACAGGATCATGATAATACCTCAACTTTTTACCAAACGACAACATTTCAGACAAGTCCAAACTGAAAGCATTTGTAGACAACAAAATAAAAGTGACTTTAAAATTGAAATTCGTTTTGGAAAGGGTAGAAAACATTGTGGGAAAAGGAGAAAATGCTGGTTACCAGCATTTTCTCCTTTTCCCACAATGTTTTCAAAAGGCTTCTTTCTTAAGGTTGTAAAAAGTCGGGATTGTGTGGTAAAGGGTAAATGCTGTTTTGTGGCAAACAGCTAAGCTATCAAAATAGAGGGGTTGTTTTTTTGGGCTAGCACGGTTGGGATTAACCCTTTCCCAAACGACTGGTCCAAATTGGACTGGTCCAAATTGAAAGAGTTTGCAGACGACATTTTCATATTTGATGAAAATGGCAGAAAGTTATCAAAAAGGGTAGAAAACGCTGTGGGAAAAGGAGAAATTGCTCATTACAAGCAATTTCTCCTTTTCCCACAGTGTTTTCAAAAGACTTATACTGCAGACACGTGAAAACCAGGGCTTGTTTGGGAAAGGATTAAGTGTGTATTAAGTTAATATCTACTGAAGTGTCATTGAGAAGTCTTCCCATTATAATAACTTAATTATCTGTCACCTTGTCTGTGAACTTGATACCTGGACAGAACCTTGTTGACTTGAGGACAAATCTCTTCATTCAAACTACAAACATCAAACCCTTTCCTAAACAATCCCAAGTTTTAATGACCCTTAGACAGAAAGCTTTTGAAAACATTGTGGGAAAAGGAGAAAATGCTGGTAACCAGCATTTTCTCCATTTCCCACAATGTTTTCTATCCTTTCAAAGACAAATCACATCATTTGAATAAAATTAAATCTGTCATCTGTAAATGCTTTCAATTTGAACAGGTCTGTAATTTTGTGGTTTGGTAATTTGGGATTTATCTCTGAAAAGGTTGCAAATATTGTAGTAAAAAAGAGACAGTACTGGTAACCAGAATGATGATTATCATCGAATGTGATGATCAGGTCAAACTGGTGTAAAAATTGTAACAACTGGAGATATCTCAACAACTGACAGAAAACGTTAAGACTGATCTAAACCCCTTATGACTCTTACAGCATCAGTTATGTTTTGTCACGAAAAAAAAAAGACAGACAAGAGGGTCATGATGGCCCTGTATTGCTCCACTGGCTAATAAGTACAAACCATACAATCCAAACATTACAATTATAGGCCAGATGTTGAATTTATGACCATTGGGGTGGGGCCAATTTTGACACTAGGGCTTCAATTTGGACAACTTAGGAAGTCTTCAGGCCTGTTAGATGATAACACTCACAGCTCTATCTCAAGGAACAAGCAGATCTTGAAAGTTCTCACTATATAAGCCCATGTAAAACTTGTGATTGTGAGATGGGGTTAATTCACACACCACAGCGATACTATGGACCATCTTGGTAGAAGACTACTGAATATATATGAGTCATGCTCCAGTAAAAAAGGGGGATTAATGCATCTCCGTGACGCATGATACCAAGTTAGTCATCCCACGATCATGGACCCATAAAATCCATTATGTCCTGCAACCTACTGAATCATCAGGTAGACTGATCCTTTGACATACAGAAAATTGACTAATAGCAAAAAGTTTCGGCCCAGGTCAGCCTGCGTGGACTACACAGGCTGACCAGGGTCGATATTGTTCGCAGGTGCATTAAGCCCCCTTTTCAAAGAGCAGCATTTTCTCCTTTTTCCCAAATTGTTTTCAAAAGGCGTTTACTTCAGGGTCATAAAAAGTGGAGACTGTGTGAGAGTTCAGGCAACAAGGTCCAAACTAGTATAAATGAAATTCTTTGACTGGGTTTTGAAAAAAAAGAAAGTGAGGGCAAAAGAAATATTGCCTAATATGCCTAGTATAAGCAATTTCTTCATTCACAACATTTTCAGAAAGCTTGCACTGTAGACATTCTAAACCGTTTGCTAGTTTATTTTATTAAACCCTTACCAAACAGTCACGTGTCTGCAATACAAGTCTTTTGAAAACACTGTGGGAAAAGGAGAAATTGCTCGTAACGAGCAATTTCTCCTTTTCCCACAGTGTTTTCTACCCTTTTTGCGAACTTTCTGCCATTTTCATCACATTCAAAATTGTCATCTGCAAACTCTTTCAATTTGGACCAGTCTAAAATTTATCGTTTGGGAAAGGGTTGACTGATCCTAAGAAAGAGGCCTGTTGTAAAACATTGTGGTAAAAGACAAAATGCTGGTACCCAGCATTTTCTCATTTTCACGCAATGTTTCCTTATTTTAAAAGCAAACTCATATTACTTACGCCACATTTAACTTGTCATCTGCAAATGTTTTCAAGTCGGCCAAATCTAAAGTTTTATCGTCTGGTAAATGGTTCATTAAAGTCTTACCTTTGATTGATTGATGAAAGGATGTTGAAAAACTTGAATATTTCAGTTCCTGTGTGTTTTGTGTATTTCCTAAAGATTCTCACAACTGAAAAAGAGAGAGAAAAAGATGTAAAACTGATTTGTTATACTCAATTCTAATTAACCCTTTACTACATAACCCTGAGAAAAAACCTTTTGAAAATGTTGTCCGAAACGAAGAAAATACTGGTAACTAGCATTTCCTCCTTTTCCAACAATGTTTCAGGCCTTTTCCAAACAAACTTTATCATTTAACCATATAAAGTCTGTTGTCTGCAAATGCTCTCTAACTGTGGGTCAAGGCTGAAATTTTGGTCTATTAGTAAAGGTTAACTCTTTACCAAACAACATAATTTTAGACCGGTCCAAATTGAAAGCATTTGCAGACGACAAAATTAATGTGACTCAAAAACTGAAATTTGTGTTGGGGAGGGTAGAAAACATTGTGGGAAAAGGAGAAAATGCTGGTTACCAGCATTTTCTCCTTTTCTCACAATGTTTTCAAAAGGCTTCTTTTTCAGGGTCGTTAAAAGTCGGGGTTGTGTGGTAAAGGGTTAACATAATACCGGTCTAAGATTCCTTATAACCACATACCAAACAATCACTGTTTTAACCTGATTTGCAACAGCGTATTCAAAAACATTGTGGGAAAAGGAGGAAAATGTTAGCCACCTGCATTTTGTCATTTTCCCCACAATGAAATCCTTCCTTTCATAAGAAAAGTCCCACTGTTCAAGCTACATTCAATTTGTCCTTAGTGCAAATGCTTTCATTAATATGAACCAATCAAAAATATACTACAGTCATAATTCCCATCTGAAACAGTTTTGGTTTGGCTATGTTTGCCGGAAATTGCCTGTAACAAGCAATTTCGACTTATGTCACAATGTTTTCCCATGATTTCCTAAGGCAATAACTCTTTACCACACAACAGAATTTTAGACCTGTCCAAATTCAAAGAGTTTCCAGACGAGAAATAAAATGGGGCACAAACAACAATATCTGTCTTTAAATTCGTTGAAAGCATTGTGGGAAAAGAAGAAAATGCTGGTTACCAGCATTTTCTTCTTTTCCCACAAGGTTTTCAAAAGCCTTCTTCTTCAGGGTCGTTAAAACTCTGAATTGTCGGATGAAGAGTTAACTCTCTGTTTAAAACACACATTTTTACGAAGTTCACGGGATGGAGATAGTAAAACGGGGATAATGAGGAAGAAGCTGGTGTCCTGTTATCGGCTAGGTACATCTAAAGCACCTTGTTATGGAGGGAAGCCTTGTCAAACATTATTTCTCTCATATATATTAACATTTGATGCACATTCAAGAGTTACTGAGAGATAAACATTGTTATAGATGGAAAATAACTTGGAATGAGTGAGTTTTCCCTATAATTTATTTTCCTATCATTATGCTTAACCCTTCACCACACCATCCTGAATTTTAATGACCCTGAGAAAAAAAGGATTTTGAAAACATTGTAGGAAAAAGAGAAAATGCTGGTAACCGGCATTTTCTCCTTTTCCCAGTGTTTTCTAATCTTTCAGAAATAACCTTGTTCATTTGAGCAACATTTAACTTTTCTTCTGCAAATTCTTTCAATTTGGACCAATCTAAAATTCTGTTGTGTGGTAAAGAGTTACCTACCTCAAAAGCACTAATTAACCCTTTACCGGACAACAAAATTTTAGCCTTGTCCAAATTGAATGCATTTGCAGACGACAATTTCAATGTGGCTGAAATGGTGCAACTTTGCTTGGAAAACATTGTGGGAAAAGGAGAAAATGCTGGTTACCAGCATTTTCTCCTTTTCCCACAATGTTTTCAAAAGGCTTCTTTCCCAGGGGTGTCAAAAGGCGTCATTGTGCTGTAAAGGGTTAAAATTCAGTATATCTCATACAATATATAAATGTAAAGGATTCCATTGGGATCAAACTGCAGATTCAGAGCATATCTGATCATTATCTAGCCACTTTAAATACTTACGAGATGAGAGTTTTTTTACTGTTCAATAATTATTGAAAGCATTTACAAGACACAAATCAATTGCAGCTTAACCCTTTCCCACACAATCCCGACTTTTAACAACACTAAAAAGAAGCCTTTTGAAAACATTGTGGGAAAAGGAGAAAATGCTGGTAACCAGCATTTTCTCCTTTTCCCATAATGTTTTCTACCCCCATCAAAGAAAAATCACTTCATTTAAGCCACCCTGAAATTGTCGTCTGCAAATGCTTTCAATTTGGATGGGTCTAAAACTTCGTTGTTTGGTAAAGGGGTTAAACTTATGTAGAGGAAAAGTGTTAATACATGTGAAAATATGAATGCATAAACATCAAAAGCTCATCAACAATTTCTCCTTTCCTCACAATGTTTTTCCTCAGCTGCAAGATAAAAATGTTTTGTTCAGATTGAACCGGGCTGACCTTTCACAAAGCGACCAATTCTGTTGGACTTGTCCAAATTTGAAGCATTTGTGAACAAAAAATTTGAATATCAGTAAAGCTAATAGACTTCTCTTTGAAATGGTACAAAACATGGTGGGAAAAAGGAGAAAAGGCTGGTTTACCAGCATTTTCTCCATTTCCCACAATGTTTTCAGAAGCTTTCTTACTAAGAGTGGTTAAAACACAAGACTGTTTGGTGAAGAATGAAGCCCACCATTTTTATTGTCTTATCTTGTTGATAGAGGAAGAGGTACATGAAATTTGACATTCATGTTGAAAGATTGGCTCCTAAATCACCAAATGAACATTTTTTCACCTGATGGAAAAACTGTTCATTCTCAACCATGGCAAAACACTCTTTACAAGTTCAGACTTCAGACTTCCTGATAAAAGGGGGTGATAGTATTCCAAATCCATTATTTCTCTTCCAAACCCTATGTTGTGGGTACGCATTAGAATCGTCTGGATGAGACGATTCTAATGAGTACCCATAACATAGGGTTAAGTGGAGAGTGACTAATATTTTCTTACTTTTGAAATCAAAATCACTCCTTCTATCTGAAGCTCTGAAGTTCTGTACAATAGTAGAACATGACATTAGCCAGGCCAAGTACCTCAGTCTGTGATATTCAGGGCTTAAAACTGGGTCAAATACCCAGCTTGGCCAATTTCTTTCCAGAGACTGATTATTGTTTCAACGATGGCTTTGTGGGTAAACAGGCAGTGGCCTGAGAAGAATTATAGACGGAAATTATGCCTTAGTAACTTTCCTGGTGCTTTTATTTAATTTGAGCAGCTTGAGAAAATTTGATATCACACGAGACCATTGGTCGAGTGTGATGTCAAAATTTTCCATTATCGGAAGTGTATGTATATTTAGATAGTCAGGACAGTTAGTGACATTAATTTGTGAAGTGATGTTGATGCCTTAAGCAAGCAACCTAAGTGCAAACTTTGTGGCCTTTGCGGTCAATGTAGATCAAGATCAGACTGCACAGAACATGTAGTTTGATCTTGGATCAACACTGTTGGATACCGTGAGATTTCTCCAAAGAGCAAAATTTCTAAATTATAAACTATAGGTTTTCAATGTTGGCTGGAAATCTTTAGCTACATTTATTTAGCAGCTTAACCCTTTCCCAAACGACAAATTTTGGACTGGTACAAATTGAAAGAGTTTGCAGACGACAATTTTAAATTTGATGAAAATGGCAGAAAGGGTAGAAAACACTATGGGAAAAGGAGAAATTGTTCGTTACGAGCAATTTCTCCTTTTCCCACAATGTTTTCAAAAGACTTGTACGGCTGACACGTGAAAACCAGGGCTTGTTTGGGAAAGGGTTAACCCTTTACCACACAGTCATGAGTTTTAATGACCCTTGGAAATCTGAGGTTTGAAAATTGTGGAAAAAGGAGAAAAATGCTGTTTACCAGCATTTTCTCCTTTTTCCACAATGTTTTCTAACCTTTCAGAAACAAATCAAATCATATGAGACATATTTAATTTGTTGTATGCAAATGTTTTCAATTTGGACCAGTCTAAAAAATTGTCGTTTGGTTAACCCTTTACCACACCATCCCGAATTTTAACAACCAAGAGAAAGAAGCCTTTTGAAAACATTGTGGAAAAAGGAGAAAATGCTGGTGACCAGCATTTTCTCCTTTTCCCACAATGTTTTCTACCCTACCAAAAACAACTTCCGGAAATTTGAGCAACATTTAAATTGTCGTCTGCAAATGCTTTCAATTTGGACAAATCTACATTTTTGTCGTGTGGTAAAAAGTTGATAGTTCTGAGTTAATCAAAGCTTTCCTACTTTGCCACATGATCCCAAGTTTCGACAACCCTGCAAGAGGAGGTTTTTGAAACATTTTGGGAAAAGTAGAAATTGCTGTAAACAGCATTTTCTCCTTTTCACATACTGTTTTCTACCCTATCACACACAGAAATCATCATAAGAACTACATTTATTGTCTGCAAATGCTTTCAGTTTAGTGGAGTCTAAATTTTTGTCATATTCTTTACAACACAAAATATTAGCCTTTCCCAAACTGAGAGCATTTGCAGAGGACAGAATAAACAATACTCTAAACACAAAATTCGTTTTTCATAGGGTAGAAAACATTATGGGAAAAGGATGAAAAGCTGTTTACCAGCATTTTTTTCCATTTCCCACAATATTTTCAATGGCCTCCATCCAGCGGATCGTTAAAAGTCAGGATTTTGTGGTAAAGTGTTAACCCTTTCCCAAACGACTAATTCTGGACTGGTCCAAATTGAAAGAGTTTGCAGACGACAATTTTGAATTTGATGAAAATGGCAGAAAGGTCTCAAAATGGGACGAGCAGTTTCTCCTTTTCCCACAGTGTTTTCAGAAGACTTGTACTGCAGACACGTGAAAACCAGGGCTTGTGTGGTAAAGTGTTAAGAACTTTTACAAACCAACCAAGGTCAAGAGGTAGCTGGATGAGAGATGTACTTTCCACATTGTTATTTATTCTATTCTGTCATTTTCTACAGGAAAAAGTGAGTTATGTCCAAGCAATCCAGGCAAAAAGCCTCATCAGCACAACATACTGTTTTTTTGCATGTTAACTGCTCATAAAAGCCATTATGTACAGATATTGGCCTCCATTTCTGTTGTTGTTCCCCATATAACCCCTTACCACACAATCCCGACTTTTAACAACCCCATAAAAGAAGCCTTTTGAAAACATTGTGGGAAAAGGAGAAAATGCTGGTAACCAGCATTTTCTCCTTTTCCCACAATGTTTTCTACCCTTTCCATAACAAATTTCAATTTTTCAGCCACAGTTATTTTGTCGTCTGCAACTGGTTTCAATTTGGACCTGTCTAAAATTTTGTCGTTTGGTAAAAAGATAAGTGTAAGGAATATTCAGAGAAAAAGATAAGTTGTCTCCTAGTTCAGCATCAACCCCTTACCTCCTTACCAAACGATAAAATTTTAGACCAGTCGAAATTGAAAGCAGTTGCAGACGACAAAATAAACATGACTGAAAAATTGAAAATTGTTTTGGGAAGGGTAGAAAACATTGTGGAAAAAGGAGAAAATGCTGGTTAAAAGCTGGGATGATGTGGTACAGGGTAACCACACAATCCCTGGGGCTTTAACAGCCCTGATAGAGAAGGTTTTGGGAAACATTGTGGGGAAAGGAGAAAATGTTGATAATGCTTTCTACCCTTTCACAAACAAATCTCACAAATTAACCCTTTACCGCACAATCCCAAGTTTCAACCACCCCCCAAGGATAAGGACTTTTGAAAACATTGCTGAAAAAGGATAAAGTGCTGGTAAATTTCCATCTGTTTTGCACAAAATACGATACATGATTTTCAAAATGCCATATTGAACTCACAGGTAGTGGCATTGTCTTCAACAAAATGCCACAAAAATACTTGTCCCTCAGTAAAGGGTCAAAAACTCAAGCTGTAAGTTCAACTTTAATTCATCAAAAGCAACTGAACTTTCATTCCACACTGAACAAAATTTAATAGTCCGGAAAAGCAATCCAAGGATTTAACCCTTTACAATCCCAAGTTTTAACGACCCTGAAGAAAAAGCCTTTTGAAAACATTGTGGGAAAAGGAGAAAATGCTGGTAACCAGCATTTTCTCCATTTCCCACAACGTTTTCTACCCGTCCAAGAACAAATTTCTATTTTTGAGTCACATTTATTTTGTCGTCTGCAAATGCTTTGAATTTGGACTGGTCTAAAATTTTGTTGTTTGGTTAGGAGTTAAACCCATGATGAAGGAGGAACAAAGACATTAGCCAGTGGATGCAACCCTTTAACTCTCTACCACACAATCCCGACTTTTAACGACATTGAGAAAGAAGGCATTTGAAAACATTGTGGGACAAGGAGAAAATGCTGGTAATCAGCATTTTCTCCCTTTTCCACAATGTTTTCTACCCTTCCTAAGACGAATTTTAACTTTAGAGTAACATATAGTTTGTTGTCTGCAAATGCTTTCAATTTGAACCAGACTAGAATTTTGTCGTTTGGTAAAGAGTTAAGTGTTCAACAAACTTGCCATCTTTCAACCATTTACTACAAAATGCCAAGTTTTACAGACTCAGGAGAACAGTGCTTCAGGAAACATTGTCAGCAAAGAAAAAAATGCTGGTAACCAGCCTTTTCTCCTTTTCTTACAATGTTTTCTACCCTTTCAGAGTTTTCTACCCTTCAGAAACAAATCCCATCTTCTAAGCCATACAAATTCCGTCAACTACAATACTGCTTTCAATTCGGACAGGTCTAAAAATCTAGTTGGTTGGTATAGAGTTAACCCATTACCACACAACAAACTTTTAGACTTGTCCAAACAAAAGCATCTGCAGACGACCAATCGAGTGTTACTCAAAACATTAATTCTGCCTTTAAAGGGTAGAAAACATTGTTGGAAAAGGAGAAAATGCTGGTTACCAGCATTTTCTCCTTTTACCCACAATGTTTTCAAAAGGCTCCTTTCCCAGGGGCGTCAAAAGGCGGCATTGTACGGTAAAGGGTTAACGATTAGACAACTAAATATTATGCAACAATTTTATGTCAATGTGATTTCATGGTTGTTTTGAGCAGAATCTTTCACATTATACGGTAAAGTGAAGAGCCAAGATCAAACAGAGGCACTCCGTGCAGTGTGATCTTGGACAATACATAGGATGCACACATACCTATAATATAGTCATACCCAGTTGGTCACATGTTACCCCTTTACCACACATTATCCCGACTTTTAAAAACCCTATGAAAGAAACCTTTTGAAAACCTTGTGGGAAAAGGAGAAAATGCTGGTAACCAGCATTTTCTCTTTTTCCCACAATGTTTTCTATCCTATCACAGACAGAAATTATCAATTAACTCTTTACCACACAATCCCGACTTTTAACGACCCTGAGAAAGAAGCCTTTTGAAAACATTGTGGGAAAAGGAGAAAATGCTGGTAACCAGCATTTTCTCCTTTACCCACATGTTTTCTAGCCTTCCAAAAACAAATATCAATTTTTAAGTTACATTTATTTTGTCGTCTGCAAATGCTTTCAATTTGGACCAGTCTAAAAATATGTCGTTTGGTAATGAGTTAAGCAACATTTAAACTGTCATCTGGAAATGCTTTTAATTTGGACCAGTCCAAAATTTTGTCGTTTTGGTAAAGAATTATATGGTATGGATCAAAATTCAACATGGCTTATCAGAGACATGCTGGTAAAGGATGAAGCCTTTATCAACTGACAAAATTTGGACTGACCAAATTCAGAGCATTTGCAGACGATAAAAAAAAAAGGTACCTCAACAGATTATTTCTGCATTTGAAAGAGTAAAAAACATTGTGTGAAAAGGAGAAAATGCCATCTACCTTGGAGTAGTTAAAACTGGATATTCTTTGGTCAATTGTTAATATGTTGACTGCAAAGGTTTTCAGAGAACAAGTAAAGAATTTTGTTGTCTGGTAAGGAATTAATAAATCCATTCATACAAAGTTTTGATGAATAGGTGCTATTACAACAAAAAGATATTCTTTTTTTCCTTTTCTCTATGGACAAATTTCCTTTACCAGATGACAAAATATTAGTCTTGTCCAAAATATAAGCATTTTGTGCACAACACAATGGAATGTGGCTAAAAAGATGTAATAGGTTACAGCTTTGGAAAACCAAAACAAGAGCAGGGCATGCGGGTGCCAACTCTTGGATGCCGTTGCTTGATTTTCAGGTAAAATTGTGTCCAAAAAAAGGGGCATAACTGTCAGAAATACTTTGACAGTTATCTACCTATGTTGTAGGCATTCCCCTTTTGATAGTGAACAACTTGTCTGGGTTTGAAGTAAATATCTTCAGAAACAATAAATCACAAATCCCGATGCAACTTTTTCATCCTCATGTTTTTCCACAGGTGTTCTAGGTCTCATCTCACTGGTACCAAGCATTTTCTCCTTTTTTCTACTCGAGTCCATCTAACAGGTAAAAAAGTGAAAAGGCATGGAAAGCATCTTAAAAAGAACTCCAGAAAGTTTTCAAATGCTTATTCCACTTTCGCAAGTCTGTCAGTACTGTAAGTGCTTAGATTTAAACTTTTACTAGGTTGCTTGACCCTTTAGAAAGCAATCCCTTGCCTTTTAGTTCCTCAGCAAAAAGCCTAGTGAAAACATTGTGGGAAAAGCAGAAAGTGCTGGTGTCAATCATTTTCTTCATTGTCCATACTGTTTCTACCACTTCAAAGATAAAACCCATCGTTTGGTCTATGTATTATTTGTTTTCTGCAAAAGTTTTCAATTTGGAAGAGTTTAAAATTTTACCTGGTGTAACTTTGGTGAAGCTTTCGCCTGCAGGACATCACTGAAACACACTGATCAATGAGTTTAAACAAAATTTTTGCGATTCATGTACATCCAGATCGAAATGATTTGCGAAGGTTGTAATAAAGCATCAAATTTTTCCTGCCCTCAGTGACAATGAGTCCGACAGCAGTGAAACCTCGTTGGTTCGTAACGCAGGGGACTGGAATTTTTCATACTAACTATCCAATGTATGAATCATAAAGGCTTTTGAGGGCATTGAGAGAAAAAGAGAAATTGCTCGCAAGGAGCGATTTCTCCTTTTACCTCAGTGTTGTTTTTTATGGGTTTTTTTTTTTTATGTTTCTCTGCTTTTCTGTTTTTCTTTTTATCGTATCGATAAACTTTCATTTTATCCAAATCTGAAATTGTTATTTGCAAATGCTTCCAGTCTGAGAGTCCAAAAGTTGCCTGGTTAAGTGTCCGTATACAAAGGGACAAGACATAGCCCACAAACTATCAAATAGCTATGAACCATCGACGTGCAGAGTACCGAGGTTCCACTGTATAATGTAATTTGTCATTCATATATACATTATCTGGCTTCAAACCTATGTCTAGTTGTTAAAGCAACAACTTTTAGTATGAATAAGATTATTTTTTTACTTTTTCCTCGATAACGTCTTTTCATTATCCTTTCATAATCTTTTTCCCAGTATGTCTCCTTGATTATAAAATAATATAACCAATAAATTTCAATATTTACCAGATATTTCGTAAAGGTAGAGAGAGAGAGGGAGGGAGAGAGGGACAGAGAGAGAGAGAGAGAGGGAGGGAGGGAGAGAGAGAGAGAGCTGTGAGAGAGTGCACGTGTGAAAATTGAAATTGTCAGTATTTGTATTATTCTGTATGACGAAAAACTTTTGTAGTTTAAGTCAATAAAATACTTACCTACCTACTTGTAACAAGTTGATCTGCATACTGAACATTATTTTTCACTGATTGTCAAATTTGAAATGGAAAACTACCCACCCTAATAATAATCAATGAATGCAATATAATGCATACCCACTTAATTTGAAAAGGAAAAGAAAAAACATAATTACTGCACCCTATAATTGAAATATGAGTCCGATATTCATAAACTCTCTTTTAAGAAGTAATTTCTATATCCTTTTTTTAAAAATTACAAATAAATTATCTCTCAAGAATCAAATATCTGTGGTTTTAGTTTATAATGTGTTGGATATAGATAGACACATACCCTATGGCCCTTCACCACATAGCCTTGTGTTTTAACAACTATAGGGGAGACGAGATTTAAAAACAATAGGGCAAAAGGAGAAAATGGTGGTAACCAGGATTTTGTCCTTTTCTCACAATGCTTTGCTACCTTTTCCAAGATAAATATCACCATTTCAGTTGCATACCATTTGTTGCCTGCAACTGCTTTCAATTTGGACAAGTCTAAGCATTTCCAGACAGAAATTTAACCCTTTTCCACACAATCCCGAGTTTTAACAACCCCAAGGAAAAAGGACTTTGAAAACATCGTGGGAAAAGGAGAAAATGCTGGTAACCAGCATTTTCCCCTTTTCCCACAATGATTTCAAAAGCCTTTTTCATTAGGGTTGTTAAAATATGGGATTGTTTGGTCAAGGTTAACCGATGCCTATCCCATTCTGCTAGGTGAGATAATTGGCCAATTTCTGATCACTGTCTATGTAGACAGTAATTTGTATAGTCATTATATCAGTCTGAGAAAGCCACAGAAAAAGGTGAAACAAGGTTGAGAAGGAATTACAAATATATGAATGAGGGTGGGGGAGAATGTCAAATAGGCAGAAATTACAAATATCACATGCAAATAATTTCTCTATTTGCCACATAATTTTAATCAATAGTCTGTAGATGATACCAGTATGTACTTAAAATTATGGAAATAGCATGTAACCATAATTATGACAAAATGCTAGACTGGTCCAATTTGGAAGCATTAGCAGACGACAAATAAAATATTGATAAAATGCTGATTTCTGTCTTTCATTGGGTAGAAAAGATTGAGGGAAAAGGTGACAATGCTGGTTACCAGCATTTTCTCCTTTTCAAAAAATGTTTTCAAAAGGCTTTTCCCTCAGGGTCGTTACAATTTGTGATTCATGGTACAGGATTAAAGAAACAAAAAGTGAGCCCTGTGGTAACTGAAAATCGTTAAGGCTAACCTACCAGCGCCAAATGGACTGAGTTTGAATCTTGACTTTCGTTACTCTCTCTAGCCTCTGAACATTAACCTTCACTATTTTATGTGAGGAAGCAGTCAGTGTTTGTTTCTAGATAAAAAGGGAGTGATAGTACTCTAAAACCATTATTTCTCCTCCAAACCCTATGTTGTGGGTACTCATTAGAATTGTCTCGATGAGACGATTCTAATGAGTACCCATAACATTTGGTTTAGTGGAGACTGATAAATATTTTCAATTTTGAAATCAATCTCACTCCCTCTATCTGGAGCTCTGTGTTAATTTGCGGGATTGTTCATTAATGGTTTAAACATAGAACACACGAAAAAAGCCATAAAATGAACACACAAAAAAATATCCATTACAGCCCAACTTTACCCATGACACCTACTGGCGATGGGATATCAATTATGCGCAAGTATATATATTTATTTCAGTGAAAACCTCATAAACCACAATTTAAAATGGATGTAAAATAGCACTAACAGTGCCTTTCAAAACTTAAATGCTTTATGAACCAGGAAGATCAAAATCAGACTGCAAAGAATTGCTAGTCTGATCTTTGATCAACACTTTTCATTCTATAATGAGATTTACCCCTTTACCGCACAATCCTGACTTTTAACGACCTTAAGAGAGAAAGCTTTTGAAAACATTGTAAGAAAAGGAGAAAATGCCGGTGACCAGCATTTTCTCCTTTTCCTGACTTTTAATGACCTTAAGAGAGAAAGCTTTTGAAAACATTGTAAGAAAAGGAGAAAATGCCGGTAACCAGCATTTTCTCCTTTTCCCAAAGTTTTTTCTTCTCTTGCAAAAACAAATTTCAAATTTTGAGTTGCATCTGATTTTGTCGACTGCAAAGGCTTTCAAATTGGACCAGCCGAAAGTTTTGTCATTTGGTAAGGAGTTAACTGGCAAGAAATAACCTTTGAGTGCATAATCAATGATTTTGTACTGACTGAGAATACCCATTTCGTCATCTTGCCGCCCTCAGTGTTGAGTTATCATGGATGATCACTTTACTATATTAATTTATTCATAAGAATAAAGAGACAACCTAAATGCCGGTCAGAAAATATTGATTAATTGATTGTATGGTGTTTAACGCCATTTTCAACATTATTTCAGTTATATCACAGCGGCCAGTGCTCCTATCCATGCTTTCCTGGAGTTTCATTTACCAGTACTCCGCACAATATTCTTTCCAAGCCACTGGCTGCTTTCCCACATAACCATCGTTGAAACAACGGTCAGCGGTGAGAGAGGAATGAATACTGTCGCGATGACTATCATCAATCCTCGGAAAGAAGTTGGCCAAGCTGGGGATCGAACCTGCGACCTCCTGTTCTCAAGTCCTGTACGCTACCAACTGGCTTGGCCCAGTCAGAAAATAACACTGACTTCTTCCCCACATAAAATAAGTTAACCCTTAACCCTTTCCCAAACGACAAAATTTGGACTGGTCCAAACTGAAAGAGTTTGCAGATGACAATTTTAAATTTGATGGAAATGGCAGAAAGTTCTCACAGAGGGTAGAAAACACTGTGGGAAAAGGAGAAATTGCTCGTTACGAGCAATTTCTCCCTTTCCGACAGTGTTTTCAAAAGACTTGTACTGCAGACACGTGAAAACCAGGGCTTGTTTGGGAAAGGGTTAAAGCGCCTTTCACAACTATAGTTGCCTTTGTGGCTAGTGTAGATCAAGATCAGGCTGCACAAAATGTGCAGCCTGATATTTGATCTAAACTGTCCACTTAGCTGAAACACTATAACCTAAAGCAACCATGAATTGTAAGTATTTGGGTCGTATTTCTATGACAAAAATGTCCGATAGATTTATTCGGCACTCTACGGGTTAAGGTTTACTTCCAGTTCACCACTGGATTTCTCCTATTATCTTGGTCTCCAAGGACGAATATAGCTGTCAATCAGAGTGCAGAAGAATAAATTCTACAAACATTTGAAGTCTAGAAATAAGACACAAATTATTGCAGTTCCTAGCTTACTCTTGTCCAGAATGTCTCAGCAAGGCGGACAGTGTAGATTAACCCTTTACCATACAACAATATTTCAGCCTTGTCCAAATTAAAAGCATTTGCAGACCACAATTTCAATGTGGCTAAAATGGTGCAATTTTTATTTGAAAGAGTAGAAAACATTGTGGGAAAAGGAGAAAATGCTGGTTACCAGCATTTTCTCCTTTTCCAACAATGTTTTCAAAAGGCTCCCTTCCCAGGGTCGTTTAAAGGCGACATTTTGCAGTAAAGGGTTAAAGGTCAGACTGCACATCTTGTCCAAATTAGCCGCATTTGCGGTAAAAAATTTAAATGTGGCTCAAATGATTGAATTAATCATTGGTAAGATAGACAACATTGTGGGAGAAGGAGAAAATGCTGGTTACCAGCATTTTCTCCCTTTTCCACATTGTTTTCAAAAGACATTCTTTCTCAAGAGTCGTTAAAACTTGGGATTGTATGGTAAAGGATTAACCCTTTGCCACACAATCCTGACTTTTAACGACCCCGAGGAAGAAACCTTTTGAAAACATTGTGGGAAAAGGAGAAAATGCTGGTAACCAGCATTTTCTCCTTTTCCCACAATGTTCTCTACCATATCAAAGGCAAACTTTCTCATTTGAGTCACATTTGAATAGTCGTCTGCAAATGCTTTCAATTTGGACAGGTCTATATTTTTCTCATGTGGTAAAGAGTTAACCCTTTCCCAAACGACAAATTTTGGACTGGTCCAAATTGAAAGAGTTTGCAGACGACAATTTTAAATTTGATGAAAATGGCAGAAAGGTCTCAAAAAGGGTAGAAAACACTGTGGGAAAAGGAGAAATTGCTTGTTACGAGCAATTTCTCCTTTTCCCACAGTGTTTTCAAAAGACTTGTACTGCAGACACGTGAAAACCAGGGCTCGTGTGGTAAAGAGTTAAAGCACAGCAGATAGGCAGTAAAAACTAATCTGTAAATGAAATATTAAACACTGCATAAATTATAGTCGCATAAATGATAGCGATACAGAAAATGAATGCCATTATTGTGAGGGGGGAAAAAAGCGTATAAAACGCTGATTCAAATCTTAAGCAAAAAACAGGAAGCTCTTTTTGCGTAGATATAATAGACTGATACCAGTTGCTTTCCCTTTTATGAACACAATACTTAATCTTTACTCTATACCACACAACAAAATTTTTTACCAGTCCAAGTTGAAAGTGTTTGCAGATGACAAATAAAACACGGCACAAATGACATTATCTGTCTTTGCGATCATCGAAACATTGTGGGAAAAGAGGAAAATGCTGGTTACCAGCATTTTCGTCTTTTCCAACAATGTTTTTAAAAGCCTTCTTATTCAGGGTCATTAAAACTCGGGATTATGTGTTAAAGAATCATCTGGGTTGAAGAAAAAACAGTGAAAACTTGTAAATTTTGCCTCATTAATACAAGTTTTCCCCACTAACCATTGTGTTTTTCTTAGAATAAGAATAAAGAATAAAACCTGCAGAATAAAACCTGAATTTTTTCAAACCAATGCAATCTTTTTCTGTCTCAAAACAAATGTGGAAAGAGCTAAAAAAAAAAGTGCAAATAAAGTATTTGATAGGCAACTGAAAACTTAATTAATATTCAACACTGTACCGGAAACAGCTCTATTACACAATCATTACAGTTGTATAAAAGTCAAACTTAACCCTTTACCCCACAATCCCGTATATTAAAGCCCTTTAAAAACATTGTGGCAAAAGGAGAAAATGCTGGTAACCAGCATTTTCTCTGTTTCCCACAAGGTTTTCTACCCTTCCCAAAACAAATTTTAATTTTTCAGTAACATGTACTTTCGTCGTCTGCAAATGCTTTCATTTTAGACAAGTCTAAAATTTTGTCATTTGGTATAGGGTTAACTGAAACTCTGAAAAGATTTTTACCTCATTGCCAAAAATGAAAAAGAGGACAAATCTAAGATCAGAGTGCTCATTTTGTGGTCTGTGCCCTTCCCAAAAGCCCCGGTTACTGTCCAGGGCACCAATAGGGTTCCTTCACCATAAAAGGACTGTTTTCTATCTTTTCCATTCAACATCGAGATTCATGTAGTCCTGTTTCACTCTCAAACAAAAATACTTTCAAAACTACCGGTATGGCAGAAATAATTAGATTCTCAGCATTCCAGGGCCAGAGCTTTAACTCTGTACCACACAATCCTGACTTTTAAAGACCTTAACCCTTTACCACACAATCCCGACTTTTATCGACCCTGAGAAAGAGGCCTTTTGAAAACATTGTAGGAAAAGGAGAAAATGCTGGTAACCGGCATTTTCTCCTTTTCCCACAATGTTTTCTACCTTTCCCAAAACAAATTCCAATTTTTGAGTCACATTGAATTTGTAGTCTGCAATTGCTTTCAATTAGGACCTAGTCTAAAATTCTGTCCTTTGGTAAAGGGTTAACTCTGTACCACACAATCCTGACTTTTAAAGACCTTAAGAGTGATGACTTTTGAAAACATTGTGGGAAAAGAAGACAATGTAACCAGCATTATGTCCTTTTCCCACAATGTTTTCTTCCCTATCAAAGACAGCTTGTGAAATTTGAGCCACATTAAATTTGTTGTCTGTAAAATTTTTAAGTTGGGTTTGGACAAGTCTAAAATTGTGTTGTGTGGTAAAGAGTTAACTCTTTACCACATGACAAAATTCTGTACTCTTCTAAATCAAAAGTGCTTGCAGCCAACAAATGTATTTCAAATGAAGGTTTCAGTCTTTGATACGGTATAAAACATTGCTAGAAAAGGAGAAAATGCTGGTTACAACAATGTTTTGTAAAACATTGGGGGAAAAGGAAAAAATGCTGGTTCCAACAATGTCTTCAAAAGCCTCTCTTATTAGGGTTGTTAGAGTATGTTTGTTTAACCCTTTACCGCACAATGACGCCTTTTAACAACCCTTGGAAAGAAGCCTTTTGAAAACATTGCGGGAAAAGGAGAAAATGCTGGTAACCAGCATTTTCTCCTTTTCCCACAATGTTTTCTACCCTATCACGAGAAAATTGCACCATTTGAGCCACATTGAAATTGTCGTTTGCAAATGCTTTCAATTTGGACTTCTCCTTTTCGCACAATGTTTTCAAAAGACTTTCTCCTCAGGGTCATTAAAACTCAGGATTGTGTGGTAAAGCGTTAAATGCGTTAAATCCTTTTTACCACAACGTTTTCAAAAGGCTTTTTTCTCTGGGTCGTTAAAACTTGGGACTGTGTGTTACAGGGTTAGGAGAGAGGATTTTCTCCAGGTGTCATCATCTTCAAACAAGACTCAGAAAGATGCTTACATGAGTAATGGGTTGGATTTTGTAATTTATGGCCCAAAGAACTGTGAATAAATTGTATTTTTATCTGTTTATCTTGTAATAATTCAGTCCTTTACCTTTCATCCTTTACCACACTATCACAACTTTTAACGACCCTGAAAAAGAGAACCTTTGAAAAGATTTTGGAAAAAGGAAAAAATGCTGGGCATTTTCCCCTTTCCCCTCCAAAATGCTTTCTAACCTTTCAGAAACAAATACAATTATTTGAGCCACATTTACTTTGTTCCTCTGCAAAAGTTTTCAATACTGACAAGTTAAAAATGTTGTTGTTCGGTAAATGGATTAACTCTTTACCACACAATCCCGACTTTTAACGACCCTATGAAAGAAGCCTTTTGAAAACATTGTGGGAAAAGGAGAAAATGCTGGTAACCAGCATTTTCTCCTTTTCCCACAATGTTTTCTACCTTATCAAAGACAACTTCCACAGTTTGAGCAACAATTAAATTGTCGTCTGCAAATGCTTTCAATTTTGACATGTCTACATTTTTGTTGTGTGGTAAAGAGTCAAAGCACATAGCACTTAACTCTTTACCACAAGACAAAAACTTATACCAGTCCAAATTGAAAGCATTTGCAGATGACAATTTCAATGTGGTTCAAAAGATGTGATTTTTGTTCGATAGGGTACAAAGCATTGTGGGAAAAGGAGAAAATGCTGGTTACCAGCATTTTCTCCTTTTCCCACAATGTTTTCAAAAGGCTTCCTTCTCAAGGGTGTTAAAAGTCGGGATTGTGTGGTAAAGAGTTAAGGGAGTCTTCTGTGTCCAATCCAGTTTCCCCCCAGCCCGACTGTGGTGATGGTGTGCCATTCACAACCTGTGGACTGCAGTGTCCTTGGGAAAGACACTTCAGAGCCTTAAACTATAGTGCTGGTGAAACCAAGGACACCCCTGAATATTTAGTGAGCTATAATCACTCTACTATGACTGGAACAATGTTGAAAGCAGCACAAAAACCATATCCATCAATCATGATTAGCACAAGGCACTTTTGAATAGATCGTTTGTTTGTATTGGAGTTTAAAGCCATTTCAACAGCTTAACCCTTTCCCAAACAAGCCCTGGTTTTCATGTGTCTGCAGTACAAGTCTTCTGAAAACACTGTGGGAAAAGGAGAAATTGCTCGTAACGAGCAATTTCTCCTTTTCCCACAGTGTTTTCTACCCTTTTTGAGACCTTTATGCCATTTTCATCAAATTTAAAATTGTCGTCTGCAAACTTTTTCAATCTGGACCAGTCCAAAATTTGTTGTTTGGGAAAGGGTTAAGTCATATCATAGCGGTCAGTGACACACCCATGTGTTTCCTGGCTTTCTCACACCAGTGCTGACACAGCTTTCTTTCAAAGCCACTGACTACTTTTCTCACATGCATCAGAGGTGAGAGGCAAAAAACTGCCGGTATGAAACTTGGCATCAACTGGGTATCAAACCCACAACAACCAGGTCACAAGTCAGATACACTAACTATAGAGCTGTCAGGGTGGGCCACTACTGCCCAGGTAGGGCACCTAATGAAGACTGAAGCATCCAACATTCAGTAGAAATGTCTCCAGCCTCAGAAGATATACCTACACAAACAATTGAGCACTTTGTCTATGCTATCTCAATTGCATTCAGTAACTTTTTTTACCACCAAATAAATGGATACCATATTTTTGAGGGGTCAATAACTTTTTTTTATTGAAACTGTCGACAGTTTTGGTCAGAGTTCAGCATCAGGCAGCAGTGTAGGTCAAGATCAGACAGCACATTTAGTGCACATTTTGATCTATGCCATCCACAAAAGCTGTCAAAGGCATTATGGCACTGAAAGAGTTAAAGGGAGGTAATTATGCTGGTCATAACACTATTATAATCATGCATTATGCCATAAGTATGCCCCTGACTATTGCTATAATTAGAAACTGGGAATGAGTGCAACTGAATGCTTCTAACATTAATGTAACAGGATCTATCATGTAATGGTCTGTTTTTGTCCTGAAATAAATAAAATTTGAAAAGAAATAAAAAAAATTCTAAAAGGAAAAGTTTCTACTACAAAAAAACAGTACGGTGCGACTGTACGCAAATACTTTTACAAAATTGTGAGAGAATATGTGTCTTTAATGTGAGAAATGAGACATAAAAAAACAGCTTGATCAAGGAAAAAGATTTTTGTCTAGCAGCCCAGATAAGCATCATGTCTGCGCTTTGTTCAGCAAATGCTAATCAACCTTTCTGTTCTTAGAAAACCTTAGGCTGAAACACATACATTTGCCTAGTAACAATACATGCAACCTTGATTTTTTCCTTATTTTTTTTTTTTCACTTTAACTCTTTCAATATCAAATATACATGCACGAGGGCTGATCCAAAAGTTTGCAAAATAAAACTTTACTGGATCTATCGGTCTAAAATTTTGCTGTATACTTAACTCTTTACCAGACGACAGAATTTTAGACTGGCCCAAATTCAAAGCATATGCAGACGATAATATAAAAGTGGGTCAAATGACAGGATTTGTTTCTAAAAGGTTACCAGCATTTTCTCCTTTTCCCACAGTGATTTCAAGTCTAATTTCCCAGAGGCATTAAAACTCATCAGTGTGCGGTAAAGAGTTAAGTCAGTATTTATCTATATTTTCAACAAATTTCATAGTTACTGACTGAATATTGATAGTACTACAGTCTTTTGAACGCAGGCACTTCATGATCAGTGGTGCAGCTCAAGACACGACTTCATACATGACATTACGTCGTACAAGGCAGTTTAATGTCAATGGCTCAGTGTCCAATACTTTTCCGAAATGCCAGCTACGTACCAGATACATTTTAAGAACAAACGCTTTAGCCATGGCTTGTATCTTACTTGCTTTTAACAAAATCGGAAATTCAAATGGCCTCTAATCTTTACAAAATGATGTCATATCCAAACAGCTAACTTTATTGAGGTGTTTCCCACCAACTCAGAGGGTTTACATGGTCTGTGGAGCACATACAACAGCTGTACATGCCTGACTGAAAAAGCAAAAACTGGACTACGCTGCAATCTTGATACCACCTCTATCCAATGTTTCACACATGAAGAAATGGTTGGTTTGCTCTAAAATTTTTTGTCAGAGTCAGAATAATCTGTACCATAATTTATGATATCATGAAAATGTTAGAAGATCATTTTGCCAAGAAAATAGCATTGTCTACACCTGTGACCTTGACCTTTGACCCATGTGACATAAAAACCTCCTTGAAAGTTCATGATCCTATGTCAAATGCCTTTTGATTTAGAGCACGGAAACCATTTCCATGCAACCTTGATCTTTGACCCATGTAACCCAAATATGGTAGGGCATCTCCTTGAATCATGGGTAGCACTTGCATAAAGTTTCATGATCCTAGGTCAAAAAGCTATTGAGTTAGAGTACAGAAAGCATTATGCAACAGAGTTCACTTGTGACCTTGACCTTTGACCATGTGACAAAAGGGTCACAAAAAACACTTGCATAATGTTTCAGCGTCCTATGGCAAACAGCAATTGAGTCAGAGCATGGAAACTATTTTCAAACAAAATTCACCTGTTACTTTGACCTTGACCCAAGTGACACCAAAACAATAGGGCACCTCCTTGGGTCATGAGCAACACTTGTATAAAGTTTCAGGGTCCTAGGTCAAACAGCTTTAGAGTAAGAGTGCCGAAATAAAAAGGTTACAGAAGGGCGGATTGACGGATGGACATATTACGGATGGACAAAGGACGGATGGACAGACATGGTGAAACCAGTATTCATCCCTCTACTTCATAGGTAAGGATATAAAAACAGTTTTCAAACAAAGTTATTCAGCGACCTTGACCTTTGACCCATGTGACCCAAAATCAAGGGCATCTCCTTGGGTCATGAGCAACACTTGTATAATGTTTAAGGGTCCAAGGTCAAACGGCTTTTCAGTTAGAGCATGGGCATGAAAAAGTCTACAGACTGACGGATGGACAGAAGGACAGACAGACATGGTGAAACCATTATAGCCCCCTCTACCTCTTAGGTGGGGGTATAAAGAGTTTAGTCATGCACAACCTTAGGTAGTCTGTTCAGTGCTGGGTCACAATCTATCTAGAAAAGAAAAGGGTTATTGCAGGGTAGAGGACCCCCATTTTCTAACAGGCAATGTCTGAGACATGTCTGGGACTGATATAACAGGTCCGCCCATTCTAGTAATCCTCTTAAATCCTCATTGATTTCATTGTAACCCTTTTACTGACATAATTACTGTTGTTAAAGGTCTGGGACCACCTGCAAGGACAGGTCCTGCATGGCTCAGTTGTGAAAGCCAAGAATGAAAAACCTGAGGGTCCTAGGTTTGATTCTCATCTGAGGAGCTGGGGTTTACATTGGACTTTATTTCATGCATTTTGGTAGTTCTGGTGTCACTTAACCCTTTACTGCACAATGACGCCTTTTGACGCCCCTGGGAAAGAGGCCTTTTGAAAACATTGTGGGAAAAGGAGAAAATGCTGGTAACCAGCATTTTCTCCTTTTCCCGCAATGCTTTCTACCCTATCAACAAAGAGTTGTACCATTTGAGCCACATTGAAATTGTCGTCTGCAAATGCTTTCAATTTGGACAAGGCTATAATTTTGTCGTGTGCTAAAGGGTTAAATGGGTGTGTGAGCTGTCTCCATGCTATGACTGCAACAGTATTGAAAGTGTCATTAACCCTTTCCCAAACAAGCCCTGGTTTTCACGTGTCTGCAGTACAAGTCTTTTGAAAACACTGTGGGAAAAGGAGAAATTGCTCGTTACGAGCAATTTCTCCTTTTCCCGCAGTGTTTTGTACTCTTTTTGAGACCTTTCTGCCATTTTCATCAAATTTAAAATTGTCGTCTGCAAACTCTTTCAATTTGGACCAGTCCAAAATTCGTCGTTTGGGAAAGGGTTAAAAACCATTCACTCAAGTTATTCCGTCTGCCAAGGACTTTCTAGACTATTTTTCCTGACCAAAATACTCTGAAAAAAGTAGAAACTGTGTGTAATGAGCAATTTCTTCTTTTACCAACATATGTGTACATATTTCACAAGAACGTTAACCGCCTGCAACATGTTTTCAGGAGATAATATGCCATTTCGAACCAAATCAAATTCAACCAAATGGACAATTTTAGTCAGTTAACCCTTTCACTACTAACTCAAGAAATTCCACTTTTTGCCGAGGTCACAAGAAAATTTACTCCACTATTGAGGATAAATTATATCATAATCTGGCATCGTGTAGCGGATGGTATAATCTGATTTTGATCTACACCATCCGCAAATGCTACTTCAGTTGTCATTAGTAGCGAAAGAGTTAAAAGAGAAATGTGAAAACATACAGGCAAAAGAAGAATTGCCTATTACAAGACTTTCTTTCTCAGGGTCTATAAAACCCAGGATCATGTCGTAAAGGGTTGAATAAATGCAATGAACCTTTCCAAGCAACAGGACAGATAATGCTTGCAAATCTAATGCTGTTCTTGCGACTCAATACAACAACATTATCAGGATCAGTTAGATCCAGAATCATACGGCGTACTTTCATGAAGTCTCATCTTGATAAACACTGTCGGCAAAAAGAATCAAATACAGTACCGGGCTCCAAGTATGGTTGGAGGTGAAGGTAAAATCCATGACATAACAATTTTGCCTTTCAAGAATCAGATGTTAACATCTTATTGCCAAACATAGGCATTAAACCTTTACCAGACAAAAAAATTTTAGACTACTTTTAAAAACTGATTAAAGTACAATGTACCTGCCAATGAAACAATAATGTAACTTAAATCAGGGTGCTTGTCTTTGAAAGGCTCTGAAAATAATTTGGAAATAGGAGAAAATACTTGTTTACCAGCATTTTCTTTTTCCACATTGTTTTCAGAACCTTTTTTTTTTTCTAGGGTCATTAAAACCTGGGATTGTAAGGTAAAGGGTAAAGTTTAAAATTTCAGCATTGTGCAGTAGGATAAAACTGTTCCTAATCTGCTTGTTTATACGATCTAGGAGTCATGGGTATATTGCCGTTATGCAAGGGGATTGCTTTAATTGGCTAAAACGTATATACTGCAGTTTAAAGATCGTGTTGACGGGTATTTGATAAGGATTAGTTGGAGAATTACAAGTTTTTTGCCCCTATCTCCTTTCTTCAAGCTTATCAATATAATTCTCTCCTCTTGCCTCCATCAAAAATATTTCGAAATGAATTTGAGAGCATATGCACAATGGACAAAAAAAATTGGATTAATGTTTCATATTAAAAATACTTTTAACCCTTTGTAAAACAATAAAATTTTATACTGGTCCAAACTGAAAGCATTTACAGGCAACAAAATAGTTGTTATTCAAATACTGAAATTTGTTTTTGGAAGGGCAGAAAACGAAGGGTAAATGTGGGTAAAGAAAATATGCTGGTTACCAGCCTTTTCTTGGTGTCCCGAAATGTTTTCAAAAGCCCTCTGTCTCTGGGTGGTTAAAACTCAGGATTTTTCCGTAAAGAGTTAACTCTTTACCACACGAAGAAAATCAAGACTGGTCCAAACTGAAAGCATTTCCAGGCTACAATTTAAATCTAGTTCAAAAGATGGAATTTGCCTTTGATAGCGTAGAAATCATAGTGAGAAAAGAAGAAAATGCTGGTTACCAGCATTTTCTCCTTTTCTCACAATGTTTTCAAAAGACTTCTTCCTCAGGGTCGTTAAAACTTATGTGGACTGTGTGGTAAAGGGTTAAAGCATTCTTGCAACAGGAGAATTGCTGATCACAAATATATGGTGGCATATTTCTGCCACGAGATACGAGATAGCTATCATGATAATTTTAGAGAACTATTGCGATAAAACAAACTTTCCTGGAAATATTATCTAGATAACAAAAAGCTTCACGATAAAAATATCGCGATATTTCTAACTGTTATCACGATTTTTTTTTACACTCGTGCTTACGACTGACATTCACGGTATCTATAATTAGATACGGTTTCAGGTCATCTTTGTCTCCTGTACAGTCAAAAACTTCCGAGTTTGTCCAAAAGGTGATTTTTCTATTTGTAGATATCGAGAAACGGGTAGAACTATGGCGATAATTTTACCTTGATGTCAGCTTCGTGCACAATTGAGAAATAATCAACATAAAATTTTCTAGATAACAAAGTTTATCATGATTTTTTTTTCTGAAAACCTTTCACTATCTAGATAAAATTTCCAGAAAACTTTGAAGTATCGTGAAAGTTTTCTAAAATTATCACGATAGCTATCTCGTATCTCGCGGCTGAAATATGCCACCATACAAATAGTTTCCCCTTTGTCTCAACATTTTCAAACATCTTTCTCACTAGGTTTTCCCACCAGGTTTTCTACCCTATCAAGGACGAATTGCGTCATTTGGACCACACTGAATTTGTCGTCTGCAAATGCTTTCAGTTTTAACCAGTCTTAAATCTTGTCGTCTGGTAAAGAGTTAAAAGATACCTATAAACACCAAAAACTGAAAACATAATAAATACCTGTATTTTTGTCTGTGCATCAATGTATGCATATGATCCATAATGATTATTTTAAGAAAAACAAAGTCAGCACTTTAAACTAAAGTCTTACCCTACTTGTTTCCTGTATTTTGTCCAACAGAATGCCTATATTTTTATCAATGCACTTGAAGTGGTCTTACCACAATTGATTCCTGTATTTTATTCAACAGAATGCTTATATTTCTATCAATGCACTAAACTGAGGTCTAACCATGCTTGATTCCTCTATTGTGTTCAAGAGAATGCTTATATTTCTATCAATGCACTTAAACTGAAGTTTTATCACACTTGTTTCCTCTATTTTGTCCAATAGAATGCTATATCTACCAATTTACCATGATCAATCAGTTCAACCTCTAGCGTGCCCTGTCAGAGAGATGGACATTTTCAATCAAACAGTTCATGATTCGGTCTTTCACCTTTTGGATTGTAAAATAAACTGACAGTGAATATAGATCAAAGCCCAAACTATAGAGTCTGTGCAGTCCGACCTTCATCTGCAACGTCTGCACAATATGTTGTGATCAGATTAGCTGTTCACCCTTTACCACACAATCCCGAGTTTTAAAGACCCTAAGAAAGAAGCCTTTTGAAAACATTGTGGGAAAAAGGCGAAAATGCTGGTAACCAGCATTTTCTCCTTTTCCCACAATGTTTTCTATCCTTTCCGAAACAAATTCAATTTTTAGAGGTAAACTGAAATTGTCGTCTGCATATGCTTTCAATTTGGACAAGGCTAAAATTTTGTCGTCTGGTAAAGGATTAACTCTTTACCAAATAGAAAAATTTTACACTTGTTAAAATTGCAACCATTTGATGACCACAAATTAAATGTAGCTTGAAGGATAGGATTTGTCTATGAAGAGTAGAAAACATTGAGGGAAAAGGAGAAAATGCTGCTAAGCAGTATTTTCTCCTTTTCCGAAAATGTTTTCAAAAGCTTTTTCTTCAGGGTAGTTAAAATATGTGACTGTTTTGGTACAGGGCTTAACTCTTTACCAAACGACAAAATTTTAGACTAGTCCAAATTGAAAGTTGCTGACGACAAAATAAATGTAACTAAAAAAATGAAATTCGTCTTGGGAAGGGTAGAAAACATTGTGGGAAAAGGAGAAAATGCTGGTTACCAGCATTTTCTCCTTTTCCCACAATGTTTTCAAAAGACTAAATTCTCAGGGTCATTAAAAGTCGGGACTGTGTGGTAAAGAGTTAAGCAGCCATCAATATCAATTTTCCAATCATTTCATTTCACTCTTCACAAAAAAAGCACAATAAAGAAATCAAGTGCACCTGTCCTGCACTAGGCCATTCACATTTTAAATCCATAAATTCTTTTTCTTTCACAACCATACTTTCATCCAGTGCTACAATTATTAATTAAAGTAATTAAATCACAGCCAATTACTTGCAATGACTAAGTTCAATGAACTACAACAAGCAGATTTTTCAAAGTATCTAGTTTACAGTGTATTTTTTTGAGAAACAGAATGACATGTTTACTCTACAAAGGGTAGACCGAGGCTAAGAAAAAAGGACATCCCTATCGCCACATGTATTAAGTGGTTTTTTGTCCTAATCCTTTATCACCTAGCCGATATGCCATTGATTCATTTCATATTTGGAGAGGGCCGGCTGCGATCTCAAGCAATATATTGACAAAAGTTACCAGCCCCTTTGCATTTCTCCTTGCTCTATCTGATAAGACCTCTGCATTTTCTCTTTGCTCTTCTAAAAAAATACTTAATTTGTATCTGATATGACAATTTTGATAAAAAAATCAAGCAATAAAGGCATCTTAACATGCTTGATCAGATAGTGTAGATCAAGATCAGACAACACAGTTTATCCAATCTGTTATTGGATCTAAACTGTGAAACATTCTGTGAGACGTTCTGCCAAATTTACCATTGCTGGGTCTTTTCTTCTGACTGAAATATCTTTTTCATTTATACTAACAGCTTCGTGGTTAACCCTTTACCAAATAATCTTGCATTTTCAAGACCAAAAGGAAGGAAGGTTTGGAAAACATTGTTGAAAAAGAGCAAATGCTGGTAACCATTTTTTTCCTTTCCCACCATCTTTCTAATCTTAAACCTTTACAGCACAATGCTGCCTTTTAACGCCTCTGGGAAAGAAGCCTTTTGAAAACATTGTGGGAAAGGCAAATGCTGGTAACCAGTTAAGCCATATTGCGTAGTACTTTGTCGGGCAGTGTAGATTCCTGACTGGACTTCAGTGCAGTCTGACCTTGATCCACTCTGTCCCTTCAGGCATCAATAGTTCTGCTTACGACGCCAAGGGTTAACACTTGATCAAAAGACAAAATTTTAGACTTGTCCAAATCAGAAGCTATCGCAGACCACAGGGTAAATGCAACTAAAAAACTGAAATATGATTTCAGAAGGGAGAAAACATCATGGGAAAAGGAGAAAATGCTGTTTACTAGCATTATCTCCTTTATCCACAATGTTTTCAAAAGTCTTCTCATTTAGGACCGTCAATACTCAGCATTGTTTGGTAGTGTTAATGTTTGCTACCTTCTTCACACACGATGAGAGTTTTTCTTACAGCATTGATCTACATCATTGTCTTTTTGACATTTCTATTTATAAAACAAAACAATTATCTGATTTCACAAATTTGTAAAATGAACCACCTCTGAATCTTTAAGAAGATATAAAAGACTGCTCTTTACCTTCAACCCAACATGGTACCTCAGTCAGCTGCAATACGGCAACAAAAAAAGTTAACAAAAAAAACTTTTGACGGTCGAATAAAGGGATCCAATAAGGGGCTAAATGGAGTCACAGCAGGGAAATGGTGTATTAAATTTCAAGTACATATCAATCATAAATTCCCTTTTTAAGGGATTTGAAAAGGGAAGCAAATAAAAAAGCTTGGTCAAACATATCATTGGGTAGTAGTTTTCATCTTCAATTCACATGACTGGGTCTTTAGACCCTACGTTCCTAAAACAGTTTGAACCAAGAGCTTGTTGAGTATTTACCCAAATGAAAAATAAAAGTGAATTATAATTTCACACACACTTACTTTTTCTACTTTTGACCTCTGCTTCATAAATACACATCCCTTTTTCGACCAGACAAATGAAACTTCAAGTCTTAAAACTGGTAACCAGCATTTTCTCCTTTTCCCACGATGTTTTCTACTCTATCAAAGACAAATTTCATCATTGGAGCAACCTTTAATTTGTCATCTGCAAATGCTTTCAATTTGGACCAGTCTAAACTTTTGTTGTTTGGTAAAGAGTTGTCTATGACAGAACAAGACAAGTGCCCCGCATGCTAGTGCAAATGCTTCCAGTGCCGATGCTTTATTTTCAGTGAACAGTCTAAGTCGAAATAGGGCCATAACTCTGCCAAAAATACTTTGATGGTTACCTGCCTTTGTTATACAGGTTCCACTTTCAGTAGTTAACAACTTGTCCAAGTTTGAAGCAAATATCTTCAGTGATAATAGAGGTATCATAAAATGGCGAAGTTTTCTATAACAAATCCAATCAAAGTCCCCAAATGCTTTCATCATTAACAAGACCAAATTTTGTCATACAGTACTGAGTTAACCCTTTACCACACAATATCGACTTTTGACGATCTTGAGAAAGAAGGCATTTGAAAACATTGTGGGAAAAGAAAAAAAATGCTGGTAACCAGCATTTTCTCCTTTTCCCACAATGTTTTCTACCCTTCCAAAGACAAATTTCATATTTTGAGTCACATTTATTTTGTTTACAGCAAATGCTTTCAATTTGAAACGGTCTAGAATTTTGTCGTTAAATCTATTTGTACACATTATTTTTTTTTATTTTTCCGCACTGTCAAGGTTCACACCAATCAGACATAGCATTTCTGTTCCCAAGTCAGGCATTTTTGTTCCAAACAAATACCAAGTTGTCTTTTCTCAAGACAAAACACAATACATGCCTTACCAGACCAATTTATGACCACTTTTACCCTTTCTTTGAGCTGCAAAAATTCTCATACAGCCAAACCTGTATATGTGGCCAACTGTGTTAAGCAACCGGTCTCTTCAGATTAGCATTTCAGTTCACATTATCCCTTTAACTACACAATCCTGAGTTTTAACAACCCTGAGAAAGAGGCTTTTAGAAAACATTGTGGGAAAAGGATGGAAACCAGCATTTTCTCCTTTTCCCACAATTTTTTTACCCTTTTGACAACTAATCCCACCATATGAGTCATATATAATTTGTTGTCTGCAAATGCTTTTAGTTTGGAAAAGTCTAACATTTTGTCTTGTGGTAAAGGGTTAAACAAATAGGATATATTTACCTATATTAACCCTTGAAGTGCCTTTCACAAAAAACCACAATGATCTTGTAATTATTTGGGTCTTATCATTATTTCACCTAATTAACATGATGGGGCGCCATGCAAAAAACCAACAGAGCGCTCTTATTTCATAGCCAATTTCCCAAAATTTAAGTGCAGTCGTGTATAGTAAGTACGGTAACTTCGATCCTGGTTTTCGGTAGAGCTGAAAGCAAAGCGATTGCCATTTTGAAAGACTTGCTGACATATCTAAAATTTAAATGTTTGGTAAAAAGTTAAGCAAGCACTTAGCAAGCATTCCTTCATTGCTCTCTTAACCCTTTACCACACAATCCCGAGTTTTAACGACCCTGGGGAAGAAGCCTTTTGAAAACATTGTGGGAAAAGGAGAAAATGATAACCAGCATTTTCTCCTTTTCCAACAATGTTTTCTGACCTTTCAGATGCAAATCCTATCATTTGAGCCACATTTAATTTGTCATCTGCAATTGCTTTGAGTTTAGACCAGTTGAAAATTTTGTCGTTTGGTAAAGGGTTAATACAATTTTACTGTACTTTTTCAACAGATGCCTTCAAAAAATGTTTTGAAGGCTTTTGAAAACATTGTGCGAAAAAGGAGAAAATGTTCTCCTTTTTCCACAATGTTTTCTGTCCTTTCAAAGATAAATCCTATTGCTTGAGTCAGATTCAATTGTTGTCTGCAAATGTTAGCAGCTTTCAAATTGAGTAAGTCTAACCTTTTGTTGTCTAATATAGACTGAACCCTTTACCACACAATCCCAACTTTTAACAACCTTGAAAGAGTAAGCTTCTAGGAACATTGTGGGAAAAGGAAACCAATGCTGGTGATCAGCATTTTCTTTTTTTGCACAATGTTTTCTCCCCTTCCAAAGACAGAAATCATCATTAAGCTTCATTCAATTTAGCATCTGAAAATGCTTTCAATTTGGTAGAGTCCAAAATTTTGTTGTTTGGTTAAGAATTCAACACTACCATTAGGCACAGTTGTAACAGTAATTTCTTTCAGCCTTTACTACATAATCCTGAGTTTTAACGACCCTAGAAACGAAGGCTTTGGAAAACATCGTGGGAAAAGGAGAAAATGCTGGTAACCAGCATTTTCTCCTTTTCCCACAATGTTTTCTAACCTTTAATAGGAAAGCCCCATTATTTAAGCCACATTTAATTAACTGTCTGTAAATACTTTCAATTTGGACTAGCCTAACATTTTACCATGAGGTAATGGGTTTAACCCTTTTCCAAATGACAAATTTTGGACTGGTCCAAATTGAAAGAGTTTACAGATGACAATTTTAAATTTGCTGAAAATGGCAGAAAGTTCTCAAAAAGGATAGAAAACATTGTGGGAAAAGGAGAAATTGCTCGTTACGAGCAATTTCTCCTTTTCCCATAGTGTTTTCAAAAGACTTGTACTGAAGACACATGAAAACCAGGGCTTGTTTGGGAAAGGTTTAATCATTATAATAAAAGCCGCTTGCAGCAGTATTCAAGTTATATCAGAGCAACATTACTACAAACCAGGGATCCAAACTATGGTACAACTGAAAACCGGTTACTCATCTGTTTTTTGATTTCACTGATTGCAAAATTAGATATAGTAGTATGACAATACATTTTTCTACTGTAAAATATAATCACTCCTTATACAGTTTTTTCCCTATTTTTTATTTTAACCCTTTCCCAAACAAGCCCTGGCTTTCACGTGTCTGCAGTACAAGTCTTTTGAAAACACTGTGGGAAAAGGAGAAATTGCTCGTAACGAGCAATTTCTCCTTTTCTCACAGTGTTTTCTACCCTTTTTGAGAACTTTCTGCCATTTTCATCAAATTTAAAATTGTCGTCTGCAAACTCTTTCAATTTGGACCAGTCCAAAATTTGTCGTTTGGGAAAGGGTTAAGAAGAAAAAACTTCGTAAAGGCATTTTATAAAATTTCTCCACTTCCATAACATTTTCCCCGAAATCTTGGTAAATAAGAACACTTTACATCTCCTGGGTTGTTTTTGTAGTGTATGCCTTTTTAACTCCGATAAAAAGTGTCATAATCAAAGTTGTCTTCAATTCTAAAAACTCTCAAATGATGACACAATCAGGGACAGTGTCTCCATTAGTCTAAAATCCCTAGACAGGATCTGTTGACAATATTTATGAGTAGGGCTCCATGCTTTTTTAACCACAAATTTGAGTCCCTTTGTTGTGATTTTCATGTTGGGGGCAAATATTTCCCTCCCTGAAAATGCATAAACTTCACCCTCAACCCTTTACCACACAATCCCGACTTTTAATGACCCTGAGGAAGAAGCCTTTTGAAAATATTGTGGGAAAAGGAGAAAATGCTGGTAAACAGCAGTTTCTCCTTTTCCCAAAATGTTTTCTACCCTATCAAAGACAAACCGCATTATTTGAGTCACAATGAAATTGTTGTCTGCAAATGCTTTCAAATTGGAACAGTCTAAAATGTCGTTTGTTAAAGAGTTAAAATGCCTTATATGATTCAGAAATGCCCTTGCAGCCAGTGTAGATCAAAGATCTGATCAGACTTCAAAAAAACGTGTCCGCTTTGCTGAAACAATCTAGTACAAAAGCAACCTAGAAATTGCAAGGATTTGGGATTTATCTTCAGACGGAAAAAGTCTTGTTGGGTTTATAGTCTGAGCCACAGGGACAACTGAACATCCTTCTTCAAAACTGATCCAAGATCATGTTCCATCAGATCCTAACAAGTCGAAAGTCCACCATGCTTCTTAACCCTTTACCACACAATCCCGACTTTTAACGACCCTGAGAAAGAAGGCCTTTGAAAACATTGTGGGAAAAGGAGAAAATGCTGGATACCAGCATTTTCTCCTTTTCCCACATTGTTTTCCATCCTTCCCAAAACAAATTTGACTTTTTGAGCAACACTTATTTTGTCATCTGCAAATGCTTTCAATTTGGTCCAGGCCACAATTTTATCATTTGGTAAAGGGTTAACTTTTTACTACACAATGGTGAGTTGTAACGCCTCTGGGAAATTTGACTTTTGAAAACATTGTGGGAAAAGGAGATCATGCACGTAACCAGCATTTTCTCCTTTTCCCATGATGTTTTCTAACTTTTTAGAAACAAATCCAATCATTTGAGTCACATATAATTTTGTCGTCTGCAAATGCTTTCAATTTGGGCCAGTCTAAAATTGTCATCTGATAAAGATTTAACTCTTTACCAAATGACAAAATTTTGGACTCAACCAAATTGAAAGCATTTGCAGACGACAAAATGAATGGGACTCAAAAAAAAATAAAATTTGTTGTTGGAAGGAGAGAAAACATTGTGGTAAAAGAGGACAATGCTGGCTGGCTTTGTTGGGGTAGAAAAATTGTTGAAAAGGCAGAAAATTCTGGTTACCAGCATTTTCTCCTTTTCCCACAATTTTTCAAACGCCTTCATCATTATGGTGGTTAAAAGTCAGGATTGTACAGATTTACCTCTTTACCAAACAACAAAATTTTAGACTCTACCAAACTGAAAGCATCTGACTTTATAATGTAATCATGTATTAACCCTTTCACACACATTCCCAAGTTTAACTCTTTACCAAACAATAAAATTTAAGACCAGTCCAAATTGAAAGCATTTGCAGACGAAAATTTAAATGTGGCTCAAATGCTGGAATTTGTCTTTGATAGGATAGAAAACATTGTGGGAAAAGGAGAAAATGCTGGTTACCAGCATTTTCTCCTTTTCCCACAATGTTTTCAAAAGGCTTATTCTTTAGGGTCGTTAAAACTCAGGATTGTAAGGTAAAGAGTTCAGTGACCTTAGAGAAGAAGGTTTTTGCAAATACTGTGGGTTAACCCATTACCAGATGACAAAATTTTGACCGTGTGTCAAAATTAAAAGCAATTGCAGACGACAAAATAAATGTAACATAAATGATAATTTATGTCTTTGATAGAGTAGAAAACATTGTGGGAAAAGGAGAAAATGCTGGTTACCAGCATTTTCTCCTTTTTCCACAATGTTTTCAAAAGGCTTCTTTTCCAGACGCGTCAAAAGGAGTCATTGTGTGGGAATGGGTTAAGGAGAAATATGCTGTTTCTACCCTATCGAAGACAAATCCCATGTTTGAGCCACATTTTAATTGGTATATTCTGCAAATGCTTTGAATTTGGACAAGTCCAAAATTCTGTTGCATGGCATAGAGGTGATCATCCCAATGTCACAAGGTTTACTTTCAGAGTAGTCTCCTGCCAAGTCAGCAAATTGAGACACACAGTTGACATTTCCAAGACCATAAAAGATCATGACATTTTCAAGAGCTAAGACAATAGAGGCACATGTCTGGCCGCTGGATTTTTTTCCTTTTCTGACAAGACAAAAAAAATCTTCAAAGTGTAACTTTAAGTGTGTTCTCTGTCAGTCTGGATGTTTGGTGATGAACATTGAAGCTTCTCAATGATATTGATCTTCACCATCTGGCTTCCTCTCTTTAACTCTATCAAACGGCAAAATTTTAGACTGGTCCAAATTGAAAGCATTTGCAGACAACATATCAAATTAAGCTGAAATGATGGTAATTTCTATGAAAGTGTAGAAAACGTCATGGGAAAAGGAGAAAATGCTGGTTACCAGCATTTTCTCCTTTTCCCACAAGGTTTTCAAAAGGCTGTTTCTGCAATGCCAGGATCTACAAACAACAGCAATTCTAGACTTGTCCAAACTGAGAATAGTTGCAGATGACAAATAAAATGTGACTCAAATGAAACGGAAATCTCAATCAGTACTAAGGATGCACATACCGCAATTTCATTGTTTTTTTTTGTCAGAACACTTGACAGAAAAGCTGACTAAGTACGTCAAAGATCAAACTGCACCTTCTGTGCTATCTGATCTTGATCTACACTGTCCACAAAAGCAAACAAATCCAGTTTCCAATTCAGTGCTTTAAGGGTTGCAAAATTAACATGGGAATGATTCTGCCAGTTTCAATTTGATATCAATTTTATCTCTATTTTAGAAAATTGTGTTTTCTGTTAGAAGCTATCACAGGCAACAACAATGCAAAAAACTTTCACAAATCATTCAAGGGCTCTCGGCTCTAATTCAGGGGTTGAAATTAGCACTTGTTTACTTGTACAATGAAAGCAAAAAGTGGAAAATGTAAGTTGAAAAAAAGTTTCACTGGCAATTTTCTGTGAGTGCAGCAAGAATCAGTGAAATAGACAAACTGACTCCAAATTCTGTCTTTTTATGTATAGCCCTTTCCGCACAATTCCGAGCTTCAACGATTTGGCGAAGTTCACATTCTCATTTCTAATTTTGCAAGAAACCAGTAACATGTTGCAAGATATAAATTTTAGTACTTACCGTTTTTTTTGCAATTGACATAAGTTAATTTCAACCACTGTGATTTCAGTTCCTCTTGGTTCCACTTTAGCTTCAACAATACTTTAGCAAACAATGTAGACCAAAAACACTATTAACCCTTTCCCAAACAAGCCCTGGTTTTCACGTGTCTGCCGTACAAGTCTTTTGAAAACACTGTGGGAAAAGGAGAAATTGCTCGTAACGAGCAATTTCTCCTTTTCCCACAGTGTTTTCTACCCTTTTTCATAACTTTCTGCCATTTTCATCAAATTTAAAATTGTCGTCTGCAAACTCTTTCAATTTGGACCAGTCCAAAATATGTCGTTTGGGAAAGGGTTAACTCTCGACCACACAGTAATATTTTTGACTGGTCCAAATTGAACACAATTGCAAAAGACAAAATAAACAGGACTCAAATATTGAAATTTGTTTTTGGAAGGGTAGAAAACATTGTGGGAAAAGGAGAAAATGCTGGTAGTTTCCAGCATTTTCTCCTTTTTCTAAAATGTTTTCAAAAGGCTTTTTCTTCAAGGTCATTAAAACTCGGGATTGTGTGGTAAAGGGTTAACAAAATATGCGTTCAATTATTATATCTTAACTGTCTGTTATCTGTCAACTCTTTGTGCCAAAATGTATGATACCTTGATTTCTTTCAATGGCTGGGGAAAAAACGTCCACTGAAACTCAAAACAATTCTTATATGCTTGACTTAACAAGATGAGAGTAGAGTCTAGTTCAGACTGCAAGTTCTGTGCCTGGTCTGTACAATCTGCAATAGCCAGTTTTCACCTACGGGGCTGCAAGTGTTCAAGTCCCTGGACAAACCAGCCACGCCTATTCAATGTATGGCTCTTCAACCCTATACCACACAATCCCATGTTTAATGACCCTGAGGAAGAAGGCTTTAGAACACATTGTGGAAAAAGGAGAATCCTTTTTTGCCATCTGCAAATTGCTTTCAATTTAGACCACACTTAGGTTTTGATGTTTGGAAATGGGTTAATCTTTTATAAACCAATGTGACCCAATTTCAAACTTGTCCAAGATATCATTGAGACAAACATTCTGACCACATTTCATGAGTATCAGGCTGAAAATGTGGCCTCTACAGTGCTCACAAGGGTTTTTCAAAGATTTGGCTCTGTGACCTACTTTTTGAGCCACTGTGACCCAATTTCGAATTTGTCAAAGATGTCATCAAGACAAACTTTCTGACCAAGTTTTATGCATTTCAGGCTGAAAATGTGGCCTCTAGAGTGCACACAAGGTTTTTCTAAGATTTAGCCTAGTGACCTACTTTTTGACCCGACATGACCCAATTTAAAACTTGAGTGAGATTTTATCAAGAAAAACATGCTGACCATGTTTCATGAGTATCTGACTGAAAATGTGGCCTCTAGAGTGCACACAAGGTAAATGTTGACGACTGCACGACGCAAGCCAGACACAGCACCATCACAATAGCACTTCATGCTCAGGCAAGCTAAAAAAAAACAAAACATCAAAGGGCCATAACTCTGTAACAAGTTCTCCAGACTACGGAAAGGCTCACTTTGAAAATTCAGCCAAATTTGTTGAAAACTCTAGGAAAACAGGACACAAAATTGCACCTACAAATGGACGGAAAGAAGGATTGACAGACAGACATGCAGACAACCGAATTCCATCATTACCCCAACTAACTTGTTGCAGTGTGTGTGTGGAGCAGGTGGGTGGGGGGAAGAGAAATTTTAAATATGCCATCTCTTCAACATTTGATGATTTCTGATATGAGTCTATAATACCTACAAAACCAGTGGTAATTCCTGTTTACCAGCATTTTCTCCTTTTGCACAGTGTTTTCTGTCCTTCCGGAGACAAATCCAGAAGCAGATCCTGTCATTTGAGCCACATTTTACATGTTGTCTGCAGGACCCTTTCAATATGGGCAATTCTGTCATTAATTTTTGGTCTATGGTTAACTCTTTACCAAGCAACAAAATTTTAGACCTGTCCAAATTGAAAGCATTTGCAGATGACAAATGGAACTCAAGAATTGAAATCTGTTTTGGAAAGGGTAGAAAACATTGTGGGAAAAGGAGAAAATGCTGGTTATCAGCATTTTCTCCTTTTCCCACAATGTTTTCAAAAGGCTTCTTTCCGAGGGTTGTTAAAAGTCCGGATTGTGTGGTAAAGGTTAACGGTATGGTGAAGGACTGAATGAGCCAATGAATACAACAATCTATCGGAGACATACTGTAGACAATACCTGAACATTCAGGTCTTTATCAGTCCTCCAAATCGCCGTCTTTGACAAGTGACGTAAATTGCTCTTCAATAAGGTGTTAATTTCAGTATTTATCAGCTGCTAGAAAAAAGAGGAATGTATTTGCTGATAAGTAGAAACACACAAATACCTGGTATTACCTTTTGCATTGCACCCATGCTATTTCCTGAACTCTTTACCGAATGACAAAATTTTAGACCAACCAAACTGAAAGCATTTGCAGACTACAAATTTAATGTTGCTTAAATGGTGATTTCCGTATTTGACAGGATAGAAAACATTGTGGGAAAAGGAGAAAATGCTGGTTACCAGCATTTTCTCCTCTTCCCACAATGTTTTCAAAAACTTTCTCTCTCTGGGTCATTAAAAGTCGGGATTGTTTGGGTAAGGGTTAAATTGATCCGTTTTTATGACCGGCACTACAGTATAAAGTCATTTCCTAGCTATTTTTTTTCATCTACCACAAAGATAAGTTTCTTTGAAGAAAATCTCAACCAAAAATAAATAAAAAAAGCTTTTCACTCTGGATTCACTTTCCACTTATTTGTTTTAGATAGATTGTGAACTGAATTACAGAACTCATCTCACTTTTTACCAAAGAATCCTGACTTTTAAACAAACCTGAGGAAGACAAATTTTGAAAACATTGTGGGAAAAGGAGAAAAATCTGGTAATTAGCATTTTCTCCTTAGCTCACCATGTTTTCTACCCATTTGTAAAAAAAAATTCAACAGTCGCCAAATACTGCCCCACAGAAAATAATTCTTTCGGTAAGAAATCGTAACTCTGTTATATATGACAGTGTTGACAAGAGTTCCAAAATCTCTACCACTCTACTTTGAACGATGTCTGCTTACAGAGAAATAGACTGAACAACATGTCATTGATAAGATACAAGATGTTTGTTTATATGTATTTCAACTCTTTGCCAGATGACAAAATTTTAGCCTTGTCCAAATTGAAACCATTTGCAGATGAAAATTTCAATGTGGCTCAAATGATGGAATTTTTCCTTGATAGGGTAGAAAACAGTGCGGGAAAAGGAGAAAATGCTGGTTATCAGCATTTTCTCCTTTACCCACAATGTTTTCAAAAAGGCTTCTTTCCCAGGGTCATTAAAAGGCATCACTGTGTGGTAAAGGGTTACGTCAGTAACCTATGCAAATCACCCTCATCTTTACTTATCCAAATGAAACCTTCCTCTTGTCTTTCATGGCTGTTGTAGGTGTTGTCTAGCTATGATTTTGTCCAACAGGTAAGAAAGTGAAAAACCATGGACAGTTCATTTAAAATGTTAACTCTAAAATGTGTTCAAATGCAAAATCATCAACTTGATATGTTCTCCATTTGATTTTTTTTTTTTCAATCGGAAATCAACAAACAGAACTTTTTCGTTGCATTTCCTATTATGACAACTAGATGGCCATGAGCAGTAGGTAAAGTCACCAAAGCGAAACAAATCCAACCTAAAAGCTACATTAATCCAAGCTGAACCGGATCAGACCTAATAACAGGGTTGGACCAGATCGGACCTAATACCAATGCAGATTGGACCATTTCTCTTTAAACTTGTATGGACCAACCAAGTTTTGTCTTTACTAAGGCTGCTTTTTCAACATGTGCATGTCTGTCTGTACTTTCAGTACTTTGATTCTGTCTTGAAATGAGACCCAAAAAGGTACAATTTCAAGGTTGCTCTTCTCCAGAAAGTCAAAATTATGCAAAAAGCATGGGTCAATGATCAGACTTCAATTTTTTTGCAATTTGATCTTGATCTACATTGGGTGCAGAAGCAACTATAGTTGCGAAAGTTACTTTAGAGGTAAAAGATACATCTATACTCAGTTTTAACCCATTTCATCTTTATCTAATGAAACTATAATCATTCTTGAATCTTCAAGCAAAACGTTGCCTCTCATGGCTGCAAGGTTGCACAGATTACGACAGATAGAAAATACATTTCATTTTTTGGCAGCCTTCATAAGGACAAATCTCGTAGTTTCTCTATCCCTTAACTATATGTATACGGGATATTTATCTATGTTTACACAGCTGACCAGATTTTGTGCCATTCTACACACTTTCAAGTTTAACAAGTTTCTCTCTTGCTGTAAGGAAGTATCTTTAACATACATTTCTACAAGTGTTGCTGCATAAAAATGTCAGATGAAATACAGCACACAATAAGCAAGGTGCAAATCAGCGATATCTAACCTTTAATGGTACAGGAATGACTTTTTACACCCCTGAAGTCGACAGCTCAGAAAAAATGTAGGAAAAGGAGCAATCTCTTGAAACAAGGGTTTTTTCTTCCCTTTCTCACAATTTTTCCACTCTATTGAAATAACTGATACTGACATTTCCTCATCACATGTTTTTCCTTTACAAAAAATTATTAAAGAATTTGATAGGGATCAAACCAACCTGAACTCAGTACCATGCAACAAATTTCTAGACTTGTCCAAGCTAAAAAAATTATACTGACAACAGACTAAGATGGCTGAAAAGCTGGATTTGTCTTTGAAAGGGTAGAAAACATGGTGGGAAAAGAAGAAAATGCTGGTTAACAGCATTTTCTTCTTTTCCAACAATGTTTTCAAAAGACTGTTTTTCTCTTGGTTGTTAAAACTCAGGGTTGTCTGGGAGAGATTTCACAAATATCTAAAAATGTCCACAACCTAAAGGCTACAATACTGATATTGACAATATGAAAAAGAAGGCTGCACCAAAAGTGGATCACGTAATATTTGGGGTGCGAAGCATACTTGTTTATCAGGCAGGGCACTGACGAGCAATTGACAGGTTCACAAATACAAAACAGCGGGGCAGGTTCTCTAATCTTAGTGGACCAAAATATTATTGTTCGATAAGGATTGTAAATTTTTCCAAAGATATGTTTTAACTCTTTATGAAACGCCATTATTTAACACTTGTCCAATTTGAAGGCATTTACAGACTACAATTTAACTATTTTTCAAGAGATAAAATTTGTCCATGAACGGTGAGACAACACTGTGACAAAAGGAAAGAATGCTGGTAACTTGCATTTTCTTCTTTTCTTATAATGTTTTCCAAACCTTTTTTGTCAGGGTTATGAAAACAGAAGAATGTTTGGTAAAAGGTCAAAGCAAATCCAAACCTGGTCTTTTATTCTTTGTTATTTAACTCTTTACCAAACGACAAAATTTTAGATGCGTCCAATTTGAAAGCATTTGCAGACGACAAAATAAAGGTGATTCAAAAATTGAAGTTTGTTTTGGGAAGGGTAGAAAAAATTGTGGGAAAAGGAGAAAATGCTGGTTACCAGCATTTTCTCCTTTTCCCATAATGTTTTCAAAAGGCTTCTTTCTCAGGGTCGCTAAAAGTCGGGATTGTGTGGTAAAGGGTTAACTCTTTACCAAATGAGAAAATTTTGGACTACACCAAATTCAAAGCATTTGCAGACGACAAATGTAGCTTAAATGGTGATTTATGTATTGGATAGGGTAGAAAACAATGTGGGAAAAGGAGAAAATGCTGTTTCTCCTTTTCCCGCAATGTTTTCAAAAGCCTTCTCTTTCAGGGTCGTTAAAACATGGGATTGTGTGGCAAAGGGTTAACCTTCCAACCCTTTACCAAACTAAAGCTTTTAGACTTACTGCAGTTTATTGATTGTACAGGGAGTTTAACACTATTTTCAACATTATTTCAGATATATTGAGCCACCAGTGCACCTATCTCTGCATTCCTAGATTTTCTTTTACCAGTATGTAGCACAATATTCTTCCCAAGCCACTGGCTGCTTTCCCACATAACTATTGTCCAAACAATGATTGAAAGCAGTGACGGAGGAATTAAGCCTGTCACAACGACAATCATCAAACCCCAGAAAGAAATGTGCAGAGCTGGGGATTCAAACCAGCGAGTCCCTGATCTCAAGTCCTGTATGCTACAGACTGAGCTACTGGGGCTCGGCTAGTGAAAGTAAAGGCATTCAAAATAGAAATAAATGAGCTTAACTTCTCTGATAGGGCAGAAGGCATAGCGGGAAGAGGAGAAATTGCTTGTCGACAGAATTTTCTCTTTTTTCAACATCGGATTTCAAAAGATTTTCTCTGCTGTCATGTTGAAACCCGGGATAGTTTGTTAACTCTGTACCCACAATGTTTTCAAAAGCCTTCTTTCTCAGGGTAATTAAAACCCGAGATTTTGTGGTAGAGGGTTAAAGGGCCAAGACATTTCCAGAGCAGTCCTGTCAAAAACTTTTTTAACCATTTACTAAACAATCCCAAGTTTTAACGACCCTGATTGAGATTAAGGCTTTTGAAAACATTGCTGGAAAGGAGAAAATGCGGATAACCAACATTTTCTGCTTTTCTCACAATGATTTCTAGCCTTTCACTTTACAAATCCTTATTTTTAGTCACTTTTGAATTGTAGGCAAGTATCTTTAATACAGACACTTCAAAAATTTTGTCATCTGGTAAATATCAAACAACAAAATTTTGGATCACTACAAAGTGAAAGGATTTGCAGACAACAAAATAAATGTGACTCAAAAATTAAAATGTGGTTTGAGATTGGTAGAAGACATTGAGGAAAAAGGAGAAAATGCTGGTTACCAGCATTTTCTCCTTTTCCCTCAATGTTTTCTAAAGGCTTCTTTCTCAGGGTCATTAAAAATTTATGTGGCAAAGAGTTAACTCTTTACCAAACGACAAAATTTTGGAATGGACCAAGTTGAAAGCATTTGCCGACGACAAATTAAATGATGCTTTAATGATGATTTCTGCTTGTGATAAGTTAAAAAACATTGTGGAAAAGGGAGAAAATGCTGGTTACCAGCATTTTTTTCCTTTTCCCACAAAGTTTTCAAGAGGTTTCTTCCTCAGGGTCGTTAAAAGTTTGTGTTGTAAAGAGTTAAATGATATGTAATTGGAAGAAAAAACATCAATTGGGATTACTTTTTTATCAGCAAGCTTGTTGCCCTATCCTGCTAACATGCAAAGGAACCATCAAATTCACTTCCAATAATTCTTACAAAGGACCACCATAATTTTTTGTAGGATTGAGAGATAATTTTTCTATACGATCCGAATTTATTTCATGCTTTTTCGATATTTTATTGACCCAATTTATTTAGGAAAATAATGTTGGATTATAAGGTTTCATAATTCATGGCTATGACCAGTTAAAATGACCGTAAAATGTTTCCTTAGCTCTTCAATTGAAGGTGGAAACTGTAGTTTCCCCGCACTAGTTACTTGGTACACAGTGCGTTCCATTCAACTAGACGCAAATACGACGTAATTTACGCACATTTACTCGGTATTTCTCACGCTTTACATAATATTGTAATGTGTTGTCATGTGAGGGGAGTGCGCCATGGGGAATTACAGAAAATATCTGTCTTGGATTTTTATGGAAGTCCCAACGAAAACGGGGATATAAGCATGAAACAAATAGAACATTATTTTTTCAGTGAAAAATCACGATTTATTTCATCTCGCGAACATCATCAGTAATATTTCCACTCATGGCTGTAACACTTGTGAAAATATTGCCGATGATGTTCACTCAATTACATAAATTTCGATCTTTCACCACAAAAAACAATTACCTCCATACATTTCATTGAAAACTAAGTTCAGCCTCACATTAACTCTTTACCAAACGACAAAATTTTAGACATGCCTAAATTGAAAGCATTTTGCATATGACAAAATTAATCTGACTCAAACATGTAAATTTGTTTATAGAAGTGTAGAAAACATGGTGGGAAAAGGGGAAAATGCTGGTTACCAGCATTTTCTCCTTTTCCCACAAAGTTTTCTGAAACCCTGTTCTTCAGAGTCATTTCAACTCAGGATCATGTGGTAAAGGGTTAAAGATTCAGAATGATTGGAAGTGATTTATTAATCAGAGTACTGATGGTAAATGCTAAGGTTTCATGGCCATTTATTGTCTCTGTTCATTGAAAATTGCACTCAAACATGGAAGTAAATGTCCTTTGTTTATTTCAAAATCAATAGATTTTTATCTTTCTTTCCGTATTTACAGTAAATCATTTTAATACAAAATCACAGTTACTTAGCAATCATCATAAAACTAAACAATCAACACATTCCATAGGGACTGAATCTGGACCAAGTAAAAATTGTTACAAATAACACAAATGACAAATGTTTAACTCTTTAACAATCAACAAATTTTTGGACTGGTCCAATCTGAAAGCATTTGCAGATGACAAATTGAAAGCATCTCATATGATTTCTGTCTTTGATAGGGTAGACAAATCAATCAGTCTTGAATGTCTGAATTTCCCTACAAGCTTGACTAAAATAACAAAATAAGTTTACCTGAAATTGTTTTATCTTCTAGGATCTGCTTGAATCCAGGTCAAGGTCACATGTACCAAATTCTTTCTTCTCTGAAGGTTTCTGGAAATAAAAAGACATTTCATTTTACTTGATCTAACAGGAATAAAATTAACTCTTTACCAAACACCACAACTTTAGATTGGTCCAAATCGAAAGCATTTGCAGACAACAAAATAAATATAACTCAAAAATTCAAATTTGATTTGGGAAGGGTACCAAACATTGTTGGAAAAGGAGAAAATGCTGGTTACCAGCATTTTCTCCTTTCCCACAATGTTTTCAAAAGGCTTCTTTTCCAGGGTCGTTAAAAGGCAGCACTGTGCAGTTTAAGTGTTACAGAATCTCCAGATTTAGTTGCCCTAAATTCTCAATCACCCTATGACCTTTTCGACAAATGGAAGTCACGAACAAGACACAATGATTGTTTTAATCTCACCTTGGACTTCCGACCGATCTCTTTAGGTTACATTATTTCACGATAAAAACAAGTTTATATCACAAAACATACCTGATATCATACACTTCAAAGATCAAGAAACATTCATACACATGAACTATTTTTCTTTCAAACGAAGACAAAATTAAATCAACCCTAACAGCACCCATCTCAAATATAGTTGCTCTTGCAGCCAGCCAAGATCAAGATCAGACTGCACAGAACATACAGTCTAATCATTGGTCTATATTGTCTTCTTTGACTACACACTCTTGCCAAAAGAAACCTTGAAATTACAATTATCAAGGTCTTGTTTCTGTTTTGAAATAATTTTTTTAATGTCTACTCTTTCTAGCCCTTAAAGCGCCTTTCACGACTATAGTTGCGTTTGCAGCCAGTGTAGATCAAGATCAGGCGCGATGAGATGCCGCGAAATCACTTGTAGTTGTGAAAGGCACTTTAATTAGGTTTAAAAAACAGTAGAAATGATGGGATTGATCTTTCATAGGAAAGAAAACATTGTGGGAAAAGAAGAAAGTGCTTGTTACAGGGATTTTTACCTTTCCAACAATTTTTTCAAAAGCAATCTTGCCCAGACACGCTCTTGTGGTAAAGTGTTAACTCTTTACCAAATAACAGAATTTTAGAATTCTCCAAATTGAAAACATTTGCAGACAACAATATATGTGTGACTAAAATATTTACGTATGATTTTTAAAAGGTATAACATATTGTGGGAAAAGGAGAAAATGCTGGTTACCAGCATTTTCTCCTTTTCCCACAATGTTTTCAAAAGCCTTTTTCTTTAGGTTCATTAAAACTCAGGATTGTTCTGTAAAGAGTTAATACATGAAAATATGTAAAATCATTGTAACAAAAGAAGAATTTCTCCATTGGTAACCTTTTCCAAAAGTAGTCTGATGCAAGATGCAAAAAGTCTGTCTGCAGGCGGTAAGGAGTTAATACATGAAAACAAATAAAATCATAGTGACAAAAGAAGAATTTCTCCATTGGTTACCTTTTCCAAAAGTAGTCTGATGCAAGATGCAAAAAGTCTGTCTGCAGGCGGTAAGGTGTGAAACAGTTCAAAGAAAACATTATACCTCCATCCAAAATTACCTATGAGGGTTCATAAAGCCTATGAGAAATCCCTCTGGAAAGCCAATAAAATGGTACCATGGCTTGTTTTCTTTTATTGAAAATCTGTCCATCAAAAGTTAACATCAGGCCAAAAACTAATGTTTCATGAAATAGATTCTGAATGAGCTTCAAAAAGAACTGCGGGAAACTGCTACTTCGATGAGTTGTTCAAACGGCAGAGTGGACCAGTTGATGAGTTTTCCAGAGCTCTTCACAAAGAAGGTACAAAATAATAGGCAGCTGAACAACAGTAGATACAATCACTGCCAGTTGTAACCATTTATTTCCTACCTGGACTAGCATTCTATTTACCCTTTCGCTGCTAAGCGCAGCTCACTGACCTTTTGCGGACAGTATAGATCAAGATCAGACTGCACAAAACGTGCAGTCTGATCTTTGATCTTTACTGTCCAATGCGGTATTTTCTTTCCGGTGAAATCAGCTTTAAAATCTTAATTATTCTGGTTTTTACAATCGAGTCGAAATTTTCATTTCATTTATTTAGCAGGATAAGGGTAAATCCTTTTTCAACCAAAAACATTTTAGACTAGTCCAAATTGAAAGCAGTGGCAGACAACAAAATTAACGATACTGAAAAACCGAATTTTTGGGGGGGGGAAAGATAGAAAACATTGTGGGAAAAGGAGAAAATGCTGGTTACCAAAATTGTTTTCAAAGAGCTTCGTTCTCAGGGTCATTAACTCTTTACCAAACAAAAGAATTTTTGACTGGTCCAAATTGAAAGCATTTGCAGATGACAAAATAAAGGTGATTTGAAAATTAAAATTTAATTTGGAAAGGGTAGAAAACATTGTGGGAAAAGTTTTCAAAAGGCTTCTTTCTTAGGGTTGTTAAAAGTCAGGATTGTGTGGTAAAGGGTTAAAAGTCTGTATTGTGTGGTAAAGAGTTACCCTTTACCACACCATCCTGAATTTTAATGGCCCCCCAAAAAGTCTTTGAAAAGCAATGTGGGAAAAGGTAGAAAATGCTGGTCCAAGTTTTAATGGCCTTTGGGATAAATGTGACTAAAATGATTGAATTTATCTTTGATAGGGTAGAAAACATTGTAGAAAAGGAGAAAATGCTAGAAATCAGCATTTTCTCCTTTTCCCACAATGTTTTCAAAAGGCTTCTTCCCCTGGGTCGTTTAAACTTAGGATTGTGTGGTACAGGATTAAAAGGTCAGTCCAAAAACGACACTTCTTGACAAAGGACGATCAAATGAGTTTAGATATAGATAGCCATGTAAAATTTGTTACGAAAGGATTTGTTTGCATTGGAGTTTAACGCCATTTTAACAGCTCAGGTCAGTTACGCACTCCAGTACTGACACAACTTTCTTTCAAAAGCTACTGACTACTTTTCTCACATACATCAAAGGTGAGAGGCGAAAAGTTTACCCCAACCAGGTGTGGAAATCGCAACCACCAGGTCACAAGTCGGATATGCTAACCAATGAGCTACCCTGGCGGGCTGTTACAAATGGAAACACTACTCATAGGGAGCAATTTCTCCTTTTGTCAGAATGTTTCATATGTACAACATATACCTTCAGGAGCATTAAAAGGTGTTTAAGTATGGAGAAGATGTAGAAATGAAGAAATGCATGGTGAATTGCAAATCCCATATGAACATATGCTTGCAGGAGGCGAATGCACCACAAATAATATGACAAATGGGCAGCCCTTAAGTTTGACAGCAAGAAATGTGAAGCTTCTACTTTCCAAAAGGAATGCCTATTTTAAACCCTTTACCACACAATCCCACTTATAACGTCACCCTCAGAAAGAGGCTTTTTGACAACATTGTGGACAAAGGGAGAAAATGCTAGTAACCAGCATTTCCTCCTTTTCCCCACAATGTTTTCTGTCCTTTTACTAACAAATCTCACCATAATTATGAGCCATATCCAATTTGTCATCTGTAAATGCTTTCAATTTAGACAAGTGTAAAATTTGGTCCGGTGGTAAAGGTGTGGCGACTCCTCCAAACTGAAAGCATTTGCGGACAACAACATAAATATAACTCAAAAATTGAAATTTGTTTTGGGAAGGGTAGAAAACCAGCATTTTCTCCTTTTCCCACAATGTTTTCAAAAGGCTTCTTTAGGGGTTAACTCTTTTACCACACGAGAAAAATTTTGACTGGTCCAAATTGAAAGCATTTGCAGACGACAATTTAAATGTGACTCAAATAATGGAATTTGCCTTAGACAGAGTAGAAAACATTGTGGGAAAAGGAGAAAATGCTGGTTACCAGCATTTTCTCCTTTTTCCACTATGTTTTCAAAAGGCTTCTTCCTTAGGGTCGTTAAAAGTCGAGATTGTGTGGTAAAGAGTTAAACAGCTCCCTGTATCTATCACAGAATAATTAGAAAACCAGCATTTTCTCCTTTTCCCACAATGTTTTCAAAAGGCTTCTTTAGGGGTTAACTCTTTTACCACACGAGAAAAATTTTGACTGGTCCAAATTGAAAGCATTTGCAGACGACAATTTAAATGTGACTCAAATAATGGAATTTGCCTTAGACAGAGTAGAAAACATTGTGGGAAAAGGAGAAAATGCTGGTTACCAGCATTTTCTCCTTTTCCCACTATGTTTTCAAAAGGCTTCTTCCTTAGGGTCGTTAAAAGTCGAGATTGTGTGGTAAAGAGTTAAACAGCTCCCTGTATCTATCACAGAATAATTGTTCAAGCACTATTTGTCTTCCCCATGCAACTTTGATCAAAATGTAGCAGCTGATGGATTCAAAGCAAGACCCTGTGTTGTTAACCCTTTACCAGACGACAAGACTTAGGCTAGTTCAAATTGAAAGCATTTGCAGACGACAAAAAATGTGCCTCAAAATGCTTGGGGAAGGGTAGAAAACATTTTGGGAATAGGAGAAAATGCTGGTTATTAGCAACTTCTCCTTTTTCTAGAATGTTTTCAAAAGCTTTTTCTCAAAGATCATTCAGACTAGGGACTGTTTGGTACAGGGTTAATTCTTAAGACTGCCAAATATCTGAGATTGACATTTTTGGTTCCTGGAAAAAATTAAAATGCTATAAGTAAAACCTGTTACGAATTGCAGTTACATCAGTCTGCTCTCAGCAGATGGGTTTCCGAAATTTGTGGTCTCTCTAATTTGTCTTCCGACCGATTAAAAAACAAACATGATATTTCAACTTTTATGGTTATTTGGTCTGAATCGAGTGTAAGAAAAATGGGTGGTGTTAGATCCGATATCAGGATGCATGTTTTGCGCTGTCTGATCTGACCTTTAAGGTCCAACAACTTCACTCAGTTTCCTTAGCATCACAAGGGCTAAACCCCAAACCTGATGAAGAAGGATTTTCAAAACACTGTATGAAAAAAGAAAATGCTTGTAACTGGCATTTTTTCACTTGCACAGCATGTCCCAACCATTTCAAAGACACATTCTGCCATTTGAACCACATCTAATTTGTTGTCTGCAATTTTTTTGAAAATAGCAGAGTCTAAAATAGTATCACCAGATAAAGATTTTAACCCTTTACCACATAATCCTGGGTTTTAACTCTTTACTACACAATCCCGACTTGTAACGACCCCCAGAAAGAAGCCTTTTGAAAACATTGTGGGAAAAGGAGAAAATACTGGTAACCAGCATTTTCTCCTTTTTCCACAATGTTTTCTACCCTATCAAAGAAAAATTCTATCTTTTAAACCACACTGAAATTGTCGTCTGCAAAATGCTTTCAATTTGGACAAGTCTACATTTCTGTCATGTGGTAAAGAGTTAAAGACCCTGAGAGCTTTTGAAAACATATAATGGGTAAAAGGTAAAACATAATGGGTAAAGGTAACCAGCATTTTCTCCTTTTGCCACAGTATTTTTATCCATTCAATGACAAATTTCATCATTTGAGCCACATTAAATCTATTGACTGCAAATACTTTGAATTTAGACGAGTCCAAATTTGGACAAGTTCAAAAATTTGTTGTTTGTTAGAGAATTAAACACCATCATATCAGAAGGCTCCAAATTGTCTAAAGACAGATATGCAAACAGTGAGGTCACCTTAACTATTATGGAATACAAAATAAGACTTCCTGTCACCTGACTGAATGGCATTATTACACATTTGAAGATGTATAATTAATCTCTGATCATTAAGCCATCAAGCGCTGCAACCAACTTTAGTTGTTTTTGCAGACAATGTAGATCAAGATCAGACTGCACATTCTGTGCAGTCTGGTCTTGGATCTAAACTGTCTGCTAATTTGTTTCGTATTCTGGCCAAAACAACCTTGAAATGACAATGTTTTGAATGTATTTCCCTGATTGAAAAGGTCCATTTCATGAATTCAGCACTCTATGGGTGAAAAGCCCCTCTTACCCAACTTTTGGTTCATTGTTTAACCCTTAAAGCGCCTTTCACAACTACAGTTGCATTTGTGGCCAGTGTAGATCAAGATCAGGCTGCACAAAACGTGCAGCCTGATCTTTGATCTACACTGTCCGCCTAGATGAATCACTGTTGATAAAAGCAACCATGAAATTGTCATTATCTGGGTCGTATTTCTAGGATGAAAATGTCTGGCAGGTTTATCCGGCACTCTAAGGGTTAATCTCATACCTTTTCATTGAATCATTGTTTTATTTTCTAATTTTCTCTCACAAGTTCATTTTTACTTGTAAATGGCCTTTCACAACAATAGTTGACTCCATGACGAGCAACAATCAAGATCGACGATGGTGATGTGGGAAAGCAGCCAGTGGCTTGGAAAGAATATTGTGCGTAGTACTGGTAAAAGAAACTCTAGGAAAGAGCATGGATAGGTGCACTGGCCGCTGAGATGTAACTGAAATAATGTTGAAAACATCATTTAACACCATACAATCAATCAACAATCAATCTAAATACCTCTAAAGGTTGCTCAGGGTTAGTTAACTCTTTCTAACAGAATCCTGACTTTTAACGACCCTGAGGAAGAAGGCTTTTGAAAACATTGTGGGAAAAGGAGAAAATGCTGGTAACCAGCATTTTCTCCTTTTCCAACAATGTTTTCTGATCTATCAAGGACAGGTTTCATCATTTGCGCTACCTTTAAATTGTCGTGTGCAAATGCTTTCAATTTGGACTAGACTAAAATTCTGTTGTTTGGTAGAGGGTTAAAAAATCATGGACGGGAAAATTTGAGCCAAGTTTTTTGCCCCTTTGGTATGTTTATTTTTCATTTACCGAGGTCTGCTAAGATCATCAAGTTATATTTTCTTTTTGTCACTTTTTTTTTCCTGCAGCACCAGCAGAGTTGACGAGGAAACAAATTACCATCTACAATTAACCCCATCCACCTTTCACATTAAACTTTTCCAAGAAAAACACTTTCAACATTGATTACATTCTCCCATTTACTATTTTCCTTCATCTTAGTTTTATTTTGATCCTTCTTTAACCCATTACCACACAATGCCGACTTTGGATGTCCTTGAGAAAGAACTTTTGAACACATTGTGGGTAAAGGAGAAAATGCTGGTTACCAGCATTTTCTCCTTTTCCCACAAGGTTTTCTACCTTTTCCCACAATGTATGTCTTTCATACTTTTAGCCATTTTTAATTTGGGATCTGCATATAATTATGCTTTGGGTTTCAACTGATCTAAACTTTGTTGTGTGGTACAGGGTTAAACCTAAACAGTTTGAGTTCAAAGAAGATGCGATCATAAGTTATTTTCCCACAATATTTTCTATGATTTCATACTTTTCGGTTGTTTATCAAGAAATAATAGTGGAATAGGGTTTGATATTTCATGGTTACGACCAGTAAAAATATCGATTTTATATGTTCTGATTCTTCAATTGAAGGTGGAAACAGTAATTCCCGCGCACTAGTTACCTAGGTAATCAGCGTGTGCCGCTCAAATGGAGGGAAATATGACGTAATTGTAAGTTGTATTTCTCGCGCTTGACGTAATATTGTAATGCATCTTTGTGTGAGGGGGGTACGGGAATTACCGAAAACAACTGTACCGGATTTTGATGAAAGTTCCAACAAAATAAGGGTTAGAAGCATGAAATAAATAGAATATTTGTTCTTTTCAGTGAAAGATCGAAATTTATTTCATCGAGTGAACATCATCGGTAATATTTCACAGACAACTCCTATCATATGAGCCATGTATGTCATCTGTACTTCTTATTTTAACAAATACAAATTTTGTTATCTGCTACAAAGCAAAACCATACATCAATGATACCAGCAGTAATCATAATCATGCTTCCCAACTCTCCCGATTTCGTCGGGAGTCTCCCCATTCAAGACAAAATACCCGATCACCCCGACAGACAGTTAAAAAAACCCGATTTGGAAAAAATCCGACATAAGGGTAAAAAGGGTGTGATAAATTTGTACCCGAGGCACGTGTATATTATCCAAAGTTTACAACTAAGATTAGTTGACATGTATGTGTATTTCACGGTCAATCAGGTTCGTTGTCTATAATAGGAATCAAGATACTGAGATTTATCGATCGATGATCGTGAACCAATCAAATTCGAGAACGGGCCAAGGTACTTTTCAGAGGAAACTAGCAGCCTGTGTTCCATCTTCTATCGGATGGCTGCGTGAGATACAACGGGTACCAGTTTATTTTCAGAGTGGAAATCAAACGTCGTTCACCTGACGTTAGCAGGTAAATTACGTTCTAAGAGTATAGATCTATAAACACAAAATACCAGTGCTCATTGCAGATAAAAATGAGTGAAAACATTAAGTTAATAATCATCAAAAACAATGAACAAATACGAAGTTTTAAACTCTTACTGCTCAGTGATCACTGGAATTTCAAACGTAAAAATAGATCGACCCGAACGTGACCATAGTTTTATTTAAAACAATGATGTAGCAGTATTCGACTGGTTACCGGCGGTAATGTTGTAATGCTCAGGGCACTGATTGGAGGAACCAAGTGTTACCTAGCGTTACCGATGCCGACGTTTGCTTCCAGAATTTTTTCGTGTGAAGATTGCCTCTAGATTTTTTTTTTTTTTGAAAAGTGCATTTTTTTTTTTAATTTTCTTCATACTTTTGAGATATTTTGCTGGTGATTTATGCAGACAAAAATGATACTCCAAAGGAACTCAATGGGACTTGACTTTTTTTTCAAACAGTATGACAGCTTGTCCTTTTGATAGTTACCAGCAATTCGAGCCGGATTATTTGAGGTTTATTCGATATACCTGTTTACGATTATTGAGTACCAAAGAGAATGAATAATATAAGGATAAAATGTGGTACTGTGTATTTATATTTCAAGCTAAGACATTATGGGTACAATATAAAATGCCAGAATATCTTTACACAATAAGTCAAAATTATATGATATACTTACAAAACAGTGAAAACACAACGGACAAAGTAGCATTTGATAATAAACATTACAGTGCTTCTTTACCACAGTCACTGCTTTCTATATAATATTCATGACTGTAATGACTGATTTTGTTTTAGCTCTAAATATTCACATGTATACATCTGAAAAACATTAATATTCAATAAAGAATAAAATTGAATAAAGTAAATTGATAAATCATAAACCTGACTTTTGTTCAATTGTAAAGTTATTTAGCCTAAAATGGTTTAAAAACGATCTTTAGAAGGACCTTCCGGTACGCCTCAAAAAGTCTCCCCCTTGGAACCCCCAATCTCCCCCTTTGAAACTCTCAAAAACCCCCTTTGGTGTTTGAAAAAGTTGGGAAGCATGCATAATGGTAGTAAGGGTTCGACATTAACATTTTTTTTCAACTAGACCAGTGGCCTAGTAACTTAAAGTTTTTACTAGACCACTTGAGATTTCTACTAGACCATTTTTGAAAAATGAAGAACAAGTTTAAAGTCCAGCCAAGAAAATTCATCCTTCCATTTGGTAGAAAATGACCTTTTCCTTTTATTTTTTTCATAGTTTTGTTTTGATTCAGCTTTATGTTTTCTTTTTGGATTTTCATTTTGAGCTTCAGCTCCGCCTCGATCAGATGTGAATCCAAACTTATATAGGTTTGACACCTTCACGCGTCGTCTGCTTCACTGTCTATGTAAACAGCCAGAATACTCATTTTCGGTTGCCGTCAAAAAGGAAACTATCTTTTCACTCTTTATTTCTTAAATCCTCCTAGACATAAGACAATCTCGGTAAAAGTGTGTGGTAATGAAGGAGAAAAAAGATAAACATCAAGATAAATTTTACGACTTTTAATCTGGACTAAATATATCGAACTTGTACCCCTTTTGTAACGTTACCATCCGATAACGACGAACAGTAACAGGCTACCAGTCTAAAAATAGATCTAGCCATCGATAGTTTGTTTTTCCCATAACAAAGGAATACCGCGCATGCACGACAATTGATAGTTTTCCTGTTGAAAAAAAAATTGTTTTCAATACTCTCTCGGCAATTTAACCATCTTATTACGTATACTAGAGATTTTCTTCGGTGAACGGCTGATTCAATGATCGCCATCGGTTAATTATGCGATTAATGCATGAAAATAATACAAATTTCTCGATTTTTTTTTTTTGCACTAGACCATTCGGGCTAGCTCGACGCAGTCTCAACTAGCCCAAACCGATGGTTTACTAGACAATGTCGTTCGGGCGTGCCTTAATGTCGAACCCTGGTAGTCTGACCTGATGCAAGACTTTGACAGTATACCATACCTTTCTTTTGGTAATTTCTAATAAACAGTTTTCAGAGACTATTGGCTTGTAAATACAAGAGAAGCTGGAAATTGCGATAGACTGCTTCGGCACAATTGTCATACATGTTTTTGTCGTACATTGAGCTTAACCCTTTACCAAACAACAAAATTTTAAAGTTGTATTTGCAGACAACAAATTATTTGTGACTCAAAAACTGAAATTTCTCTATGGAAGTGTAGAAAACACTGTGGGAAAAGAAGAAAATGTGGTTACCAACATTTTCTTCTTTTCCCACAATGTTTTCAAAAGGCCCCTTCCCCAGGGTCGTTAAAGCTCAGGATTGTGTGGTAAAGATTTAACCCTTTACCAAAATTTTAGACTTGTCCAAATTGAAAGTATTTGCAGATGACAAAACAAATGGGACTCAAGTATTGCAATTTGTTTTGGGAAGGGTGGAAGACATTGTAGGAAAAGGAGAAAATACTGGTTACCAGCATTTTCTGCTTGTCCCACTATGTTTTTCTAGAGCTCTCTTCCTAAGGGTCATTTAAAGTCGGAACTGTATGGATAGCATTTAACCCTTTCCTGAATGCTGACTAACGAACTGGGAAAGAAGCCTTTTGAGAACATTGTGGAAAAAGCAGAAAATGTCTGTAATGCATTTTCTCCTTTTCCCACAATTTTTCTACCCTGTCAAAGAAAAATTGCACCATTTTAGCCACACTGAAATTATTGTCATCTGCAAATGCTTTCAACTTGGACAAGGCTAAAATTTGATCATGCAGTAAAGAGTTCAGATAACAAAGAATACTGTAAAAGATAGGTAGACAGAAATTTCTTTATTTGTGTGGAGAATTTCCTGTTTATCTGGAATATCTCTGTTAAAAGCTTTAGAATTTGTAATAACATGAAATTTGCAGCATGATTCCCCCAGATTATAACTGTTATCACCAAACAGTTGCCATGACGATGAGTAGATGACATCCAGATCAATATAGAGGCTTGTATATCTGATTACAGGTTTGATGAGGGCATTCAGTCCCACAGATTTACAAGTCCTTCTGGAAAAAGAAATGTGATTTGACCCCATTATTTCATTTGCTGATTTAATGTGAAAGTTGAGAGAAAATACTCTGACAAATGGATGAACTGCTAAATTTGAGCAGTTTCTTCACTACAAGCACTACTGTCAATCATGGCTATTCTGTTCACAAAATTGTCTCTTGTTCATAAATCAAAATATATCTAAACAAAATTGTATTGAAACATTACCCCTGAAAGTGTCTTTCATGACTATAGTTGCCTTTACAGTCAGTCTAGATCAAGATCAGGCTACACAAAAGATGAAGCCTGATCTTTGATTGACTCTGTCCGCTTTGCTGAAACACTGTAGACAAAAGCAATCATGAAATAGCAATGATTTGGGTTGTATTTCTACAATGAAAATCTCTGATAGATTTATTCTGAAGCTGTATGGATTAATTGAACAACTCTTTTTGCATAGTGTAAGGTGCTATATTTCATAGTTATTCTAAATTCAATTTTACTTTTCAACAGGTATCCCTCTGCATTACTAGGATACTTTTAACACCGAGTTTCAGTGAGTAAAGGCCAGAACAATATGACAGAGGATATTTGTTGTTGTTTTTTTTTTCAGTCAAAGATCGAAATTCATTTCATCAAGTTAACATCATCAGCAATATTTTCAGAAAAAAAAAACAAATATTCTATTTATGTCATGCTTCAAACCCCTATTTTGTTGTAACTTTCATCAAAATGCAGTACAGTTGTTTTGGTAATTCCCCGTGATGTACCCCCCCCTCACATAACAACGCATTACAATATTACGTAAAGCATAAGAAATATTAGCATAAAAATATTATGTAAAGCGCAAGAAATACAGCATTACTTACATCATATTTCCCTCCATTTGAATGGCACGCGGTGATTACCTAGGTAACTAGTACGCAAGAACTACTGTTTCCACCTTCAGTTGAAGAGTTAGAAAATATAAAATTGGTATTTTCACTGGTCATAGCCATGAAATATCAAACCATAATCCACCACCATTTTCTCAATAACTACCAAAAAGCATGAAATAATCAACAAAATTCAGAGTCTATGGTTCAAAACCCAGCCTTCGATATCATTAGTCAACAATATTGTTTGTTACGTGGCCTAAATGAATATTTCGTGCAAGACTATCACATATATATTTTAACATGGTGCAAGACATTTTCTCGAAGGCATGTTTCGTTGAAATCCATGTACATTTTAAAATACCAATTGCTAAATTCCTAGATTTATTTCAAAAAGCTGAGACTGTCTAGCAGGAAGATTTGAGTCACAATTTGTCTAGGTAAGGGTAAGGGTCAGGATTAGGGATTGTTTTTGACGAACGTGGTTTTCGATGAAGTGTTGCAAACCTGTTTTACAAAGCTTCCTTACAGGAAATTATGTGTACATTTTAACCCTTTACCACACAATCCCGAGTTTGAATGACCCTGAGGAAATAACCTTTTGAAAACATTGTGGGAAAAGGAGAAAATGCTGGTAACCAGCATTTTCTCCTTTTTCCACAATGTTTTCTACCTGTTCAAATTCCAAGACAAATTCCGTCATTTAAGCCACATTTAAATATTTGTCTGCAAATGTTTTCAATTTGGACAAGTCTAAGTTTTGTTGTGTGGTAAAGTTAAAGGCACTAGTGACCAAAAGTAACAATGCGGGAGTCAGAAATACAGCCAAATCTAATTCATACCATTTAACCCTTTACCACACACTCCCGACTTTTAACGACCCTGGGAAGGAAGCTTTTTGAAAACATTGTGGGAAAAGGTAAATGCTGGTAACCAGCATTTTCTCCTTTTCCCACAATGTTTTCTACTCTTCCGATAATAAATTTCAATTTTTGAAGCACATTTATATTGTTGTCTGCAAAAGCTTTCACTTTGGAACAGTCTAAAATTTTGTCGTTTGGTAACGAGTTAAAAGTATGGATACTATTTTGAATCTGATGATATGATACAGTGCAATCTCTTAAAGTTACAGTTGTTGTCAGAAATTTGCATTTACTGTAAAAGAAGAACAATACCTGGCAACTGGGGTTTTTGCCAATTATACACCCTGACAACGATGCAAACAATATATCATGCTTTGGCAAATTTAAACTGTCCAATATTTTTTTTTTAAGATATTCTGGTCAAAATGCCTCTACTTTACAGACTATGGTCCATCAGGAACACAGGAGAAGATCCTAATTTCTTTTGTGAACTCAGAGGGCAAGTTGGAAGTATTAAAGCTTGCACAGAAGACGAACAGCGAAAAAGCTTCAGCTGTGTTATTAGTGCTTCTCACAAACAGCATCTGGTGAACACATCAAATATGGGTCGACACAAGAATGAGATACAAATTTCAAGTCAGGCCAAGCCAACATAAGGTTATCACCACAGAATTCCAGACACCAATTTCATGGTATTGAATTTCCATGTACCTCGTTGAAATTCGAATAGGTTGCATGCCGATGTTGGCTGCGGAAGTTCCAATGATACCCGGGTGATTGGCTTACCGCCTGTGCCGAATGTTACCTAACATTTTCTACATTAACGAAGACCAGTGTCAAATTTCTGATGGCTTTTCCAAATCTGGGATGAAAATGACATTACTCTCTGAACAAATCTAGAAGATATTCCTTAGCACCATGTTGCTTTTGTTGCAAATATAGATCCAAAATTCAGACGGTACCAAAAAAGTCTGATCTTTGATTTAAACTTTATTCCATAGCTCGGCAGATATTCAGCTGCAAACAGACTTGAAAACTGTCATCATTTGGTCTTTCTGCTGGATTGTAAAACTGCATGCCAAGAAAGGATGAAAATTTCAAGCTGTACATTGGCCCACAGATGTTTTGAAAAACACCATTGAGTGACTTGTCAACTCTGTTGTTTTTTTTTAGCTTTATGCCTAAATGCATACTCTGTATTTGCACTAAATTTACCCTACCAGTGTGCTTAACCCTTTACCAAAGGACAAATTTTGGACTGGTCCAAATTGAAAGAGTTTGCAGATGACAATTTCAAATTTGATGAAAATGGCAAAAAAGTTATCAAAAGGGTAGAAAACACTGTGGAAAAAGGAGAAATTGCTCGTTACAAGCAATTTCTCCTATTCCCCCAGTGTTTTCAAAAGACTTGTACTACAGACACGTGAAAACCAGGGCTTGTTTGGGAAAGGGTTAATCCTTTACCAAAAAAATCACAAGTTTTTACGACCTTGAAGAAAAAGCCTTTTGAAAACGATATTTGGAAAAGGAGAAAATGCTGGTTACATAAACCAGCATTTTCTCCTTTTCCAAAAATGGTTTCTACCCTATCAACAACAAATTACAACTTTTCAGCCTCATTTGTCGATTGCAGAATTAATGCTTTCAATTCGAACGGTCTAAAATGTTGTTCAGTAAAGAGTTAAGCACCCAGCAATCTGTTATACAAAGAGCACACAAGATACAATCTTCCAAAACAATGGTTTCCCCATAGCCACATGTTTTTTCTGGAAAATGCAGATTGAAGCCATCACTCTCGGAGTGACATGTGTTGGCGTAAAATATTATGAATGACTTTCAAAACATGAATTATATATCATAGCAAGAAAATAAGGCTGTTTGAAATTAGTTTAACAGCTGATGAGGTCATTTTTCCAAGTAAATAACAAAGTGTCTTCCTATCCTGGCATAAAGGAACTTTTACTCTTATGATAAATTTGACTTTTCTGAAAGTCTTTGATCTTTAGAATTGATTGATTGTATGGTGTTTAACGCCATTTTCAACATTATTTCAGTTATATCATGGCGCCCAGTGCACCTATCCATGCTTTCCTGGAGTTTCTTTCACCAGTACTCAGCACAATATTCTTTCCAAGCCACTGGCTGCTTTCCCACATAACCATCGTCGAAACAACGTTCAGCAGTGAGAGAGGAATGAATCCTGTCACGATGACTATCATCAATCCTCAGAAAGAAATTGGCCCAGCCGGGGATCGAACCAGCGACCTCCTGTTCTCACGTCCTGTACGCTACTGACTAAGCTACAGGGGCTTGGCTGATCTTTAGAAACTAAATGAGATAGCATAATCTGTGCAGTCTGATCTTTGATAAAAAAAATGTTCTATATTCTTAGATAATGACAGGCACAACAGTTTCCTTGCTGGATCACTGACCATTTTATTCAACACACAAAAAGTATCATTTAACCTTTTACCAAAAGACAAAATTTTAGACTTGTCCAAACTGAATCCATTTGCAGACAACAAAATAAATGTTACCGAAAAAGGGAAGTTTGTTTTTGGAAGGGCAGAAAACATTGTGGGAAAAGGAGAAAATGCTGGTCACCAGCATTTTCTCCTTTTCCCACAATGTTTTCAAAAGGCTTCTTTCTCTGGGTCGTTATAAGTCGGGATTATGTGGTAAAGAGTTAACCCATTCATGCACAAGCTATTTCCACACCCATCAAAATTCTTAATCCTAAGAGCCTCAAATAAATAAAAGATTTTCTTTCTAGAAAAGATAACTGAATGTACTTTGTTTGTCTGTAACAATTTTGATCATATCACAGCAGTCTGTGCACCTACACAAGTCTACTGTTTCCTGATTTTCTCACACCAACACAACCACTTTCTCAGCCAATGAATACTTTTCTCAAATGCATCAATCAGGGGTGAGAGGTGAAAAATCACCTGAAAGTAAGTTTGCCTCAACCAGGTATCAAACCTACAACCACCAGGTTGTGAGTCAAATATGCTAACCACTGAGCTACCCAGCTGGGCAGTATGAATGTTTTATTTCAATGTTATTTTGTCTATCACAATTCAGCAAAGCAGGCAGTGATGATCAAAGATCAAACTGCATGTTTTGTGCAGTCAGATTTTAACCCTTTACCACACAATCCTGACTTTTAACGACCCTGAAAAAGAGGCCTTTTGAAAAAATTGTGGGAAAAGGAGAAAATGCTGGTAACCAGCATTTTCTCCTTTTCTGACAATGTTTTCTACTCTTCAAAAAACAATTTCAATTTCTGATTCACATTTTTTTTGGTTGTCTGCAAAAACTTTCAATTTGGACTGGTCTAAAATTTTGTCATTTGGTACAGAGTTCATTCTACACTGGCTACAAAGGTAAATGAAAAGCAACCGAAGTTGTGAGAGATGGTTTGCAGGTTAAATATCACACAAGGGACAAGCACATGAAGGAGACACATATGAAGAAGAAAACAATGAGGAAAAAAAAGCAAATACTTTTACAAGCTATTGCTCCTTATTCCACTTTGCTTTCCACAACTCAATTATTATAAATTGTAAAAAGTGGTATTTCTACCCCAATAACTCCTTCATTTACCTTGAATTGAAGTTCTACTTCCAAGAAACCACCATTATAATATGCCAACTAGAATTTTAAACATATCAGGCTTAGATTTCAAAGCATGCTAAGAAATAATTACATTTGACCATAGGTCACTTTTGACATCTGTAAATGTATGAACAGAATAAATTATGAAATCTTTAATCATGTGAAAATGCAATGTCATCAGGTATTGACATACTCACAAACTGGTAAAAAAAGTGCAATCACACAACTGCTTAGCTATTTCCCAGATGACAGAATGTTAGAACCATCCAAAACGAAAGTGTTTAACCCTTTCCCAAACGACAAATTTTGGACTGGTCCAAATTGAAAGAGTTTGCAGACGACAATTTTAAATTTGATGAAAATGGCAGAAAGTTCTCAAAAAGGGTAGAAAACAATGTGGGAAAAGGAGAAATTGCTCGTTATGTGCAGACACATGAAAACCAGGGCTTGTCTGGGAAAGCGTTAAAGACAACAAATCAAATGTGACTCAAGTATTCTAATTTTCCTCTGATACAACAGAAAGCATTGTGGGAAAAGGAATAAAAGATGGTTATCCCTCTACTAAACAATCCTGACTTTTAACGACTGCGAGGAAAAAGCCCTATGAAAACATTTTCTACTTTTCCCACATTGTTTACAATAGAAGTCTGTTGCAACATGAACAGGAGCACCAAATATGGGTACAAAATTTTAATGTCTGGCTACAGTTGCTGCTATTTCATGGGAAATAGTTAAAGCAGAAATAGCAACATAACTGTGTCAAAAATATTTTCGAGCCGATACGTACTTTTAACTCTTTACCAAACGACAAAATTTCAGACTGGTCCAAATTGAAAGAAAGCATTTGCAGACGACCAATCAAATGTGGCTCAAAAATTGAAATTTGATTTGGGAAGGGTAGAAAACATTGTGGGAAAAGGAGAAAATGCTGGTAACCATCATTTTCTCCTTTTCCCACAATGTTTTCAAAAGGCTTTTTCTTTAGGGTCATTAAAAGTCGGGATTGTGTGGTAAAGGGTTAAAGCACATGTTCAACTGTTGATAATTTAACATCTATTCCAAGTTTGAAGTAAATATCTTCAATAAAATAATGTACGAAAATATCAAAGTTTTAGCATCATGACACGTCAGACTGACTGATGCGACAGACCAGGAAATGGCTTTGAAAATACCTTGTTTCCTTTGATTGACTAATTGATTGATTGTGTTATACACCCCTTTCTACATCATTTCAGTCATATCACAGTGACAGCTTACAAGTACTTATTCATGTGCACTCTAAATTTCACCAGTACTTACCTAAAGTACCTAAGTATCTTATCCAACACACTCCCATGAAAAAACCAGTGCTTCCAGTGAGACTTGGGTCCATATTCACCAACCATTCCTAAGAATATTCTTGGTCTTGTTCTCCAAAATTTTCCAAATTTAAAAGTAACACACCTTCTGATTGGCTAAACCATTTGGTTTAGCCAATCAGAAGTTGATCTTACTTTCAAACTTGGAAAATCTTGAAGAATAAGTCTACAAACGTTCTTAAGAATGGTTGGTAAATACAGACTGAGAACCCAGGGCCTCTAGGTTATGGGTCCTACACTTTACCACTGGGCCTGATCCAGGACCCCTTCATGTTTTCTTCGAAAACAGTAAATGTAAGAATTCATCTGCCATTGATAATGTACTACGGGTAGGTGTAAGATTGGACTATATGGTAGTGGGTTAATCGGGTATAATCTGAAGTATTTATCTGTTCAACAGGATATACACAAGATCAGAGAAATTAAACGAAATTGTCACTTGAAGTATATTTCATTCATGACAAATCAAGCAGTATTTTTTTCTGATGTTCATAAAGTCACAGCCTAATGACCCATAAAACTATTTAAATCATTGCAACAGAGCAAAACTTTATTCATCCTTGCTGTGCAAAGCTTCAGGAAAATATTGAGGGAAAAACAAAACATTACCTTGAATTGTTTAACCCTTTCCCAAACAAGCCCTGGTTTTCACATGTCTGCAGTACAAGTCTTTTGAAAACACTGTGGGAAAAGGAGAAATTGCTCGTAACGAGCAATTTCTCCTTTTCCCACAGTGTTTTCTACCCTTTTTGATAACTTTCTGCCATTTTCATCAAATCTAAAATTGTTGTCTGCAAACTCTTGGACCAGTCCAAAATTTGTCATTTGGGAAAGGGTTAACTCTTTACCAAACGACAAATTTTTAGACTACACCAAATCGAAAGCATTTGCAGACGACAAAATAAATGTAACTCAAAAATTGAAATGTGTTTTGGGAAGGCTAGAAAACATCGTGGGAAAAGGAGTAAATGCTGGTTACCAGCATTTTCTCCTTTTCCCACAATGTTTTCAAAAGGATTCTTTCTCAGGGTCGTTAAAAGTCGGGATTGTGTGGTAAAGAGTTAACAAAATTAAACTGAGACATTTGCATACTGAACGACTTTAGTACAGCCTAAAAAGGGTGTATCGTTGCAATCCACTAGAGTTTCAAAATATGGATTGCTAAATTCCGAAATTTATGTCATGAAAAGCTCTGTCTGGGAGGAAGATTTGAGCTACAATTCTTCTGGGTTAAGGTAAGGGTCAGGGCTATGGATCGTTTTTTGACAAACCTGGTTTTTGACTATATGCTGCAGATTCTACCATGACACATTACTTATGACTCCACATACTGCATGAAAACTTACCTAGATGATATACCCAAACTAACGTGTCTCAGTTTATCCCTTTACCACACAATCCTGAATTGTAATGACCCTAAGAAAGAAGCCTTTTAACTCTTTCCCAAACGATAAATTTCAGACTGGTCCAAATTGAAAGAGTTTGCAGACGACAATTTTAAATTTGATGAAAATGACAGAAAGTTCTCCAAAAGGGTAGAAAACACTGTGGGAAAAGGAGAAATTGCTCGTTACCAGCAATTTCTCCTTTTCCCACAGTGTTTTCAAAAGACTTGTACTGCAGACACGTGAAAACCAGGGCTTGTTTGGGAAAGGGTTAAAAGCATTGTGGGAAAAGCAGAAAATGCCGGTAACCAGCATTTTCTTTTTTTCCCAAAATGTTTTCTACTCTTACAAAGACTAATACCATGTTTTGAGGTACATTTAATAATTATGTTGTCAGCAAATTCTTTCAATTTAGACATGTGTAAAATTTGGCCACTTGCTAAAACATTAAATCTGCCACTCGGTACAAGCAATCGCTCTTTTAACTAAATATTTTCAAAAGAAATAAAAAAAGTTTCGTTTCCATGTAAACAATTCCGCTTGATGTCATTTGTACTTGTTTACTGCTGTAACAATTTCTTCCTTTGCCACCATGTGTTCAAAAGTAGGCTGATTCAGGTCTAAAAAAAGTTGTCAAAAAGTGGCAATGAGTTCAAAATCGAAATGGATGATTCAGTGGTTACCACACCAAGGCAAGATGGCCACGTGCGATTGGAAGTGAACCATACCTAATTTCTAGTTTTCTCTTATTTTTCACTGATCAAATGTCAAACAGGATTACACCTTGATGTATGTAAATGACATTCTTAACTCTCCACCATGAGGCAAAATTTTAGACGTGTCCAAATCAAAAGCATTTGCAGACGACAAGGTAAATCTGTTTAAAATGATGGGATTTTTCTTTGTTAGGTTAGAAAACAATGTGGGGGGAAAAAGACAAAAATGCTGGCTACCAGCTGGCTTTCTCCTTTTCCTGCAATGCTTTCAAAGATTTTCCTCTTAAAAGTTGTCTGCTTTTAAGTGATTCATGACATAATGATTTAATCCTGCATTTTTACAACCCTGAAGTAGAAGGCTTTTGAAAACATTGTGGGAAAAGTAGAAAATGCTGATAATCACTATTTTCTCCTTTTCCAATAGTGTTTTCAACACTTTCATAAGACATATATAAGCAGGTTTGCACATAAGGATGTGTTTTAATTTTTGTTGTTTGGTAAATAGTGAAGTCATAGACTTGTCCAAATTGAAAGCTTTTAAAGACAATAAATCAAATGTGATGAAAACTGAAAGGGTAGAATATTTGGTTACCAAAATTTTTCCTTTTTTTCACAGTATTTTTCAAAAGTCTCTTTCCTCAGGATCATTAAAACTCGCGATTGTTAGATAAAGGGTCAACTATTTACCACACAACAAAATTCTGGACCAGTCTAAACTGAAAGCATTTGCAGACAACAAATAAAATCGGGCACAAACTACAGTATCTGTTTTTGAGATCATTGAAAACATTGTGGGTAAAAGAAGAAAATGCTGGTTACCAGCATTTTCTTCTTTTCCCACAATGTTTTCAAAAGCCTTCTTTGTCCGGGTTGTTACAATTCGGGACTGTGTGGTAAAGGGTTAAATAGTTCCTGCCACTATGCACCATTTCACTGGAAAATGTCACATTGCCCAAACTGAAAAGCAAATTGTCAGTATCAGAGAATTTGTGCAAATGAACCAAAAGGAAGTTACTCATGTTCCTTTGAAGTCTGAACGAAAAAAATTTGCTAGGAAAAAGTTTTTAAAAATAACTGTAAAGTAAAGAAAAAATATTTACTGTGCAAGTAGTGTGCCTTCTTAAACCCTTTCCCTAACGACAAATTTTGGACTGGTCCAAATTGAAAGAGTTTGCAGACGACAATTTTAAATTTGATGAAAATGGCAGAAAGGTCTCAAAAAGGGTAAAAAACGCTGTGGGAAAAGGAGAAATTGCTCGTCACGAGCAATTTCTCCTTTTCCCACAGTGTTTTCAAAAGACTTATACTGCAGACACATGAAAACCAGGGCTTGTTTGGGAAAGGGTTAACTCTTTACAACACAATCCGGGATGTATGGACTATTTAGGATTTAGGGCTTTAGAAAAATACTGCTGGAAAAGGGGTAAAAACGCTGGTTTTCCTACAGTGTTTCCTACCCTTTAGGAGACACTACCCTACATTTCAGCCACATTAAATTAGTTGTCTGCAAATGCTTTCAATTTTGACAAAGCTACAGTATTGTTGTCTGGTAGAGTGTTAATAGAACTACAGCTATTATTCAAGGTTGTTAACCCTTTACCACACAATCCCAACCCTGAAGAAGAAGCCTTTAGGAAACACTGTGGTAAAAGGAGAAAATGCTGGTAACCAGCATTTTCTCCTTTTCCTACAATGATTTCTTCTCTTCCAAAAACAAATTTTGTTGTCTGCAAAAGCTTTCAATTTGGACTAGTCTAAAATTTTGTTGTTTGGTAAAGAGTTAATTTTTACCAACCTTTCTTAACTCTTAGGCTGCTAAGCGCGACTCACTGACCTTTTGCTGTCAGTGTAGATCAAGATCAGACTCCACAGAACGTGCAGTCTGATCTTTGGTCTACACTGTCTGATAAGGAGATATTTTTCTCCAAAAAAAAATAAGGTTGAAATAACATTTTTTTGAATCTTACTATCAGCTGGAAAGTTTCATGTAACTTATTTAGCAGGCTAAGGTTTAACCCTTTACCACACAATCCTGACTTTTAACGACCCTAAAAAAGAAGCCTTCTGATAACATTGTGGGAAAAGGAGAAAATGCTGGTAACCAGCATTTTCTCATTTTCCCAAAATGTTTTCTACCCTTCCCACAACAAATTTCAAAATTTTTTAGTCACATTTATTTAAGCGTCTGCAAGTGCTTTGAATTTGGGCCAGTCTAAATTTTTTCGTCTGGTGAAGATTTAACCATTTACCACACGATAAAGTATTAAACAGGTCCAAACTGAAAGCACCCCCAGAAAATACTACAAATGTTATTAAAATGAAGAGATTTTACTTTATGAAAGGGTAGAAAACATTTTTGAAAAGCAAAATGCTAGTTACCAGCATTTTCTCCTTTTTCCCCCACAATGTTTTCAAAAAGCTTCGCCCTAAGAGTTGCTAAAACATAGGATTGTTTGGTAAAGGGTTAATCAGAAAAACCTGAAATGCAGTTGTGCACATTTTACTCTTACAGAGCTAAACAAATGGAAAAAGAAAAATTATCAGTAAATAGGATCTAAATATTGCAAGTACCAGGAATATCCAGAAAGTATGTAGACTTTTCCCATAAAGCTATGCTTACACAGAGCTTGTGATTGCGATGCAACCAATCTGCGACTGATTTATCAGCGACTGGGTCTGCAACTGATGACAGCGCTGCAACTAATCTATGCCCGTATATGGAATACAGACATGATCGCTGAGTAGTCTGCGATAAGGTTTGCAACTAGTCTGCGACTGTGCGGCAATTAGTTGGCAATTATTTGCCACATATTAGGCGATTGTTCTGCGATTTGTTGAGACCATTCGGTGACCGGTTTGAATCTGACAATTTATATCTATTTTCTATCAGTAGAAATAAAACTATTTCTATTCACGTCATCAAAATGGCAACAGGTATGCAATTACAGTTGTTACAATTGCAAAGAAATAACCAGGAGGTGGTGGGGTTTCCTTTTTTTCATCTCTGGTCTACAGCCCATGATGAGGAACTGTTGTGGACTGGTCAAGTGCCCACCAAAAGTGACAATGTGAATCGCGCTGAAGTCGGTGGGCGATATGCGCATGTTTGAAACCGTGTTGCAACTTATCGGCGACTAATCGCTGCAAGTGCGCAGCCAGTTCAATGCATCTTAGCCGATTAGTTGCAGACAGGTCGGCATAAGGTTGCCAGGAGTATTCAGCGAAAACAAATGCCGACAAATCGCCAATCAGTCGGCAGGTAATCTGCGATGAAGTTGAGACCATGTAACGACCTCTCTGCGACCAAATAATCGCCGCCAGGTTTTTGTGCATGTTCAAAATACTGGTTGCGATGAATTTAGTCCCGCAACCATCCGGCAACACCATTGCAACCTACTGGAGACCTTTGCAACTTCACTGTGATTGTCTTTTTTTTTTCAGCCGCAATGAAGTAGCATCGCAGTCGCAAGCTCTGTGTAAGCCGGGCTTAACACAACTATTTATCAACAGTTCAACTCTTTACCGAATGACAAAATTTTAGACTGGTCCAAATTGAAAGCAGTTGGAGATGACAAAATAAGGTGACTGAAAAATTGAAATTTGTTTTGGGAAGGGTAGAAAACAATGTGGGAAAGGAGAAAATGCTGTCTACCAGCATTTTCTCCTTTTCCCACAATGTTTTAAAAAGGCATTTTCTTCAGGGTCGTTACAAATCGGGGTTGTGTGGTAAAGGCCCACGACCTAAGACCACTTTGATATTGCAAGTCTGATCTTGATCTATAGTCCCAAGGAGAAACAGGAGTTATGTTTGAAGCCCCCCCACACCTCGGACAAGAACTGCCAGCCTACAAAATAAAGGTAAAGCCAAGTAAAACTGCACCATTTTTTCTGTCCATCTGATTAAATATGGATGTCCCCAATTGCCCTTTCTATTCTTCTTCTCATTTTTTTCCCCATTGGGAGATTCATTGTTTTGACAGCAGGTGTCAGAGTAATTTGAGTCGACCCGTTTTTGTGTCTCTGTTTGTTCTGTACTGCCTGGCTCATTAACTTATTACCTCATATCTCTTTACCAAACGACAAAATTTTAGACTAGTTCAAATTGAAAGCATATGCAGACGACAAATTAAATGTGACTTAAAAATTGAAATTTGTTGTGGGACGGGTAGAAAACATTGTGGGAAAAGGAGAAAATGCTGGTTACCAGCATTTTCTCCTTTTCCCACAAAGTTTTCAAAAGGTTGCCTTTTTAGGGTCGTTAAAGTCAGGATTGTATGGTAAAGAGATGTGCAAATGTGGAAGTCAACCTGTCAAGTGCCCATCACAACCACAGCTGATTTAGCAAACACTGTAGATTAAGGGCAGACTGTGCAGATTGTGCTGTCTGATCTTAGATCTACAATGACATTTTTTTTGGGGGGGGGGGCGCAATTTTCATTGGTATAAGGTTAACCAGTGCTTAGTCATGACTCTGCAGCGTGTTGCCCAAGGACACTCCCTTTTGACCGGTCACCGGCCAGCTGAGGACAAACTAGAATTGCCTTATTAAAAAAAATCTAATGCCTTTGCAACTGAGCTAAAAAAAAAAAAAGGCCCCATGTCACCCCAGGAGCCAAGGTTACGGCATTTACCTGAACTATATCAGGTAGTGCATTAGATCCTTGACTATCAACCAGCCTTGTTGAAAATGGACAGGTAGTATTGGCATGACAGAGATCTGACCTTTGCTTTCAGGATAAAGACCAAACCCTACAGTAACTACTGCTTCAACAGCAATTCTTTTTTTTTTAAGATGATGCTATGTAAGATCAGATTGCACAAGATATGTAGTCTAATCTAAAGTCTATACTGTTTGGTATTTTGTTTATCTTTACCAAACAAGCCTTGATCTATCATTATCCAGATTATTTTAGCAAATCAAAGCACTGAAAGTACTGGTGTGGCATTTGTCAAGGGAGCCATTGTGTGGAATTAATAATTTGAAAAATAAACCATAAAAATAGTTTCAAAATATTCACTTGAAAGTCAACCTACTGTATAGTCATACACAATCCAATAGACTAGCGTGCAATCTTGTGGGACGAACAAGTCAAACAAGCCCAGGGACAAATAAGTTCAGGAACGAAATGATTTGGGACAATCAAGCACGGAATCCACGGAATCGGGTGGTCAGGAAACCAAAGATTGTGTGTATCATTACGCCAATAGAAGACCATAGCGGATCAAGCTATTTTCAATAGAAAAGAAGTATTTCCATGATCGATGGCTTAATCCAATTTATTTTAATACACCATTTTCATTTTCATATCTGAGTGCAATCGAAACTCTTATTTGTCGTAGAAAATTTGAGTTTAATTAGGTTTACTTCCTTCAGTTTTGCACAAACTACATTACATTGTTTTCAACAATCCATATTGAACTCATAGTGGCATTGTCTTCGCCAAATACCACAAAAATCATCCAGGAAAAAACGTTAAGATTGTATCGAAAAATTCAATGCCTATCAAGTTCAAGAAAATAATTTAACTCTTTACCAAACGACAAAATTTTAGACTAGTCCGAATTGGAAGCATTTGCAGATGACAAAATAAATGTGACTCAAAATTTTGGATTTAATATTAGTTTATGGAAGGGTAGAAACATCGTGGGAAAAGGGGAAATTGCTGGTTACCAGCATTTTCTTCTTTTCCCACAATGTTTTCTAAAGGCTTCTTTGTCAAGGTCGTTGAAACTCGGGAAAGTGGTAAAAGGTTAGATAACATTACAGCAAACAAACAAACAAAATTTAATCGGGTCATATTTAGACTACTTTCCAAGTCCTTTTTCTAAAGAAGCAGTTTTATAAGCCTGAGTGTAAGGGTAATATTACAGAGATCCGACACCAAAACTAGCAAACAAAAAGCAATAAATCTTTTCTAAGAAATTCCAGGTTCTTAGATGTCTTCTCCCCAAAAAAGTAGTTTTAGGAGAATAATTTCTTTATTCTGCATGAGATGGAAATAAAAAGCATGCATTTATCTGGAGGAGATAGTTAATAATTATACACCACAATAGACCAAACTTATAATTACTAGTGACAACCTCTGAACCAGTCAATTTCTATAATGTTACAAAGGGGAACCAGTCTTATTTCACCTATCCCATAATTCCATTACTGACATCACTTCCTCCATAATTCTGTCTAGGTTTATTCCAGAGTCTCATATCTATGGTAATATTTATCTCCGGTCTATTGATTGTTGTAAAAAGCTTTCCTGCCAATAAACCATGGAAGACATCCAGCATGGTTACAGTATGTGCTAGTTATCATCTCAGTACTCTTAACACTTTACCATCAGACAACGAAATTTCAAGAAGCATTTGCAGACATCAATTCTGATTACAAAAATTATCTCACTAAATGTAGAAGGCAATGGGGGCAGAGATGAAAATGGTGCCCTTCTCTCAAGGTCACCTATTTCAACAATTATGTTAAAAGCTGTCATCCTTGGGATCATAAAATCAAAATATTGTTTTGTGAAGTGTTATGGCTGGGTGTCTCATCTTGATTGTGCCAACATAATTACAAGGACAAGCATATTGTTTTCTCTCTATTGATTCTAATGAGTATATTCTCTCACTACAAAGTTATCTAGCAACAGAGTTCTTAGTACATCAATATATCTTACATCTCCTATAATTGAATAGAGTGGTTCTTAGCTAACCTCTTACTTCATGTAAATATCTAACATGGCCATCATCACTCAGTTCCAAAAGATGGTACAGTCATGAATGCTACAGGCTCTCACCATCGCCTTGTATACATTTGGCTTGCAATAAGCTTACGTCTCCCGTACCATACCTGCATCACTCTTTCCATACAGCCTCTGTACAGTAGCTGTTCAATTGGCTTACAGATTGACTGGTGCCTTAGACCCTGGGATTTTGTTCAACTGGGTACAATGACAAATTTTACAAATCACAAGCCAAAAGCCTATTGACATGTCATGATAGCATCACTAAATCCCTGCACTGTGAGGCACCATACAGAGTCCGTATGTGCTGACAGGCACACAATCTTATATTGTCATTTTGGCCCAAAAATTGTTGGATAATGATATGGCCCCTGCTCAGCTATCACTACGTTGCCACATGAGGCCTGTTTGATATCAGAGTGGAGACCAATTACTATTTCCAACGATGTCTGTACAATCTTCCTATGAGTTTGACCCTATCAGTCACTAAAAGATAGCGCAAGAAATCAAAGATGCTGGCATAAAATCTAAACATATACCAGTATGCCTGAAAAATAGTACAGAAAGTCAAAGACAAAAAAATGTAAAAGCCCACGCAAATGTCAGCCAAGCATTAAGGTACAAGTCCCAGGGAAAGCCCTACAGGGTAACAAGTGAGATTAAGGCGGACTTCCAAGGAAAAGTTTTGAAGATAAGACTGTGGAAATAGAATAAAATGTTTATTTAAAAACTTGCGAAAATTTATCAAATCACAAGGTTAAATTCTTCATGGATACAGTACACGATTTACCTTTTGAAACACATAACCCTTTGCAAAGGGCTTTTTTCTTCCTATTACTGTTGTAAATGGCTAAAAGTTCTAGAAGGTTGGTTAACCCTTTACTGCACAATGCTGCCTTTTGACGCCCCTGGGAAAGAAGCCTTTTGAAAACATTGTGGGAAAAGGAGAAAATGCTGATAACCAGCATTTTCTCCTTTTCCCACAATGTTTTCTACCCTGTCAAAGAAAAAATGCACCATTTGAGGCACACTGAAATTGTTGTCTGCAAATGCTTTCAATTTGGTTGCGGCTAAAATTTTGTCATCTGGTAAAGGGTTAAACTCGGCATTAAATTCGTAAATTCGTACATTCGGACAGCCAGCATACCGCTTTCTTGAACGTTGTGTTTGCGATGAGCAATGAAGGTGATAAATATGTGTTTCATGCAGACGGGCGGATTGGTCAAAATCAATGTACAGGACAGAAACAGAAGTGCAATCATAGCTTTAACCCTTAGAGTGCCGAATAAACCTGCCAGACATTTTCATTCTAGAAATACGACCCAAATAATTGCAATTTCATGGTTGCTTTTGTCTACAGTGATTCAGCAAAGTGGACAGTGTAGATCAAAGATCAGGCTGCATGTTTTGTACAGCCTGATCTTGATCTACACTGGCCGCAAACACAACTATGGTCGTGAAAGGCGCTTTAAGGGTTAATTTCCTTGAGGATGAAGAATTTCACATAATTATTTAGTTTTGTGAAAGCCCAATACCTGCAAAATTTATGAAGTAAAACTTTCAGAGCCATTGAGTCTACACGATCATTACAAACTCGGTGCATTTTGCAGCCAGATTTTTATTGAAAGGGAAATTTCAAAAAATCTTAATTTCTAATGCCTTTGAAATCACCTGACAATTCTCACATAAACTTTCAGAATGAGGGGTTTCATCAACATTTTAACATGCAACAAAATTTTAACCCTTTCCCCAAACGACAAATTTTGGACTGGTCCAAATTGAAAGAGTTTGCAGACAACAATTCTTTATTTGATGAAAATGGCAGAAAGTTATCAAAAAGGGTAGAAAACACTGTGGGAAAAGGAGAAATTGCTCGTTACGAGCAATTTCTCCTTTTCCCACTGTGTTTTCAAAAGACTTGTACTGCAGACACGTGAAAACCAGGGCTTGTTTGGGAAAGGGTTAAACTTGTCCAAACTCTAAGCAGATGCAGCCAACAGTTTAAATAAAATGTGACTCAAATTGTAGAAGTTTTCTTTGCTAGGGTAGAAAACATTGTGGGAAAATGACAAAAAAATGCTGATTACCAACATTTTCTCCTTTTCCCAAAGTGTTTTCATCAGCTTCTCTTTCAGGGGCATTAAAACTCGGGATTGTGTAGTAAAGGGTTAAAACCCCACTCTCTATTGTTTCAATGTACCTAGCATTTTTTTTCATTTTTGTCAAGACTTTTCCATATCTAAGTTACAGTACTTAACCCTTTCCCAAACCAGCCCTGGTTTTCACGTGTCTGCAGTACAAGTCTTTTGAAAACACTGTGGGAAAAGGAGAAATTGCTCGTAACGAGCAATTTCTCCTTTTCCCACAGTGTTTTCTACCCTTTTTGAGACCTTTCTGCCATTTCCATCAAATTTAAAATTGTCGTCTGCAAACTCTTTCAATTTGGACCAGTCCAAAATTTATCGTTTGGGAAAGCGTTAAACTATATCAAGGTCAAGGATCCTTGATTAAACAGTTAACCAGACGACAGAATTTTAGGCTTTTTCAAATCAAAAGCACTGGTAGATGACAAACTGGATTTCGTTTGAATATTTGTATTTGTCGTTGAAAGGATAGAAAACAGTGTAGGAAAAGGAGATGTTTTTTTCCAAAAGCTTTCTAACTTCAGATCATTAAAACATGAGACTGTTAGAAAAGAATTAACTCTTTCCCAAACGACAAAATTTTAGACTGGTCCAAATTGAAAGCATTTGCAAACAACAAAATAAATGCGAATGAAAAATTAAAACTTGTTTTGGGAAGGGTAGAAAACATTGTGGGAAAGGGAGAAAATGCTGGTTGCCAGCAGAAAATAATTTTAGACTGGTCCAAATTAAAAGCATTTGCAGACGACAAAATAAATGCGAATGAGAAATTAAAACTTGTTTTGGGAAGGGTAGAAAACATTGTGGGAAAGGGAGAAAATGCTGGTTACCAGCATTTTCTCCTTTTCCCACAACATTTTCAGAAGGCTTCATTTCCAGGGTCGTCAAAAGGCAGCATTGTGCAGTAAAGGGTAAGTCTTCCCAGGAGATTGAACTAGGTCTTACTTATTACAAATCAAAGGCTTTCACCAGTGAGCCACAGAGGAGCCAAACAGTCTTAGGAGGCAAAGTCGCATAATGACTTTCTATCATCCTTCCTTTATCTGCTAGAAAAATCTATTCATTGTCATTCAAATAACCAATGTCATAATTTGGGAGAGTAAAAAAATCATAGAATAATTTTGTAAGTATTGAGTCTTCTGTCTTTGACCCTTTACTGAACAATGACCTTGAAGAAAAGGGCTTTTGAAAGCATGGTGGAAAAGGAGAAAATGCTGGTCACCAGCATTTTCTCCACTTCACACATTGTTTCCAACCCATTTACCCTTGAACCACACAATTCTGAATTTCAACGACCTTGAAGAAGAAGGTTTTTCAAAACATTGTGGGAAGACAAGAAAATGCTGGTTACTTTTCCACCAATTTTTCTACCCCCCCCCCAAAAAAAAAACTCTCAAAATTTGACCCTCATACGATTTGTCACCTACAACTGCTTTGGATTTGGGCTTTCCCAAACGACAAATTTTGGACTGGTCCAAATTGAACGAGTTTGCAGACAACAATTTTAAATTTGATGAAAATGGCAGAAAGGTGCCAAAAAGGGTAGAAAACACTGTTTTCTCCTTTTCCCACAGTGTTTTCAAAAGACTTGTACTGCAGACACGTGAAAACCAGGGCTTGTTTGTTAAGGGGTTAAAAGACAAACCCCCATCATTGTGGTAGTATTCTACAAATTCTTTCCATTTTGGCAAGACTGAATTGTGTCATCAGGCAAAAATTAACTACTTTATCAACTACTTCAGATCTACCAAACATTGCAGAGAAACCTAACACTCAGGCTGCCAAGCCTGACTCACTGACCTTTTGTGGACAGTGTAGATCAAGATCTGACTGCACTGAACATGCAGTCTGATCTTGCATCTACACTGTCTGATAAGAACTGAAATTGAAATAACATTTTCTTGTTTTTTGCTATCTGCTTGGAAGTTTCATTTAACTTATTCAGCGGGATAAGGGTTAAAGGCAAAAGATTTGTAGTACAGGAAAATAATTTTTCCTGAAATTGTAGGGTACACACTGAGGGTTGATTGTATGGTGTTTAATGCCATTTTTAACATTATTTCAGTTATAGCACGGCGGCCAGTGCACCTATCCATGCTTTCCTGGAGTTTCATTTATCAGTACTCCGCACAATATTCTTTGCAAGCCACTGGCTGCTTTCCCACATAATCATCGTCGAAACAATGGTCAGCAGTGAGAGAGGAATGAATCCTGTCATGATGACTATCATCAATCCCCGAAAAGAAATTGGCCAAGCCGGGGATCGAACGTGCGACCCCCTGTTCTCAATTCCTGTACACTACCGACTGAGCTACGGGGGCTTGGCAGACACCGAGGTAACACAGTATTTACTTGTAAATGGGGAAAAATACAATGTGTATTCTTTTGAAAACATAAGCGGATATATCATGGATTTACAAATCCTGGATTGTGTATTCTTTTGAAAACATAAGTGGATAAAACATATTCTTTTGAAAACATAAGTGGATAAATCATGGTTTACAAACTTTTTTCTTCATTTTTTTTTCTTCATTTTTTTCCACAATGTTTTCCATTCTTCAAACACAAGTCTGAAATGTAAGCCATATCTACGTTGTTATTCTGTAAGTTCTTTCAATTACAGACTTAAATTTTTTTTTAACTTGTAACGTAGATTGAAAATAATCATCTTAACTCTTTACCACACAATCCCAAGTTTTAATGACTTTGAGAAAGAGGCCTTTTGAAAACATTGCGGGAAAAGGAGAAAATGCTACCCTATCACAGGAAGAAATCATCATTTTAGCAAACATTTACTTTGTCGTCTATGGATACTTTCAATTTGGTCGATTCCGAAATTCTATCTTTCATTAACCCTTTACCAGACGACAAAATTTAAGCGTCGTCCAAATTGAAAGCATTTGCAGACAACAATTTCAATGTGGCTCAAATGGTGCAACTTTTCTTAGATAGGGTAGAAAACATTGTGGGAAAAGGAGAAAATGCTGGTTTCCAGCATTTTCTCCTTTTCCCACAATGTTTTCAAAAGGCTTCTTTCCCAGGGGCGTCAAAAGGCGGCATTGAGCAGTAACGGGTTAAAGGGTTAAAATGTCTGTCATGACTATGGTTGTCTTTACAGATTGTATAGATCAAGATCAAACTTCACAAAATGTGCAATCTGTTCTCTGACCTTCCCTGCCTATTTTGCAGAAACATTATAGACAAAAGGAAGCTCTTTCCCTGCCTATTTTACAGAAACATTATAGACAAAAGGAAGCTCTTTCCCTGCCTATTTTGCAGAAACATTATAGACAAAAGGATGCTCGAAACTGCAATTATTTTGGTCTTATTTCTAGACTGAAAAATGTCTGTAGGAGTTTATTCGGCATTCTAAAGGATACCTGCCGAGCTGGTAGCTTAGTCAGTAGTGTACTGGACTTGAGAACAGGAGGTCGCTGGTTCGATCCCCAGCTCAGCTAATTTCTCTCCGAGGACTGATGACAGCCATTGCCACAGGATGTATTCCTCTCTCACCACTGACCATTGTTTCCACGATGGCTATGTGGGAAAGCTACCTGGAAAGAATATTGTTCATAGTACCGGTAAACGAAACTCCAGGGAAGCATGGATAGGTGCACTGGCCACCACAGCATAACTGAAATAATGTCGAAAACGGCATTCAACAACATACAATCAATCAATCTAAAGGATACCTAGAAACCTTACAAAGTAACAACAATTAATCTGGAATCTATGATGCACACGGAGTTCAAAAGGTTCCCCCTCTCTGTGTGTAAATCATGAACATTATATTTAATACCCATGACAATTCAATCCATCATGCTACACTATCCATTCTGTTCATGCTTCCAGAGAAATTCCGAGAGAAAGCTCTCACAGTATTGATTTCTCTTCTGCGGAAAAATGAGAAAAAACAAAACTTGACTAACGCTCTCTCTTGCGGACAATTTTCCTCCAGAAGAATAACAGGAAAACGTTTTTACAGGGACAAAAGACCTACAACTTTTTGTACTAGCATAATAATAGGCAACTTAATGTAGTTCTTTTTTTTTTCTCCCCCCCCTTCTGAAACAATCAATGTGTCATACAAAGTTAACTGAAGCAATACAGATGAACTCTGTTATACCTTTTTTACACAAGGAAAAGGACTTTTGAAAACATTGTGGGAAAAGGAGAAGGTGCTGGTGACCAGCATTTTCTCCTTTTCCCATAATGTAATAATGTATTCTACCCTTTCATTGAAAAATTTCCTAATTTGTGAAAAATCTAACTCTTTACCACACAATCCTGAGTTTTAACAACCCTGAAGAAGGCTTTTGAAAACATTGTTGGAAAAGAAGAAAATGCTGGAAACCAGCATTTTCTTCTTTTCCTACAATGTTTTCAACAAATCAAAGACAGATACTGTAGTTTGTGTCCCATTTTATTTGCCGTCTGTGAACACTTTCAATTTGGACTGGTCTAAGATTTAGTTGTGCGGTAAAGAGTTAATTTGTGTTCTGCGAATGCTTTCTATTGTGACCAGAGTCTAAAGTTTTGTCTTTTGGTAAAGAGTTATAGGCGTCCAGGCCATCATGTAAATAATGGTCCTGTTTTGCAGGACAATGTCCCTTTCAATGTAACAGATGAAAACAGCAGCCAATATTTGAAAACGTGCTCGCAAAAAAAAAAATGCACATAAAGAGCAATTTCTCTTTTTTCCACAAATGTTTCTATTAAGTATTCACATAGTAACCTTTATCAAAAATTATAATCTATATAAGAAGGATGTGTTCAACTCTTTCACTACTAATGACACCATATATAGCTTTTGCGGATGGTGTAGATCAAGATCAGACTGCACAGAATGTGCATTCTGATCTTTGGTCTACATAATCCGCTACCCAATGCCGTACTATGACACATTTCATATTCTATAGCAGTGGGAATCTTGACCTTAAAAAAAAGAATGGAATTTCTTGAGTTTAGTACTGAAAGAGTTCGGCCTATACCAGATGACAAAATTTTAGCGTTGTTCAAATTGAAAGCACTTGCAAACAACAAAATAAATGTTACTTAAAACATTCAAAGGATAGAAATCACTGTGGGGAATAGAAAAAAATGCTGGTCACCTCTTTGATGGGATAGAAAACACTGTGGGAAAAGGAGAAAATGCTGGTTACCAGCATTTTCTCCTTTTCCCACAGTGTTTTCAAAAGCCTTCTTCTTTAGGGTCACCAACACTCGAGATTGTCAAACAGATAGAAACTGAATATATACATGCATGGCTTATTAGGCGCTCTTATTCCCATTACATGACTGAAATGGCACTGAAAACATGAACAGCAAACAAACAAGATCAGACAACATATTTTAGTTATAAGCTGAAAATGGTATTTCTTTTGGAATAAGACCTTAAATTTTAATGTTGGAGAATCATGCATAATGTAAGCAAGAGGGCCATGATGGCCCTGGTGTCGCTCACCTGAGCTTTTTGACCAGGCACAACCAATTTCCAACATGTTGTGAGATATATGTATTACCAAACAATAAAATTTTAAACTCATCAGTCTGAACCTTCTGCATAAAACAAATAATATGTGGATCAAGCTGTGGGATTGGTCTCTCAAAGGGTTAGAAAACATTGTGAAAAAGGGAAAAAATGCTGGATACCAGCATTTTCTCATTTTCAAACAGTGTTTTCAAAAGGCTTCTTTCTGAGAGTCATTCGTACACTAGGTTTTTCTAAGATTTGACCTAGTGACCTAGTTTTTCAGCCAACATGACACATTTTCAAACTGGTCCAAGATATCATCAGGACAAACATTCTTACCAAATTTCAAGAGTATTGGACTGAAAATGTGGCCTCTACAGCATACACAAGGTTTTTCTAAGATCTGACCTAGTGACCTAGATTTTGACCCAACATGACCCATTTTCAAACTCATCCAAGATATTACCAAGGCAAACATTCTGAGCAACTTTAAAAGAGTATTGAACAAAAAATGCGGCCACAACAGCATACACATGGTTTTTCTAAGATTTGACCAGGTGACCTAGTTTTTGACCCGACATGACTCATTTTCAAATTCAACTGAGATATCATCGAGACAAACATTCTGACCAACTTTCAAGAGTATTAGACAGAAAATGTGGCTTCTGGAGCTTACACAAGGTTTTTGTAAGATTTGACCTAGTGACCTAGTTTTTCATCCGACATGACCCAATTTCAAACTAGTCAGAGATATTATCAAGGCAAACATTCTGACCAACTTTCAAGAGTACTGGACAGAAAATATGGCCTCTAGAGCATACACAACGTTTTTCTTAGATTTGACCTGGTGACCTAGTTTTTGACCCAACATGGCACATTTTCGTACTATTTCAAGATATAATCAAGACAAACATTCTGACCATTTTTCAAGAGTATTGGACTGAAAATGTGGCCTCTATAGTGTACGAAAGGTTTTTCTAAGATTTAACCTAGTGACCTAGTTTTTGACCCCACACGACCCAATTTCAAAGTTGTGCGAGCTTTTATCAAGACAAACATTCTGACCAAATTTCACAAGTATCTGACTGAAAATGTGGCCTCTAGAGCGTACACAAGGTTTTTCTAAGATTTGACCTAGTGACCTAGTTTTTGACCCCACAAGACCCAATTTCGAACTCATCTGAGATTTTATCAAGACAAACATTCTGACCAAGTTTCACAAGTATCTGGCTGAAAATGTGGCCTCTAGAGCGTACACAAGGTTTTTCTAAGATTTGATCTAGTGACCTAGTTTTTGACCCCACATGACCCAATTTCGAACTCATGCGAGATTTTATCAAGACAAACATTCTGACCAAATTTCACAAGCATCTGACTGAAAATGTGGCCTCTAGAGCGTACACAAGGTTTTTCGAAGATTTGACCCAGTGACCTAGTTTTTGACCCCACATGACCCAATTTCGACCTCGTCCGAGATTTTATCAAGACAAACATTCTGACCAAATTTCACAAGTATCTGGCCGAAAATGTGGCCTCTAGAGCGTACACAAGGTTTTTCTAAGATTTGACCTAGTGACCTAGTTTATGACCCCACGTGACCCAATTTCGAACTCGTCCGAGATTTCATCAAGACAAACATTCTGATAAAGTTTCATGAAGATCGGACTGAAAATATGGCCTCTAGAGCGTACACAAGGTTTTTCTAAGATTTGACCTAGTGACCTAGTTTTTGACCCCACATGACCCAATTTCAAACTCATCCGAGATTTTATCAAGACAAACATTCTGACAAAGTTTCATGAAGATCGGACTGAAAATGTGGCCTCTAGAGCGTACACAAGGTAAAAAGTTGACGACGGACACAGCACGATCACAATAGCTCACCATGAGCACTTCGTGCTCAGGTGAGCTAAAAAAAGGTGGCATTATGAAAATGCACTATTTCTGTAAAATATTAGCCCTGCACGTGTTTCTGTAATTAGGGAAAGCAATTCAAGTTTCAGGTTTTTACATGCTTTATCGCATGTTTGCTGGCAATAAGGGCTCCTGATTTATGGGCCTAGTTATGACAAGAAGTGAAAATTTCAACCACAACACATGAAAAAATTTGATAAACTATTAGAATACTTGTAAAATGATATCACCAATCATGCCATATGCTCCCAATTTAGCCCCGATGCCCGAAGGCTTTAACCCTTCACCACACAAACCCAACTTTTAATGACCTTTACAGAGCCTTTGAAAACATTGTGGGAAAAGGAGAAAATGCTGGATACCAGCATTTTCTCCATTTCCCAAAATGTTTTCTACTCAATCAAAGACAACCTCCATCGTTTGAGCAATATTTGATTTGTCGTCTGCATTAAAATTTCTCGAGTCCTAAATTTTGCTGTGTGGTAGTGGGTTAAGGATATGTTTTAGAATCATGTGCACTAAATCTTGATGACTACGATTCTGAAACCTTAGGTGCCCAAAAAGAACTTCAGTGAAAATTCCAAGTTAAAAAGGGGCATAACTGGGTCAAAAATACTTTGATGGTTACATGCCTTTGGTGTCAATATGTGTGCAAACATTGTATACAAACATTGTACAAAAAGGTAAGTTTCTTGTTAACCATACTCGCTATTTCAACTTTTACCTTTTCAGTAATATGCAAGAAAAAAAATCTTTCAAAACACTTCTCCCCATTTCTCAGAATTTTGCAAGCATTTCTTTAAGAAAATACATCTGAGGAAAAAAAAAAGATGTCCTTGGAAATCCCAATTTAAACCTGCAGAAAGTCAAATTAACCCAACAGACATTTTCATTCTAGAGCAACGACCCTTTTAAGAGCCATAAAATCAAGGCTGCCATTGTCCAGAATGTCTAAACAAAGCGGACAGTGTAGTTTAACGATATAACTGCATCTTTTTTTGCAGTCTGATCTTGATCTACACTGGCTTCAAAGGCAATTACAACAGTGAGAGGCGAAATAAGGGTTAATGACGAAACCTCACTAATTTCAACACTAATGGGGTTTCCACTGATAATAAATGTTCAGAACTCATGCAAAGGAAATTTCTAGCTCTTTTCTCTAATTTTATCACACAATTTTGAGTTTTTTAAGTCATTGTAGAAGACAAGTATTGAGGGCATTGTTGGGACAGGAGCATGTGCTTGCTATAAACAGTCAGTCTTGTTCCATTCTAGAGAGACATTTGTTCCAGCTGCACCAATTAACACTTGTTGTTAACTCTTTACCAAATGACAAAATTTTAGACTGGTCCAATTTGAAAGCATTTGCAGACAGCAAGATAGATGTGACTGAAAAATTGAAATTCGTTTTCGGAAGGGTAGAAAACATTGTGGTAAAAGGAGAAAATGCTGGTTACCAGCATTTTCTCCTTTTCCCACAAGGTTTTCAAAAGGCCTTTTTCACAGGGTCGTTAAAAGTTGGGATTGTGTGGTAAAGAGTTAAGTAGAAAACAAATTTCTGTACAAGTCGAAATTGAAAGCATTTGAGGCAACTTATTAAATAGGGCTCAAATGAAGAGACTTTTCTTTGACAGGTAACCAGCATTTTTTTTTTCCTTTTCCAGCAGTCTTTTCAAAATCTTTCTTGGTGTTTTATGCAGCTTTTAACAGTTGTACCCCAAAATTCCATATTCATTTCTTGCGAGGGTTTCACCAGTACTAGGATGCTCTATCTTGCCACAGCAAAGAGAAGAATGGCTGTTGTGGAAAAAAAAAAGTCACCCACCCCCCTCCTGGTGGCTGATGCCAGCTGGATGATCAGGGATTCAAATTTAGACTAGACCTCCAGATAAGAGAGAGTGATAGTATTCTAAATACTTTATTTCTCTTCCAAACCCTATGTTGTGAGTATTCATTAGAATCGTCTCAACGAGACGATTCTAATGAGTACCCATAACACAGGGTTTAGTGGAGAGAGATTAATCTTTTCAATTTTGAAATCAAACTCACTCCCTCTATCTGGAGCTCTGTTAGACATTTTAAGAATGTGATCATAAGCACACCAGAAGTTAAACTTACAAACCAGTGATACCACTCAAAGCAATCGGGCCAGTTACAGTTCATTACTAATCTGATATTCTGGCTCCGGTATCCATTCCCTGCAATGTGGAAATTACCCTGAAGTTTCTTACTCAATAAGGTTGTTTCCACTCTGTTCACCAAATAAGTGATCATTAGCTCACTTCAAGCTGGAACCAGACACCAAATATGGCAGCCAGGGGAACCCAATTTTGTCAAAAATAAACTCCTTGCAGCTACAATTGCTTTTTTATCCCCAAGAAGCTTTAAACTTTAACCCTAAATGGTCAAATTTAACCTTTTACCACACAATCCCCAGTTTTAATAACCAGTAATGGTAACTATAAATCAAGTGTTTTAACCCTTTACCAGACGACAAAACTTTAGCCTTGTCCAAATTGAAAGCATTTGCAGACGACAATTTCAATGTGGCTCAAATGGTGCAACTTTTCTTTGATAGGGTCGAAAACATTGTGGGAAAAGGAGAAAATGCTGGTTACCAGCATTTTCTCCTTTTCCCACAATGTTTTCAAAAGGCTTCTTTTCCAGGGGCGTCAAAAGGTGTCATTGTGCAGTAAAGGGTTAAAGACCCTGAAGAAGCCTTTTGAAAACATTGTGGGAGAAAAGACCAAAGTCCGGTAACTAGCATTTGGTCCTTTTCCCACAATGTTTTCTACCCTTTCCAAGACCAATTCCAACATTTGAGCCATCATACCTAATTTGTCATCTGCAAATGCTTCCAAATTGGATACACCTAATATTTTGCTGTCTGTTAACCCTTTCCCAAACGACAAATTTTAGACTGGTCCAAATTGAAAGAGTTTGCAGACGACAATTTTAAATTTGATAAAAATGGCAGAAAGTTATCAAAAAGGGTAGAAAACACTGTGGGAAAAGGAGAAATTGCTCGTTATGAGCAATTTCTCCTTTTCCCACAGTGTTTTCAAAAGACTTGTACTGCAGACATGTGAAAACCAGGGCTTGTTTGGGAAAGGGTTAAACAGCAAAGCCTTTACAGGTAAGTCCTGGTTTTACAGCCCTGAGGTAGAAATCTTTGGCAAACATTGTGGGAAAAGGAGAAAATGCATGTAATGAAAATTTTCTCCTTTTCCCACTATGTTTTTTTATACTTCCAGAGGTAATTCCATCACTGATTTCATGTCTGTAAATCCTTCAATATGGTCATGACCAAAATTTTGTCAGATCTGTTAAAGTCAATTCTGGTTTCCAGTTGTTTTTCTTTTTCCAAAAATGTTTTTAAAATCCCTCTTTGGCAGGGTCATAAAAACACAGGATTGTTTGCTAAACAGTTATGCAAAACATGTTTCAAATACCTTTCAAAGTATCAGTAAGAGCAGATTTACAATCATAACTTCTGCAAATTCTGTGATACTTGATCTCTGTCAACACTGTCTGTAAAACCATCTTAAAACCAGGGTCGGTATTTACCAATCATTCTTAAGAACATTCTTAGTCTTAATTCCACTAGATTTTCTAAATTTTAAAGTAACACAAATTCTGATTGGCTGAACCAAATGGTTTAGCCAATCAGAAGTTGTGTTACTTTCAAATCCAGAAAATTCTAGAGAATTAGACAAGGAATATTCTTGAGAATGGTTGCTGGATAATATGGACCCAAATCTAGCAATTTTGTTTCATTCTTTACCAAATGACAAAAAACTGGAGTTGCTTAAATTGAAGGCATTTGGAGAGGACAACTTAAATATGACTAGAATTATGCTTTTTGGCAGTGAAAGCGTAGAAAACATTGTGAGAAAAGGAGAAAATGCTGGTTACCAGCATTTTCTCCTTTTCTCACAATGTTTTCAAAAGCTATCTTTAACAGGGTCGTCAAAACTCTGTATTGTGTGGTAAAGGGTTAAACAACCAAATGGACATTCTTGGTCTAGAACTACCACTAAAATAATTATAATTCCAAGATTGCTTTTTGTCTAGAATGTGTGAGCAATGCAGACAATGCAGATAAGGATCAGACTGCACATCCTATGCATTCTTATCTTGATGTACAATGGCCACAGCATCTGTAGTTGTAGTAAGGCCCTCATAAGGGTAATAATATCAAGACTTCTGATCCCATCATCATGAAGAAATGGGACATGAATTTGCTAACAAGGTTTTTGATGCCTTCCACCAATATGTCTACAGGGCAATTTTGCATCTGCAACCGCTTTTCTTTAATACCAGACTAATTCAGTTCTAATCCATTCTATTACTATCATACAATCCCAGCTAACCCCCAGACTGTAATATTATGGAAGAATGCAATATGTCTCTGCTGGTTCCAAACAAAAATCAAATCAAAACTTCAACCCTTGGCATGACCATCCCATGTTTTTAACCCTTAACCACACAATCCTGACATTTGAATGCTGGTAACCAGCATTTTTCCTTTTCCCACCATGTTTACTACCCTATCAAAGACAAATGTCATCATTTGAGCTAAATTTTATTTGTCGTCTGCAAATGCTTTCAATTTGGACATGTCTCAAATTTTGTTGTGTGGCAAAGAGTCAAACAAGGTACAAAACGTAAATACATTTGGCCAATGAAAATACCAATCAATCAAAGCATGCCGCCAGTTGTCACAGACAACAAAGCTGACCAAAGTTTCATTTACAACTAGTGACCCCAGGTCAACAAGGTACAAATTTGTGGTCATTAAACAAGACAAATCTCAGCAAGTGAACATACTGAAATAAAGCATATTTCAAAGATTTTTTCTGAACATTAACCTGTGTGCCTTTTCCCAATAAACTAAACCCTTTACCACACAATCCAGAGTTTTGACGATCCTGAGGAAGAAGTCTTTTGAAAACATTGTGGGAAAAGGAGAAAATGCTGGTAACCAGTATTTTCTTCTTTTCCCACAATGCTTTCAATCCCTTCCAAAATCAAGTTTCAATTTTTTAGTCACATTCATTTCATCGTCTGCAAATGCTTTCAGTTTGGACAAGTCTAAAATTTTGTTGTTTGAGTTAACTCTTTACCACACAACAAAATTTTGGACTCATCTATATTGAAAGTATTTGCAATCTACAAATCAAATGTGACTCAAATGATTGGATTTACTTGTGAAAAGGCAGAAAACATGATAGGAAAAAGAGAAAATGCCCATTACCTGACATTTCATCTTTAAAATGCGACCCAAATAATTACGATTTCATGTTTGCTTTTGTTTACAGCGTTTCAGGAAAGCAGACAGGTGTAGGTCATGTTTTGTGCAACCTGATCTTGATCCCCACTGGCCCCAATAGCAACTATAGTCTTGATAGGCGCTTTAACCCTTTACCACACAATGCCACCTTTTGACCCCCTGGGAAAGAAGCCTTTTGAAAACATTGTGGGAAAAGGAGAAAATGCTGGTAACCAGCATTTTCTCCTTTTCCCACAATGTATTCTACCCTATCAAAGAAAAATTGCACCATTTGAGCAACATTGAAATTGTCGCCTGTAAATGCTTTCAATTTGGACGAGGCTAAAATTTTGTCGTCTGGTAAAGGGTTAAGGGTTAACTATTTGCTTCACCTTGTACCTGGACTATTCTACAGACAAAACTGAACTTTGAAATAAATGAAACATGACACCACCATTGGCTACATGTGAAAGCATCCAGTGGCTTGGAAAGAACATTGTGTGTAGTACTGGTAAAAGAAATGCCAGGAAAGCATGGAAAGGTGCACTGACCGCCGCCATATAACTGAAATAATGTTGAAAACAGCTTTAAACACCATGCAATCCATCAATCCATCACAGGACAACCTTGCTGTAGAGGAGGTCAAGCAAAAAGTAGGACAAGCTACTACCCATGATTTCTCAATATATCACTAACACTTAAACTGCTAAATAAATGAATCGAACATTTCCACTAAATCATAAAAGCTCAAATATTCTGGTTTCAAAGTTGATGTCACCGAAAAGAAAAATACCGGATCGGACATTGTAGATCAAAGATCAGACTGCACATTTTGTGCAGTCTAATCTTGATCTACACTGTCCGCAAAAGGTCCTTGAGTCGCACTCAGCAGCCTAAGGGTTAAATTTTACGAAAGCCATCTATGGTAGTCTTGCAGCCTTACTTTGATCTACACTGTCTGCAAAAGAAATGTAAACTGAGCTAAACGCTGATAGCATTGACAATTCCAGTAATGAAAGCAAAGCACATTTGACTGTGGCCCTGAATGTGGCCAAAATCTGTCCTTGAACATGACAGAGTTTTCTCAGTTCAAGGACAATAAAAAAGAAACAACTGTTGAAATGGCTTTCCTCCTTCCTACTCAAAGTGAAGGTGTAAATATTACACTCAAGATGAAGTGATAGCATTATAATCTAGGCACATAAATAGCAATGCCCTCTGGGTGTAGATGATACCATTGCACAAAGAGTACAAGACAGCATTGCACTCAAGATGTAGGTGACACCACTGCACTCAAGATGTAGTTGACACCACTGCACTCAAGATGTAGGTGACACCACTGCACTCAAGATGTAGGTGACACCACTGTAATCAAGATGTAGGCGACACCACTGCACTCAAGATGCAGATGACACCACTGCAATCAAGATGTAGCTGACACCACTGCACTCAAGATGTAGCTGACACCACTGCACTCAAGATGTAGTTGACACCACTGCAATCAAGATGTAGGTGACACCACTGCAATCAAGATGTAGGTGACACCACTGCAATCAAGATGTAGGTGACACCACTGCACTCAAGCTGTAGGTGACACCACTGCACTCAAGCTGTAGATGATAACAATGCAATCAAGGTGTAGATGATAGCATTATACTCAAGGTGCAGGTGATAGCATTTAACTTGAGATGTAAAAAGCACTACACCAAACATATAATGTGAGGATAGCATTGCACTAAATATGTATGTGATAATACTGTATTCAAGGCCTAGGTGATATAAATGCACTCGGAGTGTAGTTGATAGCATTACACTCAAGGTTGGTTGGTTGGTTGTATTGGGGTTTAACGCCACTTTAACAGCTAAGGTCATATCATGGCGGTCGGTGACGCACATGTGTTTCCTGGCTTTCTCACACCAGTACTAACACAACTTTCTTTCCAAAGCCACCGACTACTTTTCTCACATGCTTCAGCAGAGGTGAGAGGCGAAAATACGCCGGAAAGAAAGTTCGCCTCAACCGGGTATCGAACTCACAACCACCAGGTCATGAGTCCAACACGCTCACCACTGAGCCACCCAGGCGGGCTACACTCAAGGTGTAGGTAATAGTATTACACTCAAAATGTAGGAAAAGCATTGCACTCAAGGTATATGCAACAGCATTACACTCAAGATGTCAGTTACATCAATGCACCCAAAATAAGATATAACCTTCAAGGTGTTAGTGACAGCTTTACACCCAAGATAATTTCCCAAACAAGCCCTGGTTTTCACGTGTCTGCAGTACAAGTCTTTTGAAAACACTGTGGGAAAAGGAGAATTTGCTCCTAACGAGCAATTTCTCCTTTTCCCACAGTGTTTTCTACCCTTTTTGATAACTTTCTGCCATTTTCATCAAATTTAAAATTGTCGTCTGCAAACTCTTTCAATTTGGACCAGTCCAAATTTTGTCGTTTGGCAAAGGGTTAAAGATGTACTTGGTAGCACTGCACTCAAGATGTAGTTAATCCTTTACCAGACAACAAAATTTCAGCCTTGTCCAAATTCAAAGCATTTGCAGACAACAATTTCATTGTGGCTCAAATGGTGCAACTTTTTTTTGATAGGGTAGAAAACATTGTGGGAAAAGGAGAAAATGCTGGTTACCAGCATTTTCTCCTTTTCCCACAATGTTTTCAAAAGGCTTCTTCCCCAGGGGCGTCAAAAGGCGGCATTGTGCGGTAAAGGGTTAATATCATTACAAGCAAGGTGTACTTGATAGCTCTGCACTCAAGATGTAGGACAGCCTGCACTCATGACATCTACAGGTGATATCAATTACACTCCAGGTATATGAGATACCAATGCATTCAAGGTGTAATACTAAGTGTTGTGCTCGAGGTGTAGGCAATAGCATTACACTCAAGATCTAGGTGATACCATATGGCCCACAACATGCGAAATGAGACCTTCGGACAGTTGTGTAAAATGTCGTCTCGGAATAGCCTGCGCAGGCTAATCTGAGACGGCACTTTACGACTACATAAGAATTTTTCATACAGTAGACTTTCGTGAAACAGAAAATCGTACAAAAACAGGAAGTGATGTTTCGGATTAGTCACAGACTGCACAGGCTGATCTGGGACGTCACACTTTTATGCATATGTCCGAAGGCCCCTTTTCATGTGTTGCACGCCATATGCCAAAGCTATAGGTAATAGTATTGCAAAGTCATCTGGAGTACAAGCATATACATGTGCAGTGCTCCAGATAGAGGGGGTGAATTTGGTTTCAAAATTGAAAATATCAATTACTTTCCACTACACCCTATGTTGTGGGTACTCATTAGAATCGTCTCATTGAGACAATTCTAATGAGTACCCACAACATTGGGTTTGGAGGAGAAATAATGGATTTAGAATACTATCACTCCCTCTTATCTAGACCTCTGCATGTGACCAGTTAAGCACAGGTAAACTCTACCAGCAACAGAATTTACACTTGTCCTGCTCTTGCACATGACAAATTAAATATGCCTCCAACAATGACAGTGTCTTTAAAAGGACAGAAACCATTGTGGGAAAAGTAAAAAACTTACTGTCTCTGAGTAGTTTATTTTTTTTTCTACAATGTTTTTGTGTCTTTAAAAGGATAGAAAACATTGTAGGAAAAGAAAAATTTGCTGGTTTCCAGCAGTTTAATCTTTTTTTACAATGTTTTCAACAGGCTCATTTCTTACTTTAGTTTACACCTATATATTTTGCATCGATTGTGAAAGAAGTTCTTTCAACTTAAATTCTTTCAACTTATATTAACCTTTTGCCACACAGCAAGTTTTAGACTCTTCCAAATTCAAAACATCTGCAGATGATGACTTAAAAATCGGTACAAATCAACTAAGTTCTCTAACAGGGTTGAAAACATGGGAAAAGGAGCAAATGCTGGTTTCAAAAGAATTCTTCAGGGTTAATCACTCCCGATGATTGCACTATGGAAACCTGAACCAGTAACTGCCACTGTGTTGGGGGTAGTTCCAAAGGCTGACCTCACCCATCACAGGATTTAAACCCAGAACCTTTGGTGTGACAGGCCAATGCTCTACCACTACACCACTGTCTCCCTCACTGAGATTCTTGAAAACACAGGATATGCTGGTGAAAGGTTATCTTTTTTGATATGAGCTTTTATTTATGAAGGATTAATTGAATGAAACTTTTACTACACAGAGTTTAACAACCATTAATTCATATTTTCCACACACTCCCAGAGCAACACTCCAAAAATACTCCCACTGTGCAATTTTGAGATCATGTTCTCAATTTGCAAGTTAATCAAAATAATTACATAAAATTAATAACAGACTGCTCATAAAAATATCATTTCATGATCAAAGAGACAAGGGAAATTAGACTCTTACAGTGCAACCTGCAATTTAGGTGCTCATGCTAATTTTTTGGCAAATAAATCCTGCGTTTTAACTATGCTAAGCAAAAAGACTTTTTGATAACATTCTGGAAATAGGAGAAAAGTATCACACCAATTCGGGAAAGGAAAAAAAATGTTGGTAATAATTTGGATGTGTCTACAATTTGTCATTTGGTAAAGAGTTAAATAAAAATGGAATTTCATTATATTTCATAGCATGCTAGGGGGGACAAGATGAAATATGTGAAATTTCCTGAAATTTGGTCTTTAAATACAAACTCTGACAACAAAATCAAGTTTTTCTATGCATCCCAAAAATCATCTCTTTGTCACTGTGTTTTTGCAAGCCATCCCTGCAGATGCACTTGAATAACCCCAGTTAACCCTTTCCCAAACAAGCCCTGGTTTTCACGTGTCTACAGTACAAGTCTTTTGAAAACACTGTGGGAAAAGGAGAAATTGCTCATAATGAGCAATTTCTCCTTTTCCCACAGTGTTTTCTACCCTTTTTGAGACCTTTCTGCCATTTTCATCAAATTTAAAATTGTCGTCTGCAAACTCTTTCAATTTGGACCAGTCCAAAATTTGTCGTTTGGGAAAGGGTTAACCATTTACCAAACATCAAAATTCTAGACTTGTCTAAATTGAAAGCAGTTGCAGACCACAAATGATGGGATTTGTCTTTAACTTTAACCCTTTACCACACAATCCTGACTTTTAACGACCCTGAAGAAAAAACCTTTTGAAAACATTGTGGAAAAAGGAGAAAATGCTGGTAACCAGCATTTTCTCCTTTTCCCACAATGTTTTCTAACCTTTCAAATTTAAATTTAAATTTTTGAGTCACATTTATTTTGTCGTCTGCAAAAGCTTTCGATTTGAACAAGTCTAAAATTTTGTTGTTTGGTAAAAAGTTAAGAGGGTAGAAAACATTGTGGGGAGGAATGCTGGTAACCAGGATTTCTCCTTTTCCCACAATTTTTTCAAAGGGTTTTTTCCTCAGGATCATTATTTCACAGGACAGTATGGTAAAGTGTCAACAAGATAACAAAATGCTGGTTACTACAATGTTTTCAAAAACTATCACACAATCCTGAGTTTTAACTACCCTGTAGAAGAAGCCCTTTGAAAACACAATGGGAAAAGGAGAAAATGCTGGTAACCAGCATTTTCTCCTTTTCCCACAATGTCTTCTACCCTTTCAAAAACAAATGTCATGTTTTGAGTAGCCTTCGTCATCTGCAAATGCTTTCAATTTGGACCAGTCTAAAGACTTGTTGTTTGGTAAAGAATTAAACACATAATTGTGCAGTAGGCTAAAAGCAAGACTGGCAGGCACAGAAAACAGTTACCGCTACTCCGAAGTTTTTGTTTACATAACTGTCTGCAAGCAATAACATCACTGATCACAACTCAGCCGATTCTGTACCTACATCTAACTTCATCCGTATAAAGGAGGTTTCTATTTTGAACTACCAATCACATGATCATAAACATGGTGGTGCCCATGTAAATCACTTAGCAATGACATGAACAACCACATTAAAGTTATTCACATTTATCGATCTGTCGCTGAAAGCTCCCAACAGAATTGATATACCACGCTAAAAATTGAATGTACAATCTGTATGCCGACGGAAATATTCTTAGACAGATATCGATAAAAAAGTGTGACTCATATTTTCTTTTTTAAGAGGAGCAATTTTTTAAATCGGTGTTTTTCTGGCAAAGAAATGTAGGTGCATATACAAGCTATGTGATACAACTGAGGGACTTGATCACCAGATCACCCAAGGTTTGCTGAATGGCAATGATATATGAATTGTGGGACAAAATCTACCAATTAGATTGTTGCAGCTATAGAAAAGTGGGGAGCAGAGTGCTTTGGATATATTGTCCTTACAACTGTAACAGGCACATAAATCTATTTGATTTTTTTCTGTCTAGCAATTTGCATACACATATTGTTTGTCATTTTATTCCATTGTAGTGTGTATAGTGCTCATAAATTATTTCTACAAAACAAAGCAGAGAAATTAAAAGTCATCTGCACACTCCATTCTATAGCCTTTTCATTAGGCATGTAATGCAAGTTTCATTTAAAATTCACATACCTCCCATTCCTGCCATTTTTTCCTGGAATTTGTCTGCAACATTTTTGTTTAATCCTTTACTACACCATCCCCAGTTTTAATGAATCTGAAATTGAAGGCTCTTGAAAACATTGTAGGAAAAGGAGAAAATGCTGGTGACCAGCATTTTCTCTTTTTCCCACAATGTTTTCTACCCTATCAAAGACTAAAATCATTATTTAACTCTTTACCAGACAATCCCGACTTTTAACGACCCTGAGAAAGAAGCATTTTCTCCTTTTTCCCAGAATGTCTTCTAACCTTTCAGAAAGAAATGCAATCATTTTAGCCACATTTAACTTGTCGTCTGCAAATGCGTTCAATTTGGACCAGTCTAAAATTTTGTCATTTGGTAAAGAGTTCAACTACATCTATTTTGTCGTCTGCAAATGCTTTCAACCAAATTGAAAGAATTTACAGACAACGAAATAGACGTATTTTGTCTGCAAATGAGTTAACCCATTACCACACGATCCCGACTTTTTAACAGCCCCGAGAAAAAAGCCTTTTAAAAAACATTGTGGGAAAAGGAGAAAATGCTGGTAACCAGCATTTTTTCCTTTTCCCACAATGTTTTCTATCCTATCAGAGACAAATTCAATTATTTGACCCACATTTAAATTGACGTCTGTGAATGCGTTCAATTTGGACCCGTCTAAAATTTTTCCGTTTGGTAAAGAGTCAACTCTTTGCCAGACAACAAAATATCAGACTCGTCCTTATAATGCAAGCATTTAGAGCTGACAACTTATATGTGACTCAAATGATAGAATTTCTCTTAGAAAGGGTAGAAAACACTGTTGTGACAGGAGAAACTGCTGGATACTTGCACTTTCTCCTTTTCTCTAATGTTTTCCAAAGTCCTTTTCCTAGTAGCCACGATTATTTGGTAAAGGATTAACCCTTTCCCAAATGACAAATTTTGGACTGGTCCAAATTGAAAGAGTTTGCAGACGACAAATTTAAATTTGATAAAAATGGCAGACATTTATCAAAATGGGTAGAAAACACTGTGGGAAAAGGAGAAATTGCTCGTTACGAGCAATTTCTCCTTTTCCCACAGTGTTTTCAAAAGACTTGTACTGCAGACTCGTGAAAACCAGGGCTTGTTTGGGAAAGGGTTAAGCTTCTTGTCTATTTTTACCTGACACCCATTACAAGAAATAACAGAGTATTTGAATTCATTTTTTTGGCACACAGCAAGAAAAACCCACCACACAAAAACATGGTATCTCCAGATTTATTGTAATTTACCACCCTGAAATGTGAATTCTCAGTCTGCATCAAACACAAAGGGGACATTTTTCACTAACTTATTCCAAGTCAAAACTAAGTATTAATTCCAAGACAAGCCACCTGATTGGCTGAGACTTTCTGTTGTTACCAAACAATCTCCAGTTTTCGTTCCCTGTGGAAGAAGTGTTTTGAAAACAGCTTTGAAAAAGGAGCAGATGCTGGTGACAAGCATTTTCTTTTTTGCCCACAATGTTTTCTCCTTTTCAACACTTTACCAAACCACAGAATTTTAGACTGGTCCAAATTGAAAGCATATGCAGATGATAATTTAAATTTGGCTCAAATGATAGAATTTGTTTTTTACTGGGTAGAAAACATAGTGAGAAAAGGAGAAAATGCTGGTTACAAGCATTTCTCCTCTTCACCACTATGTTTTCAAAAGCCTTCTTTGTTAGGGTCCTTAACCTTTAAAGCGCTGGAACCAACTTAACTTGTTTTTGCTGACAGTGTAGATCAAGATCAGACTGCACAGAATGTGCAGTCTGATCTTTGATCTTTGATCTACACTGTCAGCTACTTCAATACACCTTCAGGCTAAAACAACCTTGAAATGACAATATCTCGGATGATTTTCTTCACTGAAAAGGTTTATTTCATAAATTCAGCGCTGTAAGGATTAACCCTTTACCGCACAATGCCGCCTTTTGATGCCCCTGGGAAAGAAGCCTTTTGAAAACATTGTGGGAAAAGGAGAAAATGCCGGTAACCAGCATTTTCTCCTTTTCCCACAATGTTTTCTACCCTATCAAAGAAAAATTGCACCATTTGAGCCACATTGAAATTGTTGTCTACAAATGCTTTCAATTTGGACAAGGCTAAAATTTTGTCGTCTGTTAAAGGGTTAACACTCGGGATTGTGTGGTAAAGAGTTAAAGACAAATCCTACTGTTGAAGCAATATTAAATTAGCTGCCGGCAGATGCTTTGAATTTGGAGGAGTTTAACTCTTTTGCCACACAATGACATGTTTTCATGCCTCTGGGAATTTTGACTTTTGTAAACATCGTGGGAAATGGACAAAATGCTGGCAACAAGCATTTTCTTCTTTTCCCAAGATGCTTTCTAGCCTTTCAGCATCAAATCTAATCATTTTAGCAACATTTCATTTTGTCGTCTGCAAATGTTTTGAGTTTGGGCCAGTCTAAAAATCTTCTCGTCTGGTAACGAGTTAAGAGTTTGTGGTTAACTCGTTACCACACAACAATGATGTAGACAAGTCCAAATTGAAAGCATTTGCAGACGACAATAAAACTGGCTTAACTCATGGTATTTCTCTCTGATAGGGTATGAAAATTGTGGGAAAAGGAGAAAATGCTGGTTACCAGCATTTTCTCCTTTTCTCACAATGTTTTCAAAAGGCTTCTTGGGTCTCTAAAACTTGGGATCCTTTGGGAAAGGGTTATACAACAGAAACAAGATCATGAACAAAGCTATTCGGGCCTTCATCAGGGGCATATAACCAGAGGTTCAGAATCAGCGTGTTCATTGTGCTTTTGCAGACAAAGTAAATCAAGACCAGACTGTACAGAACATGCAGGCTGATCTTGGTCTACACTGTCCAATACAGTAAGATTTCTATCGAAAAGAAATATAACATAATCAGACTTTTTGACTTTTCACAATCGATTGGAAATTTTAATTAACCCTTTCCCAAACGACAAATTTTGGACTGGTCCAAATTGAAAGAGTTTGCAGACAACAATTTTAAACTTGATGAAAATGGCAGAAAGGTCTCCAAAAGGGTAGAAAACACTGAGGGAAAAGGAGAAATTGCTCGTTACGAGCAATTTCTCCTTTTCCCACAGTGTTTTCAAAAGACTTGTACTGCAGACACATGAAAACCAGGGCTTGTTTGGGAAAGGGTTAATTTTTAGTAGCTCTAAAGATGGACTTGTTTTATAAAGTGATAAACGACTGTTTCGCCTGCTCCCATTCTTTCCATATTACACACTTGCATAGTGTGCGATACGGACGCTACTTATTTGTTCATCCACCTGCCTGGGTAGCTCAGTGGTTAGCATATCTGACGCATGACCTGGTGTTTGTGTTTGATACCTGGTTGAGGCAAGCTTTCTTTCCAGCGCCTCTCACCTCTGATTCATGTGGCAAAAGTAGTCAGTGACTCGGAAAGAAGGTTGTGTCAGTACTGGCGTGAGAAAGCCTGGAAACACAAGCATAAGTGCACTGACTGCCATAATATGACCTAAGCTGTGAAAACAGCACTAAACTCCAATACAAACAAACAAACTTTGTTCATCCAGTAGAGCTGAAAAGGACAAAAAACAACGATGAATCCACAAAAACGCCAGTCTTTGAAAATAAATATCGCTCATAGCTCTTGTTACCTGTTTTAACCTTTTACCACACAATCCCGACTTTAAACGACTCTGCAAGAGAGGGCTCTTGAAAACATTGTGGGAAAAGGAGAAAATGCTGGTAACCAGCATTTTCTCCTTTTCCCACAATGTTTTCTACCCTATCAAAGACACAAATCATCATTTTAGCAACATTTCATTTGTCGTCTGCAAATGCTTTCAATTTGGTCCATTCCAAAAATTTTTTGTTTGGTAAAGAGTTAATTTAAAGTTTAAAACGGCTCTGAATGAATAGGTTACATGCAGCAGGTGCCAATAAAGACACATGCTTTGGATAGACCATAGTTTCAAACTCAATTTGTGATTGAATATCACACAACCACCTGAGGACAAACACAAACCTTACCGGTAACCAGCATTTTCTTCTTTTCCCGTAATATTTTTCTCCCTTTCAAGGACAAAATGTTACTATCTGATCAGTAGTTGCTTTCAATTTGGATTAGATTAGAATTTTGTCATTTGGTAGTGTTAAAAGCAAATTCATGGAGCACATGTATAGATGCACACTTCTCATCGTGATTTAACTACAATATTCTGAAAATGGCAAAAAGCTTCCACTCTTTACCAAACAACGAAATTTTAGACTAGTCCAAACTGAGAGCATTTGCAGACGACAAATGTTGCTCGAATGATGGAATTTGTGTCTGAAAGAGTAGAAAACATTGCAGGAAAAGGAGAAAATGCTGGTTATCAGCATTTTCTCCTTTTCCTACAATGTTTTCAAAAGGCTTGCCGCTTCTCTCACAGGGTCGTTAAAACTCGGGATTGTGTGGTAAGGGGTTAAACAATTAACCCTTTCCCAAACGACAAATTTTGGACTGGTCCAAATTGAAAGAGTTTGCAGACGACAATTTTAAAGTTGATGAAAATGGCAGCAAGGTCCCAAAAAGGGTAGAAAACACTGTGGGAAAAGGAGAAATTGCTCGTTACGAGCAATTTCTCCTTTTCCCACAGTGTTTTCAAAAGATTTGTACTGCAGACACGTGAAAACCAGGGCTTGTTTGGGAAAGGGTTAAACATTTGTCCAAATCATCGTTGCCTGATGACTTTGAAAAGACATGAGGGAACGATTTCAGTTGAAATGCTAAAAAAATGGATGCTGTCAAACTTGATAGATGAAACTTAATCTAACAATCCCATCAGGAAAAAGAATCTGAAGAAAATTATCCAGATAGAAAAAAAGTGAAAAGAGGGAGAGAGAAATACATCTGGAGAGAGGACACAATTTAGAAGTTTCCCTGAAAAAAGGTCAATATCATTTCCTTACTATAGTTTGGTAAAAGCCAAGTAACCAAAATAATAGCTGCCAAAAGTAAACAAAGCAGGTCTTAAAATGCATTTAAATTTGAATCATACCATTCAAAAGTATGGAAGATGATCTGTTATTGTAGGGCTGGTCACAGTGTTAGTCTCTGGCAAAGAAATTAATTTCAAAATTTGGTTAAAACCTGCCATGTCACTCTATCTTTTGTTTACTTTTTGTCATCTTTGGTAGTACCCTTGGCCGCTCACCTCTTTGAAAATCGAAACTCCCGCTGCGCCATTTCATTGGATGCGATCAAAATCCATCGCGTCCAATCAAACCATCTGCAAAACAGAAAACAATAATCGTGGCGCCCGTCAAAAATGAAAGTTGCTGTGTTTGTGACGAAAATTTGCCAAAAAAGAGTAGACGATCCATATTTAATGAGTTTTTTATAGTTCATGATCAATTATGTGAAATATTAGGATGGGTTCCAAAGCCAAATGATTGCGAATCATCGTATGTCTGATTAATTTCAGAAAATTGTGATGAATCCGAAAGCGCAGCCATATTTGATGCATATCCTAACAAATTTTATTACGAGCATTTTGATTGGTCAGAAATAACATCTGCAAAGGTTACACAACTCGTGATATTCGATAGGCGGCGCAGCGGGAGTTTCGATTTTTAAAGAGGCGAGCAGTCAAGGGTACGTAATGAACAAAGTGGATTTAGTATCCTTGGCTTGCGAAGATGACTTTTTGTCTGATTTTAAAATTCATTTTTCTGCCTGCGACTAACATTTGGATCAACCACACAATAGAAGATTATCATCTTCACAATATTTTCCATACTTTTAAATGGTATGACTTAAATTTAAATGCATTTTAACAGCTGCATTGATCTTTTGGCCACTATAGAGCCTTTAACCCTTCACCAGATGACAAAATTTTAGCCTTGTCCAAATTAAAAGCATTTGCAGACGACAATTTCAATGTGGCTCAAGTGGTGCAATTTTTTTTGATAGGGTAGAAAACATTGTGGGAAAAGGAGAAAATGCTGGTTACCAGCATTTTCTCCTTTTCCCACAGTGTTTTCAAAAGCTTTCTTTCCCAGGGTTGTTAAAAGGCAGCATTGTGTGGTAAAGGGTTAATATCAATACAGTATCTCTGATCTATTTACAAGCCATTAAAGCCTGGCTGCAGCAAATAACTTCTGTGAATATTTTCAGCTTCTGAAAACATTGTGGCAAATATACAACTGCCCCTAAAACTTTACTACACAATCCCAAGTTTGGTTGACCTATAGAAAAAAAGCCTTTTGAAAACATTGGCAAAAGCAGAAAATGCTGATAACCAGCGTTTTCTTCTTTTCCCACCATGTTTTCGACCATAATCATTTAACCCTTTACCACACAATCCCGATTTTTAATGACCCTGGGAGAGAAAGCTTTTGAAAACACTATGGGAAAAGGAGAAAATGCTGGTAACCAGCATTCTCTCCTTTTCCCACAATGTTTTCTATCCTTCCCAATACAAATTTCAATTTTTCAGCCACATTTATTTTGTCGTCTGCAAATGCTTTCAATTTGGAGTGGTCTAAAATTTTGTCGTTTGGTAAAGAGTTAAGACAAATTCCACCACATGAGCCACATTAACCCTTTCCCAAACGACAAATTTTTGACCAGTCCAAATTGAAAGAGTTTGCAGACGACAATTTTAAATTTGATGTAAATGGCAGAAAGGTCTCAAAAAGGGTAGAAAACACTGTGGGAAAAGGACAAATTGCTCATTACGAGCAATTTCTCCTTTTCCCACAGTGTTTTCAAAAGACTTGTACTGCAGACATGTGAAAACCAGGGCTTGTTTGGGGAAGGGTTAAAATTGACATCTGCAAATGCACTCAATTTGGACAAGTCTAATATTTTGTTTAGTGAAGAGTTGATGAACATTTTTTCTTCTTATACCACTATGCTTTCACATGTATTCAAATAATTATGGAACCTCAGATTCAGCATCAACTGTCAACTGTCAATATTTTAAAGGACACTCTTCAGTTGCAAACATTTTTCCAGGACAGGTGGTTCTGAGTATATCTTTAAAACCTGTACTACAATTGATTTATTATCTGGTATCAGGAAAACTGCCCCCTGGAAAAACTGCTCCCCCACTCCTCCCCCAGAAATCTGCCCCCCCCCCCAAAAAAAACTGCCCCTGGATATTTCTAACCCTTAAAGCGCCTTTCACGACTTTAGTCTATAGATGCATTTGCGGCCAGTGTAGATCTAGATCAGGCTGCACAAAACATGCAGCCTGATCTTTGATCTACACTGTCCGCTATGCTGAATCACTGTAGACAAATGCAACCATGAAATTGCAATTATTTGAGTCATATTTCTGGGACGAAAATGTCTGGCAGGTTTATTCAGCACTCTAAGGGTTAACACTGTGATACCGATGCTTATGTTGTTAATTACTACTTTAATGCATTTTCATTTTCATTGACTGAATTTATTCCACATGAATGCACATTTATGATTTAACTTTTTACCATCGAAACATTTATTTTAGACTCATCTAATCTCAAAAGCAAAGCCAAACTTAAATCTAGCTCTTTGGTGAGAGTTGTGGTTGAAAGGGTGGAAACATTGTGAGAACTGGGAAAAATGCTGGTTACCAGCATGTCTGCTTCACTCGCAATTTTCCAAAAGCATTCTTCCTCTGGGCCATAAAACACTGGATTGTTTGGTAGAGGGTTAAATACAACTCATAACCAATACCCAAGACACTACAAGACCAACAGATCAGAGCACAATATTACTAAAAAAAATCTTGACAATAAAATTACTCCACTTGGCAGCCTAATGAAAATTAATAAAGAATCCCAAAATATGGCAGAGCATTGACCAGCTGTCCACCATATTATACCCAACAATTATATGCTTGAACTATTAAAAATGCTCCCGCTCTGCCTTTATTTGAATCCCAGCTGCTGATATTGAAACTCATAAGAGAGTCTTGGCCAACAAACTGCCCTTTGAAGGAAAAACCTTTTAACAAAATTGGACAATTATGAAATATTCTTGCCAAAAAACTAACCCTTTCTTTCAAACAAACAACTTTTTATCATGGGAGTGAGGGTACCTGACTTATTAGCTGTGGCCAATCTTTTTAACTCTTTACCACATAATCCGGACTTTTAACAACACTGAAAGAGAAGGCTTTTGAAAACATAGTGAGAAAAGGTGAAAATGCGGGTAACCAGCATTTTCTCTTTTTCCCACAATGTTTCCTACCCTATCAATGAGAGAAATCATCATTTGAGCTACAATTATTTTGTTGTCTGCAAGTCCTTTGAATCTGGACGAGTCTAAAAATTTTATTGAGTTTGGGGAGCGGTCTGCCTCTGTTTGTCTCCTCCTTCTGCCCCCTAGTCCCTGTTTGCCTCCTCTTTGGCCTATACCTATGTTGATGTCTTTAAAGTAAAAGGCTCAGGGAAATAAATGAGCAAAATATTTCTTGTGCTTTTTATGTCATGATATGTAAAAGATAAATTGTTTGTACAAGTCTCCTGTCCCTTTCCTGCAAAGTTTTTGATAGTCTTCAATTCTAGTTAAGAGTTTAGGGAAAGACATGGATGTAAAGACATTGTGAAAATTCCTTGAGGACCACAATAGGCTATATTGTGGACCTATTGTGACAGCCATGGCTTGGTTCACGTAAGTAGTGCTGCCAGTTACGTCTATCAAATTGACTTTAAAGCATCAAGACATGATAGTTCCGACTTGGCTAATTGTATTACTGAAATTCCATTCGGCGTTTTTTCTCCTGGAATATGTATTTCTCTTGACAGGAACTGCTGAATACAGTTTTTGCGTCCGCCTCTCCAACACTGTCTCTGTTATCTCTTTAGCAAATGATAAACCCTTTACCACTGAATCCATACTTTTAATAACCACAAGGAAGAGGCCTGCTGAAAACATTGTGGGAAAAGGAGAAAATGCTGGTTACCAGCATTTTCTCCTTTTCCCACAATGTGTTCTACCCTTTCAAAGATTGAAATTATCATTATGGGCCACATTTAATTCATCATCTGCAAATGCTTTCAATTTGGACAGGTCTAAAATTTTGTCATTTGGTAAAGAGTTAAATTTTAGAATCAACCAAATGAAAAATATTTGTAGAGGAAAAACTTAATTTGGCTCGATGATATTTTTCTTTACAAGGGTAGGGCTTGATTGATTGTATGATTTTTAAAGCCATGTTCAACATTATTTCATTTATATCTTAGAACCAGTGTTCCTATCCATGCTTTTCTGTTCCATTACCAGTTCTTTGCATAATATTCTTACCAAGCCAATGGCTTTCCCACCAAACTTTTTTTGAAACAATGATAAGCAATAAGACAGGAATGAATCATGTTGCTATGATTATCATCAAATCTTTGAATAAAATTCAGAGAGCTTGGGATTCCAACCAGCAATCCCCCTGGTTTCAAGTCTTGTTACTGAGTACACCACCAGGCTCAGCTAAAGGTGTAGGAAACAAGGTTCCTTCCTCTGGATAATTCCTAAACCATGGCTGTGATGTTTGTAAATGGCTTAACTCTTTACCACATGACAAACATTTATACCTGTCCAAATTGAAAGCATTTGCAGACGACAATTTAAATGGGGCTCAAATGATGTGATTTTTGTTTGACAGGTTAGAAAACATTGTGGGAAAAGGAGAAAATGCTGGTTACCAGCATTTTCTCCTTTTCCCACAATGTTTTCAAAGGGCTTCCTTCCCAGGGGCGTTAAAAGGCGTCATTGTGTGGTAATGGCTTAAGATATCAGACTTCTATACTACGCAAAACCTAACTCCTTTCTTCCTGAAATAAATTTGCAGGCAATGACTTCAAATATAGCACTGTTGACATCCCCATTCAAATTAATTTCAAGACTGTGCATTCCAATTGTCCTAAAATAAGCCTATCCTTTTACCCTTTACCACAAGATCCCAAGTTTTAATAAACTTAAAGAGTAACAAAACTTAAGAAAACATTGTGGGAAAAGGAGAAAATGCTGGTAATCAGCATTTTCTCTTTTTCCTACAATAATTTCTGACTTTTCAAAGAAAACTTCAATCATTTGAGTAACATTTTATGTTTTTTCATTTACTATGCCTTGTTTGGTAAAGAGTCAAAGGCAGCCAAGTGTGCTGTACACATGTTGGACTGGTCACCAAAGATCAAAGTCAATCACATGGTTGAACAGTTAACCTTTTAGGGATTAGGAGCCCAAATATGACAGCTGATATTTGTTTCTAAAGGTGGCCATGATTAAAAGGTCGTTCATATCAAAATGTCCACGGATGCACTTTTCACTGTCACAGCTTTTATGTTCAAGTGATATTTGAAGCTATCTTAAAGTTCATTACATTGAAGAAATCCATTGGTTTTGGACAATTAAAAGATGCCTCACTCAAACGAGAGTAGCTAGCATAGTAATTAACTTTTTAGGTTGAAATGCCACATTTTCAAACAAGATTAACCCTTTATCAAACAACAAAATTTTAGACTTACCTAAACTGAAAGCATTTGCAGACGACAAAATAAATGTGATTCAAAAATTGAATTTATTTTGGGAAGGTTAGAAGACATTGCGGGAAAAGGAGAAAATGCTGGTTACCAGCATTTTCTCCTTTTCCCACAATGTTTTCAAAAGGCTTCCTCTTCTGGGTCATTAAAACCCGTGATTATGTGGTAAGGAGTTAATCAAACAATGAACTCTCACTGTGCAAAAACACAACAATTTTTTCTACAAGAAGTGGTAAACACCAAAGTAAGGGTGTGACCTCAAAGATGGAACTTCATTAAAAAAAAAAGTGAACCATTCATCAAAAGTTTCTATCAGAAAGATCTAAAAAACTTTTTAAAACAAATCAAGTCTTCCCTGAAAAAAATAAAAACTCATTCTTCTTGCAAAAAATGTCACTGTAATCGTCTTTTTGGCAATTCTTCATGACTGTTTTAACCCTTTCCCAAACGACAAATTTTGGACTGGTCCAAATTCAAAGAGTTTGCAGATGACAATTTTAAAATTGATTAAAATGGCAGAAAGTTGTCAAAATGGGTAGAAAACACTGTGGGGAAAGTAGAAATTGCTCATTACGAGCAATTTCTCCTTTTCCCACAGTGTTTTCAAAGGACTTGTACCGCAGGCCTTGTTTGGGAAAGGGTTAATTGAACTGCATGAGTGAGCTTCACAGCAATGCAGTCAATTTCATTCATTCTCTCACCAACTGAAAGAAAAAACTCCACCATTTAAAGCAGACAGTCACAACATTTTCTAATCATTTCAAAATTATGCATTTATGCAGAATCCAAGGGTGACCTGAAACTCATTTGACATGCAGCTAGAGTATGAAGCAGATTCAAATTCCAATTTGACCAAGCAAATGTCATCATTATTCAAGCACAAAAGTGTGGATCAGAAGAGGCTCTTAAGTAATCCAAACATGCAAACAGCAGCTGTCTCACTCACAGTTGTTGGGATATTCATACTAAAATTCAATGCTGTGGGGTTTTTTTTTTAAGGGTGCATGTATACCAATAATCTGCTCACAGAAATTTTACAAAATTGAGCATTTCATCCCACTGCAATGATATTCAAACCCCCGGCATGTGTCTAACTTGAGCATCCAGTGATTATCTACTAAATGCTCATGCTTTCTTATTATAAACTCTTTTGTCAAAAGTGGGTCATAATCTAAGCTTAGTTCCATCAATAATTTTATCATCCATTCACCAAAGGACAAAAATTTTGATTGGTTCAAATTAAAAGTTTTTGCAGACAACAAATTACATGTAGCTCTAATAATGGGATTTATCCAGAAAAGCATAGAAAATATTGTGAGAAAATGCTCGTTACCAGTTCTTTTTCTATATTGTTTTCTTATTTTCGAAAGTTTTCCTTCATAGATTCATTAACTCTTTACTGCACAATGCTGCCTTTTGATGCACCTGGGAAAGAAGCCTTTTGAAAACATTGTGGAAAAAGGAGAAAATGCTGTTAACCAGCATTTTCTCCTTTTCCCATGATTTTTTCTGCCCTATCAAAGAAAAATTGCACCATTTGAGCCACATTGAAATTGTTGTCTGCAAATGCTTTCAATTGGACAAGGCTAAAATTTTGTCCTCTGGTAAAGGGTTAAAACTTGGTATTACTTGGGAAATGACTAAATAAGTCTAAGATTATAGACAATATAGAAACACAGAAAACATTATAAACAATCACATACTCTGGGTTTATAGGTTCTGGATTGTGTACACCAGAGGATTTTATGGTTCCCAATCTTACAGCAGAGACAACAAAATCTATATTCTGTTAGTCTACTCCATCAACTGTAGCTCAATAATTATATCTTCTTTTTTTTTTATTTGTCGCTGCAACAACCTTCATACATAATTCAAGGAATTCCCTTTAACATGGAATAAATGACAGTCAAATACCTAAATGCCCGCGGAAAAAAAACACTGAGAAACTTTCTTTGGAACTCAATGCTATACATGGCCTGGCTTTGCAGGTTAACAGTAGGTCCAGTGTTAATGTGACCTACATATTTTAAGTCTGGTCCTTTTGAAGTGAGTAGACTCCGATCAGCCTGCAACTCTTTGGTCCAACGCTTTCATGTGTATTCGTGTATTAAGCCTTAACCCTTTACACACAATCCCGACTTCTTTCGACCCCGAGAAAGAAGCCTTTTGAAAACATTGTGGGAAAAGGAGAAAATGCTGGTAACCAGCATTTTCTCCTTTTCCCACAATGTTTTCTACCATATCAGAGAAAAATCATATCATTTGAGCAAAATTGTCGCCTGCAAATTCTTACATTTTGAATGGGTCTTAAATTTTGTTGCGTGATAAAAGGATAATCCAAGTTGTCTATACTTTACAAGGTTATACATGTTTTCAAAGTCTATGGCAAATTTTATTTCAGGAAATAATAAATTGACCCTCATAAAGCTAAGCAAGAGCACCTAATGTGGGTGCGAAAACTCAGCTGCTGTTGCTTTTAGAGAAAATTTTAAGTCAAAAAAGGAGTTTAACCGAGTCAAAAATGAATGAATGAATGAATGAATGAATGAATGTATGGTGTTTTATGGCACATCGACATCTAGGGTCATTTAGCGTGCAAATAGAAACGGTAATGAAAGGAAAAAATAATATGTAAAAATGTAAGTAATGAGTATATTACGAAAGATGTGTCATGAAATGATTCTGTAATGGAAATATAAAAGACATAATTATAGTGATAGAATAAAAAAGGTCTGAATAGGAATAAACGTAAAATAATATCACAGTTTTGTATAACTTATGGTCTAATCTGCTTGAGAAAAGCTATGTCCCTGATTAGATCGACAACCTTTCTGGTATGCCTTGATCTGTCATTGGTGACCGTTTTGCTGGAATGTTTGGATGGTTACCTTCTCCCTTTTGTATGGGTTCCCCTTTTGTTAGAGATGAACAAGTCCTAGTTAAACCCTTTACCACACAATCCTGAGTTTTAATGACCCTGGGAAACAAGCCTTTTGAAAACATCATGGGAAAAGGAGAAAATGCTGGTAACCAGCATTTTCTCCTTTTCCCACAATGTTTTCTACCCTTCCCAAAACAAGTTTTAATTTTTCATTTGCTTTTAATTTGTCGTCTGCAAGCATTTTCAATTTGGACCAGTCTAAAATGTTGTCATTTGGTAAAGAGTTAAAGTAGATATCTTCAGTAACAGTAGAGATATCATAAAATGTCAAAGTTTTTGCAGGACAATGACGATGTCAGGGCTATGACAATACCTTGATGTTTTCTTCAAAAACAGCAGAGCTTATAAATGAAACAGCCATTTCCCAATCAGTGCACCATGCAGATCTGGCAATTTCAAGGCTGTTTTTGTCAGAATGCATTGTAGCAAATACAGGTGGACAGAGACTGAGATCAGACTGCATGTTCTGTTCTTTGTAATACAGATTATGGATTTACCCCTAAAATGGAGTATCAGTGCTCCATTTTCCTTTTTAGCGATAATATGGAATTTACTTTTAAACGAACAAAGAGCAAGTTTATACGTCAGCACAATAGTCACAAAGTCAATCAGAATTTTGGGGTTCCAGATAAATACTGCATAATAATAAAGCAAAATGCTGTATCCAATGAACAACAGATAGGCCAATTTTATTGTAACCCCTCAGAACACCAGCTTTTGAAATGTAACGATATGAATAGTAGCAAGTGCTTGACAGAAGCAACAGCTTTTTCAAGATATTTTCTATACCATAAAAACTTTCTTCCTTTAAAATCTATCTCATGGGGGTGACACTAGACTGTGTTACCATTATGTATGGCCTATCTTGTTAACCCTTTACCACAAAAAATCCTGAGTTTCAAAGACTCTGAAGAAAAAGCCTTCGGAAAACATTGTAGGAGAAGAAGAAAATGCTGGTAACCATAACAAATGTCTATTTTTAAGTCACATTTATTTTGTTGTCTACAAATGCTTTCAATTTGGACAAGTCTACATTTTTGTCCTTTGGCAAAGAGTTCACTGCCTTATATGTATTGCCTTGTGAGGTAAAAAGATCTTACACTAAGCTCAAAGTGCGCAGAATTCTTGCCAATTTAGTTCCTGCCAAAAATACATTGGCAACATACAAGCCCTCTAATGGAAGTGTTAATCTTGGTCCAACTTATTAATCTGTCTGGCTTTTTAGTATGTCCGGACTTCTTTAGGAAATGAAATCTGAACGGGTGAAACCAAAAAGCTTTTTCCGCAGTTGCATTCCACAATAACAATCCTATCACAGAACAAATCTTGAGAAAAAAAAGTTATGTAAAATAGATATTTTTGAAAGCATTGGAAAAAACAAATGCCCTGTCTGAAAATTGTAATTTATCAACACAGACGCATGGGGAGATGGAGCCATAAAGAATCAATCTCAAATACAAGCAACAGAATTGCTATTCTTATAACCCTTAATGCTTTACCAAATGACAAAATTTTAGACATGTCCAAATTGTAAGCATTTGCAGACAACAAAACAAATGTGACTCAAAAACTGAAAATTGTATTGGGAAGGTTAGAAAGCATTGTGGGAAAAGGAGAAAATGCTGGTTACCAGCATTTTTTCCTTTTCCCACAATGTTTTCAAAAAGCTTCTTCATCAGGGTCGATAAAACCTGTGATTGTGTGGTAAAGAGTTAATGCTTTACTACCCAACAAAATTGTAGACTTGTCCAAATTGAAAATATTTGCAGACAACAGCAACATAAATGTGGTTCAAATGGTTGACAGGGTCTGACAGGGTAAAAACAATTTATAGGACAAAGAGAAAATGCTGGTTTCCAGCATTTTCTCCTTTTCCCACAATGTTTTCAAAAGGCTTTTTTCTAAGTGTTATTAAAACTTGGGACTGTGCAGTAAAGGGTTGAACCCCACCCCCCCCAAAAAAACAACAAAATTTTAGACTTATCCATTTTATAAGTGTTTGCAGACGAGAGATAGATGTGATTCAAATGATGGGATTTGTTTATGAAAGGACAGAAAACATTGTGGGAATAGGAGAAAATGCTGGTTACCAGCATTTTCTCCTATTCCCAAAATGTTTTCGAAAGGCTTCTTTCTCTTTCTCGCACTATGTTTTCAAAAACACAATCTTTTATCCCGGTCCTTGAAAATTTGGATTGTTTGATAAAAGGCAGATCTACACTGTCCACTACCTTGTTGCATATTCTGGCCAAAACAATCTTGAAATAATAAAATTTTGGCTAATTTTCCTGATTAACTCTTTACCAAACGACAAAATTGTTAACTTGTCCAAATTGAAGTTGTTAAAAGTCAGGATTATGTTGTAAAGGGTTGGAAAGGTACTTTTCGTCAATTCATAAATTAACAAAACTGCCTTATAGTTATAATACTTTAGCATTGTGGTAACCCAGGTTTAATATCAGTATTTCTTTCGTGAATGTTTGGAATTTGCAGTTCTTTTTTTTTGGTCATCAAAGCATCACAAAATAATACCTCAGTCACCAGTCTGTTCTGAACTCATTTACAGATAAAAAATGTGGCTTAAAGCTTGCACTTTATTGGGAAGGAAAAATCTACAAAAAAAGCGAAAATGTTACAAGTGTAGTGGAGATCTAAGTTCACTAATTTCTTATTTTTCATTTCTCCTCACACTGGATGTAGAATTTAATAATTGAATCAGTAAACAAGGTAAAAGTTTCTTTTCTTTAACAAACATTTAAAGATCCAAATTTTTTATTTTTCCATTTTATGAAACTTACTTAAACTTATATTTTCGAAACTTCCTAACAACAATACACTAGCCCAAATGCAGAAGTTTATATAGTAAGCAATGACTCCTTAGTCTCTAAAAGCATACTCTAGAGACTCCAAGTAAATAATAAACTCAAAATGCATAGAAAACTCATGAATCACATGAAAGTTGCTCTCATATCCTTGGAGCAAATTGTAAAATAAGCATAAATGGAGCAAAAATAACAATTCAACGTATGCAAGAGTAAATGCATGGAGTTCATCAAAATATAATATACAATTCAATTCTACATCCAATTCGCAACTTTGCGACAACAACTTGCTTTTTCCCCCTTTGAAATTTTCAAAAGGCCATCCAACTCAAAGTAAAACCAAGGAATAATTTAGTACAGAGTTAAAGATAAATTTGTATGAATTTTATCTCGATAGTAGTAATTACGTAATGTTTCACAATAAAAAGTATATTTACTGGCAGACGTCTAATATAAAGCTTACATCTGATAAAAATAAAAGTGTTCTAGAAAGTCAATCACTAAGCTTTCCAGACAAAAAACAATAAAGCTGGTAATACCAGTGATATAATATCCCATGGCATGGAAGTTATGAAGCAATATATGGCCTTTTTATCACTAACAACCTTAGAACAAAGACATTTTCAGCATCAGCAACATAAATGGCCATGCTTTTGTTATAACCTTGCTCTTTTAAACCTTTCCCAAACAACAAATTTTGGACTGGTCCAAATTGAAAGCGTTTGCAGATGACAATTTTAAATTTGATGAAAATGGCAGGAAGTTCTCAATAAGGGTAGAAAACACTGTGGGAAAAGGAGAAATTGCTCGTTACGAGCAATTTCTCCTTTTCCCACAGTGTTTTCAAAAGACTTGTACTGCAGACACGTGAAAACCAGGGCTTGTTTGGGAAAGGGTTAACTCTTTACCACACGGCAAAAACGTAGACTAGTTCAAATTCAAAGCATTTGCAGACGACAATTTAAATGTGGCTCAAATGATGACATTTGTCTTTGATAGGGTAGAAAACATGCTGATAACCAGCATTTTCTCCTTTTCCCGCAATGTTTTCTACCCTATCAAAGAAAAATTGCACCATCTGAGCCACATTGAAATTGTCATCTGCAAATGCTTTCAATTTGAACAAGGCTACAATTTGTTGTCTGGTAAAGGGTTAACACTTTATCTGCTAAATAAATGAAGAGAAAGTTTCTCCTTTAAAAAAAAACATATATTGCGATTTCAAGGATGATAACACCAGAAAGAAAATACCATATCGGACAGTGTAGATCAAAGATCAGACTGCACCTTTTGTGCAGTCTGATCTTGAGACACACTGTCTGTAAAAGACGATCAAGTCGCACTAAGCAGCAGAAGGGTTAACCCTTTACCAAACCTTTTAAAGTTTCAATGACCCTGACAAAACGGCCTTCTGATAACATTGTGGGAAAAGGAGAAAATACTGGTAACCGGCATTTTCCCCTATTCTCATGATCTTTTCCACCCTACTGAAGACTTTCAGTCCATTTATGCCACTTTTGGAAATGTCATCTGCAGATGCCTTGAATTCAAAGGAATGAAAATTTTTATTGTTTGGCAAAGGTCTAACGCTTTTCCATATATAAAAATGTTGAACTAGTCTAGACTGCAATCATTTGCAGACAACAAACAAGATGTGGGTCATATGAAAGCACTGCTCATTGAAACAGAAGACAAATTCTGCAAAATGCAGAAAGTGTTGGTAACCACATTTTCTCCTTTTCCAACAATGTTTTGCCTTTTTATTGAAGGACAAAATTAGAGACTTGACCAAATTAAAGACATTTGCCAGCAACATATTAAATTGTTGTTCAAATGATTGGATTTGTCTCTGAAAAGTTATAAAACATTGTAGGAAAAGGAGAAAATGCTGGTTATCAGCATTTTCTCCTTTTCCAAAAATGTTTTCAAAAGCTTTCTTTCTCAGATTCTTTATATCTCGAGATTATATGCAAAAGGGTTACAGGCCTTTTTTGCTCAAGATGTTAACCCTTAAGCTGCTAATCGCGACCCACTGACCTTTTGCGGACAGTGTAGATCTAGATCAGACTGCACAGAACGTGCAGTCTTTTCTTTGATCTACACTGTCCGATACGGTTTTTTCTTTCCGGTGAAATCAACTTTGAAACTGCAATTTTTGGACTTTAAGTATTGAGTAGAAATTTGCGTTTCATTTATTCAGCAGCTTAAGTGTTAAAAACATGAAGTAATGCATCTAAATGATCCATGATACCAAGCAAGTCATCACAAAATTATGGATCCATAAAGTCCATTTTGTCTAACAGCCGACTGAATCATGAAGTAAACTGGTCCTTGGACATGCAAAAAATCAACCAATAGCAAAATGCTTCTGCACAGATCAGCCAGCACCAACTGCGCAGGCTGACCTTGGTCGATACTTTTTGCAGATGCATTAAGCCCCCTTTCACACAGCACGGCACATATAAATTTGACTTTATGTTCCTGTAAATGACAGCTTTTGCAAACATTATGAGAAAAAGAATCAATGGTTTTTACCTTGTCTCAAGGTCTAAAAGTGTTTTCACTATCATTCAACTTTTTTCTTGTCTTTTCTTCTTTCCTTCCAACTTTCCTCCTCTCATGCCACCTTACTGACAAGACAAAATAATGTTCATTCATGTCAAACAAGAGGGCCATGATGGCCCTGGATCGCTCACCTGAGTCAATAGGCCAAACATTCTGACCAAATTTCACAAATATCTGACTGAAAATGTGGCCTCTATAGCATACACAAGGTTTTTTTTAAGATTTGACCTAGTGACCTAGTTTTTGACCCCACATGACCCAATATTGAACTCGTGTGAAATTTTATCAACCCAAACATTCTGACCAAGTTTCATAAGTATTTGACTGAAAATGTGGCCTCTAGAGCGTACACAAGGTTTTTCAAAGATTTGACCTAGTGACCTAGTTTTTGACCCCACATGACCCAATTTCGAACTCGTCCGAGATTTCATCAAGACAAACATTTTGACCAAGTTTCATGGGGATCGGACTGAAAATGTGGCCTCTAGAGCGTACACAGGGTAAAAAGTTGACAGCGGACGACGCACGACGCATGACGGACACAGCATGATCACAATAGCTCACCATGAGCACTTCGTGCTCAGGTGAGCTACAAAAATCTAATTCATTCATGTCAAAAAAAATCTAATTAACAGGTTAGTCAGATTAGAATAAGCATGAAGTCATTTTAATCAAAACAATCTCTTGAAATGGTGTGTAATGTAGATTGTAGATCAGACTCTAGTCTTATCTCTGTCACACTGCAGTACAATGCAGAGCTCCAGATAAGAGGGAGTGATGGTATTTTAAATCCATTATTTCTCTTCCAAACCATATGTTGCGAGTACTCATTAGAATCGTCTTGGTGAGACGATTCTAATAAATACACGTAACATAGGGTCTAGTGGAGAATAACTAATATTTTCAATTTTGACGTCAAAATCACTTCCTCTATCTGGAACTCGGTGATATCTTTCTACATTGTCCAGGAAAAAAATCTGTGCTCTGGCAAGAGGGGGTTTAATGCATCTCCATGATGCATTATATAAAGCATTATTATGTATCCCTATAACCCTTTCCCACACGATGAATTTTAGACTGGTCAAAATTGAAAGAGTTTGCAGACAACAATTTTAAATTTGATGAAAATGACAGAAAGTTCTCCAAAAGGGTAGAAAACACTGTGGAAAAAGGAGAAATTGCTTGTTACGAGCAATTTCTCCTTTTCCCACAGTGTTTTCAAAAGACTTGTACTGCAGACACGTGAAAACCAGGGTTTGTTTGGGAAAGGGATAATCCATATTGTCTAACAAACGTCAAAATCACCTCCTCTATCTGGAACCCGGGTCCGTATTCACCAACCATTCTTAAGAACATTCTTGGTCTTGTTCTTCAAAATTTTCCAACTTTGAAAGTAACACACCTTCTGATTGGCTAAACCATATGGTTTAGCCAATCAGAAGTTGTGTTACTTTCAAATTTGGAAAATCTTGAAGAATAAGTCTAAGAACGTTCTTAAGAATGGTTGGTGAATACGGACCCCGGTGATATCTTTCTACATCATCTGGGGAAAAAAAAAATCTATGCTCTGGCATCTCCGTGATGCATTATACCTAGCAAGTCTTCACATAATTATGGATCCCTAAAATCCTTATTGTCTAACAAACCCATGGAATCCCGAGATAGAATGGTCCTTTGATATGCAGAACACTGACTGATAGCAAAAATGTTTCAACCAAGGTCAGACTGCACGGACTGTGCAGGCTGACATGGGTGGATACTTTTTGCAGATGCATTAACCCTTTACCAAACAATCCCGGGTTTTCACGACCCTGGGAAAGAAGGCTTTTGAAAACATTGTAGGAAAAGGAGAAAATGCTGGCAACCAGCATTTTCTCCTTTTCCCACAATGTTTTCTACTCTATCAGAGAGCTTAAGCTCATTTGTTCCAGTTGAATTTGTCATTTGCAAAAGCTTTCAAATTGGTCTGGTCTAAAATTTTGTTGTGTGGTAAAGGGTTCAGTCCCTTTTTTCACAGAGCATGACTCAAATTCAAGTTGTATGTGGTATCTTCAGGGTCAAAGAAAATGCTATTGTAATCGGATATGGTATTGGGGCCCTTTGTTTTCCCTGTCCAGCAATAAAAACCTTATTAGACGTGGATAACTGAATTTCTGAGTGCTTTTTTATTAAAACTGACCCACAGCTAGGTTACAAAGAGAAAGAAATATGACAGACAAGAAAGAACTGTTAGCGTTATTGATCCCTTTGAAATCCGAGCCAAAACATTTTGTCCATTTGTCCAGCCTTTTTAAGTCTCTACACCAGACAACGAAATTTAAAACTTGTCAGCATTGGTGGCATTTGCAGACGACAATTTAACTGTGACTCAAAACATAAAATGTGTCTGTGAAAGGGTAGAAAAACATTGTGGGAAAAGGTAACCAACAACTTTTCCTGTATGTCATGGGGAGTCCGACCTTGGTCCACACTTGTGCTGCAAAGGCAACTACAGTATAGAACTGAGAGGCCCTTAAGCTCTTTACCACACAATCCTGACTTTTAACAACCCCGAGAAAGAAAACTTTTAAAAATACTGTGGGAAAAGGAGAAAATGCTGGTGACCAGCATTTTCTCCTTTTCCCACAATATTTTCTACTCAAAGGCAAGTTTCATCATTTGAGGCATCTTTGATTTGACGTCTCCAAGTGCTTTGAATTTGGACAAGTACAAAATTTTATCGTTTGGTAAGGAGTTAAGGGTTACATGTTGCTAAGTGATAGGATTAGAAGGATATAATACATTAATTTTAGGGAAGGAAGAAAATGCTGGTTTCCCCTTCAACCGTACTGTTTTTATAAGCATTCTATCCAAGGGCTAGAGAGCAGATTGCAGGGCTACCCATCATGTAACAATGCAAACCTATGTGACCTGATGATTAGTTACCAGTATTTTTTACAGAAAGGGAACAAAACATAACTCATACCTAATCCAAAATGGAAAATCAAACTCCAGCAAATTAATTCCTGGTCCACCAGAACAAATGGGAGCTACCATTACCATGGGTGTTTATTGGCCAAATTCTGGATAGTATCCAAGGGCAACTGGCCCTCATGGAATGCTCCCTCAAAGCTCTTAAAAGGCCATAAAATCAGGGATTTTTGCTTCATATTCTGCCTGGCCATTTATGAATAATCAATACAAATTTCTATTGATGTATTAGGCCAAGGTTATTTTAGGTCAACCAGCATTTGGAGATACCAAGGTCAAATGAAATCTGAACAAAGATAATGCAGAGCCCTTGTTGGGATGCAACTTGTGCTTTTCTCTCCCTGAAATGTTTGTTTGTGCTGTCTTGTATCATTTTCAATATCACAGTGGGCAGTGCACTAACCCATACAATTTCCTTGTCTTATGCCGGTGTATGTATTATGATGCACATTTTTTCTTGTGCTTTCTTGCATAAAAATGGCTGAAGAATTTCTTACATCAGCAGTATGTTATTTGTAAGAAATCCTTCGGCTGTTATTATGTAAGAATGCAAAAGAAAAAATAGGCATCATGATATTTGACACAAAACTCTTTCCATGTCCCTGTATTCCTTCCCACATGAACATCCTCAAAACAGTGTTTGGCAGTCGGACAGGAATGAGTCTGTCACTATGGCTATCAAACAGACTGCCTGAGCTGAGATGTGAACTCAACCCTTACCAGCATTATCTACTTTTCTCTTAGTATTTTTAAAAGCCTTCTCACTCAAGATTGTTAACTCTTTACCAAATGACAAAAATATAGACTCGTCCAAGTTCAAAGCACTTGCACACAATAATTCAAATGTGACTTAAATAATGGAATTTGTTTTCTATAGGGTACAAAACATGGGAAAAGAAGAAAATGCTGATTACCAGCATTTTCTCCTTTTCCCATAATGTTTTCAAAAGGCTTCTTTCTCAGAGTCGTTAAAACTCGGGATTGTGTGGTAAAGGGTTCAAAAATGGGACTGTTCAGTACAGAGTTTGACTAATCTCCATTCAGTCAAACATGGGTTGATGGTAAAAATTCCTATATGTATTTTTTGATGTTCTGTTTCTGCTCCAGGTTGATATTGCATCGGGATCTAGACATTCTAGACATTGGCCCCCACATGTCATGTTTTATGCGCACATGTCATCATGTATTAGATGTAATCTGAATGAAGATGTCCTGGGATTCCCCTCCACCCTGATATCTGGCAACCTGTTTTGTGTTCAGCCGAGCACGTTATTTTTACTCAACATGAATAAATGTGTACACATACTATTATTATGTGAAAAGCAACAAGCAATTTGTAATTTTTCCATATTGTTTTTGTTAGTGTTAAAAAAAGAGAAAATACTGTGATGAAAAAATTTCTGCAGGACACAATGGCTATAGTGAAGGTTTCAATGGATTTAGATCTAACTTAACTCTTTACCAAACAATCCTGACTTTTAACGACCCTGAGAGAGAAGCCTTTTGAAAACATTGTGGGGAAAAGGAGAAAATGCTGGTAACCAGCATTTTCTCCTTTTCCCACAATGTTTTCTACACTTCCCAAAACAAATTTCAGTTTTTGAGCCACGTTTATTTTGTCGTCTGCAAATGCTTTCAATTTGGACAGGTCTAAAATTTTGTCATGTGGTAAAGAGTTAAACAAATAAATCCTTTATTTCAAGAAAGTTATAACAAGTGTCAAAATTGTCACATATTAGAAATTACATTTTGTCACAACAGCATAGAGTATCCATGACACACTGTGTCTTTGAATCCTACATTCTTTATTTGAAGGGGGATCAGATGACCCCAAAAAGATAAGGTCCAGGAAAAGTCCTGGGTCCATATTCACCAACCATTCTTAAGAATATTCTTAGTCTTATTCTCCAAGATTTTCTACATTTGAAAGTAACACAACTCCTGACTGGCTAAACCAAACGGTTTAGCCAATCAGGGGTTGTGTTACTTTCAGATGTAGAAAATTCTGGAGAACAAGACAAAGAACGTTCTTAAGAATAGTTCATGAATATGGACCCTGTTCTTCATACCTCACAATGATGCCAAACAATTGCAATTTAACTCTTTACCAAATGACAAAATTTTGGACTGGACCAAAGTGCAAGCATTTGCAGATGACCAATTAACCCTTTACCACACAATCCTGACTTTTAACGACCCTGAGAAAGAAGCCTTTTGAAAACATTGTGGGAAAAGAAGAAAATGCTGGTAACCAGCATTTTCTCCTTTTCCCACAATGTCTTCTACCCTTCCAAAAACAATTTTCAATTTTTCAGTTGCATTTATTTTGTCATCTGAAATTCCTTTCAATTTGAACTAGTCTAAAATTTTGTCGTGTGGTAAAGAGTTAAGTGTTGCTAAAGAGATGAATTCTCTCTTTGATAGGGTAGAAAACATTGTTGGAAAAGGAGAAAATGTGGATTACCAGCATTTTCTCCTTTTCCCAAGAACAAAAACATTATTCAGGGATGTTAAAAGTCGGGATTGTGTGGTAAAGGGTTAAACTGGAAAGAGTTAAAAAGTCCATCATAAAAGGGGAACCCTATTTGCAAACCAAAATGTTTCTTACACAATGCAAATTCTAATAGGGTCTGCATTATCTTCCTACATTATCTCAAGGTAAGAATTTTTATCAGGGTTTCATGTTACAGAGACTATTCATAAATCAATCTCCTCCCATGAATCTCACAACATACTTATCCTATCTATGTGAGAAAAGCATTATTTAACTCTTTACCAAACAACAAAATTAAAGACTGGTCCAAATTGAAAGCATTTGCAAACCACAAAATATATGTGACTAAAAAAGTTGGAAATTTGTTTTGGGAGGGGAAGAAAGCATTGTGGGAAAAGGAGAAAATGCTGACAGGTTAGAAAAAATTTCCTAGTCATCTGTTCCTGATGACCTTACTCTTTACCAAAATTAATGACAAAATTTTAGACTGGTCCAAAATGAAAGCATTTGCAGATGATAAAATAAATGTCTCTAAAAAATTGAAATTTGTTTTGGAAAGGGTAGAAAACATTGTGGGAAAAGAAGAAAATGCTGGTTACCAGCATTTTCTCCTTTTCCCACAATGTTTTCAAAAGGCTTCTTTTGCAGGGTCGTTAAAAGTCGGGATTGTGTGGTAAAGGGTTAACGCTTTACCACATGAAAAAATTTTTAGACTGGACCATATTGAAAGCATTTGCAGACAAGATCATAAATGTGACTCAAACATAGAAACATGTTTGTGGTTACCAGCATTTTCTCCTTTTCCCTTGTTTTCAAAGGCTTCTCAGTCTGGGTTGTTGAAACTCAGGATTGTGTGGTAAAGGGTTAACCATGTACCAAACAGTTGTGTTTTAATGACCCTGAGCAAGATTGATTGATTGATTGTTTGGTGTTTAACTCCATTTTCAACATTATTTCAGTTATATCCCGGCGGCCACTGCACTTGTCCATGCTCTCTTGGGAGGTCTTTTACCAGTACTCTGCACAATCTTCTTTCCAAGCCACTGGCCACTTTCCCACATAACCACTGTTGAAACAATGGTCAGCAGTGAGAGATGAATGAATCCTGTTGCAATGACTATCATCAATCCTCGGAAAGAAATTGGCCGAGCCAGGGATCGAACTAGCGATCTCCTGTTCTCAAGTCCTGTACGATACTGAGTGAGCTATGGGGGCTCAGCCTCTGAGAAAGAAGCCTTGTGAAAACACTGTGGGTAAAGAAGAAAATACTGGTAATTAGCATTTTCTGTTTTTCCCATGTTTTCTACAATTTTAACCCTTTACCACACAATCCAGACTTTTAACGACCCTGAGAGAGAAGCCTTTTGAAAACATTGTGGGAAAAGGAGAAAATGCTGGTAACCAGCATTTTCTCCTTTTCCCACAATGTTTTCTACCCTTCCCAAAACAAATTTCAATTTCTGAGTCAGATTTATTTTGTCGTCTGCAAATGCTTTCAATTTGGACAAGTCTAAAATTTTGTCGTTTGGTAAAGAGTTAAAGATCATTGGCATCATATGACTCATATTCCATTTGTTGTCTGCAACATGTGCTTTTAATTGGACTTCTCAAATGCTGTCGTCCAGTAAAGGGTAAACTCTTTACCAAACAAAAAAAAAAATTGGTCAAGTCCATATTAGAGGCATTAGCAGGTAATATTCAAATGGCTAAAAGGATGATAGAATGTTCTTGTTGAAGGGTAGAAAACATTGTGGGAAATGGAGAAAATTCTGTTTATGCTCCACAATGTTTTCCCACAATGATTTCTACTCTCCCAAAAACAAATTTCAATTTTTGATTCATATCTATTTTGTCGTCTGCATAAGCTTTCAATTTGGATCTGTCTAAAATTTTGTCGTTTGGTAAAGAGTTAACCCATGAAGTGCCTTTTAACCCTTTCCCAAACGACAAATTTTGGACTGGTCCAAATTGAAAGAGTTTGCAGACCACAATTTTAAATTTGATGAAAATGGCAGAACGTTATCAAAAAAGATAGAAAACACAGTGGGAAAAGGAGAAATTGCTCATTACGAGCAATTTCTCCTATTCCCACAGTGTTTTCAAAAGACTTGTACTGCAGACACGTGAAAACCAGGGCTTGTTTGGGAAAGGGTTAAAGCTGTGGTTGCTTCTGTGGCTAGCATAGTCATGATTAGGCTGAACATTTTGTGCAGTCTGGTCTCTGATCTATACTGTCCACTTATTCTGGACACCAACAACCTTGAAATGACGGGTTTTTTTGGCCTTATTTCTAGACTGAAAATCTGTTGGGTTTATTCGCTGCTTTAAAGGTTAACCCTTTACCAGACGACAAAATTTTAGCCTTGTCCAAATTGAAAGCATTTGCAGACGACAATTTCAGTGTGGCTCAAATGGTGGAATTTTTCTTTGATAGGATAGAAAACATTGTGGGAAAAGGAGAAAATACTCAGGTTACCAGCATTTTCTCCTTTTCCCACAATGTTTTCAAAAGGCTTCCTTCCCAGGGGCACTGAAAGGCGTCATTGTGCAATAAAGGGTTAAGTGTCCCGATTTCTTATGACATTGTGCAAAAGCACTGTATCTGGCAATGATATCATTTTGCATCAGCTCTTATCCAATTGACGCATACACAAATATTAAATTCATTCTACTGGCATAATATCATTCAAAGAAATAATTAAACTACATTGAAAATGTTACTACAATTTCACAATTCTGTTTATCCAGAAGTTATCTCCCAAAATGTCAAACTGCGCAGATTAGATTCATGATCATTTTGCAAGTTCTGTGCAATCCGATCAGATCCTACATTGCCAAGATTCTCTTTGGTAGCCTTTATTTTGCAAAATTACAAGACACTCCTGATTTTATTCAGGCACTTGGGTTTTCATGTGTCCCTGTCAAAAGACCTCAGAGTTCTGGGTCTGTATTCACCAACCATAATCTTAGGAATATTCCTCACCTTATTCTCCAGAATTTTCTAAATCTGAAAGTAAAGCAACTTCTGATTGGCTAAACAATATGGTTTAGCCAATCATAAGCTGTGTTAGATACAAATTTAGAAAATTCTGGAGAATAAGACAGAGAACGTTCTTGAGAATGGTTGGTGAACACAGACCCAGGAAGCCTAGTGCTAAGAGAAACCAGCAAGAAGCCAGCTGTTCCCGTAAGAAGGTGATAATGTTTAAAGTAGCATCTTTGTGCCGCCTGATCTAGATTCACATTCTTTGCAAAAGAGACTGCGGCAGAAGTCAGAATGCCAGAATATTTGTCAAGGGAGCTTTTGGGATTATAGACAGAAATCAGATACTGCAAAGAGGCATACCAGGCCAATTAGCCTATTTCACAGAATATCAGACCTGTCAACTCCGAGATTACACCTGGGTAGGTGCTAATTTATCATATTTTTTACTTCATTAGCAGATCCTGGTAAGCCCCACCCCCTATTTGCTGAGAAATGCAACTTTATTTGCAAACAATGCAGAAACTTATTACTGCTTGCAAACAATGATACAGTAATCCTTTACCAAAAGATCCTGTGTATTAAAGACCCCCCCCCCACAAGAAGGCTATGGAAAACATTGTGGAAAAAAGGAAAAAATGCAGGTCACAAGCACTTTCTCCTTTTTTCCCAACAATGCTTTTTTTTTTCCTTTTTAAAGAACAAAATTCTTTGAGCCATACATAAATGTGCCATGCTCTGTGAAAAGAGTGCTTATAATGCATCTGCAAAAAGTATCAACCTAGGTCAGCAGTCCGTGCAGGCTGACCTGGGCCAAAACTTTTTCCTATTGGTCGATTTTCTGTGTGTCCAAGGACCAATGTACCTCACAAGTAAGTCAGTTGTTAACCCTTTCCAAAACAACAAATTTTGGACTGGTCCAAATTGAACCCACAATGTTTTGAAAGGCCTTCGTGCTCAGGATTGTAAAAACTCTGGTAATGGTTTAAAACTTGAAGAAATAGACACAGGAAGAAAAACCAAAGGGACTGGTCTAGCGTGCTCGGCAAGAGTGGTCGGGGATGTCTACCTTGGTCAGCATTGCTTGAGCCATGCCAAAAAAAATATTCGAGTAGAGAATGAGTTGCCAAGCATTCAGGAAGCGATCAGAAATCAATCAGGTATTGATCCAGTAGAGGGTCAAGTTGATCAGGAAAGAATTGCGTAGAAATCTAGTTTGGTCAGGATTAAATCATTTATCTAATCTATACCCATTCAGCATAACTCAGGTGATCCGGTGATCAAATCCCTTGGCTATATCACATAGCTTGATATGCACCTACACGGTACATTTCGCACATCTCCGGAAGCACACCGCTTTACCGTTATTGAAATTGTAAGGCTCCTCTTTAGAAAGAACACATGAGTAAATTTTCTATCGTTATCTTTCTAAGAGTATTTCAGTCGGCAAACAGTTTGTACATTTAATTTTTAGCGTGGTTTATCAATTCCGTTAGGAGCTTGCATTGACAGATCGATAGAAGTGAATAACTTCACAGTGGTTGTTCATGTCGTTGCTAAGCGATCTACAGGGGCGCCGCCATGTTTAAGATCATATGATTGGTAGTTCAAAATGGAAGTCTCCTTTATACAGACGAGGTTAGATGTAGATACGGAATCGGCCGAGTTGTGACGAGTGATCTATACCCTCACATTTCAACCCCTACTCCACGTTTTCAAAAGCTTTTTTTTTTTCGCAGAAGCTTGTGAAGTTGAATTAGTGCAGTATAGGGTGTCAAATAACCTAAACATGAAGTAAAATAGATCTACAAATTTTCCCATCTTCAAAGGAAAAACTTTTATAGAGCAAATGACAATGTAAGGAAATGCGCTTTCATCAAGTATAATTTAACAACAAAAGGCAGGGGATCGACTGAAATTATTACAATACATAAAGGAGAAAAGTCATAATGGTGCAATATCAAATTCAACCCTTTACCACAAAATCCCTGAAGAAAATTGCTTTTGAAAACATTGTGGGAAACAAAGAAAATGCTGCTAACCAACATTTTTTCCTTTTCCCACAATGTTTTCTATCTCATCAAAGGGAACTATCATATGTGCAACAGTTGATTTGTTGTCTGTACTTGTTGTAAATTTGGACGAGTCTAAACTTTTCTTGACTAGTAAAGATTTAACTCATTACCACACAATCCCGACTTTTAACGACCCTGAGAAAGAGGCCTTTCGAAAACACTGTGGGAAAAGGAGAAAATGCTGGTAACCTGAGTATTTTCTCCTTTTCCCACAATGTTTTCTACCCTATCAATGACAATTTCCATCATTTGAGTAACATTTAAATTGTCGTCTGCAAATGCTTTCAATTTGGACAAGTCTAAAATTTTGTTGTCTGGTAAAGGGTTAACTCTTTACTACACAAAAAATTGTGGACTTGCCCATATCCAAAGCACTTGAGCATAAAAATTAAATATAGCTCAAATAGAGGGTGTTGTCTTTAAAAAGGACTGAAAATACTGTCGGAAAAGGAGAAAATAGTTACCAGCATTTTCTCCTTTTCCCACATTGTTTTCAAAAAACCCCATCTTCAGGGTTGTTAAAAGTCAGGATTGTGTGGTAAAGGGTTAAAGGCAAATTGACAAAAAGTATGGGTACAACTCAGTTCTATCCCATTTACCCATTCCTGAACCCCTATACTTCAATAATAATTAAACATTTCAATCATTTGGATAAGCCAAAACATCTAATTGAAGGCTATTCTGCTAGAAAATCTCGAAAATCATCTTCAATTCAAACTGTGTGATTCAAGAATCTTACTGAATGTTATGTTCTTCAGTTGTTATCTACACTGGCTATCATAGCATCTTAAGTCATTCATTGATAGTTTCAAGTACAAAGTTCTGAAAACCAGGTCTGTAACAGTTTTTCTTTTTTTTTTTCCAACATTACTTTACGAATAAATGCCTTTCACGACTATTATTTACCTCTGCCACCCGAGGAGATCAAGATTTGACTGCACAAAACATGCAGTCTGATCATTTATCAACATTGGGTCCACTTTGCTAACACACTGTAGGTGAAAGGAACCATGAAACCGCAATTATTTCGACTAAAAATGTCTGTTGGGTTCATTCATCACCCTAAGGATCAAATATTATTCAGAAATGCTTAGCAATTCCTATGTACTATGGAAATTTCTATTTGTCACAATAATTTCTTGACAGTCATGGGTTCAAGATAGTAAGTTATTTTTTCTTCAATATTCTTCAATTCTGAACAATACAAAACATTTGTATGAAGCAACAAAATGTCTTTTCTATCTTTTTTCACTGAAGCACAATAAGAGACTCTCAATTTCCTGCCTTGCCCGACATTTCATGACCTTAAATTACATAATTACTATAATCAAAGTACAACAAATCCTATACAATAAATAGAATTGTAAAATCCCGTACAATTGAAGTTATTCTTCAAATTTTTTTATGAAATAAGCAATATAATCTTTAACCCTTAGTGCGCCGAATAAACCCTGTGGCTATTTTCAATCTAGCCATTATAAGACTCATGTAATTGCAGTTTAAAGGTCACTCCTATCCAGAATGCCTCAGCAAAGCAGACAGTGTAGATCAAAGATCAGACTGCACGTTTTTGCAGTCTGATCTTGATCTACACGGACCTATCAAGTTCAAGACAATTTCATCCTTTCAAAATGCACTACATTAACCTTTAACCCTTTACCACACAATCCCGACTTTTAACGACCCTGAGAAAGGAGCCTTTTGAAAACATTGTGGGAAAAGGTGAAAATGCTGGTAACCAGCATTTTCTCCTTTTCCCACAATGTTTTCTACCCTTCCCAAACAAATTTCAATTTTACAGTCGCATTTATTTTGTTGTCTGCAAAATGCCTTCATTTCAACCAGTCTAAAATTTTGTCATTTGGTACAGAGTTAAAGTGCCAAGTTAACCTATCAGACATTTGCATCCTTGAAATAATGACCAAAAAAATTGTAATTTCATGGTTGATTCTGTCTACAGTGTATCAGTAAAGCAGACAGAGTAGATCAAAGATCAGGTTGCACGTTTTGTGCAGCCTGATCTTGATCTACACTGGTCGCAAAGGCAACTTAATACTGAAAGGCACTTTTAGGGTTAAAAGTTTTACTCTTTGCTTGCTGTTCACGACCATGGATGTATTTTGCAGAGAGTGTTGAGGCAAGATCAGCCTGCAAAAAACATGCACTCTGATCTTGCTCTACACTCTCAGCTGCTCTATCAGCACTTTCTGTCATGCAAACCCAATCCAATGCCAATAACCTTAACCCTTTACCACACAATCCCGACTTTTAACGACTCTGTGAAAGAAGCCTTCTGAAAACATTGTGGGAAAAGGAGAAAATGCTAGCAACCAGCATTTTCTCATTTTCCCACAATGTTTTCTACCCTTCCCAAAACAAATCAGGTCTTCAGTCGAATTTATTTTGTCATCTGCAAATGTTCTCAATTTGGACTAGTCTAAAATTTTGTCCTCTGGTAAAGAGTTTGTCATTCGGTAAAGAGTTGATAAAATCTACTTTTGTATTAGCCAACATTTTCAAAATGGCCAGATAAGGGTTAACCCCATACCAGATATTGCTAATTTTTGACAAGCTTGAAGGCAAAGGCTTTAGGAAACATTTTCTACTTGTTCAAAAACAAATTTCATCATTTGTGCCACAAATAATTTTATGACAGCTGCTGAATTGCTATCAACTTTGACATGTCCAGAATTTTGCAGAGTTAACCCTTTACCATACAATCCCCACTTTTAACAACCCTAGGGAAGAAGCCTTTTGAAAACATTGTGGGAAAAGGTGAAAATGCTGGTAACCAGCATTTTCTCCTTTTCCACAATGTTTTCTACTCTATCAAGGACAAATTTCATCATTCCAGCCACCTTGAATTTGTCATCTGCAAATGTTTTGAATTTGGATCAGTCTAAATTTTTGTCGTTTGGTACAGGGTTAAATACCCAAAACCAGATACTGTGTCCTTCAAGGTTTTACCTCTGCAAACAATAAGAATAATTCACATAATCAGCAAGTATTGTTTAATCATTATTGTGTCATAGGGCTTGAAAAGATCAAATTTAATTTATAATATAATGTTCAAGTGGGATAAGTCAGTCATAAAATGCAACAGGAAGGCACCCTCACATTACCTGCTCCACGATTTAGATAATTCTGAAAGCATCCTTCCACAGTTGGTGTGTAGCACATAAAACTCAGGTTAACTCTTTACCACACAATGCCGCCTTTTAACAACCCTGGAAAAGAGACCTCTTGAAAACATAGTGGGAAAAGGACAAAATGCTGGTAACCAGCATTTTCTCCTTTTCCCACAATGTTTTCTACCCTATCAAAGAAAAATTGCACCATTTGAGCCACACTGAAACCGTCATCTGCAAATGCTTTTGATTTGGACAACGCTAAAATTTTGTCATCTGGTAAAGGGTTAATTACAGCACATTGTGGCAAAAGTTGAAAAAAATAAAAATGGTATGAGGTTTGAACTCTTTACCAATAGATAAAATTTTGGACATGTCCAAATTGTAAGATATGCGGATGACAAATCTAATGCAAATGATGAAACTTTCCTTTGAAAGAGCAGAAAACATTGTGGTTTCCAGAATTTTCTCATTTTCCCAAACTGATTTTGAAAGCTTTCTTTCTCAGAGTCATTAAAACTTGTGATTGTGTGGTAAAGGATTATAGTACATAAAAACTATTTGCTAACAGCTATATTACAGCTAAGTGATTATAATATCTGATGATGTTACCCATTTCAGTCTGAACAGTACAATTTTCTGATCCTTTGTGTCTAAATGCCACCATGGGAACCATCAACTTCAATAACTGCCCCTGCATTAACCCTTATAGGCTGCTAGGCGCGACTCGTGGCACTTTTGCGGACAATGTAGATCAAGATCAGACTGCACAGAATGTGCATTGATATACACTGTCCAACAGTATTTTCCTTCTGGTGAAATTGACTTTGAATGCACAATATTTTGGATTTTTACTATTGAATGGAAATTTTTCGTCTGATCTATTTAGCAGTTTTAGGGTTATGATCACAATGCAAACAAACCTCTAGATTTCAATCGCAAGTCCTCAGCAGTAGGCCAAAATCATGCATAATAGGAAGCCACATCCGATCTGAATCTATAATGTTTGCAGAGGACAACCATAAGCATCTTTCAGCAGCATCAGCTAAAGGTTGGGTTTTTTTCCCCCCGAGAGTATCCCCTAAATAATAATCAGAATGATGATTTAGAATCAGGCAGATTGCAATATTCTGTCTGATCTTGATCCACGATATCTAATGTTGAATGCCTAGATAAATGATCATTTTAACACCAAGCAGCTTAAGGGTTTAGCATTATCATCCCAAATTCAATGCATATAAACCTAACACAATTTATTTTTTATGCTAGTCTAGTAAATCAAACAAATTCAGCAGAATATATTAACCCTTTACCACACAATCCAGAGTTTTAAAGACCTAGAGGAAGATGCCTTTTGGAAACATTGTGGGAAAAGGAGAAAATGCTGGTACCCAGCATTTTCCCCTTTTTCCACAATGTTTTCTACCCTATCAAAGAAAAATTCCATCGTTTGAGCCATGTTTGAATCATCAATTGCAAATGCTCCTAATTTGGACAAGGCTAAATTCTTGTCACATGGTAAAGAGTTAAGATAATTTATAGCACCATAGGATTTAACTCTTTACCACACAATCCCGACTTTTAACGACACTGCGAAAGAAGCCTTTTGAAAACAATGTGGGAAAAGGAGAAGCATTTTCTCCTTTTCCCACAATGTTTTCTAGCCACCCCAAAATAAATTTCAATTTTTGAGTTACATTTATTTTGTCGTCTGCAAATGCTTTCAATTTGGACTAGTCTAAAAATTTGTCATTTGGTAGAGAGATAATGGGTGTTTATAAAATGGGTATCACATAGAGAGAAACATTTTGCTGTTCCAGCTCATATTTCCCCTCATCAATCTTATCTCATGACAGTGAAAAAACAAACTAAAAGCAGGGGAGAAGAAAAAAAAAACAATGAGAAAAAAATGCTGTAGGGAAATAAAACCACAATGAAACAAAAAAAACATAACAAAACCATACCTACAATATCTTATTCCCTTCCCTGGTTAATCATCTCTGTCCTCATTTTGCCATTATCTCTATACCTACCAAACAACAAAATTTCGTATTTGTCCAAATTGAAGCCTTAACCCTTTCCCAAACAAGCCCTGGTTTTCACGTGTCTGCAGTATAAGTCTTTTGAAAACACTGTGGGAAAAGGAGAAATTGCTCGTAACGAGCAATTTCTCCTTTTCCCACAGCATTTTCTACCCTTTTTGAGACCTTTCTGCCATTTTCATCAAATTTAAAATTGTCGTCTGCAAACTCTTTCAATTTGGACCAGTCCAAAATTTGTCGTCTGGGAAAGGGTTAAATGATTGAATGATTGATTGTATCGTGTTTCAACATTATTTCAGTTATATCATGGCGGCCAGTGCACCTATCCATGCTTTCCTGGAGTTTCTTTTACCAGTACTCCCCACAATATTCTTTCCAAGCCACTGGCTGCTTTCCCACATAACCATCGTCAAAACAATGATCAGCGGTGAGAGAGGAATGAATCCTGTCGCGATGACTATCATCAATCCTCGGAAAGAAATTGGGGATCGAACCAGCAACCTCCTGTTCTCAAGTCCTGTGCGCTACCGACTGAGCCAAGGGGGGTAAACTGAAGTCTTAAAGTAAATACTATCAAATTTGTTGCCTACAAATTTTGCAGGAGACAAATTTGTTGTGGCTGATTTGATGGAATTTGCCTTTGAAAGAGTAGAAAACATTGTTGGTAAAGGAGCTAATGCTGGGTACAAGCATTTTCTTGTTTTCCCACGACGTTTTCAAAAACCTTTTTCCATGGGGGTCGTTAATACAAGGGATTGTATGGTAAATGGTTATCTCATAACAATGCAAGTCTTTGCTTGGTAGCTTATTGGTTAACTTACAGGGTTTATTATCAAGGGTTTTGTGTCTATACCCCCATACCTAGCCAAATGTGAGAAATTGCTGGTTATATGCAATTTATACTTTTGCCAAAATGTTTTTGTTAAGTATCTGCTGCAAAAGGAAAAAGTTGTTAGTAAGGTATTAAGATAATAGGTAAATCCTTAATCATAAAAACCCTGGTTTAACTTTTTAACATATATCAAAATCTTAGACTTGTCCAAAGTGAAAGCATTTGCAGATGATAACAGTAACTCAAAAAATGAAATTTGTTTTGGGAAGGGTAGAAAACATTGTGGGAAAAGGAGCAAATGCTGGTTACCAGCATTTTCTCCTTTTCCCACAATTTTATAAAATAGGATTGTTTCTCAGGGTCGTAAAAAGTCTGGATTGTGTGGTACATGGTTAAACAACCCTCAGAAAGAAGGCTGTTAAAAACATTGTGGGAAAAGGAGAACCAGCATTTTCTGTTTCCCTGACGTTTTCTACCCTGTCCAAAAGGTTCAATCAGATGAGACCACAAACAGCATGTCAAGATACACAGTGTAGACAAGTGAATATTCAAAAGCAATATTTTATCCCTTAAAGCGCCGAATAAACCTATCAGACATTTTTCATCCTAGAAATACGGCTCGAATAATGGCTATTTCATGGCTGCTTTTGTCTGTGGTGTATCAGAAAAGCGGACAGTGTAGATCAAAGATCAGACTGCATGTTTTGTGCAGCCTGATGTTGATCTACACTGGCCCCAAAGGCAACTATAGTCGTGTAAGGCGCTTTAAGGGTTATACTGTTCTATTCAAGGCAGCCCATAAAAGAAGTTGTCAAACAAGTACAAAATGGGTGTCCAACTTGTCACATCAGATACCAAAAACTTTTTTATGCCCCAGTTGCCTCGTAAACTATCATAATTTTAGTTTAGGACAAAAACAAAAGGTATGACTGAGTCAGTAATATAATCTCTATATTTAAATATCATGTCATTAATTTCATCTCCCTGTGATTTGCCATACAGTAAATTCTAGTTCAATCAAAGGTAAAAATGGACAGCCCTGGTCTGGTAAAGATTTGGTGAGATGAGGGGGGTAGGGGTGCGGGGGTTAGAAAAGGTACAATTATTGTTTTAGCAAGCAGTCTGATCTTGATCTTCGCTGTCTGCAAAAGCTAAGTCGTCATTTGCGGTGAAAGTGTTAACCCTTTCCCAAACAAGCCCTGGTTTTCACGTGTCTGCAGTACAAGTCTTTCAAAAACACTGTGGGAAATGGAGAAATTGCTCGTAACGAGCAATTTCTCCTTTTCCCACAGTGTTTTCTACCCTTTTTGATAACTTTCTGCCATTTTCATAAAATTCAAAATTGTCGTCTGTAAACTCTTTCAATTTGGACCAGTCCGAAATTTGTCATTTGGGAAATGGTTAAAGGCCCAGAAGCAGCCTAAAGTAAACAATGTGGGTATTAAAATGCTTGTAGATTTAAATCATACCTTATAAAAGTATAGAAATTATTGTGAAGATGACAATCTGTTATTGTACAGTAAGTCCAAACATTAGTCCCTGGCAGAATCAAAGCGTTGAAAGCACTGGTGTGGCATTTATCAAGGGAGCCATTGTGTGGAATTAATAAATTGAAAAATAAACTATAGAAATAGTTTCAAAATATTCGCTTGAAAGTCAACCTTCTAAATAGTCATGGAAAGTCAATAGAGTAGTTTGCAATCTTGTGGGACGAACAAGTTCTGGCGAAGAAGCCCAGGGACAAATAAGCCCAGAAACAAACTGGTTTGGGACAATCAAGCACAGATTCGGGCAGTCTGCAATCGAAACACTTATTTGTCTTAGAAAAATTGAGTTTAATTGGGTTAACTTCCTATGGTTTTGCACAAATTATGATACATGATTTTCAAAATGCCGTATTGTACTCATAGTGGCATTGTCTTCGACAAATGCCACAAAAAATTACATTTAAAACCAGGTAATAAGTAAACAAAACGTAAGGCAACCTGGCAATTTTTAACCTAGTATTAAAATTCATTTTTCTGCCAGCTATCAACCAAAATATAATAATAAATTGTGTAACTATGACTCAACCTTGCCCAGGAAATATTCAGAGTTGGATCTAAAATACCTTTCTAGGTGGAATACAATTAGTTCCATTGATTTTTCTAGAGGGCTTATTGCCCCTCACACCGCTAATTAGCCGTGGAAACCAATGTCAGACTGTGACACAGCTTATTCATGTCACATCATCTGCCCTCTACTCTTCACCAAATGACAGAATGTTGACTTGTCCAAATCGAAGGCATTAACAGCTGACAAAATTATGTGATTAATTTTAAATAGGGCAGAAAACATTGTGGAAAAGAGTAAATGCTGGTTATCAGCATTTTCTCCCTTTTACCACAATGCTTTCAAAACTCTTTCACCTCATGATCGTTAAAAATCCAGATTGTATGGTAAAGACTTAACACTGCCAAACAGCAGTTTTAACCCTTAAAAGTGCCTTTCAAGATTATAGTTGCGTTTGCGGCCAGTGTAGATCAAGATCAGGCTGCACAAAACATGCAGCCTGATCTTTGATCTACACTGTCCACTTTCCTGAATCAGTGCAGGCAAAAGCAACCACGAAAATGCAATTATTTTGGTCGTATTTCCACAATGAAAATGTTTGATAGGTTTATTCGGCACTCTAAGGGTTAAACCAATTTGAAAGCATTTGGTGAAAAGAAAGTAAATATGGTTCGAATAATGGATTTGTTTTGAAAGGGTCAAAAACATGGGAAAAGAAAAAGCTGAAAAACGTTTCTCCTATTCCCACAATGTTTTCAAAAGCTTTATTCCGGAAGGGTTGTTATAACATAGGACTGTGCGGTAAAGGGTAAATTAAAAAAGAGGGCAATAATGGCACTGAGTCGCTCACCTGAGCCTTTTTGACCCAAAATTACCCACTTTCAATCACTGCTGCAATATCAAGCCAAATATTCTAACAAACTTTTAAGAGTATTGAACGGCAAATGTGGCCTCTAGAATGTGCACAAGCTTTTTCGGGGATTTGTCTCAATGACCTGCTTTTTAACTCAACATGACCCATTTTCAAACTTGAAGATATCATGAAGACGAATGCTCTGACCAACTTTCCTGAGTTTTGGACTGCAAATGTGGCCTCAAGAGTGCACATAAGGTTTTTCCAAGATTTGTCCCAGTGACCTGGTTTTTGACTGATGTGGCCCTATTTCAAACCTGTCTGAGATATCATCCAGAGAAAGACTGACCAATTCTCATGAGTATTGGACTGAAAATGTGGCCCTGAGACCGTACTTAAGCTTTTTCTAAGATCTGACCAAGTGACCTACTTTTTGACCCAACATCACCCATCCTCAGTCATATACTATATACCATCAAGACAAACATGCTGAGTCTCATGAGTACTGGACTGAAAATATGGCCTCTAAAGTGTACACAATTTTATTTATATTATTTTTTAAGATTTTAGAGACCTAGTTTTTTGACCTGAAGTGATCTATTTCAAACCTTGACAAAGATACAATCAAAATAAACATTCTGACCAGCTTTCATGAGTTTTGTATCGAAATCGTGGCCTCTAGAAAGTACAACAAGTTTCTTTTTCAAGATTTTTCCTTGTGACCTAGTTTTTGACCCGACATAATCCATTTTTTACCTTGACAAAGATACAATCAAGACAAACATTCTGATCAGCGTTCACGAGTTTTGTACTGAAAATGTGGCTTCTCTACTGTACACAAATTTTTTTAAAGATTTGATCTGGTGACACAGTTTTTTTAACTTGCTGCGGTCCATTTTCAAACATGTTTGAGATATCATCAGGACAAACATTCTAAGCAATCACTATTATTAGATAGAAAATGCGCCCCTTAAAGTGGACACAAGGTTTTTCAAAGATTTGATCAGGTGACCTAGTTTTCGGAAATAAGCCAAGCTAAAACTGAGATAGTGAGTTCACCCTTAGATAACAGGCCTTTAGAATTTAATTCTTTACCAGACAAAACTCGTCCAAATTCAAAGCATTTACAGACAACAAATTAAATAAGACTCAAATGCTGAGATTTGACATGACAAGGGTAGACAACATTATAGAAAAAGGAGAAAATGCTGGTTACCAGTATTTTCTCCTTTTCCCTAAATGTTTTCAAAAGTCTGTTTGCCAAGTCCATAAAACTCACAATTCTTGTGTAGTAAAGGATTAAAAGGCTATATTTGACACTATAAAAATGATTATGTGAGTCTGATTTTGGATCTTCTGTTTCAACTCAACTTCTTGTGCTCAAAGGGTAAAATCATAACTGATTGCTTCATCAAAATTTACTGACTCAAATGGATACAAGGAATTTTCTCTCGGGCTTGATTATGCCACATTGATTTTACAACAATGAGAACCTGCATGACATGAAAATGCTCCCTTCTATTTCCCAATAGGATAGAAATCATTGGGAAAATGATACAGTCAAGCTAAGAATTATTTTGCAAGATTTAACCCTTTACCACACAATCCAGACTTTTAACAACCCCAAGAAAGAAGCCTTTTGAAAACATTGTGGGAAAAGAAGAAAATGCTGGTAACCAGCATTTTCTTCTTTTCCCACATTGTTTTTTACCCTTTACGAGACAAATATTGTGTTTTGAGATACATTTAAAATGTCATTTGCAAAATGTTTTCAATTTAAACTAGTCTACATTTTTGTCCTGTGGTAAAGAGTTAACCTTTAGAGTGCCAAATGAACCCAACATACAGTCAGTCTAGAAATGAGATTCAAACAAGACTTAACCCTTTAACACACGACAAAATTTTAGCGTAGTCCAACTTGAGAGCATTTTCAGACGACAATTTCAATGTGGCACAAATGGTGCAATTTTTCTTTGACAGGATAGAAAACATTGTGGGAAAAGGAAAAAATGCTGGTTACCAACATTTTCTCCTTTTCCCACAATGTTTTCAAAAGGCCTCTTTCCCAGGGGCGTCAAAAGTCGGGATTGTGCGGTAAAGGGTTAAAGCAATTTCAAGGTTACTTTTATCCCACAATGTCCAAATTTTAGTTGCCTGCTGCAACGTGAAAAAGAAACCTAACCTGTTAAAAATAGTATCAGCTCTTTACCAAACGAAACAAATTTGGATTTGACCAGATAGAAAGCATTTCCAGATGGCCAAATAAATGTACCTCAAATGCTGATTTTCTGTCTATGTTGGGTAGAAAACATTGCGGGAAAAGGAGAAAATGCTGGTTACCACCATTTTCTCCTTTTCCCATGATGTTTTCCAGAGCCTTTGGTTAGGATCCCTTAAACCTCGAAATTTTGTGGTAAAAGGTTAAACTCCAATACAAACAAACAGGTACAAATCAAAATTTTCACATTCTATTCTATTCTGCTTCATTTTCCTCTGCACTTTCTGTTGCCATGGTTACAAATTCAAGGTTATCCAGTTAAAAAAAAAAAGATGTTAAAAATTTAGGGAAATGTGGAGGTAATAAATTTTTCTGAGCAGGGAGCATTTTAATCTCTTTCTGTCAAAGTGATGCATTTAGTGCCTGATAATAATGAATTGTTTTTTCTTGTCTGTTCTAATTTTTGTTGCAAAGAAATAAATTCTGAAAAACTGACTTTTATCAACTGGTAGTCAAGTGTGTATCTTCCTTTTAAATCACTACCTATAGAATTTTGTTTTTCTTTTTCATGTTGCAGCAGGCAACTGAAATTTTTTAGAATGTTTTTACCCTTGAAGCGCCAAATACAACCAAAGGACATTTTCAGACAAGAATAACACCCAGAATGATAATTGCAATTTCATGGTTGCCTTTTGTCTGCAGTGTTACAGCAAATCGGACAGTGTCGATCAAAGATCAGACTGCACATTTTGTGCAGTCTGATCTTGATCTACACTGTCTGCAAAGACAACAACAGTAGTGAATGGCACTTTAAGGGTTAACATGATTGTATTCACATCATTCAATCTAATTTCTTGCTGATTTTTGATATATTTCAAAAACATTTCTAGTGTCAAGTACAGCAAATTTATTTGAAAAGTACCACAAGTTGCTGTTATTATAAAAAATGCAACCTCAGTGTGTTTGGCGGTTCATTAACTCTTTACCACACAATCCCCACTTTTAACCACCCTGGGAAATAAGCCCTCTGAAAACACTGTGGGAAAAGGAGAAAATGCTGGTAACCAGCATTTTCTCCTTTTCCCACAATGTTTTCTACCCTTCCCAAAACAAATTTCAATTTTTCAGTCACATTTATTTTGTCGTCTGCAAATGCTTTCAATTTGGACCAGTCTAAATTTTTGTCGTTTGATAAAGAGTAAACAGTCAAAGATTACAGAATAATGATGCAGTCTGTTATGTAAATGTTGATCTATAACTGTCCTCAAAGTTGCCTCAACCCTTTTACAGCACAGCGCGACTTTTAACGACCCTGGGAAAAAGACCTTTTGAAAATATCGTGGGAAAAGGAGAAAATGCTGGTCACCAGCATTTTCTCCTTTTCCCACTATGTTTTCTACCCTATCAAAGAAAAAGCCACAGTGAAATTGTTGTCTGCAAATGCTTTCAATTTGGACAAGGCTAAAATTTTGTTGTCTGGTAAAGGGCTAAGCTCCCTGGGTGAAGGCTAAAGGTTTCTTTTGTATCACTTTGTGTGTGTGAGTGTGTTAGTTTCAAAGTTAATTAATTTCACAGTTCATTTTTCCTGGAAACTGTTGAACCAGTATTTTACCAATCACTTTACCCCACCAAACATCCAAGGACAGGTCACATAGACCAGTTGCAATGACCATCCAGTGGAACATTGTATACTCTGTGGATGGGAGGCCATTACCGCCAACTTTGTGGGTCAATGGTCACTCGTCACAACTCGGCCGATTCCGTATCTACATCTAACCTCGTCTATATAAAGGAGACTTCCATTTTGAACTACCAATCACATGATCTTAAACATGGCGGCGCCCCTGTAGATCGCTTAGCAACGACATGAACAAGCACTGTGAAGTTATTCACTTCTATCGATCTGTCGATGAAAGCTCCTAACGGAATTGATAAACCACGCTAAAAATTGAATGTACAAACTGTTTGCCGACTGAAATACTCTAAGAAAGATAACGATAGAAAATTTACTCGTGTTCTTTCTAAAGAGGAGCCTTACAATTTCAATAACGGTAAAGCGGTGTGCTTCCGGAGATGTGCGAAATGTACAGTGTAGGTGCATATCAAGCTACGTGATACAGCCGAGGGATTTGATCACCCGATCACCCGAGGTATGCCGAATGGGTCAATGGTATGAGCCAGCTTGGGCATGAACACAAAAGGTCTTCTTCTTCATGTAAGTGCATAAATATTTATAAAACAATCCCCCCTGAAGTTTTCACAAACCTGTGGAGGGTGTCCTTTGAAAACATTATAGGAAAAGTATTGATTGAATGAATGGTTTTCAACACCATTTTCACCATTCTTTCAGTTATATCATGGCGGCCATTGCACCCATCCATACTTTCCTGGAGTTTCTTGTACCAGTACTTTGCACATTATTCTTTCCAAGCCATTAGCTGCTTTCCCACATAACCATCTTTGAAACAATGATCAGCTGTGAATGAATGAGATGAATGAATCCTGTCACAATGACTATCATCAGTCCTTGGAATGAAATTTACTATATGCTTTCACACCAGCAACCCCCTATTCTCAAGTCCTGTACGATACCAACTGTACATGCTGGAGCACGGTTATCGGGAACGAAGACAATGCTAGTTACCAGCACTCGGAACCAGAAGCTTAACTCTTTACCACACGACAAAATTTTAGACCCATCCATATTGAAAGCATTTGCAGATGACAATTTCAGTGTGACTTAAATGATGCGATTTCTCTTTAATAGGGTAGAAAACATTGTGGGAAAAGGAGAAAATGCTGGTCACCAGCATTTTCTCCTTTTCCCACAATGTTTTCAAAAGGCTTCTACATCAGGGTCGTTAAAAGTCGTGATTGTATGGTAAAGGGTCAAGTATTTCTCCTATCTGCACATCTAAGGAACAGTTGCCATACCTGATACAGGGTTCAGTGGGGTCCAGTGGCTCCCTGACAGGGAGCAGAACATCTGAACCCCAAATTTAATTTTCCACAACATTTAGTAAGCAGCATACAGCTATGGGAAATGGTTCCCGCAGGTTAAAGTGAGACACCAACGGCAATATATCTCATGTGTTCCTAGAGTGACAAATTGGAAAATTGCAAAAAAAAACCACCACATCCATTTCAATGGAAATTTCACTGGAAATTATTTTCCAAATAGAAATATATTGCCACTGTTATAAGCATAAAACAAGTGCTTGTCAAGCACCAGATCCCCCGCCAATTGGGCTTTTTCTAACACAGCACCGAAATAAGAGCTTGAAGTGAAGATAAAAAAACAAGCATATTTTCTTTTTTGAAATACAGGTCCAAGTTATGAAAGTTGGCATTAACATGATATAATAACTACAAAACATTAAAACTTAATCAATATTGAAGTTTCTGAAAAAGAAAAAAAGACACTTTTTCTTTTTAAAATGCATACAAGAGTTATAAAACTTTTTTGTGTTTATGCCGTAAGTATGAAACTTGGCCAAGAATGGGAAATGTGCGAACAAAAATCCAAAGTAAAAATTTACAAAGGGCAATAACTCCAAAAATACTGAAGATAGAGTTATGGTTCTTGTGCACTGCACTTCTCCTCAATTAGTTCTATATGTGTGTGAAGTTTCAAGTTCCTAGCTTTTATACTTTTAGAGATATACGCCAGACAGAAATCCAAAGTAAAAATTAACAAAGGGCAATAACTCAAAAATTACTGAAGACAGAGTTTTGGTTTTTGTGAACTGCACTTCTCCTTAATGAATTCTATAAGTGTATACAGTTTGAAGTTCCTAGCCTTTGTACTTTTGGAGATATGCTCCGGACAAAATTCCAAAGTGAAAATTTACAAAGAGCAATAACTCAACAATTACTGAAGATAGAGTTATGATTCTTTAGCACTGCACTTCTCCTTAATTAGTTCTATATGCGTGTGATGTTTCAAGTTCTTAGCTTTTATACTTTTGGAGATATGCTCCGGACAAAAATCCAAAGTTAAAATTTACAAAGGGCAATAACTCCAAAAATACTGAAGACAGAGTTATGGTTGTTGTGCACTGCACTTCTCCTCAATGAGTTCTATATATGTGTGAAGTTTCAAGTTCCTAGCTTTTATACTTTTGGAGATATGCTCCGGACAAAAATTCAAAGTAAAAATGTACAAAGGGCAATAACTCCAAAAATACTGAAGACAGAGTAATGGATCTTGTGCACTGCACGCCTCCTCAATGAGTTCTATATGTGTGTGAAGTTTCAAGTTCCTAGCTTTCATACTTTTGGAGATATGCTCCGGACAAAAATTCCAGAAAAAAAATGTACAAAGGGCAATAACTCCAAAAATACTGAAGATAGAGTAATGGTTCTTGTACATTGCACGCCTCCTTAATGAGATCTATCCACTTGTGAAGTTTGAAGTTGATATCTCAAATACTTTTGGAGATATGCTCCGGACAAAAATGTGGGATGGAAGGACGGAAGGACGGACGGACGGAATGATGGAAGGACGGAAGGACGGACGGAGACTATTACCATATCCCCCGCCGCCTTTTCGGCGGGGGATAATAAGAGCCACAATTTTGATGCAATGAAAGCATTTATTAATATTTTCACCGCCCTCGTCATCAAGCAGTTAATATACATGACCCATGCTCTGACAAAAAGGCGCTTAATGCATCTCCTTCAAATACTGTAACAAACAAGCCATTTTATAATTATGGATCCATAATAGCCATTTTTTTAACAACTGAGTCATGAGGTAGAGATCCTTGGACATGTAGATAAATGACCAATAGCGAAAAGTTTCTGCCAAGGTCAGCCTGCGCAGCCTGCACTGGCTGACCTGGGTCAATACTTATCACAGATGCATTAACCCTTTCCCAAACAACAAATTTTAGACCCTTCCAAACTGAAAGAGCTTGCAGACGACAATTTTAAATTTGATGAAAATGGCGGAAAGTTCTCCAAAAGGGTAGAAAACACTGTGGGAAAAGGAGAAATTGCTCGTTACGAGCAATTTCTCCTTTTCCCACAGTGTTTTCAAAAGACTTGTACTGCAGACATGTGAAAACCAGGGCTTGTTTGGGAAAGGGTTAAGCCCCATTTTCACAGAGCATGGTTTGTATATAGTCGGTTAAAAAATGTCTGTATGGTGATGACCTTAGCATGTAATACCATATTCTATTGAAAGGATAAGCTGTTTAATTAACCCTTTACCAGACAACAAAAGTTTAGCCTTCTCCAAATTGAAAGCATTTGCAGATGACAATTTCAATTTGGCTAAAATGGTGCAATTTTTCTTTGATACGGTAGAAAACATTGTAGGGAAAAGGAGAAAATGCTGGTTACCAGCATTTTCTCCTTTTCCCACAATGTTTTCAAAAGGCTTCTTTCCCAGGGGCGTCAAAAGGCATCAGTGTGTGGTAAAGGGTTAGTATAGACATAGAATGTCTGGCGGGAAATTGAAAATAACAGAAAAAAAGGCTGCCGAGGACATAAAAATGCCAGGGTCCAAGCTATTAATGTTTAATTAACCTGTACAGCCCGCAAAATACCTGAACCACTAAAACAGGTCTTAACCTTTGAAACCCTTATCAAACTATAAACTAGGATTCTTTGGGACAACTTGAACTGTTTTTTAGCACAAAAGCCCATTTAGACAAGACTAGATGGAATATGCAGTATTATCTAGGATTCATGTTATCCCCCAATTTTGTTTTGTTCACATCTACTGGCCATAAAGGCTCTTGAAATTGTGACTCTTGGGCATTTTCTATAAACAGAAAATATTTCTTAGCAGTCAAAGGTGTAACTTCTCTATATCCTCCTATCCCTTTGACCCCAAAATATAAGGTCAAAAGGTATGAAAGAGAATATCTAAATGCCACTGCAAATTTTGAAATTTTGAACATTTATCTGTGACAACATGCGATTAACCCTTTCCCAAACAAGCCCTGGTTTTCACGTGTCTGCAGTACAAGTCTTTGAAAACACTGTGGGAAAAGGAGAGATTGCTCGTAACGAGCAATTTCTCCTTTTCCCACAGTGTTTTCTACCCTTTTTGAGACCTTTCTGCCATTTTCATCAAATTTAAAATTGTTGTCTGCAAACTCTTTCAATTTGGCCCAGTCCAAAATTTGTCGTTTGGGAAAGGGTTAAGGGTTTTTTAACACAAGAAATCTATTACTTTAATTACCTTCTACCAAATTCTGATGTTGAAAAAAAGTAACCAATTAGATGCATGTTGCTTAACCCTTTACCACACACAATGACGACTTTCAATGACCCTAAGGAAGAAGGCTTTTGAAAACAATGTAGGAAAAGAAGAAAATGCTGGTAACCAGCATTTTCTCCTTTTCCTACAATGTTTTCTACCCTATCAAAGAAAAACCACATCATTTGAGCCACACTGAAATTGTCCTCTGCAAATACTTTCAACTTGGACAGGTCTAAAATTTTGTCATGTGGTAAAGGGTTAAAAGTTCAAAATATTCCCTTCATGAGTATCTAATACTTAAAAAGAATTAACCCTTTACCACACAACATCGAGTTTTAACGACCCTCAGAACGAAGGTAACCAGCATTTTCCCACTTTTCCCACAATGTTTTCTAACCTATCAATGACAAATTTCATCATGTGGGCCACCTTTAATTTGTTTTCTGTACATGCTTTTAATTTTGACCAGTCTAAAATTCTGTTGAGTGGTGAAGAGTTAATCCTTAACAAAATGGGCCAATGTTTTAAGGACCCTGAGGGAAAAAAAGACTTGGAAAACAATGTGGGAAAAGGAGAAACACAAATTCTGTTGTTTGAGTTATAGCTAAGGTGTCATCTCCAAAGCATTTCAATATGGACAAGTCTGAAATTTTGCTGTTTGTTAATCACAGTTAGGTTTTAACCCTTTACCACACAATCCCGACTTTTAACGACCCTGAGAAAGGGGCCTTTTGAAAACATTGTGAGAAAAGGAGAAAATGCTGGTAACCAGGATTTTCTCCTTTTCCCACAATGTTTTCTACCCTTCCAAAAACAATTTCAGTTTTTGATTCACATTTATTTTGTCGTCTACAAAAGCCTTCAATTTGGACTGGTCTAAAATTTTGTCGTTTGGTAAAGAGTTAATTCTTGTTGAGTATCCCTATTTCACGAATTCTTTTTGGTTGTCAGCAAGAGACGCATTTCAAGAGGTATATCAAGTTAGGTAACAGTTAACCCTCTACCAGACAGCAAAATTTTTGCTGATCCAAAAAAGATTTTCAGACAACACATTAATGTGACTTGAATGACATAAATTTTTCTTGGAAAGGATTGAAGAGCATCATGGTAAAAGGAGAAAATGCTGGTTACCAGCATTTTCTCCTTTTACCACCATGTTTACTACTGCCTTTTACTCTAGATCATTAAAACACAAGATTCTTTGGCAAAGTTATCACGGAAACTACAAAAATGCTGAAATGAAATAAAGGTGAGGGACCACCATTTCCACAGGAAACATTTCGACTATCAAGCACTGACATTATCAAGTATGGAAATCTAGATTTTATTTTTTGTAACAGGAACTCAAAAACAAAAGACCTGTAGCCGGCATTTTACCTGTCACATTCAATTTTCTAATCAGCAAACTGACATATTGTGTTCACTGTTGGGGGAAACTTGTCAGTTTACCTCATATGCCAATTTTTCATTGCTCAGTTGGACAAAAAGTCATTTAACTCTTTAGCAAACACCAAAATTTTGAACTTTGCCAAATTGAAAGCTTTTGCAGAAGAAATACTAAAGGTGGCTAAAATAATAAAATTTGTCTACTATAGGACAGAAGACATTGTGGGAAAAGGAGAAAATGCTGGTAACCAGCATTTTCTCCTTTTCCCACAATATTTTTAAATGCTTTTTTTCTCAGGGTCGTTAAAACTCAGGTTTTAGAGTATCAGTGTCAATTTCAACATCTCTTACAAAATGTTATAAATCGGGATAAGACTGCACAAAACAGTATCTGATCTGCTAGGTACTCTGATACTTTGCAAGAAGTTCTGGCAAGATCAGCCTTGAAGGTACAGTATTCAGGTTCTTTTTTACTCTCTCAAAAAAAATGTTTGCATTTCATTTATTAAACCCTTTCTATATTAACACTTTCACTGCTTATGACATCATGGGTAGCTTTTGCAGACTCTGTAAATCAAGATCAGACTGGTCAAAACGTTCAGTCTAATCTTGAATCTTCACTGTCCGCGATCTGATGCTTTTCTTTAATGCTCTTCAGTAGTTGATAGGGAAATAATGGTGGATTATGGTTTGATAATTTCCATGTTTCAACCAGTGAAATTACCAACTGATAAACTCACTGGTTTAGAAATACCGAGACCTCCCCTGTACTTTGCAAGTCCCAACAAAAGAGGGTTTAGAAGCATGAAACAGATATAATATTTGTTTGTTTTTTTCTGTGAAAGATCAAAATTTATTTCATCTCGTGAACATCATACAGTAATATTTTCACTTGTGGCTGAGTTACTTGTGAAAATATTACCTATAATGTTCACTTGATGAAATATATTTCGATCTTTCACAGAAAAAAACAAATATCTTCTATATTTATTGGACTGAAATCAGCAAAAGAAATATACATTTTGATGGTGAGGAAAGTCAAACCAATTTATTTGGCAGCTAAACAGTTAAACTGCAACAAATTGGGCCCTTTCTACTGAATGAAATTATAGTTCACAGAATGGTCTCATATTTTCACTACCCCTTGGAAAAGGGTTTGTGAAAAGTAGAGCATGCTAGTAACCAGGGTGTTCTGCTTTCCCAAAATGTTTTTCTATCCTCCCTAAGAAAAGTTCCATATCATATGTATCACATTTGATGTTATGACCTGCGAATGCCACTAGTGTGAATAAGTTTAAAATACTCGTTTCAAATTGAGTTAACCTTTTACCACAAATAAACAAGTTTAAAAAAATCTAAATTGACAGAATTTACAGATGATAAATCTACTGGTAAATGATTGTACTCTAGTACTCTTTGTATTTTGAAAGGGTAAAAAACAATCTGGGAAAAGGATAAACTCTTGTTATCAGCTATTTCTTCTCCCATAATGTTTACTAAAGCCGTCTTCTTACGAGGCTGTAAAACAACATGAAATCAACCCTATGTCAGTCTGACCCTGGCTACAGCCAGATAACTGGTGGTTTTGTCCAAACATGGACACCTGTACTGAATTTACAAACTATCCTTTTTCTTTGTTAAGGGTTAACTATTTTACCAAACAACAAAACTTTAGACCGGTCCAATTTCAAAACATTTGCTGACAACAAAATAAATGTGACTGAAAAACTGAAATTTATTTTGGGAAGGGTAGAAAACTTTGCTGGAAAAGGAGAAAATGCTGGTTATCAGGATTTTCTCCTGCTCCCACAATGTTTTCAAAAGCCTTCTTTCGCAAGTTCGTTACAAGTCCGGATTGTGTGGTAAAGGGTTAAAAAAAGATACCAACACAGACAGATCACACTAAATGTAATCAGAACAAAATGTCACTTTAACCCTAGCCACAGCAGGATAGCTGATATGGGTGGTTTTATCCTAACATGGACTCACTGACTCATGCTTTATGTTTGTTTTTCCCAATCAGCGCATTTAACCCTTATCCTGCTACATAAGTGAAATGAAACTTTCAAGCCGATGGTAAAAAAACCAGTATGTTGGTATTTCAAAGTTATGGAGGAAGGGTAAATATATGTCCTTATCGGACGGTGTAGATCCAAGATCAGACTGCACGTTCTATGCAGTCTGATCTTGATCTACACTGTCCGCAAAAGGTCCATGGGTCGCGATTAGCAAGCTAAGGGTTAAATCTTTACTTTTTGACAAAATCCTAGACCAGTACGATTTTTGCAGACGACAAGGTAAATGTGGCTCAGAATGACGAGGTTGATCCGTGAAAGACAATAAAACAAGGAAAAAGGAGAAAATGTTGTTTACAAGCATTTTCTCCTTTTTGCATGTTTTCAAGAGCATTCTGTCTCTGTCAACAGAGCTCCAGATAAAAGGGAGTGATAGTATTCTAAATCCATTATTTCTCTTCCAAACCCTATGTTGTGGGTACTCATTAGAATTGTCTCGATGACACGATTCTAATGAGTACCCATAACATACAGTTTAGTGGAGAGTGAGTCATATTTTCAATTTTGAAATCAAAATCACTCCCTCTATCTGGAGCTCTGTCTGTCAAAGTTTGAGATTGTTTAGTATAGGGTTAAATCATCATTATTTTGTTCCTGCAGAGGTCACACTGTGTGATGACAAACACCAGCTTGCAAGAGAACCAATCCTGCATCACTCAGTGGTTATGGCACAGGATTTCTCATCAAGAAGTCCAAGGTTTTTATCCTCACCTGAGGCTATGATGTTTTTGTGCCAGCATCCTTAACCCTTTCCCAAACAAGCCCTGGTTTTCATGTGTCTGCAGTACAAGTCTTTTGAAAACACTGTGGAAAAAGGAGAAATTGCTCATACCGAGCAATTTCTCCTTTTCCCACAGTGTTTTCTACCCTTTTTGAGACCTTTCCGCCATTTTCATCAAATTTAAAATTGTCGTCTGCAAACTCTTTCAATTTGGACCAGTCCAAAATTCGTCGTTTGGGAAAGGGTTAAATAAAGGTCTTTACAGCTTGTGAAACCCCATAAACACAGGAATAAGTGAACTGTTGCTGATATAACTAGAACCATCTTCAAAGCAACGTAGACACACTCAAGGATCAATCAATCAAAAACTTTAGAAAATAGCCTTTAGAAATATGCCTAAAATATGCAGATGTGGCTTGAACCTGAGACAAGCATGAAATCCAGCTTGTCTTAACCCTTAGAGCGCTGAATTTATGCAATAAACCTTTTCAGTGAAGAAAACCATCCAAAATATTGTCATTTCAAGGTTTTTTTAGCCATCAGGTGTATTGAAGTAGCCGAAAGTGTAGATCAAAGATCAGACTGCACGTTTTGTGCAGTCTGATCTTGATCTACACTGTCAGCAAAAACAAGTTAAGTTGGTTCCAGCGCTTTAAGGGCTAAAGTACTTGAGGGCAGATTAGAGCTAGGCACAAAAATGCACTTGAAAGCTGACTGACTATTCCACTTCAACAGCTATTCCACTTCAACAGCTAACTAGTAAATGCACTTGACAGGTGACGTAACCCTTTGAGCGCCAAATAAATCCAACAAAAATGTTCATCCTAGAAATACAATCCTAACAATAACAATTTCATGGTGCTCTTTGTCTACAGTTCTTTCGCAAAGCAGACAGTGTAGATCAAAGATCAGGCTGCATGTTTTGTGCAGCCTGATCTTGATCTACACTGACCGCAAAGGCGACTACATGTATAGTTTATCATATCAAATACGAGTTCCATCATTTGAGCCAAGTCTAAATCGTCGTCTGCAAATGCTTAACTCTTTACCACACAATCCTGACTTTTAACGACCCTGAAGTAGAGAACTTTTGAAAACATTGTGGGAAAAGGAGAAAATGCTGGTAACCAGCATTTTCTCCTTTTCGCACAATGTTTTCTACCCTTCCTGAAACAAATTTCAATTTTTGAGTAACATTTATTTTGTTGTCTGCAAATTATTTCAATTTCGACTTGTCTAAAATTATGTCGTTTGGTAAAGAGTTAATTTTTTGGACAAGTCTACACTCTTGGCATGCGGTAAAGGGTTGAGAGCCTGACTGGTCATCCATATTCATCAACCATTTTGAGTATTTATCAAATTCTACATTCCAAGGTTTAGCCATCCAGATGATTGACGCAAAATAAATAAAGTAGAAAACATTGTAAGAAAAAGAGAAAATGCTGGCTCGAACACTTTCTTCTTTCCATCAAATGTTTACTTAGCCCTTTAACTCTTTAACCAAACGACAAAATTTCAGACTGGTCTAAATTGAAAGCAATTGCAGACAACTGTTTAAATGTAGCTCAAATGATATCTGTCATTGATAGAGTAGAAAACATTGTGGGGAAAAAAGAAAATGCTGGTTACCAGCATTTTCCCCTTTTTCCACAATGTTTTCAAAAGGATTCTTTCTCAGGGTTGTTAAAACTTGGGATTGTGTGGGAAAGGGTTAACACACAATCCCGACTTAAAACGACTGAAAAGAAAAGAAGCCTTCAAAACATGGTGGAAACTAGCACTTTCTCCATTTCCACAATGTTTTCTACTCCATCAAAGATAACAATTTTCATTTGAGCTACATTAATTTTGTCATCTGCAGTTACGCTTTCAATTTGGTCTTGTCCAAATTTCTGTCCTTTTCGTAAAGAGTTAAGCCTTTGTTTTCTGGGCCATGATAAAATTCCCGATCATTTGGTAAAGCCCTGTCCCTTTACCACACAATTCCCAATATTAACGACCCTGAGAAAGAAATCTTTTGAAAACATTGTGGGAAAAGAAGAAAATGCTGGTAACCACAATGTTTTCTACCCTTTCAAAGACAAATTTCTTCATTTGAGCCAATTTGCAATTGTGGTCTGCAAATGCGTTCAATTTGGACAAGCCTAAAGTTTTGTCATTTGGCAAAGAGTTAACTCTTTACCAAACGACAGAATTTTAGGCTGGTTCAAATAGAAAGCATTTGCAGATGACAATTTCAATGTAGCTCAAATGATGATTTCTGTCTTTGATACGGTAGAAAACATTGTGGGGAAAAAAGGGGGAATATGTTGCTTACAAGCATTTTCTCTTTTTCCCACTAAGTTTTCACAAGCATTCTTTCTCAGGGTCATTAAAACTCGGCACTGTGTGGTAAAGGATTAACATTCAAATAAATTGATGTGCATGCAGCATTTTTGCACAGGGTCATACAATGGAGCATGTAACTTGGCCATGGGCATTTTACAATTGATCGGCTTTTTGTTCATTCATCCTTAACCCTTTACCAAACGACAAAATTTTACACTGGTCCATATTGAAAGTATTTGCAGACGACAAAATAAAATATTTCCAAAAAACTGAAGTTTGTTTTGGGAAGGGTAGAAAACATTGTGGGAAAAGGAGAAAATGCTGGTTACCAGCATTTTCTCCTTTTCCCACAATGTTTTCAAAAGGCTTCTTTCTCAGGATCGTTAAAAGTTGGGATTGTGTGGTAAAGGGTTAACAGTCACTAATTCATTATTGCCTTACATTTTGTGCTTGCACCATGTTGTAAAGTAGGTTATTGTTTCTGACTTATAAGCATATCGTAGTCAATTAATCGATTAGAAATGCATTACATGAACAAATTTAGACATTTCCAAATTGCAAGCTTATGTAGAACTTACTGAATGCTTCACCTTCAGAATATGCACCTCATCCTTGAATAAGGAACACCAACCAAAAAAATCAAAGGACTCAAAGTCCTGGAAAGCGGATTTGTGGAGTAGCATAAAGCTGTAAATGTTGTAATAAAAAAATAACATCACTTGCAGCACAAATACAATCATTTTAAAGTGGAGTTAGCTAGGGCAGGGAAAGTCAGAATTGTTTCGAAGAGTGGCCGAGCAGTAACTGTTATTCTATTACCGTTTAAGAACTGGTAATTTGATCTGTCAATCTTGCACAGTTTTTTACTGGTGTTAGATTTGGGAATAACTATGTACGGTATACATGTGTAGGACTGAATATACGGTAGTGACAAAAGCGATGTGAGGTGTATTGGCTAAAACTGAAAGTAGAATGGTCGCAAGCTTGGATGACAGTATATTTGGTTCAGGTCAAACCGATATCATAGTACAGTGTGAGCGTGCAATTGCGTCGTTATGCATGGTGTATTTGGTTCCGGTCAGAATGATCACAGTAAGTGGATTTGCTATACAAATCCGCTAAAAAACAGCATCAAAATGTAAAAGATCAATGAACATCATGACTTGCGTATTTAGCAATTTTCCAAAAGTTATTCGTCTTAACTCTTTACCAAACGACAAAAATTCAGACTTGTCCAAATTGAAAGCATTTGCAGACGACAATTTAAATGTTATCCAAATGATGGAAATTGTCATTGATAGGGTAGAAAACATTGTGGGAAAAGGAGAAAATGCTGGTTACCAGCATTTTCTCCTTTTCCCACAATGTTTTCCAAAGGCCTCTTTCTCAGGGTCATTAAAAGTCGGGATTGTGTGGTAAAGAGTTAATCCAATACTTTAATCCTTATCCTGCTATATAAAAGAAGTGATACTTTCAAGCCAATAGTAAAAACCCATATTTTCATATTTCAAAGGTATTTTTGGAGAAAGGATATCTCCTTATCACACAATGTAGATCTAAAATCAGACTGCACGTTCTGTGCAGTCTGATCTTGATCTACGCAGTCCTCAAAAGGTCAGTGGGTCGTGCTTAGTAGCCTAGGAGTTAAATAATTACATTGTCGCAGAGTTGAAATACCGACTTATAACCCTTTCCCAAACAAGCCCTGGTTTTCACATGTCTGCAGTACAAGTCTTTTGAAAACACTGTGGGAAAAGGAGAAATTGCTCGTAACGAGCAATTTCTCCTTTTCCCACAGTGTTTTCTACCCTTTTGGAGAACTTTGTCGTTTTCATCAAATTTAAATTTGTCGTCTGCAAACTCTTTCAATTTGGACCAGTCTAAAATTTATCGTTTTGGAAAGGGTTAATGACCCAAAGGAAAACAATTTTGAAAACATCGTGGAAAAAGGAGAAAATGCTGTTTTCTACCAAATCAATGAGAAATTCTAGTAATTTAGCAACATAAATCGTTTCTTCTGCAAAGCCTTCAGTTAGGATGAGCCTAACATTTTGTCATTTGGTAAAGGGTTAACCCTTCACCAAACAATTTTGAATTTTAACAACCCAAAAAGAAGAAAACACTGTAGAAAGGGAGAATATGCTGATAACAAGCATTTTCTCCTTTTTTCCACAATGTTTTTATCTTGCAGTCACAAGATCCATCATTCAAGCCAAGTTGAAATTGTCATCTGCAAAAGCAGGAACCAGCATTTTCTCCTATTCCCACACTGTTTCCTACCCTTTCAAACACGTTATAATTTGTGCAACATTTAACTTGTCCTCTGCACATGCTTAGACTGGGACCAGTCTAAAATTTTATTTTTTGGGTAAAAAGTTAGAAAGGGACACTCCAACAGAACAAAAAAAATGCCATTTCAATTCACTGATACGAAAAGCTTAAGTTTTTGTACCACAATATGAATGAAGTTCAGCTGTAACTTTTCAAAGCAGCTTAACTCTTTTCCAAACGATAAAATTTTCGACCAGTCAAAATTGAAAGCATTTGCAGACAACAAAACAAATGTTACTAAAAAATTGAAATTTGTATTAGAAAGAGTTGGCAACATTGTGGGAAAAGGAGAAAATGCTGGTTATCAGCATTTTCTCCTTTTCCCACAATATTTTCAAAAGCTTTCTTTCTCAGGGTCGTTAAAAGTCGGGATTGTGTGGTAAAAAGTTAAAAGTTGGTGAATTCATTTAACTCTTTATCAAACAAAAAATTTTGGACTTGTCCAATTTCAGAGTATATGCAGGCGACAAGATAAACATGACTCAAAACTGGAAATTAGTTTTGAGAAGAGTAGAAAGCATTGTGGGAAAATCAGAAAATGCTGGCAGCATTTTCTCTTTTTCCCACAATGTTTTCAAAAGGCTTTTCCTTAGGGTAGTTACCACATAACAAAATTTTAGACCAATCCACACTGAAAGCCTTTGCAGGAAACAAATAAAATGGGGCACAAACGACAGTATCTGTTTTTGAGATTGTTGCAAAACATTGTAGGAAAAGAAGAAAATGCTGGTTATCAGCATTTTCTTATTTTCCCACAATGTTTTCAAAAGCCTTCTTCTTGAGGGTCGTTAAAACTTAGGATCGTGTGGTAAAGAATTAAAACTCAGGATTGTCTGGTAAAGGTTTAATCCAAAAGTCAATGGCTATTTTCAAGCGGTCAAGGCTCAAATTATCCAACCTCTTGACCACTTATCAAATCTCCAACAACAGCTAACCAAATTAACTCATTAAAACCTCGGAAAAGCTAGATTATCGGATTAGGGCAATCTAAGGACATTTCTAACTGCTGACTTTAATGTTTTTCAAATTGCTGAATAATCTATCTGGGATAAACAGGGTTTTAAATATGTGTCTAAATATTGACAGACTTTGGGGGCCGGCCAGAAAGGTGATTTGGGCTTATCTTTACTTTTAACCCAATACCACATAACCCGGGATTTAACGACACTGAGAAAGACGGCTTTGGAACACATTGTGGGAAGAGGAGAAAATGCTGGTAACCAGCATTTTCTCTTTTTCCCACAATGTTTTCTTCTCTTCTTAGACAAATTTTGATGTCTGAGTCAAGTTTATTTATCGTCTGCAAATGCTTTTGATTTAGACCAGTTTAAAATATTGTTGTTTGGTAAAGAGTTAACCCTTTACAAAACCATCCCATGTTTTTTTCTACCTTTAGAAAAAAAAAAAGGCTTTTGAAAACAACATTGAAAAAGCAAAAACAAAGCTGGTAATCGGTTTTCTGTCCTCTTAAATTCACATTCTGCATCATTTTAGCCATAGTTTATTTATTTGTCATCTGCAAAGCAGCCATGCTCTGGCAAAAGGACATTTAACCCTTTCCCAAACAAGCCCTGATTTTCACGTGTCTGCAGTACAAGTCTTTTGAAAACACTGTGGGAAAAGGAGAAATTGCTCGTGAACGAGCAATTTCTCCTTTTCCCACAGTGTTTTCTACCCTTTTTAAGAACTTTTTGCCATTTTCATCATATTTAAAATTGTTGTCTGCAAACTCTTTCAATTTGGACCAGTCTTTTTAAGAACTTTTTGCCATTTTCATCATATTTAAAATTGTTGTCTGCAAACTCTTTCAATTTGGACCAGTCTAAAATTGGTCGTTTGTGAAAGGGTTAATGCATCTCTGTGATGCATTGCACCAATCATGCCATTACATAATTACGGATCTATAATAGCCACTTACTTATAAACAACCGACTGAATCATAAGGTAGACTGGTCTTTCGACATACAGAAAATTGACCTGTAATAAAGTCTGCGCAGGCCGACTTGGGTTGATACTTTTCACATATGCATTAAGCCCCCTTTCCACAGAGCATGGCTCAAATGCTTTTTATAAGCACCAAGCTATGATTTTGGCATTATAAGATGCTGGTTACCAATATCCTCTCCTTTTCCAGAATGTTTTCAAAAGCCTTTACTCTCAGGATGTTATTTTTATTTTTTCAGACAAGTACTGCAATTCAAACATTTTGTTCCTGACTAAAAATGTTGTGGGACAAGGTGATATTGCTTGATACACACAGATTCTCACTAATCTCAGTTTTCTCAAAAACCAGTCTACTGCCATGTTGTAAAAAGTCCGTATTTTGTAGGTTAATGACTTTAAAATATCAAATTTAAGTAAGAATTAGTTGCTAATGAATAAAGTTAACTTTCTCCTTCCCAAAGGGTGGTTCAGTACAGCTGAAGGGCTTTCAGCAGCTGAGGAGATAAAAATATTAATTAATTTCATGTAAATTAGCTTTTTACCGATTAAATTAAAACATGTATCTCACAGCGAGGGCAATAGAGTGTAAGAAAATTAGGGTAACTTTTTACTAGACAACAAAGTTCTAGACTGGTCTAAATTCAAAGTGTTTGCAGACAACAAAATGCATGTGTCTCAAAAAACAGAATTTGCTATGGAAAAAGTAGAAAGCACTGTCTAAAAAGCAGACGATATGGATAACCATTATTTTCTCCTTTTGACTTAAAATTTTCAAAAGCCTTTTTTCTAAGGGTCATTAAAACTTGAATTTTTTGGAAAAGGGTTACGCCTTTTAATGATCCTGGGAAAGAAACCTTTTGAAGACATTGTAGGAAAAGGAGAAAATGCTGGTAACCAGCATTTTCTCCTTTTGCCACAATGTTTTCTACCATATCAAGAGAAAATTGCACCATATGAGCAACACTGAAATTGTCGTCTGCTAATGCTTTCAATTTGGAAAAGGCTAAAACTTTGTCGTCTGGTAATGGGTTAACCTTTTCCATGGGCTTTTCAACACTCCTTTATCAGCACGTGCTTAAAAACATTATCACAAATGGAGAAACTGCTCAACATAAGCAATTCTTACATTAGCCAAAATGGATTCTTGCTATAACTTGGCTGCTTTTCAGGCGTTTTTTTATACAAATTTGATCCTCTTTTTTTTTTTTGAAAGGTCTTCAAAATATGCAGTCTAAATTGTTGCATTTGGACGACACTTATTCTTCTTACATCAATTTTATTTTCATGGTTCAAAAAATTTTTTACACTTATCACACGAGACAAAAAAAAACATATAGCTCTGCTATTTCCACTAAAAAAATACAAAAGATGTTAAAGTTTTTTGTCTAACAATCCCTTCTGTCTGTCTTTTTGGGCTTCAGCTAAAGAGTGAATGGCTTTAAACTCTTTACCACTCAATCCCGACTTTTAACGACCCTCTGAAAGAAGCCTTTTGAAAACCTTGTAGGAAAAGGAGAGAAATGCTGGTGACCAGCATTTTCTCCTTTTCCCACAATGTTTTCTACCCTTTCCAAAACATATTTCAATTTTTCAATCACATGTATTTTGTCGTCTGCAAATTAATGCTTTCGATTTGGACCAGTCTAAAATTTTGTCGTTTGATAAAGAGTTAACTCTACCAAACTTAACTCTTTACCAAACTACAAAATTTTAAACTAGTCCGTATTGAAAGCATAATTATGCAGACGACAAATTAAACATGACTCAAAACATTGAAATTTGCTTAGAGAAGGGCAGAAAACATTGTGAGAAAAGGAGAAAATGCTGGTTACCAGCATTTTCTCCTTTTCCCATAATGTTTTCAAAAGGCATTTTCATCGGGGTCGTTGAAAGTAAGGATTGTGTGATAAAGGGTTAAAGTTTTTTGTCTAACTTTTTCTTCTGTCTTTTTTGGGCCCTATGTTAAACTTAATTTACTTGTCCATTTCTCTGAGATTCTTTTTTGCTACGCAGGTTTCAAACCCAAAACAATCACAATTTTAAGCTGCTGACTTCATATTTTGCAGTCCGATTATGACCTACTCTGGCCCCAAAGGCACCCAAATTCATGAAAGGTGCAGTAAGGGTTAACCCTAAAATTACCAAACAATCCCCAAGAAAGAAGCCTTTTGAAAATCTTGTGGGAAAAAGGAGAAAATGCTGGTTACCAGCATTTTCTCCTTTTCCCACAATGTTTCCTACCCCTCACCCCCCAAAAATTCAATTTCTGAGTCACATTAATTGTGTTGTTTGCAAATGCTTTCAATTTAGACAAGTCTAAACTATTGTCGTTTGGTGACAAGTTAAATATAGAAAAACAATACAAGAATCAATACATGGATGCATGTGAAAATATTGTGGCAACAGGACATTGCAGGCATTTTAAAAATTTTCTCTGTTAGCCTCAGTGTTTTCAAAAATGGTCTGTAATACGCGGAAAAAAAGGTCCACTACAGGTTGTTATAAATTAAGACAAAAGGCTTTTTTAAAACAATTCATTTCTCATTTATGTGATTTTTGTTCGGCTCTACTTCAATTTACATAATTGTCAATTCTTGGTTACACCCTCATTCCTTTTTAGCAAAAAAACATGACTGACTGAGTTTTTAATTGTTTCTTCATGCAAAGGCTGCAACCTGGCCTATCTGTCTTCTGTTTTTTTTTCCTTGGCTTACACTGTTTTTTTCTTGCAAAGTGATTATTCGAAAAAAACAGCTGTCCACATACATAAAGGTTTTCATAATATTTGAAGCATTACTTAACTCTTTACCAAACGACAAAATTTTAAACTAGTCCAAATTAAAAGTCTTTGCAGACAACAAAATAACGGTGACTCAAAAATTGAAATTTGTCTTGGGAAGAGTAGAAAACATTGTGGGAAAAGGAAAAAATGCTGGTTACCAGCATTTTCTCCTTTTCCCACAATGTTTTCAAAAGGCTTTTTCCTTAGGTCATTAAAAGTCCGGATTGTGTGGTAAATGGTTAACTACAATCTTTGTTGGTGGTAATTATCAGAGTTGTTTAACCTTTAACCAAACAATCCATGGTTTCATGGCCCAGCGGCAAACATCCTTTAAAAATATTGTGTGGAAAGTAACTAGCATTTTCTCCTTTTCCTACAATCTTTTTAAAGTAGGAAAATTAATTCATCTGGGTCAAATTTGTCTTCAGCACATGATATTGATATAGACAGGTCTATAATAAAGTTATCAACCCTTTCCTAATTGGTTTATTGCATGGTGTTTAACTCTTTACCAAACAACAAAATTTTAGACTTGTTCAAATTGAAAGCATTTGCAGACGACAAATTAAAAGTAGCTCAAATGATGTTTTCTGGCTTTGATACGGTAAAAAACATTGTGGGAAAAGGAGAAAGTGCTGGTTACCAGATTTTCTCCTTTTCCCCCAGTGTTTTCAAAAGGCTTTTTCTTCAGGGTCGTTAAAAGTTGGGATTGTGTGGTAAAGGGTTAACGCTGTTTTCAACATTTTTTCAGTTATTTCAGGGCGGCCAGTGCACCTATCCTTTCCAGGAGTTTCTTTTACCAGTACTCCACACAATATTCTTCCTAAGCCACTGGCTGCTTTCCCACATAACCATCGTCAAAACAATGGTCAACAGTGAGAGAGGAATGAATCCTGTCGCGATGACTATCATCAATCCTCGGAAAGAAATCGGCCAAGCCCGGGATCAAACCATCGACCTTCTGTTCTCAAGTCCTGTACGCTACCGACTAAGCTATGGGGGCTTGGCAAACAACCCTTTACTAAATAATCCTGTGTTCTAACGATCCTGAGGCAGAAGGCTTTCCTAAATGTGGAAAAAAGAGAAAATGCTGGTTATTGGCATTAGTTACCTTTTTCTACAATGTTTTCTACCCATTCCAAGGCAAATGTCAGCATTTGAGTCACATTTAATTTGTTGCCTGAAAATGCTTTCAACTTGAACAAATCTAAAATTTTGCTGTACACCATAGAGTCAAGTCTTTACCACATAATCCCGACTTTTAACTCTTTACCATACAACTTTCAACGACCCTAAGAAACAATGCCTTTGGAAACACTGTGGCAAAAGGAGAAAATGCTGTTAACCAGCATTTTCTCCATTTCCCACAATGTTTTCTACCCTATCAAAGAGAGAAATCATCACTTAAGCTACAGTTACTTTGTTGTCTGCAAATGCTTTGAATTTGGTCTAGTCGAAAATTTTGACATCCAGTAAAGAGTTAAATCAGAATAGAATCGCTTCAAGTAATAATTATAGACCCTGCATTTTGTGGGAGCCAAGTTTGTTTTCATAACATGGCACCAAAAATCTCCCAAAGTCTTGTTTAACTCTTTGCCACACAATAAAAATGTAGACATGTCCAAATTGAAAGCATTAGCAGACGACAATTCAAATGCGATTCAAATGATGAAATTTGTCTGTGTAAGGGTAGAAAACATTGTTGGAAATGGAGAAAATGCTGGTCACCAGCATTTTCTCCTTTTCCCACAATGTTTTCAAAAGCTTTCTTTCTCAGGGTCATTGAAAGTCGGGATTGTGTGGTAAAGGGTTAACTCTTTAAAATACAGTTCCAACTTTTAACGATCCTGGGGAAGAACGCTTTTGAAAACATTGTTGAAACAGGAGAAAATGCTGGTAACCAGCATTTTCTCCTCTTCCCACAATGTTTTCTAATCTATCAAGGGCAGATTTCATCATATGGGCTACCTTTCATTTGTCATCTGCAAATGCTTTCAATTTGGACCAGTCTAAAATTTTGTCGTTTTGTAAAGGTTTATTTGCTATCCTATTAACTGTATGATCAATACCAAGTCTCATTATGTCCAATTTTCTACAGGAAAAACAATTAGTACAATGCATTGTCTTCTCTACAAAAGCAAGGAAAAACACATTTAGGGGGGAAATTACTCTCCTACCAAAATAATTCTGTACGAAACTAGGGCTCAGGAGAGTGGAAGGAACTTCTTTAACCCTGAACCAAATGACAAAATTATAGACCAGTCCAAATTGAAAGCTTTTGCAGACGAGAACATAAATGTGACTCAAAATTTGAAATTTGTTTTGGGGAGAGTAGAAAACATTCTGGGAAAAGGAGAAAATGCTGGTTATCAGTATTTTCTCCTTTTCTCATGTTTTCAAAAGGCTTCTTTCCCAGTGTCGTGAAAACCCAGGATTGTTTGGTAAAGGGTTAGCTCTACCGGGTGTGAAACAGCAAATTTTTGACTCTTCTAAACTGAAAGCATCTGCAGACAACAAATCTGAAAGTGGTACATATCAACTGAAGTTCTTTAAAGGGGTAGAAAACACTTTTGGAAAAAGGAGAAAATGCTGGTAACCAGCATTTTTTTCCTTTTCTCACAATGTTTTCTACCCTTTCAAAGACAAATTTCATTATTTAATTCACAGGTAATTCGTCATTCTGCAAAATCCTTTCAGTTTTGACAAGTCTAAAACTCTCTTCTTTGCTACAGAGTTTACAAACAGACAGCAACTGTAATCGATTGATTGACTGATTGTATGGTGTTTCACACCTTTTTCAACATTATTTCAGTTATATCACAGCGGCCAGTGCACCTACCCATGCTTTCCTGGAGTTTCTTTGCCCAGTACTACGCACAATACTCTTTCCAAGCCACTGGCTGCTTTCCCACATAACCATCATCTAAACAATGGTCAGTGGTGAGAGAGGAATGAATCCTGTCATCAATCCTCAGAAAGAAATTGACTGAGCCAGGGACTGAACCAGCCAATCCCTCCCGAACTGTAATCAAAGTCAGACTGCACAAAACATTCAGTCTGGTCTTTGATCCACACCCTGTACATTTTTCTTTAAATTTTCTGACTGCGGAGGACCTAAAACAACAACTTTCAGGTCTTATGGCTTAACCCTTTACCACACAATCCCGACTTTTAACAACCCTGAGGAAGAAGCCATTTGAAAACATTGTAGGAAAAGGAGAAAATGCTGGTAACCAGCATTTTCTCTTTTTCCTACAATGTTTTCTACCATATCAAAGACAAATTCCATCATTTGAATAACATTTAATTTGTCGTCTGCAAATGCTTTCAATTTAGACAAGGCTTAACTCGTTACCAAACGACAAAATTTTCGACCAGTCCAAATTGAAAGCGTTTGCAGATGACAAAATAAATGTGACTGAAAAATTGAAATTCATTTTGGAAAGGGTAGAAAACATTGTGGGAAAAGGAGCAAATGCTGGTTACCGGCATTTTCTATTTTTCCTACAATCTTTTCAAAAGGCTTCTTCCTCAAGGTCATTAAGTGTCAGGACTGTGTGGTAAAGTGTTAACTCCTTTCGGGCTAGCACTGCTAGATGGGATCACAGTACTTCAGCTTTCCTGGGTCTGTATTCACCAACCATTCTTTAGAACATTCTTAGTCTTCTTCTTTGAGATTTTCTAAATTTGAAAGTTACAAATCCTCTGATTGGCTAAACCAACTGGTTTAAAAAATCAGAAGTTGTGTTACGTTCGCCGGAGGCGACCAATCAAAAACCTAAAATCGCCTTCAGGGACAGTTATCTGTACTAACAAGAACACTGACCATTTATGTAATTCCAAAGATGTTTGTACCAGAAAAGAACAGTGTAGATAAAGGATCAGGCTGTATTTTTCTGCAGTCTGATCATGGTCTATACTGTCCATAACAGGCAATCTAATCGGGATCTACCTTATCTACAGGAACAACAAGTTGTGCTGTAACCCTCTCACCACACCATCCTGTGCTGGAACAACCCTACAGCAGAATGTGTTTGAAAACAATGTGGGAAAAGAAGAAAATAGCCATAACCAGCATTTCTCCTTTTCCCCACTATGTTTTCTTCCATTTCTGTAATAAAGACAGAAACCTTATTTTGAGCTACCTCTAATTTGTTGTCTGCAAATGCTTTCAATTTTGTGGAGTCTGAAATTTTAGCATTTGGTAAAGAGTTAACCCCTTACCAAACAATCCCAGGTTTTAGCAACCCTAGGAAAGGCCTCTAGAAAACATTGTGGGAAAAGGAGAAAATGCTGGTACCCAGCATTTTCTCCTTTTCCCACATTTTTTTCCAACCTTTCAAAGGCAAAATCAAATTATTTTAGTAACATTTAAGTTGCCCTCTGCAAATGCTCCCAATTTGGACCAGTCTAATATTTTGTCGTTTGGTAAAGAATAAAGTAGTTAACTCTTTACCACACAACAAAATTTTGGACTGGACCAAATCGAAAGGATTTGCAGACAACAAATTAAATGTAATTCAAATGATGATATTTGTACTTGATAGGGTAGAAAACATTGTGGGAAAAGGAGAAAATGCTGGTTACCAGCATTTTCTCCCTTTCTCACAATGTTTTCAAAAGGCTTCCATCTCAGAGTCCTTAAAAGTCGGGATTGTGTGGTAAAGGGTTACAGGGTTCATTGCTCTGAAAGTTTGCTTCCACACAACACAGCAAGGATCCATCTCCACTGGGATGAAATTAATCAATTAAGGAAAAAAGTTAAAATTACTTACAAATTAGTCCAGCTCAAATCCAATTAGCAATAAAACTTTGTACACAAAGGACCATCAACGAATAAAATTCCAAAATGTGTTTCAGATTTTGCTGTGCCGCGAGTTGTTTCACAGAATACTTAGCTTAATATTCCACACACAACAAGACAAAAAAATTCAGTTAAATCAATTTGGTTTGCAAGTTCTTTAAATGTTTACACATAAAATAAATTCACATACATAATCCAGGTGGAAGATTCACTAGTTTTACGTCAGAAAAAATTATAGAAAGAAAATCATTCATAAATCAAAAAGTTATGTTTATGTACACTTCACATTTAGCAAAACCCCCACAGGTTCTGTAACGAACTGATTTGATATTATGTGTGTACAGTCTAAATGGCAAAAGCTAACAATCAAGTAACCAGTTAATATATCTGTTCTATGTAATTATCTATGTAGGTAGTTTGTCACATTGACAATTGACAAACCTAGTATCACCTTATTTCTTTACAAGCCACTGTTATAGATACCCCTCAAATTTACCACAGTATGAATACAAAACCCTGCATGTGCATTAGAAAAACAGTCCACTGAATTCTATGCACTTTCATTAACAAAACACAATTTTCACTCCATATTATAAACTTTTTCATACTATTTCATATCCTTTAATTCACAAAAGAACCCACCAGAGAACAGTATGTGACCTTTACTATTACAATATAGAAGATTCACTATATTTAATTAGTTCACAAGAAACAATAGAAATCTGATCCATTCAGAAACAATAAAACAATCAATTAGTGCTAAACATTCCCCTTCATGTAATGCTTCACACGACGACGTGTGAGCACCTGTCCTGTTCACCGACTCGTTGATTGACTTGACAATACAATGTTACAGAAGTATTTTTACTGTATCTTAGAGGATTTTATCACCACTGACAATACAACATACAACTGAGCTACGAATACAGACACTGCAATGTGGTAAAGATCACTAAAACCAATACTCACAGGTGATTGGCTCAACAGCTCTGTGCAGTAATTTGATTGGTCAATATGTCTCCCTGGCAGTCTGCATCTCACCCTGCTGTGAAATATTGAGAAAGAGGACAAGTATGAAAGTAATAAACAAAATTAATATAATTATTATGTCTATAATTAAAGCTACTCTGCACCTAAGTCTTTACCACACAACAAAATTTCAGCCTATCCCGAATTGAAAGCATTTGCAGAAGACAAAATAACTGTTACTCAAAACACAAAATTTGTCAGTCATAGGGTAGAATACTTTGTTGGAAAAGGAGGAAATGCTGGTTACCAGCATTTCCTCCTTTTCCCACAACGTTTTCAAAAGGCTACTTTCTCAGGGTTGTTAAAAGTCGGGATTGTGTGGTAAAGGGTTAACTCTTTTCTCCTTTTCCCACAATGTTTTCTACCTTATCAAAGACAATTTACATCATTTGATTCACATTTCAATTGTTGTCTGCAAATGTTTTCAATTTGGACCAGTCTACATTCTTGTTGTGTGGCAAAGAGTTAAGCCTTTACAAAACAGTTCAATAGTTAACTCTTTACTAAAACATAATCATTACTATGTTATATTTGCAAACGACAAAATTTTAGATGAGTCCAAATTGAAAGCAGCTGTAGATGATAGAATGAACTTGACTGAAAAATTTAAATTTGTTTTTGAAGGGATAGAAAACGTGGGAAGGGAGAAAATGCTGCATTTTCTCCTTTTCCAACAATGTTTTTCAAAAGGCTTCTTTCTCAGTGTCGTTAAAGGTCTTGATTGTATGGTAAAGAGTTCAACAACCAACAGGAATGACATTTCTGGAAATATTGTGAGGAAAGCAGAAAATGTTTGTACCCAGCATTTTATCCTTTTCCAACGAAGTTTTCAACCCTGTCATCATTAAAGCCATATTTTATCTATCATCTGAAATCGCTTTCAATTTGGACAGGTCTAAAATTACTTCGTCTGGGAAACATCGAAATCTTACAAATGAGCCTGAATATACAACCAAATAAATGAAACAGATACTGCTGGTTCAAATTGAAGGACAAACATGCAGATTTGTTCCTATGCTTGGTGTTTAACCCTTTACCAGACGACAAAATTTTAGCCTTGTCCAAACTGAAAGCATTTACAGACGACAATTTCAGTGTGGCTCAAATGGTGCAACTTTTCTTAGATAGGGTAGAAAACATTGTGGGAAAAGGAGAAAATGCTGATTACCAGCATTTTCTTCTTTTACCACAATGTTTTCAAAAGGCTTCTTTCCCAGGGGCGGCAAGAGGTGGCATTGTATGGTAAAGGGTTAACACCATTTTCAACGTTATTTCAGTTATATTGTGGCAGCCAGCATACGTACGGTATCCATGCTTTCCTGAGTTTCTTGTCCTAGTAATATGAAAATATTCTTCCCGAGCCACCGGCTGCATACCAACATAACCATGATGGAAATGATGATCAGTGGTGAGAGAGGAGCGAGTCCTGTTGCAAAGACTAACATCAGTCTTCAAAAAGGAATTTGCCCAGCTGGGGATTTGAACCAATGACCCTCTGTACTCAAATCCTGCATGCTACTGACTGAAATCAAATATGGAAGTTTCAAATAGAGGTATAAAGTTTCAAGTAGAGGCATATCAATAGGGCTGCTTATCGATGTATCATAATAGCTTTGCTCTCGATAGCAATAGCTCTATAGCATATTTTCAAGTCAATAACTATCATGATATTTCGTTCAACTATCGATAGCTAATGATAGTTTTCTAAAAAAAGAAAAAAAAAGCCCTCTACTCGCAGTGTTAAGTCTAAAATGCATGCATATCCTTTTAATATTATTGCGTTTGGGAGATACCGCCAGTCATGTACGGTAAAGTTGACAGCAGTCCCAAAAAAATAAACATCGGGTTACAGAACTGACTGACTGGTAATATTAACCCTTTACCGTACAATGCTGCCTTTTGACGCCCCTGGGAAAGAAGCCTTTTGAAAACATTGTGGGAAAAGGAAAAAATGCTGGTAACCTGCATTTTCTCCTTTTCCCACAAGGTTTTCTACCCTATCTAAGAAAAGTTGCACCATTTGAGCCACACTAAAGTTGTCATCTGCAAATGCTTTCAATTTGGACAAGGCTAAAATTTTGTCGTCTGGTAAAGGGTTAAACAGTAGACATAGCCTTAACTCATGAGTAAATATGTACATGCCGTAATAATCTATAAGACACATCAATCAAAACTCACCTGTTTTATCCCAGACTGACCCAGAGTTCTTGATGAAAAACCCCCAACTCTATTTTTAATAAAGAAGAAATAACATTTCCGACATGTATATTGATGTACATTGCAAAACATTCTGAATGATTACCTTCTTTTTACGGCTTCCAGTAATTTAAACTGGCAGCTTGTTATCGAACTTCGTATCAACGATGGGTACAAGTTTACCAGGAATTATGGGATTTGCCGATTGGCTAAAATGAATCTAGGTTGCATAAATAACAGTGAACTGGATCCCTGCTCAATTTTTTCTTTGCTAAAGGTGGCATATAACAAACAGAAACAGCCGATGACTATCTGGAGTAAAATTGTGGTTCGTTTGACCTTGATCGACCTTCCGCTTTCCACAGGTGTCTCGACAATGACCCAATTTGACCAATACCTCGTCATAGCGCAAAAATATAGTAAAAACAATCAAACAGTTATTTTTGTTATAGAAAAACATCAGTAAAAAGTTCCAATAAAACTACTCTGATAGTATTGCGATAGTTTCAGGACTATTGCAATAATATTGCAATAGGGATTTTACTATTACGATACTATCATGATAGCTTTTTCGGTAGTTTCAAGGCTGTTTTAGACAGAATCTCTCAAAAGAATGGTCACTGTAGATCCCTGATCAGGCAATTCACCTTATGCTGTCTAATCTTGATCTACAGAGGCAGATGTACCTGTTGCATATCTATCAGACCCCTTTCTTCACCCGAACTTGTATTGTGGGTATTCATGTATGAATTTTTAATCCGTAAGGTGCCTTTCACACCTGATCCTGCGTTTATGGCCAGTGAAGATCAAGATCAGACTGTATAAAACAACCAGTCTGAATTTTGGTTAACACTGCAAGCTTTGCTGACACATTCTTAACAAAATAGACTGAGAAGTAACAAATCAAGTTTTTATTCTAGACTGAAATTGTGTGGGGGGTTGATCCTGCGCTCAAAAGGTTAACTCTTTACCAAACGACAAAATTTTAGATCAGTCCAAATTGAAAGCTTTTTGCAGACGACAAAATAAGTGTAAATCAAAAATTGAAATTTAGTTTTGGAAGAGTAGAAAACATTGTAGGAAAAGGAGAAAATGCTGGTTACCAGCATTTTCTCCTTTTCCCACAATGTTTTCAAAAGGCTTCTTCTTCAGGGTCGTTAAAAGTCAGGATTGTGTGGTAAAAGGTTAAGGAGAGACAATGGTCTTTCAATGAAAGTATCTGCAGTTTTACTATTTTACAACTGACAAATGAACTCATCCATTTGAAGACGTTCAAAGGCTAGGTAAGATTTTTAAACAAAAAATCTGTTTACCAGCATTTTGTCCTTTTATCATGATGAATTAAATACCCTGGAAAAAAAAAGCAAAATCTGTTTATCAGCATTTCGTCTTTTTCTTATGATTATTTAACTCTTTGCCCACGGGAAAAATGTAGAACTGTCTAAATTTAACCCTTTACCACAAAATCCTGAGTTTTGACGACTTTGAGAAAGAAAGCTTTTGAAAACATCGGGGGAATAGGAGAAAATACTGGTAACCAGCAATTTCTCCTTTTCCCACAATGTTGTCTGTCCTTTTACAGACAAATCTCATCATATGAGTATATCTGTTTTGTTGTTTGCAAATGTTTTCAATTTGGACAAGAGTAAAATTTTGTTGTGTGGTAAAGGGTTAAAGCATTTGTAGATGACAACGTGAATGTTGCTCAGATAATAGAATTTTCGTAAAGAAGAAAATACTGGTTACCTGCTTTTTCTCCTTTTCCCACAATGTTTTCAAGATGATCCTTCACCTGGGTCATTAAAACTTGTGGGAAGAAAAAAGAGAAAATTCCATTTACCACTATTTTGTACCCTTTTCCTGATGATTTAGCCACGCTCTGGCCAAAGGAGGCTTAATGCATCTCCATGATACAATTGAGATGACACCAAGTCAATCATCACATGATAATGGATCCATAAAGTCCTTTTTGTCTAACAAACAACTGACTAGAGATGAACTGGTTCTGTTATGCAGAAAATTGACCCATAGCAGGAAGTTTCAGCCAGGTCAGCCTGTGCATACTGCGGAGGCTAACCTGGGTAGATATTTTTCACAGATACATTAAGCCCCCTTTTCACAGAGCATGGCTCATATACATCTTACCCAGGATTGCAAACAGTACAAGACCAGTGTTTCTGCCAGCTTCAAATTTTTGAGGGTCCTTTGTGACCCCCTATCCGAACTTTTGAGGGTCATACAGGAAAATTATGGGTCACTGTTATGACCCATTATCATTCAATCCAATTGTTTTCACTAACTCTACAGTGGAAGGTTTAGAAAACAGTGTGGTAAAAGGAGAAATTGCACAGATTGTGCAATTTCTCCTTTTTCCACAATGTATTCTATCCAATTAGAAAACCAGAAGCAATTTTTAATGTTATGACTGGTATTGCCGCTGGAAGCCGTAACATAAACTGTTAATGTAAATAAACATGGCCGACAAAATTTTCAACCTTCGCTTACGAAACATTCTTTTACACCTTGGGTTTGCTAAAAGTCACAGTTTTGTACGAAATTTTTCTTTTGGTTGAACTGATATTTTGGTTGCGCCAGAAAAAACGCACAAGGCCAATTCTATTGCGCCCTGAAAGAAATAACTGCATCAAAAATGCAAGATACGCGCTCTAGCGGAAACACTGCAAGACTGTTTCAGAAAAGGTTACTTTACCCCTGACTTACCTCATAATGCTTGTTCTTCCATGATTCTTTTTCACCATTCTACTATACCATGGATCTTAGCTGGCTTTTCTTATGAACTAAGTATATCACCTGAAAGAGAGGTAAAACCTGATAGATAACAAGTTCTGACTGATGTAAGATAACTTTTCATGGTACAATTTTAGCTTTTGTCTAATTGGAAAGCATTTGCAGATGACAGATTAAGTGTTTCTTAAATTCAAGTGTTTCTGAAAAGGTAAAATCCATTATGTGAAAAGGAAAAATACTGCTAACCAGCATTTTCTCTTTTCCAACAATGTTTTCTTGTCTAAGTCCTCTATGCCTGCCTCCTAGAAACATTATGAAGCAGTATATTGTTGGTTATGCCATATAAGTTGATTCCATTTAGTAAAGGGTTTGAACCAGAACGTTGGATGTGCAAGCTAGGTACTCTTCTTCTACACTGCTGACTTCAACAGTTGCCATTCAATGTCTCTAACAGGGCAAAAGAATTAAATCTTTACCACACAACAAAATTTTAGCTTAGTCCAAATTGAACGCATATGCAGACGACATATCAGATTTAGATGAAATGATGGTAATTGTCTGTGAAAGGGTAGAAAACCTTGTGGGCAAAGAAGAAAATGCTGGTTACCAGCATTTTCTCCTTTTCCCTCAAAGTTTTCAAAAGGCTTTTTCCTCAGGGTCATTAAAACATTAAAAAAGGATTGTATGATAAAGAGTTAATAACTAGCGAAGAAGAAATTCATTCCAAAATGCACACCCCTGGGGTAAACAACTTAAGTTCCCAGCATGAGCCCCTAAAGGTGTCCTGAATTTGATGATAAAACAGGGATTATGAGGGATAAATCTTAAGTAAGGCAATAACAAACTGAGATTAAATTAAGCCTTTCCTGATGTAGGAAAAATTACTTATATTTAAGTCTATACCATTTGTATCCAGGATTCATTCCTCTCTCACCGCTGACCATTGTTTCGACAATGGTTATGTGGGAAAGCAGCCAGTGGCTTGGAAAGAATATTGTGCAGAGTACTGGTAAATGAAACTCCAAGAAAGCATGGATAGGTGCACTGGCCGCCGCAATATAACTGAAATAATGTTGAAAACGGCATTAAACACCAAACAACAACAACCATTTGTATCAGTATGGTAACATATTAACCCCCAAGTTGCAATTTACTGACCTTTTGCAGACAGTGTGGATCAAGATCAGACTGTAAAAAACATGCAGTCTGATCTTGAATCTACACTGTCCGATAAGGAGATATCTTTCCGCAAAAAGATACCTTTGAAATGGCAAAATTTGGGTTTTTACAATCAGCTTGAAAATTTCATTTCACTTATTTAGCAGGATAAGGGTAAATCCTTAACTCTTCACCAGACGACAAAATTTTAGACTGGTCCAAATTCAAAGCATTTGCAGATGACAAATTAAATGAGACTAAAAAATTGAAATTTGTTATGGTAAGGGAAAAAAACATTGTGGGAAAAGGAGAACATGCTGGTTACCAGCATTTTCTCCTTTTCCCACAATGTTTTCGAAAGTTTCCTTTTTCCGGGTTGTTAAAAGTCGGGATTGTGTGGTAAAAGGTTAAAGCACCTTTCACAACTATAGTTGCCTTTGTGGCCAGTGTAGATCGAGATCCATCTTCACATACATGTAGTCTGATCTTGGTTTGTCTGCTATAATGATATGAAATAGACAAAAGCAACCATAAAATTGCAATGTATTTGGGTATCATTTCTAAAAATTAAAATGTCTGTTGTGTGCCCAAGTATCTTATTCTTTACCTTCACCCTTTACCACACAATCCCGACTTTTAACGACCCTGAGAAAGAAGCCTTTTGAAAACATTGTGGGAAAAGGAGAAAATGCTGGTTACCAGCATTTTCTCCTTTTCCCACAATGTTTTCTACCCCTCCCAAAACAAATTTCCATTTTTAAGTCATGTTCATTTTGTTGTCTGCAAATGCTTTCAGTTTGGACAAGTCTAAAATTTTGTTGTTTGATAAAAGAGTTAATCCTTTACCACACAGTGCTGACTTTCAACAAGCCGCAAAGAAAAAACTTTTGAAAACATTGCGGTAAAAAAGAAAATGCTGGTAATCAGCAGTTTCTCCATTTCCCACAATGTTTTCTACCATACCAAAGACAGATTTCATTGGTTTAATAACATTTCATTTGTTGTCTGTAAATTCTTTCAATTTGGTTGGGTCCAAAATTTTGTCGTTTGTTAACCCTTTATCGTACAATGCCACCTTTTAACAACCCTGGAAAAGCTCTTCGAAAACATTGTGGGAAAAGGAGAAAATTCTGGTAACCAGCATTTTCTCCTTTTCCTACAATGTTTTCTACCCGATCAAAGAAAAATTGCACCATTTGAACCACATTGAACTTGTCTGCAAATGCTTTCAATTAGGACAAGGCTACAATTTTGTACTCTCAACCGACATAATCCAGAATTTCAATGACCCTAAGAAAGAATATTTAAAAAAACATTGTGCGAAAAGGAAAAAATGCTAGTTACCAGCATTTTCTCCTTTTCCCAAGATGTTTTCTAGTCTGTAAAATACTCATTTAACCCTTTCCCAAACGACAAATTTTGGATTGGTCCAAATTGCAAGAGTTTGCAGATGACAATTTCAAATTTGATGAAAATAGCAGAAAGTTATCAAAAAGGGTAGAAAACACTGTGGGAAAAGGAGAAATTGCTCGTTACGAACAATTTCTCCTTTTCCCACAGTGTTTTCAAAAGACTTGTACTGCAGACACGTGAAAACCAGGGCTTGTTTTGGAAAGGGTTAACTCTTTACCACACAATCCCGAGTTTCAACAACCCTGAGAAAGAGGCCTTTTGGAAACTTGTGGGAAAAGGAGAAAATTCTGGTAACAAGAATTTTCTTCTTTTCCCACAATGTTTTCGACCCTTTCAAAGACAAATTTCAGAAGTTGTGCAACATTAAATTTGTCATCTGCAAATGCATTTATATTGAATTACTGTAAAATTTTGTTGTTTTGTAAAGAGTTAAAGCTTCATCTTATTTGTTGTATGCAGAATGCTTGCAATCTCAACAGGTCTAAAAGTTTGTCATGTGGGAAAGCGATAATTTTCTAAGCCCTGTCTACAGTGTTTGTTTGTTACAAGTTTGTTTGAATAATATTTTATGCCACTTTCACCAACATTACTAGCTATATTACTGCAACAGCTTGCCCAGTCAACTGTATTTCTTTAGTTTCACCATTGAGGATCGAACTTAAAATCTCTTAATCACAAATCCATAGCTTCAAACCCTGAAACAGGTATAAAGTCATGTTTGTGTGTAATTGGTTAATTGTTTCATTGATGCAATCAGCTGACACTTTTATCTAACTTATCATTAAATTTATCAGCAAGTTCACCAGCTCTGTTTCAGTAGGGCTTATCTAATCACTTTACATCATTTCTACTCACAAAAAATATGTGACGATTTGATTCTTGATCAAAAGGTGTCATGGTCTTCCACGAAATAACATTATTAGTTGTACAGTCAGGTGGCAGGGCACTTGAAAACTTGTTCACTGCTGTGGCGAATCACATCGTCCCGAGCCGAAGGCAACAAATTTATCATACTGGAAAATTTTACCATTCCAATGTATTCAAGTGAAATTTCCCAGTTTTATGGTCTCAAGAATTGAGATGCTTATGAAATTGAATTTCCCTTCTGATTGCCCCAACAAACTGGAAACTGATGTCACAGTAAAAACTGATGTAACCGAAACCTAGGTAAAAAGTGCAGTTTGGTGCATTGAAGTCACTGCGATAGACAATCGACATACTTTTATTTAACTCTTTACCAAATGACAGCATTTTACACTTGTCCAAATTGAAAGCATTTGCAGACGACAAAATTAATGTGACTCAAAAATTTAAATTTGTTTTGGGAATGGTAGAAAACATTGTGGGAAAAGAAGAAAATGCTGGTTACCAGCATTTTCTCCTTTTCCCACAATGTTTTTAAAAGGCTTCTCTTTCAGGGTCGTGGAAACCGGGATTGTTTGGTAAAGGGTTAAACATTGAATTATACAACTCTAAGGTAAGTAACTATTCATTTTATGATTTGTTGGTAAAAGAAAACAACCATTATTGCTTCAAACGACCATTTGTTTATTTTTTTAACGTTACAATGGACGACCTTAGCCACTTCACAATTTGTTTACGCAACAGAGGGATGACTCGTTTCAATCTTGTGTATTTGTTTTAGAATGACAACAGACGATAAAAAATTTAATCGTATTCATATATTTTAAAAAATATTCCATTCCTTCCGCTTTAATGACAACCATCAACAGAAACTAGTAATGATGTGATGTATTAGTCTTGAGGGTGACTCTTATCAATCAATGCCGCCCTCTTGGATTTTGTGTTGAGGTGTGTAAGTGTCTACAGGGGCCCAAAAAGGAAGCTGCACTGTACCCTGGGAACTGCTAGTGTACAGCTATATATATTCAGGGCATATTATCCAATCAAAATTTGTTTGCAGTATGATAACGACACTGGGACCGTATCATGCCTAACATGCTTTATTAATCTATTAATCCTTTAGCACACAACAAATTTCTAGACTTGTCCAAACCCAAAGCATATGTAGACACTAAACTAAATGTTGCTAAAATTGTGGGAGTTGTCTTTGACAGGTTAGAAAACATTGTGGGAAAAGGAGAAAATGCTGGTTACCAGCATTTTCCCCTTTTCCACAATGTTTTCAAAAGTCTTCTTTCTCAAGATCGTTAAAAATCAGCAAAGTGTGGTAAAGAATAAAGAAAGTATGAAGTTTTAGACCTGTAAGAACTGAAAGCATTTTCAGACCATAAATTAACTCGTTACGCCACAATCCCAAGTCTCAACAGCCCTGGGGAAAGAAACTTTTGAAAACATTGTGGGAAAAGGAGAAAATGGTTGGTAACCTGAGCATTTTCTCCTTTTCCAACAATGTTTTCTACCCTATCAAAGACAGAAATCCATATTTTAGCAACAATTAATTTGTCATCTGTAAATGGACCAGTCCAAATTCTGTTGTATGAAAATGAGTTAAATGTAACTGAAATGATGTAATTAGGCTAATGACTCATTTCTGCAAAAATAAATCTTAGAATCCTCTAAATTGAAAGCATTTGCAGCCAAAAAAATGAATATGGCTCAAATTAATCTGATTTGTCTTGAAAAGAGCAGAAAACAATGTTGGACAAGGAAAAAATTCTTGTTACCGGTATTTTCTTCTTTTCCTATAATGTTTTAACCCTTTACCACACAATCCCGACTTTTAACGACCCCGAGGAAAAAAAAGACTTGAAAACGTCATGGGAAAAGAAGAAAATGCTGTTTACATCTTGGGAAAAGAAGAAAATGCTGGTAACCACCATTTTCTTCCTTTCCCCACAATGTTTTTTTATTCTTTGACAGACAATTTTCAAAATTTGAGCCAAATTCGATTCGTTTTCTGCAAATGCTTTCAATTTTTTAAAATTTTGTCGTTTGGTAAAGAGTTAAAAAGAGTTCATCCTCTGGGTTGATGGCAAACAAAAAATTTTAGACTGGTCCAAATTGAAAGCGTTTGCAGACGACAAAATAAATGTGATTGAAAAATTTAAATTTGTTTTGGGCAGGGTAGAAAACATTGTGGGAAAAGGAGAAAATGCTGGTTACCAGCATTTCCTCCCTTTCCCACAATGTTTTCAAAAGGCTTCTTACTCTGAGTCGTTAAATGTCGGGATTGTGTGGTAAAGGGTTAAAGTCGACATTGTTTGGTTAAAGGGATAAATGGTAGTAGCATTGTTGATTGATTGATTGTATGGAATGCCGTTTTTTAAGTTATATCACTGTGGCCACTGCACTTATCCATTCTTTCCTGGAGTTTCTTTTAAAAGTACTCTGCACAATATTCTTTCCAAGCCACAGGCTGCTTTCCCACATAACCATCGTCAAAACTAACGGTCAGCAGTGAGAGAGGAATAAATCTTGTGAGTTGGCTCTCACAAACATTGTAGGAATAGGAGAAATTATGCTGGTATTAGTACTTTGTCCTTTTCTGACTATGTTTTCTCACCTATCAATCAGAAATCACTGCATTTAACCCTTTGGCAAATAATCCCAAGTTTTAACAACCCTGAGAAAGGTGCTTTTTGAAACACGATGGGGAAAGGAGAAAATGCTGGTAACAAGCATTTTCTCCTTTTCCCACAATGTTTTTTACCTTATTAAATACGAATTCCATCATTTGAGTCACATCTAAGTTTTCATCACTACTGACTGATTGATTGTATGGTGTTTTACACTATTTTCAACATTATTTCAATTATATCACGACTGCCAGTGGATCTATCCATGCTTTCCTGGAGTTTCTTTTACCTGTACTCCTCAAAATATTCTTTCTAAGCCACTGGTTTCTTTCCCACAAAACCACTGTCAAAACAATGGTCAGCGATGAGAGAGGAATGAATCCTGTCACAATGACTATCATCAATCCTTGGGAAGAAATTGACCGAGTCGGAGACTGAACAAGCGACCTCCTGTTCATAAGTCCTGTCCGCAACCCACTGAGCGACAGGGGCTCTGCAAATTGTCATCAGCAAATGCTTTCAGCTGGTGAAAGTTACAACACATCTAAATTATCTCCTGTGAATTTTTTACATTTGGATGAGTCTAAAACTTCTAAAACTTTGTCAATTGAGTTGAACACATTTAACCCCTAGGCTGCTTAGCATGACTCAAGGACCTTTTGCTGACAGTGTAGATCAAGATCATACGGCACAAAACTTACAGTCTGATCTTGGATCTACACTATCTGATAAGGAGATGCCTTTCCCCCCAAAAAACACCTTTGAAATCCCAAAATTTAGGTAATTACTGTCGGTTTAAAAGTTGTGTTTCACTTTTTAGCAGGATAAGGGTTAACAAATTTAAAATGTTGTTGTTTAACCTGTGGTATTTCCTCCCCTCTCTGTAAACATTATCATTTTAGTTCCGAGGTTAGGACAGGAGGAAAAATAAATTGCTCTACTCATGCTCATTACGGTTTTGCTGAAAGGATATTACGGGCCATAAGAGATTCAATAATCTAATCAGCCCCATTTGCAGATAGTGTGTGATGTTTTCCAATCAATATGTGTGAATCAGGGATATTTGATGTTTGTCATCATTGCTATCTCTCTTAACCTTTTACCAAACGACAATATTTTAGACCCGTCCAAATTGAAAGCTTTTGCAGACGACAAAATAAATGTGAATCAAAAATGGAAATTTGTTTTTGGAAGAGTAGAAAACATTGTGGGAAAAGGAGAAAATGCTGGTTACCAGCATTTTCCCCTTTTTTCCCCACAATGTTTTCAAAAACTTTTTTTCTCAGGGTCGTTAAAAGTCGGGATTGTGTGGTAAAGGGTTAACTCTTTACCAAACGACAAAATTTTAGACTGGACCAAATTGAAAGCACTCGCAGAAATGTCGCTTAAATTGTAATTTATGTATTGGATTGGGTAGAAAACATTGTGGGAAAAGAGAATATGCTGGTTACCAGCATATTCTCTTTTTCCGACAATGTTTTCAAAACACCTCTTTCTCAGCACCGTTAAAAGTTGGGAATGTGTGATAAAGGGTTAACCCTTTACCAAACAATCCGGAGTTTTACTGCCCTTGAGAAAGAAGGATTCTGAACACATTGTGGAAAAAGGAGAAAATGCCAGTGACCAGCATTTTCTCCTTTGCCCACATTGTTTTCTACCCTTTCAAAGACAAATTCTAATATTTGAGCCACACTTGATTTGTGGTCTGCAACTGCTTTCAATCTGTACCTGTCTGTAAGTCATGTTCTGTGAAAAGGGGACTTAATGCATTTGAAAAAAGTATCGACCTAGGTCAGCCTTTGATCTACACTGTCTGATTAACTCTTTACCACACAGCAAAATTTTGGACCCGTCCATATTGAAGAAAATTACAGATAACAATTCAAATGGTTTTCAAATGATAGTATTTGTCCTTGAATTTGGTTACCAGCATTTTCTCCTTTTCCCACATTGTTTTCAAAAGGCTTTTTCCTCAGGGTCGTTGAACTTGGGATTGTGTGGTAAAGGGTCAAGAGGTATCTTTCCCCACAAAATACCTTTGAAATCGCAGAATTTTGATTTGTACTGTCGGCTTGAAAGTTTCACTTCATTTACTTAGCAGGATGAGGGTTAACAAGAAAGTAGCAAGTATAAAAGTAAGCCTACTTTACATTCACGGGTTATAGATAAGAATGATGGTTTAGCAATTTTGTGCTGGTATGAAAAAAATGGGGGAGCTAATTTTGGCATTCCTGCATCAGCTTGACTGGGCTTATGACATTAATTTGATGACATCATTGTTCTAGCTATACACTGCACAATGAAAGTAGACGGGACAGTTCACACCTAAGGGTACTAGAGCCATTATAATGGCCTGTCAAACCCAGGACAGCTACAACTCTATAACCAATATTGTAATAATAAACTTTTTATGCCCAGGCTAAAGAAGACTATCAATGAAAACATTGTGAGAAAAGAAGTTTGGGGCTTTACCCTTTGAACTTTGAACATAATCCAGCCTTTTAACAGTTTAGAGGAAGACTTTTGAAAACACTGTGAGAAAAGAAGAAAATGCTGATAACCAGCATTTTCTTCTTTTCCCACAATGCTTTCTACTCCATCAAAATAAGAAACCATCAGCTGAGCTACAATCATTCTGTTGTCTGCAAAAGCTTTCAGTGTGGTCGAGTCCAAAATGTTTCACTTGGTGATGAGTTCAATGACAAAAGTCCAAAATGTTTGCTGTCTCTTGACTTATGTTCTACGTGGTACAAGATGTCATACTTACATTCTCTTGGATGCAAATCTACAAACACCTGTATTTACTGTCTTTTCAACACAAACAGCAGTTTAACTGAAAATGGAAAGAAAAATATCGTCATAGCCGAAATTGCGATGTCCAGCCAAAGAACAAAGAAGTTACTCTGAAAAAGTTGTATCCCAAAACATTCAAGCAGTAGGCTCCGTGGAGTAAGTTGGATTTCCATTATAAACACAATTTTATTACAAACAAAATGAAATAGACCGCTCAGAAAAGCGTACTCTCTAGAACTGACTCTTTTTCGATCGATCCACTTGTACTGTATTTGCGCTCTCATTTGGTTGGTCAGTACCTCATCAACATTTCATAACAACTTTGCTAAAGGTGCATATCAAGGAGACAAAACTTTGGCGCTATACTGCATATGGTGGATAAGAAACAGCCTCTTGACAAAGCTTTCACGAGGCAAAGGTTCCCATAATTCAATGACTGTTTATTGTTGGTTTAACCCTTTACCACACAATCCCGACTTTTAACGACCCTGGTATAGAAACCTTTTGAAAACACTGTTGGAAAAGGAGAAAATGGTGGTATTACCAACATTTTCTCCTTTTTCCAGAATGTTTTCTACCCTTCCAAAAGCAAATCTCAATTTTTGGGTCACATTTATGTTGCAAATGCCTTCCATGTGGACTGGTCTAAAATTTGTTGTTTGGTAAAGAGTTAAATCTTTACCTTTTAGGGCAAAATTTCAGACTTGTCCAAATTGAAAATATTTGCAGTCATCAATATAACCGTCACTTAACCCTTTCCCAAACAAGCCCTGGTTTTCACGTGTCTGCAGTACAAGTCTTTTGAAAATACTGTGGGAAAAGGAGAAATTGCTCATAACGAGCAATTTCTCCTTTTCCCACAGTGTTTTCTACCCTTTTTAAGAACTTTCTGCCATTTTCATCAAATTTCAAATTGTCGTCTGCAAACTCTTTCAATTTGGACCAGTCCAAAATTTGTTGTTTGGGAAAGGGTTAAACATTAAATGGTTTGTGGCATGCATCTCAGTGATTTATCATAACAAACAAGCCATCACTTAGTACGGATCCATGAAATCCATTTTGTCCAACAACCAACTGATTCATGGGGTAGACCTGTCCTTTGACTTACAGAAACTGGATTGCGGACTGTGCAGGCTGACCTGGGTCTATACTTTTCGCAGATGCATTAAGCCCCTTTTCACAGAGCAGAGGTTCATTTTCTACCTCTAAGCTAGGGATTTACAAAAGCAGAAGCTCACTCATGTATTCACTGTTCTATATGGCAAGGGTTCACCATTTGCAATTTTTGCGATTTCTTGACCAAAGTTTCAGATAGCAAAGTTACATGCAAATCATTAACCTTTTACCACATAATCTCAAGTTTTAATGACAGACGAGACTTTTGAAAATATCATGGGAAAAGAACAAAATACCGGTAATCGGCATTTTCTCCTTTTCCCACAATATTTTGTACCCTTTTGGAGACAAATCCCATTATTGGAGCCACACAAAATTTTCTGTTAGTCTAGGTAAGTCTACAATTTGTCTTCAGGTAAACTGTTAAACCTGAGATTTTTCTTGAAAGTGGTTTCACATTGTCATAGGTAAGTTGCTTTCCCACATAGAGTTTTTCAGAACAGCAATCTGCCCCATTGCTCAAACTGTGACATCTGCAGAGGACAATTTTGATTTGGCTCAAGTGATGGGCTTTTTCTATGAAAGGGTAGAAAACATTGTGAGACAATTAGAAAATGCTTGGTATCCAATGATTTTCACTCACAAAGTTTCATATGAAAATATGTGTGACATTTTCATCTTTGGTCATATTAACTCTTTACAACACGAACAAATTTTAGATTTGTTCAAATTGAAAGCATTAAATTTTGCAGACAACAAATTATGACACTATTGATGAGACCAGTCTTGGAAGTTATAGAAAACATTGTGGGAAATGGAGAAAATGCTGGCTGCCAGCATTTTCTCCTTTTCCCACTATGTTTTCAAACGCTTTATTTGTCAGGGTCGTTAAAAGTCGGGATTGTGTGGTAAGAGGTTAATTCATATTCGACAAAGTAACCTATTTTCAATCAAGGAGGGTCTCTGTATATGCACCCATTACCTGAACTAAGAACATGGCAGTCATTCTTTGATAGTGAAACATTCTGAAGCTCTTGCCAAGGAAAATCTTAGTTGCTAATACAGTGTAGATCAAGATCAGACAACGAAGAATGGAAAATCAATGGTCCTATTGTCTGACAATAGTCGAAGGGCCTTAAAGTAGAGATAGACTTATCAGTTCTACTTATCATTTTTCATTCATGGGCACTGTACGAGTTCTATATGTATATACATAGGCAAAATCGAAACATTTGCCTGAGAATTTGAACATGATAATCAAATACCTTGTCAGTTGTTGCACTGTTTATTGATTTCAACAGGTCAGACAAACTTTCTGATAAAGATCAGTGATGAATATCAATTTCAGGCCAAATCAGTGGTGGCTGTGAACTGACCAATCACACAGACTGCAATAAAATGAATTTCAGTATTACTTATATGCTGTATATGGTACTATAATTATGCTAATTATTATACATGTTCACAAAAAATGCTGCCTCTTAACCCTTTCCCAAACAAGCCCTGGTTTTCACGTGTCTGCAGTACAAGTCTTTTGAAAACACTGTGGGAAAAGGAGAAAATTGCTCGTAACGAGCAATTTCTCCTTTTCCCACAATGTTTTCTACTCTTTTTGATAAATTTCTGCCTTTTTTATCAAATTTAGAATTGTCATCTGCAAACACTTTCAATTTGGACCAGTCCAAAATTTGTCGTTTGGGAAAGGGTTAACCCTTTACCGCACAATGCCGCCTTTTAATGCCCCTGGGAAAGAAGCCTTTTGAAAGCATTGTGGGAAAAAGAGAAAATGCTAGTAACCAGCATTTTCTCCTTTTCCCACAATGTTTTCTACCCTTTCAAAGAAAAATTGCACTATTTGAGCCACATTCAAACTGTTGTCTGCAAATGCTTTCAATTTGGACAAGGCTAAAATTTTGTCGTCTGGTAAAGCGTTAAAGAATTTTACAAGGTCCCGAATTTACAGTAGTATTTGAAATTTATGAAAAGTTAAATTAGAACCAACACTAAATTCAACATGTTACAAACTTGTTTTTCCATTGGTCACAGTGTTTTCCAACCTCTCTTCATCCTAAGTTTTCTAAAATGTATATTTTTCTTTTTCTTGTTGACATCAGCTGCTTCCAATACAGAATGGAGTTCAAATGTTACTGAAGTTTTTATGATATGAATATGCTGTAAAACTACTTAACTACCCGCTTAACCCTTTACAACACAATCCCAACTTTTAACGCCCCTGAGAAAGAAGCCCTTTGAAAACATTGCGGGAAAAGGAGAAAATGCTGGTAACCAGCCATTTCTCCTTTTCCCACCATGTTTTCAACCCTTCCTAAAACAAATTTCAATTTTTGAGTCACATTTATTTTGTCGTCCGCAAATGCTTTCAATTTACACAAGGCCAAAATTTTGTCGTCTGGTAAAGGGTTAATGGGTAAGAAAATTTCAAAATGCAAAATTACAAAAAAATTAAAATGTCTTACACCTGACTTTCCTATGTTCTGCTCTAATGCATTAAAGTATTTTTGCAAGGTCCATTGCATGCAAGTGATTAACCCTTTACCAAACAAATCTGAGTTTTAACAACCCTGGGGAAGAAGCCTTTCGAAACATTGTAGAAGAAGAAAATGTTTATAATCAGCATTTTCGCTTTTACCCACAGTGTTTTCCAACCTTTTCAGGGACAAATTTTATCATTTCAGCCACATTTAACCCTTTCCCAAACAAGCCCTGGTTTTCACGTGTCTGCAGTACAAGTCTTTTGAAAACACTGTGGGAAAAGGAGAAATTGCTCATTACGAGCAATTTCTCCTTTTCCCACAATGTTTTCTACCCTTTTTGAGACCTTTCTGCCATTTTCATCAAATTTAGAATTGTTGTTTGCAAACTCTTTCAATTTGGACCAGTCCAAAATTTGTCGTTCTGGAAAGGGTTAACTTGTTATCTGCAAATGCTTTCAATTTGGACAAGTCTAAAATTTTATCCCTTGGCAAAGCTCTATAACTCTTTACCCCGCAATTCCAACTTTTAACCACCCTGTGGGAGATATAGTTTTTGAAAACTGTAGGAAAAGGACATAGTGCCGGCATCACCATTTTCTCTTTTTCTTGGATTTTTTTTTTTTTAAAAATTGTCAGATTTCATGTTATCTGAAAAGTATCAGGATAATTTTAAACATTATTTCAGTGATATTGCAGCAGCCAGTGCACTTTTTCATGCTTTCACAGATTTTCCACGACCAGTTCTTTTTACAATATTCTTCCCAGGCCTGACTGCTTTACCACATAACCATTTTTGAAATCGTGATAACTTGTGACAGAGGGATTAATCCTGTCGCTATGATATCATCAGTCTACGGAACCAACGACCCCTGGTTTCAAGTCTTTTACGCTACCAACTGCACTACCAGGCTCGGTGGTAAAGGATTAAAGTGCTGCTTTAAAAATGGACATTTTAGTAAAAATGGACATTTCAGTACCATTGAAAAGGACCAAAATGTTGTGAGGCTGCCCTGACCAGAATATCTTACAAAACAGCTGTAATCCAAGATCAGACTAAAGGTTCTTGGCAGTCTAATCTTGATCTTCACAGTCTATAACAGCTGAGAATTTTGTACATCAAGGGATGAAAAAAAGAGATAATAAACTGGCTTCTGGTATTCATATCATATGTAATGGGTAATCTTAACTAATGGCCTGCTTGTACCAGAGAGAAATCCACGCAAAAATTCAAAACAGATTCTCTTAATTTAACACTTCATTAAAAATCAAAAGAAAATTAAATATTTCAACATCAGTTTCAATTTCTACACAGCATCAGACCCAACTTAAAAACAACATCTATCGGCATTTAACGATGTTTCTTTCACGCCTTTTCTAATTCGCAAGCAATGTTATTATGAGGAGAAGATGACTGAAAATCATGGGAGGCCAGCCTGATATATGGCATAACTCTTTACTATCTTAACCCTAAACTCTTTACCAAAAAAAACAAAATTTTAGACATGTCCAGATTGGAAGCATTTGCAGACAACAAAATAAATGTGACTCTAAAATTGAAATTTGTTTTGGGAAGAGTAGAAAACGTTGTGGGAAAAGGAGAAAATGCTGGTTACCAGCATTTTCTCCTTTTCCCACAATGTTTTCAACAGGCTTCTTCCTCATGGTCGTTAAAAGTCGGGACTGTGTGGTAAAGGCCTAAAGCCCTGGAACCGACTTCAGTTGCTTTTGCAGACAATGTAGATCAAGATCAGAAAATAGAAATATTTTTCCCAATTAAGAAGTCCAAAGTATTAACTCTGTACCAAACGACAAAATTTTGGACTGGTCCAAATTGAAAGCATTTGCAGACAACAAATGACATGTTGCTTAAAAATTGAAATTTGATTAGGGAAGGGTAGAAAACATTGTGGGAAAAGGAGAAAATGCTGGTCACCAGCATTTTCTCCTTTTCTTACAATGTTTTCAAAAGCCTTTTTCTTCAGGGTCATTTAAAGTCTGGATTGTGTGGTAAAGGGTTAATTCTTAACCCTTTACTGGCCACGCCCCTATAGCTCAGTCGGTATCATACAGGACTTCAGAACAGGAGGTCACTGATTCTATCCCCGGCTTGGCCAATTTCTTTCCGAGGATTGATGACAGTCATCGCGACAGGATTCATTCCTCTCTCACCGCTGACCATTGTTTCGACAATGGTTATGTGGGAAAGCAGCCAGTGGCTTGGAAAGAATATTGTGAAGAGTACTGGTAAAAAGAAACTCCAGGAACGCATGGATAGGTGTACTGGCTGCTGTGATATAACTGAAATAATGTTGAAAATGGCGTTAAACACTATACAATCAATCAATCAATCAATCTTAACCCCTTACCAAAGAATCCCGAGTTTTAATGAAGAAGGCTTTTGAAACCATTTTGCAGCAAAAGAAGAAAATGCGGGAATCTAGCTTTTTCTCCTTTTTCCACAATGTTTTCTATTCATCCAAAGACAATTAAGTCACATTTTCTTTGTACACTGCAAAGGGTCTCACCTTTGATGATCAGTTTTTGTTGCTTGGCAAAGAGTTAATTCTTCACCAAAAAACAAAATTTAAGACTGGTCCAAACAGGCAGCATTAAAGCAAACAGCAAATAAAATGAAGCACAAATTATAAAATTTGTCTTTGACAGGATAGAAAACATTGTGGGAAAAGGAGAAAATGCTGCAGGGAGGTAATGAGTAAGTAAAACTATACATGAACCATGCTCTGGCAAATTGGACTGAATACATCTCCGTGATCCATGACACCAAGCAACTCATCACATAATTATGGATCCATAAAATCCATTTTGTCTAACAACTGTCTGAATCATAAGGTAGACTGGTCCTTTTACATGTAAAAAATTGACCAATAGCAAAAAGTTTTGGCCCAGGTCAGCCTGTGTGGACTGCGCAGGCCGACCTGAATCAATACTTTTCGCAGATGCATTAAGCCCCCTTTTCACAGAACATGGCTCATATCTGTTTACTAGACGATGAAATGTCGGACTTGTCCCAATGGAAACCATTTAGTTGACAAATTAAGCTTTACAAAACAATGCCACGTTTTAATGACCCTGACAGTGAAAGCTTTGGAAAACATTGTGGGAACAGGAAAAAAAATATCTGTTAAGTAGCATTTTTTCTTTTTCTCACAATGTTTTCTCCCTTTTCAAAGACAAATCCCATCATTTGATCAAAATTAATGAATGGATTTCTCCTTGCTGGTTACCAGCATTTTCTCCGTTTCCCACAATGTTTTTGCAGGCTCTTTTTTGTAGAGTAGTGAAAACAAGGAATTTTTTTTTCGTAAATGATTTAACTCTTTACCACATGACAAAATTTCAGATTCTTCCAAACTGAAATATTTGCGACTAGCTATGGTAGGGTCGTGGATGTTCGGGAAAAAAATGAAAAGTTGGTTCAAGTAGGTGAGGTCCAGCCCAAAATAATTTTTTATTCATTCCTTATCACGGTCTCCTTTCATGGTTTTTACAGATCTGTGGCAAAACTGTTTATCTATGTTCTGTAATTTTTTTTGACAAAGTAACATCCAACTAAAAACTGTTGCAAAGCAGACAAAAATACCCACCACCGGCATCTTGTCACTGAAGCAGCACAATCTGAGAAAACAAAGACCTTTGACCCATGTGACCCAAGAACAATAAGGCACCTCCTTGGGTCATGAGGAACACTTGTATAAGGTTTCTGGGTCCTAGGTCTAATGACTTTTGAGTTACAGCATGGAAACGAAAACAAGACAGCCTGATTTATGGATGGACAGACAAACAGAAGGGCAGACCGGGTGAAACCAGCATACCCCCCTCTACTCCGTAGGTGGGGGTATAAATATTTGAGCTGCACTCTGTGAAAAGGGGGCTTAATGCATCTGCGAAAAGTATCAACCCAGGTCAGCCTGCGCAGTCCACACAGGCTGACCAGTAGGACAAAACTTTTTGTTATTGATCAATTTTCTGTATGTCCAAGGACTAGTGTGTCTCATGATTCAGCTGTTCTTATACAAAGTGAATTTCATGGATCTCCAATTATGTGATGACTTGCTTGGTATCATAGATCACGGAGATGCATTAACTCTTTCCCAAACAAGCCCTGGTTTTCACGTGTCTGCAGTAAAAGTCTTTTGAAAACACTGTGGGAAAAGGAGAAATTGCTCGTAACGAGCAATTTCTCCTTTTCCCAGTGTTTTCTACCCATTTTGAGAACTTTCTGCCACTTTCGTAAAATTTAAAATTGTTGTCTGCAAACTCTTTCAATTTGGACCAGTCAAAAATTTGTCGTTTGGGAAAGGGTTAAGCCCCCTTTTACCAGAGCGTGGCTCATTTATAAGGAGCAAATGATTTGACTGTAACCCAGGCTACTTTGCAACATGTATGAAATCAATTCTGTGTCATTTGGAAATTTCATGTGCAGCCGGGTTAACCCTTTACCACATATTCCCGAATGATGCTTAGAAGGTAGCTCTTTGAAAACATTGTGGGAAAAGGAGAAAATGCTGGTAACCTGTATTTTCTCCTTTTCCCACAATGTTTTCTACCCTTCCCAAAACAAATTTCAAATTTTGGGTCACATTTATTATGTCATCTGCTAATGCTAACAATCTGGACTGGTCTACAATTTTGTCGTTTGGTTAAGAGTTAAGCACGAAGTTCTACAAGCACCTACCTTGGATTACTTTTCATATATCTTCACCACAGAACCATGCAGGACACCCATTGGTCATCTGCAAGAGATGTCAATTTAAAAAATTAAAGCGTTGTCACTCTTTATCCGTAACCAAATTATCCTTTACTCTACTGACCCTGAGAATGAAGGGTTTTTGAAAACATTTTGGGCAGGGAGAAATGACGGTAACCATAGTTTCTACCATATCTTAGAACTTAAACTTGTCTTCTGCAGTTGTTTCTAAGTCGGAAGAGTCTAAATTTTGGTTTTTTTTGGGGGGAGAGGGTTAGGGCAGAAAAACTTGATACAATTAATTTCTGGCATTACAAGTCATCTGAAGTAAAGAAAAAACAGCTTGCCACTACCAAGAAAGAACAGGAAAAATCTGTTTTGAGGAACAATTTCTTTCTTTTGTCCAATTAAACTGTTGCGTTCAATTTCCGTTTCGTACTGCGTTTAAATCTTCCATCTTTTCAACCAGATACTGCTTCGAATTGAAATATTACCGCCAAGTAGAACTTCCCTCACAGCAGGGTTACATTTCAATTTTTTCTCACCCTTGCTACCGATTATCTTGAGGTTAAACGATTTTAACAAGCGTATTTTCATAGTTTCACTCCAGACAAGTTAGAAAATAATCTGTTACACCAGAAACTTCAAAGAAAATACTTTGGAAACAAGAGCTCGTCTGCTTCAGTTTCTTGTTTTGAAATAGGATGTGTCGATGGAAGAAATTTTCAAACCGATCAAAATTTTCTTTCACCAGTATCTAAGGAATATCTGTAAAATAAACAACAATCTACATGCCCAGTAGACTTTATCGTCACACCTTTACCTGTGCATTTTCGCATCTTCAAATGAAATTGTTGTGCTCGGCAACATGGCGTCCTGAAATTCAAAAGGGAAACAATTAAGTGCGAAGTGCGGAGTGATTCATCCAAGAATCGAAGGTACTAGAACAATACTTTCAACCACGAACTATTTTCAAGTAACGTACAGAACTACAGTCCCGGAGATATAGTGAAACCGCTTTAACTTGCCATTTTTTAATATTCCGTCTTTTTAAGTGAACTATTTATAGAACACCGATAAATTTACGATTTATAGGAAGTTTACTTCGGGATAATGTGTCCATGTATTTTACCCCTACACCATGGACACTTCGACAAGATGAGTTTATTATACAAACATAATTAACTCTTATCCTGGTAAATAATTTAAATGAAATATGCTATTTCAAACTTAATTTTGGGAGAAAAGTATCTTCCTATCGGACGGTGTAGATCCAAGATCAGACTGCACGTTCTGTGCACTTAGCAGCCTAAGGGTATAACATCTGAACTCCGTTCACAAGGAGTCTCGGCAAATATCGGAAATAAAACGGACACGGTCACGGAAACAAAGTAGTGACAAGTCAAAGCGGTTTCACAAAAAACGGAATCAAACACCAAACAAAGAAACATGCTTATAATGAAACCGCTTTAACATGTCATTTAATGAATATTCCGTCTTTTTACGTGAACTATTTATAGATCTCTGAGAAATCCACGATTTAAAGGAAGTTCGGGACAATGTGTCCATGTATTTTACCCCTACACCATGGACACTGCATACAAACATAATTAACTCTTATCCTGGTAAATAAGTTAAATGAAACTTTCAGTTCGATAGTTAAAAAATATGCTATTTCAAACTTATTTTTTTGGAGAAAAATATCTTCCTATCGGACGGTGTAGATCCAAGATCAGACTGCACGTTCTGTGCAGTCTGATCTTTATCTACATTGTCCGCAAAAGGTCAGTGAATCGCACTTAGCAGCCTAAGGGTATAACATCTGAACTCCGTTCACAAGGAGCCTCGGCAAATATCGGAAAAAAAAAACGAACACGGTCACGGAAACAAAGTAGTGACAAGTCAATGCACTCGTCACAACTCGGCCGATTCCGTACCTACATCTAACTTCGTCTGTATTAGGAAGGCTTCCATTTTGAACTACCAATCACATGATCTTAAACATGGCGGCGCCTCTGTAGATCGCTTAGCAACAACATGAACAACCACTGTGAAGTTATTCACTTCTATCGATCTGTCGATGAAAGCTCCTAACGGAATTGATGAACCACGCTAAAACTTGAATGTACAAACTGATTGCCGACTCAAATACTCTTAGAAAGATTACGATAGAAAATTTATTCATCCGTTCTTTCTAAAGAGGAGCCTTACAATTTCAATAACGGTAAAGCGGTGTGCTTCCGGAGATGTGCGAAATGTACCGTGTAGGTGCATATCAAGCTACGTGATACAGCCGAGGGATTTGATCACCGGATCACCCGAGGTATGCCGAATGAAGTCAATGCGGTTTCACAACAAGTTGGCTTCTTTAAAAAAGAAGCCAGGAGAGGTCAGCATCAATGTTTTCAAATAACTTACTGCTTTTAATTTCAATATGTTTTGGTACATATAAACAAATAAGTAGGGCATTATATGATTGCCGCTGTGTAAAGAGGAGAAACCTCTTATGCGTTACATGAAAGATACATGACCTTTTTCCCACGTTTTCAAGTCGCGTGATCTTTTCCCGCGGTGTTCTCTTTTTTAACGAATTTGTGTGTGTGTGTGTGTGTGTGTGTGTGTGTGTGTAGCTTTATTTTTTAATGAAAAATTACAACCACTGGAAAGGTCATTTGCAATCAAATCAATATAACAAATCCTTTTTGAAATCCATCATATAAAAACAAAACACGTCTATTTCCTATTTCAGTTTTTTGATTTCGATTTATTTATAAAACCATGACGAAACAGACTGTGTATCAGAACGATTTCGCAGAAAAGCATGGAGTTAGGCAGCAATTTCTGAGGCAGTCTGCCTTTTAAATTCACCACTGTTGGAGAGGTCTGATGACCTCTCCAATAAACGGCGGTCCCGTGTCACTTGTATACAAACAAAAGTCGAAAACAGAAACACAGAATGGGTATAACTCAGGTATGTTTATGTCATAGCTTGTAACTGCTTAACTCTTAACCAACGAAAACATTTTAGACGATAAATCAAGTCTGTCTAGAATGACAAAATTCGTCTCAGAAAGGGAAGAAAACATTGTAGGAAAAGGAGAAAATACTGGGTTACCAGCATTTTCTTCTTTTCCCACAATGTTTGCAATAGCATTCTCCTTCAGGGCCGTTAAAACTCGGAACTGTGTTAAAGAGTTAACCAACTTCGTGATCGTACTATCAAAACATGATTTGTACCTGCTTTACCTAAAGTTGTAATGGTTTAACCTTAACCGAGTGACACTCTATCGACAATAAACTATAACTTGTCGTTTATTGGTTATTTTGATTGGTCCCATACCAAAAAATCCCGTTTTAACGACCCTGAAAAATGGGGCGTTTGAAAAACTTTTTAGAAATGGAGAAAATGTTGATTACCAGCATTTTCTCCTTTTCCCAATATGCTACTTGACTTTATGAAAGACAATTCCCTTTGAGTAACAATGAATTTGTCTGTAGGCCTAAACGCTTTGAGATTTGACTGACATGTCTAAAAGTTTGTAGTTTGGTATAGATTTAACTAAGAAGTATAGATTTACGCTTGTAGGTATGTGCACGAACCATGAGTTAACTCCCATGACTGTTTTGTCATCATTCCTGTACTATTTTAGCCAGGAACTGATGAAAGCGGTCGATCTAGTGAAAGGTTTAGAAATTGCTCATAACGAGAAATTTCTCCTCAGTTTGAGACGTTTTTCTTGAAAACCTTTTTGGAAAAAGCTTTTGGAATAGAGGAAAATTCTGACAAGCTTGAAAGACCTTGAAGAAGAAGGCTATATAAAACAGTGTGAGAAAAGGAGAAAAGGTTGATAACCGGCATTTTCTCCTTTTCACACGTCTTCTGTCCTTGTACAAACAAAAATTTGCCGTGCACAACTCGAATAAATGGTCTTCAAAACAACGTAGGCAGCGGTACTCCGGGCAAGCCTGTTTTAAATACTTAGATTAAGCATATTTTATTCATCAGTCATCATATTCAACAATCTACAGCAAACAATATAATCATATTACACATATACTGAAGAAATGGATCAGAACGGAGACTAAAGCTTATAAAGTTCTTCTCCAAATTCCGGTCAACGGTTATAGTTTATGATTTCGATGAGTTAAAAATTCAGAGTAAATAATGTAGAAAGACAACAAAAATAAAATACAAAACATCAAAGCAGAATGGTGTGGAGCGTTAATTACCTGCAAAGATGCATTGAAAAACATGCTAACAATTTCTCTATTACAGATCAGGGTTTGCGCTATTCAACTTTCTGGGTCCGTATTCACCAACCATTCTTAAGACCGTTCTTAGTCTTATTCTCCAGAGTTTTCTATATTTGAAAGTAACACAACTTCTGATTGGCTAAACCGAATGGTTCAGCCAGTCAAAAGTTGTGTTACTTTTTAAATACAGAAAATCATGGAGAATAAGACTAAGAATATTCTCAAGAATGGTTGGTGAATACGGACCCTGATGACGTCATGATGTTATCGCCATTAAAATTGTCCGTTAGAATGTTACGTTAAAACTTGCTTGCTGCAAAGAAAATTACGCTGTTAATCGTATAGACTTTCTTCATCAGGGAAAAGGTTAATATCTATAACTGAGATAATCAGAAGCAGCCGTTATTGTTTATTATCATTTTCTGTATTATTATTTTTTTTTTATGGCCAAATCAATCTTTCTCTGCAAAAAAAAAATGTTGTACGAAGCTGGATGATCTTTGTTTCTATTGTTTCTTCCTTTGTCCTTTTGTATTTATTCTACTTTACATTGTTTTCTTTAACTGCATACATTTAAGTCAACTTCTCGTTCCCATTTCCAGTCAGTCTGTCTGTCTGTCTGTCTGTCTGTGTCTGTGTCTCTGTCTCTCTCTCTCTCTCTCTCTGACGCAAAGATCACTTTATAGCTACCCACTGATATTTACAAAGCTGACTGACTTTCAAAGATAATCTAGTGATTATAGACAGAGACAATATATTATGACGGCCGGGTCCATGATCGCAAGTCAAAATGCCGATTTGTCTCGAATAGTTCTAAATGGCGCTTTGAAATATTCGCAGTTCTCGCTCCATCATTGGGGTGTCATCGGCGTAATTATGACTATAATCGTTCATATTTCCCCGGTGTCATGTGACTGGACCAGAGATAGAAAACTTTCTGTAAACAGCTGGCAGAGTGCTAATGAAGTTTCTCTTGAAATAGACCAGTCATTTCTTTCCCGTTCTCTGCATGACAGCTTGGTAGATTTATCTCCCCTTTGGGAATACTGTCCATTGTCAGATCGAGGCTTTGGTCTCGCTTTGGTATAATACTTTGAAAATTATTATTTTTGAAGGGTTTCTGTCTTAATGTTTTGAAAACTGTTATCGCGGGGCCGCCTAATTTTATTACTGACAGCCGGATTGTGTTTTACTTTGTCATGACTAGTATTTCTAAACAACTAATTAAATCTCGCGTATTCTTTTTCTCAGATACTTCACTCCCGAGACAAGTTATCGTAATTCATCTCTGTCACTAATCAGTATTTAAGCGTTTTTGGCATACATTCTTGTAGAAGACAGGGAGGTTTTGGGCTTCTCTAGCATGGACATTTCATTTGCCCATTATAACTAGTTTATGATTTGTACTCTAGAAGGAGATACAAATACAAAAGTTTTAACCCTTTACTAAACGACAAAATTTTAGACTGGTCCAAATTGAAAGCATTTGCAGACGACAAAATAAATTTTACCGAAAAAATGGAAGTTTGTTATAGGAAGGGCAGAAAACATTGTGGGAAAAGGAGAAAGTGCTGGTTACCAGCATTTTCTCCTTTTCCCACAATGTTTTCAAAAGGTTTCTTTCTCAGGGTCGTTAAAGGTCGGGACTGTGTAGTAAAGAGTTTTAATAGAGTATTTATGCCTCATACCCATGCACATAGACGTAATGAAACATACATAATTATGAAGAAGAGAGGAGTACTAATTATTATTATTACTATTTATTATTATTTACAACGATTATTCCTATACGGAGATAAAGACATTAAGAAAGGAAAGTTTTTCATTGAAATATTTACTGCATTGCTGTTAACCCGTTCGAGCGCTAGGAACAACTTAACTTTTCATGTAAATAATTTAGATCAAGATAAGACAAGTTGGCTTCTTTAAAGAAGAAGCCAGGAGAGGTCAGCATCAATGTTTTCAAATAGTTTATTGTCTTTTGATTTCAATATACTTTGGTAGATGTAAACAAACAAGTTATGAATTAAATGAATGAGAAAAAACATCTTTTTTTTTGTTCAGATTTGCTGGTGTAAAGGCACAAAACAGTGCATGTTCCACATTGTTATAACATTCTAGGAATTGTAGGCCATATGCTATTAACATGCTCAGAAATGCATATTTTTTTCAAAATTCAAGGACACAAAACAGAAGATGATGACCCATTTGGCTCATTTTCAAAGGGAACAAACCTCTAATGAATGTTTGTTATGTGTGCTCAGATAAGCCAAAATATTTTTGGAAAGGAGAAATCATTCAATTAAAATTTGATACAATATGCTAATTCCACTGAATAGGCAAGAATCTTACCTGATGACAATAAATAAACGTCGCCTATATACTGTATAATACTAGTACCTGACATGTTAAAATAAATGTAACATTTTTTAATCCTTTAACAAACAGCAATTTTTGGACTGTCCCAAACAGAAAAAGCATGCAGACGACAATTCAAACTTTGATAATTTATGTGGAAGATGGTGCTTTGATGCGATGGAAACCATTGTGACAAAGGGAGAAACTGCAGTGACTAGCAGCTTCTCCTCTTCCCACAATGTTTTGAAAAGTTGTCTGCTGCAGACATGTAAAATGAAGAGGTTGTTAGTCTAAACGTTAAAAATTTAAGAAAGTAAATGAATGAGCCATGCTCTGAGAAAAGGGCGCTTGATGCATCTGCAAAAAGTATCGACCCATCTCAGCCTGCGCAATCCGCCCAAAACCAAAGGACCACGGACTCTTTTGAGGTGTGCGGTACGTAGGGCGAAGAGGCACGACTCCAGGGTACGAATTCTCCATACAGTTATCAAGTCAATATAGTTATCAAGTCACGTGATCTTTTCCCGCGGTGTTCTTTCTCCTTTTTTAACGATTTTTTTTTCTCTTTGCTTAGATTTATTTGTTTAATGAAAAATAGCAATTATTGGAGAGATCATTTACAATCAATATAGTATAGAGATAATTTACAATCAATACAGTATAATAAATCTTTTTGGAAATCCGTCATATTAAAAAAAAAAAACCCGTTTATTTCCTATTTCAGTTTTTTGATTTCGCTTGGTTTATAAAACCATGACGAAATAGACTGTGTACCAGAACAATTTCGCAAAAACAAATGGATTTAGACAGCGATTTCTGTGGCATTCTCCCTTTTAAACTCACCACTGTTGGAGAGGTCTGATGACCTCTCTAATAATTCCATCTATTGGGATTAATGGGATAGTGAAAAAAATACGTATAGTAAAGATTATTTGATGCATCTAAGATCTGTTGTCACAGTTTCCTTTTTTTTCTCTCTCTTTTAATGTTAAATCGCAACCGAATTGATTTTTATAATAAATTAATTTCCAGTTACAAGATTTTACGATACTGGAATTTAGAATGAGCAATGAATTTAGATTGGTTGGTAAATACGAGCGTTGGAAGCATACTTGGAAGCATACGTGTTAAAGAAGTCGTGCCATTATCTAACAAGCCATTCTTTGACATGCTGTAGATTAGTACAAATGACCCCAAGGAGAAAGGAAATTAACCTTTAACTGTGCACTTAGTAAATCAAATGGCCAAAATATCGCTATTTCAAGACTGTTTTCAGTATGTTACTAAGTAGAGGTGAATGTAGATCCAAGAGCACGTTCATTGCAATCTGACTTACACTGTCCTCGTATCATTAGCGTTATACAGGGGTATAGGAAATACGTTTTCCTTTCTAGAGTGTAGCTGAAAGCACCAAGTGCATACAAGAAGTACATTGCTCTTTCTAGTACAATGTTTGATAAAGCTTTCTCACGTGACTTTTGAATTGTAAAAATCCTACAATAACGGAGATGGGTTTATAAGTCTCCTTTGTAAACATCTATGTAAATCTAGACTACGGTGTGTTTACAATGTTATTAAATGTCAACAAAAAACAAAACCTTGTCCTTTGACCTCAAGCAGTAAAGGTCAAGATGACAGGTCAGTAATTGCGTGATTTACAGCATGCATAATGTAGCATATAAAACAATAAATACTGCGTTAATAGCACACGTTAAGACTATAGGCGTTACATCTGACGGCTGTATTGTGAAACCGGGACTACTTTCGCGATGTAACACATCCGTCAAATGCGTAATGAGGTCACAAACACGTCCTTGTGGCTGTTACTTACCAATTACCATCTCGACAATTTGATGTATTAGTCAACCGAAGTCAAACTTTACCCTGCATTTACCAATTCTTTTTGGTTCTTGTCCTCAGAATAGACCTGGGTATGTATTCACCAACCATTCTTAAGACGATTCTTAGTCTTATTCTCCAAGATTTTCTACATTTGAAAGTAACAGAACTCCTGGTTGGCTAAACCATTTGGTTTAGCCAATCAGGAGTTGTGTTACATTCAAATGTAGAAAATTCTGGAGAACACGACAAAAAACGTTCTTAAGAATGGTTGGTGAATACGGACCCTGGGGTCGTATTCACCAACCATTCTTAAGGACGTTCTCTGTCTTATTCTGCAGAATTTTCAAAATTTGAAAGTAACACAACTTCTGATTGGCTAAACCGAATGGTTTAGCCAATCAGAGGTTGTGTTACGTTCAAATTTTTAAAATCTTGAAGAATAAGACAAAGAATGTTCTTAAGAATGGTTGGTGAATACGAACCCTGCTATAATTTGCTAATGCCCCTTTTCCACACCGACCACGAATCCCATGAATCGCCACGAGCTGATAAATTTTAGCTTTCGTAGCTGAATCGTAATCAGTTCTGGAAGCTCTTAAGTGAATCGTATTACAGTCGTAATCAGTTCTTGCAATTCTTCAGCAATCGGGAATTCTTGACAAAAGTTTGGAGCAATTCAAAATTTTGGCCACGAACTCCCGAATCCAAAAAAATCGTAGTTAATTCGCAACAAATTCGTAGTGAATTCTTAGGTATCGTAACTGACTTGTAATCGATTCGGAGGCATTCGCACGTATTCTTAACTCATTCGGGGATTTGTGAATTTGTGGCTCGACCACGAATCGGCTACGAATCCGTCACGAATCTAACGAATACATGACAAAGCAGGTACGAGGCAAGGAAGAACTATCTACGAATTCATTACAGTATATGAATCAGCTATTTACATGTACCAATCAAAATTCAGCTACGAATGCCGGCGAATATGTATCAACATTGATTTCAGGTCATTAGCTGCTGACCATTGTGCCATAACAACACGAAATCCACGAATCGGCTAAATGCCAAGAAAACCTGCAGGCAAGGGCAAGGGGAGAGGGAAGACAAGCATTCTCATCTTCCACCCTCAGCTCCTGCATCAGTCTGTTGTAGTGACCATATTCTAGTCGCCTAGCTGGCGTCATCCACGGTCGAACCCACCACCTGGGGGCTCTTCTCCTCCTTCGAAGCAGTCTCCTTCCAGCTAACAGCAGCTGGTGTTGATATTCTAGCTCCAGGGCCAATATTACAGCTACTCGACGTTGAACATTCATTTTGAACTGAACACGACTGAGGGCCTTTTTATACCTATCTTGAGAGAAAATCCCACGGATTGTCAAGAAAGAGTCATGAATTTATTTTCATCGTACCGGATTCGTACATGCATTCGGCGTATTCCTAAGTGATTCGTAACTGATTCGTGCAGTATTTCCCAATAGATTTTTGTGAATAGTAGTGAATTCTTGACAATATTCGTGCGATTCCAGCCGAATCCAGTAGAATCCCACGAATATCCGTAACAATATCTTACCTGTACCTTAAATGAATCGTAGAACTTCACGAACTGGACCAGAAAATTCGCAGAATTTCACGAATCCTAAAATTTATCAGTTCGTGGCGATTCGTGGGATTCGTGGTCGGTGTGGAATAGGGGCATAAAATCATGATTCCAAGTGGAGGGGTGGGGGACGGTGGAGATCTTGTATGAAAGGGGCTTTCCCTAGAGGCTTTTGACCATTGCATTTAAACTCATTCAGTAACTACCAATTACCAATCAAGACACACGAAATTCTACGGAATCTAAAATACTAATGAGCCACGCTCTTTGAAAAAAGAAAGTGAATACTTTGAGGGAAAAAAAATAAAAATTTCAGTGAAACTATGAAGAACCAAATCTTAGGTGTTCAGATGCATTCATATCTGAACACACTTCGTATGCAACCTGCTACGTTATGACAAATGAATTCGTGATGTTATTAAAAGTACGGCGATGTCGATGACGTTACGACTGCATATAGAACATAACGCCGATAAGTTGCGGGAAATCACGTCACGTTGCGAAGCTACATTGCCTCTACTTACGTCATTTCCGTTGTTTGTTTAAAAGACGCCATTTCTGAGTTTGCAGTTCAAGGAATGAGCCATCAAACAGAGTTTGAAATTGTAAGTGAAGCACCCCACGTGGATAAAGTGCTTTTCGACAATGTTCTTAGCTGTTATGACTGGGCTAAGAAATTAACTGCTACCTACACCCTCGGAGAAGCTCTAACATACACGACTTGGGACTGGGTAGGTATCTTTCGATGTAACTGGCAATTCCTCGGGGATTACGTGTCCTATCGATGGGCTCCACACAAATCCAATGACTGCACCGCAACCAGGAGAAGATCTATAGCGTTTCCTGCAGAAATTAATCTCATCCGACCAGACGAACACGATAAATACCAACTCATTTACGTGTCCACTGGCAATCGTGTGACAGGAATAAGCCCCCCTTTTAAAATTTGGAAAGAACATGACCTCGACAGCTACGACCTTATGCGATTATTCGAATCGTTAAGCTTCAAACGAAACAGTAAACCCGTAAAGCGAAAGGCTGAAAATGCTAAACGACCGACGTCTTCTGGCCCTGAAAATGTCAAAGCTGTAAAACCATCGCAGAACCGAAAAATATTGCAGGTATACAGAGACAAACACAGTCTTGTAGATTTTACAGGCACGGAGTTTCAAAACAAACTACGTATCTTGGAATATCAACCAATAGTTAGGGAATACAGTGCTCTTACAACAACAAATATTGGCAAACAACTTATAACAGCACAAAATGCTTCTCAGAGGACAGGTCATACAGATCCACCAGTTTCCATTGAATCCGATTCAGACTCAAACATCTTGCCGTGTTTCAGACAGAAGTATGTCGACTCAATTGAGTTCAGACATTTTCTACCCATTAAGACCGGACCAAAGTCATTTCTCTTGTCCCTGACATCAACGCCTGCTGGATGTCCGAACTGCTTAATTGCAAAAGACTTGATCCGAGAATTCATTGAGAAAGAAGATCTGCACATAAGAAAACTGTTTGACCTAAATCGAAAGAATAGTAAGGTGGATCTGAAAGATGAATCACCCAACCATGCAGACATGTTGAACTCCGTAGATGTCGACATATTTTGTAACCTGCAAAAAGAAAACTGTGTGCTGAGGGATAAAGTTAGGGACCTCGAAGAGCAGATTGAGTTAAGTAAGATTGAAAATCAGTCTGACTGGGTGATCTTTGAGCCAAAACGAATTTATCGCCTCAACAAATTGGTGGTCAAGCAAGGTAAGATTATATTTGAACTGGCACAGTGCATCGAAGATAAAAGCAAAGCACTCACAAACTACAAAGATGAAACGCTGACGCTGAGGAAAATGTTGAAGAGTGCAGACGACCGCAATAAGTACTTCAAGAGTCTGGCAGACGAACTGAACTGGAAACTAAAATGGTTGATATCCAAGAGGGCAAACGAACGCCAAAATGAATGGGCCAATATTGCAAAGAAAGTAGAAGATACGGAAACCCAAACCTGCAGTTCTGAGACACTTGTTCAGCAACCGTCGTGTTCAGACTCTACAGCAAAGAAGTTTCTAAAGAACAAGCAAATTTCGAAGATCCTGTGTGCCGAGAGGAAGCAGCCGAAGACCAGACTGCACAAAGAGAGACACCAAGCGGAGCAGTGTCCCACATGTGGGCTGAAGTTTTCGTCAAACGCGGACGCAAGAGTAATTGAAGAACATCTGGTGTTTCACGACCGCAAAGAAAAGTAAAGGTACCAAGAACTGACTCATGAACAGTCAATTTTCTACCTGTAGATTTATGACATTATTAATAGAACTAGTAGGCTTGAAAAAACTATCTACGCCGATTTGTGCAAATACTTGTTATTTTCGTTTCCAAAATGTATCGTTTGATAATGCTAATTTAGTTATTTACTAATTCTGTGATTTTCTTGATGACAGGCTTCTTTACGCTTTACCTGACGACCAAAAGTTCAGATTTATCCCTTATCCTGCAACTTAATTGTAACTTTAAAGCCCATAGTATAATCTCAAATTTCGCTATTTCAAAGGTATTTCTGGGGGAAAGATATCTCCTTATCGGACAGTGTAGATTCAAGATCAGACTGCACGTTCGGTCTGAGCTTGATCTACATTGTCCGCAAAAGGTCATTGACTTGCGATTAGCAGCCTAAGGCTTAAGTGAAATTTTGTTTATTTCTCAATTCTGTAATTATCTTCATGAACGACTTCTTAATGTGAACGGTTCAAATATTGTCAGCCTCACTTACAAAAAGTAATTTCTGAAATAGAGCTCAGGATAAAATGCTCTTCAAATCCTTAATTTCGTATTAAATCTATGTGCATGTATAAAGTCTGCAGCCTTTAACACCATTATTTATGATGCTTTTGAGTTTTGAGTCCTAATAAATAAATCTTGTACAGCTTGTCTCTTTCACTCTTAACCCTTTACCACACAATCCCGACTTTTGACGACCCTGAGAAAAAAGCCCTTGGAAAACATTGTGGGAAAAGGAGAAAATGCTGGTAACCAGCATTTTCTCCTTTCCCCACAATGTTTTCTTCCCCATCAAAAACAAATTTAATCATTTGAGCCTCATTCAATTTTTCGTCTGCAAATGCTTTCAACTTGGACAAGTCTAAAGTTTTGTCGTTTGGTAAAGGGTTAAAGCCCACAATGACGTTTTTTTTACCGGTTGTAGTTAAAAAGCAACTATAGTACGGAACACCTAAAGTGACATGCTCGACTTTTTTTTAATATGCAAATTTCTCACTTTATTTCGTTTTACGAAATGATATTTCGTAAAAACGAAATAGTATTTCGTAAATACGAAGTAGTACTTCGTAAAAACGAAATAGTATTTCGTAAAAACGAAATAAAGTGAAAAATTTGCATATAAAAAAAAGTCGAGCATGTCACTTCAGGGGTTCCGTACTATAGCGGATTAGAAGAGTGTTTGTGCGTAGGGCTGGTCATAGAAATTTCACGCGGAAAACCGTGAACAGGTTCACTTGCTGCTCTCATTAACCCTTTACCACAGAATCCTGAAATTTAACGACCCTGAGGAAAAGCATATGGAAAACAATATGGGAAAGGAGGTAATGCATGTTTGCAGCCTTTTCAAATTAAAAAACCGCACCATTTCAGCTGTATTAAATTTGTCGCCTGCATATTTTTTTTTTCAATTTAGTCAAGTCTAAAAATTTCCTTTCGGAAAGAGTTAAATAAACTACCGTTGAACACGCCGTTAACATTTTAAGCTGCTGAATAAATGAAACGCGAATTTCCACTCAATACTAAAAGGCCAAACATTGCAGTTTCAAAGTTGATTTCACCGGAAATAAAATACGGTATCGGACAGTGTAGATCAAAGATCAGACTGCACGTTCTGTGCAGTCTGATCTTGATCTACATTGTCCGCTAAAGGTCAGTGGGTCGCGATAAGCAGCTTAAGGTTTAACTGTTTACCAGCCGACAAAATTTACCAGATGACAAAATTTGAACACTTGCCAAAATCGAAAGCAATTGCAGACGACAGAATAATATAAGTGATTCAAAAAGAATATTTTAGACAGGTAGAAAACACTGAGGGAAAAGGAGAAAATGCTGGTAACCAGCATTTTCTTCTTTTCCCACCATGTTTTCTACCCTATCAAGGACAAATTTCGTCACTTGGGCCATATTCAAATTGTCGTCTGCAAATGCTTTCAATTTGGACCAGTCTGAAACTTTGTTGTGTGGTAAAGGGTTAAGCTTTTACAAGAATCAATCGAACCGTCAAAATTGCGCTGGAGAATAACTTCACTATCTAAGTTACTGTTGCCTTTTATGGTCAGTTTATTGCCCAGCACGGGCGTCGGTCAATAAAGTTTACGAGGCTACTTTTGACCACACCGTTTGACCACATGTTCATTTCACACTTGACTTTGTTAATAACTTTTTTCCTTGGTCTTTATCGGTAACATCAAAGGTTTTGGCACGTGGTTTATCCTTTACGGTTCCAAACGCAACTTCCTTTGCGTTTCGGAGGGCGAAAATCAAGACCCGACTACACTGAGGGTGAAGTTCGATCTGGCAGCCTTATTGTTCGATTTTACGAAAGATATTGCAATCACAAAAACATTGACTTTGAAATGGCAGGTTCTTTGTACTGACTCTGTATTATCAATATAGGGAAACTGTTATGATGTTCCAAGTGTTTAGCCGCCAGTCCTCCCGGGTAGCTCAGTGGTTAGCGTATCTGACTCGTGACGTGGTGGTTGCGAGTTCGATACCCGGTTGAGGCAAACTTTCTTTCCGGCGGTTTTTCTCCTCTCACCTCTGACACATGTGAGAAAAGTAGTCAGTGACTTGAAAAGAAAGTTGTGTCAGTGCTGGTGTGGGAAAGCGAGGAAACACATGCATAGGTACACTGACCGTCGCGATGTGACCTAAGCTGTTAAAACGGCGTTAAACTCCAATACAACCAACCATCCAACCAAATTAAAAAATCGCCTTTTACTACATTTGTTGCAGTCTGGTCGTTGATCTACACTGTCCGCTTTGTTCATACATTCGGGACAAAATTTACTTTGATATTACACGAGTAAGGTTTTTTTCCTAGATTGAAAATGTATCGAGTTCTTTTCTCAATTGTACCCTTTTCCACGTAATTCCTTTTTTTTGACTCTATACCAGACGACAACAATTTAGAGTTGTCTCAATGCTTTCAATACAAACGGTTCTCAAATTTGGTCGTCTTGGTAATGATTTAGCCCTTTACCACACAAGCCAGAGTTTTAACAAGCCCGAAGAAGAAAGCTCGTAACCAGCATTTTCTCCTCTCCCTACAATGTTTTCTCACCTTTCACAGACAGAAATCATCTTTGGAGCTACCCTTAATTGTCGTCTGCAAATGCTTCTAATTTGGGTTGAGTCTAAAATATTGCGTTTGTTAAATGAGTTACGAATCTTAGGGTTGCTTTAGGCGACAGCGATATTAGTATTTGTTCCATGACTCTAGTAGACGGCAAGATATTAGATCTGAGCAAATCAAAAGCATTTGCAGGCGACAAATTAAATAAATTAAGCTCAGCTGATGGAATCTGTTATCGAAAAGCCAGAAAATATTGTCGGAAAATAAGAAAATGCTGGTTACCATTATTTTCTTTTTTTCCTATAATGTTTTCAAAAGCCTTTTGTCCTCAAAGTCGTGAAAATGCGGAACGGTGTGTCACAGGCTCAAACCCTAACCTGACAATCTCTATAGGAAATGTAAACTTTCTGCCTGATTGTATGGTGTTTAACCCTTTCCCAAACGACAAATTTTGGACTGGTCCAAATTGAAAGAGTTTGCAGACAACAATTTTAAATTTGATGAAAATGGCAGAAAGTTCTCAAAAAGGGTAGAAAACACTGTGGGAAAAGGAGAAATTGCTCGTTACGAGCAATTTCTCCTTTTCCCCCAGTGTTTTCAAAAGACTTGTACTGCAGACACGTGAAAACCAGGGCTTGTTTGGGAAAGGGTTAACGCCGTTTTCAATATTATTCCTGTTATATCGCAGCGACCTGTGCGACAGTACATATACACATACTTTCCCAGAGTTTCTTTTACCAGTACTTTATACAGTATTCTTTCCAAGGCACTGGCTGCTTCTTACATGTACCTAAGCAATGTCGGACCACTGATCAGCGGTGAGAGAAGTCATTTTTTTTTTGTCGCAATGACTATCTTCAAATTCTCGAGAAGAAATTGGTCGAGCTGGGGATTAGAGCCCGGGGGGGGGGGGGGGGGGCTTAGGGTCTCCTGGTTTCAAGTGAAACTTTCTGTATTTACGAATCATTTTAACCCTTTGACTGCAAATCGCAACTTACTGACCTTTTGCGGACTGTGTAGATCAAGACCAGACTGCACAGAATGTGCAGTCTGATCTTGGCTCTACACAGTCCGATGAGGAGATATTGTTCTCCAAAGAATAAGTTTGAAATAGCATTATTTTGGTGTTTACTATTGGCTTGAAAGTTTCATTTAACTTATTTAGCAGGATAAGGGTTAAATTGCGTTCTTAGTCTTATTCTGAATGTAGAAGGTTACACCCTCTGGTTTAGCCAATCACAATTTGCGTTACTGTGAAATTTAGAAAATTCTATACCCTATCAAGAACTAGAAAATTCTTGAGAGTTAGAGAAAGAATGCATTTTAGAATGGTCAGTGAACCGTTGGTTGGGGGACCGGTTTTTGATAACTTCTAAAAATCCTTGGTCTAATTCTCAAGAATTCTTTAAGTTAGAAAGTAAAACAATTTCTGATCGGTTCAGCCAAATGGTAACTGGCTTTTCCTCCTTTTACCATAATGGTCTCTACCCTTTCAAAGAAAAATCCCATCGTTTGAGTCACGTTGAAATTGTCGTCTGCAAATGCTTTGAATTCAGAAAAGTCTAAAGAAGTTGTCGTCTGGTAAAGATCTAACGTATTTGTAGAGCAGACGGATAAAAGCTCTTTGAAGATTAGCATTCAATTACGTTGTTTATCCCGTTTTCACGCCAAAACTTGGATATTCAGACTTCATCCCAATTTAACCCTTAACAATTTACCAAACGACAAAATTTTAGAATAGTCCAAATTGAAAGCATTTGCAGACGGCAAAATAAATGTGACTCAAAAACGGAATTTTGTTTTGGGAAGGATAGAAAACATTGTGGGAAAAGGAGAAAATGCTGGTTACCAGCATTTTCTCCTTTTCCTACAATGTTTTCAAAAGGCTTCTGTATCAGGATCGTTAAAAGTCGGGATTGTGTGGTAAACGGTTAAGCTGCTGAATAAATAAAAAAAATACCGTATCGGACGATATAGATCAAAGATCAGACTGCACGTTCTGTGCAGTCTGATCTTGATCTACACTGTCCGCAAAAAGTCAGTGAGTCGCGCTTCGTAGCTAAAGGGTTAAAGTACGGCTGCCCAAATGAGTCTTGTCTAACTTACGTTTACGCGAAAGTCATTATTAGTATGAGAAATTACTTTACTATTATTATTGTTTCTGACGCTCTGAAACATGACCGCAATTTATCGATTTTAAACCATCGCATAGAATTTTTAACAAGTGAGTCATGCTCTGGCAAAAAGGGGCTTAATGCATCTCCACGATCCATGATACCAAGCAAGTCGACATGTTATTTTGAATCCATTTTAGCCCATTTTGTCGAAAAACTGCTTAAATCATGAGGTACTCTGGCCCTTGGACATACAAAAAAAATGACCAACAGAAAAAGTTTCGGCCCAGGTCAGCCTGCGCGGAGTGCGCAGGCTTATGTGGGTAGATACTTTTCGCGGATGTACTAAGTCCCCTTTTCACAAAGCACGACTCATTTATATCTTGGAGATGCACGATAAAGAGTATTGTTGTATTTTATAGTTTTATAAATGAACTGTTATGTGTCGCTTATGACATTCTAAAGACAGTTACCGAGCTGAGTAGGTAGCGTGCAAGACTTGAGAACAGGAGGTCGCTGGTTCGATCCCCGGCTCGGCCAATTTCTTTCCGAGGATTGATGATAGTCATTGCAGCAGGATTCATTCCTCTCTCACCGCTGACCATTGTTTCGACGATGGTTATGTGGGAAAGCAGCCAGTGGCTTGGAGAGAATATTATGCGGAGTACTGGTAATAGAAATTCAAGGAAAGCATGGATAGATGCACTGGCAGCCGCGATATAACTGAAATAATGCTGAAAACGGCGTTAAACACCATACAATCAATCCAATCAATCAATGAATCAATCAATCAATCTAAAAACAGTTAATATTCTTAAATATTAGAGTTTCTCTGTCTGTTTGTCTTATTCTCTGGCTTATTCTCTGTCTTCCTATCCGTTCGCTTGTCTGTCAACGACAAAGAAAAGAGAAATTCGTTATTTATCTGCATGCATAGGCAAGATCTTTAACTCTTTACCAAACGACAAACAATTGTAATAGGCCAAATTGAAAGCAATTGGAGATGACAAATGGAGCTCAAATGTTGATGTCTGTCTTTGATAGAAAACATTGCGGGGAAAAAGGAGAAAATGCTGGTTACCAGCATTTTCTCCTTTTCCCCTCAATGTTTTCAAAAGTTTCTCTTTCTAAGGGTTGTTAAAACCCGGGTTTGTGTGGAAAAGGATTAAATGATACAGTGGTACCGAAGGCCCCGAATATCTGTCGAGTATAGCACGACAAGATTTACGTTAATTGGGATGTTTACAAGTCCGTTGTATTTAAATTTACATGTTTTTGTTTAAAAAGGCCTCTTTGATGTCTCTAACCCTTTGCCACTCAATCCCGAATTTTAAAGACCCATTAGAAAGAAGGATTTGAAAACATCGTGGGAAAAGGTGAAAATGCTGGTTACCAGCATTTTCTCCTTTTCCCTCAATGTTTTCAAAAGTTTCTCTTTCTAAGCGTTTTGTTTAAAAGGCCCCTTTGATGTCTCTAACCCTTTACCACACAATCCCGAATTTTAAAGAATCTTAGAAAGAAAGGTTTGAAAACATTGTGGGAAAAGGTGAAAATGCTGGTAACCAGCATTTTCACCTTTTCCCACAATATTTTCAAACCTTTCACTACCAAATTCCATAAATTGAGCCACTTTTTATTTTGTCGTCTGCAAATACTTCAAATTTAGACGAGTCCACAATTCCGTAAAGAGTTAATGTACTCCAGCACGGACACACCTTCGCCCAGTTTAATTTGTGTTCGTGGGTAAGAACAATACAGTGAAGCTTTTGACAAATTTAGCCCGCTGGGGTAGCTCAGTGGTTAGCGTATCTAACTCGTGACCTGGTGGTTGAGAGTTCGATACCCGTTTGAGGCAAACTCTCTTTCCAGCGATTTTTCGCCTCTCGCGTCTGATGCATGTGAGAAAAGTAGTCAGTGGCTTTGAAAACAATGTCGTGTCAGTACTGGTGTGAGAAAGCCAGGAAACTCATCGGTGCGTCACTGACCGCCATGATATGACCTGAGCTGTTAAAATGGCGTCAAACTACAATACAAACAAATTTGACAAATTTCAGGGGATGAGGTCCATTTCTGGTCGGATTTCCATTCTCTTTAAAAGAAATTCATTTATAACACAGCGACCAGTACATCTATTCATGCTTTGTTGGTAATGCTTTTTACAAGGTTGATTGATTGATTGAATGGTGTTTTACGCCGCTTTCAACATTATTTCAGTTATATCACGGCGACAGCTCACATATTCATGTATTTCCTAGATGATTCCACCAGTACTAGGCTGGACCCTGAAGTGTCTTGCCCAAGGCTTTTTTTACAAGGACTCAAGTGCTACAGCGTTGAGAGGCGAGTGAATCCTTTTTGGCGCGACTTTCATCGATCCTGGAAAGCAGTATTGCTCACTGGGATTCGAACTTGCAACCCCTGGTTACTTGTAAGATGAGATATAAATTAACCCTTTCCCAGACAAGCTGGTTTTCACGTGTCTGCAGTACAAGTCTTTTGAAAACACTGTGGTAAAAGGAGAAATTGCTCGTAACGAGCAATTTCTCCTTTTCCCACAGTTTTTTCTACCCTTTTTGATAACTTTCTGCCATTTTCATCAAATTTAAAATTGTCGTCTGCAAACTCTTTCAATTTGGACCAGTCCAAAATTTGTCGTTTGGGAAAGGGTTAATGAGGGGCCGCTCTGAAAAAAGGTAGTTTAACCCTTTACCAAACAATCCCGGATTTTCACGACCCTGAGAAAGAAGCCTTTTGAAAACATTATGGGAAAAGAAGAAAATGCTGGTTACCAGCATTTTCTCCTTTTCCCACAATGTTTTCTTCCCCTCCCAAAACAAATTTCACTTGTTGAGTCACGTCAATTTTGTCGTCTGCAAATGCTATCAATTTGGACGAGTCTAAAATTTTGTCGTTTGGTAAAGTGTTAATGCATTTTCGTATGTGATGCGTTATACCAAGCAAGTTGTTACGCACTATGGATCCGATTTGTCTAAAAGTCGGCCAATTCGTGAGGTTGATTGATTGATTGATTGTATGGTGTTTAACGCCTTTTTCAACATTATTTCAGTTATATCGCGGCGGCCAGTGCACCTATCCATGCTTTCCTGGAGTCTCTGTTACCAGTACTCCGCACAATATTCTTTCCAAGCCACTGGCTGCTTTTCCACATAAGCATCGTCGAAACAATGGTCAGCGGTGAGAGAGGAATGAATCCTGTCGCAATGACTATCATCAATCCTCGGAAAGAAATTGGCCGAGCCGGGGATCGAACCAGCGACCACCTGTTCTCAAGTCTTGTACGCTACCGACTGAGCTACGGGGCTCGGCCCAATTTGTGAGGTAGAATGGTCCTTCGATATGAAGAAAATTGATCAATAGCTAAAAGTTTCGTCCCAGGTCAGCCGGCGCAGAGTGCTGACAACTCTTTTTTTTGCAGTTGCGTTCAATCCCTTTTCACAGACCATGAAAGTTGTTGCATTACAGCATGGACTATTTTTATGCTGTATAAACAACTTTTGCTATTGACACGTCTGTCTGTCTGTCTGTCTTGTATGTCTTGCCTTTCTGCCTGTCTCCTGGTCCCTATTCTCACATGCTTTAGCACACTGCAAGGTCGTAACTTGACCTACAGCTCTCTTTTTATCCTCTCTTCATAGAAAAAAAATCAATTTAAATACCGACTTTTGTTTTCTCTAACATATGAACCATGCTCTGGCTAAAGGGGGCTTAATTCATCCCCGTTATGCATTATAATAAGCAAGTCACGTGATCATGGATCCATAAAGTCCAGTTCGTTAAACAATCATGCCGTAGTCTGGTCCTTGAACATGCAGAAAATTGACCAATAGCGAAAACTTTCGGCCCAGGTCAGCCTGCGCAGTCCGCGCAGGCTGACCTGTGTCGATACTTTTCGCAGATGCACCAAGCCCCCTTTTCACAGAGCGTGGCTCAATATTTTCATTGAAGATGTAAAGTAAAAAGTAAAATCGTGGATCTTAGACTGGACACCAAGACCACACTGCACGATGCATCAATATTCGTATACCCATACTGGGGACGTCAAGGTACACTTTACGTCCGGTGTAATGCAGAGAAATGACCCTCCCCTACAAAATGACCCATGGGTCATTTCACTACGTAGAGGAATGACCCGGGTCATCATTCTACGTAGAGAAATGACCCCAGACTGTGGAGAAAGGACCCCCCTCTAGCTGTAGTAGAATGACCCCCTCATGAAAAGAAAGGACCCCCGTAGAGAAATGATCCCCCTTTTTCCCCCTGAAACATTGTTGTTGCTGCCGATGCTGATACTACTACTACCACTACTACTACTACTACTACTCGTACTTCTACTACCCCCTTTTTTGCCTTAACATTGTTATTGCTGCTGATGCTGCTGATGTTCATTCTACTACAGCTAGAGGGGGGGTCCTTTCTCTACGGTCTGGGGTCATTTCTCTACGTAGAATAATGACCCGGGTCATTCCTCTACGTGGTGAAATGACCCATGGGTTATTTTGTAGGGGAGGGTCATTTCTCTGCATTACACCGGCATTAGATTTTGTCAGTGTTGCAGCAGAACCTTTTTTGAAAATATCATGATAAGAGGCGACATTCTTTGTGATAGCAACTTCTTCTTTTGTCTCAAAGTTATGGCTTGTATCTTTTTTATCAACTATTACTGCTTACCCATGTCTAGGTATAATTCCGACGTCGCCTGATGCAAGAGATAATGAATAAACGTACAAATCTCTTTACCACACTATCCACTTAACTTTCAAATACCCTGAGGAAGAAGTCTTTTGAAATCATTTTTGGGAAAAGGAGAAAATGCTGGTAGCCAGCATTTTCTCCTTTGCCTACAATAATATCTGCTCTAAGATTGACAAAATTTCATTTTTTGAGTTATTTGACTTATTATCTGCAAATACTTTCAATTTTAACAAGACTAAAATTTTCCCGTTTAGTTAAGAGTTAGAGGTGAATCTCTTTCCGGACCGTTGAGTCGATATTAAAGGATACTAAAGGGTGGTCTAAGGTCAAGTCTTAGATCAAAGGTACAGGCAGGGTAGTCTGAATTACCAGCCCCTAACACTACGTTTTAGGGTCAGGCAAAACGCAATAATGGCGGCCTCCAAGGCGACCTCAAGGTTAGCCCTACATGCTTTCCTGTTTCTCTCAATTTCATGTGATCCAGTTTGATCCATGAATAAAATGAGATCAATTTTGTACAAAATATACATTACCGAATCTAAAACGTGCTATTGGGGTATGGTTTAAATATAAATTTGACCATGAATAATTGTAAAAGTAGCCCTATTTTCGGACATTATATCTCTCCATTGACATTTCGGATACTTAAAGCATTTCTGATATATGTAGTTTTCCTCGCTATATAAGAGCAACAATTAAAAAAAAAACTAACTGACATCACTTTCTTTCAACCGATCTGTTTTTAATTCAGTCTATAGTAGGATTTGATGAAGTGAAATAACAATAATCCGTTACTTCTGCAAAGGGGGGCCGGCATTATTGCGCTTTGCCTCACGTACTTTTGAAGTACGGCGGGGTACCAGAGTAGGGGCGGGGTTAATTCTTTGCCAGACGATAAAATTTTAGACCAGTCCAAATTGAAGGCATTTACAGACGACATAGTAAGTGTAGTTTAAATGATGAATTTTGCATGGTGGTAATGAGAGAAAATGCTGGTTACAAGAACCCTTTTCTCTAAAGTCGTTTATACATGTTTAGTAAATAGTTCAGATAATTTTTTTCCAGTTAATTCTATTGGCACGTGTTGTAACATCACGTGAATGTGCAATTCATGGTGGTAATGAGAGAAAATGCTGGTTACAAGAACCCTTTTCTCTAAAGTCGTTTATACATGTTTAGTAAATAGTTCAGATAATTTTTTTCCAGTTAATTCTATTGGCACGTGTTGTAACATCACGTGAATGTGCAATTTTTATTTCATTTAGATAAGGAACCTGTCAGAATTAACAAAATTAAAGAGAAGAATGACGTAAAGATACCGATGCATTGAGAAATTGTCGATTTAGGGCAGAATGAAAGATGCTATAGAAACTTTCAAATACGCCTTTTTTAGGGGTGGTGGTGGTTAAATAAAGAAGAAGAATAAAGGTTCAGAGTAAACTGGCAGCCTGTCATCGATAATCGTGTCCATCTGACGGTACGGGAATTACAAGGGGTACCAGTTTAAGATCAGAGTGCACAAGTTATCGAACAATATTCCCTACGGAAATCAATCTGCATGTCAGAACGAGGCTAATACAGACGATCGTTGACAGATCACTTCAGCAGTACCTAAATGTCAAACATTTAACACGACCTCCTCAAGAACGAACGACCCCCAGAACTTTCCCAAAATTACGGGACATGTTAATTTTGAGTATATTAGATCTACTTTGAATTCATACCGTTCAAATAAAACACATGTAACTTCTACGGGCCAGGGCTGTCTTTCATTTGACTGCGTACACAAGAAATTTGCGTGCGCAGTTTAGGTAACGCTACGTTTCAGCAAGAGCATCAAGTCTGAAAGCAAGTTTCACTAAACTGCATAAATTTACGATTTGAGTAAATATTTGCGTACTTTACGTCTGCGTATACCGTTGGGTAAAGCAGGGATCGTATGTGGGTATATACAACTATATATACATTTGAAAGTAACACAACTCCTGATTGGCTAACCATTTGGTTTAGCCAATCAGGAGTTGTGTTACTTTCAAATGTAGAAAATCTTGGAGAATAAGACTAAGAATATTCTTAAGAATGGTTGGTGAATACGGACTCCGGAATAACTTGCGTAAATCTACGCAGTTTAGTGAAAGGGAGCCCTGACCTTCATACTTTTGGTGTCACACCACCGTTTTTTTTGCTCAGTGGAGATAAATCGAAAATCACAATCTTTGACCTTCTGCTGTACTTTTTATAGGCAAACCCAAAGCTTTGCTGTTTGTTTTTATCTAGTATATGTCCAGTGGCCTACACAAGACGTTAAAAACTGGCACCTCAGCCGATTGCAATTTTTACACTGTTCCATCTCAAACACAACTACCCTTGACAACTCATAGTGAACAAAAGCTATGGGTTTTCCTCTCACGGAGAGAAAGAAAACATTTTTTCCGACGACAGGGTTAAAAATCATGGAAGCGTTGATAGTTGACAGAAAAAACTCGTCTTCAAGAGGGTTTTCCGACAGTAAAGTGGACATCTCCGATATTACAAGTTGTCTTCCTGGAATGACATGTTAGGCTTTCCTCTTTATCCCCGAACAGGAGATTGTATGCCACTGTGTGGAATGTAAGTGCAGATCAGTTTCTGCAGAACGTGCAGTCTGATTTTGAAAGTTTTGTTGCCCGTCATCAATCTTTCTTATATGAAATAATGACCCCCCCCCCTAAAAAAAGAGAAAAAGAATGTAGTTGGCATTTTCTTTTCAGGGGGAAAATATGGTACATTTCTTTTGATTTCTTTAATGTTCGTTTTTGATTTACAATAACTGGGGATTAAGTATTATTCAGTTGTCAAAGACTCAAAGATCAGTAAAACTAATAAACTATGACGGAAAAGCAACATATAAAGAACAAGTATTACTATGGAATTCCACATAAAAGACCGTTGGATTCAAGTTTAAAAAACGCACTGGGGGTTTTCAACACAAGAGATCGAAAATTGTCAAACTTACAGAAAGCGTAATCGTCACAATATCAATTCTTGAATGTCAAGCACAAAATAATTCCGACTTCCGTACGTGCTTCGGGGAAGATAACAGGGGTTTTAAACCTACTCCATTATCGTTGAGGAGCTTGACGGAACTGACAGTTTTTAATGATATATGAAAGCGTCTTTTGACATCGATTTTTGCTCATTTTCCCCGTCTCTACTTGGAACAATTGCAAATGTGTGCTTGTATGATTCCGAATTATGTGGGTCTTGTGTTCCTAAAAAGGAAAACGAAGACCGTACAAAGATGCGTGTTTGAAAATGCATGAACGGGAACGCGTAGACAATATCGAGGATCCAATGGTGCGTCTGAAAGGCTTCGTTTTCCCAGACGACAAAATGTTCTACTTTTCCACATAAAGAAAACATTTGCAGACGACAAATCGAATGTTTATCACAATCAATGATGGAGATTGTCCCTGAAAAGAAAAAAGAAAACATTGTGGGAAAAGGAGAAAATGCTGTTAACAGCATTTTCTCCTTTTCCCACAATGTATTCAAAGGTCTTCTTACTCAGAGCCATTCAAAGACAGGATCATAGGACAAAAGGGTTAAAAACAACTTTGAGACCGTGCAAGGAAAAATCAAGAGCTGTATTGTGCAGATAATATTCAGAAACCCAAAATGTAACCAAAAGGTTTCCTTAACCCTTAGGCTGCTATGCGCGACTCAATGACCTTTTGCGGACAGTGTAGATCAAGATCAGATTGCTCAGAACGTGCAGTCTGATCTTGGATCTACACCGTCCGATAAGAAGATACCCCTCACCGCCAAAAAAAACCCCAATAACAATACAATACAATACAATACAATACAATACAATACAATAGTTTATTCAATACTAAGGCCACTGGCCCATTATATATTACATAGTACATTGAGAGAGTTTAAACTGCATCCAGCTGAGGGTATAGACTGGCATCACGACCAGCAATTTTGCTTTTTGATCTCAGTCTACACTCCCTAAGTGTCCTATTTTAGAACCACTCTGGATTTTTATCATTGTCGTGGGGATTTTTAAATAGCAGAATTTGGGTATTTACTATCGGCTTGAAAATTTAAGCTACTTAAGCTACTAAGCGCGACTCACCGACCTTTTCCGGACAATGTAGATCAATAACAATGAATTAGCAACATTTGGGTTTTTAGAAGACTCGTAATCAAGGGTGACAACCTACGTCATAGCAGAGGTGTCGGAAACATTTTGAATAGCCGCCATTTTGTGCGCAAAGTGCAGATTAATTACTTTAAAAAGATATATGTATCTAAAATTTACTTAGAATACCTACTTCATCTGGTGACGGTAAATATATTTGTCCTATTCGTGGAATCAAAATGCCATGAAACAATGTTGTAGCTCTAAACATTTCAACACAATTGAAGTGTATACGACATCTATTGTTAAATCGCACATGTGTCACCGGCTTCGAAAATTGTGCGGAGGTAATTGCAAAATCAACGAAACTAATGAACAAAATATTAATATATACTAACGAAGAAACTTGTCAGGTATCATATGCACTGCTTTGTTTGGACAGATCTTCAATAACAATAATGTACAAGCTGAAAAACTTGCCTTTTAAAACGAAAATGGCGGATTTAAAATATCTCCGATGACGTATGCTATGACGTAAGTTGTTACCCCTGGTAATACGGCTTGAAAGTTTTATTTAACATATTTAACAGGTTAACTCTTTACCAAACGACAAAATTTTGGATTTGACCAAATTGACAGCATTTGCAGACGACGAACTCTTTACCAGACGACATTTTAGACTTGTCGTAATTGAAAGCATCTACAGACGACAATTTCAATGTGGCTCAAATGGTGCAAATTTTCTTTGATAGGGTAAAAAACATTGTGGGAAAAGGAGCATTTTCTCCTTTTCCCACAACGTTTTCTAAAGGCCTCTTTCCCAGGGTCGTTAAAAGGCGGCATTGTGCACTAAAGGGTTAAACGTTACTAAAATGATGATTTCTATCTGATAGGGTAGAAAGAAGATATGCTTCGAAAACTTTGGGGAAAAAAAAACCAAGAAAATGCCGGTAACCAGCATTTTCTTATCCTTACCCCGCAATGTTTACTACCATACAAATACCATTATTCAAGCCACGTTCCATTTGTCTTCTCTAATTTCTTCCAGTTTGGACTAGTCATAATTATTTTCGTCTAGTAAAGAGTTAACCCATTACCACACAATCCCGAGTTTTTAAGGACCCTGACGATGAAGTCATTTGAAAACAATGGGGGAAAAGCACCCCACAATGTTTTCTTCCCTATCAAAGACAGAAATCATTGTTTTAGCAACATTTAACCCTTTATCACACAATCCCAACTTTTAACGACCCTGATGAAGAAGCCTTTTGAAAACATCGTGGGAAAAGGAGAAAATGCTGGTAACCAGCATTTTCTCCTTTTGCCACAATGTTTTCTACCCAATTATAGACAAATCACATCTTTTGAGCTACATTTAAGTTGTTGTCTGCAAATACTTTCAATTTGGACAGGTCTAAAATTTGTCATGTGGTAACGGGTTACTTTGTCGTCTGCAAAAGCTTTCAATTTGGTTCAGTTTAAACTTTCGTCGTTTGGTAAAAAGAGTTAAAGCCGCTTGCAGGGTTCCTTCATACGCAATGCATCAAACTTTCGAAAGAAACTGCGAAATATTATTATTATCAATCCGAATTTCAGAAATGGAGTAAGGTTGTCAAAGTCAGGATAGCATTTAGCTGGCATTTGCAAAACTAAATTTAGGTGTTAGTGACGTAACAAGAAGTACGTAGGCTACCGAAAAGTGTCTTGATAATTGAATTATAAGTACATTATCAGTAAGGTCTGTAAACACGGACAAGCTGGATCACGTGTACAGTATCATTATCACTCGCTTGTCAATTTTTTATTGCGTATTGATGACCCAAAATATCTGCGTCTCAGCTCTCGTACCCCGAGGGTAAATGAAATTTATTGGCACTTGAGTCATCTATCTGAGGCAAGGATTCTTATTCTCTAGGAAGTAACCCGTAGTCTGCTAAACAGTTTAAATAAAACTTTCAAGGCGATGGTAAAAACCCGAATAATGTTGTTTCAAACATATTTTTTTGGAGAAAAATATATCCTTATCGGATAGTGTTGATCCAAGATCAGACTGCATGTTCTGTGCAGTCTGATCTTGATCTACACTGTCCGCAAAACCTCATTGAGTCGAACGTAGCAGCCTAAGGGTTAACACTGTATCTTTAGCTTGTGGAAGCCAGTGCGTATGTCTGGGAACGTGAAAATAATCAAAGTATGTAAAGTACTAAGAGTCAAACTTATTAAAAGCCTTCAAATATATGATTATGAAGAGCAGAATGTAAGCTACACGAATGGCCAAATTATTAATGAAATTTCTCTATGGTAACAAATAAATGACTGTTCAGATTTGTTTGTGGTTTTTTAAGTTTTCAGTCAGGAAAACAACAACAACAACAACAACAAAACATTGTGATTTGAATGGTATAATGCAAAACATGGCCTGCTTGCAGAAGGTAAAAGGCTGTCTGATCCACATCGATATTGTCTGAAAAATAGCCTAGACTAAATGTCGTGGTCTAAGGATTCAGTGCATCGAAACATTCTGTTGACGGTAAAGTTCACTACCCTTCTTAACCCTTCACCTGACGACAAAGCATACTACTAATAAAATGTGTCTCACATGATGGAATTTTTCTCTGAAAGGGTCGAAAACATTGTGGGGAAAGGAGAGAATGATGGTTATTTTTCATTATCAGTTTAGACGTTTTAGTGTATGTTCATTCGACTTTCTGTAATTGTTAGACCGCAGGACTGTTAAACGGGAAGGAACTATACAAGTTTTTATGTTTTCATTCCAATCCTGTTCTCTTTGCTTTGTTGTACTTGATATAATACATGTAAATGAGCCATATTCTGTGAAAAGGGGGCTTAATACATTTGCAAAAAAAGTATCGACCAAGTCAGCCTGCGCAGTCTGCACAGGCTGACCCGAGCCGAAACTTTTTGCTTTTGGTAAATTTTCTGAATGTCAGACATGTACTTCAAGATTCAGTCAGCTGTTAGACAAAATGGATTTGGTGGAACCATAATCATCCACTGGCTTGCTTGGTATCATGTATCACGGGGATGCATTAAGCCCCCTTTTGCCAGAGTATGGCTCAAATATATGAATGTGAGTCCTGCTCTGTGAAAAGGGGGCTTAATGCAACTGCGAAAAGTATCGACCCAGGTCAGCCTGCGCAGTCCGCGCAGGCTGACCTGGGCCGAAACTTTTCGCTATTGGTCAATTTTCTACGTGTCAAAGGACCAGTCTATCCCATGATTCAGTTGGTCGTTAAAAAAGGTGGTTACTATGGATTCATCGTTATGTGATGCCTTGCTTGGTATCATTAATCGCGGAGATGCATTAAGCCCCCTTTTCACAGAGCATGGCTCATACATATTTAAAATAAATTAAACCCTGTACGTTACAAACTGAGCCACATAATGGCTTTGGACCGCTTGTACTATGTATGCAGAACTGCACAGTAGTACCGTGCTGAAAATCCATAAATAAACAACAATAAACACCAACATGATAATCAATGAAATTGCACGTCAAATTACCCCGTCAGTTGTGTCTGTCCCGCGTCCGTTTCCAGTCGCCCCAGGGTGTTTCTGGACATCGGGAAAGTCCTAAATTCGTCATAGGTGTTAATTGACCCCCCGAACTGACCACTTTCCTCATTAGTGCATAGCTCTGCAGCCTTGTTAAATACAGAATGTCCGCTTTTAGATTCGATCAACACTTTACCAGACGACAGCATTTGTGACTTTTCCAAAATTGAAAGCATTAGCAGAAGACAGTTTCTCTGGAAGAGTAGAAAACATTCTGGGGAAAGGAGAAAATGCTGGGAACCAGCATTTTCTCCTTTTCCCAAAATGTTTTCAAAGGTCATCTTTCTTTTGATCATTAAAATTCGGGGGTTTTTGTTAACGGGTTAGATATAGTCATTATTGAACCTTCCTGTCATTATTGCTTTCCAGCGTGGCCATGTCAGACATATTCTCCTTCCCTGGAATTTTTGTGTAGCTAAAAAAAGTAAATTTTGCCCAACATTACTACTTTCAAAGGAATCCACATACACACTGTACCTGGGGAGGCAACAAGTCTATCCGCTTGTTCGGTTGAAAGAAAAAATGATCAAACCGTGTTTTGTTTAATTCTGACGGAACCTATTCAGATTATGATTATACAAAATACAGACGCTAAGAGGCCTCTGTGCTAAGAAAAACGCTGTCCTTCCAGCGTCATCTGCGCTTTGATATAAGGTCCGCAAGCAAATTTCCTCCAATTACATAGCTCCCTTGTGTTAAGACAATGAAGTTTTCGACTTTATCTCACGATTTTTTGACCTAGCTATTTACTTAGAATAGTCGACATTAGAGGTGAATAATATTGACTACTCTAGGTAAGCCGAATGTCAAAAGGTCGAAGTTCTTTTTTTTTTGAGAAATTTCGTTAACAGAAACTCTGCCCTTTCCACCTTTCTGGGGAAAATTTACATAGGACAGATATAAAAATTCTAGTATTTTTAGAATGCAAATTTAACGAAGAAAACTACGTGAAATTTTACAGAAACCTTGATATATCACTGGGAAGGAAAGATTATTTTCTTTACAGTTTCTTTGCAATAAATGGATCCAGTCGTTTTAAAAGAGATTACATTCTATGCGGTCCTTTTCTGTACCGTGTGCAAAATTACCCTTCAGTTGCCTATGGCGCTGAAATGTCAAATAGTTATGAGTCATGCTCTGTGGAAAAAAAGGGCTTCATGCACCTGTAAAAAGTTTCGACCCAGGTCAGCCTGCGCAGACTGCGCAGGCTGACCTGGGTCGAGACTTTTTGCCATTGGTCAATTTTCTGAATGTCACAGGACCGGTGTAACCTTATGGTTTAGTCGGTTGTAATACAAAATGGATTTCATGGTTTCATATCTATGTGACAATCTGCTCGGCATCATGCATTACGGAGATGCATAAACCCTTTTTCTCAGAGCAAGACTTTCATATTCATTTCATCTATTAGGGCTCAAGCTCTTATTATTTTCATCTAGTATAAACGGACCAAGATTTCAGACTCAATAAGAATACTGATACATAGATACATAGAGGTGTAACTAGTACTTTCAAAGATGAATAGGGACAACGTTTTGAACTCTAATTTATACATGCAAACTCTATAAATAACATGTATGGTGAATGCACCTTCCCGATGAAACGGCTAAAGGTCATTTATACACTCCGCCTGTCGTGGATAATGTCCAACAGTCTCTTTCATGTTGTTCCGACAATTCGCCAGTGAATAGATGCTAGCATTAAGCTCTTGTAATTGTTGTCCGTCCGTTGTGTCCATCGTTCAAAGTGACAGCTCGTTGTGAATGTAACAAATAGGGAGGTCCGACCAAAAAAAATCAATAGCGCAAGGGAAATAACTCTAAATTGCCTAAATCAGTTCTTATTTGATTTACGATGTTTTATGTAAATGTTATATTTTTTTCCCAAAATGATTTTATTAATTTTTCTTTTATTTAATTCGTAATTTTGAATACAAAGCTTTGCAAACGTTCAGCTTTCAGATGATAATAGTAAGAAGTGTAAGAAAACTGTACAAATTTCTTTATCGCTTTCAGCGCTAATTCAAAAACTCAGTAAACACTTATGATGGTTCAAAATACAATCCCCTGAAACTCAAATTTTTGTTGTTTATCTCAGCGGGTTAAACTAAACAAGCGGAAGACATAGATCAAGATCAGACTGCACGTTCTGTGCAGTCTGATCTTGATCTATGCCGTCCGCAAAAGGGCCTATTTTCAACCATATGGCGCTGAAAGGTTAACAGTACTGTATAAACATAATGAGCCCTGCTCTGGTAAAAGGGGGCTTAATGCATATCCATAATGCATCATAACAACCAAGCCATCACAGAATGATTGATTGATTGATTGATTTAATGGTGTTTTACGCCGCTTTCAACAATATTTCAGTCATATCACGGCGACAGCTAACATATTCATGTATTTCCTGGGTTTCACCAGTACAAGGCTAGGGCTCTAAAGTGTCTTGCCCAAGGACACTCCCACGAAAAACCCAGTGGATCCAGTGAGGCTCGAACCCGGGGCCACCAGGTCACGAGTCCTGCACTTTACCACTGAGCCACGCAGGACCCCCGTACAGAATGATGGAACTATAATAGCCATTTTTTTAAGAATCGACTAAATCACGAGGTAAACTGGTCCTTGGACATAAAGAAAATTGGCCAATAGCGAAAAGTCTCGGCCCAGGTCAGCCTGCGCGGACTGCGCAGGCTGACCTGAGTCGATACTTTATTTTGCAGCCCCCTTTTGACAGAGCATGGCTCATAAGTTGTAATCAGTTTATCACTGCGAGTATACGAGGGTTTGTTAAATGGTTAAGTTAGCAAGATAAAAGTTAATGTGCAGCCGATTGAGGGGATTATCTTCGTTAGGGCAGAAACATCGTTGGAACAAGGGGAAATTACTGCTCACAAGCATTTTCGCCTTTTGCCGCACTGTTTTCAAAGGGCTTCTTTCTCCTACTCGGACGTGCAGACTGAGCTTGTTCGACTCTTTTTCCCTAGTCGATGTTCCCCATACGCCGGATATTGGCCAGACACAAAAGGCTGTTCAAAAGATTTCATTCAAACCCACTTATTTATTACTGTCTAAACCAAGTTATTTATCACTATCTCGAAATAGACAAGATATCTACAAATCTAAACTGCTGGCATCTTCCTCAGCGAATTATTACATTCTTATCTCCCAAATTACTTGCAAAGTATCCTTTCATTCCATTTCTTTTGTCCTTGCCGCTGCTTTCTGTCAGTAATCTTGTTATTGCCGCTAATCTACAGCTGAGTTGCTGCTGATGGAAGCACCGTGTCATGGAAAAAATATCAATACGATTTTTTCCTGAGCCCTTATTCACCAGTCGTTCCTAACAACATTCTTATTCTTGTTCTCAAGAATTTTCGAAATTTGAAAGTAACGTAAGTTCTGATTGGCTAAACAAATTAATGGTTTAGCCAATCATAATTTGCATTACTTTCTAAATGTAGAATTAGACTAAAAATGCAATTAAGAATGGTTTGTAAAAACGATCTTTGATTTCCAGTCTATTGTAACTAATCACTTAAGCTACAAAGCGCGACTTTGTGGGCTTTAGCGGACAGTGTAGATCCAAGATCAGACTGCACGTTCTGTGCAGTCTGATCTTGGATCTACACTGTCCGATACGGTGAGATTTCTCCGACGAGCAAAATGTTTCAATCTCAGACTATGTTTTTTTCATTATTGGCTGGAATGTTTTAGTTTAACCCCTAAGCTGCTAAGCGCGACTCACTGACCTTTCGCGGACAGTGTAGATCAAGATCAGACTGCACAGAACGTGCAGTCTGATTTTGGATCTGCACTGTCCGATAAGGAGATATCTTTCCGCAAAAAAAAAACCCTTTGAAATGGCAAAATTTGGGTGTTTACTATCGGCTTGAAAATGTCACTTCACTTATTTAGCAGGATAGGGGTTAATTTATTTAGCAGCTTAATTAACCCTTTACCACACAATCCCGACTTTTGACGACCCTGAAAAAGAGGCCTTTTGAAAACATTGTGGGAAAAGGAGAAAATGCTGGTAACCAGCATTTTCTCCTTTTCCCACATTGTTTTCTACCCTTTTAAAAGTATATTTCAATTTTTAAGTCACATTTATTTTGTCGTCTGCAACTGCTTTCAATTTAGACTACTCTAAAATTTTGTCGTTTGGTACAATGCTTTTACCACACAATGCCGCCTTTTGACGACCCTGAGAAAGAGGCCTTTTGAAAACATTGTGGGAAAAGGAGAAAATGCTGGTAACCAGCATTTTCTCCTTTTTCCACAATGTTTTCTACCCTTTCCAAATGAATTTCAATTTTTCAGTCACATTTATTTTGTTGTCTGCAACTGCTTTCAATCTAGACTACTCTAAAATTTTGTCGTTTGGTAAAGTGTTAACCCTTTACCACACAATGCCGCCTTTTGACAACCCCGAGAAAGAGGCCTTTTGAAAACATTGTGGGAAAAGGAGAAAATGCTGGTAACCAGCATTTTCTCCTTTTCCCACAATGTTTTCTACCCTTTCCAAATGAATTTCAATTTTTCAGTCACATTTATTTTGTCGTCTGCAACTGCTTTCAATTTAGACTAGTCTAAAATTTTGTCGTTTGGTAAAGTGTTCAGGGTTAGGCTACGCAAACATAGATGGTCACTGTAACAGGATATTTTTTTTGGTCTTCTTTTTCCGCACTATTTCTCAGTCCTTAGATTGCTAGCTATTTCGGTATGTATTGACATAAAGGAATGTACACTTATTGTTAAACTTGTCTGTAGCAGCCAGCGAATAGAACAAAAAAAGAATGGCCTTTTAAGAAAAGTGACTGCTCAACACGGGGACCATTTCATTCAGACCTCAGATTTAGGAACTGAGGCTACAGGTAATCGCTGCTTCGCATAAGTGACCGAGAGTTGTTACTTTTCATTATCTCTCTTCATATTGAGCCAGAAAAAGGTTTCAATATTCATATTTCAGTACCTCTTACGCCGTCTATCTTTTTTTGTTCAAAGATGATTCTTGCAACTGCCTAATCTTGATGGGCTGTCATATTAATTCTTTACCAAACGACAAAATTTTGGAATGGACAAAATTGAAAGCATTTGCAGACGACAACTGAAATGTTGCTAACATGATGATGCCTGTGATAAGGTGGGAAGAGGAGAAAATGCTGGTCACATGCATTTTCTCCTCCTTGCAAAATGTTTTCAAAAGCCTTCTATTTCAAGGTCGTTAAAAGTCGAGATTGTGTAGTAAAGGGTTAAAAATGTATCACAAGAAACAATTACACATGAGCCATGCTCTGTAAAAAGGGGTCTTAATGCATCCACGAAAAGTATCGACCCAGGTCAGCCTGTGCAACCCGCGCAGGCTGACCTGGGCCGAAACTTTTCGCTATTGGTCAATTTTCTGTATGTCCAAGTACCAGTTTACCCATTGATTCAGTTGTTGTTAGACAAAATAGATTTTATGGATTCTCTAACTTTGTGATGTCTTGCTTGGTATGATGCATAACGGAGATGCATTAAGTCCTCTTTTGCCAGAGCATGGCTCGTTTACAGATTTCAAACAGGTTATATACTTGTATTGTTTTTTTCACTCTTTACCACACAGTCCCGACTTCTAACGACCCTGAGGAAGAAGACTTTTGAAAACATTGTGGGAAAAGGAGAAAATGCTGGTAACCAGCATTTTCTCCTTTTCCCACAATGTTTTCTACCCTTCCTAAAACAAATTTCAATTTTTCAGTCACATTTATTTTGTCGTCTGCAAATGCTTTCAATTTGGGCCAGTCTAAACTTTTGTCGTTTGGTAAAGAGTTAATCACTACCCTTTTCGTCACAAAATCTTTTTCTATTTTTTTTTTCGTCTGCAAATAATTGACAGGTTCATCCAAATGAGGAAAACGGTTAATTGGTTTGTTAGAGAAAAGGAACATCTATCACCGTGACATCGTACAATCGTGGAATTGCAAGCAGACGACAAAACTGGACACGGGACCGGAAATTATGAATTCGGAAAGATCGGTCTTTGTCCAGACCAATTTGTAATGACAATGTACAGATGTCCGAGCGATGTTTCGGAATAATTTAGGACTGTTCCCTTTATTTCAAACCAAAACCATGCGATTGTCTTGGAAAAAGGTTTTGACGACTGAATTCCAACACATAAATTAAACCACTCAAATGCCCTCGATCCTGTTTTTGTTCTTTTAGTCAAAATACTGCGATATATAAACGGGGAAAAAAATATTCGATGCGCATGTTTCATTGTCAAGAAGTCAGAAAGATACTCAGATTGGAGTATCTTTTAGGACTGTTTACATTATTTCATCCCAAAACGATGCGATTGCCATCGAACTGGGTGTTGAGAACTGGGCTCAAACACATAAACTAAATAACTTACTTGTCCAATATGCCTTTTTCTTTTTACTAAAATACTGCAGTTACAACGGAAATCAAATACTCGATGCACATGTTTTGAAGTCCAAAAGTCTGAAAGATACATATAGGTGGAGACAGACAGACAGACAACTTTACGTACTTATCGTTACTTGTGTATCATTCCTCTGTTACGCAAGGGTTAAACAATCTTACATTGTGTTCTCGTGGGCAATATCCTATCTAAGTACTATTTTTAGACTAGCGAAGCTAGTCTATAGGCATCATGACTGACCTAGAGTCAAAGTAAACAAAAACCCCCACAGTTGCCAAATACTGCCTCACAGAAAATACTTCTTTCTTTTAAAAATCTTAATTCTGTTACCTATGACAATTTTTAGAAAAACGCTAAATCTCTACCACTTCAATGTGAACATGCTGTCTTACAAAATAATAAATTGAACAAGATGCCATTTACAAGGTACAAGATATTTGCTTATACATGTATGTAAATTAAGTGACCTATGGAAAGCAGAGACTCACTTATTCCTACACCATTGTAACATTATGAATGAATCTATAAATAGATATCATCTAGGTAACTTGTAGCAAATCCCAGCTGTATGAACCCTCACTGGACAGGGAACCCTTGCCATTCCTTCAGTCATTCATTATTTAGATCATTGTGTACAGTTAAACTATTATCTTAAACTGTTATTTTACGTCTTGAATATTAACCCTTTACCAAACAATCCCAAGTTTTAACGACACCAGGGAAGAATCCCTTTGAAAACATTGCGGGACAAGGAAAAAAACGATGGTAACCATCATTTTCTCCTTGTCCCACATTGTTATCTGCCCCTTTGGAATCGGGTTTCATCAGTTCAGCCACATTTATTATATGGTCTTCAAAAGCTCTGAATTTGGACGAGTGTAAATTTTTTCATTTTGTAAAGAGAGTTGAATAGTTAACTAGATCTTGTGGTATTGGATATATACTAATTGATTGCATGGTGTTTAACGCTGTTTTCAACATTATTTCAGTGATATTGCGACGGCTAGAGCACCTATCCAGGCTTTCCTGGAGTTTCTTTTACCAGCACTACCGCGACTGACTGACCTTTTGAGGACAGTGTGGATTAAGTTCATACTATACAGAGCGTGCAGTCTGATCTTCGATCTACACTGTCCAATAAGAGGATATATTTTCTCTAAAATGTAACTTTGAAATAGCAATATTCAGGTGTTTACCATCAGCTTAAAAGTTTCATTTAACATTTTTTAGCATTTTAAGGGTTAAACTTAAACTGGATTATAGTTAACCATCAGCACGCATAGCCCCGGCAGCTCAGCCGGTAGCGTACAGGACTTCAGAACAGGAGGTCGTTGGTTCGTTCCCAGACTCGGCAAATTTCTTTCCGAGAATTGATCTAGTGATTGCGACAGGATTCATTTCTCGCTCACGTTTTGGCAATGGTTTTGTGGGAATGCAGCCAGGGGCTTGGAAAGAATATTGTGCGAAGTACTGGTAAAAGGAACTTCAGGAAAGCATGGATAGGTGCAATACATACCACAAATCCCAGATTTCTCTTTCAGCCAATCGTGATCGTTCATGAAATTCATAAGAATTTAAATCTGAATTAAAAGTAAATGTAAAATGGTTGGTAAACGGTCCAAGATTCAAGAATTTACAGTTGACAGACAACAATTTCGCCGAATGACAAAACTAAAGCATATTTTCTATTCTGAGCACGATTCTTCCTGTAATGACACACATTTATCTTGATTTACCATAAATCTCCCGCAAACCGGCGTTTACTCGCGTCAATTGGATATAAACCACGTTTTAGCAGTTTATACCAATCAACTTCCGTTTGCTAATCAATCAGGCGGTCTGCTTCTACATGCGTTGCTGAGATTTGCTGTGGATTATATCTTAGTAACCTCGTCCGAGACCAAATAAGGGAAATGGGCATTTTGTGACGATCAGGAAACCTTGGACAAGGGTATTACATGTATTATAGGGCGACAGCCTGGTACTGTATTGGTAAGATATAAGGAATGATATGAATAAGTGAGATGTTACCATGATATTGAAATGAATTGAGACAGGTTTCTAGCAAAAAAGGAGGCTTAATGAATCTCCGTGATGCTTCATACCAAGCAAGCAAGCAAGTCATTACATAAATATGGACCCATAGAATTAATTTTGTTTAACAACCATCTGGATCTGGAGGTAGAATGGTCCTTTGGCATGCAGAAAAATTTACATATCTGCAAAAAGTTTCGTCCCATGTCAGCCTGCGCGGATTGCAGAGCATGACTCAAACACTTTTGAAAGCAACGTATAACTCAATTCAAACAAACAAACAGACAGACAGACAGAAAGACAGACAGACAGACAGACGTAAATTTTACAAGTCAGAAGACCTTTTTTTATATAGGAGCTGTTTATGCTGGCTTTTGACCTACTTCCTAGTACTGGTCTGGAATGAATAGAGAGTAATTGCGACTGGTAATCAAAGCACTGAAAGTACTGACAGACTAGCGAATTTCATTGATTGACTGAATGTATGGTGTTTAACCCTATTTTCAACATTATTTTAGTTATACCGGTATAGCGGCAGCCAGTGCACATATCCATGCTTTCCTGGAGTATCTTTTACCAATACTCCGCACAATATTCTTTCCAAACCACTGGCTGCTTTCCCACATAACCACCGTCGAAACTTGAGAGAGGAATGAATCCTGTCGCAATGACTATCATCAGTCCTCGGAAAGAAATTGGCCGAGCCGGGGATCGAACCAGCGACCTCCTGTTCTCATGTCCCGTATGCTACCGACTGAGCTACCGGGGCTATGCATGCTACTGGTTGACTATCATCCAGTTTAACCCTTAACCTGCTAGAAAAATTAGATGAAACTTTTAAGTCAATGGTAAATAACTGAATATTGCTATTTCGAAGTTACATTTTGGAGAAAATATATCCTCTTATCGGACACTGTAGATCCAAGAAAAGACTGCTGTTCTCTGCAGTATGATCTTAATGCACACTGTCCACAAAAGGTCACTGAGTCGCGGTGGTGCTGGTAAAAGAAACTCCAGGAAAGCATGGATAGGTGCACTGGCCTTCATGACATCACCGAAATAATGTTGAAAACAGCGTTAAACACCATACAATCAATAAGTCCATATCCAATAGTGCAAGATGTACTGAACTATTTAACTCTTTACGAAACGAAATTCAAAGCTGTTACAGACCACAATTTAAATGTGGCTGAATTGATGAAACCTGATTCCAAAAGGGCAGAAAACAATGTGGGAAAAGGAGAAAATGCTGGTTACCAGGGATTCTTCCCCAGTGTCATTAAAACTCCGGATTGTGTGGTAAAGGGTTAATATTCTAAGCGTAAAACAACAGTTTAACATAACAGTTTAACTGTACGCAATGATCTAAATAATGAATGACTGAAGAATGATAAGGGTTCCCTGTCCAGTGAGAGTTAATGCAGCTGGGATTTGCTACAAGTTACCTGGGTGCGTCTATTTTTAGATTCATTCATAATGTTACAGTTGTGTAGGAATAACTGGTAATAGCCTGCTTTGCATAGGTCACTTAATTTACATATAAGCAAAGATCTTGTACCTTATAAATGACATCTTGCTCAGTCTATTACTGTGTAAGAAGACATGTTCAAATTGGAGTGGTAGAAATTTAGTGGTTCTTGTCAAAATTGTCATATATAACAGAATTAGGATTTCTAATAGAAAGAAGTATTTTACTGTGAGGCAGTATTTGGCAACTGTGGGGTTTTTTGTTTGGTTACCAGCATTTTCTCATTTTTTCCACGATGATTTTCAAAGCCTTCTTCTTCAGAGTCGTTAACCCTAAGTCTGCTAAGCCAGGCTCACAGACCTTTTGCTGACTGTGTAGATCAGAACGTGCAGCCTGATCTTGAATCTTCACTAACCGACGAGGAGATTTCTTTTCCTAAAAATATGTTTGAAATAGCATTATTTGGGCTTCTCCTATCGTTTTGAAAATTTCATTTCACTTATCTAGCAGGATAAGCGTAAAAAGATTGTTTCGGAAATGGTTTAACTGCTAACTGAATGAAGTAAACATGGTAAGTCAGAAGAAAAGACCCAAGGCATCGTGACCCCTAACCTGTTCTGATCAGAATATCTCAGAAAATATCGAACACTTTAGATCAAGGGTCAGACTGCACGTTCTGTTCAGTCAGATCTTAATCTACACCATCAGCATGTGCAGAGAAAGTCGCGCTCGGGAGGTTAAATGTTGAGAAATTGCTATCATACTAAGGATTATCATTGTCCATACATTACCCCGAGCATGCCGAAATTTGCAATATTTATTTCTGTTTTGAAATGAAAAGTAATCTTTTTGACCCTTTACCACACAAGCCCGACTTTTAACCACCCTGAGGAAAAATACTTTTGAAAACATCGTGGGAAAAGGAGAAAATGCTGGTAACTAGCATTTTCTCCTTTTTCCCACAATGTTTTCTACCCTTCCAAAAACAAATTTCAGTTTTGCAGTGACATTTATTATATCGTCTGCAAATGCTTTCAATTTGAAATAGTCTAAAATTTTGTCGTTTGGTAAAGAGTTAATCATATTAAATTTTAACAGATAATCTCCAAAATGGGCTGCACCTCTCACCAACAAAACATTGAATTGCATTTGGTAATAATTCACCAGACCATCAAACGTAACAAAAGGCATAAATCGTATTTATGGTCCAAAACTGTAGCTGCAACGTCGGTGTTTGCTTGACGTATTGCTATTTTGCTACTCTGCTTGAGTGATTTTCCTATCAAAATATTCCACAGAAAGTTGTTCGTAATGCTCATCGATTCGAGACATAAAGTATAAATCGTGAAATGTCACTTGACGAAAAATTAGATTGGGAAAGTGTGTGTGTGTGAGTGGGTAGGAGGAATAGATTGGTTACCTCCCCTGATACAGCAAGTGTATAGGGATCGGTATAGGCTACTAAAAACGGGCGGAATTCTGCCCGTCTAATTTTAGAACAGCCATGACGCAAGACTAATAGAGATTCATGGGAGGTCACTCTCACATCGAAAGCAGAGGATTTTCCGATATTTTTGACCTCACGAATAAGTGAATTGTATTTTTGGTATCACCTTTTATGTTTACGTCTGCTAATATTCTTTTTAGTTTCAACTACCAATTTCAAATTGTGCAAAAAATCGCAATGTTACCTCTACAACCAAACTGGAAATGTATATGCTGCTCTGATTGGCTGTTCTGTGATATACATGCAGCCCAATGAAAAGCAACGACACTGTAGCCTGTGCCAGTTGTAATATGCATATCTACAACGGGGACCAGTTCATAGGAGGAAAGACTGTCGTTCAGGCACTTTTATGCTAGTATCTAAAGATAGAAAACTTAGGAAGAAGGAAATCTTAAAATCTTAAATACCGTTGCTCCTTTTTTCGGCGAGACTGAATACACCATTTGGCAAACCACGGGTGATCGCCGGAAGTACACCGTTTTACCGTTATTGAAATTGTAAGGCTCATCTTAAAAAAGAACACATGGGTCACAATTTTCTATTGATATCTTTCTAAGAATATTTTCGTCGGCAAACAATTTGGACATTCAATTTTTAAAGTGATTTATCAGTTCCGTTGGGAGCTTTCATCGACAGATCGATAGATGTGAATAACTTCACCGTGGTTGTTCATGTCGTTGCTAAGCGATTTTCATGGGCGCTGCCGTGTTTGAGATCATGTGATAGGTAGTTCAAAATGGAAACCACCTTTATACGAACGAGGTTAGATATAGGTACCAAATCGGCCTAGTTGTGACGGGTGTAAATACACAAGCTTTTGCGGACTTACTTCTTGCTTTTGATTTGAAGCCTACTTCTTGCCATTGATTTACTCGAAAAAATAAATAGTGATTTGCGATTGGTGAAAAAATGTGGACATGTTTGTCCTGCGGGCCCCTGTGGGCCTATTTCCGGATTAGTAATGACACTAAAATACATGGATTTTCTACCGCTAATGAATACCCCGGATAATTTAATACACATTAATTTGTTTTTAAGAGTACCCAATACTGTATGTCTACATAAATTTTCAGACACGTCATTTTCAGCAGAGCCTGCTCCTTTTCCAACGATTATGTGGATTATCATCTAATTTTGAAAAAATGCATCTAACTGAAAATTTCACTTTCAACAATATGCAAAACAATATGGGAAAAAAAAGAGACACTTGGTGCCGAGGTTAATTTTCAGTGTTTCCCTCTAAGTAATGAACCACAAAAAAGTTTCAATATTCATATTCCAGTCAGAGGCTCTTGGATTTTGACATACTTGTCTTCTATAACCTAATATATAAGACAAGGTGTCCAACTGCATACACTGGCGTACATAGCCCTCGATCATGTCAGTATTAGTAGATAGATAAACGGGAGTTCTGCAGCATTTCCCCCCATTCGCCTTATACAATACAACAAGCATTAACAATTTTATGTAACATTAACATGCTCATAAAATTAAGTAATAAGTAATATAACGCTTATTATGACTAACACATTAACATGCTCATAAAATTAAGTAATATAACGCTTATTATGACTAACACATTAACATGCTCATAAAATTAAGTAATATAACGCTTATTATGACTTGACTAACACATTAACATGCTCATAAAATTAAGTAATATAACGCTTATTATGACTAACACATTAACATGCTCATAAAATTATCAAGTTCATCTAACTTACGCAAAAACCAATTGGCTAGCCTTCATAAATAAAATTGGTTAACCTCTTTATTAATCGTTTTGACTTAAATTCAATTAACTAAAAAAATTTAAAAAATTGATTAAGAAAAAAAACTAACGCACTAACACACGGCACACACATGCAACCAACGCATCAGCTAACCAGCTAACCAATGCATCAGCATCATCTAACTTACGCAAAAACCAATTGGCTAGCCTTCATAAATAAAATTGGTTAACCTCTTTATTAATCGTTTTAACTTAAATTCAATTTACTAAAAAAAAAAAAAAAAAAAAAAAAATGATTAAGAAAAAAAACAAAGCATCACATCATCACATCATCAGTTCATCACATCATCAACTAACCAACTAACCCTTACATCAGTCAATCGCTTAACCTTTTTTCCACCCCATCAACTAACGCACTAACGCACTAACCAACTAACACACGGCACACACATGCAACCAACGCATCAGCTAACCAGCTAACAAGACGCATCAACCAACGCATCATGCAACGGCTAACCGGCTAACACATCAACCAGACAATCACTTACATCAAACAATCGCTTAACCTTTTTTCCACCCCCATCAACCAACGCATCATGCAACGGCTAACCGGCTTATGAGTTAGTGGGTGGCTTAAGTTATTGATAAAAAAATTAAAAAAAAATTTTTTGATTTAAACTTTATAAGTTTCAGCATACTATATAGTAAAGATGAGTAGAATTATAGAGCAAGAGGAATTTACTGAAATGGTGCGTACAGATTTAGCAAAGGTGAGTAAATTTTTAAAGCCATATGATATTGTGTTACATACAAAAGAAGAAAAAGAAGAAAGACTGGATGAAGTTACGGAATGCTTAGAAAAAGAACTGGAACGTAAACTAGAGCCTATACAAGGCTGCCTTAAAACAGCAATTGATGTTGCTTTTAATGACATAATAAATATTGATTTATATGAACGCTTAGTTAATGAAATGGACTTAGATAGAGAAGTAATAACAAATATACGTAATATGCATAGAGAAACTAAATCTATTATAGAACAAGTAGAAGATAACATAGTAGATCTGGTTACCCCTTTAATGCGGTATAGACTAAAAGAAATGTTAAAACATCAAAGAAATTAAAAAAAAACTTTTTTAAATTTTGTAATGTCCCCAAGCTAACGTATTAATATTTCTTAATAAAATGTTAAAAATTTCTAAAATAATACAAGAAGTTAAAAGGTTTATATCAGAACGTGATTTTAAAGGCTTAAGAGAATGTTTATTAAAACATAAAAATCTCATTCACGTTTTTAGTGCTTATGATGGTGAAACTAGATTTTTCTTTTATTACGTAAAAAATAAAATAGTAATAAAATGGGTAGTATCATAAAAGATTTAATCCATAACGAAGATTCTAAACTTAAAATGAACCACATACTTAATAAAAAAGGTAGTATAAACATTATTAACAATGATAAAATAATTTACTATAATGGTGGAGGTATCTTACCTTATAAGAACGGGTATTCATATGCTGATATATATTATCAATGCAGTAGAATGGTATATGAGAAATCCCTTGATAAAACATTAAATATTATCTTTAAAGCTCATGTTAAAAATATAAAAGTTAATACATATTTTTATGTAAGAGATTTAACAAATTTATTATCTCTTTTACACAATAGACTTAATATACAATCACGGCTATATAATTATTTAAAAGAAAATATAGATGATATTGATATATTTTATATCAGTTTTTGTTTTGATGATAAAATAGCCATGACATCAATCAACAGCTAACCGTTTATGTTTGTGGGGTTGACGGTGAAAAAATTGCGTCTCGGGTTATATATTAAAACAATGAACGAAGATATTAAAAATACATCAAGAGGCAATTAGTTTTTAAAAAAAATTATTTTTATTTGTTTTTTAACAAATAAAAATTTTTATTTTGTTTTTAGTCTTGCCCCCTATGCTTCATACATTTTTTTCTGGAATCCTATAATGACCCCATGCTAAAGTGTTTATTTTATCCTCTAATATATATCTTTTATCATCAGCATAGCCTAATGCTTTTTTGTTTATTACTTCAGTGTGTATTTCATGACCTCGACTTCTTAACATACCCATGGTTCTATAATGGTCTTTTTCTTTAAACAAACAATTTTTATAATTTTCTAAATTTAGTTCATTTTTAACAACTGACTTTTTTACTCCCTTACATCTTCTATCTTCACCATTACCTTCCCACATCAATTTTTCATTTTCATCTATTTTTATATCTATTTTTTCATAAGCATATGTTTTTGCACCCAAACCACACATCTCAGTCATAACACCACCATTTAATTCATCTTTAAACATTCCCAATACCTTTTTGTTTTTTGCACTATACAAGTCATGCTCTTTAGGGTAACCACTCATATCATACATTATATCAACATCACAAGCAATATCTTCATACAAATCATCAGTTTCTATTTCAAGAATAAAACTATCTGTATCAGTATAACACATCCGGACATGGTCTCCATACTTTTTTTTAAAATGATTATAAAGAGTTTTATACATAAGAGTTTTACTAATATCTAATATAGACATACCTAAATAAACAGGTTTATTATATGTTATACTAGTTTTCTTCATATGAACAGCAACTAAATTTTCATCAAATATTGTAGTATGATGATAGTTTGGCTTAGCAACAAGTTTTTTATAACGATAGCTAACCACATCATTAACCAATTGCACATCAACTCTATTTCTTAAGTTTTCCACGGTCTTACCAAAAACAGAATTCATCATTAACTTAAAAAAATCTTTTTCAAAATCATTTTTTGCATTTTTTCTTAACTCAATATTCAAATCAATATATTTTTTAATATCATCAGTTTCATTAAACTTAATTCCACGATGTATTTTTTTAATTTTTAAACCTAGATCTAAGTATGTTTTTAAAACTTCATGATGTATAACATAATTTTCTTTGTCATTTAAATTTGGCATCAATTTTTCTACTTTTTCTATTTTTAATTTTTCAGGTGCTAGTGGAAAATCATTGTGTAAATCATGTAACTCTTTAGGATACTCTAAATCAACCTCTAAAAAACAAGGTATCCGATTCCATTCTTCTAATTCTTTTTTATCCATCCATTCAAAACCACAAGTAGGCAATAATTGACTCATAGCCCAAGGATAAAGACTGTTTGCATCTATATAAATTAGATATATTGAAGGTTTATTTTTATCATAATTTTTACCCATATATTTGTTGTTAGCCTTAGAATACCTTTTACTACACATAGATATACCACCTCTGATACCCTTTTCAACCATTAAAAGCATATCAAGGTCTGTTAAAAGTTCAAGTTTTACTCCTGATTTTTTAAGCATAGCATCTACTGCCAACCCTGGAATAGTATAATACCATGCAGGATCTAATTCATAATGCTTAAAGCAAACATCCCTAAAGTTTTCAAATACATCTGCTAAAAGCAAAACGTCTATTTTGTTGTAAAGTTCTAAATAATCTTTAAATGTTTTCATGTTAAAAGTTTTCCAAACATTTTTTGCATGTTTATGATCTTCATCGCTAATATGTTCTTTGTTTAAACTTGAATAAAATTTTTCTTTAGGTGGTAAGCAGGTTTCTTTTAACCTTTCAAAAGAATCTAAATATTCATAAGGAAAAACTCCTTTTCTTTTTAGTAAAGGTAAATATTTTTTAGGGTAAAATTTTGATAAAATATTTAACTGATCTTCATTTAAATTTTTTGAAAGACTATCCAAACTTGAACGCATAAACTTAAAACTATCTAAAAACCTAATTTTATGAGTTATGTTTTTTCCTACCTTAACCTATTTACTAAAACTAATATATTTTTCCTCATTGTTAGGGATACAATCAATGTTTCCTTCAGTTTTACCAAGATTTTTTATAAAAAGATGACCATCATAACCACTTAAATTATGAAAATAAACAGGTGTAAAGTAAGGAATGTTTGCTTTAAGATTACATTTAGTATGAGCGGCCCCCCTAAATTTACCAGTAAAATGACAATGGTCTCTTACTCTATAATTTTTATGAGTAAATTTTTCATCACAAATCCAACAACGCGTTTGTCTTTTATATTTTTTTTCTTCCTCTTCAGTTATCTTAAGTGGTACTGGTTTTTGATAATATTTTTGATGAATTTCTATGATATCCTCGGTTATCATATCTACAAAAACTTTTTCAGCATTTTCTCCGGTATATTTTCTTTCTATAGGTTGGAACACATCATCATCAAAACATTTTATAATATAGTAAAAACTGCAGGGGATATGCTTTTGAGTTTTTACAGTATAACTTTCTTTTTCATTTTTTTCAGTTGTTTGTTGTTCTTTTATAGGTTCTAATATACTTTCAAAATCAGCAAACACAGCAACCGGAACTTTAATTTTTCTATCATGATTTATAAATTGTAATACGCTACCCTCGTTAGGCATATTTAAATTAACAGGGTCATGCTCATCGCAATATTTTTTATGATTTTCTAAAAGGTCCTCCCTTCCAAATGCATTTATACATCTTTTACAAAAATACTTTTTACCATTATGTTTTGATATTTGGCTAGACACTAAACGGCTAAAATTTTTTATTAAAACATAGTGACTATTTTCTTCATTTGTTAAGTAAAGTAAATCTACATGTTTATTTTTTTCATTTTCAGTAATTCTTAGTGGATAAAAAAATTTTTCTTCATAACTATAAACATTAACACTAATTTCTAGATTTTGTTTTTCAAATTTGTTAATATCATGCAATGAAACAGGATATTCTATTCCATTTATATTTAAGCTATCTTCCTTTGATCTTAAATCACCAACTCTTTCTGGATGGTTAACTGTTGGATTTAATGCTCTTAAGATGGACCACTTAAAACATTGGTTGTCATTATTTTTCATATTAATACATGCTTTTTTATCTGCTATCCATTTTGGAAGAGGGATAAATGATGAAGCTCTTAATGGTTCATAAATAGCAGTATGAAGCTTTAAATGAACCACACTATGGAAAACCCATCCGCTACCCTTTCATAAAAAGGCGCAATAATTTTCTAAAATTTTTTCAGCCATCAAATCATATAATTCATCTACATCGGTTCCTCTTAAATTAATTAAATTTACATCAGAAGAAAACTGAGCTGGCACCGGATGATCAAAATCATCAAATCTATACATTAAACATTTAAGAACCATTTTTACTTTAACTTTACGTTTATTTCTTAAAATATTTGTCATAGATTGCATTGTTAGCTCTAAAAACTCCTCAGGTGAATCAACGGGAAACCCCTCTATTTTATATTGTCTTACCCAATTTTGTAATGAAGAACGACTTTCTGTTACATTAATAACTTCAGGTCTCCTCGGTAAGTCTTCTTCTACATTTCTAATAACTTCATTTAAAACTTGTGGAATCTGCTCTTCTTCAACATTACCAGTTAACCAATTAGTAAAATTAGATACTCTTCTTCTGACACTTTGAGGAATTACCGCTGAGGCAACCCTTTGAGTAGCACTATATAAATTAGATGCAATCATTTGACTAGCATCTGTTAATCTATTGATAAATCTTCTTGAAAAAGAATTCATCTCTATAATTTTTAAAATAAATAAAATTTCCTTGAGTCAAATTTTATTATTTTTTAAAAAATAATAAAATTATTGAATGTCAATTTTATATTTACCATTCCATACTCTACCATTCCAATTTTCAATCGTTTGAGGACATCTATCAATAAACTTACTAGCCTTGTAAATCGATGGAAATGTTGTTTCTTCTTCAGTTTCAACATCCTTTAATATTACCGTTTTAGGATTTTTAGCAATATCCTTTAATCTATCATAATTAGATGTTTTCTTAAGTGGTATAGCTTCTTCAGGATACAACCCATGCTCCTTTAAAACATCAATAAACTTTTTTTTGTTCCAATAGGAATACCACTTAATATTGTTATCTGTTAATATCTTTTTTAAATCAGCAATCTTTAGGATATTTTTATATTAAACAAAAAATTACTTAATATACTACTGCCATTTTATTTCCATCACTCTGAAAGTTAATTAACCTATCACTAAGTAAAACAGCATATGCTTCAATATTTGCTCCTGGATTAGCTGTAAAGCTAGCTCTAATATGAATATCAGTTACAGAATACTTAATTCTTTCACTTTGCTTTGATACATCAAATACAAACAAGGGAAACAGTTTTTTATAATCATCAGGATTAATATTTGGATTTGAAACTAGTTCATCCATGTTGTAAAACTTTTTTCTAAATGAAGCAGCTTCCTCATATATTCTTCCAATTAGGTTAGTATCAAAATTTATTTGATGTTCATTATGTGGATATTGTTTTGTGGATAACACAGCTTTAATATTTCTTACATTTAAGTGGTCAAATATAGCTGGGTTTTGATCCTGATTATCACGCTTATTTGATTGAAAACCAACAATGATAAAACGTGGTACCTCAGGTGATGATTTAGTTGCTAGTCTCCAAGCAAAGTTAGTATTGTTTGGTACCGCTATTGTATCTGATTGTATCATCCTATACCCAACAGGAAATCTTTCTTTCTTTTCAATAAATTTTAAAAGTTCTGATCTATTACCAAGTTCAGGTGTTACGTGTGGCATAAACCAAGTTATTTTACTTAAAACAACTTTTCCTCTAAAATTATTAGTTGGATTTCCACCCCCATCTAAGCTTTAAAAATTGCGTTATCATCACCTGTTCTTGTTAAGGTTAAAGTATGCTTCATACCATATACTACTTTGTTGTAATCTTCACAAAAACCAAATATATGTTTTAACGGAACGCAAAAGTTAATCCAATCTCTTCTTACTTTAAATCCATTATTAGTATCACGACTTGCTCTAAGTCCGGTATCCTTAAACCAAAGTTGGTTTAAACCTTGTGATTTAGAAAAATCATCAGGATATTTTAACAACCCCAACATTGTGCTAACATAACCAGGATAATTAATATACTCAATATCTTGCTCTTCAAGTTGGTATCTGATACTTTTAAACAAATACATTATTGCATTATTTGTTAGCGCTACCAAATTATCATTTATATTATTAATATCATTATCATAACGCCCATTATTAACACCATCTTCTCTTAACAATTCACCCTCAAAACTTAAGTATGATTCAGAAGGATGAAGAAAAACATCCTTGTTTCCAATATCAATCCTAATATTACCTCCTGAGTTGTTTAAATTAGTTCCTATGGTAGGTTCATACTCAAAGTATTCGTATTCATCAATACTATCATCTTTTAAAATTGGTGCTTTAACATTTAAAATGTCCATTTTATATACAATCATAATTTTTTAAGTTAAAAATTATAATTGTGTTTTGTTTTTAATTTTCTAACCATAGTTGAGGAAATGATTTATTCTCATCATTTACATAAACACCCTTAAGTTTAATATTTTTAAGTTTTTCTATTGAATGGTATTTTTTCATTTTAGGGTAAATTTTATTTCCATAAAGAATGGTTACCTTAGGCATACCATTTTTTTCTAAATATTGATTTACATCTTCTTCAAATTCCTTAATGATATCAGCTTTTTCAGGTGACAATTTTAAAACAGCTTTATTATAGTCATATTTTGTATTACTACTATCTAATACTTCACAATCATCATTAAGTTTCAGATTTCCATAAAGGATATTAACCCTTTTTGTGTTGTATTTTTCATAATGTGTTAAATTAAATTTTAGCTTTGACATATTTTTTATTTAATGTAATAATTACTTAAGCTAAATTAAAAATTATATTGTTTTTATCCCTTTACCTCTTTTTTTGTTTAACTTCTTAACCATTGTTTGTATATTAACGGCACCACCATCAATCAATGAACTTACATTTTGTTCAACAGGTTGTATTGTTGGTATGGTTGGAACTTGACTATATTTTTCAATAATCTTTTTAGATTTAGGTGTTAAAGCCTTTTTAACTAATCTTGTTCCAACATCAACTGCAGCTGTCTTACCTGCCTCTAAAGCTTTCTTTGCTCCTTCTTTAGCCACACTTTTACCAACATCAACTGCGGAACTTACAATTTGCTTAACTGCACCACTTGTAAATAGCCTACTTAAAAAATTAGCTAAGGTATCAAATATACCTGCTCCACCATAAGCATAAGTTCTTTTAACTCCTCTCTTTTGTGATGTAATCATTTTATAATATAGACATTAACTTTTTATAGTTCTTTGCATTTAATACTTTTTGTCTTTTTAATTCATCACAAATACTTACCAACTCATTTTTTACACCTGTATGACCCGCATCCTTGCTAGACATTAAAAGGTCAAACCTTTCTAATAGTGCGTTGGGGTCAGATGGGATAATTGTAATTCCTTTTCCTTTTTTGATTTTTTCGTAAATTTTTTTTAATAAAAGTATTGTATTTTACTCCACCACTGCTTTTAGGCCGGCGACTGGGGTCATTTTCATGAAAAATAACATTGGAATTTATTATTATTTTTTCATAATTTTTAATATCGTCATTAGTAAGATCATATTTTCTACTTGGATTTTTTGCTATAATAAGTTCCCATAATCCATCCGTTGCTGGATAACTTTCCGCACCAACCCAAATTTTTTCACCATCGTAATCAATTATTTTATCACCTATTTTATAATTAATACCTTTCTTTTTAATGCCAAATGTTTTATCAATATTTTCTTCATATTCTTCTTTTAAATCTCTATATTTTTCATCTAATAATGAATATCCAACTGCTTCCTCTTCCTCTTCCTCTTCCTTTTCAGTAATTAATTGTTGTTGAGGTAACCGTTCAGGTAATTGTTGAATTCCCTCCCTAATAGGTGTCAATCCCTCTGTAATTCTTCTAGCTGCTTCTAGTTGGTACGCACCAATATTTTTAGTTGCTTCTTCTTGTATCTCCTTTTGTGATTTAGTTAAGGGTCTAAAAAACTTAGTTAAGTCTTGTTGCAATTCAATATCACCTACTCTTTCTGCAAGTAACCTATCACGAACCTGTTTTTTTCTTACAAGATAATCTTTTACCATCTTATCTCTTGTTTTATAATCAACATTTATAAAAGGCATTTTTTAAGTAAAAAAATCTTATTTATTTTAATTTAATCACTATTACCTATCTCACATGCGCAAGAAAATTTAAACTTAGGCGGTTTTATTTTTAATTTGAATGGCTTCCATTGTGCCTTTCTACAAGTCTCCTGAATTCCTCCCGTGCTTCTATTCGTCCCTTCTCTATTAAACTCTCTTGATCCTCTAGCTTGCTTTTTTTCTTCGTTTTACTTCTAATTTCTTCCTTCATTTGTTTGTATTTTTCCAATTCTTCCATAATTAAACTAAATTCTTCATGTTCTATTTTGTTGTCTGATATTGCTTTTGATATATGTATAAGTAGTGTATTTAACTTTGAATCTGCTAACATTTTAATCTGAAGATGTTTTTCTGATTTTGTTCTGGTTCTTCTAACCATAAACTTACCTACTAATGCTGCTAACCCAACAACTAAAGCACATCCTTCTAGGACTATCGTTGCGGGGATCGCAACCACAGTAGAAAGTAAAGCGATTCCTCCTGCTCCTAGTGCTCCAACTGTTAAGGCTGCTTCTACGTTATCCACAGTTTTACTAATCTTTAAATACTTTTTACTTAACTGTTCTCTAACTCTTACTTCATTTTCAAGAAAATCCTGAATCTCTGATATCTTCTTAAGTCTGAATGATTGGCCACTATCTTCTGTTGATATCACTGGTTCTAATGTTGGTGCATTTGGTATATTTCGTGCTTCTGGTAAGTTTGGATAAATCTTTTCTTTTAGCTCCATTTTATTATATGATAACTATTTTTTTAAACTGAATAGTAAAGACGACACAAAAATTCATTTTCATTAATTTTTACTAACTTTTTTGAGTTGTTTGTAATTGTTGTAACCATGTCATCCACTTCTTCTAATGTAACTTCATTTGTTATTGATATCTGTGTAAGTTTTAGATTATAAGATAGAGAAACTAAAACAAAACCTTTACTCATATTAAAACCCATACCTAAAGCTATCGTTATTGTTTGTCCTCCTTCTAATACTAACGGTTGTTGAGTAAAAATATCCCATGAAACAGGATTAACTTTTTTAGCTGGATACTTACCTTCAACAGGTTTCCAAAAAATAGTTTTTGGTTGAACTATTTTATGTTTTCCATTTCCAAATTTATGTACATTCATTTTTTTTAATTTATAATATTGCTCCTAATATAGGAATATTAGCAAATGGGCTATTTGGTCCTAAAAGAAGACCTTTTCCATCATAAATTTTCCCACCTTGTTTTAAATACAATCCTTCACCTTTATTTTCTAACCCTTTACCTTTGTATGGTTTAAGATATAGCCCTTCTCCATCAGTTTCAACTTGACAGATACAACCACCTTTCTTAAGATATAATCCGTTGCCCATTGCTTTTTGAACTCCTGTTGATGCTAAACCAGTTAGGGCACCCACACCTAAAGCAGGTAATACTGTTTTTGCTAATACGGGTAAAGCAGCTGATGCCAATCCAGCTATCAAAGGTAAAAATCCACCTTCTACTTTCATGTTGTGCTTAAGTTGTTTAATAGTCATTCTAATGGTTACCCCTTTACCTCCCTCTAATGCTTTATTTAATTTGTTTAGTTGTGACCCGGTTACTGCTATTAAATCTTCACCTGTTAGGTCATCATGATTTAATCTAATACTTACAGGACAACTAGATTTAACAGCATGCTGTAGCTTTTTCTTTTGCCCTTCTGTTATATTTACTTTAACTGTAATGTAATTTGTCATTTTATATTTAACGTGATTCTCTTATATGAAATCTAATCGTTAATGTTTCACCCCTTAGATTTAATACGTTTCCATCTTGGTCAGTTAGCGTTACGTTTAAATCATGTATTTCATCTAATGTTAAAGGTAGGTATACCAGATTAACTGGAGACTCTATTATTTTATAACCCGGCGCCACATTTGGAAAAAAGCTATAAATTGTGTTTCTTTGTGAACCATTAACATAACTACCTGAAATTAAGTCAATATTAACAAGTATGCTATTAATACTTAAGATATTTACTACTTTTTCTGATTCGTGAAATCCTTGTAGATATTTTGCTTTGTTAAATCCTAATACTTTACCAATACTTCTATTTTGGTTAAAATCAACCTGATAATTATTTTCAACATTAAGAACAGATTTTAATGTATTAGTGTTAGCGGATATGTTTAAATAATATTCTTCATTAATTAAATCATAATGACCCCTTTTCCTCATTTCTAATTGTATATAATCATTAATATCAACTAAATCATAGCTACCTTCAGGTATTTTTAACTTAACCCATGTATTACCATTGTCTGGTGAATAAACAAAAGTGCCATTTCTTTTATCAATATTTGGAAATGAATAATATGTTTCAAGATTGACTAAAGCTATTTCATATTTTTTATTACGTTCTAATTGAAGTGGTGGAGTAAATCTTGTTCTAAACTCTGTTTTGTTGTCACTTACTATAATTTGAAATGATGTTTTATGATCAGTGTTTTTTACTATTTGTTTTAGTAATTCTTCTTCCATTTTATATTTTAAAACAAAAATATTTTTTTTATAAAAATTTAATGATAGTTGTTGTAATTTTTTGGTATATAAAAGTTGCCAAATCCATTTCTATATTTACCGTTGTTTTTGTTATTAGTTAAGTCAATTACAACAAATCCATGCGGTCTTTCCCAACAATTTTTACAAAAATTAACAAACTCGGTTTTTGTCATATCATCCCCTACATGATCACTATAAATATGATTAAGATTTTTTAAGTCTTGTCTAAACAAACAAATAAAATTTGCATTCTCTCTAATAGTTTGACGAGGCAATCTAAAATAATTTTGTGATAGATAAAAACAGTCAGCGTTACTATGTCTTCCACGAACATAATAGTTTTCACATTTGTTTTGCCTTTCCAAGAGTAAATCGTCAAAAATCATTAAGTTTTTGTTTTGCCCGTTTAAATCTCTTGGGTCGGGTACATCACAAGCATTTTCAAAAAATTCACACTTAATATCAGATTTTTCCTTAATTGTTTTAGCCCATTCTTCAACCAATGCTAAAGGAGAAATATCATTTTTTTGTACTTCATCCTTAAATGAAAATAATCTTAATATATATTCTTTTGGTATTTCTTCTTCAAAAGCTTTTTTTAATATGCGATATTCTGGTTGAAACAAACTTTTACCAAAAACGCTTAAGTTATCATAATCTAACCAATCAGGTCTTAACAAAAGGTTATGTAAAAGTGTAGTTTTACCACATCCTGATTTACCTACTATTAAACCTCTGATACTTCTTGGTAAAAGGGGATAGTTAAATCTTTTTGCTAAAGCTTCATTCCATGATAAATTAACAATATCCATTTTATATTAAAAATTTTATTTTAATATAAAAAATGTATTGTGTTAAGTGTAAAAAACAAACAGAAACAAATGATTTAAGTTATGGTGTAAGTAAAAATGGTAGAAATATGAAAAGGGGTAAATGTGTTGAATGTGGAACAACAAAAACACAGTTTATTAAAAAGGATAAAGAAGGTGGTTCATTGTTAAACAAAGCAATTAATAACTTACCTTTTGAAATGCATTTACCTGGGCATAATTTTACTGGTCCTGGTACTAAGTTAAAGAAAAGATTAAAACCTAATTTAACACCTAAAGAATGGTTGAAGCCTGTAAATCGTGTTGACAAAGCAGCATATCATCATGATATATGTTATCTTAAACATGATGATACTAAAACACGTAATGATGTGTGTGATGCTAATATGCTTAAAGAGTTAAAGGGTATCTATAATCCTACTATTAAGGAAAGAATGGAAAGAGGATTAGTTTCTTCACTGATAGGAACCAAGAAAAGATTTGGAATGGGAATTAAAAAAAAAAATTCAGAAAATATAACGCTAGCAGAAGAATTACATAAACCTGTAAAAAGAAAATTTAAGAAAAGGAGAGTTAGAGTAGGGGGTGTCGATAGGATATGGGCTGCAGATTTAGTAGATATGCAAGCATTTTCTAAACTTAATCGTGGTGTAAAATATCTTCTTGCTGTCATTGACATTTTTTCAAAATATGGCTATCTTATCCCCTTAAAAGACAAAACAGGAAACTCTGTTTCTGTTGCATTGAAGAGTATTTTTAAGGAAAGAAAACCTGATAAAATGTGGGTGGATAAAGGTAAAGAGTTTTATAACAAAGATGTTAAAGATTTGATTGAATTATATTCCACTGAAAACGAGGAAAAATCAAGCGTTGTTGAGAGATGGATTAGAACAATGAAAGAAAAAATGTGGAAGTATTTCTCTGCTCACTCAACAAATGTTTATATTAACGTGTTACCAAAGCTTGTTAAAGAATATAATAACACGAGGCATTCTTCTATTAAGATGACACCAACTGAAGCAAGTAAAAAGAAGAATGAAAATAAAGTTTGGAGAACATTGTATCCTGATTATAATCAAGTAAAAAAAGATATCAAACCAAAGTTTTCTGTTGGAGACAAAGTAAGGATAAGTAAAAAGAAAAAGACTTTTGAAAAAGGTTATACCACAAGATGGACTGAAGAGGTATTTACAGTTTCAGAAATAAAACATACATCACCTGTAACATATAAAATTGAGGATTTAAATGGTGAAGAAATAAAAGGTTCATTTTATGAACCTGAACTACAAAAAACGAGTCAAGAGGTGTATAGGATAGAAAAGGTTATTAAAAAGGGAAAAAAGAAATCTCTTGTAAAGTGGAAAGGTTATTCTGATGAGTTTAATTCATGGGTTGACAACAGTGCTATTATAAATATTTGAATATATAAAAAAATGAAAGATATAAATATTGATAATGTAACTTTAAAAAATAAACCTTTAAGTAATTTTGAACTAAATGATGCTGCAAAAAAATTAAAATTAAAAAATTTTAGAGAAACATTTTTAAGAGATACCCTACCAAAAAACAATAAAAAAAATGAATGTGGTATATTAAACCTTGATGATTCTAGCGGTCCTGGTACTCATTGGGTTGCATGGTTTAAAGATGGTAAGAAAAAAATTTATTTTGATAGTTATGGTATTCAACCACCTAATGAAATTATAGATTATTTAAAACAACCTATATACTACAATACTGACCAATTACAACATGCGGGTGAAGTATTTTGCGGTCATTTATGTTTGTTCATTCTTAAAGAGTTATGCGATGATAATAAATTTCAAGATGTTTTAAATAAACTTTTTTAGTAATATAAAAAAACGATGCCCGTTAATAAATTTGGAAAAATGGATGATGTTAAAACAAGCGGTGATGGTGTTTCACTTGCTTACATTACTAACAACTTTTTACGTAAAGATGGAACAACCACTGTTGTCGGTTCTATAAATATGAATGGCAACACATTAACGAGGGTTAGTAATCCAGTAAATCCACAAGATGTTGCGACAAAGGATTATGTTGATAATACAGCAGGGGGAAGCCATGAATCACCACTATTAAAAGAAAATGGAAATTTTATTGCTACTGCTCCATTCAATATGGGTTTTAAAAAAATACATAATCTACATGACCCTGAAGAACCGCATGATGCTGCTACAAGAAGTTATGTGGATAAGGTTAGTAGAGAAAGTGTCATTGTTAAACGTAATGATGGAAGATTTGTTGCTACAGGAAATATAGATATGAGGAATTATGGGTTAATTAATGTTCTGTCACCGGCTGAACCTGATGATGTAGCAACAAAAGGATATGTTGATAGTCAATCCTCACCATTTTTGTATAACCCCATTGATAACTTTTATACTGCAATTGGTGAAATATCAATGGGTTACCGGCGAATTCATTTTGTTGCTTCTCCAACTGAAAATAGTCATGCAGCGAATAAGCTTTACGTAGATAGTGTTTTTGAGATGGCTACCGCAGGTGAAAAGGCTTTGATAAAAAACCAAGACGGGTCTTTTTCAATGGCAGGTAAAATAGATATGGGTGGTAACTCAATTACTGGTTTACCAAATCCAATAAATCTTAACGCTGCTGCTAATAAAAATTACGTTGATAATGGTGGTGCCATTGTAAAAAATCCAAATGGAAGCTTTACAGCAATATCTGATGTAGATTTTCAAGGTTTTTCTATAAAAAACGCAGCGATGCCTGTAGATGAGAGTGATTTAGTAACAAAATCCTATGTGGATGGAAGGGTATCGCTTCCTAAAACAATTATAAGCGTGTGTGCCGAAGAACAAGGTCCTTTAACAGATGGTAATTATGAGTTTTCTTTTGGTAATGGGAGTGCCGGAGTAAGCCATGGAATGGGGGGTTATTGTATGTCTGCTACTGGTAGAATTATAAGAGGGACTTTAATGGTTGTTAAGGGAACCGGTATTCTAAAAGAAGAGGCAAAAGTTAATATAGTTGTAAATGGAGTTGAACAGATTGACTACACTATAGTAAAAAAGAAAGGAGAAGGTTGTAGTTGTGTAGTTTTCCCACAACCTTTAGAAATAGACCAATGTGATGTTATAAACTTTATAACAAGGTCAAATAATCCTAATGCTAAAAATGCATATTTAACGATACTGATAGAGTTAGACTTGTAAAAAATATTTAACCCAGTAAAAGGGTTAAATATTTAAATAAATTTATACTCACTTTGTTCTAATGGTAAATCTTGGGTTAAATCATCACCATATGATGCAAATTCTATAAATGGATAACATTTTTTATTATACCACAACAACACGCATCCTGGTTGATATACGCCATCATCAAGAGAATTATGAATTTCTTTTTGTAAACGCACAACTATTGATGCGGTTTCATCTGGACTAATGCTAGACCAAAAATAACCGGTTCTTCTACGGTGTTCATTTGCTATCCCTAACCATAAAGATGAGTTATTGGTTAGTAATCTTTTAGAAAAAAGATAGTAGTAAGCAGCGATACCATCAGCAAGATTATAAAAATATTTTTCTTTTTGTGACACATTTGGAAAAATATAAGTTTTGCTATTAAGCTTTTCAGGTAAATAAGTTATATGCTTTTTTTCTAAGGTTGACCTTAGTTCATTAATCTTTTCTTGTGTAATTTTGTTTAATACACTCATTTTACTACATACTATATTACTTAACAAAGATTTTTTCAAATTTTTAATTTAGTTATATTTCTCTAATTGTAGAATTTTCTGTTTTACACATGGGGCAAGCATTTTTTGTATATAATACAAAACATGTAGCACAACAACATAGATGGCCACAGTTAGCAAATAAAACATTAACCTTTGCTTTTTCATCTAAACATAGCACACATGTTTCTGATTTAAATGTTTTATAGTTATTTATTTTTATAGTTGTTTGTTCCTCGGTTACCCTTTCTATCTTTTCTATACCTAACCATCCATATATTATATTATAAGTTCCATCTAAAAAGTTTTCTTTATTTTTTTCCCAAAACCTTTCAAAATTACTTTCTGTAAATTCAAAGGCTGAACGTTGATTGATTTCTTCTACTATTTCTAATGATTGTTGATGTTCTCTTCTAAAACGAGCTTCTCTTTCTTCTTCATCTTCACTTTCTTCTTCATTTTCATCTTCACTTTCTTCTTCATTTTCATCTTCACTTTCTTCTTCATTTACATCTTCACTTGTAGTTATAGTTTGAGGAAGTTCACATAACTCTATAAAAGGAGGATAGTTTATTTCACCTTCTTTTACAAAGTAGATAAAAAGAGTTGTTTCTTTGTTTTTACCAAACTGGCAGTAAATTCTATCTGCTTCATCACCTATTTTATTAAATGTTTCCTGTAACATTGATAAAAAAGTTGTTTCATTTTCGTTAAAGTCTAAAAGTATTTTTGTTAGATTAAGGCGTTGAGGGTTAAGAAATTCACCTTCTTGTCCTGGTATTTCTCCTTCATGAAACAATACGTTTAAGTTTAAGTATGTTTTCATGTTAGGGTTTTCATATTTCATTCTACTATATTCATAGTAAATATTAGCATTAAACACACCTTTGTATGGTAAGATATTATTATAGAAAAAATACACTTCTTTTAAACCATCTACATGTTTATTATAGAAGGTATCTATATGTTTACTTTTTATGGCTAAGACAATTTTTCTTAGTGACTTAGGTATAACATGAGGATAACGGTTGATATCTCTTATTAACTCACTCATTATGTATATATTGTTATACGAATTCTTTAAGTTAAATTCAATTTTTTTATCAATAGCAAGGGTTTTAAAAATTTTTTTTTTTTTTTTTTTTTTTTTATCAATATCCCAAGCCGGTTAGCCGTTGCATGATGCGTTGGTTGATGGGGGTGGAAAAAAAGTTAAGCGATTGTTTGATGTAAGTGATTGTCTGGTTGATGTGTTAGCCGGTTAGCCGTTGCATGATGCGTTGGTTGATGCGTCTTGTTAGCTGGTTAGCTGATGCGTTGGTTGCATGTGTGTGCCGTGTGTTAGTTGGTTAGTGCGTTAGTGCGTTAGTTGATGGGGTTGAAAAAAGGTTAAGCGATTGACTGATGTAAGGGTTAGTTGGTTAGTTGATGATGTGATGAACTGATGATGTGATGCTTTGTTTTTTTTCTTAATCAATTTTTTTTAAATTTTTTTTTTAAAAATTTTTTAGTAAATTGAATTTAAGTTAAAACGATTAATAAAGAGGTTAACCAATTTTATTTATGAAGGCTAGCCAACTGGTTTTTGCGTAAGTTAGATGATGCTGATGCATTGGTTAGCTGGTTAGCTGATGCGTTGGTTGCATGTGTGTGCCGTGTGTTAGTGCGTTAGTTTTTTTTCTTAATCAATTTTTTAAATTTTTTTAGTAAATTGAATTTAAGTCAAAACGATTAATAAAGAGGTTAACCAATTTTATTTATGAAGGCTAGCCAATTGGTTTTTGCGTAAGTTAGATGAACTTGATAATTTTATGAGCATGTTAATGTGTTAGTCATAATAAGCGTTATATTACTTAATTTTATGAGCATGTTAATGTGTTAGTCAAGTCATAATAAGCGTTATATTACTTAATTTTATGAGCATGTTAATGTGTTAGTCATAATAAGCGTTATATTACTTAATTTTATGAGCATGTTAATGTGTTAGTCATAATAAGCGTTATATTACTTATTACTTAATTTTATGAGCATGTTAATGTTACATAAAATTGTTAATGCTTGTTGTATTGTATAAGGTGAATGGGGGGAAATGCTGCAGAACTCCCGTTTATCTATCTACTAGTATTTTTCACACGTTTCTAAACTGGGGTGAAAATGGTCATTAAAGATGTAGAGGATAATTGTTTTTTTTTTCAGGTGAAATATTGAAATTTATGTCATCGAGTGAACATCATACAGTAATATTTTCACTCGTGGCAGCCACGAGTGAAAATATTACCGTATGATGTTCACTCGATGACATAAATTTCGATCTTTCAGCGGAAAAAAAAAAAACAACACCAAAATATTATTTCATGCTTTTAACCTCTGTTTTGTTGAGACCTGCGAAGTGCAAGAGAGCTCTCGGTATTTCCCTACCAGTGAGTTTAGCAGTCGGTAAATACACTGGTCGGAACGGTGAAATTATCAAATCATAATCCGACAAAAAAGGGGTTAGAAGCATGAAACAAATAGATAATTTGTCTTTTTCGGTGAGAGATCGAAATTTCTTTCATCTCGTTAACACCATACGGTAACATTTTTACTCGTGGCTGCGCCATTACCGTATGATGTTCACCCGATGTGATAAATTTCGATCTTTGACCAAAAAAAAAAAAAAACCCCAAAGATCCTCTACATTCATTGACTGATGCATAGAATCTTTTTGGCTTCCTCCAGTAGATCAAATGTTTAAACATTGTGGAGGATGTAGAGATTGCTCGTAACGAACAAACTCTCATTTTTTGGCGTAGCTAAATGTGCTGGCTTTTGACCTACTTTTTGATACTGATAAAGAAAAATGAATAAATAGAAATTTGCAATTGGTCATAAATATAGACATGTTTATTCTAAGGGCCCCTGTGGTAAAAAAATGTAGACATGTTTATTCTAAGGGCTCCTGTGGTAAAAAAATGTAGACATGTTTATTCTAAGGGCCCCTGTGGTAAAAAAAAATGTAGACATGTTTATTCTAAGGGCCCCTGTGGTAAAAAAAATGTAGACATGTTTATTCTAAGGGCCCCTGTGGTAAAAAAAATGTAGACATGTTTATTCTAAGGGCCCCTGTGGTAAAAAAATGTAGACATGTTTATTCTAAGGGCCCCTGTGGTAAAAAAAAATGTAGACATGTTTATTCTAAGGGCCCCTGTGGTAAAAAGAAATGTAGACATGTTTATTCTAAGGGCTCCTGTGGTAAAAAAAATGTAGACATGTTTATTCTAAGGGCCCCTGTGGTAAAAAAATGTAGACATGTTTATTCTAAGGGCCCCTGTGGTAAAAAAAAATGTAGACATGTTTATTCTAAGGGCCCCTGTGGTAAAAAAAATGTAGACATGTTTATTCTAAGGGCCCCCTGTGGTAAAAAAAAATGTAGACATGTTTATTCTAAGGGCCCCTGTGGTAAAAAAAATGTAGACATGTTTATTCTAAGAGCCCCTGCCTATTTGCTGGCAAATTTACGCAGTCTATCTTTTTAAAAGATACTTTTTGTTTTAGATATTTATCTTCATTCATATTTATTTAATTTTATTATTTAAGTTGATTAGATTTATCTTTATTTACGTGGTTGGTCTCAAAGTCGTCTGTTGCAAAATTGTTACGGAAGAAAATGAGGTAATCTTTTTACCACACGACAAAATTTCAGACTTGTCCAAATTGAAAGGGTTTGCAGACGATAAAATGAATTTGGCATAAATCGAGGACTTTGATGTGGATAGACTAGAAAACATTATCGGGAAAAGGAGAAAATGCTGATTACCAGCATTTTCTCCTTTTCCGGACAATGTTTGGAAATGCCTTTTAATTTTAGAGACAAGGGCTTGTTTGGTAAAGGGTTAAGTTGCCCCTTTTTGTCTCAAATCGAGGCACACGCATCGTTGACAATTTATTGCTTTATAAGTACCTTTCAATGGACAGTTTTCATTCAGGGACTTAATGGATTGTGCTTGCCTTGGAATAATCTATGGGTTCGGTCCGGCTTTTAAAAGGATTAATTCCTTTCCTCCGACAGATGACAATTTTGTCGTCTTGTAGCTGACGAACTTTGAAAAACATTGTGGCAAAAGAAGAAATTGCTCGTAACGAGCAATTTCTCCTTTAGCCACAATGTTTTCACAAAACATTCATGTATTAAATATTGAATCCATGTTGATTGCCCCTTTTTTACAAGGATTTTTTTCAACGTTGGACGGAGTAAATTTGTTTCAGTGGAGTAAAAATGTTAAAAAATAAAACTTGCATGACTGATGTGAATTCTGGACACATTTCCACAGTGAAAAATTTGGAATTTGAATTAATTTTGCAAGAAAATGAAAATAACAAAGGCAGTTATATGGCCGAGTGGATTGCCGTGAACGCAATAAAACAGATTCCCAAAAAATACAAATGTAGTCCTCTTTTTTCTTTGTTCCAATTCTGAGATAGCTGTCACAAAAAAAGAGATAGTTCCAAGATTGCATCTGTACGCTTCTTTGGTATGACAAGGTCAGCAATCAAAGCCGTATGAAAAGCAAATGACCGGCAATCACACTCGTCACAATTCGGCCGATTCCGTAACTACGCCTGACGTCGTCCGTATCAAGGAGGCGCCATTGAATCGACTTTCAATCACATGATCTTAAACATGGCGGCGCCCCTGAAATTCTTCTTACCAACGACAACAACAACAACTATAGGAAGTTATTTACATTTATCATTATGTCAGCAAAAGTTCCATTTAAATTGATATATAACGTTAAACAAATGAAATAACAAACTATTTTGTCAATGGATAAGTATTTAATGATGACTTCGATTGAAAACTGTGACACGTGTATTTTAAACGGAGTCTTTTGAATCTTGGAGCAGTAGGCCCTACTTACCATGAAGAAATATACCGTGTCTGCTACTAGTGCATATCACTCTTCGTAGTGCAGCTGAGGGATTTGATCAACGGATCACCCGTGGTTTGTCGAATTCGGCAACCAAAGGCGTACACGAAGTGTCTATTTGATTGTATTTCGTTGCATCTACAAGAAGGGGTATACGCAACATTTGCACAAAAGAGAACTTGACTCAGAGCTTTGCATCTTTCTAGCAAAATACACGCCTGTATTACATCCCAGTCCCTTTTTTCGGTGGGAAAAAATTGGTCTAGCTTATGAATGGGACAGGAATCGACATTTATGATATTGGAATGAAATGTACTGTTCAGAAAAAGTGCTAAACTTGGAAAAGACGTAACCGTTATTTGATATGCGTATTAATAATCTGAATGTTTCAATAGCCACATAAGATCGTACTCCCTGTAGGAATGTTTACGTAAATCACCGCTTACGAATACGTTATGTCAGCATCAATTTTCACATGAAGTCAGTACCTGGTAGGCCAACCACGATTGTCAGATCAAGTAACAGAGCGACGTCTCATACTCCCAATGAGTGTAGTAGTGTTCTGTGGAATCTGTTGCCCGTCCCCTGATAGTACTCTACAAAACTGACCCGACCTCTGTGAAGATGAATTATGTTGTGGTATCGGATGGAATCACAATATGGCGGGTACAACGGATCTGCACGTGTGTCAAGGTAGAGTCACTGGACAGTAATACTACTATTGATTTACATGTACCATCCTGGTTCCTATATTTTTCTTCTTGCTCTGAGACACGGGTACATGTTCATGCCCAAGGATGATAGTGCAAGGGCTCAGCTTGCAATGGTTGTAAGAGTGTTTCTCTAAGATCGAAATATCGAACATTTGCCATGACCAGCGCTGAGTCCAGACCTATCACTTACCGCGCATCTATGGGATTTCATTAGAAAACGTGTAAGAAGGTTTAATCCACCTCTAGGGGCGTCAGGGGAGCCCTGTAGAGCATTACAAGAGCAATGGCGACAGATCCAACAGAACATTATCGGACGTCTCATTAGGGACATGAGATGTCGCTGTATTGAATGCTGTGACAATTGATGTTATCCTACCCGGTACTGTTATGTTAACGTAATGTATTCGTAAATGGTGATTCCACATATAACAGCACTAAATTGAAATGGACTGACGTGTCCATCAATGTATTTCAATTGTTACTTCAAAATTTATATAAAGATAAAAGATAACAGTTAACAACTTTTTTATTTTTTATTTTCATTGAAATGATATATCCTCTACTTTTTTAGGGAACCGTAGATATGTTATTTATTCACGTGTTTATTATATATGTGCATGAAATATGATGTACGAAGTACATCATGGAAGGAGAATGGGCAAGAAAACCCTTGTATAACTAGTATATTACTGATAGTGCATCTGGTACTTTGCAACAAAACCAAAAAAATGTATATAATATTGAAATGGCAATAAAACTTTAAAGCACAAAGCGAATGCATGCATTTGACACTACTGTACATATCACTCAGTCCCACTGCGGTCAACTCCACGAAACATCTTAGTACAATACTTTGCCATAAAAGAAAACTAGAATCTTCACTAAAGGTGACTTAATATCGCCGCTAAGTGCTCTGATAAAGGAGACAGATGTTCAAACACTGAGTGCCATATGCATTTGAAAGAATTCTCAAGGTCAGAGGAAAAAATAATTGCTCTGCAACACTGAAGGGTGGACATCTAAAATTGTGTCTTGCAAATCTCCAGTTTCTGGTTTATAGTTGTACAGCGTCTCAATGCAGCATCAGCAAAGCTGTAAGGAATTCCTAGAACAAACATATTTAACAGCCGGACAAACAGATGCACGGAAAGACGGGTGGATCCAAGTATACCCAAATAACATTCATTTTGTGGGTGGGGGAGGCGGATACTTACATATAAATGTACGTCATTGGCAGTTGCAGCTCTGGTTATCCCCGCTCCCCTCATTTCACCTAATGTATGAATACTCTACTAAGGTTCCAATGATCTTTTCTAGAAGGTCATACGTGTAGTTGTCGTAAATATTCTGCTTTTGACGGATGAATGTCAAGCTTTCAGTGATACAGACCCAGTAACGTTCATAAACAAATAATGGCCTCTGTAATATGAAACCGTAATTACAGAAGCGTTTATTGACACGGATGCTTTTAATCCTTTGGGCACATTACACAACTATAACGGCATTTTCGGACAGCGTAGATCAAGATCAGACTGCACAGTTTGTGCAGTCTGATCTTGATCTACACTCTCCGATATTCTTAGTGATAATTAGGGCAAAAATTGTCTTTAAAATGCCACTTTCATGTCTTTTTTACTGACTTAAACGCTAGCCGCTGCAAAGGTAATATGTTATTCTGAAAGAAACATTGGAGTGAAGAGTAATGGTACCTCTGTGACACACAAATCAAAACGTTTTTCCTTCATTTTTAAACCAATAAAATGTCTTTTGAAAAAGTCTTACGTGATCAAACAGCCGTTTGCATAGTACAGGGACCATAAAACATTATCTTTAACTTTAAAAAAAACTTAGTCGTTTTTGCAACAGAGAAAAGACAATGTAAATAGTGCTTTTTTTTTTGCATGAATTTCCTTTACCTGATAAGCCAAGTCTCTCTTTTCATTGTTACTCTTCTTATGTGTCAGTCATTTCAACTCTAACCTTGCGATGTTGACCAGAATATATCTCGACAAATATCGGACAGGTAAAAGATCAGACAGCACGGTTTGTGTAGCCTGTTCTTAATCTGCATTGCCTACGACAGAAAATCATGTGTGGTCATTTGCTTTACCCTTACCTAAGGGTAAGTGTCAAATAATCGTAACCTTTTAAGAGTTCATTATCGTTGGACATCGATCAACTGACAGTTTTGTCATATCCATTACGTTAACCCCTTAGTCTGCTGAATAATTTAAATGATACCTGTAAATCGATGGTAAAAATCCAAATGTTGCTATTTCAAAGTTAGTTTTGGGGGAGAAATATCTCCTTATCGGACAGTGTAGATCCAAGATCAGACTGCACGTTCTGTGCAGTCTGATCTTGATCTACACTGTCCGTAAAAGGTCCTTGAGTTGGGCTTAGCAGCCTAAGGGTTAAAACGGATCCCTTACAAAACATAGTGACGGTACTACTTACAATAAATAACCCAATACCCGTCCAAAAAGTAGTTCGCGAATTAATCTATGATGATAGACCAAGTTTAGAAACTATTTTTTATTTCTTATGTGTCCCTGACAAAATAGGCCTACTATACGTAGGCAGTGAGAAGTTTAATCAGTTTAAACATACGAACAATGCTCTTGCAAAAGGGGACTTAATCCGTCGCCGTGATGCATTATACCTTGCAAGTTATCAAACAATTATAGATCCATAAATTCATTTCGTCCAACAACTGACAGAATTATGTTGTAAACTGGTCCTTAGACATGCTAAAAATTGACCAATAGCAAAAAGTTTCGGTTCAGGTCAGCCTGCGCAGTCCGCGCTGGCTGACTTGGGCTGAAACTTTTTTGCAGATGCATTAAGCTAGCTTTTTCACAGAGCATGTTCCATATTTATTTTACGTCGATTGAAAAACAAGTGCTTTGCAACTTATACGAATCTCTCTCGAATCTGCTTCTTGTGGAACCACACCAGTACTCGCGCCGATGTATGGGCCAATGAGCAGTCCTAAAGCTGACTCCCAAGAATCTAACTAATTACCTTATGGTTGCGAGGCCGACGCTCTACTTCATGATAACGGACAGACACCACACGCAGGTGACGTTTGAGGTATGGGTTGGGGAGGGTTTGTTTTTTTTTTAAATTTACGAACCAGAGTCTTTTTATACCGCAGGAAAAAATGAAAAAAATAAGTTCCAAGATTGGGGAACAAAATAAAACCTTCGTGTCAGGAAAAAATCGGGGCCCTTGTTTTCCCCCGTTCCCACTCCATCCCAGCTCCCACATCTGATGGTGTGTATGTTATTTTTTTGCTGTGAAATATCGATGTATTACATTTATATTATATCGGGTATTTTGAGTCATTAAAATTTTGACTCGAACTGATATAGGCTATATTTGAAAACAACAACAATAACAACAACAGCAAAGTAGACCAAGTATTCATTATAAACATCTTGTCCATTTTTTCACGTAACAATTACAAACAACCAAAAGCATTGCTAAAGCTTGTAATATCTCTGCGGGCAAAACATATCGGGCTAAATCTACCGCAAATATTTCTCGATTCTGAGCACGAATTCCTCCATAATGATACATATTTATCTTGATTTACGCGAAATCCCAGCAAATCCGCCTCGGAGTCTTGTCAACTCGATGGTAACCGCGTCCTGTTGCCCCCGGAATCAATCAAAGTACCGTCGCTAATCAATCATAGTGTCGTTTTTTACATGTTATTTTTACTGGAGTCTGCTTAATTCTTTACCACACGACAATATTATAAACTAGTTAAAATTGAAAGCATTTGAAGACGACAAGTTAAATGTGGCTCAAACAATTTGATTTGTTTCTAGAGGATTAGAAAACATTGTGGGAAAAGGAGAAAATGCTGGTTACCAGCATTTTCTCCTATTCCCACAATGTTTTCAAAAGTCTTATTTCCCAGGGTCGTTAAAATTCGGGATTGTGTGGTAAAGGGTTTTTAATGGGTATTTTACCAAGTTATAAAACAATAAGAGATGTGTTTCTATGCGATGAAGAGGAAGCTGGCCCTTTGAAAACATCTTGGAAAAAGATAAAACTTATGGAAACCAGCATTACTTATGGAAACCAGCATTTTCTCCTTTTCCAAAAATGTTTTCTATTCATTCAAAGACAGATCCCATGATTTAACTCTGCACCACACAATCCCAAGTTTTAACGATCCTCCGGAAATAGCCTATTGAAAACCTTGTGGGAAAAGGAGAAAATGCTGGTAACCAGCATTTTCTCCATTTTTTTCCATAAGGTTTTTATACACTTTCAGTGACAGTAAGCATCATTTCAGCTACATTTAATTCGTCGTTCTGCAAATGCTTTCAATTTTGGACCATTCTAAAATTGTATCGTTTGGTCAAGAGTTCTAGCCATATTTAACCATTTCCCAAACAAGCCCTGGTTTTCACGTGTCTGCAGTACAAGTCTTTTGAAAACACTGTGGGAAAAGGAGAAATTGCTCGTAACGAGCAATTTCTCCTTTTCCCACAGTGTTTTCTACCCTTTCTGATAACTTTCTGCCATTTTCATCAAATTTAAAATTGTAGTCTGCAAACTCTTTCAATTTGGACCAGTCCAAAATTTGTCGTTTGGGAAAGGGTTAAGACCGTCGCTGACAAGTGAGAGGCTCTCTGGGAAAAGTGGGTTTCATGCATCTTTATACTGCATCAACCCTTTACCACACAATCCCAACTTTTAACGACCCTGGGAAAGGAGCCTTCTGAAAATATTGTGGGAAAAGGAGAAAATGCTGGTAACCAGCTTAAATGATAAGAGCTGGAATAAAAAAGATTCTAGACCTTTTGATGAATATGGCCCCTGGAAAGTTTGGATCTATTTATGGACCGACCGACAAGGAAATATTGATGCAAAGCATAAAGATCGCCGAAAAACTTCACAGCCCTGATGAAAAATTTCCTAAACCTGCCCCTACTACGACACCAGCAAAGATGGAATTACGAATATATTTGCGCTTTTTTTACTTCTCGATTTCTCATAAATATGACCTTATTCAAAGTATTTTTTCTTGTTACGTTGCCGATTTAGTTCGAATTGATAGGAAAGTTGGGAAAACAACTTTGGGTGCTTCAATTAGAGCGAAACATGAGTTAGAGTAAAACTGAAATAATCTCTCTTTCTCTATGTATTCGACGCCATTTTCTGGTTTGTTTGTCGGGCATAGCAACCAAAATACCGCGTTACTAAGGAGGGCGTGTCAAACTCGCGTTTTCAGAAAGGTCAGTTATACTTTGTGTCTAATGGTTTACAATTCCTTTGTTTCTCATTGGTGAATTAAATCATGTGACCACTTGCTTTCCGGTGCAAAGTTAAAAAAGGAAATTACATGACTTGCGGCATCCTTAATTAGGTACCATCGGACCGACTTATTTATTCGAATCGAATTGACTATTTTCTGAGAATAACTAAACTAGATCATTCGTCATTTGCAGTTGTGTGAACCTTTATTTATCTCTTATCCTGCTATATAAATGAAATGTAACTTTCAAGCCGATTGTAGGAACCCAAATGTTCATGGTTATTTCAAAAGTATATTTTGGGGAAAAATATCTCCGTATCGGACAGTGTAGATCCAAGATCAGACTGCACGTTCTGTGCAGTCTGATCTTAATCTACACTGTCCGCATAAGGTCCTTAAGTCGCGCTTAGCAGCCTGAGGGTTAAATATTTTGACCCGAAAATAAGAATCATAAATAATTCAATGTCGAGCAAAAAAACACATAGGAATAACTTCCAAGCGAATAAAAATATGCCATGCTATGTGAAAAGGGGGGTTTAATGCATCCTCAAAGCATTTCGATTCAGGTCAGCGTGCGCAGTCCGTGCAGACTGACATGGGTCGAACCTTTTTGTTATTTGTCAATTTTCTGCATGTCAAAGGACCTTTCTACCTCACGGTCGAGTCGTTTCATAGCCAAAAGTTGTTTCTTTGGATCCATAATTATGTGAAGACTTGCTTGGTATAATACACCCCGAACATGCATTATACCCCCTTTTGCCAGAGCGCCATTCAATTATTTGAGCCATGCTCTGGCAATGGGGGGCTTAATGCATCTCCGTGATGCATGATACCAAGCAAGTCATCACGTGCTAATTGAACCCTAGAGTCCATTTTATCTAACAACCGAGTGGACTTGAGAACAGGAGGTCGCTGGTTCAATCTCCGGCTTGGCCAATTTCTTTCCGAGGACTGATGATAGTCATCGCGACAGGATTCATTCCTCTCTCACTGCTGACCATTGTTTCGACGATGGTTATGTGGGAAAGCATCCAGTGGCTTGGAAAGAATATTGTGCGGAATACTGGTGAAAGAAACTCCAGGAAAGCATGGATAGGTGCACTGGCCGCCGTGATATAACTGAAATAATGTTGAAAACGGCGTTAAACACCATACAATCAATCAACTACCAACAGCCTAAATCACGAGGTAGACTGGTCCTTTGACATACAGAAAATTGACCGATTGCGAAAAGTATCGACCCAGGTCAGCCTGCGCGGACTGCGCAGGCTGACCTGGGTTGATACTTTTCGCAGATTTATTAAGCCCCCTTTTTACAGAGCACGGCTCATTTCTGTCATTCGGTGCTGTCACCCACTGAGGGCTTCGACGACATTCTTTCTAGACATGATTACGTAACAATGGAAACAGATAAATTCATATCTCTTTTTCCGTCTTCATGAATTTTCATTGGGGATCGTTTGAATATTAGACCCGACAGTCTTTTATGCTTCGATTGTTGTTTATGGCGAGATTAGAGACCTGTTTAGTGAGTGAGACGATTTTCTGGACATTTATGACAAAAAAATTACGGAAACGATTTGCATCCAAAATACCCTGTCCAAAGACAAAGCAATTTAAGCTGTATTGTTTATGGAAAAATGCGCATCTGCAGTATTGGACATGCTATGATTTAATAACTACATTAGAATGAACAATTGTATTCGTTTCATTAACAACTTTGCCACGCTGGTCATAGTTTTTACGCCCCGGCTTCGACGGCAGACGTAGCCATAATGGATATTTGCTAGAGGGTGTCTATTTCATGCACTTGCCCTTTCCTCGCATGAATCCAGTCATCTCGCCTCTTTTTGTTGAAAAGAAGAATGTGCTGTCCGGTATTTTTGCCTTCTGGTATGTAACAATGCAGTGGGTATACTGGTTACCTCCCCTGACCCAGCAAAGTGCATAGGCTATATCTGTAAATGTACAACGACGAACAGTTTCTGGAGTGGGTTTCTTGCATTTGAACGTTAAACTACTGTGTTTTGCCGGCTAAATCATGGTGTACTGAGAAAAGAGCCGAGATGTTCCGTTTGATAAGGACCAATGCAATCGCAGCGCCACCGATTGTGCGACTAGGGACGGTAACTCCAGAATGAACTCTCCCTTACAGACAATATTTGAAATCACCGAGGAAAAGGGAGCACCTCTAAATTTCAAGGACCCGCTCCGTTTCCAACTTTGCTGTGTATTCGATTCTAACCAGGATGTTACGCGCCCGTTCCACTCTGGACCCTTTTCACTAATTTTCTAAAATCATTACTAATTCAATTTCATGACTAACAATTTGACAAGATTGGTTCAGGTAGAGACCACTTGAGGAAGCGAAGGGCGGGAAAAAGAGTTTTCATTCAAATTTTGACAATAACTACCCTTTTATCCTTATCCTGTTAAATAAACTAAATGAAACTTTCAAGCCGATAGTAAAAACCCGAATAATGTTGTGTCAAACTTATTTTTTTTTTGTAGAAAAACATCTCCACATCGGACAGTGTAGATCTAAGATCAGGCTGCACGTTCTGTGCAGTCTGATCTTGATCTACACTGTCCGCAAAAGGTCAGTGAATCGCGCTTAGCATCTTAAGGGTTAATACATGTATATTACCAAATGACTAGATTTTAGGCTTGTACGCACTGAAAGCATTTTCAGACGAAAAATCAAATGTTGCTCAAAAAATGGGATTCATCTTTGACATGAAAGAAAGCATTGTTGGGAAAAAGAGAAAATGCTGGAAGCCAGCATTTTCTCTTTTTCCCACAATGTTTTCAAAATTCTTCCTGCTCAGGGTCATGAAAACACCGTGGTTTGTGTGGTAAAGCGTTAAAATTGTGTCCTCTTGACTCCCTCAGTATCTTTTGAAATTTAAGGAGAAACAACAATAGCGGCAGCGGCAACCGCAACAATAACAAACAACAAACAAACGATCAGACAGACAGACAGACAGACAGACAGATGGGCAGGCAGGCATACAGACAGACAGACAGGAACAAAATCTTGACAAAGGAAAACATAAAAAAGCCCAAATATCTTTTGTACAATTCGGTGCGTAATATTCACGGTCTGAAAGTATCCCACACTGTCACTGATAAGCTAAAATTGCAGACGACAATTCAATATAGCCGTCTGACGGTGACAAATTTGTGGCACATTTCCCATTCTAAACACGAACTTATCTCGAAAAATTACCATCTGCCTTATATTTATCACCGGACTGCGTAGGTCTGTCTCTTAGTTGCATATCAGTCGGAGTTTGACCAAATATTGGGTAACTGCATCTAAAACACAATTATTTGCGAAGCGAGTGGCGTCTGTAACTGCTATTATTACGTAACTGTTATTTTTGTTTCTTGGAGGTTCCAAACATCTTGCATTTTTTTAGCTCACCGAAGCAGGAAGTGTTCAAGGAGAGCTTTTGTGATAGTGTTGTGTCCGTCTTACGTCGTGCATCGTCGTTAGTCCGTCGTATGTCGCCCAGGCATCAACGCTTACCCTGTGTACACTCTAGAGGCCACATTTTCAGTCTAATACTCATGAAACTTGGTCAGAATGTATGTTATGATAATACCTCGGACACATTCGAAAATGGTCATTCAAAAAATAGAACATGAGGTCAAATCATAGAAAAACATTGTATGCACCCTAGAGGCCACATTTTCAGTCCGATATTCATTGAAACTGGGTCAGAATGTTTGCCTTGATAATATCTCGGACAACTTGAAATTGGGTCAAAAAGTAGGTCATAGGGACAAATCTAAGAAAAACCTTTTATGCACTCTCGAGGCCACATTTTCAGTCTGATACTCATGAAACTTCGTCAGAATCTTTTGTCTTGATAATATTTTGGGCAACTTGAAATTGGGTTACATCTGGTCAAAAAGTAGGTCATAGGGACAAATCTTAGGAAAAAACCTCTTGTGACTCTAGAGGCCATATTTTCAGTCTGATATTCATGAAAATTAGTCAGAATGTTTGTCTTGATGATATTTCGCGCACGTTTGAAACTGTGTCACGTTGGGACAAAAAGTAGGTCACTGGGACAAATCTTAGAAAAACCTTGTGTGCACTTTAGAGGCTACATTTTTATACGTGTATAAAAATGTGACAGTCTTCATTAGGAAACTTATATTTTGATAAAAAAATTAACCATGTATACGTCTGAACATGAAGTGTCTGTTCTGTTTAACGGTGTACTATTTCAACTATGTTTATGTAATTTCTGTTTTAATTTCTGTACATTGCTGAAATATTTTAGATAAAAGAATTTCGGACTAATTTATGAGCTGGTTTTTACGGCCATTGGAAATATTAAAGAACGTTAATAACAAGCACATTTGTCACGTTAACCCCGAGTTCTAACGACATTGAGGAAGAAGGACTTCTGAAAGCATTTGTGGGGAAAAGAGGTAAATGCTGGTAAGCAGCATTTTCTTTTTTTCACACAATGTTTTCTACCCTGTTCAAGACAAATCCCATTGTTTGTGCCGTTTTTTTTGTCGTCTTCATTTTCTTTCAGTTTAGTCCAAAATTAAGTCATCGAGTAAAGAGTTAAAACAAAAAAAAAAAAGATCGAGGCGGGCAATATCACAATTTAGCGGACTGGAAATAACAAAGGCAATAAAATAAACGGGATGTTCTTGCTGATTTAAGATTTAAGAAAAAATATTCATCATCCGGCCGTGAAAATATCCTCTCTATGACTAAGATAATCTCTTTTTATGATGACTTAATAACTAATTTGAATTTTGAGGAAAAAAATGAAGAAGGGGAAAATCAACTGAATATGGGCCATATCTGTGTTACACCCTTATCCTGCTAAAGAATGTGAAATGAAGCTTTCAAACTGACAGTAAAAAACCCAGATTTTGCTAATTAAAAGTAATTTTTGCAAAAAGATATCTCCTTATCGGACAGTGTCGATCAAAGATCAGACTGCACGTTCTGTGCAGTCTGATCTTGATCTACACTTTCCGCAAAATGTCCTTGAGTAGTCCTTGAACCCTTAGCAGCCTAAGGGTTAACATGGCTTGAAAAAAAAAACCATACACGTCGAGATTGTCTTACCGTGCCCTTTTCAACTTAAGTTAAGGCATGGGTTCTGCTGTTAGTGGAGAAAATGATAAGGCTTTTTTGATCGAAATAATGAAAAGAAATAGATCATGTCCTTTTTGCTACTTTCAAACCGATATTTTTTTCTAAAATACATTCTTACTAGCTACCATAAATAAATTAATTGTGTTATTGCATTTGGGGTCCTGTATGGCTCAGTGGTAAAGTGTAGGACTGGTGACCTGGAGGCCCCAGGTTCGAGCCTTACTCGATTGCCTAGGCTTTTTCGTTTGAGTGTCCTTTGGCAAGATACTTCAGAGCCTTGGCCTAATACTGGTGAAATACATGAAAAACATGAATATGTGAGCTATCGCCGTGATATGACTGAAATAATGTTGAAAGCGGCGTAAAACACCATTCAGTCAATGAATGTTATTGCATTTATACATGAGAACAAAACGGCCTGTTCAATACCAAATAACAAACGCACTCAATATCACCAAATTCGGCCAATACGAAAAGAAAAAACCGCGCCCAATTAAATCAAATAAAACAAGGCCAATGTGATTCGGTCAATATCAAATCCAAAATGGACGACAAATCCCAGCCGTTGATATAATGTGTCATTCTTTGTTTTTGAACTTAACTATATTTTCATTTTTCTTATGTTGTCGCAACTATAAGTCATTAACCCTTTACAAAATAATACCGACTTTCAATGATCTTAAGAAGGAAAGCCCGGGAGGTCATTGTTGAAAGGAAGAAAATACTGGTAACAAGCGTTTTCTCCTTTTCAAACAGTGTTTTTTTCACCCTTTAAAAGAAATAATTTATGTTTTTAGAACATTTTAGTTGTCGTATACAAGTATTTCCATCTTGGATCATTTCAAAATTTTGTCGTCTGGTAAAGAGTTATCAATAAAATCTTGTAATTTTCATTATGATTGAGACAACGTTCATAGCCATAAACACAATCACAATGTATGCTTTCTTCCAGACAAAATGCCTTCAACCTTTGATAACTGTTATGTGTATAGTATGTATATATGACTAGAAGCTGTATCAGCTTACGTCAATAAAGATTCAGAGCTCCAGACAGAGGGAGTGATTTTGATTTCAAAATTGAAAATATTATGCATTCTCCTCTAAACCCTATGTTATGGGTACTCATTCGAATCGTCTCACCGAGACAATTCTAATGAGTACCCACAACATAGGGTTTGGAAGAGAAATAATCGATTTAGAATACCATCACTCCCTCTTATCTGGAGCTCTGAAGATGGTCTTGTCTTGTCTATAATTGACGTTACTAATTTTGTTTTGGCCGACTTCCAGGACTACGAGCCATTTTTTAAACACCAGCTAATTTGTCGTCTTCTGATGCTTTCAATTTGGACAAGTTTGTAATTTTGTCGTTTGGTAAAGAGTTAAACGTCCCACCTACGTGTATCAATACCTCTTTACGAGACAACAAAGGTTAATATACTTGTCCACGTTGGAAAATTTGCGAACTATGAATGAAATGCGAGTTGAAAAATAGGATCTGTTTTAGAAATAGTATGAATGAATGAATATGTGGTGTTTTATGGCACATAGTACAAAACAATGTAGAAAACGGAGAAAATGCGGGTTACGAGCATTTTTACCAGCATTTCTCCTTTTCCCATAATCTTTTCAATAGCTTTCCTTTAAAGATCGTGAAAACACGAAATAATTTTGTTAAGTATTAAACCTTTCAATAGCTAGCGTAAATTCTTATTTTGAGGGCTATATACAGAATCCATCGATTACCCACAGTTCCAAGGAACACAAGTTTTACAGATTCTTTTATGCGCGCGCAGGTCCTGTGGTGATTACCAACTGAAGCGGTAACAGCACAGCAAGGGGACACAAGCAACCAAATAATGTAATTAAACTTTTTATTGGGTCCAAAACGAGGCAATTTAATCACAAAGCGGAAGTTGGTTGACAGGAAATGCGTCCATGCGCATGATCAAGTGTGTGAAACCTATGGCGCTCACGATGTTGCGCTGTTAAAGTAATAAACGAGTGATGTTAAATGAAAAAAAACTTCCAGATCTGATTTTTTGCCAATTTCTCCTTTAATCTTCTTGCCTTTTCTTAAGAATTTATGACAGAACACTGTGTTAGAAAGAAATGAGCCACACTCTGACAAAAGGGGGCTTAATACATCTCCGTGATGCATGGTGCCAAGCAAGTCATCACGTGATCATGGATCTATACAGTCCATTTTGTCTAACAACCAACTGAATTATAAGAGAGAATAGTCCTTGGCCATGCAGAAAACTGACCGGTAGCAAAAAGGTTTCGATCCATGTCAGCCTGCGCGAACCGCGCAGGCTGATGTGGATCGATACTTTTTGCAAATGCATTAAGCTCCTTTTTCACAGAGCATGCCTCAAATGCATAACACTTGGCCATATAATTTTCCCAACATTTCTACCTTAGAGCTCTCGCTTACTCGAGGCGTCGCTCGCTTCGCAACGCCTCTTATGCACTGCTCGCAATCAACATTCTACCCGACGGGAAAAAATGAAGTTTCCATATATATAAAGCAGTTTATTGTCGACAAATAAAATATGATTTGAATGATAGACTTTGTCTTTTAAAAGAATAGAAACATTCTGGTCACCACCATCTTCTCTTTACTTCCGCACTGTTTTCAATAGCTTTTCTCCACAGGGTCGTGAAATACGGGATTGCTTGGTTAAAGGTCCAGACATGGTCATTTAACGAGTGCGAACTGTATTATTGAAAATATTTCCACGCGAAACAATAAAGCCATTTAAGTCATTGGTGGGGAGGGGACTTGTTTTGAATCACGTGACGAAGCAATCGAAAAGCTCAGATTAATAGAAATGCCTGGTCACGTGGAATAGCTTGATTCTTTGTTTATAGTCATCTGCAGAGAACCAGAGCTCCAGATAAGAGGTAGTGATGGTATTCTAAATCCATTATTTCTCTTACAATCCCATTGTTGTGGGTACTCATTAGAATCGTCTCGATGAGGTTATTCTAATGAGTACCCATAACATAGGGTTTAGTGGAGAATAAATATTATTTTCAATTGTCAAATCAAAATCACTCCCTCTGTCTGGAGCTCTGAGAGAGCATCGAGTAAATACACAGATAGTCTTTTGAAAACATTGCGGGAAAAGGAGAAAATACTGATAACCAGCATTTTCTCCTTTTCCCACACTGTTTCTATCCTTTCCGAGACATACCTCCACACTTCAGTCACATTTAATTTGCTGTCTGCAAATGTTTTCAACTTGGACAAGGCTAAAATTTTGTTGTCTTTTAAAGAGATAACCAACAGTCCTCCGTAACTCAGTGGTTAATGCGATGGACTCATGATCAGAAAATCCTTGTTCGATCCCTGCTATCGGATGGTCACCTTTGGATGTCCTTAGACAAGACATTGCAGACCTGCCGCCTATTTTTTTGAGCCCTAGAAAGACACATGTAAGTCAACTTTAACCGTTATGGAATTGAATTTGAAAACCTCTGAAAAGTAATAAAAAAGGTTTTTTTTTTTTCTTTTTTTTTTAATACAAAAGCACCACATGCAGACATGCAGGAGTCAACGTTCGGTTGCAGTTGCTTCAGACCTTGGCCGAAACGTTTTGCTATTGGTCAATTTTCTGCATTTCAAAAGGCCATTCTACCTCTTGATTCATACAGTTGTTAGATACAATGGATTTTATGGACCCATGACTTGCTTGGAATAATATATCACGGAGATATATTAAGACCCCTTTTGCCAGAGAAGGGCTCTTGTACATTCTCTTCGAAATTTTAAAAGCAAGACAAGACAAGACAAGACCAGGCAAGGCAAGACAAGACAAGATAACGGTCTTCTTTTTTGCTGGGAAAATTAAGAAATATATAGGCCATGCTCTGGCAAAAGGGGGGCTTAATACATCTCCGTGATGCATTATACCAAGCAAGTTATCACATGATCATGGATCCATAAAATCAATTTTGTCTGACAACCGACTGTATCATAAGGTAGACTGGTCCTTTGACATACAGAAAATTGACCAATAGCGAAAAGTTTCGGCCCAGGTCAGCCTGCGCAGTTCGCGCAGGCTGACCTGGTCGATACTTTTCGCAGATGCATTGAGCCCCCTTTTCACAGGGCATGGATCATTTAGTTGTTATGATTTTTTAATCACAGAAGACTAATGATTTGTAGATTGTGTATTTAAAGGGCCGAATCTAAGTCGCGAGAACTGGTGGCAAGACCCATTTGTCTGACGTGTATCTCTTTTCGTGTAATGTACGTCCATTGATTTGTATGAAGATGGCAATAAAAACCATTGAAACAAAAAACAAGACTGCGCGGCCTCTGCAGTCTGATTCAGAGTCCCTTTAACGGTGCCCTTCAGGAATGCTGAGGGTACGCCTAATGCCCGCGCATTAAAGGGTTACACCCGTCCATTTAGTTGAATAGACGTATCCATTTAGTTTAAACATATTTTATTGTCAATTTTAAAATATTTATATATAAGTAGTTACACTGATATAAATCAACATGAGGAAAAAGGGTCTGGCCACAAATTCTCCAAATTAGATTTGGACATTCCCTTAAATACATGTAGTTAATATGTTTAATCCATCCATTTAGTTGCACTGTCTCCGAAACTCCAGAACTTTGAACTCTAGAGAAGAAATTTTACGCCTGTGAAAGTCAATCTTTCAAACAAAGCCTCTTTGGTTCGTTTTTATTACATGTTCAACGGTTTTACTACAGCTTTTAACCATTTATTTAAATGCACGGAAATAAATCACAAAAAATAGCTTTGCCTTTAATATTAACAATCATGTTAATTAAGATACTAAATCTGCGATAAAAGACATTAAGTTCTTTTTTTTCAAATGCATAAAAGTCGTCTGCGTATGACTGGTTAATGCGTACAGTCAAAATAATGCTTGTCACTTTGGTTATAAACGGCGCAGCAGCGGGACACAAGCGTCAAACTGATATTAGTAACTCTTTTATTGCAAGCAGAACGAAACATTTTGAATCAGAAAGCGGAAGTGGTTTGACAGGAAATGCTTTCATGCGCATGATCAAGAGAGTAAACGCGCATCACTTACAATCTTTGTCCTTTTGAAGGTCATAATGGTGGATGTAAAGTGACAGATGAAAGGTCATGCATGCATTTCACTTGAGATATTGAGACATGTATATGAGCCATGCTCTGTGAAAAGGGGGCTTAATATATCTGCGAAAAGTATCGACCCAGGTCAGCCTGCGCAGTCCGCGCAGGCTGACCTGGGCCGAAACTTTTCGCTATAGGTCAATTTTCTGCATATCAAAGGACCAATGTACCTCATGAACCAGTCGGTTGTTATACGAAACGGATTTTATGGATCCACAATTATGCAATGACTTGCTTGGTATCATGGATCACGGAGATGCATTAAACCCCCTTTTGCCAGAGCGTGGCTCATATCTTTGTTTCATTCTTGTTGGGCGCCTCTACTTTTGCAACGGCTAACTCTTTGAAAGCATAAACAAATGACATATATATTTAGTCGGCAAAGAAAGACTAAGCCATTCCAACCGAGCATTTTTTTTTTTCAGAATATCTCGACGATATTCATATATAATAAGTTTTAAATCTCAGGTGAGAATACCTGTTCAGTGCAATCTCATTCTGATCAATACAGTCGGCAAATGTAACAAAATTGTCTGTGGTGTCATTCGGCCTTAAAGTTCCCTAATAGCTAATTTTAAGCGAAATTTAACCCATTTCGTCGATATTTTATCAAACCATAGTCATTCTTGTGGCTTCATGACAAATACATTGTATTACACTTGGCGGCTGCAAGATAGCATAGATTACAACGAATATAAAATGCAATTTTGGACTTGGCGGCTGTCCACTCGTTCAATTGAGGATATCTCGCAATGCTTGTCACGTGACTGTGTACGACCTTCATCTTGCATATTCATGCGGCTTGAAAGTGGATTCGAAATTTAAACTCTACACAGGTGCACTGTCGCAACAACCTATGTCACAAGAACCCAAAAGCATTCATCATTCTATTTTTTTTTGTTCAGTCCAAATCTTTACCCTTAATGCAATATAAAACTGTTTCTCTGATTCCAAATATTTAGAAATCTTCTTGTCAATGTCCACTTTGTTTGAGTGCATTAATTGCTGGTATGAACGATAAGTGATTAGACCAGCTTGTAGGCTATTCACAAGCATCATCTTGACGAGCAAGAAGACAACTTGATTCTTTGACAGAGAATCTTTGACAAATACAGACACTCAACCACTTCTTCTCAGACTATTTTTATTTTTTCTTTCTAAACGTATCAAACATTGTATATCCATCTAAAAATTCCGTTACATTTTCCAGAGTAGTTACCCGTAGTCTCTTATTGTTAATCCTTACGCCTGCTAAATAGACTGGATGAAACTTTTAACCCTTAGAGCGCCGAATAAACCTGCAAGCCATCTTCATCCTAGAATTACGACCCAAATAATTGCAATTTCATGATTGCTTTTGTCTGCAGTGATTCAGCAAAGCGGACAGTGTAGATCAAAGATCAGGCTGCACGTTTTGTGCAGCCTGATCTTGACCTACACTGGCCGCAAATGCAACTATAGTCGTGAAAGCTCTTTAAGGGTTAAGAGGAGAGTACAGAACCATAACATTGTAATTTCAAAGTAACTTTTTGGGGAAAAATAGCTCCTTATCGGATAGTGTAGATCAAAGATCCGAGATCAGACTGCAAGTTCTGTGCAGTTTCATTTTAATCTACACCGTCCGCAAAAGGTCCTTGAGTCGCGCTTAGCAGCCTAAGGGCTAATGTCTGTCGATGCCAATGAAGTGCATGGTACATGTATGTTTATGTAAAAGGCAGTGGAGCGATACAGGATCATTATGGCCCTCTTGTTGTATACCCTCGTCACACCGAACTCGTTCTCACTACGTTCCGAAAATAGTTGCCAAACGGACTCAAACTGTGTTCGAACGGAGTGGACGTAGTAGCAACCTTTTACAATCTGTTTACGAACTTCATGGACGGGCTAGGACGGGAAGGGTGCTCCAGAACTTTGAGCCTGCTCAAAATTTTTTGCCGTCCATCCCGTCTTGTAATTTGACGGAGTGACAACGTACTTAAAACGAGAGGGACATACGACAAACGGACCTGCCGTACTTCGATCCTTTTAGGGACGTGTAACGACGTGGTGCAGTGGACATTCAATTGGCAGTACGCTTGCAAACCGAATAATATTACATATTCTACCCCGACCGCAACCCGTATTACGATTTTTTAGGACAGGGCAAGACGTTCTAAGAATTAGTTCGGTGTAACCTTTCGTCTTTCTTTGATTGGGAGGTTATACAGAGGCAGAAAGCTTTTGTTCTTTTCACTGGCAGATGGGTTACGTAATTTGTCGCCATAGAACAATGAACTGAAAGTCTGTATCTTATCTAAATTTGAAAAAAATCAGGTTTCAGTGCATTTTTTGCGGGATTATATCAGAAAATATGAGAGCAAAAGTATCACAAAGGAGGATTTGTCTGTTATAGAGACGAGAATGACGTGCTTGAGAATGATAAGTTTCTTTTTCTTGCCCTTATATTGTCCTCTGTCATCCGGGTTACATTAAAAGGCCGTCAATCATTGGTTAACCACAATTCAAAAATCTGTCACGTCCTTATTTTGAATGAGAACTAACTCAAATAAGGACAAGAATCGAAATTTCAAAGTTTAGTTTGAATTTAACAATCGTGCCCTGATATGACGAATGGGCGTGCCCTTTGTCTTCATTTTTAACCCTTTGGCTGCTGACGGCGACTCACGGGCCTTTTGCGGACAGTGTCCGAAGGGGAGATGTTTCCCCAACCCCCATAACTTTGAAATACCATCATTTTGGTTTTTACCGTCCCCTTGAAAGTTTCATTAGTTACTTAACCCTTTACCACACAATCCCGAGTTTTAACGACTCTGAGAAAGAAGCCTTTTGAAAACATTGTGGGAAAAGGAGAAAATGCTGGTAACCAGCATTTTCTCCTTTTCCCACAATGTTTTCTATCCAATCAAAGACAGAAATAATCATTTGAGCCACTTTCAAACTGTCGTCTACATATGCTCTCAATTTGGACAAGTCTTAGATTTTGTCGTGTACTAAAGAGTAAACAGGATAAGAGTTAAACAGACTGCAAAAAGTTTGCTCAAGCATAACAAATTGTTGGGTGATCAAACAACGGATGGTTGTCTCTTGTACCAAAGGTACTTCTGGAAAGTAAGTCGAACCATTGTTTTAGATATGAAAAATGAGACATGATAAGACAAATCAATATGCTCGTGGCTTCTGTTTTTTGACAAACTGCATTGCCGTATGCCATTCTGTAACATTTATTGTTGGGTGAGCAAAACAAATCTGTCGGCTTTTAGACCCAAATGTCCCAATGTGCGTAATGTTTTTATATTGAAATAGCAGTGTTTTTCATTCATTTGCTTAAACAGCCGCGTGTTTAGTGTAACTGAAAAAGAAGAAAAAGCGTTTTGAAAACATTGCTTAAAACGAAGAAATTTCCCACAATGTTTTCTACTTGTCAGATACAAGAAATGTTTTTAAAAAAGATAGATGGCGTAAATTTGCCCGCAAATAGACAGGGGTCCTTAAAATAAACATATCTACATTTTTGACCAATCACATATTTCTATTTATTCAATTTTCATCTGTACCAAAAAGTAGGTCAAAAGCCAGCATATTCAGCTACGTCGAAAAAAAAAACCAGCCTATTAACTTCGAATTTCTTATCTGTAGATGATTCCAATTTGCGACAGTCTAAAGTTTATCCTTTCGGAAAGAGTTCAAACTTGTTTAACCCTTTACCACACAATCCCAACTTTTAACGATCGTGGGGAAGAAGCCTTTTGAAAACATTGTGGGAAAAGGAGAAAATGCTGGTAACCAGCATTTTCTCCTTTTCCCACAATGTTTTCTATCTTTCCCAAAACAAATTTCAGTTTTTGAGTCCCATTTATTTTTTCGTCTGCAAATGCTTTCAATTTGGAAACGTCCAAAATATTGTTGTTTGGTAAAGAGTTAAATGCGCGATAAAGAAAATTCATATCGCAATGTTACTTCAGGCAAGGATCATATACATGTATATACATGTCTGCTTTAGGTAAGTGTTGGTAAATAACTCCTAAAAACTTGTAGGAGAAGCAGAAAATTCTGGTCACCAGCATTTTCTTACGCCCTTTCGATTACAGTCTTTCGATTTGTTGCCTGCAAAGTTTTCAAGTCTAAAATTTTGTCGTTTGGTAAAGGGTTAAAATGAAATTTAGGCATATTTCAACAAAGCAGTATTAGGCAATAATATGGAGGAATGAAAATGAATCTTTATCACACAGTCCCCAATTTTAACGTACCTGTTCGAAAAGGCTTTTGAAAACATTGTGGGAAAAGGAGAAAATGCAGGTAACTGTTGGTAAACAACTCAATAAAAGTTTAGAGTACATTGATGCATCTACTTGAACTTTAAGGATCCATATTTATGTGCTGACTTGCTTGGTATCGTGCATCTCCTTTAAGCCCCCTTTTACCAGAGCGTGGTTCATTTGTTCTGGAACATTGACCCCTCTCCTATGACGGTCAAGATTAGTTCCGTGTTTACTGTGGCTTCTGGGCCATCGAAAGACTACTATCAACCGGAAACAAACACTTGAACCTTGACCAAACACGGCATGTCTCATCAGGATATAGAAGTAAATGCGACCCGCGCACAAGAGCCGATTTTGCATGTACTAAACCTTACCTCTTTACCACACAAACCCGAGTTTTAAACTACCCTAAAAATGCTCGTAACCAGCTTTTTATCGTTTTCCCAACAGTGTTTCCTACCATTCCAAAAATCATTTTTTCAATTTTTGGGTCACGTTTATCTTGTCGTCTGGAAATGCTTTCGAGTTGGAAAAATCCAAAATGGCGTTTGGTAAAGAGATAAATTATATTAAAGAATCAATGTTCGGTAAAGATGTTGTCATTGTTGTATGCTGCAAGTTTGGTTGACGGACATGTAAAGAGTCAATTAACCCTTTCCCAAACGACAAATTTTGGACTGGTCCAAATTGAAAGAGTTTGCAGACGACAATTTTAAATTTGATGAAAATGGCAGAAAGTTCTCAAAAAGGGTAGAAAACACTGTGGGAAAAGGAGAAATTGCTCGTTACGAGCAATTTCCCCGTTTTCCCACAATGTTTTCTACCCTTTTTAAGACCTTTCTGCCATTTTCATCAAATTCAAAATTGTCGTCTGCAAACTCTTTCAATTTGGACCAGTCTAAAATTTGTCGTTTGGGAAAGGGTTAAGGGTTTACCCTCCTCTTTTTTAGGGATTTGCAGAAATATCTAATCGGAAAGACTTTTCGTATGAGCCTAGCTCTGTGAAAAAAGGGGCTTTAATGCATCTGCAAAAAGTATCGACCCATGTCAGCCTGCGCAGATTGCGCAGGCTGACATGGGTCGAAATCTTTTTGTGATTGTTAAATTTCCTTTGTACAAGCTTCACATTGATTCGGTTGTCAGACAAAATGGATTTTATGGATCCATAATTATCCGATGATTTGTTTGGTATATTGCGTCAGGGAGATGCACGAAATTCCCTTTTGTCAGAGCGCAGCTTATTTTATTTTTGATATAAAGAAACACAAATAGTTCATTTTGACGGGCAGACAAATGGCTTGCTCCAAGCCAAAGTCTCCATCCGTCACAATCTTGGGAAGTATCAGGCGAAAATTGTATAACATGAAGGGTAAGGGTAAGGGTAACATGAAGGGTAAGACACCAACCATTTTCGACTTGTCCAAATCAAAAGGGTTTGCATATGACATTTTGCGTATGGCTTACATGATAAGATTTGTGAATTCAAGAACAGAAAACACTGTTGGAATAGGAGAAAAAGCTGGTTAACAGCCCTTTCAAAGACAAATTTCATCATTTGATCCACCTTTGATTTGTCGTCTGCCATGAATACATTCTTAGTAACGGATTGTCATAACTGTTCTTTCCTATTTTAACTACTCAAGTGGGTCCTGAAAGATATGCGTGGATTTTCCGTTCGGGCCTAATTCCATTCTTCCTGAATTTGAGTTTTGAAGAACAAAAAAATCGCAGATTTTTGAAATGCTTAGATTTCCTCTCTTGTCATTTTCTCATTAAAATCGAACAACAAACGAGTTTCTAAACCATCTTTTTATTGATCAAAGAGACGAGCGGCACGCTTTTAATTAATGGGAAGTCTGGTCGTCGAAATTAGAAATCACGTGATTATGCAAATGAGATGACGGATAAATTATTTCATCATTATTCAAAAACCTCAGATGGCTATCGCGACCCGTATACTAACCCTTTGCTATTTCAGGAATTTGGAAGCCTCAACAAACGGAATTTAGAGAAACAACGCAACGTTTTGGACAATGGTATGCAGAACGTCATTTTGTCGTTTGATCATTCATTTGGATCATTGAACTTTTTGTGCTGTAAATTCCTAGTAACCTTTTTCTTAGAGTTTCTATCAAAACTTTCAACTGTTTTGTAGTAAATCCTGAGGCCAGAACATCAAGATTTTCTTGAAAACTCTTATGTCAACGTGTCATTATAGTGGTATCAGCGTTGCTTCACTGTCATCTACATAGTTCCGTTGGCAAAGTGTATCCAGGGTCCGTATTCACCAACCATTCTTGAGAATATTCTTAGTCTTATTCTCCAAGATTTTCTACATTTGAAAGTAACACAACTCCTGATTGGCTAAACCATTTGGTTTAGCCAATCAGGAGTTGTGTTTCTTTCAAATATAGAACATTCTGGAGAACAAGACAAAGAACGTTCTTAAGAATGGTTGGTAAATACGGACCCAGCTGGACTACTGCGTCAATGGCCACCAGTTAGGGTATACAGCAAGATGTTGGTATCCACGATTGCGGATCTAGTCATCAAAATTAAGGAAGAGTAAATGGAGTTTGTCGATGGCAAGGTAAGAGTTAATTAACATGGTAGGCCATATGTACACCGGTAAGTGGATTTAAAGTGGCTACATAGTACCAAACTGTAAGTAATCAGTGAAACATCGAAGAAGTGACGAGTTCTTTTTACTTTGGTTTCATTCAATTAGCCGACCATCACACTTGAAGCTTATACGAAAACAAGAGTTGGGCGACAATTTTTGCAAGATATCTAAACTGTTTCTAACAGGTGATGTCTAGTTAATACTTTACTACGTCTAATATTACACAGATGAGTCAACCCCTGTTCAAAAGGTGTTTAATGCATACGCAAAAAGTCCAGTCCGGGCAGGCTGTCATGGTTCAAACCTTTTCGCTATTTGTAAATTTTCTGTTTCTCCAGTGATCATTTTACCTCATGATTCAGTCGGTTGTTAGATAAACTGGATTTAATGGATCCATATTTATGAGGTGACTTGCTTGCTGTTATACATAATGCATCAAACCTTCTATTCACAGAGCATGGCACAAATGTTTGAAATAAGAGGGTCCAGAAAGTTGTCCTAACCCTTATTCCGTTGAATAAAAGAAATGAAACTTTCAAACCGATAGTATAAGCCCAAAACTTTCTTGCTTCAAAGGTATTGTTGGAGGAAAGATATCTCCTTATCGGAGAGTGTAGATCAAAGATCAGACTGCACGTTCTGTGCAGTCTGATCTTGATCTACGCTGTCCGCAAAAGGTCAGTGGGTCGCGATAAGCAGCCTAAGGGTTAAATTAATAATGATGCCTGCCTGGCAAATATTTTCTTTGAAAAGTTTTAATTAAATGAATTTACATAAACACCAATATTCCTATTGAATCTGCGAACCAAATCAATAGCTGAACAAAATACATTCGTGTAAATTGAAATGGGCAAAAACCAGAAATCAACATGGCTACTGTTGCGTGATTTATCGCGAACAATGCTCCCAGTTAATATATTTCATGTTCAACGCACATAACTCATTAGTTTTAACCAGAGTTAGCCACGCTGTGGTATTTATTTTCATTCCTGTTAAAGTAACTCACTCGACAATCGATAGAATTTTATTACAAGTCTTTAGAAAAGGGCTGGAAGCCCATGTAAAAATATAAATCATCGTTTCCTTTTATGACCTGTTGATCTGTGAATGTTTGATTGGATCAAGTGTGCTATGCGGTTCCAACTGTTCCAATTGTGACTCATCCAATGAATCGAGTCAATTTGAATGCAGTAACCGTTTAATACTTAGAGTTCAGCAATCCTTAGCATTAATACCCTTTACACAGCTAAAAAGAACATGAATATTGTCAGTTAAGAATAAAATGGCCTAAACGAAGTAATTTCAAAATGTTTTTTGCCACAGAATGGCGCAAATTATCGGATAGTGTAGATCAGGTTGCACTTTCTGTGAAGTCTGATCTTGGTATAAACTATCTTCGGAAGTAGTTTAGGGTCTTATTAGTGGTCTAAGGGTTACGCGTCAGATCTTTCACTCTAAAACCTGACAAAAAATAGGAGAGCCAGCTGTTCTTTTGCACTTGTATTAACGATACATATTGTAACTTTGAATAAAATAAAACACACACAAATGAAAATACTACAAAAAAACCTCAACTGTTTACCAAACGACAAAATTTTGGACTCAACCAAATTGAAAGCTGTTGCAGACGACATCTTAAGTGTAGCTAAAATGATGACTTCTGTCTTTGATAGGGTAGAAAACATTGTGGGAAAAGGAGAAAATGCTGGTTACCAGCATTTTCTCCTTTTTCCACAATGTTTTCCAAAGGCTTTTCTTTCAGTGTCGTTAAAACTCGGGATTGTGTGGTAAAGGGTTGAAGAAAACAGCAACAGTAAGCAAACAAATATCGTTTTACTGCCTGTTGGTATAGAAACGCTGCCACAGCTAAATGCCATGTGAACTCTTTACCAGACGACAAAAAAAAATTGACTTGCCCAAATTGAAAGTATTTGCAGACGACAAACTGGATGTTGCTCAAATGATGACACCTGTCTTTCAGAGGTTAGAAAACATTGTGAGCAAAGGGAAAAAAAGGTGATTATTAGCGTTTCTCCTTTTCACAAAATGTTTCAAAGGCTTCTTCCTACGGACCGTTATCTCTCGATTGGTGAAGGTTAAACCCTTTCAGCGCAAAAATATGAGTACGACCGTTTCGAAGGTTGAAATTACAATCCAAAGGTTTTAATCTTAGACGCTTAACAAAAAAACCAAATGGGCGATATAGATCCAAGGTCAGACTGCACGTTCTGTGCAGTGTTATCTTAATCTTTGCCGTCCGCAGTTGTGAGCCTTCGGTTTCGTCTACGGCGCTGACAGCTGAAAGGGTAAAAGCTTGATCCTGACTTTTTTTTTTCATCAATCATCTTCCTCTTCGAAATTGTTATCTTTAGTAGACGATATTCTTGTTTTGTTCCTTCTATCAGCTCGCTTTTGAAAGCGTCGTTGCCAGAAAAAACTAGAATGTCACTGACGAATGTATATCCAATTTGAACAGCTATAGATTGGTTGTCTCCCCTGACACAACTAAAACCGTGTAGGAATATATATTATATATATGTGTGTGTGTGTGTGAGCCATGCCCGGCAAAAGGGGGCTTAATGCATCTCCGTGATACATGATACCGAGTAAGTCATCGCATGATCCTGGATCCATGATAGCCACTTTTTATGACAAAGACGTACAGTAAATTGACCAATAGGGAAAAGTTTCGGCTCAGGTCAGCCTGCGCGGACTGCGCAGGTTGACCTGGATCGATACTTTTCGCAGATGCGTTAAGCCCCCCCCCCCCGTTTTAAAAGAGCTTGGCTCACACACACACACACACACACACACACACACACACACACACACACACACACACACACACACACACACACACACACACACACACACACACACACACACACACACACACACACACACACACACACATATGGTGTCACACCAACGTTTTTTTTTTTTGCCACATTGAAAAAAGAATGAAATTCACCATATTTAACCCTCTGCTGTACTTTTACTGGCTACTCCACAGCTTCGCTATTAGTTTCTATCAAATATTTGTCCAGTGGCCTACACATGAAGCTTGAAAATAGGCACCTCAACCCATTGCAATTTTTGCTATTCCAACTCAAACACAACTTCCCTTGAAAAGTTACAGTGAAAAAAAGTCCTTACAGGCGGTAGACCACGTTTCTTCATGCGATCGCAGGCAAAAGATAGTTCCCCAAGAAATAATAAACTTGCACTCAGTTTCCACAGAAATCACCAAATCAACACCAGATACACATTTTAGACCTGATCTTCCATTTTTTTTTTTCATGATAAGTCAGTGCAGAGGAAGTGCTTGCTGTTAAATGCGACATCATTCAAAATGGGGACCAGGTGTGGTCCAATATCTGTACAAATAAATACATTTTATGTTTAACTATAAGGCAGCAGTGAAAAATATTGCGGTAAAAGATGTTATTTCCTAGAAACAAGCGAATGCCTCTTTTCCCACAATTTTTATGTACTTTTGTAAAACGGTTTGCCCCATTTGTGAAAAGGTGCTCTACATGTATATCGGCATGTCCAGTGTAAGTCGTTTTTTAGAACTGATGCAATGTCTAAAAGATTGTCCATGCAGTAATGGGTCAAGCATTTTCAGAGAAGGGATGTAATTTGAGAGAAAAACGGACCGATCTCGACAAGACAGTTTATCCTTGATTTGAAATGCTAATAATCTTCCCACAAAACAGTCGGCTATAAAAACGTCATTTTTTTAATCCCGCAAACTGTCGTCTTCATGAAACAAATTCTTAAAAAAAAACACCACAAGAAATATCTTTGAAAAAAAAAAGATAGACGGCGTAAAGATACTGGAATATGAACATTGAAACTATGAAGTAAAATAATAACTTTTTTCATTTCGCTGAAAAGTAGTATTGGGTTATTGGGTAACGGGTATAAAAGTATTAAATTTTTAAATAGAACAAGAAAAGGATCACTCTCTATTACATTTTGATATGGAATGAATCAGGGACCCGGGGCATTGATCAGCGGTGCAAATAGTAGTTTCATAAAATGTGCAAGCAAAGATGGCAGCAGGACCCGTCGAATAAACATGTGCACATTTTTTTTACCATTCGGCATACCTCGGGTGATCCGGTGATCAAATCCCTCGGCTGCATCACGTAGCTTGATATGCACCTACACGGTACATTTCGCACATCTCTGGAAGCACACCGCTTTACCTCTGTTGAAATTGTAAGGCTCCTCTTTAGAAAGAACGCATGAGTAAATTTTCTATCATTATCTTTCCAAGAGTATTTCAGTCGGCAAACAGTTTGTACATTCAATTTTTAGCGTGGTTTATCAATTCCGTTAGGAGCTTTCATCGACAGATCGATAGAAGTGAATAACTTCACAGTGGTTGTTCATGTCGTTGCTAAGCGATCTACAGGGGCGCCGCCATGTTTAAGATCATGTGATTGGTAGTTCAAAATGGAAGCCTCCCTTATACCGACAAGGTTAGATGTAGGTACGGAATCGGCCGAGTTGTGACGAGTGATTTTTTGACCAATCGCAAATTATTATCTATTCATTCTGTATCAGTATCAAGAAATAGGTCAAAAGCCAGCGCATTCAGCTACGCCCAAAAATTTAACTGGGAGAGCAGAATACATTGTGTCAAGAAGGTGTAAACCACGGAGCAATGCTGAAAGAATTAAGCCTTGACCAAACGATCCCGAGTTTTACGACCCCGAAGAAGCCTCTTGAAAACATTGTGGGAAAGGGAGAAAATGCTGGTAACCAGCATTTTCTCCCTTTCCCACAATGTTTTCTATCCTCTCAAGGACAATCCCATCATTTGAGCAACATTTCATTTGACGTTTGCAAATGTTTCTGATTTGGACAAGTCTAAAATGTTGTCGTTTGTTCCTGCAGTGACTACAGTATCATCAAGTATCATCAGTACCAGCCATCCAAAGTATCCCAGTGAAAAAAATTAGCCTTTAACCCGACCCCAATTGTATAAAATCCATTCTACAACCCATATTTCATCTTTGGCACCTGTTTTGAGTTCTACATTTACCATACATGTATTAGTTACGGTGATAGTCCACTTTTATAGTTTAACTCTATTCCATGCTTAAACGAGAGAGGTAAATCACGACGTTTTCATTATTTTGCACATTGATTGGCTCGTTCTGATCAAATGACCAGTCTTGGAAAGTTATACGACGCGGCAGATTTCAAGTTCTGCATCTTCTTCAGATCATCTGACCTTTAGACAACTTAAAAGAAAACTTCGAAACTACGAAATTCTAGAGTCTACGTAAATTGGGTAATAAAAAGGTTCCAAGTGTTTAGCTCTGGTCTTCTAATTTTCTAGGAATAATAAAATCAACAACTGTTTTAAAGCAGCTATCTTTTGAAGTCCGATAGTCTCTTGCCCTTATATACGGAAATCAAAGTCCTAGAGTAACGTCGAGCCATAGCCTCTGCCTTTGCCAAAAGACTGCTTTGTATCCAACAGATGGTAATTGTAAATCATTACCATTTAGTTCAGGAAGATCATGTTGCCTTGGTAGTGTCTCTGGTACTCATATATTGAACTTAGGTCAATGTATTAAGCCGTACCACAATGAGAGAGAGAGAGAGAGAGAGAGAGAGAGAGAGAGAGAGAGAGAGGGGGGGTGTTTAACAGCAAGAGCACCACTGCACCTTTTTTTCCAACTGACTCTAAGGCCGCCAGTCAGACCGGTGAACCCTTACAGTAGAAATAACCTGTGTAAAGTTCAAATGAATGGAGAAAATGTACATTTCTGATACATTCTCCAATGTCGTTTGTGTAATTTCCTCCATTTTAAATAGGGTTCCACCTACTGGTGATATAAATAAACTGTGACTTTTTTTTTTCATGAAAATCTGACAAAAAACTACGGTCTTCATTGCATAACTAAGAAAGAGACCAATGGACGGAACAAAAATCTGTCTCGTGTGTTGTCGGCCGAAAGCAATGGCGTCGTAATCTGACATGTTGGGGTTACCCCAGCATGTCAGATTACGACGCCATTGCCATAATACGGTATCAGGAAAACTGCCCCCCCGGAAAACTGCCCCCTCCCCTGAAAAACTCCCCCCGCTAGGAGAACTGCGCCCCTCCCGCAAATCTGTAATATTGTGATACTGATGCTGATGTTGTTGATTATCTCTTTAATGCATTTCATTTTCATTGATTGTATTTATTCCACATGAATGCACATTTCTCGAGACACTAAGATTTAACCCTGCTAAGGAGAAGTGATTATTTTGAAAGGTTTACTCCTATTAAAGCTAACTGATTGCTTTCAAGTATCTACTGTGAAGAATTTTGCGCTTCAAACTGTACTGTGAATATTTAAAAATGCATTATAAATACAATGTTTAATAAAGATGACAGTACTAAAAAGGGAAAAAAAAAGATGTTTACTTTGCCCAACAGAAAAAAATATGTGCTGAATTAGAAATAAACAAAAAAAAAAGGAGATGCACCATATCATTCTTGGAAAGTGCTTATATTTCTTTGTGTATTTATACTCCATTTTCTTTCATGTTTCCATTACAGTATTAGAACTAAACAATAAAATAAGATAATTTAAAAAAAAAATCGGGGATATCTATGGCAATTTCTATCTTTTTTTTTTATAGAATTTGCCATCACTGCCTGATGATGCTTGTAGATGAGCCAAAATTGTGTGTGTGTGTGTGTGTGTGTGTGTGTGTTTTGTAAATCAAGAAATACACAGTGTGAGCGGGGGGGGGGCAGTTTTTCGGGGGGGGGGGGCAATTTTCCTAGATACGGTACTAAATGCAGGCAGAATATTCGGTTATCCGGCATTCTAACCCTTTAGTCTTTGCCAGGCGACAAGATTACTGCTGGTTAATATTCTTCTGGTCAAAGGACCATTCTACGTCATGATTCGGTCGCTAGTTACACAAAATGGATTTTATGGATCCACAATTATGTGATGACTTGTTTAGTATAATGCATCACGTAGATACAGGAAATCCCCTTTTGCCAAAGCGCCCCTCAAATACCTGAAACTCAGTCGCAGAACCTGACGGCCAGTTTATACCATGCAACTTTTTAATCCAGTACATAGTTACATTTATGAATACGAGTATCAGCATTGGCAAAGCTTTCGTTTCCAAACTGATGAAAATCATAGCGACGAAACTCTCTCAGTGGTAAGCAATGTTTATGTGGGAAAGCAGACAGTGGTTTGGAAAGAATGTCGTGCAAAGTACTCAGTAGAAGAAACTCCAGAAAAACACGGATAGGTGTCCTGGCTACCCTAATTAAACTGAAATTAAGTTGGAAAAACCGATTACACAATTCAACCTCAGCTGCTGTCTGCATTCAAATTTAGACACCATGGTGTGGGCTTAACTCTCTCCAAACAACAAAATTTTGGACCAGACCGAATTCAAAGCATTTGCAGATGACAAATTAAATGTGGCTCAAATGATGATTTCTCTTTTTTTATTTTTTTTTTTTAATATTGTAGAAAACATTGTGGAAAAGGAGAAAATGCTGGTTACCAGTATTTTCTCCTTTTCCCACAATGTTTTCAAAAGGCTTCTCTCTCAGGGCCATTAAAACACGTAATTGCTTGATAGAGAGTTAAGTTACTTTGCATCTGACAAGTCATTTATGAAGAGAAGTCAGAGTCTGGAACTAAGAACGGTGCAAGAAACAGCTAACTTTGATCCTTGGTTTATTGTGTAAGACAAAAAAAGAGATTTAATATTAAACATATACATACAAAAAAATTGTAAACGATAGAAAAAATATATCCTAATAAGATGATTAATGTACCATGATAATGCTCAGAAATTTACATGTATTATGGCAAATATATAGATCTACATAATTCAAGAATAAAACTCCATTCCTCTTACATTTCATTTTTTTTTTTACATAATTATAAAAAAAAGACGTTTGGAAAGAGTGAATGAGAAAGAAAACTTGTGCAGAATTAGTAATTCTCCATTTGCCAATTTTTTCTGCACTTTCACTGATCAAACGGATATGAAGGAATGAAATTCTACATTTAATGGTGAGGCAATTATGTGATGAGGCAATTATGTAAAACTTTAAAACATGTCAAAGAGTTTTGAACAGTGTAGGTTCCAGATCAGACTGTATGTTCTGTGCAGTCCAGTCTTGATCCAACATTGTCCACAAGAGCAACTTCAAACTTCTTGATATATTGATAATTTAACTTTTTCCCAAATGACAAAATTTAGCCTTTTCCCAATTTCAAAACATCTGCAGGTCACAAATTTATATGACATTGGTAAAAATAATCTTAACACTTTACCAAACAAAAATTCCGTGTATCATTGACTCTAAAAGAGAAAGCTTTTGAAAATATTGTAGATAACATACTAAATGTGGCTCAAATGATGAAATTTGTTTAGGATAGGGTAGAAAACATTGTGGGCAAAGGAGAAAATGCTGGTAACCAGCATTTTCTCCTTTTCCCACAATGTTTTCTACCCTGTCACAAACAGAAATCCTCACTGTGGCTAAAGTTAATTTGTCATCTGCAAATGCTTTCAATTTCATTCAGTCCAAAATTTTGTCATTTGGTAAAGAGTTAAAGGCCCATTATTGGCCAAACAAACATTTCAGGAGTCCAAATGTACATAATTACAGGTCTGATAATGTTACGGTACAGTCTGTCAAAGCTGTTGCTGGCAGAAACATGTACATGTTATTGTAAAACTACAACATACATTTGAGCCATGCTCTGGCAAAAAGGGGGCTTAATGCATCTCCGTGATCCATGATACCAATCAAGTCATCACATAATTATGGATCCATAATACCCACTTTTTGTAACAATTGACTTAATCATGAGGTAGTCTGGTTCTTGGACATGCAGAAAATTGACCAATAGCGTAAAGTTTCGGCCCAGGTCAGCCTGCGCGGACTGCGCAGGCTGACCTGGGTCGATACTTTTCGCAGATGCATTAAGCCCACTTTTCACAGAGCATGGCTCATTTTTTTTTTTTTTTGATACCGCTCATTTATTTGAAAATAAATCATTTCTGTGTACAAGTGCCTTTGGTGTCCCTTATCAGATGAACGCAACTCTTTACCAGACAATCTCAACTGTTTTCATGACCCTGAGGCAAGCCTTTGAAAACATTGTGGGAAAATGAGAAAATATTGGTAACTGGCTTTCCCTCCTTTTCCTGCAGTTTTCCTACCATTTCAAAGACAAATCACATCATTTTAGTCAAGTTTGATTTATGTCCGCAAAAGTTTTCAATTTGGACAAATCATAAATTTTGCTGTCTCGTAAAGCCTTGAGAGCTCTGTCACATTAGAAAAAAAAACTCAAAAAAGCTTTCTATAAATTTGTCATAATGTTTTCCAAATTTTGATAGCTAATTTTGATTTAAGGTTATCCGACCTAAAAAAAAAAGAGAGCAGATCAAAAACTGAAAAGAATGCAAAGTCTTCAAAATTGAAGAAAATTTAAAACTGAATATAGTGTAATGGGTTATGAACTATCCCTTTATAACACAATCCTGAGTTTTAATCAGAAAAAGGCCTTTTGAAAACATTGCTGGAAAAGGAGAAAATGCTGGTAACCAGCATTTTCTCTTTTTCGCACAATGTTTTCTAACCTATCTGAAACAAATTTCATCATTTGAAACACATTTAGTATGTTGTGTACAAATGCTTTCAATCTGGACACGTCTACAGTTTTGTCATGTGGTAAAGAGTAAAAAAAAGTTAACACAATTAATACAATTAACAAACCACAAGTGCTCTTTTTTTATAATAATTCTTCATATACCATTGCTGGAAACAAATAAACAGTCAAAGCAGAAAGAGTAAGTATTAATAATATTATGAAAATCATTGCATACAGTGGCTGCCTTTGAATCTCCAGCAAGTCTTTGCTACAGGATTCATTTCTCTCTCAAAGCTAAATATTATTTCAACCATGCTTATGTAGGAAAAACAGCCAGTGGCTTGGCAAGAATATTCTGCAAAATACCAGTAAAAATAATCCCAGTAAAGCATGGGCAGGTACAAAGGCTGCCACTAAAATCCGAAAAATTTGTAAATAGAGTTTAACACCAAAACACAAAGAGCTGAAAAATACCAAATATCATGCTGCTGCTCTGCTACAAGTTCCCAATTCTTAACAAGCTATCAAAAAAATTTCTACTTTTGCCATGACATATTTGTCTGATGGGGCAATGTAGAGATGGCTTGTAAATAATGCTGAAGAAAACACAGCACAGCTGAAAGATGCTCAAAGAAAATTGTGCCATTTTAATCATGGTCATTTTGTTGTCAGCAGTTCATAATGTTTTAAGACTAATTATAAATATATGTAATTACATTCTTTAATTTGTTTTCCAATACATAAATACATTATACATATACTGATTACAAAAATATTCATTTTATTAACCCTTTACCAGACGACAAAATTTTAGCCTTGTCCAAATTGAAAGCATTTGCAGACGACAACTTTAATGTGGCTCAAATGATGCAATTTTCTCTTGATAGGGTAGAAAACATTGTGGGAAAAGGAGAAAATGCTGGTTACCAGCATTTTCTCCTTTTCCTACAATGTTTTCAATAGGCTTCTTTCCCAGGGTCGTCAAAAGGCGGCATTGTGCAGTAAAGGGTTAAAAAATATTATACAAGTATATATGCACTGATATATCTACTTTAGAATAAAGTGAACTGTGTTAGTTTATGTATTCAGTGTTTCTTCTAAGTAGATTTCAGATCAAACTTATCAAATGATGCAATTTCAAAGTAAGATGTACACTGTTAATAACTTTGAATGAATTCAGGCTAAAAACTGATTAACAATTTCAATATCTTGGTCTGTGCTGAATTATTCAGCAGTCAAAAAACGAGAATGCTGAATAACTGTGCTACCAACAAACACATAAATTACGGTAGTCATTTTTAAATTGTTTTCAGTCTTTACCAAACGACAAAATTTAAGACCTGTCCAAACGACAGCATTGGCAGACGACAAATAAGATATGAAAGGGCAGAAAACATTGTGGGTAAAGGAGAAAATGCTGGTTACCAGCATTTTCTCCTTTTCCCATGATGTTTTCAAAAGCCTTCTTTTTCAGGGCTGTTAAAACATGGGATTGTTTGGAAATGGGTTAAACCTTTACCAGGTTACAAGATTTTGGACTCATCCAAATTGAAAAATTTGCAAACAACATAATTATTAACAAACTAGCTCAAACCCTGAGATTTGTCCCTGAAAATAGATAAAACAATTTCGGACCAAGAGAAAATATTGGTTATCAATTAACTCTTGTAGAACTGGACCCAAATTTAATTGCCTGTGTCGGTAGTGTTGATCAAGGTCAGACTACAAAGAGCATGCAGTCTAATCTTGGACCAACCTGGTCTGCCTGCGTGATTGCCAGATATTGTGACAAAAACTGCCTTCAAATTAAAATATCTTCATCTTTAGAACTGATTGAGCCTGTCAGTTTAATTTATTTAGCACTGCCGTGCCCCCATAGCTCATTTGGTAGGGTACAAAACTTAAGAAAAGCAGGTCACTGACTTCACCTCTTGCTCGGCCAGTTTCTTTCCGAGGATTGATGATAGTCATTGCAACAGGATTCATTCCTCTCTCATGCTGACTATTGTTTCAACCATGGTTATGTGCAAAAGCAGCCAGTGGCTAGGAAAGAGAATATTTAGTGTGCGTAGTACTGGTAAAAGAAACTCCAGGAAAGTATGGAAGGGTGCACTGGCCGCCATGATATAACTGAAATAATGTTGAAAATGGTGTTTAACACCATACCATCAATCAATCAATCAATCAATCAATCATTATCTAGCACTGCGAGGGTTGAGTAAAAAAATTTGTGTCCTTTGATAATTATATGTGTAAAAATTATATTTGTATCTTTTTTAACATTTCAGGTCATGCTAATTTCATTTACATATTTACATTTGCATAGACAAATAATTTACATATTTTTACATGTCTTGAGTAGATTTGAACATTGCCGTCATTCTAGTCGATTTCTCCCCTTGCCTTTGACATACAGAATGTTAAAGTGCTCATGAATCCTGTCACTGTACACACAACAGCAAGTCCGAACCCTGCGTGTAAGTTCATTGTGTCAGCTCTCAGCAACCGGCTGTGCATAGATCCATACACAATAACTCCAATCATACATAGCATCCCTGTATTAAACAAACAAAAATGAAAAAAAAAAAACTACAGATTATGATTTTATATTTGAGCCATGCTCTGTTAAAAGAGTGTTTAATACATTTGCAAAAAGTATCAGCTCATATCAGCCTGCATAGTCCTGGCAGGGTGACAAGGGGTGAAGCTTTTTGCTATTTGTCAATTTCCAGCTTGTCCAAGGACCAGCCAACCCATGGTTCAGTCGGTTGTTTGACAAAATTTATGGATCCACAATTATGTGATGACTTGCTTGCTATAATGCATCACAGAGATGCATTAAACCCCCTTTTGTCAGAGCAATACAACATGTGATCTTTGAACCCTCATTTGAATATATTTGGCAGGGAAAAAAGTTGGTCTAAACCCCAAACCCCCTTTACCAACACAATCTTGAGGTTTAACAACCTTGAGAAGGAAAAAAAATTTAAACATTGTGGGAAAAGGAGAAAATGCTGGTAACCAGCATTTTCTTCTTTTCCTACTATGTGTTTATTCAAGTTAAAGACAAATTTCATCATTTGAGCCACCTATGATTTGTCATCTGCAAATACTTTCAATTTGGACAAGTTTAAAATTTTGTTGTGTGGCAAAGAGCTTGAAAACCAATTTGACCCAACCAACATTTTCAGTCTAGAAATACAACCCAAATACATGTATGTGCAATTTCAAGGTTGCTTTTGTTTGAGCATAGCTGACAGTGTAGATCAAAGATCAGACTGCAACTATAGTAACTGTTGTCAAAGGCACATTTTTTGGTTAGCATGAGATAAAAGTGATACAGTGTGAAATCTGACATGTGGCATATAGAAAATGAGCGCATTAATGCCGACTTCCTAACTTTGAAAGCCTTAACACTTATTGTAAAAAGTGTTCTGGTTTTCTGTCAACATAATTTTTTACCTTTACCAATTAACTCTTTACCACACAATCCCGAGTTTTAATGACCCTGGGGAAGGGGCCTTTTGAAAACATTTGGTCACCCTTGGGAAGGGACCTTTTGAAAACATTGTGGGAAAAGAAGAAAATGCTGGTAACCAGCATTTTCTTCTCTTCCCACAATGTTTTATACCGTTTAAACAACAAGTTTTATGTTTTGAGTAACATTTAACATGTCACCTGCAAACGCTTTCACTTTGAACCAGGCTTAAATTTTGTCATGTGGTAAAGAATCAAATCATGTGTTTTGCAAACCCTGTGGAAGATGGATTTTTCCATTTTCCATAATGTATCCTTTCCTTCCATAGACAAAACCTATCATTTCAGCAATTTTCAGAATTTATGTCATGCAAATTCAATACGGGCAATTTTAAAATTCTATTGTTTGGTAAAGAGTTTGAACAGAAAGGCTGACAATTTTTAAGATACACTTAAGACTTAGACTTACCTCCAAACAAATCCAAGAATGTAGCAGCAGTTCCCAGACTCGTTTTCTCAGTGTTGATAAAGGTATACATAAATGTACAGATTGTGGCAAACAGATAGAACGACATTCCAAATATCATCATGGTACGTGTGGCATCCAGAAATTCTGCAAACAAACAAACCAACACAATCATCTAAATCCTCATGAGGCAAAGGACAACAGTGTCACATGTAAGCTGTGGCATTGTGGGTATCCTGTTATAACTTAGCTAATGTTCTTGGAAAAACAGAAGTGCAAGATCAATACTAAGAAACCAGGGTCTGTATTCACAAACCCTCTTAACCCTTTCCCAAACGACAAATTTTGGACTGGTCCACATTGAAAGAGTTTGCAGACGACAATTTTAAATTTGATGAAAATGGCAGAAAGTTCTCGAAAAGGGTAGAAAACACTGTGGGAAAAGGAGAAATTGCTCGTTACGAGCAATTTCTCCTTTTTCCACAGTGTTTTCAAAAGACTTGTACTGCAGACACGTGAAAACCAGGGCTTGTTTGGGAAAGGGTTAAGAATATTCTTGGTCTTATTCTCAAGTGTTTTCCTACATTTGAATGGGACACTTCTGATAGGCTAAACCTAATTGGCTAAACCATTTTGAGCGGTGAATGTAAAACTATTCCATCTGTATTTTGAAAAACTTTACAGAAGTGGAAAAAAAATATATTTCTGTGAAAAGCATTGTTAGATCATTTTGTGTAGATGTGTTGTGTTGAATTAGATGTGTTGGATTCATTCATACAATTCAACACAACACATCTAAACAAGGTGATCTTACAATGCTTTTCACAGAAATGAGATGTTTTACTCCACTCTCCTGTAAAATTTAAGACCTGTCCAAATTGAAAGCATGTGCAGACAACAAACTGAAATGGTTCAAATCATGTCATTTGATTTTTATAGGGTTGCAAACATTAAGAGAAAAGAAGAAAATGCTTGTCTACCAGCATTGTCTCCCTTTCACAGATGGTTATCAAAAGAAGGAACTCTACCACACAATCCTGACTTTTAACGACCCCCAAGAAAGAAGTCTTTTGAAAACATTGTGCGAAAAGAAGAAAATGCTGTACCAGCATTTTCTTCTTTTCCCACAACGTCTTCTACCCTTTAAGATAGAAATTTTAAGTTTTGAGCTACATTTAAACTGTTGTCTGCAAATGCTTTCAATTTGGGCTAATCTAAATTTTTGTCATGTGGTAAGAGTTAAAGTTGTAATAACACAGGGCTATTTGGTTAAGCGTTAAATATGGCTAAAAAGGATGAGATTTGTCTCAAAAAAGGCAGAAAACATTGTGCAGAAAGGAGAAAATGCTGGTCTCCAGTATTTTTTCCTTTTCCCACAATGTTTCAAAGCATTCTTCTTCCAATGTGTTGTGCGTAGAACCTTGAGGCACAAAGTTGTAACGAACCTGGTTGTAGTTTTAGCAGCACACACTCCCTTACAGCATTTCTGGTCTCACACCGCTGCCACAGTCCCTGATACATCTCATTGGGACTGTCAGTGTACATCCAGTATGGTATGGCAATGGAGATCACCGCCATTATAAAGGAACCTGTTGTTAACAGCAGGGCAATAATCAAACAATGTCGCATCTTTGCTATCTGAAATGAGATATAAAATGATTTTAATCTCATTTTTTGGAAGCCTTTTCTGAACAAACCCATGTGTAAATGGTCCTCAGGAAGAAGGTTTTGGATAACATTGTCAGGAAAGGAGAAAGTGATGCTAACCGGTATTTTCCCTCTTCCCACAATGTGCTCTACCCTTTCAGAGATGATTCCATCATTTAAGCCTTATTCCAATTGTAGCTCTGTACTGCTTTTAACTCTTTATCACAGGACAAAATTTTAGACTGGTCCAAATTTAAAATATTTGCAGACGACAAATTAGACGTTGCTCAAATTATGCAAGTTATCTTTGAAAGTGTAAAAAAAAAAATTGTTGGAAAAGGAGAAATTTTGGTTTCCAGCATTTTCTCCTTTTCCCACAATGTTTTCAAAAGGCTTCTTTGTCAGGGTCATTAAAACTCTGGAATGTGTGGTAAAGTATTAACTATACCACACAATCCTGTGTTTAATGGGCCTGACGTAGAAGCCTTATAAAAACATTTTGGGAAAAGGAGAAAATGCTGGTAACCACCACTTTCTCCCTTTCCCACAATGTTTTGTACCCTTTTATATGTAGAAATCATTACTTAGCAGAGCTCCAGATTAGAGGGAGTGATGGTATTCTAAATCAATTGTTTCTCTTCCAAACCCTATGTTGTGGATACTCATTACAATTGTTTCAATGAGGCGATTCTAATGAGTACCCACAACATAGGGTTTAGTGGACAATAATCACTATTTTCACTTTTGAAATTAAAATCACTCCCTCTATCTGCAGCTCTGCTTAGGTTCTTTCTAATTGTTGTCTGCAAATACTTTAACCCATTACCACACAATCCCGAGTTTTAACGACCCTAAAGTCAAGAGCTTTTGAAAACATTGTGGGAAAAGGAGAAAATGCTGGTAACCAACATTTTCTCCTTTTCCCACAATGTTTTCGTCCCTTTCCAAGACAAATCTCATTGATTAAGTCACATTTTATTTGATGTCTGCAATTGCTTTCAAATTGGACAGGTCGAAGATTTCGTCGTTTGGTAAAGAGTTAAATTTGGATAGGTCTAGAATTTTGGTGTTTGATAAAGGGTTAACCCTTTACCACACAATCCAGACTTTTAATGACCCTGGGGAAGAAGCCTTTTGAAAACACTGTGGGAAAAGGAGAAAATGCTGGTAACCAGCATTTTCTCCTTTTCCCACAATGTTTTCTTTCCTATCAGAGAAAAATCATATCATTTGAGACACACTGAAATTGTCATCTGCAAATGCTTTCAAATTGGACAGATCTAAAATTTTGTCGTTTGGTAAAGGGTTAAAGGGACATTACACAAGATTTTGTACTACAAGTTTTTAAGAAAATGTTATTAACAAACCCTGAAAGAATGCAAATTTTCATTTGCATGCAAACTTGGCTTTAAGACTGAAACATTGGTAGAAACACATTTACAACCCATGAGGAATTTCCTCATGGTCTCTGAATGTATTTCTACCTCTATTTATACATAGCTCCTTTTACCACAATGTTTTCAAAAGATTTGTCAAAAACCGAAAAAGGCATAAAATTTTGTCATCTGGTAAAGCTTTACTTAGAGCCCCTATAGAATAGTTACTGACCATCTAACCCTAAGGGCTGCTGAACCTGACTAAGGGACCTTTTGCGGACGTGTAGTTCAAAATCAGACTGTACAGAACGGGCAGCCTGATCTCAGATCTACACTGTCCATTAAAGAGATTTTTCCCTGAAAAAAAAAAGAAAACTATAAAATAGCAAAAATTGGGCTATCACTATTGGCTTGAAATTTTCATTTTATTTATTTAACAGCTTATCACACAATGACGAGTTTTAACACCTCTAGGAAATAAGACTTGAAAAAATTGTGGGAAAAGGAGAAAATGCTGGTAACCAGCATTTTCTCCTTTTCCCATGATGTTTTCTAATCTTTCAGAAACAATCCAGTCATTTGAGCCACATTTGATTTATCATCTGCAAATGCTTTGACTTTTGGCCAGTCTAAAATTTTGCCATGTGGTAAAGGGTTAATCAACCTTTCACCAGAGAGTCCCGTGTTTTTATGACCCTGAAGAAGTAGACATCCTGGCTCTATGCCCCACGTTTTCTGTCCTTCCAAAGACAAATGAAATCGTATCTCTTTAGCCACAATGGATTCTTCTTATGCCAATGCTCTTAATTTGAAAGAGTTTAAAATTTTGTCGTTCAAGTTTACTTGCTGGGTGGGGTACACCGGTCAAACTGTTAGATCGGACATTGCTTACAATTTCTAAAGAATGGTATTACTTGATTTTTGCGGGAATAGAAAATAAAGAAACATGGGTATGCCGCGATTCATGGTTCATTTCAGGTGTATGGAAAAAAAAAATAAACAGGAAATGATAATAACCAGGTCATGCTGACAACGTCTTAAAGTTTTAAGGTTTGGTTTAATAATGTCAGTCTAACGTTCTGACCATACTAATTTAAATCAGTAAACAACATACCTTTAGTATCCTGTAATTACAAGGTAAATGTGTCTAACTTGAACCCTAAATGGAAAGAACGAAATCAAAATGGACGCCAAATTAGCATTTACAAAGGTGTGTTCGACACAGGTAAGTTACGCTCTGTTACTATTTTTAGCATCAGGTAATTCGTTGACAAAATGGAATGTCCATGCTCTGTATTTGACCATTCCCGTTCAGTTTAGTATGCGCATGCGCGAATCTTTAACTCACTCGCGCCAGAAGTCATCATGATAGAAGTTATCAATTTATGACCATATTGCCAGATACCAGGGATCTTATATACACTGTGCATATAAGATCCCTGTATATAAGATCCCTGTATATAAGATCCCTGTATATAAGATCCCTGTATATAAGATCCCTGCACAACGATCGCTGTCATGTTGCAGACTAATTTTGAAAACACTGTGGCTGAAAAATATAATTAATTTCTCTGAATAAACACCTTCTTTTATTGCAGCATGTTTTCAAACGTTTTCAAAAAAGTATATTTATTTTTGCAGAAATAAAGTAAATAAACCTTCAATAGGTGGATTAAGGAACCATCTTATCACTAATTTACACATTTACAAAAATACTAAGATGTTTGAAAAAGGAGAACGTACCATGGCATTTGTAGAACAAATCATACAAAACCTCCCATGAGCAGATTAAGATAGTGAATAAATGAAGACAAAACCAAACATAATCTATAAGTAAAAAGTAGAATTAAAGACAAAAAAAAAAAACCTGGTCAATTTTAGCGCGCACACACACACACACACACACACACACACACACACACACACACACACACTTTTTCATCACAAAAAAAAAAAAAGCTTTGTTGTCACCTTTTGATCATTAGTTTGGCTTATCAATTAATATGTAAATTGGTTAAACTTGAAATTTTGTAATGGTAAACTTATAAAAGAAAAGAACTTGAAATGTATTAACATAATGAAACATAATGATATTGTGAATAAATCTTTGTATTACTAACAAAATATTTACTAACACTGATTTGTGAAGTATGTTGGGGGATGGCCACGACCCTCACATACTGATTGACGTGGCAAATAAAGCTTAAAAAAAAAATAAAAAAAATAAAAAAAACGTTTTCATGCATTACCTTGATCTACACTTACATATTGATACACCATAAAGATTGCAGACATGTCAAAATAAACATTTAAAAATCAAAATACATAGAAATGTATTTGTTAAATTACCTTTGGATAAAGGAATTAAATTTCATGATTTTAAATGTGTCAGTTAGTCATTCTAGCTAAGTAAGTGTGCGAGACTTCTCAATACGCTCGTGTTAAAACCCTTTTCAAAACAATCCCGGGTTTTCACGACCCTTGAAAAGAAGCCTTCTGAAAACATTGTGGGAAAAGGAGAAAATGCTGGTTGCCTGTATTTTCTCCTTTTCCCACAATGTTTTCTACCATTCCCAAAACAAATTTCAATTTTTGAGTCACATTAATTTTGCCGTCTGCAAATGCTTTCAATTTGGACAAGTCTAAAATGTTGTCGTTTGGTAAAGACTTAAAACTGATTTTAAAAGGACACATTTTGTGGCCCATTATATGCTTTACACCACTTCATAGTGGACTGGTCCAAATCTTAACCCTTTAACACACGACAAAATTTTAGACTGATCCATGATTGATTGATTGTACGGTGTTTAACGCCGTTTTCAACATTATTTCAGTTATATCACGGCGACCAGTGCACCTATCCATGTTTTCCTGGAGTTTCATTTATCAGTACTCCGCACAATATTCTTTCCAAGCCACTGGCTGCTTTCCCACATAACCATCGTCGAAACAATTTTGTCAGCGGTGAGAGAGGAATGAATTCTGTCGCGATGACTATCATCAATCCTCGGAAAGAAATTGGCCAAGCCGGGGATCGAACCAGTGACCTCCTGTTCTCATGTTTTGTACGCTACCGACTGAGCTACGGGGGCTTGGCTAGACTGATCCAAACCAGCGATCGTATATTTAACAACATAATCTACGATCCCTGTCCAAACCAAAAGCATTTGCAGATGACAAATTAAATATGGCTCAAATTGTTGACGTTGTCTGTAAGAGAATAGAAAATATTGTGGGAAAAGGAGAAACTGCTGGCTGCCAGCGTTTTCTCCCTTTTCCCATAATGTTTTCAAAAGTCTTCATGCTGAGGCCCTTACGACATAGAGATGTACGTCTTTATCAGACGACAAAAATCCGCTAGTCTTCTTCAGATACAAAGCATTTGCAGAGGACAAATTCATTGTGTCTGGAGTGGTGGCATTCGTTTTTGAAAGCGTAGAAAACATTGCGGGGAAAGGAGAATATGGCGGTTACCAACATTTTCTCATTTTCCAACACTGTTTTTAACGGCCTTCTTCATCAGATTCAGTAAAACTTGGGATCGTTTGGTCAAGGTTTAATTAATACGTCAATACATCAATTGAAAACATTGCGACTGAAAGGAGAAATTGTTCACCGCAAGTATTTTATTTCCTTTGTCACAATGTTTTTATAAGTGAACTGCTGCAAACTAGGGTAACTTTTTGAGATGGCAAGACGCGAACAGGTCCCTTGAAAGACCCAAATTTCGTAGACGGGGTCCGTCTGAGAGAGCTCTGTAGTGTCCCATGCCTCCGGGTAAACGTAAGGTAACTCTTGTTTATTGAGGCCCACAAGCCAGAATGTCACAAACTATTCTTAAGAAATATTTTTAAGTCGTATTCTCCCGAAATTTTCTAAATTTGAAAGTGACGCAATTTCTGATTGGCTAAACCAAATGGTATAGCCAACCAGAAGTTGCGTTACTTTCTTAAATCTAGAATGGGACTAATAATGTAACTACTCAAAGTATGAGTGAATCCAGAATTTTGTCGTCTAGTACAGAGGTTTTCCGCCTCTTTAAAGATAAACTGTATCATTTGAGCTACACGTAATTTGTCGTCTGCGAATGCTTTCAGTATTAGCGAGGCTAGAATTTTGTCGTGTGATACAGAGTGAATCCTGCAGTGCCAAAACCGTGACACTAAAACTCCAGTTTGAAACCTGATGCTCGACGGTGTCAACTACAATTTGATTCTAGAGAAAAGAAAAATTCAGCTGGGTTTGTATTCACCAGTTACTATGTTTTTAGATACTTCAACCAAACTGACTCTCAGAAAATCTCACCGTGCACGTTCTCTGCAGTCTGCAATCTGATCTTAATCCTCACTGTTCGCAAAAAAAAACACGGTGGAGTCGCGCTTAGGAGCTTAAGGTTTAAAATAGAACGAATTAATCTGAAACCAGATCCGAAGGGAAGCATGAATTCTTAAATAGATCTAGTATCGCTCCCTAATCAATCACGTGATATATAATTTACAAAGTTTGAAAGCAAATAAACATACAAAAAATTTTTAACTAAGAGTGACAACGAAGTGGGAATGATGGTTATGTTTTTCTGTTATTTGTATCACAATGTGTTGGACGAACAGCGTGAATAAATAACGAACAACATGGTTTCCGATTATTTGATGAGTGTAGACAGTGACTCAGTTGCCTCCGCTGTGACACAAGCCTCCTTGACTCTCGACTCATTAAACAAGTGGCAAATGTTATCAACTGTGCATGGCCAACAATTTGTTATAGAAAACCAGGCCTGTCAAAACCACTGGAAATATTCGGACGGGGAATGTTGTTGCCATTTGATTAAGCGAGGAATAAATGATTTTCGGCCTGTCACCACGCCGCTAGGGGGAGCTTATTCATTAGTGCGGCATTAATTTTCATCGGAAAAGGTCTAACTGCTCAGCTTTGAGCGACGTCAAAGGGACACCACAAACACTTGAATTAGATATTACTTCTCTCCAAAGGACGAAATTTGAAAGCAAATTCACTTTGAAAGCAAGTGCAAACGACAAACTAAATAAATCAGATAAAATATATATTTTATACATGTTAATATAAGGGCAAGTTTAGGTTAATTCTAAAAGTTAAAAACTCTTCTATGAAATAGGAAACCCCAGAATAAAGAAACGCAAGAATTGTTGACAGCGAACAAGTACATCTGAGCAATGCTCTGGCAAAAGAGGGCCTAATGCCTATCCGTAATGCATTGTGCCAAGCAAGACATTACATAAATAGGGATCCATAAAATCCACCTTGCCTCACATGCAGAAAATTGACGGATAGCAAAAAATTTCGGCCCAGGTCAGCCTGCGCGGACTGCGCAGGCTGACCCGGGTCGATACTTATTGCAGATGCATCAAGCCCCCTTTTCACAGAGCATGGCTCATTTCCATTTCACAAAAAAAAAACCCCTACATGTATCATACTAAGAGCAAGACATCAACTAGTGGCAACAAAAAAATGAAGTGTACACTTTCGATAACGAAGCTACAGCCAGATTTTGCGTTTAAAATGTTTTGTTTTTTTTCTTTCCAACAGTACACATGTAATAGTTCTGAAAAATGACCTCCCAAGACGGGGATTACTCCCAGGATCGCTAGATCGCAAGGCGAACGCTCTACCACGTCACTACAAAAGCTAGCTCTATAGCAAGGCAGTATAAGTGTCCCCTTATACAAACAAAAGCTATACAGTTACATCTATCTGTGGGATAGACCAGTATACTGTTCTACATATTCTCCCGCCATATGAAGATTCGTCCACGAATCCTTCAATTACTGTTACTCTTTTACAACTACGTAGGGTTTTTATGGTGGGCGCCGATGTAACAGTTCTGAAAAATTACCTCTCGAGACGGGGACTGAACCCAGAATCTCTAGATCCCAAGGCGAACGCTCTATCACGTCGCTACAAAAGCTAGGCTCCATAGCAAGGCAGTATGTGTCCCCTTATACAAACAAAAGCTATACAGTTACATCTATCTGTAGGATAGACCAGTATACTGTACTACATTCACATATCTTTAAAATATCGGACGTTCAATGCAGTCTCCTAAATACAAAAAAAAAAACCGCTGTCTACAAAAACACTCGAAATTGTTCTTGCCAACGTAAGGGATAGCATTTGAAAACATTTTTTTATTTTCAGTAAAGAGTTGAAAAAGCACAGGGTTCGGAAGAAGCTAAAGAATTCCGCGTGATTGAAGGACTCAACATTCCGTCAATCTAATTACGAAATGCTTTCAAATTTTGCACGGCACTATTTCATTCCAGTGGATTGCATCAAGTGGCCATACTGGCATTTTACAAACGACGTTCCACGTGCTTTCCTTTGCCCCGCTCCTCGTGTTGTCAATTTATCATCCGGTTCCCTTGTCCCCTTACATTAAGGCACATGGAAAGCAGACATGTCTCTCGAGGACAACAGCAACAAATAGAAGCTGTCAGTACAATTGTGCTAATTTAAAGCCATTTGTAACATGGTGTCGTCAAGCTTGTTCAACACTTTACCTAATTTGCTTTTCTTAATGGCTTTCTTGCATTTCTAGTTTAATTAATTTTATCTTAAGATCAATGACGATGGAGCACCTAAGGATTTGGAATTCAATGATATGTTTTGTTGCATGTTGACACCAGAGGGTTTATCATATACTGTACGGTTTTTTCTATGCTATGTTCCGATCAGTAGAATAAATATTGGACGGCTGAGTAAAGTGTTTTCACGTTTGCACATTCATTAATGCATGTTAGACCTGACTCAGTGGTAATTTATTCGCGACAAGTGCGCATGCGTAATGGTTCCTGCATCGATGAGGCACGTCGCAATGATCGCTATCTACAGTAAAAAAGTTGCGATACTGTTTTTGTGTTCTTTGATTAATTGAGTCAAAGTGTTGTGACAAAGATATGCAGAGGTGAATGTAGTAAAATGCATGTATACGTATATTGGAGTGTTTGAGAGAGAGAGAGCAAGCACACAGACATCTTAAACACGAGCCTCGAAACGAATTTAATAAATGAAATGAAGTCCTCATTGCATTCTGTACAATCAATCTTTCTGGTGTGTTTACTTCTTACAGAAATTAATTGGACACTTTCAAAAACAAGAAAAGACAACATTATTGCAGTTTCAAGGTTGTTTTGGCTACGATTTCTTTCAACGGATAGGGCAGATCCGAGATCCGACCGCACGTTTAGCGCAGTCTGATCGCTGCCTAAAATATCCAGGACACAACTACTATTGTCCATGCCTTTCCTGAAATTAATGAAATTTGGATTGAAAGATCAGTTGCGATAATATTTTTGAAAACTAAGCGATACCTGTGGTTCTAACATCGTAAACAAACATTTATAAATGTAGATCGCCGGTGAGGACTCGATTTGTGAACACAACGCCTTCGGAAGAGAAAGCAAAACTTTATCACCGCAGATAACCTGTGCTTAGTCTAGAACTGTCAAATCTGAATTCTGTAATTTCTTGGAAAAAAAATGCAATAAAATTTTCTAAGCCTCTACCACACGATCCCGAGTTCTAACGACCTCAGGGAAGAGTTCTTTGTGAATATTTGGGGAAAAGGAGAAAATGCTGGTAACCATTCGAGGACCAATCCAAACATTTGAGCCGCATTTCATTAGTCGTCTACAAATGCTTTCAATACCGACAAATATAAAGTTTTGTTGTCAGGCAAAAGGTTCAGCGTTGATGTTGTTGAGTGATATTGTAAAGCAATTTGTCAGTGTCCAATTTTTCGTTGCATTTCGTTGGAATAATGATAACAAGTGTTATGTACAACTGACCTTTTCTCACCTTCCCGCCATCTGCACTCAAATAAAGATGCATCATGGCGGAATTACGATCATTACCCTCCACAACAATCATATTTTGTCAGATACATGATTATTATTGAAGATGGATCTCTGCAATGCATCGGAATTCTATAAATCCTCAGTTATCAAGCAACTCTTATTATTTTTGCGAGCATGTTTCTTCCGATTGTGCCGACTCTGTTTCAGATGTCGCAACACTGCGAACTGCTTCCGGGTCGAAGTATTCACCAAGCAATCCTATTCGAAAATTTGTCAGCAAGCGCTTCTGCTGCACTGTTTTATCGGATAAGATGGAAGGACAGGTCTAAAATGTGTTTCTGGTGTTGATTTAATGATATCTATGGATATTCAGTGCAAGTTTGTTATTTCTTGGGGAACTGTCTTGTGCCTGTGTCCACTTAAAGAAACATGGTCTACAACCAAGAAAGGCCCTTATTTTTCACTGTGATTTTTGTAGCTTCTTGTGTAGTTCACTGGACGTACATTTGATAGAAACAAAAAGCAAACCTGTGGATTTGCCGATGAAAGTACAGCAGAGGGTCAACGATGGTCAATTTCCCTCTACTTTCAATGTAGCAAAAAAAAAAACCAGTGGTGTGACACCTTCATTTATTAGGTTAATAAACAGGAAGATTAGTAACAAACTTACTATTTTTTCGTAAGGCAGACGGGTATCATTACCAATGAGTGTGATTCACCCGTCTCCGAACACCATGTGGAGAACCAGACTATTAATGGACTGGTTCTATTCATGGTAGATAAATAAAGCATCCGTCACTGTCGTCAACTTCCCGTGTAGTATCATTAATTAATCGATCCAGTTGTTTACGTTTTTTATAATATTAGGCTACATTTGAAATTCAACGGGACGTGAAATGGCCAAATTGAATTATTTTAATATCTCATTCTATTCTCTTTTGCACAGCCATATTGTTAATTATTTACTGGAACTAACACCATCGTGTTAGACGATCTCTAACGGCATGTGACAGAAACCATTACTCAAAGCAGAGACAATTCATTGACTTTGATTCGGTTATTTCTAAATGGTTACGATATTTTCCGAATCGGACGGGAGTGCAGAGAATGTATTTTGAAATCATCGACCATGATTACAGACTGAGAACTGTTGGACTAATAACGAAAAATGTAGCCATGTCGATGTGAGCATTTTATATATGAGCCATGCTCTGCAAAAAGTATCGATCCATGTCAGCCTGTGCAGTCTGCGCAGGCTGACATGAGTGGAAACTTTTTGCCTTTTGTAAATTTTCAGCATGGCAAAGGACCATTGTATCTGTAAATGCAGCAGGGTCCTACGTGGCTCAGTGGTAAAGCGTGGGACTCGTAACCTGGAGGCCCCGGGTTCGAGTCCCACTGGGCTTCTCGTGGGAGTGTCCTTGGGCAAGACACTTCAGAGCCCTAGCTTAGTACTGGTAAAGCTCATGAAATACATGGATATGTGAGCTGTCGCCGTGATATGACTGAAATAATGTTGAAAGCGGCGTAAAACACCATTCAATCACAATCAATTGTAAATGCAGCCGGTGTTAGATAAACTGGATCTTATCGATCTACATGTATAATTGTGACGACTAGCTTTCACTCGTCACAACTCGGCCGATTCCGTACCTACATCTAACCTCGTCTGTATAAAGGAGACTTCCATTTTGAACTACCAATCACATGATCTTAAACATGGCGGCGCCCCTGTAGATCGCTTAGCAACGACATGAACAACCACTGTGAAGTTATTCACTTCTATCGATCTGTCGATGAAAGCTCCTAACGGAATTGATAAACCACGCTAAAAATTGAATGTACAAACTGTTTGCCGACTGAAATATACTAGGAAAAATAACGATAGAAAATTTACACACGTTTTCTTTTTTAAGAGGAGATTTACAATTTTAATAACGGTAAAGCGGTGTGCTTCCGGAGATGTGCGAAATGTACCGTGTAGGTGCATATCAAGCTACGTGATACAGCCGAGGAATTTGATCACCGGATCACCCGAGGTATGCCGAATGGTATAATTATGTGACGACTGGCTTTCTGATTCATCGTGGAAATGCATTAACCCTTTACCGCACGATGCCGCCTTTTAACGACCCTGGGAAAGAGGCCTTTTAAAAAAACATTGTGGGAAAAGGTAACCAGCACTTTCTCCTTTTCCCACAATGTTTTTTGCCCTTTCAAAGAAAAATTGCACCATTGGAGCCATATTAAAATTGTCGTCTGCAAGTGCTTTCAATTTGGACACGGCTAAAATTTTGTCGTCTGGTAAAGGGTTAAATCCCACCTTGCTAGAGTATGGCCCATAAATATGCCACTGCCAGTAACGCCAAGCCCCCGTAGCTCAGTCGGTACCGTACAGGACTTGAGAACAGGAGGTCGCTGGTTCGATCCCCGGCTCGGCCAATTTCTTTCCGAGGATTGATGATAGTCATCGCGACAGAATTCATTCCTCTCTCACCGCGGATCATTGTTTCGACGATGGTTATGTGGGAAAGTAGCCAGTGGCTTGAAAAGAATATTGTGCGGAGTACTGATAAATGAAACTCCAGGAAAGCATGGATAGGAGCACTGGCCGTCGTTATATAACTGAAATAATGTTGAAAACGGCATTAAACACCATACAATCATACAACAATACAAAACCATTACCAGTAACCTATCTCAAATCGCTGATGACTTTCTTAAGCTTCTTGCCTCTGACAAATCTTCACTAGTTTTAACTCTTTACCAAACGACAAAATTTTAGACTATTCCGAATTGAAAGCATTTGCAGACGACAAAATAAATTTGACTGAAAAATTGAAATTTGTTTTGGGAAGGGTAGAAAAAATTGTGGAGTAAGGAGAAAATGCTGGTTACCAGCATTTTCTCCTTTTCTCACTATGTTTTAAAAAAGATGTCTTTGTCAGGGTCGCTAAAAGTCAGGATTGTGTGGTAAAAGGTTAATCACATGAGAGAGAGAGAGAGAGAGAGAGAGAGAGAGGGGGGGGGCAGACCGGCAAAGGTAAAAAACATTCAGAATATGAAAAATATTCATGTGAGTCACGGATAAAAACTTTCCGGTCAGTTTAATTGACTTGAATTTACAAGTTTTCATTTGTACCCGAAAATCCCAAAGATTCGTTTAAGATTCCAAGCTTTCATTTTCATTCGATTATCTCAAATCGCAGATTAGGTCTCAGATTTATTGTGTGTCAACTCAGCAAAACTCCATAACTCAATAAACAAGGCTTATCAACGTGCCATTCTATTCTTGAGAGGAATTATTTTTTTCTCTCTCTCTTACACTGGATCCCAAAACGGATACGATAAATATCTGTTTTCCCTTTACCTTGCTGTACGTGGCTTTGAACGAATTTTCGGATAATGTAGACCAAGATCAGCCTGTGTACTTGCAGTCTGATCTTAGCCTAGACCGTCCGCTTCTCCATTCATGGTTTTAGTACATAACATCTTAATGAAATACGAATGCACCCAACGAGCTTTAGATATTTTTGATCGGTTAGCAGTAGAAACTCGGCAGGGTGATAGTGAAACATTCATATGCGCAAAAAGCACCAAATTCTTTCGCTCAAAACGAACCATTTTGATTGTAAACGAATGACCCGTCACGGTAATACCATGGTATTTTGTGGTAAGATAAAAAGAAAACCACAGATCGACATTACATAAAACCTTTTTCGTCAGCAATATAAGAATAAAGGGACGCAATAGTGAATTAATTTTGAAGTCCAGCAGTGAATATTTAATGGAACCCCTCTTCCCTTTTGAATGCAAAATTAATTTAATGCAGATTGGATCAACCATGCCAATTGTCTTGATTTGAATTGTTCGACCATTGTCGGCTCTACAATGCCCACTAACGAGCTTTCCTTCTTCAGCCGCTACAAGACGCGTGCGACTATTTCTTTGTTTTCACGCGCGGTTGAATAATTCAGTTATTCGCCGGAAGCTTAGCGAGGGCCTGTTAATATCGCCGTCTTTGACTTCCGGTGCATGCGCACTTCTTATTCGTGGATTTCTTTATTATTTGAAAATTCCGGATACAGAGTCGAATATCAGTAATTTGAGCAGCGGGCTCATGAAATGGAAATTCTCGTCAATCCAAGTGACTCTCGGAATTACGATGTGAATTTGCCAAAAACAAATATATTGTGCTCATAAGATTGTCACCAAAGCTGGTATCCTATTTCTGTATTTATTGTTTTCCGGCCTGCGCTTTAGACCCAGCCACATCTCCTGCTCTCGCAGCAGCGAAAAGTTAAATCACAATTCCACAGGCGCGGACGAACCGTATGAGTGCTCATGGCGGTGAATTACGGAGAACCCGTCTTAGTCACCACCTTCATAACGCAAGCAATCTGTTAGTAGTAAGCATGTGAGGCCACTATATATACGAGATTTTTAAAGTGCTCCGTAACTAAGTGCATACCCATTATTCAGCATCTTCTACAACAGAATTTATCACATTAACCCTTTACCAGACGACAAAATTTCAGCCTTGTCCAAATTGAAAGCATTTCCAGACGACAATTTCATTGTGGCTCAAACGGTGCAATTTTTCTTATAGGTTAGAAAACATTGTGGGAAAAGGAGAAAATGCTGGTTGCCAGCATTTTCTCCTTTTCCCACAATGTTTTCAAAAGGTTTCTTCCCCAGGGCCGTTAAAAGTCGGGAATTGGAAGGTAAAGGGTTAACTTATTTTAAACATATACATACAATAAGGACGTGATGACATTTATATTGTGAAGCAAATGTTACTGCATAATTGGGATTCTATCATGCTTATAAATGGACTAGTCCGGAAACTTTCCAACTGCACCTCGTACATGCACAAATATGTTGAAATGTAATCGAAAGCATTTGCAGACGACAAATTAAATATAACCAAAGCGATAGGCTTTGTCTTTTGAATGGGTAGAAATCATTTTAGGATAAGGAGGAAGTATTAGTTGAAAGCACTTTCTCTTTGTCCAACGAAGTTTTCAGAAAGCGTCTGCTTCAAGGTACCTATATGGTTTTTATGCCTTAAATCATAAGTTCTTGTAAAATACCGATAAAACGTGCAAACGTATAAACTGTGCAGTTACATTTGATAAAAATGTGCAATTTTTGGCGCCTATCTGAAGGGGCGGTCGTTGGTCGTTTGCAATCGGTAACTCCTTCCTTTTTTTTTAAACGTCAATTATGGTGTCATCATATTGATTTAAATAAGAATCTTCCTAATCGACACGTGTTATTGATCATGTGACATTCCCCACAAATCTTTGCGAAACTCTGGCGCGAAATCTTAATCTATTAATATCTAAAGAGACTACGTAGCCCACAAATGAAATGCAACTTAATTTTTTTTTTTTGTCATACTTTTGTCTGTCTTCTTCACTGATAACTTGACAGCTATCGGCTCACTTTATTCAGTGATAAATAATTTCTTAAGCTGGGTGGAATTGTAAAATTCTAAAGGACGCCATTGCGACCTAGAGATTGTTTAGTAAAGTATAAACAAGCTTGCACATTTTATATATCCTTTAGGCGCGTGCCGTATCTTGCACTGGTAGATTGTATATCCGATTCGAGCATATTTCGTTACCTGTACTTCTGGAACTGTCTAAAAATTGTAAATCTGCTTCGCCGAGCCGTGGTAGTTCTTTACAAAGAACACCTGTAATTATTAGGGTGTACAAGCATTTGCGGGGGAAAAGGAGGAAATGCCGGTAAACAGAATTTTCTCCTTTTTCTGCGATGTTTTCCACCCCTACAAAGACAAATCCGGTCACTTGAAACACATTTGATTTGTGGGCTTCGAAAGGTCTCAAGCTGGACAAGTCTAAAGTTTTGGGTTCTGGTAAAGCGTTCTAGATAAATCTTTATATGTAAATATCAAATGCCTATCTCTTCACCAGACGACAATAAATCCTTCGGCTGCTAAGCACGAGTCGAGACGCACTTTTGCGTGGCGTGTAGATCAAGATCAGACTCCACAAAACGTGCAGTCTGATCTTTGATCTAGACTGTCCGATATGGTATTTCCTTTCCCGTGAAACTAACTTTGAAACCGCAATATTTGGGTTTCTACTTTTGAGTGGAAAATTTTGTTCAATCTAATTAGCAGCTTAAAGACTTGTCTATACTGAAAGCATGAGCAGACGGCAAATTTACTACGGTTCACCTGACGGGCTTTGCTCCTAACAGGGTTGAAAACTGTGTGAGAAAATGCACCAGCACTTTTAACCCTTTTCCAACAAAGTTTTCAAAAGAAGTCTTTCATACTTGGGGTTCCCCTCCCACCAATAAAACCAGGGTCGGTATTCACCAATCATTCTTCAAAATGTTCTCTTTCTTATTCTTCAAGATTTTATTTTAACATAAATTTGAAAGTGACACAACTTCTGATTGGCTAAACCAAAAGGTTTAGCCAATCAGAAGCTGTGTTACTTTCTAAATCCAGAATAAGACAAAGAATGTTCTTGTTTGATGAATACCGTCCCAGGATTATTTATTAAAGAGAAAGAGCGCTAAATATTTTTATCCAGTCCCCCTATCCGTCCCGCAGACGTAGGTAACGGAATTTCAAGGCTGGTTTGTTTAGAGTATGTCACAAAATTTTACTTGGTGTACATCTTAGATCTTGACTGCACGTTCTGTCCAGGCTGATCTCAACTCTTTAACAAACAATAACATTTAAGACTTGTCTAAATTCAAAGCATTTGCAGACGACAAAAATAATTGCGACTCAAAAATTGAATTTTTTCTTTTAAAGGGTAGAAAACAGTTTGGGAAAAGGAGAAAATGCTGGTTACCAGCATTTTCTCCCTTTTCCACAATGTTTTCAAAAGCCATTTTTCTCAGCGTCCGTAAAAGTCGGGATTGTGTGATAAAGGGTTAATCTTCAGCTTCAGCAAAATCAACAGAACTTCCGCTTCAAACTCTGAAGTTGCACGACGTCAAATCATTAGTATTAGGCAACTCGTATTTCGTTTTTTTAAAGGTCTTGTAAGAGTTACCTCCCTTATGTTAAAAACCAAGAACCACTTCGCACAGATCTGCTTTACATAAAGTAAAGACCAAGATAACACTGCAAAGACTGTGCAGTCTGGCCCTCTCGGAAAAGGTGTTTAAACTGGCAGCCTTTTATTGATCTACGTGGCGGACGGTTACGGGACCAACGCTTGTATATTAGTGTCATAAATGTGCAAGCAAATAGGCCGACAGGATCCCGCTGGATAAACATTTGCACATTTTCGACCAACCGCAAGTTGCCATTTATTCATTTGATTTCATTATTCCAATGGATAGGTTAAAAGCCAGACATTCAGCTATGCCAAAAAAGCATAAGAAGATGAATCCTCTGAGAATTTCCAAGGACAGTAAGATTATGATATGAATCTTTTGAAATTTTACATGGGCAATATATCTGTGATATAAATCTTTTGAAGATTTCTATGGACAGTATATGGCATAAATATTTCGAAGATTTCCAGGGACAGTAGACGATATAAATCTTTTGAAAATTGCCATGTACAGTCCATGATAGGGGCAAATCAAATCAAATTGCATGGTCACGTAAAAGTTGGACTGAAAAAGAAATAACGTCTGCATAAAAATGTCTCATACATAGTGTCTATTTTGTCCGTAAAATTAACAGACACAACTTAGCAAAATGACGATTTATGATATATAATTGCAATAAAAAGCCAACATACATGTATCTTAACTCTTAACCACACAATCGGTAGTTTTAATGACCCTTAGAAAAAAGGGCTTTTGAAAAAATTGTGGGAAAGGGAGAAAATGCTGGTAACCAGCATTTTCTCCTTTTCCCACAATGCTTTCTATCCTATGAAAGACAAATTTCATCTTTTGCGAAGCATTTAATATGTCGTCTGCAATTTCTCTGAATTAGGACCAGTCTAAAATTTTGTCATTTGGTAATGAGTTAACCCTTTCCCAAACAAGCCCTGGTTTTCACGTGTCTGCTGTACAAGTCTTTTGAAAACACTGTGGGAAAAGGAGAAATTGCTTGTAACGAGCAATTCTCCTTTTCCCACAGTGTTTTCTACGCTTTTTGAGACCTTTCTGCCAATTTCATCAAATTTAAAACTGTCGTCTGCAAACTCTTTCAATTTGGACCAGTCCAAAATTTGTCGTTTGGTAAAGAGTTGAGATTCTTTCACAAAAACCACCCCTTCTAACTGTAAGTCATGGGTATATAGTTATCATCTCAAAGCATGGTAGTGATAATATAAGGTACTTTTGCAGACCGTGTAGACCGAGATCAGACTGCAAAGAACATGCAATCTAATATATGATATTCACTATCAGACATTTTGAGAGGACTTTATGTCAAAACAGCATTGAGACTGAGAACAGTGTAGATTGGAATCACACTGCACAGGATGTGTAGTACTAGTATAATCTTGGATCTATGCTGTCCAATACGAGATTTTTTTTTTTTATGGAAAATGGCAAAAATTACAAAATTTGGAGTCTGGAGCTGGCTGAAAAGTTAATATCATTTCTATGGCAGTTTAACCCCTTCCCAAACAAGCCCTGGTTTTCACGTGTCTGCAGTACAAGTCTTTTGAAAACACTGTGGGAAAAGGAGAAATTGCTTGTAACGAGCAATTTCTCCTTTTCCCACAGTGTTTTCTACGCTTTTTGAGACCTTTCTGCCATTTTCATCAAATTTAAAATTGTCGTCTGCAAACTCTTTCAATTTGGACCAGTCCAAAATTTGTCGTTTGGGAAAGGGTTAAACCTTCACCAAAAAAATCCCTGTTTTAACAACCCTGAGGAGGAAGGTTTTTGAATTTTCTCCTTTTCTCAAAATGTTTTATAACCTCTCGAAAATAAGTTCAATCATTCAACTCTTTACAAAACGACAAAAATGTAGACTGGTCCAAATTGAAAGCATTTGCAGATCACAATTGAAATATGAATCAAAAGATTTAATTCTTTACCAAACGACAAAATTTTAGACCGATCCAAATTGAAAGGATTTGCAGATGACAAATCAAATGTGGCTAAAAAATTGAATTTGATCTGGGAAGGGTAGAAAACATTCTAGGAAAAGGATTTTCTCCTTTATCCACAATGTTTTCAGCAGGCATTTTATGCAGGGTCGTCAAAAGTTCAGATTGTGTGGTAAAGGGTGAAACTGTCTTTGATAGGGTAGAAAATATTGTGGAAAAAAGAGAAAATGCTGGTTACCAGAATTTTCTCCTTTTCCCACAATGTTTTAAAAGGGCTTCTTCCTCAGGGTCGTTAAAACATGGGATTGTTTGGTAAAGGGTTAAGCTAGACTTATAATGTTATTTTGTTGCCTGCATTTGCTTTCAAAATGAACCAGTGCTTCACACGATAGTCTTCCCAAGCCTCTGGCAACTTTCCCACATAACCATCAGCAAAACAGAGTTCAGCAGGAATGGATCCTATCACAAGGTCTAACATCAGTCCTCAGGAAGAAATTGGCCGAGCTGGGAAATTAAACCAAAGACTCTCTAGTTTTAAGCCCTGGAGCATGGCGTTTCCAATGCCATGTCTTTGAAATAGTTTGTTTCTGTGCTATCTTTTTTTTTTGTGACAACCTTATTGAACCCTTATCTTGCTAAATAAAATAAATAAAAGCTTCAAACCAATAGTAGAAACCCAAATTTTCCTTTTTCGAAGGTATTTTTGGAAGAAAAGATATCTTCTTATTAGACAGTGTAGATTCAAGATCAGACTGCACATTCTGTGCAGTCTGATCTTGATGTACGCTGTCCGCAAAAGGTCAGCTGGTTGGGCTTAGCAGCCTAAGGGTTAAACTTATGCCTAAAAGTAAAAATGCCTTTATTGTAATGCTTTGGGACTATTTTCAAACCCTACATGAAACTATTACAAATTACACAAACAATAGATATTTACAGGGGAAAAATGTTTTCAACAAAATAGAATACATTGTTTGAAAGAAAGCATCTCCTTTTTACAGGCTAGTTGCTTTTCTCACAATGTTTTCTAAAAATGTTACCCACAAGTGCATAAGTTTGTGTATGTATGTATTTCTTTGGTGATAAATATTTACAGAGTACACATCAGTCAGAATGTCTTATGTTTAGGCAGAGAAAAACTAACCTATTGTTTCAAAGTTTAGCTCTTTAGAGTTTGAATGTTCAGTCTTCAGTTACTGTTGCCATCACTTTGAAAGAAACCTTTCTGTTTGCTTTATTCTTGGCCTTAACTCGTTCAAGAGGATCTCTCAGCCCCTTTGTTTCTATTTTATCAATCGTTGGGAAAGGACACAAGATGTCACCATCAACCAAAGTTTCTGTGGTATTGGGTGCCTCTCGTATGATTGCTGTAGATACAGCCTTAACCTTGTTCCATGCTGCCCCCTGTGACGCAGATTCTATGGTACCAATCAAAGAATTCAAATTATCCACCACAGATTTTGCGTAACTATGCAGCGTGCCTTTTGGAATGTCTGTGTCTTTGTCTTCCTCTTCTCTAGATTTGTCACCAAAGGCATTCAGGAGGGCCTGGAGATCTTTCTGACCCTCTTGGATCACTGCTTGAGATTTACGTTTGTCTCCTGTTTTCAGGAAGTCCGCTGCATTACGCAACACTTCCCCTGAGACAAGTCTTAATTCATGTTTCAAGGCTGCCTCTGATGCTTCACTGTTGTCTGTTGTTTTCATTGCAGCAATGATTTCTCCCTTTGTTATGGTCACTTCTTGCCAGTATCTTTCTCCTTTGATGTTCGTGAACTCAACTCTCATTTTGAAAAGTGTGACCTCATCATCCAGATGTTTGATCTGTTCCAGCCCACCCCATGATGCGTAAACGCCAAATTCTCTTGTATTACTGGCAGCAAAATCATACAGAAAGTAAGACTTTTCTTCATGTTCCTTTCTACCTGACACAGATCTACGTAAGCGAACACGGTTGTCCCTTGAGCATTTATCATCAACAAATTTGATGTCATGGAAAGTCTCAACAACATATGAGATATTCCAAGCCACAGCTGTTTTGCGTAGTAATACAGGAAGAAATAGTTCCGCCTCAGGATCTTCAGCAGCATTATCAATATAGTAATAAGCATCACTGCTACATGTCTTGGACAAAGTGTAAGCCTGCTCAGACACTGAAGAACCTGTAACAGAGATATATACTGGATCTGACATAAGTTTGCTTTTGAGATAAAATTTTATCAAAACTCTCTACAGAAATAAAATTTTATTAACCCTTTACCAGACGACAGAAATGAAAGCATTTGCAGATGAAAATTTCAATGTGGCTCAAATGGTGGAATTTTTCTTTAATAGGGTAGAAAACATTGTGGCCATCCCATTATTTCAAACTGCCAAATTTACTGAATGTAACCAAACAGTTTCTTTACTGTTGCAAAGAAATATATATCTAGCTGTATTTATCTGTATTTTGCAAGAAATTCTTGGCAAGAAAAACTAAATAGGCCCCTTTAAGGACAGGACTGTTTCTTTATGGCTGCAAAGAAAAATATGCCTAGTTGTACCAGTATTTATCTGTATTTTACAAGCAATTTTGATTTTTGGCAAGAAAAACTAAATAGGCCCCTTTAAGGACAGGACAGTTTCTTTATGGCTGCAAAGAAAAATATGCTTAGTTGTACCAGTATTTATCTGTATTTTACAAGCAATTTTGATTTTTGGCAAGAAAAACTAAATAGGCCCCTTTAAACCTTTACCACACAATCTCGACTTTTAACGACCCTGGGGAAGAAGCCTTTTGAAAACATTGTGGGAAAAGGAGAAAATGCTGGTAACCAGCATTTTCTCCTTTTCCCACAATGCTTTCTACCCTATCAGAGAAAAATCATATTAATTAAGCCACATTAAAATTGTCGTCTGCAAATGCTTTCCGATTGGATGGGTCTAAAATTTTTTCGTTTGGTAAAGGGTTAAAGACATGACTGCCTGTACTTGAATTGCTAGGTTCAAACTTACCTGTATTAACTACAGAAATAGTCACCCATTGGTTCTGGGTATCATCAAGTGATGGTACCATTTGCCGAATGTTTTGCCGGACTTCGTGGATTAGTTCGCTTGTTTTCTGGGTGCCTTCATTTATATCGCCGTCGGTGAAAACAAGGATGGAGTTCTTGGTAGAGAGCAGGTAGTCCTCTTTACTGAAAAATGTATTTAACCCTTTACCAGACGACAAAATTTTAGCTGTATCGAAATTGAAAGTATTTGTAGACAACAATTTCAATGTGGCTTGAATGGTGAAATTTCTCTTTAATAGGGTAGAAAACATGGTGGGAAAAGGAGAAAATGCTGGTTACCAGCATTTCCTCCTTTTCCCACAATGTTTTCAAAAGGTTTCTTTCCCAGTGTTGCTAAAATGTGGCATTGTGCAGTAAAGGTTTAATTCACATCTGTAGATAAGTTTGGGAATCTCATGGTCTGTATTCACTAACCATTCTTAGTCTAATACTAGATTTAGAAAGTGACACAACCTCTGATTGGCTAAACCATTAGGTTCAGTGAATTAGAAGTTGTGTTACTTTCCAATTTAGGAAATTTTTAAAAATAAGACTAAGAATGTTCTTACGGATGGTTGGCGAATATGGATCCAGTGCTTACTCAATAGCAAAATTTAGACTTACCAAAATTGAAAGCATTTGCAGGCAACAACTTGGCTGGCGTTGCTTTTAAAAATACATAGGGCATGTTTGATTCCAAGCAATGAAACTAGTTAAATAAAACAAGGGTTATACTTGTGTCAATATTATTTTCAGGGTTACCTGCCTTATGGGTAAAGGTTCCCTTATTGATCATTAGCAACTAGCACAGATTTGAAGAGAATATCTACAGGAATAATATAGAGACTAGAAGCTGTCAAAGCCTTTGCATGACATTGATGCAGACAACTACAAGGCTGTGACAATACCATAAGATTTTTTTTCGAAAACAGCTGAGCTACAACCTGATTGAGACATGAATTCAGGAAAGATTACAAGAACAAAAACGAACCAGGAAAGAAAATTTACTTTTTGGTTGCATCGTAAAACACTTTTAACGCTTTCCGTAGACCAACACTAAGGTTTGTCACTCGTGCCATGCTTCCTCTATCAAGTGTTCGAAGTTTCCCTCTTAATTTATCCTGCAAATGAACAGCACAAACATTGTAGTTCTCAATGTTCAAACTTTGTAAAAAAAAAACTAACAGATAAAGAGATTGTTTTGAGTATACATCCTTTAATCCTTTACAATACAATGCCGACTTTTAATGACCCTGAGCAAAAAGCCTTTTGAAAACATTGTGGGAAAAGGAGAAAATGCTGGTAACCAGCATTTTCTCCTTTTCCCACAATGTTTTCTACAGTATCAAAGAAGAATTGCATGATTTGAGCTGAACTGAAATTGCTGTCTGCAAGTGCTTTCAATTGGATACATCCACATTTTTGTTGCGAGGTAAAGTATTAATTCTTTACCAAATGACAAAAATTTAGACTGGTCCAAATTAAAAGCTTTTGCAGATGACAAATCAATTGTGGCTCGGACCACTGGATTTCTTTTTGAAAGCTTAAAAAACATTGTAAGAAAAGGAGAAAATGCTGGTTACCAGCATTTTCTCCTTTTCCCACAATGTTTTCAAAAGTCTTGGGTTGTTAAATCTAGGGATTGTTAGGTAAAGGGTTAAATAACATGCCCTAGTTTTAACCCTTTATTGCACAATGCCGCCTTTTAATGTCCCTGGGAAAGAAACCTTTTGAAAACATTGTGGGAAAAGGAGAAAATGCTGGTAACTGGCATTTTCTCCTTTTTCAGCAATGTTTTCTAACCTATCAAAGAAAAATTGCACCATTTGAGCCACACTGAAATTGTCGTCTGCAAATGCTTTCAATTTGGACAAGGCTAAAATTTTGTTGTCTGGTAAATGGTAAACAACCTTGAGAAAGAAGGCATTGTGGGATTAGGAGAAAGCGCTGGAAACCCGTTTACCTTTTCTCCCCTTTGTACAATGTTTTCGACCCTTTCACAGATAAATCCCATTATTTGAGCCATGTTTTTTCTGTCATCAGCAAAGGATACCAAGGTTTAAAGATTATTGGCAAGAAGGCTTTTGCAATCATTTTAGGAGAAGAAGGAAATGCTGGTACCCAGCATTTTCCTCATTTCCCAGAATGTTTTCAAAAGCCATTTTCAGTGGATTCTTTAAAACACAGGATTGAGTGGTGAAGGATTAACCCTTTCCCAAACAAGCCCTGGTTTTCACGTGTCTGCAGTACAAGTCTTTTGAAAACACTGTTGGAAAAGGAGAAATTGCTCATAACGAGCAATTTCTCCTTTTCCCACAGCGTTTTCTACCCTTTTTGATAACTTTCTGCCACTTTCATCAAATTTAAAATTGTCGTCTGCAAACTCTTTCAATTTGGACCAGTCTAAAATTTGTCGTTTGGGAAAGGGTTGAATACACATTTTTAAAATTGGTCATACCCGATTCATCATGTCCAGTCTGACAAGTGGAAACAGAACTTCCGCATCTTCTCCGAAGGTAACCAGGGAAACTGCATCCCCATCATCCAAACTCTGAATGAGCTGATCGACAAAGTGTTTTACCTGCAATATCATCAAAATTTAATTAACCCTTTCACAAATGACAAATTTTAGTAACTTCCAAATTGAAAGCATATGCAGATGACAAATTTGAAAGTGGAAAAATTGAACTTTAGTTTTTTGACTGGGTAGAAAACATTGTGGGAAAAGGAGAAAATGCTGGTTACCAGCATTTTCTCTTTTCCCCACAATGTTTTCAAAAGTCCTCTTCCTTCCAGCCATGAAAACAAAGGATTGTTTTGTAAAAAGTTAATGGAAAATAAAAATGGCTGTTCTTCTGCTATGCAAACTGAAACTGAAACTCTTGTCTTAACCCCCATCTGTTTTTTTTTTTCCTCCACTTGAATATTCAGAAAGGGTTCGCTCACTCCTTTTCCCATGGTATTTTTCAATATATCAGACTACAACAAGAGCATCACATGTGCGTGCCAACCCTTGCCTGCAGTTGCTTGATTTTCAAAAATTTGAAGTTGGAAAAGGGGCATAACTGTGTCAAAAATACTTTCATGGTAACCTGCTTTTGTTGTCTTGGTTTCCCTTTTGAAAGTTAACAACAGGTCCGTGTTTGATGTAAATATTTTCAGTAATAACAGAGATACTATAAATGTGAGCCCTGCTCTGGCAAAAGGGGGCTTAATGTATCTCTGTGATGCAATATACCAAACAAGTCATCACATAATTATGGATCCATAAAATCCATTTTGTATAACAACCGTCTGAATTAAGAGGTACACTGGTCCTTTGGTATGCAGAAAATTTATCAAAGCAAAATGTTTCGGCCCAGGTCAGCCTGCGCGGACTGTTTGCAGATGTGTTAAGCCTCCTTTTCACAGAGCATGGCTCATATAAAAGATATTGTATACTGTCAAAGATTTTGCACTAGACGAATATGCAGACAAAGACAAGGCTAATTGCAATACTTCAATGTTTTCTTTGAAAACAGCCAAACTGTAGATTTCAACTTGTCCAAAATAAAAGCATATGCAGACACAAGATCAAACATGGCTCAAATGATGAGATTTGTCTTTGAAAGGGTTGAAAACATTGTTGGAAAAGGAGAAAATGCTGGTTACCAGCATTTTCTCCTTTTCCCACAGCATTTTTTAAAAGCTTTCTTCTTCTGGGTTGTTGAATCATTAGATAGTGTGGTAAAGGGTAAAAGCCTCTGTGTTACCTTTGTGATTTTTGTATGTCTCCCATCACGCCCCAGCTTGTGTAACATACTCCCACTTCTGTCCACCAATAGAACGATTCGAACAGGGACTTGAGATACACTTTTAACATGCTCAGTGCTGAGTTTGGTGAGAATTTTAATCTGTCAAAATAAAACCACAGACATTTCTCCGTGTTTCAAGCATGTGAAAGTTCATGATTATGTATTGTAAAATTTAAATAGCTTTTCTTTCAATATATTCCTTTCAAATGTATACATTACTATGTGTACATATAAAAATGTATGCAAGTAATAAACTTTAGTGTCAATATTGCCTGACTTGTATACACACAAAAAATCCAACATAACAACACAAAATGGGTATTATGAATTTCAAAATTACCAGAGTTTTAACAACCCTGAGTCAGAAAGCTTTTGAAAACATGGTGGAAAAGGAGAAAATGCTGGTAACCAGCTTTTTTCCCTTTTCCCACAATGTTTTCATCTCTTCCAGACATAAATACAATCATTTGAGTCACATTTAATCTGTCATCTGCAAATGCATTCAATTAGGACCAGTCTAAAAATCTATTGTTTGGTAACGAGTTAAACAGTAAATTTAATTGCCCTGAATTCACATAAAGAGATGATTTTATATAGGAATTAACAATTAGCTCTTTACCACACAATCCCAACTTTTAACAACCCTGGGAAAGAAGCCTTTTGAAAATATTCTGGAAAAAAGGAGAAAATGCTGGTAACCAGCATTTTCTCCTTTTTCCACAATGTTTTCTACCCTTCCCAAAACAAATTTCATTTTTTCAGTCACATTTATTTTGTCGTCTGCTAATGTTTTCAATTTAGACAAGTCTAAAATTTTTTTGTTTGGTAAAAAGTTAAACAAATACTAGTAAAGAAGGTTAAAACCATTTTTTATGAATGATGTATGAATATTTTAGCATAAAATTTTGGCCAATCAAATCAGAAAACAAGCTGAAAGCAGTGTTGCATCATCACAGCATATTTGGAACTATATGTGACAGTGTGTAGACACAGAATGTTTTTCTGTCGTGTCTGATTTTATCTCCTTATCATGCATACCTGTATTTGAGCTAGAAAATTGGTGGGTATTTGATAAAATAAGGTCTTACTGTGTTGTCAGTAGGTAACACAAAATGCGTAAAATTCAAATCTGCCTCCACATCTTCTTCTATGCTTGCCTGGCTAAACACAGATTTATGCCATGTTTTTGATGATGGGTCCCTTGGACTTCCTGTGAATTTTGTTGATCAATTTATATCAAAGGATGTTGAGTATTTGAAAAGGACACTCTGGCCCAGCAGAAATGTAAAGTTTCAAGCCCTATTCAGTAAATAATTCTATATACAGTTCACAAGCCGATCGAAAAGACCAGACATTGGAATGCAACATTAACCCTTTCCCAAACGACAGACTTTGGACTGGTCCAAATTGAAAGAGTTTGCAGACAACAATTTTACATTTGATGAAAATGGCATAAAATTCTCAAAAAGGGTAGAAAACACAGTGGGAAAAGGAGAAATTGCTCGTTACATGCAATTTCTCCTTTTCCCACAGTGATTTCAAAAGACTTGTACTGCAGACACGTGAAAACCATGGCTTGTTTGGGAAAGGGTTAAACCCACTTCAAACCAAAGAAATTGTTATTTATAAAGTTAGTTTGGCTAAAACCTAATTCCATATGGTCATAAAACCAAAGATTGTGTGGCAAAGGGTTAAAATGCTCATTTAGTTTATTTGACACTCTTAGGCAGCAGAGTAAAGGTAGACTGGTTGCTTATTAGAGGTGGACACTATGACAGGTATGAATGTATTTACCATTTGGTATTTTGGGTTTGCTCTTTATAGATTTCTTAATGGAAGCTCCCTCTCGTCTCATCCTTTGAAAGTCTTTCTGTGACTTATCTGAAATGGACGAAAATTGAAAGAAACAATTAAATGAACATAAGTATCAGCCATGATCTGTGAAAAGGGGGTTTAATGCATTTGCAAAAGTTATCAACCCATGCCAGCCTGCACAGTCCATGAAGACTGACATTGGTCAAAACTTTTTGTTATTTGTAACTTTTCTGTATATCCAAGGACCATACTATCTCATGATCTAGTTGGTTGTTGGAGAAAATGGACTTTACTCTTTACCAAACGACAAAATTTTAGACTTGTCCAAATTCAAAGCATTTGCAGACGACAAAACAAATGCGACTCAAAAACTGAAATTTGTTTTCGAAAGGGTTGAAAACATTGTGGGAAAAGGAGAAAATGCTGGTAACCAGCATTTTCTCCTTTTCTCACAATGTTTTCAAAAGGCTTTTTCTGTAGGGTCCTTAAAACTCGGGATTGTCCGGTAAAGTGTTAATGAATTCATAATCATGTGATGACTTGTCTCTGATGCATTAAATCCCCTTTTGCTTGAGCATGGCTTACTTGCATGCGTATCTACTTTCATTTACTTCAGGGGTCCTGCGAGTCTCGTAACCTGGAAGTCCCAGGTTTGAGCCCCACCTGATCCGCGGAGTTTTTCGTGGGAGTATCCTTAGGCAAGACACTTCAGAGCCCTAGCCTAGTACTGGTGAAACCCAGGAAATACATGAATATGTGAGCTGTCACCGTGATATGACTATCTAATTCCATTTACTCTTGGGGTCCCGCGAGTTTCAGTAAAGTGTGGGACTCCTAACCTGGAAGTCCTGAGTTTGAGCCCCACCTGATCCACTGGGTTTTTTGTGGGAATATCCTTGGGCAAGTCACTTCAGAGCCCTAGCCTAGTACTGGTGAAACCCAGGAAATACATGAATATGTGAGCTGTCACCGTGATATGACTATCTAATTCCATTTACTCTAGGGGCCCTGCGAGTCTCAGTGGTAAAGTGTGGGACTTGTAACCTGGAGGTCCCGGGTTCGAGCCCCACCTGATCCGCTGGGTTTTTCGTGGGAGTGTCCTTGGGCAAGTCACTTCAGAGCCCTAGCCTTGTACAGGTGAAACCCAGGAAATACATGAATATGTAAGCTCTCGCCGTGATATGACTGAAATAATGATGAAAGCGGCATAAAACACCATTCAATCAATCCATTTACTCCATTACCAAACAATCCCTTGTTTCCATAACCTTGAGGTAGAAGCCTTTTGAAAACATTATGGAAAAAGAAGAAAATGCTAGTAACCAGAATTTTTTCCTTTTCACATAATGTTTTCTATCCTATTAAACCTTAGGCTGCTAAGCATGACTCACTGACCTTTTACAGACTGTGTAGATCAAGATCAGACTGCACAGAATATGCAGTCCGATCTTGGATCTACACTGTCCAATAAGGAGATAATTTTATCCAAAAAGTAACTTTGAAATAGCAACATCTGGTTTCTTACTATCGTGTTGAAAACTTCCTTTAACCCTTTCCCAAATGACAAATTTTCGTCTGGTCCAAATTGAAAGAGTTTGCAGACGTAACGAGCAATTTCTCCTTTTCCCTCAGTGTTTTCTACCCTTTTTGAGACCTTTCTGCCATTTTCATCAAATTTAAAATTGTCGTCTGCAAACTCTTTCAATTTGGACCAGTCCAAACTTTGTCGTTTGGGAAAGGGTTAAGAGGATAAGAGTTAAAGACAAAACTCCCCACTTGAACAACACTGAATTTGTTCTCTGCAAATGTGTTCAATTTGGGCGGGTCAAAAATGAATCTTGGGAAAAAGGCTTTTGAAAACATTGTGGGAAAAGGAGAAATGACTAGTAACCAACATTTTTCCTTTAACCCTTTACCAGACGACAAAATTTTAGCCTTGTCCAAATTGAAAGCATTTGCAGACAACAATTTCAGTGTGGCTTAAATGGTGCAATTTTCCTTTGATAGGACAGAAAACATTGTGGGAAAAGGAGAAAATGCTGGTTACCAGCATTTTCTCCTTTTCCCACAATGTTTTCAGAAGGCTTCTTTCCCAGAGGCACTAAAAGGCGTCATTGTGCGGTAAAGGGTTAAATATCAAATCCTATCATGTAAGCCTTTACCACACAATCCAAACTATTAACAATCCTGAGAGTGAAGCCGTTTGAAAACGTGGGAAAAACAGAAAAGGCTAGTAGCCAGCATTTCCTCCTTTTTTCACAATGTTTTCTACCGTATCTAAAACTCATTTCAAAATTTTCAGTCACGTTTATTTATTGTCTACGTATGCTTCCAATTTAGACTTGACCAAAATGTTGTCGTTTGGTAAAGGGTTAATCAACATTTTTGTCAGCTGCAAATCTTTCAGTACGGACAAGTCTTAAGATTGTCACATAGTAAAGAAATAGAGGATATTTGTTTCCTTCGGTGAAAGATCGAAACTTATTTCATCAAGTGAACACAATTGGTAATATTTTCACGAGTGGTGCAGCCACAACTGAAAATATTACCGATGATGTTCACTCGATGAAATAAATTTCGATCTTTCAAACACCGCTCCCCCCAATATTTTATTTATTTCATGCTTTTAATCCCTATTTTGTTGTAACTTTCATCAAAATCCAGTACAGTTGTTTTCGGTAATTCCCTGTGACATACCCCACTCACATAACAATGCATTACAATATTACGTAAAGTGTGAGAAATATAGCATGAAGTACATCATATTTCCCTCCATTTGAATGGCACACCCGAATTACCTACGTAACAAACGCGTGAGAACTACTGTTTCTGCCTTCGACTGAAGAGTTAGAAAATGGAAAATTGGAATTTTCACTGGTCGTAACCATGAAATATCAAACCATAATCCACCATTATCTCGATAAACTACCGAAAAGCATGAAATAAATAGTAATATTCCTCTATATATTGTCTCAACCTTACGTAGTGAGATGGTCCCATCATTATTGCCATTTTCTCCGATTGTTGTCCTGTGCCTCAACTGCGCTTGGCTTGTATGGTCTGAAATCAATATACAATAATTTAGAAGACATGAGACATGTAAGTGAAAAGGAGGTTGGAAGGAAAGGACATGTAAATGATCATAAAACATCATCTTATTTTGAATTCTTCTTGACTTTGACCATAATGTAAAATCCGATTGGTATTTTTTTGTCACAAAATTTTAATGCTGTTTGCAATTCAGTGGACATAGAGCTTAACAGTTATTGGAATAGTTAACAATGATACTACACTTCAAAAAAGCATTCTAGTTCTACTCCATACCAGAATCAATGGGAAAAGAACTGTTTTGACACTCGGCCAAGGCCACATATTCATCTGCGGTTTCTTGACGCAGTCTGAAAAGTTCATCTGTCTCGACCTTGAGTTCCCATCCGTTTTCTTCGAACACTTGTTTCACAGTCTGTAGTTGTTCATCTGTCAGCCAGACGTGGTGTGGTGTCTGCTCCATGATTGTCAGGGCTGCAGTTCTGATCTTTGGATACTGTAACTTTGTATAATACAGCCCTGTGGGAAGAGGCCTTTTGAAAATGTTTTAAGTTAACCTTTTACCACAAAATCCCAAATTTTAACGACCTTGGTAAGGTATGCTTCTGAAAACATTGTGGGAAAAGGAGAAAATGCTGGTGACCAGTATTTTTCTCCTTTTTCCACAATGTTCTCTACCATTTAACCCTTTCCCAAACGACAAATTTTGGACTAGTCCAAATTGAAAGAGTTTGCAGACGACAATTTTAAATTTGATGAAAATGGCAGAAAGGTCTCAAAAAGGGTAGAAAACACTGTGGGAAAAGGAGAAATTGCTCGTTATGAGCAATTTCTCCTTTTCCCACAGTGTTTTCAAAAGACTTGTACTGCAGACATGTGAAAACCAGGGCTTGTTTGGGAAAGGGTTAACACAAAATCCCAAATTTTAGCGACCTTGGTAAGGTATGCTTCTGAAAACATTGTGGGAAAAGGAGAAAATGCCACTGACCAGTATTTTTCTCCTTTTTCCACAATGTTCTCTACCATTTCAAAGGCAAATCCGATCATTAATTGCACTACATTTAACCTGTCCTATGCAATGACATCATGTTTGGACTAGTCTGAGACACTGTTGACCTGTAAGGGTCAATCTTACAGAGAAACTTTGCAGAGCTAGCCTTTGAAAGCAAGGGCATGGCGCTCATTACGCACAATTAACCCTTTCCCAAACGACAAATTTTGGACTGGTCCAAATTGAAAGAGTTTGCAGACGACAATTTTAAATTTGATGAAAATGGCAGAAAGGTCTCAAGAAGGGTAGAAAACACTGTGGGAAAAGGAGAAATTGCTCGTTACGAGCAATTTCTCCTTTTCCCACAGTGTTTTCAAAAGACTTGTACTGCAGACACGTGAAAACCAGTGCTTGTTTGGGAAAGGGTTAACGCATTAAGCGAATAAAAAAATTCCCGACCAAAGTTATAATTTAGAATACTATATACATGTTTTTATTTTTCTCTAGATCTGCACACCTTTTTAAACTAAATAGACGGGTTAAATTGAAGCGCTGATGACTTGGGGAATACAAAAATTGAAATTCGTTCTATGACGGAGAGAAAACATCCCATAATGCTTTCAAAAGCTTTCTCCTTCAGGATCATTAAAAGTCAGGATTGTGGGGTAAAAAGTTATCCCTTTCCAATACAAGCCCTGGTTTTCACGTGGCTGCAGTACAAGTCTTTTGAAAACACTGTGGGAAAAGGAGAAATTGCTCATAATGAGCAATTTCTCCTTTTCCCACGATGTTTTCTACCCTTATGGAGAACTTTCTGTCATTTTCATCAAATTTAAAATTGTCGTCTGCAAACTCTTTCAATTTGGACCAGTCTAAAATTCATCGTTTGGGAATGGGTTAAACATCATACAAACAAAGACATTTTTATCCCTGGTCTACTGATTCTTCTGATACATGCAATCTTTATTTTTGTCTTGAAATTGTTGTATACTGCTGTATATAACTTCCTCAATAATTAACTCTTTACCAGACGACAAAATTTTAGACTCGTCCAAAGTGGAAGCATTTGCAGACGACAAAATAAATGACTTAAAAATTGAAATATGCTTTTGGAAGGGTAGAAAACATTATGGGAAAAGGCTTTTTCTCAGGGTTGTTAACTCTTTACCAAACGACAAAATTTGAGACCAGTCCAAATTGAAAGCCATTGCAGACGACAAAATTAATGTGACTCAAAAATTGAAATTTATTTTAGGAAGAGTAGAAAACATTGTGGGAAAAGGAGAAAATGCTGGTTACCAGCATTTTCTCCTTTTCCCACCATGTTTTCAAAAAGGCTCCTTCCTCAGGGTCGTTAAAAGTCGGGATTGTATGGTATAGGGTTAAAAGTAGGGACTCTGTGCCGTCTGTGGTAACGGGTTAGGGTTTTTGATACAATAGACAGTTTTTGAACAAAAAAACATTCCATGGGAAAAATGTGTTCCACATTATCTTATTTTCAAGACCTCTACCCTTTACAACACAAACCTGAGGTTTAACAACCCAGAGGAAAACATCTTGGGGAAAGGAGAAAATGCTAGTCACCAGCATTTTCTCCTTTTCCCATGTTCAAAACATAAATCCCGTCATTCAAGCCAAATTAAATTTGTTATCTGCAAATACATGTACTTTGAATTTGGTCCAGTCTGAAATTTTGTTGGTTGGTAAACAGTTGACCCTTTACTGAATGATAATAATTTAGACTGGTCCAAATTGAAACCAGTTGCAGACGACAAATTAAAGCTGGCTCAAATGACAAAATTTGTCCTTGATAGAGTAGAAGACATTGTGGGAACAGGAGAAAATGCTGGTTACCAGCATTTTCTCCTTTTCCCACAATGTTTTCAAAAGGCTTCTTCCTCAGAGTTGTTGAAAGTCGGGGTTGTGTGGTAAAGGGTTAACCCTTTACCGTACAATGCTGCCTTTTGACGCCCCTAGGAAAGAAGTCTTTTGAAAACATTGTGGGAAAAGGAGAAAATGCTGGTATCCTTTTCCCACAATGTTTTCTACCCTATCAAAGAAAAATTGCACCATTTGAGCCACATTGAAATAGTCGTCTGCAAATGCTTTCAATTTGGACAAGGCTAAAATTTTGTCGTCTGGTAAAGGGTTAAGCAAATTAAAGTTGTAGTGATTGTTTGTTTGTAATGGAGTTTAATGCCATTTTAACCCTTTCCCAAACAAGCCCTGGTTTTCACGTGTCTGCATTACAAGTCCTTTGAAAACATTGTGGGAAAAGGAGAAATTGCTCGTAATGAGCAATTTCTCCTTTTCCCACAGTGTTTTCTACCCTTTTTGAGACCTTTCTGCCATTTTCATCAAATTCAAAATTGTCGTCTGCAAACTCTTTCAGTTTGGACCAGTCCAAAATTTGTCGTTTGGGAAAGGGTTAACAGCTTAGACCGTATCATCGCCGTCAGTACACCTACACGTGTGTCCTGGCTTTCTCACACTAGGACTGACACAACTTTCTTTCCAAGCCACTGACTACTTTTCTCATATGCACCAGGTTGATTGATTGTATGCTGTTTAACGCCGTTTTCAACATTTTTTCAGTTATTTCGCGGCAGCCAGTGCACCTATCCATGCTTTCCATATGCACCAGAGATGAGAGGCGAAACAAGAGGCCTTTAAATATACTGTGGGAAAAGGAGTACAGTAAATGCCTTTAACCCTTTATCACATTAAAAAAAATGTAGACTTGTCCAAATTGAAAGTATTTGCAGACGACAACTTAAGCCTTTCATTACTAACTCGGGAAATTCCACATTTTTTTCCGTGCTCTAACAATAGATTTCCACTTCTATTGAAAACGACTTTCGTCATGGTTTAAAAACAGAGTAGCGGACAGTGTAGATCAAGATCAGACTGCACATTCTGTGCAGTGTGATCTTGATCTACGCTGTCCGCAGAAGGTAATCAAGTCGTCATTAGCAGTGAAAGAGTTAAATGTGGTTAGAATGATGGAATTCCTGTTAAACAGGGTAGAAAACATTGTGGAAAAAGTAGAAAATGCTGTTTACTAGCATTTTCTCCTTTTCCCACAATGTTTCAGAAAGCCTCATCCCCAGGGTATTTAAAATTCCAGATCATGTGGTAAAGAGTTAACCAGCTTTTTGTCCTTTTTCCAAGATGTTTTCCACTGTTTCAGAGGCAAATCCAATTATAATGAGCTTACATTATTCTTTTTTTTACCCCTTTACAGCATAATTACAAGTTTGAATGACCCTAAAGAAGACTCTTCGACAGTTGAAAACATTGTTAACCCTTTCCCAAACGACAAATTTTGGACTGGTCCAAATTGAAAGAGTTTGCAGACGACAATTTTAGATTTGATGCACATGGCAGAAAGTTCTCAAAAAGGGTAGAAAACACTGTGGGAAAAGGAGAAATTGCTCGTTATGAGCAATTTCTCCTTTTCCCACAGTGTTTTCAAAAGACTTGTACTGCAGACACGTGAAAACCAGGGCTTGTTTGGGAAAGGGTTAAAAAAGGAGAATATGTTTGTTACCAGCATTTTCTCCTTTTCCCAAAAATTTTCACTCTTCCAAAAGCAAGTTTTAAAGCAACTTTCAAAATTTTGTCACATTTATTTTGTCATCTGAAAATTCTTTCAACTTGGACTATTCTGAAATTTTTCCATTCGGTAGAGAGTTAACCCTTTACCACACAATTTTGACTTCTAACATCCCTGAGAAAGAAGCTCTTTTAAAACATTGTGGGAAAAGGAGAAAATGCTGGTTACCAACATTTTCTCCTATTCCCACATTGTTTTCCACCCCCCATAAAGAAGTTTCAATTTTTGAGTCAAATTTATTTTGTCGTCTGCTAATGCTTTCAATTTGGACCAGTCTAAAATTTTGTCATTTGGTGCCAAGCCCCATAGCTCAGTTGGTAGCGTACAGGACTTGAGAACAGAAGGTCACTGGTTCGATCCCCGGCTTGGCCAATTTCTTTCCATGGATTGATGATAGTCATTGCGACAAGATTCATTCCTCTCTCACCACTCACCATTGTTTCGACAATGGTTATGTGGGAAAGCAGCCAGTGGCTTGGAAAGAATATTATGTGGAGTACTGGTAAAAAGAAACTCCTGGAAAGCATGGATAGGTGCACTGGCCGCCGCGATATTATTGAAATAATGTTGAAAACGGCCTTAACCCTTTAGCACACAATCCCGACTTTTAACGACCCTGAGAGAAAGGCCTTTAGAAAACATTGTGGGAAAAGGAGAAAATGCTGGTTACCAGCATTTTCTCCTTTTCCCACAATGTTTTCTACCCTTTCTAAAACAAATTTCAATTTTTCAGTCACATTAATTTTGTCGTCTGCAAATGCTTTCAATTTGGACCAGTCTAAAATTCTGTCGTTTGGTAAAGAGTTAAAACCTTTGTCCACTGCTAAAGAGTTATATCTAGAGATCTGGCATGCAACACACAAAAAGGGGCCTTCAGACATACGTGTAAAAGTGTATCGTCCCAGATCAGCCTGTGAAGTGTGTGACTAATCCGAAACGACACTTCCCGTTTTTGTATGATTTTCTGTTTCACGAAAGTCTACTGTATGAAAAAATCTTATGTATTTGTAATGTCCTGTCTTGGATTAGCCTGCACAGACTGCGTAGGCTAATCCGGGGACGACACTTTATGCGAATGTCCGAAGGTCTAATTTCGCATGTTGCGGGCCACTTGGTTAAGTTATAACCCCTAACCCAAATTGATAATCCCGAGTTTAACGAACCCCCAAGGAAAAAGGATTTTTGAAAACATTGCGGGAAAAGTAGAAAATGCCAGTTACCAGCATTTTCTACTTTCCCACAATGTTCACTACCCTGTTAACCCTTTCCCAAACAAGCCCTGGTTTTCATGTGTCAGCAGTACAAGTCTTTTGAAAACACTGTGGGAAAAGGAGAAATTGCTCGCAACCAGCAATTTCTCCTTTTCTCAGAGTGTTTTCTACCCTTTCTGAGACCTTTCTGCCATTTTCATGAAATTTAAAATTGTCGTCTGCAAACTCTTTCAATTTGGACCGGTCCAAAATTTGTTGTTTGGGAAAGGGTTAAAGACCTTTAGTTCACTTGTACGATTTTCAGATTTGTTTTCTGCAGATGCTTTCAGTTTGGAAGAGTGTAAAATTCGTCATTTGATAAACAATAAATGATAACAGGTTTCTTTGAAGGTCAATGCCATTTAACCCTTTACCAGACGACAAAATTTTAGCCTTTGTCCAAATTGAAAGCATTTGCAGACGACAATTTCAATGTGCCTCAAATGGTGCAATTTTTCTTTGATATGGTAGAAAACATTGTTGGAAAAGGAGAAAATGCTGGTTACCAGCATTTTCTCCTTTTCCTACAATGTTTTCAAAAGGCTTCTTTCCCAGGGTCTTTAAAAGGCATCATTGTGCTGTAAAGGGTTAATCCTTAATAAAAAAATCCTGTGTTTTAAATACTCTGTGTAAGGTTTTTAGAAAGCATTGTTGGAAAAGGAAAAAGTGCTAGTAACCAGCATTTCTCCCTTTCTCCACACTGTTTTCTATCCCTTCAAAGACAAATCCCATCATTTTGGCAACATCTAATTTGACATCTCCAGTTACTTTTTATTTGGGCAAGTCTGGAGTTATGCTATCTGGTTAACAGTTACCAATTTACCAAACGATAAAATCTTTGACTGGTTCCAATTGAAAGCATTTGCAGATCACAAAGTAAATGTGACTCGATTATTGAACTTTGTTCTGGGAAAGCCAGAAATCATTGTGGGAAATAGAGAAAATGCTGGGTACCAGTAATTTCTCCTTTTCCCATAATGTTTTCAAAGCTTTCTTTCTCAGTGTCGATCATAAGTTGGGATCATGTGGTAAAGGGTTAAAAAGCATGTCACTTTGACATGGTAGCATCTAGCCTTTCTTTATTAAGTAGTACAAAACACAACACCCTTCTTAAGCCACTGGCTGCTTTCCCACATTTCCGAAGTCCTTATTGAAATTTTAAGCAACAAAAACTAGGAGAAAAACAACTCCAAGCAACTCACCTGAGCGAGATCTTTAACTTTCCATTTACCAGCGAAGATTGTCACATCAAATATACATCTAAACTGTAGTATTTTACACAATAATGAACCCTTTACTAAATCTAATGTGTTTTTCTCACCACCTTGAGGAAAAGAGACCTTGTGAAACAAATAAAAAACCTTGTCAGAAAAGGAGAAAATGCTGGTTCCAGCATTTCTCCTTTTCTAACAAGGTTTTTTTTTTTAACCTATTCCAGGTCAAATTCATCAACTGACCCTCATTTTACTTACCGGTATTTTCTGAAGTGTTTATAACCTGGTGCAGTCTAGAATAGTCAAAAATACAAACATTTTTACTTCCTGTTTCTATTGAGGCCCAATCTCTGTGCACTTCCCTGTACCTTTTAATCCTGAAACTTAACTACCCTGCAAAAGGAGACATTTGTAAATATTGCGGGAAAAGGAGAAAATGCTGGTTACTAACATTTCCTCTTTTTCTCACAATGTTTTCTATCCTTTCATAGACAAATCACATCATTTGATTAACTCTTTCCCAAACGACAAAATTTCAGACTAGTCCAAATTGAAAGCATTAATTTTTTTTTGCAGACCACAAATTAAATGTGACTTAAAACTTGAAATTTGTAATGGGACAGCAAGAAAACATTGTCGGAAAAGGAGAAAATGCTGGTTACCACTGCTTTAAAAATGGAAAAGTATAAAATTTCGTCCTCAGGTCAAGAGCTAATTTCCTCTTTTTTCTTGTTTTTCCTCATCTCTAAAATCCCCATGCATAACTTAATATGATCAGATTGCACAGATTGTAGCCTAATCTTATGTTCACATTATATATGAAATATTGTGAAATATAATCCAGAAAACCCAGCCTGAATTTTTTTTGTCGATAACTAGCCCAGTACAGACCACCTGAGCTTTAGGTTTTGATTGATTTTCGTTTATTGTCTCCATCAGTTGCCCATATAGGCAATGCCCCCAGAAGGCATTTAGTTATGTTAGAGGGAAAAGTAAAACCCTAGGGCAAAGTAAGGGACAAAACCTACCCTATAAAGTTAAACCTGGTTATTTAACCCTTTCCCAAACAAGCCCTGGTTTTCATGTGTCTGCAGTACAAGTCTTTTGAAAACACTGTGGGAAAAGGAGAAATTGCTCGTAACGAGCAATTTCTCCATTTCCCACAGTGTTTTCTACCCGTTTTGAGACCTTTCTGCCATTTTTCATCAAATTTAAAATTGTCGTCTGCAAACTCTTTCAATTTGGACTAGTCCAAAATTTGTCGTTTGGGAAAGGGTTAATGTGCATACAGCACCATCGCATGAGAATTAGGTTAAATGTCTCTCCTGAAAGACCTTGAGTGTTTTTTTTTTTCTGTCGGCCATCCATGGGAATGGAATCCACACCCTCCATTGTCCCGACAAGACTTTTAGTCTCAAAGAGCTATGAATAGGGTTTGGCAGGCTTCGTCAGTATTGGGTCTGTGTTTAATCCTGTAATTCTTTACTGAGCGACAAAATTTTGGACTGGGCCAAACTGAATGCGTTTGCAGACAACAAGTTAGATGTAGCTCAACTGATGATTTCTGTCTTTGATGGGGCTGAAAACATTGTGGGAAAAGGAGAAAATGCTGGTTACCAGCATTTTCTCCCTTTCCCACAAGGTTTTCAATAGCCTTCTCTGTTAGGGTCGTTAAAACTACGGATTTTGTGGTAAAGGGTTAACCCTTTCCCAAACGAAAAATTTTGGACTGGTCCAAATTGAAAGAGTTTGCATATGACAATTGTAAATTTGATGAAAATGGCAGGAAGTTCTCAAAATGGGTAGAAAACACTGTGGGAAAAGGAGAAATTGCTCATTACGAGCAATTTCTCCTTTTCCCACAGTGTTTTCAAAAGACTTGTACTGCAGACACGTGCAGGCTTGTGTGGGAAAGGGTTAAGGGACTAAAACAATTTAATATGATGCCTTTGTGAACAGATAACAGTTAGATTACACAAAACATAGAGACTACTCTGATCTTGGATCTAAGGTGTCTGTTGATTTTTGACATATTCTAGGTCAATACAACATTGAAATAAAATACATGTACATTACCAAACAGGTCCTGCAAGGCTCAGTGGTAAAACATAGACATGTGACCTGGAGGCCTCGGGTTCGAGTCTCACTGGATTCATTGTGTTTTTCGTGGGAGTGTCCTTGGGCAAGACACTTCAGAGTTCTAGCCTTGTACTGGTGAAATACAGGAAATACATGAATATGTGAGCTGTTGCTGTGATATGACTGAAGTAATGTTGAAATTTGAAAAAACACCATTCAATCAATCAATCAATCAATCAATCAATCAACATTATCAAACTATCCCATATTCTCCTTTTTCCCACGTTTTTCACATACAAATACCGTAACTTGAGAAATACTTAACTGTTAAAGTGCCTTTCACAACTGCAGTTGCCTTTGCAGCCAGTGTATATCAAGATCAGACTGTACAAAATGTCCATTTAATCAAGAACAGACTGCACAAAATGTGCAGTCTAATTTTTGTTGCACACTGTCCAGAGGCACTCTTGACAAGAGAAATCTTGAAATTGCAATTAGCCTTATTTCTCAAATGAAAACACCTGCTAGAGTTTTTTTCAGTTTTAACTCATTTAACCCTTTACCAAACAATCCCAAATTTTAACGATCCCTGAGAAAGTTTGCTTTTGAAAACATTGTGGGAAAAGGAGAAAATGCTGATAACCAGCATTTTCTCCATTTCCCATAATGTTTTGTAACCTTCCAGAGACAAATTTTAGTCTTTGGGTCATATTTAATATGTCGTCTGCAAATGTTATCAATTTAGACCAGTCTAAAATTTTGCTGTGTGGTAAAGATTTAAATTTTATTCGTGTTCAACTTATACATGTAATATTATTCATCCTTGAAAGGGTAGAAAATTTGTCAAGAAGGGGAAAATACTGGTTACAAATATTTTCTCTAAACCCTTTATTGTCCTCAAACTGTTTCTTCCTCTGGGGTGCTAAAACATGCTATTCCTTGGTAGAGGGTTAACTCTTTACCACACAATCCCGACTTTTAACGACCCTGAAAAAGAAAGCTTTTGAAAACATTGTGGAAAAAGGAGAAAATGCTGGTAACCAGCATTTTCTCCTTTTCCCACAATGTTTTCTTCCCTTCCCAAAACATTTGGGTTACATTTTTTTTTGTCATTTGCAAATGCTTTCAATTTGGACCAGTCTAAAATTTTGTCGTGTGGTAAAGAGTTAAACAGCCTTGAAAAAGTTTGATCTAAGCAACATGCATTACAGTTTGACAACAACACATGAAACACAGATGCAGCTGCAAGACAGCAGACACTTTGGGCTAAAGTTAGCTAATAAAGAAAGACATCTTCCTTGATTATGTACTTCTTCATATTTTATCTTTACACCCAACTGATTGTCTATCATTAGAGCTCCAAACAAAGGGAGTGATTTTGATTACAAAATTAATTATTCCCCACTAAACCCTATGTTATGGGTACTCATTAGAATCGTCTCATCGAGACGATTCTAATGAGTACCCACAACATAGGGTTTGGAAGAGAAATAATGGACTTAGGATACCATCACTCCCTCTTATCTAGAGCTCTGTATCATTCTTCCTAAAAACTAAGTTCTATACAGATGAAACACAACAAAATCATATAATATATAGAAGATATTTGTTTTTTTCATTGAAAGATCGAAATTTATTTCATCGAGTGAACATCGTTGGTAATATTTTCACGAGTGGCAGCCACTTGTGAAAATATTACCCATGATGTTCACTTGATGACATAAATTTTTATCTTTCACCGGAAAAAAAACAACAACTAATATTTTATCTATTTCATGCTTCTAACACCAATTTTGCTGGAACTTTCATCAAAATCCAGTACAGTTGTTTTTGGTAATTCCCCATGACGCATCCCCTCACATAACAGTGCATTACATTATTACGTAAAGCGCAAGAAATACAGCATAAATTACTTCATATTTCCCTCCATTTCAATGGCACACGCTGATTACCTAGGTAACTAGTGCACGGGAACAACTGTTTCCACCTTCAATTGGAGAGTTAGAAAGTATAAAATCGGTATTTTCACTGGTTGTAACCATTAAATATAAAACCATAATTCACCATCATTTCTCGATAAACTACCGAAAAGCATGAAATAATTATAAACAATTAACTATAACACAAAACATACATTAATTCTCTACCATACAATAAAATTTTAGACTTGTCCAAAGCCAAAGCATTTGAAGACAACAAATTAAATGTGACTTACTTGGATGAAATTATCTTTGAAAGGGTAGAAAACATTGTGTGAAAAGGAGAATATGCTGGTAACCAGTATTTTCTTCTTTTCCCACAATGTTTTTAAAGGCTTTTCCATCAGGGTCCTTAAAACTCTAGATTATGTGGTCAAGGGGTCACTAATACATACCAAACACCCTAGATTCTAAAGTCTGAAATGCTTCTTGTGCCTGTTTCTAGGTGTTTAACCCTTTACCAGACGACAAAATTTTAGCCTTGTCCAAATTGAAAGCATTTGCAGACGACAATTTCAATGTGGCTCAGATGATGCAATTTTTCTTTGATAAGGGAGAAAACATTTTGGGAAAAGGAGAAAATGCTGGTTACCAACATTTTCTCCTTTTCCTACAATGTTTTCAAAAGGCTTCTTTCCCAGGGTCATTAAAACGCGGCATTGTGCGGTAAAGGGTTAACCCTTTACCACACAATCCCCACTTCTAATGACCCTGAGAAAGAAGCCTTTTGAAAACAATGTGGGAAAAGGAGAGAATGCTGGTAACAGCATTTTCTTCTTTTCCCACAATGTTTTCTACCCTATGAAAGTCAAATTTCGTATTTTGAGCAACTTTCGTCTGCAAATCATAAATGCTTTCAATTTAGAAACATCCAAAATGTTGTCGTTTGGTAAAGAGTTAAAGGCCCTACAACTGCTAAAAGTAAACAATGCAGGAGTTTAAATGCATTCTAATTTAAATCATACCATTTAACTCTTTACCACACAATCACAGGTTTTAACGACCCTAAAGAAAAAGCCTTTTGAAAACATTGTAGGAAAAGGAGAAAATGCTGGTAACCAATCTGGTAGACTGGTCCTTTGACCTACAGAAAATTGGTCCATTTTCTGTAGGTCAAAGTACCAGCCTACCTTATGATACAGTCGGTTGTCAGACATAATAAATTTTATGGATCTCTGACTGTGATAGTGTCTTGCTTGGTATGATGCATCAAGGAGATGCATTAAGCCCCCTTTTGCCAGAGCATGGTTCAATTATATTTTTAGACCTGATACAAGATACTGCGATAAAAGTATACCTGTTTAAAAGTCAAGGGTGTAGCAATGGGTTAAGAATCATTATGTATAATAAATTGAGAGTGCTATTTTACTCTAACACTGCTAAGCACAGATCGCTAAGCACAGGGTGGAAAAAACTGTAGGAAAGGAAGAAAGTGCTGGTTACTAGCATATTCTATTTTTCGCAAAATGTTTTCGAGAGCCTTCTGACATAATGTTGTTAAAAGTCAGGATTCTGGCTAAAGGGTTAAGTTGCATTAAGCCTCATCTGTACATATTTGTTCAGTCTTGTCCATAAACATTTTGTTAATCTTCTATTGTTAATGCTTTACCACACAACCTTGAGTATTTACCACTCTGAGAAAGAATGCTTTTGAAACAATTGTGGATAAAGGAGAAAATGTTTGTATCTTGCAATTTCTCATGTGTCAACAATGTTTTCTACCATTTCATAGAAGAAAAAAATCATTTCTGAGCTATACTAAATTTGTCATCTGCAAATGCTTTCAATTTGGCTGAGGCTAAAACCTTTTGGTAATTTAAGAGTTAACAGTTCATCATTGTTCTTTGCCATTACCAAATTAGGAACATATTGCCGTTTGTTTGTCCTAATATCACAGTTCTTTTTGTTTATTAAGTCTTTAACAAATGGCAGGTTTTATACTTGTTCAAACTGAAAGCATTTGCAGACGACAAATTAAAGGCAACTCAAAAATTCAAATTTGTAATAGGAAGGGTAGAAAAAATTTTTTGATAAGGAGAAAATGCTGGCTACCAGCATTTTCTCTTTTTCCAAACAATGTTTTCAAAAGCTTTTTTTCTCAAGGTTGTTAAAAGTCGGCAATGTGTAGTAAAGAGTTAACAAGCTGGGGATTTATTGTTCTTCATTTATTAACATTTCCTCATTCTTTTTATCCATTAACAAGCTGGGTATGTATTGTTTTTCTCCTGTGTGAGTTCTCAAATGCCGGATAAGATAACCCCTCTGAGAAAATTCCGCCTCGCAAACATCACATTTGTGTTGTACATCATCAAGGTGCATTTTCTTATGAGTGGTAAGGGCACTCTTCATTGAGAACGAGGCATTGCAAAATTCACACTTGTATTTCTTCCCATCCGTATGTATCCGACTGTGCTTGGTTAGGGTACTCCTGTCCGAAAACGCAGCACCACACATTGAACATTTATACGGTTTCTCCCCAAAGTGGATTTTTCGATGCTTGCTAAGGTTTCCTCGGTCAGAAAATACAGAGTCGCACATATCACACTGAAACGGTTTTTCTCCCGTGTGTGTTCTATGGTGTTTTATCAAATATCCTTTAAGAGAGAAGGAAGCATTACAGATTTCACATTTAAATGGTTTTTCTCCAGTATGCAAGGTTAGATGATTGTTGAGAATACTTTTCTGTGAAAACGCAGCCCCACAAAGTTCACATTTATAGGGTTTTTCACCTGTATGTATTCTGTAATGTCGAATAAGCTTATGGTTGTGGGCGAAAGCAGACCCGCAGCGATCACATTTAAATTTTTTCTCCAATGTATTCTTACTGGGAGAAACAGAATCCTTCAACCCTGAGATATTTTTTGTGTCTGTCCCTTCACTTTTTTTAGTACCACTTAATTTATCTAAAGTTTGTGTAGCCATTTTGTATGTTTCTGGGACATTACCTGTCGCAGTGTCATTACGATATGGTTCTGACAAATTGACAGTCATCTTATGTTCATTATCCTTTATTCCTTCAGCTTTCACTTTCATCTCGTGTACATTGTCTGGCATTTCATTCATTCTATCTCTAACAAGTTTTAAGTAAGCATTGAATTGTTCCATTCTTTGTCTAAGAATCTCATTACCAGTGCCATCTAGAAGGTTGCATCCAATATTTACATTATCACCACCATACATAAGATTGTATCCATTATAGCTACTGTCAGCATTATGTACATGTTTGTCTGATATTGTCCTGTCTCTGTCATTGAGTGTACTCCTCTCTTCCTCTGTCTTGTCGTCTGTCTGAAAGCATTTGTCACTGTGCATTTTATGTTTATGTTCTGTAAGATGAGCCTTGCTAGAAAACCTTGTGCTGCACACTTTACACTCGAACAAGTTGTTGTACAAGCATTTTAGACTAGAATAGTTATTATCACCATCTGCAATTGTGTCTGTAATTAGCCCCTCCATGACATTATTTGTTTTCATTTTTTCTACTTGATCCATATTTTCTTCCTTTACATCCTGCCACTGAAAGCACCGATCATTATGTACCTGCTGTTCATGTTCTACAAGACAAGCTTTGCTAGGAAATCTTGCACCACATACTTTACAATGGAACAAGTAATGGTACAGATTACTTGATTTAAAATATTCATTGTCAGCACTGTTTTCAACACTATCTGAAATTATCTTCTCCTTGTCAGTGAGTGTAATATTTTCATGTACTTGAAACTTGTCATCTTTCTGTTCATTTGGCCACTTGGAAAACCTTTCTCCATGACCTTTATGTTCCTTTTCTAAATGTTTAGGATCAGCTTGGATAGAAAAGTTTGAATTGCATCTTTCCCTATTGGATTCATTATCTACATTATCTTCATGTTTCATTTGAATTATTCTCTCACTGTTACTAAATATATTTATTTCCTTGTCCTGGTTCTTGTCTTCTATCTTAACATTTTGCAATCTAGAGAAAGCATCTTTATGCACTTTTTGTTCATGTTCTGTCAGATGAGCCTTGCTAGAGAATCTTCCACCACACAATTTACATTGGAACAAGTTATTGTACAAGTATTTGAGAACACCATCCATGGCTCGAAATCCTTTTCTCAATGAAATGGTACAAAACGAAGACGGACCATTTGAACACCTGATTCTTTTAAGAATTTTTCAGTCATAATCAAGACAAAAGCAGACTTCTGCAAAATATTTCTCCATTTCCACCAGTAGAAAGCTGGGGGTCTGCAGATCCCAGGCACTCTAAGTCATCTAGTCTGGATAGAATAAAAAATTCACTGTTTTAAACACTGAGCTATGCAGGATTCTGGAAATAGAAACAAAATAAAAAAAAAAACATAATTACCCTTCCCCAAACAGTTCCTGTATTTTTATAACCCTAAGGTAGGAGGCTTTTGAAAACACTGTTGGAATAGGAGAAGATGTTCTTATTCAGCCTTTTCTTCTTTACCAATAATGTATTACCTTTTTGAAGAGAAATCCATCAATGGAGCCACATTTAACCCTTTCCCAAACAAGCCCTGGTTTTCATGTGTCTGCAGTACAAGTCTTTGAAAACACTGTGAGCAAAGGAGAAATTGCTCGTAATGAGCAATTTCTCCTTTTCCCACAGTGTTTTCTACCCTTTTTGAGAACTTCCTGCCATTTTCATCAAATTTAAAATTGTCGTCTGCAAACTCTTTCAATTTGGGCCAGTCCAAAATTTGTCGTTTGGGAAAGGGTTAAATTGTCAGTCTTCAAAATGCAGAGGAACTCCTCAATAAAGACCATCTATGGTACTTTTCAATACTGTTTTCACTATCAGGTGGTCTGAATCCCAAGTTTCAGTGAATTTTCTCATTCGGATTCGTCACCGATATTTTTCATATGCATACTCGGAAAATGGCTTTCATTTTGAGAAAAGATGCCTAAGAAAAGACGCAACTATAAAACTTCCATGGGACAAATGAATAAAAAATGTGTCAAAGACGCAAAAGATAGGCTCTGGAGAAAACACTGGCGAAAACCCATACCCAGATCATGAGTATACTGCAGTGTCTCGTTTACCTGCGAATTCTGCAACAATTTCACTTACGCATATTTTTGAAAGACCTGTGTCCCCCATGTGCATATATTTTCCAGGCATCGAGTCCCGTTATAGAAAAACCTCATGTTTCATGTTTTATCCAGCAAACTTATACCGGTGACTGTTTACTATAACGCTGTCTGACTGGTATCCTTCTTCAACTACTAGACACAGTGCAATAATATTGAATACTAGGCACCAGGTCGTCAGAAGTCAAATCCATTTTTTTTATAAGTCATATAAGGCATTTTCAACCAATCACTGAATCAGTGTTGGTGGTTTACAAGGCAGTATCTCACTGGTTAGTACAAAACGAAATAAGAAGTAGTGAAGTGGGACACCCATCCCTAAGTCTAACAGTATCACCTAGTCAGTTTTTACTGGTTGTCAAAAGACAAAAGTTAAAACACTAGAATAAGTTGTTTAACCCTTTCCCAAACGACAAATTTTGGACTGGTCCAAATTGAAAGAGTTTGCAGACGACAATTTTAAATTTGATGAAAATGGCAGAAAGTTATCAAAAAGGGGAGAAAACACTGTGGGAAAAGGAGGAATTGCTTGTTTCCCACAGTGTTTTCAAAAGACTTGTACTGCAGACACGTGAAAACCAGGGCTTGTTTGGGAAAGGGTTAATTTATATCACATATATAATCAAGTCCTTGGTTCGAATTTTCATACTGACCGTAGTTGCATGGTTCAATAGAGCCAAGGGACTCACAAGTTTCTCAGATGACTAATAAAATTTCTGTTTATGAGCTCAGGACACACAGTTACAAATTTGTAACAAAAAACACTGACCTGGCATTCTGTCGGCTACACTCACCATTCTAGGCTGGAATTCAGTCGGCGAGAGCTCACAGAATGTTCCTGAAAATGTTTTTAAAGAATGAAGTGCATACCTGATATTCACGTGCCATTAAAATGTCTACAAAATCGGACAAAAGTCAGAAGTCAATCAAAAATGGCATCTTGAAGCCAGACAAGGTATGTAAGTGAATGTACAAAAGTTTTAGATTAAGGTTAAATTTATAGTAAATGGCGGATAATTTTATAAGGGAAGTAACTCTGTAATATACATAGTCTCTTAAATTATTAGTAAAGGATGACTTATTCAAATTTATTTCAAAACGATTTAATAGAATTTGAAGACATTTTTATCACGTATTTGATGCAGTTTGATCCATTTTGACCCCCAGATTTTTCATACCTACTGGATGACAATGCAGACCATCGCCTTGTAAACATGTTATTTGAAACATTTTTAAAAAAGTTACCTCCCTTGAATTAAAAGTCGCCATTGTTTAATCAAAGCAGTTTGATGGCTCTAGTACACAGAGATGCTGACGTGATCGTAGTTGGAGCCGGTTTGTCTGGTCTTACAGCTGCACGGCACCTCTTGGCTCGAGATTCAAACCTAGACGTGATTGTCTTAGAAGGAAAAGGTGTCTTTTCTTACATGATTGGTGACACTGAGGAAGAAAGCTTTTGAAAACATTGTGGGAAAAAAAATCCCTGGTAACCAGATTATTTTTCTTATTCTATGGGTATGATGTTGTCTGCACTTTGGATGACAAAATTTTTCATTTGATCCACATTTACTTGGTTGTCTACCAACACTGTCAAAATGGGTGAATCTTTTCGTCGTCTGATAAAGTGTTAACCCTTTCCCAAACGACAAATTTTAGACTGGTCCAAATTGAAATAGTTTGCAGATGACAATTTTAAATTTGATGAAAATGGCAGAAAGTTCTCCAAAAGGGTAGAAAACATTGTGGGAAAAGGAGAAATTGCTCGTTACGAGCAATTTCTCCTTTTCCCACAGTGTTTTCAAAAGACTTGTACTGCAGACACGTAAAAACCAGGGCTTGTTTGGGAAAGGGTTAAGGTTTTAACTCTTTAGCAAATGACAAAATTTTGGACTGAACCAACTTGAAAGCATTTGCAGACGACAAATTAAATGCTGCTTAAATGGCAATTTCTGTATTTGATAGGGTAGAATAGAATGTCATTAAAGGGGAAAATGCTTGTTACCAGCATTTTCTCCTTTTCTCTCTATGTTTTCAAAAGCCTTCTCTTTCAGGTTCATTAAAATTCGGGATAGTGTGGTAAAGGGTTAAAAAAGCAACATGTAAACACGGTTCCCATTGACGCACATATGTGCGTGATTCACGCACGGAATTGAATAATCACGCACAAAAATGTGAAGTGAAATGTGCATGCACGCACATATTTCAGGGCTCCCGTTGTCGATCACTAGTGGCGCCAGTTGGGACAAGTCAACAAGTGTGAAAGTCACTGCTTATCACCGCCAATCAAACTTGGTATCAATCCGCTTTTCTAGTGTAAAATTAAAGGTTTTGAAGTTACATGCTATTCTTATTGACAAATCTATGTCAAATCATGCAGAAATACTACTCCAAAACTTAACAGGCATGAAAAAAAGATTGCTGCAAGAAACGCGAAAACCCATGACACAACAAAAATTGGTTTGACATTGTCCTATCATAGGCATTTCAAACTGTCTATTCAGTTTTATCAATGACTTTGAACAGTAAATTTACATAAATATCTCTATAAAACAATAAGTGAAACCTAATTAGTGTCTGAAATTGACAGTGAAATGGAAAATTCTACTGGCCCTCAGGCTGTAAGTTGTCCCTCTGAAACTGCTGCCGTGAGTAAGGAAGTTATAACAAGTGTCTTCTTTTTTTGAATTACCCATATTGTTTTCAAGAACAGCTGACTGCAGAGTAAGACTCATCAAAACAAATTTTCAATACAATAGACCCTTACTGTCCTCAATAGATGCTCTATAATTGTCAATATTAAGTGCACTCCTAGAATTTCTCTTGCACTCCCAAACTTGTATTCCAGGGAGCGCATACACTCCCAAAAAGAGATGTGAGTGGGAACACTGGTAAATATATCTATTTTTTATCTAAACACAAATTTTCAGTACTGTAGCTACCAATTGATCACTTCTAGAAATCTATAATTTTAGATAGAGTTGGTGGTAGAACAAAGAGTGTGCAGTTACAAACTGGCAAAGGGACAGACACTTGGGATGTTGGAGGCCAATGGATAGGAAGGTAGTTTATACTAACAATTGCCCTCTTGGACATCTGACCAGTAGAATTTTTACCACCCAGACAATTGCCCTCCGACATTAGTTTAAAAATGGACATTTGTCCTCCCCTTTTTTTTATTCAGTACATTAGTTATTTTTCATTAGGTTAGTGCCGTTTTTTATGTTTAAAGTACCTGTTCATAGACCATTTATTAACCCATTACCGCACAATGCTGCCTTTTAATGACCCTTGGAAACAAGCCTTTTGAAAACATTGTGGGAAATTGAGAAAATGCTGGTAACCAAAAGAAAAATTGTAACATTTGAGCCACATTGAAATTGCCATATGCAAATGCTTTCATTTTGGACATGACTAAATTTTTGTCATCTGGTAAAGGGTTAAGGTATTTCATCTAAATGTTATAATTTTAAAGATTTTTTTTTTTAAATAAATCTATATAATCAAACAGATCTAACACAACAAAGTAGAGTCTATAAATATGAAAATAGGTCCTATCTCATTCACCATAACATAATACATACTATAAGTGATAAAAACTGTGCCCTCTACATTAGATTTCTACCAATATAAAACTGGAAGTATTGATTTTTGTCTGGTTTAAAAAAAGAAGAAATGAATGAAATGAAATGCAAGTCACAAGTTCCCTGTACTGTATAATTTTATTATCAAATTAATATTGGATGGCAAATGTCCTAGATGGTACCGTAGATGTCCAGATGGGAAAAATGCCCAGGTAGCAATTGGCCTAGACGGCATTTGTCCAGACGGAGCATTGTATTACACTTACATATCCTTTTTAGTATTCTATGATCAGAATGTCTCATCTGACTAAACAGTTTTTCTCTCAGCCAGTTTCTTAACTGTTTCCAGATGACAAAACTATAGACTTGTCTAAATTAACCCTTTACCACACAATGCCGCCTTTTAATGACCCTGGGAAAGAAGCCTTTTGAAAACATTGTGGGAAAAGGAGAAAATGCTGGTAACCAGCTTTTTCTCCTTTTTCCACAATGTTTTCTACCCTATCAAAGAAAAATTGCACCATTTGAGCCACACTGAAATTGTTGTCTGCAAATGCTTTCAATTTGGACAAAGGCTAAAATTTTGTCGTCTGGTAAAGGGTTAAAAGCTTCGGGAGATGACAAAATATACCCAGCCAAATGATAGGATGTGTCCTTGACAGAGTAGTGAGAAAAGGAGAAAATGCTGGTTATCAGTGTTTTCAAAAATACTGGTTACCAGCATTTTTCCTTTTCCCACATTGCTTTCAGAGACATTCTTCCTGGGGGGTTTGTTAACCCCTTACCACACAATCCCGACTTTTAACGACCCTGAGAAAGAAGCCTTTTGAAAACATTGTTGGAAAAGGATAAATTGCTGGTAACCAGCATTTTCTCCTTTTCCAACAATGTTTTCTACGCTTCCCAAAACAAATTTCAATTTTTCAGTCACATTTATCATGTCTGCAATGTTTTCAATTTGGACTGGTCTAAAATTTTGTGGTTTGGTAAAGAGTTAACTGTTTACTAAATAAGAAAATTTTAGACTTGCCCAAAATGGAAAGCATTTGCAGAGTACAAAATAAATGAGACTCAGAAATTGAAATTTGGTTTTAGAAATAAAAAAACATTGTGGGAAAAGGAGAAAATGCTGCTTACCAGCATTTTCTCCATTTCTCACAGTGTTTTTCAAAAGTCTTCTTCTTTAGGTTCATTAGATGTCAGGAATGTGTGGTAAAGGGTTAACACGCAGTAAAACTGTGGCATTTGTCTTTGACAAGGGAGGAAGCATTGTGCAAAAAGGAGAATTACTAGCATTTTCTCCTTTCCCACATTGCTCTCAAAAGCAGTCTTCCTCAGGAATTTGTTATGGCATTGTGGAAAATATAGTGGGAAAAGGAGAAAATTGGTGAAAATTGCCATTTTTCGCCCTTTCCCACATTGCCTTCAAAGCCCATCTTCCTCAGGGTTATTAAATACCCAGGATTATATGCTAAGTCTTTCCCACATGACTAAATTTTTGACTCATCCAAATGAAAGCATTTGCTGATGACAAATCTCAAGTAGCTCATAAGATGATTTCTGTCTTTGAAATGGTAGAAAACATTGTGAGAAAAGGAGAAAATGCTGGTTACCAGCATTTTCTTCTTTTTCCGTAATTTTTTCAAGAGCCATCTTTGTTGGGATCATTAAAACTCGTGATTTTGTGGTAAAGAGTTAAGCCCGACTTTTAACATCCCTGAGGATGAGGCCTTTTGAAAACATTGTGGAAAAAGGAGAAAATGCTGTTAAACAGCATTTTCTCCTTTTCCCACAATGTTTTCTTCTCCATCAAAGACAGAAATCATCTTTTGAGCTATATTTATGATGTCGTCAGCAAATGCTTTCAATTTGGTCGAGCCCAGCATGAAGATTACTCTAAATTTTTAAAATTTTAGATGTCAACCGCACATCATGTCACTGGTGGAGGAGCTTGGTTTAGAGACATACAAGCAGTACATTACTGGTACAAAGTTTCTACAAGCAGGCAGAAATGATAGAATTACTTCATATCAAACAAACATTCCGAAATTATCTTTAAGTGGGCTTGTGGATTTGCATCGGATTATGAAAAAGGTACCTAAGCCATTGCCAGATGATCTAATTTTTTTAATGACCTTGTTTGAGGAGGTTTTTTTTAAAAAACCATTGTTGGAGCCAGCAGTTTCTTGTGTTCCTAAAATGTTTTGTACTTTTATAAAGACAATTCCTGTCATTTTGTCCACATTGCATGTCATCTTTAACTCTTTACCACACTGTTTTTTTTTTAACCCTTTACCACACAGTCCCGACTTTAAACGACCCTGAGAAAGAAAGCTTTTGAAAACACTGTGGAAAAAGGAGAAAATGCTGGTAACCATTATTTTCTCCTTTTCCTACAATGTTTTCTACTCTTGCCAAAACACATTTCAGTTTTTGATTTGCATTTATTTTGTTGTCTGCAAATGCTTCCAATTTGGACTGGTGTAAAATCTTGTCATTTGGTATAGAGTTAAGGACCCTAGCAGAGAATATGATATTATTTGAAAACATTGCAGGAAAGGAGAAAATACTGTTGACCAGCATTTTCTCCTTTTCCCATCATGTTTTCTACCCTAACATACACAAAAACTATTATTTGATGCACATTTAATTGTTTGCCTGCAAATGCTTTCAATTTGGACAAGTCTAAAATTTTGTCACTTGGTAAAGAGTTCAAGACAATCTTGTCATTTTATAAACATTGCTTGTCATCATTAACCCATTACCACATAACCCGGAGTTTTTAACGACCCTGAGGAAAAAGCCTTTTTAAAACATTGTGGGAACAGGAGAAAACGCTGGTAACCAGCATTTTCTCCTTTTCCCACAATGTTATCTATCATAGTATAGACAAATTCCATTATTTGAGTCACATTTAACCCGACGACAAAATTTTAGCCTTGTCCAAATTGAAAGCATTTGCAGACGACAATTTCAGTGTGGCTCAAATGGTACAATTTTTCTTTGATAGGGTAGAAAACATTGTGGAAAAAGGAGAAAATGCTGGTAATCCCACAATGTTTTCAAACGGCTTCTTTTCCAGGGGCGTCAAAAGGCGGCATTGTGCGGTAAAGGGTTAAATTATCGTCTGCAAATGCTTTCAATTTGGACCAGTCTAAAATTTTGTCGTTTGGTAAAGGGTTAAATGCTTTTAGTATAGACAAGTCTAAAATTTTGCTGTCAGATAAGTAGCAAAATAGTTTTTGAAATAACTTTGGTGGTCACCCTACAAACAGACCAGTTCAAATCATTTTCTGCTTTTCTAAAATGTTTTCTACTCTTTCAAATACAGATTTCAACCTTTGAGCCACATTAAATTTGTTGTATACAAATGCCTTCAAATTGGACAAGTCTACAGTTTAGTCATATGGTTAAGAGTTAACAGTTCACCATCTGGCCATATCAGAACTACCACGTCTGCAAACTGTGGATCTACTGCTCAATATATTATACTGTAACAGAGCTCCAGATAAGAGGGAGTGATGGTATTCTGAATCCATTATTTCTCTTCCAAACCCCATGTTGTGGGTACTCATTAGAATCGTCTCATCGAGTACCCATAACATAGGGTTTAGTAGAGAATGATTAATATTTTCAATTTTGAAATCAAAATCACTCCCTCTATCTGGAGCTCTGTATACATGTACTTTATTCATTAAGCCACAGCTATAGCAGTAAATGATGTTTAGAACTTAATCTTTATTTTCAAGGCTGTAAAATTCATGTTTTCACCATCAAAACCTTTTTTGCAACAGACTGATGAGCTGAGTTCACAGATAGATACAAACGATCCTTTTGCTTGTCCTCAGGCTGTGTGGTTAGACTCGACCTGTCTGGACACATTTATCAGTTCCTACACTTGGACCCAAGGTGGGTTGAACTCTTTACCAGACGACAAGTTAAGACTTGTCCAATTTGAAAGTATTTCCAAATCAAAAGTTAAGTGTGGCTCAAATTTTGGAAATTGTCTTGTTACCAGCATTTTCTCCTTTTCCCACAATGTTTTGTCCCCTTTCAAAGTGGAAATCTATGATTTGAGGTATGTTAAAACTCCTTAGCACATGACAAAATTTTGGACTCATTGAAAGCATTTGCAGACAACAAATTGAATGATGCTCAAAGGATGATTTCTGTCTTTGATAGGGTAGAAAACATTGTAGGAAAAGGAGAAAATGCTGGTTACCAGCATTTTCTCCTTTTCCCACAATGTTTTTGAAAGCCTTCTTCTTAAAACTCGGGATTTTGTGGTGAAGGTTTAATTGGTAGTCTGCAAATGCTTTCAGTTTGGGCAAGTGTAGACTTCTGTCGTCTGGTTGAGACTTAACACAGTGTTTTTGGATAGCATGTAGTAAGCATTTCAATTTACTTAACTGTTTACTAAACGACAAAATTTTAGACTAGTCAAAACTGAAAGCATTTGCAGACAACAAAATAAATGTTACTCAAAATTGAAATTTGCTTTAGGAAAGGTAGAAAATATTGTGGGAAAAGGAGAAAATGCTGGTTACCAGCATTTTCTCCTTTTCCCACAATATTTTCAAAAGCTTTCTTCCTCAGGGTCGTTAAAAGTCGGGATTGTGTGGTAAAGAGTTAAAGTAGTCCACCTTTGTTTCCTTTGAATTTATGCTATCAAAATGTCTAAAAAATAGCCTACTAGTATCAGGCTGTCTAAAAATAGCCTGTCAGTAACATTTTGCCTAAAAATAGTCTGCATGGTAACTGATTTATAAATTCTGCATAAACTTTGCATTCAAACAATACTGTGTGAAAAGGAAGCTTAATGCATTTGCGAAAAGTATCGACCCAGGTCAGCCTTCGCAGTCCACACAGGCTGACCTGGGCCGAAACTTTTCACTATTGGTCAGTTTCCTGTATGTCAAAGGACCAGTCTGGCATATAGTACAGTCGGTTGTTTAACCCTTTCCCAAACAAGCCCTGGTTTTCACGTGTCTGCAGTACAAGGCTTTTGAAAACACTGTGGGAAAAGGAGAAATTGCTCGTAATGAGCAATTTCTCCTTTTCCCACAATGTTTTCTACCCTTTTTGAGAACTTTCTGCCATTTTCATCAAATTTAAAATTGTCATCTGCAAGCTGTTCAGTTTGGACCAGTCTAAAATTTATCGTTTGGGAAAGGGTTAACAAGATGGTTTTTATGGATCCATAAAACATGGTAACTTGCTTGGTATCATGCGTCAAGGAGATGCATTAAGCCCCCTTTTGCCAGAGCATGGCTCATTCATTTATAACAGAGGCCAGAGATGTCATCAGTGCAGCACTAAGAACAGTATTTGGAGCAGAGACTTCACAGATTTCAACATTGTATTACCTGACTTACATAGCTGGCGGTGAAAATCTGAAGAATTTGATAGAGGCTGGAGAATATACAGCTCAAGAGTACAAGATCAAGGTAGATTAACCCTTACCCAAACAAGCCCTGGTTTTCACGTGTCTGCAGTACAAGTCTTTTGAAAACACTGTGGGAAAAGGAGAAATCGCTCGTAACGAGCAATTTCTCCTTTTCCCACAGTGTTTTCTACCCTTTTGGAGAACTTTCCGCCATTTTCATAAAATTTGAAATTGTCGTCTGCAAACTCTTTCAGTTTGGAAGGGTCTAAAATTTGTCGTTTGGGAAAGGGTTAACTTGGAAGGGGTCAGTGAGGGAAAGAGGGGGAAAGAGATGTTTTGGGGAATTAATTGTTGTTTGTTAAAGTAACAACAGCTGCCAAAAGTAAACAGAGCTGGTGCTGAAATGCATTTAAATCTGAGTTATATCATTCAGATTTATGGAAATTATTGTGAAGTCAAAAGCACAAGTCAAAAATTTGTTGTCTGGCAAAGAGACCTGTCTGCGTCTTCACTCATCTGCATGCAAAATTTCAAATAATTTTAACCCTTTACCACACAATCCCAAGTTTTGATGAAACTGGGGATGAACCTGTTTAAAAACATTATGGAAAAAGGAGAAATGCCGGATTTTTGACTTGTCTAGATTGAAAGCGTTTGCTGGCTCCAGTAATGAGATTAGTGTTTGAAAGTCTAGAAAATATTTTGGAAAAAGGAGAAAAAATGTTTACCAGCATTTTCTCCTTTTACCTCAGTGTTTTCAAAATTCCATTTACTGAGGATAATGAACTCCTTAGCAAACAAAATTTTGGACTTGGCTGAACTGAAAGCATTTGCAAACAACAGGTTATCTCAGATGGTGATTTCTGTCTCTGATAGGGAAGAAAACATTGTGGAAACGGGAGAAAATGCTGGCTACCAATATTTTCTTGATTTCCCGCAATGTTTTCAAACGCCTTCTTTGTCAAGGTGGTTAAAACTCAGGATTGAGTAGTAAAGGGTTAACCCTTTACGGCACAATGCCACCTTTTAAAGACCATAGGAAAGATGCCTTTTGAAAACATTGTGGGAAAAGGAGAAAATGCTGGTAACCAGCATTTTCTCCTTTTCCCACAATGTTTTCTTCCTTACCAAAGAAAAATTGTACCATTTGAGCCACATTGAAATTGTCATCTGCAAATGCTTTCAATTTGGACATGGCTAAAATTTTGTTGTCTGGTACAGGTAAAAAATTTTTTGGGGAAAGATTAATCAGCAATTTATTCTTCTCTTGTAGGGTGGGACGCAGCAAATTTCAGAAAAACTATGTGATTTGATTGGACCATCAAAGGTTCTGCTGAAAGAGCCTGTTCTAAAAATAGATCAAACAGAGAAGGCGGTGCATGTAACCACAACAACTGGCAATGTTTATTCATGTCAAAAAGTTATTCTTGCTATACCTCCGCCTGAAATAGGTAATAGACATTTTATCAACCTGTTTTTGCACAGTTTCTTTTTAACCTGTTCACAGATGACAAGATTTTAGCCTTGTCCAAATTGAAAGCATTTGCAGATGACAGTTTCAGTGTGGCTCAGATAGTGCAATTTTTCTTTGATAAGGTAGAAAACATTGTGGGAAAATGAATAAATGCTGGTTACCAGCATTTTCTCCTTTTCCCACTATATTTCCAAAAGGCTTCTTTCCAAGGTTCGTTGAAAGGGGTCATAGTGCGGTAAAGGGTTAAGATCTACCCAAAATGAGTGCAATTACGCAAGAGAAACATAGTGGAAAAAGGAAAGAGATAAAGAGATAAAAACATTGGAGGTAAAAGGAGAAATTGATCTAAATCTCAAATGTGTGAGCTGCAGAGGGTTTTATCCTTTTACAAAACAGTTCTTTGTCCTGTACATTCAAAGTTTCTACTTTTGCCATGATGTTTTCACATAGTACTGTCATTTTAATCTTAATTCATGGTGATAATCCAGATTTTATGAAGATGTTTTCAAATTTGTTGGCTGCATTTTTTCTTTTTAGGCAGTAATTATTAACAGTTTACCCAGACGGTAATGTATTTTAACGACCCTAAGAAGGAGGCTTTTGAAAAGGAGAAAATGACAGAGAGCAGCATTTTCTCCTTTTTCCACAATGTTTTTATCTCCTTTAACCCTTTGACACACAATGCCGGGTTTTAACAACCTCGACAGAGAAGGCTTTTTAAAAAACATTGTGGGAAAAGGAGAAAATGCTGGTAACCAGCATTTTCTCCTTTTCGCACAATGTTTTCTACCCTTTCAAGGACAAATCTCATAATTTTAGCTACTTTTAATTTGTCGTCTGCAAATGCTCTCTATTTGGATCAGTCTAAATATTTTGTCGTTTGGTAAAGAGTTAAGGATAGATCCAATCATTTCAGTCACAGTGAATTTTTCGTCTTCAAATGCTTTCAACTCTCAAATACTTTCAAGTGTCAAATTTTGTCTTTTTGTATTAACTCTTTACCAGATGACAAAATTTTAGCTTTTACAGATTGAAAAGCATTTGCAGACGACAATTTAGATGTGGCTCAAATGACTAAACTTGTCTGTAATATCGTTGAAAACATTGAAGGAAACGGAGAAAATGCTGGTAACCAGCATTTTCTCCTTTTCCTGCAATGTTATCAGAAGACATCATTTTCCGGGTCATTAAGACTTGGGATAGTTTGGTAAAGGGTTCATTCACATTGAAAAGGCATAACACAACTAGAGAATTTGGCTGGAAATATTTTCACTCCTTACCACATGACAAAAAATTTTAGACTTATTGAAACTGAAAGCATTTGGAGAGGACAATTTCAAATACATATGAGCCATGTTCTATGTTCTAAATGCAAAAAATATTGACCCAGGTCAGCCTGCACAATCCGCACAATCTGACCTAGGTCAAATTGTTTGCTATTGGTCAATTTTCTGCCTGGCCAACGACAGTTCTACCTAATGATCTTGTCTGTCGTTCAACAAAATGGAATTTATAGATCCATAAGTACGGTAGGTGATGACTTGTTTGGTATAATGCAACAGGGAGATGCATTAAGCCCTCTTTTGCCAGAGCATGGCTCATATATTACTTAAAATATGATATTAGTCTTTCACAGGGTAGAAATTATTGTTGAACCCTTACAGTGCTGAATTAATGAAGTGGACATTTTCAATCAGGACAACATCCGAATACTGTCATTTCAATGTTGTTTTGGCAAGAATATGGGAGGAAGAAGCGGACAGTGCAGATCCAAGATCAGACTGCACATTCTGTGCAGTCTGATCTTGATCTACACTGTCCGCAAAAACAACTTAAGTCGGTTCCAGCGCTTTAGGGGTTAAGTGAAGCAAACCCTAGTTTCCAGCATTTTCTTCTTATCCAATATGTTTCCAAAAGCCTTCTTCCTCAGGGTCATTAACCCTTTACTAGACAACAAAATTTAACATTTGTCTGATTTGAGGGCATTTGCAGATGACTTATTATACATGGCTCAAATGATGGATTTGTATTTGGAAGGGTAGAAAACATTGTGGGAAAGGGAGAAATTCCTAGTTACCAGTATTTCCTCACTCGTGATCTGGTGGTTGAGAGTTTGATATCTGGTTTAGGCAAACTTGCTTTTGGGCCACTTTTTGCCTCTCACCTCTGATGCATGTGAGAAAAGTAGTCATCGGCTTGGAAAGAAAGTTGCGTCAGCACTGGTGGTGAGAAAGCCAGGACACACATGTAGGTGCACTAACCACTGTGATATGACCTAAGCTGTTAAAACGGCATTAAACTCCAATAGAAACAAACAAACAAACAAACAAACAAAGTATTTCCTTTTTTCCTGCAATATTTCCAAAAACTTTTCTTGGGTTATAAACACATATGATTGCTTGTTTTATCTCTTTACCAAACAACAAAATTTTGGACTTGACCAAATTGAAAGTAAATGCAGACGACAAAATAAATGTAGCTTAAGTGATGATTTCTGTCTTTGATAGGGTAGAAAACATTGTGGGAAAAGGAGAAAATGCTGGTTACCAGCATTTTCTCCTTTTCCAACAATTTTTTCAAAAGGCTTCTACTTCAGGGTTGTTAAAACTTGGGATTATGTGTTAAAGAGTTAAAGGTAAAAAGCTGTAAATATAACCTAAGTTATTTTGAAATAAGGATTTTTCTCCCGTTTTCTTTATCACAGGTAAGATCAACTTCAATCCATTTCTGCCTGTTGAGAAAAGGGAAATTATAAAACGGATGCCGGCATCTTCCATTACCAAAATTATTATTACTTATGAAAAGGTATGTACTTTCTGGTTATTCTGGTTATTTTTTTGATGATCTTTTTTGGAAAGCTATTTTTGTCATGATTATAATGTTGTAGGTTTGGAAGAATCTGCTAGCATGTATAATATGGCAGTAAATAATGGACCCCTCTAAAAATAGGGTAGAAAACATTGCACAGAAAAGAGAAAATGCTAGTTGCCAGCATTTTCTCCTTTTCCTAGAATGTTTTCAAAAGCTTTTTTTCTTAAGGCTATTAAAACTCTGATTGTTTGATAAAGGGATAAATGGTTAAAAAGTTCCATGGATATCTACAGCCAGTATTAAGTAAGCAAAATATCTGATTTTGAAATTTTATTTGCCTGAAAAATTCTTACAGTATATTACAGACAGTGCTAATCCAAGATTAGACTTAAAATTACAGTTGGAAATGAGTTAATGCTTTACCATACAATCCCGACTTTTAACCCCCCTTGGAGAAGGCTTTTGAAAGCATTGTGGGAATAGGAGAAAATGCTGGTAACCACATAATCACACTTCCAAGTAGCATCTTCATTAACCCTCTAACACACAATCCTGATTTTTAACGAACCTAAGAAAGTCACCTTCAGAAAACATTGTGGGAAACAGAGAAAATGCTGGTAACAGCATTTTCTCTGTTTCCCACTATGTTTTCTACCATTCCAAGTACAAATTTCAATTTTTCAGTCACATTTATTTTGTTGTCTGCAAATGCTTTCAATTAGGACAAGTGTAAAATTTTGTTGTTTGGTAAAGAGTTAACCCTTTCCCAAACAAGCCCTGGTTTTCACGTGTCTGCAGTACAAGTCTTTTGAAAACACTGTGGGAAAAGGAGAAATTGCTCGTTACAAGCAATTTCTCCTTTTCCCACAGTCTTTTCTACCCTTTTTGATAACTTTCTGCCATTTTTATCAAAATTAAAATTGTCGTCTGCAAACCCTTTCAATTTGGACCAGTCCAAAATTTGTCGTTTGTTAAAGAGCTGAGCCGAGAGGCACAGTCAATAGAATGAAGGACTTGAGACCAAGGGGTCGCTTTTTCCAGTCCCCAGCTCAGCCAATTTCTTATCAAAGATTAATGATAGTCATTCCGACAGGATTCATTTCTCCCTCACTGCTGATTATTGTTTTGACTATGGATATGTGGGAAAGCAGCCAGTGGCTTTGGAAGAATATTGTGCAAAATGTCTTTAAAATAAACTCAAGGAAAGCATGGATAGGTGCATGGGCTGCTGTGATTAAATGAAATAATGTAAAAATGGCTTAAACACCAAACCAACAAACAAATCATTAAACAGGCATTCTGGAGAGAAGCTGGTCTTTCTGGAGAGGTGGTCACTAATGGAGGGACTAGCATCTGTTCAGGTTGTGATAAAGGGCCACTGTGTATAACCTATGATGCCACGTCGGCCAATGAGAATCCTGCCCTGTTAGCCTTTATTGGAGGGATGCAGGCAGTTCAGTGGCAGAAAGAGAAGGTAAGAGTATCAACTTGCTTACAGTCTAACTTTTCAATCATATTATCTATTAACTTTTATAGATCCCTTTGCCTTTACCTAACATTCCTGTGTTTAAACCAGGTTACCCTTTACTTGACGACAAACTTATAGCCTAGTTCAAATTGAAAGCATTTGCAGATGACAATTCTTTGTGGATCAAATGGTGCAATTTTTCTTTGATAAGGTAGAAAACAGTGTGCAAAAAGGAGAAAATGCCGGTAACCAGCATTTTCTCCTTTTCCCTTAATTTTTTCAAAAGGCTTCTTTCCTGGGGTTGTTTAAAGGTGTCATTGTGCGGTAAAGAGTTAAGAGCCCTTAGGAATAAAGCTTTGGAAACATCGTGGGCAAAGAGGAAAATGCTGGTGACCAGCAATTTCTTCTTTTCCCACAATGTTTTCTACCCTCCGCAGATAATTCCCACGATTTGTGCCTCATTCACACTGTCGTCTGCAAATGCTTAGAGTTTGGACCAGTTTAACAATTTGTTGTTTGACAAAGAGTTACAGACAAGTTTGAAAAAATCCTTGTAAAATCAGAATAATCCATGAGAATTAAGGCAGTAATTAATGTGGAGGCAGAAATTTTCCTGAGTAATTTCTGCTTTTGTCACCATGTTTTTTTTTGAAGAGGTCCTCTGCTAGAAGTGAAAGTACAGAATGGTTAGGAACACTTTTTCCTACCCTAATTACATGTAATTCTTGACCTGACAACAAAATTATGGACTTGCCCTGATTGAAAGCATTAGCAGTTTTCAAAGTCAGTACGGTCTTAACCTTTACGACACAATCCCAAGTTTTAATGACCCTCAGAAAGATGCCTTTTGAAAACATTATGGGAAAAAAGAGAAAATGCTGTGACCCAAAAGAGAAAATGCTGGTCACAGCATTTTCTCTTTTTTCCACAATGTTTTCTATCCTGTCAAAGACAAATTCCATCATTTGAGCTACATTAAAATTGTCGTCTGCAAAATCTTTCAGTTTGGACAATTCTATGCTTTCGTCGTTTGGTAAAGAGTTAAAGATGTATATAGAAGGGTAAAGTGCACTCTTACTCATTTTCAGGCAATTAAAACCTTTTTTCTTTATAAATTTCTGTAATTTACCTGTTTTACCACAAATAGCTAAACTCTGTAATCTATAAAACTTCACAAGCATTCCTCAGTCTGGCCACCTGTATGCAACTTCAATGGATGAATTTTTAATCGTAGACTTTGGTTTCCTGCCCAGTCTGCTTAGGAATTGGGGTCAGAATATAGACATGTACATGTCATGCTCTGTGACAAAGATTTGATGCATCTATAAAAAGTATCTCCGCAGTCTGTGCGGGTTAACATTGGTCGAAACTTTCTTAAAGTTGTAAATTTTCTACATTCTTAACCCTTTACCAAACAAATCCGTGTTTTCACGTCCCTAAGGAAGAGGCCTTTTGAAAACATTGTGGGAAAAGGAGAAAATGCTGGTAACCAGCATTTTCTCCTTTTCCCACAATGTTTTCTACCCTGTCAAAAAACCTTAAGTTCATGTGGACTGCTTTCAAATTTGTCGTCTGCAGATGCTTTCAGTTTGGAGGGGGCTAAAGATATGTCATTTGGGAAAGGGTTAAGGGACCATTTTACCTTGTGGTTCAGTCGGTTATAAGACAAAATGGATTTCACGGATCAATAATTATGTGATATTTTCCTAGGTACAATGCATGATGGAGATATATTAAACCCCATTTTCTCAGGGCAAGGCTCATGTACATTATTCAATAAAACAAACAAAAAATTTGTTTTCATTTCCATTTTGCAAACAGGAGATTAGCTGTGTTGAAGTCATTTGCAGACTTTTTAGATGAGAAAGTTTACATGCAGGTACTAAAGATGAAAAATTTTTTGTTCTTTCTTAGTTTGAAAGCAGAAGATCTGCTGTGCTGAAGTCATTGGCAGACTTTTTTGGTGAGAAGGTCTATGCCTACAAAGATTATGTTGAAAAGATATGGGATGAGGAGCCCTATAATTATGGAGCCCCAGTTTGTTGTGTGGGCCCAGGGGCCATGAGGTATTATGCTAAGGGGCTTCGACAGCACTTTGGGAGGTAGGTAATGTCATACTTTTTTTTGGATTTATTGTGGCAAATCTTTTATTACCTACAAATTTTTAGCTCAGCTTTGCTAGAAGAAAACTTCAAGGTTTTGTCAAAGTCCTCCCGTCACCTATGTCGTTGTGCAAAAGCCGAGACATTCTCTGACACCTCTGAAGATAAGTACTTCACTAATGAGGTAGTTTTTAACCTTTTACCAAACAATTCCGAGTTGTTTTGACCCTGGGAGTAAGGCCTTTGAAAACATTTTGGAAAAAGAAGAAAGTGCTGGTAACCAGCATTTTCTTCTTTTCCTAAAAGGTTCTCTTCCCCATCAAAAAACTTTAGTTCAACTGTACTACTTTTGGATTTGGCATCTGCGGTTGCTTTCTCTTTCGAAGACTAGAGAGAGGGAGTGATTTTGATTTTAAAATTGAAAGTATTAATCACTCTCCACCAAACCCTATGTTGTGGGTACTCATTAGAATCGTCTCGTCGAGACGATTCTAATGAGTACCCACAACATAGGGTTTGGAAGAGAAATATTGGATTAAGAATACTATCACTCCCTCTTATCTGGAGGTCTGGAAGAGATTAAAATTTGCTGTTTGGGAAAGGGTTAACTATTTTGATACAACTATGCCCATTTCTGTTTTCATTTAACCCGTTACCAGTCAATCCTGTGTTTTAATGACCCTTAGGAAGGTCTTTTGAAAACACTGTGGGTAAAGGAGAAAATGCTGGCAACCAGCATTTTCACCTTTTCCCACAATGTTTCCTACCCTATCAAGGACACATTTCATCATTTGAGCCACATTTAATTTGTCGTCTGCAAATGCTTTCAAATTGGACACATCTACATTTTTATTGTATGGTAAAGAGTTAATCCTTTTCTCCTCACAATCCCAAGTTTTAACAACCCTGAGATAAAAACCGTTTGAAAACATTGCGGGAAAAGAAGAAAATGCTGGTCACCAGCATTTTCTCCTTTTCCCACAATGTTTTCTACCCTACCAAGGACAAATTCTGTCACTTGAGGCACATATGTCATCTGCAAATGCTTTCAAATTGGACAAATCTACATTTTTATTGTCTGGTAAAGAGTTAAGTAGTTCAGTTGCTTGGAATCAAACATCCCATATATATATCTAAAAGTGACTGCAGCAAAGTGCATACCAATATCTGCTACAAGTGACTCAAACAAGAATGATTTTGTTTCAGAATTCACTTTGCTGGTACAGAAAGTGCCACCATGTTTGCTGGTTTTATGAACGGTGCTGTCCAAGCTGGTCGCAGAGCTGCTGTTGAAGTCCTGTATGACCTTCGACCTCAACTGGTGAACTCACAAGACCTTCGGGAACATAGACCTGTTCCTAAAGTAGTCAAATATAAATCTAGTTTTAAGCGGACAGTTGTGAAATGGACTTTACGTATAGGTGTCACAACTATTGTGCTATACTCTGTAAAGAAAGCGTATCACAGGTTTTCTTCTTGAGTTTGTTGGGGGTATAGGATTCTTTTGAATTTTTGGTATACATAATTTGGGGGCCTGATACACCTTGTTGGATAAAGTTCACTTATCTTTTGATACAGATGTCTATACTAACTCTTTGCCACACAATCCTGACTTTAAACCACCCTAAGAAAGAGAAAAAAAACTTTAAAAACAGTGTTGGAAAAGGAGAAAATGCTTGTAATGAGCATTTTCGCCTTTTCCCACAATGTTTTCTGCCCTTTCAATGACAAATTTTAATTTTTGAGTCATGTTTATTTTGTTGTCTGCAAAGGCTTTCAATTTGGACACGACGCAAATTTTGTTGTTTGGTTAACCCTATCCCAAACAAGCCCTGGTTTTCACATGTCTGCAATACAAGTCTTTTGAAAACACTGTGGGAAAAGGAGAAATTGCTCGTAACGAGCAATTTCTCCTTTTGCCACAGTGTTTTCTACCCTTTTTGGAGAACTTTCTGCCATTTTCATCAAATTTAAAATTGTCATCTGCAAACTCTTTCAGTTGGAAGGGTCTAAAAATTTGTCGTTTGGGAAAGGGTTAAGAGTTAATTATTAACCGGGCAACAAAATTTTAGACCTGTCAAAGTTGACAGCAAAACACAGACAACAACTGTAATGTCTCATATAATGAGGGTTGTCTTTGAAAGGACAGAACAGATTGTGTAGAAAGGACAGAATGCGTATCCCTTTACCAGACGACAAAAGTTTAGCCTTGTCCAAATTGAAAGCATTTGCAGACGACAAATTCATTGTGCCTCAAATGGTGCAAGTTTTCTTTGATAGGGTAGAAAAGCATTGTGCGGAAAAGGAGAAAATGCTGGTTACCAGCGTTTTCTCCTTTTCCCACAATGTTTTTAAAAAGGCTTCTTTCTCGGGGTTGTTAAAAGTCGGGATTGTGTGGTAAAGGATTGTACATTATGCGGGGGGGGCCTTATATACCTGTATGGATGAAGTGCACTCATCATTTTTTTATATACCGGTAGATTTCTAGGGTGCATGGAAAAACAAAATTTCACTTTTATCCAAATTTCACTTAATTTCACCTCTTGATGACCGTATTTCACATCAAATGAAGAATTCTTTGTCCTGGTGATACCAATTTAGCTGGTACAGAAACCATTGCTGGTAACCAGCATTTTCTCCTTTTCCCACAATGTTTTCTACTCTTCCAAAAGCCATTTTTTTTATATTTGAGTCACAATTAGTTTGTAATCTGCAAGAGATTTCATTTTGGCAAGTCTGAAATTTGGTCGTGAGGTAAAGTGTTAAGGTTAATAATTGGAGGAAAAGGAGCCTGCAAGGCTCTTATTTGTATCGTTTTTTTATGAACTTTTGTGATGTTTTTTTTTTCATAGAGATGTTTTGCACTGATCTTTTACTTTCTAATTTGCTTTTAATTCTTTGTTTGCAAGTGGGACCAGGTCTGTTGTTACTAGATTTACATATTTGAGCTCCGTAGGGCTGATTAAACGCTAAAACGTTACAAGATCAATTCATTTCTATTCTTAACCTTTTCCCTGCTAAATAAAAGAAATGAAATTTTCAAACCGATAGTAAAAACCCAAATTTTCCCATTTCAAAGGTATTTTTGGGGGAGAGAATTCTCCTTATCAGACAGTGTAGATCAAAGATCAGACTGCAAAGAATGTGCAGTCTAATCTTGATCTACGCTGTCTGCAAAATGTGTGTCGCCTTTAGCAGCCTTAGGGTTAACGGGGATTCTAACTTTGGTATTTTATCTGACTCGTGACCTGGTGGTTGTGGGTTTGAAACCCAGTTGAGCCAAATTTTCTTTCCAGCAATTTTTTATCTCTCACCTCTGATGCATGTGAGAAAACTAGTCAGTGACTTGGAAAGAAAGTTGTGTCAGTAATTGTGTTAGAAAGCCAGGAAACACTGACTGCTGTGATATGACCTAAGCTGTTAAAATGGTGTTAAACTCCAATACAAACAAATCGATACAGAAAGTTTGTGAAAGTTGAATACCATAGTTTTTACTACAGACCAAATTTGACTTTCAATGGATAGAAAACACTGTGGGGAAAAAGGGAAAATGCTGGTTAGCAGCATTTTTTTCCCTTTTCCCACAGTGTTTCCAAAGACCTTCTTTGTCAGTGTCTTCTGCATGATAAAGGTCTCAATGTCTGAAAGGTGAATTTGTGAGAAGTTAACTTTTCAGACAAACCCTGATGGCGCATTAGGTAGCCAACAGAGCTTTGAACCAGGAGGTTGCTGGTTTGATTCTCTGGCTTGGCCAAACACTTTCAGAGGAATGATGAGAGTCATTGCAAATGGATTCATTCATCTCGTAGCTGATTACTGTTTTGACAATGGTTATTTGTGGGAAACAGCCAGTGGCTTGAAAGAATATTGTGCTGGTAAAAGAAACTCCAGGAAGGTATGGACAGGTGCACTTGCACCTGTGATATAACTAAAAATAATGTTGAAAACAGCATAAAAACAGCATAAAAACTAAAAAAAACCCTAACTATTCCAGTGTTTCTATTTTTATTTCAACGGTAACAACTGCAACAGAACAACAACATTCTCTGGTCTAATCATAAGAAGAAAAAAGAAAAGGGAAAAAAAAAGAGTTCTCTAGTCTAACCAGAAGAAAAAGAAAGAAAAAAATAAACCAAATATACAGGCTCATTACATGATATCAATGTGGAAAGAAGAAAAAAAGTCTTGGTCGCGTAAGTAAACTTTATGTAAATATGAATTTATAGCAATCAGTCTTGCATTTCTGTTTTCCTTCCTTGGGAAGAAACAAAAACAGACAGAAGTTTAAAAATGACCAGAAACACTGAACTTAAATACATGTTATGTAACTCTTTACCACACAATCCCAAGTTTTAACGACCCTGAAGAAGAACAACTTTGAAAACATAGTGGGAAAAGGAGAAAATGCTGGTAACCAGCATTTTCTTCTTTTCCCACAATGTTTTCTACCCTATCAGAGAAAGAAATCATCATTTAACTCTACAATATGACAAAATTTTAGACTAGTCCATAGTAAAAGCCTTTGCAGACAACAAAATATATATGGCTGAAAAATTGAAAATTGTTTTGGGAAGGGTAGAAAACATTGTGGAAAAAGGAGAAAATGTTGGTTACCAGCATTTTCTCCTTTTCCCACAACGTTTTCAAAAGCCTTCTTCCTCAGGGTCGTAAAAAGTCGGGATTGTGTGGTAAAGAGTTAAGTTACCTTTAATTTGTCAATCTGCAAATGCTTTCAATTTAGTCACCTCCAAAATGTTGTGGTTCAGTAGAGAGTTAAACATTCAAGACCCAATGGAGCCAACTGTAAATAAATTTGTGTATAAAACATGGATAAATTTCACTCATACCATTTAACGGCGTAGTTATTATTTTGTAACATAGATGACCTTTTTAAGTATAGCTGGTCAAGGTTCCAGTGCCAACAGAACAATAAATAATTTTATCTTTCAACTAACCGGACATCCATGCAATAACACCCATGCGATATTTTTTTTGATATACCATGGATATTCATAGATTTTTGATATACCACGGATATATATAGAACAGTAAGTTCCACTGACTCCGCCCCCATCACCATTTATGAATGAAATGCATTCCAAAAATAGTAATGATTACTACAGAAAGCCCGCAAAAAAAGAACGATGTCATAGCACGCGCGCTACTTTCCGATGATCTGCCTACGTAATTCCTGCCCGTGACGTCATTTGAATGCTCGTTTACTGCGTCTTCTCAAATAGAATAATCCCAAGCGATCTCAATCGCAATTTTCGGACGTTTAATTACTACGATAAAGAACTATGTATGTGGGTAATGCAATTTTAAAAAGGGAGTTCCGACATAAATAAACTTTTAAAACTTTTAAAATGTATTTGTCAGCAATATTTTTCAGATCTTTTCACAATGAGTACAAATCATAGGTTAAAAGATAAACAGAATATGTACATAGTGTTGTCGTAGATCAAAACTATCTAACTCGGGTGGGAGAATTGATAATTGTCTCGCCAAGGCTCGACAATTATCAATTCTCCCAACCTCGTTAAATATTTTTGATCTATGACAACACTATGTACGTATTCTCTATAACTATTAAAACTAGCATTGATGTTGCAAACATTTATTCCAGTTTTAATACATACTCATTGTTCTGCCAGTGACTGAAACTTTGACCAACTGCACTTTAACCCTTCACCACAAAATCCCGACTTTTAACGACCCTGAGGAAGAAGCCTTTTGAAAACATTGTGGGAAAAGGAGAAAATGCTGGTAACCAGCATTTTCTCCTTTTCCCACAATTGTTTTCTACTCTATCAAGGACAAATTGCATCATTTGAGCCACCATTAATTTGTCGTCTGCACCTGCTTTCATTTTGAACCAGTCTAAATTATTGTTGTTTGGTAAAGGGTTAACAGATCGTCTTACAAAAATCATAATACTTTTAATCAGCATAAATGAAATTTATTTGTATCTTATACAAAAATTGCCAAAATTCAAAGAATTGCAGACACCGAGTTAAACATGGCTAAAAGGATGAGATTAATCTTCAAAAAGGCTGAAAGCATTATGAACAAGAGGGCCAAGTTGGCCCTGTATCGCTTGACTGTCTAATACATACAAACATACCAAACATTACAATTCTCGGCCAAATGGTTTCGAACAAGAAGACTTATAAAGTTTTCTCTATAAAAGCCCATGTGAAACTTTTGACTAACTGGTGAGCATGTTTTACCACAAATCAATAATTACTTGAATACTCGTAGAGGTCCACAAAATATAGCCACATACCAAATAATACAGGTTTAGGTCTTGATTTTTCATTTGTGGAATTGTAGATATTGACAAGACTAGACTGCACGTCCTGAACAGTCTGATCATAAACTACTCTGTCACCAAGAGCAAATCTGGTTGTGCTTAGCTCTTCACAAATATTTTTAAAATACGAGGGCCATTGCCCTAAAGCGCTCACCTGAGTGAGGTCATCTAGGATTGATAGAGCTGAAAAGATCTGGTTGTGTTGATGTAAAATGCATGAATGTAAGTGACCTACTTTTGGACCAACTTCACTTATTTTGAATTTTGAATCTGATTAAAAATGTGGCCACACAAAGTTGTTCTAAGATTTAGTCCAGTGACCTATTTTCTGTTCTGACATGACCCAATTTTGAACTTGTCAAAGATATCTTCGAGACAAACATTCTGACAATGTTTCATGAGTATCAAGCCACAAATGTGGCCTCTAGAGTGCACACAAGGTTTTTCTAAGATTTGGCCAAGTGACCTACTTTTTGACTCAACATGACCCAATTTCAAACTTATCTGAGATCTTATCCAGACAAAAATTCTGACCAAGTTTCATGAGTATCAGGCTGAAAATGTCTAGAAAGCATGCAAGGTTTTTCTAAAATTTGGCCCAATGACCTACTGTTCGACTGGAAATGACCCCATTTCAAATTTTTCTGAGATTTAAACAAGAAAAACATTCTGACAAAGTTTCATGAGTATCAGGCTGAAAATATGGTCTCTAGAGAGCACACAAGCTTTTTCCAAACCCGATGACCTACTTTTTGACTCGATGTGACCAAATTTCGAACTTGTTTAAGATTTTATCAAGACAAACATTCTGACCAAGTTTCATGAGTATCAAGCTGAAAATAAGGCCGCTAGAATGCACACAAGATTTTTCTGAGATCTGGTCCTGTGACCTACTTTTTGACCCAACAAGACATGGTTTTCAAGTTGTCCAAGATTTTATACAGACAAACATTCTGACCAAGTTTCATGAGTATCAGGGTGAAAATGTGGCCGCTAGAGTGCATACAAGGTTTCAGTAATATTTGACCCAGTGGCCTACTTTTTGACCCAGTAAGACCCAATTTCAAACTTATCCAAGATTTTATCAAGACAAACATTCTGACCAAGTTTCATGAGGACCTGGCTTAAAGTGTGGCCTTTAGAGTGCACACAAAGGTAAATTTTGACAGCCGCTGGATGGAAGATGGACACAGCATGATCACAAAAGCTCATTTTGACCACTTTGTGCTAAGGTGAGCTAAAAAGGATGGACTCTCTACCAAAAAACAGAATTTTGGACTGGACCAAATTAAAACCATCTGCAGGCAACAAATCAACAATGTACCTCAACTGGTGATTTCTGCATTTGATAGGGTAGAAAATATATTGTGGAAAAAACAGAAAATGTCGGTTACTAGCAGTTCCTCCTTTTTCCAAAATGTTTTCAAAATCCTTCTCTTTCAGGGTGGTAAAGACTTAGTAGGATTGTGAATTTGTGTAAGGTACAAAGTATTGCTGAATCAAAAAGTTTTAAGAAGATCTAAATATACATAATTCAAAGACGATCTTTTCAAGAAACAGTTACACTGTTGTGAACAAAACAAAATATAATTGAAAGTACAACAGAAAAGGAAAAGGGGACAAAAATTACCAAGTACAAAACAATAGATAGAAGTTAACACAACCAAACAACAAGAAAATCCATATCCCTTTTCTTATCCAGAAAATATGTGTGGAAACAGTTTAACCCTTTCCCAAACAAGCCCTGGTTTTCACGTGTCTGCAGGACGAGTCTTTTGAAAACACTGTGGGAAAAGGAGAAATTGCTCACAGTGTTTTCTACCCTTTTTGAGAACTTCCTGCCATTTTCATCAAATTTAAAATTGTCCTCTGCAAACTCCTTCAATTTGGACCAGTCCAAAATTTGTCGTTTGGGAAAGGGTTAAACCCTTTACCATATAACGAAATTTTAGACTAGACCAATTTCAAAGCATTAATTTTGCAGACAACAAATTCAACTGTGGTACCAATGAGCTTAACCTCTCTGACAGAGCAGAAAACATTGTGGGAAAAAGGAGAAAATGCTGGGAACCAGCATTTTCTCTTTTTCTGGCAATGTTTTCAAAAGCCTTCTTCCCCAGGATCATGACAACTTAGGATTGATTGGTAAAGGTTTAAATGGGCTGTTCAAGTTTTTATAATCTCACCAAAGTTGTAAAATGTTGTATCATTTAAATTTATTTAGGCAATAGCTAGCTAAACATCAAAAAAGAGGAATGAAGTCTTAAGAAGTAAAACCCTTTCTAATGCAATTTCCTTAACCTTTTACCATACAATCCTGACTTTTAACGATCCTGAGGAAAAAACCTTTTGAAAACATTTATGGGAAAAGGAGAAAATGCTGGTAACCAGCATTTTCTCCTTTTCCCAAAATGTTTTCTATCCTTCAAACATGAATTTAAATTTTTGAGTCGCATTTATTTTGCCGTCTGCAAAAGCTTTCATTTTGGACAAGTCTAAAATTTTGTCGTGTGGTAAAGAGTAAATGGGCTACATAGTCTCTTAACCCAACGACAAAATTTTAAACGTCCAAATTGAAAACATTTGCAAATGCCAAGATATATGTGACTGAAATAATTGAAATTTGTTTTGGGAAGGGTAGAAGATATTGTTGGAAAAGGAGAAAATGCTGGCCACCAGCATTTTCTCCTTTTCCCACCATGTTTTCAAAAGGCTTCTTTCTTCAGGGTCGTTAAAAGTCGGGATTGTGTGGTAAAGGGTTAGCCCTTTCCCAAACAAGCCCTGGTTTTCACGTGTCTGCAGTACAAGTCTTTTGAAAACACTGTGGGAAAAGGAGAAATTGCTCGTAATGAGCAATTTCTCCTTTTCCCACAGTGTTTTCTACCCTTTTTGAGAACTTTCTGCCATTTTCATCAAATTTAAAATTGTTGTCTGCAGACTCTTTCAATTTGGACCAGTCCAAAATTTGTTGTTTGGGAAAGGGTTAAGGTAGTTTAAGGTTTTGTGCCAGTATTTCAAAAAGAATTGTGGGAATGTTACATGATCAATAGCATGTGTTCATCATGTGGGATGGTATTCATGTACCCATAATGCTGTCATTTCTGATCTAGACAGTGATACATGTATCGATTATATCATGATATTAGGAGCCAAAACTGCATGTTTTTACCAAATGTAACCATTCCTTTCTTTACTCTTGCAGAGAAATGTGTATTTTGTACAAAAACAAAATAGTGATTTACAGTAAAGAAATCTAAGTAGGCCCCTTTAAATCTTTGTAGAAAATGTCTACAGTTTATTGATGTTACAGAAAATTATTTTTCACATGAAAACAAAGATTTTACTTTGAATTCCTGCACTCCAAACAGCAAATTATGGACTCTCAACACTTGAAAGTATCTGAGAGCAACAAATTCTACATGGATAAAAAAGAGCTGATGTTTTGGGATGGAAATATGGTGAGAAATGGATAAATTTCTTGAAACAGAGGCTACTTTTCCTATAACGTTTTTAAAAATCTTTCTCCCTAAGTTTCTTTAAAAGGTAGGATTGCTTGGCAAAGGGCTGAATTACAATTCAACCCTTTACCACACAATCCCAACTTTTAACAACCCTGAAGAGAATGCCTTTTGAAAACATTGTGAGAAAATGCTGGTAACCGGCATTTTCTCCTTTACCCACCATGTTTTCTGCCTAGTCCAAATCAAATTTCAATTTATGAGCAACATTTAATTTGTCGTCTGCAAATGCTTTCATTTTGTACCAGTCTAAAACTTTGTCAGCCCTCCCCCCACCTTTTTTTCCCCCAAGATATACATGTATTTCAAGCACTTATCATACTTTTTATGTAAGAATGTCTTTAGCCTTTACAAAAAGTATAAAATGAGTTTCAAATTATGTACATGTATGTAAATCTTCCCTATGATATTGTTAGACAAAAAAGAAAAAAATGAAATTGTTTATAATGACAATAATAACATGAAAGACTCTTAATCAAATACAAGCAATCAGATCATTTACAAAAAAAATTATGAAAGTTTTCAAAATGAAAAAAAAAGTTTTCATTATTAGCACTTAAACTTTATACTGACAAACTTTTGCAATCCTCTCAAAATGGCTTTTGAAATAAATGTGTAACATGTGGAGATTTTTTTTTTTTGGAAAATTTTAACGATGCATTCCCATCGCTTTCCTTATCATTTTGTATCCGACTTATACCAGAAGATTATAATGGTTAAAAAATGTCTTACTGTCTGTGAAGACAGCAATGCTTTAACCCTTTCCCAAACAAGCCCTGGTTTTCACGTGTCTGCAGTACAAGTCTTTTGAAAACACTGGGGGAAAAAAAGAAATTGCTCGTAATGAGCAATTTCTCCTTTTCCTACAGTGTTTTCTACCCTTTATGAGAACTTTCTGCCATTTTCATCAAATTTAAAATTGTCGTCTGCAAACTCTTTCAATTTGGACCAGTCTGAAATTTGTCGTTTGGGAAAGGGTTAAAAAGACTAAAATGAGAAAAAGAAATACTTTGGAAAAGAAAGCACATATATGACAAAGGAAAGTACAGCATATGGCTGCTATGGCTGGGCTAAAACTGCTTTTTCAGTGAAAATATGAAGTTAAAAAAAGGGGCATAACCCTGGTTAACTCTTTACCATATGACAAAATTTTAGATTAGTCCAAATTGAAAGCATTTGCAAGCAACAAAATGAATGCGACTTACAAATTGAAATTAGGAAGAGTAGAGAACATTGTATGAAAAGGAGAAAATGCTGGTTACCAGCATTTTCTCCTTTTCCCACAATGTTTTCAAAAGGCTTCCTTCTTGGGGTCAATAAAAGTCGGGACTGTGTGGTAAAGGATTAAGATACTTTGGGGGTAACCTTTCCATCTGGTATGGGTTCATTTTTTGATAATTAATGACAAGCCATTTACCAAATAATCCAGATCTTTAATGACTCTGAGAATAAAGCTTTTGAAAACATTGTGGAAGAAAGAGAAAATGCTGTTAAACATTTTCTCCTTATCCTACAATGTTTTCTACCCTTCCAATAACGAATTTCATGTTTTGAGTAACATTTTTATTTTGATGTCAGCAAATGCTTTCAAACTAGATATGTCTAAAATTCTGTCATTTAGTCAATAGCTTGCCCAAGTTTAAAGCAAATATCTTCAGTAACAACAAAGATATGAGAAAATGTTACAATTTCAGCATGCAAAGGACAACAACACAAACACCAACAGGGTTATGACAATACCTCGATCTTCCCTTGGAAAACAACCAAACTGTGAACTCTATTCCGAAAAATCCTGAATTTTAACGACCATGAATGGGAAGCCTTTTGAAATGACGAAAAGGAGAAAATGCTGGTTGACAGAATTTTCTCCTTTTCCCACAATGTTTTCTACTCTATCAAAGACAGAATTCATCATTGAGCAACATCAAATTTTTTTCCGCATATGCTTCCAATTTGGTAAAGTCGAAAATTTGGTTGTTTGGTTAAGCGTTCCCCTTTTGATAGTTAACAGCTTGTCCAAGTTTGAAGCAAACATCTTCAGTAATAACAGAGATATTATAAAATGTCAAAGTTTTCTCATGACAATGCAGAGAATACCTCCACATTTTCTTTGAAAACAGCCGAGCTAAAAAATAATGAAATTACTATAATTTGGGTGTAAGTTTAGAAAAAGTTTAGTTGGCATTCAAAGGGTTTATGAAAATTAACTATAAATTTAAGTTATTTTTATCAACAGACTTTCACAAAAATGTTCCTCTCATCTCACAAAAAATTCCAAAACATTAACCCTTTACCACAAAATCCCAAGTTTTAATGACCCTGAGGAAGAAGCCTTTTGAAAACATTGTGGGAAAAGGAGAAAATGCTGGTAACCAGCATTTTCTCCTTTTCCCACAATGTTTTCTACCCTTCCCAAAACAAATTTCAATTTTTCAGTCACATTTAATTTGTCATCTGCAAAAGCTTTCAATTTGGACCAGTCTAAAATTTTGTCATTTGGTAAAGAGTTATAGGACAAGCTACAGAGAGTAAATACTATATGGTATAGAAAGTTATTGTACATACAATGATAAATTTGTATGTATATACAAGGATAAATTTACATGTACATACAATGATAAATTTGTATGTATATACAATGATAAATTTACACGTATATACAACATTAAACATGATAATACAGGTACATGTAAACTACAAAAATTATTTCAAGACAAATTCTGTAAAGTCATTTACTTCCTGCTGTAAAACAGTTCCCTCTCAAATATAAACAAGAACGAGCAAATTTGTCAGAAAGACAAGCTTCAGCAATTTATCCCTTTAACACACAATCACAAGTTTTAATGACTCCAAGAAAGAAGGCGTTTGAAAACATTGTGGGAAAAGGAGGAAATGCTGGCAACCATCATTTTCTCCATTTACCACAATCTTTTCTATCCTGCTGTAAAACAGTTCCCTCTCAAATATAAACAAGAACAAGCAAATTTTGCAGAAAGACAAGCTGCAGCAACTTATCTTTTTAACGCACAATCACAAGTTTTAACGACTCCAAGAAAGAAAGCTTTTGAAAACATTGTGGGAAAAGGAGGAAATGCTGGTAAGGACCAGTGTACCTCATGATTCATTCTGTTGTTAGACAAACTGGATTTTATGGACCCATAATGCTGTGATGACTTGCCTGGTATCATGATTCATAGAGATGCATTAAGCACCCTTCTGCCAGATCATGGCTCATATAATATGTATTTCATAGTTGAAAGGTCACTAACTCTTTCCTACATGACAAAATCTTAGACTGGCCAAAACTGAAAGCATCTTACATGTGGCTCAAATTATGGAATTTGTCTTTAACCCTTTACCAGACGACAAATTTTTAGCGTAGTCCAAATTGAAAGCATTTGCAGACGACAATTTCAATTTGGCTCAAATGGTGCATGTTTTCTTTGATAGGGTAGAAAACATTGTGGGAAAAGGAGAAAATGCTGGTTACCAGCATTTTCTCCTTTTCCCGCAATGTTTTCAAAAGGCTTCTTTCCCAGGGGTGTTAAAAGGTGTCATTGTACGGGAAAGGGTTAACAGGGTAGAAAACACTGTTGAGGAGAAAATGCTGGTTAGCAGCACTTTCTCCTTTACCAAAATGTTTTCAAAATTCCTCTCTGTCAGGGTCGTTGAAATTCAAGATTGTGTGGTAGATGGTTAAACCCCGACAGAACGATAAAATCTTAGTATTGTTCAAATTAAATGCATTTGCAGACGACAAATGAAATGTGACTCAAAAATTAAAATTTGTTTTTGGAAGGGTGGGAAACATAATTGGAAAAGGAGAAAATGCTTATTTCAAGCATTTTTTCCTTTTCCATACTATTTCCAAATGCACCTTTTGGACTGGACCAAACTGAAAGCAGTTGCAGACGAAAAATCAAATGTGACTCAAATGATGATTTCTGTCTTTGCCAGGGTAGAAAACATTATGGGAAAAGTAGAAAATGCTGGTTACCAACATTTTCTCCTTTTCCAAATATGTTTTCAAAAGGCCTCTTTCTCAGGGTCGTTAGAACTCAGAACTGTGCGGTAAAAGGTTAAGACTATGCAAGTCTCCTTGAAACTTGCTTTTCTAGGAAATAAATGGTTTTACAGCAATCTATTTTTGATGCTTTTTTGTTCATTTATCTACTTTTTTTGGCACAAAAATATATCTTATAGCACAACATGAAAAAATATTAACATTAATAGTGAATAATATAAATTATGAATTATAAATAATACAGGTAAAGAATATGTACTGACAGAAGTATTTTTTGTCATGTTTGTGTTCAATGAAGCATGAAAAGATTAAACAGTATAATAAACAACATCATTATTATGACAGAAAACACTGTTGCAAATGGAAAAAACATTTTTACTGATATAATTCTCCATTCTGCAGGATGTTTTCTTGATTGTACCTACAATATGAATGCACACACCCCTACTCTAAGTTAAGTCTTTGCCAAATGACAAAATTTTAGACTGGCCCAAATTGAAAGCATTTTCAGACAACATAATAAATGTGATTGAAAAATTGAAATTTGTTTTGGGAAGGGTGGAAATCATTGTGGGAAAAGGAGAAAATGCTGGTTACCAGCATTTTCTCCTTTTCCCACAATGTTTTCAAAAGGTTTCTTTCATAGGGTCGTTAAAAGTCGGGACTGTGAGGTAAAGAGTTAACTCTTTCCCATAGAATGAAATTTTTTACTTATCCATAATGAAAGCACTTGCAGACAACACACAAGAGCACAGCATGCAGCTACCAACGCTCCACTGCAGTTGCTTGATTTTGAGTGAAAATTTTAAGTAAAACAGGGGCATATCTGTGTAAATAATAATTTGATGGTTACCTGCCCTTGTTGTATTGGTTCCCCTTTTGACGGTCAACAACTTGTCCCAGTTTAACCCTTTCCCAAACAAGCCCTGGTTTTCACGTGTCTGCAGTACAAGTCTTTTGAAAACACTGTGGGAAAAGGAGAAATTGCTCGTAACGAACAATTTCTCCTATTCCCACAGTGTTTTCTACCCTTTTGGAGAACTTTCCGCCATTTTCATCAAATTTAAAATTGTTGTCTGCAAACTCTTTCAGTTTGGAAGGGTCTAAAATTTGTCATTTGGGAAAGGGTTAAAGTAGATATCTTAAGCAATAATGGAGATATCATAAACTGTCAAAGTTTTTGCATGACAACACTGATGGTATCAGGGCTGAGACGATACCTCGGCATTTTCTCCGAAAAAACAGCTTAGCTGATAAAATGAAGCTCAAAGGATGGCTTTGTCTTTGATAAGGTTAAAAGAAGTGTGGCAAAACGAAAAAATGATAGTTACCAGCACTTTTTCGCTATCCCATGATCCTTCTAAAAGCATAATTGTTTCCTCAGTCATAAAACCCAGAAACCATTTTGTAAAGCTTTCAAATGACATTGACAATACTGACCCTCTCCCTCACAATCCAGTGTTTCAACAAGCCTGAAGAAGAAGGTGTTTACAAACATTGTGGGAAAAGGAGAAAATGCTGGTGTCCAACATTTTCTCCTCTTTCCACCATGTTTTCTATTATTTCTTAGATTCATTCAAACATTTGAGCCACATTTTGTTTGTCATCTGCAAATGCTTTAAAATCAGAAATGTCTAAAATTTTCTTGTCTTGTACAGAGTTACTGGTCCAAAAAATTGCACATAAATGAAGTTATCAGTCAGAGAAAAAAAATAACGCATTCACTCCCCACAAAGTGACAAACACTTGACTCTTCCAAATGGAAAACATCTGAATACGACAAATTCGACAGTAGTACAAATGTACCCAATTCTTTGACAGGGTGGCAAACATTGTGGGAAAAGGAGAAAATGCTGGTTCCCAGCATTTCCTCCTTCTTCCACAATGTTTTCAAATGCCTTCAGGGTTGTAAAAAGCCAGGTTGTTTGGTAGGGGTTTAACGCTTTCCGAAATGACAAATTTTGGACTGGTCCAAATTGAAAGAGTTTGCAGACGACAATTTTAAATTTGATGAAAATGGCAGAAAGTTCTAAAAAAGGGTAGAAAAAACTGTGGGAAAAGGAGAAATTGCTCGTTACGAGCAATTTCACCTTTTCCCAGTGTTTTCAAAAGACTTGTACTGCAGACACATGAAAACCAGGGCTTGTTTGGGAAAGGGTTAATTCTGATTTGTATTACATATAGATATGAGCCATGCTCTGGCAAAAGGGGGCTTAACACATCTCCACAGTGCATGATAACAATCAAGCCATCACATAATTATGGATCCATAACGGTCCTTTTTTTAACAACCGAGATAATCAGGAGGAAATATGGTCCTTGGACATACAGAAAATTGACCAATAGCCAAACATCTTGACCCAGGTCAGCCTGCATAAACTGCGAAGGCTGACCTGGGGAGTATACTTTTCGCAGATGCATTAAGCCCCCTTTTCACAGAGCATGGCTAATATTTTTTTCAACCAATTATTCAAAATTGCACTTGTCTGATTTTAACCCTTTATCAAACAATTCTGTATATTAACGACCCTGAGGAAAAAAGCTTTTGAAAACATTGTGAGACAAGGAAACCAGCATTTTCTCCTCTTCCCACAATGTTTTCTATCTTTTCCAAAACAAATTTCAGTTTTTGTGTCACATTCATTTTGTCGTCTGCAAATGCTTGGAATTTGGACTAGTCTAAAATTTTGTCATTTGGTAAAGAGCTAATTCATTTTGAGTATCCAAGTTATTTACAAAGTTGTTTACAAAGTTGTCAGCTTCAAAAATTGTTTCAAGAGTTAACCCTCTACCATACCACAAAAATTTTAGCCTTTTCCAAATTAAAAGCATTTGCAGAAGACAATTTCAATGAGGCTCAGGTGGTGCACTTTTTCTTTGATAGGGTAGAAAACATCTGGTTACCAGCATTTTCTCCTTTTCCCACAATGTTTTCAAAAGGCTTATTTCCCAGTGTCGTTAAAAGGCGGCATTGTGCAGTAAAGGGTTAACCAGTACCATACAACAAAATTTTAAATATGTACTTATGGAAAGCTTTTACGAGCAAAATTCTAAATATAGCTAATTCAATAGGATTTGCTGGTTACCTGCATTTCTCTCCTTTATCCCACAATGTTTTCAAAAGTATTCTTCCTGGAAGTTGTTAAAATACTAGATTGTTTGGTAAACCCCACCCTAAACAAACCTGAGTTTTAATGACCTTCAGGAAGAAGGCTTTTGAAAACATCATTTTCTCCTTTTCCCACAATGTTTTCTACCCTTTTAAAGACAAATCCCACCATTTGGACCACATTTACTGTGTCATCTTCAAATTATTTTTGATTAGGACAAGTTCAAAATTTTGTTGTTTGTTAATGAGTCAAACCATCACACCGTTATAGCTCAGTCATTAGCCATATCTTGACTGACTGCCTTTAATTCTGCCTGGGGACAGCTGAGTAGTTGAAGGGTCGTGGGAGGTGGGATTTGGCCCTGCTTGCTCTTGGTGACTGTGATGGGAACCAGACTAAGACCTGAAGGTGTTAAATCTGTCGTGGCAAGGACCGATTGGACTGACTGTGCAACATTCGGCGGGACAGAAAATATTGCATTGGTAATCACCGGGGATGTTGAGACCTGTGTACAGAGAATGAAAATGGCAAATCAATCCGAGGATGAAATAAATGAGATGATGTTCTACATTCACTTAATTTTTTTTTAGATCTGTCCAAATTGAAAGCATTTGCAGACAACATAATAAAACTGCCTCAAAAATTGAAATCTGTAATTTGAAAGGCTCGTCCAATCAAATGGCTAACATTTAAATCTAGAATCGGAACAATATATGTATACAAAATTACTGGGGGCAATGGACCCAGATCACACAAAGATTTAGAATTATTTATTCCAAACCTATGGTTTATGAGGAGTGTGTTCCTTTTGGCCCTTCACGACACAATCCTGTCATTATGTATTATGATCAAGAGGGCAAAAGCTCTTAAAAACAAAGGAAAAAAGGGGAAATGCTGGCAATCAGCATTTTCTCCTTTTCCCACAATGTTTTCGACCTTTAGAAAAATAAATTTCAATGTTTGAGCATCATTTGTTGTCTGCAAATTGCTTCAATAAAGGAAAGTCAAAATACTTTGTCGTCTCGTAAAGATTTAACCTTTTACCAAATGACAAAGTTTCCGATTTGCCCAAATTGAAAGCATTTGCAGACGACAAATAAAACGTAATTCAAATGATGCAAACTGTCTGGGATAGGTTAGAAAACATTGTGGGAAAAGAAGAAAATGCTGGTTACCAGCATTTTCTTCTTTTCCCACATTGTTTTCAAAGGGCCTTTTCCTCAAGGTCGTTTAAACATAACATTGTTTGGTACAGGGTTAAGAAATACCTGTGGAGAAACAGTTCCTGTTGAAGGGGTGGATGCTCGAGGTGTTGAATGTTGTTTGAGCAAGTCTGTCGTTGAATGTGTGGTAATCATGTGATTGCGTAGCGCCTGCGCTGTGCGGTAACATTTTCCACATTTGCACTTGAATGCTTTTTTCACTCGTAGGAAAAGTCTGCAAGAAAATTTACAAGGAAATATTGAATGACCCAATGACTTTTTAAATCTTTAGCAAAACAGTCCCAAGTTTTCACAACCCTAACGAAGAAGGCTTTTAAAGAGGAAAAGGAAGAGATGGTGATAACCAGCATTTTCTCCTCTTCGCACAATGTTTTCTACCTTTCTAAAGACTAATCAAATCATTCCAGACACATTTTCAGAGTTTCTGCTGGGTCATAAATTTTGGAGGTCATCTGTGACTCACTGTTTGGAATTTCAGGGGTCATTCAGAAATTTTACGCGTCATGGTCTTTAACCTGTTTTTTTTTTTTCATGTGTTGTTTACCTTTGCCAGTTTGTAGATGTCGCATAATGCTAAAAGTTTTAAATGACAGTCTGGTATTAAAGGTAAAAGTAGAAAACAATGACCTCGTAGAAACTGTCGTCTGTCATCCCAATTACTCCAGCATGTCGGTGACCATTACTGAGCAGGGTATAAAACACGGACAAAAAGTTTATGTACTGATTCCATGCAGTAATATAGACGAGACGACAGCAATGTCACACAGAATGATGTTGCATTTTAGAACAATTCAGTGTAAAACCGGAAACAAATAATTCAGTGTTAGAAAGCGGGTTAGATGTGATTTTGCAGTTATTAACTTGACAATTTTGTAAGATAAGATCTATTCAATGAATCAATACTTTATGTTCCTTTTTCATTCTGATTTATGTTGCGTCAAGGAAGACGCGATGCATTAATTTTGTTGTGTTAGGCTTTCATTTTGCGCGTCAAAAGTGCAAAAACGCTGACTTTCTGAAACGCTGCATTCTATTTGTTGCATGCAAGTCCCTTTAATTTGGACAAGTCTAAAATCTTGGTTGTTGGTGAAGTGGGTGAAGAATCTTTCGCTGCAGTGTAATGGTTTCAAAGCAAACAAACAACCTAGTCTATACCGGATAACAAACCTCATATGCATTTCAATCAGCGAGCCCGCTGCACCCAGTATCTCAGTGGAAGAGGCACAGGGCTTATCATTAGTTTTGAGACTGAAATACTGCTCAGCCAAAATCTTTTGTCTTCGTCTGCTACGTCTTTCAATCCCTTACCAAAAAACAAACTTTTGGACCAAAGCAAAAGCATTTACAGATGACAAAATTAATGTAGCTCAAATGATGATCTCTTTCTTTAATTGGGTAGAAAACATTGTGGAAAAAGGAGAAAATGCTGGTCACCAGCATTTTCTCCTTTTCCCACAATGTTTTCAAACGCCTTCTTTTTCAGGGTTCTTAAAAGTAGGGATTATGACAGAAAGAATTAACCACACAATCCCGACTTTTAAAGACCCTTAGAAAGAAGCCTTTTGAAAACATTGTTGGATAAGGAGAAAATGCTGGTAACCAGCAATTTCTCCTTTTCCCACAATGTTTTCTACCCTTCCCAAACAAACTTCAATTTTTTGCTAACATTTATTTTGTCGTCTGCAAATGCTTTCAATTTTGACCAGTGTAAAACTTTGTTGTTTGGCAAAGGGTTAAAATGTGTTCGTTTTCTATGTTGGTTATCCGTATTTTACAAGAAAATTTTCAAAGTCCTTGGCTGTACGCTTCTCTCAAGGGTTAATAATTTGAACTTACCCAGTATCTTTCCTGTGTCCATGTCGTGCATGATATTTCATCCCATTAACATTTTTGTATCTTTTCTTACATCCCGGAACTGGACATGCAAACGGCTTCTCCACATCGCCATCTTTCAAGTTTTGCATCATTCTGTTGACAGAAAAAATTAACGTTTATTTTTTGAGTGCAAAATACACAAAATGGATCATTCCAATGTGTGAAATTGATTGATTGATTGTATGGTGTTTAATGCCATTTTCAACATTATTTCAGTTATATCACGGTGGCCAGTGCACCTATCCATGCTTTCCTGGAGTTTCTTTTACCAGTACTCCGCACAATATTCTTTTCAAGCCACTGGCTGCTTTCCCACATAACCATTATCGAAACAATGGTCAGCGGTGGGAGAGGAATGAATCCTGTCCAATGTGTGAAAAAACTGACACTGTACTTTAGGTCTATTTACCATGCTTGGGTACAATACTGAATTCTGCTGGATGAGCAAACTGTTTCAGCTTTGACTGGTCAAAATGTTGTTTTACAATATGAGTCATGCTTTGTGAAAAGGGAGATTAATGCATCTGCAAAAGCTATCAACCCAGGTCAACCTCTGCAGTCCGCCAAGAAGGCTGATATGGGTCGAAAATTTTGCTGTTTGTATATTTTCTGCATGTCCAAGGACCATTCTAACTCATAATTAACCTTTTACCACACAAACCCGACTTTATATGACCCTAAAAAAGAAGCCTTTTGAAAACATTGTGGTAAAAGGAGAAAATGCTGGTAAACCAGCATTTTCTCCTCTTCCCACAACGTTTTTTTGCCCATACCCAAAACAAATTTCAATTTTTAAGTCGTATTTGATTTGTTGTCTGCAAATGCTTTGAATTTGGACCAGTCTGAAATTTTGTTGTCTGGTAAAGAGTTAACCCTTTCCCAAACAAGCCCTGGTTTTCACGTGTCTGCAGTACAAGTCTTTTGAAAACACTGTGGGAAAAGGAGAAACTGCTCGTAACGAGCAATTTCTCCTTTTCCCACAGTGTTTTCTACCCTTTTTGATAACTTTCTGCCATTTTCACCAAATCTAAAATTGTCGTCCACAAACTTTCAATTTGGACCAGTCCAAAATTTGTCATTTGGGAAAGGGTTAAAGTGGTTGTTAGATAAAATGGATTTTATAGACTCATAATTACCGGTGTGTGATAAAGCGCTTGGAAAAATGCATCCAAAAGATACAGAAAACCTTCTTTAACCCCAGAGGTAATTTTTTTGCCAGTATCATTTTTGTTTTTCCATAAGGGTAAACATCCACAATCCCAAGTTAAACGACTCTGACAGAAAAAGCTTTCAAAAACGTTGTGTTAACCAGCTTTTTCTCTTGTTCCCACAATGTTTTTCTACCCTTGCAAAGACAAATCTCACCATTAACTCTTTCCCAAAAGACAAATTTCAAACTCTTTAAAATTCAAAACATCTGCAGACGACAAATTCAACATTGGTAAAAATGAGCTTTAGCACTCTGATAGGGCAAAAAACAGTGTGGGAAAAGGAGCCAGCATTTTCTCCTTTTCCAACAATGTTTTCAAAAGCCTTCTTTCCCAGGGCCATGAAAAAGCAAAATACAATTTGTTGTCTGCAAATGTTTTTAACCCTTTCCCAAACGACAAATTTTGGACTGGTCCAAATTGAAGGAGTTTGCAGACGACAATTTTAAATTTGATGAAAATGGCAGAAAAGGTCTCAAAACGGGTAGAAAACACTGTAGGAAAAGGAGAAATTGCTCATTACGAGCAATTTCTCCTTTTCCCACAGTGTTTTCAAAAGACTTGTACTGCAGACATGTGAAAACCAGGGCTTGTTTGGGAAAGGGTTAACTTGGACCAGTCTAAATGTTGGTTGTGTCGAAAAGAGTTAAGATGTACCCGAGAATAAGTTCTGTTGTGAATTCTTCCTGAGTTGTATATTCCTGATCACTATCGTCCTCCTCACTGCACATCTCCTCGTCGTCATGTTCACTTCCTGAAACAGTGCGTGAAAGAAACATCATCAATTCTGCAGAGAATTCTTCAGATGGGACAGCCATCCCATGACCCCTTTACTACACAATGCCAACTTTTAACAACCCTGAGGAATAAGACTTTTGAAAACATTGTGGGAAAAGAAGAAAATGCTGGTAACCAGCATTTTCTTCTTTTCCCACAATGTTTTCTACCCTATGAAAGACAAATTTTAGTTTTTAGTAACATTTGTCGTCTGCAAATGCTTTCAATTTGGACAAGGCTAAAATCTGTCGTCTGGTAAAGAGTTAACATGCAAAAATAGGAGAATTCTTCAAAAAAAGAGGACCATGATGGCCCTGAGTCACTCACCTGAGCCTTTTTAACCCTTTACCAAACAATCCTGTGTTTTCTTGTCCCTGAGGAAGAGGCCTTTTGAAAACATTGTGGGAAAAGGAGAAAATGCTGGTACCCTGTCAAAAAACTTTAAGTTCATTTTTTGTACCCCTTTCAAATTTGTTGTCTGCAGATGCTTTCAATTTGAGAGGGGCCAAAATTTGTCGTTTGGGATTTCAAATCTGTTCTGTGATATCAAGACAAACATTCAAACAAATTTGCATGAGTTTTGGACTCTAGAGTGTACACATCCTTTTTCTAGGATTTATCCATGGGACCTACTTGAGCTATTTTACCTAATGACCTACTTTTTGACCCAACATGACCCATTTTCTAACTCCAAAAAGACATCAAGACAAAATTCATGGGCATCGGACTGAAAATGTGGCCTCTAGAGCGTACACAAGTGAAAGTTGATGACACAAAACGGATGATGCATGACAGACGACCACAAATGCTCACCTTTGTAAAAGGAGAAAATGTTGTTTACCAGCATTTTTTCCCTTTTTCAGCAATGTTTTCAAAACCTTCTCCTTAACCCTTTACCACACAAACTCGACTTTTAATGCCCCTGAATATGAAAGCTTTTGATAACATTGTGGGAAAAGGAGAAAATGCTGGTAACCAGCATTTTCTCCTTTTCCCACAATGTTTTCTGTTCTTCCAATACAAAATTTCAATTTTTGAGTCACATTTATTTTGTCGTCTGCAAATGCTTTGAATTTGGACTGGTCTAAAATTTTGTTGTGTGGTAAAGAGTTAAGGGAAAAACATATTTTCTTCTTTCCCCACAACATTTCCTTCCAAAAGCTGTCTTTCTCAGGTTTGAAACAACATAGAAAGGTTTGTACAGAATAAAATGGCAAAGAGTACCTAAACTGGTACCTGTTGTATCTCCCATGACTGTGCGATCGACAAAAGGCAATGCCTTATTTGTCAATGCCAGGTACTGCTCTTTATGTGCACCAATCAGACAACATTTAGCAGAATGTCTTAATTTCTATTTTTAAAATAACAGAGCAAATACTATCTCTCGCAAAAATTTTCATGACAAACACAGATTATTCATACCAGGATCAATTAATCAAACTTGCTAAAGAATTTAATCTTCTGTGATAACAGCTATCCTTGTGCATAAAAAATATCACATTTCAAATTTCTAAGTCTAGCATTATCTCATGAAGTCTCAAAACCAGGCAGATTTCTGCCCTGTAGCATTGGGTGTTTCCTCTTGTTCCTGTTGGAACGATAACAGGCTACAGCTTAAAAAGAGCACCCTACCTGTTGGAGTAGAACTCCTAACTATGGTTGGAGGCTTCACCGAAGTTTTCACTTTCTTTCTGCCAAAACTGTCCACTGCCTCCTTCTTAATTGGAACACCTTTGGTAAAATGTCTGAAATTAGAAAAATACCTATGAGGACTATGAATTCAAACTTTTACACTGGCTTTTGTTGACCAACAAAAAAACACAAACGTGGCCCTTAAAGCCCCAATAGCAGCAAAAAGTAAACAGTGCATTGGGAAAAAGAAGAAAATGGTGGGCAACAGCATTTTCTCCTTTTCTGACTATGTTTTCCATCCTTTCAAAAACAAATGTCATCATATTAGCCACACTTTATTTTGTCGTCTGCATAAGTCTTGATTTTGGACTAGTCAAAAGTTTTGTGGTTAGGTAAAGAGTTAACTCTTTATCACACAATCCCGACTTTTAACCACCCTAAAAAGGAAGCCTTTTGAAAACATTGTGGGAAAAGGAGAAAATGCTGGTAACCAGCATTTTCTACTTTTCCCACAATGTTTTCTACCTGTCCCATGACAAATTTAAACTTTAAGGTCACATTTAATTTGTCGCCTGCAAATGCTTTCAATTTCGACTAGTCTAAAATTTTGTCGTTTGGTAAAGAGTTAAGTGTTGCTGAAATAATAATGCATATACAGTAGTTCTCGTTTGAAAAAGTAGAGAAGATTGAAGAAAAAGGAATTGCTTTTTTCACCTTTTGTTCTTTTTCCATCAATGTTTTTCTAAGGCCTTTTTCCTCAGGAGTGTAAAATCACAGGATTTTCAGGTAAAGTGCCCAGTTTAGGTTACTTTAACTCTTTACCCCACAATCCCGACTTTTAACGACTCTGTCAAAGAAGCCTTTTGAAAACGTTGTGGGAAAAGGAGAAAATGCTGGTAACCAGCATTTTCTCCTTTTCCCACAATGTTTTCTACCCTTCCCAAAACAAAATTCAATTTTTCAGTCGCACTTATTTTGTTGTCTGCAAATGCTTCCAATTTGGACCAGTCTAAAATTTTGCTGTGTGGTAAAGAGTTAACAGTTATATGAATTTGTTTGTTTGTTTTTATGATGTTTTAACATTATTTCAGTTACGTGTATATCGCAGCCTCGCTTATCTGTGCCTTCCTGGATTTCTTTCACCCGTACTTCACACAATATTCTTCCAAAGCCACTTGCTTTTTCATACAACCATTGTTGAAACCATGATCAGAAGTGAGAGAGAAGTGAATCCTGTCCCAATGACTATCATTACTCTTTGGAAACAAAATCACCATGTTGGGGATTTGAATCAGCAACCCCCTGTTCTCAATTCCCGTTACTATCAGGCTTCACAACAACCACATAATATATTCAATGTATATGAAGTAAAACAATATTTTCAGTGGGTACAAAAATCATAATTCCAGCCCTTTCCACAAAATACAAGCACTAGAAACTGTAAGCATCGGATCAGACAATAATTTCCATACACAGGTCTGATCTTGATCTGCATAGCTAACTACTAGTAACTTTTTCTGGTAAATGTTTCAAATATTTTGAGGTACATCAAATATTTAGACATCTTCCTGTGTATTGATACTGAAAACTGGCCAAAACTCAGGCCACAAGATTCCAGAAATTCTGCGTATGCTGAAGCAAATTGTGAGCTATAAAGATTATGGTTTCCTTACCTCTCTACCAAACGACAAAATTTAAGACTACTCCAAATTGAAAGCAGTTGCAGACGACAAAATAAATGTGACTGAAAAAATTGAAATTTGTTGTAGGAAAGGTAGAAAACATTGTGGGAAGATGAGAAAATGCTGGTTACCAGCATTTTTTCCTTTTCTCATAATGTTTTCACAAGTCTACTTTCTCAGGGTCGTTAAAAGTCGGGATTGTGTGGTAAAGAGTTAACCCTCTACCAATCGAGAAATATTAGTATTCTCTAAATTAAAAGCATTTGCAGACGACAATTTTAAAGCTGATACAAATGAGTTGAACTCTTTACCACACAACCAAATTTTAGACTGGTCCAAATTGAGAGCAATTGCAGAAGACAAACTAAATGCTACACAAATTAGGAAAATTTTTATGGAAAAAGATAGAAATATTGTGGGAAAAGGAGAAAATGCTGGTCACCAACATTTTCTTCTTTTCTCACAATGTTTTCAAAAGTCCTTTTCCTTGGGGTCGGTAAAACTCGGGATTGTGTGGTAAACAGTTAAAATATCTGATGAGGTAGAAAGCATAGCGTGAAATGGAGAAAATGCTGGTTACAAGCATTTTCGGCTCTGCCCACAATTTTTTCAAAAGCTTCCTCCCTCAGTTAAAACCGTCTGCAAATGCTTTCAATTTGGACCAGCCAAAATATTTTTCGTTTGGTAAATGACTGAGTATTTTCAAGGTCTCAAAGTTGAATTAATTTTCATCGTTGTTTGGCAATGATGTAGATTAGTGATCAGACTGTGTGTTTTGTGCTGTCTGATCTTGATCTATGCCATCTGCACAAGCTATTTAAGTTGCCATTTTCAGTAAAGGAGATAATTCACACCACTATACCAAATTATCTATTATTATAATGTGGAATAATTTAGAATAATTACCAGCGCATACCAATATGTTTATAGAAAACTTTGAAACTTATTCTAATTTCACCCTGTCTTCAGCCCTTTACCACACAATCCTGAATTTTAACGACCCAGAGGAAGAAGCCTTTAGAAAACATTGCAGGAAAGGGAGAACATGCTGATAACAAGCTTTTTCTCCTTTTGCCCAAAATCTTTTCTACCCTATCAAAGGCAAATTCTATCATTAGAGCAGCAATTAAATTGTGGTCTGCAAATGCTTTGAATTTAGACAAGTCTAAAATTTTGTGGTCTAGTACAGAGTTATAGCCTTCAACAGTTGAATACAGTTTACTACCTAACCAAACATTAACCCTAAACATTTTACCACACGACAAAATTTTAAACCAGTCCAAATTGAAAGATTTTGCAGACGACAAAATGAATGTTACTCAAAAATTGAAATTTGTTTTGGGAAGCGAAGAAAACATTGTGGGGAAAGGAGAAAATGCTGGTTACCAGCATTTTCTCCTTTACCCACAATGTTTTCAAAAGGCTTTTTCCTTAGGGTCGTTGACAGTCGGAACAGTGTGGTAATAGGTTAAGCTGCTAGATAGATGAAACAAAAATTTCCACCCAATAGAAAAAAATCCAAATATTGTGATTTCAAAGTTGATTTCACCGGAAATATCCGACATTGAACACCTCAGATCAGACTGGACGTCCTGTGCTGTCTGATCTTGATCTACACTGTCTGCAAAGGGTCAGTGAGTTGCACTTAGCAGCTTAACCCTTTACCACACAGTCCCGACTTTTACCGACCCTGAAGAAAAAGCCTTTAGAAAACATTATGGGAAAAGGAGAAAATGCTGGTAACCAGTATTTTCTCCTTTTTCCACAATGTTTTGTAACCCCCTCCCCCCCCCAAAAAAATTCCATTTTTGAGCCACATTTGATTTGTTGTCTGCAATTACTTTCAATTTAGACTGGTCTAAAAATTTGTTGTTTGGTAAAGGGTGAAGGGTCATTAACCCTTTCCCAAATAAGCCCACGTTTTCACGTGTCTGCAGTACAAGTCTTTTGAAAACACTGTGGGAAAAGGAGAAATTGCTTGTAACGAGCAATTTCTCCTTTTCCCACAGTGTTTTCTACCCTTTCTGAGAACTTTCTGCCATTTTCATCGAATTTAAAATTGTCGTCTGCAAACTCTTTCAATTTGGACCAGTCTAAAATTCATTGTTTGGGAAAGGGTTAAATGCACTGCAGATCAAGCTACGGTATAGGATTTGTTAACATTAACTCTTTCATCACACTGTCCAGGGATTTAATGAACCTGAGAAAGAGGCCTTTTGAAAACATTGTTGGGAAAAAAATCAAATACTGGTAAAAAGCATTTTCTCCTTTTCCCACAATGTTTTCTCCTCATTCAAAGACAGAAATCATCATTTAAGCTCAATTTATTTCCTTTTCTCGGAATGCTTTCAGTTTCTTTGAGTCCAAAATTTTGTCGTGTGGCAAAGCGTTCTGAGGAAAATAGATAATGTTGGTAATCACCATTGTCTTTCATTCAAACATTGTTCTCCAGAACTTCTTTCAATGCAGGATTTTTAAGTCAAGGGTTGACTCTTTCATGTTCACCCTTTGGCAAAACAATCCCTTGTTTTAACAACTCTGAGGAATAGGCTTTGGAAAACATTGTGGAAAAAGGAGAAAATGCTGGTCACCAGCATTTTCTCCTTTTTCCACGATGTTTTCTGTGAATTCACATGCAATTACCATTATTAAAGCCAGATTTGATTTGTCGTCTGTAATAATTATTTTCAATTTGGCCATGACTAAAATTTGGCCATCTGACAAAGAGGTGATGGTTTTTAACCTTTTACCAAACAATCCCTTGATTTAACAAACCAGAGAGAGAAGACTTTAAAACACTGTGGGAAAAGGAGAAACTGCTTGTAAGGGTCAGCATTTTCTCCTTTTCCCTACAATGTTTTCTGCCCTTTTGAAGACAAATTCCATTCATGTATGTCGGTTTCATTAACCCTCTACCGCACAATGCCGTCTTTTAACGACCCTGAGAAAGAAAGCGTTTGAAAACATTGTGAGAGAAGGAGAAAATGCTTGTAGCCAGCATTTTCTCCTTTTCCCACAATGTTTTCTACGCTATCAAAGAAAAACTGCATCATTTTAGCCACACTGAAATTGTTGTCGGCAAATGCTTTCAAGTTGGACAAGGTAAATTCTTTACCAAACAACAAACTTTTACAACTGTCCAAATTGAAAGCAATTGTAGACGACAACATAAACATGAGCCATCTGTGAAAATGGGGCTTAATGTATCTGCAAAAAGTATCAACTCGTGTCATGCGCAGGCTGACATGGGTCAAAACTTCTTTCACCCCAGATCCAGTCGATTATTAGAGAAAATTGAGTTTATGGATCCGTAGTCATCTGATGACTAGCTCATGTGATGACTAGTGTGTACCATCTTTACGGAGATGCATTAAGACCCCTTTTGCAAGAGCATGGCTCATAGATAAATGATGAGCTTTCTTATTAAGTCTTTACCAAACGACAAAATTTTAGACCAGTCCAAATTGCAGACGACAAAATAAATGTGAATCAAAAATTGAAATTTGTTTTTTTAAAGATTAGAATACATTGTGGGGAAAGGAGAAAATGCTGGTTACCAGCATTTTCTCCTTTTCCCAGAATGTTTTCAAAAGGCTTCTTCTTCAAGGTCATTAAAAGTCAGGATTGTGTGGTAAAGGGTTAAGTCGTTACCAAACAGTCTGGAGTTTTAATGATCCTGAGGTAGAAAGCCTTTGAAAACATTGTGGGAAAAAGATTTTTGTGGCATTTGTCGAAGACAATGCCACTATGAGTTCAATACAGTATTTTGAAAATCATGTATTGTAATTTGTGCAAACCGAAGAAAGTAAATCTAATTAAACCTAATTTTTCTAAAACAAATTAATGTTTCGATAGCACAAAGATATAAATAACAGTGGCGTATTAAAATTAACTGGATTAGGCTATCTATAATGGGAATACTTCTTTTTTTTATTGAAAATATCTATACCCTCTATGGCCTTCCATTGGTGCAATGATACATACAACCTTTGTCTCCTGACCGTGTTCATCCCAAAACCAGTTCGTCCCTGAGCTTGTTTGACCGGGCTTGTTCGTCTCACATTATTGTTCATTTATTTTTCAAATTATTAATTCCACACAATGGCTCCTTTGACAAATGCCACATCAGTGCTTTCAATGCTTTGATTTTTGTCTAGTAAAGGGCTAAAAGGAAAACACTGTGGAAAAGGGGAAGAATGCTTGTTTGGAGCATTTTCTCCTTTTTCCAAAGTGTTTTCAAGAGTATTTTTTTTCTATAGTGTCTTAAGAACTTGGGATTGTTTGGAAAAGAGTTATATCAGAGAAATTTAACCCTTTGCCAAATGGCAAATTTGTAGACTTGTCCAAATTGAAAGCTTTTGCAGACAGCAACATATTTGTGACCCAAAAATAGAAATTCACAATCGAAAGGGTAGAAAACATTTCGGAAAAAGGAGAAAATGCTGATTACCAGCATTTTCTCCTTTTCCCACAATGTTTTCAAAAGGCCTTTCACAAGGGATTGTGTGGTAAAGGGTTAACTGGAATGGGTTAAGTCTGGGGGAAAAGTTGTCGGCAAAACACTGACAGTATGGTTCAAACCTACGATGAGACATTAACATGGCAAGGAAGTTCTATAAATAGCTTATTGACATTCTTATGTCACTGCTGAATTATTTATTAACATTAATAACTTTTGCCAATTAACTCTGTTCCAGTTGACAAAATATTAGATTTGTCCAGATTGAAACTGTTTGCAGATGACAAATGTGACTCAAACGGTGGGATTTGTCATTAAACGGGTAGAAAACATTGTGTAAAGAGGAAAAAAATGCCAGCTCCCAGTATTTTCTCCTTTTCCCACAATCTTTTTAATAGCCTTCTTCCATAGGTTTCTTAGTGCTGGTTTGTATGGCAAAGTGTCAAAATATAAAGCAGTTATGAATCCTGGTTTATACATTTCTTTACATATACGCGTATAATGACTCGATTTACCCTGTAGTTGATTGCTTTACGAAAACTTTATGGAAAAAGGGGCAACTGCTTGTTGCACACAAATTATTGTGCCCTTTTACCATACAGGCAACAAACTAATTTGTGGCTCAAGTGATGGAATTTATCTTAGGTAGAAAACACAATGGGACAAGGAGAAAATTCTGGTCTCCAGCATTTTCTCTTTTTCCCATAATGTTTTCAAAAGCCCTCTTCCACACGGTTGTTTAAAACTGGCATTGCTGATACAAAATATAGGCCTAACCATTTACTAGACAACAAAATTTTAGGCTTGTCTATACTGAAAGCATTTGCAGAGAACAAATTAACCCTTTACCAGATGACCAAATTTTAGCCTTGTCCAAATTGAAAGCATTTGCAGATGACAGTTTCAATATGGCTCAAATGGTGCAATTTTCCTTTATTGGGTAGAAAACATTGTGGGAAAAGAAGAAAATGCTGGTTACCAGCATTTTCTCCTTTTCCCACAATGTTTTTCAAAAGGCCTCTTTCCCAGGGTCTTTAAAAGGTAGCATTGTACACTACAGGGTTAAATTTTGCTCGAATGATTGCATTTGATTTTGGTAGGGTGCTGAAAAGTTCAGGAAAAAGGTGAAAATGCTGGTAACCATTATCTTTTTTTCTCACAATATTTTTTTCAAAAAGCTGTCCTCAACAGGGCATTTAACCCTTTAACAAACAACAAAATTTTAGCTTTGTCCAAACTGAATGCATTTGCAGACGACAAATTTAATATCACTCAAAACATGAAATTTGCCTGTCATAGGGTTTAATAAATTGTGGGAAAAGGAGAAAATGCTGGTTACCAGCATTTCCTCCTTTTTCCATATTGTTTTCAAAAGCCTTCTTCTTCAAGGTCATTAAAACTGAATGTGTGGTAAAAGTTAACCCTTTACCAGATGACAAAATTTTAGCCTTGTCCAAATTGAAAGCATTTTGCAGACAACAATTTCAGTGTAGTTCAAATGGTGCAAATTTTCTTTGATAGGGTAGAAAACATTGTGGGAAAAGGAGAAAATGCTGGTTACCAGCATTTTTTCCTTTTCCCACAATGTTTTCAAAAGGCTTCTTTCACAGGGGCGTCAAAAGGCGGCATTGTGCGGTAAAGGGTTAATCATGGGATTGTTTGGTAATGGGTTAAAAAAAAAAGACAGGGTAAAAATGCTATGACATCTGAAAACTCAAAATATTGATCTTTGATGTGGTGAGACATCAAAAGAAACACAAGATCTTCTTCGTATCTATGTCACAACACGGCAGGAAAAAAAAACAATTATCAGGCGAATTTGACCCTTTACCACACATTTCTGTGTTTCGATGCCTCCATGGAAGAAGACTTAAAAACAGTGTGGAAAAAGGAGAAAATGCTGGTGACCAGCATTTTCTCCTTTTTCCACAATGTTTTCACAACCCTTTAAAAAGAAAATCCATCGTTTGGGTTAAATCTTTATGTCGTCTGCAAATATATGCTTTCAATTTCGGTGAGTATAAAAATTCAGCTGTTGGGTAAAGAGTTAACCCTTTTCCAAATAAGCCCTGGTTTTCACGTGTCTGCAGTACAAGTCTTTTGAAAACACTGTGGGAAAAGGAGAAATTGTTTGTAACGAGCAATTTCTCCTTTTCCCACAGTGTTTTCTACCCTTTTTGAGACCTTTCTGCCATTTTCATCGAATTTAAAATTGTCATCTGCAAACTCTTTCAATTTGGACCAGTCCAAAATTTGTCGTTTGGGAAAGGGTTCAAAGCTGAGATTAGCATAGACCAGGATTTTCTACATTTGTCATCTAATACCGTCATTTCTCATATTTGTTTTCTTGTATATGACATAAGATATCACCAGAAGCAGAGGACTATTTTTGTTTTACCCCAGACCTCTTTTGAATATTGTCTATATGTTTGTATGGTGTAAAATGCCCTTTTGCAGTGGCCAGTGCACCTATACATGCTTCCTGAGAGTTTCTTTTACCAGTACATGTACTTTGCAAAACATTCTTCCCAAACTACTGGCTGCTTTCCCACAAAACCATCATCCAAACAATGATCAGCATTTACAGAAGAAAGAATCCTATTGCATTGACTAATGTAATTTTAAGTCTTTATTTTATTAGACCTGTATTTTCTGTTTTCTATGGATTCTGTAGCTTTTATGAGCCAAGTTGCGTCTTTGAAACACGATAATGTCTTTTCTCGTCGAAGCTTAAATCAGTTATAGACGTAAGCTTATTGCGTCTATGATTACGAGTCTGGTCTCTAGAAGATCTGAGAGCATTGTGGGAATGGAGGAAAATGCCGGTTTATCGCCGGCTTTTTCCGCTTTTCACGCAATGGTTTCACAGGTATATTTCCGAAAAGATCTATAGAATACTGGGTTGAGTGTTTAACCCAAAGAATCCACACTTTAGTAATGTGGCTGGTCGATGGAGTTGCTTATGTATTTGACCGTCTGACAAATGCAGAAGTAACTCTTACGATTGCCACCTGCAAGGAACATGTATAATCATACTTGTACTGTGATTCGAACCTGAAACTGTTAGTGCTCATTCTCCAACTTCTATTTCCTGATCCCTTTCTCTTTTCTGTTTTTCTCTCTCTCTCTTTTTTTTTTTTTACGTCATTTCATTATCTATTTCAACACTTGTAGTGACCTTTAATTTGTATTATATAAGTGTATATTACGAAATGCATGTGTATGCATAAGTAATTAATAAAATCTAAAACTAAAACTAAAAACTATCATTCAACACCTTCTTCCATAATTTTTTCAAAAGCCTTCTAACTTCTGGTTATGAAAGCATGAGAGAATCAACTCTTTACTACATAATGAAGACTTTTAACTACCCTGAGAAAGAAGGCTTTTGAAAACATTGTGGGAAAAGGACAGAATGCTGGTCACCAGCATTTTCTTCTTTTCCCACATTGTTTTCAAGCCTATGAAAGACAAGTTTTATGTTTTGAGTAACATTTAGATCTAATTATTTGTCATCTGCAAATGCTTTCAATTCAGACAAGGCTAAAATTTTGTTGCCTAATAAAGAGTTAAATAAATGACTAACCCTTTACCAAACAATCCTGCGTTTAACCCTTTATCACACCATCCCGACTTTTAACGACCCTTAGAAAGAAGCCTTTTGAAAACATTGTGGGAAAAGGAGAAAATGCTGGTAACCAGCATTTTCTCCTTTTCCCACAATGTTTTCTACCCTTCCCAAAACAAGTTTTACTTTTTCATTCTCCTTTATTTTGTCGTCTGCAAATGCTTTCAATTTGGACCAGTCTAACATTTTGTCGTGTGGTAAAGAGTTAAACATATAAAAGAAGAAAGCTTCTGAAAACATCGTACACGTAATGAAAAGGAGACAATTGCTCATCAACAAGTTTCTCTTTTTCCCACAATGTTTTCTACTCTTTCAGAGTAATCTCATCCTTTGAGCCCCATATTATTTTGTCATCAGCAAAATAATGCTATCAGTTTGGACAAATCTACAGTTCTTTGGGCTTTACAATATGAAAATATATGAGCCATGCTCTCTGAAAAGGGAGCTTAACACATCTGCGAAAACTATTGATCCAGATTAGGTTGTGCAGTCAGCACAGGCTGACCTGGGCAGAAACGTTTCACTATTGGTCAATTTTCTGTATGTCAAAGGAGCAGTCTACCTTATGATACAGTCGGTTGTTAGACAAAATGGATTTTATGGATCCATAATTATGTGATGACTTGCTTGGTATCATGAATTACGGAGATGCATTAAACCCCTTTTTGTGAGAGCATGGCTTATATCTAATTATGCAATTTCAAGGCCATTTTTCCATAATATTTCATAAACTATTGGGCAAGGTTGGACCAAGATCTGGGTCCGTATTCACCAACCATTCTTAAGAACGTTCTTAGACTTATTCTTCAAGATTTTCCAAGTTTGAAAGTAACACAACTTCTGATTGGCTAAACCTAATGGTTTAGCCAATCAGAAGGAGTTTTACTTTCAAATTTGGGAAATTTTGGAGAACAAGACCAAGAATATTCTTAAGAAAGGTTGGTGAATATGGACCCTGACCTCAAAACCAGTACTCATTCTTTGCCATCTGATCTTGACCTACACTGTTCACTACAAGAGAGTTTAGTAAAGCTTTGCAGTTTGGAGTCACAACTATACGAAAGTCAATTAACACTTTACCACACAATCCCAAGTCTTACAACCCTGAAAAAGAAAGCCTTTTGAAAATATTGTTGGAAAAGGAGAAAATGCTGGTAACCAGCATTTTCTCCTTTTCCCACAATGCTTTCTACCCTTCCATAAACAAACTTCAATTTTTAAGTCACTTTGATTTTTTCGTCTGCAAATGCTTTCAGTTTGGACAAGTCCAACATTCTGTCGTTTGGTAAAGAGTTAAAAGGGTCCAACTAGCAAATAGACAAAAAAAAAGGTAATATTAGAGGACGAGTCAAATTGTCATGGAAATCTCCATAGCAACAAAGCTAGCGCTAAATGGTCATGATAATTTAAACATCAATAGGTTACTTACTACATTGGAATCGACTGTCATTTCCAGAAAACTTGTCAACATGTATATTAACCCTTTACCACACAATCCTGAGTTTTAATGACCCTAAGAAAGAGGCCTTTTGAAAACATTGTGGGAAAAGGAGAAAATGCTGGCAACCAGTATTTTCTCCTTTTCCCACAATGTTTTCTACCCTTCCCAAAATAAATTTCAATTTTTGAGTCACATTTATTTTGTTGTCTACAAATGCTTTCAATTTGGTTCAGTTTAAAATTTTGTCGATTGGTAAAGAGTTGATCTATAATATGCAACTGGAGAATGAACTCTATAATTTCTATTTTCAGTGCTCAATGCTAACAACCTTAACTCTTTACCAAACAACAAAATTTTAGACTGGTCCAAACTGAAAGCATTTGCAGACGACAAATTAAATGTGACTCAAAAACTGAAGTTTGCAATTTAAAGGGTAGAAAACATTGTTGGGAAAAATGAAAATGCTACTTAACAGCATTTTCTCCTTTTCCCACAATGTTTCCAAAGGCCTTTTTCTTCAAGGCTGTTCAAACTTGGGATTGTGTGGTTAAGGGCCAAACCCTATGCAAAACAAACTTATGTCTTGATGACCACTGCTGAAAAGGTCTTTAGAAAACATTGTGGGAAAAGGAGAAAATGCTGGTTACTATAATTTTTCTTCTTTTCACACAATATTTTGTAACTTTCACACACAAGTCCTATCATTTGGGTCACAATTAGTCTGTTATCTGCAGAGCTCCAGATAAAAGGGAGTGATGGTATTTTAAATCAATTATTTCTGTTCCAAATCCTATGTTGTGCATACTCATTAGAATCGTCTCGAAGAGACGATTCTAATGAGTACCCATAACATAGGGTTTAGTGGAGGATAATTTGATATTTTCAATTTTGAAATCAAAATCACTCACTCTGTCAGGAGCTCTGTATCTGGAAATGCTTTCAATGTGGGAAGGGCTGAAATTTTGTCCTCTGGTACTAGTAGTAGTGCCAATTCATGACTTAGCTATTCAGTTAACTCTTTACCAAACAACAAAATTTTAGACTACTCTAAATTGAAAGCATTTGCAGACGACAAAGGAAATGTGGATCAAATGATGAACTTTGTCTTTGAAAGGGTAGAAAACATTGTGGGAAAAGGAGAAATTGCTGGTTACCAGCATTTTCTCCTTTTCCCAGAACTTTTTCAGTAGCCTTCTTGCTAAGGGTTGTTAAAACTAGGGACTATGTGGTAAAGAATTAATACACCAAAAGGACGTAATTTTACACTGGTTATATTGAAATTACATACAACAGACCAGAATGTGGCTAAAATGATAAAATCTGTCTTTTAACCCTTTACCACACAATCCCCAGTTTTAACGATCTTGAGAAAGAGGCCTTTTGAAAACATTGTGGCAAAAGGAGAAAATGCTGGTAGCCAGCATTTTCTCCTTTTCCCACAGTGTTTTCTATCCTTCCCAAAACAAATTTCAAGTTTTGGGTCACATTTATTTTGTCATCTGCAAATGCTTTCAATTTGGACAAGGCTAAAATTTTGTCGTTTGGTAAAGAGTTAAATAACCCTATACCCACAGCTTTTTCTACCCTTGAGAAAATTATCTCGGGCACCTTTTATTTTGTCTTCTGCAATTGCTTTCAGTTTGGAACAGTCTATATCATCATCATTTGGTTGAGAGTTAGCTCTTTCCCAAACGACAAAATGTTAGACTGGTCCAAATACTGAAAGCTGTTTGCAGACAACAATTTAAATGTAGCTCACATGATGATTTCTGTCTTTGATAGGGTAAAAGGGTAGGTCACCAGCATCTTCTCTTTTACCCACAATGTTTTCAAAAGACTTAATTCTTTCTCAGTGTTGTTAAAACTCGAGATTACATGGTAAAGAGTTAAAAAGTGGAAAATAGCATAGGCAGACAGAGAAAAATGCTGGTTTTTAACAATGTCTGCTTTTCCCACAATGTATTATAAAAAGATCCTGCCACTCAAAACAGTGTCTATTCTAGAAAATGAAAATTGCGGGGGATTTTCCCTCGCCATCTAAAAAGTAGGGGGATTTTAAAAAGTATGGAGGACAGAAAAGTGGGCTGTTTTGTGAAGTGGGCTGTTTTGGACCAGGCCATGTCGGAAGTGGGCCATTTTGACTCCCTCACCATCAAGGGAGGTTACTGTAATGGACATATGTTGCAAAAACAGCTCCTGCAATGATACTGTTTTATTGAAAACAGCAGTATTTTCTGCGAGGCAAGAGTAAATTCCATGTTTCTGGACTTTTTCAATGTCCATTTCTTATGATGGACTGTCATGCACTGTGTCTGAAAAAAATCAGCGTGAATCCCGCCATCGTGCATCCTAGAATAGACACTGCTCAAGGGTTGTTGAAATACCGGATTAACACAGTATCTGGATTCCCTGATTATGCCAAATTCTTTCTGAAGACTGATGACAGTCATTGCAAAACGATTCATTCTTTTGTCATTGCTGAACCTTGTTTAAGTCAAGTTTATGTGAGAAAGCAGCTGCTGTGTGACGATGCTGAAACAACTATGGATGAATTTAAACTTATGTTGTCTGGTATTGAGTTTAACTCTAGTCAAAATTGAAAGCATTTGCAGACGACAAAAAAAAAGTAACTCAAAAATTGAAATTTGTTTTAGGAGGGGTAGAAACCCTTGTGGGAAAAGGGGAAAATGATGGGTACCAGCATATCCTCCTTTTCCTACAATTTTTTCCCAAAGCTTTCTTTCCCAGTATCGTTACAGTTGACATTGTGTTGTAAAGGGATAGAAAAATTCTATTATTTGAGTGACATCTAACCCTTTACCACAAAATCCCGACGCTTCATGACCCTGAGAAATAAGCCTTTTGGAAACATTGTGGGAAAAGGAGAAATTGCTGGTAACCAGCATTTTCTCCTTTTCTCACGTTTTCTATCCTTCCCAAATGAAATTTCAATTTTTGAGTCACATTTATTTTGTTGTCATTATGGACAGATGTAAAATGTTGTCGTTTGGTAAAGAGTTGATCTATCGTTTTTAACTCTTTACCACACAACAGTATTTTAGGCTAGTCCAAATTGAAAGCATTTGCTGACAACAAAATAAATGTCTCAAAAATAGAAATTTGATTTGGGTAGAGAAGCCTTTTGAAAACATTGTGGGAAAAGGAGAAAATCCTGGTAACCATTAAAACTCAGGATTGTGTGGTAAAGAGTTAAATGCGTTCAATTTGGATCTGACTAAGACTTTGTACAGAGTTACCAACATTGCTTACTTGAGTATATAACTAAGTGCGAGTGACGATGGCTGCTGGGTTTCTTGCTTCTCCAACTGTTTGGGATCAGCATCTGAAACAGCGTCGGAACAGAAAGTATGTTAACCCTTTACCACACAATCTCCAGTTTTAACAACCCTGATTCAGAGGCCTATTGAAAACATAGTGGGAAAAAGAAAAAATGCTGGTAACCAGCATTTTCTCTCTTTTTGCCCACAATGTTTTCTGTCCTTTTACAGACAAACTCACCATGTGAGCCATATCTAATTTTTTGTCTGCAAATGCTGTCAGTTTGGACAAGAGTCAAATTTTGTTGTCTGGTAAAGGCTTAACTTTTTACCACACAATCCCGACTTTTAACGACCCTGCAAGAGAAGCCTTTTTAAAACATTGTGGGAAAAGGAGAAAATGCTGGTAACCAGCATTTTCTCCTTTTCCCACAATGTTTTCTACCCTTCCCAAAAACAAATTTCAATTTTTTAGTAACATTTATTTTGTCGTCTGCAAATGCTTTCAGTCTGGACTAGTCTAGAATTTTGTCGTTTGGTAAAGAGTTAAGAAAAACATTAGCTCCAAGACAAATGATCTCATGATTTTATGACCTTGCCCAGGCTTTTGAAAACAGCATAGACAATGGAAAAGTAATGCTGATTTACTCCTTTTTTTCTCATTTTTCTCTTTTTCCTATTTTTTTTTATTTTGTCAAGGAATAATCAGATAATTTGTATCAAAGTGGATTTGTCTTCTGCAAATAGATAACACTTTAACTCTTTTCAAAACGACAAAATTTTAGATTTGTCCAAATTGAGAGCCTTTGCAGATGACAAAGTAAGCTTGACTCAAAAAATTGAAATTTGTTTACGGATGGGAAGGAAACAATGTGGGAAAAGGTGAAAATGCTTGTTAACAGCATTTTCATCTTTTCCAACAGCGTTTTCAATGGTCTTCTTCTCTGGGGTCATTTAACCTTTTGCCACATGAGATTTCCCGCCTTTTAATGACCCTAAGAAAGAAGACTTTTGAAAACATTGTGGGAAAAGGAGAAAATGCTTGTAACCAGCATTTTCTCCTTTTCCCATATTGTTTTCAAAAGCCTTCCTACAACAAATTTCAGTTTTTGAGTAACATCTATTTTGTCATCTGCAAATGCTTTTAATTTCGACTAGTCTAAAATTTTGTTGTTTGGTAAAGAATTAAAACTGGACATTGTTTGGTAAAGGGTTAAATTTTGCCCTCTGGTTTAGAGTTACAGAGTACTTGGGGAATAAATAAAACTTTGGTACACTATATTCACTCCTTACTTCCTTAAAGGCCCAGTAACAGCTAAAAGTAAACAATGTAAACTTTAATTTAAATCATACTATTAAAGGTATGGAAATAACATCGTATTGTGAAGATGACAATCTGATATTGCTATGGCCAGTCCAAGTGTAAGTTTCTTGCAGAAAAAATAAGTAAACAAAAGATAAAGAGACTTGGCAACTTTTTACCTAGTTTTAAAATTCTTTTTTCTGTTTTTTTCTCACCATGCTTTCTACCATTTTATAATTAAAAATCATCATTTGGGATACTTTTAATTTATTGTCTGCAAATGCTTCCAATTTGGAAAAGACAAGCATAATTTTTGTATTTTGATTAAAAGTTTGAAAAAAAAAACATGGTTTCTATGTTTTACAAATCTCAACAGAAAGAAACTGTTTCTGCAGAAAATGAACTTTAGTTACAGATGTTTTGAGATAAGCAGAACGTCATAATGTCAGCAAAGCTGAACTGTTTTTTTCCCCCAACCTTTCATTCCAAATATGTTATGCAAAAAATAGTATCAAATACAAAAATTGATCTGAAATCCTACTTATATTTGAAAATTTTTTCTTGGTTTTTGCAATCTAGAATCATGGAATATTATTCAAAAAAAAAAAAAAAAAAAAGAAGAGGGCTATAACAGCCCTGTATCCCTCTACTTGCCTATTAACCCTTTACCATACAATCCCGAGTTTTAACGACCCTGAGAAAGAGGCCTTTTGAAAAAATTGTGAGAAAAGGAGAAAATGCTGGTAACCAGCATTTTCTCCTTTTCCCACAATGTTTTCTATCCTTCTCAAAACAAATTTCAATTTTTGAATTGCATTCATTTTGTTGTCTGCAAATTCTTTCAATTTGGAGTAGTATAAAATTTTGTCATTTGGTAAAGAGTTAAATGAACCATAACTGGCACATAGAGAGAGACCTGTATACAGCAAAGGAAACTTTGACTCTTTACCAAACGACAAAATTTTAGACCAGTCCAAATTGAAAGCAATTGCAGACAACAAAATAAATGTGACTGAAAAATTGAAATTTGTTTTGGGAAGGGTACAAAACATTGTGGGAAAAGGAGAAAATGCTGGTTACCAGCATTTCCTTGTTTTCCCACAATGTTTTCAAAAGGGCTCTTTCTTAAGGTCGTTAAAAGTCGGGATTGCGTGGTAATGGGTTAACTCTTTACCAAACGACAAAATTTTAGAGTGGTCTAAATTGAAAGCATTTGCAGATGACAAATTAAATGTGGCTTAAGAATTGAAATTTTCTTTGGGAAGGATAGAAAACATTGTGGGAAAAGGAGAAAATGCTACTCACCACCATTTTCTCCTTTTCCCACCATGTTTTCAAAAGGCTTCCTTTTTAGGGTGGTTATTGTGTGATTGTGCAGTAAAAAGTTAATTGCAATAAAATTTCATACCAAAAAAAAAAAGCCAAATGTGTCTTTTTGTTTTTGATGTCATAATGATGTTAGTTAATACAAATGAAGTCTACTCAATGATCATCAACACACATATACTATCAATGAACTCTAACACACAATTTTCAGACAACAATAGTAAAGTTTAAAGTCAAAAAGCGAATTACACATTAAAGTTTAACCTTAATCATCAGAATAAACTAATATGAAAGAAAACTGAACATTTTCAACTAAGCAAACTTGGATATACATTACAACCAAGTAATAGTGTGATATGAAAACATGGGAGATAAGTGGTATCAGTATCTCAAAACCTGGAGTAATTTCCCCTGTGATCAAACGAAAAGCTCAGCTTTGGCTTGTTTTGAAGTGAAAGTGAACCACTAAAGCCATGTACTTCAATACTGAACAAAATCAGATAAAGAAAAAAAATCCGAAAGAGGTCTACTTAAAGATCATACGCAAATATGCATAAAATTCCTGCCTAAGGTTTAGGAGAAGAAAAAATAGTTTCAAGACTTTCAATATTTTCTTTTTTGAAATTTTGTTGACTTAACAACAGGAGAATTGAGTTTTTGTAGGAATACAGAAGAGAACCATTGCAGAAGCCTGATCAATTGGTTCAGTAGCTTCAGTGGCAGTCTTTGAAGTAAAACTTAACCCTATACAGACAACAAAATTTTAGCCTTGTTCAAAGTGAAAGCATTTGCAGCCAACAATTTCAATCTGGCTCAAATGGATCAATTTTCCTTTGATTGGGTAGAAAACATTAAGGGGAAATGATAAATGCTGGTTACCAGCATTTTCTGCATTTCCCACATTGTTTTCAAAAGGCGTCTTTCCAATGGATAGTTAAAAGGCTGCATTGTGCGGTAAAGGGTTAAACAATGCACGAACCGCAAACACAGGGCCATGACCAAAGCTCGTTGAACTTTGGCCAGTGGAGCTAAAAACATGCACACAGATACTTGTAAAAACTGAACTTACGATACATGTATGTATTTTCCTCAAAAAAAACCAAAACCTTTTGTCAAATTGATTACACTGTATATACTTGAGGACTACAATAATTGATTTTTTAAAAATCATTTATCATGTTATTTTAACTTTTGCATTTGATTTATAGCCATTTTCTGACATTTTCAGAGCGACTGCTTTTTGTACCCCTCACGGGCCTCAACAGCTGATCAAGAAACCGGAAGTACGCCATTTTCCCACAAAAATAATGTAAACATTACATGACCCGCCCAACGTTCCCTAATTTGATCGTTAATTGGCAATCAGACTAGAAAGTATGATACAAACCGATATGACAGTCCTCAATATGATGAATCAAGTCTGCGAGAGTCTGAAAAGCGCGTCCACAACCTTGAAATTTACAATTATTCAGAAGAAACACCGCCATTTGCATGTAAATTTAGGCCTCGTTTTGATAAACATTAGCATAAACATCGTATATTATCGTATACTTTTTTGTAAGCCAACATTCTAGTGTGAAATATATAGGATCATCTTTTTATCACGAACTGTAAACAGCAAGACTATACAAACTATATTATATCGATTGAAACAAAAATATTTCAGTTTGACATGAACTGCATGTAAACTGTATTCGTAAAATAAAATCTTTGAGTAAATATGCAAATAGCCGTTTGCAAGCGCCTTTTTTACCGTGCGAAGTGCCGTACAGGATTACATGGGGTCATACCAGCACCACGTGAACGTAGTTCACGTTTACCACTACCTTTGCATTAAAGTAACAATAGCAGCCAACAAAAGTAAACAAAGCATGTATTACAATGCATTTCAATTTAAACAATTTAACCCTTTCCCAAACGACAAATTTTGGACTGATCCAAATTGAAAGAGTTTGCAGACGACAATTTTAAATTTGATGAAAATGGGAGAAAGTTATCAAAAAGGGTAGAAAACACTGTGGGAAAAGGAGAAATTGCTCGTTACGAGCAATTTCTCCTTTTCCCACAGTGTTTTCAAAAGACTTGTACTGCAGACACGTGAAAACCAGGGCTTGTTTGGGAAAGGGTTTAAAGTATCGAAATTATTGTGAAGATGACGGTCTGTCATTGTACGGTTGGTCCCAGTGTTAGTCGCAAGCAGAGAAATTAATTTTAAGACTAAGTTGAAACCTACCAGGTCACTCTATCTTTTGTATACTTTTTGCCTGTTTTTATAATTCATATTTTTGCCAGAGATTAACAATTGGACCGACCACATCTTCACAATATTTTCCATACTTTTTATGGTATGATTTAAATTGAAAGGGTACAAAACGTTCTCGTCGTGGAAAAGATTTTCGCTTTTTCTCGGTCAATAATACAGAAACACTGCACCGAAAAATATGCATCTCTTAAATCTCGTATATATACTCAAATAATCGCTCATTCCCCACAATATTTTCAAAAGATGTTTATCTCATGGGCACTTTGAGCTATTATCCCTTCACCACACAATCCCGACTTTTAACGACCCTGAAAAAAAGGCCTTTTGAAAACATTGTGGGAAAAGGAGAAAGTGTTGGTAACCAGCATTTTCTCCTTTTCCCACACTGTTTTCTGTCCTTTTACAGAAAAATTTTGCCATATGAGCGATATCTAATTTGTCGTCTGCAAATGCTTTCAATTTGGACACTTGTAAAATTTTCTCGTGTGGTAAAGGGTTATAAGAAGTCAGAAAATAAGTAAGAATAAGATGATTTAAACTCTTTCAGCGCAAATTATATAAGCCATGCTTTGGCAAAAGTGGGCTTCATGTATCTCCGTGATGCATTATACCAAGTAACTCATCATATAATTTTGGATCCATAAAATCCATTTTTTCTACCAATCGACTAGATCTGGAAGTAAAATTGTCCTTTGACACCGTCAGAAAATTGACCAATGTCTTGCAGATGCACTAAGCCCTTTTTAAAGAGCAGGGCTAAATTATGTGCATTATACTGCAACATTTTTCTAATTCAAAGGGACTCGGAACATTTTCTTTTATTTTTCTATCTTATAGGCTTGACTAAGGAAGCGGACGGTATAGATCCAAGATCAGACAGTCTGGTCTTGATCTATGCCTTCTGCCGTTTTTCGCCTAGGGTGCCGAATACCGGTTAATGTTGTCAAGATATTATGTAATATGACAACGGACAGCCTAAGCAACAAAAGCCATTGAACCGACTGTTATGGTCAGCATAAAGATGTAAATGCAACACAATATATACAATGCATAACAAAGAATGTGTTCATTACAGCGAGCTGACAAAAGTAACTTACTAATGTAAATGAGCCTTTGGCTTTAGTAAAATATAATTTTAACCTTGAAACTCGTAAAGAAAAACTTATATACTGTATCATTTTAAGTGCAAACACCGTTTGCAACAATCAAGCAAAAGAGTTAAAAGTTGGACATTGAAAATTCAGTTGATGTGCTGTGGGAAAATAGAGTATCTTATATGAGTGGTAATGTTTTGTTATTAAATGAGTTGACTAAATGACGACAGTCTTGGCGAACGTCAAATACATTTTAGTCAAATAGTTTGATTAAAATGACAGTACAGAGAGTCTATTTGAAAGTCTACAGGTGGTTAGTGGTACTATTTAGCGCATTTTTAATGACTTTCGCCGCATTCTCTTGTTTTCATTAAGAAATTAAAAACTTTCCATACTTCTTATGTCTAAGCAGCACTGGCGTCATTTTCTCGCGAAATAGCGGAGAAGTACAAATTTAGGCAAGAGCTGTTTTTGGTATTTCCGACTTCACGCGCTCATAGATATATAGATTTATTTCTCTATAAATGTATGACAACATAAAAACACTATACATGAGATAAAATGGACGTGATAATGAAATTATGTGAAACTATATTTAAATACAAAGGATGACACACAAAAAAAAAGTATTATAAATCTCTTATTTCCATTGTGGTCCTTGGTCCTTTGGGGAAAAAGAAAAACATGTGAAGACATGTCTTATAATTGACAAACACACTTTTTTTTTTTTTTTTTTTTTAATAATTACTTATCACAGCTTATGTTTATTTGAAATATTACTTATCACAGTAAATGGCTATTTTATTAGAAAGACGCATCATGACTTAATAGCTACAACGGGAATCCAAAAAACGGCGATACTCAAGCCCAAACTCACATATCTTATGCATCCAGAAGGCCGCCGGCCCATAGTAACGCTAGATGGTTTATTCCGATCAACATAGACTCGGATCAGACCGCAACAAAACAAAGACTGATACTAGTATATTATCTTGAAAAGAAGTCATGAGTTTAATGCACTGCTGAAGGTTTTGTGTGATAAAAAGCAATAAACAATGAAAATTCAATCGATAATATTCATATGGGTCAAGTCTGCGAGAAAGCACAAGGAACGCCCACTCGTCACAACTCGGCCGATTCCGTACCTACATCTAACCTCGTCTGTATTAGGGAGGCTTTTTTCTTTTTTCTTTTTCCTGTTTTGAACTTTTCTTTTTGTTTCTTTTTTGTTATTCTTTGTAATCTTTCTATTTCAACTTTAGCTCTCTCTTACTGCGTTTCTTTTCTTTTTCATGTTTCATTGTTGTTGTATTTGTACATACCGTTGTTAGAACTTTATAATTTGTGCTGTAGGGGAAGGGCCAATTCTAAGTTGTGAGAGCTTGTGGCCCAACCCCATTTCAACTTATGAAATAAAATATGTTTAAACTAAACTATAAGGGAGGCTTCCATTTTGAACTACCAATCACATGATCTTAAACATGGCGGCGCCCCTGTAGATCGCTTAGCAACGACATGAACAACCACTGTGAAGTTATTCACTTCTATCGATCTGTCGATGAAAGCTCCTAACGGAATTGATAAACCACGCTAAAAATTGAACGTACAAACTGTTTGCCGACTGAAATACTCATAGAAAGATAACGATAGAAAATTTACTCATGCGTTCTTTCTAAAGAGGAGCCTTACAATTTCAATAACGGTAAAGCGGTGTGCTTCCGGAGATGTGCGAAATGTACCGTGTAGGTGCATATCAAGCTACGTGATACAGCCGAGGGATTTGATCACCGGATCACCCGAGGTATGCCGAATGAAGGAACGCCACTACTTAGTTAAAAATTTAATTCCGATTGATTAATTATGGAAACTAATTCTGCTTTCAACAGTATTTTTCATATTAACTATCAAATTTGTATGCTGCATGAATTACGCACTGGTACTAAAATTAATCCTTTATCATACTATAGAATCCTAAACCTGCCTAAATTATCTTTTTCCTGTCCAACTAATTAATCGTTGCTCAAATGATGGGATTTGAATTTAAAAGGGAAGAACACTTTGTTAGAAAAGGAGACCCTTTTCATAAGGGTATTTGAAGCTCGGAAGTGTGTATTAAAGAGTCAAGAACATTGTCTTGCTTAGGCTAGGAACTCTTCTCAAATGAGCTTTCAACGGGGGACAAACTCGGGCAAATCCCACTGGTCCAACCATTCATGTCACCGATGATTGCTGGTCAGTAATCAAGTTTAGTGTGATATTACTGAGTTAGAATTAAAATTTAAATTTATCCACGATTCTGTATCCTCCATGAAGAAATAATATTTTTCAGGGGTAAAAATGTTATTTTTTATTTCTTTAGTTTAAAACTGAACGAAGAACCACCCATATCAAAAATACGAGTATACAGTTTACTGGTGTGTGACAGATCAGCCGGAAAAGATACTCGCGCATGCGTATATAGCTTGTCTCCTTTTTGGTTGCAAAGGTTACAGCCAAACGAACCGGTAGGCAGGTAAGAATCCATCTGAATGTCAAGCTTTTTCTGATCATCATCAAGTAGCGCAGTGTACTTTATAAACACACACGTTCATTTCGATTACTTTGCAATCTTTTTGAAAGATTGAATGACATTTATTTAGAAAACAACTCTTGAGATACAAAAGACCTTCAAAACTTCAACCTTAACTTGTATTGCAGAATTCTGTTGTCGGCAGCTGAAACGTCATACAAAATGCATTGTGTAAGACTCGCCACCCCAGCCAGAAGTTTGGTAAGTTCCATTAAACTTTGCATTGCTCATGTCACGTTTTAAATCGTAAGATGTGCATGTGAAATCATGAAAGTTTTCCTATTGTCGGCCAGTCGCCATTGGTAGGAAGTCCTCAAATGATTCCAAGGAATATCTGAGGTTAACGTCAGTCCCAAGTTGTTTAGGACGAGCGACATACTGAGTTCTTACTTTTTATCACTTCAACCCCCTCGTTGTTTCTGTGTGCTTCATGGAATTTGCTGCCCTGTATTATTTGACATGTCAAGTCTCTGTGACCTTGAATTTGGGTCATGTGTGAAAATAAGGGATTTTATGTTGAAATGTTTTTTCTTTTGATCTTGCTGTCATCACTATACAATTGACATGTAGGAATGATAAGATCTGTCCTTGAAAATGCACACACATGTGTGATTGTCAGCAAAAGAGGCATGAAGAGTGTGGGGACATAGTGCGCAAAGGACAACTTACGGTATAGAATCTAGTTGTGGACAAGGCAGTAGACCTTGAAAGCAAGTTTAGTTTTTGACAGGCTACATTCTGGTACAGAGACAATCATAAATAAAGTGGTAGAAATCTAAACCCAGGCTTTTTTTCGTACATTTAAACACTCATTTTTTCACAAGTTGATGGCAAAACTTTGAACATGACCTATTTGCATATTCAGTAATCCTTCATTTCAAAAAACAGATACTTCCAATTTATCTCTTTACCACACATTCCCCCCAACTTAATGACCTTGAGGAAGAAGCCGTTTGAAAACATAGTAGGAAAAGGAGAAAATGCTGGTAGCCAGCATTTTCTCCTTTTTCTACAATGTTTTCTAACCTATCGAACAAAAATCACATTTGAGCCCCATTAAAATTGTCATCTACAAATGCTTTCAATTTGGACAAATTTTTGTGGTGTGGTAGAGAGTTAAATGCTAAACATTAGAAAAAATTTTTCTCGAGATTTTATTTTTTTTCTGAAAATAGACTCAAAATGGCTGCCAAACATGATATCCGTGATATGAGTGAAATAATGTTGAAAGCAGCATAAAACACCATTCAATCAATCAATCAATCAATCAATCATAAGTGTGTCACTCATTACATACTTGTATTGATCAGTATACTTATTTGCATATCTTATCTGATGAAATAGGAACAGTTTGCAAAATGATCATTCCCTTATTTAACTTTACTACAGCCCAAAATTGCATCTTTTTATAGAATATAACCAAATAGTTGATATGATGGCATAGAAATATATATCTTGGTGTTTCACAACAAATTTTGATGTGTAAAAAACGAAATTGGTCCCCTTTAAAATATGTTTGCTGTTCATTTCAACAGGTATCCAATGGAACCAAAGTTGCATTGAGACCACTTAGTTGTACAGTATCACAGAAAGATGTAAGTATTCTTATTGTCGTTAGAATGGGTAAGTCAGAGTTTTAGAGCTAAAGCAAGTGTTGTGTCTTAGATTGTAACCTAATGCCGGCCGTTTTTTTTTTTTTTTTTTTAAACTAAGAGCGGAATACTTGCAAGAAAATGTAACAAAAAGTTGAAATTGGAATATTTTCTCTTTTGTCCATGTATAAACCCTTTACTTTGAAAGCATTGGGGGAAAAGGAGAAAATGCTGGTAACCAGCATTTTCTCCTTTTTCTCCTGTCGTTTTCTACCCTACATTCTATCATTTGAGCCACACTGAAGTTTTCGTCTGGAAATGCTTTCAATTCTGACAAGTCTGCATTTGTTGTGTGGTAAAGAGTTAACTCTTTCAGTGCAAATTGAGACAAGTATGTATGGCAGATGGCAGAGTTCCAGATAGAGGGAGTGAATTTGATTTCAAAATTAACAATATTAGTTATTCTCCACAAAACCCTAAGTTATGGGTACTCATTAGAATCGTCTCGATCAGACGATTCTAATGAGTACCCATAACATAGGGTTGGAAGAGAAATAATGGATCTAGAATACCATTGATCCCTCTGAGCTAGAGCTCTGGCAGATGGCATGATGTACTTTAAGCAGATGGCATAGGTTGAGATCAGACAGCACAGAACTTGCAGCCTGGTCATGGATCTGTCCTGTCTGCTACCTGATGCTACACTGACCCCCACTCTTGAAATGCAATAGAAATCTATAGACGTAAAAATGTTTTGTTATTTAGGGTGGTAGCAAAAGAGCTAAATTGTTTTGATTTTCCCTTTCTTACCAGTATTGTTTTAACTCTTACCAAATGGTAGAATTTTAGACTTATCCAAATTGAAAGCATTTGCAGATGACATTAAATGTGGCTTAAATGATGATTTATGTATTGGATAGGGTAGAAAACATTGTGGGAAAAGGATAACATAATGCTTACCAGCATCTTTTCCTTTTCCCACAATGTTTTCAAAGGCCTTCTCTTTCTGGGTTGTTAAAAGCTTAGGATTGTGTGGTAAAGGGTTAACTCTTTATCAAACAACATGATTTTAGACTTGTCCAAATTCAAAGCATATTTAGACGACATACTAAATATGATTTAAAAAGTGAGGTTTGTTTTGGGAAGAGTAAAAACATTATAGAAAAAGGAGAAAATACTGGTTACCAGCATTTTCTCCTTTCCCCACAATGTTTTCAAAAGTCCTTTTCTATAGGGTTGTTTAAGCCGGGATTATGTGTTAAAGAGTTAACAACGGTCAAGAAAAAGGCTTTTGTCGTCTGTAAATAGTCCGAATTTGGACAGGTCTAAAACTTTGCCATCTATGAAAGAGATAATTCAGAGAAAATGAAATATGAGGATCCATTATTCATAGGTGTCATTGTCTTAGATATATACTTGATATAGTAAGTCCTTAATATTGTTGTCTTGAAATTAAAATGGCCACATGATTTTGAAATACATTCATTAATACATGTGTTGTTATCTGCAATTCATGGTAGATGTTAAGCCATAATGAACAGTCCTGTGTTTTAACAACCCTGGGAAATGAAGCTTTTGAAAAAAACTGGGGGAAAAGGAAAAAAAGCTGGTAACCAGCTTTTTCACCTTTTCCCACAATGTTTTCTTCCCTATCAAATTCAACTTCTACCATTTCAGCCACATTTAATTTGTTGTCTGCAGAATGCAGATGCTTTCAATTTGGACCAGTCTTAGTATTTGTCAATTGGTAAAGGGTTACTTGAGGCTGCCTACAAAGTAGAAAAAGAATTCTTTTTTTTATTTAACTTATTGCAATTTCTTACAATTTCTGAATTTCAGAACACCTCTTTAGCATCATACCAAGGTATTGCCAGTCAAACTCAGATGAACACAAGTGTATTTATGACCCAGGTAACATTTTAGAGGCCCTATCCTCAGTTAACCTGTTTCCAAACTATGAAACTTGGACTCCTCAAAAATGAAAGCATCTGCAGATGTAAAACTTGTAATTGGTACAAATGAGCTGAAAATCTCTAAACAGGTGGAAAACGTGAGAAGCACAGAAAATGCCAGTTACCAACTCTGTTCCTTTTCCCAGAATGGTTTTAAAGGGTTTTTATCTTGTTAAAACATGGGATTCAGACCTCCAGATAAGAGGGAGTGATGGTATTCTAAATCGATTTTTTTTTCTTCCAAACCCTATGTTGTGGGTACTCATTGGAATCGAGACGATTTCAATGAGTATACATAACATGGGTTATAGGGAAGAGTGATTAATATTTTCAATTTTGAAATCAAAATCACTCCCTCTATCTTGAGCTCTTATGGGATTGTTTGGTAAAGTGTTGATTGATTATAAAATGGTCATGTGTGTACTTCTCAGATGTAGAAGACTTGGAAACAGCGAGGAAAGAAAAAAAAAAGGCTGAAAACAGCATTTTATCCTTTTCACACAAAGTTTTCTATTCTGTGGAAGACAACTCGCATTATTTGTGCCACAGTTAAATCATAGCTGGAAATTATTTTAATATCAACTAATCTGAAACTTGTTTTTCTGGAATAAAGTGTACACTGTTTTCAGTGCAGATGTATCATTGTATGCTACTACTTCCTATAATTGTTTTGATATTTTAGTTCTTGATTCTCAGAAACAATTCATTGAAATACATAACACACAATCCCGACTTTTAAAACCCTGATTTGCCCTGTAGACAACTGCAGTAGTGTACAGTACATGTATTTTGACCAACATGCAGTGCTCTTGTTTACATCTCTGCAGTTAACACTGATGGATAACATTGTTGGAAAAGGAGCAATTTATTATAACAAGAAAACTTTCCTTCACCTACAATGTTTTCCATACTGTTAAAAAAGGAATGTTACTTTTGAGTAATTCTATGTTTGTCTTTGATGTTACTTGTATAATCTGGAAGGTCTGAGAAAAGCATTGTAGGTAAAAGGTTAACCTTTTACCACATAATCCGGTGGTTTAATGACCCTATGAAAGAAGCCGTTTGAAAACATGGTGAGAAAAGGAGAAAATGCTGGTAACCAGCATTTTCTCCTTTTCCCACAGTGTTTTCTACCCTTCCCAAAACAAGTTTTTTTTTCAATGACGTTTATTTTGTTGTCTGCAACTGCTTTCAATTTCAAAATGTCATCGTTTGGTAAGGAGTTAATTTCTTGTTTTTTTTTTTTTTCAGCTAAGGAATTTCCAGACATCTGTAGCTAAACGTGATATTGACACAGCTGCCAAATACATTGGAGCCGGAGCTGCCACTGTTGGTGTAGCAGGATCAGGTATAGCCCTATTACTTTGTGTATTGATGCCTACATTCTTGTTACAATATTGACCATACTTTTGCAGTGAAAGCAGAAATGAAAAACGGCTCAAGGTTTTCATCGGGCCTTGGGTTCATTGGCTTGGGGGATGGATATGCAGTAAGAAATTTGATTTAGATTATAACATGGTCATTTTCTAGGCTGTATTATAGTTTACTCACCACTAGAAGACAAGAATTTTAGCTCATTATAGTTACTAATATTTCTTTCTTTCCCACAAGTTTCAAACGAGCTATTTTAATGCTTGTGAAATACAGGATTGTGTGGTAAAGGGTTAATTGGTTTCGTGATTGAACTAGAAGGCACATGCATTCACATACACCATAAGTAACTATTATAGGCAGAAAAAAATTTGGCAATTCTACCCTTGGCTTCTACAACATTCTGATAAATGTAGATCATCACCATGAGTTGGTTTAATTCATGAATAATGTGAAAATGTGCAGTCCTATCTTGAATCTGTAATGTCTTATTCTTTTTTTTCTTTTCGAATACTTGGACCAACTTTAATGTTGCAGTTGCAGTTAATGTGATTTTCTGACAAAATGAAATAGTCTAATGCATTGACTCTGAACCTTTAACCCTTTACCAGACAACAAAATTTTAGCCTTCTCCAAATTGAAAGCATTTGCAGATGACAATTTCGATGTGGCTCAAATGGTGCAACTTTGCTTAGATAGGGTAGAAAACATTGTGGGAAAAGGAGAAAATGTTGGTTACCAGCATTTTCTCCTTTTCTCACAAGGTTTTCAAAAGGCTTCTTTCCCAGGGGCGTCAAAAGGCGGCCCTGTATGGTAAAGGGTTCAGGTTAATTCTTTGCCAAAGGACAAAATCTTGGACTCGCCTAAATTCAAAGTATTTGAGGACGATAAATGTTGGGAAAATGATAGGATAGGATTTGACTGGTGAGAACCAGAAAACATCTTAGGAAGAGGAAAAAATGTTGGTAACAAGCATTTTCTCCTTTTCCAACAAAGTTTTCAAAAGACATTCTTCCTTAGGATCGTTAATACTCGGGATTGTGTGGTAAAGGATCAGAACTTAATTAAATTTTGGTCTCTCATTCCAGGAGCTGGTATTGGTAGTGTGTTTGGCAGTTTGGCTATTGGCTTTGCAAGGAACCCCTCCCTTAAGGGCCAGCTTTTCACATACGCTATCCTGGGATTTGCTCTGTGTGAAGCTATGGGTCTCTTCTGTCTTATGATGGCCTTCATGATCATCTACGTCTTATAAACGAGACTGTTTCCATAGTTACCAAGAACTTTATTTTTTATTGACGTTTGATTAGTTGTGTGTGATCGGCCATTTGCCATTATATACGGACAAAAGTGAACACAGAAAGAGTGCTACTCTGGGGAACAACTTGCAAAACTGGAGGGTAGGAATGACCGTAACTCCAGCATGGACTACCATCTTTCAACACCTTTGTTTTGAACTATTGACATCTTTTTATGTAAAGTTTATGCAACTATATATGAGAAGATAGCGGTATTAAAAATAGGATGATAAATAGCGTTGTCTTTTTTCACCCTTTACCAGACGACAAAACTTTAGCCTTGTCCAAATTGAAAGAATTTGCAGAGGACAATTTCAGTGTGGCTCAAATGGTGCAATTTTTCTTTGATAGGGTAGAAAACATTGTGGGAAAAGGAGAAAATGCTGGTTACAAGCATTTTCTCCTTTTCCCACAATGTTTTCAAAAGGCTTCTTTCCCAGGGACGTCAAAAGGCGGCATTGTGCGGTAAAGGGTTAATGTGGGTTTGTACGCCGTTTTTTTTAACAGTTTCAGGTTTATCACGCTGGCCCGTGCACCTGCCAATGCAGGCCTATGTGGTGTTCTCTTTCAACAGTATCATGAAAAAATTTCCAAGCCTATGACTTCCCAGCCCAACCAATTTCTTTCCGAGGATTGATTCTCCTTTTCCTACAATGTTTACAACAGTCTCTTTTCCGCTGGTTCGTTTAAACTTGGGATCGCGTGGTTAACTTTTTACCAAACGACAAAATTTTAGGCTAGTCCAAATTGAAAGCAGTTGCAGACGACAAAATAAACGTGACTGAAAAATTGAAATTTGTTTTGGGAAGGGTAGAAAACATTGTGGGAAAAGGAGAAAATGCTGGTTACCAGCATTTTCTCCTTTTCTCACAATATTTTCAAAAGGCTTCTTTCCAAGGGTCGTTAAAAGTCGGGATTGTGTGGTAAAGGGTTAAAGGTGATTTAGTTAATGTTGGTGATAGGCAGCCCACACTTTTATCGTTTTGTTTGAATATCTGTTGCCATTTCCCGACATTTATATAAACCAACGAATCGATTTACTTCTCTGTGCATGTTTGTAAAGGTAGGTTTTTAATTCGGAGTTTCTAGGTTCGATCTTGGCATTTGTTACGCACATGTTCTTAAGCAAGACACTACCGAAGCCAGCCTTGTTCTGCCTTGACCTTCGGAGCACAAGAAGTGAGCTGTCGCTGTACATAAATGCTACTGAGAGGATGCACGGACGTCTCGGAAAAATTTGTATTCTTCGTCCGGGCAAAGCGAATCACTAACGATGGGCGCGTTTTAAAATGCAAGGGAGGTAACTCAGATTTGATAGATGGGATTTATACAACATTTACCTCTCTTCGAATACACTCTAGGCAGAAGCGAGCATTGCAATCGAACACACCATTTCGAACAAATCACGGCGGCCAGTGCATACATCCACGCGTACCCGGTATTTCCCTAGAAAACTTCCCACAGATTTCTTTTCAAAAGACTGGCTGCTTTCTTACATGTCCAAATTCTTGACAATGCTCAGCAGTGAGAGAGGAGTGAATCGTTGCGCATCGTCGAAAAGATTGATTGATTGTATGGTGTTTAACGCCGTTTTCAACATTATTTCAGTTATATCACGGCGGCCAGTGCTCCTATCCATGCCTTCCTGGATTTTCATTTACCAGTACTCTGCACAATATTCTTTCCAAGCCACTGGCTGCTTTCCCACATAACCATCGTCGAAACAGTGGTCAGTGGTGAGAGAGGAATGAATCTTGTCGCAATGACTATCATCAATCCTCAGAAACAAATTGGCTAAGCCGGGGATCAAACCAGCGACCTCCTGTTCTCAAGTCCTGTACGCTACCGACTGAGCTACGGGGGCTTGGAGCATCATCGAAAAGCTAAGCGCTTACAATCCTACAGTTGCTACCCCGGACTCTTACCGACTTTACTCTGTAACAAACGACAAAATTTTGGACTCGACCAAATTGAAAACATTTGCAGACTACAAAATACATGTAAATGTAAATGATGATTTCTGTCTTTGATCTATAACAAACGACAAAATTTTGGACCAGACCAAATTGAAAGCATTTGCAGACGACAAATTAAATGTAACTTAAATGATTATTTCTGTCTTCATTAGGGTAGAAAACATTGTGGGAAAAGGAGAAAATGCTGTTCACCAGCATTTTCTCCTTTTCCAACAATGTTTTCAAAAGGTTTCTGCCTGAAACTCGGGATTGTTTGGTAAAGAGTTAACAAAGACATGTCGTAAGATTGATTGTATGATGTTTAATGCCGTTTTAAACATTTTTCAGTTATGTCGCGGCGGCCAGTCCCTGCTTTCTTGGAATTTCCTTTGCCAGTACTTCGCACAATATTCTTTCCAAGGCACTTGCTTCTTTCCCACATAACCATCGTTAAAATAATGTCAATTTGTATGAACTATGATGCTTGTTCTAGAATCACCTTTAGGGCGCCGGATAAACCCAACAGACATTTTCAGTGCAGAAATAGACAAATAACTGCAGTCATGGTTGATTTTGACCAGAATGTCTGCCCAAAGAGGAAAGTAAAAGGTCCATGATCCGACTGCACATTTTGTGCAGTGTGATTTTGATCTACACTGGCCGACAGAGCAGGTATTGTGAAATATGCTTCAAGTCTTCACCACACATGCAGAGCTCCAGATAAGGGGGAGTGATGGTATTCTAAATCCATTATTTCTCTACCAAACCCTATGTTGTGGGTACCCATTAGAATTGTCTCGATGAGACGATTCTAATGAGTACCCATAACATAGGGTTTTGTGGAGAATAATTAATATTTTCAGTTTTGAAATCAAAATCGCCCCCTCTATCTGGAGCTCTGCACGTGCCTGAGTTTCAGCGACTTGGAAGAAGACGGCTTCTGTAGATATTACTTGAATAGGAGAAAATGCTCGATGCACCCATTTTGTGAGGAGGTCAGCCATATTTCACAACAATACCTGCTCTTCTGGTCACTGGAGATCAAGATTAGACTGCACAAATGTGCAGTCGGACCCTTGACCTTCACTGTCCGCTATGGGCAGACATTTTATTCAAAAGCATTTTTCCCTTTTCCAAAATGTTTTCTACGCGTTCACAGAAACAGTCTGCCATTTGAACAATTTTAAATTTGTCGTCTGCAAATGCTTTGAATTTGAAGTTTAAAACTTTGTCGTTTGGTAAAGAGCTTTATCCTTTACCGAGAATAGCGAGTTTTTAACGAGCCTGAAGGAGAGGGCTTTTAAAAATATTGTGGGAAAAGGAGAAAATACTGGTAGCCATTATTTTCTCCTTTTTCCACAATATTTTCTACCTTTTGGAGGACAATTTTCATGTTTTGGGTAATATTTAATATGTCGTCTGCAAATGCTTTCAATTTGGACAGGCATAAAAAATCTGTCGTCTGGTAGAGAGTTCAGTCACAATGTAACAATTACTTTGAAAATTGTGTTTGCATATGATGGCGTTTACAGAGAGAGAGAGAGAGAGTTAACCCTTTCCCAAACAAGCCCTGGTTTTCACGTGTCTGCAGTACAAGTCTTTTGAAAACACTGTGGGAAAAGGAGAAATTGCTCGTAATGAGCAATTTCTCCTTTTCCCACAGTGTTTTCTACCCTTTTTGAGACCTTTCTGCCATTTTCATCAAATTTAAAATTGTCGTCTGCAAACTCTTTCAATTTGGACCAGTCCAAAATTTGTCGTTTGGAAAAGGGTTAAACAAAAACAAGGAAAGCAAGTTTGTAAAACTGGAAATTTATTTAAACATAGTGTAAAAAATACATGCACGTAAATCTACATGTACTTTTTCAATCACATTTGTAATTCGGAAAGACAATTTCAATCCAGTCTATATTATATTTACAGCAGTATGGCACCAAATAACGTGAAACATTGAGATGTGGATATAAAATAAAGATATTTGATCCATGCTCCAGGAAAAAGAGGCTTGATGCATGTCCTTGATGTCTGATGCCAAGCAAGCCATCAGAGTATTATGGCCCCATAAAATACATTTTGTCTAATAACCGACTGAATCAAAAGGTAGACTGGTCCTTTGATATGTAGAAATTTAACAAATGGCAAAAAGTTTCGACCCAGGTCAGCCTGCGCGGACTGCGCAGGCTGACCTGGGTCGATACTTTTTGCATATGCATAAGGCCCCCTTTTCACAGAGCATAGCTCGTTTAGTAAGAGGATGAAATTAACTAGAAATAAAATATAAGTTCGTACACATTGTTAAAGCAGACCTGTACATTAAACAGAGCTATTTAGATTTTATCACCGTACTAAAGTTAAAAAATAAACAATATTTTAATCAGTGAAATAAGTAAGATAATAGTTTGCAAACCGCCTGGTTATCAGCATTTCCTCGTTTTCCCACAATGTTTTCAGAAGCTGTCTTTCCCAATGTCGTTGAAACTCGGGATTGAGTGGTAAAGATGCTTTCAATTTGGAAAAGTCTTAAGTGTTATCGTCTGGTAAAGAGATAAAGAGTTCTTTACCAAACGACAAAATGTTAGACTGGTCCAAATTCAAAGCGTTTGCAGACGACAATTTAAATGTGGCTAAAATGATGGAATTTGTTTATGATAGGGCAGAAAACACCTTGGGAAAAGGAGAAAATGCTGGCTACCAGCATTTTCTACTTTTCCCACAATGTTCTCAAAAGGCTTCTTCCCCAGGATCGTTAAAAGGCGGCATTATGTGGTAAAAGGTTAAATGATTGGGAATCGAACTCATAACTCCTCGACTGCTAGCTCTGTTCTGGGCCACTTTCATAGAGCTCCCCCACCCCTACAGCCCTGGCTCGCCCTGGTCTACTCCCTTCTAAAAGGCAGGCAGTAAGATATTGGTTCACACAATCCGGCAAAATTTTAGACAAGTATCAATTCAAAGTTGCAGACGAAAATGAAATGTTGCTCAGATAATGAGATTTGACTATGAAGGGTAGATAACTTTGTAGAAAAAGGAGAAAAGGCTGGTTACCAGTATTTTCTCCATTGCCCACATTCTTTTTTAAGGGACGTAAAAACGAGACTGTTTCTTAGCTCTTTACCACACAATGTCGCCTTTTGACGACCCTGGGAAAGAAGCCCTTTGAAAACACTGTGAGAAAAGGAGAAAATGCTGGTAAACAGCATTTTCTCCTTTTCCCACAATGTTTTCTACCCTATTGAAGACATAAATAATCATTTAAGTTACATTTAATTTGTAGTCTGCAAATGCTTTCAATTTGTTCTGGTCCAAAATTTTGTCGTATGGTAAACGGTTAAAGGGTTCAACTATGAACCATCAAAAGTAACAGAAGTTATAGATCTGTATATAATAAATAATGTTAGGCTATCGTTCAGTGAAGCCAAAGCACGCAAATCTGTCCTACAGATAACATATATACGCCGTAATTCCTGGAATTCAAGAGATTTTTTTTTTTAACCTAAGAAGGAAGATTCTAAAAATGACAACTGCTGTCTATTACGACATTAGTTGCGTTCATTTGCCCTCTATGGCGTCGTCTAGTTCTTGAATAAACATGTGATTCACCGTGTTTTCCTTTCTGTGTGTTGGTTCAACATCAACATAAATTTCGTCCAGTCTGTCGAAAGTATCCTCATTCACCTTGTTCACATCATTTTCAGAATTTTTATTCAAACTTCCGTTCGAATTTCCTGTCACATTTTTTCCCTCCTCTGCAATACGATCTATTTTTCTTGTAGATTGCGAGTCGTTTGTACTTGTGACGTCACGTCCGTTCAGAACAGGTGTCGGCGTCGTGTCATTTCCGGTGTCGATAAATACAGGGTTGTTCTTTGAAACGTCGAAACCGTAATTTACATACCAGTTCATCGGTGGTTTCAAGAGTGAATCTTTCTCCTGGAATTAACAATCATTTTGTAAGTATCATACCTTTCCCATATGACACAATCAGTGGCCTACGCAGGAATGTATTCACCTTTAAGGCTTCTGATAGCGACTCAATGACCTTTTGCGGACAGCGTAGATTAAAAACAGACTGCACAGAATGTGCAGTCTGATCTTTGATTCACTCTATCCGATCTAATATTTTCTTTCTAGTGTAATCAACTTTTGGGTTTTTATTATTGAGTGAAAATTTTCGTTTTATTCACTTAGCAGTTTATGGGTTAAAAGATGAAGCCCACGTCAAAGCGGGCATATGCTACAGGCAGAACCTCCTCTCGTATGGTGGGTGGGAGGTTTCTTGTGATAAAGTTTTGAATGGCTTAGTGGGTGGGAGGTTTCCCGTAAGAACGTCCTGAAAAGTTATGACAAGTTGGTGGCATCGGATGATATTTGCATTGAGATTTAGCTATCAAATTTTGAGGTTTTATTTTTCGGTGACCCTTTATTTAGACTGACCTTTTCCAGTTCAAAAAGTATAGATCTACTTGCTGATATTGAAGCACGGACTGCTAGTGTCCCGCCCTACTCTGTGCTTGTTTAACAATGTAACTAACCTAGCATTATATAGCGTTGGGGAATATGTTAGCTGCAAAATTTAAAAGTCTTCGTACTTTATTGCAAGTAGGTACAGTGACCAGATGATAACTATTGGCCTTTTTTCCTCCTGAAATACACTGAAGCAGACGACATTGAATATATACGGTGTAATATGGTGTAGTAACTTTCCTGGTGCTTGTAGGTCTATTTAAAATTTGATAACGCGCCAATCGAGCTCGATGTCGAAATTTTCTTACGCAGCGAGAAGTAAATACAAGCTCTAGGAAAGTTACTACATCATGATATTCCTTTTATCAATACCTACCACTTTCAAAGACAAAATTTTGCGGTTCTCGACATTTTATTGGTAAACTGATTAAAAAAAATGTTGTAGTAGCTATTAACGTCATTTTTATGAATGGAGGATAAATATTATAGCGTAAATTTTGACCAATCAAATCGCAAATCAATACGTATGTTTTCCACGCAAGAATTACGCCATCAGGGTTCGTATTCACCAACCGTTCTTAAGAATGTTCTCAGTCTTATTCTTTAAGATTTTCCAAATTTGAAAGTAACACACCTTCTGATTGGCTAAACCAAATGGTTTAGCCAATCAGAAGGTGTGTTACTTTCAAATTTGGAAAATTCTGGAGAATAAGTCTTAAGAATGGTTGGTGAATACGGACCCAGGTATTTAGAACCGTGTTTCAGTGTGTAGATACGGACTTTTTTTTCAGTAGTGTTTTATATTATCCACGTGCGACTTATGTATTTGAGCCTGGAAAATTTCAGATACTGTATACAATAAAACAGTATATTCTTTTTATCCTATACGACAACTTTCAACGACAAAATTTTGCATTATTGACATTTTATTCGTAAATTTGTAACCAATAAACAAACAATGGTGTAGAGGTTAGACTGGCATCAGTCCGTTAAATAGAGCATTTTCATTTAAAAAAAAAATCATAAAATAAAACAGCAGAACAAATACACTCATATAATGTTCTCAGGGTCTGATTTAACGCCTGTATTTTAGATAAAGAAGAAGTAACAACATATATTCCTGAGGGTTTACAATAGTTGTGTACCTTGTTTATTAGAATGATTCAAATGCAGGGCCTGAATGCCAGGCTAGTGTAGAGGTTAGTTGTTTGCTCTCTCTCTCTCTTCGGCGTTATGAATTTTGACCTACATTTTGGTATTGATATACATGTACCTGGATAAATAAATAGTGATTTGCAATTGGTTAAAAACGTTGACATGTTTATTCTGTTGGCCCCTACAGGCTTGTTTGCGGGCGCTGCCATCACTAAACGATACGCCGGGGCGCTTATTCACTTATAGCATATAAATGTGGTAGGAAATAATCATTTTCTCGTACTAATTGGTAATTGAACGTTTTTGAACGCATGACCCTATAACCCATTTAATGGGATCAACATGTATTTTCAGACATATCATTTTTAGCAGCATCTGCTCCTTTTTCAACAATGTTTTTTTTTTTTTTTTTTTTATTAAACATATTTATTTTACATCGGTTGAGAAACAAGTTCTTGCAACTTATACTTACCTCTCTCGATTCTACCTCCTGGAAATTACACCAGTACACACGCCGAATGTGTGGGCCAATTGGCAATATTTTTACTGACAATATGTCTTGAAAAATACAGTTATCGAATTGGAAATTTCACCCGTCAATAATATAAACAAGAGGGCCATGATGGCCCTGTATCGCTCCACTGGCTTATAAATATAAACCATAAATAATAAACATTTCAATGCTGAGCCAAATGGTTTCAAAATGAAGACTTACAAAGTTTTCTCTGTAAAAGCCCATTTGAAAGTTGAGACCCGCAGGGCAAAGCCATTTTTGATCCCAGAGCTATTTAATTACTTGAACCCTGGTAGAGGTCCACAAGATAAAGCCATAAAAATAAGGTGATTTTCAAGTTTTGTCCATATGAAGCCTCTGTAAAACATAAGACCCCTGATGCAAGGCTAATTTAAAAAAAAAATCAAAACAGGAAGATTTCTTAAGTTGTCACTATGTAAGCCCATGTAAAACTTGTGACCCCTGCGGTGGGGCCAATTTTGACCCCAGGGCTAAAATTTTGGCCCACTTGGTAGAGGCCCACTAGATATAGCTACATGCAAAATTTGGTAGCTCTAGGCCTTATGGCTAGGTACAGGAAGATTTTTAAAGTTTTCTCTATATAAGCCTATGTAAAACTTGTGACCCCTGGGGCAGAGCCAATTTTGACCCCAGGGCTATAATTTGAAGAAACTTGATAGAGGTCTACTACATAAAGCTACATGCCAAATTTGGTAGCCCTATGCCTTATGGTTTCCGACATGAAAATTTTTAAAGATTTCTCTATATAAGCCTATGTAAAACTTGTGACCCCTGGGGCAGAGCCAATTTTGACCCCAGGGCTATAATTTGAAGAAACTTGATAGAGGTCTACTACATAAAGCTACATGCCAAATTTGGTAGCCCTATGCCTTATGGTTTCCGACAAGAAGATTTTTAAAGATTTCCCATATTTTTCAGTTTTGTTGCCATGGCAACCAGAGTTTTTGAAGGAATCAAATTCTTTCAAGAAATTCTGAAGAGGACCATGGCAGGATCATTTCTGTGAAGTTTCATGAAAATTGGATGGGTAGTTTCAGAGAAGAAGATGTTTGAAATAAAAGTTAACGCACGGACGGACGGACGGACGAACGGACGGACGGACGCACGACGGACACCGGGCCATGACATTAGCCCGCTGGCCTTCGGCCAGTGGAGCTAAAAATAAAAAGAAAGGCAATTGGTGACGAGGTTACTATTTTATTATTTCTCTTCTTATTGAACCACAAAAGAGTTTCATTATTTATATTCTGTACCTCTTTCGTAGTCTGTCTTTTCAAAATAGGGTTTTAAATATACTTGATTTGTTATGACCCTGAAACAAACTGCGTTGATTTTAGTTTTTGCCACCGGATCAAAGAAACACATAAAAACCTGGTACGAGTTTGCATGCCTTTATGGAACATGGCAAAAGTTAACAAGCGAACACTTTAAATTCTCTCGCATCAAACAGCTCTTGCATAATTGCGCTTCAAACCTTTACCACACAGTCCCGGGGGAAGAAGCCTTTTGAAAACATTGTGGGAAAAGGAGAAAATGCTGGTAACCAGCATTTTCTCCTTTTACCACAATGTTTTCTGTACCTTAAAGGACTAGTTTCATAATTTTGAGTAATATCTAATTTGTTGTCTACAAATGATGCCAATTTGGATGAGTTTTAAATTTTCTTGTTGGGTAAAAGGTTACAATTCTCTTAGCTCCAAATATATAAACTCAACATCTCTCGCCAACTAAAAATTGGTTCCACTGAAATTCAGAGATATACTTATCTTATACGCATGACTAAACAAGCGGACAGTATAGATGCAAGAGCAGAATGTACGTTCTGTGCAGTCTGATCTTGATCTATGCCGCCCGCAAAAGCTCATATTTTCGCGTATGACCCTGAAAGAATTAAGCCTTCACCACACAATTCCGACTTTTCACGACCCTGAAGAAAGAGCCTATTGAAAACATTGTAGCAAAAGGAGAAAATGCTGGTAACCAGCATTTTCTCCTTTTCCCACAATGTTTTCTCCCTCTCTAATCAAATTTCAAGTTTTGAGTCACAGATGATTTGTCGTCTGCAAATGCTTTCAATTTGGACCAGTCTAAAATTTTGTCGTTTGGTAAAGGGTTTTAAACGCCTTTTTATTCACAATAGGTGTTGCATGAATCATCACAAAAACAGGTCATTGTCGGCCTTCCCCTTTGATTTTTCTTTTAATACCTTCAGTCATATTCATCTGAAACCAATTTGCAGCAGACGACTCTGAAGCGGCATTAAACCAGGTTTCGTTTTGCATTTCTTTTAAATCTTAACAAAGACCGCTAATTTTCATTTGAAATGTTGTCATTTGATAAAGAGTGAATGAATACAGATAGAGATCTCGAGCCGTTTTGAAAAAAAAGTAGTAGTAATGATGATGATGATAATTATGATAATGATGATGATGATGATGATAAAAATAATGATGATGATTTAAAAAAAAATGATGATGATGATAATAATAATGATGATGATGATGATGATGATAATAATAATGATGATGATGATGATGATGATGATAATAATAATAATAATAATAATAATAATAATAATAATAATAATAAAAATAATGATAATAATAATAATAATAATGACAATGATGATGATGATAATAATGATGATGATGATACATGTACTAGTGTAGTAGTAGTATTAGTAGTAGTGGTAGTAGTAGTAGTACTACTACTACTACCGTTTGTTGTTGGTGATAATGCATATTTAATCTTTTAACCCTTTACCAGACAAACCCGACTTTTAACTACCATGGAAAAAAAGGCCTTTGCAAACGTAGGAAAAGGAGAAAATGCTGGTTTTATCTCATCCTTCGGGTTTTTCTCTCCTTTGTTGTTGTCGTCTACAAATGAGCCGTGCTCTGTGAGAAGGGGGCTTAATACATCTGCGAAAAAGTATCTACCCAGGTCAGCCTGCGCAGTCCGCGCAGGCTGACCTGGGCCGAAACTTTTCGCTATGGGTCAATTTTCTGTTTGCCCAAGGACCAGTCTACCTCATAATTGAGTCGTTTGTTAAAAAAGGTGGCTATTAGAGATCCATAATTATGTGATGGCTTGCTTGGTATCATGCATTGCGGAGATGCATTAAGCCCCCTTTTGCCAGAGTATGGCTCAATTGCATTAAACACTTTTTTCCCAGAGCGTAACTCATATAATTTCAACGGAGTCGAATTTATTCCAACACTCGCACATTTTTCATGCGTTTTCTTTTGCAGAACTGAGAAAAGGGAGGAAAAAAAAAAGTGCTGAACATCATGTTCACTGATCCAAGTATGTACCTCCGTGCATTGAAAGCTATCAATTTCCAATTTGTAGGTTCAGTGGGCTTTAAACGCATTTCCAATATTTGACGATAAAAAGCTATTTATCTTTTTTTATCCATTCAAAGTAACATGTGCTGTAATTTGTAAGGTTGAGCAGGTCACAGAAATGGAAGTGAATTGAAATTACCTATTAAGACTTCTCCTGCTAAATAAATTGAACAATGCGCGGTGAAAAAGGGGGCTTCTTGCATCTGCGAAAAGTATCGACTCAGGTCAGCCTGCGCAGTCCGCGCAGGCTGACCTGGGCCGAAACTTTTCGCTATTGGTCAATTTTTCTGTGTGTCCAAGGACCAGTTTTTAACTGACTCATGATTGAGTAAGGTGTTTAAAAAAAATGGCTTTTATGGATCCATAATTATGTGGGGGTTTGATCGGCCAAATGCATCACGGAGATGCATTAAGCCCACTTTTGCCAGAGCATGGCTCATCGTGGGTCGGCACTATTTGCAGATGCGTTAAACTCCCAGCATGACTCATATGGAAAGCATCTAAGTGACGTTGAAAATGTTTTTGATTGGCACAAAAAAAAAATTCAACAGTTTTGCCTTTTTAGGGATTTCAGGACTTTGATTGTTGTCATTAAATAGTTCTGTACAAAACAAGAGCACCGGATCTGGGTGCTAACGCCTGGCTGCGGTTGCTTTTAGTGAAAATATTTAATAAAGAATAGACCACAACTGTGTAAAATACTTTCATAGTTACCTGTCCTTGTTGTACAGGTTTCCCCTTTTGATAGTGAACAACTTGTCCAAGTTTGATGTAAATATCTTCAGTAATAACAGAGATATTATAGGCCTAGTTCACGACGCACTCGGGTTTCGACTATAGTCAGTGGAGTTTCTCCTGAACGGGTAGAGTTTCCGCTCGAGTGACGTAATTTGACCTTTTGAACTCGACTCTTATCAACCCTGCTGCAGCCTAGAGGTTCTCGAGTTCCAAAATGGGGGAAAGCAAGATGTAAGTGAAGCGACCGAAAACTTTTTCTATCATTTTATTTGTTTGTTAGTTTGCACATTTGTTAAATGCGTGGTAAAACTACAGGAAATCAAATGGACTTCTAAAATATATTTATTCAGACATGTTCTAAAATGAATTTATGCATCTTCCGAAGTACGTTGCATGCAGAATGGCAACAAATGCAGATAAATTGTAAATAAAGGCCTCAGGTACGACCCTTTTGTCAGGGTAATAGTTTATACTTAACCGAAATGCATGGAATTTATTGACGGCAAAGTGAACTGAAAACCCCAAGAATTATGTTGATCATTTTCGAGGCAAAAATAGTTGATCTAAATTCTTACACGGCAGTTCTTACAGGAGTCTCATAAATTTAATGCGAACACAAGATTAAATGTCAAAGTCTTTGGACAGCACAGACGACGATCACGACGACACGAGGGTTATGACAGTACCTCGACATTTTCTCCGAAAACAGCCGAGCTCAAAACGTTCTAGCAGTTGGATCTATGATTCGATTTCCTTGATTCATTTAAGCCCTAGGCTGCTAAGCGCTCCTGACTGACCTTTTGCGGACAGTGTAGATCAAGATCAGACTCCACAGAACGTCCGATAATCATTTGGGTTTTTTTTCTATCGACTTGAAAGTCCCATTTTAGTTACTTAGTAGGATTTGGTTTAATGTCACTGAAATAAAAAAAAAAAAAGAACTTGAAAAGAATAGGATAATAAATGAACAGTGTTCATATTCTCGGTCCTTTCCATCATTGCTTACGGTATATGTGCGAGGGCCTCATATATAACTTAATGAAAACTTACTGCTGGGGCATCTTGACTGCTAGTCTGGTTCCCCGCCGTACTTCAAGAGTACGTCAGGCAAAGTGAAATAATGGCGGCTCCCGTTGGTAATATGCAGAGGAAACAGGATACTGTTATTTCACATGATAAAATCGGATCATAGGCTGAATTCAAAACAGATCCCTTGCAGTAAGATAATGGCAGTAAGTTTTTCCACATGTCGTTCTTATTTGGCGTGAAAAACTACATATCGGAAATGCTTTAAGTATCCGAAATGTCAATGGACCAATATAACGTCCGAAAACAGGGCTACTTTTAAAATGATTCATAGTCAAATTTATATTTAAACCATACCCCAACAGTATGTTTCAGATTCTGTAATGTATTTTCTGAACAAAATTGATTTCATTTTATTCACTGATCAAACAGGATCACATGAAATTGGGGAAAACAGGAAAGCATGTAGGGGTACGCTTGAGGACGCCTAGGAGGCCGCAATTATTGCCGTTGTCTGCGCATGTCATATTCTTCGAAGATTCGACCTGTCTGCTATGACGCATCACCCATCCCCCGTATACCTGGGAAAAGCAGGGCTTATATCGAAGCTATTAGCCTATTACCAAAGCATGTAGGGGCTGTTTTAATAAATGGTCGGTGCATAGGTTACATGCTAGCCGATCATAGCTGAATGAATGGCACCAAGTAGCGTTTTATTGAGTAAACGTTTATTTCATTTGAAATTCAAAGTCACGGTTGTTGTTTTGAAAAATTACTCCGCTACTGTACCCAGGATGCCAAAATTAGATAGATGTGTATTTGTAGAATGCCATCTAGCGGGAGATAATGCAATTATTGCGCTTTGCCTGACCCTTTTACGTAGTTGTAGGGGCAGGTAATCCAGTTTACTTGACTGCAGGCTTGGTACCAAAAATGACACGTCATGCCTTTTTTTTTTTTCACACGTCCGAAAATTTGAAAAAAAAAAAAAGTTTTGAAAAGGTTTAAAAGTTTAAAGAGGATTAAAATACGGTTAAAATTTGTTAAACGTCTGAACGAATTTCTAAAATTAGAACTTTATTCTCGGTAAGCAACTTGTACATAATTCGGATAAAATACTTATTCGGATAAGCATCAATCTCTTTATTGAATGCTTTGTACATTAAATACTATTTAAAGACGGATGAATAGATAAATAAATCATTTTGCTTTACGAACCCTTTCAGGAGTTCTAGTTTTCAATCTCATCTTCATACTGAGAAATATTTCAAATTGGGACTTTACAGTGTATAATGCAGCACTCAGGGGACCTTCCTCTTTATTCATTTTATTTTCTATAAAAAAAAAAGTGTTGCTTCTTTTAAATAAATAGGAATAGTTTCCAAAGGATACAAGTCAATTTCTTTCACACATAGCTTAGCAATTCCTTTCTAAAGAAGGAAGGAGGGAGGGTACGTTATAAGTTCAAATACATTAGTCCTACAAAAATATTTATTTAGATATGAATTAACGATAAATTAATCGTTAAATCATGAATTAGTACTTGAACGCTTCGATTGAGAAATATTTTGCAGTTCTAAACCACACACAAGATCAAAGCACGGCGGGTGGTATACACCACGAATAAAGCCACATATTCGCTATTTAGAGATGAAAGATGAATGTTCGAGAGAAAAAAAAAAGTTTGGTTTAATTGCCAACGGATAATTTAAATGCAAAGTCAAGTTCTAACCTTCAGACTGCCTGTTACACAAACTTGGCACCTTTGGTGCCTAAAAACAAAGAAAAAGCAATTTTGCTATTTCAGGACCCCTTTAAGAAAATAGATGAGAGATACATCTCATTAGCCTAATTTTAAGACAGTACAGGAGACGAGACAACTTACTCCATACATCTTGATCTATACTGTACACTTAGGTACATGGAGCTGTCCTCAGCTTCCAAAGAGTAAGGTCAAGGAGAAACACGTGTTAGAAATCCATTGCACAATCCAAATTTCAAACGTCATCACTGGATAAAGAATCTACGTGATGAAACATCGTATAAGACACTGAACTTAAAAAAAATGATTAATCCATGCAGATTGAAAATCCTCATACCGTGAAGCAACCTAATCGAGGAAACTGATTTAAAAGAAGAGGAAAGGATTGAAAAAAAAAAACAAAAAAAAAACAAACAAACAAACAAATTTAGATTATGTTTTCAAAACTTCGTCTTTAAGTTGACATTTTTTCCAGTTTCCAAATAAAAAACGACCGTGGGTGTGTTATGTTTTTTGAAGTCATAATTTACAATGTATCTTCTTAATAGAAATTTTAGACTGTTTCAAATGGGAAGCATTTGCAGGCTGACCTAGGTCGATACTTTTCGCAGATGCATTAAGCCCCCTTTCATAGAGCATGATTAAAATGTAAGTGTACATTATCCTCGCTGAATGCAGTATGATCTTAATCTACACTGCTCTTAGAGCCATTCAAATTGTTCTAAGCATTTTAAAGGTATTTCGGCGGGTACAGCGTCTGGGGAGGTTCAGGGTAATAACGATATTTGAGAAAATGCTCCAAGACTCAGATATACGTATTTTTAGATTAGCGAAGCTAGTCTGTAGGCATCGTGATTGACCCAGATTCAAAGTAAACAAAAAACCCCCACAGTTGCCAAATACTGCCTCACAGAAAATACTTCTATGTTAGAAATCTTAATTCTGTTATATATGACAGTTTTGACAAAAACCACTAAATCTCTACCACTCCACTTTGAACGTGTCCTCTTACAAAGTGATAGACTGAACAATATGTCATTTATAAGGTACAAGATCTTTGATTATATGTAAATTAAGTGACCTATGCAAAGCAGGCTATTATCACATTCCTACACCACTGTAACATTATGAATGAATCTAAAAATAGATACACCTAGGTAACTTGTAGCAAATCCCAGCTGCATTAACCCTCACTGGACAGGGAACCCTTATCATTCCTTCAGTCATTCATTATTTAGACCATTGTGTACACTTAAACTGTTATGTTAAACTGTTATTTTCCATCTTGAATATTAACCCTTTACCACACAATCCCAAGATTTAATGCCACTGGGGAAGAATCCCTGGTAATCAGCATTTTCTCCTTTTCCCACATTGTTTTCTGCCCTTTTGGAATCTGGCTTCATCAATTCAGCCACATTTAATTTGTGGTCTGCAACAGCTTTGAATTTCATTTTGTAAAGAGTTAAATAGTAAACTATATCTTGTGCTATTAGTTATTGACTTTTTGATTGTATGGTGTTTAACACCGTTTTCAACATTATTTCGGTGATATCATGGCGGCCAGTGCACCTATCCATGCTTTCCTGGAGTTTCTTTTACCAGCACCACCGCGACTCAGTGACCTTTTGTGGACACTGCGGATTAAGATCAGACTGCATAGAATGTGCAGTCTGTTCTTGGATCTACACTGTCCGATAAGAGGATATATTTTCTCCAAAATGTAACTTGGAAATAGCAATATTCAAGTGTTTACAATGGCTTGAAAGTTTCATTTAATTTTTTCTAGCAGATTAAGGGTTAAACTTAAACTGGATTATAGTTAATCAGTAGCATGCATAGCCCCTGTAGCTCAGTCGATAGTGTACAGGACTTGGGAACAGGAGGTCGCTGGTTCGATCCCTGGCTCGGCCAATTTCTTTCCGAGGACTGATAATAGTCATTGCCACAGGATCCATTCCTCTTTCAAGTTTTGACGATGGTTATGTGGGAAAGCAGCCAGTGGCTTGGAAAGAATAGTGTGCTGAGTACTGGTAAAGAAACTCATGGAAAGCATAAATATGTGCATTGGCTACTGCTACATAACTGAAATAATGTTGAAAATAGGATTAAACACCATACAATCAATCAATCAATCAAATTCGCTAGTCTGTCAGTACTTTCAGTAATTTGATTTTTTTTATATTAACATTGCTGATGTAAGTTTGATTTATCAGTTTTTGTGGCATTTGTCGAAGACAATGCCACTATGAGTTCAATACGGCATTTTGAAAATCATGTATTGTAGTTTGTGCAAAACAGAAGGAAGCAAACCCAATTAAACTCATTTTTTTTTTAAGAAAAGTAAGAGTTTCGATTACACTCAGACATGAAAATGAAAATGCCATATTAAAATAAATTGCATTAGGCCATCGATCACAGAAATACATGTACATCTTTTTGATTGCGTTATCGAAAATAGCTTGATCCGCTAGGGTCTTCTATTGGCGTAATGATACACAAAATCTTTGTTTCCTGACCACCCGATTCCGAGCTTGATCATCCCAAACCAGTTCGTTCCTGGGCTTATTCGTTCCTCGGCTTGTTCACCAGGACTTGTTCGTCCCACAACATTGCATGCTACTCTCTTGGATTGTGCATGTCTTTACATATATATATTTTGAAACTATTTCTATGGTTTATTTTTCAAATTATTAATTCCACACAATGGCTCCCTTGATAAATGCCACACCAGCGTTTTCAGCGCTTTGATTATGGTGTAAATCATCTATCTTACAAAGTCACATGGTAGACTGTTAGATACGGTCGGTTAATTGAGCCTGGCCAGTCTATTATCTCCACTGACCATTGTTTCGACGATGGTTATCTGGGAAAGCAGCCAGTGGCTTGGAAGGAATATTGTGCGGAGTACTGGTGAAAGAAACTCCAGGAAAGCATGGAGCACTGGCAGGTGCACTGGCCGCCGTGATATAACTGAAAATATTTTGAAAACGGCGTTAAACACCATACAATCAATCAACCAGTTTATTATCTTATAAAATGATAAAAGCTACTATATGAAGTATTAGTGATAAGTATCATTACTTGTGTACATATATATCTAAACCAGTTGTATGTCATCCATCCATCCATCCATCCATCCATCCCTGAAGTGTTGGATTTTACATTTCGTTTCAGTAAAACTTGCTTTAGGAGACTAGTTATGTATCTAACTGAACTAACTCTCAGTAAACATTTATAAAGTAGCTGGCATGTAAAGGCTCTCTCTCTTCTCTCAAGCCCGCCCGGGTAGCTCAGTGGTTAGCGTATCTGACACGTGACCTGGTGGTTGTGAGTTCGATACCTGGTTGAGGCAAACTTTCTTTCTGGCGATCTTTTGCCTCTCACCTCTGATGCATGTGAGAAAAGTAGTCAGTGGCTTTGGAAAAGAAAGTTGTGTCAGGACTGGTGTGAGAAAGCCAGGAAACACATGGGTGCGTCACCGACCGCCATGATATGAACTAAGCTGTTAAAATGGCGTTAAACTCCAATACAAACCAGACAAATTCTCTCTTCTTTCCAATGTTAGATGAATATATTATGTTCATGTGATCTATTTTGTAATTATTTATATGTACATTTACATTGCTTTTGTTTGTATTGTATATTTCTTGTAAATCTTCTGTATAGGAGGAATTAAGAATACCATTAATATCATGTAAGCTAAATAGACAGGAAACTTACGACTTTTATCGACGGTACCGGGGTATTTGGCACAGTGGGCACTCTAGAGGGAGGAGTCGTGAATATCTTCAGCTCCTCGTGTTCATCGAAAGGTGTGTCTAGCTGGAAAAAGGCGGCAATCAACTTTGGGGCCTTGTTTTCCAGGGCGAACACCACAATACCGATGACAGTATTCACTATACCTGAAAGAGAAACACGCATGTAGATAAACCCTTTTCCTGCTGAATAAAGTGAAATGAAACTTTAAAACCGATATTAAGAACCCAGATTTTGTTATTTCAAAGGTATCATTTTCGGGGGAAAAGATATCTCCTATAACTCTTTTCCAAACGCCAATTCTTTTTGTACTCAACCAAATTGAGAGCACTTGCATAAAAAAAAAACCCTGTGAAACAAAATCTTGTTTAAGGCTGAAAAAATATCTCTAATTTTATAATAAAAAGCAAATACGAGCGCAGCAATATGATACCTACCGAAAATTAAGGTGGACCAAAAGCACCATCCATACGATAGCTTCAATACCGCGTCGGTATAAGGCGTTTTTATCGTGTGGTTCGTACATAATGTATGATAAATAATGGCCGCCATGAACATACATATACCAGTCAGTATGTAGAGGGCGGCACCGTACCATATCACACTACACAAAAGTATGGTACCCGTCACCCAGCTGATAAACGCGGCCCTGAGAACAGAAAATGAATCGATTTGAATGAAAGAAAAAAGAAAAAGTATAAAAGCAGTAAAAAATATGTTGATACACGGTATGTCATCATATGGTGACAGAAAGTTAAGTTTTCGAATGGTAACATTGTAAAGGGAGATCACTCCTTCCTTACACCATAGCTTCTTCCCGTATACACTCAATACCTGACAACTGCGTTAGGGAGAATTCTCTTTAGCTCAGGGGTTAGTATATTGGTCTTTTAAACCTCAATAAACGAGGATATTTGCCGTACGGGTTCGCATCCCAGCCGGAGCGGTTTATATTTGAGCTATGCATTTGTTCCGAACTTTCATGTTCGTAAGAACATAGATAATAATAATATCAGTTACAGGGACCTACATTTATAATTTGAGTCATGCTGTGGCAAAAGGGGGCGTAGTTCATCTTCGTTATGCATTATACCAAGCAAGTCATCACATACTTATGGATCCATAATACCCACTTTTTGTGGCATTTGTCGAAGACAATGCCACTATGAGTTCAATACGGCATTTTGAAAATCATGTATCGTATTTTGTGCAGAACCGAAGGAAGTAAACCCTATTAAAATAATTTTTTCTGAGAAAAATAAGTATTTCGATTTCACTCAGATATGAAATTGAAAATGGCGTATAACAATAAATTGGATAAGGCCGACGATCGTGGAAATACTTCCTTTTTATCGAAAATAGCTTGATCCGCTATGGGGTGGCGTAATGACACACCCATACCGTGCTTGTTCGTCCCAAAACCAGTTCGTTCCTGGGCGTATTCGTCCGAGGATTGTTCGCCCTGACTTGTTCGTCCCACAAGATTGCACCCTTCTCTATCGGATTTTGCATGACTATATAGTTGATTGACTTTCAAGCGAATATTTTGAAACTGTTTCTGTTGTTTATTTTTCAAATTATTAATTCCACACAATGGCTCCCTTGACAAATGCCACACCAGCGTTTTCAACGCTTTGATTTAAACAAGCGACTTACTCACGAGGAAGAATGGTCCTTGGACAAACAAAAAATCGACCAATAGCGAAAAGTATCGACCCAGGTCAGCCTGCGCGGACTGCGCAGGCTGACCTGGGTCGATACTTTTCGCAGATGCACAATCTCGACTTTTAACGACACTTAAAAGGAAGCCTTTTGAAAACATTGGGGGAAAAGGAGAAAATGCTGGTAACCAGCATTTTCTCTTTTTCCCACAATGTTTTCTACCCGTCCTATGGCGAATTTCAATTCTTAAGTCACATTTAATTTTTCGTCTACACATGCTTTCAGTTTGGACTAGGCTAATATTTTGTCGTTTGGTAAAGAGTTAAGCCCCCTTTCACAAAGCATGGCTATTCCCCACCCCCTCTCCCCTATAAACCAAAGTTTTTTGTAAAGCACGAAAAGATACAAGCAACTATACAGTTTCTATGCAAGGACAGAGAGACGAGATGGCTGCCTTTGTTTAAGAGGTACAATGTTGACGTTTATATAACGAAGCAGTAGGTTTGCAAATGGAAACTGGGGTCTATCTAAATAAGACACCGGACATTACGTCATCATACCTATTTGAATACGATTCCACATAATTCATACGTGTGTTTGATCATATGACATCTCCCACAAGCCTTTGCAAACTTCTGACTCGAAACCTAATATCCGGTGTCTTATGCTTGCAGAGAAACTGTACAGTTGATTGTATTTTATTCGTGTTTTACAAAAAGAAACTCTGGTTTATGGGGGAAAAATTAGCCATGCTATGTGAAAAGGGGGCTTAATGCATCTGCGATGGTTGGCAAACTATTGCTTTGATTCATTCAATGCTGAAATATTATTTTAAAGTTTTGTATGGTGATAAAAATCTATGTTGCTCTCTTTTAGACCTGCAGATTTATATACTAAAGATTCTTTGCAAATGACCGATGGAAAAGAAGCACGCTGGTCGACTGATTGTATGATAAGATACAGCTACATAGAACTAGTGTAAAATTTTCACATAGCGCACGTACTGTTTAACCCTTTACCAGACGACAAAATTTTAGCCTTTCCAAATTGAAAGCATTTGCAGACGACAATTTCAGTGTGGCTCAAATGGTGCAATTTTCCTTTAATAGGACAGAAAACATCGTGGGAAAAGGAGAAAATGCTGGTTACCAGCATTTTCTCCTTTTCCCACAATGTTTTCAAAAGGCTTCTTTCCCAGGGGCGTTAAAAGGCGTCATTGTGCAGTAAAGGGTTAAAATATTTCGCTGCACTTGAATTTCAACTCGTTACCACACGACCAACTTTAAAGACTTGTCCATTTTCGAAGCATTTGCAGACGACAAATTTAATGTGTCTCAGATGATGGGATTTCTTTTCGAAAGGGTAGAAAACATTGTAGGAAAAGAAGAAAATGCTGGTTACCAGCATTTTCTCCTTTTTTCCCACAATGTTTTCAGAAGCGTCTATCTCCTATATCATTAAAACAACTACCACCTAGATACTTACCATAGTAATATACTGGCGAAATATCCCGCCATAAAATAGCCCCGGCCAAACCTTAAGTCCCCATCGTCCGTATCGTAATGTTCTATGAGAAACAGTAACGGAGACGGTAAACCCCGGGACAGCCCCTCTGACATCTGAGCTGGGGACTTTAATACTGCCAAAACAAGATAAATAAATAAATCAATAAATAAATAAATATGTGTCTCCATGGCCAGCTCTATTAAGTAATCAACCTGTACAAACAAAGTACATATTGAGTTCCAAAAGAAAACAATTATATTGAAATATACCTGTATTTAGCAAACACCTGTCTTAAGCAAGCGCATATTAAGTGTCCCTTAGGGGCTAGCAGGTTTAACTGTACTAGTAGTTTTCTCAAGGTCTGTTGAAATGCAAAAATATCCCTACAAATTTCGAAGTCATGTGATCAAAATAATTTGCGATTTTCCCCTTTGATAGTCAAAGAGAAAGACAATGTTTCTTAGTAGTTTATAGAAATCTAACAGTGAATTATATCCTTATAATTCACCGGTGAATGTTATAATTTTTATTTTTGACATGCCAAGGATATTTTTAGAACATGAATTTTTAGCGGGTCAATATCAGTCATGACGTCATTATTACAGCTAGTCCATATACGCGTAGATTGAATAGATCTCCTTGGCTTGAAGAACGCACATATTTTTCACGATGAGCAAAAATTAGAAGTGAAAAGAAAGGTTAATGTGAAGAGAATAAAAGAAATAGGATAATTGGTTGTTCCAGTGTATGATCGAAATTCCTTTCATCGAGTGAAAAGCGAAGGCTATATTTTCACGAGTGGCTTCAAAACCGAAGGCTATATTTTCACGAGTAGCTTCGCCACTCCTGAAAATATAGCCTGCGCTTTTTACGAGATGAAAGAAATTTCGATCATACACTGAAAAAGACAATTGTCCTCTATTTATTCCAGTCTGACCGAACCTTATTTAATCAAGTATTTCCCAGCGAATAAAGAAAATTCATTTGTCTTAAAATAGTTAACATTAGCTATAAATAAAACAACATCGAAAACATCCGATATATGTCATGATCTTGCTATAATAGTTGCGGTTTTGACACTTCAACAGATTTGTACAATGTTGCGGTGACATGGATATAAATAGCTCCGTAAAAGTTAACCCTTTGGCTGCTAAGCGCGACTCACTGACCTTTTGCGGACGATGTAGATCAAGATCAGACTGCACAGAACGTGCAGTCTGATCTTGGATCAACACTGTCCGATAAGGAGACATCTTTCTCCAAAAAATTACCTTTGAAGAAGCAAAATTTGGGTTTTCGCTATCGGTTTGAATGTTTCATTTCACTTATTTAGCAGTCCCATGTTGCCTACGTTACAAATTATACATGTGTTGAGTTCAAACCCCGCAATCCTCACTACTACCCCAAGGCCAGTTGCCTAAATTACAAATTACACAGGTGCTATATTCACACCACAACCAGCCCCCGTCCGACAGCCATCACCACCATTATTGTGGGTGTACCGGTCAACAACCTCGACCTAACATTCTAAACCGGAAACAAAACAGACAACATTACTTAACCCTTTCCCAAACAAGCCCTGCTTTTCACGTGTCTGCAGGACAAGTCTTTTGAAAACACTGTGGGAAAAGGAGAAATTGCTCGTAACGAGCAATTTCTCCTTTTCCCACAGTGTTTTCTACCCTTTTTGATAACTTTCTGCCATTTTCATCAAATTTAAAATTGTCGTCTGCAAACTCTTCCAATTTGGACCAGTCCAAAATTTGTCTATTGGGAAAGGGTTAACTCACCTTTTTCTAGTTCAAATTCTTCGTTATATTTGAATTTGTTGGATGAATCCATGTACTCTCCTGTAGGGAGAAAGAAAATGAAATTACGCCCTATTTATAAAAGACATAAAAATATGCCACTCCCCCCCTTCAAGTTTTGCAGAGCCCCGTAGCTCAGTCGGTAGCGTACAGGACTTGAGAACAGGAGGTCGCTGGTTCGATCCCCGCCTCGGCCAATTTCTTTCCGAGGATTGATGATAGTCATTGCGGCAGGATTCATTCCTCTCTCACCGCTGACCATTGTTTCGACGATGGTTATCGTGGGAAAGCAGCCAGTGGCTTGAAAAGGATAGTGTGCGGAGTACTGGTAACAGAAACTGCAGGAAAGCATGGATAGGTGCACTGACCATCGCGATATAACTGAAATAATAAAACGGCGTTAAACACTATACAATCAATCAATCAATCAACCCCCACCCCAAGTTTTCTTTTCACAGCAAATTATGAAAGTTTTTGTGCAAGTCCAGAAGCGCAGTCAGTAGCGTAGAGGACTTGAGATCAGGGGATCGATGGTTCGAATCCCCCGGCCGGGTTAATTTCATTCCGAGGATTGATTAATGTCTTTGCCACATGATTTATGCCTCCCTTACCGCTGATCATTGTTTTGACGATTGTCTTCTGGCAAAGCAATCAGAATGGGAAGAATAACGTGGCGGCTAGTACACCTATTCATGCTTTCCCGGAGTTCATTTTACTTGTGACTCCGCACCGTGAATATTCTTCCAATGGCACTAGCTGCTTTCACACATAACCTTCATCGAAACAATAACCAGCACAAAGGGCTGAGTAGACTAACTTTATCCCTTTAACACACAATCACAAAAAAGAAGGCTTTAGAAAACATTGTGAGAAAAGGAGAAAATGCTGGTAACCAGCATTTTCTCCTTTTCCCACAATGTTTTTTTTTCTTCTTCTTTTTGAAGACAGAAATCATCATTTGAGCCACATTATTATGCCAATGCTTTGAATTTCGCTTAGTCCAGAATTTTGCCGTTTGGGTTAAAAAAAAAAAACACTTTTAAAGTGTAGCAGTGCACCGTACCTGATAAAGTTAGGTTGATTGTACGAAGCCCAACACGAATACCTAGCGTCGCGTCTACTTGGACATCATTTCGGTAGATATAGGGAGATCGTATCTTGATGTCTCCAATTTGCCAGCAATAACCATACAGGCTAACTACAAAATACATCAAACCACTGGAACATTATTCGAGCCACAGTTTTATTAGAATGGTACCCAACCGTACTTTAAAAGTGCGTCAGGCAAAGCGCAATAATGGCGGCCCCCGCAGAAGTAACGGATTATTGTTATTTCACTTGATCAAATCCTACTAGAGACTGAATTGAAAACAGATCGGTTGTAAAAATGTAATGGCAGTTAGTTTTTTTAGTTGTCGTTCTTATCTAGCGAGAAAAACTGCGTATAAGAAATTCTTTAAGTATCCGAAATTTCAACGGACCGATGTAACGTCCGAAAACAGGGCTACTTTTAAAATGATTCATAGTCAAATTTATATTTAAACCATATCCCAAAAGCACGTTTTAGATTTGGTAATGTATACATGTATTTTGTACAAAACTGATCTCATTTTATTAACTGATCAAACTGGATCACATGAAATTAAGTAAAACAGGATCGCATTCAGTGCTAAGCTTGAGGTCGCCACGAAGGCCGCCATTATTGCGCTTGACGCTATAACGTAGTGGTAGGGGCAGGTAATCCAGACTACAGTTTCATCCCTTTGTTCCGCCGTTTTCTCAAAACACTTTGTATTACAAATGAAAGAAGACTCACGAGATCCTCGGTGACAAAGTAGTTAAGGCGTTGGTTTTAACGTCAGAAAAAAAATAATCCTTGTTCGATCCCGGCCTTGCTCAGTAAAATCCAGGGCAGACATACATAGGTGAGGTTTCGCTTTGATATGCCTGAAGCATTGCTGAAAGCCGGATAAAACATCATTTATACATATAAAGCAAATGCGTTAAAAAATCAGTAGGGCAGTGCAAGGACCCGTAACCTGGAGGCGCTAGGTTCGAGCCTTACTAAATTTTCGCTGAGTTTCCTCGGGCAAGACACTGCAGAGCCTCAGCCTAGAATTTGTGAAACCAATGACATATATGAAAATATGAATTATCGCCGTGATATAACTAAAATATCGTTAAAAGCTGAAAGAATGAATCAATGAATCAATGAATCAATCAATGGCTGATTTAAGGATTTACCTAGAATGACAGATCCAACTGCAAGGCTGTATATCACCCGTATCAATGTATACCATCTCTGAAAGTAAATAAATAAATAAATAAATAAATAAATCTTCATTTGCTAGGAATAACATATTGCAAGAATCTCGAGGAAAGGTTATAAACAATATCTGTGAAAACGTATGCTTTTCTTCTTAGGTTCAGATGTATGAAAACGTTTGAAAACATGCCGCAAAGGGATATTTTGCATGTCATGAGCAATTTCTCTTTTTGCAGCGATGTATTCAGAGGTGGTCTGTGAGACAAAAGAAGTCGTCTTCATGTGACAATGTGGACAAAAACTGATAAAATGCAATTAACCCTTTCCCAAACAAGCCCTGGTTTTCACGTACAAGTCTTTTGAAAACACTGTGGGAAAAGGAGAAATTGCTCGTAACGAGCAATTTCTCCTTTTCCCACAGTGTTTTCTACCCTTTTTGAGACCTCTCTGCCATTTTCATCAAATTTAAAATTGTCGTCTGCAAACTCTTTCAATATGGACCAGTCCAAAATTTGTCGTTTGGGAAAGGGTTAAACGAAAATTCTTGTAGGTCACTGGTAAATTCAATTAGATCTACTAACTGTATGTATACTTTTTCAGAAAGGGTACAGAAACTTGACGGTAGAACTCAGTAAAACGGTACAATTTTGACGTTTAATGCACGAGAATATCGTTATGCAATTGGTCTGTAGATTATTTTATGAGATATCCCCAATTCCTATACCTCCGTTCTTTCCGTTCGCGAGCCTTGGCGAGCGTCATCTACATTTTAGTCAACGAGTTTGATAAAAATGATAATACATCAACACTCATGTAAGATCCTCTATATATCACATTAAACGAATAACAAACAAATAAAATCGTAAATCCAAGTCTTTTGTCTCTATGTATGCCATATTTTTACCGTGGGTACTTTGGTTAGCAACGTGTGTAGACATACACAATATAAATAGTCCCTCACATTTTCAGTAAACGTGGAACCTAAATGGTCTTAAAGGCCTTTCTTATAAACCACAGAACGTATTCTTGATGATGTAAAAGTAAGAAGCGAATCAATGCCGATAGATCATTAACTTTTAAATATTTAAATAAAACCGCTCCCTAAAACTTGTGGAGACTAATATAACACGTCATATGTCATTATGTTTCATACAGTCCAATTCACAAATAATATTCAATCTGAATCGCTATCAATAAGACATTCATGAATATGTTTGCGTGGTCGATGATCTGGCGAATGATACGGAGAATTCTGATGGACATGTATGTTAAAGTTTGCTCCATGAATAGGGGCTGCGAAGAGTCTGGATCCCTCCATGTATACCAACATTAACACTTAAGCTGCTGAATAAATGAAACGCAAATTTCTACTCAATACTAAAAGCCCAAACATTGCGGTTTCAAAGTTGATTTCACCGGAAAGAAAATACCGTATCGGACAGTGTAGATCAACGATCAGACTGCACGTTCTCTGCAGTCTGATCTTGATCTACACTGTCCGCAAAAGGTTAGTGGGTCGCGATTAGCAGCTTAAGGGTTAGTTGTAGCGGCCGCTTGAATGGACTTAGATGAACTGGCCTGTAGGTCAGCAGTATTCGTGTCAAATTTACTGTGTAGAATACGGGAAATGTCCTTGTGTTGAGTTTGGTTTATGTGACTGTAATTATTTGTGGAATTGACATTTTTGTAACCAGATATTTGCATAATTCTGTTTGGAGGAAGGTTGCTGTCATTGAGTTTTTGAATTAAAAATTTTCTGGCGCTGTGATTTGACAATTTTTTGTTTGTTTGGATATTAACACCAGCAACCATCCTTTTCATCATTGTTTGGAGTTTGTTTATGCCTAGGCCTACAGGATTGCGCTTGAATGAGGTCTCGGATTCTAAAGGTAAGGCTTTTGTAGTTGACGCAATGTAAAAGGGATGATCAGGGTTTGAGTAGTTATTTGGTCTTTTTCCGGCATATTTTTTAAAGATATTTAAAGGACACCTCTCAGGATTGTCAATGTTTGCCCAGAGCTTGGGTTTAATTGCGCGTACATTCCTTATGTCTTCACCGGTTCGAGTTTTTGTTTGACGCTCTGTGAACTCAGGGAATTCATGGCCATTTTCGTCGCTTTTAAGGGCGACATCTCCCCAACACATATCTCAGTGTTTAGCACACCCTCGTAAACCAAAGTGAACCGTTGTGTAAAACCAGAGAGTTTGTAGAATACTGTCTGGTGTGCTCCCTCCCATTTGACCCGTTTTCCATAAAATATCTACTTCCTCTGGGGAAATAGCGTCTGATTTGTTTGGCATTCCACCCTTTCCCTCGCGTTTAAGTTGCCTTTGGTGACATTTTAACACCTCTCTTACTTGGGCAAAGGAATCGTCAGTTGATATAAACTGTCCATAATTATGTCGTCTGCGCTGCCGGTCGAAACTAGCCATCATGCTCCTTAGAGAAGCCGGTCCGTAATCTTCCCCTGTTGCCTTTCGAACAGACATGAAAAATCTACACAACAATGAAGAAAGCTCTTCTGGTGGAATTTCGTGAATTTCTCTTGATTCGTTTATGTTTGCTTGGCAGAAAAAGGCCTTTAGAATTTTCAGATCATGTTCAATGTTTTTGAAAGAGTTTTTTTATTTATCTGGCCCTCGATGAATTTTCCAATATCACCTGCATCGACCGATACAAATCTTAGGTCCATTGGCAGATCTGACAATCCAGAGGGGTCGTCTGTGGCCCTACCGACAATCTTTCCCGTTCAATTTCAAATTCACGATCTGTCACATGTTATGTTGACCATGAAAAAAAAAAAACCCAAACCCCGACATACTTTTTCTAGTACGATACCCCTGCCCTTTCCATCGATTTTAACTGTATCCCCCATCTGAATGGACGCAGCCATGTTTCTTTTCTTTTTGACGGCGCGGAGTAATACAAAATTCGACACAGGTTGTGTTTGGTACCTACGGCCTCACACGTTCACATTGAAATTATTACGGAAGCTGGGAACCAAAAAACGTAATAAGTCATGGGTTTAATACACTGCTGCAGGAGGTTTTATGTGATAAAGTCCAATAAGATATGACGTCATCGTACTTATTTGAATACGCATCCACATAATCGACCTGTGTTATTGATCATGTGACATCCCCACGATGCTTTGCGAAACTCGGACGCGAAATTTTGGAAGCTCTAAGAAGCTATTCAAGAAACACTATTGAAAAAATAATTTTTCTTACATCTTTTTTTCGTCTTTACTGATGGTTCACCAGCTATCCTCTTACGTGATTTAAGGATAAATCATATTTGAACTTTGGTGCTGAGATTTTCAAAAACCTTGAAAGCCCCCTTTAATGGGAAGGTAATGAAAATGGATGAAAAATTGAGAACCCCATATAAATCAATATTACAAATATATATTAAAAAAATTCTATCAATTTTGAAAGATGTAAAATTGAAAGAAACTTACCTCTTTGCCTCTAATACCAGCAGCTACAATCAATGTGGCGACTGAGATCAGCACGCATGTGTATATGATGGCAACAAACTGTATATCGACTATCACCGATGTTCTGTACTCGCCGAAGTTGGAATAGCCAAATTCCCCACGGAAAGCTTGGAACCATACCATTCTTTAAATAAAAAAGAAGGTTCAGTCCGTTACAATAAAATATTACCCTTTGTTACGAAAGCGGCTATTGAAAACATTGAAGGAAAAGTGGCAACAGTACTAGAAATGTTGATGGTACAACTAGAGTAGTCCTTTTGATAATTGGCTTTACAAGGACAAATCAAACTTGACTGTAAAAAAAAAATCGATTAAATTCCAGTACTCCAGTTTGTTTTTATTCTCTTTTCCCTGCATGAAAGTAAAAAAAAAATCACACGCAGCCTTTTAATGTTTTCTTATTATAGACAATGCTCAATGTAAGCTTTAACCCTTTACCAGACGACAAAATTTTAGACCCGTCCAAATTGAAAGCATTTGCAGACGACAATTTCAGTATGGCTCAAATGATGTGGTTTTTCTTTGATAGGGTAGAAAACATTGTGGGAAAAGGAGAAAATGCTGGTTACCAGTATTTTCTCCTTTTCCCACAATGTTTTTAAAAGCCTTCTTTCTCAGGGTCGTTAAAAGTCGTCATTGTGTGGTCAAGGGTTGAATAGTAGTCAGTGATAGCCTAGCGTCCGTCAGCGTGCGTCACACGTCGTGTGTCAAAAATCCGTCAACATCTCCTAAACTACAAGACCAACAAAAACTTAAAAGGGATGTTCCTTGAGTAAAGCTCTTCCAAAGTTGTCCACAGAATTTTATTCCACGCAGAACTCCAGTTGCCAAAGCAACAAAAAAGGACAGTCAGGCAAATCTTTAAGAGTTTTCTTGTCCGAAACCACAAGACCTAGGGCTACCAAAATTATCATGTGGCCTCTTCTAGTTGACTCCTATAAAGAATGTACAACTTGTACCTTGAGACACCAGAGGAAGAAGCCTTTTCTCTGTTTTCCACAATGTTTTCTATCTTTTCAAGACATTTCCCGTGTTTTAAGCTCAATTTTTAATGCTTTCAATATGGCCGAGTCAAAAATCTATTCATCTGGTGAAGAATTCATTTTGTATGTATTGGATATGAACGCTGTTCTAAGATGTTAGGTCATGTCACGGCGGTCAGTGCACCTACGCGTGTGTTTCATGACTTTCTCACACTAGTACTGACCAGAACTGACATAACTTTCTTTCCAAGACACTGACTACCTTTAAATGCATCAAAAGTGAGAGGCGAAAAATAGCCGGAAAGAAAGTTTGCCTCAACCGGGTATCGAACCCGCAACCACCAGGTCACAAGTCAGATACGCTAACCACTGAGCTACCCGGCCGGGCGGTGCAGAATTAAGTCATTGTCAACTATGACAAACTTAAAGCAGACGACCTTGAAATCGTCCTGGTAAAATATAAAATTTAAAATATAAATTAAGGTCTAATTTATGGAAAGGCGCTCAGTGTGAAAACATTCCTAAACGTTTAGTCGACATTTTAAGAGATACACTGAATAAAAACATTGGAATTCATGGAAACTATATTTGGAATTAAAAGGTTAAGGTTTTGCATCGAGACTAACTGGATAATCATTTCGTTTATACAGCGTTAAGCAGGTAAATATTCGTATTTTATCACACCATAGGCCTACACATATCACACCATAGGTCTGTGTGAATAAACCCTACATATGCATAAATTCACAAGCATTCTTCTAAAGTGTTGGTTGTCTATCATTCCCGCTTAGTTCAGCATATGGTGCATCTGAATAAAGAGTGTCCCTCTATGTACGTAAGGAGATGAACCATCAATTCTTATAACAAAGAAAAAAGTGAGTTCCACAAGGTAAATCACTGTCAGATGCCATAGAAGGAGTGCATTTTGTACAGAAAAACTCTGATTACGTCATAATATTATATTTTTGACAACTGACGGTCACGGTTGCACAAAATCTTTGGTTCTCGTGTACCATATATACATTCTTGCCAAAATACAAATGAACCATGCTCTGGCAAAAGGGGGCTTAATGCATCTCCGTGATCCGTGATCATGACCAAACAAGTCATCACATATTTATGGATCAATAAAATCCATTTTGTATAACAACCGACTTGTTTATGAGGTACAGTGGTCCTTTGACATGCAGAGAAAAAATGACCAATAGCGAAAAGTTTCGGCCAAGGTCAGCCTGCGCGGACTGCGCAGGCTGACCTTGGTCGATACTTTCCGCAGATGCATTAAGCCCCCTTTCCACAGAGCGCGACTCAAATGTAACTTGCGCATGAATAACAAACTATACGTTCAGATTTTTTCAATGGAAAGCACTGACTGAATATAATAATGATTGTCAACTCCCAAACCAAATGATATTCATGTAGATATTGTCAATGAAGTGCGAATAAATAAACCCCAAACCTCAACCCCGTAACAACAACGACAACAACAACACTAACACCACCACCAAAACAATAAAACAACAACAAAAACAACAATCACGAAGTACATGTACATACAATATTTTGAAAAAAAGGAGCCACATTCATTTTAACACACGTCTGTATATAAATCGTCGGTAAAATACAAACTCACGGCAACTGAAATAATAGCAGACCTCATTTGTCATATTTCAATGTTAAGCACGGCAAAATTTATACACTTACTGTTTCATAACGTTTACATAAATATCAATCAGAGAAACGCGACAAAAGAAATAACGCGACGTAAGAAACGCCAAAATTTAATACTCTACGTTTCTGAATATATTCCAATATACACGTAGATATAACCAATCAAAATAAAACAAAAGAGATATACACGAAGAAAAATCCTTACCTTGAATCATTATGAACATTTAGTGCTTCCTTTGAATCAAATAGTTCCTCCTGTGAGGTATAATTAGCCATGTCACCTACTTGCATATTCATACGCACACATGTAGAGCAGCACAAAGTTCATTTAAATCTTGAAATGTACAGTTTATCACAAAATGTCAAAAGCTGTGTAATTACAATTTAACCCTTAGGCTGCTAAACGCGACCTCACTGACCTTTTGCGGACAGCGTAGATCAAGATCTACACTGTCCGATAAGGAGAAATCTTTCCTTTACAAAATACCTTTGAAATAGGAAAAAAATGGGTTTATACTATTGGTTTGAAAGTTTTATTTCTGTTATTTGGCACGCTAAGGGTTAAGGCATGTTTGACATCGAGACCTGTCTTCCGCAGATATTATTCATACTCATCTTTATTTACATCTGTCTGTCACTGTTTCCTTTATTTCGTAATGCCATGTCCATGTATCTTTTCTACTATTCATGACTCCGATAAGCTTGTATAATGTTCGATATGGCGTGCAACACACGAAAAGGGGCCTTCGGGCATATGCGTAAACGTGTGTCGTTCCAGATCAGCCTGTGCAGTCTGTGACTAATCCGAGACGACATTTCCCGTTTTTGTGCGATTTTCTGTTTCACGAAAGTCTACTGTAGGAAAAATTCTTATGTAGTAGTAAAGTGCCGTCTCGGATTAGCCTGCGCGGACTGCGCAGGCTAATCCGGGACGCCATATTACGCAAATGTCTGAAGGTTTCATTTCGCATGTTGCGGGCCATATATTGTCGGAAATTATTTAATGATTGAGAATTATCTTCCGTAGATGATATCTATGCTCTTGTATTTGACCAATACTCAGGCAAAAGGGGGCTTAATGTATCTCCGTGATGCATGATACCAAGTAAGTCATCACTAGATCATGGATCCATAAAGCCCATTTTGTCTGACAACCGGCTGAATCATGAGGTAGACTGGTCCTTTGACATACAGAAAATCGACCATCAGCGAAAAGTTTCGGCCCAGGTCAGCCTGCGCCGACTGCGCAGGCTGGCCTGAGTCGATACTTTTCGCTGATGCATTAAACCCCCTTTTAACCCCCTTTTAACAGAGCTAATATATTGTCGAAAATCATTTTATAAATGAGAATTTTCTTCCGTGGATAATATTTATGCTCTCGCATTTTCATCTTTTGTCACCGTCTCCTCTTGTTTCTTTTATCCTCAGAGCGCTAAATAACGCTAACAGATATTTTCGATCTAGAAATTAGAACCAAATTAGCGCAGTTTCAACGTTGCTCCAGTCCAGAATGTCGCAGCCAAAGCGGAAAGAGTTCCCTAAAGATCAGACGACACGTTTTAATGTACACTTCTTGGAATCTTAAAGTTACAAATCTGAATTTTCATCGTTCGGAAGGTTGATAAATAATCTGTATGATTTTCTGTGAGAGTTAGATAAATACAATTCTTCACAAACGTAAAGCAATGACAGTCAACAATGTTAAAAGTATGGTGGCATATTTCTGCCACGAGATACGAGATAGCTATCGTGATAATTTTAGAAGACTTTCACGATAGTTCGAAGTTTCCTGGAAATTTTATCTAGATAGTGAAAAGTTTTCTGAACAAAATATCACGATAAACTTTGTTATCTAGAAAATTTTATGTTGATTATTTCTCATTTGTGCACGAAGCTGACATCGAGGTAAAATTATCGCCATAGTTCTACCCGTTGCTCGATATCTATAAATAGAAAAATCACCATTTGGATGAACTCGGAAGTTTTTCACTGTACAGGAGGCAAAGATGATCCGAAACCGTATCTAATTATAGATACCGTGAATGTCAGTTGTGGGCGCGAGCTTAAAAAAAATCGTGATAACAGTTAGAAATATCGCGATATTTTTATCGTGAAACTTTTTGTTATCTAGATAATATTTCCAGGAAAGTTTGTTTTATCGCGATAGTTCTATAAAATTATCATGATAGCTATCTCATATCTCGTGGCAGAAATATGCCACCATATAAAATAGATCTCTGAACTTTGAGTTCAATATTACTCGGAGAGGGCATCTTAATTGCTTTATATGTCCTTACTTTGTATCATACTTGCAATTGTCAGTCGTATGTCTTGTTACACATTAAAGGCCAAATAGCGGCCAAATGTACACAATTCTGTGTATGAAATATAGGTAAATTTCTCTTATACCATTTAAAAATAAGACGGACAATCTGTTTAATTCTTTACCAAACAATCCCGGGTTTTCTCGTTTTCCCGACCAGAGAAAGAAGCCTTCTGAAAACATTGTGGCTGGTTACCAGCATTTTCTCCTGTTCCCACAATGTTTTCTCCCCTCCTAAAACAAATTTCAATTTTTGAGTCACATAAATTTTGTCGTCTGCAAATGCTTTCAATTTGGATGAGTCTAAAATTTTGCCGTTTGGTAAAGAGTTAAGGGCGGTTGGTCAATATTCCAGTCACTGGCAGAACAATAAATATTTAAACTAGAATTCACGCCTGCGACACGGTGGCAATGAAATTTACTTGTATTGTACACACAAACTTGGTAACAGTTAACTGCTATTGGGCCGTTAAACTATTCAAGAACTATCTACTCTTATATGTTCCTACGCCTGATTGCCAATCCTCACACATAAAATCACGTGATAGGAAGTAACCAATAAAAAAGACTTAAGGTTGGAACGTGACAGCACAGAGCATCGATTGTCACGAGAGACTACAACAATGTTACGTATTCAGGTGTATTTCTCATCAATTATAACCCAAATTGTAGGTCGAGATATTAATCAGACTTAATAATGAATTGATATATGATATTTTCACACATAATAACATGACAGCACGTGACAAAGTGTTTCGAAGGCTCTTAGCTAAACTTTGACCAAACTAACAAGTGTTTTCAAGACCCTGAAGATGAAAACTTATGAAAGCATTGTGGGAAAAGAAGAAAATGCTGGTGGCCAGCATTTTCTTCTTTTCCCACAACGTTTACTTTTCAGTGAGAGACGAATCTCACCGTTAAAGCTAAATCTTACATGTTGTCTGCATATCAGATTGCCAAATAAATAAAATAGCTAAATTTCAGCAAGTAAACAAAAACCAAGACACTGCATTCATTAATGTACCTCGATAAAAATATCGGACGGTGTGGATTAAAGATCAGGCTGCACGACCTGTGTAGCCTGATCGTAATCTACTCAGTCCGCAAAACTAATTAAGTTGCGCATGGCACCCTCAGAGTCCAAAACACTATCTCGATAAAAATATCGGACGGTGTGGATCAAAGATCAGGCTGCACGACCTGTGTAGCCTGATCGTATTCTACACAGTCCGCTAAACTAATTAAGTTGCGCATGGCACCCTCAGAGTCCAAAACACTATCTCTGAAAACAACAGCAATGGCAACGGCGACGACAACAACAACACTGTATATTCCTACACATACAAACGCGCCTTTGAACAATGACACACTGTTGCTACAATATGCTAGAAAACTGCACCTGGCACTTTAAATGATGTTTCCGATTTAATGTTCATGATATTGAACAATGCACAAATGACACACCCTTTAAACTTAAAAGAAATCGAAGTAAGTTTTCCAGCCAATAGAATACAAAAAAAATGCCATTTCAGAATTATTTTCATCGGATAAAATATCACCGTATCGGTCAATGCAACAACAGACTGCATGTTCTGTGCAGAATTACGAGCATCTTGATCTGTACCATCCGTAAAATTGCATGAGAGTCGCACTAAGCAACATAATAGTTGAAGTAGGAAACAACACACTGTACATGTATGTTCACACTTGATTTAGTTATTCGATATGGCTTGTGTCGAATGTTGTAACCATATAGTGGTGAATATATAATATGTTCATTTTCATTGAACTCTTTACCAAACGACAAGATTTTGGACTCGTCCAAATTGAAAGCATTTGCAGACGACAACATAAATGTGACTCAAAAATTGAAATTTGTTTCGGGAAAGGTAGGAAACATTGTGGGAAAATGAGAAAATGCTGGTTACCAGCATTTTCTCCTTTTCCCACAATGTTTTCAAAAGGCTAATTTTCCCAGAGTCATAGAAACCAGGGCATGTTTGGTAAAGAGTTAAAAATAAAGGACCAAGACGCTGCGATTTCATTTTTTCTCCAAATCCATGTTCAATATGCCAACGAGTATTAATTCGTTTTTTTTTTCAGGTCACAAGGTTTTCAAGACAGGTCGGATCCAAGATGCAAAAAGAGTGGACTAAGGGAGTGAAAGATTGAAGAAAAAAAAAGAAAATGTGTGTGATATCATCGCGTCGTAGGCAAGTACAATTAGGCATACAGTGATACTCATCTTCGCGCTTGCGGAGTGTTACTTTTATTACCACCATAATGGCTACGGTGTTCTCGTCATTTATGAAACGAAGTTAATGAATTTTTTGTTTCCATTTTGCATATTATCTACAAATACAATATTTTACACCACTGCTCCAAACAGAGTGAGAAAAAGACCACTTGCACACTTCTATAACGAAACAAAATGAGACCTTTGTTTGCCTTATATCCATTTGTCTACAGTTTAAACAAAACTTTTTACGCCGCTACTGACAGCTTTCAAAAACATTGCTTTTGTAAAGGGGGCCACTGTTTGTGATTGGGAACTGCTGCTTTCCCAAAAAATATTTCCAGATCATTCAAGACATAAAAGTTACTTTCATTTCTACTAATTCTGTACTGGTAACTGCCATGTCTGAAAATAGAGTGTCAGGTCATTTGGTTTATGTTGAAACGGGGTGTTATTGTCTCATAATAAAGGCTGTTCCAAGATCAGACTGCACGTTCCTCACCCGTGTTCGTCCATGGCGTGAAATATCATTTAAACAAGCTAATCATTATATCCTAATTGTTCAGTTATAAAACGCAGGGATCTTTGGCTAGTGTCGTGAGATCGAATCCCTATTCGGCCCTGGTTTTTCCGAAGACTGATGAAAGTCGTCGCGGCAGGATTCATTCCTCTCACCGATAAACATTCTTCCACTTTGTCCGTTTACTGCACAATTCCGAGTTTTAACGATTCTGAATAAGGCTTTTGAAAACATTATGGGAAAAGGAGAAAATGCTGGTGACCAGCATTTTCTCCTTTTCCCACAATGTTTTCTATCCCCTCGAAGTGCGACAGTTTCACTTCACTCACATTCAATTTGTTGTCTGTAAATGCTTTCTAGTTGGACAAGCCTAAAAAGTGTTTGTGTGGTACAGAATTAACCCTTTCAGTGCCAGAGCCGAATACAGGGGCTCTTGCGGACAGTATGGATTAAGATCAGACTGCACAGATGGCATGGTAAATTCTAGATAATTTAGCCTAAATATTTGCAAATTTAGGGACGAGATATATAAACACGGTACAAAGGAAAAACACTCCATTCCGTATCGTGCCCACCGGATAATTTATCTCTTGGTCATGACTTAAGTATGTCATGGTTACGAGATAGTTGTTATAATTTTTGTGGCATTTGTCGAAGACAATGCCACTATGAGTTCAATACGGCATTTTGAAAATCATGTATCGTATTTTGTGCAGAACCGAAGGAAGTAAACCCAATTAGAATCAATTTTTCTGAGAAAATAAGTATTTCGATTGCACTCTGATATGAAAATGAAAATGGCGTATTATAATAAATTGGATTTGGCCGACGATCGTGGAAATACTTCCTTTTTATCGAAAATAGCTTGATCCGCTATGGCCTTCTATAGTGGCGTAATGACACACACATACCGTGTTTGTTCGTCCCAAAACCAGTTCGTTCCTGGGCTTATTCGTTCCAGGATTGTTCGCCCTGACTTGTTCGTCCCATAAGATTGCACCCTTCTCTATCGGATTTTGCATGACTATATAGTAGATTGACTTTCAAGCGAATATTTTGAAACTGTTTCTGTTGTTTATTTTTCAAATTATTAATTCCACACAATGGCTCCCTTGACAAATGCCACATCAGCGTTTTCAACGCTTTGATTTTTTCTGTGGTCGATTGTCGCGTATGTGCTTCCGTAGGAAGGTGACTAAGCGTCAGAAAATAGAAAAGTCTTTGAAGCGTGAATGGAGAATGCTTTAGTGTCATTGACCTTGTCAAAGATGAGATAAAATTCCGGAATATACTGTTTTCGAATGTTTTTTTTTTTGCTTAACTGTTTTATCGTATTTCCTTTTCAGTTATATTTTTTATGTATCCTGTTGAACATGTTTGACTTTTGACATCTCAGCAGTTGACATTTTCTGTAAGCACTGCAGGAAAAGGAGCAAGAAGAAATTGTCAGTTTTCGTTGTGTACAGTGTCTTCCATTCTTTTGGGAACCAATATTTTTTTCAAGGAACCCGTAGAGCGCGGTATAAACTTCACAGAAATTTTCATGTAGAAATAAAACATAAATTAGTAAAATTACCAGGTTGGTTTTGTCCAGAGTGTCTAAGCAAAACGGTGTAAAAATCAAAGATTAGACTACACGTTTTGTGATCTTACTGTGAAAGGCACTTTAGCCCTTTGTCACATAATTCCGAGTTTTAAAGACCCTGAGGAAAAAAAAAAAAAACATTTTGAAAACATTGTGGAAAAAGGAGAAAATGCTGGAAACCAACATTTTCTCCTTTTCCAACAATGTTTTCTACCCTGACCAAAGGCAAATTCCATCATTTGAACCACATGTGAATTGCAGTCTGCAAATGCTTTGAATTTGGACAAGTCTAAAATTTTGTCGTTTGGTAGAGTTCAGGGTTCAGTTTGTATACTTTGTGTAATGTTTGACGGTTTTAGCTAAGTCAAAAAATGACCGTACAAAACTGTGTTGAATTCGCTACCTCACAAATACGATTGTTAATGTTCCTGTGATAGAAGCTTAAAAAGAAGCGGAGAAACGAGTGGATGCTTGTGACAAACAGTGGATCCTTTTACTACAATGTTTTCATTTCAGTCCGAAACTATGTGGGGCAGGTGCACTGTTGATAAGTGCATTTGATTTGTAATCAAAAGATTCTGGTTCCCCACGAAGTTTTTTTAACGCTTTCGAAGAAAATTCTTACCATTGGAGTTAGATATGAATGTCGTCTGCGATTAGTTTCAATATCTACCAGTCTAAAATTTGTCGTCTGGTAAAGTGTTAAACAAATCAAGAAATAATTATCTGATCTTGATTTGCACTCTTCAATCCCTTTTTACACTGTTTGATATCACTGACTGTCTTAATTTAGAAAGATCAACGATTACTTTAAGTTCCCTACTCTCTTTTACTGCTAACCGTAGTAATTCCTTTCAAGGGTTTAATTAAGATGAATTTTTATATTCATAAAAAAAATTGCTAAAGTTTTTTTTTTTGACTGAATGTAGTATGCCGATAGTTTGCAAGCCATCGACGTATATGAAATGGAAGTGTAAAAAAAAAACAACATGGTAATTTCTCAAAGTGATATGCAACCTTGTAAAAAAATTTAGAGTATGCGCCACAATTTCGAAATGCCTTGTAGAATGTCACATGGTCAATCATACGCGTCGATTATCTGGGATCGTATTTAAAGAGTATGATGACGTCATTTCTGGTCTTGTAACTTTAAATAGACGAAGTTTCCGATCGTATGAAAGACCATCCAATTATTGGAACGCCAAAATTGCACCTTTTAAAAATTGCACCTTTTAAAAATTGCACCTTTTAAAAATTGCACCTTTCAATCCTTAATGTTATAAACAAGTAAAATGATACTTTCAAGCCTATGGTAAAAAACCCAAATATTGTTATTTCAATTTTTTCGGAGGGGGGGGGTGTTTAAATATATCTCCTTTTCGGACAGTGTAGATCCAAGATCAGACTGCACATCCTGTGCAGTCTGATCTTGATCTACAATGTCCGCAAATGGTATTTGAGTCGCGCTTAGCAGCCTAAGGATTAACACTGTAAAAGTCTAGTTTCTTTACACTTTCAAAGAAGTAATATTTTTATTGATATTAACTGATGTTTCAAAAGTAATTCTTATTTCTGTGGGGAAAAAAAATCTAAATATACCCCATTAAGAGCCCATGGCTCATTTCCATCGCATGTTTTAGTGACAGGACCTAGATCAAACTTCACGTAATGTGGAGTCTGATCTTGATTTTAGTCGTCCGCGAAGACTGTCCGCCCTAAGCCGTAAAAAGATTCAACTCGAAGACTTAAAAAAAAAAAATGTAATCGAAATGTCCTGTGAACGTGATAGAATAATCCAGTTATTTTTTAATCCGACACACAATATAAACAAAAATATTTGACCACAAAAATGTTTGTCACAGAAGTTTATCGTGAACTATTTCGTTTTAATTACAAATTAATACATCCTTATAATTCGTTTACGCGAAAGCAATGCTATATCGAGACATTCTTGGAACGAAACCTAGTTTGCTATTGACAACTTGAGCTATCCCTCCCCAATATTTTCTTCGTGGGGGAGGTGAGGTGTTTTAACGACCCTGGGCAAGAAAGCTTTTGAAAATGTTGTGGGCAAAGGAGATAAATGCAAGTGACCAGCATTTTTCTACTTTTTCAAAAACGTTTTCTACTCTTTCAAAGACAAACTTTTCATCATCTGAGTCACATTTAACTTGTCGCCTGTAAATTCTTTCAGTTTGGTCAAGTCTAAATTTTGGCGTTTGGTAGAGAGTTAAAGTATATCTTTTGTCAACATGTATCTGGGCCATGCTCTGGCAAATGGGGGCTTAATGCATCTCCATAATGCATGATGGTAAGTAATTCATCACAAGATTATTGACCCACAGAATCCATTTTGTCTAACAAAGGAATGAATGTTGCGGTACACTGTTCGTCTGACATACAGAAAATTGACCAATAGCAAAAAGTTTCGGCCCCGGTCAGCCTGCGCGAACTGCGCAGGCTGACCTGGGTCGATACTTTTTTGCAGATGCATTAAACCCCTTTTCACAGAGCATGGCTCATTTATTTGTTTTGGGAGAGGAGGCAAAATAATCTCACTCTGTGCATGCGCTGCATATTATTCATCGATCGCAGTGTTTTCTTTCTTTCATTTCCCTATGGAAATAAATATTGAAACAGATGGCTTTAAAAAAACATTAAGTTAAAATATCGATACCTTAAATCAACATAAATTTTACACCTAAAATTCAACACGAACAACGTAATGGCAAAAGGACAAATCCATTGTTACAAATCATCCTTTGCTACAGTGTTAATAAAAGTGTTCGTTCGCAGGAAAAAAAAAAGAGCGTTTCCAGAAAATAATTCGTTAATGAGGGAAAGAATAACTAAAAGTGATAGCTTACGTCATAAATAAACTATGGCTGACATTAGCAAATCACTGTCATAACATACGTCAATTCTGAGGTCAATAAATTCGTCTAAGCTAACCTTAGACGTACTTTGAAACCTTAATTATCATATGGCAAATTATTGCAGACGATTTATTTTCTTTCTACCTGAAGCAGGCCATTCTTAAAGATATCGTGATAACAGGATAAATTGTTTGTGACAAACAATTTCTCCTTTTGTCACATTGTCTTCACACGTATTTACTATTCACGCTGATAAGTCATATACTCATAGGGTACTATGGAAAGCAACATTCTATCGTTCGATATTTCGGCTATTGCCTTTTTTTTTCAAGAGTTCGAAACACTTTCGAACTCTTGAAAAAGGCAATAGCCGAAATATCGAACGATAGAGTGTTGTTTTTCAAAGTGCTTTATTCATTCCCCTGAGGTACTCACAGAGTGTTTTAACTCTTTACCAAACGACAAAATTTAGACTTGTCCAAACTGAAAGCGTTTGCAGACGACAATTTGAATGTGGCCCATATGACGATCTCAATATTTGAGAGGGTAGAAAACATTGTGGGAAAAAGGAGAAAATGCTGGTTACCAGCATTTTCTCCTTTTTTTTTTTCCACAATGTTTTCAAAGAGCTTCTTTCTCAAGCTGTTTAAAAACCCTTTACCACATAATCCCAAGTTTTATTGACCCTGTGGAAGAGGGCTTTTGCAAGCATCGTGGAAAAGGAAAAATTACTGATTATATCTCCTTTTCCCAGATTTTTTTTTCTTTTTTTTTTACCATTTCAAGAACAACTTTCATCAATTAATTTATGATGCATCTATTTAGCCGTCTGCAGTTCCCTTCAAAATGGACACGTCTAAAAGTTTGTCGTTTGGTAAAGAGTTAAAATATGTTTAAATCAAATGTATACTGTCCAAATATTGGCTTGACAGGATATAGCCTGGGAAGAAATTAAACACTCGAACTGCATGAAAAAATTAAATGGTAATTTTTAGCCAATAGTAAAACTGTCAAATCCCCTACATGCAGCGCGATTAATATATATATATATATTTTTTTTTTTTCACCGAAACAATTTAAGCTTACCAGAAAGAGTGGATTCAAACGAGTTCTTTGCAGTCTGATCTTAATCTGCACTGTTCACGTAGAGCGCAATGAATCGTGCCTAACTTTTTAAATTTGAAAGTAACAAAACTTCTGATTGTCTAAACCAAACGATTTAGTCAATCAGACGTTGTGTTACTTTCTAAATCTAGAATAAGACCATCAGAGACACTAAGAACGGTTGGTGAATACTGGTCACAGGCTTTCGTTTTGTGACACACTCCGCCATCGATATAATGTAATATATATCATATAGATGGCGAAGTTTGTCACAGAACAAACGCCTGTGGTAAGTGTTCATTTCTCATATAATTATACAGAAAACATTTATTTGATATTTTGTACGAGGATTAACGAATAAGCTATCTAATGAAATCTCCGAACGGCTATTACGACGATTTTGCTTTTGCAAACAGCGTAGATCAAGATCAGACTGTGAGACGCTTAATCTGTTACTTGAGTTTCGGATTTTACGTTGTATATTCTTATCTTGGTGTGCTGTTTGCAATCTGCGAAATATTTTGAAAAAAAAAAAAGCCTGCAAGAGTCTAGCCTTTTACCCTGACTTTGAATTTCATTTCGGTTTATGACACGAGATACTGTTAGGGTGAAAATAATTGAAGTTTCCAGTTCTATTTCAGTAATCCTTTCTCACTCACTCATTGTTCCAACTAAGCAATGGATCTTAATCGTCAAGATGTGGCGGAAATCGTTTTCTTAAAATAGATCAGAACATGATAAATTTCAGTATACAAGTATTTATCACACCATCCTCACATTATAGCTCAGTATCACTATAAAATCACTTTAGACATGCACGTATACTTTCTCAGCACTTTTTAAATACACATCCAATTCTTATAATGAATACTAATAAAGCACTTGATTAATGGTAAGGCCTCACATAACAAATCTATTTTAAGCACATATCACTCCGAGCGAAACTTATTTTATGGTTAATGTTGTCTTTAATTAGAATATAATATAATGAAGATTTTACGCAAAGCATGCGTACATTTTTTATATGCTGCGATACGAGTGTATTCTCTTTCTACTGACAATCGAACTATTTATCACAGAATCGACAATTTTCGTTCGTGACGCTAATTTTATGCAATCATGAATACATCTGTATAATTATCGTGAACAAAATAGGGCAAAGTGTGTCGCCTTGTAGTACACCGTTTTGGATCCGAAAGGAAGGCTTGCTTTTCTTGTTTCGCGACTAGAAATTCTGTTGTTACAGGATATGTAAGATGTTTCGTGTTCTGTTCCTACGCGTAATCGTGGCCAAATGATTGTTCTAAGTCTAAATATAGTGATGAAAGCTTGGTGAAACAAAAGGAGGGTTTAAAAAAAAAAAAAGTAGTGCTACCATTCACGCGACGAATTCATGGTGTCGTTGAACGAGATCTCGTCGTTTCTATTGTTAATTTTGTTGTTTTGGTACAAAGTTGGTTAAAAAATGATTCAATCATGTGAATGACCGAATAAAATCGAATTGTAGTTTGGAGGAGGATTCTTGTGAATCTTGTGAAACATCTAGCTGCTTTGTGGATTCTGGTAAGTGAATTTTACCTAGTCTCGGAAAATTCTTATTTCAAACACACATCCTGCATAGCATGATCTCAGGTAGCTTTTATGCAGAAGCAGAAGGTTAGATAATGATCAGACTGTACGTTAGTGAAATCTGAAAATAATCAGCTCGCTTAGATACATGCACCGTGGTACCATATCAACCTTTCCCATGCCTTGTGGATAAATTGATCATAAGCGATGTTGTGTTTACCAAATCAATTTGGTACGATTACCGTGACTTGGTGGTTGCGAGTTCGATACCCGGTTGATGCAAACTTTCTTGCCGGCGATTTTTCGCCTCTTACCTGATTCATGTGAGAAAAGTAGTCAGTGACTTGGAAAGAAAGTTATGTCAGTACTGGTGTGAGAAAGCCAGGAAACACATGTGTAGGTGCACTGACCGTCGTGATATGACCTTAGCTGTTAAAACGGCGTTAAACTCCAATACAATCAATCAATCGCTAGTGCAGTTACAGGTTAAGGTTATATTTAAATACTTAAGAAAGTTAACCCTTTACCACACAATCCCGAGTTTTAAGGACCCTGAGGAAGACACCTGTTGAAAACATCGTGGGAAAAGGAGAAAATGCTGGTAACCAGCATTTTCTCCTTTGCCCACAATGTTTTCTTCCCTACCAAAGATAAGTTCCACGATTTGAGTCACATACAAGTTGTCGTCTGCAAATGCTTTCAGTTTGGAAAAGTCTACATTTTTGTCGTTTGGTAAAGAGTTAATTGCGAAAGTCATACAGTATTGCGCATGCTCTGTGGGCTGATATTTGTAACACTCAGCCGAGCAGGAATACATGCATTGACTTCTTCTACCTGCAACTCTTTTACCGCAAAATATATAAACTCGATCTGCAGGCTAAATAAACAAGCGGACGGTATAGGTCCAAGATCAGACTGCACAGAACTTGCAGTCTGATCTTGATATATGCCGTCCGTAAAAAACCTCTGTTTTCGCCTATGGCGCTGAAACGGTTAAATCGTTTATTAATTTCTACTCACTGAATAAAGTGTACATTTCAAATTTACCAGTTTATTTATGAATGTTTGTTAAATTTGAGCACGAACTAAATTTTCCATTTTTTACAAGCATGATTCTTAGAATTATGTATCAATAAACAATTTGTTAAACCCCTTTACGAACAATCCCCCGCTTTAGCGACCCTAGGGAAGGAGACTTTTGAAAACATGGCGGGGAAAAACAGAAAAGTTTGGGAACCAAATCAACTTTGCAAAAGGAGCAGTTGTTGCTAAACTTGAAGTGTTTAAAAATACAGGTAGACATCCTACGCTTGCAAAATATTAGCGGCAGTAACGCCTGTACATATTGTAGCAGAGTATTGTCCGAATATAGGCCTGCAGGGGGCCGCAGAATAAAGATGTCCACATTTTTGACCAATCACAAATTGTGATTTATTCATTCCAGTGTATCAATACTGAGAAGTAGGTAAAAAGCCACCGTAGTGAACTACGCCGATAAATTACTTTCCTTTCCTTTGTATGTCATCTTCGCAAGCCAAGGATACTAACTCCACTTTGTTCGATACGTACCCTTGGCCGCTCGCCTCTTTAAAAATCGAAACTCCCGCTGCGCCACCTATCGAATATCACGAGTTGCGTAACCTTTGCTGATGTTATTTCTGACCAATCAAAATGCTCGTAATAAAATTTGTTAGGCTATGCATCAAATATGGCTGCGCTCAAGTTTGTTAATCTTGTTGAGCTTGTTAAAACAAGACGAACAGACATACGATGATTCGCAATCATTTGGCTGTGGAACCCGTCCTAATATTTCACATAATTCATCATGAACTATAAGAAACTCACTAAATATCGATCGTCTACTCTTTTTTGGCAAAGTTTCGTCACAAACACGACAACTTTCGTTTTTGAAGGGCGCCGCCATTATTGTTTTCTGTTTCGCGGAAGATTTCTTGTTACGGATGGTTTGATTGGACGCGAAGGGTTTTGATCGCATCCAATGAAATGGCGCAGCGGGAGTTTCGATTTTTAAAGAGGCGAGCGGCCACGGGTACTACCTTAGTATCCTTGGCTTGCGAAGATGTTTGTATGTATGTTCTTTATGTTTCATGTACGAAGTTATTGGTATATAAGGACAGTCTGTGTAGCCGTGGCATAATTTCTTTTTTTGTCACACTGTTTTCACATGCATTTAGTATCAGCTTATTGATTGCCCACTATTTTTCATGGTTATTGTCAAACATGCATACTTTGTAATTTCACGTGCAGCCCTTCCCGTTTGACCTTGTAAACTCGCCTTATCTTTGTTTGCACATTGCAACTAAACCAGATTTCATGCTTACGTCGTCAATTAAAATTTGAGTCGGGCGGCACTCTATTACCTTGAAGGGGTTTGAAGGTAAACGCTAACTTCCTTATTCAACTGAACATTAACCCTTTACCTCATAATGCCGACTTTTAAAGACCCTGAGGAAGAAACCTTTAGAAAACATTGTGGGAAAAGGAGAAAATGCTGGTAACCAGCATTTTCTCCTTTTCCCACAGTGTTTTCTAGCCTGTCATAGAAAAATCTCGTCATTTGAGCCATATTGAAATTGACGTCTGCAAACGTTTTTTCGGTTGGGACTGATATAAGATTTTGTCATGTGGCAAAGGGTTAAACCTTGCTCTGGGACATTAGAATGGGACCTTGGGTAGGACATTGCAATAGTTATCGCCAGGGGCGTAGCTAGCCCAAAATAAGGTGTAAGCAAACTAATACCGAAGGTATACACCCTTAACCACACAAGCCCGATTTTAACGACCCCCCATAAAAGGACTTTTGAAAACATTGTGGGAAAAGGAGAAAATGCTGGTGACCAGCATTTCCTCCTTTTCCCGCAATGATTTTTTTTTTACCATTTCGAAGAAAAACGTCCAAACTTTTTTCTGTAACATTTAGTTTGTCGTTTGTAAATGTAGAAGTTTAGACCAGTCTAAAATTTTGTCGTGGGGTAAAGAGTTAACCGAGGCGGGAAGCGTCGAGAGAGGGGAGGGGATTTCCCAGGAGGCTCTAGAGGGTCTGGCGCCAGAAAAAGTTTTGAGTTGTAGACGCTATTTGGTTTCCACTTGCCGTTTTTAGCAAATTTGTCTTTTTTCGGTCTAGCTGAATGTGCTGGCTTTTGACCCACTTTTTGGTACTGACAACAAATGAACAATAGCAATTTGTGATTGGTCAAAAATGTTGACGTGTTCATCTTAAGGGCTCCTTCATATTTGCTGGCAAATTTACGCCGTCTATCTTTGCTAAGTGTCCGCAACTCCGTTTTTGCGTACAGACAGCAATATCTTCCGCTAGGTGGAATTTTACAAATACATAACCTATCTGATATGGGCATTCTGGGTACGGAACTGGACTATTTTTCAAGGCGGGAATCAGTGCAACGAATTTCAAAATAAAATATACGTTTACTGTCTGAAACCTACCTTGTACGATTCATCTAACCATGGTTAGCTAGCATATAGCCTATGCACCAGCCATTTATAAACATTGGGCCATATAAGCTTGGGAAAAAGCCCCGGTATAAGCCCAGAAAAGGGAGGAGGTTATTTTTGTTGTCAGACTGTTGCAAAAATCCCGGTTTTCCCATGTCTATACATGTATTTAGAAACTGTCTCCAGGGATTTGCAGTAAACAGTTTAAAAAAATATTTTCCCTGTTTGAAATCATTTTTGGCAGCGGGTGAAACCCGCTGTCATAGTCCCCAGGTATGAGTTACTGATTTTCAACGCTTACGATATTTATCTAGGTCGAGAATTCTTGCATCCGGCAGCTTTTTCCTGGATACGCGAGGTAAACAAAACTTGATTCCTACACTTGACTAAATAGTTCCTCCATGAATACACAAACGATCATGTATAAATACGCGCTACTCGCGCAGACGACACCCTTTCAAAACTGCCTTACACCTTACGAGTTCATCCGTAATGTTACTGTAGAATAGAAACGGAAAGAGGGCGTCGGTATCTACATAGACCGAAAAAGTGCAAAAGAAAATATTTTCAGAGCAAAAATTTTTATTAGTCGCCGCGCAGAAGCGCGCGACTATATTTTTAATAGTTTTTCGAGTTAGGACATGGACAATGGGAATTTCTTTTTTATAGGGGTGTTAAGGTTAACAAGGAATCTTTCTACTTCGCCTTAAACTGGCTTTTTAATTCATTCTTAAACTACGAAGTATATACAATACGATACTATTTTTGCTCTGTTAATACTTACAACATCAAAAAATCCGCCCAAGTATTACTTTTATTTTCGCTATTCGCGAGAAATGGACTCATCCAAATAAATGCCTTGTTTCCATTGGTCAAGGCTGTACAGGTTTCCAGTCATTTCGTACCTAGTTAATTTCGTACCTAGGTCATTTCGTAGATACGATTTTGGTCATTTCGTACCTACCTATACTTTCTATTTTGGTCATTTCGTATCCATTTGGTCATTTCGTATCCACTTTCGTCATTTCGTACACAGGTTTAATTATCATTTTGATTATTTAGTACCTAGTTTTTCCTACTATTTGTGTTTTTTGTTGAATGACCACCGCTAAAATTGTACATTGCTGAAATTGTGTTAAATTCCGCCGAAGAACGAGTATGATGGTTATGATTGTATCTAACCATTATTGGTTACTTCTTTCTAAGTTTAGTTTTTAAAACAAAGATTGTTTAGAGCCCTTTTGTTTATTTCTCACCAAGTTAGATAAATTTACAATGTACTTTGTTGGAAAAAATCTGGAGAGAGACCAGTTTTTCGCTGTGTTGTTCATAAATCGCAATGCAAAACCAATATTCTTTATTAACAGCGTTCACCAAACAGTATAGTTTTAGACTTGTTTAAATTGAAAGCATGCCTTGCAAACTTACGTTCTCTTGAATCATACTATCCTAGGACAGCAACATTTTAGTAACTTGGCCCTGTTTTCAACACTTTCCCAAACAAACGCGGGTTGTCACGTGCGCTGTCAAATTCTTTTGGAAAAACATGTTGGATAAGGAGAAATTACTCGTTATAAGCAATTTCTCCTTTAACAAATACTTTTCCCCCCACTACTAGCGAATTTTCTACCATTTTTGCAGCTTTTTAAATTGTCGTCTGTCAACTCTTTGAATTTGGAAGAGTCTGATATTTTTCGTTTGGAAAAGAGTTCAGAGAGCGCTATGCGAGGGTATTAGATACTGTAACAGAAGACAACTTTTGATATAGATTCACAGTCACATCAATTTCATAATGTGTTGAAAAATCTGCTGATGAAAACTGACATTTACTTATTTGCCCTGGCTTTCTTGAAGCATTAAATAAAAAAATTTGCGGCGACTTTGATTCTTTGCATCGACTTTTTCTTGTCGGTGTTTGTTTGCATGATGAATTTTGAGCATAGGGCATCGTAATGGGATTCGTGTAACATCGCATTTTATCGCCAAAGTCGTACGGATTCGGCTATGACAGGCGATGTTACACGAAAAGTCACCCATTAAGCCTTTGGCAGACGGCAAAATTTCAGCTGTGTTCAAACTGAAAGCATTTGCAGACGACAATTTCATTGTGGCTCAAATGGTACAAGTTTTATTTTATAGGATAGAAAACATTGTGGATAATAGAGAAAATGCCGGTTCCCAGCATTTTCTCCTTTCCCAGACCGTTTTCACAAGGCTTTTTTCTCAAGGTTGTTAGAAGTCGGCATTGAGTGGTAAAGAGTTAAAAGTAGTTATAACTGCAAATTATATTATGCATTTACTTGTACAACACAATCTCAAGTTTTAACGACCCTCAGAACATAACTTTTTACAAACATTGTAGGAATGGGAGAAAATGCTGGTAAGCAGCATTTTCTCCTTTTCCAACAATGTTTTCTACCCTATCAAAGATGTACACTGTTTTTGAGCCATGTTTCAATTTTTGTCTGCAAATGGCTTCTTTCAGTATAATTTATTAGCAGTTAATGAAATTTAAACAGCTTGGGTCATAACAGCTGCCAGTGTACCTATGCATGCGTTTCTTGGCTATTTCCTTAAGGTCATGCACTGAATAACGACATGACATAAATGATAAGTGGATCAGAAAGAAGACCATGCTGGAAATTTAAACCAGCGGTACCAACTTCAAGTCTTTGAGCTACAAACTCCTTAAAAGGGATCGGCAAAACTTTTATAAAGCACATTATTTGGCCTACAAGGATTTTGAGGTGTAAAACCTCAAAATTATACTAAGACTGGTTTTCAGTACTTTAAGATACCTTTCAAGAATTTCATAAATGTTACGGATTGATATAATAGAAAACATTGGTCAGAAGCACTTTCTCCATTTCCACAAATATCTTTAAAGGCCTCTTCCACAGGGTCATAAAAACTTGGGATTGTTTTGGAAAGGATTAATATCATTTATTCAAGTCTTGTTTTCTGTCTGTGCTCATGTACTAGATTTTATCTTTATTTTAGCCACAAACAAATGAGCTGTGCTTTGGCAAAAGGGGGGCTTCTTGCATCCTCGTGATGGATTATACTAAGCAAGACATAAATAATTATTGATCCATAGACCGACCCTTCGATGTACAGAAAATGGACCAATGGCGAAAAGTTTCAGCCCAGGTCAGCCTGTGAAGACTGCACAGACTGACTGCCTGCACAGGCTGACCTAAGTCTATACTGTTTGCAGATCGATTAAGGCACCTTTTTACTTCAAGTCAAGTATAAAGGAAACCTGTGCAAAGAAAGTAATAAGATCTGTAGCTGGCACAAACCCGCTGCCTTCAGTGCGTCAGCGCTTTGATTGTCATTTACGACAACTGGCTTGATTTTTCAACAGCCATATTATTTATTGCCAATTTTGCCGACATTTTTTAAGCCGCAATTTACGCAATGCCTACTAATATTTGTCCATTTTTTATCCAGTGATGCGTCATAACAGACATGTCAAATCTTGGAAGAATATGACATGCGCAGACAACGGTAAAGACAGCTGCACCACTGATCGGATAGTTTCCTCTACAGAAAATACACTCGAACGCGAGATTTAACACCTCTCGGGAGGTTTTTCCAAAAATCTGGCGAGAGTTGTCTAACCTTGCATGTACTTGGGGTGTTCGAAAAGTTTCCGTAGAAGTGTCATTACTTCTTAAATATACAGTTCTTTCCCCCTCCGACACACTATTTCAAGCAACTGTTGTTTTAACATGTTTGGATATGATATAAATGACAAAGTTAACCTAAGTATGCATGTGCAAATTCTCTTATCACCATAGTAACTTCAAGTAGTTTCAAACAAACACACTTATAAAAGGATCACGATGTCTTCAGTCCTGTACTTTACCACTGAACAATTGGAACTCGACGTTTAAGAACTATTTGTCATCGTGACAATACATTTTACAGACGGTAATGCGGCTTGCATATCCGGTTGAACGATAAAAGACTAGAGCGTGGCTAAAATTTGGCGGTAGAATTACGTCGAACCGACGTAAATAAAGCAGTTTTCGCGTAAACTCTTTCAACGTCAACTATATGAGCCGTTCTCTGGCCAAAGAGGACTTAATGCATCTTCAAAAAGTATCGACCCATGTCAGCCTGCGCAGTCCGCGCAGGCTGACATGGGCCGAAACGTTTTGCTGTCTTTGAATTTTCTGCATGTCAAAGGATCATTCTACCCCATGATTCCGTCGGTTGTTAAACAAAACGGATTTTACAAATTCAGAATTACGTGATGACTTGCTTGGTATAATGCATCACTGAAATGCATCAAGTCTCCTTTTGCCAGAGCGTTGCTCATAATGAACTCTACCTATTTCGATGGCGGAAAATATATAATCTTCTCAGACTTTATTTTTGTGCGTGTTTTATAAAAGATGTTACTTTTCAGGTATGACTACACAAACGGACGGTATAGATTTAAGATCAGGCTGCACGTTCTGTGCAGTCTGATCTTGATCTGTGCCTTTCGCAATAGCCTCTTCTTTAAGGATCATGAACTGACAGGCTTAAAAGACTATTTTCACTGAACTTTCTACATTTTATTCACATCCCAGGTTCAAAGAAGAGTGCCCGCCTGGGTGGCTCAGTGGTGAGCGTGTCGGACTCATGACCTGGTGGTTGTGAGTTCGATACCCGGTTGAGGCGAACTTTCTTTCCGGCGTATTTTCGCCTCTCACCTCTGCTGAAGCATGTGAGAAAAGTAGTCGGTGGCTTTGGAAAGAAAGTTGTGTTAGTACTGGTGTGAGAAAGCCAGGAAACACATGTGCGTCACCGACCGCCATGATATGACCTTAGCTGTTAAAGTGGCGTTAAACCCCAATACAACCAACCAACCAATCAAAGAAGAGTCCTTTGTCGGAGGTCATTGAGCTCGACCAGAGAGAATTACTTGTACCATGCTCTGTGAAAAGGAGACTTAATGTATCTGCAAAAAGTATCGACTCAGGTCAGCCAGTGCAGTTCGCGCAGGCCCACCTGGGCCAAAACTTTTGGCTATTGGTCAATTTTCTGCATGTCAAAGGACCAGTGTACCGCACGATTCCGTTGGTTGTCATGGATCCAGTATGTGATGGCTTGCTTGGGACAATGCATCACGGAGATGCATTAAGCCCCCTTTCTGCCAGAGCATGGCTTACTTATTTTTGATGCAGTGTATTTTGTACAATGTAGGCGCCAATGCCTCCTGCTTTTCCGGTTTATTAGGGACCTTGTGCAGCACTCTACATCAACCCAGCTAAATTAAATTCTTAACCCAAAATTCCAAGGTTAGCCAAGTTATTTGCCGAGACAGTATATCAGGTATATCAGGTATATATATATAGCGGCGCCCCCCCCCCCCCCCCCCCCCCCAAGGTATGCGCACGCGCACGTAGGCACAAGCATTCCTGTCCACTTTCTCTCTCTTTTTTTTTTTTAAATCTGCTTCACGGCAAAAGTTTTGTCGTGTGACCATTTCTTTCTGTGACAGGAGGAAGGTCATCTGGAAATTCGGTAAATATGGCGGGCGTCTTCTCATTTCCTGCTTTGTGAAAATGTCTCGTCGAGAAGTTCAGCTATCAGCCTTGATAACCGGATTATAATCGAAAACTTTGTTTGCTTTTACTTAAAATTTGTTTGTTTACCTGGAAGATATATAATGATAATGAGAATCACAGAGAGTCACTCGTAACGAGTTAACCCTTTCCCAAACGACAAATTTTGGACTGGTCCAAATTGAAAGAGTTTGCAGACAACAATTTTAAATTTAATGAAAATGGCAGAAAGTTCGCAAATAGGGTAGAAAACACTGTGGGAAAAGGAGAAATTGCTCGTTACGAGCAATTTCTCCTTTTCCCACAGTGTTTTCAAAAGACTTGTACTGCAGACACGTAAAAACCGGGGCTTGTTTGGGAAAGAGTTAAGGTTGTTGGCTGATATCTTGGTGCAATGAGGTTGAAAGGTAGGGAACAGGTACCCCATAGTTATGTCATATTACCGGTTCAACATTAGATCGCGATGCGTCATCTGGGGTATTTAAGTTCATATTGCAAAAAAAAAAGTAACGACCCACCTAAATAGATGGCAAAATTGCACATGAGCCTGAAATCAGTCATAATGCACTGACAACATTTTCTCCTTATCCCACAATGTTTTTATAGGTTTTCCACGACAAATCATTTGAGCCATATTTAACCCCGTCCAAACAATCCTGAGTGCTAACGACCCTGAGGAACAACGCTTTGAAAACAATGTGTTGGTGACCAGCATTTTCTACTTTTTCCACAATGTTTTCTATCCTATCAAATACAAAAATCATCAAATGAGCCACATTTAATTTGTCGTCTGCCAAATGCTTTCAATTTGAACAAGTATTAAATTTTGTCGTCTGGTACAAGGTTACAGCGTAATGAAGGCTCCGTTTGATGTCTCTGAACTTGACCTAATGTAGCAAATAAACTCGTGGTTTTCACCCTTAACCACGCAATTCCCAGTTTTAACGACCCTGAGAAAGAACGTTTTTGAGAACATTATGGGAAAAGGAGAAAATGCTGGTTACAAGAATTTTCCAATCCCACCCCTTCCTCCATGACGTTTCTTTTTCCCTATCAAAGATAATTTGTTTATTGTCTGCAAATGCTTTAAATTTGGACAAGTCTAAGATTTTTTCCCCTTGGTCAAGAGTCAACTCTTTACCTTTGGAAATAAAATTTGTATCAGACGAATATGCAAACATCCTGGCAAAATAGGGCCATCATTATGAATTTACCTTTTACCAAACACTCTCGTCACAGTTTTAACTACCCGAGAGAAGAAGGCACCGGGAAACAGTTTGAGAAAAGAAGAAAATGTCGATAATAAAGCGAATTCCTTCATTTGAACCAAACTGAAATTGTCATCTGCAAATGCTTTCAATTTGGACAAGTCTTAATTTTGTCGTCTGTTACATTGTTAAGGTTTTTAGGGGCGTATCTCTCCCAAAATTAAGTACGAGTATACGCAAAAGTGATTCTGACGGTACTATCCGAGGCGCGACATGCCTAGAGAGGGGAGGAGGATTTTCCCTGAGGGTCTAGAGGGCCTACCCCAGAAAATTTCTGAATTTTAGAAGCTATTTGGTTGCCCATGGTGACGTTGTTTTTTTTTTGCACAATTTTCCTTCTTTTCTTTTTTACCAAGTGTACGCATCTGCGTTTTCTCGTACAGGCAGCTATGCCCCTGGTAATATATTTTGTTGTGGAAGTGAAAGAAAATGGAGCAATCGCTCATATTGCACTGTCAGTTTGAAGCACGTCCTGTCGGAAAAAGTCAAATAAAATCATTCAGTGCGTTCGTCTGGCTGATCTTGGTATAAACTTTTATTTTTGGGGCCCTGCGTGGCCCAGTGGTGAAGGTGTAGGATTCGACATCCGGATGTTTCGGGATCGAGCCCCAATCGAATATTTTTGTTTTTCGTTGGAATGTCCTTGGCAAAGACACCTTAGAGCCCTAGAAACCCAGGAAAGAAGTAAACTGTGGTGATGATATAATCGTCATGATGGTATAACAGTAGTGATGATATAACTGTTGTGATAAGATGTTATTTGTGATGATATAACCGCCGTTCTGTGCAGTCTGATCTTGATCTGTGCCTTTCGCGTGTCTATAAATTTTGTGATGATATAGCTGTGGTGATGATATTACCGCTGTAGTGATGATATAATTGTCGTGATGACTTAAACACTTCAATAAGATAATTTCCGTGATGATATAAATGTGTTGATGATATAATTGTCGTGATTGTACAATTGTTTTATGATATCATTGCCTTGATGATATTACCGTCGTGATCATGATAACTGTCCTAATTCCATAAATGCCGTGATGTTGATAACGGTAATGAGTGTATAACTGTTTCATGATGTAACTGTAGTGATTGTATAATGGTTTGATAACATAACTTTCGTGATTGTATAACTGTTTGATAACATAACTTTCCTGATTGTATAACTGTTTGATAACAAAACTTTCGTGATTGTATAACTGTTTGATAGCATAACTTTCGTGATTGTATAACTGTTTGATAGCATAACTTTCGTGATTGTATAACTGTTTGATAACAGAACTTTCGTGATTGTATAACTGTTTGATGACATATCTGTCGTGATTGTGCAAATGTTTAATTACATAACTTTCGTGATTGTATAAGTGTTTGCCCATCTAACTGTCGTGATTGGATAACTGATTGATGATATAACCGACGCAATTGTATAACTGTTGTGATGTCGATTACTGTCGTGAGATTCTGCTAAAATCCTGAGAGTCTTTTTTTTTTTTCGCATCTAGTTGCGAAATCAAAAATAACTCGAAAAATATCTCTTTCCTCAACTTCAAAACTATCAATCTTATTGGCGACGACGCCCTGTATTACCAAGTCAAACTGTTTATCTTGGACATTAGGATTAGAGCTCTGAAATTTCAATAGTTGGTAAATACGGACACCCTTGTGGTCCGTTTTCCCCAATCGTTCTTAAAAACATACATGCACTAAGTCTTATTATCTAGAACTTTCTAAATTTGAAAGTAACACAATATCTGATTGGCTAAACCAAATGGTTTAGCCAATTAGAAGTTATGTTACTTTTTAAGCTTTGTATGATAAAAATAAAAGAATACCATGTTTCTCATATCAGGACAGAAGATAAAAGGAGTAGAGCGAGCTTTTATAGCCGCGTTATTATCCCTGGTCTTAAGCGAGGTATATAGTTTTAGCGTTGTCCGTCCGTCCGTCCGTTCGTCCGTTCCGAGCAATATCTCCAAAACCCCTGGAGTTTAGTGAATCAGTGAAACTTTATCGATGTGTCATTATTATATAGCACCGATTTTTTTTTTTTATATAGCACCGTTTTTTTTTTATTATTATTTTTGGACTTGATCCAAGATGGCCGTCTGATACCATTTTGGATAAAGCAACCGGCCAGAAATAGCGAATTTTCATCTGTTTTTAGCTATTTTACAATCACCTTAAGTTTGAATATAATGAAATTTCTAGGTGTGCATGAACCGTTGTATCTTTCTTCGAACTGGATTCAAGCTGGCCGACCAGCAGCCATTTTGACTTATACAACTTCTAGTTTTTCGTTTGTCTTGGAGCTATTTCTCTTATACGTTTGGATGATATTCAGAGAAACTTTCAAAGATATATGGACTCTTTTATCTCTTTACCAAACGACAAAATTTTAGACTGGTCCAAACTGAAAGCATTTGCAGACGACAAAATAAATGTGACTGAAAAATTAAAATTTGTTTTGGGAAGAATAGAAAACATTGTGGGAAGAGGAGAAAATGCTGGTTTCCAGCATTTTCTTCTTTTCCCCACATTGTTTTCAAAAGTCATTTTTCTAAAGGTCGTTAAAAGTTTGGATTGTGTGGTAAAGAGTTAATGGGGTGATGCATGACATTTTTTTAGCTCCACTGGCCGAAGGCCAGCGGGCTTATGTCATGGCCCGGTGTCCGTCGTGCGTCCGTGCGTCCGTCCGTGCGTCCGTCCGTCCGTCAGTCCGTGCGTCCGTCCGTCCGTGCGTTAACTTTTATTTCAAACATCTTCTTCTCTGAAACTACCCATCCAATTTTCATGAAACTTCACAGAAATGATCCTGCCATGGTCCTCTTCAGAATTTCTTGAAAGAATTTGATTCCTTCAAAAACTCTGGTTGCCATGGCAACAAAACTGAAAAATATTGGAAATCTTTAAAAATCTTCTTGTCTGTAACCGTAAGGCATAGGGCTACCAAATTTGGCATGTAGCTTTATGTAGTAGACCTCTATCAGGTTTCTTGAAATTATAGCCCAGGGGTCAAAATTGGCTCTGCCCCAGGGGTCACAAGTTTTACATAGGCTTATATAGAGAAAACTTTAAAAATCTTCCTGTACCTAGCCATAAGGCCTAGAGCTACCAAATTCTGCATTTAGCTTGATCTAGTGGGGTCTACCAAAAGTGCCCAAATTACAGTCCTGGGGTCAATTTGGCCTCATGCTGGGGGGGGGGGGGTTCACAAGATTTACATAGGCTTATATAGGGAAAACTTTTAAATCTTGGTGTACATAGCCATAAGGCTTAGGGCTATCAAATTTTGCATAATTATAGCATTATCTAGTGGACAACTACAAAGAGGGCCCAAGTTACAGCCCTAGGATCAAGTTTGGCCCTGCACCAGGGGTCACAAGTTTTACATGGGTTTATGGAGTGAAAACTTCAGAAACTGTTATGTTACTAGCCATAAGGCCAAGAACTCCCAAATTTGGCATGTTATTCTTCTAATACACATATTCTCCATTTAGTCCGACTGTAGCCCTGGGGTCATAGTTTTATAAGGGCTTATATAGTGAAGACTTCTCTTCATGGTTTATATTTATAAGCCAGTGGAGCGATACAGGGCCATCATGGCCCTCTTGTTTTAAAACCAGATTCGATTCAATATATCCCACTTGCGGCCAATTTGAATTCACAATTTCTGCTTTTTCATCGACTTATGTGGTACTTTTCCGTCACTATTTAGCGGAATAGAGAGAAACTTCTTAGGGAATATGAGTCACAGATGTACACACTTCTAGTATTGGATAGTTGATCCGTTCTTTTCCCTTCATTGGATTTAATTTGATTTTTAATGATTTTATGGTGTTTAACGCCGTTTTCAACATTATTTCAGTTATATCACGGCGATCAGTGCACCTATCCATGCTTTCCTGGAGTTTCTTTTTACCAGTACTCCGTACAATATTCTTTCCAAGCCACTGGCTGCTTTCCCACATAAACATCGTCGAAACAATAGTCAGCGGTGAGAGAGGAATGAATCCTGTCGCGATGACTATCATCAATCCTCGGAAAGAAATTGGCCAAGCCTGGGATCGAACCAGCGACCTCCTGTTCTCAAGTCCTGTAGGCTACCGACTGATCTACGGGGGGCTTGGCTTCATTGGATTTAAGATGGCTACTTTACAGGCAATTTGGTCGTGTGATAACGAGTTGAAAATCAATATGGGCCACGCTCTGACAAAAAGGGGCTTAATGCATCTCCGTGATGCATGAAACCAAGCAAGTCATCACATGATCATGGATCCATAAAGTCCATTTTGTCTGACAACCAACTGACTCATGAGGTACACTGGTCCTTAGACATACAGAAAATTTACTAATGGCGAAAAGTTTCGGCCCAGGTTAGCCTGCGCGGACTGCAGATTCATTAAGCTCCTTTTTTACAAAGCATGGTTCAGTTATACTTTAACCCTTTACTGCACAATGCCGCCTTTTGACGCCCCTGAGAAAGAAGCCTTTTGAAAACATTGTAGGAAAAGGAGAAAATGCTGGTAACCAGCATTTTCTCCTTTTCCCACAATGTTTTCTACCCTCTCAAAGGCAGAAATCATCATTTTAGTAACATTTATTTTGGCGTCTGCAAATGCTTTCAAATTTGATCAGTCTAGAATTCTGTCGTATGGTAAAAGGTTAAATCCTTCTCGGCATACAACTTGCATTTCTGTCAACATCGGAACCTTTTCGGCGGGGGGGATATAAATTCTGTGAATTTGCTTGTTTGTTGCTTCGTTTGAGTGTATGTTTTTAATTTTATAACATAATTTCATTTATATTGCGGTGGCCAATGCACCTATCCATGCTCTCATGCACGGTAAGCTTTTTTAGCCACTGCCATGGCTGCTTTCCCACAAAAAAAGAGACGCAAGAATCCTATCAAAATAAATATTGTCAACCCGTCAACTATTGGAGAAGTGAGCCCACGGGGGGTGGGGGGAAATCGAATACAAGACGAAAACATTTGCACTGCACATTGGCCTTAACTCTCTCACTACTCACTCCAGAGAAATTCTACTTTTTTCTCGCTTGTGAAAGTATGATTTCCAGTGCTATTGAAGATGACCATTGTCATAGGAAAGTACTATATAGCGGATGGCGTAGATCAAAGATCACACTGCACATTCTGTGCAGTCTGATCTTGATCCATGCCATCCGCAAAAACTACTTAAGTTGTCATTAGTAATTAAAGAGTTAAAAAGTTTAACTTGCTGAACCTCGGTAGTGTACAGAATTTGAAAACGGGCGTCGCGGGTACGAATCTCGAGCCCGGCGAATTTCTTTCCGAGGGTTGATGACAGTCATTGCGACCGGATTCATTCCTCGCTCACCGCTGATAATTGTTTCAACGAAGGTTTTGTGAGAAAGCAGCCAGTGGCTTGGAATAAAATAGTGCGAAGTGTTGGTAAAAGAAACTCAGGATAGGTGGCACTGGCCGCCGCAATATAAATGAAATAATGTTGAAAACGGCGTTAAACGCCAACCAACCAACCGCCCGATCGACCGAAGACAGACCGATCGACCGATCGATCAATCAATCAATCAATCAATCAATCAAAACTTTACCTATGGGTATTTATGTCAATAATCTCACAGCGTTAAACAGTAGTATAAGGGTAAAATGTCAAACTAAAACCACGTGAGATTACCGGTTCGAATCTCGTGATGACGCTTCGTGGGATTGGGAGGGATGGGAGCGTCGCTTTTACAAAAAAAAAAATATAAGCGTTTTGCTCATATGTCAACAATATTTTCAATACCTGTTCGTTAAAAGCTGTTTTTGTACGCATAATACATCCGCTTAACCCTTTCCCAAACAAGCCCTGGTTTTCACGTGTCTTCAGTACAAGTCTTTTGAAAACACTGTGGGAAAAGGAGAAATTGCTCGTAACGAGCAATTTCTCCTTTTCCCACAGTGTTTTCTACCCTTTTTGACAACTTTTTGCCATTTTCATCAAATTCAAAATTGTCGTCTGCAAACTCTTTGAATTTGGACCATTCCAAAATTTGTCGTTTGGGAAAGGGTTAAAGTGGTACTATAAATTGAATTACAAAAAAAAAATATTACAACAAAATTTGCACAATGTTTCTTCAATCGAGATATCACACGTAGAGCACCTATGTCTCCCCTTCCAGCGGTATTTTAACCCTTTACAACATAATCTCAATTTTTAATGACCCTAAAGAAGAGAGTTTTTGAAAACATTGTGGAAAAAGGAGAAAATGCTGGTAACCAGCATTTTCTCCTTTCTCACAATGTTTTCCTCCTTATATAAAAAAAAAAGGGGGAAAAATGATTTGAGCCAGACTTGTGTTTCCTCAGTATTTACTTCCAATTTTTACAAGTCAAAAATTTTGTCGTGTGGTGAAGCATAAAGTGCACACTGGTTAATATTCCTGTACATGTGTGTAACGAAGTAAACATGAAAAAAAAAGAACTAACTTGAAGTTATTTTAACTAAAACTCGTAAATTTAATATATTAGTTAGGATGCTAATACAAGTAATTATAATTTTAAGAAAACGGCGATGATGATGATGATGATGATGATGATGACGACGACGACGATGATGATGATGATGATGATGATGATGATGATCATCATCATCATCATCGTCGTCATCATCAAAGCGTTTTAATTATTGGTTGTCATTATTTTATCCTAAATTTTATATATTAGTTAGGATGCTAATACAAGTAATTATAATTTTAAGAAAACGGCGATGATGATGATGATGATGATGATGATCATCATCATCGTCATCATCATCATCAAAGTGTTTTAATTATTGGTTGTCATTATTGTTTTTGATGATGATGATGATGACGATAAGTCCCCTGTAAGTTATGAAAAGAAAATATGAAAAAGAAAAGGTTTAAATCTATAAATCTTTTCTTACCTTGCTCGAGAAACCGTCACGTCGATCAAAATACAGTTAACAGATAATTATAATAAAAAAGTTCCGATTCTTTTTCCTTAAAAAACCAGTGCGACGAATTCTGTAAAAGTTTATTCTTCTTTCATCGTCCCTAGAAATTTGTTCAGTCGTTTTTTCTCCTTTTAAATTCCTGTATCGGTGTATTTCCTCTTATATAAGCGCTTTATATATGTAAAAAATCATATTTGTCAAGCGTGCACTGAGAAAGTTCTAATACCCGGCGATAAAACTACCCAACCAAAAGCCGTTATACAGTTCCAGACATGCGCAGTCTATGCAAGTCCCTAAACATCTACGCACCATTCTCCCAGTGTGATTTACAGTCCGTGTTTTCGCGACAGCCTTCGGCAGGATCAAAGCTCTCTCTAATTGAGATAAAATTTTGGGAGGTAAGCGAGTATTTTAATAATATCTTACCACAGATGTCAGTTAGTTCAATAATTTCTGATACTTGTTCGACGTAGAAGACCTTACATCCATTTTGAAATATGGTTGGTTAAAAATGAATTAAGGTCTCCATACATGAATTGCTGCGAAAACATTGTGGCAAAAGGAGAAATTGCTTTACAAGCAATTTCTCCTTTTGCCTCAATGTTCTCAAACGTGGTCTGCTGCAAGAAAAAGAAATTAGTCAGGAAGTTTGATATTTCTGTGCCGTTTAGGTATGACTGGTGCCTGATCTGACTCGATTTTTATATTATGCTATTATAAGTTATAATAAACACTCTGACAGCTGCAAGTCAATATGTGAAATTGACTTCTTTAGATCTGTAGAAAAGACCGAATTCTTGAAAAAAATATAGCATCTCACTTACTATTAGATACTGAATATCGAGCAGAAAAGATCTAAGATCAGACTGCAAGCGGTTTTGATCTTGATCGTGATAAAAAAAAAAAACCGCAAAAATCACTTTTATTCGTCCGCGTCGCTTTAATCGCAAACCCATCTATACGTAAGTCAGTCCCGTTAAAATAAATTGATTTTAAAGCCAGCGTACTTTGATTTTAGCAGTCGGATACTCTTGTCGTTTATCCCTCTGTATTTACCTAGGTCGATTAAATTTATCATTATTGTGCCGTTGGAAATAAGGGTAAATAATAGGAACGCGAAAAATGATTTTACCGGTAAGAATTTTTAACTGATAATCGTCTTTCATTTTGAATTCATAGACTATGTGCAGCCCGCACACAAAAATGGTTACCGCTCCGCTACGAAGGAATCATCATCATCATCATCTTCGCCATCATCATCATCATCATCATCATCATCATCATCAGTAGCAGCATTTTTGTCATCATCATCATCATCATGTCCATCACAACCACCAGTCTACGCATAAGTGGTAACAATTATAGCGGTCATCAGCGGTTAATGTCATCCTAGCGATTTAAAGAAAATACTATGTATTTTTTTCCTCTCTTAAATCAGTTTCGTAGTTAAACACTTTACCACACAATCCCGACTTTTACCGACCCTGAGTACAAAGTCTTTTCAAAACATTGTGGAAAAAGGAGAAAATGCTGGTAACCAGCATTTTCTCCTTTTCCCACAATGTTTTCTATCCTATCAAAAACAGAAATCATCAATTTAGCAACATTTAAATTGTCGTCTGCAAATGCTTTCAATTTAGTCCAGTCCAAAATTTTGTCGTTTGATAAAGAGTTACAAGCTATTCTGTTAACACTTATCACGCTAAATAAAAGAACTGAAACTTTTAAGCCGACAGGAAAAACCCCAAATATTCCTATTTCAAAGGTATTGTTGAAGGAGATATATCTGCTTATCGGACAGTGTAGATTCAAGATCAGACTGCACGTTCTGTGCAGTCTGATCTTGGATCTACGCTGTCCGCAAAAGATCAGTGAGTCGCATTTAGCCGCTTAATGGTAAAGAACTAAATACGGGTTGAATGGGCAACTTTGAAGGAAAAGGAGAAATTGTGTCAAACAAACGTTTGCAACATGTATTCTTGCAAAAAATGATTTATTTTTTTAATCTCCTGAAAATGTTGTGTGTGTGTGGGGGGGGGGGGGGTGGGAGTGGGGGTGGGGGGGTGGGGGTGTGTGTGTTTTCTTTCAAAAACATTTCAACACTGCTCTGAGAAAAGGGGGCTTGATACATTTCCGTCATGCATTTTGCCAAGCTAGTCGTCATATAATTATAGATACATAAAAACCATTTTGTCTAATAACCAACTGAATCATGTAGTATAGACCTTTCACACGCAGCAATTTTTCCTTCTGCCACAATTTTCCAGAAGTGATCTGTGAATTGAAAGCACCTTTCTCACGTGGCAATGGGGTCATAAAAATGATAATTTTCTATTGTGAGAATTTCGATGCATCACGGCGCCTACCCTTTTGGGCGCCATACCATGTTTTTTCGCGTGCAAAGGTACTCTGTGCCAAGTATACCCTGCTGATATGAATCTAATGTACGAACTCTGTGGGCGACAGCCATTGAGAAGTAGCAAATTTTTGGAAACGACCAACTACTAGATACAGGAAATAACTCATTTCCAAAGTAAGACAGGATATTTCCGTTGTCTTTCAAACACTTCTCTCTTGAGTCATATTTACTTTTGTTTTTTTTCTCTCTATTGGCAAGTGTAACCGTTTACCAAACGACAAACTTTCGGATTAGACCAAATTAAAATCCTTTGCAGACGACAAATCAAATGTGGCTCAAATGACGATTTCTCTCTGTGTTAGGGTAGTAAACGTCGTGTGAAAAGGAGAAAATGCTGGTTACCAGCATTTTCTCCTTTTCCCACAATGTTTTCAAGAACCTTCTTTTTCGTGGTCTTTAAAATTTGGGATTGTGTGGTAAGGAGATAAAGATACCCTATAGGACAATTTGTTTACTTTTTTTTTTTACAAAAAATGACGAATTTTGTGTGGAGACAAATGCATCAAACTGAAATTGATTTTATCTTATTTTAAATTGTATTGCAAACTCTTTCCACTTATAATAACAACAACAAACCAAGACGACTTCAACAACAAACAACGACTACAAAAACGAACGGAAACAACAACAAGGATGACAACGATGATGATGATGATGATGATGATGATGATAATGATGATGATAATAATAATAATTATAATAATGATGATGGTGATGATGATGATGATGATGATGATGATGGTGATGACAATGATAATAATAATTATGATAATAACAATAACAACAACAGCAGCAAGAGGACTATAATGGCCCTGTATCGCTCCACTTTGTCGCAATAATTGACATCGACAGAAACATCTAACCATGAGAAAAAAATAGAAAATCACGTGCTTTTCCCTGCTAATATGATATGAATACAAACATAACTCATCGGGTACCAATCATACCAAATATCGATTATCGATTTTCGATGGCAAAGTGTACTTTGGCAAGAACAATTCAAAACATCAGTTTGATATAAAATATAGCATAAATGGGAAAGCGGAACGATATAAACCTGACATCGTGTATCTAACTCATCCCCAGCATAACAACATAATCATTCACTCATTTTATTTCATACTGTGGAGATTATTGAAAATTTTTTAAATAAACATAGAGTTTTTAAAACAAATAAAAGAAAAAAAAAAAAAACTGTTTCTTACACAAAACATAACTGATTTTTCAGAGTGTGACGTATGTTTTACTCTCGTATAGTCCATCTGTAAATGCACATATGAATTCGACGGTTTTAAATTTAAGGTCTAAAATTACCTTACCACACAAAATCATTACTGAAAACCGAACAGCTTTTATCCAAAAAACTCATATATATGTGCCGATTATGTAATAGTGAAGATTTTGATAATCAAGGGAGATAAATCGTATTAAAGTACAATGCGTCTGTTATGAGTGAAACAATAGTTAATTGCCTTGATATGTATATAAGCTTTTCTACGTAACCTCTATATGACCTCTTACTCAGCCAAGTCCACAGTAGCCACATTTTTTTTTTTCCAGATCAAATGAAGATTTTTAAAGATTTTTCGTTATTCTTAAATTTTGTTGCCACAGCAACCAGAGTTTTAAATTGGTTGGTTGGTTGTATTGGGGTTTAACGCCACTTTAACAGCTAAGGTCATATCATGGCGGTCGGTGACGCACATGTGTTTTCCTGGCTTTCTCACACCAGTACTAACACAACTTTCTTTCCAAAGCCACCGACTACTTTTCTCACATGCTTCAGCAGAGGTGAGAGGCGAAAATACGCCGGAAAGAAAGTTCGCCTCAACCGGGTATCGAACTCACAACCACCAGGTCATGAGTCCGACACGCTCACCACTGAGCCACCCAGGCGGGCCAGAGTTTTAAAGGAAATCATACTCGTTGAAGTAATTTTGATGTACACCATGGCAGAATCATTTCTGTGAAGTTTGGTCAAAATTGGATCAGTAGTTTCAGAGAACATGTCTGAAATAACACTTAACTATTAGGCTGCTAAGCGCGACTCACTGACCTTTTGTGAACAGTGTAGATGAAGATCAGACTGCACAAAATGTGCAGTCTGATCTTTGATCTACACTGTCTGATAAGTGACAAATTTTCCTACAAAAAGTTATCTTGAACAAGCATTATTAGGGTTTTTACTATCGGCTTGAAAATTCTATGTTAGTTATGTAGCAAGGTGAGGGTTAACCCACAGATGCACGCACTGAGGCACGATAGACACAGCGCCATTATTCGAGCCTTCGTCCAGTAGAGCTAATAAGTGTCTTTGCCAATATTATTTAACCCTTTACCACACAATGCTGCCTTTTAACGACCCTGGGAAAGAAGCCTTCTAAAAACATTGTAGGAAAAGTAGAAAATGCTGGTAACCAGCATTTTCTCATTTTCCCACAATGTTTTCTGCCTTATCAAAGAAAAATTGCATCGTTTGAGCCACATTGGAATTGTCGTCTTCAAATGTTTTCAATTTGGATAAGGCTAAAATTTTGTCGTCTGGTAAAGGGTTAAACATCGTTAGAAGCTTTGAAAGCGTTTAGATGAATGGAAAAATGCTAAATGTACATGTATGAACGAGCATTTTTGTTTTGTAACTTTTTTTATGCATAATGGCTATCATTTGACCGGAGAGAGTTTTGAAATCGATATTGTGTGACAACGTGCTTGCTACTACGTCTTTTTTTTTCATGAAAATATACTGTGACTCCGATGATATAACTAGTACAGTTCTTATGGCTTGAGTCACGCTCTGGCAAAGGGGAGTTTAATGCATCTCCGTGAATGCAAGCCATCACATAATTATAGATCCATAAAAATCCATTTTGTCTAACAACCAACGGAATCATGAGGTAGAAAGATCCTGCGACATGCCAAAAAATTAAAGATAGCAAAAACTGTTGGCCCATGTCTGCCGGAACGGATTGCGCATGGAACACTTCAAGAATGGACGTGCTAATTGCGGAATTCATTGATCAACACCATAACTAAGCACCAAGTTTTTTGTGGCATTTGTCGAAGTCAATGCCACTATGAGTTCAATACGGCATTTTGAAAATCATGTATCATAGTTTGTGCAAAACCGAGGAAAGTAAACCCGATTAGAATCAATTTTTCTGAGACAAATAAGTGTTTCGATTGCACTCAGATATGAAATAAAAAATGGCGTATTGCAGGTCATCGATCGTGGAAATACTTTCTTTTTATCGAAAATAGCTAGATCCGCCATGGCCTTCTATAGTGGCGTAATGATACACATAGACCGTGCTTGTTCGTCCCAAAACCAGTTTGTTCCTGGGCTTATCCGTCCTAGGGCTTGTTCGCCCGGACTTGTTCGTTCCACAAGATTACATCCTTCTCTATCGGATTTTACATGACTATATAGTAGGTTGACATTCAAGCGAATATTTTGAAACTATTTCTGTTGTTTATTTATTGAATTATTAATTCCACAACAATGGCTCCCTTGACAAATGCCACACCAGTATTTTCAACGCTTTGATTCAAACCATTATTAGTTGACAAGATCCGATTGCGTTATCAGTTTATGACAGTGCGATTTTCGGACGCAAGTTCGGTTCACATAGGTCGTTATTTTGCACTTGTTGACCCGCTTGTAGTCGATCTTCTCGTCATTTCGGCTCCAACCATTATCTCCCGCTAGATGCATTTTACAAATACACATCTATCTAATTTGGACATCCTGGGTACAGTAGCGGAGTAATTTTTCAAAACAACAACCGTGACTTTGAATTTCAAATGAAATAAACGTTTACTCAATAAAACGCTACCTGGTGCCATTCATTCAGCTATGATCGGCTAGCATGTAACCTATGCACCGACCATTTATTAAAACAGCCCCTACATGCTTTGGTAATAGGCTAATAGCTTCGATATAATCCCTACTTTTCCCAGGTATAGGGGGATGGGTGATGCGTCATAGCAGACAGGTCGAATCTTCGAAGAATATGACATGCGCAGACAACGCGGCTCCAACATATTCTAGAATGACGTCAAACTGGATTCTGTTCAGTCTAAAGTAACATAGAAAGTCTTAATCACTTAATTCTAATTCACGTACTAAGTGATAGTATGAGCAATAGTCGTTTTTTATTCTTTATGATACCTCATATCCACTGCATGTGATTTCGTTTTCTATATGAGCCATGCTCTGTGAAAAGGGGGCTTAATGCATCTGCATGATACATAATACCAAGCAAGTCATCACATACGATTATAGATCCATAACAGCATCTTTTTTTTTTTCTTTTTTTTTTAACGACCGACTTAACTATGAGGTAGACTGGTCCTTTGACATACAGATAATTGACCAATAGCGAAAAGTTTCGGCCCAGGTCAGCCTGCGCGGACTGCGCAGGCTGACCTGGGTCGATACTTTTCGCAGATGCATTAAGCCCCCTTTTCATAGAGCACGACTCATATCTAAAATATATGGCACCAGCCATTAACAACAGACTACGTTTGGTTTCATCTGACATGTTTGCTGTTTAGAATGCAGTTTCAAAAGACAGATCTTGTAGTCGGTTCATATACATGTATATGGAAAAGGGGTTTCCAATTGCGATAAACGGGGGACACGCCAATCGCAAACGGACGGAGCATTCGGATAACAGACGCGTGGAAAACCAGACTGTACTTCGGTAAAGCTCGTCTCCCAAGCTTACAAGTTTACCATACTATTGACAAAATATCTTTTCTGACTGATAAAACCACATAATACGGCTCTTCAAGGAAACGGACGAAGAGTGTGCCGAAGAATAATTTGTCCCGGTTTATAATTTCCAGACAATACCAACTTTTCCAGCTACACAAAGTCGAATCAGTGCTTATGTATCGGTTAAAGAAGAATTTCTTTTCAAAGTTTTTTTTTTTCATTAAAGGTGGCTGAGATGCTGTTAGAAACTGCATTAAAACATTACTTAAAAATATCCTACAGATTTCTTATTACCATATTCTTTTCATTGTAGGCCAGATGAATAATGTTGGTCCTTCAATTCCTAGCCATTACTGCACTGATTCACCACGGTGAGTTGATTTTTCTTTAAATTAAACCCTCCCCCTCTTACCCCCCCCCCCCCCCATCTTGAAATCTCCTGGTCTTTATAAGAATTTAATTCATGAAGTCTTGCGGACGATTTTCTTTTTTCGTTTTAAAGCGGACGGCGTTTAACCTTTTGCCATACAATCCCGAGTTTTAACGACCCTGGGGAAGAATCCTTTTGAAAACATTGTAAGAAAAGGAAGTAAATGCCAGAAAGGCTCTGTAAAGGTTAACCTTATAGAGGGCGATAAAATTGTGGATTTTTTGCAATCAGAAACATTTGCAAACGACAAAATTAAAGTGCATCAATTAATGAAGACCTGTCTCTGAAAAGATAGAAAACGTTTTAGGGGTTAACTCTTTACTAGACGACAAAATTTTATACCAGTCCAAATTGAAAGCAGTTGCAGACGACAATATAAATGTGACTGAAAAATTGAAATTTGTCTTGGGAATGGTTGAAAACATTGTGGGAAAAGGAGAAAATGCTGGTTACCAGCATTTTCTCCTTTTCCCACAATGTTTTCACAAGGCCTCTTTCTCATGAGTCGTTTAAAGTCGGGATTGTGTGGTAAAGGGTTAAATTAAGGAAAACCTAGTTATCAGTGTTTTCTGCTTTCCCCACAATCATTTCAAAAGTTTTTTTTTTGTTCAGGGTCGATATAAGACGGGAAGATTTGGCAAAGGGGTAATATAGAAATGAACTGTACTCTGGCAAGAAGGGGGTTTAATGCATTTCCGTGATGCATTCACCATGATAGTCATCTCATAATTATGGATCTATGAAATCAATTTCATTTAACATCCGACTGAATCATGAGGTAAACTGTCACATGCAGAAAAATTGACATAAAGCAAAAAGTTTTGACCCGGGTCAGCCTGCGCGGACTGCGCAGCCTGACCTGGGTCGATATTTTTTGCAGGAGTATTAAGTCCCATTTTTACATAGCACGACTCAAATATGTGTCCCAGTTACCTAGTGAACGACTGAGTAATGCGCACGACCATGACCAACAGCCGAAGGCAGTACCCAAGAGATTTTTGTCAAGATTTTAAAGTCACCGTCATCTGCACTATCTTCACCTTGTGAAAGCTTTGACATTTTCTCATCCCGCTGTGGCCGAGCCCCCGTAGCTCAGTCGGTAGCGTACAGGACTTGAGAATAGGAGGTCGCTGGTTCGATCCCCGGCTCGGCCAATTTTTTTCCGAGGATTGATGATAGTCATTGCGACAGGGTTCATTCCGCTCTCACTGCTGACCATTGTTTAGACGATGGTTATGTGGGAAAGCAGCCAGTGGCTTGGAAAGAATATTGTGCGGAGTACTGGTAAAAGAAACTCCAGGAAAGCATGGATAGGTGCACTGGCCGCCGCGATATAACTGAAATAATGTTGAAAACGGCGTTAAACACCATACAATCAATACAATCAATCACCTCGCTGTGATTACTGAAAATATTTACTTTAAACTTGAGCTACTTGTTAACTATCAAAAGGAGAACCCATTCCAGAAAGGCAGATAACCCACAAAATATTTTGACACAGTTGTGTCCCTTTTTCTAATTATCGTGTCCGGTTTGAAGATGATAGGTTCACCAACATCTACATATTGTACGGACTAGGTTTGGTATGCCGTTGTCTCGATCGACCAAAAGGCTACCTATCCAACGGAAAGATTGGTTACCTCCCCTGATACAGCAAGCGTATAGGGATCGGTTCAGGCTTCTAAAACCGGCGGAATCCCGCCCGTCTATTTTTAGAACAGCCAAACGCTATGCTAATTAGAGATTCATGGGAGGTCACTCTCAATTCCAGAGCAGTAGATTTTCCGATATGTTTGACCTCACGAATAAGTCAATTGTGTTTTTGGTATCACCTTTTATGTTTATGTCTACTAATAGTCTTTTTAGTTTCGATTACCAATTTCAAATTGTGCAAAAAATCGCAATGTTACCTCTACAGCCAAACTAGAAGTGTGTCTGCTGCTCTGATTGGCTATTCTGCGATATACATGTAGCCCAATGAAAAGCAACGACACAGTAGCCTGTGCCAGTTGTAAGATATATACAACTCCTACCTCCTCAATGTAAGGCATTATTATAAAGCGTTTGCCTGCGTTTTGGCTCGGTATAAAAAGAGATTTTAATCAACAATGTGAATAATATATCGATTTCTTTTTTCGCTGATAGATTTGATCTCAATTCGCGACATGGCCAAGCTCAATCATTATACTAGTAGCGGTGAAGGCGAAAATGGGGGCAGCAGGAGCAAGTCAATATTCCCTTCAGTTTTGTTACAACCAATCAATTTGCTTCCCAGGGAGATTTTGAGCTAGACCCATTTTTAGAAGGTGATGATCTTTTAGGGTCTCACCTTCTTATGTCAACCATCAAGCTGAAGTCCTGTGACGACGAATCACCACTAGTCACAACTCGGCCGATTCCGTAGGTACATCTAACCTCGTCCGTATAAAGGAGGCTTCCATTTTGAGCTAACAATCACATGGTCTTATACATTGCGGCGCCCATGTAAATCGCTTTGCAACGACATGAATAACCACGGTGAAGTTATTCACGTCTATAGATCTGTCGATGGAAGCTTCCAAAGGAATTGATAAGCCACGAAATTGAATGTACAAACTGTTTGCCGACGGAAATACTCTTAGATATCGATAGAAAAATGTGACTCATGTTTTCTTTTTAAGAGGAACCTTACAATTTCAATAAATGTAAAACGGTGTACTTCCGGCGAAGAAATGTAGCGTGTAGGTGCATATCAAGCCACGTAATACAGCCGAGGAATTTGATCACCGGATCACCCGAGGTTTGCCGAATGGACGAACCACTCCTCTGTTTCAAGAAAAATAGGTCCTCATATATCAATAAACAGGTGTGTCTGTGTCATTTGATATGTGATTTAAAAACTGTCATAACGCCCAAATTCACTTTGCTAACACTTAAAACCGCATGCGAAACGGATAGATACACGACTTTGGAAAACCAGTCTTGAAAATATTGCTATCAGTCATAATTAAAGAAAGGTTGGCAACCATTAGATTAATTAATTTTTGAATGAAATGGCCCACCGTTAAAACCTGTTAGCTAGCAAATTCATACCGTCACCTTCCTTTGATACTTTAACCCTTAGACCTTTTGCGGACAGTGTAGATCAAGATCAGACTGCACAAAACGTGCAGTCTGATCTTGGATCTACACTGTCCGATAAGGAGATGTCTCTCCTCCAAAAAAATACCTTTGAAATAGGAAAAGTTGAGTTTATACAATCGGCTTGAAAGTTGCCATTGCTTTGGTTTAGCAGGATAAAGATTAAGTTTTCATTTTTAACCCTTAAGCTGCTAATCGCGACCCACTGACCTTTTGCGGACAGTGTAGATCAAGATCAGACTGCACAAAACGTGCAGTCTGATCTTTGATCTACACTGTCCGATAAGGTATTTTCTTTCCGGTGAAATCAACTTTGAAACCGCAATGTTTGGACTTTTAGTATTGAGTAGAAATTTGCGTTTCATTTATTCAGCAGCTTAAGTGTTAATATGGTAAGTACACGTGCTGATAAATTTCCGTAAGAGCCGAATTCTGTTACAAAAGAAAGCTAGCTGACCTGTTAACCGACATTACAGTAAACCCATGATGGTGGTAACGATTTGTCGAAAAAAATCGATTGCAGTCGGCACCAAGCAAAGCTTTCATAAACTCATTTCTCCAGAAAATCAAATTTGAAGGAGATAGCTTTTGAAAATGTGTTCATAAAATAATGATAAATAATGTAAAAGAGGAATTAATACGAAAATACAAGCAGAACATGGTTGCAAAAAACCCCCCAGAAAACTACTTTGATCGAGCGGTCTTTCCTTTCACCACATTGTTTTCCAAGGTGGTGTGCTTCAAGACGAGAACTGTCGTCTGCAGGTGGTATGGAGATAAACTTATAATCCGCCAAAGTATTACGGTGTTTTGACGTCTGTTTATTAATGATATTTTTGTGTCCCACTTACTAGCAGTTTTCAGTTGGGATGACCACCATCACGAAAACGTCACGTGGTACTGAATTACCACCTATATCCCTTAGGCTGTTAAGCAATGCTTTTGTGGACAATGTAGATCAAGGTCAGACTGCAGAGAACGTGCAGTCTGATCTTTAAACTACACTATTAGATAGGGTATTTTTGTTTTTTTGCATGAGGAATTTCGAAATCCCCATATTTGAGGGTTTTTTTATCTAACAAAAAGGCTGGAAATATTCATTGGATTTATTTAGCAGTTTAACGTTTAGAATGCATTACAGATCAAGATCGAGGTGTGATCCTGGATTTTCACTGTGTGCCAAGCTTTCTAGTTGAAAGATAAAGATAGGTCTGCGATAATCTTTTTTTGTTTTATTTTAACTGTTTTTGTTTTATTTATTTATTCTTTTTTTAAATTTGACAATGAAAAGGGATACTATTTCGGTACAAACTATTTAGATCGGTATTTATTCATCAATACATGACATATTCTTGACGATCTGAAATAGAAAATAAATTCTCAGCGAACGAAATGTTCAAACTCCCGAGGTTTTTCGATTTTCGACAATATTGGCCTTAACATACGAGTTTCGGAACCTCACAATAGCGCTGATGTACAGTCTAAAAGATATTAGTATTTGCTATCCATTAACTCTTTCGGTGCCATAGGCAAACATTTTTTTTTTTTGAAGGCATAGATCGAGATCTGACGGCACCAGACGTGCAGTCTGATCTCCGATTTACGCCGTCCGCTTTGTTAGTTAAGGCTGTAAAATAAAAAAAATCTCTCCGTGTTTCAAGGGCTTCTCTTTATATGCTCATAAAACTTTAAGTTTGCACAATTCTGTCCATTTTGTGCTTCAAGACGAGTCATATTTGAAATGTTACGACGTAAAGACGGGTATTTTCGTCTCGCAGGCTAGTCAACCCTTTATCACATAATCCCGACTTTAAACGACCCTGACAGAAAAGGCCTTTGAAAACATTGTGGCAAAAGGAGAAAATGCTGGTAACCAGCATTTTCTCCTTTTCCCACAATGTTTTCTACCCTATCAAAAAGAGATAATCATCATTTCAGCAACATTTAATTTGTTGTCTGCAAATGCTTCCAATTTTGTCCATTTCAAAATTTTGTCCTTTGGTAAAGAGTTAAAAGAAAAAAGAGAAAAGAAAAAAAAAAAAAAAAAAAGTGGAAAAGAACACAAGTGGTCACTGACAAGGGTTTTCTGAAGTTTAATCATGATTTGAATATGAATGATATGTGGCTGCTTATCAGTGACAGTTTAAATCATTTAAATATCGATTTTCGACGGGATTGAAACGTCACCGAAACTCCCCTGTCACCGCCAGGATTTAGTTATCTTATTTTTGAACCATGCTCTATGAAAAGGGGATTTGATGCGTCTTTAACCCTTTACCAAACGACAAAATTTTAGACTGGTCCAAATTGAAAGCAATTGTAGGCGACAAATTAAATGTGACTCAAAAATTAACATTTGTTTTGGGAAAGGTAGAAAACATTGTGGGAAAAGGAGAAAATGCTGGTTACCAGCATTTTCTCCTTTTCCCACAATGTTTTTAAAAGGCTTCTTTCTCGGGGTCGTTAAAAGTCGGGATTGTGTGGTAAAGGGTTAAATAAGTATCGATCCACGTCAGGCTGTGCGGTCCGCGCAGACTGTCCTCTGTCTGACGTTTCGCTTTACGTATATTTTCTGCACGTCCGAGGATCATCTCGCCTTATAATTCAGTCGATTTTTAGACAAATTAAATTTCATGGATCTATGATTATTAGATGACTTGCTTGGTAAAATGGATCACAGAAGTATCCTACATTAAGCCGCCTTTTGCTAGAGCTTGGCCCATTTATGAAACGATACGAATGTAGGGAGATAAAACTGCTTTCTACGGGTAAAGTGGGCTTATCTATATTTTGTGCATCGAGAGCCTTACGAACTATCTGGTGAAGTTGAACGAACCGGTATTAAACTGTTATGCAGTCTGATCTTGGCCCGGGCGATTGAGAATTTTCTAATGCAGTACATGCAAGGACTATTTTGTGATCTCTTCAAATGTTATTTGACAAATTGTTTAACACCATAATGGACCAATCAAGTTTTCTTGGAAAAAAAAAAAAAAAATCGTTTTAATCCATGGCTATAGTCCGAAAATACATTATGACAAATGTATGATTAATAATTTACCATACGACAAAATTCTAGACTCACCATAACTGAATGCATCTGCAGACGGCAAATCTAGTTCGGCTTAAATAGCACTTCTCCTTTTCCCGCAATGTTTTGAAAAGCCGTCATGATCAGGGTTGTTTAAACTCGGGTTTGTGTGGTTAAGTGCAAAATCATATTTTGCGAATCGTGACCCACACATCCATTGCAGACAGATAAGGTAAAGATTAGTCACGCTCGTGCAGTCTGATCTTGCTCTGTCTGCGGGTATAATAAGTATTATTATATACTTTGATATTGCCCCCATGCATTTGCACTGGTTGAAAGTATGCAGTATTTTTTCATATTGCATACTTTTATATTACATACTTCAGAGCTTTTTCACGTGACGCTAGGTACGGCACTATTTTAAAAACGCGCCATTTGTCCAAGAATCAAAATAAGAATTGCCGCCATTATCATAAATTTCATTGTTAGACATTACGTTTTACAAACATTCCAATGCCTAGTACTAAATGAAAATATACAAAATAAACAAAACATTTGTTTTGCGAATAACAGCCACTATCAAGATATGAAAAATGTGTCTATCGAACATGCTTATCGACGATGAAATTATTAAGCGATGGAAAAGTATAGCCTACTCGGTCGTCGCCATCTTGCTTGTTTATATACCTCTAGCAATGCTGACGTCATCATAAGGTAATATTGAAAATTTATCCAAGCTGACAGTATTTTCAGATGAAAGATTTGATCTGGCTAAAATGACGGGATTTGTCTTTGGAAGGAAGGAAAACATTATGGGAAATGGAGAAAATGCTGGCTACTAGCATTTTCTCCTTTTCCCACAGTGTTTTCGAAAGCCTTTTTCGTCAGGGTCGGGATTATTTGCAAAAGAGTTAACTGGGGGGAAAAAAGTTTAAAACAAGACTTAAGATCGAACACCATACCACCATAGGGTTCATCATTGATTTTGCAGTTTAACCATTACCAACACAATCCCGAGTTTTAACGATCCCGGGAGATAAGACTTTTGAAAACATTGTAGGAAAAGGAGAAAATGCTGGTAGCCAGCATTTTCTCCTTTTCCCACAATGTTTTTGACCTTCAGAAAATAATCGAATAATTAGAAGCACATTTAATTTGTCGTCTGCACATGCTTTCAATTTGGACCAGCCTCAAAATATTGTCGTGTGGTAAAAAGTCTTTTAACCAAGGAAAGAGAAAATAGCCACCGTCTACACATTCATGTCCAATTCGGGTCTTCGCTAATTTCGGTATTTTACAACGTTCTGTTAAGATTTTTTGTATGATACACGTATTTTATATTATGTGATTACATGTACGCGGAAGTATTAGACGGGAGCGAGGGGTAGGGGCGCGTGGGGGGGGGGGGGGGGGGGGGGGGGGGGGAGGAAAGGGCAATACAGCTATTAAAAAAATAGCAATAGAGTTTAGTGTATCAGTACTTTCAAACATGAACTTTGGCCGGGTAACAATATCAAATTTTCAATTATAAAAACTTAAAGGGGGAGGCATTTTGATTTCCATAATCATACCGAAGTTTGAAAATATTCTATTTCTGAGTTCCGAAAGGCATAGGTTTCGCACCATCAATTAATAAGGAAAGAGGAGTATACAAAAAAAAAAAAAAAAAAATTAAGTAAAATAGATTTGATGGCAATTCTTTCAAGTGATACGTAGCCTGTTAATGTATTTTTAGATTTGGGGACAGATTTTGCAAATGCTATTGAGATTATCACATGATCAATAACCACACGTCCGTTATGTGGGATCGTATTCAAATAGGAAGGATGGCATTTTATCCGATTTCAAAAAATTGACGGACAGCGAAACGAGTACCCCTTTATCTAATAAACGCCGAAATTGTAACCTTGGATTGTGTGGTAAATGAAAAACCGAGAAGTGAGGTAGACTGGTCCTTTGACAAACAAAAAATGACCAATAGCGGACTGCGCAGGCTGACCTGGGTCGATACTTTTCGCAGACGTATTAAGCCCCCTTTTCAAAGAGCAGGGCTCAATTATATTTTTACCCCTCGGACATCGCACCCTCGACATCGCACGGGCCGGCCCTCAGCAAATGTCCCGAATGGTCACGGAAATGTTTCATACGGTATGCGCGAATTAAATTGCTTTAAATACCTGTGTATATAAGTACCAAACAATTGATTGATTGAGTGATTGTAAGGTGTTTAACGCCGTTTTCATCATTATTTCAGTTATATCACGGCGGCCAGTGCACCTATCCATGCTTTCCTGGAGTTTCTTTTACCAGTACTCCGCACAATATTCTTTCCAAGCCACTGGCTGCTTTCCCACATAACCATCGTCGGAACAATGGTCAGCGATGAGAGAAGTACCAAACAGAGAACCAGCTTAAATCTTTCGTAAATTTGGCGCTTGCGAACTAAACTTCCCGAATGAAAGTCGGAGTTCTATTTATAAACCTTCTTGTATATTCAGCATTAAGGCCAGGATCAGGTTAAATGAAGTAGGCAATACTGTAAAACTTTTGGCAACTTTAATTCTACTTTCACAATTCATTTTTAGCTCCACTGGCCGAAGGCCAGCGGGCTTATGTCATGGCCCGGTGTCCGTCGTGCGTCCGTCCGTCCGTCCGGTCGTCCGTCCGTCCGTCCGTGCGTTAACTTTTATTTCAAACATCTTCTTCTCTGAAACTACCCATCCGATTTTCACGAAACTTCACAGAAATGTTCCTGACATGGTCCTCTCCAGAATTTCTTGAAAGAATTTGATTCCTTCAAAAACTCTGGTTGCCATGGCAACAAAGCTGAAAAATATTGGAAATGTTTAAAAATCTTCTTGTCTGAAACCATAAGGCATAGGGCTACCAAATTTGGCATGTAGCTTTATGTAGTAGACCTCTATCAAGTTTCTTCAAATTATAGCCCTGGGGTCAAAATTGGCTCTGCCCCAGGGGTCACAAGTTTTACATAGGCTTATATAGAGAAAACTTTAAAAATCTTCTTGTCTGAAACCATAAGGCATAGGGCTACCAAATTTGGCATGTAGCTTTATGTAGTAGACCTCTATCATGTTTCTTGAAATTATAGCCCTGGGGTCAAAATTGGCTCTTCCCCGGGGGTCACAAGTTTTACATAGGCTTATATAGAGAAAACTTTAAAAATCTTCTTGTCTGAAACCATAAGGCATAGGGCTACCAAATTTGGCATGTAGCTTTATGTAGTAGACCTCTATCATGTTTCTTGAAATTATAGCCCTGGGGTCAAAATTGGCTCTTCCCCAGGGGTCACAAGTTTTATACATAGGCTTATATAGAGAAAACTTTAAATATCTTCTTGTCTGAAACCATAAGGCCTAGAGCTACCAAATTTGGCATTTAGCTTGATCTAGTTGGAGTCTACCAAAAGTGCCCAAAGTATAGTCCTGGGGTCAATTTGGCCTCATACTTGGAGGGGGGGGGTTCACAAGATTTACATAGGCTTACATAGGGAAAACTTTTAAATCTTGGTGTACATAGCCATAAGGCTTAGGCTACCAAATTTTGCATATAATTATAGCATTATTTAGTGGACAGTTACAAAGAGGGCCCAAGTTACAGCTCTAGGATCAAGTTTGGCCCTGCACCAGGGATCACAAGTTTTACATGGGTTTATGGAGTGAAAAGTTCAGAAATCATCTTGTTACCAGCCATAAGGCCAAGAACTCCCACATTTGGCATGTTATTCTTCTAATACAATATTCCCCATTTAGTCAGACTGTAGCCATGAGGTCAAAGTTTTATAAGGGCTTATATAGTGAAGACTTTTCTTCGTGGTTTATATTTATAAGCCAGTGGAGCGATACAGGGCCATCATGGCCCTCTTGTTTTTTTTTTTTTGGGGGGGGGGGGGGTCATTTGTCGAAGACAATGCCACTATGAGTTCAATACGGCATTTTGAAAATCATGTATCGTAGTTTGTGCAAAAGATCAAAGCGCTGAAGGCGCTGAAGGCCTGGGCATCAGAACGGGTGAATAGGTAGGAAAATGAGGCCCAGAAGCTCAAAGTTGCTGTCACATTTGCACAGGCTTAAAAACTGCTATCACACTTGTACAGACTAATAAAAAATATCTACATGTCTCACACTGACAGTCTGTGGAGTTGAAATTAGAATGGAAAACATAAATTTGTAAGGCCAATATAATGAGTAATTTTGTATAGCCTTGGCCTCATGGTCTTTATGGACTGAAAGGAGATAATTTTCAAACGATTTTCTGTTTCTTAATTTCTTCCTTTACGTTGCTTTGGCAACAAATCAAAATGGTAACTAACCAAAATGAGCAGCGTGGAAAAAATTGCATTGCTGATAGAGGACAAGTCCAGGGAAAATTCTAGAAAGCGCAAAATATCCACAATGGCCAAGCAATGAATCATATTTTTCTTTCATTTTACCATATTCAGTCTATAAGTTGAAATAGTAACCATGTCCTTTGAACAATGACAAGTTTTTTCTACACTTTCACAGCCAATAACCAACATTTCAGCTAAATCTAACTTGCTGTCCGCAAATGTTTTCAATTTAGACAAGTTTAAAATCTCATCGTTTTATAAAGATTAACTGGTTTTCAATGGCTCATGTCACAAACTTTAATACATGTTTGATATTGTATGCGCCGAGTTGGCGATGGGTCGAAATGGTTTTTGGCCGAGATGTCATATCTAGACAACTCTGACAGGAAGAAATAAAGCATATATACCAATCAATATACCAATCAAGTACATAGTTATAACTTCAGACACGAAGTGCACAGTAATTTTACGAAAATTAAAATCTTACCGAAGTTTTGAGACACCTTTTTCAGAGAAAGGGCACACCGTCTGCATAAAATATGCCATCACTATTTGTCATTCACATGGTGTGTAGAAAAAGAACAAACGAACGATCGGGATTTGTGCTCGGCGACAGCACTCGTAACAACTCGGTCGATTGCGTACCTACATCTAAACATTTGATCAACGACCACCCGAGGTTTGCCAATTGTTTCTTTCACTGTTACAGCGCACTAATTTGCAGTTATAAATAAGCTCACCAGGGCCCAAAATTCTCAATCAACACTTTCGCACAATTAAAATCGCACATCTATCAAAGTTTGTTGTGAAATTAAATCTTACTATCATGTTCAAATCGAAATATTTTTATTATTTTAAAGGGTCGTTTCTTTCAGCGTAGTGAGATGAATTGCAGGCGGTACTTTTCACTTTTACTCGGGTTTACCGTAATTGCTTGGATGGGATTGAAATTTTGGTATACGATTCCTATGGCCTTGGGCTTGGCAAGCCAAGCCCAGGCCAAAAACCCAATTAAAATCAATTTTACTGAGAAAAATAAGTGTTTAGATTGCACTCAGATATGAAACTGAAATGGCGTATTACAATAAATTCGATTAGGCCATCGATCGTGGAAATACTTCCTTTTTATCGAAAACAGCTTGATCCGCCATTGCCTTCTATATAGTGGCGTAATGATACACACATACCGTTCTTGTTCGTCCCCAAACAAGTTCGTTCCTGGGCTTATTCGTCCCAGGGCTAGTTCGCCCGGACTTGTTCGTCCCACAAGACTGCATCCTTCTCTATCTGATTTTTGAACCGATTATTTTGAAACTATTTCTGTGGTTTATTTTTCAAATTAGTAATTCCACACATTGGCTCCCTTGACAAATGCCACACCAGTGCTTTCAACGCTTTGATTTTGCCAGAGACTGGAACTTTGACTAATTGTATTGAAACACATTATCAGACTAATAATTATAGCCATACTGTTAGATGCATAATTATATCTTTGAATGGTATGAAGTAACCTTTAAGCTGCTAAATGATTAAAAGGAAACTTTCCTGTCGATAGTAAACACCCGAATATGGCTGATTCAAAGTCATGTTTTAGGAAAAAAAATATCACCCTATCGGACAGTGTAGATCAAAGATCAGACTGCACGTTCTGTGCAGTCTGATCTTGATCTACACTGTCCGCAAAAGGTCAGTGAGTTGCGCTTAGCTGCTAAAGGGTTACATTTTTTTGCTTCTTGACTCACGAATAGTTTATTTTTGGCCGCTAGTGGGCCTTTCAGCTTTGCGGTACAATAAGAATATAAAATGATAAGTTGTGTCTAGCTACACTGTTGATGACGTCACGGGAACGATAGTTTTTGCAATGGCTGGATTTTTGAGGGGGATTACTTTATTACAGATATTTTTTTCCATGTTTTATTGCTATGCTACCTAAAGTGATACGTTTGGGTAGGACAGCGATTTTCTCCACACTCTTTTCTAGGTTCATACAATTGCACTTAGATTTGAGCCATGCTCTGTGAAAAGGGAAGTGCATATGCGAAAAGTCTCGAGCCAGGTCCGCCTGCGCTGACTGCACTGCTGATCTGGGCCGAAACTTTTCGCTATTGGTCGATTTTTCAGCATTAAACCCCTTTTGCCAGGGAGCAGCTCAAATCAAATTGTGATATTTTATTTTCAAGTTTTAGCCAAACTTCACATATTTCCCTTTGACTCTTACCAGATTTGACTAAATTGAAAGGACTTGCCAACTTAATTGAAAGCACTTACCGACGACAAGTTAACGTGGCTGAAATGATGGGATTTGTCTAAGAATGGGTAGAAAACGCTGTGAGTAAAAGGAAAAATGCTGGTTACTAGCATTCTCTCCTTTTTCCACAATCATATTAAAAGCCCTTTTCCTCTTACTCGTGAAACATTGAATTGTTTTTTTTAAAGAGTTTTAAGCACGTGTTATATTTTGTGATTTTGAAAGCGAAGCGCAGGCTGAGCTTACATTTTTTTCTGTATGGTATTTAACGCAATTTTCAACATTGTTTAAGTCATATCGCAGCGGCCAGTGCACTTATCCATGCTTTCCTGCTGTTCCTTTGACCAAGATTTCGCACACTTTTCTTTCCTAGCTGCTTTTAAAAAGAAACCATTGTCGAAACAATAATCAGCGGTGAGACAACAATGAATCCAATTAATGACGGTCATCAGTCCTTGGAAAGAAAGCGGGGGATTAAAACCTACGGCCCTCTTGTTGTAAGTCCTATTCGTTACCGACTGAGCTACCGGGCTCGCAGGCGCTTACATACGAGCTATGCTCTGTGAAAAGGGTGCTTAATACATTTGCAAAAAGTATCGACCCGGGTCAGCCTGCGCAATTCGCGCAGGCTGACCCGGGTCGAAACTTTTTGCTTTTGATCAATTTTCTGCATGTCAAAGGACCAGTGTACCTCTTGATGCTGTAGGCTGTTAGACTAAACAAATTTTAGGGATGTATTACGCTGTGATGACTGGCTTGGTATCATGCATCAAGAAGATGCATTAAGCCCCCTTTTGCCAGAGCATGGGTCCTACTGATGTTGATAGAAAACATAAAGAAGGGCGTGCTCTATCGGACGCTCTATGCGTTACTTATCCTGAAGCCCACGGGTTAATCTCGTCGGCTGACGTTTAAAGATTGGGAGTGAAGATTAATGAGTGATTTTTTCTGAAGAAGAAGCCATTTTATTTACAAGTCATTTTTTAACCCTTTATCACACAATACCAAAGATCCTGAGGAAGAAAGGCTTTTGAAAAACATTGTGGGAAAAGGAGACAATGCTGGTGACCATATTTTTTTTCTTCCTTTCCCACAATGTTTTCTCCCCAGTTCATACACAAAGTCAGTCATTTGAGCAACGTTTAATTTTCAAATTCATTCTTTAACCCCAATCCCGTGTTTAAACGACCCTCAGGAAAAAGACTCATTTTGAAAAAAAAAAAGAATGTCGGAAAAGGATAAAAACACTGGTAACCTGCATTTTTTCCCTTTCCCACAATGTTTTCTACTCATTTCATTTCATAGACACAGTCAATCATTTGAGTGACTTTTACATTGTCGTCTGCAATTACTTTCAATTTGGAGACGTATGAAATTTTGTCGTCGGGTAGGAGTTGAAAACGACCACAAAGAACTTGTGGGGGTGTGGGTATAGGGTGGGGTTGACGAGGCCCATTGATGGAGGCGTCGGATTTGTAACCGTAATTTCTGTTTCGATTGACGCCCTGGTAAAAAAGAAGTTTGCTGTTGGCTTGACATGACTGACATATTGTTGAAAGCGACACCATTTCACCATATCGGACGGAGTAGATCCAAGATCAGACTGCTCGTATACGATCCGCAAAAATGCACTGAGTCGCACCTAGCAGCCTGAGATTGATTGATTGATTGATTGATTGATGTTTTATGTCGCTTTCAACATCATTTCAGTTGTATCAAGATGATAGCTTACATGTTAATGTTTGTCCTGAATTGCACGATTGCTAAGCTAGGGCTCTGAAGTGCCTTACCAAAGGGCACTCCAAACGAAAAACCCAATGCTTCCACTGAGGATCGAACCTCGGGGCCTCTCGGTTACAAATCCTACACTTTACCTCTTCACCACACAGGACTTTTCCTAACAGCATAAATGTTAACTCTTTACCAAACGACAAAAATTTAGACTGGTCCAAATTGAAGGCATTTGCAGACGACAAAATAAATGTAATAAAAAAATTGAAAATTGTTTTGGGTAGGATAGAAAACATTGTGGGAAAAGGAGAAAATGCTGGTTACCAGTATTTTCTCCTTTTCCCACAAGGTTTTCAAAGGACTTCTTTCACAGGGTCGTTAAAAGTCGGGATTGTGTGGTAAAGAGTTAAGCTAGAACATGGATATATATATTTTTTTTTAAAGTGATGCATTCGGGATGAAAACAAACAATATCAGATGCATGTGAGTCATGCTCTGTAAAAAAGGGGGCTAAATGCATCTGCGAAAAGTATCGACCCAGGTCAGCCTGCGCAGTCCGCGCAAGCTGACCTGGGCCGAAACTTTTCGCTATCGGTCAATTTTCTCTATGTCAAAGGGCCAATCAACCTTATGATGCAGTCGGTTTTTTTATACAAAATGTTTTTTTTTTTCATGGATCCATAATTATGTGATGACTTGTCGGGTATAATGCATCACGGAATCGCATTAAGCCCGCTTTTGCCATAGTCTGGCTCATGCACGTATTTATCTCTCATAAAGTGTCAAGAATGCCAAATAGGGTGTTTAGTTACAGATAGCGTCATATTAATCGCTAGACCAGTAAATGAACGGAAAATGGTATTTTCAGTTGTATTTCGCTTAATGTTTGTTTGTGTGCCTTTTTCATGGTGTTTATTCTTTACCAAACGACAACATTTTAGACTAGTCCAAATTTAAAGCATTTGCAGACGACAAATTAAATATGACTTAAAATTTGAAATTTGTTATGGGACGGGTAGAAAACATTGTTGGAAAAGGAGAAAATGCTGGTCACCAGCATTTTCTCCTTTTCCCACAATGTTTTCAAAAGGCTTCCTTTTTAGGGTCGTTAAAAATCGGGATTGTGTGGTAAAGAGTTAAACACTGTCCTCAACATTATTCGATCTTCTGTTATATCGCGGCGGCCAGTGCACTTATCCATGCTTTCCTGGCGATTCCTAACCAGTAGTTAAAACAATATCCTTCCCAAGCCACTGGTCGCTCTCCCACCTAACCGTCAGCGAAACAACGATCAACAGTGAGAGAAGGATAAAGCCTTTAGCAATGACTATCATCGATCCTCGGTAAAAAACTGACGTAGCTGGAGATTCGAACCGGCGATCCCGTGGTATCAAGCTCTGTACGCTACCGACTGAGGCAGCGGGATAGGCCCATTTGTATTTAAAGCTTCAGTGTATCATTAACCCTTAACTTTAAAGCCGATAGTAAAAACCAAAATAATGTATTTTAAACCTCGTTTTGGAGAGAAATATCTCCTTATCGGACAGTGTAGATCCAAGATCAGACTGCACATTCTGTGCAGTCTGATCTTAATCTACACTGTCCACAAAAGGTCAGTGAGTCGGCCTTAGCAGCCTAAGGTTAATAGTCTTGCCTGAATGCCTCACAACAAATTGAACAGTGTAGATTCAAGATCAGACTGCACGTTCTGTGCATGAAGAATCAACATGAAACAAAATATACATGTAGGTGGAAACAATGTGGCGAGCGGAGTGTCCTTTGGTCATAATGTTTCCAAAACTGGTTTGTTACTTGGCGAAACAAGAAATATCTTTAAAAAAGATAGACGGTGTAAATTTGCCAGCATATAAGCAGGGTCTCTTTGAATAAACATGTCTACATTTTTTACCTTGTCCTTGGGCAAGACACTTCAGAGCCCTAGCCTAGTACTGGTGAAACCCGGGAAATACATAAATGAATAGCTGAGCTGTCGCCGTGATATGACTGAAATAATGTTGAAAGCGGCGTAAAACACCATTCAATCAATCAATCAATCAACATTTTTACCACAGGGACATTTGTCATAAAGATGTCTACATATTTGACCAATCACAAATTTGTATTTATTCATTTGTTATCAGTACCAAAAAGTAGTTCAAAAGCCAGCACATTCAGCTACGCCGAAAAAGAAATACATGTAGTTTACACACGGTAAAGTTTCAACTTCTTGCCAAAAGACAAAAAATTTAGTCATGTCAACATTGAAAGGATTTGCAGACGACAAGTGAAGCGTCCTAACCCTCCACCAAATATTCACAACTTGAAACGACCTTGAGGAAGAAGGCTTTGATAATATTGTGGGAAAAGGAGAAAATGTTGGTCACCAGCACTTTTTCCTTTTGCACAAATGTTAAGTATCCTTCGAGAGACAAATACATGTATCATGTTTGGAGAAATATTTAACACTTAACCCTTTACCGCACAATGCCGCCTTTTGACGCCCCTGGAAAAGAAGCCTTTTGAAAACATTGTCTCCTTTTCCCACAATGTTTTCTACCCTATCTAAGAAAAGTTGCACCATTTGAGCCACATCGAAATTGTCGTCTGCAAATGCTTTCAATTTGGACAAGGTTAAAATTTTGTCGTCTGGTAAAGGGTTAAGCTGCTGAATAAATGAAACCCAAATTTCTACTCAATACTAAAAGCCCAAACATTGCGGTTTCAAAGTTGATTTCACCGGAAATAAAATACCGTATCGGACAGGGTAGATCAACGATCAGACTGCACGTTCTGTGCAGTCTGATCTTGATCTACATTGTCCGCAAAAGGTCAGTGGGTCGCGATTAGCAGCTTAAGGGTTAAAACGTCGCCTGCAAAGCAGCCATTAATTTGAATAAGACTATACATTGTAATTTATTGTCTGGTTAAAACTTAACCCTTCTGGCGCCGAAGAAACACAGTCTCTGACATTGAACCCTTTGGCTGCTAAGCACGACCCACTGACCTTTCCCGGACAGAACGTGCAGTCTGATCTTGGAATTACACTGTCCGTTAAGGAGAAACCTGCCCCCAGTGCCCTTGAAATAACAAAATGGGGTTTTTATTATCGGCTTAAAAGTTTCGTTTCACTTCTTCAGCAGGATAAGAGTAAAAACTAAAAGGAAGACCTTAATAATTGCAATTTCATGGCTGCTTTTGTCTAGAATGTTTCAGCAAAGCGGACAGTGTAGACCTGCACGTTCTGTGCAGTCTGATCTTGATCTACACTGACCGCAAAGGCAACAACAATTGTTAAAGGCGTTTCAATCCTTTCCCAAACGACAAATTTTGGACCGGTCCAAATTGAAAGAGTTTGCAGACGACAATTCTAAATTTGTTGAAAATGGCAGAAAGTTATCAAAAAGGGGAGAAAACACTGTGGGAAAAGGAGAAATTGCTCGTTACGAGCAATTTCTCCTTTTCCCACAGTGTTTTCAAAAGACTTGTACTGCAGACACGTGAAAACCAGGGCTTGTTTGGGAAAGGCTTAACGGCTGAATGATTACATTTGTCTTAAGTAGATTAATATAAAACAGTGTGTGAAAAGCAGGTCAACAAAATTTTCCCCTGTCTCCAAAATGTTTTCGAGAGCCCTTTTCCTCAGAGTGATTGACACTCGGGATTGTTTAACCCTTTCCCAAACGATAAAGTTTAGACTGGTCCAAATTGAAAGAGTTTGCAGACGACAATTTTGAATTTGATGAAAATGGCAGAAAAGTCTCAAAAAGGGTAGAAAACACTGTGGGAAAAGGAGAAATTGCTCGTTACGAGCAATTTCTCTTTTTCCCACAGTGTTTTCAAAAGACTTGTACTGCAGACACGTGAAAACCAGGGCTTGACTGGGAAAGGCTTAATGAAGGGTGAAAGTGCGATATTCGCCCGACATGATAAGGAGACACGATATAATTCATGCAGACAATTTTTTTGTGTTTAACATTGACCCTCTTTGATACGTCACGTTTTGACACTTATCCTTCGCTTAAAAACCCAACAGCGGCGAAAAGTACACAATGCCGGTGTTAAATGCATTCAAACTTAAATTGTATTATAGCCTATACCTAAAAGAAATCCCGCTCAAATACATGTGTCGCTCGCGGATAAAATATCATACACGACAGAAAAAAATCAATGCGTTGAAAGCACTGGTGTGGCATTTGTCAAGGGAGCCATTGTGTGGAATTAATCATTTGAAAAATAAACCATAGAAATAGTTTCAAAATATTCGCTTGAAGGTCAATCAACTATTTAGTCATGTACACTCCAATGCAATCTTGTGGGACGAACAAGTCCGGGCGAACAAGCCCAGGGACGAATAAGACCAGGAACAAACTGGTTTTGGACGATCAAGCACGGAGTCGGGGATCAGGAAACGAAGATTGTGTGTATCATTACGCCAACTGAAGACTATTGCGGATCAAGTTATTTTGGGAGAAAAAAAAAAAAGTATTTCCATGATCGATGGCCTAATCCAATTTATTTTAATACGCCATTTTCATTTTCTTATCTGAGTGCAATCGAAACACTCATTTGTCGTACAAAAATTGAGTTTAATTGGGTTTACTTCCTTCGGTTTTGCACAGAAAAGGCCTATGATACATGATTTTCAAAATACCGTATTGAACTCATAGTGGCATTGTCTTCGAAAAATGCCCCCAAAACCGTACACTGTGAAATACGGTTCCAAATATGGTATGATGGCGTCATAATGACGTAACTCACGCGAGGAATATCTTTGTATTCATTTGCAATTTGATTGGTCAAAATTTTACGCTGTACTATTCATCCGCCACTCATAAAAACGAAGTTACTGTCTACTACACCATTATTTCTTTACTGTTATCGAATGAAATGTCAATAATTGTAAAATTTTGTCTTTAAAAGTGGAAGGTATAGGAATATTATGTTGTAGTGACTTTCCTCGTGCTTATATTTACTTCTCGCTGCGTAAGAAAATTTTGACATCTCGCTCGACCTTCGGTCTCGCGCGATGTCAAATTTTGTCACGCTGCTCGAATTAAATACAAGCTCCAGGAATGTCACTACAAAATAATATTCCGTATTATTATACCTTTTAAAAGTATGGAAAATATTGTGAAGATGACAATTTGTTATTGTATGGCCGGTCCATTTGTTAGTCGCCGACAGAAAAATGAAATCTAAAACTAGGTTAAAAGTTGCCAGGTCTCCCTGTCTTTTTGTTTACTTTTTACTGTATTTGAAAATTCATTTTTCTGCCAGCGACTAACACTTTGACCAACTATACGCTAAACTTTTTGCTACTGATCAATTTTCTGCTCATCAAAGGACCATTTTATTTCCTGATCCAGTCAATCGTTAGACAAAATGGATTTTATGGATCCAAAATTATGTGATAACTTGCATGGCATAATGCATCACGGAGTTGCATTAAGCCCCCTTTTGCCAGAGCATGGCTCATTTAAATTAAACATGCCATTTAAAAGCATGGAAATTATTGTGAAGATGACGATCTGTTATTGTATGGTCGATCCATGTTTATGTCGCTAAGAATGCCCCAAGTTGCTCGAACTAGCATACTTAGTAGTTCAGTTGTCTTGCAAATACATGTACGTAGAGGATATTTGTTTTTTTCGGTGAGAGATCGAAATTTATTTCATCTCGTGAACATCATCGGTAATATTTTCACGAGTGGCTGCAGATCGAAATTGCGCCACTCGTGAAAATATTACCGATGATGTTCACGAGATGAAATAAATTTCGATCTTTCACCGAAAAAAAAAATTTTCATGCTTCTGATCCCCTTTTTGTTGGTACCTTCATCAGAATCCAGTATGGTAATTCCCCGAGGCGTAACCCCTTCACATAACACATTACAATACTACGTTAGGCGCGAGAAATATAGCATAAATTACGTCATATTTTCCAGTCCCCGAGCAGAGTTGTCGTTCGTTACTCTCACCATACATCTCTGCAACGGCCTAAATGACAAGAATCTTGTCAAACCGAGGAAAACATGTTTTGTTACTGTTTAACTGTTTCATGTGTAACATAATAAAGTAGACAAAGGAAATATGATTCCGGATACATTATAGGTGCATTCAAACTGATGAATTTACCTGTATACAATGGAACTATTTTTTCAAGCCTCTTTACTGATCAGAATCTTACGCCAATTGTAAAAAGAATGGCTGCGCCCATGAATGATGACAATTTAAACAAAATTAAAAAACAAGTTATCGTCATTTAAAAGACATTTAAGCTTTTCAGAAAATCCCTCTTTCTCACATTTCCTACCACTAAGTCTGATTGGCCGTATGCTATTTGAACAGCACACAAAACAATCGATTGGTCTTTCTTTCACCGGCGTTTGTGTCGCCATTTTGAGTTATGGTCATGTGACGAAAATATCACGTGATGACGGACTACTTTCTGAGCCGACTACAGAGGTGAATGGGAATGATCCGTAGTGCAAGAGAGTGCATATTTCCCTCCATATTAATGGGATGAGATGTTTACCTGGGTAACTGGTACGCGGGAACTACTGTAACCGCCTTCAATTGAAGAGTTAGAAAATATAAAATCGGTATTTTCAGTGGTCGTAACCATGAAATATCAAACCACAATCCACCATTATTTCTCGATAAGCTACCGAAAAGCATGAATGAAATTCAGTTATATAATGAATATTTCGTATTAAGCACTCGAATAAGCCTAACATTTGAAAATTTAAGCGTTACTTTATATATTCATCTTTTTTAATTCTTTACAGGTACAGCAATACCTGAGCAAAGATTCGATGGATTTTTCAACAATCTTGTCTTACCCAGCCAGGGTAGTGCGGGTAAGTTTTTGATCCGTTAATTCAGAGGTCCAGATAAATCGTGGGGGGGGGGGGGGGGGGGGGGATTACTAAATTCTAAAGCCACTATATTTTACCTGAAACTAATGCTGTTGACATATATAAAACATTATCTGTGACTCTGGGCCGTTTTCATGTCGTTCCGAACTTTTTTTTAGTTCAAGTTGCATGTATGTTACCCCTCACCCCCACCCCTATTTCTTTTGCCCCAGTGCACCTTTACATTAGCTCCAGTTTTTTTTACTCCTGCATCCATATACAACAACCATATATAGTTACCAAAATTTTCAAAAATTCAATAACGGAATTTCTGATGGGCTTAATCATTTGGTAAACCTAGCCAATCAGATATTGCGTTACCTCGCCGGTTAGAAAATTCCTGAGAATTAGAATAACAATGTTGTTAAGAATAGTTGGGAAATACAGGCTCTTGGTCCGTATTTACCAATCATTCTTAAGAACATTTTTTAGTGTTATTCTCAAGAATTTTTCTAAATTTGAAAGTTACGCAAGTTTTGATTGGCTCAACCATTCGGTTTAGCCAATCAGGACTTGTGTTACTTTCTAAATATAGAATAAGACAAAGAATTTTCAATGGTTGGTGAATACAGGCCCCAATCCCTCGCACAAAATCAAGGGCAATTCTGTTTGGTGAAAAAGGAATTAATCCAGCGGCTCTAACATTTTTTGTTGTTAATAATATTTTTCAAAAGTACTGCCCTTCCAATTAGAATGCTCTAAACTAAGCGTTATATTTGAAATTACTGCCAGTTTGAATAGTCGATATTTCGAACAAAGTTGACGAGAACATTTTACGTGCACTCTGTCCACTCTGTGAAACAAATGTCTCTTCTGTTCTGTAGGCCTACTTAACCCTTGACCACACTTTCCTGTGCTATTTAGACCCTGAAAAAAGACAATTTTTGAAAACATTGTGGGAAAAGGAGAAAATGCTGGTTACCAGCATTTTCTCCTTTTCCTGCAATGTTTTCTACCGTTCCATGTAAATTTTTGTCAAATGAGCAAAGTTAAATTTGTCGTCTGCGAACGCTTTTGAATTTGGATATCTTAAATCTTGTCTTTTGGTAAAGATTTAATTAAAAAAAAAAAAATCTTATTTGGGGTCCGGTAAAATCCTCGAGCGCTTAACAAATGAAACAGAAAATTTTTAAGTTTCGAAACAGCACAAGAATAAAATAGCCTCCTAATATTTCGTTTTCAAAAATTTCAAGGTAGGTTTTGTCACAAATATCGATCAGTGTGGGCCTAAGATCAGACTGCACGTTCTGTGCAGTCTGATCCTAGATCTACAGTGTCCTCAAGCGCTTATGAAGCCATGTAAAGCAGTTTTGGGGCGAAAATGCTTGGCATATCTGTCTTGCCAAGATACGTGCACTTTGGTTTTTGTGATATCCTCTTTTGTTATCTCGTATACAGTTTGAGTCAATAAAAGTTCTTATCATAAATATGGCCAGGTAAAAACCACAGACTAGGACCTTATTTGTCTGCAGTCCCGATTGAACGCGCATCAACCATTTAGGATTGATTAATTTAATCGTTTTTTACGCCACTTTCAACATTATTTCGGCTTAATGCACATCCGTAATGCGTGTTACCAAGCACGTCATCGCTTTGTTAAGAATCCATAATAGCCACTTTTTTTTTAACAACCTACCTCAGGTAGGATGGCCCCTTGACACGTAGAAAATTGACCCATAGCGAAAAGTTTCGGTCCAGGTCAGCCTGCGCGGACTGCGCAGGCTGACCTGAGCCGATACTTTTCGCAGATGCATTTAGCCCCATTTGCACAGTGCATGGCTCAAACAGTTTGTTCAGGTAACTGACGAGAGGGTCAACAATATCCTGTTGCAAGAATGCCTAAAATATCTTTGTAACTATCCAACGTGCAATTTTTTTTTTATATCTTTGTATATATTAAAAGGAAGTTCAAGTCAATAAAAAAAATGTCTTCATAGTATCCAGTAGAAACCGCAAACCAGGATTTCTTGATAATTAGATGCACGCTTATCCGCTAGGACATAACCCCCCCCCCCCTTTTTTTTTTAAATGCCCACGTAATCGCTATTTCAATAATATCATTTTTCTTTTTTTTTTTTTAAAGCCGACTACGTAATCGCTATTTTAATTTATCATTTTCACACATGTCGATGTGCATCTTTAATAGGGCTCCCTGTGGCGGCAAGATTCGCCTCTCCAACTTTTTTTTTTCAAATCCAGTTTTACTGCATTTGCATTCTTTTATATCATATCATCTTATTTGGTATTTTGATTTTATTTATTGCGCAAAGAACGGTGGGGTTATGAGAAGCACATTTCAACAGCTACCGAATCAGACATGGTTGATATATTGTTCACGATAAGCCACTAACTCTCTACCAGACGAAAAAGAAAAAGTCAAGGCAGATTTAGATTCAAAACATTTTCAGATGACAAAATAAACTTTGCTCATATGATGATTTTTGTCTTTGAAAGGGTGGAAAACATTGTGGGAAACTGAGATAATGCTGTTCCCAGTATTTTCTCATTTTTGCAGAATGCTTTCTAAAGCTCTCTTTTAACTCTTTACCAAACGACTTGTTTATATTCAAAGAACTTGCAGAAATTGGAAATCCGTTTTGAGAAGGGTAGAAAACATTGTGGGAAAAGGAGAAAATGCTGGTAGCCAGCATTTTCTCCTTTTCCCACAATATTTTCAAAAGGCTTTTCCTGAGGGGTCGTTAAAAGTCGTGATTGTGTGGTAAAGAGTTAAAGGGTCGTTAAACCTTGGTACTGTTCAGTCAAAGCTTAGCCTAATAGAAAAAGGCTACGTGTCTTTAGAAAAAACACTGCAAGAAATGGAGTAATTGTTCTTCACGAGGAACTGCTCAATGTGCCACGCCGTTTTTAGATTTTTTTTTTTTTTATCTGGCAGATAAGCATGCACCAAAATATCACAAAGGGTGAAGGGTCACTGAGTCGGGTAGGTGCATATCCTGGTCTTTTGTCAGTCCTTTATTTATTTTTTATTGGAAATGTTTGCAATGTTATTGTCGCTTTACTTCGCGTTAAAAAAATACCTCTTGAAGTCTCTGCATCCCCAATGTAGTTGGACGAAATTCAGTACAGATCTCCTCTTCAACATGAAAAATACTTTACTGAATTCTAAACTTAGCAATGACAGTTAATAGAAAAACCTTTCTTATCTGAACTCCGTCGGCGCATGGACACAGTTTATAGCATAAAGGCATAGGTTTCGCGGGAACTACTTTTTTTCTTCGCCCACGTAACATTTTCGTATAAATGCGCCTTTATTAAATCTATTCAAATGGAGTTATATTTTAGTTGAAACCCCACACGATTATTGATTCATGAAATATATTAATTCACTGCATAAACATTTTTCTTTTCAATGTTACATGACCATTTTTATTTCAGCCATGCTCCGGCAAAAGAGAGCTTAATGCATCTCCGTAATGCCTTACACCTATCAAGCCATAACATAATCATTGATCCACAATGGCCACTTTTTTTTAACAATCGACTTTACTATGGGGTACACTGGTCCTTTGACATACAGAAAAATTGACCGATAGCGAAAAGTTTCGGCCCGGGTCAGCCTGCGCGGACTGCGCAGGCTGACCCGGGTCGATACTTTTCGCAGCTGCATTAAGCCCCCTTTTCACAGAGCATGGCTCATTTATTAATCCCCTACCACGTATTTTAAGTAAGAATTATGTAACATTATAATTTTAGGTATTATTCCTACTAAAATTTCTTTGTCAACTTACGGTCGTATAAAGTCGAAGTTTCGATTTATTTCAAAATTCAAAATTAGGTAGATATAGTCTGGTTTAGGACTGTCTCTCATCCCCAACGTGCACTCATGAAAGAGAAGTGACTCTGTCAGATTCGTGGAAACTTCCACATGTACATATTTGCGTGCATTCGCATGCTATGAACTATTATTACAGATAAACAGGTGTGCGATAATATTGGTTTGATAATTATTGTCGGATGTTATAAATGAGCTATGCTCTGAGAAAATGGAGTTTAATGCCTTTTTCTGGTGCAGTATAGTATGCCAGCCATTAATTTTGGATCCATATAATTTATTTTGTTGAACAACCGTCTGAATGGTGAGGAAGAATGATCCATGGACATTTAGCAAATTTACCAATGGCAAACAGCGTAAGTTCATGTCAGCCAGCGCGGACCACGCAGGCTGGCATGAATCGATACTCCGCTTTGCAGATGCACTGAACCCCCTTTTCACAGAGCATTGCTCAAACAATTTTCAATTATAATCAAATTGAAAAGAAAATATCAAGCTGGCCAAAGGCTCTGTCAGTGACATTTTTCAAAACTCCTGTAATAAAATTCTTTCTCAAAACGCAACTGGTGTCATCTCCAAAATGTCCATGGTTGTTTGAAACCCTTGAGCCATGCTATGGCAAAAAGGGGGCTTAATGCATCTCCGTGATGTATTGTACTAAGCAAGTCATTACATGATTATAGATCTATTCACCCATTTTGTATAGCAACCGACTGAATGGTCCTTCGACGAGTAGAAAATTGACAGAGTACAAAAAGTTTCGACCCTTGTCAACCTGCGCAGACTGCGCAGGCTGACATGGGTCGAAACGTTTTGCAGACGCTATGAGCCTCCTTTTCACAGAGCATTACTCTCTTCTACAGGTCGACATCTGCAGCAGAATATTACTCCGACCTTCTCCGACTTCACCTACAGGGTAGTGGACCGAGGATATCCGAGTGCACGTGACGTCAGCCAAGCCCTGTTCAGAAAGCCAGCCAATCAGTCTTCAACTCCAAATCATCGAAATCTGACGGCGTTTTTCGCCTTTTTCGGTAATTACCTGTTTATTTTAACTTTTTAACTGTATTTAAAACACAGTACATATATTTGCAAAATGCATTCTTTCGTCAAGAATAATAAATACTTTTTGTATTGAGACAGTCGTCTCCCAATTCCTTGGGGCGAAACGGGGGGGAGAGGCGCCTGAAATGAGGGCCATTCTTCAGTTATTTCCCTTGATTCCTCTCCAGTACTACATTGGTCCTGATAAGGAGATTACTTGGTTTTTATCCTTGATTTTCTTGCACTACACAACAGTGTTCTTGAAATAGTACCTCGGCTATATCTGGTTAGATTGTTTTAGAAATTGATATATGCGTATTTCTCTGATTATTGAGAACATAATTTACTTTAAAACTACATGGGGACCATAAATATAACCATAAATCAAATTATTTTTATCGCAACACCCCCAAGGGGATCCAGGATAAAAACAAAGGAACACAGGTTAAAGGACCAATCTGTTATTTGGTTACCTTTAGTTTTTATCTGGCATGGGAGATAATTTGATTTACAGGAATGGCCCTCATTCCAATTATATCAGTTATTCATAGCCGAATCGGATAACTGTGCCAGAAATACAAGTAGCTTTGCCCAGGGGCACTATTTAAGCCCTCCATGAGGGGGAATAAAAATGGACCTCGTAAGATACACTTGAGAAAAGTAAAAAATTTATCCATTGTACATCTATCTTGTGCCTAACCCATTTTCTTTCAAAACCACATTGGATAATGGCGAACTTGCTCAATGTGATTTAAAAAAGCAAAAGCCAGGTTTATGACCTTCAAGAGGGACCTTGACCTCGCAGCTATTGCAGTGTATAATTCAAGGACATTTTAACTAATCAAGGTGAAAACTTGTTCCATATTACTTTGAAACAATTTCAAGTTATGACAATTTTATCATTTGACCTTTGAGAGGACCTTGACCATGGACTTGCATGAAGAAATGTTCCACTTGATACTTCTAGCTATCACGAAAACGTGAATGTAGAAACTATGGACAATTTAGGACAATTTCATCATTTGAGCTTTGCGCGACCTTGACCTTGGGCCTACATAAATGTTTCACTTGACACCTGTACTTGTCAAAGAGTACAATATTTGTAAGTTGTTTTGAAACGTACCAATGTATGTAATTGGCCGTGTATGCCTGGGCAATTCTAGATTACAACTATTGAATCACTTGACCTTCAAGTGTAGCCTTGACCTCCATCCTACTGGAACAATGGTTTCACATGACACTTCTACATATCAATGAAAGCAATCTTGAAAAGTCATTTTTGAAAATCCATTCACCAATGAAGAAGTTTATGGTCCTGGTAAATCTGGACAAAAGTACGCACGAACGCATGCTCTTATGCACGTACACAGAACTCAGCCCTTTACCACACAATCCCGATTTTTAACGACCCCCGAGGAAGAAGAATTTTGAAAACATTGTGGGAAAAGGAGAAAATGCCAGCATTTTCTCCTTTTCCTACAATGTTTTCTATCCTATTAAGGACGAATTTCGTCATTTTGGCCACTTTTTATCAGTCGTCTGCAAACGCTTGCAATTTGGACCAGTCTAAAATGTTTTCGTTTATAAAAAGAGTTATGATACAAACGAATTGGACATAGAGATATAAATCATATGTGCGCAACATGGGCTGCTAAAATTCAGTACAAATAACAAATAAAATTTGCTCGTTTATTATGCTCTTGTCTGCACACGAGAATAAATTTGCAATAAAAGCGAATAAAATCATATGGAAAAATGAGAAGAATAGTCCAGAAGAAGTACCATAAACAAAGCTCTTGATTTGAAATATTATTTTTCTCTCTCTCCTTGTCAAGTAAAACATAAACAGAAAACTTATATTGCGTAATGAAGTTTCCTTGTAGTGTTTACGTAAACCATGTGACCTGTGACGCCATAGTCTTGTTGCACGTAGCTGCATTCCAAGGCGGCTTACTCTGTCGCCCACTGTATACCCTGAAAGCTTCATGAAACTTGAATCGGCAAGTTGTAAAGATGTATGTTTACACAAAGTTATATTTCATATTGAATTGTCAAAGTGGCATTTTAACAAAACTAATGACAGAAAATACTTTGAGTTCATTGGTTGATGCCGACGGAACACGACGCGACTCACATTACGACGGTTTTGCCGGTTACACGCCGTCTTTACCCGATACTCTTAGCAAAAAACATAAATCGTGATAAGTTTCAGAGCTGAATGACAAGGGTTTGCCACAACATTCGCCCTACGCATGAGCCATGCTCTGTGAAAAGGGGGCTCAATGCATCTGCGAAAAGTATCGGCCCAGGTCAGCCTGCGCAGTCCGCGCAGGCTGACCTGGGCCGAAACTTTTCGCTATTGGTCTATTTTCTGTATGTCCATGGACCACTCTACCTCCTGATTCAGTCAGTTGTTTTAAAAAAGTGGCTATTATGGATCCATAATTATGTGATGGCTTGATTGATACAGTGCATCACGGAGATGCATTAAGCCCCCTTTTGCCAGAGCGTGACTCATATATTTCCTTCTCATTATGAGATGATCCTGTACCAAAATGTATCGACATTACCCCGTTACCCGTCGGATTGACTCTTCCCGGTACGAGACTTCTGGGCATAACGTGAGATGTTACGAGGTATGCAAATTCAAAATGTTACATAATTTATGCAAAAAAAAAAAAATCCTATTACGACAGATTAACCTTTTACGAGTGTTTTATCCTAGACAGACAGAAAATTTTAATCGAGTGTAGATTTCTTCCGCTATTTAAAGATACATCTTTACAGCCAGAGAGAAAAAACGCCGTGAAATTTGAAAGACTGTAGAATGGTTCAGAATTTGGTTAGCTGTGTAGACAAAGATAAATTACCGATATGTATGGTGTAGGGGATAAATACATTTATCTGAAATCTTTAAAATTTAAAAAATTAAAACCGGAAACGTCACAACATTGATTTCATCGATGGCCCCCAGAAAATGAAATGCATTTTCTATCGGTCGTTATCTATCCAACCCTACAATCACCAGGGGCAACTTTTGGCATGAAGATACAAGAACGGTTATATTTTGATAAAATAAAGATGGAATTGGTTAAAAAATGGTTGAAAACGAGTATAGAAGTATCTTTAAGCCAGAAATTATGACAGGGCTGTTTGTTACGCCCTGTCTGTTTCATATTACAACCATTACTGCCATCTGTAAATTAGGTGTTTCCTGTAATCTATCGGACGAGAAATACAACGGATAAGAACTTTGGTTCAATTAACCCTTTCCCAAACGACAAAGTTTTCGACATGTCCAAAGTGAAAGCATTTGCAGATGACTAAATAAATTTGATTCAAATATTGAAAATTGTTATTTGGAAGGATAGAAAACATTGTGGGAAAAGGAGAAAATGCTGGTTACCAGCATTTTCTCCTTTTCCCACAATGTTTTCAAAACCTTTCTTTCTCAGGATAAAGATCAGGATTTTGTGGTAAAGGGTTGAAAAGTTTAAAAAATCTAAGACTGGTACCCGGATCATCAGGATTCTTCCGGGTTCTTCCTGGTCATGAACAGTACAGACACGGTACTTTTCTATTCGACAAAACGGGACCTACTGGGATACCAAACCGTAACTTTAAGAAATATACCCCGTTCACACTGTCACGGTTTTGTATCCGATCAGGTCTCATTTTTACTGTCACTGTTTGGTATTCCTTTAGCGCCTGGTTCAGTGAACCAGCAAGTAAGCGTTTCTATGTTCGAGAAAGCCGAGGTGGTACCAGAAAGACCGGCAGAATCGGAACAAACCCTTCCTAAAACCTATATGCTTTGTTTTGTACTATGATGGATGTTCAGTCTGAGGCGATCCGGACTACACTGGGGTAATGCCGTGACTAGACTGGCTACCTCCCCTTTGTAGGTCTCGGTTAAGGCTACTCAGAACGGGTAGAATCCAGCCCGTCTATTTTTAGAATGACGGGAAGTCACTCTTGTTTACTTTCCGTTCAGGGAGGCCACTCTCGATTCTTCTGGTCTCTTTCGCAGATCAAAAAACAAACTGTCATGATTTTTTTTGTGGGTAGACTCATTTGCAGATTTAAAAAAAAAAATGTACAGTACGTGTATTCATTCACGTCGTAACGTGCGATGACTCGGTCAACCATCCAAGCACAAACCACAACGCAAACTGACTAATTTGCAAGGAGAGAAATGCACCTAACCGCATCCTCTTTCACCAGCGGATACTTGAGTCGGTCCCCGCTGTATACGCATAATAATCGATTACCTGCATTAATAACAGTAAACAATCTACTACAGCCAGATGCAACATATATAAGACACTCCGACTGGCCAATCCAGCCAATCTTGCTTATCCCACGAAAACAATCGTCACAATAGCCTGCACCAGTTGTGTTTATCTGTCTATGCACAACTGAAACCAGTTTATGCCGTGACAATATCGGTACAATCCGTACATGTCCGAGGATTGCGGACTACCGTAAATTCATACTCTGTCCCAAGTCATGGGTCTTGCTTGATAAGCCATGATCGTGCTACCCGATCCGGATGCTAAACTGTGATTAAACCGATGCAACGTTACGAGACATTCGGCATACCTCGGGTGATCTGGTGATCAAATCCCTCGGCTGTATCACGTAGCTTGATATGCACCTACACGGTACATTTGGCACATCTCTGGAAGCACGCCCCTTTACCGTTATTGAAATTGTAAGGCTCCTCTTAAAAAAGAAAACATGAGTAAATTTTAAGTCGTTATCTTTCTAAGAATATTTCAATCGGCAAACAGTTTGTACATTCAATTTTTAGCGTGGTTTATCAATTCCGTTGGGAGCTTTCATCGACAGATCGATAGAAGTGAATAAATTCACTGTGGTTGTTCATGTCGTTGCTAAGCGATCTACAGGGGCGCCGCCATGTTCAAGATCATGTGATTGGCAGTTCAAAATGGAAGCCTCCTTTATACAGACGAGGTTAGATGTAGGTACGGAATCGGCCGAGTTGTGACGAGTGGTTACGAGATTGTAAATATTCATCTACGTTAAAAACACCCCGAATTATCCCGGTACACGGCCGACTACATTTCATCCTGGAGAGCATTAAAGTAACAATAGCTGCCAAAAGAAGACAAATCGGGTGTTAAGATGCATCTAAATTTAAATCATACCACTTAAAAGTATCGAAATCATTTTGAAGACGACAGTCTGTTACTGTACTGTCGGTCCAAGAGTTAGTCGCTGGCAGGGAAATTAATTTCGAAACTGTATTAAAAGTGGCCAGGGCACTCTTTCCTCTGCTTAGTTTTGCCAGATTTTTAAATTCATTTTTTTTCTGTCGGCGACTAACACTTGGACCGACCACACAAAAAAGCAAATTGTCATCTTAGCTAGGGCTCTGAAGTGTCTTGCACAAGGACACTCCCACGAAAAACCCAGCGGATCAGGTGGGGCTCGAACCCGGGACCTCCAGGTTACGAGTTCCACACTTTACCACTGGGCCACGCAGGACCCCACTCTGCCTTTAAGCCTCGTTCCTACAGTCGTATTAGTGGTCCAAGTTCTTCCGTATGAGGAACAAATTAAATGACAGTAATTGTAAGCCGGATCATGAGTTTATCCCAATCTGTTCTGCTTTGTCTATCACGGTACCAACATAATTGTACTCTCTGTTTGACAGTAGAAAAGACACCAATTCCCGGTCCACTGTATACCGGGACTTGCTGTGATCCAGAGAACGAAATTAAACTGGTACCCGTTGTATCTCCCGTAATCGCCCGATAGAAATACACCCGATTTATCGAGGGCAGCTATTGGTTTTCACATGTACCAAATCCGCCAATCAGACAGCACGTAACAGAATGCCTTTTATTGTTTAAAAAATTCGAGCAATAAATTATGGTGGCATATTTCTGCCACGAGATAGGAGATAGCTATCGTGATAATCTTAGAGAACTATCGCGATAAAACTGACTTTCCTGGAAATATTATGTAGCTAACAAAAAGTTTCACGATAAAAATATCGCGATATTTCTAACTGTTATCACGATTTTTTTACGCTCGTGCCCACAACTGACATTCACGGTATCTATATTTAGATACTGTTTCGGATCATCTTTGTCTCCTGTACAGTCAAAAACTTCCGAGTTCATCCAAATGTTGATTTTTCTATTCATGGATATCGAGAGACGGGTAGAACTATCGTGCACGAATGAGAAATAATCAACATAAAATTTTCTAGATAGCAAAGTTTATCGTGATAGTTTTTTCAGAAAACTTTTCACTATCTAGATAAAATTTCCAGGAAACTTCGAATTATCGTGAAAGTTTTCTCAAATTAATTTGATAGCTATCTCGTATCTCGCGGCAGAAAATGCCACCATAATAAATCTATCTTTGGCTAAGATTTTCGTGGCAAACGAAGATTTTTCTGACGGCGACCAAATTATCTAACTCGCTGAAGAGTTTAATCTCTATCGATAAGGTCTATCTATGTGCATAAATAAAATCACAATTTGGATTTCCAAGTCTCGTGTTACCTCACGAAATCTCGAACCGCGCAGAAACTCGACTTGTAAGCATTGGGTGTTACCTGTTGTTGATACGAAGTTGCCAGTTTAAGAACGACACTTAAACCCTTTACCAAATGACAAAATCTTATACTTGTCCAAACTCATAGCTGTCGCAGACGACAAATAAAGTGCGGCTCAAATGACGAAATTTGTCTCCGAAAGGCTAAAAAACATTGTGAGAAAAGGAGAAAACGCTGGCCACCAACGTTTTCCCGTTTTCGAACAATGTTTTCAAAAACCTTCTTATTCGGGGTCATTAAAATACAGGATTTTCCGGTAACGGGTTGAACCCTTTACCACACAATTCCGACTTTTAACGACCCTGTGAAAGAAACCTTTTGAAAACCTTGTGGGAAAAGGAGAAAATGCTGGTAACCAGCATTTTCTCCTTTTCCCCCAATGTTTTCTACCCTTCCTAAACCAAATTTCAGCGAAGTCCCCGTAGCTCAGACGGTAGCGTACGGGACTTGAGAACAGGAGGTCGCTAGTTCGATCCCCGGCTTGGCCAATTTCTTTCCGAGGATTTATGAGAATTTATTTTTAGTCATCACGACAGGATTCATTCCTCTCTCACCCATGACCACTGTTTCGACGATGGTAATGAGGGAAAGCATCCAGTGGCTTAGAAAGAATATTGTGCCGAGTACTGGTAAAAGAAACTCCAGGGAAGCATGGATTGGTGCACTGGCCGCCGTGATATAACTGAAATAATGTTGAAAACGGCGTTAAACACTATGCAATCAAACAATCAGTCAATCAACCAAACCAAATTTAAATTTTTCAATCACATTTATTTTGTCGTCTGCAAATGCTTTCAATTTGGACCAGTCTAAAATTTTGTCGTTTGGTAAAGAGTTAAAACGAAACAATTAAAAGAATAGATGTCAAACAAATCTGACTCATTAAAACGGGCAAAAACCCCACAAAGGTCCCGTCAGATGGGTAATCTGCTCTATCTTTAGAAAGTTTGTCTCGACAACACACCAAACATTTCTGAACCGTTGACGACAAGTGTAACTCTTATCCTGCTGAGTAAAGTAACTGAAACTTTCAAGCCTTGATAAAAAAAAAAAAAACGTTATAATGCTATTTCAGACTAATGTTCTGGGAAAAGAAATGTCTCCTTATCGGACAGTGTAGATCAAAGATCAGACTGTACGTTCTGTGCAGTCTGATCTTGATCTACACTGTCCGCAAAAGGTCAGTGAGTCGCGCTTAGTAGCCTAAGGGTTAATACAGTTGTAAAAACCCTTACGGCGCCACTAGCAAGTTCAGCTATTTTTGCAGAAAGAGTATATTAAGATAAGATTGAACAGAATTTGCTGTCTGATATTGGATCTACATTGTCCGATTTTTTTTGTTGCTTATTTGAAAAAAAATAACGATGACAAAAAGCTATGAGATAGGAATATTTGGAAGTTTTCTTTTAATGATTCGTTGATTGTATGGTTTTTAACGCTATTTTCAACATTATTTCACTTATATTGTGGCGGCCAGTGCACCTATCCATGCTTTCACGCAGTTTCTTTTACCAGTACTCCGCACAATTTTATTTCCAAGTCACTGGCTGTTTTCCAACATAACATCGTCGAAGCAATGGTCACCGGTGAGAGAGGAGTGAATCTTGACGCAATGACTATCATCAATTTACGGAAAAAAATGGCCGAGCCGGGGATCGAACCAGCGATCTCCTGTTCTCAAGTCTTGTACCCCACGGACTGAACTACCCGTACCGGGGCTCGGCGTTTTCTGTTAAAACAGCAATACATAATCACTGTTTAAATAATATGTTTGCAGAAATGTCGATGAGCAGTTCCCCTTACCGGCAAAAGATTGGCCTTCTCTACCTCTACATTTTTTTTTCCTGACAGAATGTTTATCGTTCGATATCACCTGGGTGACGTTCTTAGTATTTAAAGGGACCTATCGAGTTTTTATGCCGTAATTAAAATTTTTTGTTAAACATCGATCAATACAACTAGACACGCAATCGTACAGAAGTGTACGGTTATATTCAGTAAAGAGGTAGAGTTTTAGCCGTTTGACAGAGGGATGTTCGTTTCGCACTCGGTAATTCCATCTATTTTTATCATATCAGATATGACGTCATCATACTGATTTGAATACGACGCGTAATCGACGCTTATGCTAATGATCACGTGACATTCCCAGAAGTCTTTGCAAAACTCTGATGCTAAATATAAAAATACATTAAGGGCTACGTAGCCTATTGAGGAAATACCATTAGAAATATATTTTTCTTACTTTTGTCTGACTTATTTACTGATGACGCACAGCTATCGCCATACTTTAATTCAGTGATAAATCATTTTTGAAATTTGGTGAGATTATGAAAATATGAAAGGCTGCCTTTAAACTTGCCTATCTCTTTACCACACGACAAAATCGTAAATTTGTCCAAATTGAAAGCATTGAAGGACAACAAATTAGATATGATTCCGATAATTGAAAATACCCTTAGAAAGTGAACAAAGTGAATATAGCTTAAAAGAAAAAAAAAAAAAGATTTAGAACTGCCCTTGTAAGGGAAGAAAAGACTGTGAGAAAAAAAAAAAATTGTTACCAGCATTTTCGTCTGTTCAGACAATCTTTTCAAAATCTTTTATTTCTAAAGAAACTGTTAATCGTTTGCCATACAGTCACGAGTTTTAATGACGCTTTAGGAAGAAATCTATTGAAAATATTGTAGGAAAAGGAGAAAATGCTGGTAACCAGCATTTTCTCCTTTTCCCACAATGTTTTCTACCCTATCAAAGACAGAGGTCATCATTTGGGCCGCATTCAGTTTGTCGTCTGCAAATTCTTTCAATTTGGTCGAGTCCAAATTGTGTCGTTTGGTAAAGAGTTAAAAAAAAAAAAACTACGGGGTTGGTTTGTACAGGGTAAACTCTTCACCAGACGACGAATTTTTATTTCGAACTCGTCCAAATTAACTCTTTCGGCGCCAAATAAATCAACTCGACCTCTTTGGACGGCTGTTAACCTTTTCCCAAACGACAAATTTTGGACTGGTCCAAATTGAAAGAGTTTGCAGACGACAATTTTAAATTTCATGAAAATGGCAGAAAGTTCTCAAAAAAGGTAGAAAACACTGTGGGAAAAGGAGAAATTGCTCGTTACGAGCAATTTCTCCTTTTCCCACAGTGTTTTCAAAAGACTTGTGCTGCAGACACGTGAAAACCAGGGCTTGTTTGGGAAAGGGTTAATACAACCCACTGAGACTCAGAAATTTTTTTTCATATAGGCTTGACTAAACAAGCGGATGGTATAGATCAACGATCAGACTGCACGTTCTGTGCAGTCTGATCTTGATCTATACCATCCGCAAAAGCCCCTGTTTTCGCCTATGGCGCTGAAAGGGTTAAAATCGATTGCAGCCGAAATAGAGAAAAGAAAACTTGTGATCAAGGGAGAAAATGCTGGTTACATCTTTCTACCTCGGAGTCTTAAAAACACGGAACCGTTTGGTGACAGATTAAATTCACTTTGACAAAGCGAAAAAGAATTGAGCGGCGCTTTGACAAAAGGGGGTTTAATGCATCTGCATGAAGCATGATACCAAGCAAGTCATTTCATATTTTTGGATCCATAAAAATCAATCTTTTTTGCTTTTTTTTTGCAACCCCCTTCAAACACCATTACCCCTGGAAAATTATAATGACAAATGCCATTACAGGTAAAATGACATGTTTCTTTATGAGGTCCTAGGCAGGAAATTGTACTCTAAAAATACCGTGTATTGGGCCGTGTTTCCAGGAAAAATGATTAAGTAAGAAATACAAAATTTCACTGTTTATAGGTTCTTTGATCCTGTCTATTAAACACTTCAGCGATAGAGCTTGATATTAACCCTTATCCTGCTGAATAAGTTAAAAATAACTTTCAACCCGATAGTAAAAACCCGAATAATGTTATTTCAGACTTATTTTTTTGGAGGAAAATATCTTCTTATCGGACAGTGTAGATCCAAGATCAGACTGCACGTTCTGTGCAGTCTGATCTTGAGCTAAACTGTCCGCAAAAGGTCAGTGAGTCGCGCTGAGCAGCCCATGGGTTAAATTTTCAAAGGAGACTACTTTTCATTACTTTGACCCGGAAGTATTTCTTTGTGACGCAACATTCAACTATGACCCGGAAGAGTTTCGGTGTTGCGTAACAACAGTGAAGGGACTTAGCTTTGTACCGGTGAAACTTAGGAAATACTTCAAAAATAGATAGCTATGGTTGAGATACTGATTCAGGCCAAGAGCTAACTCTTTACCAGACGACAAAATTTTAGACTGGTTCAATTTGAAAGTATTTGCAGACGACAAAAAAAAGTGGCTCAAATGATATGCAGTTGACATCAAAAATGTAGAAAGGGCCAGTCAACGGCATGTTCTCCTTTCCCCCATTTTTTTTCCCAAAAACCTTCAAGATTTCAAAGGTTCTTTAAAAGACGAGATTGTTTGGTAACGGGTTAACCCACTCGTCACAACTCGGCCGATTCCGTACCTACATGTAACCTCGTCTGTATAAGGGAGGCTTCCATTTTGAACTACAATCACATGATCTTAAACATGGCGGCGCCCCTGTAAATCGCTTAGCAACGACATGAACAACCACGGTGAAGTTATTCACTTCTATCGATCTGTCGATGAAAGCTCCCAACGGAATTGATAAACCACGCTAAAAATTGAATGTACAAACTGTTTGCCGACTGAAATATTCTTAGAAAGATAACGACAGAAAATTTATCCATGTTTTCTTCTTTAAGAGGAGCCTTACAATTTCAATAACGGTAAAGGGGCGTGCTTCCAGAGATGTGCGAAATGTACCGCGTAGGTGCATATCAAGCTACGTGATACAGCCGAGGGATTTGATCACCAGATCACCCGAGGTATGCCGAATAGGGTTAACCCTGATAGCTGCGGAAGGCAATTTTAGCTGGTTTTTTTTTGTCAACTGTTTTGATCTTTTAATGTCAAAACTCTTCTGGAAAAAAAAAAATATATATATATAGATCTATATATATGGCTTGAGAACATGGGGTCGCTTGTTCGAATCCTCGGCTCAGCCAATTTCTTTCCGAGGTTTGATGTTAGTCATTGCGATAAGATTAATTCCTCTCTCACCACTGATCATTGGTTATAGGATGGTTATGTGGGGAAAGCAACCAGTGGCTTGGAGAGAATTTTGTGCGAAGTACTGGTATGAGAAACTCCAGAAAAGCATGGAAAGGTGCACTGGCCGCCGCGATATAACTGGAAATAATGTTGAAAACGGCGTTAAACACCATACAACATAATACCTGCAAGTAATGAGGTTCTTTGGTCATCAGTTTAAAAGGAAGAAGAGGAAGGTGTAGATGCAAGATCAGACTGCATATTTTGTGCAGTCTGATCTTGATCTATGCCGTTCGCAAATGCAACCAAAGCACACATATCAGTAACAAGGCTTTAAAAAGTGAAACACATATGAGTCATGCTATGTGAAAAAAGAGGGTTTAATTCATCAAGCAAGTCATCACAGTTTTATGGTTCTATAAAATTCATTATAGTCCAGAGTTCCAGAGAGGGAGTGATTTTGATTTCAAAATTGAAAATTTTAATAACTCTCCACTAAACCCTATGTTATGGGTACTCATTAGAATCGTCTCATCGAGACGATTCTAATGAGTACCCACAACATAGGGTTTGAAAGAGAAATAATGGAGTTAGAATACTTTCACCCCCTCTTATCAGGAGGTCTGATAGTCTAACAAACGACCTCACCATGAGGTAGTATGGTCCTTTAATCTCTTTCCTACTAAATAAGTGAAATGAAATTTTCAGACCGATAAAAAAAAAACCCCGAATAATGCTATTTTAACCTCATTTTTTGGAAAAAAAAGTTTCTTATTGGACAGTGTAGATCAAGGATCAGACTGCACGTCCTGTGCAGTCTGATCTTGGTCTACACTGTCTGCAAATGGTCAGCAAGTCGCGCTTAGCAGCCTAAGGGTTAACATGCATAAGATTTCCTAAAAGCAAAATGTTTCGGTACAGTTCAGCGAACGCGGACTGCGCAGGCTGACCTGAATCGATACCTTTTGCAAAAGCATTAAACCCCTTTTTCACCGAGACAGCATGGCACCATAATCCCGCCCGGGTAGCTCAGTGGACTCGTGACCTGGTGGTCGCGGGTTCGATACCCGGTTGAGGCAAACTTTCTTTCCGGCGATTTTTCGCCTCTCACCTCTGATGCATGTGAGAAAAAAGTAGTCAGTGGCTTTGGAAAGAAAGTTGTGTCAGTACTGGTGTGAGAAAGCCAGGAAACACATAGGTGCGTCGCTGACCGCCATGATATGACTTAAGTTGTTAAAATGGCGTTAAACTCCAATACAAACCAAACCAATCGTGCCATAAAGTGGGCTGATTTATGAGAAACCTAATACGGTATCTTGGAAAAGACCTTTTCAAAAATTTCAATATCATGAACACTTGGCTGATAAGCGAAATGCACTCGTTGGTCTCTTCTCTAGACCGGATCCTAGCGATGAGAAAATGACAAACTACACACCTTCATTTTTTCCTGATCATTAAATTCATTAAAATGCAGTTTTCCATTGAGTCGATATTAAGCCAATGAGTGTATAAAATACTTAATGTAAAGACAAATATTTGTTAAGTAAACTTTGCGTTATTCACCTTTAAAAAAACCCTTTACTAAACAATGCCATGTTTTGGCGACCCTTGGGGAAAAAGGCTCTTGAAAAAATTCTGGGAAAAGGGAAAAAAATGCTGATAGTCAGAATTTTCTCCTGTTCCTACAATGTTTTCTCTATTTCTAAAAAAAAAAAATCCAGCATTTTAACTTTATCTCATTTGTCGTCTGCAAATGCTTTCAAAATGGACAAGTCTAAAATTTTGTCGTTTGGTAGAGCTAGCATACAACACCGTGTTCAAACGGCCCTTAGAAAGAAGGCTTTTAGAAAACATCGCGGGAAAAGGAAGAAAAGCTTTGTAACTAGCATCAATTTGCTTTTTCCAACAGCGTTTACCACCTTTTCAAAGAGAAATGATACCGTTTGAACCACATTTGTGATTTGTCGTCTGCAAACGCTTTCAATTTGAACTAGTGTTAAATTTTGTCGTCTGGTTAGGAGTTTACAAGATTTATGCAAAATGTCAAACGCGTGCCGAAAACATTCGTCTAGCGTTTCACGCTTTATCAGCAATTTTTTTTTCAGTGTTTGATTTTTGTATAACCCTTTACCACACGATCCCGACTTTTAACGACCATGAGGAAAAAGAATTTTTGAAAACATTGCGGGAAAAGGAGAAAATGCTGGTGACCAGCATTTTCTCCTTTTCCCGCAATGTTTTCAACACTTTCAAAGACAAATTCCATCATTTGAGTCATAGTAAGGTCGATGTCTACAAATGATCTCAATTTTGACTTGTCGTCTAAGATTTCGTCGCCTGGTAAAGGGTTAACGCAGATTTGAAGTCATACGAGTCAGGCTCTCTCAAAAGGGGTTTTTAATGAATCTGCCAAAAGGTATCGACCCATATCAGTTTACCTAGTTCGCGTTGGCTGATTGGAGTCGAAACTTTTCGATTTTGGTAAACTTACGGCATGTCCAACGACCATTCGACGTCCAGATTTAGTCGGTTGATTTGATTTTAATTTTAAAAATTCGAATTTTAAAATTGATTTTTTTTTAACGGATCCATACTTATGTGGTAACTTGCTTGGTAAAGTGGATCACGGAGATGCATTGACCCTTTACCATACAATCCCAACTTTTAACGATCCTCTGGAAAAAAAAAAGAAACTCTTTTGAAAACATTGTGAGAAAAGGAGAAAATGTTGGTAACCAGCATTTTCTCCTTTTCCCACAATGTTTCATATTTCCCCCCCCCCCATTTGTCTGCAAATGCTTTGATTTTGGATTAGTCTAAATTTTTTATCATTTTTATCATTTGGTAAAGAGTTAATCCCTCTGTTGGCAGGGCGCCGTTCATATTTTATAATGTGATGGCGGCGAGTGCACCTATCCACACCTATCCACACGTCCTTTCGTTCGAAGTATTTCTTTACGTAGTCTGCCCACAGGACTCCAGGGGTTGACAGTATCAATCCCGGCTCTGCAAAAACCTTTTTTTCTGGAAGCCGATGGAAGTCATTGCGAAAATCTTAATATTTACCTTCAGGTCAAGTGGTCACGTTCGAACTTCTAGACACTGACGACACGACATGTCCAGTCGAGCTACTGAAGATACCAGTCCCTAAATGTGACGAGGATTTTGACGCCCACTGCACAGGTGACCAGCACCTCCCCTATGAAAGAATCGCTTACGACAAAAACACGGGCCAGTCTCCAAATGTACCTCGAAAACAGGTAGGAATTTACACCTATACAGTACAATCCCGTGTTTAAAGATACGTCTATACTCGTTTTAACCCTTTCCCAAACGACAAATTTTGGACTGGTCCAAATTGAAAGAGTTTGCAGACGACAATTTTAAATTTGATGAAAATGGCAGAAAGGTCTCAAAAAGAGTACAAAACACTGCGGGAAAAGGAGAAATTGCTCGTAATGAGTGTTTTCAAAAGACTTGTACTGCAGACACGTGAAAACCAGGGCTTGTTTGGGAAAGGGTTAAGCTAGGTTTTAACACTTGTCAATTTTATTTTATGAAAATATAATCATTCGTTTCTGTTCATGCCAAATGTTGTCCCTAAGGGCTGTAAGCTTGCACAGATTACGACGGATAGAAAATGTATTTCAGTTTTTTTGGCAGCCTTCGCAGAAATCACAGTTGTCGTTTCCGGTTCTAAATGAGGAGAAATCCCTTGAGTTTTTCTATCCCTTGCACCATATATATCGGTGTATATTGGTACTTTATCTATATTTACACTGCTGACCAAATGCTGAGCCACTCTACACACTTTCAAGTTTTACCATTGTTTTATCTCTGTGGCTGTAAGGATGTTCAAGAATTTTTAAACCACCTGTATGAAAACTGCTTTTGACAGCACCATGGAAAACAGGAGAAAATGCTGGTAACCAGCATTTTTTTCTTTTTGTGCAACGTTTTCTATCGCTCCACACACAAAATTCATCATTTAAGCAAGTTTCAATTTATCCTTTAAAAAAACGCTTTAACTCTTTACCACACGAAAAAAGTTTAGACCAGTCCGAATTGAAAGCTTTTGCGGATGACAAAACAAATGTGACTCAAAAAAATGAAATTTGGTTTGGGAAGAGTAGAAAACATTTTGGGGAAAAGGAGAAAATGCTGGTTACCAGCATTTTCTCCTCTTCCCACAATGTTTTCACAAAGCTCCTTCCTCGGGATCGTTTAAAGTCGGGATTGTGCGGTCAAGGGTTAAAACTTTGTCTTCTGGTAAAGAGTTTTGAAGAGATATTTTGATACTCAAACGAAAAAGAAAGTGTGTACTTGGATGACGAAAGTTTTCTACGCTGGTATATGCCAAATATAGGCAAATTTGGTATTAAAATTTGAACAAGAGGGCCATGATTGCCCTGAATCGCTCGCCTGAGCTTTTTGACCACACATGACGCATTTCCAAACATTACAAACATTTTAACAAACTTTCATGAGTACTGGACTGGAAATGTGGCCTCTAGAGGATTTAATTTTTTATACAAGTGAATGGGTTTTTTTAATGGACATAACCGCACGTGCATCTGTAGATGGTTTTATATGTTCTGATCGAGATCTGTAATTTATGAAATACCGTTATTTGATTAAAAGAATCTGACATTCGTTGGTGTTTTAGATATATACAGTATATATTTTTAAACTCGTCAAGAAAACATGTTATTAAGCTCGCCAAAGGCTCGTTCAATAATATTTTTCCTGGGCTTGTTTAATAAAATTTTATCTCAAACGCCAGCTCATGTCAGATCCTACATATCTTGTGTTTTTTGAAATAGTACGAATTACAAAGCTGCACAGAGCTCTATCCCTTCATCTTTTCTCCTATTCACGTCTGGACAAAGCAATGAAATCTGATTAGCAGTAATGTATATGCGTTCGTTCATACTTCTCTTAGATCTGGTTTTGGCAATAGATCTGCTTCAATCGGTGTATTTGTTGAAATCTGTATAAAGATATTTTATCCATTTCTAAACAGGTTAATAAAGCAACAAGCTACATTGATGGAAGTTTTGTCTATGGTAACCAAGCTTTGCGCGCCCTCTATCTGAAACAAGTAAAATCGTCAAAGATGGCGTCGGGCGATGGCTGGGATAAGTATCCAGAGAGAAATAAAGATGGATTACCATTTGTAATGAACCCTGACCCAGTGGAACATAAGTTTAGAGACTATCTCTCATTCTGGAGTAAGATACGGAGAATACGTACATAGTGTTGTCGTAGATCAAAAATATCTAACGAGGTTGGGAGAATTGATAATTGTCGAGCCTTGGCGAGACAATTATCAATTCTCACAACCGAGTTAGATATTTTTGATCTACGACAACACTATGTACGTATTCTATTTATCTTTTAACCTATGATTTGTACTCATTGTGAAAAGATGTGAAAAAATGTTGCTGACAAATACATTTTAAAAGTTTTAAAAGTTTATTTATGTCGGAACTCCCATTTTAAAATTGCATTACCCACATACATAGTACTTTATCGTAGTAATTAAACGTCCGAAAATTGCGATTGAGATCGCTTGGGATTATTCTGTTTGAGAAGACGCGGTAAACGAGCATTCAAATGACGTCACGGGCAGGAATTACGTAAGCAGATCATCGGAAAGTAGCGTGTGTGCTATGACATCGTTCTTTTTTCGCGGGCTTTCTGTTGTAATCGTTACTATTTTTGGAACTCATTTCATTCATAAATGGTGATGGGGGCGGAGTCAGTGGAACTTACTGTTCCATAAATATCCGTGGTATATCAAAAATCTATAAATATCCGTGGTATATCAAAAAAAATATCGCATGGGTGTTATTGCATGGATATCCGGTTAGTTGAAAGATAAAATTATTTGCAATGTAGGTCTCGACTTTGTACTGATATGTAAATAGTTTTTTTTTTAACTGGAGGTGTTACGGCGTTGCATTTTGATGTACATGTATATATACGTAGCGCCAAAAATAAGGGAACCCTGTTACTTGTTTCTTTTGGCATTATATGACAGGGTGACTTTGCCGCTCAATTTTATAGCATATTCCAAGAGGAAGGATATGCCGTATCGTCTCCGGTATGCCCGCCAGGTGTCGTGCATGTGCTGCTGCACATGGAGGTCATACCCGATATTGACTCGGATTCCATATGTTGTGTGTTTTAGATAAAATAAAGAATTACCTCAAGAGGAAACACAAGGGTTCCCGTATTTTTGATTCTACGTATATTCAGTGAATGGAGCAGTCAGTCATTCAACTTTTAAGTATTTGATTTATAAAAGAAAGAAAGAAAGAAAGAAAGAAAGAAAACGAAAGCTTATTGAGTTTGTAGCTTTGTACAAGTGGAATTTAGGGAAAACACGTTCTGTGCAGTCTGACCTACACAGTGCGCAAAAGGTCAGTGGGTCGAGCTTAGCAGCCTAAAGGTTAATTTCAAAATTATTTTGTTGTAGAATTAGGGGACAAACATGTCCAGGAAAACCCCGCCCTCCTGTCGTTAGGCGTGTTGTTCTTCCGGTACCACAACTTCCTGTCGGAGACACTTCCGTTTTCCGGTAAACGCGATTCACACGAGATGTTCACCCTCGTGCGGCATTGGGTCATAGCCACCTTGCAGGTATGTCAGCCAGGTGAACAGAAATATGAATCTGTCGATATATCCTTGTATGACCTAGTTACCCATTATACATAATTAGCTATTTCTGCATGATAATCTGATCTGTGTCCTAGCATTCATAGAAGACGAAACGCAATATGAAGACAAATTTGACCATCACCCCTCGAATTTAAACTCGTTGTGGTGAACAATTTCGTTTACACTATTCTTAATGTTTTGCATGTCTCACTTCATGCTACTTCATTGGGAAAGGTTTCTAACGTAATTGCAAATAGACGCATGGTGCAAATCGTTCGACAAAACTTATGAACGTCATGAACAGGGTGTGCCTTTATAAAATTTCTGTAAATGCTAAACTGAATACATTCGCAAACTGCACACTTCAGATGGTGGCAAACTTAAAAGCTAGAAATTGATTAAATAAAATGAAAAGACAGAAAACAAAAAGAATTAAGCAGGAACTTGACAGGATGTTCTAAATTACAGTTATAAAGAAAGGTGTCAGATTCTGCCGAGATGAGTTTGAACAGAGTTTTATCGTCACCAAGCTTGGTGCCATTTCAAGTAGCGCAATCGGTAGTGTGCAGGACTTGAGACCAGGGGTTCGCTTGTTTAAAACCCAACCTTAGTCAGTTTCTTTCCGAGGACTAAATATAGTCATTGAGATAGATAGGATTCATTCCTGTCTCACCGCTGATTATTTTTCATGACGATGGTTATGTGGGAAAGGAACCAGTGGCTAGTGAAGAATATTTTACGAGGAAAAAGTACAGGAAAACACGGATACATGCACAAGCCGCAGCGATACAACTAAAAAAAGTATTGAAAACGTCGTAAAACACCATAAAAACAAACAAGCAAACCAGCCCTAGTACTACTTCTAACAGCGACAGTAGACAATGGATGGCTGTGTTTCATTTTGAATGAGCTAATCATAGTTTCTCCTGTTTTTCGGTATAACTGAATACGCTGGCTTTTGACATACCTCTCAGTATTCATATACTCGAATGAATAAGCAGAAATTTGCGATTGGTCAAAATTGTGCTCTTGTTTATTCGGCAGACCTATTTACGGATAAATTTATGACACCAATTTTCATTTTTTTTCCTTTTCATATTGAACCACAAGAGCTTTAGTGTTCATATTAAATAACTCTTTTCCCGTCTCTCTCTCTTTTTTTTGAAAAATATTTCTTGTTTTTAATTTCCAGAATATCATCGTGTATGAGTGGTTGCCAGCGCTGACCGGTAGAAGCCTACCAACATACACAGGTACGTGTGCATGTGCCTTGTAATTAAGCCGTTTGTACTTTAATACTTGAAGAAAAAATCCGGTCTTTTAACGAACCAAGCTTTTGAAAACATTGTGGTGAAAGAAGAAAATTCTGGTAACCAGACTACGGAACTTTGTACTCGTCTAAGTTGCAAGCGTTTGCAGACAAGTTGGACGAGACTCCAATAATACAATTTTTCATTGAAAGGATAGAAAACTTTTTACCTAGTTTTGAAACTAATTTCTCTGCCAGCGACTTACTCTGAGACCGACCGCACAATAACAGATTGTCATCTTCACAATAGTTTCCACACTTTTAAATGGTATGGTTTAAATTTGAATGCATTTTAACACCCTCTTTGTTTACTTCTGGCAACTATTTTTACTTTTAGTTTAATTAGAGCATGTCATCGCTTATATCATTGCTTTAATATTAAATTCTAGGATAGTTGATAGAAATAAATATATTAAAACTAAACTCGATTCTAATTCAAATTGCAGGATATGATTCAAGTGTAAATCCGGATGTGACGTCAGTGTTCGACGCTGCAGCAATACGGTATATACTGACATTGATACCTGCTGGAATTCACCAAAGGTAGATAACTGCTTTTATCAAACCCTCTCGGTTAGGATACATATGCAATAGTACAATAGTCTGCCTTTCTGCGTGGTCGGATCATGTCGTGTTGCTTGTGTAAAGAGGTGCATATCGGATGAGACGGAGTTCGAATCTGATAGGCACCTATTTACACTTGCAACGAGACATTTTATTATATTCCTTATAACTGTAAAGAAACATTTCAAAATCAATTATAAATAACCAAAACAATCAGAGAACTGCATTTCATTGTTCACATATTTACAATATATGTGAATAGCGAATGAATATGTAAATAACGAAAAGCCTGCATAGATCAGTTTATGCATTTAAAAAATGGCGATTGCTTGTCCTAGACATTACAAAAAAGAAAAACAAGAACCGTGGACTAGAAACTATTTCTGAAACGCTGAAAAGGTAGTCAGCTGTTGTCATTTACTGTCACTGTCAAGAACAGTATGGTTATTTTTCGTTTTAACGCAGGGGGAATGTCAAGCTTGTGATTATTGACGTGATGCTGAAGTTCATGACTGTTGCATGTGGAAATACCCCTTCGAAACCACACGTTTATGTAATGGACATTTGTATCCGACTAGATCAAAACAATTTTTGAAAAAAAGTAGATGACAAATAACAGACGAAGTACATATAAATACACTAAAATGGGGTCTCCGTGCTTCGTCATGCTAGCCGAACGTTTTGGGGCTTTGGCTGAAAGACCCTAACGCTGATAATCAAAATCAAAGGACTGAAAGTCCTGGAGAGTGGATTTGTGGAGTAGCATAAAGCTGTAATATGTTGTAATAAAAAATAACATCACACCCAACACATGTGCAATCATTTTAAAATGGAGTTAGCAAGGGCAGAGAAAGTCGAAGTTGTTCTGCCGAGCGGGCCGGGCTGTAACTGTTATTCTATTATTGTTTAAGGATTAGTAATTTGATCTGTCCATCTTACGCAGTTTTTTGCTGGTAGTAGATTTTGGACTATATAGATACACGTATAGGACTGTATATACGGTAGTGACTAAAGCGAGGTTGAGGTGTATCAGCTAAAACTGAAAGTAGAATGGCGCAAGCGTGAACGACAGTAGTGTTAGCGCGCATGCGTCGTTACGCATGATGTATTTGGTTCCGGTCAGAACGATCACAGTAAATGGATTTGTTATGCAAATCCGCTAAAAAGTGCATCAAAGTCTCAATGTCTGGGGTATGTATTTGAATTAAGCAACATTTTTGTATTGTTCCTGTAATTTGATGTTATATTCACAGGACTACAAAGTGTGAACAGATTTTCCCTTACCAGGGTAATGCACAGCAGGGTCAAAGGTTATGCAATTCCTTCTGGAAGTCACAGGTTTGTGTACTCATTACCATAAATCCTTAAAGCGTCTTTCTCTACTGTAGTTGCCTCTGCGGCCAGTGTAGATCAAGATCAGACTGCACAAAACGTGCAGTCTGATCCTTGATCTACACTGTCCGCTTTGATGAGACATTCTCGAAAAGAGCAGCATTAAATCATTTTGGTCTTATTTCTGGACTAAAAAAGTTTTTTTATGTTTATTCGGCACTCACAGGGTTAAAACTCTCTGGCTGGTTGATTTCGATATATTAACCAACAGATTTGACAATTTATCAAGTTATCTCTTACAAAACATGCAATTTTAAAGCTTTATACAGCTTCACAGATAAATTCGAACCGAATTGATGACGAAGTCATTTATTCCATCTGCAGTTACTCTATGGAACGAACTCTCCGACGATATTAAATCCTTGCAATCTTTGTCGCAATTTAAATCTCGTATCCTACAGACTTTTCATGTTTATGATGTTCCTAAGCACTATTTCGTCGGTAAACGCCATCTCTCTGTTGTACATACAAGAATTCGTAACAGGTGCAGCAATCTGAACTTTGACCTTTTCTCGAATTATATATCTCAAAATGCAAGCTGTAGGTGCGGTTACGATCAAGAAGATGCTCAACATTATTTCTTCAGATGTCCACAATACGCAATACAGAGAAATAATCTCTTTCAAACTTTACGTCGATTTCATCCATTAAATATCAACATTCTATTGTATGGATCTGATAATCTCAGTTTCGAAGACAACTCATTGATATTTAGGACTGTACAAACTTATATAAAAGATACAGGACGATTCAAGTAATCCTGAAGCAGCAATTGATAATTTATTTGACCAATTCGCCACTGACATACGATTAATCTACAGTAATCATTTAGTTAAAATCTAAAATCTGAGTGTTTTTTTTTTTCCCTTCATTTTCTTTTATATAAAAATGTCCTATTTTCTTTTCCAACTCGATTTATCAATTTATCATTTGCCATTACGATGTTAGTGCGTAACTGGAACAAAATTGTCGTCAAAAATCAAATGAAAACTTAATGCATATTAAAAAGCCAAAAGCAAAAACGGGCGACTCTAAAAAAAAATGTAATTTCATAAAGGGAATGACCGAATCTAAGTTGAGAGAACTTGTGGTCAGACCCTTTTGCCTTGTCCTTTGATTGTGTATATTGTTCTATGTTGTAAATTATATTCTTGTAAAATACTTGGCAATAAAATATGTTTAAACTAAAAACAGATAAATTCAAAATTTCCCTTCCGTGGAAAATATGCAAATTTTCTGAACTTTTTTTCCCCCTTGGGCTTACCTCCGACATGTTAGCGAGTGATAAATACGGAAAGCGCGATTTTTTTTCACAAATATGATTCTGATATGATAAAATAGTTGTTTTTGGGATACGAACCTCTTCGTTCCCGCAGTTGATGACTTTTGAAAAAATTGTCGGAAACTAATTAATTGCTTGTTACAAGCAATTGCTCCTTTTCTTACAATTTTTTAAGTCTGTTTAAGATTATGCTGATGTCTTTTATCCTATCTGATTTTTGTTTCTTGTGAAAATTCTTGGTAGGTCCTCCGTTTGTTTGTTTGTTTGTTTGGTGTTTAATGCCGTTTTCAACATCGTTTCAGTTATATCGCGGAGGTCATTGCACCTATCCATTCTTTCCTGAAGTTTTTTCTTTTTTCAACCAGTACTTTACACAATATGCTTCCCAAGGCAATGGCTGATTTACCACATAACCATCAGCAAAACAATGATCAGCGGTGAGAGATGAATAAAATCCGCCGCAGTAACTACCATCAATCCTTGAAAAGAAAACGGCCGACCTGTGAACTCGAACCAGCGACCTCCTGGTTTTCAGGTCCCTTACGCCATCACCTGCACTACTGGGCTCAGCTGTTAGGTGTTCAGATAAGCTTGTATAGTTACAGGTTTAAGTTTTTATTCAGATAAGCTTGTATAGTTATAGGTTTAAGTTTTTATTCAGATAAACTTGTATAGTTATAGGTTTATGTTTTTCTTTTTTCTTTTTTTATTACTTACTCATGACCCTGTAGGAAATTCTCGAAAGACGAGAAGATGCAGTTGAAGAAATGATCCTGGGAATGATAACTCAACTGGCTGAAGCAGACGACACATATATCGTGGAGGATCTTCAAAGTAAAACTCAGTTTTTTTTTTTTTCTATCACATAACAACCTCCATTGTTTTCAGTGGACTATCACTTTACCAAACGGAAAAATTTTAGACTTGTCCAAATTGAAAGCATTTGCAGACGACAAAATAAATGTAATTGAAAAATTGAATTTTGTTTTGGGAAGGGTAGAAAACATTGTGGGAAAAGAAGAAAATGCTGGTTACCATCATTTTCTCCTTTTCCCACAAGGTTTTTAAAGGGCTTTTTTCACAGGGTCGTTAAAAGTCGGGATTGTTTGGTAAAGAGCTGTAGCTTTTACCAACTTTCTTATCTCACACACTTTTGGGGTAAAATTTTTTTGACGTCACATGGATGCCTTATTTTACGTCATTTGTTAAAACATTGTATTCTTGCCCGTCCTTTTCAAAAACAAGGCCCGACACAAATTTTCCGGTCAACTCAAAAATGAAATTGATGATTGTGGTAAAGCTAAGGTTTTTTTTTTTTATTATTATTTTCAGATTTCAGATTATATTTCAGCCTCTTTGGATCTATTTTAACCCGTTACCACACAATGCCGCCTTTTAACGTCCCTGGGAAAGAGGCCTTTTGAAAACATAGTGGGACAAGGAGAAAATGCTGGTAAACAGCATTTTCTCCGTTTCCCACAATGTTTTCTACCCTATTAAATGTTTTCTACCCTATTAAAAGAAAATTGCACCATTTGAGCCACATTGAAATTGTCGTCTGCAAATGCTTTCAATTTGGACAAGGCTAAAATTTTGTCGTCTGGTAAAGGGTTAAGCTTCAAACTTACACTTATTACAAAGCAGTGAGTCGGTCTTATTCATGGTTTTTCATAGAGGATCTAACGAATTTTCAAGTAATTATTGGGATAAAGTTAGGAGTTTAAAGAGAAACAGACATTCCTTGGCGTAAGAAATAAATTTTTACTAAACTCGCCTAGAGAAAAAAATGTTATAAAGCCAGCTTTTCTTTAAACTCATCTAAAAAGATTTGAAAATTTATGCCTACATCGTTCAATAAGAATTTATCTTAAACGCCAACGTTTCAGATCCTAGGCCTATATGTCCATTTTTCAACGTTTCTTCTGCAAGATTGCCTAATGGCAGAAATGTGTCAACTGGGGCTTCTAGCTGTTCGAAGTGTAACGATGGTGAATGCGCTTCGTGTCCCAACCAAATACGTCTTTGGCTCGGGCGATTTATAGAAATTTCCTCTTCCTATCTAGCCCCTGTTCTTGGTAATAATTAAGTATAAACTGACAGTATTTGTAAATTCAAAAATATTACCTTACAGTGTCTACTCACCAAACGTATCAGACTCAAACTGCGGTCTGCACCGTATAAAGCAGGTTTCAAAACTTTTCCCAATTTAAGCTTTGCATCAGCCCGGGAGATTCGCAGCGTAAAGCGTCTGCCTCTACCGCACCGTATATGGTTTCATACAGTGTTCCAGTGAATTGATTTGAACCTCAAACTTAGCACCAACCCGGGAGACTCGCAGCGTAAAGCGTCTGCCTCTACCGCACCGTATATGGTTTCATACAGTGTTCCAATGAATTGATTTGAACCTCAAACTTTGCATCAACCCGGGAGATTTGCAGCGTAAAGCGTCTGCCTCTACCTCACCGTATATGGTTCCATACAGTGTTCCAATGAATTGATTTGAACCTCAAACTTAGCATTAACCTGGGAGATTCGCAGCGTAAAGCGTCTGCCTCTACCTCACCGTATATGGTTTCATACAGTGTTCCAATGAATTGATTTGAACCTCAAACTTTGCATCAACCCGGGAGATTCGCAGCGTAAAGCGTCTGCCTCTACCGCACCGTATATGGTTTCATACAGTGTTCCAGTGAATTGATTTGAACCTCAAACTTAGCACCAACCCGGGAGACTCGCAGCGTAAAGCGTCTGCCTCTACCGCACCGTATATGGTTTCATACAGTGTTCCAATGAATTGATTTGAACCTCAAACTTTGCATCAACCCGGGAGATTTGCAGCGTAAAGCGTCTGCCTCTACCTCACCGTATATGGTTCCATACAGTGTTCCAATGAATTGATTTGAACCTCAAACTTAGCATTAACCTGGGAGATTCGCAGCGTAAAGCGTCTGCCTCTACCTCACCGTATATGGTTTCATACAGTGTTCCAATGAATTGATTTGAACCTCAAACTTTGCATCAACCCGGGAGATTCGCAGCGTAAAGCGTCTGCCTCTACCTCACCGTATATGGTTTCATACAGTATTCCAATGAATTGATTTGAACCTCAAACTTAGCATTAACCCAGGAGATTCGCAGCGTAAAGCGTCTGCCTCTACCTCACCGTATTATGGCTTCATACAGCGTACCGAGTAATTGATTTGAACCTCAAACTTCTGTCTCAACCGCCCGAGTTTGGTTTGAAATTCTTCTCTTCAAATATCTTTCAAAGTTGTCAGTGCGTATGAAGCAGTGCAGAAACAGAGCAAAACGACACGTATTGTACTGCAGTCAGTCTATGTAGACGCCAAAACCCGATCTGCTACATCCGACGGTTTCTGTTAAATCTTTGATTCAACTAAATTCATTGTCTACCAGATTGCCGTTCTCAATTGTTGTGAAATACGATTTGCTTAACTCTTTACCAAACGGCAAAATTTTAGACTCGTCGAAATAGAAAGCTTTTGCAGCCGACAATTTACATGTGATTGAAATTATGGGATTTGTCTCAGAGAGGGTAGAAAATATTGTGGGAAAAGGAGAAAATGCTGGTAACCAGCATTTTCTCCTTTTCCCACAATGTTTTCAAAAGGCCTTTTCCTAAGGGTGGTGAAAACTCGGGATCGTGGGGTAGAGGGTTAAGCAATCATTTATGGTGTCAACTCTATACAGTACTAGTGTGATTTTTTTTAAATGATAACAGAGAAGGATAGCCACACGCCATGGTGAATAGTATAACGGTGAGAGTGGTTGACTTGGTATTTTGGAAGAAAATATATAACACAAAACTTAGATAGACGTTATAAACGACCCATGAATAACATCTTTTTATATACATTAAGTAATTCCGAAATTCAATGTTGTACAAGAACTTTTGATCACGAAATAAAAACTAAAAAGGTCAGCCCCTTTCACTAAAATAAGCATGAAAAAAGGTTGAGAAAATTTATTGTACGATAATTACAATAAGATATAGAGGACAATTGTCTGTTTCGATATAATATTATGATCGAAATTTCTTTCATCGAGTTAAAAGCGAAGGCTACATTTTCTGCACAGGCGACTGAAGCTCCACTGGTCTGTCAGAGAACACCAAAATTTTCATTGGTCGATCATCGGACACTGTTACTAAAAATAGCATATTTGTACATCTCCTCTATATCGTATAAAGCAAAGAATTATATCAATAGAGCTTCAGTGCATGCGGTTTCTACTATGATATATTTCCGTAAAACCAACGTACGGATATGAGTTTTGTAGCACCAAAACCTTTTCCTGTCATAAAGGGGCTATTTGATTTTTTATGCCGTAAATCAAAATTTCTTGTAAAACACCGGTAGATCTCTACAACGTGATCTATTTTTTCTTTGCGATCAGACACACTGCACGGTTAAATTAACTAAATATATGCAATTTCTGGCGTTTGAATATGGGAATGGTCGTTTAGCCATTGGTAACTCCGTCTGTCTTTTTTACATTAGATATGACGTCATCATGCCGATTTGAATACAAATTTTTGTGATCGATGCATGTTGTTGATCATGCAACATTCCTACAAGTGTTTGCGAAACCCTGGCGCGAAATCTAAAACTATTTTAAGAGGCTGCGAAGCCCATTAATATAATACCATAGAAAAATATTTTTCTTGCTTTTCTCTTTCGTTTTTTTTTACCAATGATTTATCAGCTTTGAAATTGCTTAGTTCAGTGATTTTGTTTTCTAGATTTGGTGAGATTTTAAAAATCCGAATAGCTCCCTTTAAAGGCATAGTGGCGGCCCACAGTAAACAATACTGGTGTTAAAATGCATATAATGAGATGATTAAAAAATGCATTTAACATCCGCATTGTATACTTTTCGACACTACTAAGCTATGAACTTATTTTTCGGAAAGAGTAGATAAAAACAAATTTAGCCTTTGAATACATGCAGTCTGATCTTGGTTTCGATCCTCTCCTCTGTAGAATCTCCATGAAATGCGAATTTAGCCTACTCTTAGACCTGTCCATTCTGAAAAAAATTGCATGTGACAAGTAAAACGAAGCCTAATGATGGGGCTTATCCACAGGCATTTGTTTTGTGACGAACTTCGCCATTTATTTAATGTAAGACTTATATATAAGACTTATAAATTACATTATATAGATAGCAAAATTCGTAACAAAACGAACGCGCGTGGACCTATCTTTGAAAAAAGTATAATATCAATATTGTGAGAAACAACAGAAAATGCTGATTACCAGATTTTTTTTCCTCCATGTATTCAAAGGACTCCTTTTCTCAGGCTGTAATGACAAACGTATAGTTTGGTAAAGGCTAAATTTGCTGCACAAAGTTTATTTCTGTAAGAGTCAACCGGGTAGGACCTAACATTCGACAGGTAAATGCTTTCCCACGCAAATTTTGATGGGTCTGAAAAGGACGGCTTATGGAAACATTATCAGAAAAGGAGAAAATGCTGGTTACCAGCTCTGTTCTCTAGTCTGTCACACAAATCGAATCATTGAGCTACACTGAATTTGTCGTCTGCAAAATGCTTTCAAACTGGACAAGCCCAAAATTTTATCGTCTGGTATTTAAAGCGTTAGTCTTTATCCTGCTAAATAACTTAACTGAAACTTTCAAGCCGAATGTTGGTATTTCAACATTATGGGGGTTGGGGAAATATCTCCTTACCGGACAGTGTAGATCCAAGATCAGACTGCACGTTCTGTGCAGTCTGATCTTGATCTACGCTGTCCGCAAAAGCTTAGTGAGTCGCACTTAGCAGTCTAACGGTTAGGGGCTATTACTGATAAAGACAACATTTTCGTTTCAATCTCCAGGCAAGTTTTACGGCCCTCTCCACTTTTCTAGACACGATTTTATCTCTCAGACAATCATGAGAGGCCGAGACTACGGACTGTCCGATTACAACACAGTGAGGGAACAGATGGGTTTGGGAAGGATTACAGACTGGGGGCAGATAAACGCCTGGCTGAACAGGACGCATCCTGAGGTACGTGATATACGAAAAGGTCTGTCATTACTAATTCATTACAAAACGACAGGTGGGAAAATAGCCAGTGGCCTTGAAAGAATATGTTTCAAGGTACTAGTTAAAAGAAACTCGGGGGGGGGGGGGGCAATAAAAGGAAACTAAGACTATAGCTTTGTTATTGATAAATCCTGAAGTTTCAAGTCATATGCAACAGTTTTCGTAAACCGATCCCCGTTGTAGATATACATGTGTATTATATCCCTATATAGCCATACATTCGTTACTTTAACATCGTATTTTTTTTGCACATGCGCGTTACGGCTTCGTAGATGATTTTATAAGACTTTGGAAAAATAAGAGATTTGGCATATTTACAGATCATTAACACTTAAAAACCCGGTAAAAACAACATAATAACAATTTCAAGTTTGTTCTTACTTGTGTATGTGTTGATCTGTATCACTCATATGCCACTCGTCACAACTCGGCCGATTCCGTACCTACATCTAACCTTGTCCGTATAAAGGAGGCTTCCATTTTGAACTGCCAATCACATGATCTTAAACATGGCGGCGCCCCTGTAGATCGCTTAGCAACGACATGAACAACCACGATGAAGTTATTCACTTCTATCGATCTGTCGATGAAAGCTCCCAACGGAATTGATAAACTACGATAAAATTTGAATGTACCAACTGTTTGCTGACTGAAATATTCTTAGAAAGATAAGGATAGAAAATTTACTCATGTTTTCTTTTTTAAAAGCAGCCTTACAATTTTAATAACGGTAAAGCGGTGTGCTTCCGGAGATGTGCGAAATGTACCGTGTAGGTGCATATCAAGCAACGTGATACAGCCGAGGGATTTGATCACCGGATCACCCGAGGTATGCCGAATGACTCATATGCAGGATCCATTCGGCATACCTCGGGTGATCAAATCCCTCGGCTGTATCGCGTAGCTTGATATGCACCTACACGGTACATTTCGCACATCTCCGGAAGCACGCCCCTTCACCGTTATTGAAATTGTAAGGCTCCTCTTAAAAAAGAAAACATGAGTAAATTTTCTGTCGTTATCTTTCTAAGAATATTTCAGTCGGCAAACAGTTTGTACAATAAATTCTTAGCGTGGTTTATCAATTCCGTTGGGAGCTCTCATCGACAAATCAATAGAAGTGAATAACTTCACCGGGGTTGTTCATGTCGTTGCTAGGCGATCTACAGGGGCGCCGCCATGTTTAAGATCATGTGATTGCTAGTTCAAAATGGAAGCCTGCATCGAGTTTACCGAGATAAAACGGGTACCAGTTCACAGACCATCTGTTGTAACATTCGGTTTGATTGGCTGCAGTTTTCCTTGTATGATTGAATTCATCCAATAAATTTGCAACATATGCAGAGTGTAAGGCATGGAGTACAACATGGCGGAAAATTTCAAAAGTCGTAAACATTTTTCTTTTTTCGTGTTTAAAAAATTCAGGTCTACTTATCACGAGCAAAGTATGATAAAATACGATTGGCAGCTCGACGTACCTGGAGTATGGAGCTTTGTTTAAGCACTCTGACATTTGCATATCTCATCATGTTTTACACTCTTTCCGATTTTATAGCTGATAGAAAAACTGCAAGATGTCTACGGCAGGCTGGATGTTATTGATGTATTTGTCGGAGGTATGTTTGAGACTACGGAAGATGGAGGACCTGGTGAACTCTTTTCATCAATACTGATAGATCAGTTCACAAGGATACGAGATGGAGACAGATTTTGGTTTGAAAATAAAAAGAATGGGTAGGAACCATATTTCACTTCAAAACAAAGATACAGATCAAATGAGTTGTTCGTGATTCAGAGAGTAAGATCACCTGAGTACCTAACTAATACCTAAGTAATGTGTACTGAGTATTGTTTTTGCAGGTATAATTACCTCCCTTGAATTAATGCAAATGAAATAGGCTTTAGACAATATGTTGGGGTAATGGTAGAGTTTATCAGCCGAAGCTAAACAGTACCGAGCGACAGATGCTTCAGTCTGTCTGTATTAATAAACCAGCATAGTCCTTGGCCGTCTGTGTCGGGCTTTCTCTCTTGCTGTTTGTTTTGATTGTGCTAGTTGTAACAGTATGCATTAGACTTGTCTCAATGAGAATTTTAGTGGGTAAACCCAATATAGGAATCTTTTAAGAAAAATTTAGTTTTAACTCTCTACCAAACAACAAATGATTTTTTTTCTTTTGACAGTTGAATGTTGCTGGAATTATGGGATTTGGCTGTGAAATCATACAAAACATTGTGGGAAAAGAAGTGAATGCTGGTATCCAGGCATTTTCTCCTTTTTCCACAATGTTTTCAAAAGCTTTCTTTCTCGGCATTGTAAAAACTGTAGATTGTGTGGTAGTGTTTAGTCTATATATATTTGTTAACTTCTGTTGTATCTATTTCTTTCTGATAATTTTTAGGCTGTTTACTCAAAAAGAAATTGAACAGATCAAGTCTATTACAATGATGTCAGTTATTCTGAACTCTACAAAATTAGAAGTGGAGGATGTTGGAAACAGAAATGCATTTGTCTTTAACCAAGGTAAAGTGAGAAGTGCTGCCAAGGAATTTTGATGTTTATTTCTGTGTAATAAATAATTCGACCTTAAAATTTCTTATAAATTACATAGAGTACAAATATTGGAGGAAAATGGAAATATGGTTTTGCACCAGTGCAGGAGATGTTGTGGGAAAAAGAGCTAACTAATTACATCTAATTGCTCCTTTTTCCACGCAGTTTTCCAAAGCTTGGTTTGTAGTATGATATCAGGAGCCTCTACCAAATTTGTTCAAATTATTCCCATTGGATCAAAAATTGGTACCACCTGACAACAAACTTATCTCTTACATGCTACTATTAACCCTTTACCACACAATCCCGACTTTAAACGACCCCAAGAAAGAAGCCTTTTGAAAGCATTGTGGGAAAAGGAGAAAATGCTGGTAACCAGCATTTTTCCCCTTTCCCGCAATGTTTTCTTACCTTTCGGAAACAACTGCAATCATTTTAGCCATATTTAATTTGTTGTCTGCTAATGCTTTCAAATTGGACACATCTCAGATTTTGTCGTTTGGTAAAGAGTTAAGAGCCATTCTTGCCTTTTTATTGAAAATCTGTTGGTATAAATACTGTTTGTCAGAGTTGCTTCATATTTGGCATGAATGTTTTTGGATTACAGATGCTTGTACTCATTAAAATGATCTTGGCAGCATGTGAAAATGACATGACTTTCTTGGAGCCTAAGTTTATTTGATGACTGTCAATACCAATTAGGGGTACGGCACATACAATATATTAGGCAGTTCAGGGATACAGAGCTCTTCTTGTTGGGTATTTAGCTCTTTACCAAACGACAAAATTTTTAGCCTTGTCCAAATTGGAAGCATTTGCAGATGACAAATCAAATTTGGCTCATATGTTGGAATTTGTCATTGATAGAAAAGAAAACATTGTGGGAAAAGGAGAAAATGCTGGTTACCAGCATTTTCTTCTGTTCCCACAATGTTTTCAAAAGCTTTCTTTCTCAAGATCATTAAAACTTGGGATTGTATGGTAAAGGGTTAAATCAAAAGTTTTTTATGTATTTCATGGCAGCCATGGTACCTGTTTATGCAATTCTTATGTATCTTTTATCCTTTATCAAATAATCCCATGTATCAATGAATTTGAGGGATAAAGCTTATGAAAATATCAAGGGAAAAGGAGAGGTTGCAAATAGCACTTTCTCCTTTTATCAAAATGTTCTCAACCTGGCCAAAGACATATTACATCAATTGAGCCATGTTTTATTTATCATCAGCAAATACTGTCATTACTTTGAACATGCTATCAGAGATAAGTGGCATGAACTGTATTGGGGTATAGGTTTGAAATCATATTTAAGCTGAATGGATTTTTTGTAGTAAACTTTTAACATCTGTTTATGCATTAATGTATTTACCTTTGGTTTATATTTTGTTTTCATCATGGATTGTATAGCATTTTGTATGAGCCATGCTCTGGGAAAGGAGGATTTAAAGCACATCAGTGATCTATTATACAAGGCAAGTTGTCACATGATTATGGATCAATCCAATCCATTATGTCTAATGGCTGACTGAATCATAAAGTAGAATTGTCCTATAACTTGCAGTAAATTTACGAGTAGCAAAAACTTTTGACCAAGGTCAGCCTGTGTAGACAGACCTTGCAGATGCCTTAACTGTTTACCACACAATGCCGCCTTTTAACGACCTTGATGAATAAGGCTTTTGGAAACATTGTGGGAAAAGGAGAAAATGCTGGTAACCAGAAAACATTGTGGGAAAAGAAGAAAATGCTGGTAACCAGCATTTTCTCACAATGTTTTCTGGCCTTTCAAAAACAATTTTCAATTTTTGAGTCATATTCATTTTGTCACCTGCAAATGATTTCAATTTGGAAAAATCTAAAGTATTGTCATGTGGTAAAGGGTTAAACCCCCTTTTCACATTGCATGACTCCTATCTTTATTCTTATTTGCTGCAGATGATGGAGAAAATGACAGGTGCAACACAAGCACCTACTTGTATGAAGATATTCTTGAGCCTTGCACACCACACAAAGGGTTTGATTATTTTGCGGGCAGTGAGGGGGCTTACATAGTGCTATGGACATCATTTGGTCTCATACCTTTCTGTGAGTTATAGTTTTCAATTTGGCTGTTGTTGAAGAAAAGTTAATGCTTTAACAAAGAACACAAGTTTAGGCTTGCCCAGATTGCCAGCATGTTACTGAAATGTCCAGTTTTCTCTTAACCCTTTACCACACAATCCCATGTTTTAATGACCCTGAAGAAGAAGGCTTTTGAAAAGGGAGAAAATGCTGGTAACAGCAATTTCAATTTTTCATCTCCAAATGCTTCAATTTGGACCAGTCTAAACTTTTGTCCTTTGGTAAAGATTTAAAATATGTACAAAACATTGTGGGAAAAGGAGAAAATGCTGGTTAGCAGTATTTTCTACTTTTCCCACAATGTGTCCAAAAGCCTTCTACCTTAAGTTGAAATGCTGGCCAGAATTTTCTGCTTTTCCTACAATGTTTCAAAAAGCCTTCTGCCATAGGTTAAGACACTGGAATGTGTGGTGAAGGATTTTGGTATATGTGTTCGCAAAGCAGTGTCATTGACTGTGTCACCAGTGTGCAAAAACTTCGACTTTTTCAGATATCTCGATTGTTACTGGCTGTATAGTGTTTAACGCTGTTTTCAACATTATTTCAGTTATATCATGGCGGTCAGTGCACCTATCCATGCTTTCCTAGAGTTTCTTTTTTCCAGCACTTCCCTCAATATTCTTCCCAAGCTACTGGCTGCATTCCCACATTACCATCATGGAAACAATGATCAGTGGTGAGAGAGGAATGAATCCTACCTTAACCACTATCATCAGTCATCAAAAAGAAATTTGCTTAGCTGAGGATTTGAACCAGCAATCCCCCTGCTCTCAAGTCCAGTACACTATCTAAACAGAAAGCTACTTGTAACTCTTTTTGATGGCAAAATATATTGGTGCACCACATTTCGTTAAAATGGTGTTTCGTCAAAATCCATGTATATTTTAAAATACCAATTGCTTAATTTCTAGATTTATTTCATGGAAAGCTCTGTCTGGGAGGAAGGTTGAGCCACAATTCATTTGGGCTAGGGTAAGGGTCAGGGCTAGGGATTGCTTTCGACATATGTGGTTTTTGACAAAATGTCTCAAAACATACAAATGCAGTGCACTGAGACTCGAAAGATTTTTATCTTACAGGGTTGACTAAACAAGTGGACAGTAGCTCAAATGTTTTCCAAAGGATAAAAAATATTGTGGGAACAGGAGAAAGTGCCGGTGACCAGCATTTTGTCCTTATCCCACAATGTTTTCAAAAGGCCTCTCTCTCAGGGTCGTTAAAACTCAGGGTTGTGTGGTGAAGATAGTCAAAATGAGCAAGTGTAGTCCTGTAAATCCTGTTTTAACGTGTTTTTTCTGCCTTGGTAGTGTGTCTGTTGGTAGCCTTTGTCCTGTCAAAGTGTAAGAGACTGCGACATAATAGAAATGTGAAAAAGGCGCAGCGAAACATAACAGACAACATTGGTAGGGAAACACAGGGTAAGATGGAGAATTTAATTTACGTAATAGGAGACTTGTGACACATATATACTTAACCCTTTCCCAAACAAGCCCTGGTTTTCACGTGTCTGCAGTACAAGTCTTTTGAAAACACTGTGGGAAAAGGAGAAATTGCTCGTAACGAGCAATTTCTCCTTTTCCCACAGTGTTTTCTACCCTTTTTGAGACCTTTCTGCCATTTTCATCAAATTTAAAATTGTCGTCTGCAAACTCTTTCAATTTGGACAAGTCCAAAATTTGTCGTTTGGGAAAGGGTTAAAGCAAATGATTGCATTAATTCTTTACCAAACAACTAAATTTTGGACTAGATCAAATTGAAAGCATTTGCAGACGACAAAATAAATGTAGCTCAAATGAGGACTTCTGTCTTTGGTATGGTAGAAAACATTGTGGGAAAAGGAGAAAATGCTAGTTACCAACATTTTCTCCTTTTCCCACAATGTTTTTAAAAGACTTCTTCTTCAGGGTCGTTAAAACTCGGGATTGAATAGTAAAGAGTTAAGTCTTGACCATACAATCCCAAGTTTTAAGGACCCTTGGGGAAAAAGATTTTTGAAAAATTTGTTGGAAAAAAAAAAGAAAATGTGTTAAGTCTATCACACTTTCATGTACATGGAACTGTAAAATATTATGTGAAAGTGAGCTGTTTGCTCTAATAAAAGAGAATTTTCATTCATGGATTAGAGTTGATGATTTCTGGAAATTTTCGTCTTGTTTTGACTCTTTTAACTCTTTACCAAATGACAGAATTTTAGACTAGTCCAAATTCAAAGCTTTTGCAGACAACATAGTGAATGTGATTGAAAAATAAAAATTTGTTTTGGGAGGGTTAGAAAACATGGTGGGCAAAGGAGAAAATGCTGGTTACCAGCATTTTCTCCTTTTCCCACAATGTTTTCAAAATGCTTCTTTCTTTAGGGTCATTAAAAGTCAGGATTGTGTGGTGAAGGGTTAATGACTGATATAAACTTAATTCCGAGTTTTAATGACCCTGAAGAAGAATGCCTTTGAAAACATTGTGGGAAAAGGAGAAAATGCTGGTAACCAGCATTTTCTTCTTTGCCCACAATGTTTTCTACCCTTCCCAAGTCAAATATTCATTTTTAAGTCAAGTTTATTTTGACGTCTGCAATTGCTTTCAATTTGGAAAAGTCCAAAGTTTCTTGTGTGGTAAAGACTTAAACAAAATGTGGTGCCATATCAAATAGTTGTAGGGCATATTGAATACTTATGGAGCCTAATCACATTGATCACCTTTTTTAACCCTTTCCCAAACGACAAATTTTGGACTGGTCCAAAGTGAAAGAGTTTGCAGACGACAGTTTTGAATTTGATGAAAATGGCAGAAAGTTCTCAAAAAGGGCAGAAAACACTGTGGAAAAAGGAGAAATTGCTCGTTATGAGCAATTTCTCCTTTTCCCACAGTGTTTTCAAAAGACTTGTACTGCAGACACGTGAAAACCAGGGCTTGTTTGGGAAAGGGTTAAACAAAAAAGTAACGCAATACTTCCTTTGAAATATGTTGGTTTTTCATTACTGAAAACACCTTCATAGATGTTTCAAATGTTTTTGCCTATGTAATTTGGTGAATACATGATACTTTTTGCTCAGTAAGTGAATATTTTTCAAAAGCTATTAACTCTTTACCAAACGACAAAATTTTAGACAGGAGCAAACTGAAAGCAGTTGCTGACGACAAATGAAGTGTTCCTAAAATGATGATTTCTGCCTTTGAAAGGGTAGAAAACAGGTTTTTTTTTCAGGGTTGTTAAAAGTCAAGATTGTGTGGTAAAGGGTTAAATAGGGAACAGTTTTAAAGACAGGATATGAATGTGTTGTAGAGACACAAATCTGTGCGCTCAACATAGGTTAACTCTTAACCAAATGACAAAATTTTTGACCTGTCCAAATTGAAAGCATTTGTAGATGACAAAATAAATGTGATACTAAAATTGAAATTGTTTTGGGAAGGATAGAAAACATTGTGGGAAAAGGAGAAAATGCTGGTTACCAGCATTTTCTCCTTTTCCCACAAAGTTTTCAAAAGGCCTCTTTCTCAGGGTTGTTAAAACTTGGGATCATGTAGTAAAGGGTTAACTATTGTAATTCAAAGGCTTACAATCTAATTCGAAGCAAAATCATATTTCCTTCATGTTGTAAGACACAAAGATAAGTCTTTACAGATGAAAATTGTTCATGTATTAAAACTTGTTTGCCATATTCATATCTGAATAGATCATTTGGAACCCGGGTCAGGTAAGTGAAATCTGCACATTTGTGTAGTATAACAAGTTCAGTACTGTTTGTATTTTTGAGTTGAATAGAATTATATGTCACACCTATGCTTACCTGTTACCTTGCTTTGTTTACACAGTTTTATCTAAGAATCTTGCCATAGCATTTGATGCTTGCACAAAAACTTTTAGTTTCTAATGATTGACTTGATCTAGCAAAGGCATGATGTTTTAATATTCAATGCTTTCTTGAAATCTGTAGTCAGTCTGATCTAGTCAGTATGTGCATATTTGAGTCTTGTCACAGAAAGTTTGTTATAGAAATAAGGCAAAAGTATTTATAACTTTTTAGAAATTAAAATGAAAAAAATTGACAGCTGATGGGATTGTTATTATTGTATGTACAACTTTTTGGGCTAAGGATTTGTTTGTTGACCATGTGGCGTCTTTTCTAGGAGTTCCCCCGTCCTCCATTTGATCTGTATATTAACTCTTTACCAAACAACAGAGGGATTTGTCCAGATTGAAAGCATTTGCAGAGAACAAATTTAATGTTCCTCAGAATTTGAAATTTGATTTTGCAAGATAGGAAAACATTGTGTGGGGGGGAAAGGAGAAAATGCAGGTAACCAGCATTTTCTCCTTTTCCCCCACAATGTTTTCAAAAGTGTTCTTTTTAAGGGTTGTTAAAACTCGGGATTATGTGGTAAAGGGTTAATGTTTGTGGTGCCACATTACTGTATGTTTTTGGTGACTGAGGGTAACCTGCGTTTATAAAGCAAGCTGTGTAAAGTTAGCCCTGAAAGTGCTGAACTCTTGATTTAATTGCTTCTGCAGACAACCTAGATCAAGATTAGTCTGCAAAGAACATGTAGTCTAATCTTGGATCTACTCTGTCCACAACTTTGCCAGAAGTTTTGACAAAAAAAGCTTTAATGGTAATATCTGCATCCTTAGTACTGGCTGAGAATGTCTTTTTGTTTATTTCATACTTCAGGGGTTAACCTTGTACAATGTGCATTAGCTCTCTCCCAAACAACAAAATTTTACACGAGTACAAATTGAAAGCATTTGCAGATGACAATTTTAATGTGGCTCAAAAATGTGATTTTTCTTTGATATGGTAGAAAAAATTGAGGAAAAAGGGGAAAATGCTGGTTACCAGCATTTTCTCCTTTTCCCACAATGTTTTCAAAATGCCTCTTCCACAAGGCCGATAAAACTCAGGATTATATGGTAAAGGGTTAATCTGTTGTTATTGATTGTTTGAAGTCCATAAGTTCAAGCATGGTTAACTCTTTACCAAACGACATTTTGGACATTTCCAAATTGAAAGCATTTGTGACTCAAAAACTGAAATTTGGTTTGGGAAAGGTAGAAAACATTGTAGGAAAAGGAGAAAATGCTGGTAACCAGCATTTTCTCCTTTTCCCACAATGTTTTCAAAAGGCTTCTTCCCAAAGGGTCGTTAAAAGTCGGGATTGTGTTGTAAAGGGTTAAATCTTTACCATTCATCAAAGTTTCCAACTTGACCAAATTGAAGGAATAATGCTGACAACAAATTAAATGTTGCTTAACTGTTGGTGATTTCCCTAGTTGATTGGGTAGAAAACTTTGTGGGAAAAGGAGAAAATGCTTTTTCCACTAGGTTTTCAAAAGCCCTCTCTTTCAGGGATCATTAAAACTCATGATTGTGTGGTAAAGGGTGGTTGCGTTTGCCATTCATTGTCCTTAATCCTTTTCCTGTTTGTATAAGAGGTTCTGGGTTTGAATTCCATGATAAGCAGTGACATCCTTTTGAACTTGCCAGGCCTAAGGGAGAGCACTAGATTTTTCAGAAAGGGAAGTATCAAGAGTCATTGATGAAAGCTCCTTTTAATTGTTTCACAGTTGTTGTAAAGTGAACACATTTAAGCTCTGTGCAAAATTTGCTCTCATAGTGAGCGTAGATCAAGATAGGACTACACAAAGCAGGCAGCCTGATTTTAGATCTGCACCCTCCAAAGTTTTGTGGAAAATTTTGGAAAAAAAAAAAAACAGGTCGACAAAGCAAGAAAAAAAATAAAAATAAGTGAAAATATCTCTTGAACCAGTCAGCAAAATTTTAGACTTTTCTAAACTGCAAGTACTTGCAGGCAATATACTAAATATGCTTCAAATGATGGAAACTTGTCTTGTAACTTTTTACCAAACACCAAAATTTAACCCTTTACCAAACAGTCCCGGGTTTTACACGACCCTGGGAAAGAAGGTTTTTGAAAACATTGTGGGAAAAGGAGAAAATACTGGTAACCAGCATTTTCTCCTTTTCCCACAATGCTTTCTGCTCTATCAGAGAGCTTAAGCTCATTTGTACCAAAGTTGAATTTGTCATCTGCAAATACTTTGAAATTGGTCTAGTCTAAAATTTTGTTTTGTGGTAAAGGGTTAAGACTCTTTGAAATTGAAAGGTTTGCAGATGACGAACTGTATGTGGCTCAAATTGTGGAATTTGTCTCTGAAAAGGGAGAAAACATTGTGGGAAAATGCTGCTTACCAGCATTTTCTCCTTTTCCACAATATTTTCAAAAGGCTTCTACCTCAAGGTTGTTAAAACTCGAGATTGTGCAGTAAAGAGTTAAAGCGTCGAAAACTTTTTGAAATATAAAAAATACTGGTTACCAACATTTTTAGGAAAGTATGAGCAGTGTTCATTCAATGCTTTGCAAGCATCTGCACATAATAGATTATATTTCTTCCCAAGCTTCTTCTGGCTAAAAAGCTGTATCCGCTACATAACCAAAAAATTAAAAGATTGTTGTAACTTGGGCAAAGAGTTTTGAACTGTATGCTCTGTCTTAAGCTTAAGCAATACTTTTCCTTTTCTAAATTCACTACTGGATAGAGGCTGTTTTGTTTTGCATTTTGTGAAACCTCTTATTTTTAGCTCGGCTGTTTTCAAAGAAAACAATGAGTTATTGCCACAGCCATGGTGTCCGTGTTGTTGTCTGCATCATCGTGCGAAAACTTTGACATTTCATAATATATCTATTATCACTGAAGATATTTACTTCAAACTAGGACAAGTTGTCAAATATCAAAAGGGGAACTCATACAACAGGGGAAGGTAACCATCAAAATATTTTTCCAGACTTACGCCCCTTTTTCATCTCATTGAAAGTAAAGCACTTTCAGCGTTGGCACCCGTATGCGATGCACTTGTTACATTTTCTTTCCACATACACTGGCTTATTTGTAGCATACTAGAGCTCAATGAGCAGAGGTGAGCTGTTGTGATCATCACATGTGGTAGTATCCTGTTTGCATCCTTGTTGTTGTATTCTGGTGATGCAGTCAGTTATGTACAAGAGCTCATTGGTTCAAATCTCCGGCTGTTCTGCCCAAGGATTGATGATAGTCTTTGCAACAGGATTCATTCCTCTCTCATGGCTGATTATTGTTTCAACGATGGTTATGTTGGAAAATAGCCAGTGGCTTAGAAAGAATATTGTGGGGATTACTGGTAAAAGAAACTCTGAGTAGGCAGGGATAGGTGCACTGGTGTTCACAGTATATCTGAAGAAATGTTGAAAGCCGCATTAAACACAATTCAAATTAAATCAAATTATTGTTGTTATTTCTAATACCTGCCTACAGGTACTTCAACAGATTTCTGATCAGAAAGTACAGGACTAAATTAACCCTTTACCAAACAGTCCCGACTTTTAATGACCCTGGTGTGTAAGGCTTTTGAAAACATTGTGGGAAAAATGAGAAAATGCGGGTAACCAGCATTTTCTCCTTTTCCCACCATGTTTTTTACCCTATCAAGGACAAATTTCATAATTTGAGCCACATTTAGTTTGTCATCAGCAAATGCTTTCATTTTGGATCAGTCTAAAATTCTGTCGTTTGGTAAAGAGTTAAACCAAATTTGTTACGGACATGAGAAAGAAATTTAGTGAATGTGGTCAAGATCACATGACTAAGATGGTGCACAACATTTCGTTGAAAGTGTGTTTCGCCGAAATCCCTGTATGTTTTAAAATACCAATAGCTAAATTTCTAGATTTATGTCATTGAAAACTCTGTCTGGGAGGGAGATTTGGGCCACAATTCGTCTGAGTTTGGGTAAGGGTCAAGGCTAGGGATCGTTTTCTACGAATGTGGTTTTTCAATGAAATGTCGCACACCCGTCAATTTTATTACATTTAGCTGAAATCTTCCCAGAACCAGAAGTAAGACAGCTTTGAAATTTGGTATATATCAAGTGCTAGGAGTATTTTCAAATTTTGTTCAAAATTTCACCCACTAGCTACTTTAGAAAACCAAGATCGAAATTATTGTCTTGTTTGTTCTCTTTAACTCTTTACCATACTTCAACATTTCAGACTCGACCAAATTGAAAGCATTAGCAGACGACAACCTGAAGGTAGCTCAAAAGATGACTTGTGTTTTTGATAGGGTATGAAACATTGTGGAAAAAGGAGAAAATGCTGGTAACCAGAATTTTCTCCCTTTCCAATCATGTTTTCTACCTTATCATAAACATATTTCATCCTTCGAGCCACATTTGAATTGACGTCTGCAAGTGCTTTGAAATTGGATAAGTCCAAAATTTTGTTGTTTGGTAAGGAGTTAAAAATCATCTTTTCTGAAAGCACAAGACCTAGAGCTTTAGTATCAAACAAAAATCTTCCTGTTCAAAACAATAAGAATTAGAGCTTCAGTATTAGTATGTGGCATCCTCTAATGATCATTTATAAAGATTATTCCAAAAACAGCCCTGGGTTAATGTCCTCCATTTCAGGCTTTTTTTTTTAACCTAGTTCAACCTTTATAGATACACAATTCACTTTTGTTGTTTGTTTGTATAAAGTTTTAAAATTAGTCCACATCTGTAGTTTTCCATTTTGATTGCATGAACTGCATGGCATATCTGATCTTAACCCTTTACCAAATGACAAAATTTTAGACTGTGCCAAATTGAAAGCATTTGCAGACGACAGAAAGTGTAGCTTAAATAGTAATTTATTTATTGGATAGAGTAGAAAACATTGTGGAAAAAGGAGAAAATGCTGGTTACCAGCATTTTCTCCTTTTCCCACAATGTTTTCAAAAGGCTTCTTTCTTAGGGTCGTTAAAAGTTGGGGTTGTGTGGTAATGGGTAAATATTTCTGTTGTTTTTTTCTTTCGCAAAAGGCGTTTGCTATCATAGCACTTGAAGAGGATTTTAAGTCACCTTCTGTGAAAATTGTTACAAGTTTTCCATCAAAAAATGAATTTTTTTTTCTATATCTTGATTTTTTTAGCTCACCTGTTTTCAAAGAAAACATTCGGTTATTTTTCATTTTTGCTTAGACATCTCCATAGCTGGCTTTTAAAACATGCTATAACTTGATAATGTTCATTTTTGCTAAATAATTTTCATGATCACTCTGACTCAGAATCTATTTTTCTTTACTTTGTCGACACAGATTCTGTTATTCAACATAAAGCAGTGGAATGGATAGAAACCAAAGAATCTCGCCCCATCGTTGTCCGCATCAAGTATGACTACAAACTGGAGATCCTCAGCTTGCGTGGGAAGATTCTGCGTTGGATAAGTCTTATCAGCTTGAAAAACGTCCACTTGTCACTCAGTTCCAATAAGAACAGAAACTTGTGTCTTGTGAAAGTTCCGAAGGAATATGATGTGGTATGGAGTCAGTCTTCTTCTTATCAACCCATATTGTAAATGCTAATTATAGACCAATGAGCCAGGCCGGGTAACTCAGTGGTTAGCGCATCTGACTCTAGTGACCTGGTGGTTGCAAGTTTGATTCCTGGTCGAGGCAAACTTTCTTTCCAGCACTTTTTTGCCTCTCACCTCTGATGCATGTGAGAAAATTAGTCAGTGACTTGGAAAGAAACTTGTGTCAGTTCTGGTGCAAGAAAGCCAGGAAACGCATGTGTTGGTGCACTGACTGCTGTGATATGACCTAGGCTGTTAAAAGGGTGTTAAATTCCAATACAAACAAACAAATAGACCAATGAAAAATCAGTATGTGCACACTTGTCCGACAGATTAGCTCTTTACGTAACAATTTCATGTTGAAACAACCCTGATGAAAAGACCTTTTGAATAAATTGTAGGAAAAGTAACAAGTACTTTCTCCTTTCCCACCATCTTTTCAACCTGCTCAAAGACAAATCTCGTCATTTTAGCCACATTTAATTTGTTGTCTGCAAATACTTTCAATTTGAAGAGGCCCGAAGTTTCGTCGTCTGTTACAGAATTAAATTAGAGTGGGTTTGCACCAGAGGACATTGAAATCATTTTGTTAACCCTTTAACCCTGTACCAAACAATCCTGAGTTTTAATGACCCTGAGAAAGAGGCCTTTTCCCAGAACAAATTTCAATTTTTGGTCACATTTATTTTGTCGTTTGCAAATGCTTTAAATTTGGACTGGTCTAAAATTTTGTTGTTTGGTAAAGAGTTAACACAAAATCCCAAAATTTTAGGCTTGTCCAAATTGAAAGCATTTGCAGACAACAAAATAATGGGATTGAAATAAACGAAATTTGTTTTGGGAAGAGTAGAAAATGCCGTGGGAAAAGGAGAAAATGCTGGTAACCAGCATTTTATCATGTTCTCGCATTGTTTTCCATCCTGGTAAACAGCATTTTCTCCTTTTTCTCACCATGTTTTATACTGTTTCAGGCATATATTCCATCATCTGAGCCATATTTTATTTGTTGTATGCAAATATTTTGAATTTGGACAAGTCTAAAATTTTGTCGTCTGATAATGACTTCACTCTTTACCAAATGACAAATATATTTGAGCCATGCACTGTGAAAGGGGGCTTAATGCACCCGCAGTCCGCGCAGGCTGACCTGAGCTGAAACTTTTCACTACTGGTTAATATTCTCTATGTCCAAGGACCAGTCTACCTCATGATTCAGTCAGTTGTTAGAAAAAGTGGCTATTATGGATCCATAATTAAGTGATGACTTGCTTGGTATCATGTATGCACTAAGTTCCCTTTTGCCATAGCATGGGTCACTTTGACAAGTCAACTTCGAAAGCATTGCCAGATGACTAACAAAAATGTGGCTCAAAGGATCAAACTTGTCTTTGAAGGGACAGAAAACATTGTGGGAAGAGGAGAAAACTCTGGTTACCAGCATTTTCCATTTTTTCACAATATTTTCAAAAGCCTTCACACTCAGGGTGTTAAAACAGTTGACTATTTGCAGAAACTGAAAACTATCTTCGGAAGGATATTTTCATCTTGGTATCATTTTAGATTCTTCAGTTTACAAATGAAGAACACCTACGACAGTTTGTGGATGCCTTGAAGTACGTCCTAAATAATGGCGGATGTTCCCTAGACGTCACGGAGATGAAGCTGAAATATGTTTTCAAAAATGCCTTCACAAGGAGGAAGAGGAATCAACTGTTAGAAAGGTTCTTCAAGACGGTATTTGCAGAAGTAAGTTGTGTAACTTTATTTACATATGTAGAATGTGCAGATAATGATCAGACTACACAGAACATTCAGTCTGATCTTTGATCTACTTCGCCCTCTACATTGTGAGATGTTGTGGAAATTTAGGCCATCGAGAGTGTTTTTCTCTTTGACTGAATGGTGCTTTATGGTTAACCCTGAACTGCTTTATTAATTCATTAAGAATTAAACCAAAATACCGCAATCGCAGAGGTCCTTTTTCCAGAGATCAGACTTCACAATCTGAGCTGTCTGATTTTGATTTATGCTGACCCCTACAAATGCATTTCTTGTCACCTAATGCATCTTAAATAAGAAGACTTACAAATGAATACTTCTTCAACTTGCAAAACAAATCTACAGTTGGCAGTACCAAGGCTGTGTGGTGTAGAATTACAGTAAAAAATCAAAGCATTGAAAGCACTGGTGTGGCATTTGTCAAGGAAGCCATTGTGTTGAATTAATAATTTGAAAAATAAACAAAAGAAATAGTTTCAAAATGTTTGCTTGAAGTAAACCTACTATATAGTCATGCACAATCCAATATAGTAGGTGCAATTTTGTGGGATGAACAAGCCATGGGGAACAAGCCCAGGCGAATAATCCAAGGAACGAACTGGTTTTGGGATGAACAAGCACAGAATCGATTGGTCAGGAGACAAAGATCATGTGTATCATTACGCCAATAGAAGGCCATAGCGAATAAAGTTATTTTCGATTAAAAGAAGTGTTTCCATGATCGATGGCTCAATTCAATTCATTTTAATACACCATTTTCAATTTTAATATCTGAGTGCGATTGAAACACTTATTTGTCTGAGAAAAATTTAGTTTAATTGAGTTTCTTACCTTCTGTTTTGCACAGATTACGATACATGATTTTCAAAATGCCGTATTGAACTCATAGTGGCATTGTCTTCGAAAAATGCCACAAAAAATCAAAGAGGACACTGAAAGTCTGAGACAAGAAGTCTTGACATTTCTGATCCTGATTTATAATGTCTGCCAGAAAATCTAGTATTGCTTGTTATGCTTACAGGGACACTTCTGAAACTTTGTACAAATATCAACCAGAAATTGTAGATATGTGAGATGTAATTTTCAAATGTCTGCTTGAAAGAGTTGGAGAATTATCTCCCTTAGAACTAAAGCCTGTTTGTGTGCATGTTAGATTGAGCATTTCTCTTTTTAGCTCACCTTAGCACAACGTGCTAAAGGTGAGCTATTGTGATCGCCCTATGTCCGGCGTCCGTCGTCCGTCGTCTGTCGTCCGTCGTCCGTCGTCCGTCAACAATTTCTTTAAACATCTTCTTCTCCTAAACCACTGGGCCAATCTTGATGAAACTTGGCAGGGATGTTCCTTGGGTGAAGCTCTACCAAAATTGTTCAAAGAATTGAATTCCACCCACAACTCTGGTTGCCATGGCAACAAAAAGGAAAAAAAAGCAAAATCTTTGAAAATCTTCTTCTCTGAAACTAGAAGGCGCAGAGCTTTGATATTTGGTATGTAGCATCTTCTAGTGGACCTCTACCAAGTTTGTTCATTTGATGTCCCTGGGGTCAAAACTGGCCCCGCCCCGGGGGTCACAAGTTTGAGCATAGTAACAAAGAAGGAAAACTTTAAAAATCTTCTTCTCTGAAACTTGAAGGCGTAGAGCTTTGATATTTGGCATGTAGCATCTCCTAGTGGACCTCTACCAAGTTTGTTCATATGATGCCCCTGGGGTCAAAACTGGCCCCGCCCCGGGGATCACAATTTCCAACATAGGAACAAAGAGGGGAAACTTAAAAAAATCATCTTCTCTGAAACTGGAAGGCATAGAGCTTTGATATTTGGTATGTAGCATCTTCTAGTGGACCTCTACCAAGTTTGTTCATATGATGCCCCTGGGGTCAAAACTGGCCCCACCCCGGGGGTCACGAGTTTGAGCATAGTCACAAAGAAGGAAAACTTTAAAAATCTTCTTCTCTGAAACTTGAAGGCGTAGAGCTTTGATATTTGGCATGTAGCATCTCCTAGTGGACCTCTACCAAGTTTGTTCATATGATATCCCTGGGGTCAAAACTGGCCCCGCCCCGGGGGTCACAATTTCCAACATAGGAACAAAGAAGGAAAACTTTAAAAATCTTCTTCTGTAAAACTAGAAGGCATAGAGCTGTGATATTTGGCATGAAGCATCTCCTAGTGGACCTCTACCAAGTTTGTTCATATGATGCCCTTGGGGTCAAAACTGGCCCTGCCCCGGGGGTCACAAGTTCAAACATAGGAACAAAGAAGGAAAACTTAAATTTTTTTTTTTCTCTTAAATGGGAAGGCATAGAGCTTTGATATTTGGTATGTAGCATCTCCTAGTGGACTTCTACCAAGTTTGTTCCAAGGATGCTGCTTGGGTCAAAACTAGCCCAGCCCCTGGGGTCACAAGTTCGAACATAGGAACAAAGAGGGGAAACTTTAAAAATCATCTTCTCTGAAACTGGAAGGCATAGAGCTTTGATATTTGGTATGTAGCATTGCCTAGTGGACCTCTACCAAGTTTGTTCAAATGATGCCCCTGGGGTCAAAACTGGCCCCATCCGGGGGGTCACAAGTTTGAGCATAGTAACAAAGAAGGAAAACTTTAAAAATCTTCTTCTCTGAAATTTGAAGGCGTAGAGCTTTGATATTTGGCATGTAGCATCTCCTAGTGGACCTCTACCAAGTTTGTTCATATGATGCCCCTGGGGTCAAAACTGGCCCCGCCCCGGGGGTCACAATTTCCAACATAGGAACAAAGAAGGAAAACTTAAAAAATCTTCTTCTGTAAAACTAGAAGGCATAGAGCTGTGATATTTGGTATGTAGCATCGCCTAGTAGACCTCTACTAAGTATGTTCATATGATGCCCTTGGGGTCAAAATTGGCCCTGCCCCTGGGGTCACAAGTTCAAACATAGGAACAAAGAAGGAAAACTTAAATTTTTTTTTCTCTTAAATGGGAAGGCATAGAGCTTTGATATTTGGTATGTAGCATCTCCTAGTGGACTTCTACCAAGTTTGTTCCAAGGATGCTGCTTGGGTCAAAACTAGCCCAGCCCCTGGGGTCACAAGTTCGAACATAGGAACAAAGAAGGAAAACTTTAAGATTCTTCTTTTCTGAAACCGAAAGGTGTGGAGCTTTGATATTTGGTATGTTGCATCTCAGAGTGGACCTCTACCAAGTTTGTTCATATGATGCCCCTGGGTCAAAACTGGCCCTGCCCCGGGGGTCACAAGTGTGAAGATAGGAACAAAGAAGGAAAACTTTAAATTTCTTTTTCTCTTAAACAGGAAGGTGTAGAGCTTTGATATTTGGTATGTAGCATTTCCTAGTTGACCTCTACCAAGTTTGTTCATATGATGCCCCTGGGTCAAAACTGGCCCAGCCCTGGGGGTCACAAGTTTGAACATAGGAACAAAGAAGGAAAACTTCAAAATTCTTCTTTAAAACTGGAAGGCGTAGAGCTTTGATATTTGGTATGTAGTGATTCTCTTCTAAGTTTGTTTGCCCATCTAAGCGCAACAAGTTCATTGAGTTCAAAATTGGGTCATCTTGGGTCATAAACTAGGTCACTAGGTCAAATTAAAGAAATACCTTGTTGGCACTCTCGAGGCCACATTATTTGCTCAATTGCCTTGAAAATTAGTTTAGTTTGTCTTTATAAAGTCTCACATAAGATTAATTTGGGTCAACTTAGGTCATAAACTAGTTCACTGGGTCAGATTAAAGAAATACCTTGTTTGCACTCTGGAGGCCACATTTATTGCTCAAATGACCTGAAATTTGGCCAGAATGTTTGTCTTGATGAAATAGCAGATGAGTTTGGATTTGGGTCACCTGGAACCATAAACTAGGTCACTAGGTCAAAATAAAGAAATACCTTGTGGGCACTCTAGAGGCCACATTCTTTGCTTAATTGCCTTGAAAATTGGTCAGAATGTTTGTCTTTGTAAAACCTCACATGAGTCTGAATTTGGGTCAACTGGGGTCATAAACTAGGTCACTTGGTCAAATTAAAGAAATAGGTAGTGGGCACTCTAGAGGCCACATTTATTATTCATTTGATTTGAAAATTGGTTAAAATGTTTCTTTTGATATAGTCAAAGACCAGTTCAAATTTGGGTCATCTGGGGTCATAATCTAGATCACTAGGTCAAATTAAAGAAATATCTTTAGGGCACTCGAGGCCACATTTTTTGCTCAGTTGACTTGAAAATTGGTCAGAATGTTTGTCTTCATGAAATATGAGTTTGAAATTGGGTCACCTGCGGTCAAAAACTAGGTCACATGGTCAAATTAAAGAAAAACCTTAAAGGCACTCTACTAAGGTGAGCGACCCAGGGCCATCATGGCCCTCTTGTTATGAAATTAATTGTGGGATTAACTCTTTACCACACGATGGCAATATAGACTTGTCCAAACTGAAAGTGTTTGCAGACGACAATAGAAATGTTATTCATAGGATGGAGTCTTTCAGAGGGTAGAAAATATTGTGGGAAAGGAGAAAATGCTGGTTACAAGCATTTTCTCCCTTTCCAACAATATTTTCAAAAGACTTCTTTCTCAGAGTCATTAAAAGACGGCATTGAGTTGCAAAGGGTTAAGTCTTTACCAAACAATCCCATATTTTAAGACCCTGTGGATGGAGGCTTTTTAAGACATTGTGAGAAGAGGAGAAATTGATGGTAAACAAGCACTTTCTCCTTTTCCCACAGTATTTTACACTATTCACAGACATTGCCATCATTTTTGGCCACTTTTAGCTTGCTATTTCTAATTGTTTGGAATTTGGGTGGGTGAAAAATTACGTCATTTGGTAAAAGGTGAACCCTTTACCACGTAAAAATAATCCTGAGTTGTAATGACCCTGAAGCAAAAGGCTTTTGAAAACATTGTGGAAAAAGGAGAAAAATGCAGGTAGCCAGCATTTTTCTCCTTTTCCACAATGTTTTCAATATTTCAGAGAAAAAAAAAAAGAAAAATCGATTTCTTAGCCACACCTATTTAAATTTCTCATCTGCAAGTTCTTTCAATTTGGAAACATCTAAAATTTTGTCGTCTGGTAAAAGAGTTACGTCCCTTTTTGTGACAGTTCTACACTTTTGTTCCCAGGCTTTCCAGATGGACTATGATCCCACATTAGATGCAGGGGAAGTTGAGACCAGACAGAATGCAGAGTTACTGGAGATAGAGCTGACAAAGGTGAAACATACACTAAGGTTGATTTCAGTGAAATTTGAAATGTGCAGACATAGGGAATACGTGAGCCTGACAAATACAATTCTATACCTCCTGTAAAATATATATATGAGCCATACTTTGTGAAAAGGGGGCTTAATACATCTGCAAAATTATCGACCCAGGTCAGCCCGCACAGTCTGCACGGGCTGACCTTGGCTGAAATTTTTTGCTATTGGTCAATTTTATGCATGTCAAGGGACCAGTCTATCTCATGATTCCATTAGTAGTTAGACAAAAGGATTTTAGAGATCCATAATTGTGTAATGACTCGCTTGTTAGATTGCATCACGGAGATACATTAAGCCCCCTTTTGCCAGAGCATGGCTCATATGTATTTTGGGGGGAAACTAGAATTTTTCTTCGAGCACAAAGTTAAGCAACTTATCCATACAGAATATTATGTGGTAGTAACTGACCCGCTACTTGATTTTTCCTCAAGCTGTGTGGCAAAATTTGACAAGACCGAAGGTAGGGTGAGATGTCAAATTTTCTCAGTGCAGCAAGAAGCAAGTACATGCACTAGGAAGTTACTACAACGTCATATTCCTTATATACATGTTAGTTTTTATATACAAAATATTGTGATTATAGACACTGTTATTTAAAAAAGGAGAAAAAAAGAAATATAACAAATACTGGTTTAGTAGGTATAGAATAATTTCTTATCATGAATAGAAATGAATATTGTATCCTAACATTTTAAATAATTAACCCTTTACCAAACGACAGTACTTCAGAATATTCCAGATTAAAAGCATTTGCAGATGACAAAATAAATGCGACTGAAAAGTTGAAATTTGTTTTAAGGATGGGTAGAAAACATTGTGGGAAAAGGAGAAAATGCTGGTTACCAGCATTTTCTCTTTTTCCCACAATGTTTTCGAAAAGCTTCTTTCTTAGGGTCATTTAAAATCGGGATTGTGTGGGAAAGAATTAAATCAAAAATCAAGCTGCAAGCAGGCACTTATCATACAATATTTGGAACTGAATTGCACACATTGTAGGCACAGATTTTTTTTTTGTGTGTCGAATCTAACATCATCTGCTTGCAATGCATGGATTTATGCCAGAATATTTGTAGGTATATAATAAAATGTATATGAGCCATACTGTGGCAAAAGGGGGCTAAATACATCTCAGCGATACATCATACCATGCAAGTCATCACGTACTGATTGAACCACAAAATCCATTTTGTTCAACAACTGACTGAATCATGAGGTAGACTGCATGGTCGGACCATGCAGAAAATTGACCTATAGCGAAAGGTCTTGGCCCAGGTCGGCCTGTGCTCATTGCGCAGGCTGACCTGGAAAGATACTTTTGGCAGATGCATTTAGCCCCCTTTTTACAGAGTATAGGTCATATTATATCGGTTTCATATATTCATTACAGAAAGAATTTGCCTCCTCCTTGTCCATGATGCCTAATTCTGAGTTTGTTGAGAACATGTTTGCTCTGGGGGCTCAATGAATCTGCCAAAAGCATCAACCCAGGGCGGATTGCCCAGGCTGACCTGGGTTGATACTTTTGGCAGATTTGTCAAGCCCCCTTTTCACGGAGCTGGCTCATATATTTTTACGTTCATGTGTATGTTACAGGAAGAATTTGCCTCTGCGTTGGCCATGAAGCCTAATTCTGAGTTTGTTGAGAACATGTTTGCTCTGGGGGCTTAACGAATCTGCCAAAAGCATCAACCCAGGTCAGCTTGGGCAATCCGCCCAGGCTGATCTGGGTTGATACTTTTGGCAGATTTGTCAAGCCCCCTTTTCACAGAGCATGGCTCATATATTTTTACTTTCATGTATATATTACAGGAAGAATTTGCCTCAGCATTGGCCATGAAGCCTAATTTTGAGTTTGTTGAGAACCTCTTTGCTCTGGGGGCTTAGTTAGTCTGTCAAAAGCATCAACCAAGTCAGCCTGGGCAATCCGCCCAGGCTGATCTGGGTTGATACTTTTGGCAGATTTGTCAAGCCCCCTTTTCACAGAGCATGGCTCATATATTTTTACTTTCATGTATATATTACAGGAATAATTTGCCTCTGCGTTGGCCATGAAGCCTAATTTTGAGTTTGTTGAGAACCTCTTTGCTCTGGGGGCTTAACGAATCAGCCAAAAGTATCAACCCAGGTCAGCCTGGGCAATCTGCCCAGGCTGACCTTGGTTGATACTTTTGCCAGATTTGTTAAGCCCCCTTTTCACAGAGCATGGCTCATATATTTTTATGTTCATGTGTATGTTACAGGAAGAATTTGCCTCTGCGTTGGCCATGAAGCCTAATTCTGAGTTTGTTGAGAACATGTTTGCTCTGATGGATGTGGATCATAATGGATATATCTCCTTCAGGGAATTTCTGAATGCTATTGTCATGCTTTCAAAAGGTAATTAAGAAACATTCAAGGGTGAAAGTCTTCAGGTATATTCCTGATTTAAGGATTTTAGACTCCCAAAAAGCTACTTTTTCTTCAGTTTCCTTCCCCCCTTTACCAAATGGCGAAATTTTGGACTTGTTCAGATCCAAAATATTTTTAACAAGATAGATGTGGCTATAATGGTGGAAATTGTCTTGTAAAAGACAACATTTTCCTTTTTTCCACAGTGTTTTAAAAAGCCTGTCCGCATAAGCAATTAAATGCAGGTTCAGGTCACTGATTCATATTAACCCTTAGAGCGCCGTATAAACCTGTCAGACATTTTCACGCTAGAAATAAGACCCAAGTAATTGTAATTTCATGGTTGTTTTTGTCTACAGTGATTCAGCTAAGCAGACAGTGTAGATCAAAGATCAGGTTGCACATTTTGTGCAGCCTGATCTTGATCTACACCAGCTGCAAACACAACTATAGTCGTGAAAGGCACTTTAAGGGTTAAAGGGTGACTTAAGCTCCTTTCCAATCGACAAAGTTTTAGACATGTCCAAATAGAAAGCATTTGCAGATGACAAATGATTGAATGATGAAATGCTTGCAGCATTTTCTTCCTTTCCTACAATTTTTCTCAAAAGCCTTTTTCTTTAGGGTTTTAAAAACTTGTGATAATTTGTTAGAGGATTAAAGAAGCATAAAGCTAAAGTTTAATCCAAAAACATTTTTAATGTTTAGCTGTTAGCTGTGGGCAAACCATCACAAAAAATATACAAAGATAATTTTCCTGGCTGGGATTCGAACCCGTGACCTTCAAAACCATCACCCAGCTACTCTTTCCACTGAGCTATGTGGGCAACTGATATATTTTTTGTTGTATTTAGTACTTATTTATCACTTGTTATGCAATAATTGCTACCTGTATCCAATGGGGCAGAAAATTTTACAGAAAAAGACCAAAATCTGGGTTATTCCTTGTGTTTTATGTACAAAATATTTCTGTCTATATTAGTGTGATAGCCATTTTTTGCATGTGAATAAAAATGTTAACCCTTAGGCTGCTATGCATGACTTAATGACTTTTTGTAGACAGTGTAGATCAGGATCAGACTGCACAGAATGTGCAGTCTGATCTTGAATCAACACTGTCATATGAGGAGATATTTTCCCCCAAAAAGTAACTTTAACAACATTTGGGTTTTTACTGTTGGCTTGAAGGTTTCATTTAACCCTTTACCACACAATCCCGACTTTTAACGACCTTGAGAGAGAGGCCTTTTGAAAACATTGTGGGAAAAGGAGAAAATGCTGGTTACCAGCATTTTCTCCTTTTCCCACAATGTTTTCTGCTCTTCCTAAAAGAAATTTTAATTTTTGAGTCACATTTGTTTTGTCATCTGCAAATGCTTTTAATTTGGATGAGTCTAAAATTTTGTCGTTTGGTAAAGAGTTGAACCTTGTGGTCTAACAATAGTTAAGAATTTGCAGGTAGAGATCATTAATTCTGTTCCTAAAAGACAAAATGTTTGACATTTCCCAAATAAACGCATTTGCTAAAGACAAATGTGGCTCAATTTTTGGAATTTGTGTTTAAAAGGAAAGGAAAAATTGTGGGATGTCCAAAATAGAAAGCATTTGCAGATGACATGCCTCAATTGAAGGCATTTGCAAAAGACAAATGTGGCTCAGTTTTTGGAATTTGTGTTTGAAAGGAAAGGAAAAATAGTTGGATAAGGGAAAAAATGTGGGTCACCAGCATTTTCTCCTTTTCCTACAATGTTTGCAAAAGCCTTTTTTCTCAGGGTCATTCAAACATTTGATTTTGTGGTAAAAATTAAAAAAGAAATCCCATTTACAAAGCTATAAGAAAGGCTGTTTTTATTCCTTTGTGCTCTGTCAGGTTCTGGGGAGAATAAACTACAAACTTTGTTCCGAATGTTCGATTTGGACCACAGTGGAACTCTCGACAAAGATGAACTGTTTAAACTCTTCAGGTAATTGTAACAAAAATAGATTGCCTAAAATTGGAACTCTAGCTTAATGAACAATTATTACCAACTATTTACCAAACATTAAAATTTTAGATTTGTCCAAATTGAAAACATTTTCAGAATTTTCATTTTATTCATGTGATGTGATCTGCCTTTGGAAGGCTAAAAAAAAACCATTGAGAGAAAGAGAAAGAAAATGCTGGTGAACTGAATTTTCTCCTTTTCCCACTATATTTTCATAAGCTTTCTTTCTAGGGTTGTTAAAACTCCTGATTGGGTTAACTCTTTACCAAACGACAAAATTGTAGACTAGTCCATATTGAAAGTATTTGCAGACGACAAAATAAATGAGGCTTGAATTGAAATTTGTTTTGGGAAGGGTAGAAAACATTGTGAGAAAAGGAGAAAATGCTGGTCACCAGCATTTTCTCCTTTTCCCTCAATGTTTTCAAAAGGCTTCTCTCTCAGGGTCGATAAAAGTTGGGATTGTGTGGTAGAGAGTTAAATGCATGATTTTTTTTATGATTTCTTTCAATGCTTCTTTATTTCATTACTGTATTCAAAACAGTAGTCAACTAAAACTGACTCATAACTTCCTGCAGGTGACTTTTTAGTAGTCATCTTGCAGTAGACTGCTTTTACAACATCGTTGCATACAGAGAAATTTCCTATAACTTGCAATTTCTCCTTTTGCAACAATAATTCTGTAACACATAAACCTATTATATGCTGAATATGTATATTTTATGAGGATGTGTTCGGAATTGACTGCTGCAAGTTTGTTGCTTGAGGTAATGAATGACCCCTGTACCAGACAACAAAATTTTAGACCTGTCATAGTTGCAGACAGCGAATTAGCCATTTACTTAAGAATCCAAACTCATAACCCTTAACTCTGTACCAAATGACAAAATTTAGCCTTGTCCAAACTGAAAGCATTTGCAGACTACAAAAAAAAAAAAATGACTGAAAAACTATAATTTCGCATTGGAAGTGTAGAAAACATTGTGGGAAAAGGAGAAAATGCTGGTTACCAGCATTTTCTCCTTTCCCACAATGTTTTCAAAAGGCTTCTTTCACAGGGTCATTAAAAGTCAGGATTGTGCGGGATTGTTTCTGCCCTTTCACAGAGTTTTCATTATTTGAGTCACATTTACTGGGTCATCTGCAAATGTTTTCAATATGGACTGTTCTACAATTTTGTCATTTGGTAAAGAATTGAGTCACAATTTTGATTAACTCTTTACCAAAAGAAAAAAATTTAGACTGGTCGAAATTGAAAGCATTTGCAGATGACATATCAAATGTTGCAGGAGTGATGGTAATTGTCTGTGAAAGAGTAGAAAACCTTGTGGGAAAAGGAGAAAATGCTGGTTACGACATATCAAATGTTGCAGGAGTGATGGTAATTGTCTGTGAAAGAGTAGAAAACCTTGTGGGAAAAGGAGAAAATGCTGGTTACCATCATCTTCTCCTTTTCCCACAAGGTTTTCAAAAGCCTATTTCTTCAGGGTTGGGATTGTGTGGTAAAAAGTAAAAAGCACTGAGGTGACATACATGCACATTTATATACAAGAAAGAAATGATGTTTATTTTTTTCAAAGCTCCCTTTTAGAGATGGCAAACAGCGCTCTGACAAAAACGGAGATAGAAAACTTGGTTGAGTCAATTTGCCAGCAACAGGGAATCACCAGCGATGACGCGATAGACTTTGAACAGTTCTGCACCATATTATCTCCGCACACTGACAAACTGTGGAATGCTGGTCTAGAATGGAAAGGCTGTAAAAATTACATACCAGCTGGAGAGGAGAGAAAGAAAAGGTAGGTTAGAGAACTAATGAAACTTTCATCAGAAGTTAAACCAGATTTTCCTTCATAACAGGAATAATTCCTAATAGTTTTGGTTCACCTTAATTCTTTTACCATAACTCTTTTACCAGACTTAAATTTTTTTTTATGATATACCTGAAAATTTTCAGGCTCAAATACATGTGTAGCACGCGGATAACATAGTAAAGACAATGGGTGTTGCAGTGCTGTTAGATTTAAAACATACCATGTAATAGTATAAATATTATGGCAAAGATATCAATATTTTATTGTATGGTGGATGTAAGTATTAGTCACTGGCAGAAAAATGAAATTTAAATCGGACACAATGTAAACAAATGATAGAGCAACCTGGCAACTTTTAACCTAGTTTTAGAATTCATTTTTCTTCCAGTGACTTACACTTGGACAAACAGCACAATCACAGATTGTCATCTTCACAGTAATTTCCATACTTTAAATGGTATGATTTAAAATAAGATGTATTTTTACACCTCCATTGTTTACTTTTGGCCGCTATTGGGGCTTTAACTCTTTACTAAACGACAACATTTTAGGCTTGTCCAAATTGAAAGCATTTGCAGACGACAAATTAAATCTAGCTGAAATGATGGTAATTCTCTGTGAAAGTGTAGGAAACCTTGTGGGAAAGGGAGAAAATGCTGGTTACCAGCATTTTCTCCTTTTCCCACAATGTTTTCAAAAGGCTATTTCCCCAGGGTCGTTAAAACTCAGGATTGTGTGGTAAAGGGTTAAACACTAATATATACTGCAAAATATACTTATCCCTGCAAAAGTAATATAGGGAAACTGGACAGTTAACTGCTGTAAGAATCTGCAAATTTGGCATTCAAATAACAGGTTGCTTGCTTTGCTACTGGTACCTCTTTACAGCACAATGACGCCTTTTAATGAGCCTAGGAAAGAAGCCTCTTGGAAACATTGTAGGAAAGGGAGAAAATGCTGGTAACCAGCATTTTCTATTTTTCCCACGATGTTTTCTATCCTATCAAAGAAAAGTTGCACCATTTGAGCCACACTGAGATTGTCATCTGCAAAATGCTTTCAAATTGGACAAGGCTAAAATTTTGTCATCTGGTAAAGGATTAAAAGGCTAGGTAGCCCTTTAAGGAAATACCATTGAAAACTATTTTTTCGTACATTTGTCTTTTTTCTTTACTGATGGTTTGCCAGCTATGGCCTTATTCAACCTTTTCTGAGGGGACGAAATTTTAGAACTGTCCAAATTGAAAGCATTTACAGACAGCAAATTAGACTTCATTGGCTGAAACAATTAGATTTGTCTATAAAAAGAAAAAAAAATAGTGGAAAAAGGAGAAAATGTTTGTTATCAGCATTTTCTTCTTTTCCTGAAATGTCTTATAGAGCGTTCTTTCTCAGGTTTGCGATTTGTGATCTGCAACTGCTTTCGATTTGGACAAGTCTATTACTTTGTCTCCTGGCAAAGACTTGAAGGTATTTTTTCTAAAATGCATTTTGGTTTGTCTTGCTGCACAATGATTCAGATCAGGTAAGTAAGTCTTAGAGAAATTCTCCTAACTACGTACCTCCTTAACCCTTTACCAAACGACAAAATTTTTGACTGGTTGAAATTGGAGGCATTAGCAGACAACAAAATAAAAGTGACTTTAAAATTGAAATTTGTTTTAGGAAGGGTAGAAAACATTGTGGGAAAAGGACAAAATGCTGGTTGCCAGCATTTTCTTCTCTTTCCACAATGTTTTTAAAATCCTTCTTTTTCAGGGTCTTTAAAACTTGGGATTGTGTGGTAAAGGATTAAAAGATGGCATTTGTCTTTTGTTGGGTAGAAAACATTGTGAGAAAAGGAGAAAATGCTGGTTGCCAGCATTTTCTCCTTTTCATACAATGTATACAAAAGTCCTCTTTCTCAAGGTTGTGAAAGCTTTGGATTGTGTGGTAAAGGGTTAACCCTTTCCCAAACAAGCCCTGGTTTTCACGTGTCTGCAGGACAAGTCTTTCGAAAACACTGTGGGAAAAGGAGAAATTGCTCGTAACGAGCAATTTCTCCTTTTCCCACAGTGTTTTCTACCTTTTTTGAGACCTTTCTGCCATTTTCATCAAATTCAAAATTGTCATCTGCAAACTCTTTCAATTTGGACCAGTCCAAAATTTGTCGTTTGGGAAAGGGTTAAGGCATTGTTTTCTAATAATGTTTCTTCTCTGTCAGTGTCAGTAATCTTCGACGGCTTTCATCTGTAATAACAAATATGTTCAAGTAAGTCACAGGTGGAATGCGGATGTTAAAGGGTCTTAGTACAGATAATTTTTGTCACTGTTCATGGTTGTAGATTATGATGCATGGTGCATGCTAGATTACTCTTTCCCTAAAAGTACAAAATTATTGCCAAATGTAAGAGAGCCTCTCTGGACTGAGATATTTTCAAAGTTCAATGCACAAATAAGGAAGGCAATATTTTAACTCTTTACCAAACGACAAAATTTCAGACTGGCTCAAATTGAAAGCAATTGGAGACCACAATTTATATGTAGCTGAAATTATGATTTCTGTCTTTGATAGCATAGAAAACATTGTGGGAAAAGGAGAAAAAGTGATTATTTCTATCTTCATCAGGGTAGAAAACATTTTCGGAAAAGGAGAAAATGCTGGTTACCAGTATTTTCTCCTTTTCCCACAATGTTTTCAAAAGGTTTCTTTCCTCACGGTTGTTAAAACCCAGGATCATGTGGGTAAGGGTTAAACTTGTTAATTCCTGGAAGAAATTTTCAGCAAACAACTCTGTAAACGGTCTTGTGAATTAGGAATCAACAGCATGTATTCTGGTTTAACTCTGTACTGGACAACAAACCTGGACCTGCCTATATTAACCCTTTACCACACAATCCCGACTTTTAACGACCCTGAGAAAGAAAGCTTTGGAAAACACTGTGGAAAAAGGAGAAAATGCTGGTAACCAGCATTTTCTCCTTTTCCCACAATGTTTTCTACCCTTCCCAAAATAAATTTCAATCTTTGAGTCACATTTAATTTGTCATCTGCAATTGCTTTCAATTTGGACTAGTCTAAAATTTTGCTGTGTGGTAAAGGGTTAAAAGTATTTGCAGATGACAAATATACATGTAGCTAAATTGATGGGACTTGTCTTTAACTCTTTACCAAACAATAAAATTTTGGACTTGTCCAAGTCGAAAGCATTTGCAGACAACAACATAAATATGACTCAGAAATTGAAATTTGTTTGTGGAAGGGTAAAAGACATTGAGGAAAAAAGAAAAAATGCTGGCTACCAGCATATTCTCCTTTTCCCACAATGTTTTCAAAAGTTTTCTTTCTCAGGTTCCTTGAAACTCAGGATAATCGTTGTGTGGTAAAGGGTTAGGAGGATGAAATTTTAGCTTTGATACTCATTTCTTAAAATTTCATGACAAGTTTTGCAAAGTTTTGCAAAGAATATGGCTTGCTGTGACACTAATGCGGTACCATTAACCCTTTACCATACAATCCCGACTTTTAACGACCCTGTGAAAGAAAATGAATGAAAACATTGTGGGAAAAGGAGAAAATGCTGGTAACCAGGATTTTCTCCTTTTCCCACAATGTTTTCTACCCTTTCCAAAAGAACTTTCAATTTTTCAGTCACCTTTGTTTTGTCATCTGCAAATGATTTGAATTTGAACCAGTGTAAAATTTCGTCGTTTGGTAAAGAGTTAACCCTGTACCGTACAAAGCCATCTTTTAAAGACCCTGTAGGAAAAGCCTTTTGAAAACATTGTGGGAAAAGGAGAAAATACTGGTTACCAGCATTTTCTCCTTTTCCGACAATGTTTTCTACCCTAATGAAGATAGAAATAATCACTTTAGCTACATTAAATTTGTCGTCTGCAAATGCTTTCCATTTGGTCTGGTTCAAAATTTTGTCATATAGTAAAGGGTTCAGCCATAACTTTGCTGGAATATGATATATAGATTAATTGATAAAATCAAACAAGGAAGACAGAAAAACCTGTTTACTGTAGAATTTTGTAAAAATTCCATTGTTTTTCTGTGCAGTGTATCAAAACAAAACCATATGCTTATTTGCATGGGTGCAAAGGCTTCCTTAAAAATTTCTTAAATTTGTCGAACAATATTTTATCACAAAAGCCAGCATATTCTGGATTCTATTTATCCATTCTTTACAGTATTATTATGCATAATTGTCCAGTATTTAGATTTTGGAAAAATTTAAGAGAGAGCTAATCAGACAAATTTTAGGGAAAGTATGTACATTTATGGAAGAAAGAAAAGAAATGTGGTATGTCTGGCTTTATGTCTGTTTAACCCTTTACCAAACTGTCCCAAGATTTAACGAGTCTGAAAAACAAGAATTTTGAAAACATTGTGGGAAAAGGAGAAAATGCTAGAAACCAGCATTTTCTCCTTTACCCACAATGTTTTCTACCATTTTATTGGTTTCAATCATTTTGGGAACTACAGTTACTTTGTTGTCTACAGAATTGCTTTGAAATTGGTCAGGTCTAAAATTCTGTTGTTAGGTAAAGGGTTAAGTAATAATGTGCATGGTAGCATGGTAAAGGTATATGTGGATGGTAAAATTATATGTGGATGGTAAAGGTATATGTGGATGGTAAAGGTATATGTAGATGGTAAAATTATATGTGAATGGTAAAGGTATATGTGGATGGTAAAGGTATATGTGGATGGTAAAATTATATGTGCATGGTAAAGGTATATGTGGATGGTAAAATTATATGTGCCTGGTAAAGTTATATGTGGATGGTAAAATTATATGTGCATGGTAAAGGTATATGTGGATGGAAAAGGTATATGTAGATGGTAAAATTATATGTGCATGGTAAAGGTATATGAGGATGGAAAAGGTATATGTGGATGGTAAAGGAATATGTGGATGGTAATGATATATTATGTGCATAGTACAGGTATATGTTGGTTATGTCATATGTGGTATTTAGAGACTCAATTTATCCCATGTCTGGATATTTATCCCCCCCCCTCCACCACACAAAAAAAAAAGGATTATTCTTAGTTATTTTAGTTCAGCTATTTTTTGTATTTTCAACTTCTTATTTACCAGCATTTTCTTCTTTTGCCACATTGTTTTCAAAAGCTTTCTTCCTTCGTCTGGTTTGTTAAAATTCAGGATTGTGTGGTAATGGGTTAAATATGAGAATTGATAAGGGACCGATGGAACATTTTGTATTTCTATTTCTATTTCATTCAGCCCAAAAGGTCCTCAGCCAAAACATGTTGTGTAGGAAAAGATCAGTCTGTCTAATGTGCATCGGAACTTTGCCCACATTTATTGTTTGACAAGGAAATTGATAAGGGACTGATTGGGCTGTATTTCTGTTCCACTTCATTTGGCCCTAAAGATCCTAGGCCAAAATGTTTGGGGCCAAAACATCCGTAGCCAAAACATCCAAAGCCAAAATGTCTGGGCCAAAATGGCTGAGGCCAAAACGGCCGAGGCCAAAACGTCTGTCCACCATTTTAGCTTTGCCTTGGAAGCCTTATGCCCTCTTTATAATGAAAAAAATTGGCAAATAAATTTAAGTAAGCTATTAAATAGATGAACAATAACTTCAGAAAAGAAAGCATAACGCTGTTTACTTCACTGAGGCTTTAAGTCTTTACCAAACGACAAAATTTTAGACCTGTCCAAATTGAAAGCATTTGCAGATGACAAAATAGAAGTGACTGGAAAATTGAAATTTGTTTTGGGAAGGGTAGAAAACATTGTTGGACAGGGAAAAAATGCTGGTTACCAGCATTTTCTCCTTTTCTATAATGTTTTCAAAGGCTTTTTTCTCAGGGTTGTTAAAAGTCGGGATTATGTGGTAAAGGGTTAATTAATAGGATGTTAACAGAAAACCCCGCTTTATGCATATTTCAAGGCAAGACTTGAGATACATGTATGGTAATTTGATGTGAGATCATTTTCATATTTGCAAAGATGTCTTAACCCTTTACCACACAATCCCGAGTTTGAACGACTCTGAGGAAAAAGCCTTTTGAAAACACTGTTGGAAAAGGAGAAAATGCTGGTAACAGCAATGGTTTCTTCCCTTCCAAAAATAAATTTCAATTTTTGGCTCGCATTTATTTTTGTCGTCTGCAAGTGCTTTCAATGTGGACATGTTTGAAATTTTGTCGTGTGGTAAAGAGCTAGATAAAAAGAAATGCACACAGAACATACATTTACCCTGAAGTATTTCCAGTGTATGGTACAATGCCGCTTATTAATTCCATCTTTGATTGTTTTTGCCTTCTTAAAGGAAATAAAAAGAAAAATAGAAAGAATGATGAGAATGAAAAAAAAAATGAAGAGGGCATGGGGCTTAAAGCTTCTCTTAACTAGCTACCAAATGATAAAATTCTACACTTGTCCAAATTGAAAGCATTTTGCAGACGAAAAAATAAATGTGACTGAAAAATTAAAATTTGTTTTGGAAAGGGTAGAAGACAATGTGGGAAATGGAGAAAATGCTGGTTATTAGCATTTTCTCCTTATCCCACAATGTTTTCTGTGGGCCGTTAAAAGTCAGGATCGTGTGGTAAAGAGTCAACTCTTTGCCAAATGACACAATTTCAGACAAGTCTAAATTGAAAGCATTCGCAGACGACAAATTAAATGTAGCTGAAATGATGGTAATTGTCGTGAAAGTGTAGAAAACATGGTGGGAAAAGGAGAAAGTGCTGGTTACCAGCATTTTCTCCTTTTATCGCAAGGTTTTCAAAAGGGCTATTTCCTCAGGGTCTTTAAAACTCAGGATTGTGTGGTCATCAAGAGTTAAAGCAAATTGCATCCGCAACTCCTGAAATAAATTTTGACAATTCTGAAGCTTCACACCTTTGTCTAATTGTTCACTAACTTGTAATTTGTCATACATACGCTTAATGTTCTTTTTTTGCAGTTGTTTTTATTTCAAACGATCAAAGACAGTGCCTTTGCGGTAACTTGCTGATGCGCCTTTCATGTGACAAGGGTTCTGCTATGTTGCTTTTTAATCAGAATTCTATCAACTGTTTTACAGAACACCAAATATTTTAGACTTGTCTTAATTAAAAGCATTAATTTTGTAGACGACAAATCAAATATTACTCAAATGATGTGATGTGTCTTTGAATGGCAAGGTAACATTTTGGAAAAAGGAGAAAATGCTGATTATCAGCATTTTTTCCTTTTCCGACAATTTCTTCAAAAGGCTTTTTCTTTTTGTTGAAAGGCCATTGTTTGGTAAATGATTAAATGAAACTGTTGGTTACAGGCTTACGGGCTTTTTCTGTTTTTCACCCTTTAGAAGACAACTTAAGCATTTGAGCCATATCCACTGTGTTGTTTACAAGTGCTTTCAATAATGGCGAGTCTGCTTTTTTTTCCTGTGGTAAAGTGTAAAACCTAAGGATGGATAGAGATAAATGAAATGCATATTTTCAAAGTTTTAGAAAAGAAAAAATATTTTGCAGTTTTGGGTCAATGTTTAGCCTAGAATTTATTGAAAAATATTGGACAGTGTACTGTATATCTTGAACTACACTGTGAACAAAACACAGAAAACTATCCCCAGTATCCTTAGGGCAATTGTACAAGGTATTGTCACAAGTACACAGGTTGTTGTTTTTAGTGTGTGTGTTTTTTTTTCTATTCTTTATTAGTTGCTTTTAAAAATAAAGACTGAAATTGCCAGCTTTAATTTTTGGATTAATTAATTCATTGGGCCTTTAACTTTTTACCGCATGACAAAATTTTAGACCAATCCAGATTGAAAGCTTTTGCAGATGACAAAATAAATGCAACTCAAGAAATGAAATTTGTTTTGGGAAGAATAGAAAACATTGTGGGAAAAGGAGAAAATGCTGGTTACCAGCATTTTCTCCTTTTCCCACCATGTTTTCAAAAGCCTTTTTTCCTGGGGTCATTAAAAGTTGGGATTGTATGGTAAAGGGTTGAAAGCACTTGTGCTGACAAGAAAATAAAATGTTTTATCTTTTTCATCGTTTAATTGATAAGCCCGTTTAGCTTCCTACATCTCGAAGACATTGGAGAACAACTAGGGTATCAACATAATTAAATGAGACATGCTCTGGCAAAAGGGGGCTTAACCCCTTACCAAACAACAAAATTTTCGACTTGTCCAAAATGAAAGCATTTGCAGACGACAAATCAAGTGTGACTTAGATTTCAGGATATGTCTATGATAGATTAGAAAAGATTGTTGGAAGAGGAGAAAATGCTGGTTACCAGCATTTTCTCCTTTTCCCACAATGTTTTTAAAAGGCCTCTCACCCAGGGTCGTTAAAAGTCGGGATTGTGTGGTAAAGGGTTATTGCATCTCTGTGATGCATGATACCAAGCAAGCCATCATATGATTATACCCCCCTCAACGAAGTGGAGGGGGTATACTGGAATCGCCATGGCTGTCCGTCCGTCTGTCTGTAGACACAATTTTGTCCGGAGCTTTTTTCCTACAGTTTTTCAAGTACTGCACTGAAATTTACACATAATGTTTGGGTACATATGAAATTGTGCATGTGCAATTTTCACGACCTTGCTGCCATTGGTTGCCGAATTATCTTCCCTTAAGCTTGTTGCCCTTTGTAAATTTTAACTATGGATTTTTGTCCAGGGCATAACTTCCAAAGTATAGAAGCTAGGAACTTCAAACTTCACACAAAGTTAGATCACATTAAGGAGAAGTGCAGTGTACAAGAACAGTAACTCTATTTTGTTTATTTTTCGAGTCACTGCCCTTTGTAAATTTTAACTTTGGATTTTTGTCCAGGGCATAACTTCGAAAGTATAGAAGCTTATGACTTTAAACTTCACACACAGATAGATCACTATAAGGCAAAGTGCAGTGTACAAGAACCATAACTCTATTCAATTTATTTTTCGAGTTATTGCCCTTTGTAAGTTTTAACTTTGGATATTTGTCCGGGGCAAAACTTCTGAATCATTTAAGCTAGTGACATCAAACTTCATATACAGATAGACCACATTAATGAGAAGCACAGTTTACAAGTACCATAACTCTTTTCCCACTTTTTTTTTCAACTCTTATTTTTTTACGAAACCATTTTGCATTCTGTGACAAAGAGCTGTTTTGTGACAAGGAGCTGGTGAGGGGTATGATCACTTTTAGTGATAGCTCTAATTATGGATCAACAAAATCCATCTTGTCTAACAACTGACTGAATCATGTGGTAGACTTGCCCTTTGAGACGCCATAAATATTGACCAAGTTGGCCAACAGCAAAATGTTTAGACCCACGTCAGCATGTGCAGGCTGACCTGGGTCAATACTTTTCGCAGGTGCTAACCCCCTTTTCACAGAGTGTGACTCATATCATACTTGGTAGATGACGAAATAGAGCAGGATAAGTTGTACAGTACATTTATAAATTCTTAGTACCACAAAGTTAGTTTCATAATTCACTCATCATTGCACCGTCTTTTCATAATTTTGATAATTTTCTGGTAATAATATGATTACTAGCTGCCACAGGCTTTAATTCTTTCACTGCCAATGATGACCAGACCAACTTTTGTGGATGGCCTAAGATCAAGATCAGAGTGCACAGAATAAGCAATTTGATTTGAAATCTACATCTTAGATCTACACCGTCCACTACCTGATGTTAGATTTTGACCAAAAATCGTCTTTAATTACAGAAACCTGCTTTTAGACCCAGGAAAAAAGATTAACACTTAAGCTGCTGAAGGAATGAAACGCAACTTTCTACTCAATACTAAAAGGTCCAAACATTGCGGTTTCAAAGTTGATTTCACTGGCAAGAAAAAAATGTATTGGACAGTGTACATCAAAGACCAGACTGGATGTTCTGTGCAGTCTGATCTTGATCTACACTGTCCACTAACAGTGTAGGTTTGCAGTCTGTGACAACGTGTGATCAAAACTTGAGCCTTGCAGTATTGTTCAACTGACTCAGCTTTGCACTTGCAGTTATTCTTTCAGCACAATATGTTTTTTTTTATGGTAGTTACAGACAGTACAACAGAGCTCCAGATAGGGGGAGTGATTTTGATATCAAAATTGAAAATATCAATCACTCTCCACTAAACCCTATGTTTTGGGTACTCATTAGAATCATCTCATTGAGACGATTCTAATGAGTACCCACAACACAGCGTTTGGAAAAGAAATAATGGATTTAGAATACTATCACTCCCTTTTTTAATGGAGGTCTGGTTCAAAAACCATGGCTATGAAATATTCCATTTTCAGCAATAATTGAGACATTCATGAATGCTCAATTCAGATTTTAAAGACACTGTGAGCAGTTGCTAAATTCTACGGCAGTATCTTAGTTAATTTGTCGTTAAATCTTTTCCACGCATTAAATTGCCTTTATCCCTTTACTGCACAATGCCGCCTTTTAACCACTCTTGGAAAGAAGCCTTCTGAAAACATTGTGGAAAAAGGAGAAAGTGCTGGTAACCAACATTTTCACCTTTTCCCACAATGTTTTCTACCCTATCAAAAAAAAAATTTCACCATTTGAGGCACACTGATATTGTCGTCTGCAAATGCTTTCAGTGTGGACAAGGCTCAAATTTTGTCGTCTGTTAAAAGGGTAAAAAGAAAGTTTTTTTTTAAAATATTGCCGAAAAAGGGGAAAATGCTGCTAACTAGCATTTTCGTCCTCTTGCCAAAATATTCAGTTCTTTTAATCTGATCCACATTTGAATTTTGTCTATGTTAATGTGTCAGTCTTTTTTTAATCCTTACCCAAACAAGCCCTGGTTTTCACGTGTCTGCATTACAAGTCTTTTGAAAACACTGTGGGAAAAGGAGAAATTGCTCGTAACGAGCAATTTCTCCTTTTCCCACAGTGTTTTCTACCCTTTTTGATAACTTTCTGCCATTTTCAGCAAATTTAAAATTGTCGTCTGCAAACTCTTTCAATTTGGACCAGTCCAAAATCTGTCGTTTGGGAAAGGGTTAATATAGTAATTAGAGTTAATGCTTGCTGTTCAGTTGTTCTTCGTCTTCCCTCAATGTTTTCTATCCATTTGAGCAGCTGCTGATTTCGATTGATATGGAAGTGTTGGTGTTCTTATATAGTGTAGAGTTTGCTTCTCGTTCAGTTTCTATGTTTGATTTTTTTTCTCAACTTTCAAAATATCACGGAATTACATATGTGCCATGCTCTGGCAAAGGGGGGGCATGATATATCTCCTTAATGCATGATACCAAGCAAGACATCACACAGTTAGGGATCTATAAAAAAAAACATTTTGTCTAACAACCGACTGTATCATAAGGTAGACTAGTCCTTTGACATACAGAAAATTGACCAGCAGTGAAAAGTTTCAGCTCAGGTCAGCCTGTGCAGACTGCGCAGGCTGACCTGGGTCAATATCTTTTTGCAGATGCATTAAGCCCCCTTTTCACAGAGCAGGGCTCATATGCTTTTAACTCTTTACCAAACAACAAACTTTTAGACGGTCTACATTGTTCAAAAGTATTTCCTGACAACAAACTAAATGTGACTCCATGATGAAATTCTTCTCTGAAAGGATAGAAAACAGTGCGAAAAATGGAGAAAATACTGGTTACCACTATTTTCTCCTTTTCCCACAATGTTTTCATAGGGCTTCCTCCTGAGGGTCTTTAAAACCCCTAACTGTTTGGTAAAAGGTTAATATTTATATTAGGGTGAAACTTGTGTTATAGGGTCAGCCTTTAACCCTTTACCACACAGTCCCGAGTTTTAACGACCCTGAGAAAGAAGCCTTTTCAAAACATTGTGGGAAAAGGAGAAAATGCTGGTTACCAGCATTTTCTCCTTTTCCCACAATGTTTTCTACCCTATCAAAGACAGAAATCGTCAGTTTAGCAACATTTAATTTGTCGTCTGCAAATGCTTTTGATTTGGTTCAGTCCTAAAATGTGAGGTTTGGTGAAGAGTTCAAGTGCTGATGATAACTGATGATAACTCATAGTTGCTTTTGCCAACCATGTAGGTGGATCAAGAGCTGGCTGCACAAGACATCTCTTTCAACTTTAAGCTTGGCATAAAAATAGTCATTTGTTAGATTATCTGATGTTGTAGAACACGGCAATTTTTTTCATAGATAATAGTAGAGGCCAAAAATGATGTTACTTTTATTTTGATATCCTTAGTTTATATATACAGGGTGTCCGAGAGTGGGATCTGCGACATTTTGTCAAAAACTACATTTATCGAAAATGATCCCTAGCCCTTACCCTTACTCTAACCCAGATTAATTGCGGCTCAGATCTTCCTCCTAGACAGAGCTTTTCATGAAAAAAAGCTTGGAATTAAGCAGTTGGTACTTTAAAACATAACTGGATTTCGATGAAACACCTTTTGGATGATATGTCGTGCTCAGATCCATTATAATTTCGAACAGATGTTATTTTATCAGTTATTGGCTGATTATGACTTTTAATTGCCAAGTTAACAGGGATGGAATATAGTTTTTCTAGCTAAAATTACGGACAAAAATTTCAGATGTCATTTAAGAGAAATCCCTGTCATTTTATGTCAAATGTTATTCTAGATGATGTCTTTAACTAGTTTTGACCGTTCAGTTGTCAAACTCAATTTTGTAAATATATCTCAAATCACAGTGTTCTGGCACTGAGACACAGCCAAGAGGTACAAGAGAGAAATGGATGTGAGCTTTAGATATGTTCTTTGGAAAAGGAGGCTTAACCCTTTCCCAAACAAGCCCTGGTTTTCACGTGTCTGCAGTACAAGTCTTTTGAAAACACTTTGGGAACAGGAGAAATTGCTCGTAACGAGCAATTTCTCCTTTTCCCACAGTGTTTTCTACCCTTTTTGATAACTTTCTGCCATTTTCAGCAAATTTAAAATTGTCGTCTGCAAACTCTTTCAATTTGGACCAGTCCAAAATTTGTCGTTTGGGAAAGGGTTAATGCATCTCCGTGACGCATGATACCAAGCAAGTCATCCCACGATCATGGACCCATAAAATCCATTATGTCCAGCAACAGACTGAATCATCAGGTAGACTGATCCTTTGACATACAAAAAATTGAGCAATAGCGAAAAGTTTCGGCCCAGGTCAGTCTGCGCGCACTGCGCATGTGCATTAAACCCCCTTTTCACAAAGTGTGGCTTATATCTAAAATGCAAATTAACCCTTTCCCAAACAAGCCCTGGTTTTCACGTGTCTGCAAGACAAGTCGTTTGAAAACACTGTGAGAGAAGGAGAAATTGCTCGTTAACGAGCAATTTCTCCTTTTCCCACAGTGTTTTCTACCCTTTTTGAGAACTTTCTGCCATTTTTATCAAATTTAAAATTGTCGTCTGCAAACTCTTTCAGTTTGGAGGGGTCTAAAATTTGTCGTTTGGGAAAGGGTTAAACAAGGAATTAAACAAAAGAATTGAAAAAGGATATATCAAAACTGCTACTTGCTATTTGGTGATCAGCAACTTAGAAAAGGTTGTTGTGATGTATTTATCAAAGAAAAAAAGACATTAAGTATTTCGAAATCTTTGGGTTTTTTTGGTGATATGCGCATCAGATTTTAGCAAAACTTAAGTATATAATTATACAATGTTGACATGCTACTTATATACGTGTATAATATGTTTACCATGAGTTAGAGTATTAAGTAGTTGAAATGATAACAGATATTAACCCTTTACCACACAATCCCGACTTTTAATGACCCTGAGGAAGGAGCCTTTTGAAAACATAGTGGGAAAAGGAGAAAATGCTGGTAACCAGCATTTTCTCCTTTTCCCACAATGTTTTCTACTCTTCCTAAAACAAATTTCAATTTTTGAGTCACATTAATTTTGTCGTCTGCAAAAGCTTTCAATTTGGACTGGTCTAAAATTTTTTCGTTTGGTAAAGAGTTAAGGGACACCCTGTATATGGTTACCTTTTATAATTATAAGTCTGTACAATGATTTCTTAATTCTTTACACAGAATGTTTATTATTATTTTTCAATTTGTCATATTATTTGAAAAATTTTGCCAGAATCTTTGTAAAGCCTCAGGGTCAACCATTCTTAAGAACATTCTTAGTCTTATTCTTCAGATTTTTCCAAGTTTGAAAGTAACACACCTTCTGATTGGCTAAACCAAATGGTTTAGCCAATCAGAAGTTGTGTTACTTTCAAACATGGAAAATCTTGGAGAATAAGACAAAGTACGTTCTTAAGAATGGTTGGTGAATACCGACCCTGGACAATGGTGAATCAGAAGTTCCTACTGCTTACCTCTTTACCAGACCACAAAATTCTAGACATGTTCAGATTGAAAGCATTTGTAGACTTCTCATGAGATTTGACTCTCATTGTGGGATTGGGCTTTTATAGGGTGAAAAACATTGTGGTAAAAGGAGAAAATACTGGTTTTCACCATTTGTCCTCCAAGTACAATGTCTTCAAAAGCCTCTTTACTCAGGGTCAATAACTTTTGTTTGGTAAATGTTTTTTCAGACTTTTTTCTGGACCAACTCCTTTGAAAATACTTGTTTTTTAGCTCCACTGGCCAAAGGCCAATCAGCTAATGTATGGCTTGGTGTCTGTAGTGTGTCGGTCTGTGTGTGCATGCATGTGTTAACTTATATTTCAAGCCTCTTGTTCTCTGAAACTACCCAGCTGATTTTGATGAAACTTTGCAGAAGCAATCTTGCCATGGCCCTCTTTAGAATCTTTTTCAAAGAATTTAATTCCAATGAAAACTTTGGTTGTCATGGTAACAAAACTGAAAAATATTGAATATCTAATAATCTTGTGCTGAACCTAGGGCTACTAAGTTTGGCATGTAGCTTCATCCAATAGACCTCAGCCAAATTCTTCAAATTGTAGCACTGGGGTCAAAATTGGCTGTGCCCTGAGGGCCACAAGTTTTACAGGGGCATATATAGTGATAAATTTAAAAATCTTATTGTTCTTAAGCATAAAGCATAGGGCTACCAAATTTGTCAAATAGCTTCATCTAGTGGACCTGTATCAAGATTTTTAAAACTATAGCCCTGGGGTTTACAAATTTCACAAAGGCTTGAGTAGTGAAAACTTTAAAATCCTCTACTAATACATGAAGCCAAAATTACTTTAGCTTATAATTCTGATCAGGGGAAATAACTCATGTTATTACAGATATGATTTACCTCCCTTGATTATTAAACTGCATTTTTACATGGTTGGTGCTGGGTGTTCAAGTTTCTGGAAAGAAAATGTTCAGTATTTAGTGAGAGTGATTTGTTTTGATGTAAAGAGATATTCTTAGATGAGTTAAATATTTAAGATGAAGTAGGGTTTCTATCATTCAATTTTTTGTGACAAAACTTTACCATTTATGCTATTGAAAATATGTTTTCTTGCTTCTAAGGTTTGTAAATCTTCTTGTAAAAGCATTCTATGTTAGTTTTCATTCCTATTTGGTACAAATGATATTTGATTATACCTGCTTATATTTATTGATGTAATCTTTGCATTTGAATATGAAAAACATACATCTTTTTTGAGGGGGGAGGTAGGCTAATTTTTCTATGAAAGTTTCTGTCCCTGTTAACCCTTTATGATTTACGATTATTTTGAGATCAATGTATTTTCATGTATTGTATTCCTCAGTAATACTACAGATAGAATTAGGTTACACAAAATAACAAAATAATAGAAACATTGTGGGATCATTAGCAATTGCTCATTATAAGCAAAGGCTCCTTTTCCCTTTATGTTTTCAAAGGCTATCCACTGAAGGGACATAAAACATTATAAGGTGTAGGTTTAAATGGAAGACCCCATATTTCAGTTTGATTTATGTTGTCTATTTATATCTAGTGCGGAAGCACGAAAAAGGACGGCAGCAGGACAAGGGGAACGGGGTTCTGACTCCTCCATGGCCTCGATAATCAACAGTGAAAACAGCTCCCTGGAGATGGGGGGAACAGAGAGAAAGCACAGGTAAAAAGAATGTGAGCTTTGATCCGTGAGAAGGTGGTTAAACCCTTTACCACACAATCCCGACTTTTAACGACCTGGAGAAAGAAGCCTTTTGAAAACATTGTGGGAAAAGGAGAAAATGCTGGTAACCAGCATTTTCTCCTTTTTCCCACAATGTTTTCTATCATTCCTAAGCAAATTTAAATTTCCTAGTCACAGTTATTTTGATGTCTGCAAAAGTTTTCAATTAGGACCAGTCTTAATCTTGTCGTTTGGTAAAAAGTTGACACGTCTACGAAAAGTATCAGTCCAACGTCAGCCTGCGCAGGCTGTCCTGGACCAAACTGTTTTGTTATTGTTTATGAAACAGCTCGTTTTTAGAGAAAAGGGTCATTAAAATTCATGATTATGTGGTAAAGGGATTATCCCATTCTCATGTCTATTTGTAGGCGTAAAGTTTGTGGTTCCAAGATAGCTCATTTTTTTGTGCCAGCCTGCCCTGGTAGCTCAGTGGTTAGCGTATTTGATTCGTGACCTGGTGTCACAAGTTCGCTACCCGGTTGAGGCAAACTTTCTTTTTGGCTATTTTTTGTCTCTCACCTCTGATGCGTGTAAGAAAAGTCATCAGTGGCTTTGGAAAGAAAGTTGTGTTAGTGCTAGTGTGAGAAAGCCAGGAAACACAGGGATGCGTTGCTGACTGCCATGATATGACCCGAGCTTTTAAAATGGCTTTAAACTCCAATACAAACAAACAAATTTTTCGTGCCAGGTTTTTGTCCGCTGTGGTTGTGCACATATCCATGGGTTCTTGTTTTTTCTTTTTTGCCAGTAATACAAAATAGACACAATACACCTTCCAAACCACTGGCTGCTTTGCCACTTAACTCTGCACCGAAAAAAAAAATTTTTATACTAGTCCAAATTGAAAGCATTTGCAGACGACAAAATAAAAGTGACTAAAAAATTGAAATTTGTTTTGGGAAGGGTAGAAAACATGGTGGGAAAAGGAGAAAATACTGGTTACCAGCATTTTCTCCTTTTCTCACATTGTTTTCAAAAGGCTTCTTTCTCGGGGTTGTTAAAAGTCAGGATTGTTTGGTAAAGACTTAAACAAAGTAAAAAAAGTTTCCATCCATAACATACCATATTTTTTTTTCGGGCCAAGATACATAACATGTTGTTCAAGCCCTTTACCAAACAATTACAGAGTTTGAAAGACATTCAGGATGAAGGCTTTTGAAAATATTCTAGGAAAAGGGAGCAAATGCTGGTTACCAGCAATTTTTTCATTTCCCACAGTGTTGTCTATTAGTTCAAAGACAAATTCTGTCATATTAGCCACTTTAAAATTTGACATCCACAACTTTTTTAGTCAAAATGGATGAGTTTAAAATTTTGCCATCTGGTAAAGAACATTCACTACCAAACAAACAGGAAGACATGCACCAGTATTTATGTATTTCAGGTTTATGGCCATCAGGGAGAGTTATTCCCCTTTGAAAGCTAAGATGAGACGATTTAAACATTTCATTGAGAACAACAGACAACATATCTTCTATCTGCTGATCTTCTTTGGTATCTGTGCTGCAGTGTTTGCCGAGAGATTTTACTGTAAGCTTTTTACTTTTTCAAAATCCAACTGGCCAGCCATGACTATTACCTGTGGCTCTGTAAATGATTCTGCAAACCAAGGGTGACCCATTGATCAAATGCCTTGGCTGTATTAACCCTTTACCACACAATCCCGACTTTCAACGACCCTGAGGAAGAAGCCTTTTGAAAACATTGTGGGAAAAGGAGAAAATGCTGGTAACCAGCATTTTCTCCTTTTTCCCTCGATGTTTTCTACTTCATTTCAATTTGTGAGTCACATTTATTTTGTCGTCTTTAAAAGCTTCCAATTTGGACTGGTCTAAAATTTTTGTCGTTTTATAAAGAATTAAGTAAGGAGATATTCACATACAGTTTACATTTTTTTCACTGGAAATAGACGACCATACTCCTTGAAAAGTGATAAGACTCTGATAAAATCAAATACATGAATCACAATTTTCAACTGAAGTCTTTGTAAATACATTTCTGTTGATGCAATTTATTGAATTTCATTGGCAATTCTCACCAATGGATTGATAGATATGTAATGATTTCACTGTATTTGTTGTTAATGATCTTTGCTTCACATGGATGTTTCCATGTTTATGATCATGTGACTGAAGGTATTGCCAACGGAAACCTCCTTGATATAGAACAATATTAGTTGTATGGTCAGGTGGCAGGGGGACATGGAAACTAAGTCTTGTACACAGCTGTGGCGAATCATGCCGCCCAAAGCTGAAGCCTTCTGCTCGGGGCGGCATGTTTGGCCACAGCCGTGAACAAGTTTCAAAATCCTCTCCCACCTGACCATATAACAAATTTATGATACTGCAAAGTTTTACCATTCCGATATGTATTCAGCAAAATTTCTGTGCTTTATGGCCTCATAAATCGAGTCTGTTTACAACTTTGAATTTCCCTTCTTAATGCCAAAGCACACTGAAAAATGATGTCACTGAAAGCTGATGTCACTGAAACCAAGGTAAAAAGTGCAGTTTGGTACATGAAGTCATTGTGATAGACATTTGACATATTTTCATTTAAACATGAATTAACCCTTTCCCAAACAAGCCGTGGTTTTCACGTGTCTGCAGTACAAGTCTTTTGAAAACACTGTGGGAAAAGAAATTGCTTGTAACGAGCAATTTCTCCTTTTCCCAGTGTTTTCTACCCTTTTTGAGAACTTTCTGCCATTTTCATCAAATTGAAAATTGTCGTCTGCAAACTCTTTCAATTTGGACCAGTCCAAAATTTGTCGTTTGGGGAAGGGTTAAACATCCCTAAGGTAAATAACTATTCATGTTATGATTTGTTGGCATATAGAGAATAGATGGTTGGTGTCTTGGATGGGTTAAGTTTATCGGGCAAGGCGGAGGAATTTATCTGCTGAGCCGAAGGCGAACCGGATAAATTCCAGAGCCGAGCCCGATAAACTTAAACAATCCAAGACACCAACCATCTATTCTACTTATCCTGTCATGCACTCTTATTCAATATCTCATTGTACTGATACAATAAAATTCCGAAGCCGAGCCTGACAAACTTTCCTGGAATCAAAGACACTATGTTCCTGTCTAACTCCCCAATCCACGACACTATTCTGTTTATCCTGTTTCTCATTTGTAATCAATCCTAAATCTGACTAGATAGAATATTTCGCCCGAAATTAAGGCACATATTGACATCTTTCTAACTGGGAAATAAACACACAAATGGCGAACTGTGTAAAGCGCTTTGGGTATGCAGCTGCAATAATGATGTCATACATTATATTGACTACGTCATAAACGTGACGTAAAACCTTGGAAGAATGTTGTGGCGAAGAATTCTGTTTTATTTTAAGTAATAAGAAAAATCTACATGTGCATCGAATCTTAAGCGATAATTTTACTTTAAAATATTGATTTCGTATCGCGGTACCTAAAAAAGGAGTTCCGGCTGGTCACATGACCAGCTAGCCTAATAAACCTCAATCACGTGACCAATTGACATAATAAACCTAGTCACGTGGTCAGGTGACCGTATATCACCAAGTTTATATGACCCCCTGTTATACGATGGAATTTATAGGAGGTGACAGGATAAAAGTAAATGACCATTAGTTGTTTCAAATGACCATTTGTTTATCTGTTTTTTTTAATGTTACAATGCATGACTTTTAACACTTCACGGTTTGTTTTCATGTCGATCTGACTCTGCCATCTTTGATTTTTCTGTTGTACCTGGGAGCTGCCAGTGTACAGCAGGGAGCTGCCAGTGTACAGCACTGTATATTCCGAGCATAGTATCCAATCAGATCGCTAGAAATTTTGTTGCAGTATGACAATGCTAGATGAAGTTTTAGAATCAGAATGTGTAAATATGGCATTCTAGTAACCCTTTTCAACTATGACTTTTTATGCCTTTCTAGTTGAGTCCAAAATTTTGTCGTTTGATAAAGAGTTAACCCTTTACCGCACAATGACGCCTTTTGACACCCCTGGGAAAGAAGACTTTTGAAAACATTGTGGGAAAAGGAGAAAATGCTGGTAACCAGCATTTTCTCCTTTTCCCACAATGTTTTCTACCTATCAAAGAAAAAATGCACCATTTGAGCCGCATTGAAATTGTCGTCTGCAAATGCTTTCAATTTGGACAAGGCTAAAATTTTGTCGTCTGATAAAGAGTTAAAGCTTTCCACAGAGCATGACTCTATTGTTTTTTTATTTCTAGTTTATTTTGTCGAGCGTGAGCACAGTGGACTGCGAGCAATGATGAGTTATGGTATCAGTTTTACTCGAGGAGCGTCAGCAGGGATGGCGTTCACTTACTCGCTCCTTTTGCTCACCATGCTGAGAAACACGATCACATTCCTCCGAGGAACATTCCTGAATCTCTATGTACCTTTTGATTCGATTGTTTCTTTCCACAAAATTGTGGCTTGGACGGCTCTGTTTTTTACAGGTTGGTGGACTGTTGCAAGTTTGTGTGTATGGTGTTTGACACGATTTTCAACATTATTTCAGTTATATTGCGGCAGCCAGTGCACCTTCCCATACTTTCCTGGAATTTCTATAACCAGCGCTTTGGACAATATTCTTTCAAATGATTGATTTTGATATTGAAATATCAGAAAAGATTGTGGGAATATGATGCAATGCTGGTTACTGATTGATGGTGTTTTATGCCACTTTAAACATTGTGTTACTTAAATCAATGTGACAATTCACATATTCATGTATTTTCTGGGTTTTACCAGTGCTTGGCTAGGGCTCTGAAGTCTCTTGCCTAAGGACTCTCCCATGAAAATCCCAATGTTGTTTTTTAAGTAAGGCTGAAACCAGAGGCCTTCAGGTTTTGAGGTCCATGCTTTATCACTGAGCCTCGCAGGACCCCTAATGCTGAATACCAGCATTTTCTCCTTTTCCCACAATGTTTTCATAGGTGTTTATTCTCAGGAAAGTTAAAATGAATCCTGTTGCAATGACTTCCATCAATCCTAGGAAAGAAGTTGGCCAGGATTTGAACTAGCGACCCCCTGGTTTCAAGCTCTGTATATTACTGACAGGGCAACAGGGCTTGGCTTCATAAGCTTGTAAAAGCACAGCAGTATTTTGTAATAGGTTGAAACTGTGATGTATGGGTCTACATTTCACATGGCAAATTTCTCAGCTCTTATTCAACAGTCTTAACCCTTTCCCACACGACAAATTTTGGACTGGTCCAAATTGAAAGAGTTTGCAGACAACAATTTTAAATTTGATGAAAATGGCAGAAAGGTCTAAAACAGGGTAGAAAACACTGTGGGAAAAGGAGAAATTGCTCATTATGAGCAATTTCTCCTTTTCCCACAGTGTTTTCAAAAGACTTGTACTGCAGACACGTGAAAACCAGGGCTTGTTTGGGAAAGGGTTAACAATAGATATGAGCCGTGCTCTGGCAAAAGGAGGCTTAATGCATTTCTGTGATGCATAAAATCAAGTCAGTCATCACATAATTATGGATCCATAAAGTCCATTTAGTCCAATGAATGATTCAATTTTGCAGAAGACTGGTCCTTTGACATGCAGAAAATTGACCAATAGCAAAAAGTTGCGGCCCAGGTCAGCCTGTGCTGAATGTGCAGGCTGACCTGGGTCGATACTTAATGCATTAAGCCCCCTTTACACAGAGCATGGCTCATATACAATATGTACTCTATAAATTGTGTCTTTTCTTTTTCATACAGCTGTGCATGTTATTGGCTATGGTTTTAATTTCTACAATCTGGCAATTCAGCCCACTAAGTACCTGTGTGTGTTTGATACAGTGGTGTTTAGGTAGGTTAACAGTTTGTTCTTCTTCCACATTGTTTGAGCTAGGTCTACATGTGCTCAGTATTAATGGGCAGGGCTAATTATCTGGGCATTGCGATTTGGAAATTTGGCTGGGTCTAAACTTTTACCGTGGGATCAATATCATAATATTATCTATCAAGTAATTTCATAATGGCTGAGTTAATCCTTTACCACACAGTGAAATTTCAGACTTGTCCAAATTGAAAGCAATTCCATACGACAAAACAATTGTGACTCAAAAACTGAAATTTGTGTTGGGACGGGTAGAAAACGTGGGAAAAAGAGAAAATGCTGGTTACCAGCATTTTCTCTTTTTCCCACAACGTTTTCAAAAGGCTTTTTGTTCAGGGTCTTTAAAACCTGTGATTGTGTGGTAAAGAGTTAAAGGTTTGAGGTCTGTAGTATTAGCCCAAGGCCTCGCTGGATTAACTTGTTACCAACGACAAAATCTCAGACCGGTCCAAATTGCAAGAAATTTCAACCAACATATTAAATGCCACTCAAAATATGAAATTTGCCTCTGTAAGCATCAAAAACATTGTGGGAAAAGGAGAAAATGCTGGTTACCTGCATTTTCTCCTTTTCCCACAGTGTTTTCAAAAGGCTTCTTCCTCAGGGTCGTCAAAACTCAGCATTGTGTGGTAAAGGGTTAAGGGCGGAGACTTGTTGTCCATTATTTAACTCTTTACCAAACAATCCCTGGTTTTCACGACCCTGGGAAAGAAGCCTTCTGAAATCATTGTGGGAAAAGGAGAAAATGCTGGTAACCAGCATTTTCTCCTTTTCCCACAATGTTTTCTATCCTTCCCAATACAAATTTATATTTTTGAGTCACATTAATTTTGTCGTCTGCGAATGCTTTCAATTTGGACCAGTCTAAAGTGTTGTTGTGTGGTAAAGGGTTAATTGCTAATGAATGAGTCATATTGGCCTTTTTAGCTCACCTTAGCACAACGTGCTAAAGGTGAGCTATTGTGATCGCCCTATGTCCGTCGTCCGTTGGCTGTCATCCATCGTCCGTCAACAATTCCTTTAAACATCTTCTCCTAAACCACAGGGCCATTTTTGATGAAACTTGGCAGGGATGTTCCTTGGGTGAAGCTCTACCAAAATTGTTCAAAGAATTGAATTCCACCCACAACTCTGGTTGCCATGGCAACAAAAAGGAAAAAAAAGCAAAATCTTTGAAAATCTTCTTCTCTGAAACTAGAAGGTGCAGAGCTTTGATATTTGGTATGTAGCATCTCCTAGTGGACCTCTACCAAGTTTGTTCATTTGATGCCCCTGGGGTCAAAACTGGCCCCGCCCCAGGGGTCACAAGTTTGAGCATAGTCACAAAGAAGGAAAACTTTAATAATCTTCTTCTCTAAAACTTGAAGGCGTAGAGCTTTGATATTTGGCATGTAGCATCTCCTAGTGGACCTCTACCAAGTTTGTTCATATGATGCCCCTGGGGACAAAACTGGCCCCGCCCCAGGGGTCACAATTTCCAACATAGGAACAAAGAAGGAAAACTTTAAAAATCTTCTTCTCTAAAACTAGAAGGCATGGAGCTTTGATATTTGGCATGAAGCATCTCCTAGTGGACCTCTACCAAGTTTGTTCATATCATGCCCTTGGGGTCAAAACTGGCCCTGCCCAGGGGGTCACAAGTTTGAACATAGGAACAAAGAGGGGAAACTTTAAAAATAATCTTCTCTGAAACTGGAAGGCGTAGAGCTTTGATATATGGTATGTAGCATTGCCTAGAAGACCTCTACCAAGTTTGTTCATATGATGCCCCTGGGGTCAAAACTGGCCCTGCCCCGGGGGTCACAAGTTTGAGTATAGTAACAAAGAAGGAAAACTTTAAAAATCTTCTTCTCTGAAACTTGAAGGCGTAGAGCTGTGATATTTGGCGTGTAGCATCTCCTAGTGGACCTCTACCAGGTTTGTTCATATGATGCCCCTGGGGTCAAAACTGGCCCCGCCCCGGTGGTCACAATTTCCAACATAGGAACAAAGAAGGAAAACTTTAAAAATTCTTCTTCTCTAAAACTAGAAGGCATAGAGCTTTGATATTTGGCATGAAGCATCTCCTAGTGGACCTCTACCAAGTTTGTTCATATCATGCCCTTGGGGTCAAAACTGGCCCCACCCCGGGGGGTCACAAGTTCGAACATAGGAACAAAGAGGGGAAACTTTAAAAATCATCTTCTCTAAAACTGGAAGGCGTAGAGCTTTGATATTTGGTATGTAGTATTGCCTAGTGGACCTCTACCAAGTTTGTTCATATGATGCCCCTGGGGTCAAAACTGGCCCTGCCCCGGGGGTCACAAGTTTGAGCATAGTAATATTGAAGGAAAACTTTAAAAATCTTCTTCTCGGAAACTTGAAGGTGTAGAGCTTGATATTTGGCATGTAGCATCTCCTAGTGGACCTCTACCAGCTTTGTTCATATGATGCCCCTGGGGTCAAAACTGGCCCCGCCCCGGGGGTCACAATTTCCAACATAGGAACAAAGAAGGAAAACTTCAAAAATCTTCTTCTCTAAAACTACAAGGCATAGAGCTTTGATATTTGGCATGAAGCATCTCCTAGTGGACCTCTACCAAATTGTTTATATGATGCCCTTGGGGTCAAAACTGGCCCTGCCCCGGGGGGTCACAAGTTCGAACATAGGAACAAAGAAGGAAAACTTTAAAAATCATCTTCTCTGAAACTGGAAGGGGTAGAGCTTTGATATTTGGTATGTACTGTAGCATTGCCTAGTGGACCTCTACCAAGTTTGTTCATATGATGCCCCTGGGGTCAAAACTGGCCCCGCCCTGGGGGTCACAATTTCCAACATAGGAAAAAAGAAGGAAAACTTTAAAAATCTTCTTCTCTGAAACACGACGGTATGGAGCTTTGATATTTGGTATGTAGCGTCTTCTAGTGGATCTCTATCAAGTTTGTGCACATGATGCTCTTGGGGCAAAAGTTGGCCCTGCCCCGGGGGTCACAAGTTCTAACATAGGAACAGAGAAGGAAAACTTTAAGAATCATCTTCTCTGAAACTGGAAGGCGTAGAGCTTTGATATTTGGTATGTAGCATTGCCTAGTAGACCTCTACTAAGTTTGTTCATATGATGCCATTGGGGTCAAAATTGGCCCTGCCCCGGGGGTCACAAGTTCAAACATAGGAACAAAGAAGGAAAACTTTAATTTTTTTTTCTCTTAAATGGGAAGGCATAGAGCTTTGATATTTGGTATGTAGCATCTTCTAGTGGACTTCTGCCAAGTTTGTTCCAAGGATGCTGCTTGGGTCAAAACTGGCCCAGCCCCTGGGGTCACAAGTTCGAACATAGGAACAAAGAAGGGAAACTTTAAAATTCTTCTTTTCTGAAACCGAAAGGTGTGGAGCTTTGATATTTGGTATGTTGCATCTCAGAGTGGACCTCTACCAAGTTTGTTCATATGATGCCCCTGGGTCAAAACTGGCCCAGCCCCGGGGGTCACAAGTTCGAAGATAGGAACAAAGAAGGAAAACTTCAAATTTCTTTTTCTCTTAAACGGGAAGGTGTAGAGCTTTGATATTTGGTATGTAGCATTTCCTAGTGGACCTCTACCAAGTTTCTTCATATGATGCCCCTGGGTCAAAAATGGCCCAGCCCCGGGGGTCACAATTTCCAACATAGGAACAAAGAAGGAAAACTTTAAAATTCTTCTTTAAAACTGGAAGGCGTAGAGCTTTGATATTTGGTATATAGTGATTCTCTTCTAAGTTTGTTTGCCCATCAAAGCGCAACAATTTCATTGAGTTCAAAATTGGGTCATCTTGGGTCATAAACTAGGTCACTAGGTCAGATTAAAGAAATACCTTGTTGGCACTCTCGAGGCCACATTATTTGCTCAATTGCCTTGAAAATTAGTTAGAAAGTTTGTCTTTATAAAGTCTCACATAAGATTAATTTGGGTCAACTTGGGTCATAAACTAGTTCACTGGGTCAAATTAAAGAAATACCTTGTTTGCACTCCGGAGGCCACATTTATTGCTCAAATGACCTGAAATTTGGCCAGGATGTTTGTCTTGATGAAATACCAGATGAGTTTGGATTTGGGTCACCTGGAACCACAAACTAGGTCACTAGGTCAAAATAAAGAAATACCTTGTGGGCACTCTAGAGGCCACATTATTTGCCTAATTGCCTTGAAAATTGGTCAGAATGTTAGTCTTTGTAAAATCTCACATGAGTCTGAATTTGGGCCAACTGGGGTCATAAACTAGGTCACTTGGTCAAATTAAAGAAATAGCTAGTGGGCACTCTAGAGGCCACATTTATTATTCATTTGATTTGAAAATTGGTTAAAATGTTTCTTTTGATATAGTAAAAGACCAGTTCAAATTTGGGTCACCTGGGGTCATAATCTAGGTCACTAGGTCAAATTAAAGAAATATCTATAGGGCACTCGAGGCCACATTTTTTGCTCAATTGACTTGAAAATTGGTCAGAATGTTTGTCTTCATGAAATATGAGTTTGAAATTGGGTCACCTGCGTTCAAAAACTAGGTCACATGGTCAAATTAAAGAAAAACCTTTAAGGCACTCTACTAAGGTGAGCGACCCAGGGCCATCATGGCCCTCTTGTTTTTGTTTAATATTTGCTAAACTTTTCTCATAGAGGCGGAGTTTTCTGTTATTGGCAAAGTTTGTTATTTGATATTGACCGGACCATTTCAGTTACAGTTGTCACTGCTTTGTTTCATGTTTTTTCGGCTATGCCGGTAAGTATTTTCCAAAAGTGGACTGTATGTGGTAATAGAAAAATATCTTTTCTGTAGTCAATAATCTTCACTTTATAAATAAATCAGCCGAGCCCAATAGCTGAGTCATTAACATATAGGGCTTGAATCAGGGGTCTGCCAGTTTGAATTCCCTGCTCTGCCAATTTTTTTCTGAGGATTTACTGATAGTCATTGCGACAGGATTCATTCCTCTCCCACCCCTGATTATTGTTTCGACCATGGTCATGTGGGAAAGCAGCCAGCAGCTTAGAAAGACTGTTGGGCAAAGCACAGGAGAATCTTTAGGAAACCATGGGTAGATGCAGTGGCTGCAGCAATTTAATTGAAATAATGTAAAAAATGGCATTAGACAGCATACAAACAGACAAAGAAGTATTGATTAACCCTGTTCCAAACAATTTTGTGTATATGATCCTAACAGAGAAGGTTTTTAAAAACATTTTAAGAAAAGGAGAAAATGCTGCTGACCAGCATTTTCTCCTTTCTCCACAATTTTTCTGCAAATGCTTTCAGTGTGGACTAGTCTTAAATTTTGTCACTTGATGAAAGGTTAAGAATGTCTTCAATGGTCAAAATTGTCTTGACTGCTGAAAAGTCCCCAACCAGTAAAGAGATACAAACCTAAATTGCAAGTGAAAAAATGACTCATATGTGAAAATGATTTATGAATATGAGCCGTGCTCTGTGAAAAAGGGCTTAATGCATCTGCAAAAGAGTATCAACCCAGGTCAGTCTGGGCAGGTTGACCTGGGCCAAAACCTATTGCTATTGGTCAATTTTCTGTATGTCCAAGGACCAGTGTGCCTTATGATTCAGTCGGTTGTTAGACAAGATGGATTTTAATGATCCATAATCATGTGATGGCTTGCTTTGTATCATGCATCAAAGACATGCATTAAGCCCCCTTGTGCCAGAACATGGCTCATTTATAATAATCAATAAAGAGATAAATTTTTTGACTTTCTTCTTTTTCAGAGCAGACATGCTTCCTTCTTTGAACTTTTGGTTTTTCCAAAATGCTACAGGTAATGTAAACATTTTTATCTTAAGACTTAATGTTACTGAACTCAAAATTTTATTCATATTACAGGCCTCTGGCCCAAATATCATAGGATTATGTAATACATATATTGGCTGTTTAATCTTTACCAAAGAATGAACAAGCAAGCCCAGGTTTCAACAAACCTTTGGAAATAGCCTTTTGGTAAATATAGTGTGTGTTATAAGGAGAAAAATAACAGCATGTTCTTCTTTTACCACAAACTTTTCTACCATTGAAAAGACAACTAGTATCATTTTACCCTTTACCACACAGTCCCGAGTTTCAATGACCCTGAAAAAGAAGCCTTCTAAAAACATCGTGGGAAAAGGAGATAATGCTGGTAACCAGCATTTTCTCCTTTTCCCACAATGTTTTCTACCCTCCCGAAAACAAATTTCAATTTTTTAGTCACATTTGTTTTGTCGTCTGCAAAATTAATGCTTTCAATTCGGACCAGTCTAAAATTTTGTCGTTTGGTAAACAGTTAAATCACATTCAATTTGATGTATCTGAATGCTTTCAGAATGGATGAGTTTTAAACATTGTCATTTGGTGAAAACTCATTAACCCTTTCAACGCCATAGGCGAAAACATGGGCTTTTGCGGACAGCACAGATCCAGATCAGACTGCACACAACGTGCAGTCTGATCTTGGATCTATGCTGTCCACTTGTTTAGTCAAGCTAATGCTATAGAAATGGGTCTCAAAAACTTTCCGCGCGTATATGCCTTAGCAACAATGGTGTCATTATTTCCGCAAAACGGCTTAGTCGCACAAATTCTGGCATGTGCTGTGGCGGTTTCTCCGGCTTCACGCGCTCACAACTAAAAACTGATCAGAACCGGGACCAAAAAAAACGATACACTAGTGTATTATCAAAAATAAGTCTTGGGTTTAATACACTGCCGGAGGAGGTTTTATGTGATAAACATGAATAAATATTTTTTTTAATGTATGATAATCACTAGAGCTCTCATCAAATTATAGCAGTCTTGTAGAGATGTACCATCACTTTACTAGTTAACCCTTTGCCACGAAAAAAGTTTTGACTCATCTACATGTATAATGAAAGCATTTGTATAGGAAAAACTGAACACAGTTCAAATGATGAGATTGGATACTGAAAGGGAAGAAAACATTTAGGGAAAAGAAGGAAATGCTGGTTACCAGCATTTTCTCATTTTCCCAGAATGTTTTCAAAAGCCTTTCTTTCTAGGGTCGTTAAAAGTCTGGATTGTGTGATAAAGGGCTAAATAGATACATATCTCTTATATGAATGAGTTTTCTACATGAAAATTCATGATATTCTTTATATTTAATACTATGCCTTTATGAAATTACTAGTATAAAAAAGAGTTGTATTTTTTGCATTTTTGTTGCCCTGAACAACCTTGTCTCTGACCCCTTCCCGCTGTCCCCTCTTACCCCCATAGACTAAAACTTGGCCATCTGTTAAAGAGTAAAACTCTTAACCAGACGACAAAATTTAAGACTTACCGAAATTGAAAGGGAATGCAGACAAAAAATTAAATGCTACTCTAATGACAGAATTCGTCTTAGAAAGGTTAGGAAAAAAAGTGGGAAAAGGAGAAAATGCTAGATACTAGCATTTTCTCCTTTCCCCATACTGTTTTCAAAAGCTGTCTTAATCAGGACTTTTAGAGCTCAGAATTTAGTGATAAAGACTTAACTTTTTACCAAACGACAAAATTCTAGACTTCCAAATTGAGGGAACTTGCAGACGACAAAATGAATGTGACTCAAAAATTAAAACTTGTGTTGGGAAGGGTAGAAAACATTCTAGGAAAAGGAGAAAATGCTGGTTACCAGCATTTTCTCCTTTTCCCACAATTTTTTCAAAAGCTTTTTCACCTGGGGTCGTTAAAAGTCGGGATTGTGTGGTAAAGGGTGAAAGAAAGTGGTCTGCATGAAGAAAAATGGTTATTAGAACATTTACAGCAAAATGTTTTATGTATTACAGGTGTAACTGGAATTTTACTGGTGATCGTGGTTTATATCATCTACATTTTCGCTACCCAGACTTCCAGGCGGCTGATATTTAGTGCTTTCTGGCTCTCACACAAGGTAGAATGTTTTTGCTTTATGGACTGTCATCAGGGTTATAATGACAGTTACCAGTTGTATTTTCTCTCTTTCTCACGTTGTTTGCGTTGTTTGGTCAAAGGGTCAATATCCTTTGTTCATTTAGAGTTTTCCACTGTTTTCAACATTATTTCAGTTATATCCGAACAGCCAGTGAAGCTTTCCCTACTTCCCTGCAGTACCTTTTAACAATACTTTCACAGTATTATCTCCAAGCCACTGATGGTTTTCCCACATTCACATTATTGTAACAATGTTCAACTGTAACAATTACCAAACAACAAAATTTTAGACTTGTCCAAATTGAAAGCATTTGCAGACAAGATCATAAATGTGACTCGAAAATTGTACTTTGTTTGAGAAAGGGTAGAAAACAATGTGGGAAAAGGAGAAAATGCTGGTTGTCGGCATTTTCTCCATTTCCTTCAATGTTTTCAAAGGGCTTCTTTCTTGGGGTTGTTAAAACTCTGGATTGTGTGGTAAACAGTTAAATCCCATCACAATGACTGTTTGTAATGCTAAAATAGAGACTATCCTAGCAGGGAAAGGAGTCAGAAATCCCTGGGTTTCAAGCCCTGTACCTACAAAATAATCTTGTGCTTTCAATGACCCTGTGGAAGAAGGCTTTTGAATACAGTGTGGAATAAGGAGAAAATGCTGGTAACCAGCATTTTCTCCTTTTCCCACATTGTTTTGTACTTTGTCATAGATAATAATCTTGGTTTAAATTATGTTTAGATTTCATCTGCAAATACGTTTAATTTGGACGAGTCTAAAATTTTGTTAGGTAGTGAAGACTTAACATTCAGTTTCTATATTTTCAGTTGATTGCTGTGCTGTACGTCCTTATCTTCCTCCATGGAGCTTCCATGATCGTCCAGAAGCCTTTGTTTTATGGATATTTTGTGGCACCAGCCGTTCTTTTTGTCATCGACAAAATGGTCAGTTTGAGCCGCAAAAGGATCGAGATAAAAATTGTGAGAGCTGAAAATTTGGCCTCAGGTTAGAATTTCTTTTAATCTATAAATGTACAATTATGATTTTAATGACTCTAAGAGGTTTTTGAAAACATTGTGAGAAAAGGAGGAAATCCTGACAACCAGCATCTTCTCCTTTTCTCACAGTGTTTCCCTCCCTTTCAAAGACAAATACGTTCATTTCATTAAATTTTAATCTGTTATCTGCACATGCATGTAAGGTGAACAAGTCTAAAATTTTATCTTCTGGAAAAGAGTTAATCTTTATGATTGAAGATAAGAGTTTTTTCCAACTATGATTTACATGAAAATTTAAATTTGCATAGAAATAGAGAATCTTACATGAGTGTCTATTATATAAGTAAGGGATAGAAAACGAGTGTCGTGGTATATGGGAAATATACACAAGCGTTAGCGAGTGTATATTTCCCATATATCACGGCACAAGATTTTCTATCTCACTTAGACCACGTGACTATTCGTGCTTTTTATGTCATAATCCAGGAACATGTGCACAGATTGATCAGGGTTAAAGTTTATGGTGAAAATAAGATTACCATACTCGCCTTCAGTTCAAAATTACGAACCCGTATCGGTCTGTTACAGCTTATCCCTTTACCAAACACTCCGGGGTTTTAACAATCATGGGAAAGAAGCCTTTTGAAAACATCGCAGAAAGAGAAAAAAAAACTGAAAAAGCATTTTCTCCTTTTCCCACGACATTTTCGATCCCGTCAAAGACAACTTTCAGACTTATTTGTTGTCGTCTGCAAATTCTTCCACTTTGAATAAGTGTACATATTTGACTTCTGTTTAACAGTTAACCCTTTACCAAACAATTCCTGGCTTATATGACTTGGATATAGAAGCCTTCTGAAAACATTATAGGAAAAAGAGAAAATGCTGGTTACCAGCATTTTCTCCTTTTCCCACAATCCTTTTCACTCTTCTAAAATCAAGTTTCAATTTTTGAGTCACGTTTATTTTGTCGTCTGCAAATGCTTTGAATTTGGACAAGTCTGAAATTTTGTCGTTTGGTAAAGAGTTAAAAAATTATTTCATTGACATGATTTACTAGATGGTACCCTTTACCTTCACGGATTATATTTTTTGTACCCCCTGAGGGGAATTTAATCAGTATTTGTCAAAATAAAAGGAAAAATTGAGAACTTTAAAATGTTTTGTAATTGTCAAATGAAGTACTGTACCTAATTTCAAAATTGTTTAATTCTTTACCAAACCATTGTCTGCGTATGTCATGCTCTTCGAAGATTCGACCTGTCTTATATGACGCATCACTAGCCCCGAAAGCGCGCAGACTGTTTTAGCAAACGACAAAATAAATGTGACTGAAAAATCCAAATTTCATTTGGGAAGGGTAGAAAACATTGTAGGAAAAGGAGAAAATGCTGGCTAACAGCATTTTCTCCTTTTCCTACAACGTTTTTAAAAGGCTTGTAACTAAGGGTCGTCAAAAGTCGTCATTTTCTGATAAAGGGTTTACCGTGAAGGCTACATTTTGTCTCGACTCGATATTGCAAACAGAAGTCTGAATTCACGTGCAGGATATACTAGCATAGTATATCCAGATATACAACTGCGGGAGTTGTATCTTCGATATATACTATGACAATACTGAACGCTGATTGGTCTGCTCGCTACATACGTGGTCTAACCATTTTTATCAAACGAGTTGACTAAAATTATTTGACACAAGCCTTGGCGAGCCTTGGTGAGTGTCAAATACATTTTAGTCAACAAGTTTGATAAAAATGATAATAGATAAACATGAATGTGAGATTCTATTTATCACATAAAACGAATGACAGACAAATAAGTATCTTGTATCATCATCTTTAGCCTATACACTGTTCTCGGGTCCATGGATACAGTTTTAATTTAGTTTGATATGTGTTTGTACACAAGAAGATAGCTCTTTTAAATTTACTTGGAAAGTAGAATGAAACATTTTCTACCTGGGGTAAGTGGAACTTTTTGCGCAATTTTGTTTTTTAAATGCTTTCCCCTGCATTTCTTGTTTTTATTTACCATGAAAATAAAAAAACTTTCCACGTGTATACACCTTAGCAACAATGATGTCATTTTCCTGTGAAATGATGAAGTATTGCGAATTCTGGCTTGCGCTGTGGTTGGTTTTGCTGGCTTCACACGCTCATGACTGAAAAACAACCAGAGCTGAGACGCAAAAAATGATAAGGAACTAGTGTATTATCAAAAATAAATCATGGCTTTAATATACTACTGACGGAGGTGTCATGTGAAAAAGCAATTTCTCCTTTTCCCACAATATTTTCAAAAGTCCTCTGCTTCCGGGTTGTTTAAACTCAGGATTGTGTGATAAAGGGTTAATTTTGATAGTTGTGTTGAAAAGGTTGAAGATCCATAGGTGTTTCCTGAACTTATAAAATTGTCCTTTACTTGCTGACTTTACCCTTTACCAGCCGATGGAATGTCACACTTGTCCAAATTTATCCCTTAAGGTACCTTTCACAACCATTGTTGCCTTTGCGGCCAGTATAGATCAAGATTGGGCTGCACAAAAGGTGCAGCCTGATCTTTGATCTACACTGGCCGCTTATCTGAAACACTGTGGACAAAAGCATCCATGAAATTGCAATTATTTGGGTCATAGTACTTCTGGGATGAAAATGTCTGATAGGTTTATTTGGCTTTTCAAGGGTTAGGTCATTTACAGGCAGCAAATTGAATATGGATCAAATGGTGACATTTGTTATAGAAATGGTAGAAAACATTGTGGGAAAATTAGAAATTGGTGGTTATCAGCATTTTCTCCTTTTCCCACTATGTTTTGAAAATTCTCCTTCCACAGGGTTGTTAAAACTCGGGATTGTGTGGTACAGGGTTAATTATGTACAGCACTGTAAATGTTAACCAGCTGTGCACTCTGTTTCAGATGTGACCTTCATTGAGTTCAAGAGACCACCAAGGTTTGAGTATAAGTCAGGACAGTGGGTACGGATTGCTTGTGTGGGTTTAGGGGGTAATGAGTACCACCCTTTCACCTTGACCTCTGCGCCCCACGAAGATACCCTATCTGTACATATCAGAGCTGTGGGACCCTGGACACATGGGTTAAGAAATGTATTTGACCATGAACATCTGAAGGAAGGGCCTTATCCAATGGTACTTATATTGATAACTCTTTGCCAAGTGATTCCCAATCGAACGCCCCAACAGCTCAAGTATTACAATCATGAGACTTGTAAACATCAAATCTCTGGCCACTTGAAGTTGTGGGTTTGATCCCCAGTGCAGGCCACCAAAAATAACCAAAAATCTTTGAGATGTTAAATCTATGTTCAGTATCTGGTGCCTAAAAAGTTTTTCACATTCAGAGGGGGACGGCTTTTGAAAATATTGTAGGAAATAAAGAAAATGCTCCCAACCATCATTTTTGCACATTTTCAAAAACGTTTTTCTTCAGAGTAATTAACCCTTTCCCAAACAAGCCCTGGTTTTCACGTGTCTGCAGTACAAGTCTTTTGAAAACACTGTGGGAAAAGGAGAAATTGCTCATAACGAGCAATTTCTCCTTTTCCCACAGTGTTTTCTACCCTTTTTGAGAACTTTCTGCCATTTTCATCAAATTTAAAATTGTCGTCTGTAAGCTCTTCAATTTGGACCAGTCTAAAATTTATCGTTTGGGAAAGGGTTAACCGTTTACCAGACGACAAAATTTTAACCTTGTCCAAATTGAAAGCATTTGCAGACGACAATTTCGATGTGGCTCAAATGGTGCAACTTTTCTTAGATAGGGTAGAAAACATTATGGGAAAAGGGGAAAATGCTGGTTACCAGCATTGTCTCCTTTTCCCACGTTTTCAAAAGGCTTCTTTCCCAGGGGCGTCAAAAGGCGGCATTGTACGGTAAAGGGTTAAATCATGGCATTGTTTGAGTTAGATATTTAGAATTTGCTTCATTTGTTTTGTACTGGTTTGCTTTGTAAACACAGAGAAATATCAACCAAAATTCAGTGACTAGTATAATTATGACTTGCATTCTGATTTCTCTTAACTCTGTACAAAGTGACAAAATTTTGGAATTGCCAAAATTGAAAACTTTCGCAGATGACAAAATAAATGTGAATGGATATTAAAATTTGTCACTGGAAGAAGAGAAAACATTGTGGAAAAAGGAGAAAATGCTGGTTACCAGCATTTTTTCCTTTTCCCACGTTTTCAAAAGGTTTCTTCATTAGGGTTGTTAAAACTCGGGATTGTGTGGTAAAGGGTTACTATGGTTTAATCTGTCTTAAAGACCACCTGAATTAAGCAACCAATTACTTTAACTTTGAAACAAACAACAAAATTTTATATAAACTTACCAGTACAGCGTCGACATAATCCAAATTACTTCACAAATCAATGTAATTAACACTTGACTATGCGAATACACATACACTTCCAAAAACATTATAGACTCCCAGTAACACAAAATTTGTTAACTAGCTTGGAAAAACTTTAAGAAAGTGAAGTATCGAATGCTGGTGTCCCATACTAATTGTGAATGATATTAAAATTTTAATGTCCAAATCGGCAGTAAAATCGATATTCTGCATTACTGCATTACAGTGAGTCTTTCAAAATGGCGATCATTTTGCACTCAGCACTAACTAAAACTTGGATCAAAGTACCATGACAGCACTTAAACTTTGGGAAATTGGCTATGAAATAAGAGCGCCCTGTCAGTGTTTTGCATGGTGCCCGGGCGCGTTAATTAGGTGAAATACTGTATATAAACTAGTAATTTAAACCTATTTCTGTTCTTCCCTTGAATTCAGATGGTCAGTATCTTGCTACATATTTGTTGTATCATGTTTTCAGTTGTTCCTTGATGGACCTTACGGAGCAGGTCAGCAAGACTGGTACACTTACGATGTGTCTATACTAGTAGGGGCTGGAATAGGGGTCACCCCATATGCATCCATTCTGAAGGACTTTGTCCATATGACGACAATTAAAAGTACATACAAGATACGATGCCAGAAGGTACTCTATCCATGTTTTAACCCTTTACCACATAATCCCGACTTTTAACAACCCTGAGAAAGAAGCCTTTTGAAAACATTGTGGAAAAAGGAGAAAATGCTGGAAACCAGCATTTTTTCCTTTTCCCACAAAGTTTTCTACCCTATCAAAGACACCTTCCACAATTTGAGCAACATTTAAATTGTTGTCTGCAAATGCTTTGAATTTGGACAGGTCTACATTTTTGTCGTGTGGTAAAGAGTTAACCCTTTCCCAAACGACAAATTTTGGACTGGTCCAAATTGAAAGAGTTTGCAGACGACAATTTTAAATTTGATGAAAATGGCAGAAAGTTATCAAAAAGGGTAGAAAACACCGTGGGAAAAGGAGAAATTGCTCGTTATGAGCAATCTCTCCTTTTCCCACAGTGTTTTCAAAAGACTTGTACTGCAGATACGTGAAAACAAGGGCTTGTTTGGGAAAGGGTTAATGCATATTTATGTTTCTAGAATAAACCATCTCTTGGAGTATTTTTGCAAAAGATGTGTTTGTTCGATCATAATTAGCGAATTAATCTGCATACCAAACCTTGATGAATCTCTGATGAGTTTGAAAATAGGTCACATTGGGTCAAATTTCAGAAAATTGTTGTGTACACTCTAGAGGCTACATTTTTGGTTTAATAATCACAAAAGTTGATCCAAATTTTTGTCTCGATATCACAGTTGAGATTGTCAGGCTTGGTCGAAAAGTAAGTCACTGGGACAAATCTTTGGAAAATCTTGTGTACATTCAAGAGGTCACATTTTCTAATGCTGATGAAAGTTGGATAGAATGTTTGTTCTTACAATATTTTGAATGACTTTGAAAATGGGTCTGTTGGGTCAAAAAGTAGGTCCTAGGACAAATCTTTAAAAAAAAAAAACATGTCCACTCTAGAGACTGTATTTTCAGTCTTATGCTCATGAAAGTTGGTGAGAAGGTTTGTCTTGATGATATCTCAGAAAAGCTCAAAATCAAGTCACTTTAGGTTAAAAAGTAGGTCACCAGGACCAACCCTTGAGAACCCAAGTTTACACTCTAGATGCCAAATTTTCACCCTGATACTCATGAAAGTTGGTGAGAATATTTTGTCTAGATGTTACCTTCGACCAGTATGAAAATGGATCACATAGGGTGAAAAAGTAAGTCACATGGAAAAATCTTAAAACATTTTCAACCTATTATTTGTGAATCTTGATCAAAATGTTTGCCTTAATCCTTTCCCAAACAAGCCCTGGTTTTCACGTGTCTGCAGTACAAGTCTTTTGAAAACACTGTGGGAAAAGGAGAAATTGCTTGTAACGAGCAATTTCTCCTTTTCCCACAGTGTTTTCTACCCTTTTTGAGAACTTTCTGCCATTTTCATCAAATTTAAAATTGTCGTCTGCAAACTCTTTCAATTTTGACCAGTCCAAAATTTGAAAAATCGATCAGCTTGATTTAACCCTTATCTTGCTAAATAAAAGAAATGAAACTTTTAAGTTGATAGTGAAAACCCAAATTTTCATATTTCGAAGGTAATTTTGGAGGAGAGATATCTTCTTATTGGATAGTGTAGATCCAAGATCAGACTGCACGTTTTGTGCAGTCTGATCTTGATCTGCGCTGTCCGCAAAAGGTCAGTGAGTCGTGCTTAGCAGCCTAGGTGTTAAAGCTAGGTCACTAGGTCATATCAAAACAATGACTATATTCATATTATGTTCTCAACAGTACACAAGCTCAGTTGAGCAATTCAGAACCATCATGGCCCTCTTGTTTCCTTTTATTCCAGGTGTACTTTTCTCTCTTTGTTCCAGGTGTACTTTATCTGGGTAACAGGAAGTCAGCGCCATTTTGAATGGTTGCTGGACATCCTACAGGAAGTGGAGGAAATCGATGAGAAAGGAATGGTTGCCATAGATATATTTATCACCAAGTTCTTCCAGAACTTTGATCTTCGAACCGCAATGCTGGTAAGAATTTTTTTTTTTTCCGGCATTGTTATTACCATGAAATGAAACTCACCTAGTGATTTTACTCATTTACTTTCTGCCTTTTTAGCTGAAAGAAAACACAGAGGTATTGTCATAGCCGTGGTGTCGTGAACGACATTGTTGTCTGGATCATGGTTGCCTGCGTTGGTTTCACCTGCGTCATCATATTTGTTGTGCAAAACTTTGACATTTTATAATATCTCTGTCATTACTGAAGGTATTTACTCCATGGACTAGTTCTTGACCCTTTACCAAACATTCCTGGATTTTCACGATCCTAGAAAAGAAGGCTTTTGAAAACATTGTGGGAAAAGGAGAAAATGCTGGTAACCAGCATTTTTTCCTTTCCCCACAATATTTTCTAGTCAATCCGATACATATTTCATCATTTGTGCCATATTTACTTTGTCGTCTGCAAGTGCTTTCGAATGGGGACCAGTCCAAAATTTTTGTCGTTTGGTAAAGAGTTAACTATAAAAAAAGGGAAAGCAAGAAAACAGAGGCAGGTAACCATCAAGATATTTTTGACACAGTTATGCCCCCTTTTTTGACTTAGAACTTTCAATGGAAGCAACTGCAGCAGTGCATTGGCACCCTCATGTGGTGCTTGCAGCTTATGCTTCGCCCTGCAGCTGTTGACTTTGGAATGTCATGTGATAAAAAAGAAATTGTGCGTAATATCAATTTTTGCTTCCACTACATGATTTTCTGATTTTCACTTTTAATGTAGCTCTTTATACGTGCCAAAAAAGAAATGTAGACTCAACTATATTGAAAGAATTTGCAGAAGAAAAAATGGGATTTGTCTTTGAAAAGGTTGAAAACTTTGGTAGAAAAGGTTAGTTTTGAGTGCTGGTTAGTTTTGAATAGGCGATTCTTATTTCTCTTGAATTCTATGAGAGAATTAGCTTCTTAGCACCTGAGTAAATGTATATTTGAGCCAGGCTCTGGCAAAAGGGGGCTTAACCCTTTACCAGATGACAAAATTTTAGCCTTGTCCAAATTGAAAGCATTTGCAGACGACAATTTCAATGCAGCTCAAATTGTGCAATTTTTCTTTGATAGGATAGAAAACATTGTGGGAAAAGGAGAAAATGCTGGTTACCAGCATTTTCTCCTTTTCCCACATTGTTTTCAAAAGGCTTCCTTCCCAGGGGCATTAAAAGGCGGCATTGTGCAGTAAAGGGTTAATGCATCTCTGATGCAACATACCAATCAAGCCATCACATAATTATGGATCCATAATTTATGGATCCATAATAGCCACTGTTTTTAACAACCGACTCAATTATGAGGTAGACTGGTTCTTGGACATACAGCAAATTGACCAACAGCGAAAAGTTTCGGCCCAGGTCAGCCTGCGCGGACTACGCAGGCTGACCTAGGTCGATACTTTTCACAGATGCATTAAGCCCCCTTTTCACAGAGCATGGCTTATATTTATAATTACAGTATGTGTGTGAGGAACACTTCCAGAAGCTGAATGGGGGAAGAAGTGTCTTTACATCATTGAAGGCAAACACCCATTTTGGACGACCACATCTCTCCAGCATGTTTCAGACGGTGCACAAAGCCCATCCCCTGGTAATAATCTATTATAATAATTAGACTGTCACATATGTATCAATCCTTAAAGGGGCCCATTTAGTTTTTATTTTGTAAATCAAAATTTCTAGTAAAACAACAATAAATACAAGAAGGTATTTTTTTGCAAAACTGTACTGTTACGTTTAATACATCTTTGCAAGCCAAGGTGACGATCACTACATGGATCTAACCCCTTGGCTGATCGTGTCAAAATTTGTTAGCACGGCGATGTGCTACCTACTGGATTTCGATTGTTATCACCCCTAGGTTTACGTCATAGAAAACCAATCAAACGCAGCGTAACATAACTTTTTTGGCCAAAGACTTGTTTACCTTTCTAGTTGTTGGGCTATGATCTGTTAAGGGCTTTGCTGTTGTTGTTTTAACTGTGGGGTCCTTGACAATTGGCCACTAAGGTTTGGTTCAATTATAGTTTGTTCAGCATGCTTTCTCCGTAATTCGCTAACATTTGGCTGCTTTTCAGATCACAAACTTGACAGACGATTTATCAAGTCAAAATCTATTTTCGAGATCTTAAGTTTCGCGAAGCAAAAGCCACACACTTACTTTGACAGTCCATCATCTGGTGTTGGGATGTATCCTAAAACTTCATTTAACTGATTTGTGACAGTGAATGTTGAAGAAAATATTTTGTGTCTGTATTTTGTTGGTTATAATTCCAAGGATATCTGATAACTTTCTCCTGTGGTCATTTTTATTTACGTTCTGCTGTTGTTGGATAGCAAATGTAACGCACTATTGGATAGGTGCTTTCAGTCCTGGCTGCAACCAATGATTACTCGTATTGCGAAGCTAACAGATTTCGACTCGATCAACCAAGGGGTAAGATCCACGTAGTGATCGTCACCTTGGCTTGCGAAGATGCATTTAGTAAAAAGGTGCTATAGTTCGGTGTTTAAAAAAAACGGGATGGACATTTTGCACTCAGCGACTCCGTTTATTTTGATTGTATCAGATATGACATCATCATTCTGATTGGACAACAAATCCTCCTAATCTATGTGTTAGTAGCTCGGCAGTTTTCAAAGAAAATGTTGACGCATTGACTTAGCCTGGCGTCATTATCCTCTGTGTCATCTTGCGAAAACTTTGACATTTTATAATATCTGTCTTAACCCTTTACCACACAATCCCAACTTTTAGCAAACCCTGAGGAAGAGGCCTTTTGAAAACATTGTGGGAAAAGGAGAAAATGCTGGTAACCAGCATTTTCTCCTTTTCCCACAATGTTTTCTACCCTATCCGAGACGAATTCCATTATTTGAGTCAAATTTATTTTGTCGCCTGCAAATACTTTCAATTTGGACCAGTCTAAATTTTTCTCGCGTGGTAAAGGGTTGATACTGAAGATACTTGCTTCAATCTTTGACAAGTTTTTAATTATCAAAAGGGGAACCCATTGTTACAGGAGATCACTCCTTCTTTACAGCATAGCTTCTTCCTGTTTACAATCAGTACCTGACAACTGTGTTCGGGAGAATTCTCTTTAGCCCAGCAGTTAATGTATTGGTCTTTTAACACTCAAACTGCTGAATAAATGAAACGCAAATTTCTATTCAATACTAAAAGCCTAAACATTGCGGTTTCAAAGTTGATTTCACCGGAAAGAAAATACTGTATCGCACAGTGTAGATCAAAGATCAGACTGCACGTTCTGTGCAAGCTGATCTTGATCTACACTGTCTGCAAAAGGTCAGTGGGTTGCGATTAGCAGCTTAAGGGTTAAACCTTGATAAACGAGGACTTTGCCAATCCCAGCTGGAGCGGTTTATATTTGAGCTATGCATTTGTAATGAACTTTCATGTTCGTAAGACCATACAACAAGGGCAAGTAACCATCCAAATATTTTTGACAAAGTTATGTCCCATTTTTGACTTAAAATTGTCACTGAAAGTCAAGCATCCACAGCCAAACATTGGCACCCGCATGCAGTGCTCTTGTTGATCATGTGACCATCCCACGAGTCTCTGTGAAACTCGGCTGTGAATTCTAAAAATACTATAACCCTTTACCACATAGTCCCAAGTTTTAATCGACCCTAATGAAAGTGGGTTTTTGAAAACATAGTGGAAAAAGGAGAAAATGCTGTATACCAGCATTTTCTCCTTTTCCCACAATGTTTTCCACCCTTCCCAAAACAAATTCTAATGTGTCAGTCACATTGATATTGTCATCTGCAAATGCTTCGAATTTGGACAAGTATAAAATTTTGTCTTTTGGTAAAGGTTTAAAAATGTTACTGAGTTCAGAGAAAGTGGACTGTAGGCGCCGATAAGTTTATAAAATCTTTCCCTTTTCTCTTTGTTGTAGACCAAGAAAATTGGAGTATTTTCCTGCGGCCCGCCAGGTTTGACAAAAAGCGTCGAGAGAGCCAGCGTTGAATCCAGTCGGACAACGAAAGCCTTGTTTGAACATCACTATGAGAACTTTTAAATTTTTTATCTTGTTTTGTGATATAATGTTTTACTTTTTACAGAGGATTAAATTCAAGACTTGTTAGCAATTGCTAGCTAGTCCAGTCGGACAACGAAAGCCTTGTTTGAACATCACTATGAGAACTTTTAAATTTTTTATCTTGTTTTGTGATATAATGTTTTACTTTTTACAGAGGATTAAATTCAAGACTTGTTAGCAATTGCAAACAATAAATTAGATGTGGCTCAAATGATGGGAATTTTCTTTGCAGAGGTAGTTAAGATCTTGAAAGAGGCAAAATTGCTGGTCACCAGCATTTTCTAATTCTCTGTCCTAGATGCGCTGGTAGCAGCTTTGCCTTTTGCCCCAATGTTTTTATAAGTGGTCATGGATCAAGCCAGAATTTATGTTGATTAACCACATTTGACACGAGTGTTTACAAAGGGGGAAATTTTCAGCTATTTTCCTGATTTTAGACTGCCCAATAAGCCAGCTTTTCTGTACTTTCATAGTAAAAGTTAATATACAGTCAGGATTTTAGGATATTGTATAGATTTAACTTTCACCCATGTGTTTATAAGTTACTTGCTACAAATGTGTTTCAGGTAGTACATGTGCATGTGATCTCTTAACTCTGAACCAGACGACAAAATTTTAGCATTGTCCAAATTGAAAGCATTTGCAGACAACAATTTCAATATGGTTCAAATGGTGCAGTTTTTGTTTGATAGGGTAGAAAACATTGTGGGAAAAGTAGAAAATGCTGGTTACCAGCATTTTCTCCTTTTCCCTCAATGTTTTCAAAAGGCTTGTTTCCCAAGGTCGTTAAAAGGCGGCATTGTGTGGTCAAGGTTAAACTCTTTAGCAAGCAAAAAAAAAAAGACTAATCCAAATTGAAAGCTGACGACAAATTAAATTCGGTTAAGTTGATGAAATATGTCTTTGAAATGGTAGAAAATATCGTGGCAAAAGGAGAAAATGCTGGTAACCAGCATTTTCTTCTTTTTCCACCATGTTTTCTATCCTTCCCAAAACAAATTTCAGTTTTTCCATTACATTTATTTTGTCGTCTGCAAATGCTTTCAGTCTGGACTGGTCTAAAGTTTCATCGTTGGATAAAGAGTTGATGTTGTATATAACCCTTTACCACACAATCCAGACTTTTCAAGACCGTGAAAGAGAGGGCTTTTGAAAACATTGTGGGAAAAGGAGAAAATGGTGGTAACTGGTAACCAAGGGTAGAAAGGTAAGAATATATTGTGAGAGAAAGGAAAAAATGCTGTTTACTAGCACTTTATAAAAGTTGTGTCTCCATGACAAACGTAACAAAATCATAGAGCATGGTTTTAGTCAAATAATTATTTGTTTCATGATTTATCTTAACCCTAAGGCACCTTTCATGAATATAGTTGTGTTAGCAGCTAGTGTAGATCAAAATCAGGCTGCACAAAATGTGCAGCCTGATCTTTGATCTACACTGTCGGCTTTGCTGAATCACTGTAGACAAACTAGGAAATTGCCATTATTTGGGTCGTATTTCTAGGTTGAAAATGTCTGACAGGTTTATTCGGTGCTCTAAGGGTTACCAAACGACAAAATTTTGGAATGGACCAAATTGAAAGCATTTGCAGACGGCAAATTAAATGTTGCTTAAAAGATGATGACTCTTTTTGATAGGGTAGAAAACATTGTTGGAAAAGGAGAAAATGCTTGTTACTAGCATTTTCTCCTTTTCCCACGATGTTTTCAAAATCCTTCTCTTACTGGGTCGTTAAAACTCGGGATTGTGTGGAAATGGGTTAATTATTAAATAGTCTTATTTTACTTGGATCTGTTTTAAAACTGAACTCTTTGAGTGTTATCTCTTTACCAAATGACAAAATTTTAGACTGGTCCAAATTCAAAGCATTTGCAGATGACAACACTGAAATCGGCTCAAATTATGTAACTTGTCCTTGAAAGGGTAGAAAACATTTTCCGTCCATGTTTTCCAAAGCTTTCATTGTCAGGGTCATTAAAACTTTTGATTGTATGGTTAAGTGTTAAACACGACTTTTGTTGACAGTGTAGTCTCAGATCAGATTGTTAAGAAGTCCCAGCCTGATCCCAGACCTACTATTTTCCATGCTGAGAAAAGCAGTCTTGCAATATTCAGGGCCAGTATTCACCAACCATTCTTAAGAACGTTTTTTGTCCTATTGTCCAGAATGTTCTAGATTTGAAAGTAACACAACTTCTGATTGGCTAAACCGATTTGGTTTAGCCATTCAGAAGTTGTGTTACTTTCAAAAGTAGAAAATCTTTCAGAACAAGACTAATAATGTTCTTAAGACTAGTTGGTGAATACAGACCCAGGTGCCTGTTGTCCTGATTGAATGAATTCTAGCCATTTCTATTTCTTAGCATTCTGATAGTTACATGTACCTGGTAATTCTTGCTTTTAGTCTCACGAAAGCTTTTGTAATCATGCTTTGTTTGTCATATGCTATCCTTGTCAACTGTCCACTTTTATCTTATGTGTGCTCAAAAAGGTGCATTAACTCTTTACCTCATAATCCTGACTTTTAATGACCCTGAGAAAGAAGCCTTTTGAAAACATTGTGGGAAAAGGAGAAAATGCTGGTAAAAACAGCATTTTCTCCTTTTCCCACAATGTTTTCTACCCTTCCCAAAACAAATTTCAATTTTTCAGTCGCATTTGTTTGTCATCTGCAACTGCTTTCAATTTGGGCTTGTCTAAAATTTTGTTGTTTGGTAAAGAGTTAAAGTCCTGTGCTCATCAAACTTGGTCAGTATATTAGTTTTGATGTCTCAGATGAGTCAAAAAATGGGTCAATCCAGATAAAAACAAAAGGTACCAAGGCAAAAATCTTTAAAAAGAAAAACATAGGTTAACTCTTTACCAAATGACAAAATTTTAGACTCGCCCAAATTGAAAGCATTTGCAGACGACAAGATGAATTTGACTGAAAAATTGAAATTTGTTTTAGGAAGGGTAGAAAACATTGTGGGAAAAGGAGAAAATGCTGGTCACCAGCATTTTCTCTTTTTTCCCACCGTGTTTTCAAAAGCCTTCTTCCTCAGGGTCATTAAAAGTTGGGATTCTGTGGTAAAAAGTTAAATGCTTGTGCAGGCGATCTGGGGCAGCCATGACCCTCTTGTTTCTATTTGTTTGTTATCTTTCAGTCATCTTTCTTGTTCTCATGCCTGTTTGCTTTTAAAAGCTTATACCTGTTACTTAGAATAAAATCTACAGAAGAAGAAAGCCTTGTTTTATTACTGAAGACATCAACGCAGAAAAAATTTTATAAACTTAGCCCTTTGGATGCTACAATGTAAATGTGACAGTGACTGCGTTTTTGTGCAGTATGTAAATAGAGATTAGAATGTTGGGCATGTACAGTCAGATCTTGACTCTACACAATCCAGTTTGCTGAGATTCTTCCAGCAGAAAAAGCTTTCAAGATAGCGCAATATTTGGATTTTGATCCGAAGAAGTTTCCGTTTAATGTACGTTTTATACAAGTGGGCCATGCTCTGTGAAAAGGTGGTTTAACTCTTTACCGCACAACAGAAATTTGGACTGGTCCATGTTTAACCCTTTCCCAAACAAGCCCTGGTTTTCACGTGTCTGCAGTACAAGTCTTTTGAAAACACTGTGGGAAAAGGAGATATTGCTCGTAACGAGCAATTTCTCCTTTTCCCACAGTGTTTTCTATCCTTTTTGAGACCTTTCTGCCATTTTCATCAAATTTAAAATTGTCGTCTGCAAACTCTTTCAATTTGGACCAGTCCAAAATTTGACGTTTGGGAAAGGGTTAAAGAATTTATCAATGACAATTCAATTTTTTTTCAAATGATAATCTTTTGTCCTTGTATAGATAGAAAACATTGTGGGAAAAGGAGAAAATGCTGATTACCAGCATTTTCTCCTTTTCCTACAATGTTTTCAAAAGGCCTCTCTCTCAGGGTCGTTAAAACTCGGGATTTTGTGGTAAAGGGTTTAAAAGCATCTGCCAAAAGTATCGACACAGCACAGTCCGTGCAGGTTGACACGAGTCGAAACGTTTTGCAATTGGTCAATTTTCTGCATGTCAATGGATATTCTTCCTCATGATTCAGTCGGTTGTGAAACAAAATGGATTTTATGGATCCATAATTATGTGATGACCTGCTTCAGATGCATTAAACCCCTTTTTCCCAGAACACAGCTTATATATATATATGAGCCATGCTCTGTGGAAAGGAGGCTTAATGCATCTGCGAAAAATATCGACCCAGGTCTGGCCTGGGCCGAAACTTGTCGCTATTGGTCACTTTTTCTGTATGCTAAACAGTCAGTCTACCTGATGATTCAATCAGTCGGTTGTTAAAACAAAAGTGGCTATTATGGATCATTGATTACGTAATGGCTAGACTGGTATCACGCATTACGGAGGTGCATTAAGCCCCCTTATGCCAGAGCATAGCTCGTGTGTGTGTAAGGGGGGGTGTCAGATGAACCCTTTACCACACAATCCCGAGTTTTAACGACCCTGTAGAAGAAGCCTTTTGAAACCACTGCGGGAAAAGGAGGAAATGCTGGTACCCAGCACTTTCTCCTTTTCCCACAATGTTTTCTACCCTTTCAGAAACAAATTTCACGTTTTGAGTAGCATTTAATTTGTCGTCTGCAAATGCTTTCAATTTGGACCAGTCTAAAATTTTTTTCGTTTGATGAAGAGCTGAGGACAAATGAGTTTCCTATACAAAATGGGGCATACATCGTAAATCTGACTGAGAAGTTTTGTACCTTTAATCATTTTCTTCTGCTTTTTTTATGACAAGATTTTCATTTGTCTCGCAATCAATTTCCTTGTTAACTATTTGTGCAAATATCAAAACCATTTCCTCTACAGTTACGCCATGACCGGATATGGCATCTTTGTAACTACAACCTGTTGGTTCCCGCTTCCCGAATGAAAACCTTCCATCATGAATGTGGCTTATGTTTAAGTTTTCAGCCGCCAGGCCAGTCAGAAATACATCCTCCATGGTTAAAAAATCGGTTTTAATGGCAGATTGGTATAAGTCATTCAATATCACATATGGAAATAAATATGCTGTGCCCGAACAGTAAGTTGGAAAGAAAGTTTTGTTGTATTCCTCGAACGACATGTACCATTTTGAATAAACGTCTCTGATTGGTGGAGCGTTCCTAAACACATGGCACAAAAAGAATCTGTCAGTTGATGATGTGTTCTTTTTATTGACGGATGTAAAAACATTTGCAAAGTTAACGTAAACATCGTCGTCAAGTTTCATGAGATATCTTGCGTTCTGGCAATAATCATAAAACCATTGTAACATCGCGATAGATTTGTATGTCAGATGACGGTATGACTCTTCGATATCGACCTGTAGAATGTCATTATATAATTTAGCCTCGGTTTCAATTTGAGACTGACCGGATGACGTCATACTTGTACCGACAAGAAAAAAGATGGTGGAATTGTAGTCATAGACCACCGACGCCCACGTGTCTCTTATTGCTCGGCGTCGTAGAAAATCATCAACCCTGCTCATCACAATCAAAACTATTTCGCTTTTATTTCGTGAACATGCATTGCGTTGATTTATTATGAACTGGAAAACTCGGTTATCTCCCCTGTTCGTGTCCGCTATTTCTGGAGGCCTTTCTATGTGCTTAAGACTTCTTACAGGGTCTTTATAGTTGTTTTTAGATCGTAATGTCTGTTCCGAATTTTCTAGGTGTCTGTTGGAATGTGGAATGGCTTCGAACTTGTCAAGGTCGACTGTAAAATAAAGATAAACAGACCGCATTAGAAACAATCATATCACAGGAAAAATCAAGTACCCACATACTTTAACCCTTATCCTGTAAAATAAAAGAAATGAAACTTTCAAGCCGATATTAAAAACCCAAATTTTCCTATTTCAAAGGTATTCTGGAGGTTAGATATCTCCTTATCGGACAGTGGAGATCCAAGATCAGACTGCATGTTCTGTGCTAAGCGCGACTCACTGACCTTTTGCGGACAGTATAGACCAAGATCAGACTGCACAGAACGTGCAGTCTGATCTTGGATCTACACTGTCCGATAAGGATATATTTTTCTCCCAAATATAAAATTGTAATAATATCATTCGGCTTTTTTACTATCGGCTTGAAAGTTTTATTCAACTTATCCAGCAGTATAGGGGTTAAATATATAATACCAACCCTGTTACAGTGTATTAGGGCAATCAAGAGAGATCAATGGTCACATAATGTTAGTAACTACAATTCTGTTATCAGCCACACTTAGGCTAAACCAAAGGCAAACCTTCGCCCGATCAACCAGTTTTGTTGCCATAATCGGAGTTTTTAATGGAATCAAGTTCTTTGAAGAAATTTTTAGACGGCCAATGGCAAAATCATTTTTGTGAAGTTTCGTCAAAATTGGATAGGTGGTTTCGGAGGAGAAGCTGTTTGAAATACACGTAAGGGTCCCGCGTTGCCTATTGGTAAAGTGTAGGACTCGTGACCTGGAGGCCCCGGGTTCGGGCCTCACTGGATCCACTGGGTTTTTCGTGGGAGTGTCCTTGGGCAAGACACTTCAGAGCCCTAGCCTAGTACTGGCGGAATCCAGGAAATACACGAATATGTGAGCTGTCGCCGTGATATGACTGAAACATTGTTGAAAGCGGCGTAAAACACCAATCAATCAATCAATCAATCAATCAATCAATCAATTGAAATACACGTAAATGATAAGCACAGACGCACAACAAACACATGGTCATGACTTATGCCCGCTCTGGCCTTCGGCGAGTAGAACTTAAAATATGTCCTGCTAATTAGATATGACAGCATGGTGGAGGGGAAATCGGGGAAAAAAAAAACGTAAAATACGTAATGCTTATTACATCTATACATTTGTGTGTGTGCATGTGTGTGTGCGCGTGAGCAAAAAAGAGGAACCACTCATATATATGTGATCTTAAAACATGACTAAAAGTCTATCCCCTTGCATTGAAAACGTGCTTATGAATAATCATTGCAATAAAATGGCTTTTCCTCGATTCACCAGTGCTTAGCCGGGTTTCTGCAGTGCCTTGCCTCAATCACTACTGCCTACTGAGAAAGAGCCCAAAATCTCTGGATTAAACCTTAGGCTGCTAAGCGAGACTAGAGGACCTTTTGCGGACAGTGAAGATTAAGATCATACTATACAGAACGTACAGTCTAATCTTGGATCTACCCTGTACGATAAGGAGATATTTTTCCCCCTAAAATAACTTTAAAATAGCTATATTTAGGTTTTTACCATCAACTTGAAAGTTTCATTGTAGTTATATAGGAGGTTAACTCTTTACCAAACGACAAAATTTTAGACTAGTCCAAATTGAAAGCCTTTGCAGATGACAAAATAAATGTAACTCGAAAATTAAAACTTGTTCTGAGAAGGATAGAAAATATTGTGGGAGAAGGAGAAAATGCTGGCTACCAGCATTTTCTCCTTTTCCCACAATGTTTTCAAAAGCTTTCATTTTCTGGGTCGTTAAAAGTCGGGACTGTTTGGTAAAGAGTTAAGGGTTAACTCCTTACCAAACGACAAAATTTCAGACCAGTCTAAATTAAAAGCATTTGCAGACGACAAAATAAATGCCCATGGAAAATTAAAATTTGTTTTGGGAAGGGTAGAAAACATTGTGGGAAAAGGAGTAAATGATGGCTACCGGCATTTTCTCCTTTTCCCACAGTGTTTTCAAAAGCTTTCATTTTCTGGGTCGTTAAAGTTGGGACTGTGTGGTAAGAGTTAAGGGTTAAAAAAGGGCTTCGCGATTGAGCAGCACAGGACCGAGTCTGGATTACCTGCCCCTACCACTACGTACTCTTGTAGTACGGAGGGGTACCAGACTACACAGGACCACCTAGATTGGTTACCTCCCCTGATACAGCTAGTGTATAGGGATCGGTACAGGCTACTGAAAACGAGCAGAATACTGACCGTCTATTTTTAGAACACCGATATCGCGAGATTCAGGGGAGGTCACTCTCGCTTCATGTGCTTTAAAATTTCCGATAATTTTGACCTCACAAGTAAGTGAATTGTATATATGGTATCACCTTTTACAGTTAATTTCTGTTACTATTAATTTAGTTTCGATTACGAATTTCAAATCGTGCAAACAATAGCTATGTAACCTATACTGCCAAACTGGAAATGTGTAAGATGCTGCGATTGGCTATTCAATGATATTCATGTATCCAATGAAAAGCATCGACACAATAGCCTGTGCCAGTTGTAATATGTATATCTACAACGGGGACCAGTTCAAGGACCACCATGAACTGGTCTCCGTTGTAGATATACATATTACAACTGGCACAGACTATTGTGTCGTTGTTTTTCATTGGGCTACATGTATATCACAGAATAGCCAATCAGAGCACATTTCTAGTTTGGCTGTAGAGGTAACATTGCTATTTTTTGCACAGTATGAAACTGGTAATCGGAACTCAAAAGAATATTAGCTGACGTAAACATAAAAGGTGATACCAAAAATACAATTCACTTATTCGTGAGGTCAAAAATTTCGGAAAATCCTCTGCTTTCGATGTGAGAGTGACCTCCCATGAATCTCTGTTAGTCTTGCTTCATGGCTGTTCTAAAAATAGACGGGCAGAATTCCGCCTGTGCCGATCCCGATACACTTGCTGTATCAGGGGAGGTAACCAATCTAAGGAGCACCACTGTAGTAAGCAGGTGTAAATTGTCATTAAAGTACCTGTCCCTTGCATTTTGGTGACGTCACCGTTATATGTGTAGAACAAAATGTTGACGGCAGCACAGATTCCCAGAATCGGAACCCAGTATTTAAGGGACGCGAGCATTGTCCAGCGTTCTGAAATAATACAAGAGTTAGAAATAGTAATATGTCTATATGTATACAAATCTAAGACCACACCACAAAATAAATTTGGATCCTATTTTTTTTTGATATCTCAGCTAATGGTAAAAAAAAAATTACGAAGAAAATGTTAGACCTCTCTCTTTCTCTCTCTCTCTCTCTCTCTCTCTCTCTGGAAAACAGTCTTTAACACTGATCTCTCCGAAGAGCCAAGTTTTTAAATCGTAAACTATGCTTTTTCACTATTGGGTGTAAATCTTTAGTTGATTTAATTAGCAGCTTAAGGGTTAAAAAAGAGAGCCGTGATAGCCCTGCATTTCTCAACTCGCTAATAACATACAAGTGAGGAGTAATTTACAGTTATCCTTTACAGTTATACAGACAATTATCCTTTAGAAGCCATATATGTAGATTTATATTATAGATATTTCTTGATCGATCGATTTTCCCCCAAAACATTTGAGGGAAGTCTTCCAAGGAATTCTTCATGAATGCCGAGTAGTTCCGTCTATTACGATTAGAAATAGATCTGCATTTTTTCTCTTCTTCTTCTGTTTTGCAGTTTGATTTCGAGAAAATCTTTCCAGCCATTGGAACATATGTATCATTTATATGAAAGGGCAGTTTGTCGTCCTTATTTATAATCTGTTTAAAATACTAGGAAGAGTCGCCAACAGAACTTAGTTCAAGTTACTGATTTAGCTGTTCATTCTATTTCAAAACTTTCTGATACGCTTCAGGAAATTCAAAATAGATTTTTTTTTTTAAATCATCATTTCGATGTCTGTAATAATGATTAAATAGTTCATTTCTTTCATTTTACTTTCCTTGCATTTCGAGGACTTTTTTTTATTTAAATCTGTATTAAACTGTATTTTTTGTGGTATTTGTCGAAGGCAATGCCACCATGAGTTCAATACGGCATTTGAAAAATCATGTATCGTAGTTTGTGCAAAACCGAAGAAAGTAAACCCAATTAAAATCAATTTTTCTGAGACAAATCAGTGTTTCGAATGCACTCGGGTATGAAATTGAAAATGACGTATTACAATAAATTGGATTAGGCGTCGATCGTGGAAATATCGAAAATAGCTCGGTCCGCTATGGCCTTCTATAGTGGCGTAGTAATACACACATACCGTGCTTGTTCGTCCCAAAACCAGTTCGTTCCTGGGCTTACTCGTCCAAGGGCTTGTTCGCCCGGACTTGTTCGTCCCACGAGATTACACCCTTCTCTATCGGATTTTGCATGACTATAATGTGGTTGACTTTTAAGCGAATATTTTGAAACTATTTATATGGATTATTTTTCAGATTATTAATTCCACACAATGGCTCCCTTGACAAATGCCACATCAGTGTTTTCAATGCTTTGACTTTTCCCAAGATAATTATTTTATCACATGACCACCCTCGTTTTCAGTATAATAAAGCCATAACGAATTCCTTATCTTACACATGGTTCAGATAAGCACTATCTCTTTACCAAAGAACAATAATCTAGACTGGTCCAAATTGAAAGCAGTTGCAGATGACAAATTAAAGGTGACTCAAATGACGAAATTTGTCCTTGATAGAGTAGAAAACATTGTGGGAAAAGGAGAAAATGCTGGTTACCAGCATTTTCTCCTTTTCCCACAATGTTTTCAAAAGGCTTCGTTAAAAGTCGGGATTGTGTGGTAAAGGGCTATTTGACATCATGCGCGAAGTCATTTTATAATACATTCAGACAGTAGAATCGGGTTCTACTAATGGAAATGCCCACGTGTGTGTGTGTGTGTGTGTGTGTGTGTGGTTTTGCTCAATTTGACCTAAAAAGTTTGAAAAAATCATTATATGGTAAAAAGAATCTGATATTCGTTGGCTTTTTAGATAAAATTTCATTAAACTCGTCTACAGATATGATATTAACCCTTTCCCAAACAAGCCCTGGTTTTCACGTGTCTGCAGTACAAGTCTTTTGAAAACACTGTCGGAAAAGGAGAAATTGCTCGTAACGAGCAATTTCTCCTTTTCCCACAGTGTTTTCTACCCTTTTTGAGACCTTTCTGCCATTTTCATCAAATTTAAAACTGTCGTCTGCAAACTCTTTCAGTTTGGACCAGTCCAAAATTTGTCGTTTGGGAAAGGGTTAAGCTTGCCAGAGGCACGCTTAATAACATTTTTCTAGACTCCTTTACAACATTTTATCTCAAATGCCAGCTTACGTCATAATTCCATATCAGTTGTTTTCATCAGTATTAGCCAATTCTGATTGCCTGTAAACTTTTCTTCAGAGCTCCATGATAAAAAAAAAGCTCACGCGGTGCCGGAACTACTTTCAATATTAATTCTTTTCAGTAATATTGGCGTATTCTGGTTGGCTGTAAGAAAAATCAAAGCTCCATTTAAAGAAAAATTCACGCGGTGCCGAAGGTGCTTTCGCTGTGAGACAAATGTAAACAAACATGTACATTTATTTAAAAAAATTATAATGATTTTATATATATATACATGTGTGTGTGTGTGTGTGTGTGTGTGTGTGTGTGTGTGTGTGTGTGTGTGTGTGTGTATATATATATATATTTTAATTCATTCTCATACCTCCATCACAACAACAATAACGAATTCTCTTCATATTTGTGATTTTAGAAACAATGGTTTATTCGACTGACGCTCTGCATATCGAAAATATTTTTACTTAACCATTCACCGTATATTACCGCTTTTTAACGACCATGGGAAAGAAATCTTTTGAAAACATTGTGGGAAAAGGAGAAAATGCTGGTAACCAGCATTTTCTCCTTCTTCCCACAATGTTTTTCATCCTATCAAGAAAAATTGCATCATTTGAGCCACATTGAAATCGTCGTCTGCAATTGCTTTCAATTTGGACAAGGCTAAAATTTCGTCTGGTAAAGGCTTAACACTTAGGCTACTAAGCGCGACTCAAAAAACCTTTTACGGACAGTGTTGATCAAGATCAGACTGCACAGAACGTGCAGTCTAATCTTGGATCTACACTGTACGATAAGAATATGTCTATCCCCAACAAAATACCTTTGAAAGAGCAAAGTTAGGGGTTTTATTTTCTGCTTGAAAGTTTCATTTCCCTTATTTATCAGGTTAAGGGTTAGTCACGAGACCGTCGCAACAGCTGCTTTTGGCAAGTAGATTTCAAATAATGGGTGATTTTTACAATCGTTACCTTGAAGTGTAATTGAGTCGATACAGCTGTCTTGGTTAACCCTAAGGCTTCTAAGGCCGACTCAAGTACCTTTTACGAACAGTGTAGATCAAGATCAGACTGCACAGAACGTACAGTCTGATCTTGGATCTACACTGTCCGATAAGAAGGTATCCCCCCTCCCGAAAAAAAAAAAAAAAAAAACTTTTAAATAACAAAATTTGGGATTTTATTATCGGCTTGAAAGTTTAATTTCACTCATTTAGCAGGATGAGGGTTAATTTTTTCCTGATGAATGTGTCTAACTAGTTATTATCTTACCTAATGTAGTCTGGTACCCCGCCGTACTACAAGAGTACGTCAGGCAAAGCGCAATAATGGCGGCCCCCGTTGGTAATATGCCGAGGAGACGGGATATTGTTATTTCACATGATCAAATAGGATCATAGGCTGAATTCAAAACAGATCGCTTGCAATAAAGTCATGGAAGTGAGTTTTTCTACATGTCGTCCTTATTTAGCGAGAAAAAACTACATATCAGAAATGCTTTATGTATCCGAAATGTCAATGGACCTATATAACGTCCGAAAACGGGGCTACTTTTACAACGATTCATAGTCGAATTTATATTTAAACGATACATCAATAGCACGTTTTAGATTCGGTAATGTATTTTTTTGTACAAAATTGATCTGATTTAATTAACTGATCAAACTGGATCACATGAAATTGGGGAAAACGGGGAAGCATGTAAGGGTACGCTTGAGAACACCTAGGAGGCCGCCATTATTGCACTTTGCCTGACCCGATAACGTAGTGGTAGGGGCAGGTAATCCAGACTAAACTAATGTGGCTCTATCAGATCTACCACTTGTATAATTTGGTTTACTTTGTTACTTTTCAGGAATTGAGAACAGGAGGTCGCTGGTTCGATCACCGGCTTGGCCCATTTCTTTCCGAGGATTGATGATAGCCATTGCGACAGGATTCATTCCTCTCTCACCGCTGACCATTGTTTCGACGATGGTTATGTGGGAAAGCAGCCAGTGGCCTGGAAAGAATAATGTGCGGAGTACTGGTAAAGAGAAACTCTAGGAAAGCATGGCTAGGTGCACTGGCCGCCGCGATATAACTGAAATAATGTTGAAAACGGCGTTAAACACCATATAATCAATCAATTAATTGTTACTTTTCAACTCTTACCACACGGTGAATTTTTTACTTGTCCAGTTTGAAAGCATTTGCAGTTCACACCAAAAATCTGCTTAAAATGTAGCATGTTTTTGAATGGGTAGAAAACGTTGTGGGAAAAGGTTGTTACCAGCAAGCATTTTCTCCTTTTCAAACAATGTTTTCAAAGCCCTTCTTCAAGATCGTTTAGCCCTTTAACAAACAACAAAATTTTAAACCTGTCCAAATTGAAAACATTTGCAGGCGATAATTTCATTAGGGACCAAGTGACATGATTTTTCTCTGATACGGTAGAAAACATTTCAGCTACATGTAATTTGTCGTCTGCGAATGCTTTCAATTTGGAGGAGTCTAAAATTTTATCGTTTGGTAAAGAGTTAAGCACTTAGTGCTCTAGACTGGTATCAGTCCGTTAAATAGAGCATTTTCATAAAACAAAACACAGAATAAGACTACAGAGCAAATACACTCAGAGAATGTTCTCATGGCCTGTATTTCAGATAAAGAGCAAGTAACAACACATATTCCTGAGGGTTTACAATAGTTGTGTACCTTGTTTATTAGAATGACTCAAATGCAGGGCCTGAATGCCAGGCTATTAGTGCTCAAGTAAGCTAAAAATGAAACAAAATCAATATAAGTTCTCATTATCTAGAGCTGACAGTGTTTGTTACAAATCAACCCTTTACTGCACAGGACATGTATAGCTTAACAACAACAAGAACAAAACTAATACAGGTTTCAAAGGAAGAAACCGCCTGATATGAGGAAAATGTAATTCAATATAATGGAACATTTTCGAAATGGAGTATGTATTGCTATCAACTTCCCTGTTACTAAAGTTTGCTTGACCAGTGACCTGCAAGAGCATAAATGGTCGAACAAGTACAAGTAGTCGATAATTGACAAACCAGACCCAATGATGGTAGAGCATCAGATTTGTGAACGTCAAATCTCGGGTCACTTGAGGGTGTGGGTTCAATCCCCACGGCAGGCCATCTAAAATTACTAATAGTCTTTCGGATGAGACGTTAAACCGAGGTTCCGTGTGACGGTGCTATACACCAAGCAAAGAACGAGGCTTAAGTTGGGATGGGTTCCATCTTGTCTCCTGCACTGTCCCCCGTAACAAAACTAACAGTATTCTAGGGTGCCGCCCATATGGGCAACCGGTAGAGACGAAAAATAATCGATCAATCAATCAATCAATCAATCAATCAATTTACATTCTCTGTAACTCTTTACCACTCAATCACGAGTTTTAACGACCCCCGAGGACTAATAGCCTTCTGAAAACCTTGTGGGAAAAGGAGAAAATGCTGGTAACCAGCATTTTCTCCTTTTCCCACATGGTTTTCTACTCTTTCAGAGACAGTTGCCATAATTTTAGCTACATTTGAAAACTAATTACTTCTTTTAAACACAATCAACCCTTCAAGCTGTCACATATTACGCACTTTACCCCTTACCAGACGACAAAATTTTAGCCTCGTCCAAATTGTAAGCATTTGCAGACGACAATTTCAGTGCGGTTCAAATGGTGCAAATTTTCTTTGATAGGGTAGAAAATATTGTGGGAAAAGGAGAAAATGCTGGTTACCAGCATTTTCTCCTTTTCTCACAATGTTTTCAAAAGACTTCTTTCCCAGAGGCGTCAAAAGGCGGCATTGTGCGGTAAAGGGTTAACCATCATTTTAGCTATATTTGATTTGTCGTCTGCAAATACTTCGAATTTCGTCAAGTCTAAACGTTTATTGTTTGGTAAAGAGTAAAACAGTATGGAAAAGACAGTGGGAAAAAATATCTGTTAAAACTAATTACTTCTTTTAAACACAATTAACCGTTCAAGCTGTCACATATTATGCACTTAACCCTTTACCAGACGACAAAATTTTAGCCTTGTCCAAATTGAAAGCATCTGCAGACGACAATTTCATTGTGGTTCAGATGGTGCAATTTTTCTTTGATAGGGTAGAAAACATCGTGGGAAAAGGAGAAAATGCTGGTTACCAGCATTTTCTCCTTTTCCCACAATGTTTTCAAATAGCTTCTTTCCCAGGATCGTTAAAAGTCGGCCTTGTGCTGTAAAGGGTTAGACCTTTATCCCAGGACAAAATTTTAAACCTGCCCAAGTCGAAAGCATTTGCAGACGACAAATTAGAAATGAAAGCATTTGCAGATGACAGATTAGATTTGGCTCAAATCAAGGAATGGGTCTTAGATTGGGTAGAAAACAGTGTGAAGGAAAGGGCAAAATGCTAGTTACCATCGTTTTCTTCTTTTCTCACAATATCTTCAAAGACCTTTCACTTCAGGGTCATCATAATACGGCTCTGTTTAGTGCAAGTTTCAGAAATCATATTTAACTCTTTATCTAACAAAAAAAAATTGACTTGTCAAAATTGAAAGCATTTGCAGACGACAAAATAAATGTGACTCAAAAATTGAAACTGGTTTTCAGACGGACAGAAAAGATTTAGGAAAAGGGAAAAATTTTGGGCTGAAATCACAATTCACTAAAGCTCATAAAGGTATTTTTATATCCTTGACTAAACAAGGGGACGGCATTGATCAAAGATCAGACAACATGCTCTGTGCGGTCTGATCTTAGATCGTTACTGTCCGCAAAAGATCCTGCTTTCGCCCATGGTGCTGAAAGGGTAAGGACGAAATTCCCTGATTTTCGAGAATTTAGAAATAAAAAAAAATGTTACCTTGGCAACGAGAAATATCGGATTTATAAATCAGTATGCAGGGGCTTATCAGATATTTTACAATCTCACATTAAGATCTTTATTTCTTCTTGTAAAAGTGGAAACTTCAGAGCAGTTTTTAAACCTAGATACATTTTAACTCGCAGACGATCTTTTTGTCTTGCAGAAGGCTGTTTATAGGGAAATACATTTTATATAAAAAGGAAAAGTTGTTTGTAACGAAAATTTCTCCTTTTGCAGCACTGTTTTAGCATCCATTTGTTAACCCTTAACCCTTAAGCTGCTAAGCGCGACTCACTGACCTATTGCGGACTGTGTAGATCAAGATCAGACTGCACAGGACGAGCAGTCTGATCTTGGATCTACACTGTCCGATAAGGAGATATTTTTCTCCAATAAATAATTTTGAAATAACATTATTCGGGTTTTTACTATCGGCTTGAAACTTTTATTTAACTAAATCGGCAGGATAAGAGTTAACACGCATCGATGAGACAAATTTTTGAGAAGATGCGTTTAAAAAAACAACTCCGACTTCTAACGACCTTAACTCTTTTCCAAACATCGAAATTTTAGACTAGTCCGAAATGAAAGCGTTTGCAGACGACAAATTGAATGTGACTAAAAAATTGAAATTTGATTTTTGGAAGGGCAGAAAACATTGTGGGAAAAGGAGAAAATGTTGGTCACCAGCATTTTCTCCCTACCAAGTTTTCCAAAGGCTTTCTTCCTCATGGCCGTTAAAGTCGGGATTGTGTGTTAAAGGGTAAAGGAAGAAGCCTTTTGAAAACACTGCGGTTAAAGGAGAAAATGCTGGTAACCAGCATTTTCTCCTTTTCCCACAATGTTTCTTACCCGTTGAAAAAGAAAATTAATGTTTTGAGTAATATTGAAAATCTCGTTTGCAAAGCGGCTTTGAATTTGGACATGGCAGAATTTTTGTCGTATGGTAAAGTGTCAAAGTCTCTCGAAGCAAATGTGTCTTTGTCTAGCCCTGGTAGCGCACTCGATACCGTACAAAACTTCAAACAAGGAGGTCGCTGGTTCGAATCCCCAGCTCGGCCAATTTCTTTCCCAGGATTGATGATGGCCATCGTGCCAGGATTCATTCTTCTCTGACCGCTGATTATTGTATTAACGATTGATATGTGGGAAAGCAACCAGTGGCTTGGAAAGAATATTGAGCGACATACTGGTAAAAGATATTCCAGGAAAGCATGGATAGGTGCACTGGCCGTCGCGATATAACTCAAATAATGTTGTAAACGGCGTTAAACACCAAAAGAACAAACAAGACAAAACCAACATTGTATTTGTTTGCAGGGAAGTCATCATTTTTGTAAAATTTTCTTGGGTGGAGATATCAAAAGCTGTTGCCATGGCAATGTAAAACAGGTTTTATAAAGTATACGATCCTAGGAATTTTTCTGTTGTTGTTTTTAAAGTACAAATCCCTGCCTCCCCTCCCCCAAAGATAAAAAGGCAGTTCAATACGAGTGGCAGGGTAAATAAAATGATTTTGTTTTCGTCTTGTACATCCTATGAAAACACCGTTGCAGATGGCGAAAAATCGTTCGCAAAAGGCCACAAAGTTTCAAAACACATTCTCTCAAAAATATGTGTCATCGACGCGTGTTAAGGTTTTTTTTTCTAACAATGTTTTCAATCTTGTTAAAGACGAATCCCATCATCTGAACAAAATTCAAAATGTCGTCTGCAAATGCATCAATTTGGACAAGTCTAGAATTTCGTCGTTTGGTAAAGAGTTTATCCTGAACTTCTAATTTCAAGTCAGTAGTAGAGTGGAAATCTTACGATTTCAAGGCCGATATCACCATCTGAAATTTATCATATCGGATATTGTAGATCAAAGATTAGACTGCACAAAATGTGCAGCTACATTATCCGCATAGGTCCAAAAGTCGTACCTGGGACGCATCCTTTTCTTTTCGCTCCTTCCTGTCTCCCTGCCTTCGTCACTCCTTGCCTTAGCAAATCTGCTGACAATTCTTTGGACTAGTTCTTCATCGAACATACGTTACTCCTACCATTTTAATTATTCCTCTAAACACAGAATAGAAATCATTGCAGAACAAGAGAGCCATGATGGCCCTGTATCGCTTAACTACTTAACAAAAAAAGAGAGTAGATATAATGTATCATACACCAAATTGGAAATTGACAATCATGAAACTGTAAGAAGTCTGAATCGCAAGAAAGGATCATTCAGAAATTAAGCCTAAATACCCCCTCTCCCCATTTTTTTTTCACAGGCAAAGTTGAATAAAAGCGAGTCTAATAAAGTATCATTCATACCAAATTTAAAATAAATCTGACGAGGAGTGTTTTGACATGATAATTTCCAAAAATAGAGCGATTCAAACCCCATCTCACGTTGAATATCTAATACATCTGAATATGACCATTAACAAAAAAATAAATCATTATGACTGAAACTAAACATTTTCTTTCCACCGTGTCATAGCGTAGTTAAACTGGTACCCGTTGTATCTCCCGTAACCGTCCGATAGACAACAAGCAACACCCAGGCAGCTGTTGGTTTTCTCATGTACAGAATCCACCAATCAGACAGGCCGTAACAGAACGCCTTTACTTGTTTTAAAAAAATCGAGCAATAATTATATCTTTTGGTTAAGATTTTCATGGCAAACAAAGATTTTTCTGACGGCGATCAATTTATTTAACTCGCTGGAGAATTTAATCTCTATCAATAAGGTCCATCTATGTGCGAAAATAAAACCACAATTTGAATTTCCAAGTCTCGTGTTATCTCATGAAATCTCGAACCTGGCAGAAAGTGGACTTGTAAGTATTGGGTGTTACCTGTTGTTGATACGAAGATCGATAACAGGCTGCCAGTTTAATAGCGTAGTGTGACAATCAAGGCAGATAAATGGTAAGAAAGTACATGTTACTGTAATGAGAAAACAGGAGTGATTTCCCTTGAACAAGCTTAAGTATAGCTTATGAACTATGATTGAGCCAAGCTCTTTGCCAGGTAATAAATGTATGAGCTATGCTCCGGCAAAATGGGGCTTAATACATCTCCCTGACGCATGATACCAATCAAGGCATCACATAATTATTGATCCATTATAGCCACTTTTTTTTGATAACCGACTTAATCGCAGGGTAGGCTGGTCCTTGGACATACAGAAAATGGACCAATAGCGAGGAGTTTCGGCCCTGGTCAGCCTTCGCGGACAGAAAATGGACCAATAGCGAGGAGTTTCTGCTCTGGTCAGCCTTCGCGGACAGAAAATGGACCAATAGCGAAAAGCTTCGGCTGAGGTCACCATGCGCGCACTGCCAAGGCTGACCTGGATCGATACTTTTCGCAGATGCATTAAGCCCCCTTTTCACAGAGCATGGCTCATATCTAGTAATTTAAAAGGTCGACTATAGAATCATTTCGCCAATTTGCTGTAAATTCCAAAGCTACAATTTGAGAGAAAATTTTTCGGTGTTGTTGCCATGGCAACCAGAGCTTAAAACGGATTCAAAATTCTTCTTGAGGGGGAACCATGGCAGGATCATTTCCATGAAGATTCATCAAAATTGGATGGAAAGTTTTAGAGATGTTCGAAATAATAGTTAATGCATAGACGCATGGACGCAGGTATGAACTCGCGTAAAGACTCATGTACGCAATGACGGACCATAGGCCACTGACACTCCATTGGTCTGTCACCAGATAACGAAATTTTACTTGTCGGACACCGTTACTATAAATAGCACATTAGCGACTGCCCATCTGCAACGGTAAATAGGTTTTCGTTTTTCCGTTTTCGGTTAAGTATTAATGATCTGTGAAAGGGGACAGGGGTAAAAATTTTCTTCGATTTTGTGGCACACCTTGTCTTATTATATACAATACAGAGGCAGTCGCCAATGTGCTATTTATAGTAACGGTGTAAAATGAAAATTTGAGCATTCCGCGATATACAGACGATGAACCAATTCGCAAGTGTTCGATGATCATTCAAGAAAAAAATTAGTGTTCCGTAATGAGAGCCATTCTTCAGTTATTTCCCTTGATTCCTCTCCAGTACTACATTGGTCCTGATAAGGGGATTACTTGGATTTTATCCTTGATTTTCTTGCACTACACAAATATATTCTTGAGATAATATCTCTGGAAAATCGGGCTAGATTGTTTTACAAGTCGAGATATATGCATTTCTCTTATGACTGAGAACATGATTTGCTTTAGAATTACATGGGGACCTTACATAATGCCATAAATCAAATTATTTTTATTGCAACATCCCCAAAAGAATCAAGGATAAAAACAAAGGAATACAGGTAAAAGGACCAATCTGTTATTTGGTTACCTTTAGTCTTCATCTGGTAAGGGAGATAATTTTATTTACAAGAATGGCCCTCATAAACCAATGAAGCTTCAAAGGCCTGTGGACCTGTGGACGGACACAGGGCAAGTAGAGGTAAAAGAGATATCCACTCATCAGAAGATTCACTTGTTTTCTTTTCTCTCACAACAGGTTTTAAAAGCTCATTTATTCTTCGGGGTTGGGCTCTGAGACAAATCTGAATTCACTGGGAAATGGGATAATTAATAAACCCCGGGATTTGAACGAAGATGGAACGTTTCTGACGCATCTTAATTACCGACAATTATGCAAAATTACCGAAAACACGGCTAATGTAATGAAACGAGAAAGCGATCCATTTTGTTTCCAGAATCTTAAAGGAAGGTTGTGTTACAGGTAGTTAGTGTTAATTACTTCATGGTGCAGGTCAAAATGGTTTTTATGAGTGTAGGAATGGCAAAACAAAGCCATTTATGCCATTACTAAATAATTTAATATCAGTTGCTTTCATGAATATTGGCGAGTTCTGATTGGCTGAAAATTTTTTTTCATAGCTCCATGAAAAAAACAAGAGGGCCATGATGGCCCTGTACCGCTCCACTGGCTTATAAATATAAACCATAAATACTAAGCATTTCAATTCTAAGCCAAATGGTTTCAAAATGAAGACTTACAAAGTTTTCTCTGTAAAAGCACATGTGAAAGTTAAGACCCGCAGGACAAAGCCATTTTTGATCCCAGAGCTATAATTACTTGAACCCTGGTAGAGGTCCACAAGATAAAGCCACATGCCAAAATAATACAAGTCTGTGCTGTATGGTTATAAATAAGGTGATTTTCAAGTTTTGTCCATATAAAGCCTCTGTAAAACATAAGACCCCTGATGCAAGGTTAATTTCAAAAAAAAAAAAAAAAAAAAATCAAAACAGGAAGATTTCTTAAGTTGTCACTATGTAAGCCCATGTAAAACTTGTGACCCCTGCGGCGGGGCCAATTTTGACCCCAGGGCTAAAATTTTGGCCTGCTTGGTAGAGGCCAACTAGGTATAGCTATATGCAAAATTTGGTAGCTCTAGGCCTTATGGCTAGGTACAGGAAGATTTTTAAAGTTTTCTCTATATAAGCCTATGTAAAACTTGTGACCCCTGGGGCAGAGCCAATTTTGACCCCAGGGCTATAATTTGAAGAAACTTGATAGAGGTCTACTACATAAAGCTACATGCCAAATTTGGTAGCCCTATGCCTTATGGTTTCAGACAAGAAGATTTTTAAAGATTTCCAATATTTTTCAGTTTTGTTGCCATGGCAACCAGAGTTTTTGAAGGAATCAAATTCTTTCAAGAAATTCTGAAGAGGACCATGGCAGGATCATTTCTGTGAAGTTTCATGAAAATTGGATGGGTAGTTTCAGAGAAGAAGATGTTTGAAATAAAAGTTAACGCACGGACGGACGGACGGACGGACGCACGGACGGACGGACGGGCGGACGGACGCACGGACGCACGACGGACACCGGGCCATGACATAAGCCCGCTGGCCTTCGGCCAGTGGAGCTAAAAATCACGTTGTGCCGGAACTACTTTAGCTGTCAAACTAATGTAAACAAACATGTATACATACAATATTCCACATTTTTTTTTTTTTAAGAATTTTATACAGAGTCCCAAGTTTATTAGTTAGCTTATTTTTGCCTGTAATATTAAATTATAAGGAATGAAGAGAATATTTTTTTTTTCATGGAGGTATGAAAAAAAAAACCTAATCACACATACAGTGTGATTAGGTTTTTTTTTCATACCTCCATGAAAAAAAAAAAATCTCTTCATTCCTTAAATAACCTCGAGTTATAACGACTCCCTGGAAGATGTTTGAGAAACATTGTGGGAAAAGGAGAAAATGCTGGAGAATTTTTATCGGCGAAAATAACTTTGACATAGTAGTACTTTGGTATTCTGTAATAACAGATTTCCATTAAACCCTTTACCGACCAACACCCAACTCCGGATGATTTTCAAAACATTGTGGGAAAAGGAGGAAATGCTGGTAACCAGAATTCAAGTTCGTCCTTTTCTTACATTTATTTTTACCCTTTGAAGTTTCAAAAATAAATACCATTATTCAAGGCAAACTTAATTTGTGGTCTGAAAATGTTTTCAATTTGGATAAGTCTTAACCCTTTATCAGACGACAAAATTTTAGCCTTGTCCAAACTGAAAGCATTTGCAGACGACAATTTCAATGTGGCTGAAATGGTGAAATTTCTCTTTGATAGGGTAGAAAACATTGTGGGAAAAGGAGAAAATGCTGGTTACCAGCATTTTCTCCTTTTCCCACAATGTTTTCAAAAGGCTTCTTTCCCAGTGGCGTTAAAAGGCGGCATTGTACGGTAAAGGGTTAAATTTTGTCATCCAATAACGAGTTACTTTCTAAACAGATAAAAGAATGTAGATGCAAGAAACCAACAACAAAAAAACCACGAAGTTATGCATTTACCCTTTACCAAACAATCCCCAGTTTTAACGACTCTAACGAAGTACAATTTTGTAAACATTGTAGTAAAAAAAAAAAAGAAAATGCCGGTTTCAAGCATTTTCCTCTTTTTCCTACAGCTTTCTACCCTCCCGAATATTTCAGTTTTTTAGTAACTTTTATTTTTGTCGTCTGCAAATGCTTTCAGTTTGGACAAAGTCTAACATTTTGTCGTCGGGTAAAACGTTAACATGCAATCTAAATGACTGTATTTCTTTTCCAAACGAGACAAAAATAAGACTTGTCAAAATCGAAAGCATTTGCAGGCGACAATTTAAGTGTGGCTAAATTGATTGACTTTGTCTTAGAAAGGTTTGAAAACATTGTGGAAAAAGGAGAAAATGCTGGATACCAGCATTTTCTCTTTTTTGCACAATATTTTCAAAAAAGTTTTTTCTCAGGGATGTTTAAAGCCAGGTTTGTGTAGTAAAGGGTTGGCATACAACGAAAAGAAATAAGAAGAGAAAATACCATTAACCTTCCCAGACTTAACCCTTTCCCAAACGACAAATTTTGGACTGGTCCAAATTGAAAGAGTTTGCAGACGACAATTTTAAATTTGATGAAAATGGCAGAAAGTTCTCAAAAAGGGTAGAAAACACTGTGGGAAAAGGAGAAATTGCTCGTTACGAGCAATTTCTCCTTTTCCCACAGTGTTTTCAAAAGACTTGTACTGCAGACACGTGAAAACCAGGGCTTGTTTGGGAAAGGGTTAAACAATCATAAAAATCCTCTAAGAACAACGTGACGAAGGCATTAGCACGGTTAAAAGTAGCATTTTATCACGGTAGAGTGACTGTAACTAACGACTTACAAAACACGTTGGGCTTATCAGCACATAGATCAAGTGTAAGGCACGTACACATCTGTCAGAGACGTCAAAATAGATTTCCACTCCACCTACAGAAATTAACCCTTAACTCTTTACCAAGCGACAAAATTTTAGACTGCTCCAAATTGAGAGCATTTGCAGACGACAAGGTAAATGTGACTGAAAAGTTGAAATTTGTTTTGGGAAGGGTAGAAGACATAGTGGGAAAAGGAGAAAATGCTGGTTACCAGCATTTTCTCCTTTTCCCACAATGTTTTTTCAAAAGGCTTCTTTCACTGGGTCGTTAAAGGTCGGGACTATGTGGTAAAGGGTTAAGCTGCTAATCGCGACTCACTGACCATTTGCGGACAGTGTAGATCAAGATCAGACTGCACAGAACGTGCAGTCTGATCTTTGATCTACACTGTCCGATACGGTATTTTCTTTCCGGTGAAATCAACTTTGAAAGCGCAATGTTTGGGCTTTAACCCTTAAGCTGCTAATCGCGACTCACTGACCTTTTGCGGACAGTGTAGATCAAGATCAGACTGCACAGAACGTGCAGTCTGATCTTTGATCTACACTGTCCGATACGGTATTTTCTTTCCAGTGAAATCAACTTTGAAACCGCAGTGTTTGGGTTTTTAGTATTGAGCAGAAATTTGGGTTTCATTTATTCAGCAGATTAACCCTTTACCAAACAATTCCGTATTTTCACGGCCCTGAGGAGGAGGCCTTTTGAAAACATTGTGGGAAAAGGAGAAAATGCTGGTAACCAGCATTTTCTCCTTTTCCCACAACGTTTTCTACCCTGTCAAAAAACCTTAAGTTCATATGTACCACTTTCAAATTTGTCGTCTGCAGATGCTTTGAATTTGGAAGGGGCTAAAATTTGTCGTTTGGGAAAGGGTTAAGCGTTAAAAGAGTTACCTATGTGATCTGTGTTGCATTCGTCGAATCATACCTTTAACATGCCAAATAAAATGAATGAAACTTTCAAGACGATTGTAAAAACACAAATGTTGCAATTCAAAGTTGCATTCAATTCTTTTTTTTGGGGGGGGGGGAGGGGGGAATTATCTCCTTATCGGTCAGTATAGATCCAAGATCAGACTGCACGTTCTGTGCAGTCTGATCTTGATCTACACTGTCCGCAAGAGGTCCATTCAAGAGTCACGCTCAGCAGCCTTCGAACGGTTAAAATCCCTTATGTAGTGCTAGCATATTACAGTCCAGCGAACGATGTAAACCGTTTCATTATTTACCAGGAGACCACAATCAAGACTTGTCCAAATCGAAAGCATCTGCAGCCGACAGATTAAAACCTTCTATCACACAATCCCGAATTTTAACGACCCTAAAGAAGAGTTTTGAAAAATATGGTGGGAATAGGAGAAAAAGCTGGTTACCAGCATTTTCTCCTTTTGCCCACCGTGTTTTCTACCCTATTATACACAAAATACATTATTTGATACACACATAATTAATTTGTCGTCTGCAAATGCTTTCAGTTTGGACAAATTTAAAATTTGGTCGTCTGATAATAGGTTACCGTGGCTCAAATGATGCGATTTCTGTTTGGAAGGAAGGAAGGAAGGAGGGAGGGAGGGAAGGAAGGTGGAAGGCGGGAAGGAAGGAAGGAAGGAAGGAGGGAGGGAGGGAAGAAAGGTGGAAGGCAGGAAGGAAGGAAGGAAGGAAGGAAGGAAGGAGGGAGGGAGGGAGGGAGGGAGGGAGAGAAGGAAGGTGGAAGGCGGGAAGGAAGGAAGGAAGGAAGGAAGGAGGGAGGGACGGAGGGAAGGAAGGTGGAAGGCGGGAAGGAAGGAAGGAAGGAGGGAGGGAGGGAAGGAAGGTGGAAGGCGGGAAGGAAGGAAGGAAGGAAGGAAGGAAGGAAGGAAGGAGGGAGGGAGGGAGGGAGGGAGGGAAGGAAGGTGGAAGGAAGGAAGGAAGGAAGGAAGGAAGGAAGGAAGGAAGGAAGGAAGGAAGGAAGGAAGGAAGGAGGGAGGGAGGGAAGGAAGGTGGAAGGCGGGAAGGAAGGAAGGAGGGAAGGAAGGAGGGAGGGAGGGAAGGAAGGAAGATCACCGCGCAGGCTCTGTTTAATTTTGATCTACACATGTAGCAAAAGTAAGGACTGTCAGAATACAAACTTTTATAAACACATTATCCTTCCTCGAGCAAAATACGGATTTATTTGACGGTATAGACAAAGATCAGCACATAGGTATATCGAAGAACTGATGATATAAATTCGGCATGACATTGAAAAGAAGAGAACAACAGATAAGCCAAAATAACTTGTAAACGTCTGAATTACGCAGTGATTAAAACAGACAGAACAGTACATTTAATGCATGGAAGCAAATTGAAACGATTGGCATGCCCATTGACAGGTATTTCCGTGCATGTTGAGTCTGGGTTTTTTTTCGTGTGTGTTGAACAAAAAAACATATGTCAATCCTTTACAAATCATACATTGGTTTAACGATCCTGAATACAATGTGGGAAAAAAAAAAAAGGAAACGCTGGTAACCATAATTAAACATCAAGTTTATATGACTACTTTGGCCTATAAAATTTTGTACGAGTTTTGTCCTTCGTGATGGTAATTCTGCCATGATGGAAATTCTGCCATTTTATTGGTCTTTTATTCTTATCCAATAGCAGTACCTACCGTGTTATTACTACGGCGTCTAAAGATAAAGCTAAAGCTATAAATAGAAGCTAAGTGCTTAATGTGAAGTTTCAAAACACGGTATATACACAAACATGCATTTTAGATTTAGATTTGTTGGACCACTTTTAGATTAAGGAAAGAATTCACTTACAGTTCAAAAATACGTTTCTTTTCTTTTCTTCTTTCTTTCAAAACAAGCCATTAGATAGGTTGACACGTTCTCTCTCAGTCAGAGGTTCTGTCTCAGTCAGACGTTCTGTCTCAGTCAGGCGTTATGTCTCTGTCAGAAGTTCTGTCTCAGTCAGACGCTCTGTCTCAGTCAGACGTTCAGTCTCGGCCATACATGCTGTCTCAGCAAGACGTTCTGTCTCAGTCAAACGTTCTGTCTCGGTCAGACGTTATCGCTCGGTCAGACGTTCTGTCCCTGTCAAATGTTCTGTCTCAGTCAGACGTTCTGCCTCGGTCAGACGTTCTGTCTCAGTCAAACGTTCTGTCTCGGTCAGACGTTCAGTCTCGATCATATGTGCTGTCTCAGTCAAATGTTCTATCTCAATCAGACGCTCTTTTCCAGTCAGTCGTTCTGCCTAAATAAGACGTTCTGTCTTGGTCAGCATTCTGTTTCAATTAGACGATGAGTTTCAGTGAGACGATCTGTCTCAGCCAGATGTTCTGTCTAAGACGTTTTTTCTCACTCAGTCATACGTTCTGCCTCAGTCGGACGATATGTCTCAGTCACACATTCTGTCTCAGTCAGACCTTCCTCAGTCACACGTTCTGTCACAGTTGTCAAACGTTCTGTCACAGTCAAACATTCTGTTTCAGTCAGACGTTCTGTCTCAGTCAGACGTTTTGTCTTAGTCAGAAGTTCTGCCTCAGCCAGGCGTTCTACCTTAGTCAGATGTTCTGTCTCAGTCAGACGTTCTATCTCAGTCAGATGTTCTGACTTAGCCAAACGTTCTGTCTCTGTCACATGTTCTGTCTCAGTCATATGCTCTGTCTCAGTCAGACGTTCTGTCACAGGCTCGCGTTCTGTCACACGTTCTGCTTCAGTCAGACGTTCTGTCTCAGACGTCTGTCTCAGTAAGATGTTCTATCTCAGTCAGATGCTCTGTCTCAGTCAGACGTTCTGTCTCATTCAGGGGTTCTGTCCCAGTCAGACGTTCTGTCTCGGACGTCTGTCTCAGTAAGATGTTCTGTCTCAGTCAGATGCTTTGTCTCAATCAGACGTTATGTCTCGGTCAGACGTTCTGTCTCAGTCAGATTTTCTAAGTCATACGTTCTGCCTCAGTCAGGCGCTCTGTCTCAGTCAGGGTTTCTTTCTCAGTCAGATGTTCTGTCTAAGTCAGATGCTCTGTCTCAATCAGACATTCCGTCTTAAACATTTTGTCTCACTCAGTCATATCTTCTGTCTGAGACGTTCTGCCTCAGTCCGACGTTCTGTCTCGGTCAGACGTTTTGTCTAAGTCAGACGATATATATATCTCATTCAGACGTTCTTTCCCAATCAGACGATCTGGCTCAGCCAGATATTCTGTCTCAAACAATTTGTCTCACACAGTCAGATGTCCTGTCTGAGACGTTCTGTCTCAGTTAGACGTTCTGCCTTAGTCAGACGTTCAGTGTCAGTCAGACGTTCTGCCTAAGTCAGACGTTCTGTTTCAGTCAGACATTCTGTCTCAGTCGAATGTTTTGTCTTGGCCAAACGTTCTGTCCCTGTTACATGCTCCATCTCAGTCAGATGCTCTGTCACAGTCAGACGTTCTGTCGAAGTTTTGCGTTCTGTCACACGTTCTGTTTCAGTCAGACGTTCTGTCTCAGACGTCTGTCTCAGTCAGTTGTTCTGTCTCAGTCAGATGCTCTGTCTCAGTCAGACGTTCTGTCTCAGTCAAGCGTTCTGTCTCAGTCAAGCATTCTGTCTCAGTCAGATGATCTGTGTCATTCAGACGTTCTGTCTCAGTCAGACAGTCTGTCTCAGTCAGACGGTCTGTCTCAGCTAGACATTCTGTCTCAGGCAGGCTTTCTTTCTAAGTCAGGAATACTGTCCCAGTCAGACGTTCTTTCTCAGTCAGACGTTCTGTCTCAGTCAGACGTTCTGTCTCAGTTAGACGTTCTGTCTCAGTCAGACGTTCTGTCTCAGTCAGATGTTCTGTCTCAGTCAGACGTTCTGTCTCAGTCAGACGCTCTGTCTCGGTTCTGCCTCAGGCGTTCTATCTCAGTCGATTTGATAGTAAATCTCCAAATTTAGAACTGGTAGAGAATTTGGAATAGTTGTTGCATACTGAACCGAGTCTCCCTTTTTATTTTTAGAAGAAAAAGCTTAAGAGCAGATAGTAATTCTAATCCCTTTAGTGTTTACCAATCGACCCTGTGCAAGTACAGCTCTAAAGGGGCTTTAGAAAAAAAAATGCGGGAAAAGGAGAATATGCTGGTAACAATTTCCTTATTGCCTAATGAAGATTTAACCCTTTACCACACAATCTCGAGCTTTAAGGTCCCAGTGAAAAAGGCCTTTTGAAAACATAGTGGGAAAAGGAGAAAATGCTGATAACCAGCATTTTCTACTTTTCCCACAATGTTTTCTACCCTATCACAGGCAATACCTATCATTTGAGTCACAATCAATTTGTCGTCTGCAAATGCTTTCAATTTGAACAAATCTAAAATTTTTCTTGTTTGGTAAAGAATTGTGTACAATAAGCCATTAAGCTTCCAGGGAACATAAGGTCAAAATGGTGCTGTGGTAGAATTTATTCTTTTCCAGCGGTTCTTCATTTTCGAGAAAACTCGTTCTCCCTTTAATCCTGTACCGCACAATGACGCCTTTTGACGCCCCTGGGAAAGAAGTCTTTTAAAAACATTGTGGGAAAAGGAGAAAATACTGGTAACCAGCATTTTCTCCTTTTCCCACAATGTTTTCTACCTGATCAAAGAAAAATTGCACCATTTGAGCCACATTGAAATTGTCGTCTGCAAATGCTTTCAATTTGGACAAGGCTAAAATTTTGTCGTCTGGTAAAGGGTTAAGTCTACGAATGTCAAAAGACATCTTGTAGGAGGTAAGGGTCTAACTTTTAAACAAATGACAAAATTTTAAGCTTTTCCAAAGTGAAAGCACTTAAAAACGACAAATCTTGGTGCTTGTCTTTGAAAGATTGTGGGAACCAGCATTTTCTCCTTTTCCCACAATGTTTTCGAAAGCATTCTTCTACATGGTCGTTACAACATGGGGTTGTCTGATTAACCCTTTCCTAAACAAGCCCTGGTTTTCACGTGTCTGCAGTACAAGTCTTTTGAAAACACTGTGGGAAAAGGAGAAATTGCTCGTAACGAGCAATTTCTCCTTTTCCCACAGTGTTTTCTATCCTTTCGGAGAACCTTCTGCCATTTTCATCAAATTTTAAATTGTCGCCTGCAAACTCTTTGAATTTGGACCAGTCCAAAATTTGTTGTTTGAGAAAGGGTTAAAGATTAATACTTAAGCTGCTGAATAAATGAAACGCAAATTTCTACTCAATACTAAAAGTCCAAACATTGCGATTTCAAAGTTGATTTCACCGGAAAGAAAATACCGTATCGGACAATGAAGATCAAAGATCAGACTGTACGTTCTGTGCAGTCTGATCTTGATCTACACTGTCCGCAAAAGGTCAGTGGGTCGCGATTAGCAGCTTAAGGGTTAAGCCGTAAAACTTTCAGTTTTGGTGCGGGGGGGGGGGGCTTAGTGAAGATACAATGGAAAAAAAAAAATATGTGACAGACAGAGGTGTTACAACAATGACATCGTGACCGAGGCCGAGCCTAAAATTAGATGGATACTTTGAATTCAACAAGTAACAAAAATCTGTCAAACTTCTTATTTTCTTCCACCTCCCAGTGCGCTCACACAATTAAAATCCAACTGTACCGGTAATTACCGTACATGTAGATGTTCCCGGGTATTATTAGGCGCCCCGGTTTATGTCGATTACAACGTGTTATCATATGATATACACCAGACCTCTGTTTGACCTGTCAGAAAGTCTATTGCGCTTTTTACCATATACCTAAAGTCTGGTACCCCGCCGTACTACAAGAGTACCTCGGGCAAAGCGCAATAATGGCGGCCGTCGTTGGTAATATGCAGAGGAGACGGGATATTATTATTTCACATGATCAAATCGGATCATAGGCTGAATTCAAAACAGATCGCTTGCCATAAAGTCATGGCAGTGAGTTTTTCTACATGTCGTTCTTACTTAGCGAGAAAAACTTCATAATTATCATAAATGCTTTAAGTATCCCTAATGTCAATGGACCTATATCACGTCCGAACACAGGGCTACTTTTTAAAATGATTCATAGTGGAATTTATATTTAAACTATACCCCAACAGCACGTTTCAGATTCGGTAACGTGTTTTTGTACAAAATTGATCTGATTTAATTAACTGATCAAACTGGATCACATGAAATTGGGGAAAACGGGGAAGCATGTAGGGGTACGCTTGAGGACACCTAGAAGGCCGCCATTATTGCGCTTTGCCTGACCCGATGACGTTGTGGTAGGGGTAGGTAATCCAGACTAATATACCTATCGCTTCGTATGTTAGCTTCATTGATAGAGTGGATCGACTGAACGGTGTTTAATGGCATTTTCAACTTTGTTTGAGTTATGTCACGACAACACCTCACCTATTCATGGTTATCCTTGGTTTTATTAGCAAGAAATGGCTAGTCTTTGAGTTAATACTACAAGTGAAACAGTTAATAAACAATGATCCAAAATTTGCCGGTTAGATCCTCAATGCAGAACCCTTAACCACACAATCCCGAGTTTTAGCAGCGCTTAGGAGGAAGGCTTTTGAAAAAATAGCGTTAAAGAGGAAATGCTGGTTACCAGAAAGGAAGGATGAAAAAAAGTATGGGAAAGAAAAAAAAAAATGCTGGTTTAAATTGAAAACATTTGTATTTGAAACAAAGGATATAGAAAACGCAAGCAACAGATATGTTCAAATTCTACTTTTGTCATCTATTTGTGAAAATTAGGGAGTTTAAAGTGCGCACAAAAGACTGATTTTTTCACGATCCTTGTTATTATTATTCTGTACCGGAAGCGACCAATCAAAACCTAAAATCGCCTTCGTGGACAGTAATCTGTACTACCAGGGATCTAAACTGGTACCCGTTGTATCTCCCGTAACCGTCCGATAGACGTAGATACGAAGATCGATAACAGGCTGCCAGTTGACCAGGGATCGTATATTACACGTAATACGATCCCTGGTTACTACCTATGCAGTCCGCGCAGGCTGACATGGATCGAAACTTTTTGCTAATTGTATCCATGTCTAAGGACCACTCTACCCCTATATCCAGTGAGTTGTCAGACGAAATGAGTTTACGGTTCCATGTGATGTCTTGCATCACGGAGACGCATTAACCCTTTACCAGACGACAAAATTTTAGACTGGACCATATTGAAAGCATTTGCAGACGACAAATTAACCCTTAAGCTGCTAATCGCGACCCACTGACCTTCTGCGGACAATGTAGATCAAGATCAGACTGCACAGAACGTGCAGTCTGATCTTTGATCTACACTGTCCGATACGGTATTTTCTTTCCGGTGAAATCAACTTTGAAACCGCAATGTTTTGGCTTTTAGTATTGAGTAGAAATTTGCGTTTCATTTTTGCAGCTTAAGTGTTAAGTGTAGCTTAAATGGTGGTATATGTATTGGATAGGGTAGAAAACATTGTGGGAAAAGGAGAAAATGCTGGTTACCAGCATTTTCTCCTTTTCCCACAATGTTTTGAAAAGGCTTCTTTCTCAGGGTCGTTAGAAGTCGGGACTGTGTGGCAAAGGGTTAAGCCACCCTTTGCCAGAGCGTGGCTCATATCAATAAAATTGTTGTTCGGAAAGTTTCAGACCAGAAGACAAGAATTCTGTGAAGCAACGTTAGTATTTAACTCTTTACCAAACGACAAAATTTTAGACCAGTCCAAATTGAAAGCATTTGCAGACGACAAACTAAAATCTCTTGTTGCGCAGACTAGAAAGTTTTTCTTTGAAAGGGTAGAAAATATTGTGGGAAAAGGAGAAAATGCTGGTTACCAGCATTTTCTCCTTTTCTCACAAAGTTGCGAGAGTCCTTTTCCTTTGGGGGTCGTTCAAATTTGGGGTCATGTGAAAAAACCGTTAAACTCTATCAAAAGAAGACCAGGCCCCTCTATAAAGCATACTTGCTAAGTATAGGAACTGAATACTTGGTGTCAGTGGGCCTTGAATATAGGCCCCAAAAATTACACAATGAAAATTTCTGAAGTTATAAGACATTGTAGATCAAAGATTAATTCATTATGCAGTCTGATCTTGATCTACAGTGTGTGGAAAAGCAGCCACAGGCCCTTTTGGCATCAAAAAGTTAACGAACAACGATACTTACGAGTGCAATTACATCCGAAATAATTCCTATCAAATACGCATTTACACAGCATCTGTGTTTTGCCGCTGGCACGGAAATGTTTATCGTAGGAAAACTGGCTGGATATTTGATAACTGACGCGTACATACCAACACATGAAATCGCCCAGCCACATGTTGGCTTATCAGTTCGACATAATGACTTGATGACCCAAACGCGTATGAGCTATCCTTCGCTTTTTTGAAGGGACGTGCCCTTGCTCAGTGTTGCGGGCGTTGAATCTGTAATAAGAAAATCCGGGTTGGATACCCTGCAGGCGACATCAATAAATTTAGTACTCTTAGGCTGCTAAGCGCAACTCACTGACCTTTTGCGGACAGTGTAGATCAAGATCAGACTGCACAGAACGTTCAGTCTGATCTTGGATCTATACTGTCCGATAAGGAGATATTTCCCATGCACCCAAAATTTTGAAATAACAACAATTTGGGTTTTACCATCGGCTTGAAATTTTCATTTTCATAAGGGTTTAGAAAGCAATGCAGGGCCCCAGCCTTACAATAGGAACAGTCTGGGAAATATATGTGAGCTGTTACCTAGTCTCAATAATGAGACGTTTGCGGTGGAAGTGTAACGCTATAGCCTCCCTGATCATACAGGATGCTATATTGTTCAGGCAAGACCAACAAATCCAAAGAATTGACTAATAAGATTTCTGTAGTAAACATATGTCAACCGAACTGAGGCAAACAACGGACCATTACATCACAGAACTCTAATTAAGACAGTTCAACAATACCTTGAGTTTTTGCATAATGGTACAACAATACTTGGGGCATTCGGCATACCTCGGGTGATCCGGTGATCAAATCCCTCGGCTGTATCACGTAGCTTGATATGCACCTACACGGTACATTTCGCACCGTTTTACCGTTATTGAAATTGTACAGCTCCTCTTAAAAAAGAAAACATGAGTCAATTTTCTATCGTTACCTTTCTAAGAATATTTCAGTCGGCAAACAGTTTGTACATTCAATTTTTAGCGTGGTTTATCAAATCCGTTGGGAGCTTTCATCGACAGATCGATAGAAGTGAATAACTTCACAGTGGTTGTTCATGTCGTTGCTAAGTGATCTACAGGGGCGCCGCCATGTTTAAGATCATGTGACTGGTAGTTCAAAATGGAAGCCTCCGTTATACGGACGAGGTTAGATGTAGGTACGGAATCGGCCGAGTTGTGACGACTGTACTTGGGTTTGTTGTAAACAGTTTATAAGGCAGATTGTTTGGCACAGCATGTTATATGGTTGCTAACTACGCACTTTCTTGGGGCTATAAAAGCCCGGCGATTTTGCTAAACGGGGGAGAGCGACGGAGAAATGCACAGAGAGGTTCAGATAGAGTTAAGGTAGACTTCGGCCCACAGCGAGCAGACCTCTGAGCCGACATTCTGTTGTAATAAACGCACGTTCGTGAACCCTACACTTGAGTTGTTGTGTTACACAAACTTATTTTTTGGAGGAACAACATCATCTCCTTATCGGACAGTGTAGATTAAAGATCAGACTGCACGTTCTGTGCAGTCTGATCTTAATCTACACTGTCCGCACAAGGTCATTGAGTCGCGCTTAGCAGCATTAGGGTTAAGATTCCCTATCCCGTTAGTAACGGTATAGACGTTATTGCATAACAAGGATGAATACATTATTGACGCAGGAAATTTTTAGGTGGCTCCATTGCTTGATGGTAGACTCTCTACAGTTTTGAAGGTACTTCGTTCGAGTTCCACCGGAGTTATTTTCTTTTGCAGCATTTTTCCCCCAACCAAGGGTAAACAGTCACGCCCTTATGATATTTCCTTACGTAATACCAAGTTTCTCCACCCAAAAAAATTCGGGTCAAAAATTTTTTTAATGCCCCTTTAAGTATGCACCTTGGGAACTCTCAAAACGTACACGTATTTGCTTACAGCCGCATAAAACTGGACTGTGAACCCCCGTCCCTCCAAAGAAAGAATGGGGAGAAAAAGTTGATAAGTTGTAAGGAAAAATGGGTCCCTATAAACATAGAAACGAAACCGAAACGAAACGCAACGAAACGGAACGAAACGTTACGAAACGGAACGAAACGCAACGAAACGGAACGAAACGAAACGGAACCAACCCCAACGAAACGAAACGGAACCAGACCCAACGAAACGAAACGAAATAGGACGAAACAGAACGAAATAGAACGAAATCTAGCAATATTCCACTTTTTTTTTCTTTTTTTCTCAGTTTATCATATTTCTTTTGTATCATTCTTCTTGGATTATCCCACATTTTATGAGGAAAGCACACAGAAACAACTGAAATTTTGCGTCATCTCGTGCGTGATTTGCCCGTTTGAAAATCTAGTCAGAATCAGAATTAGTTAATCTAAACCACAATCCGTTACCAGGACCTGTGTTTGGGAAAGTTGCGCAAACTCCAACATATTTGATGCAAGATTTTGGACGGAAATGGAATTATATTTTCTTTCTATTCTGTTCTTCTTTCATTTTGGTACCCAGCCCCTGTAGCTCAGTTGGTAACGTATAGGACTTGAGGACAGGGGGTCGCTGGTTCGATGCTCGGCTAATTTCTTTCCAAGGATTGTTGACAGTCACTCCGACGGGATTCATTCCACTGTCACAGTGACCATTTTTTAGACGATGTTTATGTGGGTAAGCAGCCAGTGGCTTCTAAAGAATATTGTGCATATTACTGTCAAAAGAAACTCCAGGAAAGCATAAATAGGTGCACCGGCCACTGCGATATATCTGAAATAATGTTGAAAACGGCCTTAAACATCATCCAATTAATCAGTTTCATTTTGATATATCACTCTCGCAGGTAGCCGTCATATTTCACACGAACACCATATTATGCCGTGATACCTTTGAGGAATTTAGTCGATGTGCCGAGCCCCGTAGCTCAGTCGGTAGTGTACAGAACTTGAGAACAGGGGGTCGCTGGTTCGATCCCCGGCTTGGCCAATTTCTTTCTGAGGATTGATGATAGTCATTGCGGTAGGATTCATTCCTCTCTCACCGCTAACCACTGTTTCGACAATGGCCATGTGGGAAAGCAGCCAGTGGCTTGGAAAGAAAATTGTGCGGAGTACTGGTAAAAGTAACTCCAGGAAAGCATGGATAGGTGCACTGGCTGCCGCGATATAACTGAAATAATGTTGAAAACGAGGTTAAACACCATACAATCAATCAATTAATCAACCCTTCAAGATGCTTTCAGTCGAGCCTTGCCAGTATATAGAGTCCCCACAGATTTTTCTTTTTCATTTGTACATTTTCCCCATAATGATAAATCAATGTAGTGAACGTCTCGGCAGAACCTGTAAGATAAAGAGATGGATTCAGGCCTGAAAAGAGAAAATGGGTAGGGTTGTTCGTTAGAACCGCTTTAAAGGTGAATGGCTACACTGGCAGAGGGAGATAAATTCAGTCTAGAAGAAATCATCTTCAGTTTCAAAGGCATTACTTTGTTACAAATACATGTACAGCATTTATGCAAATGAATCCGAACATTCGCACAGGATCTGACTGTAAGCAGTAGCTTATCTTAAATTCATCTGAAAATGTTAACCCTTATCCTGCTAAATCCTTGAAAATGACACTTTCAAGCATATATTAAAAACCCAAATTTTGCTATAAATTTCAAAGGTATTTTAGGGGGAAAAGTATCTCCTTATCGGACAGTGTAGATCCAAGATTAGACTGCACGTTCTGTGTAGTCTGATCTTGATCTACACTGTCTGCAAAAGGTCCGTGAGTCGCGCTTAGCAGCCCAAGGGTTAAGTAGGTTGCAACACCGCTGTCTGGCGGGTAAGAAACCTTACCGCACGACATACAGCGGATAAGGATAATAATTATTATTCGCACGACAACAGTAAGGTTATTGTTTTCTTTGAAAGAAAAATATGAAACTGTATTAATTATTATGAAAATATCGAGGGAAAGATTCGCTTTTCTTATGCTAAATTGGTGTCTATGTGAAAATTATATGAGTTAAAGGCCCACTAGCGGCCAAAAACACAATGCTGGTGTTAATATACATTTGAATTTAAATCATACCAATTCAAAAGTATGGAAAATATTGTGAGGATGACAGTCTGTTATTGTATGGTAAATCCAGTTGTTAATCACTGGCAGAAAAATGAATTTTAAAATCAGGCAAAAAGTAAGCAAAAGATAGAGTAACCTGGCAACTTTTAACCTGGTTTTGAAATTAGCTTCTCTGCCGGCGACTAACACCTTGACTGACTGTACAATATCAGATTGTCATTTTCACAATAATTTCCATACTTTTGAACGATACGATTTAAATCTAAATGTATTTCAATACCTGCTTTGTTTACTTTTGGCAGCTATTGTTACTTTAAGAAAATCGGGAACTGACTGAACTAGAACCCAAACCCTTTTCCCCCCAACATCGAAGGAACTCACAATGTTCACGTCTTAAAAAATGATAATATATGTTATAATTGAGGATAAACACCGTTATCAAACGAAGACCGCGAATGTCGCAGCTGCTCCAGGACCAACGATTTTTGTATATACTAAACCAAAAAGAAACTTTCGTAAAGTATGTGCAGAGTTTTCAAGGTTACCTTTGAGATGTACATAAATATTATATACGTTATGTATACACGTGTGGTAATATTTAAAAGCGTTCATAGTTTGTAAAATTGGGCAGATAATTCCTATCTAAAAGACCTGGTGGCTATTTAAGGCAAAGTTCGAGTTTCGGTGGATGTAAGGGATAGACATATCCAGTCCACGTACTGATCAGAAATATCGATGCCGAGACTTAAAGAAAATTTACCAGAAAGAGTCATAGGTATGCTGGAGGCTGGGCTACCTACTACAGAGGTTGCAGTTCATATTGGTGCATTCGCGCAAGCAGTCAGCAGCCATCTGCGGCGATTTGTGCAAACCTGAAGTGCAAAAGACTTACACGTAGCGGCAGACGGCGCCTTACGACTCGAGCCTAAGACCAATATATCGTTAATCAGTACCTACGAGACCTACGAGCAACAGTTACAGCTGCTGTTATCCCCGGGATTGTTTAGCTGATAACGGTTTGCTCAGACGTCGCCCGCACGTTGGCTCGGTTCTGACGCGCCGCCATCGCAATTATAGAGAGCAATTGGCCTTGGGACACATAAACTGGACAAGACAGCGTTGACGGACAATTATTATTTTTTGCTGACGAGTCGAGGTTTGTTTTGTCTCCAACTGATGGCCGTGTACCATTGTTCCGATGCAGGAATGAACGTTATGCTGACTGCAACGCGATCGTTTTGGGGGCTGGGGTCAGTTATGGCGCGGGCGGTATTACTTACGGGTATTGTGCCCCTCTCGTCGTTATTGGATGAAATTTAAATGCCCCCTGAATATAAGGAAAATAATCTAGGCCCCTATAATGTCCAACTGCTTTGACTGAGCAGCGACGTAATTGCTTCACTGACAGTTGCCCTATAATTGAAGAACATTTTAATGATGATTTCTGTCCATAACAAAGTGAACAATAATACAGATTCATTGCAATAACCTGATCTTCGTGCGTACAACTGCTATCAAATTTTAATATTTACCTATTTGCATTAATTGCAATCAAGAGGAAGATGATTTAAAAGAAAAAAAAAAAAAAAACTAATTTAGGTTTTACTTTTGCTTCATTTTGTTCTATTTCGTTTCGTTGGGTCTGGTTCCGTTTCGTTGGGGTTGGTTCCGTTTCGTTGCGTTTCGTTCCGTTTCGTTGCGTTTCGTTTCAGTTCCGTTTCTAAGTTTATAGGGACTCAGGAAAAATCATAAGGAAGTGACTGTTTACTCTGAGCTAGGGAATATATATATATATATATTATAAAACAGCAACAATAATTTGCTCCGCAAGGATTCGACTTTTTTCAAAACTAAAATTTTGCGACTCTGTGTACTTAGTCATCCGGTCAACTGTTAAATTTTTGTGTTCAAAAATTTATTTTTTCCTCGTTACGCCATTACAAAAAAAAAAAAAAAAAACGGAAAAAAAAAAAAACTGGGTCATTCTTCGTCTTTTCTACTACGTGTATTTATGTCTACTTTTTTTGGCGTAACTGACTGCGCTCGCTTTTGACATACTGCTTGGTACTGATAAAGAATGAATTGATGGTAATTTGCGATTGGTAAAAAATGTGCGCATGTTTATTCGGCGGGCCCCTGCAGACATATTTGCCTCACACATTTATCAAATAACTATTAACAAGCTATAGGCTACTGCCATTCGATATCCCGGGGCTTTGATTCATACCATGGCAAAATAATGCAATAAAGAATTATCATTTTCTTGTGCTATTTGGAAATTTGATATTTTTATAATCGTTGCCAAAAATCCAATACTAATGTTTAACAAAATGAGAAACAGTGAGAAAAAAGTGGCAATTGCTCGTGAGGTTACTTGTTATTTTTCCTCATATTGAGCTACAAAAGAGTTTCAATATTAATATTTCTTGATCTTTTACGCCGTCTATCTTTTTTTCAACGATATATCTTGTTTGTTTTAACGCCATCTTTGCACGCAAACACAAATGTACCAGTCTTTTCTTAACCCTTAAGCTGCTAAATAAACGAAACGAAAATTTCCACTGAATAGTAAAAACCCAAACATTGTGATTTCAAAGTTGATTTCAACGGGGGAAAATACCGTATCGGACAGTGTAGATCCAAGATCAGACTGCACGTTTTGTGCAGTCTGATCTTGATCTACACTGTCCGCAAAAGCGCCCCGAGTCGACCTTTGCAGACCAAGGGTTAAGATGCCACTTTAAGACAGGTGCTTGCTCTGTACAGGTACTTCTCAACATATTTGCCTCCTCCATTATGATATGCAATATCTGTGAAACCATCCATTATCATATTCTGTAATGTTTTGGAGGAAACCCAACTCCTCCTTTTGCGAACACAAACATCGTCTCCGTCTGAAAGAAAACAAATAAATTGCTCTTGAATTACTTAAATTATTTTTTCTTGTACTTCTTTTTTCTTCCTCTTCTTATTCTCGGCAGGATACCTTAAAGGCCCAATAGCGGCCAAAAAGACAATGCAGGTATTAAAATGAAGTTAGATTTAAATCGTACCATTCAAAAGTATGGAATATATTGTGAAGATGACATTGTGTTATTGCGTGGTCGGTCCAACTGTTTGTCGCTGGCAGAAAAATGAATTTTAAAATCAGGCAAAAAGTAAACAAAAGATAGACTTACATGGCAAGTTTTAACCCATTTTTGAAATTAATTTCTCTGCCAGCAACACACATTTGGACCCACCGTACAGTAACAGATTTATATCTTCACAATAATTCCCATACTTTTAAATATGATTTAGATTTAAATACACCTTAACATATGCTTTGTTTACTTTTGGCAGCTTTTGTTACTTTAAATATTGCTCAACGTAGGATCCTGATCAGGTTGCTTGTTACTTGTAGACGGGAACCATATTCTCGAACCATTCTTGCACACTTAGTTCAGTTCTAGGTTTAGGAAAGTAACACATTTCTGATTGGCTAAACCAAATGGATTAGCCAGTCAGAAATTGTGTTACTAAGAAATATCGAAAATTCTTGAGAATTAGGCTGAAAACGCAAATTAGAACGGTTTGTGAATTTGCCCCAGATCTGAATAAACACTGTCCCCATTGTCTTCTGAACTTTAACTCTTTATCAGACGACAATATCGTAGCCCTGGCTCGGCTTGTTGTCTGCACATGTCATATTCTTCGAAGCTAGACCTTTCTTCTATGACGTATCACTATCCTGTACGGGATGAAAATTAATACGCGGTGCGTAAACTGGCTAAAAATAGCAAGAGGAAAATGGCTATGAATAATATGAATGAAAAATCAAGTCAGTTTTTCGCTACAGATTTCTTACAAATGTAATTATTTCAAACAGGAAAAAAAAAAAATATAAAATACCATTGTTTAACTACAAATCTCTGTACAGAGTTTCTGAAGTAGACATGGGAAACCGGGATTTGTGCAACAGACTGATGACAAAAATAACGTCCCCACCTTGCTGGGCTTATACCAGGGCTATTTCCAAAGCTTATACGGGCTGTGTTTATAAATGACATGTGCATAGATTATATGCTAGCTAACCATGGCTGGATGAATCGTACAAGGTAGGTTTTAGCGAGTAAAGGTATATTTTATTTTGAAATTCGCTGCATCGATTGCCGCCTTGAAAAGTAGTCCGATTCTGTACCTCAGAATGCTCAAATCAGATAGGTATGTATATGAAAAATGCAACCAAGCGGAAGATAATTGGCTGAATCTTTAAATTAATGCAAGACGAAAGGAGAGCGGTTTTCCTTTTTTTTAAATTTAGTTCTTTTTTCTTTCAGACGTTTCTTATTATTGCTTTGATTTTTTTTGGTATATTATGTGTCTTTCTAAATTTGATACAAAAGTAACCCTATGTCAAAGTTTTTCATTCGTGAATTAAGAAACTCTTTCGCCACGGATAAACTCTTTTTAACCTGACGACAAAATTTTAGACTTTCCCGCCGAGCCCTGGTAGCTCAGTCAGTAGCGTACAGGACTTGAGAACAGGAGGTCGCTTGTTCGATCCCCGGCTCGGCCAATTTCTTTCCGAGGATTGATGATAGTCATTGCAACAGGATTCATTCCTCTCTCACCGCTGACCATTGTTTCGACGATGGTTATGTGGGAAAGCAACCAGTGGCTTGGAAAGAATATTGTGCGTAGTACTGGTAAAAGAAACTTCAGGAAAGCATGGATAGGTGCACTGGCCGCCGCGATATAACTGGAATAATGTTGTTTATTTGTTTATGTCTTATTTTGGATCATGATTCTATCTGTGTACCACGAGAACAAGAAAAAGGATAAGTATCGGGAAATGATCTAAGCCTTATTTTAACTCTTTACCTCACAACAATGACATAGACTGGTCCAAATTGAAAGCAGGGGCAGACGACAAATCAAATGTGGCCCAAATTAGTATGAGTAATAAAATTGGATTAGAAAGGATGGAAAACATTGTGGGCAAAGGAGAAAATGCTGGTTAACAGCATTTTCTCCTTTTACCACAATGTTTTCAAAAGTCTAGTATGCAAGGGTCGTTAAAACTCGGGAATTGTGTGGTAATGAGTTTTAAGCGGTTTATCCCGATTACTCGATTTCCTTTTACCGCACAATCTCAGGCGTTGATAATACTGAAAAAGAAGGCGTTTGAAAACATTGTGGGGGGGGGGGGGAAGTGGAAAATGCTGACAACCATCATTTTCTCCTTTTACCGCAACGTTTCTATCCTTTCACAAACGAATTAGATCATTCGTACCACACTTAATATTTCGTCTGCAAATACTATCAAATTAGTTCTAAAAATAGTGTCTTTTGGTGAAGTGATTATCCATTGGTATTTTTTGTATACTTCTTTCACAGTGTACAATGGTTATATATTAACCCTTTCCCAGACGACAAAATTTTAGCCGTGTCCAAATTGAAAGCATTTGCAGACGACAATTTCCATGTGGCTCAAATGATGCAATTTTCCTTTGATAGAGCAGAAAACATTGTGGGAAAAGGAGAAAATGCTGGTCACCAGCATTTTCTCCTTTTCCCACAATCTTTTCAAAAGGCTTCTCTCCCAGAGTCGTTAAAACGCGGTACTGTACAGTAAAGGGTTAACCGTTCACCGAACAGTCATGTTTTAACGATCCCGACGAAGAAGACTTTTGCGAATATCGTGGGAAAAAGAGAAAAACCTGACAGTCAGCATTTTCTCAACCCCTTCCCCCCCCCCCCCCCCCCACACACACAAGGTTTTCTACTTTTTCAATAACAAAACCCCATAATATGAACCACTTTTAATTTGCCGTCTGCAAATATTTAAATTTTGAAGAAGTCTAAAAAGTTTGCCGTCTGGGAAAGAGTTAACCCTTTCCCAAACGATAAATTTTAGACCGGTCCAAATTAAAAGAGTTTGCAGACGACAATTTTAAATTTGATGAAAATGACAGAAAGTTCTCCAAAAGGGTAGAAAACACTGTGGGAAAAGGAGAAATTGCTCGTAACGAGCAATTTCTCCTTTTCCCACAGTGTTTTCAAAAGACTTGTTCTGCAGACACGTGAAAACCAGGCTTGTTTGGGAAAGAGTTAACACACTCGACCCCGTGAATTAAGAAACTCTTTCGCCACGGATAAACTCTTTTTAACCAGGCGACAAAATTTTAGACTTTCCCGCCGAGCCTTGGTAGCTCAGTCGGTAGCGTACAGGACTTGAGAACAGGAGGTCGCTGGTTCGACCCCCGGCTCGGCCAATTTCTTTCCGAGGATTGATGATAGTCATTGCAACAGGATTCATTCCTCTCTCACCGCTGACCATTGTTTCGACAATGGTTATGTGGGAAAGCAGCCAGTGGCTTGGAAAGAATATTTTGCGTAGTACTGGTGAAAGAAACTTCAGGAAAGTATGGATAGATGCACTGGCCGCCGCGATATAACTGAAATAATGTTGAAAAACGGCGTTAAACGCCATACAATAAAAAAATTAGACTTTCCTATATCGAAATCATTTGCAGACGACAAATTATATGTGGCTAGACTCATGGAAATTGCTTTCGACAGGGTAGAAAACATTGTTGGGAAAAGGAGATAATGCTGGTTACCAGCATTTTCTCCTTTTCCCATAATGTTTTCAAAAGCCCTTTTCATCATAGTCGTTAAAGTGGTAGAAAAAAATGACGACCTTTGTCAACTTTGTCACCAAAGGACAAAAGTTTGGACTAGTCCAGATCCAAACATCTGCAAACGACAAAATAAAGAAAGTCAAACGGCGAGATTTTACTTAAAGAGGGTAGAAAATATTGTAAGAAAAGGAGAAAATGTAAGCTGACAGCATTTTCTCCTTTGTCCAACAATGTTTTCATAAGCCGTCTTCATTAGCCTAGGGTCCGTATTCACCGACCATCCTTCTTTGTCTTGTTCTCCAGAATGTTCTACATTTGAAACTATCACTACTCCTGATTGGCTAAACCAAATGGTTTAGCCAATCAGGAGATGCGTTATTTTCCAACTAAGCAAATCTTTTAGAATAAGACTAGGAATATTCTTATGAATGGTTGGTGAATACGAGCCAGTATTACTGTCGTTAAAGCTCGGGGTTAGAAACGCGATTTAAATACTTTAGATTTAAGCCTTCCTGTAGATCTACATGAGGGAAATCAACATTGCCTCTTTTCGTGAAGAAATATCTACATACTGCAATATTAACCCTTTCCTAAACGATAAATTTTAGACTGGTCCAAATTGAAAGAGTTTGCAGACGACAATTTTAAATTTGATGAAAATGACAGAAAGTTCTCCAAAAGGGTAGAAAACACTGTGAGAAAATGAGAAATTGCTCGTTACGAGCAATTTCTCCTTTTCCCACAGTGTTTTCAAAAGACTTGTACTGCAGACACGTGAAAACCAGGGCTTGTTTTGGAAAGGGTTAATATAACCGTTGGGCTGTTAAGCGCGACCCGGGGCGATTTTGCGGACAATGCAGATTAAGATCAGACTGCACAAAACGTGCAGTCTGAATATTGATCTACACTGTCCGATATGGTATTTTCTTTCAGGTAAAATCAACTTTGAAATCACAAAATTTGGGTGTTTACTATTGAGTGGAAATTTTTGTTTTATTTACATGTATTTAGCAGTATAGGGACGTAACTGAGTGGGCATACCGGGATCTCAGCATAGCGGACAGTGTAGATTCAATATCGGACTGCACGTTTTGTGCAGTCTGCACGTTTTATGCAGTCTGATCTTGATCTGTGCTTTTCGCAACCTGAAATTTTCTCTCGGAATCCGAAGGGTTAAAATCTACTTTATCCTGTACGTAAATATCTAAAGATATCAAACGCAATCCTCTTTCCTGTTTATTGGAGAGGTCATCAGACCTCAGACCTCTCCAACAGTGGTGAGTTTAAAACGCAGACTGCCACAGAATTCGCTGTCTAAATCCATTTTTCTTGCGAAATTAGTATGGTACACAGTCTGTTTCGTCATGGTTTTGTAAATAAAGCGAAATCAAAAAACCGAAATAAGAAATAGACGTGGTTCTATTTTTAGGAATGACAGACAACTCGCCCCAAAGACAACTCGCTCAAAAGACAACTCGCCCCACAAAAAAATCGTTGTGTAGTTTTATAAATACGTTCAGGTGATATTAATAAGAGCGGGGCGAGTTGTCTTATATGTGGGGCGAGTTGTCTCATAACTTGGGGCTAGTTGTCTTCTGAAGGTGAGTCGAGTTGCCTTGTGGCGAGTTTTTTGGGGGGGCGAGTTGCCTTGGGGCGAGTTATCTTTGGGGCTAGTTGTCCTGCACCCACTTTTAGATATGACGAATTTCAGAAAAGATTTGTTACATTAATTTGCCATGATTACAAATGACGTCTCAAATAACTTTAATTCTTCATTAAGCAAATAAATCTAAGCAGAAGAAAATGTATGAAGAATTTTGTCAAAAAAGAGAAAGAAGACCGCTGGACAAGATCATGCGACTTGAGAAGGCGGAAAGAAGATCAAATGACCGTCATGTAAAGCAAAAGAGGTTGAAATTAAGGGCCAATAAACTATTTGAAAACACTGACGCTGACCTCTCCTGGCTTCTTTTTGAAAGAAGCCAACTTGTTTATGTAACAAACTAATTTTGTCGCCGTATACATGGTGTGGGGGCATTCGGCATACCTCGGGTGATCCGGTGATCAAATCCCTCGGCTGTATCAGGTAGCTTGATATGCACCTACACGGTACATTTCGCACATCTCCGGAAGCACACCGCTTTACCGTGATTGAAATTGTAAGGCTCCTCTTTAGAAAGAACGCATGAGTAAATTTTCTATCGTTATCTTTCTAAGAGTATTTCAGTCAGCAAACAGTTTGTACATTCAATTTTTAGCGTGGTTTATCAATTCCGTTGGGAGCTTTCATCGACAGATCGATAGAAGTGAATAACAGTGGTTGTTCATGTCGTTTCTAAGCGATCTACAGGGGCGCCGCCATGTTTAAGATCATGTGATTGGTAGTTCAAAATGGAAGCCTCCCTGATACAGACGAGGTTAGATGTAGGTACGGAATCGGCCGAGTTGTGACGAGTGGGTGTGGGGGCACAATACCCGTACACGTGATCCCGAAGTAAATGTTCTATAAAACCGAAATTTGTATCTGAGATGAAGAATAAATCACGTAAACAGACGGAAAATTCATCAATCGACAAGTTAACTCCTTACCACACTATCCCGACTTTTAACGACCCTGAGGATAAAGCCTTTTGAAAACATTGTGGGAAAAGAAGAAAATGCTGGTAACCAGCATTTTCTCCTTTTCCCACAGTGTTTTCTACCCTTTTAAAAAGAAATTTAAAATTTTGAGGCAAATTTATTTTGTCGTCTGCAAATACTTTGAATTTGGTCGAGCCCAAAGTGTTGTCGTTTGGTAAAGAGTTAAAGTATTTGCGCGATGAACAAGTCGTGATTGTTAGGTAGCAAAGGCTTTCAAGCGCGACTCAATATACACAACCCTGTATGGTGATGGGTTTTGCTGTGAAAAGAATTTTGAAATCACAAGATTTCAGTTTTTTTTTTGGCTTAAAAATATCCCTGTTAAATGATTCATAAGTTTAAAGAGGGCTATTCAGATTTTCATAATCGAAAAAAAAAAAGTCACGGAACTTAATAAGGTAGAAGCAAGAGAAGACAGGGAAAAAATGGGATAGTATTTCCTTAATGGGACACGTAGTTGTTTCGATAAAACGTTTAACAGCAACTTTCTACTGAATGTAACTGTCCAGTTTCTTTACAGTTTCAGAGAACACCCACACCCTCACACCCCCCCCCCACACCCCCCCCCACACCCACATCCCCGCATATATATATATATATGGTTTAGCCAATCAGAAGTTGTGTTACTTTCAAATGTAGGAAATCTTGAAGAATAAGACTAAGAATATTCTTTAAGAATGGTTGGTGAATACGGACCCTGTTTTCTCAACGGAAAATGTACAAAGAGTTTCTACATTCATATCTTTGTGGAAACATATCAAGGTTTGGTAACAAAGACGACCACAATCTTCATTATCCTTCTTTGGTCTAGGGAAGGTTCCCAGCGCACATACATGTACGTGTTCCTGGTATGGTCTATACATAACAAACAAATAACTGGATATGAATATTTTATAATAACTATCAAAATAAATGAAAAATTACCAGCTTGACTCATACAATTTTTAATACCAAGTGACAGATCGTCACTGTACAGAATCCCAAGTCACATGGAATGCATACTTCCGGTCCTACACTGTGCTTATTATTATGGATCCATAAAATGCAATGCATACTTCCAGTCCTACACTGTGCTTATTATTATGGATCCATAAAATCCATGTTGTCCAATAATCGACTTAATCCTAAGGTAGAATGGTCCTTTAGACATGCAGAAAATTGACCAATAGCAAAAAGTATCGATTCAGGTCAGCCTGCACGGACTGCGCAAGGCTGACATGGGTCAATACTTTTGCAGGTGTATCTAGTCACTTTTTTACAAAGCATGATTCATTTGTGTTGCAGTGTGATAAAGAGTACTATAGGTTCTTTACCAGACGACAAAAGTTAAACTCGTCCAATTTGAAAAAAAAAAGAATGGAGACGACATATCACTGTGTTTCTAAAATGATATAATTTGTGTTTAAAAGGATGACAACATTGTGGGAACAGGTAAAAAGAGTTTTCTCCTTTTCGACAAAGGGCTAGCATGCCTCAATACAATTAACCGGGCTTTTGTTCGAAAAAGAACCACAAACGCTATATTCTTGCAATTAGTCAAAGACAGGGGTTTAACGAAAGTCATTCAGATATAGATATTTGAGCCATGCTCCGGCAAAAGGGGACTTAATGCATTTCCGTGAACCATGGTACCAAGCAAGTCATCACATAATTATGGATCCTTAAAAATCAATTATGTCTAAGAACCGACTGTATCATAGGGTAGACTGGTCCTTTGACATACAGAAAATTGACTAAGAGGGTAAAGTTTCGGCCCAGGTCAGCCTGCGCGGACTGCGCAGATTGACCTGGGTCGAATCTTTTCGCAGATGCATTAAGCCTCCTTTTCACAGAGCATGGTTCATTTATAATCTCATCAAACTAAAAGGAAAGTAATTTATCTCTGAATTAAGTCGGCCAATATCTCGGAAATCATCAGTAAAGAAGAAAGTATATTTTTTTCAATAGAATTAAACTGATGATCTTTGTAGCATATTTATGTATCTTTGGGTTTCGCACCTGGGTTTATGTATCTTTGGGTTTCGCACCTGGGTTTATGTATCTTTGGGTTTCGCACCTGGGTTTATGTATCTTTGGGTTTCGCACCAGGGTTTCGCAAATACCAGTGGGAATGTCACATGATCAATCAGCACGTGCTGATTAATTACGAGGATTCGTAATCGAATCAGCAGAATGAGGTCAATAAATTTTGATTTACTGCCGAAAAGCGTAATAGTACCCTTGAAAGTTATTGCAAAAAAACGCCCTTTCAGTAACTTCCGTGCTTTGATTTAAAATTATATTTAAAAATACAACAACGAAATACAGTTTACCCATTTAGCGCCAGGTGTCAAAACAGGGGCTTTTACGTACGGCATAGATCAAGATCAGACTTAAAGAACATGCAGTCTAATCTTGGATCTACACCCTTCGCCTATCCTAGTCAAGAGTACAAGATAAAAATCTGAGTTTTCAATGGATACCATTTTCAGCCGTGGAAAGAGGTGCATTTATCGGTGCACGACATTTCGTCGAAATGATCCATGTGTGGTTTAAAATACCGATTGCTAAATTCCTAGATTTATTTCATGAAAAACCTTGTCTGGAAGGAAGATTTGAGTCACAATTCGCCTGGGTTAGGTTAAGGGGTCAGAGCTAGGAATCGTTTTCGACGAACGTGGTTTTCGACGAAATGTCGCACACCCGCATTTATACCTTTTGGCGCTAACAGAGTTACACTGGATTTTTGACCAAAGTTTTCGGACTGACCTATATACAGGGCCTCTGGAGAGAACAACCACTCTTAAACATCAGGCTGCTAGGTGTGACTCACTGACCTTTTGCGGACAATATAGATCAAGATCAGACTTCACAGAACGTGCAGTCTGATCTTGGATGTACACCGTCCTGTAGGGAGATATTCTTTTCCTGAAGTTAAAGTTTGAAATAGCATTATTTAGGTTGTTACCTCTTATTTGAAAATTTCGTTTCAGTTATTTAGCAGGATAACGGTTAAACTGCTAAATAAATAAACGAAAATTTCAACTCAATAGTAAAAACCCAAATATTGGGGTTTCAAGGTTGATTTCCCCGAGAGAAAAATACCTTATCGGGTGGTGTAGATCAACGATCAGACTGCATGTTTTTCGCAGTCTGATTTAGATCTGTACTGTCCGCAAACGCGCATCTAGTCGCGCTTAGCAGTCTAAGCGACAAAGTGGGACATAAAATTTAGACTGCTAAGCGAGACTCACTGACCTTTTGCGGACTGCGTAGATCCAGATCAGACTGCACAGAACGTGCAGTCTGATCTTGGATCTACACTGTCCGATAAGGAAATATCTTTCCTCCAAAAATATCTTTCAAATAGAAAAAAATTCGATTTGTACTATCGGCTTGAAAGTTTCATATCTTTTAACCCTTTCCCAAACGACAAATCAAATTTTGGACTGGTCCAAATTGAAAGAGTTTGCAGACGACAATTTTACATTTGATGAAAATGGCAGAAAGTTATCAAGAAGGGTAGAAAACACCGTGGGAAAAGGAGAAATTGCTCGTTACGAGCAATCTCTCCTTTTCCCACAGTGTTTTCAAAAGACTTGTACTGCAGACACGTGAAAACCAGGGCTTGTTTGGGAAAGGGTTAATCAGCTGGATAAGGGTTAATAATCACAGAGACAAACAGTGCGACAAACGAAGAAATTGCTCGACTTGAGTAAAAAAGAAAAAGTCTTATTTTCTCTACCCAACGACAAACTTTAGCCCGTTCCGAATTGCAAATATCTGCAGACAATAAATTCGAAGTTGATACAAAGGAGATATAAGGTATCCGAATAGGGTGGAAAACATTGCTGAAAAAGGAGAAAATTGTGAAATGCAGCATTTTTTTCCATTTACCATCATGTTTTTAAAAAATGCTCTCTCCTCTCAGTGTTGTTAAAATTCGGACTTGATTCTTTAGGTTTAAGCCAGGCGTATCCAAAGCGAGTTTATTTCACACAATTTTCAGATTAAGAATTGATAGACTCTGGAATGAACCAGCTCATTCGGATCTAGCCAAAATAAATACGTAGGGGGAAAAAGGTAAAAACGGTGGTCAAAAATCAAAATGTTCCGCCGTTGCCAGCAGTTCAGGGTGTGGACGGCGTTAATTCTCGGAGTTTTTATATACGAGTGTTTTCAGCTTTTTCACAGTCATGGTGGATTTTCGGTCTCGTTCGGACAAGAAGGTAACGTAATTAAATTTTTTCTCAGTGCGTGTTTCATTTTCAAATTTTCCTAGCTATCGGGGTCCAAATGGACATGAAAGTGTTTCTCGAAATACATTTAATTTTTTTTAACTCGGTCATAAATCTAGAAATATAGTTTATTTTCTGAGGCCTTACCATCTTTCTTTATTTATTTATTTATTTATTTATTTATTTATTTATTGTATTGTATTGTATTTATTTATTTTATTGTATTTATTTTCTTGTTTATTTCTATATTCAATATCTATTTGTCCGTCAGTCCGTCAGTCCGTCCGTTTGTCCGTCCGTCCGTCCTCCGTCTGTCTGTCCGTCTGTCTGAGCTAAGCAAGACCTTATGAAACCTTGACAGTAAGCACACTATACGTATACCATATAGACGATTTATAGGTCGTTTAGGATTAGAAGTCCGGGTCTTGAAAACCATGCCGCAAGGCAGAAACTGCTCGTAAGATTAAAAATTGAAGATTATCAAAAATACAGGAGACTACATGTACACTGTAAGATTAACACTTAAGCTGCTGAATAAATGAAACGCAAATTTCTACTCAATACTAAAAACCCAAACATTGCAGTTTCAAAGTTGATTTCACCGTTCTGTGCAGTCTGATCTTGATCTACACTGTCCGCAAAAGGTCATTGGGTCGCGATTAGCAGCTTAAGGGTTAATCCTGTTTATCCCGTCCCTTGCAAATATTTCAAACCGATTACAGGATGCCGTATATTTTTTATGTTATCCGTAAGTTGGTCATAAGGTCGTGGGAGTTGGCACCTGCCAATTGGGACTACTTTTACATAAATATTTCAATAAGTGAATGAAAGTATCGTCGACGGAAATCGTCACTGAATGTTAACTATCTGCAGTTCGTTTAACCTTTTCCCAAAGAAGCCCTGGTTTTCACGTGTCTGCAGTACAAGTCTTTTGAAAACATTGTGGGAAAAGGAGAAATTGCTCGTACCGAGCAATTTCTCCTTTTCCCACAGTGTTTTCTACCCTTTTTGAAAACTTTCTGCCATTTTCATCAAATTTAAAATTGTCGTCTGCAAACTCTTTCAATTTGGACCAGTCCAAAATTTGTCTTTTGGTAAAGAGTTAACGTATGGGCACGATCTTTTCACGTTAAAATACCGAACACGAAAGACATACCTGTCTTCTATTTATCACTATCACTATCACTATTATTATCACTATCACTATTTATCTATTTATATAATACAACCTTTGTCCACGAGTAATCGTCACATTCATGACGTAATCAGTATCATTCACGACGTCATTATTGCCATTTTTTCACATAAAACCTCCTCCAGCAGTGTATTAAACCCATGACTTATTTTCATTATTTATTTTTTGGGTTCTGGTTCTGGTTAATTTGTAGTTTAGGGGGCGTGAAGCCGGCAAAAGCAACCGCAGCACGTGCTGGATCTGTACCACTCCGCCATTTTGTGGGAAAATAATGTTACTGTTGCTAAGGCGTATACGCGTGGAAAGTTAGGTGATTTTCATGTTTAATAACAACGAGAAATGCAGCGAAAGCTATTTGAAATTGTGGTAATCTTTCAATTTACTCCCTCTATCATCTGTTTTATTGTACTTTTGATGTTGTGTAACACTGAGCTATCGTCTTATGTTTATGTCCACATTTCAAACCGAACTACATCTGTAAAGATGGATCCGCGAACGATATATAGGCTAAAGGTGATGATGCAAGATATCAGTTAGTCTGTCAGTCGATTATGTGATAAGTAGAATCTCACATTAGTTTTTATCTATTATCATTTTTATCAAACTCGTTGAGTAACGCGCATCGCGTACCGGTATCAAAGGCACAGTAGCGGCGAAAACTAAACAATACGGACGTTAAATGTATGTTTTAGATTAAAATCATACCATTTTAAAGTATGGAAACTGTTGTGAAGGCGACAATCTATTACTGCACGATCGGTCCAAGTGTAAGTCGCTGGCAGAAAAATTAATTTTCAAATAAGGTAAAAAGTGAAAAAAAAAAAAAATAAATAAAATAAATAAATAAATAAATAAATAAAATAAAATAAATAAATAAATAAATGGACCTGGCAACTTATAACCCAGTTTTAAAATTCATTTTTCTCCCAGCGACTACCACCGATCGTACAATAACAGATTGTTATCTTTACAATAATTTGCATACTTTTAAATAGCATGATTTAAATTCAAATTCATTTTGACATCCGCATTGTATTTTGGCAGCTATTGGGCCTTTAATATTTATCCTGTACAGGATAATGATAGCAGACATGTCAATCTTCGAAGAATATGACATGCGCAGACAATGCATTGTTGCAGCTGCATACCCAGTCAACAAACCCTTTACACAGTTTCTTCATTTGTTTTTTTTCCATAGTGAAAAAGATGCCGGTATTTGCTATGTTTCGAGCAAAATATTCGGTTTGGGAAAGTTTATCGTGCACCGCTCCGTAATTTTATCCGATTTGCATTTTTGCCTACCGGAAAAAATTCCTACGCCTTGCCTCGTAAACTTTCCCAATACAAGACACCAACCGTCTTTTCTCTAAATATAGATAGTTCTAAGTCCACCAGAACTAGGTTGGAGTTCCAAAATTCTTTGCCCAAAGACACTTTCAAGACACGGTGTAGGTCCTTACCGGAACCTCTAGACTTCAAATCTCGCACCTTAACGTTTACACAATACCTGACATTTCGATCAGTCTTCATTTAAAGATGTGTGTGTTTTTTTTTTAACCTTTCAAAACGTTGTGTTTGTTTTTTGTTTAACGCCGTTTTCAACATTATTTCTGTTATGTAGCGTCGGCAAATGCGCCTGTCAGTCAGTCTTTTCTAGAATTCACGAGATAATTACAGGAAACTTATTTCGAAACAAGACCTGGAATATGGTACTGGGGTGTGAGGTAACTTGAATACTGAAGGATGTCTTAAAAAAAATTCACGCAGAACGTATATTTATAACGAAGTGTTCCCATGGCTCGGTTCTATGTTGCTTATTAACCCTATACCACACAATCCCGACTTTTAACGACCCTGAGAAAGAAAGCTTTTGAAAACATTGTGGGAAAAGGAGAAAATGCTGGTAACCAGCATTTTCTCCTTTTCCCACAATGTTTTCTACCCTTCCCAAAACAAATTTCAATTTTTGAGTCACATTTATTTTGTCTTCTGCAAATGCTTTCAATTTGGACCTGTCTAAAATTTTGTCGTTTGGTAAAGGGTTAAGTCCATCTTTGATTCTGATGCTTTGTTTACTTTCTACTATGCGCGAGGATCTCTCCGCCTCCTCCTTAATTTAACTCTTTACCAAACGACAAAATTTTAGACAGGTCCAAATTAAAAGCATTTGCAGCTGACAAAATAAATGTGACTCAAAAACTGAAATTTGTGTTGGGAAGGGTAGAAACCATTGTGGGAAAAGGAGAAAATGCTGGTTACCAGCATTTTCTCCTTTTCCCACAATGCTTTCAAAAGGCTTCTTTTTCAGGGTCGTTAAAAGTCGGGATTGAGTGGTAAAGGATTAAAGATGGAGTCGCCGGAAGCAAAACTGCGCCTTATCAGTTTGCTGTTACCGAATTCGTCCATTTTTTTAAAATTATGACGATTTTTTACTGTCTTAAGAAAATGGGGGAAAAAAAAGACGTATGGAGATTTAATTGCCGCTTAAATTAGGGGACCGTTGTTAGAACCACGTTTGTAACAAAAACATGTTTCTAACAGACCATGCTCACTCGTCACAACTCGGCCGATTCCGTAACCATATCTAACCTAGTCTGGATTACCTGCCCCTACCACTACGTTATAGGGTCAGGCAAAGCGCAATAATGGCGGCCTCCATGGCGGCCTCAATCTTAACACTAAATGCTTTCCTGTTTTTCTTAACTTCATGTGATCCAGTTAGATCAGTGAATAAAATGAGATTAATTTTTGTACAAAATATACATTACCTGATCTAAAACGTGCTTTTGGGATATGGTTTAAATATAAATTTGACTATGAATCATTTTAAAAGTAGCCCTTCGGACGTTATGTCGGTCCATTGAAATTTCGGATTCTTAAAGCATTTCTGATACGTAGTTTTTCTCGCTAAATAAGAACGACAATTAAAAAAACTAACTGCCATTATTTTTTTGCAACTGATCTGTTTTCGATTCAGACTCGAGTAGGATTTGACCAAGTGAAATAACAATAATCCGTTATTTCTGCATATTACAAACGGGGGCCGCCATTATTGCGCTTTGCCTCACTTACTTTTGAAGTATGGCGGGGTACCAGACTACATCTAACCCCGTCCGTATATAGGAGGTTTCCATTTTGAACTACCAATCACGTGGCGGCGCCCCTGTAAATCGCTTAGCAACGACATGAGCAACTACGGTGAACTTATTCACATCTATCGCTCTGTCAGTAAAAGGTCCCAACGGAATTGATAAACCACGCTAAAAAATGAATGTACAAACTGTTTGCTGACGGAAATATTGTTAGAACGATATCGATAGAAAATTGTGACGCATGTTTTCTTTTTAGGAGGAGCCTTAACGTTTTAATAACGGTAAAACGATGTACTTCCGGTGAAGAAATGTACCGTGTGGGTGCACATCAAGCTATGTGATACAGCCGAGGGACTTGATCACATGATCACCCGAGGTTTGCCGAATGAGACCATGCTTTCTACATTTAAAAAGCCAAAAATTTATTTGTTGTCTCCAAATGTTTCCAATATGGACAGGTCCAAAATTTGTCGTGTGGTAAAGTGTACTTATCACCTACAAATTAATTCATTAATTTTCTCGAATTTTTGAATTGGATTTCCAACGAAAAGGAAGGGATATTGTTTTCTTTGTCAAATTAAAGAAACGTTTTATCATGTGCAAGATGGGACCGCAACTTGTTGTTACACAACTGCTGAAGTCAAAGAGTTTTGGTTATTACGACTCTGGCAGAGAATGATTCAGAAAACATGGTGGGAAAAGGATGAATTTCTGGTAACCAGCATATTCTCCTTTTCCCACCAAGTTTTCTGCTCTTTCGGACACAAATTTTACCTTTGTCAGCTAGATTTGTCTTCTGCAACTGCTTTCAAATTTAATTTGTTTTCGTTTAGCTAAGAGTGACATAGGTTAAATATGAAACGTGCCCTGTGAAAAAGGGGCTTAATTCTGTGGGCAGGATCGTAAATTGAATGAATATTCCTCACATTCCACGATTTCAGTTTCGATGTCTTCACTCTGGTTTATGAGTTTTTCATTCAGTCCTTTGATGATTTCGGCTATCTCCGTAACATAGTCTATCAGCGATGTATGTTCTAGTTGCGACATTTCTTCATTTCGATTTATTTCGGCACTTTACGCAAATGTCCGACGATCTCATTTCCCATGTTGGGGGCCATATACATGTAGTCAATATAGCTCATATGAGTGAGTTGGTCCTTGGAAGGTTAAAAAATATGGTAGAAAAAAAGGAAAAATTCTGTTCACAGCATTTTTCCACCTTTTCCCATGGTGTGTTAAAGAGGCCTACATTTTCAGGTTTGTAAAGCACAGAATCGTTTCATAAACGGCTACGCAAAACCAACAACAAAAGAAGATTTTGATAAATATGGTAATTGCTAAGGAGATATGAGAAGAAAGGGAACACATACATACCAAAATAGTGGGACAAACATCTTGTCTATAACACATACCTTAATTTAACCCCTTACCAAATAATCCTGATGTTAAACGACCCTAAAGAAGAGAACTTTTGAAAGCATTGTGGGAAAAAGAGAAAATGCTGGTAAGCAGCATTTTCTTCTTTTCTCACAATGTTTTCTAGGCTTCCTAAAAGAAGTTTGAAGTTTTGAGTGTCGTGTAATTTCTTGTCAACAAATGCTTTCAATTTGGACAAGGCTGAATTTTCGTTGTCTGGAAAGAGTTAATTTTGTTAGGCCATCTGTCCAGGCGAATTAATCATGAACGTTCTTTTCCGTTAAAATCTTTCTAAATCAAATTCTAGATATAAGCCATGCTCTGTGAAAAGGAGGCTTAATGCATCTCTGTGATAATTGGTTCCGAGTAAGCAAGCATATAATCATAGATTCATAAATTACACTTGGTTTAATAATAGAATAAATCTGGAGATAAAATGTTTCTTGGACATGCACACAATTTAACCCTTGCAGCGCCTGGACGAAAACAGGAACTTTTGCGGATGGCATAGATCAAGATCAGACTGCACAGAACGTGCAGTCTGATCTTTGATCTATACCATCCGCTTGTTTAGTCAAGCCTATACGATAAAAATCTTTCTGGGTTTAAGCGGATTGTATTTTCAGCTGTGAAAAGAAGTCGAGTTTATTTATTTGGCGCCGAAAGAGTTAGAGACAGCAAAAAGTCTGCGCAGGCTAATCCGAGACGGCACTTTACGACTACATAAGATTACATTAAGATTTTTTCATACGGTAGACTTTCGTGAAACAGAAAATCGCACAAAAACAGGAAGTGTCGTCTCGGAGTAGTCACAGACTGCACAGGCTGATCTGGGACGACACACTTTTACGCATATGTCCGAAGGCCGCCGATTATAATTAGCAACCGCTTACAACATGGACAATTCTAAAACTTCCTGTCTGATGAAGGGGTACGGACAGCTGGTAAATTGTTAAATGTCACGATACTACCGGGCCCCGTAGGTGTCAGGTGTCACAAATTTATTATTTCATTACAACATAATACTAATTCCATAAAATAAAAAAATAAATTCGTTATGACGAAACATTATATCCATAAAACGAAATAATTATTTGTTATAGAACCGAAATGATAAATCGTTTTAATGAAATGATAGTTTGATTTAACGAAATGATAATTCGTTCTAACGAAAAGATAATTCGTTCTAACGAAATGATAATTCAGTTTAACGAAACGTTAAATCCTTTTAACCCTTTCCCAAACGACAAATTTTGGACTGGTCCAAATTGAAAGAGTTTTAAATTTGCTGAAAATGGCAGAAAGTTATCAAAACGGGTAGAAAACACCGTGGAAAAAGGAGAAATTGCTCGTTACGAGCAATTTCTCCTTTTCCCACAGTGTTTTCAAAAGACTTGTACTGCAGACACGTGAAAACCAGGGCTTGTTTGGGAAAGGGTTAACGAAATAATTCGTTCTAACGAAATCCCTTTTCGATAAAACGAAATATTACTCTTTTCACGGGCAGTCTTGGTAAAGATGGAAAATGGTTGGTCCATGCAAGATTGTACATAAAAAGTCAAATCCGGTCATTAGGTCCGATCCAATTCAGCCCAGTCCAATCCGGTAATTAAGTCCGATCCTGTTCGATGCGGTGGCTATGCCCACCGCTCATTTTCTTGTCACAATAAGAAATACTGCCCCAAGTTGGCGAAAGTAAATATTCGTGGAAATTTTCAACAATAACAACAAAATCACGGACATTTGTGGCATATTTTTTGGCATTATTGTAAATATTTAAATTACTCATTTCGAAGTCAAGGGGTAAAATATGTATGCCATATAATATTTTTGTCAAATCGTCTGGCAAAACTTGAATAAATCTCGCTTCAATGAATCCCAATAGGTTTAATTATGTTTCTAAACTCAAAAATATTCGATATATAAAAACATTTACATAACAAAAAATACTGATAAAAATCTTACCTGTACTTTTAAAAGGTAATATAAAAAAATACATTGGGGTTAGGGGCTTATTTAAATCGGATGAGAGAGAGAGAGAGAGAGAGAGACAGACAGACAGACAGACAGACAGACCAATCAGGGCTACATTATGCTTGCTCTCTCTCTCTCTAAAAAAAGTTTAGTGTGTGTTTACCATTTACACTTAAGCTGCTGAATAAATGAAACGCAAATTTCTACTCAATACTAAAGGCCCAAACATTGCGGTTTCAAAGTTGATTTTACCGGAAAGAAAATACCGTATCGGACAGTGTAGATCAAAGATCAGACTGCACGTTCTGTGCAGTCTGATCTTGATCTACACTGTCCGCAAAAGGTCTTAGCTAAAAGTAAAACCTCAAATACATGTAGTTAAATTTCAAAAAAAGTTTGAACTTACAGAAATCTGACCGTGTGGTACAGAGTAGATTCGGTGTAAAAAGGGCACCTTTGGTGCAGTCTGATCTTGGTCAACAGTGTCCGAAAAGCGTCTTGAAACGCCCCTTAGCAACCTGAGTTGTAGATATGAAGCCGGTGAAATCACGCTTTACTTCTTTTTTTTTTGCATAATTTCACTTAGCCTGGGTCCCAATCCGATCATTTTTTTTTTCTTTTTTCTTTTATGTATGAGCGATGCTCTGGCAAAAGGGGGCTTGATGCGTCTCCGCGAAGCACGATACCTACCAAGCCATCACATAATTATGGATTCATAATAGCTATTTTTTAAACCAACTCAGTCATAAGGTAGACTGGTCCGTGGACATACAGAAAATTGACAAATAGCGAAAAGTTTCGGCCCAGGTCAGCCTGCGCGGACTGCGCAGGCTGACCTGGTTCGATACTTTTCGCAGGTGTATTAAGCCCCCTTTTCACAGAGCACGACTATTAAATTATTTGGATGTAACGCCTCATTTTTGACAAAGAGGCCCCTTTTGACAAAGTAATGTCCGAAATATATAGAAAAATAATTATGATCGGACTGGCACACAGGCTAAATTTCAATAAGGCACTTAACCAGATAGCGTACAAAGCTTGAAACAAGCTCGGCCACTTTTGTTTCCCGAGGATTAATGATAATCATTGCTTTGGGATTCACCCTTTCTCATCGCTGAACATTGTTTTCTTTTTTTTGTGTGTGTAATGTTTTTTTTTTTAATGGGAAAGCAGCCAGTTGTATGGAAAGAATGCTATGCGAAGTACTGGTAAAACAAACTCCAGGTAAGCATACATGTATGGTTGCACTTGCCACCGTGATATAACGGTAAAAAAATGTTGAAAACGGCGATAAAAACCATACATAGAAATATTTACCAACTCAAAGGTTGTTTGACTCATTTAAATCAATTTTAAAGTTTTCGCAGTTGACAAAGTAGGTTTAGGTTAAATGGTAATGTTTGTCTTTGAAAGAGATAATAACAGTTTGGGAAAAGGGAAAAATCCTGCTAACCAGTGCTTTTTCTATTCATGAATTCAGGACACTATATTAACCGTTACGCTCGACTTACTGAAAGCAGGGCTTCAGAGTATGATCCTATGTATTATTATGACCAGAAACTATTCAAGATCAAAGCGTTGAAAACGCCGGTGTGGCATTTGTCAAGGGAGCCATTGTGTGGAATTAATAATTTGAAAAATAAACAACAGAAACAGTTTCAAAATATTCGCTTGAAAGTCAATCTACTATATAGTCATGCAAAATCCGATAGAGAAGGGTGCAATCTTGTGGGACGAACAAGTCAGGGCGAACAAGCCTGGGACGAATAGGCCCAGGAACGAACTGGTTTTGGGACGAACAAGCACGGTATGTGTGTGTCATTACGCCACTATAGAAGGCCATAGCGGATCAAGCTATTTTCGATAAAAAGGACGTATTTCCACGATCGATGGCCTAATCCAATTTATTGTAATACGCCATTTTCAATTTCATATCTGAGTGCAATCGAAATATTTATTTTTCTCCGAAAAATTGATTTTAATTGGGTTTACTTCCTTCGGTTTTGCACAAAATACGATACATGATTTTCAAAATGTCGTATTGAACTCATAGTGGCATTGTCTTCGACAAATGCCACAAAAACCCTCACATTTAACCGGTCTTATCTTGAGTCCCCACATTAGGGCAACTAGGGAGATTTGTTACGCGGGTTTCATGAACATACTGGCGAAAAAAGAAAAACGTCCTTCCTATATATGGCCCGCAACATGCGAAATGAGACCTTCGGACATTTTCGTAAAGTGTCGTCTCGGATTAGTCCACGCAGGCTAATCCGAGACGACACTTTACGACTACATAAGATTTTTTCATACAGTAGACTTTCGTGAAATAGAAAATCGCACGAAAACGGGAAGTGTCGTCTCGGATTAGTCACAGACTCACAGGCTGATCTGGAACGACACACTTATACGCATATGTTCGAAGGCCCCTTTTCGAGTGTTGCACGCAAAATGTGACTGCAAATAGTCCTGCAGCAACTACACCAAACAAACATGTCCACGCTTTTGGCCAATCACAAATTGCTCTGTATTCATTTGAGTATATCATCACCAATAAGTAGGTCAAAAGCGTATTCAGCGACGCCGAAAAACGTGTTTTCGATTTAATATGGTACACATAATGGGCATGACAGGTAATATTATATTACATTTCAAAAACATGTAAATGTAGGTTAATGTTCAAATTACCTTTTTAACGGAAAAAATTGCCCAATTTAGCTCTTTCTACAAAATGGTTTCTAAAGTATTTGTTAGCGGAGGACTTATACATAGTAAAATTAGTGTTGCACCCCTTTTGTTTTTAACGTGTTTAATTTTCTGGCGTGAATGATATGAAATGGGTTGGAAATTAGAATCTGGCTGCTGTATACAAGAACAAACAAGTCTGTTGTCTCTGAAATGGAATGAACTGAGGTATCCCTTAACCTCATGGCAGCAGCTACTGATCGAGCTGTTTCAACCTCTCGTGAGAGGTGTGAGGCAAAGACTGCAAGCTGTTTTGCATGCCCCGGGCGGAAGGACGCAATATTGTCTGATTTTGTGTGTCCATTCTCTGCAGGTCACTTTCAACCTGTCGTAAGTTTTATTTCGACATTAAATTCCCTGTTTTAACCAAACTTAAACGCTTCTCGTTTTTCTTAAATTTCAAAGCAACATCTAGGCAAAAGATTTCCACTTACCATGAGGTCAAGGGATACCTCAGTTCAGTTCATTTTATGGGCAAAAGACGAGTCTGTTGATGTATGCAGCAGCCGAATTCTAATTTCGACCCAATTTTATCTCATTCACGTCAGAAAATCAAACCCGGTAAAAAACACAGGGGGTGCAACACTAATTTTACTGTATATATTATGATTAATCAGCAAGGAATGTGCAATTTAATACGAATCTACATTGTCCCCGCTACCTTATCCCACGTAAACCTTGTCATAAACCGCGTTCATTTCCTTTGTAAAATCTGCAATGTAATAGCTTTTAGATTTTTAAATATTTCCAATGCATTTGTACCATCATATGGCAAAAAGGGGGGGGGGGGGGACAAAATGCATCTCCGTGATGCATGATGCCAAGAAAGTCATCACGTGATCATGTATCTAAAAAAATCCCATTTTATCTAACAACCGACTGAGTCATGAGGTAATCTGGTCTTTGGACATGCAGAAAATTGACCAAAAGCTAAAAAAGGTTTCGGCCCTTCGATACTTTTTGCAGATGCAATAAGACCCCTTTTTCATAGAGCACGGCCTATTTATTTAACAGCCAAAAGGGAATTGACACTTTGCCACACAATCCCGGGTTTTAACTTCCCTCATGAAAACGGCTCTTGAAAACATTTGTAGGAAAAGAGGAAAGTGCTGGTAAAAGCAGCATTTGTTCCTCTTCCCTTAACCCTCAGGCCGCTGAGCGCGATTCTTTTGCGGACAATGTAGATCAAGATCAGACTGCACAAAACGTGCAGTCTGATCTTGGATCTACATTGTCCGATAAAGAGACATTTTACTCCAAGAAATAAGTTTGAAAAAGCATTATTCGGCTTGAAATTTTCATTTATACTTATTTAGCAGGATAGGTGTTAACCCTTAAGCTGGTAATCGCGACCCACTGACCTTTTGCGGACAGTGTAGATCAAGATCAGAATGCACAGAACGTGCAGTCTGATCTTTGATCTACACTGTCCGATGCGGTATTTTCTTTCCGGTGAAATCAACTTTGAAACCACAATGTTTGGGCTTTTAGTATTGAGTAGAAATTTGTGGTTCATTTATTCAGCAGCTTAAGTATTAATGTTTTCTGCCTTTTCAAAGACATATGTCATTATCTGATCCATAATAGATAATTCATCTACTTTCAGTTTAGGCAACTGTAAACATTTGTCGTCAGGTAAATATTTAAACCCTTTACCAGACGACAGAATTTAAGCCTTGTCCAAATTATGGTGGCATATTTCTGCCGCGAGATACGAGATAGCTATCGTGATAATTTGAGAAAACTTTCACGATAATTCGAAGTTTCCTGGAAATTTTATCTAGATAGTGAAAAGTTTTCTGAAAAAAACTATCAAGGTAAACTTTGCTATCTAGAAAATTGTATGTTGATTATTTCTCATTCGTGCACGAAGCTGACATCGAGGTAAAATTATCGCGATAGTTCTACCCGTCTCTCGATATCTATAAATAGAAAAATCAACATTTGGATGAACTCGGAAGTTTTTGACTGTACAGGAGACAAAGATGATCCGAAACAGTATCTAATTATAGATACCGTGAATGTCAATTGTGGGCACGAGCGTAAAAAATAATCGTGATAACAGTTAGAAATATCGCGATATTTTTATCGTGAAACTTTTTGTTAGCTAGATGATATTTCCAGGAAAGTTTGTTTTATCGCGATAGTTCTCTAAAATTATCATGATAGCTATTTCGTATCTCGTGGCAGAAAATGCCACCATACCAAATTGAAAGCATTTGCAGACGTCAATTTCAGTGTGGCTCAAATGGTGAATTTTTTTCCTTCAATATGGTAAAAAACATTGCGCATTAGGAGAAAATGTTGGTTACCAGTATTTTCTCTTTGTCCCACAATGTTTTTAAAAGGTTTCTTTCCCAGGGTCATTAAAAGGCGGCATTGTGTGGTAAAAGCACTTGGACCGACAACAGATTATTGTATGATTGATCGTATGGAGTTTAACGCCGTTTTCAACATTATTTCAGTTATATCGCGGCGGCCAGTGCACCTATCTATGCTCTCCTGAAGTTTCATTTACCAGTACTCCGCACAATATTCTTTCCAAGCCACTGGCTGCTTTCCCCAATAACCATCGTCAAAACAATGGTCAGCGGTGAGAGAAAAATGAATCCTGTCGCAATGACAATCATCAATCCTCGGAAAGAAATTGGCCAAGCCAGGGATCGAACCATCGACCTCCTGTTCTCAAGTCCTGTGCGCTACCGACTGAGCTACGGGGCTTGGCCAGACAACAGATTGACAGATTGTCATCTTCATAATATTTTTCATACTTTTAAATGGTACATGAATTAAATCTAAATGCATTTTAACCCTTTCCCAAACGACAAATTTTGGACTGATCCAAATTGAAAGAGTTTGCAGACGACAATTTTAAATTTGATGAAAATGGCAGAAAGTTATCAAAAAGGGTAGAAAACACTGTGGGAAAAGGCGAAATTGCTCGTCACGAGCAATTTCGCCTTTTCCCACAGTGTTTTCAAAAGACTTGTACTGCAGACACGTGAAAACCAGGGCTTGTTTGGGAAAGGGTTAAAACATGTATTCAATTTTAGCCGCTATCAGGGTCGGTATTCACCAACCATTCTTAAGAACTTTCTTTGTCTTGTTCTCCAGAATTTTCTACATTTGAAAGTAACACAACTCCTGATTGGCTAAACCAGGTTTAGCCAATCAGGAGTTGTGTTACTTTCAAATATAGAAAATATTGAAGAATAAGACTAAGAATATTCTTAAGAATGGCTGGTGAATACGGACCCTGGCTTTCAAGGGAGACCAACCTATTTGTTGACCAACCGTTTGTAACACGTGATTGAATTGACTGAATGGTGTTTTACGCTGCTTTCAACATTATGTCAGTCCTATCACGGCGATAGCTCACATATTCATGTGTTTCCTGGGTTTTACCAGTACTAGGCTAGCGCTCTGAAGTGTCTTGCCCAAGGACACACCCACGAAAAACCCAGCGTATCAGGTTGGGCTCGAACCCGGGGCCTCCATGTTACGAGTACCACACTTTACCACTGAGCCAGGCAGGACCCCGTTGTAGCACGTGCCCTAACTCTTTTGGAGACAACAAAATTTTGAACTTGTCTATGCTGCAGATGGCAAAAGAATTGTGGCTAAAATAATTACATTTGTCTGTAAAAGAGAAGGAAAAATTGTGGGAACAGGGGAAAATGCTCGTTACCAGAATAATAGAAAGATAGAAAAAAATATTTGTTTCCCCTTAAAACCACTTACTACATAATCCCAACCTTTAACGACCCCCTCCCCCTCCCCCCCCCCCCCCCACACGCACAGACAAAAAAGGACGCCCTTTGAAAACTTTGTGGGAAAAGGAGAAAATGCTGGTTACCAGCATTTTCTCCTTTTCTCACAATGCTTTCTACTCGCCTCAAAACAAGTTTTTGAGTCACTCTTATTTTGTCGTCTGCAAATGCTTTCAATCTGGATTAGTATAAAATTTTGTCGTTTAGTAAAGAGTTAATATGAAGTAAAATGAATCGGTAATCAATAGCGGGACAAAAAGACATCGTGGAAAAAAAAAAAAAACCAGTGCAATTTTCATATTATGTTTCTAAAACGTTAGGGCTTTTTCCAAAGCGGAAAAATGTTCAAGTTTGAGTTGAGTTGAGTCTGCAAAACTAAACAAGACTAAATCAAAGCGTTGAAAACACTGGTGTGGCATTTGTCAAGGGAGCCATTGTGTGGAATTAATAATTTGAAAAATAAACAACAGAAATAGTTTCAAAATATTCGCTTTAAAGTCAACCGTCTATGTAGTCATGCTAAATCCGATAGAGAAGGGTGCAATCTTGTGGGACGAACAAGTCCGGGCGAACAAGCCTTTGGACGAATAAACCCAGGAACGAACTGGTTTTGGGATGAACAAGCACAGTATGTGCGTATCATTACGCCACTACAGAAGGCCATGGCGGATCAAACTATTTTCCATAAAAAGGAAGTATTTCCAAGATCGATGGCCTAATCCAATTTATTGTAATACGCCATTTTCAATTTCATATCTGAGTGCAATCGAAACACTTATTTGTCTTAGAAAAACTGAGTTTAATTGGGTTTACTTCCTTCGGTTTTGCACAAACTACGATACATGATTTTCAAAATACCGTATTGAACTCATAGTGGCATTGTCTTCGACAAATGCCACAACAAAAGGAAAAAGATGGTCTGTAACGTCCATCTAAGTAAGCAAGACCCAGACAAGTCCCTGTAATTACGGTTGGGATTCTCCTGTTTTCCTGTATTAAGTATAAACAGAACTCCAGAGAGAGAGAGTGATGGTATTCTAAATCCAACATTTCTCTTCCAAACCCTATGTTGTGGGTACTCATTAGAATCGTCTCGATGATACGATTCTAATGAGTACCCATAACATACTGTATACAGGAGAATAATTGATATTTTCAGTTTTGAAATCAAAATCACTCCCTCTGTCTAGAGCTATGTATAAATACTTTGACTTTTACTTTAGCAATACATTAATGGTATGGTGTGAGAATAATCTGTTATGATGCAGTCTTTGAAAGCTAGCTCAAAAATTGTTAATTTTCAAGCTTTTTTTTTCTGTTTTAGTTCCAGAGACCATGACTTGTACTTTAGCTAGAAACTGAAAGCCCAGTGGTTTTAGGCTAAAATATATATACAAATATATTTTAAATTCTCCAAATTCTCCGTGTAGAACTCTTTCCAAAATATGTGACCCTTCGATCCAGGCCATTTTTTAAAGGTGACATAAGCTGACAATTTTAATACGGGATTTCTAGATCATGCTTCATACGCAAAGCAAGACTCTGGGCCTTGTGGGATAACAGTTGAATATCTTTGAAGCTTTCCCCCGAGAAATCAACAGAACTAAAGCTTTAAGTATGACCTACAAAAATAAGTCAAAGGTCAAACAACACCAATAAAAAAAAACGTAGTGGTAATTTTAGGTCTGATTATTCATGCCAGATTTCAATGCCTTCTGACCTACATGTATGTTTCTGAAGGAGATTTATGACTTTTTTTTAAATCACAATACATGTACACTTAACAGCAGCCATGTTGGTCACATGACCGGATTTGTCTTTTATATATATGTCGATTTTTATTGGTAAAGCATTATTTCCTCGAAGAGTTTTTGAAATTAGTCGATTGATAAAAGAAAATTCCTTGTTGACTTCGCAAAATGGACAATGCATGATGAATGACTAACATCTTACTGACTACAATAGCTCCACTGGAGTATCTTGCGCTAAAAAGAGCTAAAACACAGCCCGCAGCAGGTAATGATTTCACTTAAACCTTAAACTTCCAAGTAAGTGAAACCTTAACCTGCTAAATAAGTGAAACCTTACGCTGCTGAATAAGTGAAACCTTAAGCTGCTAAAAAAAAAAAGTGAAACCTTAAGCTGCTGAATAAGTGAAACCTTAAACTGCTAAATAAGTGAAACCTTCACTTGCAAAATAAGTGAAATCTTAACTTGCTGAATAAGTGAAACCTTAAGCTGCTAAATACGTGAAACCTTAACGTGCAAAATAAGTGAAACCTTCACTTGCAAAATAAGTGAAATCTTAACCTGCTAAATAAGTGAAATCTTAACCTGCTAAATAAGTGAAACCTTAAGCTGCAACTGTGAAACCTTCACGTGCTAAATAAGTGAAACCATAATCAGCTAAATAAGTGAAACCTTAACTTTCTAAATAAGTGAAACCTTAAGCCGCTAAATAAGTGAAACCTTCACGTGCTAAAAAAGTGAAACCATAACCTGCTAAATAAGTGAACCTTAACCTGCTAAATAAGTGAAACTTTCACTTGCAAAATAAGTGAAATCTTAACCTGTTAAATAAGTGAAACCTTAAGCTGCAAAATAAGTGAAAACTTAACTTGCTAAATAAGCGAAACCTTAACCTGCTAAATAAGTGAAACATTCATTTGCAAAATAAGTGAAATCTTAACCTGCTAAATAAGTGAAACCTTAACCAGCTAAATAAGTAAAACCATAACCTGCTAAATAGGTGAAACCTTAACTTGCTAAATAAGTGAAACCTTAAGCTGCTAAATAGGTAAAGCCTTAATTTGTTAAATAAGTGAAACCTGCTAAATAAGTGAAACCTTAAGCTACTAAATAAGTGAAACCTTAAGCTACTAAATAAGTGAAACTTTAACTTGCTTAATAAGTGAAACCTTAACTTGCTGAATAAGTGAAATGAAAATTTTATGCCGACAGTAAAACTCCAATTTTGCTATTTCAAAGGTATTTCTTGGGGAAAAAATCTCCTTATCGCACCGTGTAGATCCAAGATCTGACTGCACGTTCTGTGCTGTCTGATCTTGATCTCCACTGGCCTCAAAAGGTCATTGAGTCGCGCTTAGCAGCCAAAAGGTTAACATAATTTAATAGAAATCTAATTTCGTTTCAGACGAAAGCTTTTCAAAACAAGCGGAAATGGCGCAACGTGTTTCTCACATGCGTAAAGTCTGCTCCGAATATCCAAAAAGAAGACACCTAGTTGCTTACCTTGGAAACTCAGTTCGACTGTTTTATACAGCAAACAAGTATAACTTCAGCTACTGTCGAGTTGCCAAAGTTGGAAGCACGTTTTGGACACAAGTGTTTCTGACCCTGACAGGCAACGGCCAGTCCCCGGACCAAGATGCTTTCAAACTAACTCGAGACAATGCTCATGAGCAGATAAAGGAACAAACTGACATGTTAATGGACCTCGATGATGCACGAATTCATTCAACAAGGAGCTTCATGGTCGCAAGAAACCCATATTCACGGCTTTTTTCGTCATATATCGATCAAATTTATCTTCCTAATAAATGGGAAAAGGCAGCGGAGATGGTGACCGGTCGACGACGTAAGAAATGCGGAAGTGACGTCACATTCAGCGAATTTTTAAACGCAATTTCTGATGGAATCATTGCAGGCGAAAAGATGGACTTACATTGGACACCGATATTTTCTATCTGCCTGCCATGTACAACACAAGTAAAATACCTTTCTAAACACGAGACTTTTAATGAGGATGTAGATTTCATTCTGAATGAAGTTGGTGTCGATAAAATTATAATTAAGAAAGTGAATGAAGCAACAAAAACTACCGCAGCTGAAAAGGCAATAGAGTCATTGGTCCACACATATGTTTCTAAAGGTCATGAAATAGAACCAGGCTGTATCACAGAGCAAGAACTAGCAGCAAAAATTTGGAAAGCGTTCAAATATCAAGGTCATATACACAATGACATTGCTTTTCCGTCACACCTGTTCAAGGGCGTGAAACCTGAGGATCTTGAAAAAGTCTTAACTGAAACACTGATTCAACACGCAGCCAAGAAACCGTTAACAGAGCCAGTGCGGGATGCGCAGAGACAGGCCTGGAAGGTAAAATTCTGGGAGCAGGTGCCGCCAGAAACCCTTGACAAGGTGCAAGACGCTTTCTTCGAAGACTTTCACGTGTTTCAATATTCATTAGACCCAAGCACAATGTAATCAACGGATATGAGCCATGGTCTGGCAAAAGGGGGCTTAATGCATCTCCGTGATGCATTATACCAAGCACAAAGTCATCACATGATTATGGTCTATAAAATCCCTTTTGTCTAGCAATCTACGGGATCTTGTGGTAGAATAGTCCTTTGACATGCAGAAAATTTACAGATAGCAAAAAGATTCGACTTGTGTCAATCTGCATTGACTGCGCAGGCTGACATGGGTCGATATTTTTTGCAGAAGAATTAACCCTTTACCACACAATCCCGACTTTTAATGACCCTGAAATAGAAGCCTTTTGAAAATATTGTGGGAAAAGGAGAAAATGCTGGTAACCAGCATTTTCTCCTTTTCCCACATTTTTTTCTAATCTATCACAGGCAGAAATCATCATTCTAGCACCATTTAATTTGTAGTCTGAAAATGCTTTCAATTTGGTCTATTAAAAATTTTTCTCGTTTGGTAAAGAGTTAAGCCTCATTTTCGCAGAGCATGACTCATATGTAATGATCGCGTTGGGCTCAGAGTCAGTTTGCCTAGACAAGAATTTTTTAAAAACTGTCAGAAAATTATTTGGAACTACACGTAAATCAAATATGTCAGTGCCTTCGGATGAAAACAACTCGAATATCGGTAGGGTTTTTTGGTTTCTTTTTTGTAAACCATTGTGACAGATGGTGGTAATTGCCTACATTGAACACTTCTCCTTTCGCCACAATGGTTTCTATCTTGGAATAGACTATACAAGCAGGTGAGCAAGTGACGTCGATCTGAATAATTTTTGCAAGGACGGTTTCGGTTAGCGGGCAAACCTGTCCTGTTACAAAGCTTGTCATACTAAAGGGGTTAGACTAGTATGTGGCTTCAACAGATTTATTTGTACGAGGGGTGTTCGAAAAGTTTCGAGACAAGTGCCGCCATACTTTTTTTTTTTGATATTTTTCAATCATTCTAATGATAGCTACAACCATATTCTATAAATAAATTGAAACAAATAAACGAAGATACACGCATGCGTATTGTCACCACAGTAAAGTCAAGTCGACGTGAGCGGGGCATTTCGATGCACTGAATAAATGTTTATCTTTACAAAGGTCTGAAAAAGTCATTGTTTTCCAAAATACTCCCCCGCATACTTGATGCACTTCTCATGCCTTCGTACCCACGAATTAAAACGTTTTTGAAAGTCTGATGAGGGAAGTTATTTAATAGATTCCCTGATGACGACTGGCGGGTCATCGACGTCGTCGAAACGTTGACCGCGTAAGTCACGCTTGATAGTGGGGAATAACTAAAATTCGCACGGTGCAAGGTCACGGGAGTATGGTGGGTGCGTCATGGTGTCAATCTTCCTATCAGCAAGTACTACCTTGGTAGTTGATGAAATATAACCCTTTGCCAGACGACAAAATTTCAGCCTTGTCCAAATTGAAAACATTTGCAGACGACAATTTCAATGTGGCTCAAATGGTGCAATTTTTCTCTTGATAGGGTAGAAAACGTTGTGGGAAAAGGTGAAAATGCTGGTTACCAGCATTTTCTCCTTTTCCCACAATGTTTTCAAAAGGCTTCTTTCCCAGGTTGTTAAAGGGCGGCATTGTGCGGTAAAGGGATAAGGCGTGGCGTTGTCGTGATTTAGGACGAGTGTGCTGTCTTTTTCTGGTCTTTTCTTCTTAACAGCTGCACCTGAAACCAGATAATGAGTGTATCTATGTATCTATATACTGTACATGCAACAACGAAGTTATGTGTATCAACCAATGATTTCACTAATTAATTCGCTAATCACGTTGAACGAAATATCATTTAACCCTTTCCCAAACGACAAAATTTGGACTGGTCCAAATTGAAAGAGTTTGCAGACGACAATATTAGATTTGATGAAAATGGTAGAAAGTTCTCAAAAAGGGTAGAAAACACTGTGGGAAAATGAGGAATTGCTCGTTACGAGCAATTTCTCCTTTTCCCACAGAGTTTTCAAAAGACTTGTGCTGCAGACACGTGAAAACCAGGGCTTGTTTGGGAAAGGGTTAAATTATGTAGTTAAAAAGTCGAGACACCATGCGCTGTCACTGTCCTCCCGGTGACGTCAAGGTGCCCCGTTGCTATGGTGACAATACATCACGTGTTGCGTATGCCTTCGTTTATTTGTTTCAATTAACCTATGGATTTAATATGGCTGTAGCTATCATTACCGAAAAAAAAAAAACCACATTGAAAAATATCAATAAATAAAAGAATGACGCCAGCCCGATACTTTTCGAACACCCCTCGTAATTTTAGAACATTGCAATACTTATTTTCCACACTTTGTGAATGTGCTTGGCTATCCTTTATAGGCTATTAGTTAACTTAATCCTTCTAGTATTAACTATTAAGTTGCTAAGCGTGACTCAAAGACCTTTTGCAGACAGTATAGTTCAAGATCAGACTGCACAGTACTTGCAGTCTGATCCGTTTGATCTACACTGTCTGATACAGGAGATATTTTTCCTCAAATGCTGGTAACCAGCATTTTTTCCTTTTTCCACGATGTTTCATACCCTTCCAAAAACAAATCCCATTATTTGAGCCACGTTTAATTTGTTGTCTGCAAATGCTTTCCATTTCGATACGACCAAAAACTGACGCTGGTACAATTGGCTTGTCAGTAGTATTAATGTTGTAGATTTTTACAGACATATAGGAGTATATTATACAAATGTTTTTTTTTTAACCTTTAGAATCCAGAGCTTTTTTTGTCTTTATCTGGCCTAACCTAGATTTTGGTACGCATTTTTTTCCCGGAAAATCTAGAAGAAAACTGATAATTTTCATAAGTCTTAAAACTAGAATAAAGGTTTAATAAGTTTAATAACGGAAAAGTAAAGGAGAAATGAAGTTAGGTGGGTTTGAGCCAGGTTTATTTTGTTGTCTGCAAATACTTTCAATTTCGATATGACGGTATTTTCTTTCCGGTAAAATCAACTTTGAAACCGCAATGTTTGGGCTTTTAGGACTGAGTAGAAATCTGCGTTTCATTTATTCAACAGCTTAAGTGTTAAGGTTTGCAATTTGATTCTGGGTTTGAAATTCTTTTTTACCGGTTTTGATGACGAAAATGTAAAAGCGAAATTAAGTTGGGTTGATTACGTGAAAACTAATGATCGTTTATGAGAAAAACCAAAAATGCTTATATAAATGAGCCACACTCTGTGAAAATGGGGCTTAATGCATCTCAATGATGCATTATCACATGACGATGGATACATGAAGTTAATTTTGTCTAACAACAGGCTGAATCGTGAGGTAGACTGGTCCTTTGACATACAAAAAAATTGACAATTGACCAATGGCAAAAAGTTTCGGCCCAGGTCAGACTGCGCGGACTGCGCAGGCTGACCTGGGTCGATACTTTTCGTAGATGCATCAGGCCCCCTTTTCACAGAGCACTGCTCAAATGCAAGTACTATTTTATCTTTTTATTTCTTCCTACATTCATTTATTTATTCATTGCAAATCTATCTTTCGGTTTCATTCTTACTTTCTCTTTTTCATTTGTTCTTCTTCTTTTCTTTCTGCCTGTCTATCTATTGGTCTGTTTGTCTTTTTTTCTGTCCTTAATGTTGGTATGCATTTCTCTCTGCGTCTTTCTCCATTTCTTTGTCTGTTTCCATCTTTCAGTCTGTCTTTCTGTCTTTAAAAGGGTAGGAAACATTTTTGAAAACGGAGGAAATCAAGGTAACCAGTATTTCCCCAAATTGTCACAGTGTAAAAGGAAAAACCTTTCTCAATGTCATTTCAACACGAGATCGTTTGATAAAGATTTAGGTACTGTTTCATTCAACATGACATTGGATATATTATGATACTTGCATTTACAATGTAATCGGTCATACTTGTTGTTAAGATGATATTTAGCAGCTGCACAAAACTTCTGGTTTCTTGATATTTTAAGTCATGCCCCGGCAAGCAAGTCATTCTATAATTAGGGATCCATTAAATCCACTTAGTCTGACAATGGACTGAATATGGAGGTAGAATGGTTCTTTGACACGCATAAAATTTACAAATAGCAAAAAGTATCAACCCATGTTGCAGACATACCATTTGCAGATGCATTAAGCTTTTTTTTCACAGGGCATGATTCAAATATTTTGAAGTTCCGTTTCTTGCCATCAAAAGTTTATACTCGTTAGTTGCCGATTACTTTACACAGTCAAAACTGTGATAGTCACAAATTTTGTATAGCAGACACCTTTAAAGGTCCAATAGATGCCAAAAATCAATTCAGAAATTAATTTCAAAACTGGGTGAAAAATTGCTAGGTCACTTTGTCTTTTGTTTACTATTTCTCTGATTTTAAAATTCATTTTTTTTTTTGCCAGCGACTTACACTTGGACCGACAGCACAGTGGGAGAATGTCTATATTTTCATTCTTTAAAATGGTATGGTCTAAATTCAAATGCATTTTTAAAATCCACTTTGTTTACTTTTGGCAGCCACCGTTACTTTAACTTTCATATCATAGTTTTTAATTTCATTTTATTTCCTTTTTCCAAAGTGTTTAAGTATCACGTCTGCTGAAATATGTTACACTTGAAATAAATGAGCCATGCTCTGTGAAAAGGGAACTTAATGCATCTGCGAAAAGTATCGACTCAGGTCAGCCTGCGCAGTCCGCGCAGGCTGACCTGGGCCGAAACTTTTCGCTAGTGGTCAATTTTCTGTATGTCTAAGGACCATTCTACTTCATGATACAACTGGTTGTTTAAAAAAGTGACTATCATGGATCGATAATTATGTGATTAATTGCTTGGTGTCATGCATCACGGAGATGCATTAAGCGCCCTTTTCATAGAGCACGTCTTTCTTAAATTTGAAAGCACTATCTAAGCAAAATATTCCTACGTCCCATGAGGTCAAGGGATACCTCAGTTCATTTCATTTCATAGGCAAAAGACTGGTCTGTTGGTGTATACAGCAACCGGATTCTAATTCCTATCCTGTTTTATATTATTCACGTCAAAAAATTAAAGTCGGTAAAAACACTGGGGGCTGCAGGACTTTTTTTTTTTTACTGTGTATACATGTCAATATGGTCCGCAACATGAGAAATGAGACCTTCGGACATTTGCGTAAAGTGTCGTCCCGGATTAGCCTGCACAGTCCACGCTGGCTAATCCGAGACAGCACTTTAAGACTACATAAGATTTTTTCATACAGTAGACTTTCGTGAAACAGAAAATCGCACAAAAACGGGAAGTGTCGTCTTGGATTAGTCCCAGACTGCACAGGCTGATCTGGGACGACACACTTTTACGCATATGTCCGAAGGCCCTTTTTCGTGCGTTGCATGCCATATTGCACACTCACATTTTTCTGGGTCCGTATTCACCAACCATTCTTAAGAACGTTCTTTGTCTTATTCTCCAAGATTTTCCAAATTTGAAAGTAACACAACTTCTGATTGGCTAAACCATTTGGTTTAGCCAATCAGAAGGTGCGTTACTTTCATATTTGGAAAAATCTGAAGAATAAGACTAAGAATGTTCTTAAGAATGGTTGGTGAATACGGACCCTGGTCACCTAGCCTACTGTACGAAAATATCAAGCCCAAATAGTATCTCCCGACGTCCGGGATTCCTGGAGCAAAGCCAGCGTTGATGGCTATCTTCAGGTATTTCGCTACCAGATCAGCTCGCTGGTCTTTAAAATACTGCGTACCAAGACCGGCAACGGGTGTCACTCTGGTCTTTTTCAATGACCTGGTAAAAGGATAGAAACATTTCTACAGTTACCTGCATTTTCTCCTTTTCTTACAATGTTTACAAAAGTTTTATTTTTCGTGTGGTAAGTTGTCTCGTCTAATGAGCCGCTATCAAAGCCTCATAAAACAAAATTTCAAAAATAAAAATTTGAGCCATGTTCTTGCAAAAGGGAGTTTTAACTCTTTCACTGCCACCGAAATGGGGTCGACTTTTCTTAACCCTTTCCCAAACAAGCCCTGGTTTTCACGTGTCTGCAGTACAAGTCTTTTGAAAACACTGTGGGAAAAGGAGAAATTGCTCGTAACGAGCAATTTCTCCTTTTCCCATAGCGTTTTCTACCCTTTTTGAGACCTTTCTGCCATTTTCATCAAATTTAAAATTGTCGTCTGCTAACTCTTTCAATTTGGACCAGTCCAAAATTTGTCGTTTGGGAAAGGGTTAAGGTCAATAAGTATCTTTTTCGTTTCAATCGAACTTTTCTTTGGTAAAAGATTATTATTCAAATAGCGGACGGTGTAGATCCAAGATCAGACTGCACGTTTTGTGCAGTCTGGTCTTGATCTATGCCGTCCGCAAAAGCTACCCAAGGCGACATTGGCAGTGAAAGAGTTAAGTCCATTTTGTCTTACAACCGACTGAATAAAGAGGTACACTGGTCCTTTGACATGCAGAAAATTTACCAATAGCAAAAAGTTTCGGCCCAGGACAGCCTGCGCGAACTGCGCAGGCTGACCTGGGTAGATATTTTTTGCAGATGCATTAAGCTGCCTTTGCACAGAGCGTGGTTCATTCACAAGAGAATTAAAAAAAAAAGAAAATCATTAGGACTTGACCGCTTATTTGCACTGGGTAAAAACACACACACAAAAAAAAAAACCCTAAAAACATTTTTGCAACATCTAGTGGCAGGAGCGAAACAAGAGACCTTCTAATCAATAGTAGAGCGACTCTAGCGACGACAGAGCTATCCCGTATCAAACTAAATAATGTGTTGACAATGAGTCATGCCCCGTGAAGTGTTTCAAGGGAGACTATCATGTTATAGAGTATTTTTTTTTTAACGGAGAAGGCATTATCTCCCGCTAGATGGCATTCTACAAATACACATCTATCTAATTTGGTCATCCTGGGTACAGAAGCGGAGTAATTTTTCAAAACAACAACCGTGACTTTGAATTTCAAATAAAATAAACGTTTACTCAATAAAACGCTACCTGGTGCCATTCATTCAGCTATGATCGGCTAACATGTAACCTATGCACCGACCATTTATTAAAACAGCCCCTACATGCTTTGGTAATAGGCTAATAGCTTCAATATAAGCCCTACTTTTCCCAGGAATACGGGGGATGGGTGATGCGTCACATAAGACAGGTCGAATCTTCGAAGAATATGACATGCGCAGACAACGACGTAGAAGGTGACTCTTGGATTGATCAGTTGATTAGATCAACACACGTAAATCAAGCCGCAAATAAGACTCTTGTGTATAACTTACGGAAAAGCTATACGCAAAAGTAGGAGAAGCTGAATAATTCTTTTTTTTTTAAATGGAAGGCCTAGTGGTCTAAACAAGAAGTTAAAGAATGGCACCCCTGCCGACTGTGTTTTTTGCTATTCGATCTCAAACACCATTGAAAAATCACATCCTGGCTGTATACCGTTTTCCTTTATGAAGTCAAAAGCGCGAAATAGTTCCCCATGAAATAGTAAACTCATTTTCCACAGAAGCTGTTAAATCAACGCCAGAAAATTTTTAGACTTGTCTTTCAATTTTCCCTGATAAAGCAGTGCAGAGAAGTGCGTGGTGTCATATTTTCAAATAGGACAACTTTTGAGTACTACGACACCTGACCCTGAAGCACTTAGGAATGGTGCGTCACCATGAACTCACAGAGGCTAGCAGAAACACTTCCTAACCGTAGCTTTGCATAGGCCATGGTGAAAATCTGAAAATTTGGAGAAATTTAGGTTTTAGATGCAATTTTGATGAAAAAAGGTTATTACGAACTATGCAAGATTATTGAAATGAAGCATATATCTTGTCCTTAGATTTGGAGGTCATGGCTTTTCCTTCTTTGTTTCATAGTAGGGATCAAAAATGGACTTCAATGAGTTTGAACAGAAGAATTTGGAGGGAAGATAAGAAGAAAAAAGAATGCGAGAAAATGGCCTGGTAACGTGCATTTTCTTTTTATTTTATCCACAGACTGTATGATATACTGAGCCTCAATGAGATAGGTAGACGTGTATTTGAAAAATACCACCTAGCGGAAGACAATGGGTTACTAATTACTGGAACTGAACGTGGATTGTGGCTGAGTGTTTTGGGGTAGTCCTTTGGGCTTGTATTTTTCTAATTTGCAAAATAAATTAAAGTGGCCCCTTTTTGTCACAACGACCATATCACAAATCTGTAATAGTCATTGATTTTACTATTTCAGATATTGAAAATGATTCATCGATTAATACTGAAATTATGTCAAAATAACATACAACCTATGAGTGCATTCTGGATTCTGTCGCAATAATCATCATGAATTTTCGAAGAGTTTTGCCTAACTGGGATTCGAAATAACGACGTACGTCTGTACGTTAACGATTTAGCTAAAGGACACGACAACAACAACAACAACCAGAAAAAGGTGATGAATAACAAACAAATGAGACATGATCTGTGAAAAGGGGGTTTAATGCATCCGCAAAAAACTATTGACCATGTCAGCCTGCGCAGTTCGCGCAGGCTGAAATAGGTCAAAAGTTTTTTTTAATTTTGGTACATTTTCTGCATATCCAATCACCATTCTGACTCAGTATTCATCCGGTTGTTAGACAAAATGCGTTTTATGGATCCATAATTATGTGATGATTTGCTTGGTATAGCAAATCACGTAGACCCATTAAACTCCCTTTTGCCAGAGCATGACTCAAATAATTTAGAGTAATTTGAAACAATACCTTCTCTAGAATCGGTTTGGCCTGCTGGTTTTTCCTCTTTGCCAAGAGTATCGTTGAATAACTTCTTTGAATTTTGAAATGGTTCGGGAACCTTTTATACAGTCGTTCCCACATGGGCAAGACACTGTCACCCTCAAATCCTAAAATTGAGCTTTTGTTCTTTGCACAGAAAATAAAATTCTAAACATTAATTGACCCATGCTATGTTAAAAAAAGGGCTTAATGTATCTGCGAAATGTATCGACCCAGGTCATCCTGCAATCCGCGCAGGCCGACCTGAGCCGAAACTTTTCGCTATTGGCCAATTTTCTATATGTCCAAGAACCCAGTCTACCTCATGATGAAGTCGGTTGTTAAAAAAGGGGGTCATTATAGATCAAAATAAGTATGTGATGACAAGCTCGGTATCATACATTAAGGAGATGCATTAAGCCCCCTTTTGCCAGAGCATGGCTCTAGTGTTAAGGCTGGCATAATTATCCATGGAATGCATGCGAATAAGAGCGGCTAGGGTAGGTGTTTAGGCACTTGGGGAGGTACGAATCTGTCAGCATGGGCTGAAAATTTTGTTTAGAAAGGTGAGATGACTTGGTCTGTTTGTATGCAGTATATGCCATTTGGCAAACCTCGGATGATCCGGTGATCTAGTCCCTCGGCTGTATCACGTAGCTTGATATACATCTACACGATACACATGTTTCTTCGCCGGACGTACACCGTTTTACCGTTATTAAAATTGTAAGGCTCCTCTAAAAAAATAAAACGCGAGTCACAATTTTCTTTCGATATCTTTCTAAGAATACTTCCGTCGGCAAACAGTTTGTAAATTCAGTTTTGGGTGTGATTTATCAATTCCATTGGGAGCTTTCATCGACAGATCGATAGATGTGAATAATTTCACCGAGGTTGTTCATGTCGTTGCTGGCGCTGCCATGTTTCAGATCATGCGATTGGTAGTTCAAAATGGAAACCACCTTTATACGGACGAGGTTAGATGTCGGTACGGAATCAGCCGAGTTGTGACGAGTGAAGTATATGCACCACTTATCGGCCTTCGCCGTATTTGTACGATTTGTCGCATTTGTGTTTTATTTTGAGACTTGTTACTTCTAGCAACTTTTTTAACCCTTAGGCTGCAAAGCATGACTCGCTTACCTTTTGCGGACAGTGTAGATCAAGATCAGAGTGCACAGAACGTGCACTCTGATCTTGGATCTACGCTGTCCAATGAGGAGATTTTGATTTTTTTCCTCCAAAATGACTTTGAAATGGCAATATTTGGATTTTTACTATCGGCCTAAATGTTTCATTTAATTTATTTGGCAGTATAACGATTAAAGTGGTTTTAATGATTATTCACACTCTTCTGTTTTCTAGTCGACTGAAAAATTAGTGAAATGATACTATTCCCGTGATATTCCTTTCAAAACAAACAACAATGAAAGCATATCGGTTTCGAAATAGATCTGTGATTCTTAACCTTTTACCAAACAGCCACGTATATTAAACTCTTCCAACATTAAAGCATTTTGCAGACTATGGTGGTATATTTCTGCCACGAGATGCGAAATAACTATCGGGATAATTTTAGATAGAAAACTATCACAATAAATCAAAGTTTCCTGGAAATTTTATGTAGATAGTGTTCTGAAAAACGATAAAGTTTGTTATGTAAAAAATTTTACATGGATCGGTAAATATTTTAACGCAAACTTTCTCCTTCGTGCACAAAGCTGACTGACATTCGAGATAAAACCAGTGGGATAGTTCTACCTGTTTCTCGACATCTATAAAAAGAAAAAAAAATATCACCATTTGGATGAACTCGGTAGTTTTTGACTTCACAAGATGGCAAAGATGTCCCGAAAAGTGTTTCTGTTTATAGAATGACATGAATGTCAGTTGTGGGCACAAACGTAAAACAAATGTAATAAAAGTGAGAGTTATCGCGATATTTTTACCGTGACACTCTTTATTATCGAGATGATACTTCCAGGAAAGTTTGTTTTATCGCGACAGTTTTCTTAAATTATCGCAATAGCTATCTCGTGGCAGAAACACGCCACTATAGCAGACAACAACAGAAACTAGTCTCACTTGATTGGATTCGTATCTAAAAGGGTAGAAAATTTGTGGACTGCTGATGCTTTCATTATGGATGTCTTAAATTTTGCCGTCCAAACGGAAAAATATTGGACCCATGTAAATTCAAAGCATTTTCAGACGATTCTAATGTGACTCTATTAATTGGTATGTGAATTCGCCTTTTGAAGAGAAGAGCAGCATTTTCTCCTGTTCCTATAATGTTTTCAAAAGTGTACTCTCCCAGAGTTGTTAAAACTCGGGATAGTGTGATAAAGGTTTTAAGTTTAAACAGTAATACACACTTTGCTTGCGTTGGATTTCAAACAAGGAATGGGTTACGTGAGCTAACAGTGTCTCTTTGATATCTGGTAGAAAGTACGTAGCATTCAACATTGTTATTGCTTTCTTTGCCCCGGCTGGGTCCTGAAGTTTTTCCGCTTCTGCCAGAATACAGAGAGCCAGTCCAAAGGAAGCGCGTGGACTAAGCGGATGTGACGTAACGAGTGACGTATAAATCTGGGTGGCCGCTTGCAACTTTTTCTGTAAATATTACAGGTAAATATTTAGTTCGGTTTTGAATAAATAATGTCTGGAAAGGTAATTTATTCTGAAGAGGAATAAATATTAAAATTAATATGCACGTGAATTGCCCATGTATTTTCTGATATGGTAGTCCTCTTAGCATTGTGTGAAAGAAAAAGATATGGCAACGAGGTGCTCTAGAGAATAATGTAATTCTCCTAAACATTTTTTTTTTTTTTTTTTTTAAAAAACAACAATGTTTCCTCAACCATGAGAGAAAATGCAGTGTGATCAGAGAAAAAAATGCTGGTGAGCAGCATGTATACCTTTTCTAGCATTGTTAGTTTTAACCTTTGTGATACAAATTAGATCTACCTCATCTGAAGAACATTTGATTTGTCGTCTGCAGACGCTTTCAATATGTACATGTCTAGAGTTTTCTTGCTTAGTATTCATTACTTAATAAATATTATGTTAACTCTTTACCAAACGACAAAATTTTAGATTTGTCCAAATTGAAAGCATCTGCAGACGAGAAAATAAATTTGACTAAGAAATTGAAATTTCTTTTGGGAAGGGTAGAAAACATTGTGGGAAAAGGAGGAGAAAATGCTGGTTACCAGCATTTTCTCCTTTTCGCACAATGTTTTCAACAGGCATCTTACCCAGGGTCGTTAAAACTCGGGATTGTGTGGTAAAGGGTTAAGGTAGGTTACGTAACGTTACATTAGTTATTTTATATGCTTGGTTAATCTCTGGGGAAAAATATGGTTAAATTCTGTAAACATCCTGATGAAGGTGTAAGCCGAAACGTCGATAAAGAAAAGAAACTTATACGTGTTGTTATAGATTTAATCTCTGGGAAGGAAAGGCTATTTCATCAATAGTACGTCAGCAAACAGGTTGCCTACCCGTTCAAGTTGGTGCCTGATTTGGTCATCGACATCATTGGCCATGCCCTGTTTGTTGTATCCGCTGGCTCTTTGTTGCGGTTCGGGTCTGTTTTCTCCTTGAAATAAGTAATTGTGAACTGGTTGCTTGGTCCATTGCTTCACCCTGACATACGAGGGTTCACCAACAAACGTACATGCTATTTTGTAATATCGGAATTCATAACTGCTTGTAACTTGTTGAAATAAAAGCCAGGCACTGTGAAAAGGAGATTTAACTCTTTACCACACAATCCCGACTTCTAACGACCCTGAGGAAAAAGCCTTTTGAAAACATTGTGGGAAAAAGAGAAAATGCTGATAACCAGCATTTTCTCTTTTTTCCACAATGTTTCCCCCCCTTTCCAAATCAAATTTCAATTTTTGAGCCACATTTATCTAGTGGTCTGCAAATGCTTTGAATTTGGACACATCTGAAATTCTGTCGCGTGGTAAAGAGTTAATGCATTTGCAAAAAAAGTATCGACCCAGGTCAGCCTGCGCATTCCGCGCAGGCTGACCCGGATCGAAAAATTTTGCTTTTATTTAATTTTCTGCGTGTCAAACGACCAGTGTACCTCATATTTCAGGAGACTGTTAAACAAAACAGATTTTAGGGATGTATAACACTTTGATGACTTGCTTGATATCATACGTCACGAAGATGCATTAAGCACCCTTCTCACAGAGCATGATTATTATGCTTTTTGGCAAAAAATATCAATCGAGAGAAAACAGGAAAGTTTACTATTGCTCAAAGTTCGCAGTTTTTTATGATTACAAATCCTGTGATTGAACCCTTTATCACACAACCCTGAGGAAAGGCCTTTTGAAACCATTATGGTTGTTGGTTGGTTGTATGGTGTTTAACGCCGTTTTCAACATTATTTCAGTTATATCACGGCGGCCAGTGCACCTATCCATGCTTTCCTGGAGTTTCTTTTACCGGTACTCGGCACAATATTCTTTCCAAGCCACTGGCTGCTTTCCCACATAACCATCGTCGAAACAATGGTCAGCGGTGAGAGAGGAATGAATCCTGTCGCGATGACTATCATCAATCCTCGGAAAGAAATTGGCCAAGCCGGGGATCGAACCGGCGACCTCCTGTTCTCAAGTCCTGTACGCTACTGACTGAGCTACGGGGGCTTTAGAAAAAGAAGAAAATGCTGCAAACCATGTTTTCAGGAAGAAGCTCTTGAAAAAAACAGTGATAAAGAAGAAAATGATGGAAACCAGCATTTTCCTCTTTTTCCACAATTTCTCCTATTCTACCAAGGACGAGTTCCATAATTTATACCTTTACCGCACAATGCCGCCTTTTGACGCCCCTGGAAAAAAAAAAGCCTTTTGAAAACATTGTGGGAAAAGGAGAAAATGCTGGTAACCAGCATTTTCTCCATTTCCCACAATGTTTTCTACCCTGTCAAAGAAAAGTTGCACCATTTGAGTCACATTGAAATTGTCGTCTGCAAATGCCTTCAATTTGGACAAGGCTAAATTTTTGTCGTCTGGTAAAGGGTTAAGCTACTTTGCAAAGAGCGCAAACGACAGCTTTTTGTTCCGGTTTGAAGGATCGCAGTAAGCGGACTCATTATTTACAAATCGGCTAAAGCTGAAAGTTTGCTTACCAGAAATGTTAGAAATAAATAAGTACGTAGCAATTCCAATCCAAGCAAAGATAAAGCCAACGTGAAGATATTTCTCATTGTCCTTCGGCTTTGTCTCGTCCGTTTCACGATTATCGTTCCTTTTCTGTCCCTTTCTTTGTTTTCGTGATGTCCCCTTTGTTACTTTCGTGATATCTGAAATGCTTTCAATTTGGACAAGTTTTTGTTGTCGGGTAAAGGGGCAAACGTAATGGATAAAGATTACTAAACCCTAAACCCTAACCCAAACCCTAACCCGTAACCTTACGGTCACGAGAAGAAATTACGCTCGATAAACTCTTTACCACAATTTAAAAATTGGCTCAAATGTTAGAATTTATCTATAATGAGGTAGAAAACATTGTGGGAAAAAGAGGAAATGCTGGTTACAAGTCGGGATTGTTTGGTAAAGGGTTTACGGGTTGACAGGCATTATCGAAAAATCTTCCATTCTAGCTAAGTATGCCATTTCAAAATATTGACTCTTAAACTTCTAGACAAATTAAAAGAACACTTTCAGCTAAAAGTAGAAAGCCAAATATTGCGATTTTAGCCTTGCTTTCGCCGGGAAAAAAATCACGGTATTGCTTAAAAAGTGAGGATTAAAGACCAGACTGCACTTTCTGTGAAGCTAATATTGGTCTACACTGTCATCTAACTCGCATGGAATCGAGTTGAGCGACTTGGGCGTTAACATCGGATCGAGATGCGAATTCACCAACCACTCTAGACCGTTACAGCACCGTTTAAAAATGTTATGAAGCTCGCCAGAGGCTCGCTTCATAACATTTTCGTAGACTCGTTTAATAAAATTTATCTCAAACGCCAACCTATATCAAATCACAGGCCTTTGAAGCTCCATTGGTCTGTTATGGAACACTAACATTTTTCTTGGTTGATCATCGAATACTTGCGAATTGGTGCATATCAGGGAATACTCAAATTTTCATTTACACCGTTACTATAAATAGCACATTGGCGACTGCCTCTATGTTGTATATAATAATAGGTCTTATTATATACAATATAGAGGCAGTTGCCAATGTGCTATTTATAGTAACGGTGTCCGATAAGGAAAATTTCGTTGTCCGGTAATAGACCAATGGAGTTTCAGTGGCCTATGATCAAATCCTATATAATTATCTCAAACGGCAACCCATGTCAGATCCTACATTTTTTGCGCATTATATGACGTCATATATGACGTCATTCTAAACAAACTTCAGAGAAGTCAGTCGCGATTTAGGCATGGAAATTCCCTCGAGTGCTTACATGTACTGTTTTGCATATCATAATCTGATTCGTTTGAAATCAATCTAATTATCTAATTCGTTAGAAATCGCCATGCCATAAAAAGAATCTTTCATCCTAAGCTTTTGAAATGAATTTTATTGAACTTGTCTATACGGAGTGTTCTTTAGCTCGCCAGAGACTCGCCATATAACATTTTTTCTAAACCCGTTTACTTAAATTTTATCTCAAATACCAAATTATATCGGATCCTATATATCCTTAAAATTCTAAAGAAAAATCACTGTTCTTATCATACGTTACAATAATGTATCTAACATTTATTTCTCCAAACGATGAGGTACGATTTACCGTCAGCTGTCTTCTCATTTACATAAATGTAACTCTACCTGTCAATACAATATTGGATTGTCTTTGAAAGGTAGAAGACGTGGCAAAAAAAAGGAAAGTGTTTGATACCACTTTTTTCGCGCAATTGTCCTTGTGCAAGGCTCCTCAGGGTCCCAGTCGAATAATGGTGAAACTGAGTGCATATGATAGGTGAACATGTTGCCTTGGTATGACTGAAACTGGCGTAAAACCACGCAATCGGCCAGACCTCCAGATAAGAAGGAGCGATCGTATTCTAAATCCATTATTTCTCTTCCAAACCCTATGTTGTGGGTACTCATTAGAATCGTCTCGATGAAACGATTCTAATGAGTACCCATAACATAGGGTTTAGTAGAGAGTGACTAATATTTTCAATTTTGAAATCAAAATCACTCCCCCTATCTGGAGCTATGTACTATTATACAATTTACAAACTGGTGACGATCAATGGAGACTGTGGTTGGACACATTGTATTATTTGACAATATTAAACTAAAGTATAGATGTAGAGAACCTTACACTGTTTTTGCACAAAAATTATATGCCGTGAGCCTTGATTCCGCCTGATACGCGCGCTTACAACTACAAATTAACCGGTATCGGGACCCTAAAAACGCTAAAACCCCAGAGTATAAATAATTATCAAAAATAAGTCGCGAGTTTTAGACACTGCCGGTGTAATGCAGAGAAATGACCCTCCCATGGGTCATTTCACAACGTAGAGGAATGACCCGGGTCATTATTCTACGTAGAGAAATGACCCCAGACAGCGGTCTGGGGTCATTTCTCTACGTAGGATAATGACCCTGCACCTGCATGGCTCTGTGGTATTAGGCGGTCTGGGGTCATTTCTCTACGTAGAATAATTCCTCTACGTAGTGAAATGACCCATGGGTCATTTTGTAGGGGAGGGTAATTTCTCTGCATTACACCGGAAGAAGTTTTTATAAATTTGAATGTTCAATGACCATAGTTCGGTACATGTCTGACGACCCCACTCGTCACAACTCGGCCGATTCCGTACCTACATCTAACCTCGTCTGTATAAGGGAGGCTTCCATTTTGAACTACCAATCACATGATCTTAAACATGGCGGCGCCCCTGTAGATCGCTTAGCAACGACATGAACAACCATTGTGAAGTTATTCACTTCTATCGATCTGTCGATGAAAGCTCCTAACGGAATTGATAAACCACGCTAAAAATTGAATGTACAAACTGTTTGCCGACTGAAATATTCTTAGAAAGATAACGAAAGAAAATTTACTCATGCGTTCTTTCTAAAAAGGAGCCTTACAATTTCAATAACGGTAAAGCGGTGTGCTTCCGGAGATGTGCGAAATGTACCGTGTAGGTGCATATCAAGCTACGTGATACAGCCGAGGGATTTGATCACCGGATCACCCGAGGTATGCCGAATGTGACGACCCCACACATAGCACGGAAACTTACGAAGATAATTCACGGAAACTTCCGAATACGATCCACAGATACTACACAGTGCTTTGATTTGCTTAAGCTAAATATTGCGACACAAAAAAAACTCACAGGTCGGCAAAATACAAGTACCTTTTCTTACAGGGTTAACCCTTGCCATAGAATTCCGAGTTCTAACGACCCTGGATAAGAAAGCTTTTGAAAATACTGTGGAAATATGAACGAATACTGGTGACCAGAATCTTTCACCTTTTCCCATAATGTTTTCTAATCTTCCAAAGATAGTTCAGATGGTTGGGCCAACACTGAATTTGTCTTCTGCTAATGCTTTTAACTTGGATAAGTCTGAAATATTGTCGTCTGGCAAAGTATAAAACGAACTGATTATGTGGTCAAATGTTGCCAGTCATTAACAGTGTAATTACAATAAAACATGGTGCAATTTTACCCTCAATATGTAAACTCTTTACCAAACGACAAAATTTTGGACCTGTCCAAATCGGAAGCATTTGCAGACGACAAAATAAATGTGATTAAAAAAATTGACATTTGTTTTGGATAGGGTAGAAAACATTGTGGGAAAAGGAGAAAATGATGGTTATCGGCATTTTCTCCTTTTCCCACAATGTTTTCAAAAGGCCTCTTTATCAGGGTCGTTTTAAGTCGGGATTGTGTGGTATAGGGTTTAACGACCCTAAAACGGAAGACTTTTGAAAATATTGTGGGAAAAGGAGAAAATGCTAGTAACCAGCATTTTCTCCTTTTCCCACAATGTTTTCTACCCTATCCAAAACAAATGTCAATTTTTTGATTCACATTTATTTTGTCGTCTGTTTTCTACCAATTCCATAACAAATTTCAATTTTTAATTCACATTTAATTTGTCGTCTGCAAATGCTTTCAATTTGGACTAGTCTAAAATTTTGTCGTTTGGTAAAGAGTTAAATGAAACTTTCAAGCCGATGGTAAAAAACCTAAATGTTGCTGTTGCAAAGTTATTGCAGCTTTGTTAGTTGCGAGCTTTTGGGGGGGGGGGGGAGGGGAAATATCTCCTTATCGGACAGTGTAGATCCAAAGTCAGAGTGAACGTTCTGTGCAGTCTGATCTTGATCTACACTGTCCGCAAAAGCTCAGTGGGTCGCCCTTCGTAGCCAAAGGGTTAGCTATAAAATGTAGAAGAAAAAACATTTTTCTTGTTAGATTTTTTAAACTTTGAACCGCCACTGAACAGTCATTTTGACATGCCTTCTGTCACTATTCCATGTAAACAAAACTGTGTCAATATTAAGCGGCAATAGGAGATCGGATCCTTTTTGGTCAGCCATTTTGTCCATAATCCGAGAGAGCTTTGGCAGATCCGTGATTCTAACCCGTCACCAACGTTTAGCGATGGAAGAGTAATGACTCCTATTGCATTAACATTCGCCAGTCCTTGTGAAGACCTTTACGGGAACTTGCATTCGAAATTTATAACAAACCTTGCTTTTTTTTCTGGGCTCTGAGAAACGCGAAAAGAGAGGGCGAAGGATGTGGAGGAGGTTGAAGAAAGCTAACTCCAATAATCGAATGCTTCCATACTTTAACAATTACCTCCCTTGATTTAAAATTTGAACGGATCACCTGAGATATTCTTTATTTCAAATAACAACAACAAGATTATAACATATTAGTATCATAACAATGAAATTAACAATAATAATGAGTACACATAAATGGTTCTTTTATACGACGGAATACAATAAAAAAAAAAACAAGCAAACAAATTGACATATGAAGAAAATGCTGATAACCAGGATTCTCTCCTTTCCCCAAAACAGGGATCGTATATAACATGTAATTTACGATCCCTGTCCAAAAGTATTCTTCTTCAGGGTCATAAAAGCATGGAATTGCCTGGCAAAGGATGCAGCATTCAATGAAATACGCATTTTCATGCCCAAGATATTGCGATCTCGGGCAATTAACTATCACAAACAATTTTCTAAATTTCAGAGAAACACGATCTTTGATTAGCTAAACCAAATGGTCTAGCCCATTAAAAATTGTTTTGCTGTCTAAAAATAGAATAAAAAGTATGTTCGGCCCGTATTCACAAACCATTCAATACACAAATGAGCCATGCTCTGGCAAAAGGGGGCTTAGTGTATCTTCATAATGCATGATACTAAATGAGTTATCACCTGATTAGGGATCCATAAAATCCAATATGTGTATTCTATTTCATTGAAAAAAGTCTTCTTCTTCAGGGTCGTTAAAACCCGGGATTGTGAAATAGAGAGAGATTGCGTCTCCGTAATGCATTATACCAAGCAGGATATCACATTATTCACATTATTAGGGATCCATAAAATTAATTTTTTATAGCGCTCGACTGTCTGAATCTTGAGGAACAATGTTCCTTTGAAATGCAGAAAATTGACCAATAGCAAAAAGTATGGCCAAGGTCAGCTTACGCGGACTGCCAAGGCTGACATGAATCGATATTTTTTGCAGATGTATTGAGCCCCTTTTTAACAAAGCACGGCTCAAATAGCATAAAATAACCTTTCAGTCGAACCCTTGTCCGCCCGCATGGCTCAGGTTGAGGGTGTGGGTTCGAGCCCTACAGCTGGCCAACTGAAAAATTACTAAGAGTCTTTTGGATGAGACGTTAAACCGAGGTCCCGTGTGAGGGTGCCATACAACGAGCGCGTTAAAGAACCAGGCGTAACTTAGTGCTGTCTTCGTTCTGTAGCTTGCACTATCCCCCGTAACACAACTAAGAGCCTTCTGGTGGCGTCAAAACTGACGGATTCGATAAATAAATCGAAAACCAATCAAACAGTCTAATCTAATTAATTGGAATTTCATGTTCCTTGATTTTATTGCCCTTGAACATTGTTCACAATTCATTGGACGAAAAACACCTATACAGATGACTGTTTTTAGTCCTGTGACACGCCATCTTTGGAAACCATAGCAACAAAAGAATCCTTCTTCGCAACATGAAATGTTTGTTTCAGGATTCGCATGTATAGAAAAAAAGTTGGTCTCTGTTTTTTTTTTATTCGCAGAAAATGGATTTCCAAAAATAATATTGTATCGAAATATTTTGAACAATTTTTAAGCGGAAGTAAGATCGGTGTGGAGCTACATTTCTATAACATTAGCAGCACGTCCTGGGTTTAAACGACCCTGGTGTAGAAAGCTTTTGAAAACATTGTGGGAAAAGAACAAAATGCTGGTAATCAGCATTTTCTCCTTTTCCCACAATGTTTTCTACCTTTTCAAAGACAAATTCGTGTCAAAATATATGAGTAATATTTGATTTGTCGTCTGCAATTCATTTTCATTTGGATCAGTCTAAAATTTTGTCGTTTGTTTAAGTGTTAAAACATTTAGCCACACCACAAATCCGCGTGATCGATGTACAATACTAAAAATGCTATTTTCAGTAACACTACGTCATCTGTTCGGGTACATGCCCGTGAGGAAATTATATACCATACTTCCATTACGGGAAAAAATATAACTTAAACCTCATATTTATTTATCAAAGCGACATCAAATAAAACAAAAAGAATATTACAGTGTAAACTGACTCGATTTATACATCATGTCATATATTTCGGGAAGGTACAGAGGTTAAACTAGTGGATTTTTTTTTGGTGTGTGTATAGATGTGTATTTAGGCTTAATAAAAAAGACATTTATACTAAGATAGATCTACACCGAAACATCGAGGGTTAAGTGACTTTGTAGAGTGAGCGCTCAACCGTGGGCTTTCAATCAAAATGGCGGGTATGTGGTATTTTGTTATGTCTTCTCTTTCTTAACTTTCATTACGAAATAGATCTAGTTCCGCTTTAAGACATCATGTTTTGCTTAAAATTACAAGTTGGAAGTATTTGCAGACGACGCTGTACAGTGTGGCTCAAATGAAAGGATATAATATGTCTTTTAGTTTGAACGTATTTATTTAACATCGATTGTGAAACAAGTCCTCACAACTTATATTAATCTCTCTCGGTGACTGATTCCTGGTAACCCTAACCCTTATCCTGCTAAATAAGTGAAATGAAATGTTCAAACCAATAACAAAAACACGAATAACGTTATTTCAAACTTATTTTTAGGAAGAAAGTGTCTCCATATCGGACGGTGTAGATCCAAGATCAGACTGCACGTTTTGTGCAGTCTGATCTTGATCTACACTGTCCGCAAAGGGTCAGTGAGTTGCGCTTATCAGCTAAAAGGTTAACACATTACCAAATGATCCCGTGTAAAATCGGTTTTTCATTTCCGTCAAATATTTGTTACTTTTGTAATTTACACTTTTGGTGTACAAGTACTGTATACAGTGAAAGGCTAAAATTCAATTATTGACAAATGAATTGTCAGGCTGACTAACTTTTTACCAGAAGACAAAATAAAAGACCCGCCGAAATTGAAAGCATTTACAGACGACATTAAAAACTTTCTTCACATAGAGGAATTCGTCTTGGACGGGTAGAAAACATTGTGGAAAAAATGAGTAAAAAAAATCGCTGGTTACCAACATTTTTTTTTTCTTTACCCACAATGTTTTCTGGAGTCTTTTTTCCTCAGGGTCGTGAAGACATAGTATCGTTCGATATCGGTTTAGTTATGAAGTACATATACTTTGAAATACCATTATGGCCAACAAGGAAGGTCAAAATCTAGATGACGATGACAGTCTTTTCTGTTTTGTCTTATAACATGAAGGGTGGGAGAACTCGTGTGCAAAGCGGTTTCTCGGTTGCTAAGTGTTTGAACTTGTATTCAGGCAACCCTGTTTCGATCCTCCGAGAAACTGCCGGGGCTTGTCACGTGGAAGTACACGTATCATTAAGCAAGGAACTGTAGAGTTCTATGGATGAGAACTGTCCCATTTTAAAATTCGATGTTTTCTTTTCTTTAAATCGAAGGACAACAACGAGAGAAGCAAAAGTGGCTGTTACTTTAAAAAGTAGCAGCTTGTCGAAGTAACAGCCCAATCTTCGGCCCGCCCGGGTAGCTCAGTGGTTAACGTATCTGACTCGTGGCCTGGTGGTTGCGAGTCTGATACCTGGTCGAGGCAAACTTTCTTTTCGACGATTTTTCGTCTCTAACCTCTGATACATGTGAGAAAAGTAGTCAGTGGCTTTGGAAATAAAGTTGTGTCAGTACTGGTGTGAGAAAGCCAGGAAACACATGGGTGCGTCACAGACTGCAATGATATGGCCTGAGCTGTTAAAATGGCGTTAAAATTCTAATACAAACAAACCAAACCCCTATCTTCTTTCCGAAAACCAAATAGAGGGATATTTCGGAACTTTAAAGTGGTCGGAATGCGTGTACTGATAGAAAAACGCTTGATTGTTCGTTTTTAAAGCTTTGTTTGCCATATCATTAGTATTTGAGGGATAGTGGCCACCCCTCATCACACCTTTCAATGAAACAACAATACATGTATATGAATGTACCTACAAGAAAAAAAAAACGTAATCTGCATTCTCCTTGATTATTAACCCTTTACCACACAATCCCGACTTTTAACGACCCTAAAAAAAGAGGTCTTTTGAAAACATTGTGGGAAAAGGAGAAAATGCTGGTAACCAGCATTTTCTCCTTTTCCCACAATGTTTTTTACCCTTCCCAAAAGAAATTTCAGTTTTTTAAGTCACAGTTATTTTGTCGTCTGCAAATGCTTTCAATTTTGACCAGTCTAAAATTTTGTCGTCTGGTAAAGAGTTAAACGCCCCTCTAGACGAAATAAAGCCGATCCGTTCCTTATCGCAAATTTTTGTGCGGAATAACATAGATACATGACGATAAATCATCTTTCTATATGTAGCGTATGAATCTTGACCTTTGTGTCGGTCTTTGCCGGAGGCGGGAAGTATGCTAGACTGCAGTATATGAAATATTGTATCCATTTATGACACCAGTAATTATTCACGTCTTATAATACATAGGCTACAGTCCAACATATATAACTCTTTACCAAACGACGAAATTTTGGACTTGGCCAAATTGAAAGCATTTGCAGACGACAAATTAACCTTTTCCCAAAGGACAAATTTTGGACTGGTCCAAATTGAAAGAGTTTGCAGACGACAATTTTAAATTTGATGAAAATGGCAGAAAGTTATCAAAAAGGGTAGAAAACACTGTGGGAAAAGGAGAAATTGCTCGTTACGAGCAATTTCTCCTTTTCCCACAGTGTTTTCAAAAGACTTGTACTGCAGACACGTGAAAACCAGGGCTTGTTTGGGAAAGGGTTAAATGCTGTTTAATTGATTATTTCTGTCTTTGATAGGGTAGAAAACATCGTGGGAAAAGGAGAAAATGCTGGTTACCATTTTCAACCGCATATTACAATCATTTCACTCTTTCCTGTATGGCTATTTTTAGCAGTACATGTACCAAAAGAGTCTACAAGTAGCACTACTTTACAACTATTTAGAGGAAAGGAAAATACCCTTTTGCAGTAGTATAGAAAACACTATAGGAAAAGGATAAGTTACCAGTATCAAAAGGTGAAGTCTTCTACAGCCAATTTATTTCTAGAGGTAAATAAACAAGATTAACTCTGTACCAAATGACAAAATTTTAGACCAGTCCAAATTAAAAGCATTTGCAGACGACGAGATAAATATGGCTCAAAAATTGAAATTTGATTTGGGAGGGATAGATAACATCGTGAGAAAAGGAGAAAATGCTAGTAACCAACATTTTCTCCTTGTCCCATAATGTATTCTAAAGCTTACCTTTTCAGGGTTGTTAAAAGTCGAGATTGTGTGGTAAAGGGTTAAAGTGCATTGTGAGGCATCAACAACTAAATTGAGAAATCAAAGAAAGCAGGTCAAGATCAAATTCCTCAGAATTATTGTTGGATCTCAGCCTACTCTCATCGCAAAGCACATCAGGGGGTCTCTATATACCAGGGTTTAACCTTTGACTGGATATAGGATAACTGCGATGATCGATCAAAATCATCGATCGATCAGGAGTCAGGACTTTACCCGGAGTAAGATGTGATCAAATATTAATGAAAAAGTATCGATCTTTTGAACCAAATACCAGAGAGAAAGCACGAACCAAAGTCAACATAACAATTCAATGTCCACTCGCTCTTTATTATCGCATTGAACTATCTGTGCAGTCTGATCTCGACGTGATGCGTCTGAAGCGAAAGTTCAGTTAGTGCGGTTAGTTGAGGTTGCATATTTCGATTCCTGATGTAGTGTATTTTCGGCGTACATATAGCTGAATGTCCTGGCTTTTGACCCACTTTTTGGTACCGATAGAAAGTTAATAAATAGAAACTTGTGATTGGTCAAATATGTAGACATGTTTATTGTAAGCGCCCCTGCATATTCGCGGGCAAATTTACACCGTCTATCTTGTTTAACCCTTTCCCATACAAGCCCTGGTTTTCACGTGTCTGCAGTACAAGTCTTTTGAAAACACTGTGGGAAAAGGAGAAATTGCTCGTAACGAGCAATTTCTCCTTTTCCCACAGTGTTTTCTACCCTTTTTGATAACTTTCTGCCATTTTCATCAAAATTAAAATTGTCGTCTGCAAACTCTTTCAATTTGGACCAGTCCAAAATTTGTCGCTTTGGAAAGGGTTAAAGATATTTGTAGTTCCCGATAGATTCAGCTCAATGAAAAATTTAAACACGAAAAATGTGTCACATATGTTCGTCATGCCCTGGCAAAAGGGGCTTAAATGTATCCCCTTGATGCATAATAAGAAGCAGGCCATCTGATAATTATGGGTCCATGAAATCCATTTTGTCAAACAACCGACATTCGGCATACCTCGGGTGATCAAATCCCTCAGCTGTATCACGTAGCTTGATATGCACCTACACGGTACATTTGGCACATCTCCGGAAGCACACCGCTTTACCGCTATTGAAATTGTAAGGCTCCTCTTTAGAAAGAACGCATGAGTAAATTTTCTATCGTTATCTTTCTAAGAGTATTTCAGTCGGCAAACAGTTTGTACATTCAATTTTTAGCGTGGTTTATCAATTCCGTTAGGAGCTTTCATCGACAGATCGATAGAAGTGAATAACTTCACAGTGGTTGTTCATGTCGTTGCTAAGCATCTACAGGGGCGCGGCCATGTTTAAGATCATGTGATTGGTAGTTCAAAATGGTAGCCTCCCTTATACAGACGAGGTTAGATGTAGGTACGGAATCGGCCGAGTTGTGACGAGTGAAACAACCGACTGATTCCTGGGGTAGAACGGTACCTGGACCTGCAGAAAACTTACCAAAAGCAAAAGGTATCGACACAGATCAGCCTGGGTCGATAATTTTGTAGATGCATTAAACCGCCTTTCCACAGAACATGGCTTAATCTCCGATTTTTGTATGAGAACGATGTTAAAACTTGTTTAAGTATACAAGTTCTAGCCTTCTCAGCTCTTGATTTCCACCCTGGCCTTCCGACCCCAGAAGCACTGACAGTCCTGAGAGCCAAAAACTGGCGTTCTGTTGTTGTTGTTGTTGTTTGTGTGTGCGTGCATCATGGGGGCATTTGAATTAGTGTTATTATTAACTCGGCTACTTTCGAAGAAAAAGTCGGGGCATTGCCATAGCCCGTGCCCATAAAATTAACCCTTTATAAGACGTTAACCTTCCGAACTTTTCCGTACTGAAAGTGTTTTACAAACGGCATATTTCATAAAGCTCAGATGACGGGTTTTGTCATAATAAGGGCAGAAAACATTGTGGGAAAAGGAGAAAATGCTGGTTACCAGCATTTTCTCCTTTGCCGACAATTTTTCGGAAGCTTTCTTTACCAAGGTCACCTCGTGTTTGTTTGATTAACGGGTAGCTGAGAACAGGGAAAAAAATGTTTCCGAGCATCTGCTCAAAAGTGATTAAAATGTTTGATGTAATAACATGATATAACTGTAACAGTACATTTTATACACTACGCGACGTGTTTTGCACTTCCGGTTTAACGCCGTAAAAAGTGGCAGCCAACAAAATGCTAGACGTGTATCCCATTGAAAGCATTTCCAGACGACAAATGAAACTGTAGTTCAAATGATTGGTTTTGTCCTTTGGTTTCTTTGGAAGGGTGCCGAGCCCCTGTAGCTCAGTCGGTACCGTACAGGACTTGAGAACAGGAGGTCGTTGGTTCGATCCCACGGCTTGGCCAAATTCTTTCCGAGGATTTATGATAGTCAGTGCGACAAGATTTATTCCTCTTTGACCGGTGACCATTGTTTCGACGACGGTTATGGGGGAAAGTAGCCAGTGGCATGAAAAGAATATTGTGCGTAGTACTAGTAGAAGAAACTCCATGAAAGCATTTACAGGTACACTGGCTGCTGCGATATAACTGAAATAATGTTGAAAACGGCGTAAAACACCGTACAATCAATCAATTAATCAATCAGTCTTCGAAAGGGTTAAAAGCAATGGGGGTTAAAACAGATATGCAGGCTACCAATGTTTTCTTCTTTCCCCACAATGCTTTCAAAAGCCGTTTTCCTTGGGGTCGTTTAAAGACTGTGTAGTTGGGTAAAGGGTTATAGGGAGGAATTTAGGTATTTGTCAAGGTATAGAATTCCTAATTTACATGTTGAATTAGCTTCCGCCATGTATAAATCGCCGAAAAAAATGCTTGACAGTATTGAAAGTCACTACCGTGGTAAAAACATTTTTTCATATACTGATTGTCATAGGGTTCGTTTTGTTATGCAATTTGTACAGATCTTAACCTTTGTGCTGCTAAGCGCGACTCTCTGACCTTCTGCGGACAGCGTAGATCAAGATCAGACTGCACAGAACGTGCAGTCTGAGCTTGGATCTACAATGTCCGAGAAGGAGATATTGTTCTGCTAAAAAATAAGTTTGATATAACATTGTTCGGGTTTTTAATATCGTGTTTTATTTAACTTATTTAGCAGGATAAGAGTTAAAGCATAAAATTTTCAACAGAGACGTTAGCCATTGTCACGTGAGTTTAACCCTTAATCTCCTAAATAAATGAAACTTTCCAGGCGATAGTCATTGTCAAAATGTTGCTATTTCAAAGTAATTTTTGGGCAAAAAATATCACCTTATCGGACAGTGCAGATCCAAGATCAGAATGCACGTTCTGTGCAGTCTGATCTTGATCTACACTGTCCACAAAAGCGCCTTGAGTCGCGCTTAGCAGGTTGAGAGTTAAAACATGGAAAAGGATCAGGGACAAACTGGATTTCTACAATATTAAACTTTGACATAAATCTGCATGATATCTTTTTATCTCCCTTTAATTAGCTACGAATGAAAAAAAAAAAAGAACTTTCCCCGTGACTGAAGAGATGGGTAAAATTGACATCAATGAAGAAAGAAGAACGAAAATAAGTAATGTTAATGGGTGATATGAAAGATTTAATGACGGATTAACTTTAAATAATAGGACGAATAAATAATAGGGCGAATAAACATGCCTTGTTAAAGAAAGGTTAAAGAAGATGTCATCCCTTTAATTCCATGTGTGAATTGGCTTGAATTCGGGAGTATTTGCAGACGAAAAATGAAATGCGGATCAAGTGAAAGGTTTTGTCTATAAAAGGACAGAAAACATTGTGGGAAAATGTGGGCTTTTTACTGTAGGCTTGAAAGTTTCATGGCTTTTATTCAGCTGGATAAGAATTAAATCGTCCTTGAGTTCTTTAGGTCAATGCTCGGACCATAGCGGTAATTCAATACAATTTCTCTGACTTGCTGTCTGATTGGTTGAGAATATACATCTCAATCAATCAAATGGCTAGTCCTGATATTGTGCATTGGGAAAAGTAGGCAATGAAGTCTGAATATTGTAGTTAAAGTTTTGATAAAAAAAAAACAACTCTCGTTTAGCTTTTAAGAAAAAAGTCCAGTTGAAAGAAAGAAAGGTTATCATTGATGAACGATTCCAAAACATTGAGGAAAAATGAGCAATTGCTTGGAAACGCAGTTACTCATTTTCCTGCAATGTTTTTTCAGGGATGACAGGCGTAGAAAAGAAATAGTACTAAAGAATTTTGCATACTGCAATTCAAAGGTTTGACAGATAATCGCATTTATCTTTAAGCTTACACGAAAAAGTCGAGAAAATTTTTCCCATAACAGTGCAAGCTTTCATTTCAGACCAACCAAACCCCAAAAATTAGCACAAACCAGTAAATGGACAAAACAAACGAAAGAAAGATAAATATCATTTATCAACCCTTATCCTGCAAAATAAATGAAACGAAAATTTCCACTCCATAGTAAAAGTCCCAAATATTGCGGTTTCAAGGTTGATTTCAAAGGAAAGAAATTACCGCATCGGATAGTGTCGATCAAAGATCAGACTGCACGTTTTGTGCAGTCTGGTCTTGATCTACACTGTCCGTAAAAGGTCAGTGAGTCGCGCTAAGCAGCCTAAAGGTTAACGGTACGAAAAATATTGAGGTAGAAGGGTTAGGGTTAGTGTTGCTTGCAAAAAGTAATGACTCCATTTCCTTTCATGTTTTCCAGGGATAACAATTATAGGGACGAAAAGAATTTATTTATGCAGTAATGGGATGAAACAAAAATCGTGTATGTTTTAAAATTTATCAATGATTTTATTATTTTAATGACTGATGTACATATACATCTCTAATCCTGTGATATGACTCATGAAAATAACCGGATGACAAACCTTCCATGCAAATAAGATCAAAAGTGGCTGTAAAGGTATTTTTCAGGCGATGTTCCAATTTCTTGACATTGTAGATATTGGGAGTGAAAAAAAAAAGATATTGACGGTTTCAGTTTTGAGCATTATTTGCCTTGTTGTCTGTAAATGCCTTCATTTTTTTTTTCAGTTTAAAATGTCGTTTGAAAAAGATTTTAAGCTCGTAAATCCATGCAGTCGACTTGCAGCAGACAACTTATGGATTGGTGCAAATAAGCTGAACATTTCTCATGAGGGTAGAAAACATTGTGGGAAAAGGAGAAAATGCTGTTTAGCAGCATTTTCTCCTTTTTTCCACAGTGTTTTCAAAGGGCTTCTTTCTCAGGATTTGTAAAAGTCAGGATTTTGTGGTAAAGGGTTAATTTAAGATACACCCATGGTGTATTTTCCTCTAGACAAGCTTACATCCTTTAACCTTTTACCAAACGACAAAATTTTAGACCACTCCAAATTGAAAGCAATTGTAGACGACAAAATAAATGTTACCGAAAAAGTGAAGTTTGTTTTAGGAAGGGCAGAAAACGTTGTGGGAAAAGGAGAAAATGCTGGTTACCAGCATTTTCTCCTTTTCCCACAATGTTTTCAAAAGGTTTCTTCATCAGGGTCGTTAAAACTCGGGATTGTGTGGTAAAGGGTTAAGTAACGTAGGTGAAAACAGAAGCTTTTGCAGACTGCATAGATCAAGATAAGGCTACACAGAACTAGCAGTCTGATCTTTGGTCTATACCGTCGCCTAAGTTAGACAAGCCTATATGGGAAAAATCTTCCTGAGTTTCAGTGGCTTGTTTTAACGGGGGGGGGGGGGGGGGGGGTCAACTTTATATGAGCCATGTCGTGTCAAAAGGGGGCTTAATGCATCTCCGTGATTCATGATTCCAAGCAAGTCTTCATATAATTATGGATCTAATATCCATTTTCTCTAACAAACGACTGAATCAGGAGGTACACTTTGATACGCAGAAAATTGACCAACAGCAAAAAGTTTTGGTCCAGGTCAGCCTGCGCGGACTGCGCAAGCTGACCTGGGTCGATTTTTTTTTTTTTTTTTTGCAGATGAATTAAGCCCCCTTTTGCTAGAGCATGGCTTACATGTACATATTTGGCGCTGACAAACTTTACAGCAGTATGACTAGTGCAAAGACAGACGCTTTCAATTTTTCGTCTGCAAATGCTTTCAGTTTGAACCGTGCAAAAATTTTGTCGTCTAGTCAAAGGCTTATCCATAAATTTTCCTTGTCATCGTATGGATTGATAACTTACTACATTTTCGAATCTTGGTCCAGTTGGGACACCGTATTTAGGAAAGGTAGAATTAAAACTATTTACTGCTGCACTCTAAGTGATTTATGACCCGTAATAATAATGTCATGTATGAGGGAATGTGAAAAATGGAAGATAGTTAGGCGTATAAGGTATATAACATGTAAAGTAATATATATTGAAGTAACTGTAGCGCGAGTAAAATTGAGTACGAGTTACCGTGGACTAGAGCTTGGAAAGTAACGTTCACCAAACAGTCCCGGATTTTAACAATCCTGAGAAAAAACCCTTTGAAAACATTGTAAGAAAAGGAGTTTTCCCACAATGTTTTTTCCATTATTTTGATTACATATATCATCTGCAAATGCTTCCAATTTGGACATGTCTTAATTTTTGTCTTGTAGTAAAGATTAATGCGAACTTCGTGTATCAGCAAGAGACGTAGTCGGTGTCACACCATGCTTTTTCTTTGTACATTGAAAATAGACTGAAAATTACCTAATGCTGCACTTGCACCTCAACCAGTTGAGTTGTTTGCTATTTCAGCTCAAACACAAATACACAAAATTCACAGTGAAAAAGGGGAACTTCCTGGTGATAGGCTATGTTCCTTTTATGTGGCCAAGGCACAAGATAGTTCCCAAAGAAATAACAATTATACACACATTTTCAAAATATATCATGGAATCAGCATCAGAAACATAGTTTACATCTGTCCTTCCATTTTCTTTGATTAAACAGTACAACAGAAAAGCTTGTCAAATTTTGACACAAGACTACTCTGAATGGGTAGGGACCAGGAACCAGATTGCGGTAGTGCGGCACCAGTATTCAGATTATAATACTATTAAACAGTGTAGGAAAAGGAGCACTCGCTTGTAACAATGTTCCATACCGGTAAAAACACCGCTGTAAGTGTAACGTTACTATGGCACTGTTGTTGGTGACGTGAAATACATGTACTTTAAAAATGGATTTAATCCACCCATCAGTAATAAAAATATACGCTCTCTCTCTCTCCTCTAAGCTCCTTCCTAAATGGATCAATCAATCGATTGATCAAGAACCGGATTTATAAATCACATAACGTTAGAATCAACCAATCTATCGATCGACCATTCGTTGACCCCATCAGTCACTCAAGCGATCTATCAATTTCAGGACAATACTTGTTCCTTACCACTTTCGCCTTCCTCAGTAGTCTCAGTTATGCCACCCCAACAGATTCGGACTGGATAGAAGTAATAAACACAACCTACCCCGAAAGTCCTGGAGGCACGCTAAATCTGACCTGTACAGTGAAATCAGATGATGTCGATGTAAGTTTTATCTTTTTTTTTTTGAAGTTCTACTCTCATTTTAACCCTTAGGCTGCTAAGCTCGACTCACTGACCTTTTTGCGGACAGCGTAGATCAAGATCATAAGGAGATCTATATCTTTCCTTAAAAAATACCTTTGAAATAGGAAATTTTGGGTTTATACTATTAGTTTGAAAGTTTCATTTCTTTTATTTAGTAGGATAAGGGTTAAAAAGTGTTTGAGGTGTTTTGTGTGGGGTTTACCCTTTATCAGATGTCACATCATTGTTTCTTTTTGCAGCATTAACCCTTTACCAGACTACAAAATTTTGGCCTTGTCCAAATTGAAAGCATTTGCAGACGACAATTTCTATGTGGCTCAAATGGTGCAATTTTTCTTTGATAGGGTAGAAAACATTGTGGGAAAAGGAGAAAATGCTGGTTACCAGCATTTTCTCCTTTTCCCACAATGTTTTCAAAAGGTTTCTTTCCCAGGGGCGTCAAAAGGCGGCATCATGCGGTAAAGGGTTAAAATAGAGAGAAAAATCCCGTTTTTGACCCTTTCTTGTACTTTCAATTACAAACACACGGACCTTTTCCGTTTGTTTCTTTCATTTCTAAATATTATTATACGTCGTATGTCTACTAGCCTACGAAAGGAGTTAAAGGTGTATGGCTTCAGTCAATCGATTTCAACTTTTGCGCTTCAACCCCAAACACAAGCGCACTTGAAATACATGTATCACAGTGAAAAAGTACATTTCTGGTTGTAGACTATGTTCCTTTGTGTGGTCACAAGGATAATATAGTTCCCCAAGAAACACGAAATTTGCAATTAGGTATAATTTCCTCCACATTAATCATCAAATCAACACCAGAGACACATTTTTGTACACCCATTCTATTTTATCTTCAAACCAGTAGCAGCAGAAGTGTTTAGTGTCAAATTTTCAAAAGGGACTACTTTTGACAACTGTGACCGGAAGCACTTCAATGTCTTGTGTCACAGGACAACAACAACTTTATACTCGTCGAGACCGAAAACATATGCAGACGACACATAAAATGTGGGTCAAATGATCGGATTTACCTTTAGAAGGATAGAAACCATTGTGGAAGAGAAGAAAATGCTGGCATTTTTGTCTTCTGACGGCAAGTCGTGTCCAGAGACCATCATACTAAGAATCTTGTAGACCAGGGATCGTAAATTATTGTTATATCCCTGTATGATCCCTGTATTGACGAATAAAGCCGCGAGAGCCTTTTCCCACATTGATTTCGAAAATCGTCTGCTTCATATTTGTTTAAACTCCGAGCTGTTTAGTAAAGTGATAAAGATATACATCTAATTTTAAAAGCTGTTTTCTATTCCTTGCTAGCCACAGGGATTTTTAGCGTTTTTTATGTTTTACATGTATATATAATACAAGGGATGCAACTGACATTATCGGCAAAGTCTACTTGTCATCACAAAAACACAAGTTACTTCGTCAATTTTACAGATAATCACATAAGGTCTACTTTATCTAGCTCATTACACATTTTTCTAGCGAAAAATAACATGGTTTCATGACTAAACGTTCAATGATTTGTGCTACAGAAGCCGGTTTCTCAACAAATAGGTCGAAATTGTTTGGTCCGACACTGGTTCGTTCAGTGCGCTTGTCAGAGTAAATCTACTATTCTGTACAAGATCAAGGCCAAAATACTTATCGGTTTGATAAAACAAGTAAATATCGTTAACCAACCTTCGTTGTTTAATGATAACACGAGGAATACAGCTCCAAATCGTCCGATGTTTGATCGATTCACTTAAATTTCAAGGAAGCAGCCATAATTGTTGTCACGTGATCAATATGTATCGAGGCATTTCATTGGTCGGAACCAAAATCCGACCAATGAAATGCCTCGATACATTTTGATCACGTGACAACAATTATGGCTGCTTCCTTGAAATTTGAGTGAATCGATCAAACATCGGACGATTTGGAGCTGTATTCTTTGTGTTATTATTAAACAACGAAGGTTGGTTAAAGATATTTACTTATTTTATCAAACTGATAAGTATTTTGGCCATGATCTTGTACAGAATAGTAGATTTACTCTGACAAGCGCACTGAACAAACCCGTGTCGGACCAAACAATTTCGACCTATTTGTCGAGAAACCGGCTTCTGTAGCACAAATCATTGAACGTTTAGTCATGAAACCACGTTATTTTTCGCTAGAAAAATGTGTAATGAGCTAGATAAAGTAGACCTTATGTGATTATCTGTAATATTGACGAAGTAACTTGTGTTTTTGTGATGACAAGTAGACTGTGCCGATAATGTCAGTTGCATCCCTTGTATTATATATACATGTAAAACATAGAAAATGCTAAAAATCCCTGTGTTGCTAGCTATCCCTAAGGTCTCGATCTATTTCTTTCATTGATGAATAATTTTTGAAGTTTTGTGAGATTATAAACATATGAATAACCCCCCTTTAACCCTTTCCCAAACGACAAATTTTGGACTGGTCCAAATTGAAAGAGTTTGCAGACGACAATTTTAAAGTTGATGAAAATGGCAGAAAAGTCTCAAAAAAGGTAGAAAACACTGTGGGAAAAGGAGAAATTGCTCGTTACGAGCAATTTCTCCTTTTCCCACAGTGTTTTCAAAAGACTTGTTCTGAGACACGTGAAAACCAGGGCTTGTTTGGGAAAGGGTTCTGTGTTTACCAGATGACAAAATTTCAGAATGGTGCAAAAGCATTTGCAGACTAAAAGTTAACTGTGACTCGAACCAAGTGGTTTGTCTTGCAAAGGGAAGAAAGCATTGTGGGTAAAGGAGGAAATACTGGTTACCTCTAAAACTAATTTCTCATTTTTCCACAATTTTTTCAAAGGCTTTCTACCAAAGGGTTTTATGGGTTGTATGGTAAATGTTTAAGTCTTTACCACATGACCAAATTTTAGACTGGTCCAAATTGAAAGCATTTGCAGACGACAAAATAAATTCGAATGAAAAATTAAAACTTGTTTTGGGAAGGGTAGAAAACATTGTGGGAAAAGGAGAAAATGCTGGTAACCAGCATTTTTGAAACAAATTTCAAAAATGCTGGTAACCAGCATGTTTTCCTTTTCCCACAATGTTTTCTACACTTTCCAAAACAAATTTCAATTTTTCAGTCACATTTATTTTGTCGTCTGCAAATGCTTTCAATTTGAACTAGTCTAGAATATTGTCATTTGGTAAAGAGTTAAATAGAATTTTCCTTGGGTTTGTTAACACATAAGGTAATTTGGTTAACTGAAAGATTTGTGCATGCTTGTCGCATTTCAGATTATGTGGGAATTTATGACCCCAGATGGAAGTAAGAAAGCGATTGATGACAACTTTGTGAAATACAGAATTGAGTATGGTGATAACGGGGAATCGTACTTGTCCATATTTGATGTGCAAAAAGGACACCAAGGCACCTACATTTGTATCGCAGAAAATACAGAAAATGAGATCAGGATAAATGACTACTACATTTTTGATATGCCTTTAGGTAAGTTTGGTTACCAACATTTTCTCCTTTTCCCACAACGTTTTCAAATGCCTCCCCTATCAGGGTCATTAAAATACAGGATCGTGTGGTGAAGGGTCAACTCTCTGGATCCTGAAACGGAGTTTAGACCATTTGTGTCTGTACATAATAGATAACCAACAGGAATCACGATATATACATGAATGCATGTACAAACTTCGTAGCAAAAACAGAATTTTTTTTGTGACCTGCAATTAATCCATTTGCAATAATGTTTTCAAAAATATTTCGCTACAAGATCAAAGAAAACACAATGCCTGCAGAAGGGAATGAGTCTACCATTTTAGGGGTTTCAGAATACTTATCCTTAACCCTTTCCCAGACGACAAATTTTGGACTGGTCCAAATTGAAAGAGTTTGCAGTTGACAATTTTAAATATGATGAAAATGGCAGAAAGGTCTCAAAAAGGGTAGAAAACACTGTGGGAAAAGGAGAAATTACTCGTTACAAGCAATTTCTCCTTTTCCCACAGTGTTTTCAAAAGACTTGTACTGCAGACACATGAAAAACAGGGTTTGTTTGGGAAAGGGTTAAATGAAAATGAAAAATCTACTTTAACCCTGTACAAAACAATCCTAAATTTATTTGTCCATGCTTGCTATGGTATAGTATGGACAACATAGTTGATTTTGCTGACGGGCAGGGCCCTGTGTTCACCATCCTTTTCTTTATACATGTATTCTTAGTCAGTTCTGAATTCCGAAAGTAACACAATTTCTGATTGGCTACACCAAATGGTCTAGCCAATTAGAAATTGTGCTTCTTTGAAATTTAAAGAAATGTTGAAAATTGGACTTAAAATATAATTTCGGACAGTTTTTGGATACTGGTCTCGATACTATGTAACCACGTCTTATTTTGTTTGTGACAGGTCCAGTTATGCTGATCAGTAGACCGATTGCGCACCTAGGTGATGACGTCAGTATCATGTGCATGGTAGAGGGACCTCGTGAAGAAAGGGTAACTTGATTTTATACTTACACCAAGGGCATGAGCAGGGTTTAAGAATCATTATGCACCTGGAAGAGACACTTATGTCTAAACCTTTCCCAAACGACAAAATTTGGACTGGTCCAAATTGAAAGAGTTTTAAGACGACAATATTAAACCTGATGAAAATGGTAGAAAGTTCTCAATAAGGGTAGAAAACACTGTGGGAAAAGGAGAAATTGCTTTTCCCACAGTGTTTTCAAAAGACTTGTGCTGCAGACACGTGAAAACCAGGGCTTGTTTGGGAAAGGGTTAAACCTTTATAAACCACACAATCCTGAGTTATAATGACCAAGAGGTAAAAGCCTTTTGAAAACATTTTGGGTAAAGGAGAAAATGCTGGTAACCAGCATTTTCTGTTTCCCACAATGTTTTCAAAACCTTTCTTTCCCAGGGTTGTTAAATGTCAGGATTGTGTGGTAATAGGCTGGAAAGAGGCATTTTCTTCCTTTTTTCCAAAATTCTTTCTACCTTTTCAAAGAGAATTCAAAGATTTGATTTTCACCTAATTTGCTTGTCCACAAATGCTTTCAAATCGGCCAAGTCAAAAATTTCTTGCATCTGGTAAAGGGTTAATCTACATTATCTAAAAAAAAAAAACAGCTGCTCAGCTCTCAACGGATTAACTCTGTACCACACAATCTGGACTTTTAACGGCCCTGAAGAAGAGGGCTTTTGAAAACATTGTGGAAAAAGAAGAAAATGCTGATAACCAGCATTTTCTGCTTTTCCCACAGTGTTTTCAATGATCTCAAAGAGACAGATACTGGGGTTTGTGCCCCATTCTATTTGTCGTCTGCAGATGCTCTCAATTTGGGCTGTCTAAAATTTTGTTGCATGGTTAACCCTTTACTAGACGACAAAATTTTAGCCTTGTCCAAATTGAAAGCATTTACAGACGACAATTTCATTGTGGCTGAAATGGTGCAATTTTTAGCTCACCTGAGCACATAGTGCTCAGGGTGAGCTATTGTGATCGATCGTTGTCCGGCGTCCGTCCGTCCGTCCGTGTGTCCGTCCGTCCGTCCGTGAACAATTACTTAAAAAATCTTCTCCTCTGAAACCGCCCAACAGATTTCAGTGAAACTTCACAAAAATGATCCTTAGGTGATGCACTTTCAAAATACTTCAAAGATTTGAATTCCATGAAGAACTCTGGTTGCCATGGCAACCGAGAGAAAAAACTTAAAAAATCTTCTTGTCCCAAACCGTAAGGGCTAGAGCTCTCATATTTGGCATGTAGCATCATCTAGTGGCCCTCTACCAAAATACTTCAAATTATGGCCCTAGTGTTGAAAATGGCCCTATGTTGTGGGTTCTTGGATTTCACATAGAGATAAAGAAGGAAATCTTTAAAAATCTTCTTGTCCCAAACCATAAGGGCTAGAGCTCTCATATATGGCATGTAGTATCATCTACCAAAATACTTCAAATATTGGCCCTAGTGTGGAAATTGGCCCTATGTTGTGGGTTCTCGGATTTCACATAGAGATAAAGAAGGAAATCTGTAAAAATCTTCTTGTCCCAAACCGTAAGGGCCAGAGCTTTCATATTTGGCATGTAGCATCATCTAGTGGCCCTCTACCAAAATACTTCAAATATTGGCCCTAGTGTTGAAAATGGCCCTATGTTGTGGGTTCTCGGATTTCACATAGAGATAAAGAAGGAAATCTTTAAAAATCTTCTTGTCCCAAACCATAAGGGCTAGAGCTCTCATATATGGCATGTAGTATCATCTAGTGGCCCTCTACCAAAATACTTCAAATAATGGCCCTAGTGTTGAAAATGGCCCTATGTTGTGGGTTCTTGGATTTCACATAGAGATAAAGAAGGAAATCTGTAAAAATCTTCTTGTCCCAAACCTTAAGGGCTAGAGCTTTCATATTTGCCATGTAGCATCATCTAGTGACCCTCTACCAAAATACTTCAAATTATGGCCCTAGTGTTGAAAATGGCCCTATGTTGTGGGTTCTCGGATTTCACATAGAGATAAAGAAGGAAATCTTTAAAAATCTTCTTGTCCCAAACCATAAGGGCTATAGCTCTCATATATGGCATGTAGTATCATCTAGTGGCCCTCTACCAAAATACTTCAAATAATGGCCCTAGTGTTGAAAATGGCCCTATGTTGTGGGTTCTTGGATTTCACATAGAGATAAAGAAGGAAATCTGTAAAAATCTTCTTGTCCCAAACCTTAAGGGCTAGAGCTTTCATATTTGGCATGTAGCATCATCTAGTGACCCTCTACCAAAATACTTCAAATTATGGCCCTAGCGTTGAAAATGGCCCTATGTTGTGGGTTCTCAGATTTCACATAGAGATAAAGAAGGAAATCTTTAAAAATCTTCTTGTCCCAAACCATAAGGGCTATAGCTCTCATATATGGCATGTAGTATCATCTAGTGGCCCTCTACCAAAGTACTTCAAATAATGGCCCTAGTGTTGAAATTGGCTCTATGTTGTGGGTTCTCGGATTTCACATAGAGATAAAGAAGGAAATCTGTAAAAATCTTCTTGTCCCAAACCTTAAGGGCTAGAGCTTTCATATTTGGCATGTAGCATCATCTAGTGACCCTCTACCAAAATACTTCAAATTATGGCCCTAGTTTGAAAATGGCCCTATGTTGTGGGTTCTCAGATTTCACATAGAGATAAAGAAGGAAATCTGTAAAAATCTTCTTGTCCCCAACCTTAAGGGCTAGAGCTTTCATATTTGGCATGTAGCATCATCTAGTGACCCTCTACCAAAATACTTCAAATTATGGCCCTAGTGTTGAAAATGGCCCTATGTTGTGGGTTCTTGGATTTCACATAGAGATAAAGAAGGAAATCTTTAAAAATCTTCTTGTCCCAAACCTTAAGGGCTAGAGCTCTCATATATGTCATGTAGTATCATCTAGTGGCCCTCTACCAAAATACTTCAAATAATGGCCCTAGTGTGGAAATTGGCCCTATGTTGTGGGTTCTCGGATTTCACATAGAGATAAAGAAGGAAATCCGTAAAAATCTTCTTGTCCCAAACCTTAAGGGCTAGAGCTTTCATATTTGGCATGTAGCATCATCTAGTGACCCTCTACCAAAATACTTCAAATAATGGCCCTAGTTTGAAAATGGCCCTATGTTGTGGGTTCTCGGATTTCACATAGAGATAAAGAAGGAAATCTTTAAAAATCTTCTTGTCCCAAACCTTAAGGGCTAGAGATTTCATATTTGGCATGTAGCATCATCTAGTGACCCTCTACCAAAATACTTCAAATTATGGCTCTAGTCCTTAAAATGGCCCTATGTTGTGGGTTCTCGGATTTCACATAGAGATAAAGAAGGAAATCTTTAAAAATCTTCTTGTCCCAAACCATAAAGGCTAGAGCTCTCATATATGTCATGTAGTATCATCTAGTGGCCCTCTACCAAAATACTTCAAATAATGGCCCTAGTGTGGAAATTGGCCCTATGTTGTGGGTTCTCGGATTTCACATAGAGATAAAGAAGGAAATCTGTAAAAATCTTCTTGTCCCAAACCGTAAGGGCCAGAGCTTTCATATTTGGCATGTAGCATCATCTAGTGGCCCTCTACCAAAACACTTCAAATTATGGCCCTAGTTTGAAATGGCCCTTTGTAGAGGTGAAACAATACGGTAAAAAGCGTATTGCAATATATTGCAATACGGCTGACCCGTATTGCAATACGTATTGCAATATGCTGTATATGCTGACATTTAGCATATCTGACCACTTGTAGTCACTGTTAGGGTAGCATATGCTCAAAAGGTGATAAAGAAAACTAGTACATGTGCTTGGAACTCTTCCATTCTTTCAAGATAATGAACCAAAAAGCAATTGTTTCGCATGAACAAATAAAAACAAACTGAAATTGACTAGTCTTTAACACTCGCTATCTTGACGATTTTCGTCTGCCATTTTTTTTTCTTCAAGAGCGTACTTGTTTATATAAAAACCAGCGCTACTATACCGAACTTCGGGACATGGCTCAACAGAGTAGACAGTGCGATGCACTAACTTACTCAGTTGCTTACTGCACTAACACTAATACTTTGCCGCTTAACTACTGGAAAACGCAAAAATAAGTGTGAGCAAAGTTATAAGAAATGAATAACATACAAACTCCATTGATCCAAAAGCATTAAAGCTCGACGTTTATTTGGAGTTCGTGTCGTGAATTTTATGTGGTCATAGTTTTACCTAAACACCGGTGACACCGCCTGTGGAAAAAAATAAACAACTTTCGCTTTCGGAAATCTTTAGAACTGTAAGTTGAAAAACGATCGATTTCTGACAGAATTTTTGGGAAAACCGGACTTTCTGATGCAATTAAGAGAAGTTGACATATTGCAGAAATACCGATACGGTAAAATTCGAACCGGTTTCGGTTTTTTCTTTGAATAGACCGCGGTTAATCGGTTAATCGGTAAACCGTTTCACCACTAGCCCTTTGTTGTGGGTTCTCGGATTTCACATAGAGATAAAGAAGGAAATCTTTAAAAATCTTCTTGTCCCAAACCATAAGGGCTAGAGCTCTCATGTATGGCATGTAGTACCATCTAGTGACCCTCTACCAAAATACTTCAAATAATGGCCCTAGTGGGGAAATTGGCCCTATGTGGTGGGTTCTCGGATTTCACATAGAGATAAAGAAGGAAATCTGTAAAAATCTTCTTGTCCCAAACCGTAAGGGCCAGAGCTTTCATATTTGGCATGTAGCATCATCTGGTGGTCCTCTACCAAAATACTTCAAATTACGGCCCTAGTGTTGAAAATGGCCCTATGTTGTGGGTTCTTGGATTTCACATAGAGATAAAGAAGGAAATCTTTAAAAATCTTCTTGTCCCAAACCATAAGGGCTAGAGCTTTCATATATGGCATGTAGTATCATCTAGTGGCCCTCTACCAAAACAGTTGAAATTATGGCCCTAGTGTTGAAAATGGCCCTATGTTGTGTGTTCTCGGATTTCACATAATGATAAAGAAGGAAATCTTTAAAAATCTTCTTGTCCCAAACCATAAGGGTTAGAGCTCTCATATATGGCATGTAGTATCATCTAGTGGCCCTCTACCAAAATACTTCAAATAATGGCCCTAGTGTGGAAATTGGCCCTATGTTGTGGGTTCTCGGATTTCACATAGAGATAAAGAAGGAAATCTTTAAAAATCTTCTTGTCCCAAACCGTAAGGGCTAGAGCTTTGATATTTGGCATGTAGCATCATCTAGTGGCCCTCTACCAAAATACTTCAAATTACGGCCCTAGTCTTGAAAATGGCCCTATGTTGTGGGTTCTCAGATTTCACATAGAGATAAAGAAGGAAATCTTTAAAAATCTTCTTGTCCCAAACCTTAAGGGCTAGAGCTCTCATATATGGCATGTAGTATCATCTAGTGGCCCTCTACCAAAATTCTTCGAATAATGGCCCTAGTGTGGAAAATGGCCCTATGTTGTGGGTTCTCGGATTTCACATAGAGATAAAGAAGGAAATCTTTAAAAACCTTCTTGTCCCAAATCATAAGGGCTAGAGCTCTCATATATGGCATGTAGTATCATCTAGTGGCCCTCTACCAAAATACTTCAAATTATGGCCCTAGTGTTGAAAATGGTCCTATGTTATGGGTTCTCGGATTTCACATAGAGATAAAGAAGGAAATCTTTAAAAATCTTCTTGTCCCAAATCATAAGGGCTAGAGCTCTCATATATGGCATGTAGTATCATCTAGTGGCCCTCTACCAAAATACTTCAAATAATGGCCCTAGTGTTGAAAATGGCCCTATGTTGTGGGTTCTCGGATTTCACATAGAGATAAAGAAGGAAATCTTTAAAAATCTTCTTGTCCCAAACCTTAAGGGCTAGAGCTGTCATATTTGGCATGTAGCATCATCTAGTGACCCTCTACCAAAATACTTCAAATATTGGCCCTAGTGTTGAAAATGGCCCTATGTTGTGGGTTCTCAGATTTCACATAGAGATAAAGAAGGAAATCTTTAAAAATCTTCTTGTCCCAAATCATAAGGGCTAGAGCTCTCATATATGGCATGTAGTATCATCTAGTGGCCCTCTACCAAAATACTTCAAATAATGGCCCTAGTGTTGAAAATGGCCCTATGTTGTGGGTTCTCGGATTTCACATAGAGATAAAGAAGGAAATCTTTAAAAATCTTCTTGTCCCAAACCTTAAGGGCTAGAGCTGTCATATTTGGCATGTAGCATCATCTAGTGACCCTCTACCAAAATACTTGAAATTATGGCCCTAGTTTGGAAATTGGCCCTAGTTTGGAAATTGGCCCTATGTTGTGGGTTCTTGGATTTCACATAGAGATAAAGAAGGAAATCTGTAAAAATCTTCTTGTCCCAAACCGTAAGGGCTAGAGCTTTCATATTTGGCATGTAGCATTATCTAGTGGCCCTCTACCAAAAGACTTCAAATTATGGCCCTGGTGTTGAAAATGGCCCTATGTTGTGGGTTCTTGGATTTCACATAGAGATAAAGAAGGAAATCTTTAAAAATCTTCTTGTCCCAAACCATAATGGCTAGAGCTCTCATATACGGCATGTAGTATCATCTAGTGGCCTTCTACCAAAATACTTCAAATAATGGCCCTAGTGTTGAAATTGGCCCTATGTTGTGGGTTCTCGGATTTCACATAGAGATAAAGAAGGAAATCTGTAAAAATCTTCTTGTCCCAAACCGTAAAGGCTAGAGCTTTCATATATGGCATGTAGCATCATCTAGTGACCCTCTACCAAAATACTTCAAATTATGGCCCTGGTGTTAAAAGTTGACCCTATGTTGTGGGTTCTCAGATTTCACATAGAGATAAAGAAGGAAATCTTTAAAAATCTTCTTGTCCCAAACCACAAGGGCTAGAGCTTTCATATTTGGCATGTAGCATTATGGTGTTGAGCTGAGTTGCATTTCAGGTGAGCGATTTAGGACCATCATGGTCCTCTTGTTTTTAGATAGGGTAGTAAACATTGTGGGAAAAGGAGAAAATGCTGTTTACCGGCATTTTCTCCTTTTCCCACAATGTTTTCAAAAGGCGTCTCTCCCAGGGTCGTTAAAAGTCGGCATTGTACAGTAAAGGGTGAACAGAGTTAATGATGGTAACTCTATGCTGTGAAAACTACAAAAAACATCTTCAAGTTTTTCTCATTTTTCAACATTATCATCATCGTCATTCCGAGCCATGTTTAGTTTCTCCTCTACAAAATGCTTTCAAAATCAATAAGTCTAAAATGTTGTCAAGTGGTAAAGGGTCAGTTGAAATATATACAGTTTTCTAGAAAGTATGCCATGCTCTTTCGACCCAGAAAACTGAATGTTTTACATGTATACTTGCAGAAATGCATATTTTTCTGTTTTAACCCTTTACCACACAATCCCAACTTTTAACGACTCTGAGAAAGAAGCCTTTTGAAAACATTGTGGGAAAAGGAGAAAATGCTGGTAACCAGCATTTTCTCCTTTTCCCACAATGTTTTCTACCCCTCCTTAAACAAATTTCAATTTTTGAATTACATTTAATTTGTCGTCTGCAAAAGCTTCAACTTGGTTGAGTATAAAATTTTGTTGTTTGGAAAAGAGTTAAGCTCCACTGGCCAAAGGCCAGTGAGCTTAAGTCATGGCCTGGTGTCCGTAGTGCATCCTTGCATGCATGTTAACTTTTATTTCAAACATCTTCTTCTCTGAAACTACCCTTCCAATTTTGATGAAACTTTACAGAAATGATCCTGCCATGATCCTCTTTAAAATTCCTTTCAAGAATTTGATTCCATTAGAAACTCTGGTTGCCATGGCAGCAAAATGAAAAAATGTTGAAAATCTTTAAAAATCTTCATGTCTGGAACCATAAGGCCTAGGGCTACTTAATTTAGCATGTAGCTTCATCTAATAAACCTCTATTGAAATTCTTGGAATTATAGCCCTGAAGTCAAAATTGACCCCACCCCAGGGCTTACAAGGCTTAAATAGCTCTTTCAAGTCGATAGTAAAAACCCAAATATTTCTATTTCAAAGTCAATATTTGCTGAAGAAATATCTCCTCATCAGAAAAGGTAGATCCAGGATAACACTGCACATTCTGTGTAGTCTGAACTTGATCTACACTATTCCGCAAAAGTTCAGTGAGTTCAGAGAGTTATGCTAAGCAGCTTAAGGGTTAACACGTTACCAAATACTGAATTGTCTCTCCAGTGTTAACTCTTTACCAAACGACAAAATTTTAGACTGGTCCAAATTGAAAGCACTTGCAGACGACAAATTAAAGGTGGCCCAAATGAGGAAATTTGTCATTGATGGGTTAGAAAACATTGTGGGAAAAGGAGAAAATGCTGGTTACCAGCATTTTCTCCTTTTCACACAATGTTTTCAAAAGGCCCCTTTCTCAGGGTAGTTAAAAGTTGGGATCGTGTGGTAAAGGGTTGAGCTGCATAAACAGAATACTAGGTAAATCAGATATTGTTTGGTAAAAAAGGGTTATTAGGTAAAGCTCCTATTTCTTTTAGATAATATGGCGATACCGCGGTACAGATTTGAAAATTCGAACTTCCGATGATTACAAGGAGATGTTTGGAGATAGTGTTTACGTGGAGAGCCATGTCAACAGGACAGGATCATACTTAGAACTCCGATTTCGTCAGATTGCAATTCAGAAGAGTGGTGAATATATCTGTGACGCGGAAGGCAAAAGTGCCATGAAGAAAATCAAAGTACAGGGTAAGCAGAGATAAGATATTAACCCTTTTCTGCACAATGCCACCTTTTAACGACCCAGGGAAAGAAGCCTTTTGAAAACATTGTGGGAAAAGGAGAAAATGCTGGGAACCAGCGTTTTCTCCTTTTCCCAGAATGTTTTCTACCCTATCAAAGAAAAATTGCACCATTTGAGCCACACTGAAATTGTCGTCTGCAAATGCTTTGAATTTGGACAATGCTAAAATTTTGTCGTCTGGTAAAGGGTGAAAACCTCAATAGCATTTCCAGGCATACTCATGCATGAAGGAACAGGCCTTTGGAAATATTGATGTTTATCAAAGAAAGAGAATGATTTTCAACAGAGAGAGATAAGGAATTTCAGCCTAGAGAGAGGTAGAGAAGGGCTTGACACAGAAAAAAATTGAATATTCATATCAGAATATTGTGTGTTGTGCTGGTAAAAGAAACTCCAGGAAAGCATGGATAGGTGCACCGGCAACTGCAATATGATTGAAATAATGTTAAATGCTGCTTCAAAAACCATAAAATCAATCAACCTCTACACTACTGACTGTGCTTCTGGTGTTCCAAGATCCTTAAAACACAGGATTATTTGTTTAACCCTTAAAGCGCCTTTCACGACTAAAGTTGCATTTGCAGCCAGTGTAGATCAAGATCAGGCTGCACAAAATGTGCAGCCTGATCTTTGATCTATGCTGTCCGCTTGGCTGAATCACTGCAGACAAAAGCAACCATGAAATTGCAATTATTTGAGTCGTATTTCTAGGATGAAAATGTCTGGTAGGTTTATTTGGCGCTCTAAGGGTTAAGGATTAACCCTTTACCATACAATCCAGGGTTTTAACAACCGTGAGTTTGAAGACATTGAAAAACATTGTTGGAACATTGTGGTAAATTGTGGTAACAGGCAAGTCAGCATATAACTATGGATCAGTTAACCCTTTCCCAAGCGACATATTTTGGACTGGTCCAAATTGAAAGAGTTTGCAGACGACAATTTTAGATTTGATGAAAATGGCAGAAAGTTATCAAAAAAGGTAGAAAACACTGTGGGAAAAGGAGAAATTGTTCGTTACGAGCAATTTCTCCTTTTCCCACAGTGTTTTCAAAAGACTTGTACTGCAGACACGTGAAAACCAGGGCTTGTTTGGGAAAGGGTTAAACCCTTTTTGTCTAACAACTGATATATACATTTGTTGATATTTCATTTGTAAACACCAAACTTAGCATTTTCACCCATGACTTTCCCACTCATAAAAATATTGCCTTCTTTTCAATCAAGTTATATCGTCATCTTGCGCAAAGGTAAACGATTGGATTGTTTTCTTCCATCATAGCTGATTGCACTGACTTTTGACCCACTTCTTTGTACTGATATAGTCAAATAAATAAACTGAAATTTGCGATTGGTAAAAAATGTGGACATGTTTATTCACTGGTTCCTGCAGGCGTATATGGCATGCAACACACAAAAAGGGGTCTTCGGACATATGCGTAAAAGTGTGTTGTCCCAGATCAGCCGGTGCAGTCCTGTGACTAATACGAGACCACACTTCCCATTTTTGTGAGATTTTCTGTTTCATGAAAGTCTACTGTATGAAAAAATCTTACGCAGTCGTAAAGTGCCGTCTCCGATTAGCATGCGCGGACTGCGCAAACTAATCTGAGACAACACCTTACGCAAATATCCGAAGGTCTCATTTCGCATGTTGCAGGCAATATGTCTGCAAATTTATGCCGTCTATTTTTTTTTAAGTTGTTTCTTGTTCATATTCACAGGCTATGACCAGTCGTGTACCAAAGATGTACTCTATGTCGATCCAGGAACTGATGCAACCTTCTTCTGTAAAATTGTGACCATTTACTTGTTTGACAAGGGCGATGTTATGATAGACAAAACAGTTGGATCATTAAAAGAATGGAAACCGGTTGATCCCAGGAGGTAAGGTACTTTACTGTGAACGTGTAAATGGTGCAAATACTGCCTTTTACTAGTTAACCCTTTCCCAAACAACAAAATTTGGACTGGTCCAAATTGAAAGAGTTTGCAGACGACAATATTAAATTTGATGAAAATGGTAGAAAGTCCTCAATAAGGGTGGAAAACACTGTGGGAAAATGAGAAATTGCTCGTTATGAGCAATTTCCCCTTTTCCCACAGTGTTTTCAAAAGACTTGTGCTGCAGACACGTGAAAACCAGGGCTTGTTTGGGAAAGGGTTAACAGATGACCAAGGTTTAGACTGTTAGAAATTAAAAGCATTAGCATGGGAAAAACTAAATGTGCCTGTATTGATGTGATTCGGTAGTGAAAGGGAAGCAAACATTGACGGAAAATGGAAAAAAATTCTGGTTGCAGAGTAGGAAATACTTCACAGTGAATTTTGTTAAATCTTCACCACATCGGAAAATTTAGATTTGTCTGAATTGAAAGCATTTGCAGGCGATGATTAAAATCTGGCTCAAATGATGGAATTTGTCTCTAATAGGATAGAAATGATTGTTTGAAAAGGAGAAAATGCTGAGTACCAGCGTTTTTTTCTTTTCCCACAATGTTCTGAAAAGCCATCTTTCTTAGAGTCATTAAATCTCTAGATCGTGTTGTAAAGGGTTTTATAGTGTTAATGCTGCATTTAACTCTTAAGCAGACGACAAAATTTAAGACTGGTTGAAGTACAAAGAATTTGCAGACGACAGAAAAAATCCTACTCAAAATCCGAAATTTCTCTTTGGAAAGGTAGAAAAATTCTTGGAAAAGCAGAAAATGTTGGTTACCAGCTATTTCTGCTTTTCCCACAGTATTTTCTGAAAACTTCTTTCGCAAGGTCATTAACCCTTTAACGCACAATGCCGCCTTTTAACGACCCTGGGAAAGAGGCTTTTGAAAACATTGTAGGAAAAGGAGAAAATGCTGGTAACCAGCATTTTCTTCTTTTTTCACAATGTTTTCTGCCCTATCAAAGAAAAATGGCACCATTTGAGCCACTTTCAAATTGGCGTCTGCAAATGCTTTCAGTTTGGACAAGGCTAAATTTTGTCATCTGGTAAAGGGTTAAATTCAGAAGCATGTGGTAAAGGGTTCATTGATGCTCTGAAAATAAGTATTGCTTTCTTTACTTATATCTGCTGAAATGCAGAGGTCTAAAATAAGGTATACATTTGATTTTTGCCAGCTTACTTTTTTACCTATAAATGAATGTTTTCAAGACCCTTAGGGAGAGGGGTTTGAAAATTTTGTAAGAAAATGAAACAAGAGCACTTCATGGGAGTGCCAGCGCTTTGTTTTGGATGAGTTTTAACCCTATACCAGATGAGAAAATTTTAGCCTTGTCCAAATTGAAAGCATTTGTAGACAATTTCAGTGTGGCTCAAATGGTGTAATTTTGCCTTGATAGAGTAGAAAACATTGTTGGAAAAGGAGAAAATGCTGGTTACCAGCATTTTCTCCTTTTCCCAGAATGTTTTCAAAAGGCTTCTTTTCCAGGGGCGTTAAAAGGTGGCATTGTACGGTAAAGGGTTAAGCAAAAATTGTAATTCAAAAAAAGGGGAATAATGATGTCAAAAACATTTTGGGAGTTATCTTCCCTTCTATTTGATAGCAAACAACTAGCCCAAGTTTGATGTAAATATCTTCAATAGTAAGTAAGATAGGAGAAAATGTCAAAGTTTCTGCACACAATGCAGACAACAGTGACAGGTCTATGGCAGTACCTTAAAGACAAGCCTCTTTATTTGAGCCATGTTTGAGATATCTGCTGTAAATGCTTTGAGTTTAACTCTTTACCACACAATAAAATTTCAGACTCGTCCAAATTGAAAGTATTTGCAGACGACAATTTCAGTTTAACTCAAGTGATGCAGATTGCTTTTGATAGGGTAGAAAACATTGTGGAAAAGGAGAAAATGCTGGTTACCAGCATTTTCTCCTTTTCCCACAATGTTTTCAGAAGGCGTCAACATCAGGGTGGTTAAAAGTCAGGATTGTGTAGTAAAGTGTTAAATTAGAATTAATTTTTTTTCTCATTTTGGTAAAGATTTAATCATATGTGTTTTCTTATTTTTTTTCTTGCAGAGAGACATTTCGCCTCTACAAGGACCAAGACCAAGTTACCAACCATTTTGAGTTCACAGTATTTGACACCATGGAAACAGATGACAACACCAATTATACAGTGTCTGTTAAAGGGGATGACCTAGTTTTCCATATCATATTAATGATAGGTAATGTTTTTATTAACCCTTTCCCAAATGACAAATTTTGGACTGGTCCAAATTGAAAGATTTTGCAGACGACAATTTTAAATTTGATGAAAATGGCAGAAAGTTATCAAAAAGGCTAGAAAACACTGTGGGAAAAGGAGAAATTGCTCGTTACGAGCAATTTCTCCTTTTCTCACAGTGTTTTCAAAAGACTTGTACTGCAGACACGTGAAAACCAGGGCTTGTTTGGGAAAGGGTTAACTTACTTTTACACATAATCTCCTGGCAGACAATTTCTGTAGGTCTTGCAGCAACAGATGGCATTCATAGTCATTGCGGTAAAAGGAGCACTTCTTGTGACAACCAATTTCTCCAGCTGCCAGAATGTTTTCACATGGATTTTATGGGTTATAATTTAAATTATTTTCATAGGTCCATTTCACCTTTTATGACGCAATCCCGAATTTTAACGACCCGGAGAAAGAAAATCTTGGAAAACATTTAGGAAAAAAAAGAAAATGCTGGCAACCAGAATTTTCTCCTCTTCCCAAAATGTTTTTTACCCAGGCAAATCCTATATTTTGAGTCACATTCTGTTTGACATCTGCAAATGCTTTCAGTTTGGTTGTGTCTAAGATTTTGTTGTTTGGTAGAAACTTAACTTAGTTCTAAATATTGTTCCTATCAAAATTTCAATTCTAGGCAACTGATTATCCAAGACAGAATATCTTGTCCATACGGAATATAATGCTATAGTAACTTTTGGGTGCTTGTATTGAATTTGAGCAGCGTGAGAAAATTTTGAGCAAGATGTCAAAATTTTCTTATGCAGCGAGAAGTAAATACAAGCATCAGGAAAGTTACTACAACATAATATTCCTTTTATTATATACCTACAGCTTTCAATGACAAAATTTTGCTCCTCTTGACATTTTATTGTAAATTGGTGAACAAGATAAAGCAAACAATGGTATAGTAGGTTGGTTGGTTATTTCCGTTTATTTATCGTCGCTACCGGTTGCCCATCTGAGCGACGCCCCCAGAAGACGGTTAGTTGTTACGGGGGATAGTGCAAGGATACAGGTCGAAACTACTGAGAGCTTCGCCTGGTTCTTTAACGTGCTCGGCGTATAGCACCGTCACACGGGACCTCGGTTTAATGTCTCATCCGAAAGACTATTAGTAATTTTTAGTTGGCAAGCCGGGGATACGAACCCACAATCTGTAGGACATTGTGTTCACGAGTCCTACGCTCTACCTACTGAGCTATATCGGCTGGTAATGGTATAGTAGCTAGGAAGCTCATTTTATGAATGGTGGATAAACATCAGGCTGTAAATTTTGACCGATCAAATTGCAAATCAATATGTATGTTTTTTGTGTGTAAGTTAAGTCATGAATGCCATATTTGGAACTGTATTTCAGAGTATGTAGATACAGAATATTTTTCTGTTATGTGTTATTTTATCTGTGTGTGATGTATGCATTTGACCTGGAAAAATTTCAGGTATATAATAAAATCAGATGTCTCATCTTGGATTTCTGTTACATGCTGGATTGTTGGTTAACATGGTATTGTTTACACATTTTGTACATTCTGATATTGAGTTATTTTGTCTGCCGAATAAGATCTTTTGTCAACAAACATAAAAAGGTCTAACTGCATGTTGATGTAAATAACTAATTGTTGTATGCTTTATCTTATTTTACCAGAATTTCCAGTCCCAGAGCAATGTCAAGGTCATTGCCCCGGAAACTACATTTGCAGTCAAAATTCAGTGTGTATCTGCCCTCAGGGTATGAGGCCTGACCCTGAAAAGAAGACTTCATGTATAGGTAAGCAATGTTAAAAGGTGGAATTAGATTCTATTTCCAGCATCCTAATATCTTAACCCTTTACCACACAGTCCTAAATTTTAACAACTTTGGGATACAATTCTTTTGAAAACACTGTAGGAAAAGGAGAAAATGCTGGTGACCAGCATTTTCTCCTTTTCCTACAGTGTTTTCTACCCTTTATGTACAAATCCTGAAATTTGAGCCACATCTATTGTGTTGTCTGCAAATGCTTTCAATATGGTCTAAAAAAAATTTTGTGTGGTAAAGGGTTGAAGCCATACCAAATATAACATCATTTTTATGAATGAATATATGGTGTTTTATGGCGCATTGACATCTAGGGTCATTTAGCGCGCAAATTCTTACGAACATGAAAGTTCGTAACAAATGCATAGCTCACGTAAAAATTGCCCCGGCTGGGATTTGAACCCGTGTGGCAAATATCTTCATTTATCGAGGTTTAAGAGACCAATACACTAACCACTGAGCTAAAGAGAATTCTCCCTAACGCAGTTGTCAGGAATTGATTTTATACAGGAAGAAGCTATGCTGTAAGGAAGGAGTGATCTCCCATAACAAAATAAAAAAGGGTAAAGAAACATTTTTATGACCTTCAGGAAGGATGCATTATGAAGATATCATAACCCTTTACTGCACAAGGAGGCCTTTTGATGCCCCTTGGAAAGAAGCCTTTTGAAAACATTGTGGGAAAAGGAGAAAATGCTGGTGACCAGCATTTTCTCCTTTCCTCACAATGTTTTCTACCCTATCAAAGAAAAAATTGCACCATTTTAGCCAAATTGAAATTGTCGTCTGCAAATGCTTTCAATTTGTAGAAGGCTAAATTTTGTCGTCTGGTAAAGGGTTAAGTGAGGGATACCACTGGGCTAAAAAGAATTCTCCCTAACGCAGTTGTCAGGTATTGATTTTATACAGGAAGAAGCTATGCTGTAAGGAAGGAGTGATCTCCCATAACAAAATAAAAAAGGGTAATGAAACATTTTTATGACCTTCAGGAAGGATGCATTATGAAGATATCATAAAAGACAGTTAATATGCCACTAAGCAGCATTTTCTCTTTTTCCCACAATGTTTCCAAAATGGCCTCTTTCTCAGGGTAGTTGAAAACATACTGAGCAAGGAGAAAAATGCTTGTAGTCAGTATTTTTTTCTTTTCCCACAATGTTTCCCCAGTGTCCATCGACAAATCACATCGCCTGCAAATGCTTTTGATATGAATGTGTTTGAAATTTTGTGGTTCGGTTAAGAGTTGAAATATCTCAAGAATAATGGACAGTTTAGATCCATGATCAGAACACATCAATTCGTGCAGTCTGATCTTGATCTTTAGTGTCTGAAAAACAACAAAAGTTGTCCAGGTATCACTGTAACGGCAAATCAGCCATGTTTCATTCATTGCTTTAACCCATTGCCACACAAGCCCGAGTTTTAACGACCTTGGAGAAAAAGCCTTTTGAAAACATTGTGGGAAAAGGAGAAAATGCTGGGAACCAGCATTTTCTCCTTTTCCTGCAACGTTTCCTATTCTGTCAGAGACAGAAATCACCATTTGAGCTACCTTTAATTTGTTGTCTGAAAATACTTTCAATTTGGTCGAGTACAACATTTTGTCATTTGGGAAAGAGTTAACTCTTTACCACACCACAAAATTTTAGGATTGTCCAAATTGAAAGCAATAGCAGACGGCAAAATAAATGTGACTCAACACAAAATGAAATTTGTTTTGGGAAGGGTAGAAAACATTGTGGGAAAAGGAGAAAATGCTGGTAACCAGCATTTTCTCCTTTTCCCACAATGTTTTCAAAAGCTCTCTTTCATAGGGTCGTTAAAAGTCAGGACTGTGTGGTATAGGGTTAAATCTAATTTGGGCTTTGAAACAGTGGTCAGGGTATAGACTGCAAACTTCCAAACAACCCGCATTATAACAATGCAGACGAAGACAGTTTTTGAAAATATTGTCGGAAAGGCAAAAATTCTGGTAACCAGCATTTTTTCTCTTGCCTGTATTGTAATATTTACTACTATTTCAAATCATTTGAGTCAGTTTTGATTTCAAATACTAATTCAATCATTTGAGTCGAATTCAATTTTGATTTGTCGTCTGCTAGTACTTTATATTCAGACACATTTTAATAGGATTTTAAACACAAATCCAATTATTTGAGTCCATATTGATTTGTCGTCTGCAAATGCTTTGAATTTGAACAGTTGTAAAATTCCGTCGTCTGGTAAAGAGTTTGAAGTCTTCTAAGATGACAAATGTGGCTCACTTTTTTGGTCTGTTTTTGGATCTACACTGTTCTCTGGCCTGTGAGTCACTACCGCTAAAAGGAATTATATAGAGAATATTTGTTTTTTTCAGTGAAAGATCAAAATTTATTTCATCAAGCAAACATCATTGGTAATATTTTCACAAGTGGCACCGCCACTTCTGAAAATATTATCATATGATGTTCACTCTATGAAATAAATTTTCATATTTCACTGAAAAAACAAATATTCTATTCATTTCATGCTTCTAACCCTTTTTTGTTGGGACTTGCAAAGTACAGGGGAGCTGTCAGTATTTCTGTACCAGTGATATTATCAATTAGTAAATTCACTGGTCAAAACAGTGAAATTATAAAACCATAATCCACCATTAATTCCTGATAAACTACTGAAAAGTATGAAATAAGGTGTAATAAAATTAATGTCTGTTTTCTACTAACAAAAAAAGTCACATATTTCATTTTCTCAGCATCTTAACCCTTTCCCAAACAAGCCCTGGTTTTCACGTGTCTGCAGTAGAAGTCTTTTGAAAACACTGTGGGAAAAGGAGAAATTGCTCGTAACGAGCAATTTCTCCTTTTCCCACAGTGTTTTCTACCCTTTTTGAGAACTTTCTACCATTTTCATAAAATTTAAAATTGTCATCTGCATACTCTTTCAATTTGGACCAGTCCAAAATTTGGGAAAGGGTTAAAGATTGAAGTGTATATAAAGTATAATTGTTTGATCGTTTGATAAGTCAAGGGAGGAAAGGACCAGACAACAGGTAACAGATTTTAGTGGTAGCTAAACTTCTGCAAATGAATATAATCAGAGGTATACTGGAGTCAACCTGTCTGTCAATCCATCTGTCTGTCTGTGTCCATCTGTTTGTCTGTCTATCTATCTGTTGACTTGCTCATAGGAATATTTTGTCTCACAAAGTCCTCTATTGGCTTTTCTGTCATTATGTTGAAACTTGCCTCAACTTTTAACCCTTAACCACTTAATCCTGAGTTTTTACATTCCCGAGAAAGAGTGTTTTTTTCAGAATGTTGGACAGGGAGACAATGTTGGTAACCAGCATTACCAGAGGTATGCCACACAATCCTGATTATTAACAACCCTGAGGAAAAGGAGTTTTGAAAAAAATTGTTGGAAAATGAGAAAATGCTGATAACCAGCATTTCCTCCTTTTCCCACAATATTTCTCATTCATTCTGATAAAAATCCTATCATTTGTGCCAAATTTATTTTGTCATCTGCAAGTGCTTTCAAATTGGACCATCCCTAAATTTTGTCATTTGGTAAAGAGTTAACCAGAAACAGAGGATGTGCACAATACAACATGTAGATGAGCTGTGCTCTGTAAAAAGGGGGCTTAAAGCATCTGCAAAAAAGCATCAACCTATATCAGCCTGCACAGTAGGAACAGGCTGACATGGGTCAAAACTTTTTGCCATTGGTCAATCTCTGGTCAATCTCTGCATGCTATTGGTCATGCTATCTCTACATGCTATTGGTCAACCTCTGGTCAATCTCTGCATGCTATTGGTCATGCTATCTCTACATGCTATTGGTCAATCTCTGGTCAATCTCTGCATGCTATTGGTTATGCTATCTCTACATGCTATTGGTCAACCTCTGCGTGTCAAAGTACCTACAGATCTACCTCCAGATCAAGTCCATTGTTAGAAAAAACGGGTTTTATCAATCCAAAATTACTTGATGACTCACATGGTATAACCCTTTCCCAAACAATAAATTTTAGACTGGTCCAAATTGAAGAGCTTGCAGACGACAATTTAAAATTTGATGAAAATGGCAGAAGGTTCTCAAAAAGGGTAGAAAACACTGTGGGAAAAGGAGAAATTGCTCATTATGAGCAATTTTTCCTTTTCCCACAGTGTTTTTAATTAAAAGACTTGTACTGCAGACACATGAAAACCAGGGCTTGTTTGGGAAATGGTTAATGCATCATGGAGATGCATTAGTCCCCCTTTTGCCAGATCATGGATCAGATGTTTGTCTTCAACTCCCTTGATTGTAAACTTGCCTGTGCATGATGCACATTAGGTTTAACCCTTTACCACACAATGCCGCCTTTTGACACCCCTGGGAAAGAAACCTTTTGAAAACATTGTGGGGAAAAGGAGAAAATGCTGGTAACCAGCATTTTCTCCTTTTCCCACAATGTTTTCTACCCCATCAAGAGAAAATTGCACCATTTTAGCCACATTAAAGTTGTCGTCTGCGAATGCTTTCAATTTGGACAAGGCTAAAATTTTGTTGTCTGGTAAAGGGTTTAAGATTTGCCTTCTCTGTTACCTCTTTACCAAACAACAGAATTTTAGACTGGTCCAAATTTAAAGCAAGAGCAGATGACAAATCAAATGTTGCTCAAAAATTGATGTTTGTCTTGTGAAGGATGGAAAACATTGTGGAAAAAGGAAAAAATGCTGCTTACCAGCATTTTCTCCTCTTCCCACAATGCTTTCAAAAGGGTTTTTCTTTAGGGTGGCTAAAAGTTGGGATTGTGTGGTAAAGGGTTAAAGCAGTTGGCTTGGGTATTGTGTCAGCTTTTGTGATAGATCTAGTTTTATCATAGAGTAGGTCCAACCAAGTCAGGATTGTTGTTAAATTTTAGCATTTCTGTTGCAGTGTAGATATGCTTTTGACTTGCATTAAAGCATTGCCAGCACACATGTTTTCTGACATTAACTCTTTACCAACCGACAAAATTTTAGACTGGTCCAAATTGAAAGCGTTTGCAGACGACAAAATTAATGCGAATGAAAAGTTAAAACTTGTTTTGGGAAGGGTAGAAAACATTGTTGGAAAAGGAGAAAATGCTGGTTACCAGCATTTTCTCCTTTTCCCACAATGTTTTCAAAAGGCGTCTTTCTCAGGGTCGTTAAAACTCAGGGATGGTGTGGTAAAGAGTTAATGTTGTGGACTATGTAGATGAAGATCAGACTACCTGATAAAGGTAACAGAATCTGCAATTTGATCTTTGAGCTTCACTTTCTGATGCTTTGTGAGACACCCTCGAAAGGTTATACTTGTGTGGCTAAGTAGTAAGATGTAGGAAGCATAACCTGGAGGCCTGGACTAAATTGATCCTCACTAGAAACATGGGTTATTTTCATAGAAGTGTTCTTGGGCAAGACACTTTGAAAACCTTTCTCCTAGAACTGGTGAAAGTAACCATGAAAGAGGTAAAATAATGTTGAAAACTGTGAAAAACAGTGTGTCAGTCAGTCGGTCTGTTGGTCATAATTTCGCAATATGTGGTTACCTCTTTACCAAATGACAACATTTATGATGTTTCCAAATTGAAAGCATTTGCAGACGACAATATAAATGTGACTCAAAAACTGAAATTTGTGTTGGGAAAGGTAAGAAATATTATGGGAAAAGGAGAAAATGCTGGTTACCAGCATTTTCTCCTTTTCCCACAATGTTTTCAAAAGGCTTCTTCCCCAGGGTCGTTAAAAGTCGGGATTGTGTGGTAAAGGGATACTTTTTTGAACATGGAAAATGTCAATGCTATGGTCACTTAATGAATTGGTGGCTTGATAGATCAGTGCTACTGTGTATGTGTGTGTACGTGAAGGGGCAGGGGAGGGGGAAATAGGTTGCAGCTTACATTTTTTATGCATTAATTCTCTAAATGATTATATAGACTTTTTATGGACCTATAGGAAGATGGCTTTTGAGAAGATTGTGAGTAAAGGAGAAAATACTGATAGCCAGTATTTTCTCCTTTCTTCACAGTGTTTTCTAACCTTTCAAAGATAGCTCCAATCATTTGAGCCACATTTTTGTTGCTTTCTGCATAGGTTTTCATTATGGATAAGTCGGAAATTTTGATGTTTAGTAAAGAGTTAACTCTTTACCACACAGTCCCGACTTTTAACGACCCTTAGGAAGAAGCCTTTTGAAAACATTGTGGGAAAAGGAGAAAATGCTGGTAACCAGCATTTTCTCCTTTTCCCACAACGTTTTCTAACCTATCAAAGACAAATTCCAACATTTGAACAACATTTAAATTATCGTTTGCAAATGCTCTCAATTTGGACTGGTCTACATTTTCCTCGTGTGGTAAAGAGTTAACCCTTATCCTGCTATATAAGTTGAATGAAACTTTCATGCTGATAGTAAAAGCACGAATAATGCAACTTCAAACTTAAGTTTTTGAAGAAAAAATTATCTCCTCATCGGACAGTGTACATTCAAGATCAGACTGCACATTCTGTGCAGTCTGATCTTGATCTACACTGTCCGCAAAAGGTCAGGGAGTAGGGCTTAAAAGTCTAAAGGTTAACAGATTTCAGCTGTTTCATCACTTTTTTAAATCTTCAGATAATCGATGGATCCCAGATCCAAACCCCCGCCCAGGTACAGTGACTATATTGCACAGTAACTCCTTTTCCGTAGTTGTTGTGCCCAGTCTCTTAGAGTGAAACCTTAGATTGATTCCAATTTTTCCCAAATTACATGTGAACCTATAGAATTTTGAGGATAACTCTAGTTGCTTTTAGTATGCTGTGTTTAGAAAGATCATAGCACAAGAATTGTGCAGTCTGATCTTGGACCTATACCATTTAGTTAGATAGAACAAGATTTATTTTAGCTCTGAAAATCATTGCTCAGTTAACCTTTTACCACACTATCCCAAGTTCTAATAACCCTGGGAAGGAGCCTTTTAAAAACATTGTGGGAAAAGAAGAAAATGCTGGTGACCAGCATTTTCTTCTTTTACCACAATGTTTTCTACCCTGTAAGCAACAAGTTTTAGATTTTGAGTAACATTTAATATGTCATCTGCAAAGGCTTTCAATTTGGACCAGGCTAAAATTTTGTTGTCTGGTAAAAAGTTAAAGGATTAGTGGTTAATCCTTAACCTGCTAAATTAGTTTAAACTTTTTAAACTGTTTACCAGACGACAAAATTTTAGGTCCAAATTGAAAGTATTTGCAGACGACAAAATTAATGTGACCCAAAAATTAGTATTTGTGTTGGATCAGGTAGAAAACATTGTGGGAAACGGAGAAAATGGTGGTTACCAGATTAACCCTTTCCCAAACAAGCCCTGGTTTTCACGTGTCTGCAGTACAAGTCTTTTGAAAACACTGTGGGAAAAGGAGAAATTGCTCATAATGAGCAATTTCTCCTTTTCCCACAGTGTTTTCTACCCTTTTTGATAAGTTCCTGCCATTTTCATCAAATTTAAAATTGTCGTCTGCAAACTCTTTCAATTTGGACCAGTCCAAAATTTGTCATTTGGGAAAGGGTTAATGCAACTCAAAACTTAGTTTTTGAAAAAACTAAGCTAAACTTCTGAATGGCTAAACCAAATGGTTTAGCCATTCAGAAGTTGTGTTACTTTCAAATTTAGAAAATCCTGGAGAAGAAGACTTAAAGAACATTCTTAAGAATGGTTGGTGAATACAGACCCTGATAAAAATTTTTGAAATTGGCCTTGAACATAAGCTTAAGCATCATCTAATGAGTTAGCTTTTTATTAATCTGTTTAGGATTTGAGAAAGAATCAGTTGAGAAAAAAGAAGCCGGTAAGGCAGGCCTAGTGCATTGTAGCAAATTGTTTTTGTTTTTTGTGCATAGACCTATTCAAGCTTTCTACTGATCAACACATTTCCTTTCTGTCACATGACCTGTCCTCTGAACAGCTGTTAGTGCCATTAAATTGCCTTTTAGAACTTAACCCTTTACCACACAATGCCGCCTTCTGACGACCCTGGGAAAGAAACCCTTGGAAAACATCGTGGGAAAAGGAGAAAATGCTGGTAACCACAATGTTTTCTACCCTATTAAAGAAAAACTGCACTATTTGAGCCACATTGAAATTGTCGTCTGAAGATGCTTTCAATTTGGACAAGGCTAAAATTTTGTCGTCTGGTAAAGGGTTAAGCCTTTACCAAACAATCCCAAGTTTTAACAACCCTTTGGAAGAAGCCATATGAAGACATCACAGGAAAAGAAGAAATCACTGGTAACTAGCATTTTCTCCTTTTACACAATATATCCTATCTTTTTCATAGACAAATTTCATCTCTTGAGCCACGTTTATTAGAGCCATGCTCTGGCAAAATGGGGCTTAATGCATCTCCGTGATACATTATGTTAAGCAAGCCATCACATAATTGTGGATCCATAATAGCCACTTTTTCTAACAACCGACTGAATTATGAGGGACTGATCCTTCTACATAAAGAATATCGACCAATAGCAAAAAGCTTTCCCACACTGTTTTCTGCCCTTTCAGAGGTAGGTTTCATCAAGTGAGCCACGTTTAATTTGTCGTCTCCAACGGCTTTGAATTTGGAGGATTGTAAGATTTTGTCATTTGGTAAAGACCTAAAGCGTCTTCGACAACTGTAGTTGTCTCTGCTGCCAGTGAAGATCAAGATCGGGCTGCACAAAACATGCACACTGTCCACTGTGCTGATACGCTTTAGATATGAGAGACCTTGAACTTGTGACTATTTGGGTCATATTTCTTGACTGAAAATAGCTTTTAGGTGTATGCGGAACTCTAAGGTTTAACCCTTTACCACACAATCCTGACTTTTAACGACCCTGATGAAAAAGCCTTTGAAAACATTGTGGGAAAAGGAGAAAATGCTGGTAACCAGCATTTTCTGCATTTCCCACAATGTTTTCTACCCTTCCGAAATCAAATTTCAGTTTTTAAGCCACATATGATTTGTCATCTGCCCTTTACCAGACAATCCCTACTTTTAATGACCCTGAAGATAAAGCCCTTTGGAAACATTGTGGGAAAAGGAGAAAATGCTGGTAACCAGCATTTTCTCCATTTCCCTCAATGTTTTCTACCCTTCCCAAATCAAATTTCAGTTTTTGAGCCACATATGATTTGTTGTCTGCAAACGCTTTCAATTCAGACCAGTCTAAAATTTTGTCGTTTGGTAAAGAGTTAACTGGGCTAATGTTGTGTTGCTTTGGTATGAGCACATGCCTGTTTGTACTGGCTGCATAATTGTAATCTACACTGTTTGCAAGTCACATTAAATGCTTTGTTCGCCTCAATTCTTCCCAAAATGATTCCTCATGTGTACATGTGCATATCCCTTTGGAAAAAAGCTTTTTTAAAACTGCAGGGAAGGGAGAGTACGCAGGTAACAAGCATTGCTTTTCTTTTCCCTACATTTTCTACCTTTTTGTAAAACATCCCATCTATAGGGCAAAATTCAAGTTTGTTTTCAGCAATTTATTTCAATTTGGATGTGTCTAATTTTTTATCATTCTGGTAAAGTACAAAGTAATTGTATATTTGAAAACATAATAAATGCCAAAAAGTGGTTCAGATTACTAAAACATTTCTTCCTGTTTCTATTGAATTTCACTATCTGATTGGTTTACTTTTGGCAGTTTTTAACCCTATATCAGACAACAAAATTTTAACCTTGTCCAAATTGAAAGCATTTGCAGACGACAATTTCAGTGTAGCTCAAATGGTGCAATTTTTCTTTGATAGGGTAGAAAACGTTGTGGGGAAAGGAGAAAATGCTGGTTACCAGCATTTCCTCCTTTTCCCACAATGTTTTCACAAAGCTTTGTTCCCAGGGTCATTAAAAGGTGGCATTGTGTGGTAAAGGGTTAAATCTTTATCACACAAGTCTGAGTTAAGATGACATTGAGAAGGAAGGATTTGAAAACTGTGGAAGAAGGAGAAAATGCTGGTAATGAGCATTTTCTCTTATTCTCACAATGTTTTCTGCCCTGTTAAGACAAATGTTATTGTTTGAGTTGCATTTAATTTGTCAAATGCAAAATGCTTTCAGTTTGGACTAGGGTAGAATTTTGTGTCTGATGTATACATATTTTACTAATTGTAGTGAAGTTTTTAATAATTATACATTTTTTTTCTTATTACAATAACTTGCCTCCTTTCTGTACTTTTCTATACTTTAACATGTGTTATTTCTTTTTTCTGATCTTAATTTAATGTTTGTCCATTAACTCTTTACCAAACGACAAAATTCTAGACTGGACCAAATTGAAAGCATTTGCAGATGACAACACTTCAATTAAGCGCAAATGATAATTTCTGTTATTGATTGGGTGGAAAACATTGTGGGAAAAGGAGAAAATGCTGGTTACCAGCATTTTCTCCTTTTCCTACAATGTTTTCAAAAGCCTTCTCTTTCATGGTCATTAAAAGTCGGGACTGTGTGGTAAAGAGTTAACCCTTTCCCAAACGATAAATTTTAGACTGGTCCAAATTGAAAGAGTTTGCAGACGACAATTTTAAATTTGATGAAAATGACAGAAAGTTCTCCAAAAGAGTAGAAAACACTGTGGGAAAAGGAGAAATTGCTCGTTATGAGCAATTTCTCCTTTTTCCACAGTGTTTTCAAAAGACTTGTACTGCAGACACGTGAAAACCAGGGCTTGTTTGGGAAAGGGTTAAGCTATCTAATGTTCACAACTTTTAAGTTGTACATAGATAACTTTCCTCTTCTACTCGCTAAGCCCTCACCCCTTACCAAACAATCCAGAATTTTAAGGACCCAAAGGAATAAGGTTTTAGAAAACATTGTTAGAAAAAGGAGAAAATGTTGGTAGCCAGCATTTTCTCCTTTTTCTATGGTGTTTTCTGTCTACCCAAAAACAATTCACATAACTTGAGGTTTATTTACTTTGTCATCTGCAAAATGCTTTCAATTTGGACAAATTCAAAATTTGTCATCTCATAAAGAGTTAAAGTTCCTTCCACATTTATAGTTGCCTTGGCAGCCAGCATGGATCAAGATCATATGGCTCGGGACATGCAGTCTGATTTTTTCATCTACACTGTTTGATTTGCTGAGACACTATAGACAGAAGCAATCATGCAGTCACTATCGTTTGGGTATTTTTATTCTGAATTCGCCTCTTTGGTTTATATGTGCTGAAAGCCTGCCAGGGTAGCTCAGTGGTTACTGTATCTGACTCATGACCTGGTGGTCGTGAGTTCGATACCCTGTTGAGGCAAACTTTCTTGCTGGTGATTTTTCACCTCTCACCCGCTTTTTTCTCCTTTCCCCACAATATTTTCTACCAAATCTAAAACACAAATTATCATTTAACCCTTTACCACAGAATCCTGAGTTTTTAACGACCCTGAGAAAGAGGCCTTTTGAAAACATTGTGGGAAAAGGAGAAAATGCTGGTTACCAGCATTTTCTCCTTTTCCCACAATGTTTTCTGATCTTTTACAGACAAATCTCACCATTTTAGCCATATTTAATTTGTCGTCTGCAAATGCTATCAATTTGGACAAGTATAAAATTTTGTCGTGTGGTAAAGGGTTAAGCTACTTTTGAATTGTTATATACAACTACTTTCAATTTGTACAAGTCTGAAATTTTGTTGGTTGGTAAACAGTCAACACAAACTATCTGAGTCAGGTCTTCGATGCTCAAAGCAGTAAAAAACGATAAGATAATTATGTCTGAACAGGTTTTTGTCGTAATTTTTTTCAGGATCAGGAGATGTCACAATCGTTAAACATTCATCAGTTGCGACAGCTTTGGGTGTGTCTATGGGTGTGTTGGGGTTTATCATTCTGATTATACTGGGTTTTGTCTGTTACTGGAGGAGAAAGAAACAAAAACTGGCAGTAAGTAATACAGTAAAATCTTTAGGACTTAACTCTTTACCAAATGACGAATTCTCGGACTGGTTCAGTCTAAAAGTATTTGCAGACGACAACTTAAATGTGAATCAGATGATGGGATTCATCTATGAAAGGGCAGAAAAGATTCTGGGAAAAGGAGAAAATGCTGGGTTGCCAGTATTTTCTCCTGTTCCCGCAATCTTTTCGAAAGGTTTCTTCCTCAGGGTGGTTAAAACTTAGGATTGTGTGGTGAAGAGTTAAACTTTAAACAAAAATTATTAAATGTTTTTCTACGGCCAAGAGAAAGAAAGTTGTTGAAAATATTGTGGGAAAAGGAGCAAATCCTGTTAACTCTTTACCACACAGTCCGGACTTTAATAACCCCAAGAAGGAAGACTTTCAAAACCATTGTGGGGAAAAGAAGAAAATGCTGGTAACAAGCATTTTCTTCTTTTCCCGCAATGTTTTCCACCCTTTAAGAGACAAATGTTATGTTTTGAGCTACATTTAAAATGTCGTCTGCAAATGCTTTCAGTATGGACTAGTCTACATTTTTGTTGTGTGGTAAAGAGTTAACCACCTTTTCAGAGCCAAATCCCACCATTTCAGCTACATTTAGTACATTGTCTGCATGGTTTCAGGCTCCCTTTGGCTTCCGCATGTCTGATATTTTCTTTTATTATATATCTGAAAATATTGCAACTCAAATTCATGCATCGCAAGTGAATAAAATAAAATACAACAGAAAAAAATTCTGTGTTTATACACTGTTGAATACGGTTCCAAATATGGTATTGATAACGTAACTCATGCGCAGAAAACATACATATTGATTTGTGATTTGATTGGTCAAAATTTGCACTATGATATTTATCTGCCATTCATAAAAATAAGGTTACTAGCTAATACACCAGTGTTTGTTTTATTTGGTAATCAGTTTACGAATAAAATGTCAAGAGCTACAAAATATTGTCATTGAAAGTTGTAGGTATATAATAAAAGGAATATTATGTTACAGTAACTTTCCTGGTGCTTATTTTACTTCTCTCTGGGTAAGAAAATTTTGACATCTTGCACAGTATCAAATTTTCTCACATTGCTCAAATTAAATACAAACACCAGGAAAGTTACCAAAACACAATATTCTGTATGTATATGCTACAAGTCCACATTAGTTTTGTTCTATTATGTCCTATTTTACTTTTATGCACATGAAATCCTAAAGTCAGTTAGTGTATAATGCGGATTGCTGGTTCAAGCACCCTAGAAGAGAATTTCGACTTTTCAATCATAGCTTAGAGCTGCTTAACTCTTTACCACACAATCCCGAGTTTTAACGACCCTGAGGAAATAGCATTTTGGAAACCTTGCGGGAAAAGGAGAAAATGCTGGTAACCAGCATTTTCTCCTTTTCCCACAAGGTTTTCTATACTTTCACAGACGATGACCATTATTTCAGCCAAATTTAATATGTCGTCTGCAAATGCTTTCAATTTGGATCAGTCTAAAATTTTATTGTGTGGTAAAGAGTTAAGTACACTGGAGAAAATGTATACTCTATCATATAGAATTATTTTTAAGTTCAAACATGATTTACTATAAATTGTTTTTTTTTGTTATAACTTTCTTTATCAGAATATATTACCTCGTAATTGCCAGTAGTGTAATTATAGCTTTATGTCTCCACTTTAACCCTTTACCACACAAGGCCGACTCTTAACATCCTTGAGAAAACATTTGAAAACATCATGGGAATAGGAGAAAATGCTGATAACCAGCATTTTCTCCTTTACCAACAATGCTTTCTACCATCAATGCTTTCTACCCTATCAAAGACAATTCCACAATTTTAGCCACATTTGATTTGGTATCTACATGTATTTTGGGGTTTTGACAAGCCTGAAATTCTGTTGTGTGATAAAGGTTTAAAATATACTAGCTAGTGAATGCCAGTAGAACAAATCAAGACCCAAATAGGCTTCTTATTTCTATGTCATTTGGTTTTATAAATTGTCCCTTAGAGAGCCCAATAAAGCCAGCAGAAATCTTCATCCTAGAAATACGACCTGAATAATTGCAATCATGGTTGTTTTGTCTACAGTGTTTCAGCAAAGCGGACAGTGTAGATCAAAGATCAGGCTGCACATTTTGTGCAGCCTGATCTTGACCTACACTGGCTGCAAAAGCAACTTTAGTCGTAAAGGTGCTGTAAGAGTTAACCTGTATTGCAGGCTCAAGCCAGAGAACATTATCTAGATCCCAGCTATTTGTACCAGTATGAATATCACTCAGAAGCGAATTTCCTGAAGGAAAACCCCACCGTTTGTAACCCGGGCTATTTGGTGCCCCCACCCAGAGTACCAGTAAGAAAGGAGGTAAGTAATTAGTAAAGCTGAGATGATGAGAGAGCATGGTTTATTTCAGACCACAGTTGTTTGTAAAAACAGTAAATTGGCTGCCACGCATGAAAATATTACCGATGATGTTTAGGAGATGAAATAAATTTCAATCTTTCACTGAAAAAAAAACAAACAAATATTCTATTTATTTCATGTTTCTAACCCCTTTTTTGTTGGGACTTTCATCAAAATCCAGTACAGTAACTGTTGTTTTCGGTAAATGCCCATGGTGTACTCCCCTCACATAACGACACAGTCATTACAATATTATGTAAACTGCGAGAAATATATAGTAAATGACATCATATTTCCCTCTATTTGAATGGCATGTGCTGTTTACCTAGGTAACTAGTGTGCGGGAACTACTGTTTCCACCTGCAATTGAAGAGTTGGGAAATATAAAATCGGTGTTTTCACTGATCATGACCATGAAATATCAAACCATAATCTACTATTATTTCTGGATACACAACTGAAAAACATGAAAAAATAATTTTGTAATCTTGCAATGTACATCCAATTGAAAATTTCACATTGGGACAAAATGAAAAACCAATGAGGAAAAAGGGGCAATTGCGGGGATGGTTATTTTTCATTATTAACTCGGCTGTTTTTAAAGAAAACTTTGAGGTATTGTCCTAGCCCTGGCATTGTCTGCGTCGTTGTGTAAAAACTTTGACATCTAATATCTCTGTTATTACTGAAGATATGAGCTTCAAACTTTGACAAGTTGTTACCCCTTTACCACAAAATCCTGAGTTTCAAGGACTCTGGGAAATAGGACTTTTGAAAACATTGTGGGCAAACGAGAAAGTGCTGGTAACCAGCATTTTCTCCTTTGCCCACAAGGTTTTCTACCCTTCCCAAAACAAATTTCAATTTTTCAGTCACATTTATTTTTGTCGTCTGCAAAAGCTTTCAATTTCGATGATTCTAAAATTTTTTCATTTGGTAAACATTTAATTATCAAAAGGGGAACCAATACAACCAGGGCAGCTTACTGTCAATGTATTTTTGACACAGTTATGTCCTTTTTTTTGACTTGGAATTTTCACTGAAAATCAAGCAGCTGCAGCTGAGCGTTGGCACCCGCATGTTGTGCCCTTGTTTCTCTTCATATTGAGCTACAAAAGAGTTTCAATATTCATATTACAGTATCTCCTAGTCTATTTTTTTTAATCCTTTCCCAAACGACAAATTTTGGACTGGTCCAAATTGAACGAGTTTGCAGACGACAATTTTAAATTTGATGAAAATGGCAGAAAGTTCTCAAAAAGGGTAGAAAACACTGTGGGAAAAGGAGAAATTGCTCGTTACGAGCAATTTCTCCTTTTCCCACAGTGTTTTCAAAAGACTTGTACTGCAGACACGTGAAAACCAGGGCTTGTTTGGGAGAGGGTTAAAGATATTTCTTGCTTGTTTTTAATTGGCAGAACAACAAGTATGGGACAGGCTGTGTGAAGACAAAATACAATTAGATGCAACTGAGAGTCATTAGACTTGCCTGCCATACTGATCTCCAGTTGTTAACCCTTAACTCTTTACCAAACGACAAAATTTTAGCCCAGTCCAAATTGAAAGCTTTTGCAGATGACAAAATAAATGTGAATCAGAAATTGAAATTTGTTTTTGGAGAGTAGAAAACATTGTCCGAAAAGGAGAAAATGCTGGTAACCAGCATTTTCTCCTTTTCCGACAATGTTTTTAAAAGGCTTCTTCGTCAGGGTTGTTAAAAGTCGGGATTGTGTGGTAAAGGATTAAAGCGCCACCCAAAGGACATTTTTGGTCTAGAAATAAGACCCAGATAGTTGTCATTTGATGGTGGCTTTTGTCTACAGTGTTTAGCCTTTTACCATACGACAAAATTTTAGCCTTGTCTAAATTGAAAGCATTTGCTGAAGACAATTTCCATGTGGCTCAAATGGTGCTATTTTTCTTTGATAGGGTAGAAAACATGGTGGAGAAAGGAGAAAATGCCGGTTACCGGCTTTTCTCCTTTTCCCACAAAGTTTTCAAAAGGCTTCTTTCCCAGGGTCGTTGAAAGGCGACATTGTGCGGTAAAGGGTTAAGCTAGGCGGACAGTGTAGATCATAGGTCAGATTGCATGTTTTGTGCAGTCTGATCTTGATCTACACTGCCCGCAAAAGTAACTATAGTTGTTAAAGATGCTTTAAGAGTTAATACAAAGTGCTTGCCCAGTTAGGTTGATAATAAAGTAGTTCAAAATTTGATAACATTCTGGATGCAAATTTTGTTAGTAGCTCAGATTGACTATTGATGTTGAATTGACAGAGGTTTTACTTCTTGAGATAAGATTTTTGAGGCCTATTTTTGCATTTACTTTAGAATACATATGTAGATACAGACAGGGCACGCTTGGAATTTCCTCGTGAACGACTTCAGCTAGGTGTTGACCTTGGTCAAGGTCGGTTTGGAAAGGTCATTCAAGCCAGAGCTATGAATATAGGTGGATCTGGGAAGTGGGAGAGAGTTGCTGTCAAAACATGCAGAGGTAGGTGTCGCTGCTCTGTGTAGCCTTTTAGCCTTTATCAAACTAAAGTTGTTTTAATGACAATGAAAGCTTTTGAAAACATGGTTTGAAAAAGGAGATATCCTGCAGCATTTTCTATATATTTCCTACAATGCTTTCTACCTCCCCCCCCCCCCCAAAAAAAATTGATTTTTGAGTCATGTTTATTTTGTCTTCTGCAAATGCTTTCAATATGAGGCAAAGCCCCGGTAGCTCTGTCAGTAGCAAACAGCACTTGAGAACAGGAGGTCACTGGTTCAAACCCCGGATTGGCCAATGTCTTTCTGAGGATTGATGAAAGTCATTGAGGCAAGATACATTCCTCTGTCTCCGCTGACCATTGTTTCGACGATGGCTGTGTGGGAAAGCAGCCAGTGGCTTGGAAAAAATATTGTGCATAGTACTGGTGGATGAAACTCCAGGAAAGCAAGGATAGGCTGCCACAATGTAACTGAAATAATGTTGAAAACGGTGTTAAACACCATACAATCAATCAATTAATCAATTTAGGCAAGCGTAGAATTTTGTCATTTGGTAAAAGGTTTCAAGAGTCTCACGAAGAAGGCTTTTGAAAACTTTATGAGCCTATTAGAAAATACTTGAAAGAAGCATTTTCAACTTTTTCTTAAAATTTTTTCTTCCCTATTAATTAAAATCTCATCATTTGAGCCACAATTAATTTGTCATCTACTTCTGCTTTCAGTATGGACAAGTCTAAAATTTTGTTGTGTAGTAAAGAGTAAAGTACCTCCCAGAAACAAGACCAATCAGCTTTGGCCATACTGTTGTTGTTTTTTACTTCTTTGTTCTGGGGCAGTATTCACCAACTATTCAGACCTCCAAATAACAGGGAGTGGTAGTATTCTAAATCCATTATTTCTGTTCCAAACCCTATGTTGTGGGTACTCATTGAGACGATTCTAATGAGTACCCATAACATAGGGTTTGGTGGGGAGTGATTAATGTTTTTAGTTTTGAAATCAAAATCACTCCCTCTATCTGGAGCTCTGACTGTTCTTAATATCATTCTAGTCTTATTCTGAAGAATTTTTTTAATGCTTGGTTGGTTAACTCTGTATCACACAATCTCTGCTTTCAATGACCCTGAAGAAGAAGCCTTTTGAAAACATTATGGGAAAAGGAGAAAATGCTGGTAACCAGCATTTTCTCCTTTTCCCACAATGTTTTCTACCCTGTCTAAGACAAATTCCATTATTTGAGTCACATTTAAATTGTCATCTGCAAATGCTTTCAATTTGGACCAGTCTAAATTTTTCTTGTGTGGTAATGAGTTAACCAATTAGAAGTTGCACTAATTTCTCTGTAATGCTATATACCAGTAACGCCTAATAAACCCAACAGACAGTTTCAGTTCAGAAATAAGACCAAAATATTGAAATATTAGGGTTGAATTTATCCAGAAAATCTCGGCGTACATGACAATGTAGATCATAGATCAGACTACACAATTTTGTGCATCTGATCCTGATCTACACTTGCAGCAACTAGGGTACTCTAAGGATTGAGACTATATGTAGTTTGTAAATTATATACAGTCCCTAAAATACTGATATTTCACACATATTGTCTTCTTCTATCTCATAGTCAAATGCTCATAGTTGCAACGTGGCATCTTTTCTCTTTTCAGGGACAGCCACTGACTCGGAGAAACAAGATTTGTACCAGGAACTAGAAATAATGCGGAAGATACCAGCACATCCAAACATTGTTCTGCTGTTGGGATGCTGTTCAAAAACAGGTGGGTGATTGGCTGTATTTTCATTGTTTCAATGTTTCAAAACCTTCCGAACCCTTCACCACACAATTCCGACTTATAACAAAGCCTTTTGAAAATATTGTGGAAAAAAAGAAAATGTTGGTAACCATCATTTTCTCCTTTTCCCACAATGTTTGCAAACCTATTTTAAACAAACATCATTTTCCAACTCTTTATCAGATGACGACATTTTAGCCTTGTCCAAATTCAAAGCATTTGCAAACGACAAATTGAAGTTTTAATGTTACTCAAAAGGTAAAATTTGTCTTTCCTAGGGTAGAAAACACTGTGGGTAAACGGGAAAATGCTGGTTACCAGCATTTTCCCCTTTTCCCGCTATGTTTTCTAAAGCATTCTTTCTCAGGTTCGTTAAAAGTCGGCATTGTGCGGTAAATTAAAAGGGTTAAGTCACATTTATTTTGTCGTCTGCAAATGCTTTGGATTTGGGTCTGTCTAAGATTTTGTTGTTTGGTAAAGAGTTGACGAGATGTAAAGCAGATGATGTTACTGTCTACTAAACTATCCCCTGTCTTAACCCTTTACCACACAATCCCAACTTTTAACGACCCTGAAAGAGAGGGCTCTTGAAAACATTGTGGAAAAAGGAGAAGATGCTGGTTACCAGCATTTTCTCGTTCTTCCACAATGTTTTCAGAAAGCTTCTTCCTCAGGGTCGTGAAAGGTCTGGATTTTGTGATAAAGGGTTAAAACAAGATTACATTGTCCCTGATAGGGTAGAAAACACTTTTGGAAAAGGAGAAAATGCCAGCATTTTCTCCTTTTTCCACAATGTTTTTAAAAGGCCTCTTCCTCAGGTTCGTTAAAAGTCAGGATTGTATTGTAAAGGGTTAAAGTAAAGTGTATGGAGACAAAGCAATTTTATTGGTGGAAAAGTGAAACTGTATTGGGGAAAAAAACAATTATATTGTGGGAAAATCTATTTGAAAAATAAAGGAATTCTTTTGGTGGAAAAATATATCAAACACTTATGACTTTTTGTTCCTACAGATCCACTGTATATAATTATGGAATATGTGCAGAGAGGAAGCATGCTGAATTACCTACGTAAATGTCGACCAAGTAGTCGCGTATCTTGTGATAGTGCCATATCCAGCTTACAGACCAACTCAAGTTTTATGGAACCAAGGGCGAAAGATCTGTCAATATTTGCCCTCCAGATTGCCAGGGGCATGGCTCATATTGCAGCAATTGGTGTAAGACTTAATAATACCTAATATCCCCTATTCTTTATGTTTCCATTTATCTCAAGCAATCCTACGATAGTATGACCTTGAGGAAAAGGGTTTTGAAAATGTTGACTTAAAAGGATAAAATCTTTGTGACCAGCATTTGCTCCTTTCCCCTCAATGTTTTCTTCTCTTTTCAGGAAAGAAAAAGACTTCATTGTTTGCGACATATTTGATTTGTCCTCTGCAAAATGTTGTATATTCTGCAAAATAAAGCAAATTTATTTCAAGCTCCTCCCAAAATTTGGGGGTCTTGTGTTGCTTAGTAATCGAACTATTTACCAAAAGACAAAATTTTAGACTTGTCCAAGTTGAAAGAACTTACAGACGACAAATCACATGTAACCCACATGAAGTCTAATGTTTGGAAAAAAAAAACAGAACAAATGCTGGTCATGGTTACCAGTGTTTTCTCCTACCCCCCCCACCCCCCTGTTTTTTAAAAAGCCTTCTACCTCAGGGTTGTTTAAAGCTATGATTGTGTGGTAAAGGGTTAAAACTTTGCATTCATAATCAGACATTCTCGGTTTTATCCCCTTACATGGCATTGTTTACTATGGAATGTCCTTGGGCATGGCAGTGCCTAGTCCCAGCCTAATTCAGCTTAAACCCAGGAAAGATGTGAATAGGCAAGCTGTTGTAGTGATAAGATAAACCCTTTACCACACAATCCCAGATTTTAACAACCCTTAGAAAGAAGCTTTTTGAAAACATTGTGGGCAAAGGAGAAAATGCTGGTAACCAGCATTTTCTCCTTTTTCCCACAATGTTTTCTACCCTTCCCAAAATAAATTTCAATCGTTCAGTCATGTTTTTTTTTGTGTTTGCAAATGCTTTCAATTTGAACCAGTCTAAAATTTTTGTTTGATAAAGAGTTAACTCTTTCCCACACAATCCCGACTTTTAATGACGCTGAAAAAGAAGCCTTTTGAAAACATTGTGGGAAAAGGAGAAAATGCTGGTAACCAGCATTTTCTCCTTTTCCCACAATGTTTTCTACCCTTCCCAAAACAAATTCCAATTTATCTGTCACATTTATTTTGTCGTCTGCAAATGCTTTCAATTCGGACTAGTTTGAAATTTTGTCGTTTGGTAAAGAGTTAATGTAGTTTGGAAAGCAGCATTAACCCTTTCCCAAACGACAAATTTTGGACTGGTCCAAATTGAAAGAGTTTGCAGACAACAATTTTAAATTTGATGAAAATGGCAGAAAGGTCTCAAAAAGGGTAGAAAACGCTGTGGGAAAAGGAGAAATTGCTCATTATGAGCAATTTCTCCTTTTCCCACAGTGTTTTCAAAAGACTTATACTGCAGACACATGAAAACCAGGGCTTGTTTGGGAAAGGGTTAAACACCTTTCAAATGTATACACTTCTCATATTGATTTTTGATGCATTGATGCTGCATATTGAATTAATGGAACACTTCACTGATTTTTGTGGCATTTTTCAAAGGCAATGCACTATGAGTTCAATAGGGCATTTTGAAAATCATGTATCGTAGTTTGTGCAGAACCGAAGAACGTAAACCCAATTAAACTCAAATTTTCTCTGACAAATAAATGTTTTGATAGCACTCAGAATTGAAAATGGTGTATTAAAATAAACTGGATTAGGCTATCGATGGCTGAAATGTTTCTTTTTTATTGAAAACAGCTTTACGCGCTCATGGCCTTCTATTGGCGCAATGATACACACAGTCTTTGTCTCCTGGGCTTGTTTGTGTGCCTGAGTTTCTTTGTCCCCTGGACTTGTTCGTCCTACATGATTGCACACTACTCTAAACTGGATTTTGCATGAATATTTACAGATCAAAATAATTGACTGTCAAGTAAATATTTGATAATATTTAATTTTTTTTTTCAAACTGTTAATTCCACACAATGGCTCCCTTGACAAATGCCACACCAGTGCTTTCAACACTTTGATTTTTTTCTGTTCACAGATAATTCACAGAGATTTGGCAGCAAGGAATATACTACTAGCAACAGACTTTACCTGTAAAATCTGTGATTTTGGTCTTGCCAGGGACGTGGAAGGTGTGGAGGTCTATGAGAGAACATCAAAGGTAAATAATTCTTGACCCTAAACTCTTTACCATACGACAAAATTTTGGACTTGTCCAAATCCAAAGCATTTGCGGACAAAAAATTAAATGTAGTTCAGATTGTTTTATTTGCATCTGGAGGGGTAAAAAACACTGTGGGAAAAGGAGAAAATGTTGGTCACCAGCATTTTTTTTTTCATTTTTCCTACAATGTTTTCAAAAGCTATATTTTTCAGGATTGTTGAAACTGTTTTTAGGGTTGTCTGGTAACAGGTTAAGGGGCAAGTAATAAAAAAATATGTCGGTAGAGGGATTTAAGAGCCTCAAATTTTGTGCAATTTTCAAGCCGATTATTTTGATTTATCTCAGGTGGACAATGTAGATCACAGATCAGATTGTTTGATCCGTGCAGTGTTGGGTATACTGGAATCTGCTTGTCTGTCTTTCTTTCTGTATGTCTGCCCATCTGTCTCTGAATATGCACATTTTCCTATTTTGTTGTTAGCTTCTCCCACATTTTGTAGTGTGCAATTCTGGAGAATTTTCAAATTTTTAAAGTAACACAATTTTTGATTGGCTTAACCAAATGAGTTAGCCAAGCAGAAATTGTGTTAGTTTTTAGATTTAGAGTAAGGCCAGGATGGCTGTTTAGAATGGTTGGCAAATACAAACCCTGTTTACTTTACCCTCTACCTTTTAATCCTGTGTTTCAAAGAACCTGAGGAAGAAGCCTTTTGAAAACATTGTGGGAAAAGGAGAAAATGCTGGTTACCAGCATTTTCTCCTTTCTCACAATGTTTTCTACTTTTTTGAAAATCGAAATCATCACTTCGACATTTAATTTGCAGATGCTTTCAATTCGGACGAATCTAAAATGTTTTGTTTGGTAAAGAGTTAACCCTTTAACACACAATTCCGACTTTTAATGACCCCGAGAAAAAAGCCTTTTGAAAACATTGTGGAAAAAGGAGAAAATTCTGGTAACCAGTATTTTCTCCTTTTCCCACAATGTTTTCTACCCTTCCCAAAACAAATTTCAATTTTACAGTCACATTTATTTTGTTGTCTGCAAATGCTTTCAGTTCAGACAAATCTAAAATTTGTTGTTTGGTAAAGAGTTAAACTTTCTGATGGTTGATATATTTCAGGGACCTTTACCAATACGCTGGATGGCACCTGAAGCCCTTGCAGACAACATGTACACCAGAAAGAGTGACGTCTGGTCCTATGGAGTGTTGCTATGGGAGATCATTACTCTAGGTAAGCTCACTCTTCTGGTGAAAGAGATAGGTTCAACTTATTTAACTCTTTAACTCTTTACCACACAGTCCTGACTTTTAACGACCCTGGGAAAGAGGCCTTTTGAAAACAATGTGAGAAAAGGAGAAAATACTGGTTGCCAGCATTTTCTCCTTTTCCCACATTGTTTTCTATCCTTTCGAAGATAAATCCCATTAAATGAGCCACATTTGATTTTTATCCTCAGACACTATTAATTTGGGCAAATCCAAAATTTTGTTGTGTGGTAAAGAGTTAACACTTTACCGAACAACGAAATCTTATACTTGTCCAAATTGAAAGCATTTGCAGACGTCAAATTAAAGGTGGCTCAAATTCATCTTTGATAGATTAAAAAACGTTGTGGGAAAAGGAGAAAATGCTGGTTACCAGCATTTTCTCCTTTTCCTACAATGTTTTCAAAAGGCCTCTTTCCAAGGGTCGTTAAAACTCAGGATTGTGTGGTGAAGGGTTAACAAATGACAAAATTTTGGACTTTTCCAAATTGAAAGCATCTGCAGACAAGAAAATAAATGTGACTCAAAAGTTGATATTTGTCTTTGGTAGGGTAGAAAACATTTTGGAAAATGTTTTTAGAGGCTTTCTTTCTTAGGGTCGTTAAAAGTCAGGTTTGTGTGGTAAAGGGTTAAATGTTTACCAAAACACAAATTTTAAACTTGACAAAATTCAGAGTATTTGCAGATGACAAATTCAACAGAGCTCAACTGTTGAAAGTTTTCCATAGAAGGGTGGAAAAACATTGTTAGAAATGGAGAAAATGCTGGTTACTAGCATCTTCTCCCTTTCCCGCAATGTTTTCAAAAGTTTCCTTTCTCAGGGTCATTAAAATTCCAGTTTGTGTGGTAAAGGGTTTACTCCAAGGCTGATAGACTTAGTTCATTTATATGGGTTGTTAGATCAAGATTAGACTGCACAGAACATGCAGTCTGATTCTGATTCGACACTATCTGGTACAGTGAAATTCTTTTCCAGCAAAACATTGAAATGACAATATTTGAGATATTTTATGGCCTGAAAATCTTGTTCAATATTACATGTATTATGAAGGAGTGTTGCCCTCTATTAAACACTTCCTTGTTTTAATGACCCTAGGGGGAAAAAGGCATTGTGGGAAAAGGAGGAAATGCGGGTAACTAGCATTTTCTCATGTACCCAGAGTATTTGTCTGCCTTTCAAAGATATATTCAACAATTTTGGCTACATTTAACTCTTTACCAAATGAAAAAATTTTAGACTTGTCCTAATTTAAAGAAATTATGGACAACAAAGTCAGTGTGCCTCAAAAATTGAATTTTTTGTTTGGAGGGGTAGAAAACATTGTGGGAAAAGGAGAAAATGCTGGTTGCCATCATTTTCTCCTTTACCCCACAATGTTTTAAAAAACCTTTCTTTCTCAGGTTCGTTTGGAGTTGGGATTGTGTGGTGAAGGGTTAATTTGTTGTCTGGAAATAATCTCAAAGTAAACAAGTGTAAAATTTTGTTTATCCACAACTCTTTTCTAAAAAATAATTCCTGCAGCAGAAAACTTGGAAAAAAACCCATGTAGAGGATTGATAAATAATGTTGATTAACCCATTACCACACAATCCCAAGTATTAATCACCCAAAGGGAAAAAGCCTTTGAAGACATTGTGAGAAAAGGAGGAAACTGTATTTACATTTTTTCCATAATGTTTTCTATCCTTTGTAATGTCTCAGTTTTGTTTGATCAATATGGAATCTAGATCACTTATACTTCTATTTTGTATTTAGTTTGAATCCTAGCTAGAAAAAAAAAAAGTTATCACAGAGGGCTATATTGCCAGCCATGTCACAGGAAATCAAAGCTTAACTCTTTACAACACAATCCAGAGTTTTAATGACCCTGGGTAAGGGGCCTTTTGAAAACATGGTGTGAAAAGAAGAAAATGCTGGTAACCAGCATTTTCTTCTTTTCCCACAATGTTTTACCCTTTAACCCTTTACCACACAATCCCAACTTTTAATGACCCTGAAAGGGAAAAGCTTTTGAAAACATCATGGGAAAAGGAGAAAATGCTGGTAACCAGCATTTTCTCCTTTTCCCACAATGTTTTCTACCCTTTCAAAGACAAATTCCATGATTTGAGCCACATTTAAATTGTTGTCTGCCACATTTAAATTGTCGTCTGCCACATTTAAATTGTCGCGTGCCTCACTTAACAGCCATTCCAACTTTTTGGGTACCAGTTGCATTTTCAGTTGTCTTTAGTCATATTTCGAATAACAGGTCTCGTGCAAGACGGTCACTTTGAATGTTTTATATAAGGCATATGATCTACTATTTATTTAAACTAATTTACAGTACTTAGATTCCCTGACAGTGAAATTGTATGGCCTCAGATGTACGAAAAACCGCTGTTTGCCTATGTCGCTGAAACAGGTGGTATACGCAATGGTAAATTACAGTAAGCTGTTATGGAACTAGGAAGAGAGTATCGATGCCATACGTTAATCATATGTTTTAAATTTCGTTTTAATGGTCATTTATTGGGAAATCTTACAGTTTGAATAATTCTGGCACAATTATCGATTGTCGCTCAAATTACTATAACCTCCGTGACTGCTCTGTTTGAGGTGAAATATGGAGTAAATGATGTGTTTCTGTAAAACTTGAGTAATTTATAAATAACCTCTACATGTTATCTAAAGTTCAGAAAACATGTTTGCCTTTTATAGTTAAAGAAAAAAAATTGAGAGTATCAGGGATTGCTTGGGTGCTAAATTTGTAAAATCTTATTTAACTTCCGTGATTACTTTAAACAGAATTTCTGAGTGTTTATTCTTATCCTGATTAAATTTTCATACAGGTCAAAGTCCAATGTAGACAGCACAAGTGCTTCCTTCGGCAGGATTATCTTAAATCTGACTAAATCTGTCCAGAATATACAAAATCTTTAACTTCCGTGATTGTTAACCTCCGGTACAAAATCAATACTTTTGCTACACCCCGCATTGGTTTTTACGACTTGAGTTATGATAATGTACACCGTTGACGTCATCGAGATATATTGCGTCATAGATTACGTGTCAGAATATTTCTTTTTTTGCTGGTTTTAGAAGTGGCCGCATGATCTAAACGAAGGTGAGTGTTTTTCTTCCAGATTTACCATATATTGCGTCCGATAATTGTGTTATTGAACAAAGCTGAATCGCCATTTATTGATGTATATAGTTTCTTGATTCATGTGCAACCTTTTAAAGTGTGTGCAGCTGCACAGTCATCTGAATATTGTTGGTTCTTATATAAGAACTAAAATGTAACGGAAGTTAAAGTATATCGAGTGAAAACAAAAAGGTAGTATAGTGCATTGTATTTCAAATTATAAAGGTTGTTCAAATAATTTGTGACAGATGCAAGCCTATAGCCAATGATTAAATGCCAAATCGTGAAATAAAGTATTGTAAATTGGCTTTTCATAGTGTGGGTAACGGAAGTTAAATGAAATCACCAAATGTATTATAGTTACGCCCAGAGGCGCTACTTCAATACAAATACTATAGAAACATGCAATCAGTTGTTTTGCTGGCACAACATAAGATTGAGTACTAATATGTATGCAGTTTGGGTGAACTATTACATCTTTATCCTGTAACGGAAGTTAATTAAATGAATTAGAATTTAACTTGCACTTCAGGTTCTTATTTGCTAGATTTTTATAATGAAATACAATATCTGTTTATTCCATTACAGAATGCCGATGTCAAGGGCTGAAATACAGAAAAGATATAGGGAAAAAAAGAAAAAAGAATCAGGAAAGTTCATGAGGAATGAGAGAGAAAGAAAAAAAAAAGCATACATACCTATCAGTATGTTGAGTGAAGCAGAAGCAAAGAAAAGACGCACAAACACATTGAAAAGGGTGAAACGGCACTATGAAAAGAAACGAAAAGAAACACAGAAACTTTTAAACAGTGACACTGTACAGACAAGGCAGACAAGTAGTAATACTCTGACAATCAAGATGAAATTTGAGAAAAAGGGACAAAGGAAAGTTGGAGCAAGTAAAGCTGCCATGGCAAGAGCTGTGAAAGATGTTCAGGATCTAAAATCACAAAATTACAAACTGGTAAGAGAGAAAAGGCGCATTCAAAAGCGATTAGAACGAGCACAAAAGAAAACGATGGAAAACAAACAGCCTAAGAATCCTGGGATCAACAATGATGAAACGCCAGCAGGGAATCAAGTTACTGTTGAAGAAGAGTTGGCAACCGAATCCGGAAGTTTGAATAAGGATTTGATAGATACAGTTATTACCGGTCATAAAGGTCTAGATGTTAATTCGGTACGAGCAAGTACAAGTGAAAATACTTTTGACATTGTTGAGAAAACACCACAAGTTGCTGATAAAAATACAGTATCGACCAAGATCGCTAGTCAAACTAAGAACAACCTAACACCAAGATCAAAAGCAGATAAGGAGTTGAGAGATTCTGGATTATCACCAAGAAAGCATGTGAACCTGAAAAGAAGGTTGTTGGAGTTCCATGTTTTAAAAGAGGAGGTGAAATTGACGAAGGCTATTAGACAGAGCGGAATGAAAACAGCTAGAAAATACAAGTGTTTACGGGCATTTGGAAAAATGTTAGGAATGAGTAGAAGAAGTTTTGGTGAAAAGAGGAAATCTAGGTCATCTAGTAGAAGGAAGTTCCTGCAAGAAAAGGTACAAGCATTCCTTGAACGGGAGGACAACTGTGTCACTATGCCTGGCAAGAAAGACCAGAAAGATAAACAGCAGAAACGAATATTAACTGATTACCTGCATAATTTATACTCCAAGTTCCGCTTAGAAAATCCAGAAACAAAGATATCGCGATCAACATTTAGCAAAATGAGACCAAAGTACATATTATTAGTAAATGTCTGCAACAGAAATACTTGCTTATGTTCCCGCCACCAGAATATTGCTCTTAAGATAAAGGCAATTCAAGAAGTTACAGGTACTAAGAATCCAGATGATTTTATAGCCAAAAATACAGATGATGAAGTACAAGAGAAGTTACAAAACATTGATAAATCTAATGTCACATTTACTGAATGGAAAAGACAAGAAGACAACGGAAAACTCAGATGGAAGCAAGTACAAACAGTTGTAACAGTAGAGAACTTTATTAAAATGTTTATGCAGGATGTTAGGGATTTCCGGGAACATGTAAACCGAGTTAAGAATCAGTACAGTCAGATGAGACGTCTTCGGGAGAATTTAAATGATGGCCACGTTCTTGTATGGATGGACTTCGCCGAGAATTTTACGTGTGCAGCACTTGACGAAGTCCAGTCTGCATACTGGACCAGTGAACAAGTTACATTACATACAACAGTTGTATATTTTCCGAAATCCCATAACAAGTCGCACAAGAGTGTGGTCGGAATATCTGACCTTAATATTCATAATGCCGGAATGGTCGTTTCAGTGGTCTCAAATCTAATTCCAATCATTAAATCAGAGTATCCAGAACTACAATATGTACATTATCTTACAGATTCTCCAACCTCGCAGTACCGCAATAAGAGTATCTTCGAGTTCTTGACCAGACACAAGACGTTGTTTGGAGTAAATGCAAGGTGGGACTTCCTTGAAAGCGGGCACGGGAAAGGCCCCTGTGATGGTTTAGGGGGCAGCGTCAAACGGTCTGCAGACATGGCTGTGAAACAGGGCAAGGTAATCATACAGAACGCTAAAGATTTCTACGCCTGGGCAGGAGGTCAGTCTGAGACAGATACATCTGTGTCGTACTTCTATGTATCACAGGAAACATATTTCAATTACGCCGACGAAATGAAGGAGAGAACTACCAATCTGAAGGCAATCACAGGAACTTTTAAACTTCATTCTGTTGTACCTGTTGGTGAAAGTAAAATTGCAAGCCGTGATCTATCTTGTAATTGTGAGTCATGTCTGTCTGATGTCCTGAACACGTCCTGTGAAGGGTGGAAAATACACGAATTAAACAAGCTAATTAAGACTAGTGACAGTAAAAGATTTGAAGAAAAGGTTCAGAGAAATGAATCAAAAGAGGTAGAACTTTCAGAGAATAATACAGAGGAACATCCTGATGATGCACGAAGCACTGATAACACTGATAACACTAACAATGTAGAACCAACAAGAGTAGACATCGGTGAATATTGCGCTGCAGTATATGAAGATGAGTGGTACATTGGAATAGTTACAGACATCAACGATTCGGAGAGAAAAACAAAAATAAATTTCATGGAAGAAATTGGAACACTTCAGATTAGTTTCAGATGGCCATCCAAACGAGATGAAATCTGGATACCGAGTGACGACATTATGATGAAAATACCAGAGCCCTATCCATCCGGATCCCGCAGACGACTATATAAGTTGGGGACGGAAATTATTGATCTTATTGAAACTATTCATGAAAACAAACTCAAATAATTAACTTCCGTTACTACATTTTGTATACACTTGACTGAGAGAAACTTCTTTAACCCACTACCACACAATCCCTACTTTTGACGACCATGAGAAAGAAGCCTTTAGAAAACATCGTGGGAAAAGAAGAAAATGCCGGTAACCAGCATTTTCTCCTTTCCAACAATGTTTTCTACCCTGCACAAAACAAATTTTAAATTTTCAGTCACCTTTATTTTGTCGTCTGCTTTCAATTTGGACAAGGTTCCTAAAATATTGTCGTATGTTAATGAGTTAACAAACAGAAAACGGACTTTGTAAGAATCTATTATAGTGTAGTTAATTGCTCTAATCTCTGTTGAGTGCAGAATCCTGTTCCCGCCATTGATTATTAACTTCCGTTACTTTTTGTAGTTTGTTGTTACCGCATTATGATGCAAATACATCTATAACTGGTACCTGTTTTTTGTATTACTCCTGAAAGTTTATACTTATGTCTTGCTCGAAAAAGTAATGGTAGACAATTTATCATGTTATCATGTCTTTTGTGAGAAACGCGGTCTTGCACGTTTTTTTAAACCATTTGGTTGTTAAAAACGGATATTTTCCTTTCTGTCCGCTCCGACTGAATTTTGATTTTTTCAGTGAGTTTTGTGTCTCAAAATATGGCAAAATGACTGTATATTTTAGTGCCCTTTGCAGAATGTCCATAAATTGTCCTCGGAGTGATAGGAGGCTAACCAAAGTAGTATCCTTACATATTTAACCTCCGTTACTAGGAAATCTACCGCACGAATTCAATATCATATATTTCTTTGACGGTTCATAGTTGGCAAGGAGTAAACTGGAATTAGTCTACTGATATGTTATATTTCCTGGAAATGATAATTATTTTGCATTCCGATGACATCATTTTTTCAACCTTTTCCACTGTAAATGGTTACCAAAATCTTGGAATGGGTGTTAAATTGTTGTCTGCAAATGCTCTGAATTTCGACAAGTCTACATTTTTGTCATGTGGAAAAGAGTTAACCCTTTCTCAAACGACAAATTTTGGACTAGTCCAAATTGAAAGAGTTTGCAGATGACAATTTTAAATTTGATGAAAATGGCAGAAAGTTCTCAAAAAGGGTAGAAAACACTGTGGGAAAAGGAGAAATTGCTTGTTGCGAGCAATTTCTCCTTTTCCCACAGTGTTTGCAAAAGACTTGTACTGCAGACACGTGAAAACTAGGGCTCGTTTGGGAAAGGGTTAAACAAGTTTTATGTTCAACATAGTAACAGTCAACATTTCCCCCCCCCCCCCCCCCCATTTACATCACAAGTACACAAGTAACAATAAATCATTAACAAAAAAAAACCCATCAACATTTTTTTCAATTCCACCAGGGGCCACTCCTTATACTGGAATGTCAGCCATGGAAGTAATGAGACATGTACTTCAGGGCTATAATCTGCCACGCCCACTCCACTGCAAGGAGGAAATGTAAGTATAGTCTGTTTTGATTTGTTTGTTGTTATAACCCCTTTTTCACAAAGTCCTGAATTTTAACAAACCCAAGGAAAAGGACTTTTGGAAACATAGTGGGAAAAGGAGAAAATGATGGTAACCAGCATTTTCTCCTTTTCCCACAATGGTTTCTACCATTTTTAAAGACAGGATTGGAATTATATGCTGTTGGCTGTTGCTTTCAATTTGGTCGAGTCTAAAATTTTGTCTTTTATAGATCCTGTACTAAACCATCTTATTTTTTAACGACTTTGGGGAAGAAAGCTTTTGAAAACATTGTGAGGAAAAGGATAAAATGCTGATAAGCAGTATTTCTCCAGTTCTAGCCTTTCAAACACAAATTCCATCATTAGAGTCACATTTGATCTGTCGTCTGCAAAATGCTCTCAGTTTGGACCAGTCCAAATTTTTTCTTGTTTGGGGAAGCACTTGAACCTTCAACATGCTGTAAACATTTTACCAGACGACAAAATTTTAGCATTGTTCAGATTGAAAGCATTTGCAGATGACAATTTCAATGTGGTTCAGATTGTGCAATTTTTCTTTGATAGGGTAGAAAACATTGCGGGAAAAGGAGAAAATGCTGGTTACCAGCATTTTCACGTTTTCCCACAATGTTTTCAGAAGGCTTCTTTCTCAGGGCTGTTAAAAGGTGGCATTGTGTAATAAAGGGTTAAGACCCATGAATATACAGAATTGTAATGTATGGGCCACACTCTGGCAAAAGGGGGCTTAATGCATCTCCGCGATGCATAATACCAAGCAAGTCATCTGATAAGTATGGATTCATAACAGCCATTTTTTTTAACTCTTTCGGTGCCAAATAAATAAGCTCGACTTCTTTTGACAGCTGAAAATACAATCCACTTAAACCCAGAAAGATTTTTATCGTATAGGCTTGACTAAACAAGCGGATGGTATAGATCAAAGATCAGACTGCACGTCCTGTGCAGTCTGATCTTGATATATGCCATCCGCAAAAGTTCCTGTTTTCGCCTATGGCGCTGAAAGGGTTAAATAACCGACTTAATCAAGAAGTAGACTGGTCCTTGGACATAAAAAAAATTGACCAATAGCGAGAAGTTTCAGCCCAGGTCAGCCTGCGCGGACTGCGCATGCTGACCTGAGTCAAAACTCTTCGCAGATGTATTAAGCCCCCTTCTCACAGAGCATGGTTCAAATGTATTAACTGAGTCGTAAAGACACTGATCAGTCAGAACAATTTCGACATAGACCCATGTCTGTTCCTAAACTTTTGTCAGTTTATATTTTTAGGTTTTGTCAGCAAAATCAACACTTTTCCAAGTCAGGTTCCGCCGGTTACTGATCAGTACTTTGCTATAACAAGACAAGTCAAATTTTATTTGACGTAAACTTGTACAGTTCATAGTCATTTAAAATAATAATTAGAATACATATATTGAATGATAAAGTATATATAAATGAGCCATGCTCTGTGAAAAGGGGGCTTAATACATCTCCAAGATGCATAATAGCAAGCAAATCATCACAGTATCATAAAATTTGTTTTGTATAAAAGCCTACTGAATTATGAGGTACTCTTGTCCTTTGACATGCAGAAAATTGACCAAAAGCACAAAGTTTCGGCCCAGGTCAGCTTGCGTGTACTACGCAGGCTGACCTTGGTCGATACTGTTTGCAAATACTTTAAGCTCCCTTTTCACAGAGTATGGCCAATTATGATGATACAGAAGGTTTTGGATGGAAAAGGACAAAATACTGGAAACCTGCATTTTATCTTTTTCCCACAATGTTTTCTACCCTTTTTAAGTACATTTCCAGTGATTTGAGCTATATGCAATTAATTTTTTTTGTTTTCAAAATGGCTTCAGATAGGACAAGTCATTATGTTGTTGTCTAGAAAAAAAAAAGTCAAAATACCGAGATTCATATTTATTGTTTTCACAGGTATCAGTTGATGGAACGATGCTGGACAGATGCGGAGGAACGTCCAACGTTCGCAGACATTGTGACACATCATGAAGTATTGATGGATGATGACTATATTGTACTCAGTGATTACGATGAAAACGACTATGGATGGCTAGACTCTTACACCCTAGATGAACGGGTGTAGAGCTACTGCTGCTGTGTGGTTTTTATTTTAACTCTGTACCACACAGTCTGCTGTGTGTGTGGTTTTATTGTGGCATTTGTCAAGGACAATGCCACTATGAGTTCAATACAGCGCTTTGAAAATCATGTATTGTAGTTTGTGCAAAACCGAAGGAAGTAAACCCAATTAATATCAGTTTTTCTAAGACAAATAAGTGTTTCGATTACACTCGGATATGAAATTGAAAATGGTGTATTAAGATAACTTGCATTAGGCCATCGATCGAGGAAATACTTCTTTTTTTATCGAAAATAGCTTGATATGCTATGATATATGCGATCTATTGGCGTAATGATACACACAATCTTTGTCTCCCGACTGCCCGATTTCGTGCTTATTCGTCCCAAAACCAGTTCATTCCTGGGCTTATTCGTCCCTGGGCTTGTTTGCCTGGGCTTGTTCATCCCAAAAGATTGCACGCAACCCTATTGGATTGTGCCAGACTATATAGTAAGTTGACTTTCAAGCGAATATTTTGAAACTATTTCTATTGTTTATTTTTTCAAATTATTAATTCCACACAATGGTTCCCTTGACAAATGCCACACCAGTGCTTTCAACACTTTGATTAATTCTAGCATGGCTGTTTCAGGGCGAAAACATTGAAGTATTGTTACAGCTCTGTCATTGTCTGCGTTGTTGTTGCGTTTTTGTTTTTCTACACATGAAATGTGCTGGACCAGTGTTTTTTTGTTTTATTACACATGAAATGTGCTGGACCTATTATGTGACTGTAAATTGTTTTGTGGGAATTTCATGTACCGTAGTTATTTCTACTAACAGATTGTTTGTGATTTTAATGAAGAATTGTAAATATGTAAATAGAAGACTAATTGATACACAGGGATTATGAAATATGGAGCAAAAATGAACAGAATATTTGTGTTAGAAGAATGATGTTATAAATTTGTGATTAACCCTTTACCACACAATCCCGACTTTTAATGACCCTGAGAAAGAAGCCTTTTGAAAACATTGTGGGAAAAGGAGAAAATGCTGGTAACCAGCATTTTCTCCTTTTCCCACAATGTTTTCTACCTTTTCTGAAACAAATTTTAATGTTTCGGTCACATTGACATTGTCGTCTGCAAATGCTTTGAATTTGGACAAGTCTAAAATTTTGTCGTTTAGTACAGAGTTAAGCTCGAGTTCTTTTTTTAAAAACACTGTTTTATAAAATCCTTTACCAAAGGATCTTGTGTTTTGAAAAACCGAGGGAAGAAAGCTTTCGAAAACATTCAGGGAAATAGGAGAAAATGCTGCAAAGCAGCATTTTCTTTTCCTCTAATGTTTTTTTCCCCTATCAAGAGAACTTCAACTCTCTTTAATTCCAGTTTTAATTTTGTAGTCTGCTAATGATAGATTTTATTATCCTCTGCCAAAGGTGAGGGGATATAGTTTTTGCATTGTCTCTCCATCCATCTGTCTGTCTGTCCGTCCATCTGGGGATATCTTCTAAAAACGTTATGCATGTGTTCCTTATGATAGTCTGCCAATATAATTGTTTTGTTTTTTTACTTAATGCCTTGTCATGGAAAAAGGGGGCTTTTGTTGGCAGGGGATATCATTTCAGTGAAACAGCTTATTGACTTATACAAGTATGTATATCTTCTCATATATACAATAGCAATGATATTCAGTATGAGTCCTAGTTACTGAGTTGTTACAGGCCATTTAACCCTCTACCAAACAATCCCTGGTTTTAACAACCCTGAGAAAGAAGCCTTTTGAAAACATTGTTGGAAAAGTAGAAAATGCTGGTAACCAGCATCAAAAGCATTTACACAGGACAAGTTGTAGTGTGGAGAAAATGATGGAATTTGTTTTTTGAAAGGAGAGAAAGCATTGTGGGAAAAGGAAAAAAAATGCTGGTTACCAGCATTTTCTCCTTTTGCCATGATGTTTTGATAAGCTTTCTTCTTTGTAGCCCTTAAAACGTGTGATTGCTTGATAAAAGGTCATGGCAAGCATGAAAGAGAGAAATATTACTGGATGTGTATGGATACTTCGGTTTATTTTCAAAATTATTTTTATTACAATATCATTTGTTTCTTTGTTTTATGTTGCCACCTCTCCCAACCCCTACCATGCTGTTACAAACATTTACTGAAAAAGCCCAAGTTTAATGACCCTGAGGAAGAAGGCTTTTGAAAAAAATGGTGGGAAAAGGCAAAAATACTGGTGACCAGCATTTTATCATCCTCCTCCTCCTCTCCCCCCCCCCCCCCCCCCCCCCCCAATTGATTTCTAATCTATTTCCTTTAACCCTTTACCACACAATCCCAAGTTTTAACGACCTTGACAAAGAAGCCTTTTGAAAACATTGTGGGAAAAGGAGAAAATGCTGGTAACCAGCATTTTCTCCTTTTCCCGCAATGTTTTCTACCCTATCCAAGCCAAATTTCATCTTTTGTACCACACTTAGATTGTCGTCTGCAAATGCTTTCTATTTGGCCATGTCTAACATTTTGTCGTTTGGTAAAGAGTTAATACAATCCTTAGTTTTAATGTAGCTTACAGAGAAGGCATTTTGAAAACAAATTCCATAATTGCAAATGCTTTCATTGAAGTGGAATCCAAAATTTTGTCATTTGGTAAAGAGCTGAACACAGTGTCCACCATTTTTACAACATTTAGTGTGTTGCCTGCAAATGTTATGGATTTGGACAAGTTTAACCCTTTACCAGACGACAAAATTTTAGCCTTGTCGAAATTGAAAGCATTTGCAGACGACAATTTCAATGTGGCTCAAATGGTACAATTTTCTCTTGATAGGGTCAAAAAACATTGTGGGAAAAGGAGAAAATGCTGGTTACCAGCATTTTCTCCTTTTCCTACAATGTTTTCAAAAGGCTTCTTTCCCAGGGGGTTTAAAAGGTGGCATTGTTCAGTAAAGGGTTAAAACTTTGTTGTGTGGTAAAGATTTATGCTGAACCATGTAGCTTCAGTTAGTAAGGGTTAGAGCTTAAAATTCCAGAGGTTGGGAGATTGAACCCAGCTTCGCAGAACTTTTTTCAGAGGTTTGACAAATGTCACTGCAACAAGATTAATACATCTCTCACCCTTCAGAACATTTTTTGGACAATTTTTATCTTGGAAAGCAGCCAGTTGCTTGCAAAAAGAGCAAAATGCAAAACACTGGTGAAAGATACTGTTACATGGATAATGGTACTGGCTACATGGCTGAAATATTGCTGAAGAAGGCACTGAACACCAAACTGTCATGACGTTATAACTAGAAAACTATTTTAACCCTTAAAGCGCTTTTCACAACTATAATTGCCTTTGCGGCCAGTGTACATCAAGATCAGGCTGCACAAAACGTGCAGCCTGATCTTTGATCTATACTGTCCGCTTTGCTAAATCACTGTAGACAAAAGCAACCATGAAAATGCAATTATGTGGATAGTATTTCTAGGATGAAAATGTCTGATAAGTTTATTAGACACTCTAAGGATTAACTCTTTACCACACTATCCCAAGTTTTAACGACCCAAAGGAAAAAAACATTTGAAAACATTTTGGGAAATGGACAAAATGCTTGTAACCAGTATTTTCTCCTTTTCCCAGAATGTTTTTTACCCTTTCAAAGAAAAAAAATCATAATTTGCACAACAGTAATTTTGTCATCTGCAAATGCTTTCAGTTTGGACCAGTCTAAATTTTGTTGCTTGGTAAAGAGTTACATGATGTTAGGTAAGTGTCTCTGGGCCATTGATGCATAAAAGTTTTAAAAACATTGTGGCAAGAGATATATGGTTCTTAACAATAAAGTTCTTGTTTACTTCAATTTGCCGAGGCTGGTACAACAATTGGCCGTGTGTAGGGGGTCACTGGTTTCAATCCCCAGCTTGTCGAATTTCTTTATGAGGATTGATGAAAGTCATTGTGACAAAATGCATTCCTCTCTCACCTCTGCTCACTGCTTCGACGATGGTTATGTGGGAAAGCAGCCAGTGGCTTGGAAAGAATAATGTGCAAAGTACTGGGTAAAAGAAACTCCAGGAATGCATGAATAGGAGCACTGGTAACAACCAAATAACTAGAACAATGTTGAAATTTGGATCAGTCTAAAATTTTGCTGTTTGGTGAAGACTTAGTTTATACCAGTAATTCAAATGTTTAAAAATAACAGCATTGCTCAAACATTTTTTTCAAAATCTTGTACATGTGAAATTCATGCAATGTAACTAGCTTGTAAATGGACAGATACATCTCCAGGGATTTACAAAATAACAAGACTTTAATTGCAAGACCTGCTTTTTTTATTGTTAAAGTTTTCTAAAACAAGAAAAGATAGGAGAAAAAGAATACAAACTAATCAATTAACCCTTTACCGTACAATGCCGCCTTTTGACGCCCCTGGGAAAGAAGCCTTCTGAAAACATTGTGGGAAAAGGAGAAAATGCTGGTGACCAGCATTTTCTCCTTTTCCCACAATGTTTTCTACCCTATCTAAGAAAAGTTGCACCATTTGAGCCACATCGAAATTGTCGTCTGCAAATGCTTTCAATTTGAACAAGGCTAAAATTTTGTCGTCTGGTAAAGGGTAAACAACAGGATTTATTAACAAAGTCAATTAGCCATTTGTCATACTGATTTGTGGTTGTTTAACTCTTTACCAAACAACAAAATTTTGGACTATACAAATTGAAAGCATTTGCAGATGACAAATAAAATGTGGTTAAAATGCTGATCCCTGTCTTTGATAGGGTAGAAAACATTGTGGGAAAAGGAGAAAATGCTGGTTTCCAGCATTTTCTCCTTTTTCCACAATGTTTTCAATAGACTTCTTTCTCAGGGTTGTTAAACCCTGGGATTGTGTGGTAAAGGGTTAAGCCATCCAAACAAAAGAGTCATGCTGATAAAAAATTGCTTTAGCAAATTTTACACATTGCCAATCAAAATAGAACTTAAAATGTCCTTAAGATTAACAATTTCTTGAAATACTGTGGAAAAAAAAACTAGCAAAATAATGCCTATTTCAAGCAAGTGTAGGGCTTCCTTCTTTTGATCTATGCATTGTATTCCAGCAAACTTATTGGCCATAAAACTCATAAAAATCCACATGCTTGTTGCAAAGTTTTTAGTTTCAATACTCATGATGGCAATTTGAAAATTTTGGAACATTCGTCAACTTTTTTATTGGAGAATTCGCAATTTTAGATAGATCTACTGTAAAATAGTGAGGGAAAAAGTGCTCCAAGTGCAAAAGGAATACAGACGAAAGAACCAACCTACTAAAAAAAAGGAGAGAAACTATTCAATAAAACAAACATGCAGATTCAGATTCTATTCAGCAACATTACATTATCGTTTCCTTTTTCCATGTTTCCCTTCTGGTCTTAACCCTTTCCAAAATAAAAATATTTTAGACTTGTCCAAGTTGAAAGCATTTGCAGATGACAACTTAAACATGGCTTAAATGATTTGATTTGTCTTTCAAAGTTTAGAAAACATTGTGGGAAAAGGAGAAAATGCTGGTTACCAGCTTTTTCTCCTTTTCCCACAATGTTTTCAAAAGGCTTTTTTCTAGGCATTGATAAAACTTGGGATTGTGTGGTAAAGGATTAAGAATATTTATACAGTAACATACTCAGGAAAAAATGCTCCACAAAGGCAAAGAGAATACAGACAAAAGAATCTATCTACAAAAAGACAAAATTCAGTATAAACAACAATAAAATCTTTATTCAGGGACATTATATATATGAGCCATGCTCTGTGAAAAGGTGACTTAATGCATCTACCAAAAGTATCAACTCAGGTCAGCCTGCACAGTCTGCGCAGGCTAACCTGGGCAAAAACTTTTTGCTATTGGTCAATTTTCTGTATGTCAGAGTACCAGTCTACCTAATGATACAGTTGGTTGTTAGACATAATGAGTTTTAAGGTTCCCTAATTCTGTGATCTCTTGCTTGGTAACATGCATCGTGGAGATGCATTAAGCCCCCTTTTGCCAGAGCATGGCTCATTTTTTTTTTCTTTACTTTTTCAATGTCAAATCTATAGGTTTTTATGGAAAATAAATAATTTTAATTTGAACTTTTTTCCCCAAATGCCTGATTCACTTTTTATCCTTGCTTGTTCAAAGGCTAGAGGTATTTTTGTGATAATTTACCAGAAAATAAGGTATCTCACATTATTTTTTATCATTTTTTTTTTTTTTAAATATCACAGTCTTGAATCACAGATTATCAAACTTTACATAATATAACAAAACAAGAGCATGGTATGCGGGTGCCAACACTCGGCTGCTAATGCTCAATTTTCAGTGAAAATTTTAAGTTGAAAAAAGGGCATAACTGTGTCAAAAATATTTCGATGGTAACCTGCCCTTGCTTTATTGGTTCCTGTTTTGATAACTTGTCCAAGTTTGAAGATATTATAAAATGTCAAACTTTTTGCACGACAACGCAGACAACAACAAAGATGACACCAGGGCTATGACAATGCCTCGACATTTTCTTAGAAAACAGCCAAGCTAAAAAAACAAGAAAATTTACATCATTACCTCCTTACGCAAATTTTTGCATCTTGCAACAGACATACATGTATTTAAAAACAACGTGGTACAAGAGAATCACCTCATACCAAGCAGATTCTCCTTTTGCCATAATGTTTTCATAAATATCTATGTAGGCTGTAATTAATAACAATATTTCATATTTACAAAAGATGATGTTACAATTATAATCATTGCAAATTTGTTTAAGTTGGTAATGAGTTAACCCTGTACCACACAATCCCGAGTTTTAAAAACCTAAGACAGAAGCCTTTTGAAAACATTATAGAAAAAGGAGAAAATGCTGGTAACCAGCAATTTCTCCTTTTCCCACAATGTTTTCTATCTTTCCAAAACAAAATTCAATTTTTGAGTCACTTGTAGTTTGTCATCTGTAAATTGTTTCAATTTGGACTAGTCTAACATTTTGCCGTGTGGTAAAGAGTTAATTTAAAATTAAGTATTACAGTGTATCACGGCCAATTTGACCCTTTACCAAACAATCCTGACTTTTAACAACCCTAAAGAAGAAGGCTTTGGAAAACAATGTGGGAAAAGGAGAAAATGCTGGTAACCGGCATTTTCTCCTTCTCCCACAATATTTTCTGCCCACTGAAAGACATTTTTTTTTTTTTGAGTAATATTTTATTTGTTGTCTGCAAATGCTTTCAATTTGGACTAGGCTAAAAGTTTGTTTCCTAGTAAAGAGTTTAAGAACAGCAATCACATAAACCTTGCTCTGTGAAAAGGGGGCTTAATACATCTGCGAAATGTTTTATCCCAGGTCAGCCTGTGTAGTCCGCGCAGGCTGACCTGGGCCGAAACTTTTCGTCTCTGGTCAATTCTGTGTATGTCAAAGGACCAGTTTACCTTATGATACAGTTGCCTGTTAACCTAAATTTTATGGATCCATAATTATGTGAGGTCTTGCTTGGTATGATGCTTCAAGGGGATGCATTAAGCCCTCTTTTGCCAGAGCATGGCTCACATTCTTTCCTATTCTCTATACCTGTTTCAAAACTTGAATTCTTTACCATACAACAAAGTATTTTGACTCGTCCATAACCAAAGCCGTTGCAGACTGCAAAATAACTCTTTTGCTACCAGCTAAATGGATTGGGCTCTTCTCGGAGGTCTAAAAGTATGTTTTTATTGAAAGTGAAGATAATTTTGCTGAAAGTTCAGTGTAAAGGCCCATATTCATCAACCACGCTTAACTCTATACCACACAATCCCGACTTTTAACGACCCTGAGAAAGAGGCCTTTGGAAAATATTTTGGGAAAAGGAGAAAATGCTGGTGACCAGCATTTTCTCCTTTTCCCACAAGGTTTTCTACCCTATCAATGACATTTTCCATCAATTGAGTAACATTTAAATTGTCGTCTGCGAATGCTTTCAATTTGGACAAAACTACATTTTTGTCATTTGGTAAAGAGTTAAGAACATTCTTGGTTCAAAATTACTTATGCAGTATTCAGAAAGTTCAATAAAGTCAATTCATACTGTAGTTGGACATGCTTAATGTCTTTTAACAGGCAACAAAATTTTAGCTTTGTCCAAATTAAAGCATTTACAGATGGTAATTTCATTGTGGCTCAAATGGAGCAATTTTTCTTTGATAGGGTAGCAAACATTGTGGGAAAAGGAGAAAATGTTGGTTACCAGCATTTTCTCCTTTTCCCACAATGTTTTCAAAAGACTTCTTTCCAATGGGCGTCAAAAGGCAGCAATGTGCGGTAAAGGGTTAATGTCTTTTAACTAGACAACAAAATTTAAGCCATGTCCCGATTGAAACAATATGATGTCAAAAATGTGCTGATATGAATATTTTCGGCAAAATATGTAAATTGCTAAATTTACTTTAATATTGAAAAGGGGACGAAAAACTGCATCAGCACTCATTTCATAACCTTACTATTTGACTGTAAATTTACAAGGGTTGCTTCAGTAGGAAATTTCTATGACTTTTTAAGTCTTTACCAAACAAAATTTTAGACTTGTCCAAATTAAAAGCATTTGCAGGTAACATTCTAAATCTAGCTAAAATGATGGTTATTGTGAAAACGTAGAAAACCTTGTGGGAAAAGGAGAAAATGCTGGTTACCAGCATTTTCTCCTTTTCCCACAAGATTTTCAGAAGGCTATTTCCTCACAGTCATTCAAACTCGGGATTGTGTTTTAAAGAGTTAAAACAGCAAACTAAAAAAATAATTCTTTCATTTAGAGAAATATATCAGATCTGTTAGCCATTACAAATTTTGTCATCAAAATATTTGTGTCTTTTATTTGGATATGAAACTTATTTTGCAGTCCATTTGTTCAATGATAAAATCCGAGTTTCCTTGTCCTGTGCCAAGTTTTAGTTTACAACTTTTTGTGGGAGGGTTTTGGAGATGGTGCAGGCAGATGGGGCGTGGTCGACCTTGGAATGGGGCTCATCACATAGTCTGTGTTGTACAGGTCATGGCCTACAGGCGGCAGTGGGCTGTCCCTGTCATCAAAGGGAGTCAGGCGGCCATGCAGGGTACTGGAACCAGTTGAAAGGGCCGGGCTTGGGCTTCTCAATCGTTTCATCCCGTCCTTGTCATGGGGCTCTATGTACATTGCCTCTGATTCCAGGTAAGAGGGAGGGAGGGCAACAGAGTCCGGTCTCTGAAATCGGTAGCCATTCCAGGATTCACTCTGGGAGTTGAGAGCTGGCGGTTCTGGTGTTTCAAGGTGTACAGAGATCTTTGACATTCCTGAAGCTGGGCGCCTTTCTGGCCCTTTGTTGGACATCATCTTTGTGCCTGCAGGGGGCATGGCCTTGGCTCCCTTCATGGGTAGGAAAGAGTCTTCTCTAAAGAATGAGTCGTCCATCATCTTGTTCGATGTATAGTGTCCAGTTGTGTTGTCTGTAAAGTAATAATTAACTGTTTACTACACAATCCCGACTTTTAACGACCCTAAAAAGGAAGCCTTTTAAAAAAACATTGTGGGAAAAGGAGGAAATGCTGGTAACCAGCATTTTCTCCTTTTCCCACAATATTTTCTATCAATTCCATAACAAATTTCAACTTTTAACCCTTTCCCAAACAAGCCCTGGTTTTCACGTGTCTGCAGTACAAGTCTTTTGAAAACACTGTGGGAAAAGGAGAAATTGCTCGTAACGAGCAATTTCACCTTTTCCCACAGTGTTTTCTACCCTTTTTGAGAACTTTCTGCCATTTTCATCAAATTCAAAATTGCCGTCTGCAAACTCTTTCAATTTGGACCAGTCCAAAATTTGTCATTTGGGAAAGGGTTAAGTCACATTTAATTTGTCGTCTGCAAATGCTTTCAATTTGGACTAGTCTAAAATTTTGCCGTTTGGTACAGAGTTAACACAATGAAAGAAAGCGTTTGATCATTCAATTCTGCAACTATTCACATACATGTATCACAGTTAACTCTATGAAAAAAGGTATGCCACCTTTTAATGACCCTTAGTAAGAAGCCTTTTAAAAACATTGTGGGAAAAGGAGAAAATGCTGGTTACCAGCATTTTCTCCTTTTCCCACAATATTTTCAAAAGGCTTCTTTCCAAGGGTCATTAAAAGATGGCATTGTATGGCAAAGGGTTAAATATTGAGTACCCACACTACAGGCTTCACTGAACAATTTTAACATGCCAAAACTTATCCATATTCTTCTACTTACCATGTGTTTTTGTGTTGGGCTTTACTTTCTTCTTCCACAGTAGTATACCAATAATCATAATCAACAGGATGATTGCAGCACCACCAAGAGCAATTCCAATGATAACTCCTGTACTCAAGACATCATCATCATCGCTGTCCTGAAAAAGGAAAGACTGTTGCATTACATAGAGGATAATTGTCTGTTTCGGTGTATGATCGAAATTTCTTTCATCTATTGAGAAGCGAAGGCTATATTTTCACAAGTGGTGAAAGGAAGAGGGGAGAAAATGTTGATTGCCATCATTTCCTTTATCCCACAGTGTTTCAAAGGCCTTCTTTTTTAGTATCATACATGGAATTTTTAAGCTTTATAGAAACAAACTAGAGGGCAAAGAGGGCCTAAATCGCTCTACTGGCAATGATTTTGCTAATTTTCTAGCATACATTATTAATTAATTTATGACACAAAAACAGTGAAAGTCAAGCACACAAAAAAATGGAATGGCGGGGGGGGGGTGTTGGTTGCAACTGGGCTAGAACCCACTTAAACAGCATAAGTAGGCATGGTGAATTGAACAAATAGTGAAAAAATTGCAGCTGAATTTCTCAAAAACCACTTGTTTGGAATCCAACCAAATTTGATAGGGTTTCAGTATTCATTGTATTAAACAATCCCTGCAGGTTTCAAAGAAATGTGATTAATAATGTGGACTGTGTTGAGTAAACAATGGATGCTTTTCATAAACTGATTGCCAGATTTTCTTCATTTTTAATAGGGTTTAATCCTTGATGATACAAATGATCTGTGCATGTTCAAAAGAATAGGATCAAAAGTGCGGACTTAGTTGCGTAAACAAGAAATGTAAATTTTCAACTAAAAATGGCTACTTTTCCCTAGCAAATTGTAGGATTTTTTTTTTTCTTTTTTTCTACAATCAATAGCGTTCAAGCTATTCATGGTGTAAAGCCTCTGTGCAAGTTTCATAAAAAATCTGACCACAAGTGCCGACTTATGCGTAAACAACAAATGTAGACTTTCAACTTAAAATGACTATTTTTTCCGTACTAATTGCCAGATTTTTTTTTTCAGATCAATAGGGTTCAGGCTGAGGATGATATAAAGAAACTATGCAAGTTTCATGAAAATCCAAACGTTATCACATAAACAAGAAAAATCTGGATGGATGGACACACATATGGACAGAACGGATACCACACCATGACATAAGCTCTTCTGGCTTTCACCCAGTAGAGTTAGTAAAAAAGACTTACTGTAGATCCACAAGTGACTCCATAGTATGTCTGATTGTTCACGGTCATGAATGGGGCCAGGGTCAAAGTGTAACCATTGTAACTGTACGACGTTCCGTTCAGGATATTGTCACACAAGGTATAAGCTGTGGAATTCACGTCACTGGTGTTTCCCGCAATCACGAAAGTTACTACGATACTACCTGTAGATATTTGAAAATTGAGAATTAAAACTCTTTACGGACAACAAATAAAATGTAGCTTAACCTTTTACCACACAATCCCGACTTTTAATGACCCCAAAAGAAATGCTTTTGTAAACATTGTGGGAACAGGAGAAAATGCTGGTGACCAGCATTTTCTCCTTTTCCCACAATGTTTTCTACCCTACCAAAAAGAGAAATCATCATTTTAGCAACATTTAATTTGTCGTCTGCAAATGCTGTCAATTTCGCCCATTCCAAAATTTTGTCGTTTGGTAAAGAGTTAGCTCTTTACTAAAAGACAAAAACTTAGACCCTTCTAAATGGAAAGCATTTGCAGACAGCAACATGAATATGGTTCAAAAATTGATATTTGATTTTGGAAGGGTACAAAACACTGTGGGAAAAGGAGAAAATGCTGGTAACCAGCATTTTCTCCTTTTCCCACAATGTTTCCAAAAGGCTTCTTTCTCAGGGTTGTTAAAAATCGGGATTGTGTGATAAAGGGTTAAATGATGGAATCTGTCTGTGCAAAAGCAGAAAACATTGTGGTAGAAGGGATAAATGCTGGTCACCAGCAGTTATCCTTTTCCCGTAGTGTTTTTAAAAGCCCTCTGTCTCAATCATTAAAGCAAAAGATTGTTTGGTAAAGGGTTCTGACAAATTTTCTAAAAATTAAAAAATTTTAGCCTGTTATAAACACGAACAACTGTTTAGATCACAGCAGGAGACAAAACTTTCAAAAACATTGAGGGAAAAGGATCAATCATTTATTTCAAACTGTTGCTCTCTTCCTAAACATGTTTTTTTATTTCTCCTGACCAAACAAACAAAATTCTATTATAAGTTAAAATTGTAAGCAGTTGCACTCATCAAATTAGATATGGCCAAAATGATGAAATATGTACATGGTAGTATAGAAAACATTGTGGGGAAAGGTGAAAATGCTGGTTATCAGCATTTTCTCCTTTTCCCACAATACTTTCAAAAGACTTCTTCCTTTCTTACTCAGGGTCCTTAAAGGCAGAAACTGTGTGCTATAGGGACAAATCGGTAAGAAACCATATGATGTTTCAACTTCTTGTCACTTGCACAAGTCTGCCACAGGTTTACTATTCACAAAACAGTCCCAAGTACTAACAATCCTCACGAAATAGGCTTCTGAAAACATTGTTAGAAGAAGGAGAAAAAGCCGGTAACCATTCTTTTCACACAGAAAAACCCAATAATTAGAGACAAATCTAGTTTTTCATCTGCAAATCCTTCCAATTTCTTAATCTTTTACCAGATGACAAAAGTTACGAGCATTTGCAGACAACAAAGTGTTATGAAACTTAGTTCATACGGAATTGTCTTGCAACATTTTTCCTTTTTCTTGGAATGTTTTTGATGGCTTTATTCCTTAGAGACTTTAAACACAAGATTTTTTGGCAAAGGGTAAAAACAAAGTAATTGTGTGTTTTCAAAAAGGAGAAATTTTCTGTATGATAGATTGATTTAAAAAGTTGGGTAAAATAGATGATATTTCATAGTAACTGATATTTCAAATTGCAACAATGTTTTCTAAAGTATCCTGCATCAAAGTAAGAAAGCTGTGATAAAAGATGACACATTAATAAAGACCAAAAGAAAATGCTGAAGAAAAAATAGATTCAAACATGTTACCTGGGGCAATGGAGGTGCTCGTTACAACCACATTTGGTGCATATTCGTTCATCAGTATCTCCATGAAGTATTGCTCAAACCCGTTTTCAAGATCAGTTGTTGACAACAAGGAATAGTAGTCAACATTGAACCTCAACTATAGAATAAAAACAGGGTTCATATTCACCAACCATTCTTAACAATATTCTTAGTCTTGCTCTTTAATCTAACTCTCTATCAGACAATGAAACTTTAGACTTGACAAACATGACAGTACTGAAAGATGACAAATTGTGGGCATAAACGTTACAATTTATTTTTCAACTCTGCACCACACATTCCCATGTTGTAACAACCATGAGGAAGAAGCCTTTGAAAAACAAAGTGGGAAAGAGAGAGAATGCTGGTAACCAGCATTTTCTCCTTTTCCCACAATGTTTTCTATCCTATCAAGGACAAATCTCGCTATTTGAGCAAAAATTAATTTGTCATCTGCAAACCCTTTCAATTTTGACCAGTCTAAAATTTGGTTGTTTGGTAAAGAGTTAAAGGGTAGAAAACATTGTGAGAAAAAGGAGAAACTACTGGATATCAGTATTTTCTTCTTTTCCCTAAATTTTTTCTAGAGGCTTGATTTTACCTCAATGTTGTTAAAATTCAAGATTAAGTGGTAATAGGTTAAGAGAAGACGATAATCTTTTACTCTTTACCAGGCAAAAAAAAGTAGCTAGTGAATAATGCATGTATTTGCAGACCACAAATAAAATGTACATGTAGCTTAACTCTTTCGGCGCCAAATAAATAAACTCGACCTCAACTGAAGGCTGCAAAGACAACCAAGTGCAAGTCAGACCAATTTTTATAGCATAGGCCTGACTACACAACCGGACAGCATAGATCCAAGATCAGACTGCACGTTCTGTGCAGTCTGATCTGGTTCTGTGCTGTCAGCAAAAGCCCATGTTTTCGCCTATGGCGCTGAAAGGGTTAAGTGGTATTTGCGACTGAAACAGTGTAAACACTATGGGTAAGGGAGAATATGCTGGTTACTGGCCTTTTTCTGCAATGTTTTCCAAAATCTTCTTCCTCAGGGTCGTTAAAACATTGCACTCTTTGGTTGATACATTTGTGCCATGCTCTGGCAAAAGGGAGCTTAATGCATCTCCATGATGAGTGATATCAAGCCATCACATAATCATGGATCTATAATAGCCAACTTTTTTCATGAGGTAGACTGGTCCTTTGGCATACAGAAAATTGACCAACAGTGAAAAGTTTTGGCCCAGGTCAGCATGCACTGTGCAGGCTGACCTGGGTTGATACTTGTTGCATATGCATTAACTGTTTACCACACAATCCTGACTTTTAACGACCCTGAGAAAGAAGCCTTTAGAAAACATTGTGGGAAAAGGAGAAAATGCTGGTAACCAGCATTTTCTCCTTTTCCCACAATGTTTTCTACTCTATGGCAGACAAATTTTATGTTTTGAGTCATGTTTAATTTCTCGTCTGCACATGCTTTCAATTTGGACAAGTCTAAAAGTTTGTAGTTTGGTAAACAGTTAAGCCCCCTTTTCACAGATCATGGGTAATTTGTAGTTATCATACACTAGACAAACCTTACCTGAATTTGATTGGATTCTTGTATTGTCATGCCACTCTGGTCGGCACGTCTTGTGATAACTTTTTGGTTAAAAGTAAGGTTATAATCTGGGGGTGTGGACACCACATTAAACTGTATATAATAGACTCCGACACCTGTTACAGCTAGGTCTGTGAACATTGCCTCCCCAGTCAAGGGGTCAAAGTTTGTCGTCAGCAAACCCTGAAGCCCTCCATACCTGGGTGCGCCCAAAATTTTAGCAGTTACGGACCAGGTATGGCTCTGAAAGGTAAATGGAAAGAAATAAAAAGCATAAAATACACTTCTGAAGTAAAAGAGAAATGTGTACAGTGTTGCATGTAGGTGCCAATGCTCAGCTGCCTTCTGTGTGAAAATCACAAGTCAAACATTGGCCATAACTGTGTCAAAAATATTTTGAGGTTTATCTGCCCACCTGGTCTGGGTTTCCCTTTTGATAAGTTACAAGTTTGAAGTTCATCTCTTCAGCAATAACAGCAATATGAGAAACTGTCAAATTTTATGTGCAAAAATTCAAACAACCATAGGGCTGTGACAATAATTGTCATAGCCCTATGCTCGCTTGCATTTTCCTGCAAAGAACGCTCTTCATCAAAATCAGTGGAGCTAATAAAATGACAAACGTGTCTGGAAAAATTACTGTCACTAAATGTAGACGCTGGGTAAGAGCCTATGTCTGCAAAGGCGCCCAAATTTGTGTTCAATGCTCCTACGGTGTAGGGTTAAAGTTTTTATCCTATTTCACTCTCATGCATTTGAGGGTTTTTTGAAAATATTGTAGGAAAAGGAGAAAATGCTGGTTTCCAGCATGTTCTCCTTTTCCCACAATATTTTTATCCTGGAGGGGCAGATCCCATCAGCTGGGCCACATTTCATTTTATGGCCATAAATGCTTTCAGTTTGGACCATTTTAACCCTTTACCGCACAATGCCGCCTTTTAATGACCCTGAGAAACAGGCCTTTTGAAAAACATTGTGGGAAAAGTAGAAAATGCTGGTAACCCTTTTCCCACAATGTTTTCTACCCTATCAAGAGAAAATTGCACCATTTGAGCCACACTGAAATTGTCATCTGCAAATGCTTTCAAATTGGACAAGGCTAAAACTTTTTCGTCTGGTAAAGGGTTAACATTGCATCTTCTGTTGAAGAGATATTATTTCTGTTGTCAGTCTGTTGCACAAATCCCCGTTTTTCCCATTTCTACATTTAGAAACTGTCTACTGAGATTTGCAGTAAACAACTGGTAGTTTAAAAAAAAAGTATTTTCAACGTTTGAAATCATTTTGTTTTTAGATAAATTTGTAGTGAAAAACTGGCTTGATTTTTGCATGACGTATTATTTATTGCCATTTTCCGCCTGCACTTTTGAAGCGTCAATTTACACACTGCGTATTAATTTTTTCCTGTACAGGATTGTAATGCATCGCAGCAGACAGATCAAATCTTCGAAGAATACTGACATACGCAGACAACGACAAGCATAAGGACTTTTCTTACCATACACACATTTATGATGAGCATTGTGTGACATCATGCGAGATATCCTTTTATCACTTCATTGCAAGAAGACAATTACCAAGTTTGCATGTATGGCTATGCATATATTGACCGAATATTTGCAAGATTTCAACAATAAAAAGAATCTGACCTTCATTGGTTTTTGAGATAAAATTTTCTTGTCGACAAAAATGTTATTTGGCTTGCCAGTGGCTCACTACATAACATGTTTCTAGGCTTAGTAATAAAATTTTTATCTCAAATGCCAACTTATGTCAGATCCTCTGCCATTGTTAAAGACTGATCTCAAGAATTTTCTACATCACTGTACAATACAAAAATCTCTGACACATCGAAATCAAGAAGTAAAACATACACGCCACACGATATCCGAAATGATTTCACTTGTGACCACATCCTGCAAGTTCAAGGTTGCTGCAAAAGGTGTGTCCTTGATCCTGTCTCCAGACGCTAACATTTTCATGTTCACTCGCAGAGGTCTTCCTGCAACATCAAATGTGCTGGAGGCAAGAGTGAAATTCTCTGCCACACTCGGGTAGATAACCTTGAAGTCCAGAATGTAGCCTGTTCCCATAAGTGATATGGATAGGTCCGTAAAGTTGAACCAACCGTTGGTAGCATTTATTGTTGTCGTTCCACTCAGAACTGCACTAGCATGGCCTGTGCCTGGCCTGATCTCCACTGACAGTTGCCATGGATACTCCGTAGTTCCAAGTTGTGAGATAGCAACATTCTGTTTGATAAAAAAAGGGTTTTCTAGTAAGTATTTACCCATATTTATTTAAGTAACCTTGAGGAAGATGTCTTTTGTAAACATTTTGGGAAAAGAAAAAACTGACTAACCAGCATATTCTCCTTTTCTGGTTATATTTGCTATTGTTATGAACACAAAAGTGATTCCTTGAGTCATGACCTGATTAAATTCATCTTCTGCAAATGCTTTCAATATTATCAAATCTAAAATTTTGCATGCTGGTATGGAGTCAACCTTCTACCAAAAAAATCCCATGTTTAACTCTTTACCACACAACAAAATTTCAGACTTGTCCAAATTGAAAGCATTTGAAGATGACAAAATAAATGTGACTCAAAAATTGAAATTTGTGTTTGGATGGGTAGAAAACATTGTGGGAAATGAAGAAAATGCTGGTTACCAGCATTTTCTCCTTTTCCCACAATGTTTTCAAAAGGCTTATTGTTCTGGGTCGTTAAAACGTGTGAGTGAGTGGTGAAGACTTAAACAAACTAGATGAAGTGGGCTTAAGAAAAAATTGTGGAAAAAGGAGAAAATGATGGTAATCAGCATTTTGTCCCTTTTCCAAGATATTTTTCATCCTGACAGGGTAAATTTTTAATTAGAATTACTTTACCATCTCCAAATACATGTACTTTGAATTTGGACAAGTCTAAAAGTTTGTTGTTTGTTAAAGAGTTAAAAAATCATGCACATGATTTGAAAATACAAGTCTTTTCTAACCCTTTACCAAACAATCCCAAAACGAATAACCTTGAGGAAGAAGACTTTGTAGGAAAAAAAGAAAATGCTGGTAACAAGGACCTACAACTTTTTCTACCCCTTGAAAGACAGATCCCATGATTCAAGCCATGTTTAATTTGTAGTCTGCAAATGCTTTCGATATGGATAAGTCTAAAATTTTGTCACTGGGTAAAGAGTTAAAAAAAAAATCATCTGGATCTGGGGTCCTTTGACATGCCGAAAATTATCCAAAAGCAAAAGCAAGCTGACGTGGGTCAATACTTTTTGCAAATGCATTACACCCCATTTTCACAGAGTATGGCTCATATTCTGGAGTTACCGGTATCCACTTCAAAATTGTGCCGGCAAAACTTTAATCCTTTACCCTACAATCCCGAGTTTAACTACCCTAGGAATAAAGACTTTGAAAAAATTGTTGGAAAATGCTGGCAACCAGCATTTTCTCCTTTTCTCAAAATGTCTTCAAATGTTTTACCAATGAATCTCATTGTTTGATTCATATTTGATTTATCCTCTGCAACCTCTTTAACCCTCTACCACACAATGACAAGTTTAAATGACTCTGAGGAAGAGGTCGTTTGAAAACATTGCAAGAAAAGGAGAAAATGCTGGTAACCAGCATTTTCTCCTTTTCCCACAATGTTTTCTAACATTTCAGATACAAATCCAATTATTTCATCCACATGTAATGTGTCATTTGAAAATGCTTTCGGTTTGGAAAAGTATAAAATTTTGCCCTGTGGTAAAGGGTTAAATTGGTACAGATGTAAGTTTTTGTCGTTTGGTAAGGAATTAATCATTAGGCTGCTTAGCGCGAATCAAGGACCTTTTGCTGGCAGTGAAGATCAAGATCAGACTGCACAGAATGTGCAGTCTGATCTTGGATCTACACTGTCTAATAAGGAGATATTGTTCTCTCAAAAATACCATTTGTAACAGCAAAATTTCAGTTTTTACTATCGTCTTGAAAGTTTCATTCCACATATTTAGCAAGACGAGGGTTAATACTTACACCTATGTCAACGGCATGAACGACTGGTTGTATCTGCAAAGGTTTTCCTTCATAACTGGCCCGAGGTGAAGCGTGGAATGTCAGTCTGTCTGGCGAAGGAGTAGAGTAGGTCACTTCAGTTTCACCGAGGTTTGCAGGAGGGACGGTGACAGACTGGCAGGTTCCAGTTATATTCAGAGATGCCGAGACATTGCCCGCTTGACACTCGTTGACGATTTCGGAAGCTTTGATAATCAGATCTTCGTAACTCAAGGAGTTGGGTACAGTCACATTCAATGCTGGAAAAAGTATGATATTAATCATGTAGCTCTCCTTATCGTCCATGTGATAATGCCACTCTCTATTTCGATCTTGATTTATCCTGTCACCTCCTCTAAATCCCGTCGTATAACACAGGGTCATATAAACTTGTTGATGTGCGGTCACTTGACCGTGTGACTAGGTTTATTATGTCAGCTGGTCATGTGATCAAGGTTTATTAGACTAGTTAGTCATGTGACCGGCTGGAGCTACTTTTTGAAGTGCCAGTAGGTGAAAGCAATATTTCACAGAAAAATTTTTGCTTAACTCTTTACCACAGGACAAAAATGTAGTCTCATCCAAACTGAAAGCATTTGCAGACGACAATTCAAACATGGCTCAAATGATGGAATTTGTCTTCATGGTAGAAAACATTGTGGGAAAAGGAGAAAATGCTGGTTACCAGCATTTTCTCCTTTTCCCACAATGTTTTCAAAAGGCTTCTTCCTACGGGTTCGTTAAAACTCGGGATCGTGCACTAAAGGGTTAAAATATGATGCCCATACTGATTTTTCTTATTATCTAAAATAAAATACAATTCTTTGCCTCAACATTTTTCAATGGGTAAACGTAACGTTTATGACGTAGTCAATATCATTCATGACATCATTACAGCAGCTGCATAATCCAAAACTTTTTACATTTTTTCTCAAAGTGAAATGTAGATAGATTACATGTGCCTCATTTTGAGGGTAATATAGAGGATATTTGTTTTTTTTCAGAGAAAGATTGAAATTTATTTCATAAAGTGAACATCATCTGTGATATTTTCACAAGTGGCTACAATCTTTCACTGAAAAAAAAAAAATTCTATTTATATCATGCTTTTAAGCCCTTTTTGTTGGGATTTTCATCAAAATCCAGTACAGTTGTTTTCGGTACTGTTGTGTTGTGTACCCCCCCTCACATAACAAGGCATTACAATATTACGTAAAGTGCGAGAAATAAGTATAAATTACGTCATATTTCTCTCTAATTGAATGACAAACACTGTTTACCTAGGTAACTGTAACTATTGCGCAGGAACTACTGCTTGAAGAGTTAGAAAGTATAAAATTGGCATTTTCACTGGTCGTAACCATGAAATATCAAACCATAATCCATTATTTCCCAATAAACTACCGAAAAGCATAAAATAAAAATACACAAACCTTGCTCCATTTAGTATTCAACATATTAGAACATAACCACTAATATCAAATAACATAATCATGAATGAGAATTGAAAATTTCCTATGCAACTGCTTTGAATATATAACATCAACCACATTACAATGTTGCATGACCAGCAAGAGAGATAGATGGTAACATGAGGAAAACAAGAGTTACATCCCATAAACTTTAAAAGCTCAATAATAGCTTGTTATCACCATTAATTCAGTCAAACCTAGATGTTCTTTGCTGAATATTATATTATAAGAAATTATTAACCCTTTCCCAAACAAGCCCTGGTTTTTACGTGTCTGCAGTACAAGTCTTTTGAAAACACTGTGGGAAAAGGAGAAATTGCTCGTAACGGCAATTTCTCCTTTCCCCACAGTGTTTTCTACCCGTTTTTGAGAACTTTCTGCCATTTTCATCAAATTTAAAATTGTCATCTGCAAACTCTTTCAATTTGGACCAGTCCAAAATTTGTCGTTCGGGAAAGGGTTAAGAGATATAAGAAACCACTATCAAAGGATCATTCTGGCCAATTTGTTGAGAATTTTAAGCTGCACAGCTTTCAAAAAAAAAAAAACAGTTTTAAGATTTTCAGTTTTTCTGTGTTGTTGCCATAGCAATGAGAGATTTTAATGAAATCAATGCTTTGTCCAATTTTGCAGAGGCCCATAGTAGAATCATAAGTTTTGTCAAAACTAGATAAGAAGTTTCAAAGAGAATGCTTGAAATAAACGAACAGAAGCACGATGGACACATGGCCTTAACACTGGCTCTCTGACCTTTGACATTGGGGCCAGTGGGATTAAAAAGTAGTCCAAAGCTTGAAGTATGTAAAATCAAGAGAAACTCACTGCTTGCAGGTTCGTCAGATATCTCCACAGTGACAACTATTCCTGTACTTCTTCGCCGCCTGCCGCCTGACTGTTCACTGACTGCATTCGCGATTCTTACTTTTGTAGGTGGGATACCAAGAAATGCTGCCACATTTTCAATTAAGTTTCGCGCAAAGAACTGTTCCACCAATAATGCAGGCAATGAAAATGCCACAACAATAGTTGGCTGTGTAATGACATCTATTGGTTTACTGCCTTTGACGATGATTGTTAGTTCACCCCTTATGTGATCGATAAAATTTGTTCCAGCTGGATTAGTGACATTTGGAAGGTACTGATCACCATCTACATAGAAAGACATTAAAAAATATTACGACTCTGTATCCATCTTCTACCACACAATCCCGACTTTTAACTCTTTACCACACCAAAAAATTTTAGACTGGTTCAAATTGAAAGCGTTTTCAGACGACAAAATAAATGCAAATGAAAAATTAAAACTTGTTTTGGGAAGGGCTGAAAACATTGTGGGAAAAGGAGAAAATGCTGGTTACCAGCATTTTCTCCTTTTCCCACAATGTTTTCAAAAGGTCTCTTTCTCAGGGTCATTACAACTCGGGACTGTGCGGTAAAGAGTTAATGACACTGAGAAACCTTTGAAAAAATTGTGGGAAAAGGAGAAAATGCTGATAACCAGTATTTTCTCCTTTTTCCACAATGTTTTCTACCCATTCAAAGAAGAATCCAATTATTTGAACAACGTCTAATTTGTAGTCTGCAAATGCTTCCAGTTTGGACAAGTGTAAAATTTTGTCATTTGGTTAAGAGTTAACTCTTTACCAAACTACAAATTTTTAGACCAGTCCAAATTGAAAGCATATGCAGATGACAAAATAAATGTAACTCAAAAATTGGAATATGTTTTGGGGAGGCTAGAAAACATTGTGGGAAAAGGAGAAAATGCTGGTTACCAGCATTTTCTCCTTTTCCCGCAATGTTTTCAAGAGGCTTCTATCTCAGGGTCATTAAAAGTCGGGATTGTGTGGTAAAGAGTTAAGCCTTTACCAGATAACGAAATTTTACACTTGTCCAAACTGAGAGCACTTGAAGACAAAAAATTAGATATGGCTCACACGGTGAGTTTGTCTGTTTTTGAGTTTGTCTGTAAAAAGACAGAAAACATTGTGGGGGAAAAAGAGAGAAAATGTTGGTTATCAGCATTTTTTCTTTTTCCCACTATGTTTTCAATAGGCCTCTTCATCAGGGCTGTTAAAACTGGAGATTGTGTGGTAAAGGGTTAACTTTTTATTTCTTGAAAAAAAAAATGCAGCTGACAACTTTTAGTTTGTCAGTGTAAAACTGGATATTCAATATCAACACTTTAACCCTTTACCATGCAACCCTGAATTTTAACGACCCTGAAGCTACCTTACTAGCCATTTAGGTCTTTGGCAAACAAAAAAATTTTAGACTTGTCCAAATTGAAAGCATTTACAGACAACAAAAGAAAATTGACTCAAACATTCAAATCTGTTTCAAAAAAGTAGAAAACTTTGTGGTTACAAGACTGAGCCTTTCTGGCCTTTTCCCACAATATTTTCAAAAGCCCTTTTTTCCAGGGTGGTAAAATCTCTGGATTGTTTGGTAATGGGTTAACTTTCTGTTCAAAGACAAAATTTAGACTTGTCCAAATTGGAACAATTTGCAGATGACAAACTTAATTCTATTCAAAGAATGTGATTTGCCTTTTGGAAGGGTAGAAAACATTGTGGAAAAAAGAGAAAATGTTGGTTACCAGCATTTTCTCCTTTTCCCACAATGTTTTTCAAAGCTTTCTTTCTTTAGTAGTTAAAACTTGGAAATATGTGGTAAAGGGTTCTCTGAGCTAACATAGAAATAAGAATGAGAAAATGTCTAACACGTACCTGGCAACTTGGAAATAATATAACTCCCATCACTACCAAATCTACCATTAATCGGTAAAACAAAGGAGGAATCGATGTACACATCCAGTCTATTGGACCTCGAGTACCAGACCTTCAGCAAAATCCCCTCGTCATCTTCTACATTCAACATATGATAGCGCATATGTTCAGGTGTTGTGCTGGTAAAGTGCATCAAGTATTCTAGCCCTGTAAAAATACAAGTTTCAACCCTAAACCCTTTACCGCACAACAATCAAAGCACTGAAAGCACTGGTATGGCATTTGTCAAGGGAGCCATTGTGTGGGATTAATAATTTGAAAAACAACCATTAGAAATACTTTCCATATATCTGCAAGAGAGACAACCTACTGTACTTTATAGTCATGCAGGATCCAAAAGAGTAGTGTGCAATCATGTGGGATAATCAAGCCTGGGCAAACAAGCCCAGTGACGGACAAGCGCTGTGACGAACAAGAACAGAACCGGTTAGGAGACAAAAACTGTGTGTATCATTGTGTCAACAGAAGGCCATAGCGGGCAGAGCTATTTTCCAAAAAAAAGAGGAGTTTTTCCACGATCAAATTACTCTAATACGCCACTTTCAATTTTATATCTTAGCACAATCAAAACACTTATTGGTTTGATTGGGTTTACTTCCTTTGGATACATGACCTTCAAAATACCGTATTGAACTTGTAGCGGAATTTTCTTCGACAAAGGCCACAAAAATTAAGACTTGTCCATATTCAAGATGTTTTCCAGGGAACAAATTTGATATGCCTGAAATTATCAAAATTTATCTTTGAAAGGGGTAAGAAATATTGTGGGATAAGGAGAAAAAGCTATTAACAAGCACTTTCTCTTCTTCCAACAATGTTTTCAAAAGTTTTCTCACCTAACTCTTTACCACACAATCCCGACTTTTAACAACCCTGAGAAAGAAGCCTTTTGAAAACATTGTGGGAAAAGGAGAAAATGCTGGTAACCACAATGTTTTCTACCCTGTCAAAAAACTTCAGTTTATTTGTACCACTTTTAAATTTGTCGTCTGCAGATGCTTTCAATTTTGAAGGTCTAAAATTTGTTGTTCGGGAAAGGGTTGAGGATGTTAACCCTTTCCCAAACGACAAACCTTGGACTGGTCCAAACTGAAAGAGTTTGCAGACAACAATTTTAAATTTGATGAAAATGGCAGAAAGTTATCAAAAAGGGTAGAAAACATGGTGGGAAAAGGAGAAATTGCTCGTTACGAGCAATTTGTCCTTTTCCCACAGTGTTTTCAAAAGACTTGTACTGCAGACCCATGAAAACCAGGGCTTGTTTGGGAAAGGGTTAAAACACTCAGAATATGTGGTTAACCCTTTACCAAAGAACAAAAATGAAGACTGGTCCAAATTGAAAGCATTTGCAGGCAACAACTGAAATGTGAATCAAATGATGTAAATTGTTTTTAATATGGTAGAAAACATTGTTGGAAAAGGAGAAAATGCTGGTTACCAGCGTTTTCTCCTTTTCCCACAATGTTTTCAAAAGGCTTCTTCCTTAGGGTCGTTAAAACTCGGGATTGTGGGGTAGGTTAGGGTTTAAAGTATCTTTCAAAACTAAAGTTGCCTCTGAAGCCAGTGTAGATCATGATCAGACTGACACAAAGCATGCAATCTGTGCCTCACCATATTCACCACCTATTCTTAAGAACTTTCTCAGTCTTATTATGCAAAATTTTCGAAATTTGAATGTAACACAATTTCTGATTGGCTACAGGGTCCTGCATGACTCAGTGGTTAAGTGTGGGACACGTAACCTTGAAGCACCCGGTTAGAGCCCCACCTGATCTGCTGGGCTTTTCATGGGTGTGACCCTGGGCAAGACACTTCAGAGCCCTAGCCTAGTACTGGTAAAACCCAGAAAATATGTGAATATGTGAGCCGATGCTGTGATATGACTGAAATAATGTTGAAAGCCGTGTAAAACACCATTCAATCAATCAATCAATCAATCAATCAATCAATCAATCTGATTGGCTAAACCATTTTTTTCCAAGCCACTGGAGGCTTTCACGCATAAATATTATTGAAACCACTGTATGGATTCCTAGCCCAGTACATTACGAAGTGAGTTTCTGGACTAAGAATTCTTGACACCCTATACCAAAAAATCACGTGTTTTAACCCTTTACCAGAAAACAATATTTTTGACCAGTCCAAATCGACAGTGTTTGCAGATGACAAATAAAATTGCGTACAAATGACAGTATCTGTCTTTGCGATTACTGAAAACATTGTGGGAAAAGAAGAAAATGCTGTTACCAGCATTTTCTTTTTTTCCCACAATGTTTTTAAATGCCTTCTTCTTCAGGGTCTTTAAACCTTGGGATTGCGTGGTAAAGAGTTAAAGGCCCTAATGAAAAAGGCTATCGAAAATGTTGTGGGAAAAGGAGAAAATCCTGGTAACCAGCATTTTCTTCTTTTCCCACAACATTTTCTATGCTTTTGCACACAAATCCAACAATTTGATCTGCATTCAATTTGCTGTCTGAAAATGACTTGGATTGGGAGTCCAAAATTTTCTCATTTGGTACAGAATCAAGTAGGTTCTGATTGACTGTATGGTGTTTAACGCCATTTTCAACATTAATTCAGTTGTATTGCAGCCGCAAGTGCACCTAACAATGCTTTCCTGGAGGTTCTTTGACTAGTACTCCGCACAATATTCTTTCCAGGTCACTGGCTGCTTTCCCACATAACCATCATCGAAACAACAATCAGTGGTAAGAGAGGAAAAATTCCTGTTGCAACGACTTATCATCAATCCTCCGAAAGAAACTGGCTGTGCTGGGGATCGAACCAAGTAGGTTCTGAAAGTTCATACATGTACTACAAGGTACATCACAAACCTGTTGCCACAATAGCCATAAAGGTTGATACCCTCTTTCTGCACGTATACCCGCTACACCAACCGTGATCTTGGGGCCCATTGATAAGATCAATGTACCCGTCGTGGAATGGATTTGCAGCTATAGCCACAGGCGACAGTCTTCGGGTCTCAGTGTCGTTATCCATACTTTCAATGATAAGCATTTCATAGTTATCACCGAAGCACTTATAAGCTGTCCATGCGGACATGTAAGTACAATTCGATCCACGATAGATGCCTGAAAAAGACATAAACTCAATATAACAAATCTTCTGCTTGAAAATTAACTTGTTTTTAACCCTTTACTGCACAATGACGCCCCTGGGAAAGAAGCCTTTTGAAAACATTGTGGGGAAAGGAGAAAATGCTGGTAACCAGCATTTTCTCCTTTTCCCACAATGTTTTCTACCCTATCAAAGAAAAGTTGTACCATTTGAGCCACATTGACATTGTCGTCTGCAAATGCTTTCAATTTCGACAAGTCTATAATTTTGTCGTCTGGTAAAGGGTTAAAAGATCCAGGTTGATACTCATTCTTAAAGACATTTCTAGTCTTATTTCCAAGATTTTCTAAATATGATAATAATGAAACTTCTGAATGGCCAACTCAAATGGTTTAGCCAATCAGAAGTTGTGTTACTCTCTAAATCTAGAAATGGACCAAGAATGTTCTTAAGAATGGTTGATGAATGGTTGATGAATATGGACCCCGATGTTGTAAAGCACCAGGGAAAAGAGCTTATCAAAGACTTGAAAAAAAGTATGTGGAAAAAAGAGAAATGCAAGTACCTTGTAAAAAAGCAATTATTATTCCGTGTGCACTTTTATCTGTATCAAGCCCAAATTAAAGCTGATCATTGAATCTTTTAATCCAATCACTGATTCATTTTCAGTTTTTTCTACGACATATGCCAGAATGACAACTCCTGACTTTTCGAAAACATATGAGCCATGCCCTGGCAAAAGGGGGCTTAATGCATCTCAATGATACCAATCAAGCCATCAAATAATTATGCATCTATAACAGCCACTTTTTTTTTTAACCCTTTCCCAAACGACAAATTTTGGACTGGTCCAAATTGAAAGAGTTTGGAGACGACAATTTTAAATTTGATGAAAATGGCATAAAGTTATCAAAAAGGGTAGAAAACACTGTGGGAAAAGGAGAAATTGCTCGTTATGAGCAATTTCTCCTTTTTCCACAGTGTTTTCAAAAGACTTGTGCTGCAGACATGTGAAAGCCAGGGCTTGTTTGGGAAAGGGTTAACAACCGACTTAATAATAAGGTAGACTGGTCCTTGGACATACAGGAAATTGACCAATACCAAAATGTTTCGGCCCAGGTCAGTCCGCACAGGCTAACCTGGGTCAATACTTTTCGCAGATGCATTAAGACCCCTTTTCACAGAGCATGGTTCATATCTTGATTGATGTTGCAATCCACCTGAAAATGGATGACTTTGTGAGGGTAAAGCAGTAATTGCTTTGGTTAACCCTTTACCACACAATCCCGACTTTTAATGACCCTGAAAGAAAAGGCTTTTGAAAACATTGTAGGAAAAGGAGACAATGCTGGTAACCAGCATTTTCTCCTTTCCCCCTTAATGTTTTCTACTTTGTCAAAAAGAGAAATCATCAATTTAGCAACACTTAATTTGTCATCTGCAAATGCTTTCAATTTTGACCAATTTTGTTTAGTAAAGAGTTAATAAATATGGACGATTATCATCTACAAGTAGTAACTTTCCTGGTCCTTGTATTTTTACTCTTTACCAAATGACAAAATTTTAGACCAGTCCAAATTGGAAGCATTTGCAGACGACAAAATAAATGTAACTCAAAAATTGAAATTTGTTTTGGGAAGGCTAGGAAACATTGTGGGAAAAGGAGAGAATGCTGGTAACCAGCATTTTCTCCTTTTCCCACAATGTTTTCAAAATCTTTCTTTCTCAGGGTCGTTAAAAGTCGGGAATGTGTGGTAAAGAGTTAATCGTGCAGAGCGAGACTGAAGTTCAAGCAAGATGTCAAAAATTTTCTCATGCCACGAGAAGCAAATACAAGGACAAGCAAAATTACTACAGCATATTTCCTTTTATTATATACCTCCAACTTTCAATGAAAAAAATTGCAATTGCAGACATTTTATTCAAAAACAGTAAACAAAATGCTCTGTGGAAACAGGGCTTAATGCATCCGCGAAAAGTATCAACCCAGGTCAGTCCACGCAGGCTGACCTGGGCTGAAACTTTTTGCTATTGGTCAGTTTTCTTTATGTCCAAAAACCAGTCTACCTCATGATTTAAGCCAGTTGTTAAGCAAAATAATTTATTATATCTAATACATTATTAACCCTTGTCCTGCTGAATAAAAGAAATGAAACTTTATAGTAGATAACAGAAGCCGAAAACTTTCTTCTTTCAAAGGTATTTTTGGAGGAAAGATATCTCCTTATCGGACAGTGTAGATCAAAGATCAGACTGCACGTTCTGTGCAGTCTGATCTTGATCTACGCAGTCCGCAAAAGGTTGGTGGGTTGCGATAAGCAGCCTAAGGGTAAATGACATTTCTCTAGACTTGTTCAATAAAATTATATCTCAAAGGCAAACTTATGCCAGATCCTATATGGCTTGTAAAAAGCCCACGCATTATTCATTTCCGTATCTTATACAGATTTTTTTTCTTTCCAAAACCAATTGCTGTACCTAGTTTTAAGAAGTAAGGGATAAAAATATAAACAAGGCATGCTCTGTGAAAAAGGGGTTTAGTGCATCTACAAAAGGTATCTACCAATGTCAGCCTGCTCAGTCTGCACAGGCTGACCTGGGTCAAAATCTTTTGCTATTAGTTAATATCTTGCATGTCAAGGCATCATTATATCTCATGATCCAGCCAGTTTTTGATAAAATTGATCCATAACATGTGAGGACTTGCTTGGAGTAATGCATTACAAAGATGCAAGAACCCTGTTTTCCTAAATCCCGCTCAAATTTGAAAATATTACCTTTATTTGGGGCGAGAGACTCATAGAGTATACGTGTTCCTGTCAATGTGGTGACCATTTCTTTCGGAATTCTATAGTCACCCAATCCTCGTCTAGGGTCTCCATTCCATTCAAATTCAGACTGCGGTATCACAGCACCAATGGCACCCAAGAACGACCCATCTAGATCTTTAAACAGCGCCTTTTTCATGGCATCGCAATCCATATCTACGCAATCTGCACCATTAATTTTTCTGTCAAACAAAGATAAATTTTCTCATCAACAGACGACAAAATTTTGGACAGGACCAAACTGAAAGCAAATGCATAACGACAAATAATATGTTGCTAAAATGATGATTTCTGTCTTTGACAGGGTAGAAAACATTGTGGGAAAAGGAGAAAATGCTGGTTACCAGCATTTTCTCCTTTTCCCACAATGTTTTCAAAAGCCATTTCTTTCAGGGTCGTCAAAAGTCGACATTGTTTGGTAGAGGGTAAAACATAATTTACTTATCATACGATAAAAATTTTGACTCGTCCAAAATTAACTCTGTACCAAATGACAAAATATCAAGCTTATCCAAATTCAAAGCATTTGCAGACAAATATGGCACAAATAATGCAATTAGTCCTAGAAAGGATAGATAACATTGTGGGAAGAGGAGAAAATGTTTTTAAAGGCTTTCTTATTTAGGGTTGTTAAAAGTTGGGAGTGTTTGTTAAAGGGTTAAAGCATTTGTTGATGACAGAATTTTACAAATTGTAACTCACATTATCATTTTGTCCTTAAAAGGGTGAAAAACATTGTGGAATAGAGATGACCCCAGGTTAAAGCAATTCATCCTTATCCCACAACATTTTGAAGTCAGGGTTTTAAAATCATATGGATGGTTTAAAGAAGCATCAACCACTTTATTGTAGAGGTTAGTTTTAGACCTATCTTAACCCTTTAAGCGCCTATTGTGACTATAGTAGCGGCCAGCGTAGATCAAGATTGCTCAGACTACACAAAATATGCATTTTTGATCTACGGTGTCCGCTTTCCTGAAGCAGTATAGATAAAAACAACCAAGAAATTTGCATTTATTTGGGTCTTTTTTCTAAACTGAAAATGACTGTTGGATTTATTCGACTCTCTAAGGGTTAGCATGTGATGGTTTAGAAAAAGAACTAGAACTGTCACAAAGCAGACACATACCCCCCACAAGCACCTTGCCACTGAAGCAGCACAATCAGAGAACGGAAATGATTTTCAAAACAAAGTTCACCTGTGACACTGACCTTTAACCCATGTGACCCAAAAACAATGGGGCACTTACTTGGGTCATGAGAAAAACAGACGGACGGACTGACAGACAAACATGGTAAAACCAGTATACCCCTTCTACTTCGTAGGTGGGTGGTATAATAATACAGGTGGCTGCTAAAACACAGTATGGCTAGCACAAGTTTGAATTTAGCCCTTAACCAGTCCACAAAATTTTAGGCATGTCCATATTGAAAGCATTATGCAAGCAACAAATCAAATGTCGCTAAAATGATGATATTCCTCTTTGAAAGGGTAGAAACGTCTGAAAGGAAGAAAATGCTGGTTACCAGTATTTTTTCTGTTTCCAACAATGTTTTCAAAAGCTTGTTTCCAACGGGTTATTAAAACACAAGATTTCTTTGGACCAAAGAAATCTTGTGTTTTAATAACCCGTTGGAAGCAAGCTTGGTTCACCCTTTACCACACGACAAAATTTAAGAACTGTTCAAAATTAAAGCATTTGCAGATGACAAATCAAATCCAGCGCAAATGATGCAGTTTTTGGTTGAAACGGTAGAAAATATTGTGGTAAAAGGAGAAAATGCTGGTTACCAGCATTTTCTCCTTTTCCCACAATATTTTTAAAAATCATTTTCAGAAATGTCATATCGTTAAAACTCAGGATTGTGTGGTAAAGGATAAAGGTTGATTTGAAAAACAAAAAAGTTCTGCTAAGCACATGTAAGCACAAAAGTTTAACGTTACCCGAGATTAGGTCTGTGGTAGGATATCTTGTTGTTCTCATTTACGTTGTGGAAACTGATCTGTTCTGCTTCCACAGGGTGCTGCCCGTCGTCATTTCCTGGTGATGTTGCAATTGCGTAATCACCATTGCAAGAGTTCGGGTTGAAGTTGGCAAATGTAAGATCTGTAAGTATAGTATTGAAAATAGGGTATGAGTTATAGGGTCGCAGTTCCTAAAAAACAGTTTCTTGTCAGACCATTAGCCCTTTAGCCCTTCACTACACAATCCCGCGTTTTAACGACCCTGATAGAGACAGCTTTTGAAAACATTGTGGAAAAAGGAGAAAATGCTGGTAACCAGCATTTTCTCCTTTTCCCGCAATGTTTTCAACTCTTTCACAGCCCAAAAGCACATTTCCAGCCATGTTTAAATTGTAGTCTTCAAATGAACTCAATTCGGACGACTCCAAATTTTAGTTGTAAGGTAATGAGCTGAAAAAGCCTTTCACTACTGTTGTTGCCTTTGCAGCCAATGTAGATCAAGATCATACTGCAAAAAAAAATGTAGTCTGATTTTTTTTTTAACACTCCATTTTGACGAGACATTCTGGGAAACAAGCAACCTTTACAATGCGTGCTTAGGGTTTCTAATGGTATGTAGCCACAATTTATATGAAGTCTGCATATGCTTTGGACATGTCTAAAATTATGTCATGTGTTGCAGGGTCATAAAGAAATAAAAAAAAACATATTATGTTGCATGCATTTCTGTACATGTGTCACAACACCAAAATAAAATATATGGGTCTTGTTTTTGGTTCATTTACCAAGCCTATATGGGCTATGCTCCAAGGAGGCTGCTGGTCATTTTAGATGCAAACCACCCTAAGTTATGCCTGGTTCTTTAACATGTATGGCATATTGAACCTTCACACAGGTCCTTAGTTTAAAGTCTCACCCGAACCTCAATAAAGAAATTATTGTAATTTTAGCTGGCCAGCTGTGAGAATCAAACCAGCACATTCAAGTAACCTGAGATTACTCGTCCCAGGCTGTACCATGACAGATAATCCTGCTCACAAATATCTGGGTCGTTCAAAGTCAGGGCTTGATTTTTGTGGACAGAATGACATCTGGATTTCAAATGTCCCATACCAACTGCAAATAAGTGTTTCATTAGCTAATCGAACAATCATTTTGAAAATTTTACAAAGCTGTAAAAACTATAGGTCACCGTCTTGAAAGAGGAAATGATTGTCCTATTAAATTGGCACACATGGTTTCTGTTTATGATTAATTGATTGATTAATTGGTTGATTGGTTGATTGATTGGTTGATTGATTGATTGATTGAACTGTGTTTTACTCTGCTTTCAATGTTATTTCAGCCATATCACAGCGACAGCTTACATAGTCATGTATTTCCAGGATTCCACCAGCACTAGGCTTGGTCTCTGAAGTGTATTGCCCAGGGACACTCCCACAAAAAACCCAGTGGATCCAGTAAGGCTTGAACCCAGAGCCTCCAGGTCATGAATCCTACAGTTTACCACCCATGAGGACCCTTTCTGTTATGAAAGGGTTTTAAAAAAAAAAAATTTGAAACTCATCCTGTTCTAGGTAATCACCTTAATTTTTCTTCAAGTACCCAGCAGACAGGTTTTAACTCTTTACCAACAACAAATTTTTACACTTGTCCAAATTCAAAGCTGTTGCAGACCACAAATTAAATGTGGCTCAATTGATGAAACCTGACTCTAAAGGGGCAGTTAACATTGCGGGAATAGGAGAAAATGCTTGTTATCAGCTTTTTCTCCTTTTCTGCCAATGCGTTCAAAAGCTTTCTTCTCCAGGGTCATCATAACTCAGGATTGTGTGGTAAAGGGTTAAAGATCTGTTTGAGAGTATGACCTCTGGGACCAGGAGACAAGATCAAAGATTTCCATGTATTTCAAGCCATCCCATATCAAGGATGAGGTTAACTCTTTACCAAACGACAAAATTGTAGACTCATTCAAATTCAAAGCATTTGCAGACGACAATTTGAATGTGGCTCAAATGATGAAATTTGTCTTTGATAGGGTGGAAAACAACGTGGAAAAACGAGAAAAAGCTGGTAACCAGCATTTCCTCCTTTACCCACAATGTTTTCAAAACCTTTCTTCTTCACGGTCATTAAAACTCTGGATTGTGTGATAAAGAGTTAACTCAAAATCAACTTTCGAAAATGGAAGGCCCTTGTTGACTCTGCAAATACTAACTCTGCTTGACACAACATGAATAGCTTCATCACAGTGTATATCAAGAAAAACTGCACTTAGATTGTGGTCTGTTTTTGGATCTAAACTGTTTTAACCCTTTACCACACAATCCTGACTTTTAACGACCGTGAGAAAGAAAGCTTTTGAAAACATTGTGGGAAAAGGAGAAAATGCTGGTAACCAGCATTTTCTCCTTTTCCCCCAATGTTTTCTATCCTTCTTAAAACAAATTTTCTTTTTTGAGTAACATTTATTTTGTCGATATTTTGTCGTCTGCAAATGCTTTCAACCAGTCTAAAATTTTTTTGTTAGGTAAAGAGTCAAAACAGTACACACATTTCAGAAGTAAGGATTAGTTAGTGACTTACTTTTCAGCTTCATGAGCCCACTAATTGCAGGGTATGTCATTATCCCTGCCCAGGGTTTGATGGGCGCATTATTACTTCCACCCATAAAGTTTCCAAAAGTAATGCCGATTTTCCCTCCATTTGACGCTCGACCAGATGCTGACGTCCTCAAAGCTAAATTATCTGTTGACCTGGCAACATCAACCGTACAATCGAAGCTTGAAGTAGCACCAACCACCATACCATCCTTGATTTCCATAGTTTTGTTGCTTGTTTCGTGAGAAAGTGGATGTGGTCCAACAACATGAATGTGGTAGCCATTTCCATTTTCAATCACAATATTGTTTTCCCCAACAAAACTAGCAGATCCCTGGAAATAAATTCCATAATCCAGATTTTTCCATGCAATGAAGTTTTGGTATTTCAAACAACTTCCTGAGGGTTGTTCATCATTGGGCAATATACCAACACCGATAACATTCGCCTGCGCCATGTTGTTTTTGTAGTCATCTGATGTATCATCACAGCTCTGCGGTGGAACATGGAAACCGAATCTCTCTCCGCCTGTCACGAGATTATCTTGAAGAATAAGTCTCTTAGCACCAATTGCTTCTATACCTGACTCCTGGAAGAAGTTGAATGGTTCAGCTCTATCTTGATAGGAACCGGTCCACACAACCAGGGATACCATATTGTTGATCAGTCTTGTATCATCAGAACTGGTTCTCAGGGCTGCAGAGTAATAAAAAAAAAAAAAAAACGTGAACCATGATTTGTAAAAAGGGTGATTAATGCTTTTGAAAAAAGCTTTAACCTATGTCAACCCAATAAACAGTGTACATGAAAACTCAAAAAAATAACATGATGATAAACAATATATATGAGTCATGCTCCGTGATAAGAGGGCTTGATGCATCTGCGAAAAGTATCGACCCATGACAGCCTGCGCAGTCCGCGCAGGCTGTCCTGGGTCGATACTTTTTGCTTTTGGTCAATTTTCTGCATGTCAAAGAACCAGATTACTAGCAGATTCAGTAGGTTATTACACAAGACAGACTTTAGGGATGTATAATACTGTGATGACTTGCTTGGTATCATGCATCACATAGATGCATTAAGCACCTTTTTCACAGAGCATGGCTCATGTGTTTTTTTTCTAACAAACCCTATGTCATGAACATGTTTTTTAACAAACCCTACGTCATGAACATGCTAACTTCTCTAGATATTTCTAATTGGTCTTGCAACAAATCAAAATACAGCACTGTTCCAAAAGGATAAATTGTTTGAAATGACAAATGACTCCTTTTCGCAAAAATGATTTGCATGATGTCATGTATTTACTCAGACCTCTGGATACAAAGGGAGCGATAGTATTCTAAATCCATTGTTTCTCTTCCAAACCCTATATTGTGGGTACTCATTAGAATCGTCTCGATGAGACGATTCTAATGAGTACCTATAACATAGGGTTTAGTGGAGAGTGATTAATATTTTTCAATTTTGAAATCAAAATTACTCCTTTTATCTGGGGCTCTGTTTACTCTTTATAAGACAAATTCAACATTGCTGACATGATGAGATTTACCTATGGCAGGCCAGATAACATATCGGGAAAAAGAGAATTACCAGCATTTTCTCATTTTCCCAAAGTTTTCAAAAACTGTCTTTCTCTGGGTCTTTAGCTCTTTCATTCCCAAGCGGGCTTTTAAATAGTGCTTCTATGATATGTACATAAGGTCTATTACCAAAACAGACAATTTTAATGAGACTTGTACAATGACACTGTGTAACAGGAAGTTTAATAATAATGTCTGTGTCAAATTGTTTGGTACACAGTTAAGTCTTTTCTTTGAATTTTAATCAATAACTAAACTATTTATCAAGCATTGCCACATTTCAATTGAAGTAGCCGGTTAACTCTTCACCAAATGGCGAAATTCTAGATTTATTCAAATTAAAAGCGTTTGCTGACAAAAAAATTCAAATTGGCTCAAAAGATAGGATGTTTCATTCAAAGGTTCAAAAAACATTATGAGAAAAGAACAAAATACTGGTTACTAGCACTTTCTCCTTTTCCTACAATGTTTTAAAACTCTTCTTAGTTTTTTGGGTCATATAAACATAGAATTTGCTTTGCAAGGTTCAATAACACATTGAACTCCTCACCTAACGACAAAATATTAGACTGGTCTAAATTGAAAGCATTTATAGATGACTAAATATGGCTAAAAAATATGGAAATCTACCTTTGGAAGGGTAGAAAACATTGTGGAAAAAGGAGAAAATGCTGGTTACCAGCATTTCCTCCTTTTTCCCACACCATTTTCCAAAGCCTTCCTCATCCAGGTCATTGAGAAATAGTTCCTATGGCGTTCCACAAGAGTTGGACAATGTGAAAATAACCTATGGTAAGTGGTTTTGTTTATAATTTACACAAAAATCCCGAGTTTTTAACGACCTTGAAAGACTAGAGCTGTCATTGAATGTGACTTAATACCCCCGCAGCGCTTTGACAGAAAAAAAGTGTCAAAGTCAAGGGGAGATAATTCCTCAACCAGGGGGAGTTGACACTTGAAAATTACATCTTGCAAATCTTCAATATATGATCAATATATGTGCAAAGTTTCAATGCAATTGAAGGAAAACTGTAGGAGTTCGCGACACAAAATTGCTAGTATTTTATACACAGACGGACGGACAGACAGGCTGATTCCAGTATACCCCCGAAAACATTCGTTTTGCGGGGGTATAATAAGGCTTTTGAAAACATCGGGGGAAAAGAAGAAAATGCTGGTAACCAGCATTTTCTCCTTTTCCCACAATGTTTTCTACCCTATCGGTTTGCTAGAAGGTTAAGTTGGTACCCACCATGCCCTATGCTTCCAAACACCACATTATCTGTTATATTGAGACCTCCGATGCCAAAGGCTCCAACGGCCGAATTAAACCCATTGTGGAAGGAGCATTTACTAACATTGGATGGCTTCAAGTCGCTGACTGTTCCCGTAGCCACATAGGCCACGGAGAAACGGAGATCATACGGTTCCGTGTAGCCTTCCTGTCCTGTGTGGTAGAACTCGACATTCGAGAGACGAGCATAACCTGGAAAAGAAACACAAAAGCATGGATCAATGCCAATGCTTCATTGCAGTTGTTGTGTCGGAGAAAATTCTGAGCTGCACTTAGCAACCTAAGGGTTATGTAGCTGTTTCAGAAAAGAGTTCTGGAGATAAAACCAGACATGGAACTCTTACAACAAATATGATTTGTTGGCACTTTTCACTAACTTGCAATTCCATAAATAATGACAAATGAGAGTAAATTATCTACGGACAGACGTAAATCCATATGAACTATACTCTGTGAAATCCCAACTTTTAACGACCCTGAAAGGAAATGCTTTTGAAAACATTGAGGGAAAAGGAGAAAATGCTGGTGACCACAATGTTTTCTACACTATCAAAGAAAAATCACATTATTGGAGCCACGTTGAAACTGTCATGTGCAAATGCTTTCAATTTGGACAGGGCTAAATTTTCCTCATTTGGTAAAGAGTTAATGCATCTGCAAAAAGTTTTGATCTATGTCAGCCTGTATGCTTAATGTCCAGTGTAGATCTTGATCTACACTGTCTGCAAAGAGCAGTATTTCTCCTTTACCCACAGTGTTTTAAAAAGCCCTCTTTTCCATAGCCATCAAAACACCGGATTATTTGGTAAAGGGTTAAAACCTAAAAGCTTAGTAAGTAATTTGTTGGACAGCTTTATAACTACATACCTGTATATGTTTGACCTCTGTGTACAACAAGACCAATGAGAACACGGGCACCACAAGATTCTGAGTACATCCCTGGGTAGTCCTCTCCGATGACCTTGACATTGTGTGTCAACAGACCAACAGCTGCCCCAAGTTGTAGGACTTGACCGTTGATCGTCTCAGTGTGACCTAAATATGTATCACAAACGTAAACAAAAATTACTGTTTTGTATTTCCTTCCTGCCATGAAATATCAACATTAATCAAGACTGACTGATTGATTGAATGAATGGTGTTTTCACTGCTTTCAACATCATTTCAGTGATATCACTGCGACAGCTCACATAATCATGTTTTTCCTGGGTTTCACCAGTACTATGCTGGGGCTCTGAAGTGTCTATCCCAAGGACACTCTAAAGAAACTGTCAGTTTTTCCAGTGAGGCTCAAACCAGCGTCCTCCAGGTTATGAGTCCTATGCTTTACCACTGAGCCAGGCAGGATCCCCATGTGAATCAAGAAGTAAGATGCATAATAAAGAAACAAAGATTACATTGTGAAATTTGTTCCATAAAATATTCCTTTTCAGTAAATGCTATGAAATGTACCAGATATAAATTGTGATAAGAATCATAATTCCAAAGCAAGCCACTGACATCATTAAAGCAACCACATATAAATTGTAATAAAAATTATAATTCCAAAGCAAGCCACTGACATCATTATAGCAACCATATATAAATTGTGATAAAAATTATAATTCCAAAACAAGCCACTGACATCATTATAGCAAGAGACATCGTATTAGTAACAGCAACAAACCTATATGTTTATATCTCAGGGTGTCATTCACGGTTAAAGTCTTATTGTCAGAGGAAATGGCTCTTATCTTGAAAGACTCTGTCTCCCAGACATTGTAGCTAGTAGGACCAAGGACAATTTCATCTCCAACCTCCCAGCCTACTGCATCGACCAGAGTAAGTTGGTCGGATCCTGCATTTGCCGTAGAAGACAGTTTTGTCCATGTGATTCCCTTGTCCTTGCCATGAAGGTCAAGGCCACCAAATACAGCTGTCATGAAAAATATGGTAACAATTAGGCAATACTGATGTTACAGGATTGTGGAATTGACCCATACAGCACCCAATAAACAAAGCAGAATTTTTCAATCCAGAAATAAGATGCAAGTAAATGCAACTTCATAGTGCTTTCGTACTTAGTACATGTATTTCAGAAAAGCCAGTAGTGTCGACTAAAATATCAGACTTGACTCTAATTACCAAGGCAACTATGGGTTTGAAGGGTGATTTTAAAGCTAAAAACCCAATAAACAGTATACATGAAAACTCAAGAAAATAATATGATAATAAACAATATATGAGTAATGCTCTGTGAAAAGGGGGATTAATGCATCTGCGAAAAGTATTGACCCAGGTCAGCCTGCGCAGTCCACACAGGCTGACCTGGGCCGAAACTTTTCGCTATTGGTCAATTTTCTGCAGGTCCAAGGACCAGTTTACCTTCATGATTCAATCAGTTTTTAGACAAAATGGATTTTATAGATCCATAATTACGTAATGACTTGCTTGGTATCATGGATCACGGAGACACATTAAGCCCCCTTTTGCAAGAGTATGACTCATATAGAGATTAGACGGCACTTAGCACTACAGTCTCATCTTGTTTCCAGTCTCTATATCATCAGATATTCTGGAAAAAAAATAACTAAAAATGCATACATGTAGATTTTATTCCCAAACTAAAAATGTATGATTTTTTGCTTAACCCTTTCCCAAACAAGCCCTGGTTTCCACGTGTCTGCAGTACAAGTCTTTGAAAACACTGTGGGAAAAGGAGAAATTGCTTGTAAAGAGCAATTTCTCCTTTTCCCACAGTGTTTCCTACCCTTTTGGAGAACTTTCTGTCATTTTCATCAAATTTAAAATTGTCGTCTGCAAACTCTTTCATTTTGGACCAGTCTAAATTTTATCGTTTGGGAAAGGGTTAACCCTTTACCAAACAAGCCCATGTTTTAACAACCCTGAGGAAGAAGCCTTTTGAAAACATAGTGGGATAAGCAGAAAATGCTGGTAACCAGCATTTTCTCCTTTACCTACAAAGTTTTCTACCCTTTCAGAGACAAATTTTATCAAATGAGCCACATTTTATTTGTAGTCTAAAATTTTGTCCTTTGGTAAAGAGTTAATTATAAACAAATTGAAAGTTTAACTTTTCACCAAATGTCAAAATTTTAGACTAGTCCAAATTCAAAGCATTTGCGGTTGAGAAACTAAATCTGGCTCAAAAATCAGAAATTGTTTTGGGAATGACAGAAAACATTGGGGGAACAGGAGAAAATGCTTGTTACCAGCATTTTCTCCTTTTTCACACGTTTTCAAAAGGCTTTTTCTTCAGGGTTGTTAAAACTCATGATTGTGTAGTAAAAGGTTAACTCATAAATTTTAACCCTTTACTTGGCAACAAAATTTAAGACTTCTCCAAACTCAAAGTGTTTGCAGAAAACCTGGGGCTTAAATGATGAGATTTTCTAATGAAATAGTAGAAAACTTTGTGGGAAAAGGAGAAAATCCTGGTAACCAGCATTTTCTCCTTTTCTCACAATGTTTCAAATGCTCTTTAGCTAAGGGATGTGAAAACTGGGGATTTAGTGGTAAAGAAATAAGAAAAAAACAAGAGCACTGCATGCAGGTGCCAACGATCGGCTGCAAGTGCTTGACTTTTCAGTGAAAATTCTAAGTTGAAAAAGGGGCATAACTGTGTAAAAAAAAATACTTTGATGGTTATCTGCCCCTGTTGTGTTAGTTCCCCTTTTGCTATTTAACAACTTGTCCAAGTTTGAAGCAATGAACTTCAGAAGTAACAGAGATATTACAAAATGTCAAAGTTTTCGCAAGACGTTGATGCAGACGACAACTCCAGGGTTATGACAATAACTCGTTGATTTCTTCTAAAACAGCCGAGATAAAAATGTGAAAAATACAAACCAATTGCCTTCGAGCCAACAGTTGGTCCATCTTCACCATCGTTCCACCACGGGGTGGAATGGTTCCCTCTCACGATGATTGAAACCAAAGCCTGGAAGGGCTGACTAGGAGTACCAATGACCAGTCTTCCACCACGAATGATGATGAAATCTACGTTAAGGGTATAATTAGCTCCAGGGGTATCCATCACTTCAAGGACTCCCTCGAGAAGTAGAGTGCCCAATTTGCTGATTGAAGTCGTGTTGATAATAATCCAGCTCTCTGCAAAGATCCGATATGAGCAGATCATAGCCTCTACAACAATTCTAAATGTTGTTCTAATTCTAAATTCAAAGGCCAGCCGTCTGATTGGCTGATACATAATGTCTACGCTTTGATAGATTGTCATATCTCTTTACCTCATAGCCAAATTTCAGGCTTGTCCAAATTGAAAACACTTGCTGGTAGCAAATATAGCTAAACAGGTGGCATTTGTTTATAAGAGTAGAAAACATGGTGGGGAAAGGAGAAAATGCTGGTTACCCCCTTTACCAGACAACAAAATTTTAGCCTTGTTCAAATTGACAGCATTTGCAGATGACAGTTTCATTGTGGCTCAAATGGTGCAATTTTTCTTTGATAGGGTAGAAAACATTGTGGAAAAAGGAGAAAATGCTGGTTACCAGCATTTTCTCCTTTTCCCCAAAATGTTTTCAAAAGGCTTTTTTCCCAGGGTCATTAAAAGGCAGCATTGTGCTGCACAGGATTTTCTCCTTTTCCCACAATGTTTTCTAATGCCTTTCCCATTAGGGTCTTTAAAACTCAGAATTGTGGGGTAAAGGGTCAAAAAAACTTAGAATTGCATGTGGAATGGTTTAGTGAATACAGCTCAGCCTGGCCTATATTCTATGTATCCCATCCATTTCGAGGGTAAGGAATCACAAGCTTTTTTTTTTTGATAAAATGCATGGATTTATGTTTGTAATTAGGGAAACAGCTTGTTCCCTCCTTTGCAATTCATTCCATTGATCAATCTATGCATAGTAATACAACCAACTTATATCAGGGTTCACTGATATCATGAGGGTCTAATATCAATTAACATTTTAAAAACCCCTTGTCATTAATATTTTAACCCTTTCCCAAACAAGCCCTGGTTTTCACGTGTCTGCAGTACAAGTCTTTTGAAAACACTGTGGGAAAAGGAGAAATTGCTTGCAACGAGCAATTTCTCCTTTTCCCACAGTGTTTTCTACCCTTTTTGAGAACTTCCTGCCATATTCATCAAATTTAAAATTGTCGTCTGCAAACTCTTTCAATTTGGACCAGTCCAAAATTTGTCATTTGGGAAAGGGTTAAGGGATGAGTATCAAGAATCAAGACTTCTGACGGAAGAAGAATTTTACCGATCAAGTATCGACCACGAACAAGCATCAAAATTGATAAAATGCATATAGAGAGTGACAGTTTTTCATGTAGTTACAGTACTGATCCTGTTGAACATTTATGGCTGCACGTATTTCTCTGTTCAACAAATTCAGAGGCATTTGATTGCAAAAGGATCTTGGCCTATAATCAAATTGTCTTGAAACCGTATGAATATCATATTGTCTCTATTTAAAGCCCCCGGGGGAGTTACATTTTCCAAAATGGGGGGGGGTGATTAATAGAGGTAAAATGGCATAGAATTTTTGGAGGACAACGATAACATTACTGTCTGGGTTTTAGTCAGTAACGACTGTGAAGCTATCAAATAGCATTCATGATTAATATTTGAACATGGTCTTGGATTCTTTCACTTTCTTACAGGTTTTCCTAGTTACATGACAAATTTTGTGTAGCCTGAACTTTATAATGTTATCAGAAGTGTATGTATATTCGGATAGTCAGGACTTATTTACATAGATTTGTAAAGTATTTAGGATTTTGTTGATGCTGTTTTTTATCGCAGATTTATATCAATGTTATCGAAAGTGGCCATCTTGTAAGCCCATTTTTAGTTCGAAAAAAGCTGGAGGAGCCTTAACCCTTTCCCAAACAAGCCCTGGTTTTCACGTGTCTGCAGTACAAGTCTTTTGAAAACACTGTGGGAAAAGGAGAAATTGCTTGTATTGAGCAATTTCTCCTTTTCCCACAGTGTTTTCTACCCTTTTTGAGAACTTTCTGCCATTTTCATCAAATTTAAAATTATCGTCTGCAAACTCTTTCAATTTGGACCAGTCCAAAATTTGTCGTTTGGGAAAGGGTTAATTAGTGGGGGGAGCATCTATAAGGGACAAATGCAAATGCTTTTGATTTGGACAAGTCCAAAATTTTGTCATTTGGTACAGTGTTAACTCTTTACCAAATGACAAAATTTTAGACTGGTCCAAATTGAAAGCATTTGCAGACGACAAATTTAATGAAGCTTACAGAGTGATTTATGTACTGGATACGGTAGAAAACATTGTGGGAAAAGGAGAAAATGCTGGTTACCAGCATTTTCTCCTTTTCCCACGATGTTTTCAAAAGCCTTATCTTTCAAGGTCGTTAAAACTCGGGATTGTGTGGTAAAGAGTTAAGATATTTGTGTAGTTTATAAACAAAACCACTTACGATAGGTTATTTTCACATTGTCCAACTCTTGTGGAACGCCATAGGAACTATTTCTTGTTTGGTCATTAGTGATGTAGCCATCCTGAGTATCGTTCCAAATGTCATCAGCGTCCCAGAGGTGGAAATCAGCAGGTCTGTCAGTAGGGGCTACCAAATCCGGATCAGGTGGCGGGATACAGTCTTTGTAGTAACATTTATAACTGAGGAAACTCATTGAAGGGTCCAAATCGCTGATGGAAACATCTCTCTTTGACCTTGGAGTTCCATGTACTGAATTTGAAAAACAGTAAACCCTTTACCAAACACTCACAAGTTTTAACAACCCTGAGGAAGAAACTTTTTGAAAACATTGTGGTTACCAGCAATTTCTTCTTTTTCCCCACAATATTTTCTATCCTTTCATAGACAAATTTCATCATGTGAGACATATTTTTAATTTCTTGTCTGCAAATGCTTTTAATTTGAATATGTCTAAAAGTCGGGATTGTGTGGTAAAGGGTTAAAACTTTTAGTTGTCTGGTAAAGAGTAAAGAGAAGATCCTTTGTCCATCTTACATTGCAAAAAAAAATTTGGGTCATGCTCTGTGGAAAGGGGGTATAATGCATCTGCAAAAAGACATTGACCAATGTCAGCCTGGGCAGTAATTTACCAGTAATTTCCCCTTTTTCGAACAATATTTTCAAAAACTTTATTCTTCAGGGTCGCTTAAACACAGGATTGTTTAGACGTTGGCAGATAGACAATAGATGGTTTGCTTTTGTTTGTACGATGATAAAACACAGTTTTCAACATTATTTCAGTTGTATCACAGTGGCCAGTTCACATATCCATGCTTTCCAGGAAGGACTGGAGGACCTCTAGATGTATACAGGAAGCATCGTAAGTCCTGACAGGAATAACCAGTAGAGAACTAGGATGATACAAATCCACCACAAAACTTACTGATGAATGTCATTTCATTGTTTGCACTGTCCCATGTCCAATCCCCATACCTTGCCACAGATGGGTCCAGGGACCCTACAGTTGCATTAATGAAGTTCTGCCCACCGTCGACTGACATTCTGTCTGGGAACTCTTTGGCACGAACAGTTACCATTAAATAATCATCTGTCTGAAATCATCAAATTTTGACAAAAAAAATCAGACATCTATCGTAAGAACGAGATGAGCACCTGATCCATTCACCAAACAATCAGGGTCCATATTCACCAACCATTCTTAAGAACATTCTTTGTCTTGTTCTCCAGAATTTTCTACATTTGAAAGTAACACAACTACTGATTGGCTAAACCGTTTAGTTTAGCCAATCAGTAGTTGTGTTACTTTCAAATGTAGAAAATCTTGGAGAATAAGACTAAGAATATTCTACAGAATGGTTGGTGAATACAGTCCCAGCTTGTAGACCAAACAATGACCAGTGACATGGGAAGAAGAGCATGGTATCAGGTGCCAATGCTGGGCTTCATTTGCTTTTAGAAATGAGGCAGGCTCCGATAAAATGGGATTTAATGCTGCTCCATGGTGCATAATACCAAGCAAGACATCACATAATTATGGATCCATAAAATCCACTTTATCTAAGAACCAACTGAATTATGCATTGGACTGGTCCTTTGAAATGCAGAAACTTGACTAATAGCAAAAGATTTTGACCCAGGTCAGCCTGTGCGTACTGAGCAGGCTAATCTGGGGGTTGATATTTTTTTGCAGGTGCATTAAATCCCCTTTTCACAGAGGAAAACAATGGTTACAAACATTTCTTTTATAACTGTCTATGGTATTTTCTAAAACATTCTGGTTTAACCTTTCACCACACAGTGAAATTTTAGACCTGTCCATAATGAAAGCATTTGAAGACGATAAGATAAATGTGACTAAACTGATGGGGGTTGTCTTTGAAAGGGTAGAAAGCATTGTGGGAAATGGAGAAAATGCTGGTCACCTTTTCCCACAATTTTTTCAAAAGCTGTCTACTTCAGGTTCGCTAAAACTCAGGATTGTGTGGTAAAGGGTTAAACGACAAAGAGACAAGAGGTAACACAAGTTTTGTTTTACTTTTCAACACTCTGAAACCACTTATAACCTTTTGTTATATACCTGTAAATTTTCCAGCTCAAACTCATGCACGACACGGGGATAAAACCATACATGACAGAATAAACAAGAACACTGCATACAGGTGCCAACGCTCGGTTGCAGTTGCTTTCAGTGAAAATTTTAACCCTTAAGCTGCTGATCGCGACCCACTGACCTTTTGCGGACAGTGTAGATCAAGATCGGACTGCACAGAACGTGCAGTCTGATCTTTGATCTGCAGTCCGATACGGTATTTTCTTTCCAGTGAAATCAACTTTGAAACTGCAATGTTTGGGCTTTTAGTATTGAGTAGAAATTTGGGTTTCATTTATTCATCAGCTTAAGTGTTAAGTTGAAAAGAGGGCACAACTGTTTCAAAACTATTCAACATGAATTCAATTTTAACCCTTAAAACATCTTTTGCTTAAGTCATTTTTGCAGCCAGTGCAGATCAAGATCAGACTGCACAAAACTTGCAGCCAGATCTTTGATCTGCACTGTTCACATTGCTGAGGCATTCTGGACCAGGGCCTCCTTGACATAGATCTTCTCAGTGCCTTATTTCTAAAATGAAATGCCTGTTAGATATATTCAGAGCTTTTGGGGTTAGGCCTTTACCAAACAGCTCCATACTTTAACCACCCCTAGGAAAAAGTTGTTTTGAAAACATCATGGGAAATGGAGAAATCGCTAAATACCGGTACCAGCATTTTCTGCTTCTCCCACATCTTACCATTTCAGCAATATCTAATTTGTTGTATACAAATGCTTTCAATTTCAAGTTTGAAATTTTGTCATCTGGTAAAGAGTTAACCCTTTACCAAACAATCCCAAGTCTGGTCGACCCTGAACACAAAAGCTTTTGAAACCATTATGGGAAAAGGAGAAATACTTATCACCAGCATTTTCTCCTTTCTCCACAATGCTTTCTACACTTTCCAATATAAATTCCATCATTTGAGACCTATCTAATATGTAATCCACAAATGCTTTCAAATTGGATAAGGATGAAATCTTGTTGTCTGGTACAGACAAAAGATACATGAACACATCTGATAATATGCTGCCAAACAGATAAAGTGTTCCTCAAAAGTAAATTTCTCATTTTTCCAAATTTTTTGCAAAAGTGCTCTGTACTTAGAAATGTGATATTAGAATTTGATTTTAACCCTGTGAAAGAAAATGTCTTGAAAACATTGTGGGAAAAGGAGAAAATGCTGGTTACCAGCATTTTCTCCTTTTCCCACAATGCTTTCTGCTCAGGGAAAAAAAAAAAAATTCCATCATTTGAGCAATATTTAATTGGCCATCTACAAATGTTTTCAATTTGGAGGAGTCTAAAAATTTGTCATTTGGAAAAGGGTTAACCCTTTATCACACAATCCCGACTTTTTAACAACCCTGTGGAAGAAGCCTTTTGAAAACATTGTGGGAAAAGGAGAAAATGCTGGTAACCAGCATTTTCTCCTTTTCCCACAATGTTTTCTACTCTTCCAAAAAAAAAAAAAATTTCAATTTTTGAGTCACATTTATTTTGTCATCTGCAAAAGCTTTCAATTTGGACTGCTCTAAAATTTTGTCGTTTGGTAAAGAGTTAAATAATTATTACCTGAAATTCATAAAACTTTCCTGTCCAACTCATGTTTGTCATATGTTCAGCGTTTTTGAATTCAAACTTGTATGTGGCTCCACTGAGAAGTGCAAGCATCCATCCAAATGGGTGACTGATTGCTTTCTTTCTAAACGGTGCTGTACCATTTCCATAGCTGTTGTAATACACAAAATCTTTTCCCTCTAGAGAAGATGGTGACGGGTTATTGAAAGAGTATCTATGAAATATGTGCTCAGGTGGACAAACAGATACAGCATTACCAATGGTGGTGATATTTGCGCCATGACAGTTTGATGGCAAGGTGCCAGTTGTTGGCATTACTTTCCAGTCAGCCTCAGATTTTCCTGTTAGTGTACCATCTCTATCGACCACAATGCCTTCCCACTCCCAACGAAACCTCACACGGTTTTCGGAATTCACCCATGTAAGGTTTTGTGTGTGGTATGTATACCCGCCACAGAATACGGAGCAAGTTCCATCAATGGAGGTCCAAGTTATGCCTGAGCAAGTTGAGCCAAAGTTTACAAAACGAACTCCTTTAATCTGAAACCCAAAGCCGTAAGCAAGGACGATACCCCCTGTTGTGCAGCCTTGCTCATTATTTGCTATTACAGAGGTTGTAGCAACAATTAAACTGTCTCGAATCATTGGACTATCATCTGTAAACCTTGGAGCTCCAATAATTAATTTCCCCTCATAACCAGCCTTTTGATTCTGCACCAAAACGAAGTCCTCAAACTGGAGAGCCCCAGAGTTCACGGCTTCAGCTCCTTTTTCGTTATTCCAAGCGAACAATTTTCTGAACACCGCTGGCTCCGCAACTGAGCCACCACACCCATCCCTCTTTGGAAAGTAATCTGGGAAAATCCATAAACCGAACCATCCAAAAGAGTGGGCAGAGTTATTATAGAATTCGCCCAATGGGATGAGTTTTGTACAAATAGATGTGTTACGTGATGGTCCATCAGGATGATCATGCATTCGATACCAGTATCCAAAATGGGTTCCGCCTGCTGCTGCATTGTGACGTATAATGTTATTTGGATTGGTGACCCAGAACGAGGCTGGAGTGATATCATCATTAAGCAAGCTGGAGGATTCCCTTACAAACACAGCTAGATTGTACTGGAAAGTATTTCCTGTCTCAATACCATCCTCCAAAAAGAAAGCCCCACCCATGATGTTATATATAACGGTCTTCTCCACAATTGTATTATGGGAACCATGGATGTTGACAGCTCTATTGAAAGCATGATGGATACTAACTCCTCTGACGTAGCTGTTTGACATTTCACCGTTCAGATGGAAATGAATTGGGTACCGTCCAAGTCGGAAAGCCTGTCCAGCAAATGTGACTTCTGTGTAGGAAATTCTAGCCATGGCTTCTTGTGTATTCTTTACTGGAGAATGAACAAGTATCATACCTCCAAACTGGCTGCTACCAATCTCGTCACCAAAACGTCCCAGGAAGCAGGTCTGTACAGCAAATTCACCTGTAATTAAACAGAGATAACATTTCTCATGTTACCATATGCTTTAGTTCTTTATGCAACACTGCCCTTCTGGTGCCAGGTATCACAACTTCAGTTGCAACTGTGCACAAAATAACACTTTACCAACTGAAAAAATTTTGGACTAGACAAAACTTGTAGCATTTGAAGATAAAATATGAACGTGGCTTAAATGATAACTTCTGTGTTTTATAGGGTAGAAAACAATGTGGAAAAAGGAGAAAATGCTGATAACAGCATTTTCTCCTTTTCCCACAATGTTTTTGAAAGCCTTCTTTCCACAGAATTTTTAAAACTTGGGACTGTTTGGTAAAGGGTAGACTTCTTTTGTAGACAGTATAGATCAAGATCACACTGCACAAACAGGTAAGTCTGATCTTAAATCTGTGACTTTGTTACATATTCTGGCCAAAACAAGCTTAAAATTAAAATATTGTATCTGTTTTTCCCATTTGAAATGGTCCATTTCAGTCCTTTAACCCTTTTCCACACAATCCAGAGTTTTAACGACCCCCAAGGAAGAAGCCTTTTGAAAACATTGTGGGAAAAGGAGAAAATGCTGGTAACCAGCATTTTCTCTTTTTCCCACAATGTTTTCTATCCTTTCATAAGCAAAAAGTATAATTCCAGTCACATTTAAATTGTCGTCTGCAAATGTTTTCAGTTTGGCTGACTCCAATTTTTTGTTGTTTGGTAGAGAGTTAACCCTTTCCCAAACGACAGATTTTGGACTGGTCCAAATTGAAACAATTTGCAGACAACAATTTCAAATTTGATGAAAATGGCACAAAGTTATCAAAAAGGGTAGAAAACACTGTGGGAAAAGGAGAAATTGCTCGATACGAGCAATTTCTCCTTTTCCCACAGTGTTTTCAAAAGACTTGTACTGTAGACACGTGAAAACCAGGGCTTGTTTGGGAAAGGGTTAACTCTTTAGCACACAAATTTTCAAACTTCTCCAAATTGAATGCATTTTGAGCTGAAGCATCTCAAGTGATATTGAAAGGATAGAAAACATGGTTGGAAAAAGAGAAAGTATTTGTTTTTCTTCTTTTCTCCTTTTCCAAAAATGTTTTCAAAAGGCCTCTTTCTCTTAGGCGTTAAAACTCGGAACTGTGTGGTAAAGGGTTAAACATACAATAAACATACAATTTTACCTAAAAATCAGCCCTTGTTTAACTATTTACCAAACAACAGAATTTTAGAGACTGGTTGAAATTGGAAGCATTTGCAGACGACAAAAATAAATGCCACTTTAGAATGGAAATTTGTTTTGGGAAAGGTAGAAAACATTGTGGAAAAAGGAGAAAATGCTGGTAACCAGCATTTTCTCCTTTTCCCACAACGTTTTCAAAAGGCTTCTTTCTCAGGGTCATTAAAAGTCAGCATTGTGTTTAAAGGGTTAATGGGGTTTAACATCCCTGCAAGAAAAAAGGAGGAACTTCTTTCCACCTGCAATTTCTCCTTAGACTTCAAAGGCTTTATATTTGTTGTTATAGCACAGATTTTTCTTTTAACCCTTTCCCAAACAAGCCCTGCAGTTCAAGGTTTTTTGAAAACACTGTGGGAAAAGGAGAAATTGCTCGTAACGAGCAATTTCTCCTTTTCCCACAGTGTTTTCTACCCTTTTTGAGAACTTTCTGCCATTTTCATCAAATTTAAAATTGTCGTCTACAAACTCTTTCAATTTGGACCAGTCTAAAATTTATCATTTGGGAAAGGGTTAAAAGGCTTAACTCTTTACCAGATGGCAAAACTTTAGACTAGTCCAAATTGAAAGCATTCGCAGACAAAAAATGAAATGTTACTGAAATGATGGAATATGTCTGAGAGGGCAGACAACATTGTGGGAAAAAGGAGAAAATGCTGGTTACCAGCTTTTTCTCCTTTACCCACAATATTTTCAAAATCCTTTTCTTTCAGGGTCGTTACAGGTCGGCACTGTGTGCTAAAAGGTTACACAATAGTCAGCCAAATACCTGTGTCAAATCCAGCCTCACAGGCTCTAATCTCATCCTCCCATTGTGGGTCTGTGTTACCCCGGACAACAACATTGTGGGTCAAGAGCCCTACTTCGGCCCTGAATTCCACTAAGGTCCCATCAAATGTTTCCTGCTCCCCAACATGCTCCGCTTCAAGGGGAGAACTCAGGGTCAAGGTCATCTTGTCACCTGAGATGGCGCTGATTGTCTTCTTCTCGTTTTCGCTCTGTGTGTGTCGATGACCTGTGGCTGCAATAACAATCTCATCACCCACATTCCATTCAACAGGGTCTTGTAGAACCAGGGTGTTGGAGCCCTGTGCGGCTGTCGAGGCCAATCTAGTCCAAGTGATTGGCATTACAGTACCTGCAGATAATAATGTAAGGCATTTACTTTTTTGAAATTACCCCAAAGAGCACAAAATAAACCCTACAGATATTTTTCAGTTTGTAAATAAGATCAAAATAAGTGCAATTTCATAGTTGCTTTTGTCTATAGTGTTTCAGACGACAGACAGTGTAGATCAAAGATCAGTCCGCACATTTTGTGCAGGCTGATCTTGATCTACACTGGCCATAAAAGCAACTGCAGTTGCAAACAGCACTTTAACTCTTTGCCAAATGACAAAATTTAGACTGGTCTAAACTGAAAGCATTGCAGATGACAAAATAAATGTGACCTAACAATTGAAACTTATTTTGGAAAGAGTAGAAAACATTGTGGGAAAAGGAGAAAATGCTGGTTACCAGCATTTTCTCCTTTTACCACAATGTTTTCAAAAGGCTTCTTTCCCAGGGTTGTTAAAAGTCAGGATTGTGTGATAAAGGGTTAAAGGCCAACTCTAGACAACAAAACTTTATAAATGTCCAAAATGATAGCATTTGCAGATGCCATATTGAATTTTTGCTAAAATAAGAGGATTTGGCTCTGAAAGGACAGACAACCTTGTTGAAAGAGAAGAAAATGCAGCATACTTTCATCTTCTCCTTTTCTGACATTTTCAAAACCTTCTCAAATTCCAAAAGTGTGAATTTTCATAACAAATTATGGTGGGTGGTTCCCCAACCTGGATAAAGATTGAGACAAGATGAAAAATGCACTTACCATGCAGGTCCAGGGTACCGTTTCTAACAGCCAAGACTTTCGTACCATAGATGGGTAATTCTCTACTTCTGTGGTGACCATGAAGGGTAATGATTCCCTTGTGCTGGAAGGGGTTTGTCTCTGTTCCAACCTATAAATCAAAGCATTGAAAGCACTGGTGTGATATTGTGGAATTAACAATTTGAAAAATAAACAAAGAAAAGAAAAAGAAATCATTTCCTAGTATTCACTTGAATATTTGCTTGAAAGAAAGCCTACTTTATAGTCATGCAGAATCCAACAGAGTAATTTGCAATCATGTCGGATGAACAAGCCCAGGCAAACAAGCCCAGTGATGAACTGGTTTTGGGACAAACAACAACAGAGGAAAAGATTGTATGTATCATTGTACCAACAGAAGGCCATAGAGGGCAAAGCTATTTTCAATAAAAAAGAAGTTTTTTTATGTTAACCCTTTACCAAAGGACAAAATTTTAGATTGAAAGCATTTGCAGACAACAAAAATATTGTGATTCGAAAATTGAAATTTGTTTTGGGAATGAAAGAAAACATCGTGGGAAAAGGAGAAAATGCTGATTACCAGCATTTTCTTCTTTTCCCACAATGTTTTCAAAAGGCTTTTTCCACAGAGTCGTTTAAACTCGGGATTGTATGGTAAAGGGTTGAACTGTCGTCTGCAAATGCTTTTAATTTGCGCAAGTCTTAGATTTTGGCATTTGGTAAAGAGTTAAAACTCAGGATTGTTTGATAAAGGGTTCAGGGATAATCCTTAGTTCATCAAATACACAAAATGGCTATTTTCAGATATTTTATACAAGTACCAATCTGAAAGCATTTGCCGGCGACAGTTTCAATGTGGCTCAAATAATGTGATTTTTCCTTTAATAAGGCATAAAACATTGTGGGAAAAGGAGAAAATGCTGGTTACCAGCATTTTCTCCTTTTCCCACAATGTTTTCAAAGGGCTTCTTCATCAGGATCGTTAAAAGTGGGCATTGTGTGGTAAAGCGTTAGGAGTATTAAATGTTTCAAAAGTCATGTATGTTTTCTACCCTCTCTGAGAAAAACCCCATCATTTGAATGTCATTTAATTTGTCGTCTGCAAATGCTTTGAATTTGGACCAGTATAAAATTTTTTCATTGGTAAAAAGTTAAAATTACCAGGAATGTATAATGTTATTCGAAGTGTATGTGCACTACGACAGTTATTTGTGAAAGATGACCGCTTTTGAAGTATTTAGGACAATGCTGAAGTCTTTTTCACATAGGTTTGGCACAAGATTTTGAAATTTTTCCAAATGATCAATGGAATGTCCATGTAGTAATTACAAAAAAGCTCGGGGAGAGCCTATAATGAAGCATTCATGGTATCTTAACTATTTACCAAACAATCACGTTTTTAACAACTCTAAGGAGAATGGCCTTTTGAAAATATTGTTGGAAACGGAGAAAATCCTGGAAGCCAGGATTTTCTCCTTTCCCAAACAATGTTTCCTACCAATTCACAGACAAATATCATGATTTTAGCCACATTTGATTTTTTTACTCCAATACTTGAAATATAATCATAAGCCATACTCTGTGAAAACAGGGTTTAATGCATCTGCAAAGAGTATCCACCAAGGTCAGCCTGCACATTTTGCATAAGCTGACCCGAGTCGAAACCTTTTTGCCACTGGTCAATTTTTTGCATGCCAAAGTACTAGTCGACCTCATGATTCACTCGGATGTTAACTCTCCCGAGTTTTGATGACCCTGAGAAAGAGGCCTTTTGAAAACATTGAGGGAAAAGGAGAAAATGCTGGAAACCAGCATCCTCTCCTTTTCCCACATTGTTTTCTGTCCTTTTACAGACAAATCTCACCATCTGAGCCATATCTAATTTGGCGTCTGCAAATACTTTCAGTTTGGACAAGTGTAAAATTTTGTCATCTGTTTAACTCTTTACCACACAATCCCGACTTTTAACGACCCTGAAGAAGAAACCTTTTGAAAACATTGTGGGAAAAGGAGAAAATGCTGGTAACCAGCATTTTCACCTTTTCCCACAATGTTTTCTACCATATTAAAGGCAAAATTCCCCATTTGAGTCACATTTAAATTGTTGTATGCAAATGCTCTCAATTTGGACTGGTCTACATTTTTCTCATGTGGTAAAGAGTTAAAGGATTGAACAAGATAGATTTTATGGATCAGTACTAATGAGAGGATTTCCCTGGTATAATGTATCACAGAAGTACATCAAAGCCCCTTATGCCACAGCACCACTCATATATATGTACATGTTTATAATTTTTCTGTTTGGTAAAGAGTTAATTTTGTCATATTCATTTGAGCCATGCCCTGGCAAAAGGGGGCTCAATGCATCTCCGTGATCCATGACACCAATCAAGTCATCACATAATTATGGATCCATAATGGCCACTTTTTTTAACAATCAACTTGATCATGAGACTGACCGCTCCTTGGGCATATTGAAATTTACAAATAGCGAAAAGTTTTGCCCCAGCTCAGCCTGTGCAGACTGCGGAGGCTGACCTGGCTCGATCCTTTTTGCAGATGCATTAACCCCCCTTTTCATAGAGCATAGCTCATTTGTTTTGTTCGTTTGCACTCTGTTTACTAGTCTCACCCACCTGAAGTGTGCCTTGATCTGTAATCATGATGATTTCTGCATTCAACTCCACATCTTTCTCGTCAAAGATCAGCCTACCTCCTACAATAAAATACAAAAATCTTTTTTTCTCTAAATGAAATCTCAACAATTATTTGATGGAACTGAAACATTTAAGCATGCAAATAACTGTCAGGCAAAAAGTGAACAAAAGATAGAAGGACCTGACAAATTTTAATCTAGTTTTGAAATTAATTCTCTGCCAACGACTAACAGTTGGATCAACCATACAATAACAGATTGTCATCTTCACAATAATTTCCATACTTTTACATGATATGATTTAAATTTAAAAGCATTTTAACACTTGCTTTGTTTACTTTTGGCAGCAATTGTTACTTTAGCAAGGATGTTCCTAATGTTGCCTACAGTAAATTTGTGTAACCCTTTACAACATAGCAAAAATTTAGACCAGTCTAAATTGAAAGCATTTGCAGACAATAACTTAAATGTGGCTCAAATGATAGCATTTTTTCTGAAAGAGCAGAAAACAATGTGGAAAAAGGGGAAAATGCTGGTTTCCACTTTGTGCTCAGGTGAGCTAAAAAGGAGAAAATGATAGTAATCAGACCACGTCTACTGTTTACCTTGCCACCAATTAATAGGGGAATGTTTATACTAGCTCTCTGTAAAATATCATGTAATTTCATAGTCGCATTAATAAGTTACACACCTATTCTACAAAAAAAAAAAAAGGACCTTGTACTGGTAAAAGAAACTGTAGGGAAGTATGGTTAGATGCATGGGCTTCCACGATATAACTGAAAAGATGCTGAAAATGGCATTAAACGATATAAAAACAAAACATACCTTGGATAAGAAGAAATTTCAGTACCGGAGTGTCGGTGTCCAGCAGAAGATCTTGTCCACTTGGAATGACCACGAAGTCACCAGCATCAGGTAACGGACCACCTCCCCACGTAAAGTTGGATGACCACACATCAATGTATTGGAAGTTGGCATCCCCACTAGATTGCTGTTGTTTGTAAAATATGACAAGTATATACAAGAAAATAAGCCAAGTGTACAGAGAAATTCAGTTGTTTTTTCACCACTGACAATAAAATGAGTTTGTCACTAGGTCAAAATTTTAGCAGAAAATTAACCCTTTACCACACAATCCCGACTTTTAACCATCCTGTGAAAAAAGTCTTTTGAAAACATTGTGGGAAAAGGAAAAAATGCTGGAAACCAGATGCCAGTTCAAATCCCCTGCTTGACCACTTTTTTTACTAGGAATGATGATAAGCCACTTTGACAGAATTTGTTCCTCTGTCATCCCTGATCAATGTTCTTAAACCGGTCATATTGGAAAGCAGCTGCTGGCTTTGAAAGAACACTATGCAAAGTACTGGTAAAAGAAACTCCAGGAAAGCATGGGTAGGAGCACTGGCTGCCCTGATATAACTGATTTTAATATTGAAAACGCTATTAAACACCATTATAATCATACAATCAACTCACAATTTTGTTGTTTGGTAGAGAGTTAACCCTTTCCCAAACAAGCCCTAGTTTTCACGTGTTTGCAGTACAAGTCTTTTGAAAACACTGTGGGAAAAGGAGAAATTGCTCGTAACGAGCAATTTCTCCTTTTCCCACAGTGTTTTCTACCCTTTTTGAGAACTTTCTGCCATTTTCATCCAATTTAAAATTGTCGTCTGCAAACTCTTTCAATTTGGACCAGTCCAAAATTTGTCGTTTGGGAAAGGGTTAAGAAAGTGTTAATTTCACAGTTCATCCATCACAAAATGCCTCACCTCTTGCGCAATACCATTACCAGCTATTTCAACAGCCACTTGAGTCTCAATGGATCCCGAATGCTGTCCCGTCAAACATTCAATCTGAGTCTCGCTGACAGATGTTGCGATACAAGCAGCACCAGCAATGGTGACACTGACATCAGCAAGTGTTAAGCTGAAATAAAGTGTTGAATACTATTAATCCTTTACCACACGACAAAAATGTAGACTAGTCCAAATTGAAAGCATTTGCAGACAACAATTCAAATGTAGCTGAAACATAAAATTTGCCTCTTAACCCTTTACCGCACAATCCCGACTTTTGACGACCCTGAGAAAGAAGCCTTTTGAAAACATTGTGGGAAAAGAAGAAAATGCTGGTAAACAGCATTTTCTTCTTTTCCCACAATGTTTTCTACCCTTTCAGAGACAAATGTTATGTTTTGAGCGACATTTAAAATGTCGTCTGCAAATGCTTTCAATTTGGACTAGTCTACATTTTTGTCGTGTAGTAAAGAGTTAAAGGGTAGAAAACGTTGTGGGAAAAGAAGAAAATGCTGGTCACCAGCATTTTCTTCTTTTCCCACAATGTTTTCAAAAGGCTTCTTTCTTGGAGTCGTTGAAAGTCGGGATTGTGTGGTAAAGAGTTAATACAGACTCTTCCACCCTTTACCAAACAATCCCGAATTTTAATGACCCTGAGGATGAAGCCTTTGGAAAACATTGTGGGGAAATGAGAAAATGCTGGTAACAATGTTTTCTACATTTATAGAGAAAAACTTTCAAATTTTTGCAACATTTAGTTTTGTAGTCTGCAGCTACATTCAATTTGGACCAGTCTAAAATTTTGTCATTTGGGTGAAGAGTTAATTCTTTACCAAACTTTCAAAAGATTTACATGTAAGACTTCTGAAGAAGAATGATTGGATGGTGTTTAACTCTTTACCACACAATCCTGACTTTTAACGACCCTGTGAAAGAAGCCTTTTGAAAACATTATGGGAAAAGGAGAAAATGCTGGTAACCAGCATTTTCCCCTTTTCCCATAATGTTTTCTACCCTTCCCAAAACAAATTTCAATTTTTCAATCACATTTATTTTGTCGTCTGCAAATGCTTTCAATTTGGACCAGTCTAAAATTTTGTCGTTTGGTAAAGAGTTAATGCCATTTTCAACATTTTTTCAGTTATATCATGGTCGCCAGTGCACCTATCATGCTTTCCCAGAGTTTCTGTTATACATGCTTAACACCATATTCCTCCCAGGTACCGGCTATTTTTCCACAAAACCATCTTTGAAACAATGAATCAGCGGTAAGAAAGAAAATCAATCTTTTTACAATGTCTATCATCAATCCTCATAAAAAAATTGCCCAAATTTGGGATTCGAACCTTTGTGCTTCTGGCTGTGCTACCAGGGCTCTGTTAAAACTTATGATTGAGTGCTAATGGGTCAAAAATAATGAGACAGATTCAATTCATATTTGGTTTGATGATAGACTGAGGTCCAAAGTTTCTTTGAGCAATACCAGCTCGCAGGATCTGACGGTCAAAGTCATAGACTTTGGTAAAGAATCATAAATGTGAATTCTTAAAAAAGTTTAGGGAAACTTTGATGTAAATTATCAAAGTATTTGACCTTGTTTTTGAATATCGTGGGCGTGGGTATAACTCAAAGAAACTTTGGACCTATTCCATCATCATATCAAATATGATCCAAATCCATCACATGGTTTGAAAAATGTGAGCTCTTAAAGAATTACAATGTAAAATATAGACTCCCATGCCAATGGTGGTACTGCAGGTATTGCAATAGGTCTTGCTGGACTATGTCCAAGCAAGCTAAAAAGGCAAAGTAAAATGTCAGTGTTTGCTTACAAGGATGTACCTAAACTGGTACATATTGTATCTTCCGCCTGATAGACAACAGGCAATACCCAATTTATTGACAGCAGCTGATGGTTTTCATATGTACTAAATCCACCAATCAGACAGCCCATAACAGAATGCCTTTTCTTACTGTTTTAAAACTAGAATAACTATCACTAAAGGTGATAAATACCCCCGCCCCTATATTTCATGTCACAGGGGCAATAACTCTGCAATGTCAATTTAGGGGCAATAACTCTGTAATCATTAGGCCAACACTCATGAAATTTGTGCTTTGCACATCTACTGCTCCTGGTGAATATCATGACAAATATCAAGTGAATAAGACTTAAACTGAAGGAATAGTTCTCTGGACAAGAAGTTTTGAGTAAATTCAGGGGTAATTAATTTGGCAAACATTTGAGAAAAATGCATCTTGAACCTCTACTGCTCCTGGTGAATATTTATGCAAAGTATCAATTTAATTGGACACAAAACTAAATGAGTGTAAAAAAGTGTAGACCATGATCTGACAATATGTCTGAGACACAGCGGCTGGTCTGGATCCACGCTTGTTGCAAATGTCCAAAGGTGCCTTTTCGCATAATGTTGGCCAACTATACATATGACAGAAAAGACCTCCTTAAAGTGATTCAGACAGAAACTGTAGAAGGAGTTGTCCGGACAAGCATTTTTAAGTCAAATCAGGGGCAATAACTCAGTAATTCTTGATGGAATTTTTACAAAATGTGTGTCTTGCACATCTACAGCTCCTAATGAACACTTATGCCAAGTTTAAAGTGAATCAGACAGAAACTGTAGGAGGAGTTGTCCGGACAAGCATTTTTAAGTCAAATCAGGGGCAATAACTCAGTTATTCTTGATGGAATTTTTACAAAATGTGTGTCTTGCACATCTACAACTCCTAATGAACACTTCTGTCAAGTTTAAAGGGAATTGGATTGAAACTGTAGGAGGAGTTGTCCGGACAAGATTTTGCGGACAGACCGACCGCCCGACAGGCTGATTCCAGTATACCCCCCACAAACTTCGTTTGCGGGGGTATAAATAGGGTAAGAGTTATAGGGTCCCAGTTCCTAAAGAACAGTTTCTTGCCAGACCGAAATTGTAGGAGGAGTTGTCCGGACAAGCATTTTAAATGTGAATCAGGGGCAATAACTCAGTAATTCTTCATAGAATTTTCATGAAAGTTGCGTCTTGCACATCTACAACTCCTGATGAACACTTATGCCAAGTTTAAAGTGAATCAGACAGAAACTGTAGAAGGAGTTGTCCGGACAAGCATTTTTAAGTCAAATCAGGGGCAATAACTCAGTAATTCTTGATGGAACTTTTACAAAATGTGTGTCTTGCACATCTACAGCTCCTAATGAACACTTCTGCCAAGTTTAAAGTGAATCAGACAGAAACTGTAGAAGGAGTTGTCCGGACAAGCATTTTTAAGTCAAATCAGGGGCAATAACTCAGTAATTCTTGATGGAATTTTTACAAAATGTGTGTCTTGCACATCTACAGCTCCTAATGAACACTTCTGCCAAGTAGCAAGGGAATTGGATTGAAACTGTAGGAGGAGTTGTCCGGACAAGATTTTGCGGACAGACAGACCGCCCGACCGACCGCATGACCGACCGACCGACCGACCAACCGACAGGCTGATTCCAGTATACCCCCCACAAACTTCGTTTGCGGGGGTATAATAACCGAGCAATATTCTATCTTCAGCTAAGATTTTCTTGACCGACAAAGATTTTTCTGACCACCATCAATTTATTGCACTTGCCTATGAATTTAATTTTTATTGATAAGGTCTCTTTGTGCATAAATCATATCACAATTTTAATTTCCAAGTCTCTCGTTATCTCATGAAATCTCAATCTGGGCAGAAACTGGACTTGTAAGCACTGGGTGTTATCTGTTGTTAATACAAAGATCGATAACAGGCTGCCACTTTAGTACATACCCAAATCCAGAACCCGTGATTGTGAGGCTTGTTCCACCACCAGTCCCTCCTCTCCTTGGCGACACACCCGTCACTGTAGGGGTCAATGAGGCATCGTATGTATAGGAGTTGGGAAGGGACCTTGTTAGTCCATTGACAGATATGGAAACTTCACAAACTCGGGCTGCAAAGATGATGCACATAAAAAAAGATAGATTAACTCTTTACCAAATGATACAATCTACTCATTAAGTAGAAAAGTTGTCAAAAATTCTATCATTTGATCATCAAGCGTGAAGTTGACCTTGAACCTACCTGAACAAATCTTTGGAATGGCACATCTACTCATAAAGAACAATAATAAGTGTGTAAATTTATTTCAAAATCCATCCTTATGTGTAGAGGTTATGGCTCTGACAAGCTCTAAGTATGACAATTTTATTATTTGACTGTTAACCCTTTCCCAAACAAGCCCTGGTTTTCACGTGTCTGCAGTACATGTCTTTTGAAAACACTGTGGGAAAAGGAGAAATTGCTCGTAACGAGCAATTTCTCCTTTTCCCACAGTGCTTTCTACCCATTTGGAGAACTTTCTGTCATTTTCATCAAATTTAAAATTGTCATCTGCAAACTCTTTCAATTTGGACCAGTCTAAAATTTATCGTTTGGGGAAGGGTTAAATGAGACCTTGAACTTGGAACTAACTAAACAAATGATACAAATGGCACTTCTACTGGTAAGGGACAACAATTGTGCAAAATTATCTTTAAATGTGTCCATAATATAAAAGATATGATTTTGAGAAGCCCCATTTATGATAATTATATCATTTGACCTTCGAATGTGACCTTGACCTTGGACTCACCTGAACAAATGATTCAAATGGAACTTCTTCTAGTAAAGGAAAACAATCATGTAAAATTACTTTAAATCCATAGAAAAAAATGTAGAAGTTGTAGCTCGGACAAGGACAAGCTCTCTCTCTCTCTCTCTCTCTCTCTCTCTCTCTCTATCTCTATATATATAACAATTTCATCATTTGACCTTCAAGTGTGTCCATGACCTTTGATCTACCTCAAAACATGTTTCAAATGAAGTAACTGTGCCAAATTATTTTGAAATCCATCCACAAATGTAGAAGTTCTGGTCCGGACAAATACAGCTGAATGGACACACATATGCACAAATACACATACAGACTACAGACATACACCTGAGTGACATTGTGACAACCATATCTTGCTCACTGCAAGCGGGCTTGACAATAAGATCATCTGAAAGAAAAATCATCAAATTGATTGTAAAAAAGACCCTGTATGCTACTTTGAGCAACTTTTTGATTTGCTGCAATATTTTCAAGTCTTCATCTGTATATTATAAAAAAAAAAAGGCATTTTCTGGGAGAAATGGAATAGAAAAAAAAAAACAATGATCACCTGAATTAGCAGGAGTTTTGCAAACATACTGAGTTGTTGTGTAGCTGACCAGAGTGCAAGCTGCCGAGCAAATGGTCACTGATGCCGTGCCATCAAATCCCAACCCTGATAGGGTCACTGTTTGACCTCCAGCGATACCACCTAAAAACATGAAAATCTTGATTATTTGAACATGCCATAATTCTGTATCAAGTCTTTCCCACTTTATTTAACCCTTAACTCTTTACTACACAATCCCGACTTTTAACGACCCTGAGAAAGAAGCCTTTTGAAAACATTGTGGGGAAAGGAGAAAATGCTGGAAACCAGCATTTTCTCCTTTTCCCACAATGTTTTCCACCCTATCAAAGACAGACATTATCATTTTAGCTATATGTAAATTGTCCTCTGTAACTGCTTTCAATTTGGACCAGCCTGAAATTTTGTCGTTTGGTAAAGAGTTAACCTAACAAAAAAAATACAGACCTATCAATGTTGAAAGTATTTGCACATGACCAGTCAAATGTGGTTCAAAGATAAGATATTGTAAACTTGTAAAAAACAGTGTGGAGAATAAGGAGAAAATACTGGTAATCAGCATTTTCTCCTTTTCACAACAATATTTTAAAAACCTTATTTCTCAGGATTATTAAAACTTGGTACTGCTTGGTACAGAGTTAAGGAAAACTAGTCTGTCTTCAAATGTCTGAGTTTCAGTCTTCACATGTGACACACACATGTCAGAAGAAAAGCACCTGAGGTACAGAAGCACTTCTTTAGCGGGATAATGGTTAATTTAGGTTGATTATTCACACTTTACCAGGATAGGTCCTTACAAAACTTTTTTCATGCACAACTCAACTGAGAATGAAACTTAAAAATTATACTGGATTATACTGGAATAACTTGATACATCCTACAGAGCTAGTACAGACAATTGTTCCCGAATGCAATTTAGTTTTTGACGGGTCACATCCGGGTACAGACACCATCACCAAGATGATGGCTTAAATCTCTGCACAGATTTTGTGCGCATTTTTAAACTCTCATATTTTCACCAATTGAAATAACGGTAGAGTACGAACATACCTGTTGCTTGAATATTCAATCATTTGTCCTTCATTTCAAATACAAATATTTTAAATTTAAACACTAAACATAGGAAAAAACAGTTTCATTAATCTTTTACTCGAGATGGGAATGTTTCCCAAAATAGACACAAAATGGCTGCCAATGTGATAAATTTTGTTAGTTTTTTTGAGATTCCCTACCTCTAAAAGTGCTTTTGTTCATGAAATGTTTGATAATTTGTCCTTGGTCATGTGTGTCACTAGAAGTTAATTGCATTTTGCTGCAATACACATTGAACCGAGGTAACAGTCAGTACAGCACTGTAGTGTTTCACAAGGAAAAATCACAACAGACTTGAGATGTTATGGTGCTTAATAAACATCCAAATATGAAAAGAACCACCGTAAATGTCTCATTATTGAGACTACCCACATAGCAACTTTTTAACTTTTGAACTTCTCTTTCCTTCTTCCTGTTTACCTTTTACCACAAAATCACAACTTTTAACAATCCTGAGGAAGAGGCCGTCTGAAAACATTGTGGGAAAAGAAGAAAATGCTGGTAACCTGCATTTTCTCCTTTTCCAACAATGTTTTCTAACCTTTCAAATATAAATTTCAGTTTTTGAGCCACGTTTATTCTGTCGTCTGCAACAGCTTTCAATTTGGTCGAGTACAAAATTTTGTTGTTTGCTAAAGAGTCAAACTAAAGTCTTCATTTTTTATTGTCATACTTGAAGAAGTTATAATGAAACTGAAAGTTTGAGCACAAATGAACTTGAGCGTGAACTCAAGTTCTTACAAGCACGGACCCCAGACCATTTCATTTAGAGAAAATATGCCACAAGCACACTAAAGTATGAGCCATGCCCTGGCACAAGGGGCTTAATGCATCACCATGACGCAGTATACCAAGCAAGTCATCACATCAAAATGGATCCATAAAATCCATTCTGGAGGTAGACTGGTATTTAGGCACACAGAAAATGGACCAATAGCAAAAAGCTTCAACCCATGTCAGCCTGCGCAGACTGCGCAGGCTGACATGGGTTGATACTTTTTGCAAATGCATTAATGCAAATGCATTAAGTCCCCTTTTCACAGAGCATGGCTCGTATCCGATTGCAATCAAGAGAAAAAATCGGTACAAATTTACCTGACACCGGAGTGATACTTGACAACTGCAGTTGGTACTCAAAGCTGACATCAGTATTTGACACACCAAGATTTGACACATGCACTTTCACTGGCACGCTACCTGTCTCGTGGTTCCCGAGGGTGCAGACAATCTGTGTACTAGACTTTGAAGTTATAGCACATGGAACATCATCTAGCGTAACTGCTACAGATGCTCCGTCCAGATTCTGTCCTGTTATCGTGAGAGTCGATCCTGAAAGACCACTGACAGGACTTATGGATGTCACTGTTGGTGTAGAGCCTGCATTGTAATCAAATGAGACTGTTGGGTAACTGACACTGTTTGATAACACAGTCACATCGACAGATCCAGCTGCATGTGCCGATGTTAGACAAACAACCTCCGACAGACTGACGTTCAGAACAGTACAGGTGCTGCCGCCAAGTGAGACAGTGGTCTTGTTTAAAACAAAGCCATTCCCTGACAATGTTATCAAGGTTTCTCCATGTATACTTCCATTTGTTGGAACGGCACTTGCCAGGGCTGCATTGCTGGTAACTTTTAAACTCCCAGTTGCTTTTCCATAATCTCTCACTTTCACAATGACATCATTATCCCCTACTGGTAAATTTGGGATACTTCCAGTCAATGAAGTGGCAGTAACAGATGTAATGGTAGCCTGCTCACCACCAATTGTAACAACCACTTCTGTTGTGCTAGTGCCAAGCTGGGTACCAGTGATATTGAAGGATATAGCTCCACTTGTGGCATCAGGAGATATAGAATCCAGGGTTGCTGTCTGACTTCTGAGGTAAAGATATCCACAGGTTTGTATAGCCGTCTCACAGCTGACAGGATATCGACTTCCAGCAACACTAACGGTTGCAGTAACATTAACACTCTGTTGTGCCGAAGAACTTGGAGTCTCGCAGACAATTTCTGTATAAGAGCTACTAACAATAGGACATTGGTAATTATTGACAGTGACTAGTGGGGAATCCCTCAACCCAAACCCAGACAAGGTCAAGAGGGCTCCACCAGCCAAGGACCCAGATTCAGGAGAGATAGATTCTATGTTTGGAATTAATGCAAAACTTCGATCCTGCAGAGCCACAATGCTGACTAGAGCAGTGCCACGGTTCCCAACCCTGAGTGAAACAGGATGTAGAACACCAAGCTCTGGTTCTCCTGTCTTGGTAATCTTACATTGCAACGTGGTGGTGTTCGAGAATGAAACTTCACATGGGGCACCAGCAATGGTGACCTCATTCTGACAATTGGAGGTAGAGAAGCCTTCCCCAGAGATAGTGATTGTGGTCTTTGTTGTACCGTTTCTCTGGTCAATGGAGGTGATCACTGGAGTGCTGCAAGTCCAGAATGCAAAGTTAAACTTGGACGAGTCACCACCTGATGGCAAACTGTCAGTACATCCAGATTTTCCTGATGTAATTGATTGACATGAAGAGGGATCTGAGGGGATGGAGATACCTGAAATTAAAAGATGGTTAAAGTATTTTGCATTTGTTTTGACACTGCATCAGCTAGCTAATGAAAATATTGAAGAATTTTTAGCCATTTTTTTCCCCCCAAACTTGTATGCTTGGTGTTTAACATAAAGATTTTTTTCAGTCATATCACAGCCTCCAATGCACCTATTTATGCATTTCTGGGGTTTCCTTCACTAGCTACAGGCTGATTTACAATATAAAAATCAACATCATGAAAACCAGAGCTCCAGATAAGAGGGAGTAATGGTATTCTAAATCCATTATATCTCTTCCAAACCCTATGTTGTGGGTACTCATTAGAATTGTCTCAATGAGACGATTCTAATGAGTACCCATAACGTACGGTTTAGTGGAGAATAATTAATATTTTCGATTTTGAAATCAAAATCACTCCCTCAATCTGGAGCTCTGATGAAAACAATGTTCAGTTGTGATAGAGGGAAGTTTCCTGTGGCGATAACTATCATCAATCCTAAAAAAGAAGTACTATTACATGTATCTATTGGAGGTTTCTGTAACAAGGTATTTCCCACAATGTCTTCAAAAGGCTTCTTCCTCAGGGTTGTTAAAACTCAGGATTGTTTGATACAGTGTCAAACGCAGAATGGTTTGGTAAAGAGTTAAACTGACTTACCACCAACACTGTATTCAGCTTCTTTTCCTGACACCTTGACCATCACCTCAGCCAATGAAGAGCTTGCCTCTACAACTTCTACTGTTCCTGCATAGTTCTTGATACTCCAAATATCATTGTAACCACTCCATACATAATATATACCAACCGAGTTAAATTGGTAGGTGAATTGCCCTATAGATAGAAATAACAAGTATACCACTGCTAATATAGTACACGTGTGTACCAACCGAGTTAAACTGGTACATGTACAAACACTACTCTGTGGATACAAAAACCAAGATATTAAATATTTACCAAAAGACAAAATTTTGGACTTGTCCAAATTGAAAGCATTTGCAAGCGACAAAATATGTGACTCAAACATTCAAATTTGTTTTAAAAAGGGTAGAAAACATTGTGGGAAAAGGAGAGAATGCTGGTTACCAGCATTTTCTCCTTTTCCCACAATGTTTTCAAAAGGCTCCTTTCTCAGGGCTGCTAAGAGTCGGGATTGTGTGGTTAAGGGTTAGCCTTTTGTAGTGCATGCTGTCATTAGAACCAATAGAAATATGAATCCTCTAAGTGCCAAAAAAAGGACAATAGAAAATTTTCAGGTCAAGAAAAATCATACAAATAACTGAGGTTGCAACACTGTCGTTGGCAAGAATGTCCCAGCAAAGAGGACTATGTGGATCAAAGACCAGACAGCCATTTTGTGCAGTCTGATCTTGACCTTCACTGGCCACATAAGTGAGTGAAGTTGTGGAAGGCACGTTACTGGTCAACAACTTATACCTAAGACAAAGTTTTGATGAAGAGGAAAACAGCATCTTTGAACAGTTCATAACTTGTTCGAAAAAAAAAGTGATCACTCTTTTTCCCAGAATGTTTGCCAAAATTTTTGAAATCAGATTTTTCTGTAGATCTATCATCTATTGTATGGACTGGTTTTTCTGCTAGAAGGCAATATTCACCTGATGCAGGCTGGATATGACTAAAAAAGGCAATGTCCACAAAAAATGTAATCAACAATGGAACTCAGTGATGACTGGGCATTTAACTTTTTACCAAACAACAAAATTTTAGTTTGGTCCAAATTGAAAGCTTTCGCAGACAACAATATAAATGTGACTCAAAAATTGAAATTTGTCTTGGGAAGAGTACAAAACATTGTGGGAAAAGGAGAAAATCCTGGTTACCAGCATTTTCTCCTTTTCCCACAATGTTTTCAAAAAGCTTCCTTCCCAGGGTCATTACAAGTAGGGATTGTGTGGCAAAGCTTTAATTGTGGTTGAAATAATCGATTTCCAGATTAGGTTTACTCTTTACCAGATACTAAAATCTTGGACTTTCCATCTTGAAAGCATTTACAGTCAAGACATTTAATGTCGCTCAAATAATGAAAAACAACTTCAAAAATCATTGTGGGAAAAGGAGAATATGCTAGTTACCTGCATTTTCTCTTTTTCCCACAACGTTTTCAAAAAGGGTCTGCCTCAAGGTTGTTAAAACAGGTTCATTTTGTAAAGGTTTAAAAAAAATAATTTACCATTTTTCACTGGTGTTCCACTGCTGAATCCCCCACTTTTGGGAGTGGTTGAGCTGGGGCTCTCCACTTCAATGATTGCATGGACCACATCATTTACAAAATCTGGGGTAGTCCAAGTCCAGCGTACAAAGTCACCTTTATTTATGGTAATGTATGGTCTGTCGAAGGCATAGTAAATACCAAATGCTGTAAATATAATTATAGATATGAAATATACATCTAAATACGATAAAACTATGCATACCGGTACTTTTAACTCTTTACCACACAATCCCGACTTTTAATGACCCTGAGTAAGAAAACTTTTGAAAACACTGTGGCAAAAGGAGAAAATACTGGTAACCAGCATTTTCTCCTTTTCCCACACTGTTTTCTACCCTTTCCAAATCAAATTTCAATTTTTGAGTCGCCTTTATTTTGTCATCTGCAAATGCCTTCAATTTGGACCAGTCTAAAATTTTGTCGTTTGGTAAAGAGTTTATCACGCAAAAAAAAACCAATCACTGACAGCAAAGTCAAAAGACAAATCTTTGGATATTAATCCATTACCAGAATATTATAACTCTTTACCAAACGACAAAATTTGAGACTAGTCCAAATTCAAAGGGTTTACAGACGACAAAGTAAAGGTGGTTCAAAGGACAGAGATTGTCCTTGATAGGGTAAAAACATTGCAGGAAAAGGACAAAAAGCTGGTTACCAGCATTTTCTCTTTTTGCCACAATGTTTTCAAAGGCTCGTTTTCTTAGGGTCGTTAAAACTCGAGATTGTGGGGTAACGGGTTAACTGCCCATCCTACTGAAGAAGGCTTCTGAAAACAATGTCAGTAACAAAGAAAAAACTTTAAGCTTCATTCAGTTTGTTAGTTTAACCTTTACCACACAACCATGAGTTTTAACGACCCTGAGGAAGAATGAATGAATGCTGTTTCATGGCGCATCGACAGCTTTGGTCATTCAGTGTGCATGTCCCTAAGGAAGAAGTCTTTTGAAAACATTGTGAGAAAAGGAGAAAATCCTGGTAACCAGCATTTTCTCCTTTTTCCACAATGTTTTCTGTCCTATCAAAGACAAATTTTATCCTTTGAGCTACATTAAAATTGTTGTCTGCAAATGCTTTCATTTTGGACAAGTCTATATTTTGCTGTTATGGTAAAGAGTTAATCCTTTATCAAACAATCCTGTGTTTCAACAATCCTAGGAAAAGATGTATTAGAAAACATTGTGGAAAAAAAAGACAATGCTGGTAACCAGCATTTTCTCCTTTTTCCACAATGCTTTCTATATAAGACATACATGTATCATATTAAATTATTTGCCATCTGAAAATGCCATCAGCATGGAGCAGTCTACAATTTGACCACGGAAAACATCGTCAAAGGAGGAATCACTTGTTGCAAGTTTTTCTCAAGCTATCTACACATCAAAGGGTGTAAGATATTTTATTTCATGCTTTTCGGTAGTTTATCGAGAAATAATAGTGAATTATGGTTTGATATTTCATGGTTACAACCAGTGAAAACACCAATTTTATATTTTCTAACTCTTCAATAGAAGGCGGAAACAGTAGTTCCCGTGCACTAGTTACCTAGGTAATCAGCGTGTGCCATTCAATGTAATTTGTGCTATATTTCTCACGCTTTAATTTGTATTGTAATGTGTTGTTATGTGAGGGGGGTACAACACGGGGAATTACCAAAACCATTTGTACTGGGTTTTGATGAAAGTCCCAACAAAACAGGGGTTAGAAATATGAAATAAATAGAATATAAGTTTTTTTTTGGTGAAAGATCAAAATTTATTTCATATTGTGAACATCATCGGTCATACTTTAACTCGTGGAGGATATAAGTTTTTTTTTTTTTTTCGGTGAAAGATCGAAATTTATTTCATCGAGTGAACATCATCAGTAATATTTTCACTCGTGGCACAGAGAAAGATCGCAAGTTATTTCATTGAGTGAACAGCATCGGTAATATTTTCACTCTTGCTGAGCTACCAGTGAAAATATTACTGATGATGTTTACTTGATGAAATAAATTTCTATCTTTCACCAAAAAGAACAAATACCCTCTATGTATATTATGTGAAATAATGGGCTGGCTTATCACTAATTGCAAAAGGCTCCCAGCAAGTTTACCTCTGTCTGTTCCACCATTAGTGACCTGGTGAACTGTACCAGCGTTAGCAATAAGACAAACGATTTGTGTGTTTGTAACAGACTCAACAGCGCAGTCAAACGTTCCCACATCTACATCCACAAGACTATTATTTGTACCGAAACCTGTTCCGGTAATGGTCAGTTTTGTTCCTCCCTGTAATGACCCTTGTAGTGGATAAACATTAGTGACTGTAAGCTGGACTTCAACTGTGGGAACTGCATTGGATCTACAAAATATGGTGAATAATACATTCAACTTTTACCACACAATCCCAACTTTTAACAACCCTGAGAAAGAAGCCTTTTGAAAACATTGTGGGAAAAAGAGAAAATGCTGGTAACCAGCATTTTCTCCTTTTCCCATAATGTTTTCTACCCTTCCCAAAACAAATTTCAATTTTTCAGCCATATTTATTTTGTCATCTGCAAATGCTTTCAATTTGGACGAGTCATTTAGGACGAGTTGTCAACAAAATCTGAAACTAGTCCAAATTGAAAGCATCTGCAGGCGACAAAACAAATGTGACTGAAAAATTTGAATTTGTTTTGGGAAGGGTAGAAACACTGTGGGAAAAGGAGAAATTGTTGGTTATCAACATTTTTTCCTTTTCCCACGATGTTTTACAAAAGGCTTCTTTTTCAGGGTCGTTAGAAGTCAGGATTGTGTGGTTAAGGGTTAAAAGGCAAATTCCATTTTTCAGACCAGATTAAATTTTATGTCTGCAAATGCTTCCAGTACTGGTGATTCTAAAATTTTGTCTGGTAAAGGAGTAAGCACTGCTTTAACCCTTTACCACACAATCCCAACTTTTAACGACCCTGAGAAAGAAGCCTTTTGAAAACATTGTGGGAAAAGGAGAAAATGCTGGTAACCAGCATTTTCTCCTTTTTCCACAATGTTTTCTAACCTTTCAGAAACAAATGCAATCATTTTAGTCACATTTAATTTGTCGTCTGCAAATGCTTCAGAGCTCGAGATAAGCATGTTTTTAGCGTAAAAACGCATTGGTTTTGTTTAAAAACGCATTAGAATTAAATTTTGTGCGTGAAAAAACGCATTGGGAATCGCCGATAACGTATTAATAGTAAATTCCGGTTTTTATTTTTCTATCTGTACTGGTTTTACCCAGTTTTTCATTTCCCCCGGAAAGTTGTTTGACTGGTTCCCGCAGTTAGACAACAAAGCGACGCTGTATTTCACGGAATTTATTCGGCACTGAAAAATCTGGAACCAAGCAGTCGGTATCAATTGAACGCTATTCAAGCGTTTTTTAACTCATCGTTCATCAGTCGTTCGTACTTATAAATTAGTTAAACGAAATGTCTTACAACAAACCGGGTCGTTTTAAGAGTGTTTACGAGCCCAAGATGTCTCTCCTTAATTTTTTCCAAAGGCAGGAAAGTCCCGAAAAGATGGTCCGAAGTATCGTGGATGATTTAATAAATTTGTCAGTTGAAATTTCCGTAATAAATGCAGCCCCTGAGTCGATCGTTTCTGAAAAAACGTTAGAGTCATGGTCTAGTAAGTACCCCTGGCTGGTTGTGAAAAAGGATGGCAAAGAAATAAGGCTAGTGTGTAAAACATGTACTATTAAAAAAACTAAAAGCATATGGGCCAATGAAGGGTCAGTTACTATTCAAAAAAACAGTGTAGAAAGGCATGCAAACTCTGATCTGCACAAACAGGCAGAGACAGGTATGATAAAACTGTCAGAAACAATGCAATGTTATCACTCCAGCTTGTGAAACATTGACTGCAGATGAAGAATTTGGTTCTGTTCATGTAACAGCTGATGATGTAAAACTATTTCGCACAATTTACCATGCAGCAAAGGTAGAAATTCCTTCTAACAAAGTGAATTGTTTACTTGAGCTGCAAAACATTAATGGTGCAAATATAAAGTACATGAACTTAAGTCATGAAACTGTAAGTGAAATACAAGAGTGCATCACTACCATGTTTGAGAGATCTTTAGTGGAAGAAATTAAGGTATCGGAATATTTTGCTGTAATGATAGACGAAAGTACAGACTTGTCAGTTCAAAAACATTTGTCAGTTTGTGTTCGCTTTGTGAAAAATGGGGAAGCTATTACAAAATTTCTTGGAAATATGTCAGTAGCAGATGGGAAAGCTCATACTATAGTACAGGCACTCGTTACTTGTCTGCATCATCATGGTCTAGATCCAACCAAAATTGTTTCTCTTGCGACTGATGGTGCTGCCACAATGATGGGCAAGAAAACTGGCGTCGGTGTACAGTTGAAATCAAAATACTCACCATTTTTAGTGCAGTCACACTGTATTGCACACAGACTTAATCTGGCAATTGTTGATTCAATTAAAAAGATTGACATTCTGAAGAAGTTAAAAGATAATTTCAACTCATTATATTTTTTTATGAGTGGGTCTGCTAACCGTACTGCAAAACTCAAGTCAATACAACAGTTGTTTGAAGAACCAGAATTGACAATCAAGGAACCGAATAATATCAGATGGTTATGCCTAAGAAATGCTGTTGAAGCTGTTTATTGTTGTTATAGTTCTTTGTTGGCAACACTTTCTTGTCTTGCTGATGAAAATATGTCTACAGCTCAAGGTCTTCTGAAGTATTACTCACAGTACAAAACTGTGTTACTTACAGCTTTTATTCTGGATGTTCACGATGTGCTTGGAGTCCTATCTCAACAACTACAACTAGAGCTATCACTAAACGTGATCATACCCTCCAACAGCTCCTTGTCACAAAACAGATTAATGTCACAGGAATGCAAAATAAGTGACTGGAGAGTCAATTATACCAGAGCTATCACTGAAGGTGATGAATATCCTGCAATGGCTTCTTGCCAAAGAATTACTCTTTGTTACAGACTAAAGACTTGGAGAGAATAAAACTTACTTGATACATTTTTTTTTTACCAGCTGGACAAATTGAGATTGGTTTAAATGAAAAGGTTTTGCAGACAACGAATGTCTTTTCATGCAATGTTTTTGACCAGACTCTACATCTTACTTATACAGTACGGAAACTAACGAAAGCAACCTCCGAACCGAATCGGAACCGTAATAGTAACTGAACTGAACTGAAAGTAATAAACTTAAGAAAACATTGTAAATACAGAAGCCATTGCTCACGATGTTTACAATGTTTTCCTTTTTAGTCATATAATACGGAATGCACTGAAACCGCAGCGAAGCCAAAGCGGAACCGCAAAAAATGTTGCTTTCGTTAGTTTCCGTACGGTATTGGTATCTATTTTAACACATCACAAGTTGAAGACTTGGAATAGTTGTGGAGAACGTAGTAAATGCTTGTAATCATCATTTCATTTTTTTCCCAAGTAACTGCAAAGATTAATCTTTCCAATTTTGTGTAGAAAGTAGTAAGTGCTGGTAATCAGCATTTTCTCCTTTTCCAAACATATCTGAAAGATTAATCTGTCTTATATTTGAGTAAACTTCCGATGAAAAGATGAAATTGACATGACATGACATAAGTGAAGTGACATGAAAACTTACTAGTGATGGTTAGTGATGGTAAGTCTACTGTTAACTATCTACAGGTGTAGGAATCTATCATAAGAGAATGACAAAAAAGGGCTTAGCTCTTGGAAATTTTATTTAATTAACTAAGAACAATTTATGATATGCACATCTTTGCTGAGTGCAAAGTCTATCCATGAAGTTTGAAAGAAATTTGTCCAGAATCATCAAAGGGCCATAACTCCATGAAACCTAAATAAACCATAACCAAAATAGGATATGCACATCTCTGCTTGATACAGAGTCTATTTGTGTAGTTTGAACCAAATCTGTCCAATAGTTGATGAGAAAAAGAGCGGACAAGAAATTTCATGAAAGGGCCATAACTCAGTGAAAAATCAATGAACCATAACCAACATTTCATATGCACATCTCTGCTTGATACTGAGTGTACCTGTGAAGTTTGAATAAAATTCGTCCAGTAGTTTATGAGAAATAGAGCGGACAAAAAGCTACAGACCGACCGACGGTGTCCAGAATCATCAAAGGGCCATAACTCCATGAAACCTAAATAAACCATAACCAAAATAGGATATGCACATCTCTGCTTTATACTGAGTCTACTTGTGTAGTTTGAACCAAATCTGTCCAATAGTTGATGAGAAAAAGAGCGGACAAGAAATTTCATGAAAGGGCCATAACTCACTCAGCAAGGGCACCGTCATAAAGAGAACAACAAAAAAGGGCTTAGCTCTTGGAAATTTTATTTAATTAACTAAGAACAATTTATGATATGCACATCTTTGCTGAGTGCAAAGTCTATCCATGAAGTTTGAAAGAAATTTGTCCAGAATCATCAAAGGGCCATAACTCCATGAAACCTGAATAAACCATAACCAAAATAGGATATGCACATCTCTGCTTGATACTGAGTCTATTTGTGTATTTTGAACCAAATCTGTCCAATAGTTGATGAGGAAAAGAGCGGACAAGAAATTTCATGAAAGGGCCATAACTCAGTGAAAAATCAATGAACCATAACCAACATTTCATATGCACATCTCTGCTTGATACTGAGTCTACCTGTGAAGTTTGAATAAAATTCGTCCAGTAGTTTATGAGAAATAGAGCGGACAAAAAGCTACAGACCGACCGACGGTGTCCAGAATCATCAAAGGGCCATAACTCCATGAAACCTAAATAAACCATAACCAAAATAGGATATGCACATCTCTGCTTTATACTGAGTCTACTTGTGTAGTTTGAACCAAATCTGTCCAATAGTTGATGAGAAAAAGAGCGGACAAGAAATTTCATGAAAGGGCCATAACTCAGTGAAAAATCAATGAACCATACCCAACATTTCATATGCACATCTCTGCTTGATACTGAGTCTACCTGTGAAGTTTGAATAAAATTCGTCCAGTAGTTTATGAGAAATAGAGCGGACAAAAAGCTACAGACCGACCGACCGACGGACCGACGGACCGACCGACAAGCTGACTCCTATATACCCCACAAACAGAGTTTTGGGGGGTATAAAAAAGGAATCTCCTATTTAGTGAAATAAGGCCACTAATGGAGGGTACAGTATCAAAATTGGAATTTTTAGAAAATCAGTTTGGTCAGTCAGAATGTAAAATGAGGGATCAAATAGAAATTAGAGCAGAGGAAGATGGCACAAGTGCTTACATCAATGGAGAAAAGCTTACCAAATATTCTGATAGAATTGAGTCTGAACTTTTGGGTTTGAAGAAAGAATACATTTTCAATTTAAAGAAGAATATCAGGCATAGATTTAGAAGTGAAGACAGTGAGATCTTTAGAGATTTTAGTTTGTTATTAGAGCCATCAGTGGTAAATACATCATGTAATGATGACATCAGTTCAGCCTTGGAGGCATTGGGGACATTTTATAGTGAAAAGGAAGTAAAGATTGTCCATGGTAATATCTATGATGCAAGAGAAGAAACGAGCACAGTGAATCAACTCATAGATAAAGAAAAAATGAAGCAAGAGTGGCCTGTTCTGAAAGGAATGATATCAGGGTCATACGAAAACTTAAATACCCAAAGTCTTTGTGCTAGGGTGATGCAGCTTCATGGTGATATGATTCCAGAACTAAAAAAATTGTGTACCATAGCTCTTTGCTTTTCTGTAACTAGTGTAGAATGTGAAAGGAGTTTTAGTGCTCAAAACCGGATCAAGACCAAATCTAGATGTTCCCTGACAACACAAAATTTGAATAATCTATTGCACATGCAGTTAAGCAATGTGTCTGTGTCTGATTACAACCCCCATAAAGCTATCAGACTGTGGCTCACCAAGAAGAAAAGGAGAGAAGGGAGACTTTGTCAGCCATTCAAACCCAGGGACAAATCTGATCTATGCAGTTCAAAGGGCACTTGCTGAACTCTTGAAAACATTTGATTTTTTTTTATATTAAGACTTTGGTGCAGGTAGACCATTTTTTTGTGGACAGAAGAATAACCAGGAATTTTGTTTAAAATATTTTGCAGACTTGGTAATCCAATTTGTCTTTAGTTTACTCACTGTTGAAATTGGTGCATATGAACCAGTTACAAAAAAGTACATGTAATTATGTTGTAAGAAGATCATAAACTGAATTTTAATTAACAGTTTTAAGACAAAAGTAGTCATATTGTTTGCCACGAACAATGATGCCAGTTAGAAGAAAGTTAAACAAGTGGCAATTACAACGGTTCATCAACCTGCATATTTCAATGTCTTTGTCATAAGGTAAGGCTCTGTTTACTCAGTTTGAAATATTTAACCTTAAACAGATCAAAGTTTGAATTAAAACATGAAACAGATAGTCAGTCCATTTTTTGTGTGTGTGTGTGTTGGGCAAAAATGTTACAAGTCACACTTTAAGACTGCTGATTCAATTCCAATGGTTTTAAGGAGGAGGTAAATTTATGTGGACATTACTTACCAGATTTCCATCAAACTGATGGAAATCTGCTAAGTAATATAACAAATTAAATTGTATGAAATAACTACTACATACAATTTTGAGTTTTAGAAAATTAAGCATAGGGTTTTACAATTTAAGCATTGAGGTGAAAAACTGGTTTTGATTTAAGTATTAACACCTCGGCTTATCTCCAGCTCTGTGCTTTCAATTTGGACCAGTCCAAAATATTGTCTTTTGGTAAAGAATTAATTGATTTAACTATTACAGTATAGGTTTTTTTTAACCTTGACAAAACAATCCTAAGTGATGCTGTGGAACAGGACTTCTAAAAACACTGTGGGAAAAGGAGAAAATGTTGGATATCAGCACTGGATACTCATGTTACCAAAATGCTTTCTACGCTTCATAAGAAAACTCAGTGATGCTGTGGAAAGATCTTCTAAAAACATTGTGGGAAAAGGAGAAAATGCTTGACACCAGCATTTCTCATTTTCCTCTATGCAGAAGAAAAATCCCATCATTCAAACCAAATTTAACCATTTACCAAACAATCACATGTTTTCACGTCCCTGAGGAAGAGGCCTTTTGAAAACATTATGGGAAAAGGAGAAAATGCTGGTAACCAGCATTTTCTCCTTTTCCCAAAATGTTTTCCACCCTGTCAAAAAACCTTAAGTTCATTTGTACCAATTTCAAATTTGTTGTCTGCAGATGCTTTCGATTTTGGAGGGTCTACAATTTGTCGTTTGGGAAAGGATTAATTATCTTCTAATATTACTTTCAATATAAATGAGTCTAAAATTTGTTATCTCATAAAGAGTCAACCCTTTATCACACAATCCTGGGCTTAAAGACCCAGAGGAAGAAGGCTTTTAAAAACATTGTTGGAAAAGGAGAAAAGGCTGGTAAACAGCATTTTCTCCACTTCTCACAATGTTCTCTTCCCTTATATACAGTTGTGCTGCATTTATCCAGGCTCTGCAATCTGGAAAAAACATCAGGAAACGAACATTTTCTGTACAAATTTTACTTTTTATTTTGGAAATCCGCATTCCGGAACCAGAATGAAAAAATCAAAAACGAAGAGTAACCCTTTACCACACAATCCCGACTTTCAACAACCCAAAGGAAAGGGCCTTTTAAAAACATTGTGGGAAAAAGGGAAAATGCTGGTAACCATCATTTTCTCCTTTTCCCACAATGTTTTCTACTCTTTTACAGACAACTTTCACCATTTTGGCCACTTTTCCTTTGTTGTCTGCAAATGCTTTCAATTTGGACAAACGCAGTAAATTCATATACAGTATAGCAGAAAGGCTACTTAAATTGTGCTATCATGACTGTTTCTATCGATTACATTCCGGAAAAATATTCCTTTTCATATGTTTCTGTCAATGATGAATTTTCCGTAAGAAATTTATGGATAATTGAACTAATTTACACAAGGATATGTACAATCCTCTTGACTTCAACAAACTTGGATTGAATTTACAGAGACAATTTTTTCCCTTTCATAATGATATGATTGTAGATCAATGTTCTAGAAAATGCCAACTAACTAGATGACGATTCTGCAAAGATCCTTGAAAAATATGGAAAGTTAACATGAATTACAGTTTTATGGGTGTATATGTCATAGGCAAGATAGGAATTTAGCCAGATTCGGAATCTGGCTAGTCCAGATAGGAATTCTTATCTGGACTAAGCCAGATAACAATTCTTATTTGGTCTAGCCAGATTCCAGATCTCACTAAACAATTTTAGACAGATAGGAACTCCGAGTCAGTGGTTAGACTAAATGGATTTTGCGGATCCATGGTCATGTGATGACTTGCTTTGTATCATGCATCACAGAGATGCATTAAGCCTTTTTTTTTTTTCCAGAGAATGGCTTATATCGAAATTTATCTGAACAAGAGGGCCACTGGCCCTAAAGCGCTCACCTGAGTTAAGTCATCTACAGTTGATAAAGCTGAGGATATCCTGGTTTTAATGATGTAAAAAACATGAGTGTAAGTGACCTACTTTTTGAACCAATGTGACTAAATTTCAAACTTGTCCAAGATATCATTAAAACAAACAGTCTGACCAAGTTTCATGGGTATCAGACTGAAAATGTGGCCTCTGTGGTGCACACAAGGTTTTTCAAAGGTTTGGTCCAGTGACCTACTTTTTGACCAGAAGTGACCCACTTTGAAACTTATCCAAGATATCATAAAGGCAAACTTTCTGACCAAGTTTCATGAGAATCAGGCTGAAAATGTGGCCTCTAGAGTGCACACAAGGTTTATCTAAGATTTGACCATGCAACCTACTTTTTGCCCCGACATGACCCACTTTCAAACTTGTCTAAGATGTCAACAAGATGAACATTCTGACCAATCTTTATCAGTATAAGGCTGAAAATGTCCTCCAGAGTGCACACAAGGTTTTTCTAAGATTTAGCCCAGTGACCTACTTTTTGACCAGACATGACACAATTTCGAACTTGTCCAAGATATTATCAAGACAAACAGTCTGACCAAGTTTCATGAGTATATCAAGGTAATTGTTGATGCCTGGACGACACAGTACAATCACAAAAACTCACCTTGAGTACTTCGTGCTAAGGTGAGCTAAAAACAGACCATCCCTGTGATAATTCCTCCACTCACCTGTCCACTGCAAAACCAGATCCCGTGAATATCTTCAGTTGGTGGGTCCCAGCCGAAAGCAGTCCTGTCTCTATTACAATCTGTGTGTCTGTCCATGATGTTATGGTCACAGACTGGGCACCAATCATCACTGTCCGTGTTGTGTTCCCGAAAGATGACCCACTGATGGTTACCGTATTTCCTTAGATAGAAAAAAAGTTTTCTTGTCCCTTTACTACATAATCCTGAGTTTTAACAACCCCTAAGAAGAAGGCTTTTGAAAACATTGTGGGAAAAGGAGAAAATGCTGGTAACCAGCATTTTCTCCTTTTCCCACAGTGTTTTCTACCCTTTCAAGGACAGAAATTATCATCTGAGCTACATTTAATTTGTCGTCTGCACATGCTTTCAAATACATGTAGGTTGAGTCCAAATTTTGTTGTTTGGTAAAGAGTTACATGCTAATTTCATGCAGAGCTGGTCGAGTATATAGTGCTTTTGCCAAGCAACAAGATTTTGTGCTCAACCAAATCGAAAGCCTTTGCAGACCACAACTTGAAAGTACCTCAGTATTAATTTCTGTCTTTGATAGACATGAAAACATTGTGCCAATAGGTAAAAACTAGGAACCAGCAGTTTCTCCTTTTCCCACAATGTTTTGAAATGTCTTCTTTCTCAAGGTCGTTAGAACTCAGGACTGTGTGTTATGCATGCATTTACAGCTATGCTTCTTGGTGATTGTCCCTAAGAAAAAGTTAATATGAGCCATACTCTGGCAAAGGGGGGCTCAACACATTTCTGTAATGCATTATACCAAGCAAGTCATTACGTGATTAAGGATCCATAAAACCCATTCTGTCTACCAACCAACTGTATGGTCCTCTGACATACAGAATACTTTTTTCCAGGTCATTTTTTATTTCTTATTTTTTTTTCATAAAAACTTGAGCAACAGTGACCATTTCTCATCATAGGACATGGACCATTTTACATTTGAGTGGCACTCTGGCAAAAAAAGGGTTTTAACCCTTAGAGCGCCTTTCATGACTATAGTTGCCTTTGCGGCCAGTGTAGATCAAGATCATGCTGCACAAAACGTGCAGCCTGATCTTTGATCTACACTGTCCACCTTGTTGAAACAATGTAGACAAAAGCAACCATGAAATTGTAATTATTTGGGTTGTATTTCTAGATTGAAACAGTCTAATAGGTTTATTCGGCGCTCTAAGGGTTAATGCATCTCCGTTGATGCATTATATCACACAAGTCATCACATAATTATGGATCCATAAAATCCATTACATCAAACAACCGACATGTAATTATTGATCAATAAAATCCATTTTGTCAAACAACCGACTGAACCATGAGGTAAAATGGTCCTTTGACTTGCAGAAAATTGACGAAATAACAAAGAGTTTTGATCCAGGTCAGCCTGCACAACTACGGTATGCATGCTGATCTGGGTTGATATTCTTTGCAAATGCATCACACCCCCATTTCATGGAGCATGACTCATATTCTTTTTTACCATAGTATGGAGTCTGTTGATAAAAAATGAACTCCTGCTCTGGCAAAAGGGGGCTTAATGCATCTCCGTGCATGATACCAAGCAAGTCATACACCCTAAAATCTGTTTTGTATAACAACCTACTGAATCATGAGGTGCACTGGTCCTTTGACATACAGAAAATTGACCAAAAGCAAAAAGTTTCGGCCCAGGTCAGCCTGTGCGGACTGTGCAGGCTGACCTGGGCCGATTCTTCTTGCAGATGCATTGAGCCCGCTTTTCACAGAGCACGACTCAAATTGATTTGATCTTCTTTGTGATTTTTTGTGACATCAATTGAAATTTTGTTGGCTGATAATGAGTTAGCCCTTTGCCAAACAATCATAATTTTTTAAGGCCCTGAAACAAAAAGGCTTTTGAAAATATTGTTGGAAAAGGAGAAAATGCTGGTAAGCAGCATTTCCTCCTTTTCTCACAATGTTTTCTACCCTTTCTGATGACATTATCATTACCTGAGCTATACTTTATCGTCATCTCACGCTTTCAACAGGTGAAAAATCTTGTCGTATTATAAAGAGTTAACGTAGATTAAATTTTGAAAATACACAAGAAACTCACCTGTGACAGTAAGGATAGATGGACTGACAGTATCGACAGTGGCTGTTAGAGCTGCGTCATAAGTAAAACTGGACTTAGTCAGTGTAACAGATCCTTGCGTAACAACAACATCATAAGATCCAGCTGTAATCTGTGGAAATATGCATAATTATAAGTTTGTTTGTTTGTCAGCTTTTATGGTGTTTAACAATATTTCAGTGATATTGCAGCAACCAGTGCACCTATCCATGTTCTCCTGGAGTTTCTTTTACCAGTACCTTGCACAATATTCTTCTCTAGTCACTGGATGCTTTCCTACATAAACATTGTCAGAGAGGAATGAATCCTTCAGAAAGACTATCATCAATCCTCTAAGAGAAGTTGATCAAACTGGAGATTCAAACCAGCAACTGCCTAGTCTAAAGTTCTGTAGTGACCTCTCTACCAGGCTAGGCTCATACGATAAGTGACTAAAAGAGAAACACACACACACCCCCTTCTCACTTGCTCCCCCCCCTTCCCCTTGTCCCCACCCCTTACTGCTTAGATTTCATCATAAGTGGTTAGTGTAAGTTGCAAAGTTTGGTTCAGGGTTGAGGTAAAATATCTGAGTCATGCTCTGTGAAAAGACAGTTTAGTGCATCTGCAAACAATATCAACCCATGTCACCCTGCGCAGTGTTGCGTGCAAGTTGACTTTAGTCAAAACTTTTTGTGATTGGTGAATTTTCTGCACATCAATGGACCATTTTAACCCACGATACAGCAAGTTTTGAGACAAATTGAATCCATATTTTGTGATGAATTGCTTACTTAACCCTTTCCCAAACAAGCCCTGGTTTTCACGTGTCTGCAGTACAAATCTTTTGAAAACACTGTGGGAAAAGGAGAAATTGCTCGTAATGTGCAGTCTGATCTTGGATCTACACTGTCTGCTGGTTTATTACATATATTTTAGCTGTTCTTCCTAATTGGAAAGGTTCATTTCATCTATTTCATCTATTTAACACTTTAACTGTTTACCACACAATCCCGAGTTTTAACGACCCTGAGAAAAAAGCCTTTTGAAAACACCATGGGAAAAGGAGAAAATGCTGGTAACCAGCATTTTCTCCTTTTCCCACAATGTCTTCAAAAGGCATCTTTCTCAGGGTGGTTAAAAGTTGGGATTGTGTGGAGAAGAGTTAAAACATGGGAAGTTCCTAGGGCTGACCATGCAAATAACAGGATTCAAACCTACAACTTCTGCTGTGAGAAGCTGACAATCTATCACCACAGATTACTTTGCTGCGGCTCTGAAGTACAAGCTTTGCCTGAGAAGACTCTACCGAAAAACCCACTGCCTGGCGCGAAGATCAAACACAGGAATACTGATACTGAACAACTAGATTACTAACTCTATCCATTCACAAGTGAGCTGGACTGAGAGGACCCCTAAAGATCACCCTCATTAACCCAGGTGTGAAGTATTACCATTCATCACACCTGGGACATTCAAAAGCGAAAATGTCGTTCTTATGAATATTCATAAGATTGTGAATTACACCCAATAGCCAATCGAATTGCTGATAACATAGCGATACTCTTTTGTAGTGGAGGATAATCGCATTTCTTCTGTTACTATGAATAAACCAGGTAAAACCCACATCATTATCTACAAATATGGAGGCTCACTCCAAACAGATGCAAAGCATAATAACAGAGACTTTTTCCACCGCCTGTTCTTGTTGACAGAAACAGATCCTGTTCTCTGACCAAAGATGCTAAGGCTATAAGCTGGAACTCTTTCAGGGTGACGCCGAATGTTTTTTGTAAACTTTTGTCAATGATGTTCACGGCCTCAGCCATATTTAAAGTATCACCAAGTTTAATTTGAAACAAGCAATTTGATTGGTTGTAGACGAGGTAAAAATAGAAATGATGGCATATGGTTGATAAAAATAGATTAAATTTTCTCACTGAAAAACTGAGATTACCAATCAGAATGGCACATGAATAATAAATTATGAGAACGAGAAAACGTACGCGAGATAACGCAGGGGCGATGAATGTAGTTTACGGAATACATCGGAACTGGGTCAACAAGGATGCAAAAGATCTGATTAGTTTCTTCTTTGCCAAACAACAAAATTTTAGACATAACCAACTTGAAAGCTTGTGCAGACAACAAGTTCAATGTGACTAAAAAATTGAAATTTGTCTTTGGAAGGGTAGGAAACATTGTGGGAAAAGGAGAAAATGCTGGTTACCAGCATTTTCTCCTTTTCCCATAATGTTTTCAAAGGCTTTCTTTCTTAAGGTCATTAAAGAAATACTTGTATACTTACTGAGGCAGGTGCAGTACAGACCAGTTCAGCAGGCAGGACTGTGCTAACTACACATGGATTTGAGTTGATTGTAACAACTGCACCAGACTTGAACCCATATCCAGTCAAGGTCAACAACTGACCACCTAATAAGATCATGTAAATGTTTTGTGATAAATATTAACTTATAGTCACAGTTCATTTATCTGGTCTTGTGTCAGTTAACATGACTGTTACTTCTTTATTTCACACAAAGTTCAAATAACAGCCCTTGATAAGTTAACCTTTGACCATCCGACAAAATCTTAGACTCATCCAAATTGAAAGTATTTGCAAACAACAATTTCAGTGTGGCTTAAATGATGGCAGTTTTTCTTTGATTGTGTGGAAAACTTTGTGGGAAAAGGAGTAAATGCTGGCTACCCACATTTTCTCCTTTTCCCACACTGTTTTCAATAGGCTTTTTCTTCAGGGTCGTTAAAAGTCGGGATTGTATGGTAAGGGTTAACTCTTTACCAAAAGACAAAAATTTAGACCATTCCAAATTGAAAGCATTTGCAGACGACAAAATAAATGCAACTAAGAAATTAAACTTTGTTTTGAGAAGGGCAGAAAACATTGTGGGAAAAGGAGAAAATGCTGGTTACCAGCATTTTCTCCTTTTCCCACAATGTTTTCTACACAATCAAAGAAAAAATGCCATCATGGATGCCAATGACCAGCTGCAGTTGCTTCTTCAGTGAAACTTTGAAAATGAAAAGGGGGCAAAGCTGAGTCAAAAATATTTTGGAGGTTACCTGTACTTCTGGCGTGGGATTTCCATTTGAAAGTTAACAACTGGCCCAAGTGTAAACATGTAAACATGTAAACTGGCCCAAGTGTAAACAAGTGTAAACATGTTTAGCAATGACACAGACATGAGAATATGTCAAAGTTTTTACGTAACAATGACAACAATGCAGAGACAGTCACAGACGACAGCAAAGGCTTTGACAAAAACTTGATGCTTTCTTTTAAAACAGCTGAACTAAAAATGATTAACCCTTTATCAAACAATCCAGTGTTTTAATAACCCTGTAGCACGAAGCTTTTGAGAACATTGTGGGAAAAGGAGAAAATGCTGGTAACCAACATTTTCTCCTTTTCCCACAACGTTTTCTATACTTCTAAAGATCAATTGCATCATTTGAGCCAAATCTGTTTAGTTGATTGATTGATTGACTAAATGATGTTTCACGCCACTTTCAACATTATCTCAGTCATATCAGGGCGACAGCTCACATATTCATGTATTTCCTGTGTTTTACCAGTAATAGGCAAGGGCTCCAACCTAGGGCCTCAAGGTTATGAGTCCCACACTTCACCACTGAGCCACATGGGACCCCAAGTCTAAAATTCTGTTGTCTGGTAAAGAGTTACTACAAGATATGATGTTTTGTGATTTTTCAGAACAATGGGTAGGAAAGAAGTTAAAGATATTTATTCATGACTGTTAAACACAAACAAAATTATTTCTGCAGATGACATTTTTGTTGCTCAGGAATCATTTTAAAACACTGTGGCACAAACAGAAATTACATGTATCAAGTGATTTCCCCTTAAGCCACATTTCTTCACATGAATTCATTTATTAAAGCTCAATTTTTTAACAGACTAAAGAATTTAAGAACTGCCCATACAGAAAGTATCTGCATGTAAAATACCGAATGCTGTTCAAGTCATGGAAATTGCCTTTGGAAAAAAAAAAAACGAAAAACACTGTGAAAAAAGAGGAAATGCTGGTGACCAGCATTTTCTCCTTTTTCCACAACATTTTTACAGACATCTTTCTCATGGTTATAAAATCATTGGACTATATTGTAAAGGTTCACGTCAGGTAGTACAATCCTGTTTACTAGTATATTTTCAAATACTGCCACTAATCTGTATTGAAAGGTAATTTATTAACCGTTACAGTGCCGAATAAACCTGTCAGACATTTTCATCCTAGAAATACAACCCAAATAAGTGCCATGTCATGGTTGCTTTCATCTACAGCGTTTCAGCAATGCGGACAGTGTAGATCAAAGATCAGGCTGCACAAAACGTGCAGCCTGATCTTGATCTACACTGGCTGCAAAGGCAACTATTGTCGTGAAAGGTGCTTTAAGGGTTAAAATCGTACCACCAAGACTTCCACTCGTTGGATTTATCGCTGTAATGGCTGCCACATAGGTGAACATTACATCATTTCCACCATGGTCCCCATCTCCTTTATCATTCACATTGACGATCACTTTGTGATCACCGACTGGGCCATTACCCACGTTACACGTAATGGATGAGGTTGAAGCTGCCGTAACCGTACAGGCTACACCTCCGATGGTAACCGTGTTGTTGGAGATGTTAGAGTCGAATCCTGTGCCACTGATTACTGCTGTTGTTGATAAAGCACTGGTGCCTGTTCAGAAAGTACAGAGAAATAAGTCACATGACTACCAGTGATTAATCCTTATCCCACTAAATAAGTGAAATGAAATTTTCAAACTGATAGTAAAAACCCAAATAATGCTATTTCAACCTTATTTTTAGGAAGACAGTATCTCCTTATCGGACAGTGTAGGTCCAAGATCAGACTGCACATTCTGTGCAGTCTGATCTTGATCTACACTGTCTGTAAAAGATCAGTGAGTCGCACTTAGCAGCCTAAGGGTTAATTCAACAACTTATGCAGATTAATTTTTCTTCTTGCAGCAGACAACTATGCTGGTAACCAGTATTTTCTCCTTTTGCTACAATGTTTTCAAAATGTTTTTCACAACAAAAGATAACATTCTTGACTTGATCAAATTGAAAACATTTGCAGACAACAAAATAAATGTAGGTCAGGTGATGAATTTCTATCTTTGATTGGGTAGAGAACATTGTGTGAAATGGAGAAAATGCTGGTTACCAGCATTTTCTCTTTTTCCCACAAAGTTTTTAAAAGCCTTCTCTCTCAAGGTAGTTAAAACTTGGAATTGTGTGGTAAAGGATTAAATAATTTTCCAAACACTGTAAATCAAGATTTGACCGCATGATATAAAGTCCGACCTTGGACCTAAGTTGTTTGATTTTTTTATGCCAGCTTTTTAATTTCTTTATCTGATCTTTTTAACTATTTATGAAAAAAATCTCAAAGTTTAAACAACCCAGAGGGAGAAAGCCGTAAAAAAATATTGTGGAAAAAAGAGAATATGCTAATAACCAGCATTTTCTCCATTTCCTTCTATGTTTTCTACCCTATCAGGGTGCTACAGCTTATTTATTGTGATGTCTTTCTTTTAGTCTGTAGGTGCTTTGAATTTGATAGATTCTGAAATTTTTCCCTTCGGAAGGGGTTAACCCTTTAACAAAAGATCCTATGTGTTAAAGACTGTCACAGAAAAAGAATTTTGAAGGAAATAGAAATAGGGAGGGGGGAGAAAAAGCTGGTGACCAGAACTGTTTCCTTTTTTTCACAATTTTTTCCGCTCTTTCAAGGTCAAATCCTATCATTTGAGCCACATTTGATTTGCTGTCCACAGATGTATTCATTATGGACAAGTCTAAAATTGTGTTCGTTGTCAAGGATAATATTTTTAACCCTTTACCACACAATCCCGAGTTTTAACGACCCTGAGAAAGGGGCCTTTTGAAAACATTGTGGGAAAAGGAGAAAATGCTGGTTACCAGCATTTTCTCCTTTTCCCACAATGTTTTCTATCATTTCCAAAACAAACTTTAATTTTTGAGTCAAATTTATTTTGTTGTCTGCAAATGCTTTCAATTTGGACAAGTCTAAAATTTTGTCGTCTGGTAGAGAGTTAAACAAGAGCACTGAATACAGATACCAACGCTCAGCTGCGGATGCTTGAAGGGACATAAGTCTGTCAAAAGTAGTTTGATAGTTACCTGCCCTTTTTGTATAGGTTCCCCGTTTGTTAGTTATCATTTTGTCCAAGTTTGAAGCAAATAGATTCAGTTATAACAGGGATATTACAAAATGTTAAAAGTTTTCACATGACAACGCAGACGGCGACATCGCAGATGACAACCATGCCAGGGCTACAATAATACCTCAATGTTTTCTTCGAAAACAGCCAAGCTAAAGATTCTGCCCAGTGTTGTTAAAAAGCACACCATAATTTTGTTAACCGCATGTTTACCTAACAAAATAATGTTAGACTTGTACATATTGAAACCATTTGCAGGCAGCAATTTAAATATAGCTTAACCCTTTCCCAAACAAGCCCTGGTTTTCACGTGTCAGCAGTACAAGTCTGTTGAAAACACTGTGGGAAAAGGAGAAATTGCTCGTAACGAGCAATTTCTCCTTTTCCCACAGTGTTTTCTACCCTTTTTTGAGACCTTTCTGCCATTTTCATCAAATTTAAAATTGTCGTCTGCAAACTCTTTCAATTTGGACCAGTCCAAAATTTGTTGTTTGGGAAAGGGTTAATGATGGAATATACAGATGCAAAATTAAATGATGCTAAATTTGTGAAAGTTGTCCTTTAAAGGACAGAAAACATTGTGGGAAAAGGAGAAAATGTTGGTTACCAGCATTTTCTCCTTTTCCCACAATGTTTTCTACCCTTCCCTGAACAAATTCAATATTTGGGTCACATTTATTGCATCGTCTGCAAATGCTTCCAGTTTGGACTGGTCTAAAATTTGGTCATTTGGTAAAGAGTTAAAACTTGGGATTGTGTGGTAAAGAGTTATAGGATTATTTAGAATGTTCTTTGAAATATTCATCTTTTTTTTTTTTCCAAAGAAAGTGTCCATTCCTTACCTGAAGTAGGTGAAATTCCAGTCACCGTCGGTGTGACAGATGAGCTCCATTCAAAAGTACAGCTCCCTGCACAGGATGTGGGGACCCCATTGACGAGCACCCTGACCTGAGGCTTGTCATGCACGGTAGAGATCATGTCCCCGAGGAAAGGGTCATAATAAAGACCTCCCTCTCTATTGCCAGCAATACTGCTTGCTGCATCTATCCCGCTTAGTTGATCAGTTAACTGTAGGTGAAATAAACAAGACCACTGCTAGTGGTACCAATGCTCGGCTGCAGTTGCTTTTAGAAATGTATCTCTGTAACGCATGATGCTAATCAAGCCATCATATAATTATGGATCCATAATAGCTTTTTTTTCAACATCTGACTGAATCATGGGGTAGACTGGTCCTTTGGCATACAGAAAATCAACCAATAGCGAAAAGTTTTGGCCCTGGTCACCCTATGCCAACTGCACAGGCTGATCGGGGTCGATACAGATGCATTAAGCCCCTTTTTCACAGAGCATGGCCCAAATTATAAAAAACTGACAAAGTGGATGGCAAAGTCAACCAAATTCCTTCTTTTGTCCACATCCTATCTTTAATAGTCATCATACTTTTTGTCACAGTAAGTGATCCTGTTTTGGTCATCAGTCAATCTTTCAATAGAGTACATTTCACAAAATTTCTAACAATGATCCTTTACCTACTAAACCTTATCCTGCTAAATAAGAAAAATGAAATTTTCAAACTGATAGCATAAACCCAAATTTTCCTATTTCAAAGACATTTTTGAAGAAAAGATATCTATCTCCTTATCAGACAGTGTAGATTCAAGATCAGACTGCACATTCTGTGCAGTCTGATCTTGATCTACACTGTTTGCAAAAGGTCAAGGTGTGGCACTGAGCAGCCTAAGGGTTAAAAAACAAAGACCCACTTACAGACATTAGCCCTTTACCAAACAATCCCAAGTTTAAACGACCCTGAACAAGATGACTTTTGAAAACATTTTGGAAAAAGGAGAAAATGCTGGTATCAAGCATTTTCTCCTTTTCCCAAAATGTTTTCAAACCTTCTGATTTCAATTTTTGAGTTGCATGCTATTTCTCGTATGCAAATACTTTCAGTCTGGAATAGTCTAAACTTTTCTTGTGTGGCAAAGAGTTTAGCAAAGGTTACCAGGCAATATTATGAATGTGACATCCACGTTAAATATGGCACAGTCCACCAGCCCTGTCCCCGTTTTTCCCCCCCCCCCACAACCTAATGACATCTATGACCTTTCACCTACAAAAGTATGTATGGCCTACTTACAGACATCAAGGGAAGGTCACCAGGCAAGGTCATGAATGTGACACCCATAGCAAAGTTGGCACAGTCTCCATTCTTTTCAACCAAGAGTGATCCTATTCCAGACAGTGACTCGAGCTCTCGTTGAAACTCTGGTCCAGTTAACGATACATTCAGGTCTGAAAACACGGACATAGAGTTGACTTTATCTTTGAATGTAGCCATAAACCTTAACTCTTTACCACACGACAAGATTTCAGACTTGTCCAAATTCAAAGCATTTGCAGACGACAAAATGCTCAAAAATTGAAATTTAAATTGGAAAGGGTAGAAAAGATTGTGGGAAAAAGAGAAAATGCTGGTTACCAGCATTTTCTCTTTTTCCTACAATCTTTTCAAAAGGCTTTTTCCTCAGGGTCGTTAAAAGTCGGGATTGTGTAGTAAAGGGTTAAAGCACCTTTCACAACTGTATTTGCCTTTCTTGCCAATGTAGATCAAGATCAGACAGCTGAAACCATGTAGTCTGATATTAATCTTCACTGTCTGCTTTGCTAAAACACTATCAGCAAAATCAACCTTGTAAGTTCAATTATTTGGGCCTTATTTCTTGGTCAACACTATATGATGGGTTTATTGAGTCCTTTCAGGTTTAAACACAACTCAAAAAAAAAAGCTTTACAAGATGATGTTTTAAGAAATAACTAAGCTTTTAGGTTATCTAGTGTTATTCATGAAAAAAAGGTGTGGGGAAAAAAACACAGAAAATTAAAATGAAGAAAACAGGAATATTATGGGACAGACCATTTTGAGAAAAACCTTTTGTTACAGAGTCCAGACAAGGGAGGGGTCAACCAACAATTCTGTGAGATGAAACCTGGTTCTATATACCCTTTACAAAACAATCCTGAGTTTTAGCAACACTGAGGGAGAAGAATTTTGAAAAACATTGTGGGAAAAGGAGAAAATGCTGGTAACCAGCATTTTCTCCTTTTTCCACAATGTTTTCTATCCTATCAAGGACAAAATTTTGTAATTTTAGCCACATTTAAGTTGTCATCTGCAAAATTTTGATGCTTTAAGTTTGTACCAGTCTAAAATTTTGTTGTTTGGTGAAGAGTTAACCCTTAGAATGCCAAGAAAACACAGACATTTTTCTTTCTGGAAATAAGACTCTTATAAATGCTATTTAAGGGTTGCTATCATCCAGAATGTCTGAGCAAAGCAGACAGAGCAGATAAAAGATCAGACTGCAAGTTTTGTGCAATCTAATCTTGATCCACATCAGTCACAAAGGTAACTAAAGTTAAGCCCTAAAATCAAATTGTACAGTATCAATAGAAGTTGACTTTGATCAGATGATTACTAAACATCGTAACTCTTTACCTGACGACAAAAATTTAGACTGGTCAAAACTGAAGATATATGTATACGACAAACGTAACTCAAATGATTAGATCTAAATGGGGATAAAACATTGTGGGAAAAGGAGTAAAATCCAGTTACTAGCATTTTCTCCATTTCCCACAGGTTTTTCAAAAGCCTTTTTGTCATAAGGTAATTAAACCATGGGATTGTTAAAATTACCGAATGACAAAATCTTAGACTAGTCGATATTGAAAGTATTTGCAGATGACAAAATGTTACTCAAAAATTTAAATTTGTTTAAGGAAGGGTAGAAAACATTGTGGGAAAAGGAGAAAATGCTGGTTACCAGCATTTTCTCCTTTTCACACAATGTTTTCTAAAGCTTTCTCTCTCAGGGTCATTAAAATTCTGGATTGTGCAGTAAAGAGTTAAACGACACCCAAGCACTAAAATAATACTCACTGCTCCTTGTGTTCCCATTAAAAGTAACATCAATGAATCCTGTGACAGGTGGTGAAGCAGAGGCAGTCCTGGTTGCTGTCAATCTCCCAGCCCCGCCATTACTCAACCCATAGATACCAACAAGTTTAGCTACACTTCCTCTTTTAATCTACAATATTAATTGCAGGTTTTATCATTTTACCCTCCTTAACTCTTTCACTGCAGGTGGCAACTTGCGCGGAGGGCATAGATCTAAATCAGCATAGAAAGTGCCCTCTGATCTTGGATCTGCAACATCCTGTACCTTAAGCTTCAACAAAAACTGGAAATCTATTCTTCATATTTTAAACACAGCAAAATTTTAGACTCGTCCAAATTTAAAGCATTTGTGGACAAAATCTTAAATGTGGTCAAAATGATGAGATTTATCTTGAGAATGGCAGAAAACACTGTGCTATGATTAATGTCAGGCAACCAGATTGTGTAATTTTCACTTGCAGCAACATAATCCGAATAGCAGCAAGGATAACTTAATAAGTACCTTATACAGGCTGTGTGGATCAAGATTAGACTCAACAGACTGTTCAGATCATGGCTTTACAGTGTCTATACAATACGGCAAGATTTCAAACAGCACTAAGATCTTTTTTTTTTTCCCAACAGTTTCTGGCAATTTCATTGGATTTGCATTGTAAGACTTAACTTGTTTCTCTGAGGACTATTCTTATACTTACCAGAAACTACTGAAAGTATAATTATTTAAGAATAATTTAAAGGAAACAATCTAATGTTTTTCCACCATATGGAAAACACTGCCAGAAAAGGAACAAATGCTTTTGACAAGAAAATAGCCCCTTTGTCCACAACGTTTTCTCATGCTATCCACTGCCTAAAAATCAGACACAAGTTTATAAAGAAGTGAATTTCTTACGTCTCCATTGGCAAGTTCAAACACTCCAAAGTTGTTTCCACAGTCATAAGGCCTCAAGGTTACGGTGTAAACGCCGGATGATTCGCTGACGGAGACTGTGTTAATGATGGCTCCATTTGGCATCGCAGGGGGCAGTCTTCTGAGATGGATTTCTGGGAAATATGAATCAAACAGATGATTTAATGACAGAAGAAATGACAGATGGGTAGACAGGCAAGCGGAGTGGATGGATGGATGGATGGAAAAGCAGGTGGGATTGGTGGGTGCGTGGATGGATAGATGGAATGATAAGTTAATGTTGTTGTAGGGTACACCCACATTCAGGTTCTTTTAGCACATGTATCAAGATATGCAGGAAGATTGTAAAAGATGGATGGAAAGTGAGATGGAAAGATGGATGGAAAGATGGAGGGCTCCATGAAAGCAGTCAATACATGGATCCGTGGAAATCGATATTTGACCAATCAGGTCGTCGCATTTTTTCTGCCCGATGCCTCGCGTTACTATCCGCCATTTTGGCTCACAAACAAACGACAGTTTACGTGTGAGACATTCGGTAGTTCAGATTTATTTTGTCTATAAAAGGCTCGTAATTCAGAAAATGGTTAAAAGATGTGCATGGGAGAGGGTTTAATGCAGCATCTGGTTAGGAGGACAGTAACTGTACATTGCCCTACATTGCCCTATAACAGTCATCTCGATACAATTGTGCAGAGAAAGATTGTATATAGTAATTGTACAAATTGTATAATGTGAAGAGAGTTTTAGCAACGCTATTCAAACAACGTATCCACGCTAGTTAAACCTAGGCATATAGATATGTTTAATACATGGGGTGACTGGTGGAGAAAGGGTTAAAAGAAATTAATGACAGACTTATTAATTAATTAATTAATTAATTAACCAACATCTAAATTTAGACAAAAAGTAAATTTAAACAAACCCAAATATTAAAAGGTGTTGTTGATTTCTTTCATCTGACTCAGTTGAAGGGATCTTTTTTTTTTTTTTTTTGGAAAGGGTAGAAAATATTGTGTAAAAAGGAGGAATGCAGGCTATCAAAGTTTTCTTACGTTCCCATACTGGATTCGAAAATCTTTATTCTCAGGTCGGTAAAATACAGGATTTTTTGGTAATGAGTTTCAATGAAGTATTTTCATATCTAATGCGGTTTAATAACCTCTGCACAAACTATTCATCATCAAATTACTAAGTTCTGGTTGGGTCTTATGTCGCAGTTAGTGAAGAAACAAAATGCTGAATGTCTACATAAAGATCAAACTTCAGAGAATAAGCATTTTGACCGTGTGTCTACTCTGTCTCCTACTTAAATTTCATCTTGACACAGAAAGTGTAACCGCAAAGTTTATAGATCTATGTAAGTTTACTTGTTATCCTCTCTAAGTATGTTAATGTAAATTGTGAAATGGACTAAGGGAAGATTCTGTTCAAAAGACAAATTAATTAAATCAAACTTTGATTTGGCGAGACTTAATAGGATTACCGAATCTTAATTTCAAAGGGTTTGTCGGCGGTTTGCCGGCGAACTGTTATTTAGTAGGTCGCGTGTCTAACTGTAAACCGATGTGCCTGCTTGTCACACCCAACCACCCCTTATCAAGATTAAACAAACAACCATCTACCGACAAATTTGTTAATTGGCAGCACATTAAAATCATAAAACGTCGGGTTTTCCCTTAACCCGAAAACGAATCTGAACAACTGCCAAGCGACAGAATTTTGGACATCTCCAAAAGCAGTTGCAGACGGTTACCCTTATCATAAAATATGGTTCAAATATTGGGGTAACATGTCTTTTTTGATAGGCCGGAAGTTCTTCTGTGAAAAGGAGAAAATACACGTAACCAGCATTTACTCCTTTCGCCATTTTGCTTCCAAACGCACTGTTTGTCAGTGTCGTAAAAACCTAAGCCTGTTTGGTTAAGAGTTATGAAGACTAAAAATCCTTCCGTTTCTGTTGACTTAGACAATGCATAAAATGTATCGCGTTACTCATATTCCACTGAAATTATCAAATAAAATTCAAAGACAACTTATCCAGCCTTACAAGAGCAAAAAGCATCTTTGATTGCACCATTTTTTACGCCAAACTGAAGTTTATGAGGTGTTTCATTCTTTCTTATCGAACGCCAGCACTTGGCAGAAACAAGTATTTCGTCGTCTGTAGCTTCCGAAATTCGCACGTCATGCACATATCCTTGCGTATAATAGTTTAGTCCTCTCTCTAAATTCCTTCCCGAGACTTTAACATCGGCAGGCAAGTATGATAAAGCAAAATTTTCAGGAATTTTGTCAAGCGAATCCGTCATGACGGCACCGCGTAACTAGTCTTTCCGTTATACTGTATACATGTAAACTGCGAAAGCTTGGGAGCCTATAACAACAGTAACCAATGGAGACGGTTTATCTTATCTCCACGGATCCATGTATTCCCAAAAATCCCCATGCACCAACAAATAGAGGTTATACATCGAACGGAACACACAACAAAGAAATGAGCCATTCCCTGTGAAGAAGGGACTTAATGCAACTGCGAAAAGTATCGACCCATGTCAGCCTGATCAGTCGACACAGGCTGACCTGGGTTGTAACTTTTTGCTATTCGTAACTTTTCCACATGTCGCAGGACCATTATAGCACATGATTCAGTTAGTTGTTAGACAAAGTGGATTTTATGGACCCATGATTAACTCTTTACCAAGCAACAAAATTTTGGACTTTTCCAAATTGAAAGCTTTTGCAGACAACAAATAATTGTGACTCAAAAGCTGAAATTTGTGTTGGGAAGGATAGAAAACTTTGTGGGAAATGGAGAAAATGCTGGTTACCAGCATTTTCTCCTTTTTCCACAATGTTTTCAAAAGGCTTCTTCCCCAGGGTCATTAAAAGTAGGGACTGTGTGGTAAAGGGTTAAGTGATAACTTGCTAGGCATCATGCATCACAGCAATGCTTCAAGTCCCCTTTTACTAGAGCATGGTTCATCAATATAACCCTTTATCTGATGGGAAACATGACTATTCACACTACCATAAGCCCCTTTAACCCTTTACCAAACAATCCCTGGTTTTCACGACCCTGGGAAAGAAGACTTTTGAAAACACTGTGGGAAAAGGCGAAAATGCTGGTAACCAGCATTTTCTCCTTTTTCCACAATGTTTTCTACCCTATCAGAGAGCTTAAGCTCATTTGTACCAACTTTAAATTTGTTGTCTGCAGATGTTTTGAATTTGAAAGAGTCCAAAATGTGTTGTTTGGGGAAAAAGTTAAGCCCCTTACAGAGCTGACAGCAATTTCAGTTTCCTTTGTGAACAGTAAAGGTCAAGATCAGACTGCACTAAACATTCTGTAGCTTGTATGCAGTAACTGAACAACTTACCATCATCTGAGACTGTGTCACTTCTCCCGATAAACACAGAGTCCACAAAGATGTCGTTTCCTGTTCCCCTTCCAACCCAGATTCTCTGAACACGGAAGTTGGAGCCGCCAGATACAGACGATGTCGCACTAGCATACATATCATGACATGTGTAGTACCATGTTGTTGACCTGAAATAAGTCGTTACATGTACAGCAAAGTTTTGATATATCAAACAGAGTAACAACCATGATAGATGATAACGAAAACTATATGAACCATGCCCTGGCAAAAGGGGGCTTAATGCATCGCCCTGATGCATGATACCCATCTTGCCATGACCTAATTATGAATCCAAAATGGCCACTTCTTTTAACCCTTTCCCAAACGACAAATTTTGGACTGGTCCAAATTGAAAGAGTTTGCAGACGACAATTTTAAATTTGATGAAAATGGCAGAAAGTTCTCAAAAAGGATAGAAAACACTGTGGGAAAAGGAGAAATTGCTCGTTACGAGCAATTTCTCCTTTTCCCACAGTGTTTTCAAAAGACTTGTACTGCAGACACGTGAAAACCAGGGTTTGTTTGGGAAAGGGTTAACAACCCACTTAATCATGAGGTAGACAGATCTTTGGACATGCAGAAAATTGACCAATAGCGAAAAGTTTTGGCCCAGGTCAGCCTGCACAGGCTGACCTGGGTCGATACTTTTCGCAGATGCATTAAGCCCCCTTTTCACAGAGCATGGCTCATATCATTGAGCTGAAATGACGAGCAGCACTCTGACAAAAGGACATCTCTGAGATGCATCACAGGGTTTTCATTTAAAGCCGATTGCCGATCAAAATCATTGGTTGAAATCGGCCTTTAATCGGTTGTTTTTGCTGGATCTTTGAAAAATCGATCGCGTTGTTTATATCAAAAATATTTCACGCATTGGTAACTGTATTGCGACACCGGTTCAATTTTACCGTGAAACCAGAAACAATTGGTTTATGAATGTTACGTGGCCATTCATTGGATACTTGCATCCAATTATCCAGTCGTAGGCGACGATACATTTCTCTGATCTCCATTTGGTAATCATGGACGCCAAAGCCTTGGCGGCCCCCTTGACCACTGGCCTGTTGTTTTTGTCAATCAATCTGTTGCTTCATTTCAAAATGAAAACCCTGCATCAAACCATGCAAGTAATCACATGACCATGGATCCATAAAATCAATTTTGTCTAACCATCGACTAAATTTCCCAACAGCAAGAAGTTTTTATCAGGGTCGGCTTGCATGGATGGCAGAGGGTGACCGGGGGCTGATAATCTTTGCAGGTGCATTGAATCACTTTTCGCAGTGCACGACTCATACAGTAAAGGTTTTGCATAAAATATAAACTAGTGGGGATGAGTATAGAAATAGATATTTAGCACCTTACTCTGTATCCGAGTCCTTCATGAAAGTGTGACTGTAAGACCTTGTCCAAGTTTTCTCGTCACTGGTTCCATCCTCCAGAAAGGTGAAGGTCATATAGATAAAGTTTTGTAGTACTCCTTTGTACGCAAAACAGACCTAAAACATGATAGATGTACTATATAGATAAAGTTTTGTAGTACTCCTCTGTACGCAAAACAGACCTAAAACATGGTAGATGCACTAAATAAAGGATCTTACATGAGTGTTTATGTATTATCATTTTTATCAAAAAAGTTGACTAAAAATGTATGACACAAGCCTTGGCAATTGTCAAATACATTTATGTCAATGAGTTTGATAAAAATGATAATACATAAACATGAATGTGAGATTCTATTTATCACATAAAACAAATGACAGAGGAAAAACGAATGACAGACAAAAAATATCCTGCATCATCACCTTTAGCCTATACACCATTCACAGGTCCATGTTTACAGTTGTAGTTTCGGTTTCAAATGTGTACATAACACAAGTAGATAACTCTTTGACATTCACACCAAAAGTAGAATGAAACAGTTTCTAGAGGGGTAAGTCCACCTATTTCCACAAATGTATTGATTTAAAATGCTTTCGCCGCATTTCTTTGTTTTTATTAAACACGAGAATCAAAACCTTTCCATGCATATACATCTTAGCAAAAATGACATCATCTTTCCACAAAACAGCGTAGTAGTAGAAAATCCAGCACATGCTGTGGATAGTTTCTCCAGTTTCACAGGCTCATGACTAAAAACTGATTATAACCGGGATCCAAAAAACGATAATACACTAGTGTACAATGTATTATCAAAAATAAGTCATGGGTTTAATACATTGCCGGAGGAGGTTTTACGTGATAAACAATAATCACAGACACTACTGCAGCTGACAACTTTTGAAATTATTGGAAAAGGTGAAATTGCAGAAAACAAGCAACTTTTCCTTTTCCTTGAAAGTCTCCAATACAATTTTGTACAGGCATTTTTTACAATTTTTCATAACGACCCAATAGATCAAAAATAAAAATTGTGAGTATGGTAAAAGCTTAAGTACTACTGGGTCCATTATTAACCAACCATTCTTAAAGATTATTCTTATTCTCCAGGATTTTCTAAATTTGAAAGTAACACAACTTCTGATTGGCTAAACCAAATGGTTTAGCCAATCAGAAGTTGTGTTACTTTCAAATATAGAAAATTCTGGAGAAAAAGACATAGAATGTTCTTAGGAATGGTTTGTGTCGATGGACTCTGACACAGAATGTTCTTAGGAATGGTTTGTGTCGATGGACTCCGGTTTATGACCCAACAGATAAAAAAGAATTGTGGGTACAGAAAAAGTATAAGTATGACTTTGAAATTAAAGTGACTCAAAATGGATTCAATGCCTCCATAATTAGACTTATGTTTCAAGCATGGGCAGTGACAAATACACAGCCCATGTTTCCAACCAGCCAATGGGGACCATTCCTGTAAGCCAGTTTATCTCCCTTGCCAGATAAAGACTAAAGTCTGATTGATTGATTGATTGTATGGTGTTTAACACCGTTTTCAACATTATTTCAGTTATATCGCGGCGGCCAGTGCACCTATCCATGCTTTCCTGGAGTTTCTTTTACCAGTACTCTGCACAATATTCTTTCCAAGCCACTGGCTGCTTTCCCACATAACCATCGTTGAAACAATGGTCAGCAGTGAGAGAGGAATGAATCCTGTTGCAATGACTATCATCAATTCTCGGAAAGCCCTGGGATCGAACCAGCAACCTCCTGTTCTCAAGTCCTGTACACTACCGACTGAGCTACGGGGCTTGGCAAGACTAAAGGTAACCAAATCATAGATTGGTCCTTTTACCTGTGTTCTTTTGTTTTTATCCTTGATTTCCTTGGGGATGTTGCGATAAATATAATTTGATTTACGATTATATGTAAGATCCCCATATAATTTTAAAGCAGATCATGTTTTCAATCATCAGAGAAAAGCGTATATATCGATTTGTAAAACAATCTAACCAGAATTAGCTGAGATATTATCTCTAAAACATATTTGTGTAGTGCAAGAAAATCAAGGATAAAATCCAAGTAATCCCCTTTTCAGGACCAATGTAGCACTGGAGAGGAATTAGAGGAAGTAACTCAAGAATGCCCCCCCCCCATTATAATAACAAGATCTAACTCGAGTCATTAATTCTCTGATCACAAAAAATAACTAAAATGTCATACTCTGCTAAAACCCTCTAATGGACTGAGTTTCTGAATTAAGTTGATTTTGTTACCTGAGACACATTTCACCAACATTAACAGACTTTTGTAACATTTTCAAATCCTGAGTTGACACAATACTTCAGACTCAACTTAGTGAAATAAACAGACCAATTTTAGTTAACCCTTTACCACACAATCCGGACTTTCAACAACCCTAAGAAAGGAGCCTTTTCAAAACATAGTGGGAAAAGGAGAAAATGCTGGTAACCAGCATTTTCTCCTTTTCCCACAATGTTTTCCACCTTTCCCAAAGCAAATTTTAATTTTAAAGTCGCATTTATTTTGTCATCTGCAGATGCTTTCAATTTTAGCCGGTCTAAAATTTTGTTGTTTGGTAAAGAGTTAACAGACCTAGTCCAATATTTCGCCGAGTTGAGTCCGAGACATTATGTCAGTGCTGGATTTGAGAACATAACTCAAGAAGAGTGTTAATGTGAGGGAAATGCATCTCAAATAACGAACACAACTTCAGTTGGAAAATGAGTCCATTAACCCTTTACCACACAATCCTGTTTTAACAACCCTGGAAAAGAGGCCTTTTGAAAACATTGTGAAAAAAGGAGAAAATGCTGGCAACCAGCATTTTCTCCTTTTCCCACAATGTTTTCTGTTCTTCTACAGACAGATCTCAACATATGTGTCATATCTAAGCTGTTGTCTGCAAATGCTTTCAATTTGGACAAGTGTAAAACTTTCTCGTGTGGTAAAGGGTTAAGAGTTTTGAGAAAAATAAGAAATTCAAGTTTTTTCATGAAAGCGGGCTCAGTATTTTTCTCTTTTTTCCATAATGTGTCTTCTAAGGTCTTTTTCCCCTGGGTTACTAAAATACAGGATAGTTTTGCTAAGGTTTGACTCTTTACAAGACAACATGATTTTGGACTTGTCCAATCGAAAAGAAGATGTAGACAGCAAATAAAACTTGCCTAAAATTATGAAAATTTGCCAACAGAAAATAATTGCAGAAAAACGGAAAATATGCTGGTTACGATCATTTTCTCCTTTTCCCACAATGTTTTTGAAAGCCTTTTTTTCCATGGATTATCAAAACACAAGTTTGTCAGGTGAAGGATTGACAAAATCATTTACTAGCCCACACTGAAAGCATTTGCAGACTACAAAATAAAATGCGAATCAAAAAATTGAGACTTATTTTTGGAAAGGTAGAAAACATTGTGGGAAAAGGAGAAAATGCTGGTCACCCAGCATTTTCTTTTTTCCCTAGCAATGTTTTCAAAATGTTTCTTCTTAAACCCTTTACTGCACAATGCCGCTTTTCAACAACACTGGGAAAGATGCCTTTTGAAAACAATGTGGGAAAGAGAGAAAATACTGGTAACCAGCATTTTCTCCTTTCCCCACAATATTTTCTGCCCTATCAAAGAAAAACTGCACCATTTGAGGCATATTGGCTAAAATTTTGTCGTCTGGTAAAGGGTTAAGGTCGTTAACTCTTTACCAAACGACAAAATTTAAGACAAGTCCAAACTGAAAACAACTGCAGACAACAAAATAAATGTGACTGAAAAATTGAAATTTGTTTTGGGAACGGTAGAAAACATTTTGTGGAAAGGAGAAAATGCTGGTTACCAGCATTTTCTCCTTTTCCCACAATGTTTTCAAAAGGCCTCTTTCTTAGGGTTGTTAAAAGTCGGGATTGTGTGGTACAGGGTTAAACCTTGGAATTATTTGTGTAAAGGGTTAAGACAAAGACAAATGTTATGGGGATGTATGTATCATACCACATACCTTGGGAAAAGATGACAAAGAAATGGTAAGATCATCTTGTCTTGTTCTGTACAGGGCCCAGGGATTCTTCAATGAGTATCGTCCACAGAAAGGCTCCGTATCTTTCACTCGCGAACCACCAAAATCGCCTGTGTCACTTTCATAGTCTAAGTAGAGCTTCTTCAGTGAAGCGCTCTCAAAGACCGCCGGACATTTAGCCTTGAACATGTCCTCAACAACAGTAGTGAGCTGTGGTGAAAGAAAGTATTTTATCACATAACTACCCTTGTTTTCAGTGTAAAACAGCCATTAAGAATTTTCTTGTCTTACATATGTGTGAGACAGTGAAAGTATGATGAAACACAGATATACTTATTAACATAGCAACACAAGGATGGACAAACAGATGGGAAGTAGGACTTAAGTATACCACGAAAACTGGTGCTCTCCGAGAGGCATAAAACAGAAAAACTTACAGTGTTTGCATTTAAAGTTGATATTTGAAAGGGAGATGATACTCTGGTTTCCAGCTTTAAAGCTACCATATCCATGTCTGGTACTCCCTTAGTAGACTCAGTGATGGTTCCGCTTGCTGGAGCTCCATTCAAAAGCTTTTGCACTTCAATGTCCGGAAAGTCACCTGCAGGAATAGTGAGATTTAACCCATAACTCTTTACCACACAATCCCGACATTTAACGACCCTGTAAGAGAAGGTTTCTGAAAACATTGTGGAAAAAGGAGAAAATGCTGGTAACCAGCATTTTCTCCTTTTCCCACAATGTTTTCTACCCTTCCAAAAATAAATTCTAATTTTTCAATCACAATTATTTTGTCCTCTGCAAATGCTTTCAATTTAGACCAGTCTAAAATTTTGTTGTTTGGTAAAGGGTTAAAGCACCTTTCACAACTATAGCTGCCTTTGCGGCCAGTGTAGATCAAGATCAGGCTGCACAAAATGTGACAACACCAGCATTTTCTCCTTTTCCCACAATGTTTTCTACCCTTCCAAAAATAAATTCTAATTTTTCAATCACAATTATTTTGTCCTCTGCAAATGCTTTCAATTTAGACCAGTCTAAAATTTTGTTGTTTGGTAAAGGGTTAAAGCACCTTTCACAACTATAGCTGCCTTTGCGGCCAGTGTAGATCAAGATCAGGCTGCACAAAATGTGAAAACACCAGCATTTTCTCCTTTTCCCACAATGCTTTCTTCCCTTCTCTAAACTATTTCAATTTTTCAGTCACATTTATTTTGTCATCTGCAGACACTTTAATTACATACTGGACTGAAATTTTTTTGTTTGGAAAAGAGTTAAAGGTTTCGTGAACTACAATCATTATCTTGTGGTGGAAAACTTTTAAACAATCTGGAAAAAAGATGATTGCTTGTAACACACAATTTTTCTTATGCTAATTGCATTAAATTTATGTAAAAAATTGATATTATAGATGAATTTTTGTCTACAGTTCTCTATCGAAAATCAGTTTCAAGGGTAACAAGTTTAAACTTTAAACTCAAGGAAAGAAAAAACCTCACCCCTCTTTGATGTGAAGGTGAAAGTAAAAGTAGGAGTTGACGTCTCAGCTCTGGAAACAGTCACAGATTCGTCAGTTTCAAAGATCGGTAAAGCGTTGAATGCAGTGGAGACAGTGTTTTCATCTGCATCATAGGCAATAGCCTCTGTAAAAAATCAAAGCATTGAAAACGTTGGTGTGGCATTTGTCAAGGGAGCCATTGTGTGGAATTAATAATTTAAAAAATAAACAACAAAAATAGTTTCAAAATATTCACTTGAAAGTCAATCTACTATATAGTCATGCAAAATCAGATAGAGAAGGGTGCAATCTTGTGGGACGAACAAGTCCGGGCGAACAAGCCCTGGAACGAACTGATTTTGGGACAAACAAGCATGGTATGTGTGTATCATTACGCCACTATACAAGGCCATAGTGGATCAAGCTATTTTTGATAAAAAGGAAGTGTTTCCACGATCGATGGCCTAATCCAATTTATCGTTATATGCGATTTTCAATTTCATATCTTAGTGTAATAAAAAAAACTCGTCTGTCTCAGAAAAATTGATTTTAATTGGCTTTACTTCCTTTGGTTTTGCACAAACTATGATACATGATTTTCAAAATGCCGTATTGAACTCATAGTGGCATTGTCTTCAACAAATGCCACAAAAATGGAACAAGAAATATCTTTAAAAAAAGATAGGTTGCATAAAAGATACTGGAATATGAATATTGAAACTCTTTTTTCGCTCAATATTAAGTGAAAAGTAACCTCATGAACAGTTGCCTCTTTTTCCTCACTGATTTTCATTTTGTTGAAATTTCCAAATAGCAAAAGAAAAGAATCATTTTTTACTACATTATTTGCTATAGTATGAATCAAGGCCCTGGAGTATCAATTAGCAGTAGCAACGCTTTCTGATAGTGGTTTCATAAATGTGTGAGCAAATATGCTAGCAGGGACCTGCTGAATAAACATGTTCATATTTTTAACCAATCGCAAAGTACCATCTATTCTTCTTTATCAGTACCAAGAAGTAGGTCAAAAGCCAGCGCATTCAGCTACACTTAAAAAAAAAAACAAGGATGAAACATATCTAAATACCACTTTTCTGAAAAGTGAATATGATGGTGAGATCCTGTCATTAAATAATTAACCCTTTCCCAAACGACAAATTTTGGACTGGTCCAAATTGAAAGAGTTTGCAGACGACAATTTTAAATTTGATGAAAATGGCAGAAAGTTATCAAACAGGGTAGAAAACACTGTGGGAAAAGGAGAAATTGCTCATTGCGAGCAATTTCTCCTTTTCCCACAGTGTTTTCAAAAGACTTGAACTGCAGACCCATGAAAACCAGGGCTTGTTTGGGAAAGGGTTGAGTTTTGAACCGCAATAAGAACATTTACCTGTAAACACTCCATACAGTCCAAGTCTGAAAGATCCTTGGGTATTCACCACTACCTGTTGAATTTCATTGGTGTGTGACTGGGCCGTAAAATCAGTGAAAGTCAGTTCCTGAAAAGTGTCATAGAAATGCTTTATGGGTATTTAATCTTAACCATTTAATCCTTTACCAGATGACAAGATTTTAGCCTTGTCCTAATTGAAAGCATTTGCAGACGACAATTTGAATGTGGCTCAAATTGTGCAAATTTTCTTTGATAGGATAGAAGACATTATGGGAAAAGGAGAAAATGCTGGTTACCAGCATTTTCTCCTTTTTCCACAATATTTTCAAAGGGCTTCTTTCCCAGGGGTGTTAAAAGGCGTCATTGTGCGGTAAAGGGTTAAACCTGGAAATGATGAATAAATGGAGTTAGTGTAATCCTTACATCTCTTTAACTTCGTGGACATTCTCTGTAAGTACAAAACATGCTGATACTGCAATTTTGAGACCCTTTTTAATAGAATATCTGGCAGACTTGCAGAAAGTGTAGCTCCAAATCTGACTGCACTTATGAAACAAGTTTCACAACTTCTATCAATCACTCTCAATGACTCCTTCCTTTCTCTCAGAGCTCCAGACAGAGGGAGTGATTTTGATTTCAAAATCGAAAATATTAATTATTCTCCACTAAACCCTATGTTATTGGTACTCATCAGAATCGTCTCATCGAGATGATTCTAATGAGTACCCACAACACAGGGTTTGGAAGAGAAATAATGGTTTTAGAATACTATCACTCCCTCTTATCTGGAGCTCTGTTCTTTGCATACCACATGGTAAAACAATCCTGCATCTTACAATCGTAAGGAAGAAGACTTTTGAAAACATTGTGGTATCCAACATGTCTCCTTTTCTCAAAATGTCTTCTACTACTCCAGAAACAAATCCCATCATTTGAGCCACATTTCACTTGCTGTCTGCAATGTTTTAAAAATGGAGAGGTCTAAAATTTCATCGCCTGATAAAAGGTTTTATTTCATGCTTTTCAGAAGTTTATCAGGAAATAATGGTGGATTGCAGGTTTGATAATTCATGGTTATGACCAGTGAAATTTACCATAAATGTCTCTGGAACTCTTCAATGGAAGGTGGAAACAGTAGCTCCAGCGCACTAGTTACCTAGGTAAACAGTGTGTGCCATTCAACCAGATGGAAATATGATAATTAACAGGCATTTAACCAACATTTTTCATGCTTTGCATAATATTGTAATGCGTTGTTATGTGTGGGGGTTAGGCCATTGGGAATTACAAGAGACAAATGTGCTGGATTTTGCTGAAAGTCCTGACAAAAAATGGGGGTTAGAAGCATGAAATAAATAGAATATTTGTTTTTCTCTGTGAAAGATCGAAATTTATGTCACTGAGAGGATGCACCACTCATGAAAATGATACCAATGATGTTCACTCGATGACATAAATTTTGATCCGTAACCGAAAAAACAAAAATCATCTGTATCTACATGTAGTTAACCCTTGTAGCACTGAATCTGAATTTAATCACTTATATCAACAGTGTAGATGAAGATCAAATGCACAGAATATGCAGTCTGATCTTGAATCTACACTGTCTCCTTCTTTGCCTGCTTCCTTGCCAGATGTCTTGACAAAAACAGCTTTGAAACTGCAAAAACTTGCATCTGAATAATGTCCATTTCGTTTATTTATAACAACAAGGATGTAAATAATGACAGCATACCTGCACATCATATACGACAGTCGATGAAATACTGATGGTCTGCTTTTCTTGTTCTGCTTTGCCGGTCCAGGCGCTGGTAAACAAAGTATCAAAGAATTTCGCTTTCAGATGTACTGTTGAATCCCCTGTACTCTGGTAGTGAATAATTTCAAGTCTGTACCTGTTAATGGATCAATTCTTTTTTAATTAACTTGTTATCACCTGCACATAAGTTCTTGCATCTTACCACACAATCTTGAGTTTTAATGACCCTGAAAACAAGGCTTTTGAAAACACTATTGGGAAAGGAGAAAATGCTTGTACCCAGCATTTTCTCCTTTTCCGTCAATGTTTTCTACCCTATCAAAAACATCATTTAATCCACATGAAACTTGTTGTCTGCAAATGCTTTCAATTTGGTCTGGTCCACAATTTTGCCGTTTGGTAAAGGATTAAAGCACCTTTAACAAATTTTGTTACCAGGGTAGATCAAGATCAAACTGCATAAAATGTGCAGTCTGATCTCTGCCCTACACTGTCTGCTTTGCTGAAACAATAATAGACAAAACCAACCTTAAAATTGCAACTATTTGGGTGTTATTTCTAGACTGAATACTGTTGGGTTTATTTGGCGCTCTTAGGGTCAAAATATTTTCTTCAAATGAAATTGCTAGTATTGAAAATTTTCTTGTGTTGTAACAATCTTTTGTAGTATTCCATTTTCACTTCAGAAGTGAGTATCCACATTTTACAAGGTTTTCATTTTTGAATTTGTACGCTGTATCTCATTTATGTCATGGTTGTGGGGAGCACAAACCTATGTACACCTTAGGCAGGGATTTCCATAATGCACAAATTCTGCATCAGTGATGCAGTTTTATTTCATATGACCCCCAAAATAAATAACAGTGCACCATCTGTGATGCAACTTCCCTATATCTAAATCATTTAGGAAATTGAATAAATGTCATTAATCTAAGTCTGTTCTTACTACACACTGTCTCAATATCAGATAAACAGTGTTCTTCTTTTGACCACAAGGTTTAATTTATGATTAAAGTTGTTTTTAGGGTAATTTATTTATAGAATACATGTGGTTTAGGCAATTACAGTAAATACGGCAGTCAGTTGTCATAAGTACAAGCCCTGTCAAATTTTATTTCTCTGCGTATTATTTCAGTGCATTTAATGTGATAAAAGGACACATTACTAGTCTCATCTGTTTTCGGAAAAATGTCAGGATAGAGTATACTGCAGCGTTTTTTATCAACTGCTTCAAGCAGCACTGTCGATCACGCCACATCTAGCAGCGATTCGCATGAGAATGTACCATCAGCCAAAAAATGAAGTAAAGTTTTCCGCCAGAAATGGCTTCTTGGTTTGAGTTAAAAGAAGGTGAAAGGTATTGTGATCCATGCTTGAAGAGGAAGAAACCCAATTTATTTTGATGCCCAAAGTTGAAGAAATGACCCTCAACTTAGGAGACAAGGGGTCACAATGACCCCCAATTTTTAATGCTGAAGGAAAACCCTGATTCTGTATTGTTTTTGGTAGTTCTATGCACAAGTGCCTTCACAAACAACTGGCCACTTCCAACACAGATTGCATTGTAATAATTAAATGTTCCCAAGTGAGAGAAGTAATTCCCGTCATTATACCTATTATCGAAACTCCTGGGTTTATATTCATCAACCATTCTTAAGAACATTCTTATCCTTATTCTCAAAAATATTCTAAATCTGAAAGTGACACAACTTCCAAATGGTTTAGTCAATCAGCAGTTGTGTTCCTTTCTAAATCTATAACTAGACCCAAACTATTCTTAAAAATGGTTGGTGAATACCATCCTTGATTCAATTTGGCTTAATCTAGGGATTTGAACTTAAAACTTTTATGCCATATTGGCAAAGCTCCAGGACTTGCCCTATGATGCGAATGTCTCCACAATTTATATGCATACAACTAACCCAATACTACAAATATGAGGGTTTTATGCCCAACAGTCAAAAGCTTTTGAGAATACTGTGGTAAATTGAGAAATTACCTGTTACAAGTAACTGCTCCTATTTCAACAGTGTTTTCCATATTACTTAAAAAAAGTGCCTTCCTTTCCTTTAACTCTTTACCACACGACAAAATTTTGAACAGGGCCAAATTCAAAGCATTTGCAGACGACAACTTAAGCAAAGCTCAAATGATGATTTCTTTCTTTGATAGGGTAGAAAACATTGTGGGAGAAGGAGAAAATGCTGGTTACCAGCATTTTCTCTTTTCCCCACAATGTTTTCAAAAGCCATTTCTTTCAGGGTTGTTAAAACTCGGGATTGTGTGGTAAAGAGATAACTCTTTACCATACGTCAAAATTTTACATCGGGTCTTTATTGAAAGCATTTACAGAAAACAAGTAAAACAATGCTCAACTCTTTACCAAATGACAAAAATGAAGAACTGTCTAAACTGAAAGCATTTACAAACGACAATATAAATATGCTTTGAACTTGTCTTCGATAGATAAGAAAACATTTTAGGAAAAGGAGAAAATGCTGGTTACCAGCTTTTCCTCCTTTTTCCACAATGTTTTCAATTGTCTTCTTCCACAAGGTTGTTGAAACTCAGGATTGTGTGGTAAAGGGTTAAGTAATGAAATTTTTCTCAGAAAGGGTAGGAAACATCATGGCAAAAGGAGAAATGCTAGTTACCAGTATTTTCTCCTTTTTCCACAATGTTTTCAAAAGACATCTCTCCCAGGGTTGTTAAAACTCAAGATTATTAGGTAAAGGGTTAAATGTTTTTTTCTATTTTAAGTAGGACTTTGGTAGATTTAACCCTTTACTGTGCAATGACACCTTTTAACTACTCTGGAAAAGAAGCCTTTTGAAAACGTTGTGGGAAAAGGAGAAAATGCTGGTAACCACCATTTTCTCTTTTTCCCACATTGTTTTCTACCCTATCAAAGAAAAATTGCACCATTTAAGCCACATTGGAATTGCCGTCTGCAAACGCATTCAAATTGGACAGGGCTAAAATTTTGTTGTCTGGTAAAGGGTTAAAAATATACTGTACAGTTATGGGTTATAAAGCTTACAATGTGTCATTCCGAAGTCTTGTTCTGGCAGATGTTGCCCAATTAGACGAGGATGTGACGTTTTCAACCTGAAAAACGTGCAAAAGAAAATAAAGAAAGACTCTTTCAACCCTTTACCTGCTAAATAAGTAAAATGAACCTTTCTAGCCCATAATAAAAACCCCAGATTTTGCTATTTCAAGTGTATTTTTTTATGGGGAAAAATATCTTCTTATCAGAGAGTGTCAATCCAAGATCAGACTGCACATTCTGTGCAGTCTGATCTTGATCCACACTGTTTGCAAAAGGTCCTTGAGTCATATTAACTTTTATGTGTCATCTGCAAACGCTCTCAAAATATTTGCCATGTGGTCCATAATAAAAATGATTCACAAAGACTTAACAGCATTTGCAGACGACAAAATAAATATTACCAAAAAACTGAAATTTGTATTGGGAAGGGCAGAAAACATTGTCGGAAGAGGAGAAGATGCTAGTTACCAGCATTTTCTCCTTTTCCCACAATGTTTTCAAAAGCCTTCTTGTTCATGGTCGTTAAAAATCAGGATTGTGTGGAAAAGAGTTTACTCAACAATATAAAACCTTTGTCATTTATATTTTGGCATAATTTGAAAACCAATGCTAAATGAAATGTTGTAAAATTAACTGAGTATTCATTTGGTGTTTTGTAATGGCAGTTTTCTGCAAAGAACATTGTGACAATGTTTAGGACTTTGAGAGGATAGAATCCTGTTAAATCTTTATCAAATAACAAAATTTTGGACTGGACCAAATTGAAAGCATTTGCAGTTGACAATTCATATGTTGCTAAATTGATGGTTTTTGTCTTTGATGGGATAGAAAACATTGTGGGAAAAGGAGAAAATGCTGGTTACCAGCATTTTCTCCTTTTCCCACAATGTTTTCAAAAGGCTTCTTCCTCAGGGTCGTTTAAAGTCAGGATACTGTGGTTAAGGGTTAAAATGACTCAGCAATCTTCTGAAAAATTTAAATGCACCTAGAGTATGAAAAAAAAGTAAAATTCTCACGAAAGGAGACTTCATTCTTACCCCATCAATAAAAAGCTTTGCCCCATCATCTCCGTACAGCTCAAACCGGTAATCTCCTGTGTGTGGGGGTTCAAAAAAGAAGGTCATTCTGGAGACATAGTCCGTCATGTTATCCATGTAGTAAGTTTCATCTATAACTTGCGTATTGTAGCCAGAGTCGGAACTCGTCAAAGTCCTAATGTCATCAATATTACTCGACGTCTTCGTTGTACTTGTCCAGTATTCAAAAGTTGCACCTCTGTTTCCCCTATAGTATGTTTTAGAGTAGTCTGGGTCTGCCGCCACGCTGCACTCTAGATATTGGTCAACCTCCACGTGAGTAACTATACATTCAGTATCTGTAAGGATTATACACGATGCATGTGTATAAAAGCAAAACGTCTGTTAACCCTTTACCACACAATCCCTAGTTTTAACGACCCTGAGAATGAGGCCTTTTGGTAACAAGCATTTTCTACTTTTCCCACAATGTTTTCTCTCCTTCCTAAAACAAATTTCAATTTTTGAGTAAGAATTATTTTGTCTTCTGCACATGCTTTGAATTTGGACTTGTCTAGAATTTCTCATTTAGTAAAGAGTTAAAATACTGCTTGTTTATCCAAACTCCATCAACTCATATTTTTTTTAAATTTACTGAACAAATAGTGTTTGATAAAGTGGAAGTTCTGGGAGAATTCTATACTACACGTACAAAGAAGAATGATCTTGGTTTACACTCTAGTAGTACATCCAAGAGAAACGGGATAAGAGTTTTCCATTCATTAATCCTTTACCAAAGCACCCCATGTTTTAACCCTTTACCACACAACCAAATTTTAGACCAGTCCAAATTGAAAGCATTTGCAGACGACAATTTCAATGTGGCTGAAATAATGCAATTTTCCTTTGATAAGGTAGAAAACATTGTGGGAAAAGGAGAAAATGCTGGTTACCAGCATTTTCTCCTTTTCCAACAATGTTTTCAAAAAGCCTCTTTCTCAGGGCTGTTAAAACCCGGGATGGTGTGGTAAAGGGTTAATGATCCTCAGGAAGAAGGCATTTTGAAAACATTGTCAGAAAATGAAAAACATGATGGTAACCAGCATTTTCTCCTTTTTCCGCAATATTTTCTAACCTTTCAAAGACAATTCCCATTATTTGTTGCCCCCTGAGTTCAATTTAGGCAAGTCTAAAATTCTGCTGTCTGGTACTGTACAAGTTAACACATTACGACTCAATCTTGAACTTTTACCAACCCTGGGAAATTAGACTTTCGATGATATTGAAGCAAAAGAAGAAAAAAATGATAACCAGAACTGTCTCCTTTTCCCACAATGTTTTCTAACCGTTCAGAAACAAATCCAATCATTTGAGCCATATCTACTTTTTATTGTCTGCAAATGCTTTGAATTTTGATCAGTCTTACATTTAGTCATCTGGTAAAGGGTTTAACTGTTTTCAAGAGTTGCTTGCAAAGGACAAAAATATCTAATGAGGTTGGTAGAAATGATAACCGTTCAGCCTTGGCTAGACAGTTGTCAATTCTCACAACCGAGATATTTTTCACACTTACTACAACACTATATAGTATTCTGTTTATCTTTCAACGTCTGATTTGTACTCCTAATGAAAAAGATGTGAAAAATGGGGCTGACAAATACAAGTTGAAATGTCATTTCTATTGAAACTCGCATTTTAAAATGGCATTACCCACAAATAGCTACTTTATGATAGTAACTAAATGTCAGAAAATTGTGATTGGGATAACTTTGGATTATTTGATTTGACAAAACGTGGTAAACTGGCATTCAAATGACATCACAGGCAGGAATTACATAGGCAAACCATCCAAAGTAGAAGGCATGCTATGACATCATTCTTTTTTCAAGGGCTTTCTGTAGTGATGGTTACCATATTTGGAATACATTTCATTCACAAAATGATAAATGGGGCAGCTTTGCAGGAAAATACTGTTCTATAAATATCCATGGTATATCAAACATCTATAAATATCTGTGGTATATAAAAAATAAATATTGCATAGTTGTTATTGCATGGATATCGGGTAAGTTGAAAGATAAAAAGCTTACCTTCAATATAAGCTTTCGGTGCTGTGTAGGGAGCCCTATTTTCAATATAGTTGATATTGACTCTCAGCTTTAAACCTCCAGCTGTGCTGCCAGTCGATGGGCTGATAGAAGTAATATCTGAAAGTTTTTGTGAAAGAAAATGATACCATTATGACAAAATTTTAGACTGGTTGAAATTGAAAGCATTTGCAGACAACAAAGTAAATGTGACTTTAAAACTGAAATTTGCTTTTTGGAAACATTGTAGGAAAAGGAGAAAATGCTGGTTTCCAGCATTTTCTACATTTCCCACAATGTTTCAAAAGGCTCCTTTCTCAGGGTCATTAAAAGTCGGGATTGTTTGGTAAATGGTTAATGTCAAATAATATGAAAAGTATCAACAATATCGAGATAACATTAAAAGAAATATGATACAGGCATACCCACCCTTTACCAAAAAACATCGAGTTTTTATGACTCCAAAAGAGAGGGCTTTTGAAACATCATGGGTAAATTCTAGAAACCAGCATTTTTTCCTTTTTCCACAACGTTTCCTACCTCTCGCAAGCAAATCCCATCATTTGAGCCACATTAGGTTTTTGACAGGGGACCCTGCAATCACTTTCAATTGTGAAGAAATAGTGTCTGGTAAAGAGTTAACGCTTTACCAAATGATAAAATTTGAGACACATGAAAGAATTTGCAGGCGACAAATCAGTTGTAACTGAAATAATGATTTCTGTCTTTGATAGGGTAGAAAAAATTGTGTGAAAAGGAGAAAATGCTGGTGACCAGCATTTTCTCCTTTTCCCACAATGTTTTCTACCCTATCAAAGACACAAAAAATTATTTGGCAACATTTAATTTGTTGTCTAAAAATGTTCTTAATTTGGTCCAATCCAAAGTTTTGTCATCTGGTAAAGGGTTAACCTTGGATGCAGACTCGCAACTCACAGATTACAAGCCCAAGCTGCTAATATTAACACTTTACCAAACGACAATATTCTAGGCTGGTCCAAATTGAAAGCATTTGCAGACAACAAAATATATGTGGCTCAGAAACTGAAATTTGTTTTGGGAAGTGTAGAAAACATTGTGGGAAAAGGAGAAAATGCTGGTTACCAGCATTTTCTCCTTTTCCAACAATGTTTTCAAAAGGCTTTCTTCTCAGGGTCGTTAAAAGTCGGGATTGTGTGGTAAAGGGTTAATCCTTTTACCACACAATCACAAGTTTTAACGACCCTGAGGAGTCTAGAGAAAGAATTGTGAGAAAACGATAAAATGCGGTTTACGAGCAATTTTTCCTTTTTGCACAATTTTTTCTACCCTATGAAAACCACATCCTATTATTTGACCCACATTTACATGAACGACCCTAAGAAAGATGCCATTTTGAAAGCATTGTCTGGAAAGGAAAAAATGCTGGCAACCGGCATTTACTCCTTTTCTTACATTGTTTTCTACCCTTCCCAAACAAATATCAATTTTTCAGTCACATTTATTTTCTTGTCTACAAATGAATTTGAATCTGGACTCGTCTGAATTTTGTCCTTTGGTATAGAGCTAATTTGACATTGGCAAATTATGCTTTCAATAGAATAACTCTAAAATTTTGTTGTGTGATAATGAATTTAATGCAAAAAACGTCTTCCAATGTAGAAAAAGTTTTGAAGAGTTGAGATTTCCAAAAAGTACAAAAGGCAAATTCTACATACTGGTGTAGATCTGATACAGGTATATGTCATCTTTGTATGACATCAGGTATTCTGTAGAATCTGGCTTTGACCTACATACACAGCAAAGAAAGAAAATCAAAGCTTTGAAGCACTGGTGTGGCATTTGTAAAGGGAGCCATCATGTGGAATTACTAATATGAAAAATAAATAACAATAACGTGGGAAGAACAAACCTGGACAAACAAGCCAAGGGGCAAACCAGCCCAGGGGAGAACTGGTTTTGGGATGAACAGAGTCAGGAGACAAAGGTTGTGTGTATCATTGCGCCAATACAAGGCCATAGCGGGTATAGATATTTTCATCAAAAAGAAAAAGTATTTCCATGATCGACAGTCTAATCCAGTTTCTTTTAATACGCCATTTTTTATTTAGATATCTGAGTGCTATCGAAACACTTACTTGCCATAGAAAAATTGAGTTTAATTGGGTTTACGTCCTTTGGTTTTGCATAAACTTTGATACATGATTTTCAAAATACAGTATTGAACTCATAGTGGCATGGTCTTGGACAAATGCCACAAAAATAGTTCAAACTTATTTTTTTTTTACGTTGTAAGCGAAAAATGTTCTACAGCCTTCTATCAATTTATCACATAACCTACCTTGTTTTAGTGTAATATACCCAATACAAATTTTCTCATCTTATACATGTCTGAGACAACCTAGTGTGACGTCACATGTGACATCATTTTTATACTTTTTTCAGAGAAGGAAATGAGGCTTTATTCATAAAAATTTCCATGTGTGCATAGATGTTTTGCATATTCTGACAATAATGTGTGAAATATTGTAAAGTGATAAAAAGAATCTGACATTTGCTGCCTTTTGAGATAAAATTTCATTAAACTTGTCCACAAAAATATTATTAGGCTTGCCATAGGCTGTTTAATAACTTTTGTGTAGACTTGTTTCATAAATTTTATCGCAAATGCCAACTTAGATCAGATCCTATATATCTTGATGTAAGCTTCCTGGAAACCTTAACCCTTTACCACACAATCCTAAGTTTTAACAGCCCTGAGGAAGAAGGCTTTTGAAAACACTGTGATCCCTGCTTATCACAGGATCTGTCTCCCACAGTTTAAAGTTAAAACTTCAATACCATGGTAACATACAGGTAACCCTAAACTTTTTACCAAACAACAAAATTTTAGACTGGCCCAACACACTTGTAGTCATCAAATTAATTCTTGCGCAAATGGTGAGATTTGCCTTTGATAGGACAGAAAACAGAGTGGGAAAAGGAGAAAATGCTGGTCACCAGCATTTTCTCCTTTTCCCACAATGTTTTCCAAAGGCTTGTTTCTCAGGGTCGTTAAAAGTCAGGATTGTGTTGTAAAGGGTTAAAATGCTAATTGTCACATTACACTGAAACTACACCTTTTCATCTTAGAAAACATTGTGGCAGAAGATGACAATTCCTCATCACAAGCATTGTCTCCTTTTTATTATGTTTTCCAATGTTACATGTATTAAATTATTATCCATATTATTGACATCATGCAGAGAAGTTTTAAACCCATTCAGTTCCACCACCATCATCATCATCATCATCATCAAATTAAAAAATTCCTTACCTTCCATATGGAGACTCCACTATGAAACTTGCATTGAAGAATCCTGCAATTTATTAAAATGGTTTGTTTGTTTGTATGGTGCTTAATGCTATTTCAACATAATTTCAGTTATATTTCAGTTGCCAGCACACCTATCCATCCTTTCCTGGAACTTCTTTTATCAGTACTATGCACATATTCTTCTCAAGCTACTGGCTGCTTTCCCACATAACCATTGCCGAAACAAAGGTAGGTGCTGACAGAGGAATTAATCCTGTTGCAATGACCATCATCTATCCTCAGAAAGAAATTGGCCAAAGCAGGGATTCAAACCACCAACCCCCTGGTTACAAGCTCTGTATGTACCAAATGAGCCACTATGCTTTGCTGAGCTTCATTTTAACCCTTTACCAAATGACAAACTTTGGACTGGACCAAATTGAGAGCATTTGCAGATAACAAATTGAATGTTGCTCAAATGGTGATATTTGTAGTTGATAGGCTAGAAAATATTGTGGGAAAAGGAGAAAATGCTGGGTACCAGCATTTTCTCCTTTTCCCACAATGTTTTCAAAAGCCTTCTTTTTCAGGGTGGTTAAAATTCAGGACCGTGTGGCAAAGAGTTAAAAGAAGAAAACATTTTACAGACATGTTGAATACTAGATACATGTTACTTCCTAATTTCCCATTTTATCATCGCCTCTGATAAGAATATAATGTGAATCAACAATTTTTGAATTGAATGATTCCCTCCTATTTTTCAATCTCTCATATTTGAATGAACAGAAAAGAAGATCTCTGTTAATCCATTACCAAACAATCCAGAGGTTTAATGACCCTGAGGAACAAAGCTCTTTGAAAACATTGGTTACCAGCCCTTTCTCCTTTTCCCTAAATGCTTTCTACCTTTCAAAGACAATTGCCTTCATTTATGTCATACTTACTTAATCTGACGCCTGCTAATGCTTTCCATCTGGAGTGGTCTAAAATTTTTCCATTAGGTAAAGATTTAACTATTGAAATTCAGGAATGGATGCTCTCAGTATTACAAAAAAAAACCACCTTACCTACAGAGGTCCCTTTTGTTTGGCAAATGATATGGCCATTGTTCGAGTCTTCTGCATCAAGACTCAATCCCCAGCTGAAATACATTCACAGAACATTCAAATTAACCCTGAGCATGCCAAATAAAGCAAATAGACATTTTCAATCTAGATTTAAGATCCAAATAATTCCAGTTTCAAGGTTCCTTTTGTCAAGAAAGTCTCAACAGACAGTGTAGATCGAAGATCAAACAGCATATTTTGTGCAGTTTGACTTGGATCTACACAGGCGACAAGGATAACTTAAGCTGTGAAAGTGTGTGAAGGGTTAACACTTGTCACAGCACAAAAAAACTAAGATTTAACCTTTTACCACACAAGCCTGAGTTTTAACGACCCTGAGAAAGAGGCCATTTGAAAACATTGTAGGAAAAGGAGAAAATGCTGGTAACCAGTATTTTCTCCTTTTCCCACAATGTTTTCTACCCTTCCCTAAACAGATTTCAATTTTTTAGTCACAATTATTTTGTCGTCTGCAAATCCTTTGAATCTGGACTAGTCTAAAATTTTGTCGTTTGGTAAAGAGTTAAGTCAAGAAATAATGCTGCAATTTTGAAGCAATTTTGAAGCAATTTCAGCAAAAAAATCTCAAAAATGGAAAGAGGAAAGATAAAGATCAGATTGCACATTTTGTACAGCTTGTTCTTGATATAGGCTACAGACAAAATGTTTCTTATGCCATCCATCATGACAAAAGTTAATGATAGAATAATAATATAATGTTGAAATGACTGAAACTGACTTTTAATTCAGCAATTTCAGCATACCAGAATTCAAACCAACTTTTGACGCTTTATCAGATGACAAAATTTACTCATCCAAACCAGAAACATCTGCACACAACAAAGAGAACATATCTTATACGATGGGATATAACTTTCTTATCTTTTGTGCCACATTTGTCATCTGCAAATGCTTACAACATGGACTAGTCTAAAATTTTCTCATTTTGGAAAGGGTTCAGACACTTGCTTGAGGTATAGTCCATCACAATATGCTTGCATAATACAGGTTGCTTGTTTAACCCTTTCCCATACAAGAAATTTTGGACTGGTCCAAATTGAAAGAGTTTGCAGACGACAATTTTAAATTGGATGAAAATGGCAGAAAGTTCTCAAAAAGGGTAGAAAACACTGTGGGAAAAAGAGAAATTGCTCATTACGAGCAATTTCTCCTTTTCCCACAGTGTTTTCAAAAGACTTGTACTGCAGACACGTGAAAACCAGGGCTCGTTTGGGAAAGGGTTAATTCAGTTTTCTTGATTACATTAGGTTGCTCAAGTAATTCAGTTTGCTTGTTTGATTGAGGCTGCGTGTTTTTTTTTTTTTTCAGATTGCCTGCTTTATTCTTGCTTTATTCAGACTGATTGCTTTATTCAGATTGCCTGCTTTAACTCTTTACCACACAATCCCGACTTTTAACGACCCTAAGATAGAAGCCTTTTGAAAACTTTGTGGGAAAAGGAGAAAATGCTGGTAACCAGCATTTTCTCCTTTTCCCACAATGTTTTCTACCTTGTCAGAGAGCTTGAGCTCATTTATACCAATTTTAAATATGTCATCTGCAGATATTTTGAATTTGGAGGAGCCTAAAACTTTCTGTGTGAGAAAGGGTTAATCAGATTGCCTGCTTTACTCAGATCGATTGCTTTATTCAGATTGCCTGCTTTAATCAGATTGCTTATTTTAATCAGATTGCCTGCTTTTTCAGGTCGCCTGCTTTTTCAGATTGACTGCTTTATTCAGATTGCCTGCTTTTTCAGATTGACTGCTTTATTCAGATTGCTTGCTTTAATCAGATCACCTGCTTTTTCAGATTGCCTGCTTTTTCAAATTGACTGCTTTATTCAGATTGCTTGCTTTATTCAGATTGCTTGCTTTACTCAGACTGCCTGCTTTTTCAGATTGACTGCTTTATTCAGATTGCTTGCTTTAGTCAGGCTGCTTGCTTGATCCAGGCTGCTTGCTAAATTCAGGTTTCTTTCTTTAAGTTACTTGTTTAACTCTTTACCAAACAACAAAATTTCAAACTAGTCCAAATTGAAAGCATTTGCAGATGATAAAATAAATGTTGACTGAAAAATTGGAATTTGTTTTGGGAAGGGTAGAAAACATTGCTGGAAAAGGAGAAAATGCTGGTTACCATGTTTTCAAAAGGACTCTTTTTCAAGTAGGGATTCTATGGTAAAGAGTTAATAAAGATGGTCACCGAGAAAGGTTTTACTATCTTACAGGGTGTTTCATAATATCTGCCACCATTACAAAGTTTTATATCTTTTTAGTTAATTAGGATAAAACAATGATATGTACACCCTTTGAAAGCTTATATATTAAAATTTTATTTGACTAATAAAGTATGGGAAAACATCAATGTCATAACGTCATTTATGACGTCATTTCCTGTGGTCAGTTTTCCAAGATGGCGCCAACTAAGGATCACTGCAAAGAAACTGTTAAATTATATTATGAAACTAAATCACCTATTACAGTGATTAGAACTATGCAGAAAAGGTATCCAGATGTAGGTAAACTTGATAAAAAACAGATACATAGAATTGTAAAGCGATTTGAAGTTATGGGCTCAATTGAAGATGGGAGACACAATAATCTGGGTCACCCTAAGTCCGTGCGGAATGAAGCGACAATTGAACAGGTTAAAGCGGTGATCACAGAAACACCAAGAAAATCTGTTAGAATGGTATTTGGAGATATTACTAACATTGCCAGCCATTCAAGTGTTTACAGAATGCTAAAATATGATTTAAAACTGACTCCATATAAAATTTCTATTATGCAACACCTCAAACCAACAGATATCGAAAGCAGGTTGTCATTTGCAAGATGGGTAAAGGAAAATGATGATATCGTGGGACAGATATGGTTCTCGGATGAAGCCCACTTTTATCTAAATGCACAAGTGAATAAGAAGAATTCCATATTTTGGGGAACTGAAAAGCCAGAATTTTATATTGAAAAACCTCTCCACTCTGAGAAGGTTACAGTGTGGGCGGCATTAAGTTCTGAGGGCATAATTGGCCCTTTTTTTTTTTGAGGATGAGGATGGAACTGTGGAGACTGTAAATCAAGACCGCTATTTAAATATTCTTAAAAACAAATTTCTACCAGCTTTGAGACGTAAGGGAATTGATATAAACACCACATGGTTCCAGCAGGATGGTGCAACTCCTCATACAGCTAGAAATGTGATTGACTGGATACAAAAGACCTTTGGTGATAACTTCATTTCATTGAAAACAGATATTGAGTGGCCACCACACTCCCCGGATTTAAGCCCACTTGATTTTTTCCTCTGGGGATACCTTAAAGACAGGGTCTATAAGCACTCCCCACAGACCACAACTGAACTTAAAACTGCAATCAAGAGAGAAATGAAGATCATAAGCAGTGAGACATGTGCATGTGTAATCCGAAATTTCCGGCACAGAGTCGACGTCGTTATTGGCCAGAATGGACGTCATTTAGAACACATTCTATAAAATTGACATTTTAAAGAATTTTGAAACTGCGTGTATTTACAAGGGTAATACCTACATGTTATATATCAAATAAAACTTTATTCTATGTACAATAACATGGTTAAATGTAAAAACACAATTTCTTTTTTATGTTAAAGTTTTTGATGTATAAAATGGTGGCAGATATTATGAAACACCCTGTATTAATATACTTACAAATGATCTCCATTCTTCAGGCCACAATCCTGTGGTCCAACATACACCCTGCAATCAAATAATGTAAAAAAGTTTAAATATATTTATTTTACATCAATTGGGAAACAAGTTCTTAAACTTACTCTAATCTCTCTCGATTCTGCTTCCCGGAAACTACACCAGTACTCGCGCCGAATGTGTGGGCTAATGAACAGTCCCAAAGTTGACATCCGCTCCCGGGTATCGAACTCAGGACCTTTTGATTACGAGGCCGACACTCTACCTCACAACCACGGACACCACACAACCACAAAAGCGTTATCAATTACATGTACTTACAAAAAATAACTCTCTAGAAAAAAGTCATCTCATTTATTCAATATAAAATAGTGCGGAGCAAACCACTGCATGCTTAATCAGCTGTCCGACATCTCTTTTTTGAAAGTGCCATATTTACCTACATAGTTTTCAAAATATTCTCTCTTTGTTGAAAAGTTACTTGTATAGAATGAATTTTTTAACCCTTTCCCAGACAAGCCCTGGTTTTCACGTGTCTGCAGTACAGATCTTTTGAAAACACTGTGGGAAAAGGAGAAATTGCTCGTAACGAGCAATTTCTCCTTTTCCCACAGTGTTTTCTACCCTTTTTGATAACTTTCTGCCATTCTCATCAAATTTGAAATTGTCGTCTGCAAACTCTTTCAATTTGGACCAGTCTAAAATTTGTCATTTGGGAAAGGGTTAATTTAATCATCTCAAATTTCCCCATGATCATTTCTAAATAACAGGTCACTTTATACATTCTTTAGCAGACCACTCTTGAAAACATTGTGGTAAAAGGATGAATTGTTACAAGCAAAATCTCTGTCATAAAGTTTTTTTTTTTCATGTACATTGCAATTTATCCCTTGGTTTATGCTAATTAGTCCTTTTTTACAAAGATGATTACCTAAAGAGCCACTTGCAGCCAAAAGTAAACAATTTAAGAGTCAAACTGCAGGCAAAATTAATTCTTACCACCTTAAAATACAGAAATTAGTCAAAGTTCCAGTCACTGGTAGGAAAATGAATCTTAAAACTAGAATTGAATTTGCCAACTTTAATTCTATTTTTTCAGTTACATGGCATCGTTTGGTAAAGTTTACTGCAACAAACAGAGATATATCTGAACCTGAGCAATTTCTCATATTTGCCATTTGTTGCTGCATCAATGTTACTGCCATATCTGTCCGTGAATATCTGGCCATCAAACCTTACAAAGTCACCGGGAACACCTGAATTCGGACTGAAGGTAGTCACAGTGGGTGTGTAACTTGGATTGGGCTGTAAACAAACAAGGAAAAATATGTGATACTTTTTAAATTTTTGTGAAAAAAAAAAAAGTTTTGTATTTTTTTTTCCTTCGATATCTGAAGGAACTACAGGTATATTTTCAGACCAAATAAGAGGGAGTGATGGTATTCTTAACCCTATCCCAAACGATAAAATTTAGACTGGTCCAAATTGAAAGAGTTTGCAGAAGACAATTTTAAATTTGATGAAAATGACAGACAGTTCTCCAAAAGGGTAGAAAACATTGTGGGAAAAAGAGAAATTGCTCATTACGAGCAATTTCTCCTTTTCCCACAGTGTTTTCAAAAGACTTGTACGGCAGACACATAAAAACCAGGGCTTGTTTGGGAAAGGGTTAATCCATTATTTCTCTTCCAAACCCTATGTTAGAATCGTCTGGATGAGACGATGCTAATGAGTACACATAACATAGGGTTTAGGGGAGAGTGATTAATATTTTCAATTTTGAAATCAAAATCACTCCCACTGTCTGGAGCCCTGATTCTTCTAAAATGGTAAAATAAAAACGGTAGAAAACATTCCAACATATCAAAATGTTACAAACAATTTGTTCTTTTAACCCTTTCCCAAACAAGCCCTGGTTTTCACGTGTCTACAGTACAAGTCTTTTGAAAACACTGTGGGAAAAGGAGAAATTGTTCGTAACGAGCAATTTCTCCTTTTCCCACAGTGTTTTCTACCCTTTTTGATAACTTTCTGCCATTTTTATCACATTTAAAATTGTCGTCTGCAAACTCTTTCAATTTGGACCAGTCCAAAATTTGTTGTTTGGGAAAGGGTTAACAATCATTTGAATGATTATTTACCAAACAACAAAATTTCAGACAAGCCCAAATTCAAAGCATTTGCAGAGGACAAATTAAATGGGGTTCAAATAATGGGAAGTGTCTTCGAAAGGGTAGAAAACATTGTGTGAAAAGGAGAATTTTCTCTTTTTCCAACAATGTTTCAAAATGCCTTCTTCAAGGTTGTTCCAAAGTAGGATTTTAGTGTAATGGATCAACAGGTTAACCCTTTACCACAAACTTCCCAGTTTTAACGATCCTGAGAAGGAAGCCTTTTGAAAACATTGCAGGAAAAGGAGAAAATGCTGGTTACCAGCAATTTCTGCTTTTTTCACAATGTTTTCTACTCTCCCACAAATGAAGTTTCAATTTTTGAGTCACATTTATGTTGTCGTCTGCAAATGCTTTGAATTTGGACAAGTCAAAGATTGTGTTGTTTGGTAAAGAGTTAAACATGTTATGGCATTTTTTGTACCATATTCACCAACAACACTCAAAATTGATCTTATTCTAAATTTCAGGCAAGACATTTTGTCATGTCTAATCAAATGTCCCTTCTTGGAAAATAAAATCGTAATGGTTGGCCTCTGGGTTACAACAGTTCTTCGAGGATCAGCACAAACGGTATGCATTCTGTGCACATCAGTCAGACCAAAATCAAAACTCTATGCTACAGTTTGAAAAACAGTGACGAGTCATAGCCTAAACTCTGAACTCTTTACCACACAATCCTAAGTTTTAACAACCCTGAAGAAGACAGCTCTTGAAAACATTGTGGGAAAAGGAGAAAATGCCTAGGTTGGCGTTACCGATCGCCAAAATCGCCACTGGCGATTAAAAACTGCAGCTGGCGATTAAAAACTCCAAATGAGCAGATATTGGCGATCAAAAAATTTGTGATAAACAAAATCGCCGACCGTCAATTTCATATCGGCTATGGTCAGTTTACACTTCCGTCATTGCAAATTAACAGTTTACAAACCTTATCGCCACGCGCCACAGGCTATTTATCTTCGGTATACAATTAACACATGTGTTCGCAGCTCATTTGTCACGCCTGTTGACCATCATCGGTTATGGCTACCGATCAATACTAATTAGATAAGTAAAAGCGGGTACCAGTCTGTTGTAAATTTGGTCGGACTGGTTTTCGCAACTTGGAATGTTTTGCAAAGAGCGCTGCATGCTCGGAGATCAGTCCGAGTAGACTTTTTTCGCACGTTATGTCAAACAATCGCCAATCACTTGCTAATTAGTTTAAAAAAGCAACACGCAAAAACTAAACGGTGGAACAAAGGTAATGCCGATCGGTGAAATTAATTTGATTAATTTGGTCATTTAAGGCTGTTTATAAATTGTCAGCGGTCTTATGCCCTTTTGAAGTTGTTTTTAAAAAGGAAAAATGAAAGAACTTTCTTCGTTGATTATACTTAATTATTTGTACTCGTTTTATTTTCCAATGTACTCAATATACCAAGTAAATGCTATGGCCTTCTACATGCTGCATTTTTTGAGAATTAAAGCTAGTGTCAAAAGGCTGGTAACCAGTGTTTTCACCTTTCCCCACAATATTTTCTACCCTTTCTGAATCAAAATGAACATTTGTGCCATATTTAATTGGTTGTCTTCAAATCATCATAAAGTTTAAAATTTTGTTGTTTGGTAAAGAGTCAAAGCTTAACTATATACTTAAGCTGTATATAGGGGAGGTAACCAGTCTACACCCATATAGTAATCGGTCCATTGACTCAATCCGGTTTTGGACGACAAAGTTTTGGCTACTAAAAATTTTTGGCTGGCGCCATCCTAGAAATGCTGGTAGCCAGCATTTTCTCCTTTTCCCACAATATTTTCTTCCATGTCAAATACAAATTCCATCATTTCATCACATATAATTTGTCATCTGCAAATGCTTTCAATTTGGACCAGTATAAAATTTTGTAGTGTGGTAAAGTTACAGTGACTGGTCAATTTTGTTTGTATGGTCTTTAACGCTGTTTTCAATATTACATGTATCTCTCTTACAGCACAGCAGCCAGTGTACCTATCCATGCTTTTTCTAGTGTTTCTTTTATCAAACCTTGGTACAATGTCCTTTCCCACATAACCACCTTAGAAACAACGATCAGCAATGCAAGGGGAATGAATCCTGTTGCCAGGGCTATCGTAAGTCATTGGAAAGTAATTGGCCAAGCTGGGAATTCAACCTCCCCCATGCTTTAAAGCCCTGTATGTTACTGACTGAGCAACTAGGCTACTGGGCTCAGCCACTTGTCAATCTACACAGAAGCATTACAATTTGGATACAGGGAAACAATTTGAAAGACAGGAAAACAGTATTACTATTTTTAACCCTATACAAATCGACATAATATAGATTTTCGGAAACTGAAATCTTCTGCAGTTGACTCAAAAATAAAAATTTACCTTTGACAGGGTAAAAAACATTGTGGGAAAAGGAGAAAATGTTAGTTACCAGCATTTTCTCTCTTTCCCACAATGTTTTCAAAAGCCTTCTTCCTTAAATGGTTAAAACTCTGTATTGTGTGGTAATTGGTTAAACAGTATGGAACAGCTGGTTACCAGCACTTTCTCCTTTCCGAACAATGTTTGCAACAGGCTTCTTCCTTTGGGTGGTAGAGGTCTAAACAGTATGGAAAAACCTTGTTGGAAAAAGGAGCAAGTAATTGGCACAACCATGGGTTTGACCAGGGTTAACTCTTTCCCACACCACAAAATTCTAGACTCAACCAAATTAAAAGCTTGTGCAGACGACAAATTCAGTGTGACTCAAAAGTTGAAATTTGCCTTTGAAAGGGTACAAAACATTATGGGAAAGGGAGAAAATGCTGGTTACCAGCATTTTCTCCTTTTTCCATAATATTTTCAAAGGCTTTCTTTCATAGGGTCGTTAAAAGTCTGAATTGTGTGGTAAAGGGTTAATTTTTATGGATGATATTTCAGACAGAACTTACCCTATACTTGCAATTATTGCTGGTTGGGTTTCCACCACAAATGTTTGAATCAGGAGTGGTTGTACCATCCACCACTACTTTAACATAGTAGTCTTGGTCCAACATGCCACTGCAGGAAAAAAATCAAAGCACTGACAACACTGGTGTGGCATTTGTCAAGGCAGCAATTGTGTGGATTTAATAATTAGAAGAATAAACAAACAATAATGCGGGACAAACAAGCGCGGAGGAACATGCCCAGGAACGAACAGGTTTTGGGATGAACAGGGTCAGGGGACAAAGGTTGTGTGTATCATTGTGCCAATAGAAGGCCATAGTGGGTATAGATATTTTCAACAAAAAAAGAAATATTCCTATGATCGATGGCCTAATCCTAAAACGCCATTGTCATTTATATGTCTGAGTGCTATTGTCTCAGAAAAACTGAGTTTAATTTGGTTAACTTCCTTCGGGTCTGCACAAACTATGATACATGATTTTCAAAATACTGTATTGAAATCATAAATGCCACCAAAAATAGTTTAACCTATGAACCCTTTACCAAACAATCCTGGGTTTTAACGACCCTGAAGGAAACAAAAACTTTTGAAAACTTTGCGGGAAAAGAAGAAAATGCTGGTAACCAGCATTTCATCTGTTTCTCACTTTGTTTTCAAAAGCTTTTGCAGACCACAGATCACATGTAGTCAAGTGATGAAATTTGCCTCTGAAAGAGAAAAGAATATTGTGGGAAAAGGAAAAAATGCCGGTTACCAGCATTTTGTCATTTCCTGCAATGTTTCTAAAAGCCTTTTTTCTTGGCCCTTCTGATACAAGTTCCCTCTTTGAAAGTTAACAGCACAGTACAAGTTTTAACTTTTTACCACATGATACAATTTTAGAAATTTCCAAACCTAAAGTACATGTATTTCCTGACAAACAAATTCAACCCTTTCCCAAACAAGCCCTGGTTTTCACGTGTTTGCAGTACAAGTCTTTTGAAAACGCTGTGGGAAAAGGAGAAATTGCTCATAATGAGCAATTTCTCCTTTTCCCACAGTGTTTTCTACCCTTTTGGAGAACTTTCTGTCATTTTCATCAAATCTAAAATTGTCGTCTGCAAACTCTTTCAATTTGGACCAGTCTAAAATTCATCATTTGGGAAAGGGTTAATGTGGCTCAATAGTGGGATTGCTTTTGAAGATGCAGAAAACATTGTGGGAAAAGAAGAAAATGCTAGTTACCAGCATTTTCTCCTTTTCTCACAACGTTTTCGAACAGCTATACCTTATGGTCGTTAAATCTCGGGATTGTGTGGTGAAGAGTTCAGTATAGTTAACCCTTTCCCAAACGACAAAATTTGGACTGGTCCAAATTGAAAGAGTTTGCAGACGACAATATTAAATTTGATGAAAATGGTAGAAAGTTCTCAATAAGGGTACAAAACACTGTGGGAAAAGGAGAATTTGCTCGTTATGAACAATTTCTCCTTTTCCCACTGTGTTTTCAAAAGACATGAAAACCAGGGCTTGTTTGGGAAAGGGTTAAGTATATTTGCTACTAACACAGACATGAGAAAATGTCAAAGTTTTCATAGTTTTCATACAACAATAAGGATGACGCAGAAAATGACAGTGCTGTGACATTATCTCAATGTTTTCTTCAAAACGACCACAGCAAAAGATGTACATGCTAATTACCTGTTGAAGCCCCTCAAAAAAAAATCCATGGATAGCCACACTGGTCAAAGTTGTCTTGTTTTATAACTAACTATCGAAAAAAAACTATCAACTTTCTCAAGACTTTAACTCTTCACCGGATGACAAAACTTTAGCCTTGTCCGAATTGAAAGTATATGAATACGACAAAATAAATGTGACTAAAAAATTGAAATTTGTTTTGAGAAGGATAGAAAACATTGTTGAAAAGGAGTTTTTCCTTTTCTCACAATGCTTTCAAAAACTTTCTTTCTCAGGGTCGTTAAAAGTCGGGATTGTGTGGTAAAGAGTGAACTGAATTTAGCCAACTTACTTAGGTGAATAGCACATGATTTGGTTTTCAGTAGTTCCATCAAGGTGTACTTCACATGAAAACTCGTCGCCACCGCTGCCAGCCAGGTATACCCTGTTTCCCACATTGGGATCATCAGTTTGTGAGTATTGGTTGCCCGAAAATCCTGAAACAAAGTTAGATCTATGACAAATTTTTGTAAATTTTTTTCAGGAGTCATACTTGCTGACGATTTAAACTCTTTACCAAACGACAAAATCGTTGACACATCCAAATTCAAAGCATTTGCAGACAACAATTAAATATCGCTTGACCTTTCTGCTGGTTACCAGCATTTTCTCCTTTTCCCACAATGTTTTCAAAAGGCTTCTTTCTCAGGGTTGTTCAAAGCAGGGATTGTGTGGATAAGAGTTAAATATGTCCTGTCATGATATTACAAATGACCAGGATACAATTTTTGTTAAAAAAATACATGAAAAATTCCATATACATTCAACTTGCACTGAAATTTTAGCACTATGGAAATTCAACCTTTTCTTTATAAAAAAGGGTGTCTCTTCCATTATGTAAAACTTTGTCTTTGTGGGTTAAGAAATTTTAGTTACCTGTATCATTTAAACTAAAATATTGATATTCCATGTTTCTATCAAACAGATTACAAACTACTTATCTTCTACATTTAGGTAAACTCTCATCTCTTTAAAATAATCAAATAATTTGAGCCATACTCTGGTAAAACGGGGCTTTATGCATCTCCATGATGCATGATACTAAGTATATCATTGTAACCAATTGCAACTTTTTCCTGTAAAGGGGGAATAACCATTACCATACCATGTCAATTGCTTTACAAGGTTATCTCCCTTAATTTACTTCACATCACATGATCATAGACTTCCAGAAAGTCCATTTCGTATTACAACCGACTGAATCATGGGGTAGACTGGTCCTTTGACATACAGAAAAATGACAAATAATGAAAAGTTTTGGCCCTGATCAGCCTGGGTGAATACCTTTCGCTGATGCATTAAGCCCCGTTTTTACAGAGCATGGCTTATTTTTATTAACCTTCCTCTGTATTGAAAGTCTGACTTTTCTGATTCTAGCAATATCCATATTCTTTCAACACAATTCCTGTGGACCAGCATGAAGTACTGATCAAGTATTTTTAAACTTTGACCCATATGATTAAGTAAATTTCAGTGTTTAGAAACCTTTGGATTTAGTGAGAAAGCATAAGCAGGCATGTTAGCCGACGCTTATGTCAAAAAAAATCCAAAATCCATTAATATTACCATATGAAATACGGTAATTCAGGATCTGGCCTTTTGCAGACTACATATTTGTATAAATATGCGTGATACGCAATGGGTCTGTTCAGATTTTCCTTGCAGCATATCGTCCTCAATGAATAATATATTTCAAATTTGTGTTTGTTACATATAATGCAAAAGAAAAACAAAAACCAAGATGGATCCTTATATTGACAATTCTAAACTATTTTAGAATTTGTTTGCAATACTTTTACTCCGTCAGAAAGTTAAAATTTTCTTAATCACATTACAGTAAAACCTCGATAATTCGAAATCCCACGGGGACAAGCAAAATGCTCGAATTATCGCAGTTCTCGAATTATGCAAAATATCAGTGAAAACAAAGTTGCATTCCGTTTAAGATCGGCAATCAAAGTATACTTCCCCGAGCAATACAACCGAATTTTTGTTCTTTTTTTTTTTCATGACATTCAAAGAATATCACATCTAGTGATTATTTTTGTAAATTCATGTGTTTTGATTGTATGAGTTCTTTGAAATTAATCACTCTAAGTCACCTTTTTTCCAGGAAGGTCGGTACTGTAGTTTTTACGAAATCGCAAAATTTCGCCTGTTGCATTCGCCCCCAATAACTGTCACCCCACAGGAAAGTATGCAAACTTTTATTTGTTTACTGAGAAAACGTCAGAAGGTAATATAGATATGGTGCTTGCACTATTCTAGAAAATAAAAATTCGAAAATTTACACTTATATCTTCCTCCAACACTGGTGTTTCCCTGAAATATATTTGAATATGGCGACAAGCAACTAGAAATGAGTTGAAAACGATCGAAGAATGAAAGCGGGCAAGATGTCAAAAAATTTAAAAAAAGAGAGAATGTGCGATTTACTTCTTGCTAAAACTCAAGAATGTAAGGAAAAGTTATTTTGTTGTCGACATATGTAAACGTTTACAAGCGGTTCTGTGTTCCATGGTGCTTTTCAATGTCCATGAAAGAAGAACGCACCATGATATCTACATACCCGTGAAAAATAACATTAACCTGTCAAAGTCAGGAAAATTTCTGTGACGTAAATAAACCAATGGTATTCACGCAAACTTGAAACACGACGTCATCGTAACAAGATGGGGAAAAATGTGATCAGACTTTTTTCTTTTTATTTTGTGACGAAGCAACTTGGGAAAACCCTGATGCTATAAATAGATAGACACGAAAACGGATAAGAAATTAAACATCGTCCGATCACAAACGCTTCAAACTGTCTTTTTAGCGTCAACAATGACTTTCAACCGTTGATGTACGACCATACTACTGAAAATTGTAGTCGGGAGATAAAATCACTTGTTTAATCAGGAATAAAATACTTTTGTGAATTTTATAAGACGAAATATATCAGACAACCTAAATGAGATGGGGAGGTCGTCACAACTTGTCATCATTAATCTCTCATCATCAAATCAATGTCAATTTCTTCCCAAATTATTGGGTAATGTGAATCCCCTGTAGTAATTGTAATGGATTGTAAAACTTACACCACACCGTACACGGGCCGACTCGCCAAATCCTTTGAGCAGAAAAGGTGTGAAAACAATTACTCGAGAGGTGAGAAAGTATTGTGTTCGAATTAACAATCAATTTAAAGAAGCAAAATGATGACAGGGACCAACATACGTGTTCGAATTTTCAAATTATCGAGACTCGAAATTACCAATCTGCTTTTGGTGCAATATAGTGGAGTTTTTGCCGGGACTATGGAAATTCCTCGAATAATGCAGGGTTCTCGAATTTTCGAGACTGGAAATATCGAGGTTTTACTGTATATAGCGAATCTTTTCTCCAACTTAAGAAAACCAATGATGCTTGCATTTTGGACAGTATGCATGCACAGTGTTAAAGGTCATTTCAGCTTTCGTTTTACCACTGCTGTGAACAAATAAATGATTAGAACTTTGTTGTTTTCTATTTGTATATAGAGTCTATATAGGTCTTGCGATTTCACCAATATTTTCTGTGATCCTCCTTTTGATAGTTTTGCTTGATGTACTCTTAGAAAAGCTACTCGTCCTGTCCGACAATTGCTCAGGAAATGACATTCGTCCAGACCCATTTTTTACACGTCAATACTAGCAGACGAGTGTATTTTCCAACACTGCTAAGTCATAATGTAAAAAATTTATTCATGCATGCCACCTGGTCACATACTGGTTGTTGGTGCAGCAAGAATGGATCTACATGAATTTTTATGGTAAAGAAATACATGTACAACATTAACCCTTTACCACACAATCCCAACTTTTAACGACCCTGAAAATGAAACCTCTGGAAAACATCGTTGGAAAAAGAGAAAATGCTGGTATACAGCATTTTCTCCTTTTCCCACAATATTTTCTGCCCCTTCCAAAACAATTTTTAATTTTTCATTCGCATTTATTTTGTCGTCTGCAATTCCTTCCAGTTTGGACTCATTTGATAAAGAGTTAATCAATTCAGTTAAGATGAACATTCCTAGATCTCAAAATGAAATAAAGTAACTGTAACAGTTGGCTGAATAATCAGTTTACATACCAGTCCCAAAGATAGTTAGTCTTGTTTCTCCACCTTGGCTTCCATTGTCTGGTTCTACATTTGTCACTGTTGTTCCTAGAAAACACAAACATAAATAACTTGTAAATCTATTTGTTGTTTTCTAATCTTATCAACCCCTTTACCACAAAATGCTGAGTTTTACCAACTCTGAGAAAGGCTTTTTAACAACTGTCGGAAAAGGTAGAAATTCCAGGCACTAGCATTTCCTCCTTTCCCACAATGTTTTCTACTCTTTCAGTCCTCATCAAATTTCATCATTGGGACCACATATGATATGTCGTCTGCATCTGCACCGAATTTGGACCAGCCCCCTTTTTTTTTTATTTAATTAATCAACCCTGAAATTTACAAAATCCGGGTCAACTAGGCAGAGTCAATAAGCCTACATGTTGGTTATGAAAGAAGAAAGTCAATACTACTCCGAGGGAGGCGGGGGAAATCAAGTAATTTCGCAAAATCCAACCCTTCCGTCTTGCGGTTTTTCTGAATGTACCTTCTTTGTGAAGAGTTACTGCATAGTTGGGAAGTTTATTCCTCGGCGGTCTTCCTAAAGCGCGTCTACAAGCGTCCACAAGCGTCTACAAAGTTTCTACAAGTGTCTACAGCAAAATTAAACAACTTTCATCTTCATTATTAATTGATTGCGCCAATAAAGTCATTTCATAATAAAATTGATATCAGAGATACAAAAACAGCCTATCTGAAAGCATACAGAATGGCCACATTGTAGACGCTTAAAATAGCAGCAACTTCACTAGTCTGGAATACCTCACGGGTAGGAAACTTCATATTCGGAGCCAATGGCTCCGAGGGGAAAATGTTGTGTTGGTCTTCCGGTTCCGAAATTGTCGGCTCAGAAACAACTGAAAAACAGGTAAACCTGTCATTCATTATAATTATCTGTTCTTACGTCTTTGAAATTCCAAAAAAGGAGAATGTCATGCAATGCTCAAGTCTTTCAACGTGTTTTCTACACTACAGAAAGCCGAGGAATGTGTACAGTATTGTCTGAATCATTTGTGCCGTGGGTTGACCGTAGCCGAAATAATACGTCAAGAACCAAGATACAGTCAAACCTCAGTAGCTCGAACACGGGAATCTTCGAACACTACCGAAAATTCGAACAAGAATCTCAGTCCCGACAGAAAATGCTCTTAATTCAACGAGTTCGACTTCGGAAAACTCGCACACAGTGAAACTCGAACTCTCGAACACATTTCATGGTCCCAAACGTAAAATCACTTTACTTTTTACCTGGGAAAGGTCGAACAAAAGGTTGACCGATAAATTAGTTGACAAGTGTTGGTGAATTTCACACATGTAGGTTGTTATCTGTTTATGACACCTTACTGTCCAATCTCCGAGCAGAGTTGTCGTTCGTTACCTCACATACATCTCTGCGATGGGCTAAATGACAAGAATCTTGTCAAACCGAAGAAAAGATGTTTTGTTACTGTTTAACTGCTTCGTGTGTAAAATTATAAGGTAGACAAAGGAAATATGATTCTGGATACATTATAGGTGCGTTCAAACTGATGAATTTACCTCTATAAAATGGAACTATTTTTTTCGAGCCTCTTTACTGAACATAATCTTACGCCAAGTTTAACAAAAATGGCTGCGCCCAAGAATGATAACAACAGTTTTGACATACCGATAAATCTTAGGTTATAAGATTAAAAAACAAGTTATGGTCGTTTAAAAGACATTTAAGCTTTCCAGAAAATCCGTCTTTTTCACATTGCCTACCACTTAGTCTGATTAGCCGTATGCTGTTTCAACAGCACACAAAGTAATCGATATTGGTCTTTCTTTCACCGGCGTTTGTGTCGCCATTTTGAGTTCTGGTCATGTGACGAAAGTATCGCGTAATGACGGACTACTTTCTGAGCCCACTACAGAGGTGAATGTAATGATCCGGAGTGCAAGAGAGTGCTTACTGTCCACTGATTGAAACGGTGCGTAATATTAACCCGTTCCATGAAAAATAACTAGCTCTCATTAATTAATGCTGATTAATAATGATTGTATTTTTTTCTTGATTGGATGTTTGCTCTGCCTTTAATCAATTTTTCACGCCTTTGCATCAAACTGTGGTGTTCGACGGTATTTAAGAGGAGACTTTCTTCCTTTTTTCTTGCAAACCAGCCGATATAGCTCAGTAGGTAGAGCGTAGGACTTGTGAACACAATGTCCTACAGATTGTGGGTTCGTATCCCCGGCTGGCCAACTAAAAAATTACTAATAGTCTTTCGGATGAGACATTAAACCGAGGTCCCGTGTGACGGTGCTATACGCCGAGCACGTTAAAGAACCAGGCGAAGCTCTCAGTAGTTTCGACCTGTATCCTTGCACTATCCCCCGTAACAACTAACCGTCTTCTGGGGGCGTCGCTCAGATGGGCAACCGGTAGCGACGATAAATAAACGGAAATAACCAAACCAATTTTTCTTGCAAACTGAGACCGTATATTAGAATAAATGTACATGTAAATAGAAAAGAGGATGTTTCAATGGTTTTATATCTTGTGTATGTAATTTCTTATTAAAAATCAGATGATATTTAGATGACATGTGCTAAGTTAAGTACATGTAAATAAAAGTTATTTTCCTGAACAACTGCTTTGTTTGTAATTTTTCCGTGTGATCATGTAAAATGCTATTGGGCATAGGTAATGTCGGACATAATCTACTGCGGACATAATATATTTCTTGATCGAATCCGGCGATCTGTGAATGATCTTCGGCTCGGTCGAACTTCCGATAACTCGAACAAATCGGCTGGTCCCCAGGGTGTTCGAGCTACCGAAGTTTGACTGTATAGTCTTTTTTTGCCATTAAATCAACAAATAAGAGAGAGGGTTTGCTGCCTAAAAGCGTGAATTAGTAGTTTGAACTGCTATAATCGCTGCTGGTAAAGAATTGAAGAGAAATAGCGTGAATATGATAAAAACAAAGAAGGGCTCCGAGAATGTGAACCGGCTCTGAATATGTAAGTCGGCACCGATTTAGTTTTCTGCTAGAAATTACTTGTTTGGGAAAGGGTTAATCAGTACACATGTACATGTAGATTTCTCCGCCGGAAATACACCGCTTTACAGTTCTTAATATTGTAACACACCACTTAGAGAAAGAAAACACTATTCAAAATTTTCTATGGGAATCTTTGTAAATACATTTTCGATTACAAACAGTTTGTACAATTATTTTCTAACTCGATCTATCAATTCTTCAGCAACGGAATGCTCATCACGGGGACTGTTGTTGCCACTCGTCACAACTCGGCCGATTCCGTACCTACATCTAACCTCGTCTGTATAAAGGAGGCTTCCATTTTGAACTGCCAATCACATGATCTTAAACATGGCGGCGTCCCTGTAGATCGCTTAGCAACGACATGAACAACCACAGTGAAGTTATTCACTTCTATCGATCTGTCGATGAAAGCTCCCGACGGAATTGATAAACCACGCTAAAAATTGAATGTACAAACTGTTTGCCGACTGAAATATTCTTAGAAAGATAACGACAGAAAATTTACTCATGTTTTCTTTTTTAAGAGGACCGGTAGAATTTCAATAACGGTAAAGGGGCGTGCTTCCGGAGATGTGCGAAATGTACCGTGTAGGTGCATATCAAGCTACGTGATACAGCCGAGGAATTTGATCACCAGATCACCCGAGGTATGCCGACTGCTGTTGTTGCCCTTGCTAATCGCTTTATGTGGACGCCGTCATCTTCAAGATCATGTGACTGACAGTATTTCAAAATGGAAACACCTTTGATACGGACGAGGTTAGATGTAGTGACAAAATCGGCCGAGTTGTCACGAGTGCCTTTTATGCATTACAGTAATGGAGTAAGTTGACAAACATTACAAGATGGTAACAATCGTATGTAGATTATTTTATTTGAATGAACAGCCGTTCTAATATATGCTATTCTAAATATATAAATTATGTTCTGTGAAAAGGGTGCTTAATATATCTGTGAAAAGTATCGACCAGGTCAGTCTGCGCAGTCCGTGCAGGCTGACCTTGGCCGAAACCTTTTGCCAGTGGTCGATTTTCTATTTGTCCAAGGACCAGTCTACCTCATGATTCAGTTGGTTGCTAAAAAAGTGGCTATTATAGATTCATAATTATGTAAATGCTTGATTGGTATAATGTATCACCGAGATACATTAAGCCCCACTTTGCCAGAGCATGGCTCATATGTATTCAAATGACATAGTTTGCATTGTGACTACATGTGCATATCGAAAGCATTTGTAGACGACAATTAAACGTGACTTGAACGAAGTGACTTCCGAAAGTTTGAAATTATCATTATTTTATCATCATCATCATCATTTTATTAAAGATTGTTTAAAAAGGAAAAAATGCTTGCTAAAGATTTTAAAAAGGATTTTCAAATGTTTCAGGATCGTAAAATGTACCATTGTTCGTCAAATATCTATTAATGTATATCTAGATCTAATTGAGCCATGCTCTGTGAAAAGGGGGCTTAATGCATCTGCGAAAAGTATCGACCAGGTCAGCCTGCGCGGACAGCGCAGGCTGACCTGGGCCGAAACTTTTCGCTATTGGTCAATTTTCTGTATGCTCAAGGACCAGTCTACCTCATGATTAAGTCGGTTATTAAAAAAGGTGGCTTTTATGGATCCATAATTATGTGATTGCTTGATTGGTATCATGCATCACGGAGATGCATTTAGCCCCCTTTTGCCAGAGCACGACTCAATTTAAAGAGTCATTATTTCCCGTCATTCAATGATTTTACGGGTCATAAAAACAAGGTTGTTTACGCGTAATAACACGCGAATTTTATGATAAAAATGTTATCGATCAATAAAAAAAAAAACAACAATAGCTTTACTTTAATACATTATTTCGTTCTCCATTGGCGTTCCTGCTCGTTCGATTAGTTGTTTTACGCATAGGAGGAGAACAAAGTGGGAAATGGGGAAAACGCTGGTTACCAGCATTTTCTCCTTTTGTCACAATATATTTAAACTTGAGGTTTTTTTCCCCTCTGGGTCGTACAAACGCGGGAATTTATCGAAAGGGGTTAAGGAACTACAGAGTTAAAATACAGGTGGATTCAGTCGTTCGTTTACCCCTCATATTCTCCTTCTCCAACAATGTTTTCAGAGGTCATTTGCCTACCGGTCGCTAAAATACAGAACTGTATGAAAAAGGGTTAATTGAACTTTTTTTCCCCTATTTATATGATAGATTTATTCAAGAAAAGTATCATTGGAAAGAAGGTTATATATTTGTCCTCGACGTGTTCATTTTTTCATAATCATTATTCAGTTTTCTTTTATGTTCTTTAAGAGTTTGCAGCGCATCAATCGAATTATTATATTTTAATAAGACAAAAATTATGGTACAAAATAACTTCAGATAGTAGATAACCCCCTACCAAACACCCCTCTATCACAATGTCTCTTTGTCCCTTTTTCTGTCTCCCCCCCTTTCTCTCCCCCTCTCTCTCTCTATTCTCTTTTCCCCATCTCTCTTCAATTTTTCTCTCGTCCTCTTCTCCTCTCTCCTTTGTGACTGTGTTTCATTTTTCTCTCTTCTTCTGTCTGTCTGTCTGTCTGTCTGTCTCCCGATCTGTTACTGTGACTTCGAACTTCATGCAGAGTTCCAGCCTAGAGGTTTCACAGAGATATGACTGAAGTTGTGTTGAAAATGGCATTAAACCATGAAACCCTATTCGTATTTCTTGTTTAGTTACTTCCAATGAAATTCAATCTAAGCCTGTTTGTAAATGATTGTTGAACAGTGTTGAACAACCATAGTACCTTATCTTTGGACTAGTAAATATGGGATAAACACTACACCACACAATGCAGACTTTCAACGACCCTGAGAAAGGAGTTTTTTTTTTAAAAAAACATTGTGGGAAAAGGAGAAAATGCTGGTAACCAGCATTTTCTCCTTTTCCCGCAATGTTTTCTACCCTATCAAAGAAAAATCTCGTCATTTGAGAGACACTGAAATTGTCGTCTGCAAATGCTTTGAATTTGGACTGGTCTAAAATGTTGTCGTGTGGTAAAGGGTTAAATACATTACCAAGAGGTTGAAATGTTTCATTTTACCCTTTTCTATCGGAGTTTTACGACCTTGAAGGAGAAGCCTTTAGAAAACATTGTGGGAAAAGGATAAAGTGCTAATAACCACCATTTTCTCCTTTTCCCACAATTTTTTCTACCTTTTCAAAAACAAGTTCTATTATTTGAGCCACATTCATATTGTCGTCTGCAAAAGCTTTGAATTTGGACAAATCCACAATTTTGTCGTTTGGTAAAGAGTTAACAAGAAAACAGAAAACAAAGGTTTGCTTTGTGTTTTCAATATGTTTCAGTAAGTTCCGGTTTAGAATAACTACATGTACTTACTTATTCGCGAACACTTTACCAGACGACAAAATTTTAGAGTGGCCAAAACTGAAAGAATTTACAGACGAAATATTAAATGTACCAATAATAAATGGATTTCTCATTCATAGGGTAGAAACATCATAGGAAAAGGAGAAAATGCTGGTTACCGGCATTTCTTCCCTTACCCACAATGTTTTCGAAAAACTTTTTTTCTGAGGGTCGTAAAAACTCGGGATTGGTCGGTAAAGGCTTAATGACTGAACTATTGCAAAATATTGTGTGAAAAGTAGAAAAATACGCTTTAATATAAATTTTCACCTTTACACACTGTTTTCCACAGTTTGGTGACACCAATCAGACATTGTGCAATAACTTTCTTAATTCAGTATAGGACTTACGGGGCAGTCGTATAACTTTCTTAAATGAGCTTGTATAAGACTTACGAGGCAATCGTGTAATTTTTTTTTAAATTCAGTATAAGACTTACAATAGCGTAACTTTCTTATAAGATGTACAAGGCAATCGTGTAACTTTCTTAATGCAGCATAAGGCTTACGTTTCAAGGCAATCGTGTAACTTTCTCAATTCAGTATAAGACTTATAAGGCAATCGTGTAACTTTCTCAGTTCAGTATAAGACTTATAAGGCAATCGTGTAACTTTCTCAATTCAGTATAAGACTTATAAGGCAATCGTGTAACTTTCTCAATTCAGTATAAGACTTATAAGGCAATCGTGTAACTTTCTTAATTCACTATAAGACTTACAAGGCAATCGTGGAACTTTTTAAATTCAGAATAAGACTTGGAAGGCAATTAAAAACGGTATGAAACATTACCTTGTTACCCGAGTGTGAAGGCAAAGACCAGACAGCACAGACCTGTGAGCTGATTACAATCTACATGTACCTATTTTTTGTCAACAGAGACTGTCGATCGCGGTGTGAGGGTTACTTGTGATGTTGCTGACGACCCTTTACCTTACAGTTCCGAGTTCCAACGACCCTAAGGGAAAAGGTCCCAGGCCTGAGTCGCGCTTAGCAGCCTAAGGGTTGATAATGGGTTTTCTTACATTTTCGAACTGGACAATTTTTCAGAAAAAAAAATTTTTTTTTTTTAGAAAATAAGCATTCGCTTTTAACGAGCAATTACTCTTTTTCCAACACTATTTTCAATATAACTTAGAGAGGACATTTTTTTTTCCTGTTTAATCTTCATAGATTGTTCGGTATTTGGTTAACCCTTTACCACACAATCTCGAGTTTAAACTACTTTGAGAAAGAAGACTTTTGAAAACATTGTGGGAAAAGGAGAAAATGCTGGTAATCAGCACTTTCTCCTTTTCCCACAATGTTTTCTACCTTGTTAAAGAGATATTAGATCATTTGAGCCACATTTAGATTGTTATCTACAAATGCTTTCAATTTGGACAAGGCTACATTTTTGTCTTGTTGTAAATAATTATCCTTTTTTCGCACAAAACATGCAGTTTAAGTTGATTTTACAAATAAAGGACATCAAGATCAGATTGCACTGAAATTGCAGAGATGTCACGGTTCAGAATTGTCAAATATTTTGGACCGAAAAATTCCGTAAAATTTGGGTACCTGTGCCTTTTTCATTTATAAAAAATGCATATAACGTACTTCTTTTTGTGATTAATTACGCTGCATATAAAAGTTTATCACGGGTCAAGTAATAGAAAAGGCTAGAAAACATAATGGAAAAGGGAGAAAATGCTGGTCACCAGCATTTTCTCCTTTTCCCACAATGTTTTTTTTTTAAATGATTCATCCGCAGCTTATTTTACTCTTTACCAAACGACAAAATTTTGGACTGGTCCAAATTCAAAGCATTTGCAGACGACAAAATAAATGTGATTGAAAGATTGAAATGTGTTTTGGGAAGGGTAGAAAACATTGTGGGAAAAGGAGAAAATGCTGGTTACCAGCATTTTCTCCTTTTCCCACAATGTTTTCAAAAGGCTTCTCCCTCAGGGTCGTTAAAACTCGGGATTGTGTGGTACGTTCGAAGAAGGGTGAAAAGGTGGACAGTTTATTCTAGAGTCCATTCTATGTCCATTGTGATTTGTCAATATTATGAAATTAATCTACACTTTCATGAATCTGCTTTGCACAGACCTTATCTTATCTTTTCCTTTTCTCCACTTGAATTCTGTACACGCAGAATCTCGTCATCTGAACCAAAAAAGTGGATATTTTAATTCATATTCTTGAATGTATTGTAATGATAATCACATAGGATAGAGATTCATAGAATAATTAATCCATGCTCTGTGAAAAGGGGGCTTAATGTATCTGCGAAAAGTATCGACCCAGGTCAGCCTGCGCAGTTCGCGCAGGCTGACCTGGGCCGAAACTTTTCGCTATTGGTCAATTTTCTGTATGTCCAATGACCAGTCTACCTCATGATTCAGTCGGTTGTTAAAAAGAGAGGTTATTATGGATCCATGATTATGTGATGGCTTGATGGGTATCAGGGATCACAGAGGTGCATTAAGCCCCCTTTTGCCTGAGCACGGTTGAATTATGTTGCATTTTATTATAGGACATTTTGATAACAGTCATCTTAATCGTCATTATTATTATTATTATAATTATTATTATTATTATTATTATCTTATTTTGCTGAAGAATTTATCTTTTTCAGGGCACCTCCACAGCATGTAACGTACAATGTTATTTAAAGCAAGGAATAACAAATCTCCCATTGTATTTCTTAAATCTAAAATATCTCATACAATAATACTGCTATTGGCTAATGAACAAAAAAGAAAAAGAGTCCGTAATACATACCCTCAACTTTCAAAAAAGATGCACATAAGAAAATTGTTAAAAATCCGAAAGAAAAGCTGTGTTTGTCGAAAATTTTATCTCGGTCTTTCCCCATTCTTCTTACAATCACTACTGTATTCTGGTCCGCACTGGCCGCAAGGACCGGCTTTTATACTAGGTCTTTTGTAACATGATAATGGGAGACGACCGTGATTTGTCCGAACTTGATTTTAGCCCCTACCCATTGTTTGCGTTCTGGGTCTTTTTTTTCGATATGATTGGAAAATAAAAGAATTGATTTAAATTATTGATGTAGACCTATGAAGATCTATCTACATAACAAATTTTATGACGGGTGAATTACCATTTTACTTGTTCTCTCTCTGTAGTTTAAAATGGAAGAAACATAATTTGTTCTGTTATTTTTAATTCGGCTGACAGTGACTTGAACAAAAAAAGCCAGTCACACTTGCAATACTGTATACGGCATTCGTGTGTGTGTGTGTGTGTGTGTGTGTGTGTGTGTGTGTTTGCGTTTCATCAAGAATATCCCTTTACTCTTTACTAAAAGATCCTGTGATTTCACGAACCATGGAGGCGTTTGAAAACATTGTGGAAAAAACGAGAAAATGTTGGTAACCATCATTTTCTTCTCTTAAAAAAAGGTTTTCGGCGTCCTGAATGTGCTGGCTTTTGACCTATTTTTGGTACTGATAATAAATGAATAAATAGAAATTTGTGATTGGTCAAAAATGTAGACATATTTTATTCTTAGGGCTCCTGTGGTAAAAATGTAGACATGTTTATTCTAAGGGTCCCTGCCTATTTTCTGGCAAATTTACGCCGTCTGTAGATCTTTCTTTGAAGATATTTATTGTCTACCCTGTCAAAGACAGAAGTCATTATTTCAACTACATTTAATTCGTCGCATGCAAATTCTTTCAGTTTACTCCATTTTATTCCAGTCGAATTTTAACCCTATTAAAGCGCAAACCGGACAGTTTAGCTGCTTTTCTTGATGTTGTGGACTGTCAAGATCAGACTAAGTTGAATTTTAAGTCTGGTTGTAGATATACATGTCGCCTTATTGTTTAAGGAAAAAGAAAACTGACACGAAAAAAAAAATCTTATACAAGTATACGTGCTATAATGCTGGCGGTTACAACGCTCTTTACAGAGCTCCAGATAAAGGGGGTGATTTTGATTTCAAAATTGAAAATATTAATCACTCTCCGCTAAACCCTATGTTATCGAAGAGACGATTCTAATGAGTACCCACAACATAGGGTTTTGAAGAGAAATAATGGATTTAGAATACTATCAATCCCTCTTATCAGGACGTCTGTCTCATATCAAGATCTATTACCATGCAAAGTTTTATAAATCTAGCTTTAAGAACTGTTGAAGTTTTCTGTAGAGCTCTAGTATAATTCACGGAGAACGTTATCCTTGGGTTGGGACAGTATAATGTCTCCAGGACACAATTTCAATTACTCGGTTATTATAGTATAGATAGTGGACTATGCGATGATGATCTTCTGCTCTGTATGCCATATTGTTTGAGTGAGAAGGTTTTTAAAATTCTCCACAAAGTACATTATAATCTATTTATAAACATGGCACTCCTTAGGTGTGGTTATTTGAAAAACCCATCATTGCCTCATACAAGATAATCATGTTTATTATGGGTGCCGCGAGATCTAGGTTGTTTTTCCGACGTATTTCAAAATGATTTTTCGGATAAATCTTGCACTCTTTTGAACACTATCGCGATTTATCGATATTCCAATGTACCATTACACTTTTACAGCGAAGGGGTTACGCTCGCTTTTAATCTTTTTCTTGGAACTGATATACTCGAATGAATAAATGGTAATTTGCGATTGGTCAAATATGTGAATGTGTTTATTCTACGGGTCCTTGCAGGCCTTTATGCGGGTATATTCTTTTCATTATTTTCATTATTTTTCATTTATATTTTATATTAAACTACAAAGAGTTTCAGTATTCATATCAAGGTACCTCTTACGCCCCGCCCCCTCCCCCCGGCCGTTGACCGGCCTTCTCACAAAATCCCGTGTTTCAACCATTTCAACCAAAAAAGAACACATCGTTGGGAAAAGGAGAAGCCAGTATTTCCTTCTTTCCCCACAGTGTTTACATTCCTTTCTAGACAGATCATAGAATTAGTTATCTGTTATCTGGAAACGCTTTCAAATTGGACAAGTCCATAATTTTGTGTTCTGGTAAAGAGTTAAGGAAGTTTTCTAGAGTTTTATTTCAGAATTTATCTGTTTTCACATATATTATGTAAAATTTTATGCTGAATACAAAAATAAAATGATATGTTGAAGAATTCGTTTTCTTGACAAATGCCTGTTTCCATGGTAACAGTATACCTAAAATTCTAAAAATTGTGTCTTTTGCTTGAAAATGATTATAATATTATCAGATAGCTTTAATCTTATAATTTATATAAAATTAGACCTAAATATTTGCATATCCTTATCTAACATTCAGAAAATTTGAATTCCATTCATATTTTTGGAGAAAGGGTAATTTTTTCACAATTTTGTATTCACAAAAATGCCTTGAAGTTTTTTCTATTTAACTTAAAAAAAACAGGTTGTAGAGTTCAGATTTTCACAAAACTACAGTTTTCATGGCAACCATAAAAACATTTTTACGCAAAAATACTCAGTTTTACTGAAAACTGACTGCGTTTTTTTTTTTTTTTTTTTAAACATACAAGCATAGTCATGTATTAGTAAAAAAATAAACAATGTGATAGGTAAAATTTAAGTGACAGATCGCCTATTATCAAAGACCATCCATAAATGAAGATTGGTTCGGGTAAACATGGTAAATTTTCGACTGTATTTTGAGTTTGGCTCCTAAAATGTTTGAATTATGTAAGCTAGTTATGATATGCATTACTTAACATCAGGTAAGAACGAATATAACCCTGGATTAAAAAAAACACAGACACACACACACTTTACCCTTCTTTTCTGTAGGCGAAAACAAGGGCTTTAGCGGATGACATAGATTAAGATCAGACTGCATAGAATGTGCAGTCTGATCTTGGATCTATACCAACCGCGTGCTGTAGGATAATAATTTGACGTAGGCTACTAAATCAACGACCACTCTACCATGGCTTGTTCTAGGATTATGATTTCTCATGGCGAGAATACGTTGCTTAACACTTTGCATTAGAAGTGGGTGGAGAACTGACAGTGGCCTTCGTTTATTCTGCCTCGCTAGTTGCATACAGTCGGTATTTCTTGTAGTATCATTTCTTAGAATTGCAGACTGAACCCTTGAAATTCGGTCTAACTTAGATTTCCTATCAAAATGTCCTTTAAAGAGAAACATGTTTACGCTGTTTATGATTTCGCGCCGTACAGTGAAAATATCCGAGTACGACTATTTCCTTTGGGAAGAGTCAAATATCGTCCTTTATACTAATATGCATTCTTAGTGTTCCAGATTTTACTTGAAAAGAAATTAAATCATTATAAAGGACGAACACACCCGGACGAATGAGCCCGGACGGATAAGCTAGAGCGAACAAGCCCGGGGACGAAAAAGCGTGTTTCCATGCGCACTATGTTGCGCAGAAAAAAAAAAACCTCCAGAAAACATCCTTAATGCCAAATGTAAGTTGATTTTGAGACAAGTTGTAATATTCCGCAATCTTGACAGACTGTGATAAGTACTCGAAGGGCACTAATTATGTCATCAAATCATTGTTATATGCTTAATCTGGCTTATACACAAATGCCGAATTTAGGTATTCATAATCGCCAATAATGTGACGCCATCATGAATTCACGAATGCCCAGGTAGCTTAGTGGTTAACGTATCTGACTCGTGACCTGGTGGTTATGAGTTCGATACGATACTCGGTTGAGGCAAACTTTCTTTCCGGTGGTCTTTGGCTTCTCCTCTCTGATGCATGTGGGAAAAGCAGCCAGTGACTAGGAAAGAAAGTTGTGTCAATACTGGTGTGAGAAAGCCAGGAAACACTAGCGTAGTGCACTAATCCCCGTGATATGACCTAAGCTCTTTAACCGTTTACAACACAATCCCGACTTTTAACGACCTTGAGAGAGAATCCTTTTAAAAACATTGTGGGAAAAGAAGAAAATGCTGGTAACCAGCATTTTCTCCTTTTCCCACAATGTTTTCTACACTGCCTTAAACAAATTTCTATTTTTGAACCACATTTATTTTGTCGTTTTCAGATGCTTTCAATTTGGACTGGTCTAGAATATTGTCGTTTGGTATAGCGTCAAAGGCGTTAAACTCCAATACAAACAAACGAAACTTCTTATTCTAGATCCTAAGACAAGCAATCTGATTGGCTCAGTCAGAAGGTCTTTGCCAATCAGATCGCTGGTCTCGATATTTGAAATTTGAATATGGCCCCTAGAGAAATTACTGATACACGTGTCTTGGCCTCAAACTGTCATCGAATCAGTCACCGCCATTTCCGACTTACGTGAACAAATGAAAATAAGATCCCTTTTTAAACCATTATCCTGCCGTTCGAATATAGATCGCTGACGAAGACCAAAAAAAAAAAGGAGATTTTGCACATTACTGGAAATTGACATTGGTTTAATGCATGACGCGAGACTCTCAAAAATATGGTGGGAAAAGGAGAAATTGCTGATAACCAGATTTTTCTCCTTTTCCAATATTTTCTTTTTCTAACTTTTCAAAAACAATCCCAATGGTCATAGTTAAGCTATTTTCGCTGTCTGAAAGTGCTTTCGAATTGAACAAGTCTATAATTCTGTCACGTGGCCCTTTTCCCATTGATTTTCATACTGTTAACCCTTAACATGCTAAATTCGCAGAAAGAAACTATCCAGCCCATAGTAAAAATACAAATTTTGCTATTTCAAAGGTATTTTGGGGGAAAATATCTCCTTATCAGGCAGTGTAGGTCAACATCAGACTGCACGTTTTGATGTTGATTTACACTGGCGGCAAAAGGTCAATGAGTCGCACTTAGCACCCTAAGGGTTACCTGTGTCCCAAGTGACAGAATCATAGAAACAAAACTTTTTGGGCGTAGCTGAATGCGCTGGCTTTTCACCTACTTCTTGGTACTAATACAGAATGAATAAATGGTAATTTGCGATTGGTCAAAAATATGAACATGTTTATTCGGAGGGCCCCTGCTGGCATATTTGCTCACACATTTATGAAACCACTATCAACAAGCGTTGCTACTACTAACAGATACCCCCAGGTCTTGAATAAGCAAAATAATGTAGTAGAGAATGATTCTTTTCTTGTGCTATTTGGAAATTTATCCTGCTGAATAAAAGAAATGAAACTTTCAAGCCGATAGCATAAGCCCAAAACTTTCCTGTTTCAAAGGGATTTTTGGAGGGTAGATATCTCCTTATCGGACAGTGTAGATCAAAGATCAGACTGCACGTTCTGTGCAGTCTGATCTTGATCTACGCTGTCCGCAAAAGGTCAGCGAGTCGCGATAAGCAGCCTAAGGGTTAATATTTGTATAAGCGTTACCCAGTAACGCAATAACCCGATACTACTTTTCAACAAGATTAAAAACAGTGAGGAAAAAGAGGCAATTGCTCGTGAAGTTACCTTTCATTATTTTACTTCATATTGAGCCACAAAAGAGTTTCAGTATTCATATTCCAATATCTCTTACGCCGTTTATCTTTTTAAAACTCTTTAGCACACAATCCCGACTTTTAACGACCTTGACAGGAAAGCCTTTTGAAAACATTGTGGGAAAAGGAGAAAATGCTGGTAACCAGAATTTTCTCCTTTTCCCACAATGTTTTTTACCCTATCAATGACAGAAATAATCATTTTAGCAACATTTAATTTGTTGTCTGCAAGTGCTTTCAATTTGGTTCCATCCAGAATTTTGTCGTTTGGTAAAGAGTTAACCCTTTCCCAAACAAGCCCTGGTTTTCACGAGTCTGCAGCATAAGTCTTTTGAAAACACTGTGGGAAAAGGAGAAATTGCTCGTAACGAGCAATTTCTCCTTTTCCCACAATGTTTTCTACCCTTTTTGAGACCTTTCTATCATTTTCATCAAATTTAATATTGTCGTCTGCAAACTCTTTCAATTTGGACCAGTCCAAATTTTGTCGTTTGGTAAAGAGTTAAAGATATTTGGCTGGGGTGTATCTCGTCAAAAATGCACCTTGTACATGTATTTTATCACATGACTACCCTGTTTTCAGGGCAAGAATTGATTTGATTTGTTTTTGTTTATCTTCCACACGTTTGAGATAAGATATGTGACGTCATATGAGTAACTACGACGTTGACTTAGTAATTGACGTCAATTGTAAAAGACGTGCTTTCATTCCTGCACGTTATTTCCAAAATACGTTAGACATAAATTTATTAATAACTTAACTGCCAAAATAGATGATCCTGGTATCTAGAGCGAGTGTTGCTGTACTTTTTTTTTATTTTATTGAAATCAAGTATTTCTGAAAATATATAATTCTTTGTTTTTTTTTATCTCGGGTGTAAATTCTTGTCAAAGCAGTGAGGCGTTCTCGATCAGACATTTTCAGACGTAAATGTAGATTTATGCAGACATAATGAGCTGTTGATCTGCATAATAACCTTTGACAGAGCTCCAGACAGAGGGAGTGATTTTGATTTCAAAATCGAAAATATTAATCTCTCTCCACTTTACCCTTTGTTATGGGTACTCATTAGAATCGTCTTGTCAAGACGATTCTAATAAGTACCCACAACATAGGGTTTGGAAGAGACATAATGGATTTAGAATACCATCACTCCCTCTTATCGGGAGCTCTGCTTTGATATGGAATAATGTGGAAAAAGAAGATTGATATGGAATAATGCAGAAAAATTTACCATGAGAAAAAAGTTTCCACCCAAGTCAGCCTGAGCAGACTGCGCAGGCTGACCTGGGTCTATATTTTTGCAGATGCATTAAACCCCCTTTTCGCAGACCATGCCTGAAATGTTTTCAGCCACCAAAACGTGACATCCTTTTTTTTTTACTATTTTTAACCCTTTCCCAAACGACCAATTTTGGACCGGTCCAAATTGAAAGAGTTTGCAGACGACAATTTTAAATTTGATAAAAAAATGGCAGAAAGGTCTCAAAAAGGGTAGAAAACACTGTGGGAAACGGAGAAATTGCTCGTTACGAGCAATTTCTCCTTTTCCCACAGTGTTTTCAAAAGACTTGTTCTGCAGACACGTGAAAACCAGGGCTTGTTTGGGAAAGGGTTAATAAAATCTTATCACAACTGCAGCCTTATCTCAGATGCTATGTGTCTTTTCGTATGCTCAAAACGAGCTTATTCCTATAAAATGACCACATGCACTTTTATGTCTCCACTGACCCAAGACATTGACATTTCACGAACTTTGTGACAGAAAGATAGCTCAAAGCGATTCATTTTCTTTGACTTTATCGGAGCAAAACTATGAAAAACACCTTCTATCATACTGAATAAATTTTCAGATGAAAAGTTAGATGATGCGCACATGATGGGCTTTTATGTTTGAAAGGCCCACGGGCGAAAACGATGTTTTCGGGTGCCTTTTTTTCCTCAAGGTCCTAAGCTAATCACCGCATAGAATGGTAAAAGAGTAAACATTCCTGTAAACATTTTTTTATCTTCTGATTTTATTAATCCATCCTAATGACGTCATTTCAGGTATTAATTGCAAATCCGCAAAACAAACTGGCATTTGTCTACCCGTTAACCTATTTCTCACCCAGGCTTAAAAAAAAAAAAACCTATAGCCATTTTCCAACTGCAGTAAATGACTTTGGAGAATTTTCAGTTCATCTTTAAATGTTTAGAAAAGATCTTGTAGCAAAGGAGAAAGTGCTGTCCACCAGCAGTTTATCCTTTTCCCAAAATGTTTTCAAAAGCCTTTTTTTCTTAGGGAAGTTAAAAATTCGGAATTGCTTGTTAAGTCTGGTAACTTTCCGGAGTTACCTTTTGTATCGCCGTAAAATCTTCGTGTTTGTTTGGTAATTGGACGCCCTTTTGACTGCTAAATAAACAAAACAAAACGTTTCAATTTCTCAGCCATAATAAGTATATAATGCTATAATAAGTATTGAAATGCCGCAAAGTTTAGACCCAAGCTCAAGGCCAGTTCAACGGCTTTAAATTGCACTCCTGGTCTACTTCACGATGGAAAAAGTAACACACTTTCTGATTGGCTGAACCATTTGAGTTATGCTCTGTGATAAATGGGCTTGATGCATCCACAAAAAAAGTATTGGTCCAGGGTCCGTATTCACCAACCATTCTTAAGAATATTCTTAGTCTTGTTCTCCAAGATTTTCGACATTTGAAAGTAACACAACTTCTGATTGGCTAAACCATTTGAAAGTAACACAACTTCTGATTGGCTAAACCATTTGGTTTAGCCAATCAGAAGTTGTGTTACTTTCAAATGTCGAAAATCTTGGCGAACAAGACTAAGAACGTTCTTAAGAATGGTTGGTGAATACGGACCCTGGTCAGCCAGCATAATCCGCGCAGGCCACCCTGAGTCAAAAGATTTTTCTATTGTTAACCCTTTACCAAATGACAAAATTTTAGACCAGTCCCAATTGAAAGCATTTGCTGACAACAACATAATTGTTATCAAAAATTGAAATTTGTTCTGGGAAGGTTAGAAAACATTGTGGAAAAGGGAAAAAATGCTGGTTACCAGCATTTTCTCCTTTTTCCCACAATGTTTTCAAAATGCATTTTGTTCAGGGTTGTTAAAACCCGTGATTGTGTGGTAAAGAGTTAAACTTTCTGCAATGTAGCCCATGATTCAGTCGATTGTTATACAAGATGAATTTTATGGATCCATAATTAAATGATGACCTGCTTGGTGATCATTGACATCGAGGATGAATTCCATTTTACATTGATTTGCCCTTTTCACAACGATTTAAGATCAAAGTATATTCCTAAGTATTATTTTAAACATCCAATAATGCATAAATTCATTGAATTACTTAACAGTAACAAGAAAAAACGTTGATACAGTTGACTTCATATTATAAACATGCTTTTAAATCAAAAACTAATACAATTCAGAAGAGTAATTAATTCCAGGATAGAAAATTAACATAAAATTTCAGCATCTCTCACTTGTGTAACTATATTTCACTATTTTGTATGGTGGCATATTCCTGCCACGAGATACGAGATAGCTATCGTGATAATTTTAGAAAACTTTCACGATAATTCGAAGTTTCCTGGAAATTTTATCTAGATAGTGAAAAGTTTTCTGAAAAAAATATCACGATAAACTTCGTTTTCTAGAAAATTTTATGTTGATTATTTCTCATTCGTGCACGAAGCTGACATCGAGGTAAAATTATCGCCATAGTTCTACCCGTTTCTCGATATCTATAAATAGAAAAATCACCATTTGGATGAACTCGGAAGTTTTTCACTGTACAGGAGACAAAGATGATCCGAAACCGTATCTAATTATAGATACCGTGAATGTCAGTTGTGGGCACGAGCGCAAAAAAAATCGTGATAACAGTTAGGAATATCGCGATATTTCTATCGTGAAACTTTTTGTTATCTAGATAATATTTCCAGGAAAGTTTGTTTTATCGCGATAGTTCTCTAAAATTATCCTGATAGCTGTCTCGTATCTCGTGGCAGATATATGCCACCATAATTTTGCTATCAATGTTAGTACAGTAAAACTTCTCCTCAAGACCACCCCGGTAATACGAGCAACCCGCTATTACGAACGATTTTTGTCAGAACGGAATTTTTCCTTCTTCATAATCATTGACCACGACCCCGGAAATACGGGCACCCCGCTATTCCGAAATTACGACCACAATTTTCAGTACCAATGAGTAATTACCAATAGGTTTTAACCCCGTGAAACGACCACTAATTTTCACATTTTTTTTTACGACCAGCTAATTTTCACGCGTCCATAATCGCGAGCTGGAGGCCATGCTTCATGTACGAATATTCTTGGGTTAACAAATGTTTTCAACAACCACATCAAACAGCCATAGACTAGTAAATAGCAGACCTGCCGATGACAGGAAACGAAGGCCCGTAAGTCTTACCTATTCTTTATGCAAACTGAAGAATCAAATAAACGAAGAAATTACTTTTCTTTTATACCAAAGGTAAATACCACAGCCATTAAACAAATATAACAAATAAAATGGTTTTGTCCTACAGCGCACAAATGAATGGTTGAACTTTTGCACTAATCCTTAGGCTGCTTATCACGACTCTCTGACCTTTTGCGGACGGCGTAGATCAAGATCAGACTGCACAGAACCCGCAGTCTGATCTTTGATCTACACTGCCCGATAAGGAGATATCTTCCCTCTGTAAATCCCTTTGGAACAGGAAAGTTTTGGGCTTATACTATCGGCTTGAAAGTTTCATTTCTTTTATTCAGCAGGACAAGGGTTAATATGGGATTATTTTGATTATTCCGATCTTACTGGTTGAACTCAACTTCTATAAGAATGCTGGAGTTTTTCCTTTATCACATTGCAGTCCTTTGTACGTAAGTCTTTGGTTTGATTGATTTTGAATTCGATGATACCAATTCTGTGCTGTCGGACTTCCGTGTAATCCTTTACCTCATAGTATTCAGTGTTCACCACCATGAGGTAGAAGGCTTTTGATTGATTGATTGTATGGTGTTTAACGCCGTTTTCAACATTACTTCGGTTATATCGCGGCGACCAGTGCACCTATCCATGCTTTCCTTTAGTTTCTTTTTACCAGTATTCCGCACAATGTTCTTTCCAAGCCACTGGCTGCTTTCCCACATAACCATCGTCGAAACAATGGTCAGCTGTGGGAGAGGAATGAATCTTGTCGCAATGACTTGGAAAGAAATTGGCCAAGCCGGGGATCGAACCAGCGACCTCCCGTTCTCAAGTCCTGTACGACACCGACTGAGCTACGGGGCTTGGCAGAAGGCTTTTGAACTTCGGATATTGTGGGGGAAAACGAAATGTTGATAACCAGATTTTCCCCCTTCTCCTATAATGTTTTCTACCATTTCAAAGATAGAAAGCATCGCTAAGGCTACATATAACGTTATCTTCTGCAAATGCTTTCAATTCGATCGAGTTCTAAATTTTGATGTCTGTCAAGGGGTTAACCCTTCACCACATCATCCCGAGTTTTAACGATCTTGAAGAAAAAGCCTTTTTGAAAACATTGTGGGAAAAGGAGAAAATGCTGGTAACCAGCATTTTCCCCTTTTCCCGCAATGTTTTCTACCCTTCCAGAGACGAATTTCAATTTTTGAGTCACATTTATTTTGTCGTCTGCAAATGCTTTGAATTTGGACCAGTCTAAGATTTTGTCGTTTGGTGAGCAATTAAAGAACAATTTACCATCTGTCACGGCGAAAACTGGTATGAGTGTTCTGTATATATTATAAGAATCCATTTTTTCCTCAATAAGTATCTGGATAAATTCCTGACACTGGTACAATATGAGTGAGCCACGCTCTGGCAAAAGGGGGCTTAATGCATCCCAGTGATGCATGATACCAAGAAAGTCATTACATGATCGCGGATCGATAAAGTCTAACTACCGACTGAATCATGAGGTAGTGTGGACCTTTAACATACAGAAAATTGACTTAGAGCGAAAAGTTTCGGCCCTGGTTAGCCTGCCCGGACTGCGCAGGCTGACCTGGGTCAATATTTTTCGCAGATGCATTAAGCCTCCTTTTCACAGAGCATGGCTCAATTGTAAGAATCCGTTTTTCCTCGGTAAGTATTTGGATGAATTCTTGAAACTGGTAGAATATCATTAAATATTCATTTCGATCGTAGAACAGTGATTAAACCCTGAAAGCGCCTTCCACAATTATAGTTGCCTTTGCGACCACGTTAGATCATAGATCAGACTGCATATAACGTGCAGTCTGATCTTTGATCTACACTTTCCAAATGCCCAGACTCTCAGGACAAAAACAACCTCGACATTGCAATCACTTGGGTCTTTTTTTTTTTCTAGATTGAAAGTTGTTGGGTTTATATGGCGCTCTTTGGATTAATATAGTACATTGACCTTTTAGGGGTCTGCTACCCGAAGTTGCTATCCCATGGGGTTAAAGAAGACAATCAAAGGTCAACACAAGTTCAAGAACTTGTTTTTGCTTTTTTTTTTTAACCCGTCATCACACAATCCATATTGTTAACGACCCGGAGGAAAAAGCCTTTTGAAAACATTGTGGGAAAAGGAGAAAATGCTGTTGCATTTTCTCCTTTTCCCACAATGTTTTCTACCATATCAAAGAAAATTGTATCATTTGAGCAACAATGAAATTGTCGCATGCAAATGCTTTCATTTTCACAAGTCTACATTTTTGTCACGTAGTAAAGAGTTAAACTCGTCCATATTCAAAGTATTGGCAGACAACAAATTAAATTGTGAATCAATTGATGGGGTTTGTTTTTAATAGGGTAGAAAACTTTGTGGGAAAAGGAGAAAATGCTGGTTGCAACATTGTCTGGTACTAAAATATTTCCTCGTACAAAGAGTACCTTTTTCGCCTTGCAGTTGTCAACCTTTGAAAAGCATTGTGACAAATGACCTCATTTTTGAGGTGGGGTGCGAAGCATACCTGCTCAGATTTACCATGTGGGAAACTGAACCAAAAAAAATCTGATTCTGGGGTACCTGACATTGTGAAATCATTACTTGGAAAAATAGTACCATTACGAAAGCATTTTATTCACTTTGGCATGAAGACATGACTAAAACGTTAACAATAGGGGAACTTACTCGTCTTGGACGATGATATGTAAAGAAAAACACCATTATCATAAGACTATTTAAAAAAAAAAAGAGTGTTAGAACAGACTACCATGAGGCATGCGTAGGTATAAGCATTTATGTATCAGTTCCACCAAATAGAGTCAAGAAGCGTGAAGAAGTGCCAGGGAAAGCTTAGAGGTATCTTGAGAGCTCCTGTGGAAATTTCTTTGAATAGGATTGCTTTGTCTAGATATTGCTTAATAATACATCTCTTGTCGTTTCATTTTACATTCTACTGAACTCCTCCCCGCACACACACAAAAAAAAGAAAAATTTTAGTTTGCTCTGAGATTTATAGGAGAGATACCGCTCATCTCTTTAAATGTCTGCTTGTTTTTACTCAATTCTTTCCAGTAGCACTACGTGCTTATTATTCGGTACAACAGTTAGATTTCAATTTGAGCAGGATTAAACGCACCCCACCTCAGCAGCGCTTTCATCGCTTTGATTTTACGAGCTTACAACCTGAAGTCATCGCCATTTTGAATCGTTGCAATCGATTTTATTGGTCGTTGGGCTCAAGAAGCACTTTCTCTCTTCTAAGACACAAACAAAATATAAATATACGCACAAACATTGCGACGAAAGGATACAAAAGACCAATTTTTCTCATTGTAACAGTTGACTGTTTACTGGGATAATGTTTAATATTGTTAGTGTGATTAGGAAAATCGAGTCATATTTTGTTTAAAAGGGGCTTAATGCATCTACAAAAAGTATCTACCCACATCAGCCTGGACAAGATGACGCAGGTCGAAACTTTTTGCTATCGGGTAATTTTCTGTATGTCAAAGGACCATCCTACCTCATGTTTAACCCTTTCCCAAACGCCAAATTTTGGACTGGTCCAAATTGAAAGAGTTTGCAGACGACAATTTTAAATTTGATGAAAATGGCACAAAGTTCTCAAAAAGGGTAGAAAACACTGGGAAAAGGAGAAATTGCTCGTTACGAGCAATTTCTCCTTTTCCCACAGTGTTTTCAAAAGACTTGTACTGCAAACACGTGAAAACCAGGGCTTGTTTGGGAAAGGTTAAGTCAGTTGTTAGACAAAACAGGCTTTATAGATGAATAATTATGTGATGATTAGCTAGTTATAACTCTTTACCACACAATCCCGAGTTTTAACGACCCTGGGGAAGGAGACCTTTGAAAACATTGTGGGAAAAGGAGAAAATGCTGGTAACAAGCATTTTCTCCTTTTCCCACAATGTTTTCTACCCTTCCAAAATCAAGTTTTACATTTTCAGTCGCATTCATTTTGTCGTCTGCAAATGCTTTCAATTTGAACCAGTCTAATATTTTGTCGTTTGGTAAAGAGATAATGCATCACCGACATGCATTGAGTCCCCTTTTGCCAGAGAGCCTCTTACATAATACTGGCCATGAAATAACTTTGTTCAGTTACTCCACAATGCCGCCTTTTGACGCCCCTGGGAAAGAAACCTTTTGAAAACATTGTGGGAAAAGGAGAAAATGCTGGTAAGCAGCATTTTCTCCTTTTCCCACAATGTTTTCTACCCTATCAAAGAAAAATTGCACCATTCTAGCCACGTTGAAATTGTCGCCTGCAAATGCTCTCAATTTGGACAAGGCTAAAATTTTGTCGTCTGGTAAATGTTAAGGTACATTTTTTTTGTTTGAGCTTGTTGCAAATTGATCCCACCCCCCTCCTAAAAGAATGTGGATAACTCAAAGTCCTCCTTTTTCCCCTTGTTCAACTGCATATCCTTCTATTGTTCATATATCTATCGACGGATCAATCATTTTGTTTATCAACCCTCAGGCAGCCAACTTTACATCCATCCATTATCCGTCCGTCTGTCATCTGTCTGTTCGTCCGTCCGTCCATGTAGCTTTCCATCCCTCCCTTCGCCCGTCTGTTCTTCTGTCCATCCATCCATTTGTCTCTCTGTCCGTCCATTTAGCCTTCCATCCGTCCGTCCGTCTGTCCATCCGCCCTTTCATTCATCCATCCATCCATCCATCCATCTAACTACCGACCATTATACAATGTACATCAAGAGTTGGCAGGAGATCAATACACGTGTGGTATGTATTGCAAAAAGATATCAAAAATAACAATAAATTGTGACAACAATAGATATCAAAATTCAAATTTTATATCAATTTACATAAAAATTTAACATGTGAATTACTTTTTCGACCTAATAAAACTTTTTACCGCACAATTCCTTGCTTTGATGATCCTAATGAAAAAAAAAAACACTTTGAAATCATATTTGGAAAAGGAGAAAATGGTGGCAAACAGTATTTCCCCCTTTCCCATAATGTTATCTACTTTTTCAAGGACAATTCCCATTGTTTGCGCCACATTTCATTTGTCGTCTGCAAATGCTTTGAATTTGGACAAGTCTAAAACTTACTGTGTGGTAAACAGTTTTTTTAAACGCTTTATCGGAAGACCTAGACCGGATTTCATGTCGGAAGCGGGTCCCGCGTTGTCCAGTGGTAAAGTGTTGGCCTGGTAACCTGTAGGCCTCGGGTGTGAGCTTCGCTGGACTCACGGGCTGTTTGTTGGAAGACACTTCAGAGCCCCAGCCTAGTAGTGGTAAAACCAAGGACTTACATGAATAAGCGAGTCGTGGCCGTAATATGAATGAAATAATGTTGAATACGGCGTAAAGTACCAATCAGTCAGTCAGCCAGCCAGCCAGTCAGCCCGCCCACCGGCCAGCCAGCCAGCCAACCAGCCCGCTCGCCCGTCCGTCCGTCCGTCCGTCCGTCAGTCAGTCAGTCCATTCGCGTCGGAAGCATTTGCAGACAGAAAGCTAAATACAACACAAATGATTAATATTTTTCTTTGAAAAGGTAAGAAACCATCGTAGAAATGGTTACCAGTTTTCTCCTATTCACTCAATGTTTTCAATCCACCTTTTTGAAGGTCATAAAAACATGAAACACTCTGTGCAAACGTACTCCGATATAAAAAAAAATGTAAAACGTTAGTTTACCTTTGACAAGAGAGCATGATTTTAAACTAGTACATTTTAAAGGCATTTGTAGATGACAAAGTGCAACTGGATCAAATTAGAGAATCTGTCTGCAGAAGGATAGAAAATAGATTTGGGAAAAGGAGAAAATGCTGGTTTCCAAAAACTTTGTCATATTTCATACTTCAAAAGAAGTTAGTCTGACCAAAAGTCAGAAAAAAGGGATCTTTCTTTCTTTCCTTCCTTCCTTCCATCCTTCCTTCCATCCTTCCTTCCTTCCTTCCTTCCTTCCATTCCACATGTATAATATATATATATTTTATTTGTGTGTATATGTATGCGCGTGATAGAGAGAGAGAGAGAGAGAGATAGATAAAACACATTCCGTGTATGTACCAAATGTATAAAATCAAACTGAACAATTTTCAGTAAAATTTGTAAAATCTAAAATCGATTTACTGATTTCTATTTTTGCAGATTTGTACCTGAAACTCTTTATCTACAGTAGACCATATCGAAAAACATTGTGGAAAGAGAAGAAATTGCCCACATCATTTGTTTCACATGTATTCATGTTTTCAGCGATAATTCATACGAATATCAACGATGCATTTTTTTAAAAGATGGTTTTATTTTACAAAAAATCGGCATATTTGTTTCGGAAAGAAATGGATTAAAATTATGTACATGTACGTGCACATTTAAATGAATAAACAATAAACAGGTATTATATACTACGTATGTTTGTCATTGTTTTGGATTCCATTGTAAATAAGTCACCATAGACGTGAACCAAATATTGACGTTTTTTTTTTCAGCGACCCGTTAACCCTTTACCACACAATTTCTTTTTTGACCTCAATTAGAAGGACTTCTGAAAACATTGTGGGGAAAAAGAGAAAATGCTGGAAACCAGCATGTTCTCCTTTTTAAGGACAAATTTCAGCATTTGAGCCACAACTAATTTGTCGTCTGCAAATGCTTCCAATTTGGACTGGTGTAAACTTTTGTCGTTTGGTAAAGAGATCTAATCCATTTGCATGCACTCTTTAAAGAGAAAATTGAAGGGCAAGAGATTCAGACCAGAACGTGCGAAACGTGGCAACTTATGGGTATCCGTTATACTTGTCCACGGAATCTGCATCAGGAATCAAAGTCCGTATTCGCCGACCACCCTATTACACACCATTGTTCTCAGTAGCCGCTTTTCTATCAAGCCTTTAACTCTTTACCAGACGACAAAATTTTAGCCTTGTCCAAATTGAAAGCATTTGCAGACGACAATTTCAATGTGGCTGAAATGGTGCAATTTTTCTTTGATAGGGTAGAAAACATTGTGGGAAAAGGAGAAAATGCTGGTTACCAGCATTTTCTCCTTTTCGCACAATGTTTTCAAAAGGCTTCTTTACCAGGTGCATTAAAAAGTGGCATTGTGCGGTAAAGGATTAAAACACGGGATTATCTGGCATGGGGGTACAAGGAAAAAACCGACTGAACTAAACCAAAAAGTCACGTAAGATATTGTCATACCCACAGGCACCGAATATTTAGAGGGCGAAGTTTGTCAAATGAAACAAGTATACCTGTGGACCGACCCATGTTTGGGCTGGGATGATCTAGTCTGGATTACCTGCCCCTACCACTACGTTATCGGGTCAGGCAAAGCGCAACAATGGCGGCCTCCTAGGTGCCCTCAAGCGTACCCCTACATGCTTCCCCGTTTTCCCCAATTTCATGTGATCCGGTTTGATCAGTTGATAAAATGAGATCAATTTTGTTCAAAAAATACATTACCGAATCTAAAACGTGCTGTTGGGGTATGGTTTAAATATAAATTCGACTATGAATCATTTTAAAGGTAGCCCTGTTTTCGGACATTATATAGGTCCATTGATATTTCGGATACTTAAAGCATTTCTGATATGTAGTTTTTCTCGCTAAATAAGAATGACATGCAGAAAAACTCACTTCCATGACTCTATTGCAAACGATCTGTTTTGAAATCAGCCTATGATCCGGTTTGATCATGTGAAATAACAAAATCCCGTTTCCTCTCCATATTACCAACGGGGGCCGCCATTATTACACTTTGCCTGACGTACTCTTGTAGTACGGCAGGGTACCAGACTAGGGATGATCCTGTGGGCCTCATGGATGAACTGATTTAACCCTTTCCCAAACAAGCCCTGGTTTTCACGTGTCTGCAGTACAAGTCTTTTGAAAACACTGTGGGAAAAGGAGAAATTGCTCATAACGAGCAATTTCTCCTTTTCTCACAATGTTTTCTACCCTTTTTGAGACCTTTCTGCCATTTTCATCATATTTGAAATTGTCGTCTGCAAACTCTTTCAATTTGGACTAGTCCAAAATTTGTCGTTTGGGAAAGGGTTAACTGTTTACCAGCAGACAAAATATTACACTTACCCAATATAAAAGCAGTTGCAGACGACAAATTAAATGTGTCTCAAATGATGGAATTTGTCTTTGAAAGGGTTCAAAATATTGTTAGAAAAGGAGAAAATGCTGTTTACCAGCATTTTCTCCTTTTCTACCAATATTTTCAAAATCTCTCTACCACAAGGTCGTTAAGACTGGGGATAGTAAGGTAAAGGGTAAAATGTACTTATGGTTTAAATGTCGATGACCTAGTTCGTAAATTAAATCGGCTGGAAAATTAAAATTTCTTATTTTTTTATATACATTTACAATAATCGAGCAATTAAATACCACGAAGTAGGGGTCAACTATTTTAAATTCACCATTGTCCTTTTAAATTTGACTTATAGCCGATTTGTTTTGAATTCTCGCAAGGCGCACTTTGTCCTGTTTCAACTAATCAGCTGTGTTTGTTTAGATTCATTCAGTCTGTCCTCAGTTTATTTGACTTCTTGATTCCGACTTTGAGAAGTAATGGGAAACAAATATTTGCAAAAAACTCCGTGACGAATTCCGATGTTTGATTTTGATTAGACAAATTAAATATCTCAAGAGTCTTTCGAGGGATTTAATTGAAAGTTGAGTGTTTTTATAGAATACATACGTTGTATCTTACGTTAGAGGAGGCGACACAATATACTTACATGATCTCTTTTGTAATTAATATTGTTTCAAAAGGCTTTACAATGATGATATACTTTTAATTCATCAAGAAAAAGTTCGAAATATGAAATCATGCAAAACCTATGCAATGAGAGATGGAATTTTTGACAAAGATAGTAAAAACACTTTCCATTATCTTATAGCATACCCCATTATGCTTCCTGTATACTTAGCGGCACTGTAGAGGATCTGACACTAGTGTGCATTCGGCATACCTCGGGTGATCCGGTGATCAAATCCCTCGGCTGTATCACGTAGCTTGATATGCACCTACACGGTACATTTCGCACATCTCCGGAAGCACATCGCTTTACCGTTATCGAAATTGTAATGCTCCTCTTAAAATAGAAAACATGAGTAAATTTTCTATCGTTATCTTTCTAAGTATATTTCAGTCGGCAAACAGTTTGTACATTCAATTTTTAGCGTGGTTTATCAATTCCGTTAGGAGCTCTCATCGACAGATCGATAGAAGTGAATAACTTCACTGTGGCTGTTCATGTCGTTGCTAAGCGATCTACAGGGGCGCCGCCATGTTTAAGATCATGTGACTGGTAGTTCAAAATGGAAGCCTCCTTTATACGGACGAGGTTAGATGTAGGTACAGAATCGGCCGAGTTGTGACGAGTGACTAGTGTGGTGAGCCCATTGGGTCATGTGATCGAATCGTTGAGATCTTGAAGGGAAGTTGACTGAATCGTTATCGTAAAGATACCTTTGACAGACAAACGATTCGCCAAGAATTATCCATCTTTATTTCTCTTGGAAGAGCCGAACTCTTTACTAGATGACAAAATTGTATACATACGCCTAAACTGTAAGCAGTCCCAGACGTCTCTTTACGACACGACAAAATTTTAGATTTGTCCAAATTGAAAGCATTTACAGACAACTAATCAAAAAAGGACGACGATGACAAAATTTGTCTGTAACAGTATAGAAAACCTTGTGGGAAAAGGATAAAATGCTGGTTACCAGCATTTTATCCTTTTCCCGCAAGGTTTTCAAAAGACTTCTTCCGACAAGTTCGTTAAAACTCGGGATTGTGTGGTAAAGAGTTAACTCTACCAGATGACAAAACTTTCGACATATACAAATTGAAAGCACTTGCAGACCAAACAATAAATATGACTCAAAAAATGGTATGTTTTCAGGATGGTTAAAAAGAATGGGAAGAGGTGAAAGTGCTAGTAACTAGCAGTTTATCCTTTTCCCACGGTGTTTTCAAATGTTGCTTCTTCAGGATCCTTGAAATGCAGGATTATCTGGTAAAGGCACAAAAAAAAAAAAAAAAAAAGGCTACAGTGATCAGGTTTGTCCTTGATGGTGTAGAAAAAGTAGAAACTGCTGGTTACCAGCATTTTCTACTTTTTCCAACAAAGTTTTAAGAACCTTTATTCCCTGAGAGTGTCCCTCTCGTGTTCTCCACCCCTCCTCTCCTTTTCGTGCCTGTGGCACTCGAGAAAGCCGGATGCAGTCCATGGCCGTATCGCTTTTCAAAAGTCCACGACGGCCCCCATGTAATACGATCCTTGTATTTGAACCACGCTCTAACAAAAGGGGGTTTAATGCATCTCCGTAATGCATGATGCCAAGCAAGTCATCACATAATTATATCTGAAATCTATTTTGTCTAACAAGCCACTGAATCATGGGGTAGACTGGTCCTTTGACATCCAGAAAATTGACCAATAGCGAAAAGTTTCGGCCCAGGTCAGCCTGCGCGGATTGCGCAGGCTGACGTGGGTCGATACTTTTCGCAGATGCATTACGCCCCCTTTTTCACAGAATATGGCTCATTCAGTTCACATAAAAACTGCCTTTCCTTGCTCCAAGCCTATTTACCTATATGTATAATTGATACAAATAAACAGGTCGTAAACAAAAAACAGGTATGTCATTGTAGATTAACCCATAAAGGACTGGAACCGTCTTAATTTGTTTTTTTGCGGACAGTGTAGATCAAGATCGGATTGCACAAAATGTGCAGTCTGATCTTTGATCTAAACTACCCGATACTTTGTTTTATATTCCAGCCAAAACAACCTTAAAATGACAATATCTTGAATGTTTTTCCTGTTTGAAAAGGTCCATTTTGTTAATTTAGAGCTCTAAGGGTTAAAAATCGTAACATTATGCGAGATTTGAATTACATTCGATAATAATACCTCAAAGTTAGGGCATTACTGACGTCCTCCAAATCCTGTCAATAGGATAGTCTGTCCAATCCTGTCGCATGAGAGATTATCTTTAGACCTCAAAAAAAGATAAACCCAGTTTCAGAGGCAAAACTGACACATTTATAGGAAACAAAATGTCACGGACGAGAGACTTATGGGTGGTGGTGTGTGTGTGTGGGGGGGAAAGCTAAATGCAATTATTACCAAAGGAAACGACAATGTTTTAATTAAATAAGACATCGTTCCGGGCAAAAAGGGAGTGCCTCTATTTCCCGAAATGTTTCCTTTTTTTTTTAGATATCTTACATGGAGGAAAAGGTGAGGAGGAGAAATATTAGGAAAGAGATTTACTTTTTACGAAATGACAAAATTCTAAACTGGTACAAATTGAAAGCATTTGCAGACGAGAAATTAAATGGTACTAAAAGAAATGGACTTTGTTTTGAAAAAGGGTAGAAAACGTTGTCGGGACAAAGGAGAAATTTTTTGTCCTTTTCGCACAGTGTTTTTAAAAGCCTACCAGGATCTTTAAACTCGGGATTCTGTGGAAAAGGGTTAAATCCCCGTCCAGAGCAAAATGTTTGTTTACTTGTCCCGTTGTTCCTCTGTTAATGTATCCCTTCAAATGGTTTTGACGGAAACATAAATAGTTGACCCATGGCTCTGGCAAAAGAGGGTTTAATGTCCTTTCCGTGATGCATGATACCAAGCAAGTCATCACATGATCATGGATCCATAAAGTTTATTTCGTCTAACAACCGACTGAATCATGAATTAACACTTAAGCTGCTGAATAAATGAAACGCAAATTTCTACTCAATACTTAAAGCCGAAACATTGCGGTTTCAAAATTGATTTCACCGGAAAGAAAATACCGTATCGGACAGTGTAGATCAAAGATCAGACTGCACGTTCTGTGCAGTCTGATCTTTGATCTACACTGTTCGCAAAAGGTCAGTGGGTCGCGATTAGCAGCTTAAGGGTTAAAGTGGTCACTGGACATACAGAAAATTGACAAACAGTAAAAAGTTTCGACCTAGGTCAGCCAGCGCGGACTGCGCAGGCTGACCTGGGTCGATACTTTTTGCAGATGCATTAAGCCCCTTTTCCACGGAGCATGACCCATATCTTTTGTGCACGGCATATATAAACCCTTTACCCTTTCAGAGCCGCGGATTACAACAGGGATATTTTCAGATGGCGTAGAGCAAGATCGGACTGCACACAGTCGTGATATACGCTGTCCGTAAAATAAAGTAATCCTTCGATGGTGGGACGTTTATAATAGGTTCGTGATTGTGCGCTGTCCGCAAAATTTACTTATTTTTTGATGGGGCGTTCTGTGTTGGGTGATCGTTTTATGTGCCGTGCAGTCTGATCTTGCATCTACACAATTTGGTTCGTCTGTCACAATATCTAACGGTGGGATTCAAGTGCATTCTTTGTAGATTACCCCCCCCCCCCCCCACGTCTGCAAAAGCTGCAAATATGGCAATTTGCGCCCAAAAGGATTAATTTTTTTTTATTGCTAAATACGGTTCAGTGTGCTAGATTCTATCATCGGACTGCGTGGATCAAGAACAGACTGCACAGAACGTGAAGAGAGATTTTTCAGGTGGAAAAAAAAAAAGCTTTGAAATAGCAATATTTTGGTCTTTGTTTCGAAATGACAAGAAATGTTCGCTAAACTCTTTCCCAAATGCATCAAAGTACTGAAAGTACTAATAGAAGTCGATGGTAGAAATTTGCTAACAAATAAGTTTTAAACAGTGGATCATCTTAATGAGAATTCATTCATCTGACGGTTAACAATATTTTTTTTTTCTCAAAATGGTAGCATTTTTTCATGACAATTTTCCATAAAGTCGTGGATCTAAGCGTTTTGCAAGCGGTTTTAAGGTGTTAGGAATGGGTCTGGGGTGTAATGAAGTGGTCTGTCGTGTTTTCGAGTGGTTTTGGGTGTTTTGGGGTGTTTCTCTTACTTACAGATTTTGTAAACCAGGTCATTCCAAAGCTGCGAAAGGAGGCTAATTTTAAATCTTAGCGCTAATTCTATACATTTAAGTTTGAAGTTTACTGTTTGTGTAATGGGCTTTCACATTTTTTTGTCAACCCGCATGTTATTTTCATATCTCAGATGACACTGACGCGTCAGTTTATTGATTTATGAGGATCTATTTTTCTTGAAACAGAGAAGTGATTCGTCCTCGCGGGATTTCAGTTTGATGGCTGACATAAGAAGGTGAGACCTGAAAGGTCATCACCTTCTGAAAATACTGACTCCGTCAAATTGAAAGCGTTTGCATACAAGAAATCGACTCATTAGATGGGATTTGTCTTTGAAGAAGTAGAAAACATTGTGGGAAAAGGAGAAATGCTGATTAACCACATTTTCTCCTGTTCTCACAATGTTTTCAAAAGCTGTCAACCCCAGAGTCGATAAAGGTCGGTATTGTGTGGTTAAGGATTAACCCTTTACCAAACAAAGAAAGTTTAGACTTTTTCAAATATAAAGCGTTCACACGTGACAAATCAAATATGGCTAAAGTGGTAGAATTTGTGTGTGAAAGGTAGGAAAACATTGTGGGAAAAGGAGAAAATGCTGCTTACCAGCATTTTCTCCTTTTCCCACAATGTTTTCAATAGGCCAATTGCTCAGGGTCGTTAAAACTCGGGATTGTTTGGAAAAGATAAAGGGTGACGAGCGATACAAAACTTCCATGTGAAAATATTGTTATATCACAGTCTGCACAAGTATTTAATTGTTTAATTGATTTTGTTCTGAAAAAAAAAAAATGCCTAAATGTCTCTCCGTAAAAGAGTTAGTCTGACAAAAGTCAGGAAAATAAGATTCTTCCTTCCTTCCTTTCTTTCTTTCTTTCTTTCTTTCTTTCTTTAGCAGAATATCTATGGAAAGAGAAGAAAGTTAACAACTACATTAGAGAGAGAGAGAGAGAGAGACACACACACACACACACACACACACACACACACACACAGATAGACAGAAACAGATATGGGGGGAGCGAGAGAGGTAACCAGCATTTTTCTCCTTTTCCCACAATGTTTTCTATCTTTCCAAAGGCAAATTTCAGACTGAGCCACATTTAAGTTGTCGTCTGCAAATGCTTCCAATTTGGACTATTCTAAAATTTTGTCGTGTGGCAAAGAATTAAGGTTATACAATAAATCAATGAAAATATTTTTATAATAGTCTAAATGCTGATTTCCATAAAAACACAGCAGATTCCATTTGACCCAGGGTTCAATAACTGTGAAAACAATTGACCTAGGTTTCAGTACGATTCGATTATAAAATCGAAATATTTCGGACAGGACTGGTGATAAGTCAAATTATAAACGTGTACGTGTATATTCACCGGTTATTCGAATTTTCGGATGCAGAGTGCATGCCTTTCTTTTTACAATAATGTGGCAGCAATTCTTGTTGCTCACACCGATCAGAGTGAGCAATCAGATAATTCGGGGGTCGTTCATCATCTATCAATAATTTCGATTACCCGAGCCAGGTAGCGCGATCAGTAGCGTGTAGGACTTGAGACCAGGGAGTTGATGGTTCGAATCACAATTTTGGCAATTTTCTTTCCGAGGATTGATGATGGTCATTGCGACAAGATTCATTTCTCCCTCATTGTTTCGGCGATTTTTATGTGTGAAAGCAGCTAGTGGCTTGGGAAGAGTATTGCCCAAGGTACTGGTAAAAGAAACGCCAGAAAAGCATAGAAAGGTGCCCTTCCCGCAACAAAACTGAAATAATGTATGAAACGGTGTTAAACACCATAAAACAATATGAATCCCAGGATGTTTCTGAATTTCTAAATCTGATTCCCGTGAAGGTTCTAAATTTCGAAACATTTGAACACGTGGTAATTTTCATGAATAAAACCCGATTTACTTAGATCTACGAAGGTTGCATAACTGAAGTAACGTAACGTTGTCTGCGCATGTCAATTTTCTTCGAAGATTTGACCTGTCTGCTATATCGGACCACAATCCTGTACTGGATAAATATTACTACGCGGTGCGTAAATTGCAGCTTAAAAAGTGCAGGCGGAAAATAGCAATAAATAAAACGGCCGTGGAAAAATCAAACCAGTCTTTCGCTACAAATTTCTCAAAAAGAAAAAAAAAACACAATGATTTTAAACGGGGAAAATACTTTTAAAAAAAAATACCAATTTTTCACTGCAATTGTCAATTGACAGTTTCTAAATGTAGACATGGAGAAAACCGGGATTTGTGCAAAACAGACGATCAACAAATATAACGTCCCCTCCTTTCTGGGCTTATACTGGGGCCTTTTCCCGAACTTGTAGGGGCTATGATTATAAATGGCTGGTGCATAGACTATTTACTAGCTATGGATGCCTGGGTGAATAGTACAAGGTAAGTTTTAGTCAGTAAACGTATATTCTATTCTGAAATTAGTAGCATTGATTGCCGCCTTGAAAAATAGTCCGGTTCTGTACCCAGAATGCCCGTATCAGATAGGTTTAGTATTTGAAAACTGCCACCTAGTGAATAATGAATAACGTAACCTATAGCGTCACACAATGATTTTCTCAGATGTGTTTAACCCTTTACCGTACAATGCCGCCTTTTGACGCCCCTGGGAAAGAAGCCTTTTGAAAACATTGTCGGAAAAGGAGAAAATGCTGGTAACCAGCATTTTCTCCTTTTCCCACAATGTTTTCTACCCTATCTAAGAAAAGTTGCACCATTTGAGCAACATCGAAATTGTCGTCTGCATATGCTTTCAATTTGGACAAGGCTAAAATTTTTTTCGTCTGGTAACGGGTTACCATATGACGTTATGGGTATATAACACTGAGCAAAAGAGAGAATTTGTGATAAAATTCTGGTAACCAATGTTTTCTACCCTTTCAAGGACGAATCCCTTTATTTGAGCCAAATTTGATTTGTCGTCTGCAAATGTTTGCAATACGGATAAGTCTAAAATTTGGTCGTCTGGTAAAAAGTTGTAGAGTCCAGTTCATTTCCGCAGTTACACCAAAGAAGGCATTATCTTCTACTGGGTGTTTGCATTGTTCACCCACACACCTTTCTGATTTGGGCATTCTGGGTAGAGTACAGAACCGGACTACTTTTTAACCCTTATCCAGCAAAGTAACTGAAATGAAACTTTCAAGCCAACAGTAAAAAGCCAAATTCTGTTATTTCAAAGGTTTTTTTTTTTTGGGGGGGGGGGGAGGGATATCGCCTTATCGGACATTGTAGATCCAAGATCAGACTGCACGTTCTGTGCAGTCTGATCTTGATCTAAACTGTCAGCAAAAGGTCAGTGAGTCACGAGAAGCAGCAGCAGCGTTAAGATGGCAGTCGATACAGCGAATTTCAAAGTAAAATCTACATTTGTTGAAAACAACGGTAACTGGTAAGATTCATCCAGCAATGTTTATCTAGCATGTAACCTATGTATCAGTCATTTATAAATACAGCCCCTGTCGGCCTGGAAATAGACCCGGTTTAACCCTTTACCACACAATCCCGACTTTTAACGACCCTGAGAAAGAAGCCTTTTGAAAACATTGAGGGAAAAGGAGAAAATGTTGGTAACCAGCATTTTCTCCTTTTCCCACAATGTTTTCTACCCTATTTAAAACAAATTTCAATTTTTCAGCCATTTTTATTTTGTCGTCTGCAAGTGCTTTCAGTTTGGACCAGTCTAAAAATTTGTCGTTTGGTAAAGAGTTAAGCCCTGCTTGGTGAGGGACATTTTTGTTCGTGTTATTTAAGTCTTTAAAAATCCCTACACAAATGCCATTTTCCCTTAAATCATATTAACGTCATGATAGACAAGAAACATCTTTAAAAAAGATAGACGGCGTGATTTGTCAGCAAATTATTAATACGCAGGGTCTCTTAGAATAAACATGTCTACATTTTTTAGCACAGGGGCCCTTAGAATAAACATCTCTACATATTTGACCAATCACAAATTTCTATTTATTAATTTTTTATCAGTTCGAAAAAGTAGGTCAAAAACCAGCACATTCAGCTACGCCAAAAAAAAGTAGCACTTGTTTATTCGTTTTACACAGATTTTACATAAGATATATTTTGTATGGAATTTTTTGTCATGAAGTAGAGTTAAAAGTTTTCTTTTTTCAGATTCCTGATTCAACCCCTGATTATATCAGTTTATTCTAAATATTTATCTGTGACTTTACGTATTTATTTATCTGATTAAATTATTAGAAAAAACACAGAGATCTATAACAGCCCTGTGACCGGGCAATGGACCACTGGGCTTTGTTCGAATGTTCAAGGGTAAAAAAGTTGACTGAACTGCACTGTCTTGAACTCTTTACCTGACGACAAAAAATGTAGACTTGTCCATAATGGAAGCATTTGCAGACGACAAATTCAAATGCACCTCAATAGCTGATTTCTGGGATGTGCATCAAAAGGGGTAGAAAACATTGTGGGAAAAGGAGAATATGCTGCATTTTCTCCCTTTTCCCCACCATGAATGTTTTTAAAAAGCCTTTTTCTCAAACAATGAATATTCATAGTCACAGGTTAACTCTTTACCACACAATCCTGACTTTTAACGACCCTGGGGAAGAAGGCATTTGAAAACATTGTGGGAAAAGGAGAATATGCTGGTCACTAGCATTTCTCTCCTTTTTCATAATGTTTTCTAAACTATCAAGGGCATATTTTGGCCACCTTTAATTTGTCGTCTGCAAATGCTTTGAATTTTGGCCAATCTCAGATTTTGCCGTTTGGTAAAGAGTAAATCTTTCACCCAACAAGCCAATCCGGTAGCTCAGTCGGAAAGCACATGGCTTGAAACCAGGGGGAGGGGTCGCTGGTTCGAGTCTTCAAGCTTATTTCATTCAACTTCTTTCCGGGGTTTGATGAAAGCCATTGCCACAGAATTCACTCCTCTCCACCCGCTGATGATTGTTTCGACGGATGGTTACGTTGAAAAGCAGCCAGTGGCTTGGGAAGAATACTGTGCAAAGTACTGGTTAATAGAAACTCCAGGAAAACACGGATAAGTACACTGGTCGCCGCAATATAACTGAAATAATGGTATAAAGGGTATTAAACATTATATACAAACACACGAACGAACGAACAAGCAAGCAAGCAAGTAATCAATCAATCAGTCAGTCAGTCAACCATCCAACCAACCAACCAACCAACCAGCCACACAAAAAAAAAAAAAAAAATCGAACAAACAAATAAACACTTATCCGTGATAAAAGTATTTTCGGACGAAAACTTAAAATGAGTACTTTGCAGCAAACTATTTTTGAAAAAATATGATCTAACGTTCACCGCATAAGAAAACTTTAGACTTGTCCAAATGAAGGCATTTGCAGACAACAATTTACATTTGGTTCATGTTTTCAAAAGCCTTCTCTTTCAAGGTCGTTAAATAAAACTCTGGATTATGTAGTTAAGGATTAAGAAGATGGATATAATGTGAAAATATCATGTCCCAATAAGAACTACTATTCTCGACAACTTTCTCGTGTTGCCATAACGTTTTCAACGTCGTCTGCTGCAAGACGGTAAAAAGCTCGTCTGCAGAAGGTAAAAAGATAATAAGCCAAGATTAACCCTTAGGCTACTAAGTACGACTCACTGACCTTTTGCAGACAGGGTAGATCAAGATCAGACTGCACAGAACGTGCAGTCTGATCTTGGATCTACATTGTCCGATAATGCTTTTTTTTTTTTTTTTTTCAACGAAAAATAACCTTTTAAGAACATTTTCCGGGTTTTTACTGTCGGCTTGAAAGTTTAATTTAAATTATTTCCCAGGAAAAGTATTAAAAACGCCTATGCGGTAAAACCCATTTCGCATCCATATGGAATCGTTACTATCTAATTCGCACCCAGAACGATCCGATACTTTCTCGAAATTGAGTACATGTGCAGAGGTCTTAACTTTAGGTCGTATCTTGTAAGATTATCCAATAAAACCAAGCAGAGGAGTCTTACTTTAAGAAAGACACCAATATTTCCCGTGTTTCACGTTCGAAAACTGAAAATTGGAAATTTGAAAGTAATGCAATTTCTGATTAGTTAACCCTTTCCCAAACGACAAATTTTGGACTAATCTAAATTGAAAGAGTTTGCAGACGACAATTTTAGATTTGATGAAAACGGTAGAAAGGCCTCAAAAAGGGTAGAAAACACTGTGGGAAAAGGAGAAATTGCTCGTTACGAGCAATTTCTCCTTTTCCCACAGTGTTTTCAAAAGACTTGTACTGCAGACACGTGAAAACCAGGGCTTGTTTGGGAAAGGGTTAAACCGAATGGTTTCTATTACTTTCTTTATCTCGATTTAGACTAAGAATGCACTTTAGAACTGTAAAAATCATACGGCCCTGGTCACCTAGAACATACTTGTGCAGAGGGAATTCGATCGAACTCGGTCAGGTCATATTTTAGTTTAAATGTCTTAAAGCAAAGTAGACATTGGTCCAAATCGATCTTTTGTTTATTCCTGTGTTTTGTTTATTCTGATTTTTTGATAATAAGGTATAACAATAAGAATCCCAACGATGAGACCATAACGATGTTCGTACATGTGTACTTTAGTCATGACGTTTGCACATGTGCACTTTTGTTATGATGTTTGTCCATGTTTACCTTACGTCTTTTTTTTTTTAGAATCCACTCTGTCTTCAGCACTGAGTGTGTGTCGAAGTGAATCCTAGGAAAGAAGGAATATGTCTAGCGTGGGTTCTAGCTCACATCCCTTAGATTACTATACCTATGCTTTACCACTGAGTTATGTGGGCTTGGTAGTAAAAAAAAAAGGAGGGGGGAGGGGGGAACGGGGAGTGAAATAAATTGATAGTGTCTGGTGAAGAGGGACAAGCCGGTTAAGCCTTAAACTGCTAAATAAGTGAAACGAAACTTTCAAACCGATAGAAAAAATTGTAATAATGATATTTCAAACTTGTTTTTTGGAGAAAAAATATCTCCTTATCGGACAGAGTAGATCCAAGATCAGACTGCACTTTCTGTGCAGTCTGATCTTGATCTACACTGACCGCAAAAGGTCAGTGAGTCGCACTTAGCAGCTTAGGGGTTAAGATGGAAGGGAAACAAACGGTTACAGTTTCAGGGTAAAGGAGGGGATAAACGAATACAGAATTGAAGAGGAAGATAAACGGTTGCATAACAGAGAATAAAGTAATCGGATACAGACGGTGGAAATAAACGGATTCACTGGGAAAGAGGAGGGAATTAATAGATACAGAATGACCACGGAAACAAAATCTTGGCATGGGACGGATAAACGGAAAAGAATCTTTAGAAGGGGTGTAAACGAATACAGAATCATGGCATGTAGGAGTAAATGTATACAGAATCTTGGGATGGGGGAATAAACGGATACAGATTTTGGAAGGGCGGACAAACGGATACAGAATCTTGGGATAGGGAGACAAATATGGAATCAATGAAGGGGCAACACATAGATACGGAATCTTGGCCTTGGAGACGGCTACAAGATTACTGGATAGGGAAAAACGAATACAGAATCTTGAGATGGGGATAAACGGATACAGAATCTTGGGATGGAGGTATAAACAGATACAGAATCTTGGGGTTGGGTATATACGAATACAGAATATTGGGATGGGGGATACGGATACTGATACACGAGGGGGGGGGGGTTTAAACGGATATAGAATATCAAGTCGATAAGGACTGATCATTCCCGGGTATTTCACCGATAATTTATGTCCTTTTTATGTAGATACATTAGCGTCTTTAACTCTTTAACAACCGACAGAATTTTAGACTGGTTCAAAATCAAAACCTTTGCAGACGACAAATAAAATCATCCTCAAGTGATGTGAATTGTATCAAAAAGGATAGAAAACATTGTGGGAAAAGGAGAAACTGCTGGTTACCAGCATTTTCTCCTTTTCCTGCAATGTTTTCAGAAGGCTTCTTCCTCAGGGTCGTTAAAACTCGGGATTGTGTGGCAAAGGGTTAAAAGCCTCTAGATACGTCTTTAAAAGCCTCTACACCAAACAGCTTTTCAAAGCACCGTTAGGATAGGTGAAGTTAGGCCTACTTGTCACAGGTCATCACTTCTTGTCCAACAATATTCTAAAGATCAGTGTCCATTACTTATAATTCTATCCCTTTGGGTCACTTGTACTTTTTTGGAATATGTCTTAAAATAAACTGTATAAATATAGTCTGCGTGGCGCTGTGATAATGGATATGGATTAATCGCTGTACTTTTTTGTGTATGTAATTCTTATCCAACTTATTTTGGTTTCGATAAATAAAATGTCATTTTGTGTTATTTCATGTTATGGTATGTTATGTTATGTTATGCAATATCTTGTTATGTTATGTTATGTTATGTTACGAACTCTGCCCTTAAAGAACTGCAGATATTGCAAATTGTGAATGTTAACGACACATCAATACTCGTTTTCAGCCAGTTTTTAACCCATTTCATCTTCATTTTATCAAACTATATTTTTTCTTGTATCTTCATGCCAAATGTTGCCCCTGACGGTTGCAAGGTTGCATAGATCACAGCCGATAGAAAATGCATTTCATTTTTTGGAGGCCATCAAAGAAATCACTGTTTTGACGTTTTTGGTTTTAAATTGAAGATTTCCCAAACATGTATTTATCTCTTAGGCCATATACATGTATATTGGTAATTTATCTATCTTTACACAACTTACTAACGAAATTCTGAAGGATTCTACAGTCGTTTAAATTTCAACAGCGTTTTTTCCCTCTCTGGGTGTAAGGATGTATGTATCTTTAAGAATTGGCCGGGTCTTATCATATGCCTCTGAAACTCCATTGGTCTATTACAGGATAACGAAATTTTCCTTAGCAAACACCGTTACTTTAAATAGCATATTGGCGACTGTCTCTATGTTGTATACAATATAGAGCTAGTCGCCAATGTACTATTTATAGCAACGGTGTAACTGAAAAATTACGTATTCCGTGATATACAGGCGATGCACCAATCTGCAAGTGTTCTATGATCAACCAAGGAAAATTTTAGTGTTGCGTGATAGACCAATGGAGCTTCAAAGGCCTGTGGTCTTATAAAACTTTTTTTTTTATGTTCAACTACGTGAATGAAACTTCAAAATAATACGAGCCATACTCTGGGAAAAAAGGAATTACTCTGGTTGAATCCTGAGGTAAAATATTCCTTGGACATGCAGAAAATTTACTAAAAGCAAACATTTTCGACCCATGTCGGCCTGGGCGGACCTGGGTCCATCCTTTTTGCAGATTCATTAAACCCACTTTCTGGAATTGATTGGATTCATTTCACAGAGCAACTCTTTAACTTTTCCATGTTCTCTTACCTTTTTCTTAAATCAAATTCTTGATATCTTTCGTGAACAACTACAAACGAAATCGAATGTTTGGGCACAAAATCAATTGAACATGAATCCAGGTTTTAAAAAGCACTGGCCTAAATTTTCTATTATACTTTTTATGCAATCTGATCTTGATCTACACTGTCCGCAAGATTTGACTCTTTACTACACAATCCCAACTTTTAACGACCCTAAAAAGGAAGTCTTTTGAAAACATTGTGGGAAAATGAGAAAATGCAGGTGACCAGCATTTTCTCCTTTTCCTACAATGTCTTCTATCCGTCCCATAACAAATTTCAATTTTTAAGTCGCATTTAATTTGTCGTCTGCAAATGCTTTCAATTTGGACTAGTCTAAAATTTTGTCGTTTGGTAAAAAGTTAAGTGTATAGTTAAGCTCAGCGTTTTATAGGCTAACATTTTGTATGAATAGAAAGGTCCTGTCTGAACATATCGATTACAAAAGGTCTTCTTTGTCCATTGATGTTGGTCATATATCAAATATTGTTTAACATTTTATCAGTATGAAGTATTTTCCCCCTTAACCCTCTCCCAAACGACAAATTTTGGACTTGTCCAAATGGAAAGAGTTTGCAGACGACAATTTTAAATTTGATGAAAACGGCAGAAAGGTCTCAAAAAGGGTAGAAAACACCGTGGGAAAAGGAGAAATTGCTCGTTACGAGCAATTTCTCCTTTTCCCACAGTGTTTTCAAAAGATTTGTACAGCAGACACGTGAAAACCAGGGCTTGTTTGGGAAAGGGTTAACCCTGTCCCAAGTTTAGTTTCTCGAGCGAAAAGGTTTTCGAAGACATTGTGGGAAAAAAAGAATATATGCTGGAAATCAACATTTTCTTGTTTTTCCCAAAATGTTTTCTAACCTTTCAAAGGCAAGGAAAGAGTACTATTGAATAACTTACGAATACCATTTTTTGGGGTAATCATTTAATTCGGCCGTCTGCAAATGCGGTTTCGGACCATTCAGACAAGTCCAAATCAGCACAAAATACACGTAATGCAGTTTTAGTACAGTTAACTCTTTGCCACACAATGAAGAGTTTTAACGCCGCTTGGAAATGAGACTTTTAAAAAAAACATGAGAAAAGGAGGAAATGCTGGTAACCAGCATTTTCTCCTTTTCCCATGATGTTTTCTAACCTTTCAGAACGAAAACCAACCGTTTGAGTCACATTTAATTTGTCGTCTGCAAAGGCTTTGAAATTGGGCCTGTCTAAAATTTTGTCGTCTGGTAAACTGTTAACTCTTTTCCGCCGAGTTATCTTGGCAACGTATAGGACTTCAAATCCAGGCATCGCCTGTTCGAGTCCAAGCCCTGCAAGTTTCTTGTAGAGGACTGATAATAGTCATCGCGATGGTACACATTCCTTTCTCATCGATAAACTTTTTTTTTTCTATGACATTCATCAGGGAAAGCAGCCAGTGACCCAAAAATAATTTTGTGTGAAATACTAGGCGTAACAACTCCAGGAAAGTATAGATAGGTGCAGTGACCGCACTGATCATAACTGAAATGATACTAAAAACGGTGTCAAGCACAACGCCTACAAACAACAACACTTCATTTTGTTTTCCACGAGACAAAATTTTGGACTCAACAGAGGTTCTAGATGGCTTTACCAGACGACAAAATTTTGACCTTGTCCAAATTGAAAGCATTTGCAGACGACAATTTCAATGTGGCTCAAATAGTGCAATTTTTTTTTTTTTTTTTTGATAGGGCAGAAAACATTGTGGGAAAAGAGGAAAGTGCTGGTTACCAGCATTTTCTCCTTTTTCCACAATGTTTAAATAAGGCTTCTTTCCCAGGGTCGTTAAAAGGCGGCATTGTGCGGTAAAGGGTTAAACGAGATTGAACGGGGGAGGAAACAAGATATAATTGAACCATGCTCTCGCAAAAGGGGGTTTAATGTATCTCCGTGATGCCTCATACCAAGCAAGTCATACCTTAACCCTTTACCACACAGTCCCGACTTTTAACGACCCTGGGGAAGAAGCCTTTTGAAAACATTGTGGGAAAAGGAGAAAATGATGGTAACCAGCATTTTCTCCTTTTCCCACGATGTTTTCTACTCTTCCCAAGACAAATTTCGATTTTCGAGTCACATTTATTTTGTCGTCTGCAAAAGCTTTCAATTTGGAGTGGTCTAAAATTTTGTAGTTTGGTAAAGAGTTAATAACGGATGCGTGAAATCCTTTTTTCTAACAACCGACCGAATCATGACATAGAATGGTCCTTGGACAAGCAGAAAATTTACAAAAAAAACCCCAAAAAATTTCGACCCATGTCAGCCTGCGTGGATCGCGCAGGCTGACATGAATCGATACTTTTTGCAAATTCATCAAATCCCCTTTTCACAGAGCATTGTTAGAACCACTTTTGTTTTTTTCTGGTTGGAAATTTTGTGTAATTTTGTGTTATAGATCAGGCGCCTCGTAGCCAGGTGTAGTCCAACCCTTTACCAAACAATCCCGAGTTTTATCAATCCTGATGGGAGAGGCTTTGGAAAGACATTTTTGCAAAAAAGAGGAAATGCTACCAACCAGCATTTTCTTCTTTTCCCACAATGTTTTCTTCCCATCCTTCGAGAAAAGTCATCATTTGGGCCACATCGCCATTATGTCGTCTGCAAATGCTTTCAATTTGGACAAGTCTTGAATGTTCTCGTTTAACCCTTTCCCAAACAAGCCCTGGTTTTCAAGTGTCTGCAGTACAAGTCTTTTGAAAACACTGTGGGAAAAGGAGAAATTGCTCGTAACGAGCAATTTCTCCTTTTCCCACAGTGTTTTCTACCCTTTTTGAGACCTTTCTGCCATTTTCATCAAATTTGAAATTGTCGTCTGCAAACTCTTTCAGTTTGGACCAGTCCAAAATTTGTCGTTTGGGAAAGGGTTAACTCTTTACCAAACGACAAAATTTTAGAATTGTCGAAATCGAAAGCAATTGCAGACAACAAATTAAATGTGACTCAAAAGATGGAATTTTCCTGTTACAGGATAGAAAATATTGTGGGAAAAGGAGAAAATGCTGGTTGCCAGCATTTTCTCCCTTTCCCCGCAATGTTTTCAAAAGGCCTCTTTCCCAGGGTTGTTAAAACTCGGGATTGTGTGATAAAGGGTTAAAGTAACCAGTTTGGCTATTATGATGGCAAACTTTCTTATTTCGAAAAGTACAAATTAAAACTCCACTACTTAATAACGAAAATCCGTATATAAAATGGGCGGGAAAAACCGTTTGTTTCAACATTTAGGCCTTTTCAATAAGACCACTGTTTAAAAGATCGGATGGTGTGTATATGTAGGATCAGATCAGACCGCTATACAAACTATTCTCAATGTAAACAGCTGGAAAAAGCAGCCTCGATTCCCGCTCAGCCCGCTAAGAGTAGAATATTAACCATTAGAGTGCCGGATAAATTTGCCAGACATTTTCATCACAGAAATACGACCCAAATAATCGCAATTTCATGGCTGCTTTTGTCTAGTGATTCATCTAAGCGGACAGTGTAGATCAAAGATCAGGCTGCACGTTTTGTGCAGCCTGATCTTGATCTTCACCGGCCGCAAATGCAACTATAGTCGTGAAAGGCGCTTTAAGGGTTAAACGAATTCTGACATTTTATTTTTTCTACGTCAGTTACAGATAAAGATCAACCAAAGCTATATATCGATCTCTAGATATTGATCATCAAAAATCGGTACCCTCTCCCCTTTTTAGCCCATCACCTGACTGTCCGTTGTTTAAAAGACCCCGAAAAAGAAAGCTCTTGAAAACAATGCGAGAAAAGGAGAAAATGCTGGTAAGCAGTATTTTATCCTTTTTCCCACAATGTTTTTAAGTCTTTCAGGATCAAATCCCTGAGATGAATTTGTTGACTGTAAACGTTTTTGATATGGAGAAATCTAAGATTTTGTCGCTTGGTATAGTTTATACCCAGAAAATTAGTAGTTTTGATTAAAGATCACACGACAAAAACAGGCAGGAAAATTCCCGTTAAACCTTTTACCACACAGACCCGACTTTTAACGACCCCGAGAAAGAAACTTTGGAAAACATTGTGGGAAAGGGAGAAAATGCAGGTAAACAGCATTTTTCTCCTTTTCCCACAATGTTCTCTACCCTATCAAAGACAAAAACTGTCATTTAATCTGCATTCAATATGTTGTCTGCAAATGCTTTTCATTTGATTCAGTCCAAAATTTTGTCGTTTGGTTAAGAGTTAACCCTTTACCACACAATCCCAAATTTTAACGACCCTGAGAAAGAAGCCTTTGAAAACATTGTGGGAAAAGGAGAAAATGCTGGTAACCAGCATTTTCTCCTTTTCCCACAATGTTTTCAACACTTCCCGAAACAAATATCAGTTTTTGGGCCACAATTTATTTTGTCGCCTGCAAATGCTTTCAATTTGGACCGGTCTATAATTTTGTCGTTTGGTACAGAGTTAAACGATACATTTTGATCGTAACAGATTTTGGTCTAAATTTTGTATAATGTCTTTTTTAAATTGATAGTTAATGCCAATTCAATATAATTGGCAATCTGTGGTTTAATACAATAATGATTAATTGGAAATCGAATTTAACTGACCTCATGGTTCTTAACCAAGTACGAAAGATTGACAAAAAATATTGTTTACGTAGATATCTCCGCTAATTTTGAGATTTGACGTAAGATATTCGTAGACACGTAGAAAAATGTTGGCAAAAGTCTCAAGCGTTTTCGGTACACTGTTTGGGGAATTAAGTGATTGTTTATTTAATAAGAAATATTCAAAACAAGTAAAATTGGAGAAAAGAAAGACTGTCCATTTTTAAACGTTGTTATTGACTGACCGATCGATCGATCAGTTGATATTCCAACCCATTTTACTCCGTCACTATTTGTAAATCTTTTGTATGTTAGTTGTATCATGTCTCCTTGTTTGTATATCATGTATATGTGTGATCTGAACAATAAACTTGATTGACGTACAAAGAGGCCATCAGCCTAACATACAAAATACAACGTTGCAAACGTTAACGATTAGAGTTGTCATTATTTTGAAAACAAAAACATCATTTAGACTCGCCTAATTTTCATGGTAGTAGCATTAGGTAGTTGAATTTTCGGTCTTGATTAACCCCGTACCAAAGGAAATCGGTATTTAATAATCAATTTTACCAGGATTAGATCCATTCTGCTGTAAATAAAGGCCACCGGCCTAGAAACATCGACAAAACATGTGTGGTTGAACATCCTAGGCGATCGACAGGACAAAAAAAGACTGACTTGAAGGCTGAAAACGGTATACAGAATACATGTTCTGCGCTAAAGGAGAACTTGCTTGTAACAAGCAAAATAATCTTCCTTTTGCTACAACTTTTCAGATGATGGTTGTGGTGTTGATAATTATGATTATAACGATGATGAATGTGATGATCGTCATCATCATCAGCAGCAGAAGCAGCAGCATTTCTTTCCTTTTCTTTTTTTCTTGAAAAAGAAAGGTTAAAAAAAAACCTTAGTCCTGTGTAACAGAAAAACAATTCAAGACCTAATGTAAATGCCTTGGGTCCGTCTTCACCAACCATTCTTAGGAATATTCTTGGTCTTGTTCTCCAAAATTTTCCAAACTTGAAAGTAACACACCTTCTGATTGGCTAAACCATTTGGTTTAGCCAATCAGAAGTTGTGTTACTTTCAAACTTGGAAAATCTTGAAGAATAAGTCTAGGAACGTTCTTAAGAATGGTTGGTGAATACGGACATTGGTCTTATTGAATAACAAAGAATGTTTATTTCATTTTTGGCTCAGTATCTTAACCCTAATCCCACTACATAAAAGTAATGAAATTTTCAAACCGATAGTATAAACCAATCTTTTTTACTATTTCAAAGGTATTTCCGGAGGAAAGATATCTCTTTATCAGACAGTGTAGAGCCGAGATCAGACTACACGTTCTGTGCAGTCTGATCTTGTTCTACGCTGTCTGAAAAAGATCAGTGAGTCTCGTTTACCAGCCTGAGGGTTAACTCTTTCAGCGAAAAAATACCATTTTATTTTTTCGAAGGTTCAAATCATAATTCACTGAAACTGAAAAAAAAAAAAAAAAGAAAAAAAGATTTTTATCTTAAAGGCTTGACTAAAAAAGCGGATGGTATCGAGCCAAGATCAAGATTGTACGTTCTGTGCAGTCTGATCTTGATCTATGCCGTCCGCAAAAGCCCCCTTGTCTTCGCCTATGACGTTGAAACGATTAAACTATTAATAATTACAGTTAAATCTTCTGTATATTGAAGAAAATACTATTACATTACAACCTGTCAATCAAATTGTTATTTTAAATGATTCAATCGACAATATCTATAATTGTATCTACCAAACATTTTCGTCCTACGCTCAAAATTTTTCACCAAGCCGCATGTTTAGAATTTTAGAATTAAAAAGGAGATGATGACGATGATGATGATGATGATTGTGGCATCGACAGCGACAATATTGATGATGATGATGATAATAATCGGACAAGTGCGATGACATTACACAGTTACTTGGTTCTTGAACCTGCTCGGTGTATAGCACCGTCACACGGGACCTCGGTTTAAAGTCTCACCCGAAAGACTATTCGTAATTTTACCCTCAAGTGACCCAAGACTTGATATTTACAAGTCCTACGCTCTGCCACTTGAGCTATGCGGACTGGCAGGGTTGTTTCACCACCAGCATTTAACAACTACCAAATACTAGAATACTTTATTCTGTGTCAACTAATTTGCATATCAATAGGCTATGCCTTTAACCCTTTACCACGCAATCCCGCGTTTTAACGACCCTGAAGAAGACAGCTTTTGAAAACATTGTGGGAAAAGGAGAAAATGCTGGTAACCAGCATTTTCTCCTTTTCCCACAATATTTTCTAATCTTCCCAGAACAAATTTCAAATGTTTAGTCACATTTATTTTGTCGTCTGCAAATGCTTTCAGTTCGTAGTGGTTTAGAATTTCGTTGACTGGTAAAGGGTTAAGGGGTTGAGAAGTTGGACTGTTACAAAGATTTCACTGTTGTAAGAAAAAACAGCATAGAAGAAGTATAAAAGTGTGAATCAGTGCTTAAAGGGACATACATGTATTTAATTTTTTATAAAAACTTTGAATTTTACTATTCAGTTTTTACTTCGGGTTTGTTTGTTTGTTTGTTTGTTTTAAATTGCTACTGTACTCTTACTTCTCTTGTATTGGAGTTATAATTATGGTCACCAACCATCCTTCACAGCATTCTTTGTCTAGTGTTCAAGATTTTTCTAAATTCTAAAATTATGTAATTCCTAATTGATTAAAAAAAAAAAAAAAAAAAATTGTTCGACAAAAATCTAAAAAGCTCCATTCAAAAACTAACACAACAGAAGGAAAAAAATGAGGGGAAAATGTGCCAACTACAGTGTATGTCAATTTTCGTTGAAAACAATTTTTTATTCCTTTTGTAAATCTTAGATTGGTCTCGGACGGGACCTAAAGTATACAATCATTATTCTACTTAAAAAAAACCCTTTAAAATCGTTTCCGTAACTCTATGCCAGTCGGCACAATTTTAGACGTGTCAAAATTGAAAACATTTGAGCCATGCTCTGTGAAAAGGGGGCTTGATGCATCTGCCGTGATGCATGATACCAATCCAGCAATCACACAATTATGAATCCATAATGGCTACTTTTTTAACCCTTTTCCCAAACAAGCCCTGGTTTTCACGTGTCTGCAGTACAAGTCTTTTGAAAACACTGTGGGAAAAGGAGAAATTGCTCGTAACGAGCAATTTCTCCTTTTCCCACAGTGTTTTCTACCCTTTTTGATAACTTTCTGCCATTTTCATCGAATTTAAAATTGTCATCTGCAAACTGTTTCAATTCGGACCAGTCCAAAATTTGTTGTTTGGGAAAGGATTAAACAATAAACAGGATTATGAGGTAAAATGGTCCTTTGACACGTAGAAAATTGACCAAGCAAGCAATCACATAATTATGGATCCATAATAGCCACTTTTTTAAACAACCACTTGTATCATGAGGTAGACTGGTCCTTTGGCACGTAGAAAATTGACCAGTAGCGAAAAGTTTCGGTCCAGGTCAGCCTGCGCGGACTGCACAGGCTGACCTGGGTCGATACTTTTCGCAAATGCATTAAGCCCCCTTTTCCCAGAGCACAGCTCATTCATAGACGACAAATTTTATATATTTCTAAAACGAAAGCATTTGTCTTTGATAGGGTAATAAAACTTGTGGGGAAAAAAAAACATAATATTGGCTACCAGCATTTTCTACTCTTCCCATAATGTTTTCAAGATCATTTCCCGCCACGGTCGAAACACAAGTCTTTTCGGTGAGGCGGTTAAGACATCGATGTGACCATGTTTTGAAAGAATTTTACATAGGTCAAACAAAGATGTTAATCTTTTTGTAATAGAGACACGATTAAAACCACACGTTTTCTTACGAATGACGCGAATCTGTTATTCTTTTTTCTGTCATATAATATTGACGCCTTTATTTGCTTTGAATAAAAAATGGGCTTTTGTTGTGACAAAAATGACCATAATATATTGAACATAAGATTTTCTAACATGATAACACGAGAAAAGGCTATTGATACATCCTGGTCAGTATAGATAAAAATTACTGATTATACTATACTTGTCCTTAGTATTATCTGGGTCTACACTTAAAGTGAACAATCATGTTTCAATGATCCGACTAAATTTAAAAGATGATTTACCAATGAATTAAGTCAGGCGATAGCTGACAAATCAAAAGAAAAGAAGAAAGACAAAAATCAGACAAAAAACTTTTTTCAACAATATTTCTGTTAGCTACATAGTCTCTTAACTCTTTACCAAACGACAAAATCTTAGCCTGGTCCAAATTGAAGGCAGTTGCAGACGACAAATCATCTGTGGCTCAAAAATTGAAATTTGATTAGGGAAGGGTAGAAAACATTGTGGAAAAAGGAGAAAATGCTGGTTACCAGCATTTTCTCCCTTTCCGACAATGTTTTCAAAAGCTTTCTTTCTCAGGGTTGTTAAAAGTCGGGATTATGTGGTAAAGGGTTCAGGTATTTTTAGATTTCGCCTCAGAGTTTCAGAGACTGGTGGGAATGTCACGTGATCAATAACACACGTCTATAAAGCTGTTTTGATAAGATAACAAAGAAAGTATATCTATTTTTTTGTGCTTTACCAGAAATTTGATCTATGACATAAAACTTATTATTTCACTGCAAAGAAATTTCTCGCGATCTGACTGGATAATATACTCCGAACATATACTGCTGTACACTGGCAAGCGCCATGGAAAAGCAGTTTTCCCTGCCGGGAGCCCGCTAGACTTGCCTCTTATCAACGCAGAAGCAGTTTAAGGGACGAAATATGTCTATCTAAGGATAGAAAACGTGGTGGGAAATAGAGAAAATGTTGGTTACCAGCATTATTCCCTTTTCCACAATGTTTCAAAAGCCTTTTTTTCCAGGGTCGTACAAATACGTTATTGACTTGTTAATGCTATTAAACTTTGACTCTCCTGAGAGCCAATGAACGTCACACGCCTGAAAAAAAAGGCTGAATGCAAGAATTTCGTGATTTGATTTTTTTTTTTTTTGGTTATATACTATCAGACAAAGCTGGCTGACTGGCTGGCTGCTGGGTTGACCGAACGACCAACCGACAGTCATAATTGATCTCTTTTAATTCTAAGGATTCGAACCCCGACGTCGCTTTACCACCGAGCTACCTGGGTTTGTCAGATACAAACTGCATTCAATGTCCAGTTTTGTTTTAGATACGTTTTTGTTGGTGATTTTAAGTTTAGATATTCAGCCAAAAACGGCATGACGATGCAATTTCTACTTTTCTGACTTCATGAAAATAAAAAAGAAACAAAAAAATTGCAGCATAAAAATTAAGGAAGCCAGAGAATGTCTGTACGCACACATAAACATTATAATTATAAGCTATTAGGTTTTTCTTTTTAAATAGGGCTATACTTTAAATGCATAATTAACCGTCTTTCGTGCAAGAACAACTATTTACGTCTCTATGCCGAAAGTTTTTGAAAACATCGCAAGAAAAGGATCTGTTGCTTTTTGGCCATGCATTTCACAATTATGGCACTTGTCTTTGCCTTTTATTTGATCCAGAAAGCCCGTGAATGGATTAAGAAAGACATCGAATGGTAGTGTGCGTGCACTGAAAACAAAGTAATACAAATATAAATTTAAAAATAAATAGGCCATGGTTTGAAACAGATATAGCATCAAACCTTACCATACGGTCCCAAGTTTTATCGACCCCGAGACAGGAATCTTTTTGAAACCATTGTGGAAAAAGGAGAAAATGCTGGTAACCAGCATTTTCTCCTTTTTCCACAATGTTTTCTAACCTTTGATCGATAAACCCCTTTTACACTACATTCACTGTGTCATCAGCAAAATTAATGCTTTCAGTTTGGACAATTCTATTTTTTTCATGTGGTAAAGTGTTGAGGGAAAATCAGCCCGCTTCTACATAACATAGAATAAAGATAAACATGTAATAATTCTTCAGTTCGGCTTTGTTATCTGGCCTTTGATGATAATATATTAAACGGGAATATTAAAAAAAGAAATGAAATGTCATGCTGCCCCTTTCCACTTAGTTTAATGTAAACTATGCACATGCAAATCAACATAACAGAGAGGCCTAGTTAGAATTTTTGTCGTGAATCAAATTTTATTGATAAATGCAGATAAATACTATAAAAAAAAAGAAATACCAATGAGCATTGCTCTGTGACAAGGGGGCTTAATACATCTGCCAAAAAAAGTACCGATCCAGGTCAACCTGGGACGAAACCGTTTGCTTTCGGTCAATTTTCTGTATGCCAAATGACCTGTCTCACTCACGAGACGGTAGATTGTGAGACTTAATGAATTTTATGGATCCATAATCATGTAATGTCTTGCTCGGTATAATGTATCACAGAGATGCATTAAGCCCCCTTTTGCCAGAGCATGGCTTACTTACCTCTGTAGGCATGAAGAAACTTGACGGTCACGTTCAGTAGAATGGCGCAATATTTACTGAAAGGAAGCTAGTCTTTTCAGATTTTTAGGATCTCGCCAAAATTTAAAACAAAAGATTCATCTTTGAGTTGACCCTTTCCCAAACAAGCCCTGGTTTTCACGTGTCTGCAGTACAAGTCTTTTGAAAACACTGTGGGAAAAGGAGAAATTGCTCGTAATGAGCAATTTCTCCTTTTCCCACAGTGTTTTCTACCCTTTTTGAGAACTTTCTGCCATTTTCATCAAATTTAAAATTGTCGTCTGCAAACTCTTTCAATCTGGACCAGTCTAAGATTTGTCGTTTGGGAAAGGGTTAATAAGGGGATAGCTAGCAAACCGTCATAGAAAAAAGACATATAAGGAAGAAAGAATTTTTTTCTTCAAACAATGCAATCCAATACAATGCAATACAATACATTATGAGCTGTGCTATGGCAATAGAGAACTTAATGCATCTCCATAGTGCAGTATACCAAGCAAGCCAGCACATATACTTACGGATCCGTCTGACAACCGACTAAATCATGAGGTAGGCTGGTCCTTGGGCATAAAGAAAAAAATGACCAATAGCGAAAAGTTCCGGCCCAGGTCAGCCTGCGCAGACTGGGCAGGCTGACCTGAGTCGATACTTTTCGCTGATGCATTAAGCCCCCTTTTTCACAGAGTATGGCACATATCTTTTTTTTTTTCCAGTATTCCAGTATTTAGGCCCATGGCCCAGGTACAATTACATGGGATACAATTTATTTACACTGACTGACGTTTTATAACAAAGCCAATGGATACTTTTTTACAACCAGAGCTAATAACCTTAACAAATGAGATATGCTCTGTGAAAAGGGGACTTGATGCATATGCGAAACATATCGACCCAGGTCAGCCTGCGCGATCTGCGTAGACTGACCTGGGCCGAAACTTTTCGCTATTCGGGTCAGTTTTCTGTATGTCAAAGGATAGTCTACTTTATGATTAACTCTTTACCACACAGTAAACGATCCTGAGGGAATAGCCTTTTGAAAACATTGTGGGAAAAGGAGAAAATGCTGGCAAACCAGCATTTTCTCCTTTTCCCACAATGTTTTCTCAGTTTTCAAATATAAATTTCAATTTTTGAGTCACATTTATTTTGTCGTCTGCTAAAGCTTTTCCTTTTGGGCAAGTCTAAAATTTTATCGTTTGGTACGGAGTTAAGTTGGTTGTTTAACCCTTTCCCAAATAAGCCCTGGTTTTCACGTGTCTGCAGTACAAGTCTTTTGAAAACACCTTGGGAAAAGGAGAAATTGCTCGTAACGAGCAATTTCTCCTTTTCCCACAGTGTTTTTTCCCCTTTTTGATAACTTTCTGCCATTTTCATCAAATTTAAAAATGTCGTCTGCAAACTCTTTCAATTTGGACTAGTCCAAAATTTGTCGTTTGGGAAAGGGTTAAAAAAGTGACTATTATAGATCCATAGTTATGTGATGGCTTGATTGGTAAAATGCATCACGGAAGATGCATTAAGCCCCCTTTTGTCAGAACGTGGCTGAAATATTTCTGAACTGGTTCTAAACCCACTTTTTTGATGGTACAAATTGTTGATATGCTTTAGTCTAGAAGTTTTTGAAAACGTTTGACTGAAGACATTATCAGAGTGAAAGATTGTTCGTTTAATATAAACTATCAAAACCTTCATTTATGAACCGATTACCACAACAATACTACTTTGTGTGCTCCTGTATTTTAGAGCGTCTGAAAACATTGCTGCACTGCTTCATATGCTTCTGTATTTTTAACGGTATTTCCTTAATGGACTACGTGGCCTCTTCAGCTATTTTTCGACTTCGCGCCAGAGTTTCTCTGAGTCATCAAAACTCGGGATCGACAGATGAAGAGTTAAATATATCTCAATTTTAAGAACTTGCATCAAACAAAATCATGTAAGACTTACACCTTCCCCAGGCTCCCGCTTTTTTTGACGGCCTTTGAATACATTGTAGGAAAAGGAGAAAATGCTGGTGACCAGCATTTTCTCCTTTTCCCACAATGTTTTCTAGCCTGTAAGATTTAAATTCTTTCATTTTAGCCGCAGCTAATTAATTGATTCCAAATTTTTGTCAATTTGGACGAGTCGAAAATTTTGCTGTGTGATAAGGAGTTAAATGAACAACCCTAAACCTCTACAAAAAGATCAAAAAGAAGAAGCCCTTAGCAAAAATTGTCGAAACGTTTTTTGGCTATAGACAGTTAACTGTAAATAGCCATTTTAATGTTTTTTGGCTATTTACAGTTAACCTTAAACGATCCTGAGGGAATAGCCTTTTAAAAACATTGTAAATAGCCACTTTAATGTTTTTTGGCTATTTACAGTTAACTGTAAATAGCCACTTTAATGTTTTTTGGCTATTTACAGTTAACTGTAAATAGCCACTCCGTTTTATTTTTTTTTCCTTTCGACCACGATGATTTCTACCTTTTTAAAGACAAAATCTGACCTTGTAAGCCATATTTCATTTGTCTTCTGCCGGTGTTTTTAATATGGACGTGTACAAAATCTTGTCGTCTGCTAAGAATTACTGTCATTAATGAATTTGTTAAATCATTGTAAAAGATACAGGAATGAACTTGCTACTAAGCCAAAGAGGACGCCTGACTACACTGACGTAATCTTTTATTTTTGTACCAGACGACAAGATTGTAGACTTGTCCGAAATGAAAGCGTTAGCAGAAGACAAATCAAATGTAGCTTTATTGATGGAAAATGTCTTTCAAATTCTAGAAAACATTGTTGGAAAAGGAAAAAATGCGGGTTACAGGCATTTTCTCCTTTCCCCACAATGTTTTATTACAACACTTTTTCCTACGGGTCGCCGAAGTAAAACGTGACATAGTTTGATGAGGGAATAAATTTGAGACCAATTATGATAAATTATTTCATATCTTTAAATGTGTCTATTAAATTTATTGTAGCAAAAGTAATAGAGATTGACAAGAAAATTATTGCAGTCTGAAAATCACTTAACCCCTTTCCATAAACGTCGAATCCAGACGAACAAAAATCTATTAAAAAAATTATACATCAGAAGTCAAAGAAAAGATACGGACTGTCTGCAGTAAGCCTTGGAAAACATTGTAGGAAAAGGAGAAATTCTTTGTAACAAGGAATTGCTTGTGTCGCTTCTGTGTTTTCCAAAACTTTGCTCTGAAGACGGGTCGGCTGCGTTGCTTGTATACTATACAGATGTGAGTTAACCCTTTACCACACGACAAAATTTTAGACTCGTCCAAATTGAAAGCATTTGCAAACGCTAATTTAGATTTGGCTAACATGATGGTATTTGTCTTTGATATGGTTGAAAACATTGTGTGAAAAGGAGAAAATGCTGGTTACCAGCATTTTCTCCTTTTAACACAATGTTTTCAAAAGGCCTCTTTCTCCAGTGTCGTTAAAACTCGGGCTTGTGTGGAAAAGGGTTAAAACATTTTCGTCATTTTTTTTTCGTTATGCATTATAAAGATGCTTACAGCTCTTCTCAGAGACAGTCGCTCACGTATTAAGTCTTTACCACACGACAAAAATGTAGACTGGTCCAAATTGAAGGCATTTGCAGACGACAATTTAAATGTCGCTCAAATGATGGAGATTGTCTCTGTTTGGGTAGAAAACATTGCGGGAAAAGGAGAAAATGCGGGTTACCAGCATTTTCTCCTTTTCCCACAATGTTTTCAAAAGGTTTCTTCCTCAGGGCCTTTAAAACTTGGGATTTTGTGGTAAAAGGTTAAAGAAAATAACGATCAGACCATTATCTTCCATTATCTAGGGACCAGTCCGCAAAGCTCAGGTGGTAGAGCGTAGGACTTGTAGACATCAGGTTTCGGGTCACTTGAGGGTGTGGGTTCGATCCCCACGGCTGGCCATCTAAAATTACTAATAGTCTTTCGGATGAGACGTTAAACCGAGGTCCCGTGTGACGGTGCTATAAACAGAGCACGTTAAAAAACCAGACGTGACTTTGGAAGGGTTTCGTCCTGTATCTTGCACTATCCCCCGTTAACAAAACTAACAAACTTCAGAGGGCGTCGCCCATATGGGCAACCGGTGGCGACGATAAATTAATGCAAAAAAAATCTTCCACTAGGTGGCATTTTATAAATACATTCTTATCTGATATGGGCATTCTGGGTAGAGAACCGGACTACTTTTCAAGGCGGCGATTAATGCAGCGAATTCCAAAATAAAATACACTTTTACTCACTAAAACCTACATTCTATGATTCACCCAGCCATGGTTAGCTGGCATATAACCTATGCATCAACTTATAAACATAGCCCATATAAGCTTGGAAAAAAGCTCTGGTATAAGCCCAGCAAAGTGGGGATGTCATTTTGTTGCCAATCTGTTGAACAAATCCTGGTTTCCTCATGTCTATATTTAGAAACTGTCTACAGAGATTTGCAGTAAACAATGAATGATACCGGTATTTTATAAAATCATATTCCCCGTTTGAAATTTGTAACAAAAAACTGGCTAGACTTTTTCACAGACATATTTGTTACAGCCATTTTCACCTTGTTATTTTAAGCGTCAATTTACGCACAGCGTATTGATATTTATCCTGTGCAGGATAGTAATGCGTCATAGCAGACGGGTCCAATCTTCGAACAATATTGACATGCGCAGGCAACGCAATCAGACTGGAAACCAGGTTTTACCGAAAGATGAGCTATACGCTAGTGTTAATACTGAAGCGTCTCCCTTAGGTAAAAGTTAAACGTCCACCGCATAAGTTTAAGTCTGATGTCTATTTTTATCCGATACCGCCTATGGGCGGAGTTTATAGTTACACAAATCTAGTCAGGAACTGTGCACTGAGTTTCGGTAAAATGAAAATTAGGGCGTTGCCGTATTATGACTGACATCAGACTTATTCGGTGTACAGACTTATTCGGTGTACATTTAACCTCTACCGTCTCCTTTATCGTCTATTTCTCCTCGTGCTGTAGTATGTTACCGTACAGAATTGTCCATGTAGTAACCCCGACCCCATCTAGGATTAGGGACCTACCATAGCCCCCTACAAGCTGAAGTTTTGAAAAAAGTCAATGTCATGGTCTTTTCTACTTACGTTCGCAACACTTGCACGAGTATAGTTCATGAAGATGAAAAGAACAGGTCAACTACGATCTCCTTATCAACGGTCGCTACATAATATTGCATAGTTTATGAAAGCAACAGACAAAACATAGGATCTTTTTACTAGCGGTCGCAACATATTGCTCAGCTCAAGAAAAACCGACGGGTCAAAATATGAAAACGATCTCCTTACCAATAGCAGCAATTTATGCTCATTAACTCTTTACCAAACGACAAATTTTTAGACTGGTCCAATTTGAAAGCACTTGCAGACGACAAAATAAATGTCACTCAAAGATTGGAATATGTTTTGGGAAGGGTAGAAAACATTGTGGGGAAAGGAGAAAATGCTGGTTACCAGCATTTTCTCCTTTTCCCACAATGTTTTCAAAAGGCTTGTTTTACAGGGTCGTTAAAAGTCGGGATTGTGTGGTAAAGGGTTAAAAGAAAGGAACAAGTCAAAGACGATCTTATTACAAACTGTCGAACATATGCTCAGTTCTAGGAACCAAGAGGTCAAATATTACCGACCTACCGACGGTCGCAACAAATTGCACATTTCAAAGGAAATACAGGCAAAGTACCAACTTTTTAATCACGGTCGCTACAAATGCTCAGTTCAAGAAAGCAATCGAGCAGATACATATACCGTTTTCGCAACAAATGCACGTTTGAAGAAACCAACAGACCAGATACAATCTTTTGACCGACTAACGCAGCAAATGCTCTATAACCCTTAACCCTTTACCAGACGACAAAATTTTAGCCTTGTCCAAATTGAAAGCATTTGCAGACGACAATTTCAGTGTGGCTCAAATGGTGCAACTTTTCTTAGATAGGGTAGAAAACATTGTGGGAAAAGGAGAAAATGCTGGTTTCCAGCATTTTCTTCTTTTCCCACAATGTTTTCAAAAAGCTTCTTTCTCAGGGGCGTCAAAAGGCGGCATTGTGCGGTAAAGGGTTAAATTAAGCTGCTGATCGCGACCCACTGACCTTTTGCGGACAGTGTAGATCAAGATCAGACTGCACAGAACGTGCAGTCTGATCTTTGATCTATACTGTCCAATACTGTATTTTCTTTTCGGTGTAATCAACTTTGAAACCCCAATGTTTGGGCTTTTAGTATTGAATAGAAATTTGCGTTTCATTTATTCAGCAGCTTAAGTGTTAAAAAAAAACCAGACAGGTCAGATATGATCTTGTCAACAGTCACAACAAACTACATCCCACAAGAAGCCAACTGACCAAATATGATCCTCTTAGTTTGGGCTTTTAGTATTGAATAGAAATTTGCGTTTCATTTATTCAGCAGCTTAAGTGTTAAAAAAAACCAGTCAGGCCAGATATGATCTTATCAACAGTCACAACAAACTACATCCCACAAGAAGCCAACTGACCAAATATGATCCTCTTAGTTTGGGCTTTTAGTATTGAATAGAAATTTGCGTTTCATTTATTCAGCAGCTTAAGTGTTAAAAAAAAAACAGTCAGGCCAGATATGATCTTATCAACAGTCACAACAAACTACATCCCACAAGAAGCCAACTGACCAAATATGATCCTCTTACGAATACTCGCATCATAAACAAATACAACAAATAGACAGATAAAATGAAAAGCAACAAGTCAGATAGACCTTCATACAAACGGTTGCAACAGCGGCTCAGTTCAACAAACCAACGTGTCAGATACAATTCTACTGCCAACGGTCGCAACACATGCTCAGTTTAAAAAATCAACAGGCCAGATAATTCAATGCTTATACAACAAAATCCCAAATTTTAACGTTATAATTAGACCACATGTTTTCAAATGAAACACGAATGCTGATAGGTTAAAAAAAGTCACACTTTTCTCTGATGAATATCCATGAAGAAAAAGGAAGTTTCGGAAATGGAGCGAAAAGGACACGATCACCGTTTGGGTAGTCTGGTACCCTGCCGTACTTCAAAACTACGTCAGGCAAACCGCAATGATGGCGGCCGCCGTATGTACTATGCATAAGTAACGGATTATTGTTATTTCGCTTCATCACATCCTACCATAAACTGAACTGAAAACAGATCGGTTGCAAAAATGTAATGGCAGTTAGTTTTTTAATTGTTGTTCTTATTTAGCGAGAAAAACTACATATCAGAAATGCTTTAAGTATCCGAAATGTCAATGGACCGATATAACGTCCGAAAACGGGTCTACTTTTAAAATGATTTATAGTCAAATTTATATTTAAACCATATCCCTAAAGCACATGTTAGATTCGGTAATGTATATTTTGTACAAAATTCATCTCATTTTATTCACTGATCAAACTGGATCACATGAAATTGAAAAAAGCAGAAAAGCATATCGAGCTAAGCTTGAGGTCGACCTAGAGGCCGCCATTTTTGCGCTTTGTCTGACCCTATAACGCAGTGGTAGGGGCAGGTAATCCAGACTACGTAAATACGTACACAAGCACTTTTGCAGTTACTTAGATAAATCCTCAGTGATTATCTGGGAGACTACTTAAGTGTCAAACAGGAATTTATTGTTAATACTCGCCTTGACCCAGCAATGATAGATAGGTTCGAAAATTTGATCAATATAATGATAAGTATTGGAAGTTATTAAAATGAAGATTTAATTTAAAATAAATACATGTATAGACTACGTATTCGAAAACCTGGTAGGATGGCTCGTAGAGATTCGGGGAGAGACAGAGAGACAAAAAAAAAAAAAAAAAGACAGTTAAAAGCATTTTCTCACTTTCCCACAATGTTTTCTAGTTTTCTACTCCTTCGAAGAAAAATCCAATCATTCAAACCATCATCTATCGCGGAGGCCAGAGCACTTATCCATGCTGTTCGGGAGTTTTCCAGTTCTTCGCACAACAATTTTCCCCAAGCCACTGGCTGCTTTCCCACATAAACATCGTCGAATGAATACTCAGCGGTGACATTTTATTCTCCAATCATTCTAAATCTTCTTTCGTTCGTTCTATATTGCATTCTCGGTCTTGCTCTAGACTAAGAAAGTAACGCATCCTCCGATTGGCTAAACCATTTGGTTTAGCCAATCGGAGGATGCGTTACTTTGAAATTTAAATGATTGAGAATTAGACTGGTACCTACACTATCCTACTGCCGATGGATGGTGAGTCATAATTTCATTACATGTTGTTTGTTTGCTTTTTGTTTTTGTTTTTATTTGTCCGTTCTCACACCGTTAAACCGTGTCTCCCTAAAGCCAAGAAAATTATCTATGCCATTCAGGAGGTTTGTTTTTCCCCGCCAGAACGATGAATGCCATTCAGATTTTTATTTTACGAAAGACCTTTAACTCTTATCCACACAAGAAAAATTTAGACTGGTCCAAATTGAAAGCATTTGCAAACGACAAAATAAATGTGACTGAAATAATGAAATTTGTCTTATATAGGGTAGAAAACATTGTGGGAAAAGGAGAAAATGCTGGTTACCAGCGTTTTCTCCTTTTCCTACAATGTTTTCAATAGGCTTTTTCCTCAGAGTCGTTAAAAGTGGGTATTGTATGGTAAAGGGTTAAAACAGATGAAGACTCAATCCAAGTTTTATTTGCCTACATTGCATTACATTGGTCATGTTGAAAAAACAAACATACATAAGTATTGGCATTGCATGGTGGCATATTTCTGCCGCGAGATACGAGATAGCTATCGTGATAATTTTACAGAACTTTCACGATAATTCGAAATTTCCTGGAAATTTTATCTAGGTAGTGAAAAGTTTTCTGAAAAAAATATCACGATAAACTTTGTTATCTAGAAAATTTTATGTTGATTATTTCTCATTCGTGCACGAAGCTGACATCGAGGTAAAATTATCACGTTAGTTCTACCTGTTTCTCGATATCTATATATATAGAAAAATCACCATTTGGATGAACTCGGAAGTTTTTGATTGTACAGGAGACAAAGATGATCCGAAACCGTTTCTAATTATAGATACAGTGAATGTCAGTTGTGGGCACGAGCGTAAGAAAAAATGTGAAAACAGTTAGAAACATCGCGATAATTTTATCGTGAAACTTTTTGTTATATAGATAATATTTCCAGGAAACTGTTTTATCACGATAGTTCTTTAAAATTATCATGATGGCTATCTCGTATCTCGTGGCAGAAATATGCCACCATAGCATTGCTTATTAGATTTATTACTGATAAATGATTTATGTATTTGAAATAAATAAGCCATGCTCTCGCAAAAAGGGGCTTACTGCATTTCCGTGATCCATGATACCAAGCCACTCATCGCTTGATCATGGATCCATAAAATCCATTTTGTCTAACAACCGACTGATTCATGAGGATTACACTGGCCCTTTGACATACAGAAAATTGACCAATAGAAAAAAAAAAAAAGTTTCGGCCCGGGTCAGCCTGCGCGGACTGCGCAGGCTGACCTGGTCGATACGTTTTGCAAATGCATTAAGCCCCCTTTTCACACAGCATGGCTCAAATATTGAATGAAAACCTGCTGGATTTTTTTGTATCTATTTTTCATAGTTGTCCTTTTTAATAGGAGTTTTGAACCCGGTGGGATAAAAAATGGCAGTATCTAAGCACATTTTAAACGAAGTAACCCTTACCGCATTGTGTGACAGTAAATATGTTTAGTGTGCACTGTAGGTAAAGATCAGACTGCGCATTTTGCACATTTTGTGAAATCTGATCTTGACCTACAGTGTACGCTAAAGAACTTTACTGTACATAATTAAATTGTGCTCTGTTCTTGATCAGCACTTCTCGGCACCGTGTGATATATTCTGGCAAGAAGAGGCCTTTACTTTAGAAAATACGTAGCCGAGTTCGGTAGCGTAGTTGATAGCGTAAGGGACTTGAGACCAGGGGGGTCGGTAAATACGTAGCCGAGTTCGGTAGCGTAGTTGGTAGCGTAAGGGACTTGAGACCAGGGGGGGGCGGAAAATACGTAGCCGAGCTTGGTAGCGTAATTGGTGGCGTAAGGGACGTAAGGGACCAGGGGGTCGGAAAATACCTAGCCTACATCCTTTTCATGTAGCTAGCTGTTGTTAATTATGAATATGTATGTTATTACGAATATAATATACGAATAAAATATGTTTAAACTAAATACCTAGCCGAGTCCGCCAGCGCAGTTGATAGCGTAAGGGACTTGAGACGGGGGTGGGTGGAGGAAAATACGTAGCCGAGTTCGGTAGCGTAGGTGATAGCGTAAGGGACTTGAGACCAGGGGGTCGGAAAATACCTAGCCTACATCCTTTTCATGTAGCTAGCTGTTGTTAATTATGAATATGTATGTTATTACGAATATAATATACGAATAAAATATGTTTAAACTAAATACCTAGCCGAGTCCGCCAGCATAGTTGGTAGCGTAAGGGACTTGAGACGGGGGTGGGTGGAGGGGAGGTCGCTGGTTCGAAATCCAAATTCGGCCAATATCTTTTCGAGGACTGGTGATAGTCATTGCGAAAGAATTCATTCCTCGCTTACTGCTGATCATTGTTTCGATGATTTTTATGTAGGAAAAAAGGCCAGTGGCTTAGAACTGTAAGTACTGGTTAACCCTTTACCGCACAATGCCACCTTTTAATGACCCTGTGGAAAAAGCCTTTTGAAATCATTGTTGGAAGAGAAAATGCCGGTAACCAGCATTTTTTCGTTTTCCCACAATGTTTTCCGCCCTATTGAAGACAGAGATAATCACTTGAGCTATCTTTAATTTGTCGTCTGCAAATGCTTTCGATTTAACCCAATCCAAAAATATGTCATTTGGTAAGGGTTAAACAAACTCCAGGGTCTATATTCACCAACCATTCCTCAGAACGTTCTCAGTCTTATTCTCCTGAATTTTCTAAATTTGAAAATAACCCAACCTCTGATTGGCTAAACCATTTGGTTTAGCCAATCAGAAGTTGTTTTATATTCAAATTTAGAAAATCTTGGAGAATTAGACAAGTAATATTCTTCAGAATGGTTGGTGAATACGGGCCCAGGAAAGCATTGTTAGGTGCTCAACAACCGCGATATAACTGATAAAAATGTTGAAAACGGCGTCAAACACCACACAGAGGTGAAAAAGTAGAGTAAACGTATATCTGAAGTATGAGTTAATAAATGTCCGTTTTTATGATAAGCTATTACCTTCTCGGACTCATTGGCAGCAGACACTCTTTTAAAACATGATTGTAACAGATGGATAATTCGAACAAATGAAGTTTAGTTTAGTTTAAACATATTATATTTGCATGTTCTTATTGAAATGTACATTACAATTTACAAATAATCCAATATTTTTTCTGCAAAATGAAGTTTTAATCCTTTACCTAACAATTCCGACTTTTAACGACCCTGAAAGAAAGGCTTTTGAAAACATTGTGGGAAAAGGAGAAAATGATGGTAACCAGCATTTTCTCCGTTTTCCACAATATTTTCTATCCTATCAAAAAGAGAAATCATCATTCTAGCAAACTTTAATTTGTCGTCTGCAAATGCTTTCAATTTCGTCCATTCCAAAATTTTGTCGATTGGTAAAGAGTTAAAGGTCATATGAATAAATCATTGAGGAAAAAGGAGTCGTTGCTTGTTACAGCCAATTTCTCCTCCAAGTTGTTTTTTAACTTAAGTGGTCTGATGCACGAAGAAAAAGACTGCATATGCTTGACAGCCTAGGGGACTTTAGACCAGGGGGGGTCGCTGGTTCGAATTCTCAGCTCGGCTAATTTCTTTTCGAGGACTGATGATAGTCATTGCGACAGAGTTCATTCCTCGCTCATCGATTATCATTGTTTCGACGGCGGTTATACGGTTAGAAGTGTTCATAAGTGATCTGATGTAAGCACGAAAAAAAAAAGAAATTGTCTACAGATGGTTTAGTCATCACCAGACGGCAATATTTTCGACTGGCCGAAATCGAAAGAATCTGCAGGCGACTCATTGAAATATCTCTTGAAGAGTAAAAAACATTGAGGGAAAATTCAGCCTACATATAAACTGAGCCGTGCTCTGTGAAAAGCGGATTTAATGCATCTGCAAAAAGTATCAACCCAGGTCAGCCTGCGCAGTTCGCGCAGGCTGACCTGGGTCGAAACTTTTTCCTTTTGAAAAAAATTTGCTGCATGTCAAAAGGATCAGGGTAGCTCATGATGCAGTCGGTTGTTATACAAAATGGATTTTATGGATCCATAATTATGTGATGACTTGCACAATAAGCACTCATCACAACTCGGCCGATTCCGTACCTACATCTAACCTCGTCCGTATAAAGGAGGCTTCCATTTTGAACTACCAATCACATGATCTTAAACATGGCGTCACCCCTGTAGATCGCTTAGCAACGACATGAACAACCACGATGAAGTTATTCACTTCTATCGATCTGTCAATGAAAGCTCCCAACGGAATTGATAAACTACGCTAAAAAATGGATGTACAAACTGTTTGCCGACTGAAATATTCATAGAAAGATAACGATAGAAAATTTACTCGTGTTTTCTTTTTATAGAGGAGCCTTACAATTTTAACAACGGTAAAGCGGTGTGCTTCCGGAGATGTGCGAAATGTACCGTGTAGGTGCATATCAAGCTACGTGATACAGCCGAGGGATTTGATCACCGGATCACCCGAGGCATGCCGAATGGCTCAACAAGGTATCGTGCTTCACGGAGACGCATACAATAGAGGATCTTACATGAATAGAATAGAATCTTTTATTGACTTATACATAGGTACATCGTCATCTACCAACTATTTTCACAAATGTCATGGTACTTAATAGAGTCAGTCGCTCTCTCTCTGCTGTCTCTCTTTCTGCTGTTGTGTGTGTGTCTCTCTCTCCCAGGCTCTCTCTCTCACACACACACACACACACACACACGCACACACACACAGAGGCACGCACGCACATATATATACACGCAAATCTACCAACTTTTAAGATCGAAAGAATATCTATCGTTCTATCGTGGACTAAATGTGGTTCAGTATTTTAGACTTCTTATGGAGAATGAATACGCTCAGAATTATTATAACTATGATATCAGTAGATGTATATACATGCATATTCATACACTGTATATACATACAGTATCATCATATTACAATGGCATATCTACAGTAACCACCTAAATTTAAACATACCTACTATTAAGCTTCTGCTTTGGGAAATGACCACATTGCACTGTCGTGGAAAACGGCGGTCAAGATCAGACTGCATAGACCATGCAGTCCGATCTCAGATCCACACTATCCACAACCTTTGTATTTTTTGCGTAAAGAAGAGTGAGTACATATAAATATATGTAAAGGAGTCAAACCATATAAACGCATACTGCTCCCAAACACCGACACAAAATAAACAAATTATAAAGTTTGATGTTCAACCATATGTATATTCAAAACATTCGCCACCCCTGGACTGAGTGTTTATGTATCACCACTTTCATCAAACGAGTTGACTAAAATTATATGACGCGAGTAATGGCGATCGTGAGCTACATCCTAGTCAACAAGTTTGATCATGAAAAATGAATGACATACAAGCAAGTACCCTGCTTCATCACTTTTAACCTATGCACTATATGGAGTGCAACATACGAAAAGGGGCCTTCGGACATATGCGTAAAAGTGTGTCGTTCCAGATCAGCCTGTGCAGTCTGTGTCTACGCCGAGACGACACTTCCGTTTTTGTGCTATTTTCTTTTTCACGAAAGTCTACTGTATGAAAAAATCTAAAGTAGTCGTAAAGTGCCGTCTAGGATTAGCCTGCGCGGACAGCGGGACGACACTTTACGCAAATGTCCGAAGGTCTCATTTGGCATGTTGGGACCATATAGTACCCTTCGCCAGTCCACGTTTACAGATGTAGTTCGGTTTGAAATGTACACAAACATAAGAAGATTGCTTTTTCACATTTACAACAACAGCAGAATCAAACAGTTGTTAGAGGGGGTAAGCCTACTTATTTCCTCAATGTTGCTGATTTTAAATAACCTTCGCTGCATTTCTTGTTATACTACCCACAACGAAGTGGAGGGGGGTATACTGGAATCGCCATGGCTGTCCGTCCGTCTGTCCGTCCGTCCGTCCGTCTGTCTGTAGACACAATTTTGTCCGGAGCATTTTTCCTACAGTTTTTCAAGTACTGCACTGAAATTTACACATAATGTTTGGGTACATATGAAATTGTGCATGTGCAATTTTCACGACCTTACTGCCATTGGTTGCCGAATTATCTCCCCTTAAGCTTGTTGCCCTTTGTAAATTTTTACTTTGGATTTTTGTCCGGGGCACTACTTCCAAAGTATAGAAGCTAGTAGCTTCAAACTTCACACACAGATAGATCACATTGAGGAGAAGTGCATTGTGCAAGAACCATAACTCTATTCCATTCTTTTTTGGAGTTATTGCCCTTTGTAAATTTTTACTATGGATTTTTTTCCGGGGCATAACTTCAAAAGTATAGAAGCTAGTAAATTTAAACTTCACAGGCAGATAGATCACATTAAGGAAAAGTGCAGTGTACAAGAACAATAACTCTATTCAACTATTTTTGAGTTATTGCCCTTTGTAGATTTTAACTTTGGATTTTTGTCCGGGGCATAACTTCCAAAGTATAAAAGCTAGTAACTTCAAACTTCACAGGCAGATAGATCACATTGAGGAGAAGTGCAGTGTACAAGAACTATAACTCTATACCGTCGATTTTTCGAGTTATTGCCTTTTGTAGATTTTAAATTTGAATTTTTGTCCGGGGCATAACTTCCAAAGTATAGAAGCTAGTAACCTCAAACTTCACACACAGATAGATCACATTTAGAAGAAGTTCAGTGTACAAGAATCATAACTTTAGTCTATTTATTTTTTGAGTTATTGCCCTTTGTAAATTTTAACTTTAGATTTTTGTCCTAGGCATATCTTCCAAAGTATAGAAGCTAGTGGCTTCAAACTTCACACACGGATAGATCACATTGAGGAGAAGTGCAGTTTACAAGAACCATAACTCTTTTCCAACTATCTTTTTTAGTTAATGCCCTTTGTGAATTTTAAATTTGGATTTTTGTCCGGGGCATAATTTCCAAAGTATAGAAGCTAGTAACTCCAAACCTCACACACAGATAGATCACATTAAGGAGAAGTGCAGTGTACAAAAACCATAACTCTATTCCATTTTTATACCCCCACAACGAAGTGGAGGGGGTATACTGGAGTCGCTATGGCTGTCCGTCCGTATGTCCGTCCGTCCGTCCGTCCGTCTGTCTGTAGACACAATTTTGTCCGGAGCTTTTTTCCTACAGTTTTTCAAGTACTGCACTGAAATTTACACATAATGTTTGCGTACATATGAAATCGTGCATGTGCAATTTTCACGACCTTGCTACCATTGGTTGCCGAATTATCTCCCCTTAAGCTTGTAAGGTTTCCTGCATTGTTGTTGTCCAGAGCATTACTCATAGAGTTTTGCATATACTGAACCCAATTTTATACATAATGTTTCTCTACATGTTATGATGGGATGTATTACTTTCATGCCTCTGCTACAATTTGTTGCTGAATTATCTCTCCTTGAACTTGTAATTTTTACTTAATTACATTTATTGTTGTCTGCAGCAATTATTGTTGTCTGCAGCAATACTCCTACAGTATTGCATGTACTGAATTCAAATTTACACATAATTTTCCTGTTAATATGAAGCAGTGTATGTGCAATTTTCATGTACCTGGTATGATTTGTTTTTGAATTATTGCCCCTGAAAAAAAATCGAGTCTGGCCCCGAAAATTGATTTTCGCGTACAAAAACGCGCCAGAGTACGAACAAGCGTTGGACGAATCTAAAAGGTACAAAACAAAGATGGACGAAAAATATATATGTGACTGGTTTTACAAGAGTATTGGAAATTAAACTTTTTTGGCGGAAAATTTATCTCGCACTTTGAACCAGTCTCTGTTTTTTACACCCCCCACAACGATGTGGAGGGGGTATACTGGAATCGCCATGGCTGTCCGTCCGTCTGTCTGTCTGTAGACACAATTTTGTCCGGAGCTTTTTTCCTACAGTTTTTCAAGTACTGCACTGAAATTTACACATAATGTTTGCGTTCATATGAAAGTGTGCATGTGCAATTTTCACGACCTTGCTGCCATTGGTTGCCGAATTATCTCCCCATAAGCTTGTAAGGTTTTCTGCATTGTTGTTGTCCAGAGCATTACTCATAGAGTTTTGCATATGCTGAACCCAATTTTATACATAATGTTTAGTAGAGGTCGATTAGGTGAAGCTTCGTACCAAATCTAGTAGCCCTAGGCCATATGGTTTAGAACCAGAATATTTCCATAGGTTTCCCTGTATAAGCCTATGTAAAACTTGTGATCCCCGGGGTGGGGCCAATTTCGGTCCCGGGGCTATAATTTGAAGAATCTAGGTAGAGGTCTATTAGATGGAGCGGCATGCCACACGGCTTTAATTTGAAGAATCTAAGTAAAGGTCCATTAGATGGAATTACATGCTAATTTTGGTAGCCCTAGGCTATATGATTGGGAAGGAGAAGATTTTTAAACTTTTACCCCATCTAAGCCCATGTAAAACTTGTGACCCCCAGCCCGGGACCAATTTTGGCCCCAGGGTCATAATTTGAAGGAATTAAGTAGAGGTCCATTAGAGGAAGCTACATGCCAAATTTTGTAGCCCTAGGCCAGATGGTTTGGGACAAGAATATATTTAAAGTGTTCACTATATAAACCTATGTAAATCTTGTGACCCTCGGGGCGGGGCCAATTTTGACCCCAGGGCTATAATATGAAAGCTTTTGTAGAGGTCTATTAGATGAAGGTACATGCGAAATTTGGTAACCCTAGGTCTTATGGTTTCGGACAAGAAGAGTTTTAAAGATTTTCAGTATTTTTCAGTTTTGTTGACATGGCAACCAGAGTTTTAAGAGGAATCAAATTCTTTGAAGAGTTTCTGGAGAGAGCAATGGAAGATCATTTCTGTGAAGTTTCGTTAAAATCCGATGGTCAGTTTCAGAGAAGATGTTTGAAATAAAGGTTACCGCACGGACGGACGGACGGACGCACGCACGACGGACACAGGGCCAAGACATAAGCCCGCTGGTCTTCGGCCAGTAGAGCTAACCAGAACCGGGACCCATAAAAACGATAGCACACTAGTGTATTATCAATAAAAAAAACAATAATGGGTTTGATAAAGGATTCCTATCCATTCAACCTATCGTATGCAAATGCTTTCAATTTTGACAGATCCAATATTTTGTTCTCGGGTTATGAGGAGGTCAATTAACTTTTCACTAGGAAATACAGAACCAAAACAAAAAGAACTTGTTTGGACGAAACATATGAAGTGGTCGCGATTAAAAAAAATAAATCATAAAAATATTAGAGTCGTGGATACCCAGGTGTGGGTCAGAGAGGGTTTGCCGGGCCATAGTATAGTCACAGTTATGTTTTTAGATCTCATTTAGAGAGAAGCAACAAGGTTATTGATATTTGATTAACGATTGCAGTAAACGTCGTGTACAGTTGTGCGTGATACGTCTCGTTGGTTATCGGCTATGCAAATCGCCGATGAAGGGGTAAAACTTAACAGCCAAGTATTTGGTTTCCAGCTGTTAGAAATGACTACCTACTCGAGTACCATTAAAATACACCAATTTACTTGGATCTATTCATAGATTTTAACCCATGTTAATCATATAATATTAAATCTATTTGTAACAAAATTCTTGGCCTGCAATAGTTTGTGATCGCAAAAAAATAGTTTTTATTCAACGATCAAAATCTCGATCAGCCTATAGTAATAGCTGGTTGCTATGTAATATTTTTACCTTCGAAAATAGCGTCCGCTTGCTGCTACAGGAAGTGACGTCACGCCGACATACCCTATAGTCCTTGAGTGGCAGTTTTTCACCAGCAAATAACAGTGTAATGATTCGCCACAGACAGGCTTTTCTATCGCCGAAGACAGGTGCCCATATTACACCATTCGTAATTAAGGAAATTAACAGGTAAGCAATTACAAATAATTTTCGTGTCCCACAAAGTGAGTTACTGGAGGCCTGAGCCCTCTATGTCTTTGTTTGTTTGTTTTTTTTTTTTGGCCTATTCTACGTAATTATATCAAGCATTTGTGTATGATTTTGAGATAATGCGTTGGGGGAAATAATGAACAGCATATTGTTTTGTTTTCATGTAGTACTACTACCATTATTTTGTATTTTAATATCTGAAAAAAATGTACGAAAGCGAAAGTAAGCAAGCTTGATTATTTGTTGATATATATATATATATATATATCTGCAAACGTAATATTTCCCAGCCCCCGACAATTTGGAAATGGCAACTTTGCCAACATCCTCGTAAAAAGGGATCTTAAATAAGACATTTCTTTGAAAAGGTGTCACAGAGGTGCAACCCGGAAGTTAATTCAGTGGTGTTCTGTAAGTCCTATTTATTTTCCCAAAATTCTATTTATAGTAAGGACAAACATGCGATACAATGCAAGGGAAATAACTACTATAGCTTAACTGCAACATGCCAAATTTTTATTTACAACACAGATTTTGTTGAAGGTTTTGTTGATAAAAAGATGACTGAAAAAAATAAAAATCAGCATTTCTCCGGGAAAATGGTGTTTGATGCAACTTCGTGATGTATTATACAAAGCAAGTCGTCACTTGGTATGGATTCATTTTGTCTAAAAACCGGTTGGATTAAGAGGTATCTGACGACCCTTTTTGCAGACAACATACCCAAAAGCAAGACGTTTCGACTCAGTCAGCCTGCACGGACTTGTAACATGGTTGATACTTTTTGCACTTGCATTAACTCTTCACAACACGACAAAAATGTAGACTTGTCTAAATCGAAAGCATTAGTTCAGTTGCAAATGTTCAGTTGCTCAAATTGTGGAAGTTGTCTTTGATAGGGTAGAAAACATTGTGGGAAAAGGAGAAAATGCTGGTTACCAGCATTTTCTCCTTTTCCCAAAATGTTTTCAAAATGCTTCTTTCTCAGGGTCGTTAAGAGTCGGGATTGTTCGGTAAAGAGTTAAATCACTCTATCACGACTCATGTCAATTTGATTATCAGTTTGCTGATCTAGAAACATTTAGAAATACACTGCTCATACGCGTGCATATTTATATATGTGTCAGTGACTGCAGAAAGAGGTCTTATGGTCTAAAAATCACTTTGTTAGTTTTTCCCATATTTGGATATGCCTTCGTGTATAGAACATAATGAATAATAAGGAATGAAAATTAAAAAATATATAAATAAATAAATAAATAAATAAATAGATAAGGAAGTTATAAGCTTATTACCAAAGTTAGTCAACGGTAAATGATCTGACGTCGTGTTCATGACGTCATTAGTCTACAAGAGTTAAACGTTTTGCTTAAATGCTTTAATTCATTGATAAACAGGTCAAATAATTGGCTGAGACGATTCTATTTCAATGATGTCCTTAAATCGTTTCATAAACCTTTGTCTTTCTTCAACAAACCAATCAAAGCTATACTTTAACCCATTACTTTACCAGCTAGTTTTAGACTTACCAAACCCCATAAACCCTTTACCTAGTGACAGAATTTTAGACCTGTCCAAATTCAAAGCATTTGCAGACGTGCTTCAGAAGATATCAAGGTGCATTTAAGAGCGCACCCTTGCGCCATGGGCGCTTATTCTTCATCTTTGGCGCATCAGAAATCTTACCTCGGGGCCGAGCCGGCGCACAATTTTATGATGCGTTAGTTTGAGAATTCGTTCCCGAGTTCATACTAATTGAAGAAACAAGTGCAGCCAACATATGACCGCAGAATTGTTACTAGGGCTCTTGTTGCTTATTTCTATGGGTGTGTCACCCATATCATCTAATCAAAAAAGGAATACCTGACTTGAAAACCTAATAAAATTCAACGTTGCTTCCATCATACAGCAGTTGGCTTAGTCGATACATTTTTATACATTTTTGCGTCATTTAACGAAATATATAATGTCAAGATAACACTGAACCAAAATTCTTCTAGTTAGGCTGACCTTAAAAAATTCTATGTTTGGAGTTACCCGACCCACATTTCTTAAGGTGGGTAGGTAGGTAGGTATTTTTTTTTTTTTTTTTAATTTTTTTTTTCCAACACCATGTGGAGAATGATACCGCTGAATAGAAAATACCACATGATAAATCAAATACTTGGTATATCCCAAATATTAGTCTGTAAATAAATAAAAGATAAAACATTCTGACATGAAATGAACATTTAATATTCTAACCCTGACATAATGTTATGGATAAACACTCCCATGTGAATGTCACATTTTATATCAAGTATACTACATTGACCATTTACCAGACAAAGCCTTGGGTTTAAAGCCCTGTAAGAAGTAGGAGACGTCCGAAAACATTGGGGAAAAAAAGAGAAATGCTCTGACATGAGAATTTTCTCCTTTTCCTTCAATATTTTCTGCCTTTTAACCCTTCACCAAACAATCACAGGTTTTTAAGATCCAGAGGTAGAGGCCTTTTGGAAACATCATGGGAAAAGAAGAAAATGCTCCTTTTCCCACAGTGTTTAATTCATTTGTACCACTTTCAAATTTGTTGGCTGCAGATGCTTTCAAGTTGGAAGGACCTTAAATTTGTTGTTTGGGAAAGGGTTAATACAGAGACAAATCCAATCATTTGAGCTACAATTAATTTCTTGTCTGCAAATGCTTTCAAAATAGACATGACTAAAACTTTGCTATCTGGTAAAGAGTTAATGTAGCATCATCAGCCAGCATGTCAGTAGTACACAGAAAGTATCTATACATCCAAGCACCAGTGTCAGAGACACAATATAGATCACTATTTTTTAGGGAGTCTTTTAACAATAACTTTTCCTTGAGCCTTGCAGGTTTCACAGATGGGAAATACCACACGGTAGGCAGATAGTGCCCCCTCATCACGGGATGTGTTTTCATTTGTCCCACAGTAGTAGCACAAGTCTTTGTTTAAAGGCACATGCGTTGAAGAGTAGAATGTCTTCTCAATGGGGGATGTACAACCAAGCTGTAGCCTAACAAACACTTTCCCTTGCAATGGATCACCTACAAAAAAAAATTGAAATGAAAAATTTTTAACATCTGTCTTGCTGTATACTAACATGAACAAAGTTAGTTTCAATGAATAGAAGTTCTAGGAGTGAATGCCCTACATAACATGCAACAAAGATTTCCAGCCAGACGCGAATGGTCCATTTTCTTTAAAACGTAAACACATAATTAAGGTCTTACAGTCTGCAATATTGTTGGAAAGAAGGCTGAAACATCTTTATATTACACTTGGCATACATATATATATTATTTCTAGTATTTGCAATCGTTTGTCTGGCAAATATCTATTACAGATGCATTATTCATTATCATTATACCATCTGGTGTTATCATTGATCCACAGCTGTATGTGTATTTTTCCAAAAGACGTTTGAGGCCCCTTTCTTCACGAAATGTTAGAGCTTTCTTGCTGTATATGCACCTGGGTTTCCCACACTCGAAACATGACACAGTGGTTCGAACGTTCTGCCCAGTCAGCATAGTGTTTGGGCAGCCCTGTAAAATGAATACTATTTCACATTTTTCTGGCAGAAATTCCACAGAGAAAGGAGAAAATAAATCATTTGCCATATTTGATGTAATATTTACATAGAAGTCTTCTAACTGCAATCCTTGTGCCTAAAGCAAACTTACTGCAGGTAGCTCAGTTGAGTGCTTGACTGTAATATCTGAGGTCACCGATTTGATCCTCAGTGGAGGCAGAATACTTGAGACAAATTCCAGAAAATCATAGTTCTTATTTTTATGCTGGTTTCAACAGTATCATGGCGGCAGCTCTGACATATTACACATGCTTTTTAGATTTTGCAAGTAGTACTAGGCCAGGAAAAAGAACCTTGCCCTTGCCAAGCAGGTGGAAATTGAACCCTGGTCCCATGGGTGTCCAATGCCTTTACTCACAGCTATAGACTACCCCTTTTCAGACTTTGAAAACGTTGTGGGAAAATCAGAAATTGCTTGTTACAAGTATTTTCTCCTCCCCCCCCCCCTCCCCATTTTTTTTGTAAGAATTCAACTTTAGACACGCCATTAAAACATGGGTAAATCAGTGATACTTAATAATCCACAGATCCTCTAAATGTCAAAAAACAGATGCCAGAAAAAAATGTCTTTGGGCCCCTTTCCAAACAATGCAATTTCTCAACATATCTGAAATAATGCCTTTTGAAAAATGTTGTAGGAAATGTATTAACAGAAATTTTGTTAAAAACTGGGAGAAAACAAACCTGCTGTTCTTCAGCCACTTTAGCCACCGACATGACATTTGCAGAAGGCATATCTGCTTCTGTTGTCTCACAACCAAGCACATCTGAGAGTGGCTTGTAGTGTTCCTTGTCTGGTTGCAATAGTGGATCTGGCAGAAACAGGGGCACATTACCAGACTCAGCTCTAACAGCAGTGCAGCAGTTGAGGTTGTCACACTTCCGGACCTGACAGAATAGATTCCTTTAAACCCTTTCCCTCAAGGAAACGACTTTTGACAAGTCTACAGTCAAATACTTCTGAAAACATTGTGGGAAAAGAAGAAATTGCTCTTGAATTAGCTATTTTCTTTTCCCTCTATGTTTTCTACTCTGTCTTAACATACTTTCAGTTCACCAGATCATTAAGTTTCCTTCTAAAAAGCTCTCTGATAAAGTTCAAGATATCATATCAAGGAAAGGGTTTAAAACAACTGCACATAAAATGCAAGGAACAGTATTTGTAAAAATTAATCTTTTTACATGTCTATTATAAACAAGTACTTACTAAAGCTTTTTCATTACTAGGAGGCCTTAATGTTTTTATTTTACCATTAAATTATATTTTTTCTGGTTTAGTACACAATGAAGCATGCAGAGACAGTGAAAAGTAAAGCAAGGATAATGTCAGAAGGAAACATGTACTAAATTATTAGGCTAAATCAACCCAGTTTCAACAGAAAACATAAGAAACGAAGGAGTGGGGCTATATCATAAATCTCGACTCTGATTTACATACATGTAGCTATATAAGGACATAAAAAAGGTGAAAACATAACATCAAGCCAAAAAGCTACTAGGCCCTACATGTGCAAATGAATAAACCCATCACCTACTATTATATTGTTATATGAAGATTGTAAAGCTATGTTATTGACACTGACGTTTCAATAATATGGAGTCATTTTCTGAAATTACCAAAAGCTTCAATTCCAATGTAACAGCTATTAAGATAGACATTAAATTTGTATTTTTGATATAAGGTATTGTATATTCCGGCACATCAAAGTAAATTTTGAAAACAGAAAATGATTCCATGCTACTGCTTTTATTTTAAAAAAAGAATGATACACTCCTTGAAAAATTTTGATACATTACCATGTCAGATTTATTTCACTGAAAAGGAAGAATATTCTTCTTATGCTGTCAATAATAAAAACAAACATGAAACAAACAAACAAAATACTCAAAAAAAGCTTTTGTATAAATAGCATCTGACAATAAACATCTGTCCTTGGGTTAGTTATTTTTGCCTTGGTATTGACAACTTCGGGAATACACTCTAAGTGATCAATGCAATATTGAATCTATATTTGTTGATATGCCAGGTTAAAACTAATCAAATTAAATCAAAACTTAATACTTTTTGTTAAAAACTCATTACAAAATGCCCAGCAATACTGAAGTCTTGTGTAAATTTAAAGCATTTGCAGAATACAAATTAATGTGGCTCAAGTGATGGAATTTGTTTCTGGATGGGTAGAAAACATTGTGAGAAAATGCTTGTTACCTGCACTTTCTCCTTTGTTTTCAAGTGCCTTCTACCTTGATAATGCAGTAAAAACCTGGGCTTAAATGGTAAAGGGTTAACTCTGAATTTCAATAGTACCTGGAAGATGTAGTTTCTTTCTCTGCAATGTGTTGCCATAAACTCATTGTACTTATGCAGATTCTTCAGATCATTCTTGGTATACTTTCCAATAGTCAGCTCTGGGTCTACACACTGCCTGATCTGGGATTCGAAGCTTTTGATGTCTTCATCTGCTGCAGGAACAGCTGTCTTGAAGTGTTTCCCTTTCAACATTACACGTTCTGTGCGATCATTTAACAAGGTCACCATAGATTGTAATGACTTGGCCCATTCATCCTTCAACTTCCCTTCTCTAGCTGCCTTTTTCCTGATGTCATCCATAGAACTACAACTTTTCAACATTTGTTCATAGTCAGATGGCATTTCTTCACGATGAAGTGCTACATTCTGATATGCTAAATTTAATAAACTCATAATCCGTTCAGCTGGGTTGGCCCACGAATGCCCTGGAGCTGTCCTGGCTGCAATCAATATGTCAAGGTCAAGAGTTTTGAAAAGGATTATCAATGATAGCTTCACTGCCCCATATGTGGTGCGGTGGTCAGGACCACCATCTGTATACATAAATAGGTATGGTTTGGAGCTGATACCCTGTGGTGACCGCAGGATGTTGCACAATTCAACGGCATGGCGAAATGGTGATGATGGCCGGAATATAGAATCCTTCAAGGTAACAAAAACTTGGCCGCGATAGAAACTTTCATTACTCATCTCAGGGACGTCAACAACAAGACAAACAGATGGAGTAAGGGAGCCTTTTGAACTGACATCATGGTCTAATGCTCCAAGAGTTGAGCCGATTGGTACTAGTGTCTTTTTGCCACGAACACCACTTGACAAGGCCATACCTGGCTCACCAAAATCAAGCTTTGCTTTATCATCAAGACAAACAAAGCTGGTCAGGTCATTGTTCATAACTGCATATTGTTTCATATACTTGAATATGGCAGCACAATAGTGCTCATCAATATGGGTTGCACGAAGCTGTCTCGTTTGAATCTTGTGCTGTAGATTGATTCTTCCCTTGTATAGTTTGGCAGTGTTTACATAAGCATTTTTAGGAACAAAGGCGAACAAAACTGTGCTCTCACTCGGTATAGCTGTTCCATCTGGGCATTCTTTCGCAGTTAGTTCAATGAGATCACGGACTGATATATACTTGCTAAAGTGTTCTACATTATGTCTGCGTTCATCAGCAGCTGTGAGTGAATCTACCTCTTTTTCTAACTGATTGAAGAATACACTGAAAGTATCATCAGGTCTACCTTTATTCAGCGACCGCAAATCTATAATCAGCTCCGGATCATCATTTAGTATGGCTTGTTGAAGTCTATTGTCAATGGCAACACTTTGATTGACAGAAGCATCAAGTGTCAATTCTGAGTATATAGCTCTCAACACATGCGGTTTAATTGCAGCAATGTTCCCATACTTCATGCTGAATGCTCTTTTCATTTCCCTTGTATGGTATTCCCCTACTTTACTTTCAAGTTTTTTGTACATTCGTGATGCTGATGACATCATCTCTGACGGGGACCTTTCGCATGGTACTCTCCAAACAAACACTGTTTGTGTCAAGCTGGCTCCTGGGCAATATGTCAAAATGTCGATCTCAACTGATACAGCGATATCTTTTATAAACCTGTGTCTCTGAACGCGGTCATTGAAGGGCTCTTCAATGTGCAAAGTTTCATCAAAGTAGACTGGGGTGTATTCCTCAGTTTCCTTCAGTACTTGGTCTAGAATACAGTAACATGGTTTAATAGGTCCATGGCAGGCAGATACTGTCTGAACAACAGCATGTTCACCAAACTGTCTGACTGGTTGTGACAGTGATTGTCTGTACTTCTGCTTCTCATTTTGTGTTTCTAAGTAGGATGCATAGGAATCCACAGCTTCTGCTAAACTTTCTAGGTCAGTTTTAAAAGTTCCCCAAGACTGAGCAAATCCTGCTGTGGAGATGCGTAACACAAGAGATGAATGGCGTTTCAGATGTGCAGAATTTAATTGTGGGGCTGCCTTTCGTTTCTTTTTGTAATCATTGTATCCTGTGTATTTTCGAAAACTGAAATGTCAGAAAAAAAATCATTAACTCATTAACTCTTTACCAAACAACAAAATTTTAGACTGGTCCAAATTGAAAGCACTTGCAGACGACAAAATAAACATAACGCAAAATTTGAAATTTGTTTCCAGCAGGAAAGAAAACAATGTAGGAAAAGGAGAAAATGCTGGTTACCAGCATTTTCTCCTTTTCCGACAAAGTTTTCAAAAGGCTTCTATGTCAGGGTTGTAAAAACCAGGGATTGTTTGGTAAAGGGTTAACACTCAAATCTGTGTTTTTACAACTGTTTTACAAGACTTGAAAACACTGCAGGAAAAGGAGAAAATACTTGTAGTGAGCATTTTCTCCTTTTCCCACAATGTTTTCAAGTCTTGTATCTTGTTTTCAAGTCTTGTTTTCTATCCCAAACAGGCTTCTCCCAAGGGGGCCAAAAAAGCTGTGGCTGGCCGGCTGTGCCTTCAAAACATGTTCATTGCCAACAAGTCTAAAAATCTCACATGCTCCAAGAACATGCTCCAAGAAAAATTATAAAATATTCAACACCGAACAAATTCATATCTCATGGATTTGACGCTTTTCCTGCAAATTTCATTTAAAAAAACCACTCAAACTAGAATTATGGCAAAAAAAAAATCTGTGTAAAAAACATCTAAAAATGTTTAATAACATTGTGGGAAAAAGAAATGTTGCTTGTAACAAGCAATTTCTTCTTTTCCAATGGTGTTTTTCAAATCCACATCAGCAATACTACCACAGCTTCTGACTTTCCTGGGGAGAACCCTGCTATCTGACAGTGTTTTCAATAAAGCCTTATTCCATTACACAAAATATATTGTCATCTGAACACTCTTCTAAATTTTGGACAGTTCTAATTTTGTTGTGTGATTAATTTATTTCAATAAAAGCCATAAATAGCAAAATTTATGTCACAAACATTCAGAATTTTGCAGTTTACAAACCTTTTTGGAATGGTCATGCCCGCTTTCTCTAGCTTATGATGACTTCCGTCTATGTACCATAGGCAATCAACAATAACTGACAGATGCCGCTTCTCATCACCCTTTGACATGGACATAGGAAAACCGGCTTGAGCCTCGGTCATATGATCGACAACATCATTGAACATTCTGTCTTTTGCTACATTAAAAAGAAATGGATCATTATATTTTGGAATAATATTGTATTGACAGCTGAATGTGTCATAAAGTTGCATGCAAGTTATGACTACTAGGAAAATAAAAAATGATAGCCTTTTAATAATACTATGCAACACAGAAAAGCCTGCAGGTAGAAAATGCTCGTACTGGTCTTTGTAATTCCCTACATCCGATGTTGAATGCTTTCCGACATTTTGTTGCACAATCATTTGTAACCATCTCTGCACATGTTAAACAAAGCTTGTTTTTACTACAGCAGACTGACATTAAACAATAAAATGATATTATAGACCGAGTTGTCATTTTTGTTTCATAAATTTTATAAATGGAATATTAAATTATCCAAAAGCTTAAACTAACCTGTGAAGCATTCCTTGTCAACAGAAATTTTGCTAGGTGGCCGTTTCTTCTGGGTGGTATGCATCAGGATGGAAAATGCATTTTGAGAAGCAGTAGTGCTGCACGACTGTTCATTTTTACTGCAAATACCTTCCACATCCATGTCAATGGTTACATATCTCAAAGATTTATCAAAGTCGGTCAAAACGGAAATTTTATCATAAGAATTCGGCGTGAACTGCTCCACAGCAGACGACGACGGTCTAGACGACACTGTTATTGTAGAAATTTTCTCGAAGTAGTCAAAACAACTTTTCGGAATCAAGTCGTCAAGCACATCTTCTGTAGCAATGTCAAAAACATCAAACCACGTGTGTTCATTTACAGAAAACTTCCTGATCGAATTGTTGATAACAGTTTTTTTGGTGTCACTGCCTCTTAAATTTACAGTAACACAAAACGTAACTTGCGAGTCTACGAAACTCTTTCCGTCGGCCATATTGTTACAGCGATAAAATACGAAGCAACCCGATACAAAAAAAAACTATCGAAAAGAATTAGCGGAAAGGACTTTGAATACGGGAAAGGAAAATAACTGCGTGAAGGCATTTTGCCGAAAAAAAAAAAAAAATTTCGGGCGCCTAAAAGCAAAAAAAAAAGTTGAGTCGCGGCGATTTTCGTGAGTCGGTCGGGTAACTCCAAACACAGAATTTTTTAAGGTCAGCCTTATACACAGTAAAAAAGTCCTGCACCTCATGTATTTTTACCGACTTTGGTTTTCTGACGTGAATAATATAAAATGGGGTGAGAATTAGAATCCGGTCGCTGCATACACCAACAGACCAGTCTTTCGTCTATGAGATATGATAAACTAAGGTATCCCTTGACCTCATGCTACGTAGGGATTTTTTGCTTGGATATTGGTTTCAAATTTAAGAAAAACGAGAAGCTTTCAAGTTTGGTTAAAACTGGGAATTGAATGTCGAAATAAAACTTCTGATAGGTTGAAAGTACAGCGAATGGGCACACGCGGTCAATATTGCGTACTTCCGCCCAGGGCTTGCAGAACAGCATGCAGTCTTCGTCTCATACCTCTCACAAGAGGGTGAAACAGCTCTATCAGTAGCCGTTGCCATGAGGTCAAGGTATATCTCAGTTCAGTCCATTTCAGAGGCAACAGACTGGTTTGTTGGTGTATGCAGCAGCCAGATTCTAATTTCCAGCCCATTTCGTATCATTCACGCCAGATAATCAAACCCGGTAAAAAACACAGGGTGTGCAACACTATATTTACTATGTATATAATCAAGTCTCTGCGGGGAGCAAAGCCAGTGACAGAGAGAAATTTACCTATAATTCAGCCAGTATACTAGATATTATTTCGTTGTTGTCGTTAAACGGTTTTAACTAAACACAAAATATACAATATTATGTGCTGTAAGCAAAAAAGACAGATTTCACACATGCACATGCGTGAGGCATTCAGAGGTATAAGGTCATTAGGGCAGTAATGGAAGAACTATTTACTTTTGGTTGCAAGGATAAAATCAAAGTCCATTGATTAAGGCTCAATAAATTTCTCTGGTGGCCCCTACCTTTTCTGATAAGGTGGCCAATCGGCCCCATAGATTTAATTTCTAGAATGAACCCATAATCAAATTCATACCTTTTTCATTTCACAGCATTTTGTGACAGAAGGGCCGGATCATTAGCTGCAGTCATGGGTTACTTCAATATTCAATTATTGTACCAGACGATGAGAGCAATGATGGACACACAAGATGAGGTTGATACAACTGTGGATGTGAAATGTATATTCTGCAACAAGAAAGAAAGAGTGTTGAACTTTCGACAGCTATCAAGGGGAGACCACATACAACTTAGCGGTGAGAATCTTCGTTTTAACCTTTGGAATAAGCAAGTGTCACCATATACACATCATGCTATTGTTAAGGAAGTGAATATAATGAGTGAATCCGAGGCTGAGCTAGTTTTGATCGAATTCATAGCAGAGCCATTCGATTCCGAACTGAAAATAACAAAAACAAAAAGCATAAAATCCTTGAGAAATGACGACATTCACGTCGTAAGATACAGACACAGCACTCATCCACCTGAAAAAATAATCGAACGAGCTGAAAGTTTTGTCGAACTATGCAGAACCACCGAACTCGATTTGAAGTATAGCCTCTTATCATGCAACTGTGAACATTTTTGTCACTGGTGTTGTATTGGCAACGAGAAGAGTTATCAAGTTCATAACTTCAGAGATATTATAAGAAGTATTTTGGAAGGAACAGCAGGTGTTAGCGGGAAGATACTTTCAGTTGCTTTGCGCGTTGCCTACATTTGCGCAGATGACCTCCTCAAAGCTTCGACTAACGCAGTGATCTATCTGCCCTGGGGAGTTATGGGTCTTACAGCAGTAGTATATCTTATTTATTGTATTAACCGTCATATAAAGTTGAATGAAGATCGGAAAAATGGGAACATGTGTGCCACTTGTTGCAGTCAGCAAAAAATGGATCTATGGTTACGATTCGCAATATTTTCACTAACCGAGGTGGGTGGTCTTTGGTTGATGACTTTCATCATGGGGGTCTGTGCTAGTAATGGAATTATTTTTGGAGCAATGGCACTCATAATCATACTGTCTTTGGGAACAATGTGGATGGTTCCTAAGTTAAGAAAGATGCTTTGCTCTCCTTTCAGTGGCAAAAAGGTCGAGGTCAAATCAATGCAGGATATCCGGACAGGTGATGTAATCTCCTTTAGATATGCAGGTTTTATGCACTATGCTGTTGTTACACAAGTATTCCCAGACAAAAAGAACGACGAGAAAGGAAAAATTTCTGTTGTTCATTACACTTCGGCAAATGTTTTTGGAAGAAGGAAAATAGTAGAGGAAGACATTCAGATTGATTTAAAGAGAGAGACTATTCTCGTACATGTTTATAAAATATACAAGTGCCATCCGCCAGAAATCGTAGTTGAGAGAGCTCGACAACGTGTTGGGGAGACAAAGTTTGGGGTCTTTTCAAACAGATCTTGCCATTTTTGTCACTGGGCCAAAGTCGATGAGGATATAACGGATGAGGATATTTCAGAGGTTTCGCCAAACTTAGTCAAGTTTGAATACAAGGCCGAATTGTCACCTTTGGAAAGCTTTTCCAGACTGAAGTCTCTTCATGTAGACCATCGTCCAAGACGAAAGAATGCAACTACGACCATTGGAACATCATGGGCGAGAATTAGAGACGATATCAAATCTGGTCAGCTGATACAGTTCAAGTTGCACTGGAAATGGCACAAAGCTGTAGTAACTGACGTCAGTTACGATCATGCGAAAAAGTCTAAAGTGGCCGTAACTGTTGTTCACTATGGAAATAGGAGGGAGGTAGAGGAAAAAACCTTTACTTTTGACCTACACGAAGTTGATGTTTGGATATATCGATATCATCCTCTGTACAGACAAAGACAAGAAGACATCATTAGTAGAGCTCGAGCAAGAATTGGGAAGAAAAGCTATAACATGTTGACACACAATTCTACACATTTGTGTGAAGAAATTATTGAGAAAAACAGAGATACTATGATTTCTCACTTCAATGAAATTGAACCTGGTGACACCATAATCTTCTATTACTGGTCACTGAAACACGCTGCAGTCGTTGCAGCGGTCGCGCCGTCCGAGGCAAAAGATGACAAGTCTGGTAGCGTTAAAATCATTCATTATTCACTCCGACGGAGAATTGTACAAGAAACGTTGAAAGTAGATCTAAATAAAGATCATGTCTACAAGATGAACTATGAAGGATGTATTTGCAACCCGGCTTCCATAATAGTTAATAAAGCCAAATCGAGAATAGGGGAGACTCGGTTTTCTCTCTTTGGAAACACGTCATGGGATTTTGTTCAGTGGGCAACAGTTGTGCAGAAACCCGCAATTGTTATTGAAAGAGGTTTTCAAGAGAGGTCAGGGCGAAACCAAAACCAAATGCCTGATTGTGAAACAGAGAGATTACTCCTGCCTAAGATTAAAAATCCTGCTGGAATATTTCAGAAAGTTAAGGTCTATACTTGGGATGATTTAAATACAGGAGACATTGTAGAATATTCTTACTACAGGATACCACATCAGGGGATAGTGTCTGAGATAGACGCTATAAAGGATGAAGTCAAAGTCATCCATTATGGTGCCAGCCATATATTTGCCGTTCGAGAAATAGTGGAAGATACGTTAAAGATTAATTTGAAAAGAAGCCAGCTCCTGGTGTACAGGACGGACCCACGAGACTGTTACAAGAGACACAAGATCGTAGCACGGGCAAGAAGACGGCTTGGAGAAAAAGACTGGAAAAGAGGAAATAGATCCTGGGATATGTGTTTGGCGTGCGTTATGAAGAAAGCACGAAGAAGGTCATCCTCGAAATAAACTGCTTTTACTGTTTATCTCTTTCGTGTTACACCTTAAGTATTCTTCTCTGGTGGTCATTTTCATGGTGCCTCTGTGTTTTCCCCCGTTCTAAAAGGATTGACTGCTGAGGTTATAGTTAAAGTAAACTTGGTGTAACGGTACTGTTTTTCAACCGTTGATCATTTTTGTAAGACCCACTTGCGGTGAGCGAGACATAGATGTCACAATGTCGCTTCGGCGTATGAGCGTGCGTGCGTGCATGAGTAAGTGCGTCGGTTTGTCCGAATTTGTCCGCACAAGAATTTGGAAAAAAGTACTGGATACCAGTATTTTCAAGGTCATTCCTTTGAGTCATATATAAATTGTCGTCTACAAATGGTTTCAATTTAGACAAGTCAACTTTTTTTTTGTCTTTTTGTTTAGTAAAGAGGTAACATATATATATATATATATATATATGGAATATGATATTTCTATTTTTTTTAAGTGTGTTATGTTTGTATTATTAACCCTATACCATACCATCCCGAGTTTTAACGATCCTGAGGTAGAAGCCATTTGAAAGCGTTTAGGGAAAAGAAAAGAAAAATGCTGGCAACCAGAATTTTCTCCGTTTCTCACAATGTTATCTATCATGTTATTATTAAGACATGTTCAAACCTTTGAGTCACATATAAAATTGTCATCTGCAAATGCTTTCAATTTAGGCAAGTCAGTTTTTTTTTTTTTTTTTTCGTTCGGTAAAGGGCTAAAACATTTACTTCTCATTCGCCCTGTACATCATGATGATTATGTTGTATGGTGTTGTATTAAGGGCCGGTGGCCTAGGTACTAAATTAATTGTATGTTCTCTTCCCTCCGATCTACAATTTCTACATTGATGGATAGATTTCAAAAAAGGAAACAAAAATGGCATAATTGTTCTCCTTTACCAGTGGAAGTGCCATTTGAATCACATGTTCAGATAGGTCCAAGGTCATGGTTACACTTGAAGGTCAAATGATAACATTGTCATGAATGGCCTTGTCCGAGCCACAACTTCTATATTTTTGGGTGTATTGAAGATAAATTGGCAAAATTGACAAAATTGTATTACCAGAAGAAGTGCCATTTGAAACATTTGTTAATGTAGGTTGAAGGTCAAGGTCACCCTTACAGGTCAAATGGTAAAATCGTCATACATAGAGCTTGTCCTTGCTACATGTACAACTTGCACTTTTAGGAATGGATTTAAAAATCATTTTAGACAAGTGTTCCCCTTTACCAGCAGATAATTTATTTGAATCATTTGTTCAGGTAGATCTAAGGTCAAGGTCACACTGAAAGCTCAATCGATAGAAATGTCGTAAGTAGAGCATATTTGAGCCATAAATTCTACACTTTAAATGGATGTAAACGGTGTTGGGCACAGTAATTCTCCTTTATGAACAGATGTGTCATTCGAAATATTTGATCGTATATAGGCCCATGGTCAATGTCACACTTTGCGGTCAAACGATGAAATTATTATAAATAGATCTTGTCCGAGCCATACCTTCTACACATATGGATGTATTTCAAAATAAAACTGCACAATTGTTTTCCTTTATAGGTCGGTGTGCCATTTCTGAATATATTCAGGTAGGTCCAAGGTCAGATTCACACTTTATGGTCAAATGATAAAAATGTTTGACAACTTTTCAACTTAATTAGAACTCAACTTAATCTGAATTATTTTCTTCAGTGGTTCAAGGTCAAGGTCATATTTGAGGGTCATAAATTAAGCTTCTTCTTGTTCATGAATGGGGGATACTCCTATTTTTTATGCAAATTTGAAAACAAAGGGACCTGAAATAGGATAAATGTACATTGAGAGATTACTTTCTTTCTTTTTTCCATGTGCAGCTTATGAGGTTCTTTACTAACTCCCACATGGCGGGCTCGACATATGTTGCCCGAGGGCAACCTTCTAGTCTATTTAGTCTGTATAGATTTTGAGGAAGCAGTTCGTTATTCACATCTTTCCATTGATTTTACCACAAAAGCCAAATGTGTCTAAAATAAACGAAAGCATTTTTGCACGATTTTCATTCCTTGATTAGTTTATTTCTGTCACGGAAATGGTCATGTTTAATGTTTCTTTGTCTAGAACTCATTGTGTGAGTTGAATTTCAGAATAGTGAAAGTTTTCGTGTTCTTCTAGTATTTGTCTCGACTTCTGCTGCTAAAACGGTGAGGGTTTTCAAATTTTTACAGCAATGTCATAAGAAGGCATTATCATAATATCTAAATGGATCGATTGTCATGGAAAAATAGACTTCAGCGATATAAATAGATCGAGGTTTTCCAACGGTATTCTATACCAGTGTTGTTACTGAGGTTATTCTTTAAAGTAAAGTAAATGTTTTGTCAGTGCACGAGTACATTATGCTGGTGAAATTGCTCCTTACTGACAGTTTCATCTTTTTTTCTTTAAACCTTATTCTGTTGTTATAACTCGTAGAGATTTTCACAAACAAAAATATTGATAAGTTTAAAGACATTTCATGGCGAGAATATGCGAAGCAAACTTAAAGAGAAGCAGATAGTATAGTGCTAGATCAGACTGCGTGCAAATGCAGCCCCGTGTCAGAAAAGTTTAAATTTGCGAATGATTATTATTAAATCTGCAAATACAAGTCCCTATTTCTGCTGTAATTGTAGTTCATTAGTTACCTAAGGGTATAACAACGATGTAAACGTCACCACACCTGTCTTTCTTACGACATTATACATATGAGCCACGGTCTGGCAAAAGGGGGCTTAATGCATCTCCATGATGCATTATATCAAGCAAGTCTTCACATATAGTTTATAGGGACTCATAAAATCCATTATATCTAATAACCGACTGTATCAAAAGGTAGACTGGTCCTTTGACATACTGAAAATTGACCAATAGCAAAAAGTTTCGGCCCAGGTCAGCCTGCGCAGATGCATTAAGCCTCTTTTTCACAGAGCATGGCTCATATCTCTTTAACTTAAATTAAGTATAAGTGTAACAAGCTTTCGACATCTCGATATATTAAGCCCGTATTCTGGTTGAGTGATACTTTACTTACTTATAGTAACTTTGTTTGTACCTAGAATGTCCATTGTTTTGTCTGCCTCAAATGTATCCCTAGAGGTCTTTTTAACACTACAATTTTTTTTCTAATATATTCATGTGCAAGTGTGATTCAACTGCTTTGACTTTGTACGATACGATTTTGACTCGCTTTCATTGAAAGCGTTTGCAGAGGACAGTCCATGATTAAGTTGCTCATTTTTTTTTTTTTTTTTTTTTTTTTTTTTCTTTTTTTTTTTAATTTGGAATGGTAGAAAACATGGTTGGAAAAGAAGAAAATGTTGGTTACCAGCATTTTCTCCTTGTCTCACAATGTTCTCAAAACGTTATTTTCATAGGGTCGTTTGAAACTCGGAGAAAGGAAATATCTATACCACATTTTCAGAAATCGTAGACGTCTCTGAAAATAGTGATATTAATTCAGAGACATCAGTCCTGTGCAAAGCCTTTAATACCATATCTTCTGAAATATTTTGACCCTTTTCCAAACAATTCATACAGAAGAAGACTAGAAGACATTGTGAGAAAATGAGAAAACGCTGGTAATCAGCATTTTCTTCTTTTTATTCAATGTTTTCTATCCTTCCAAAAACGAAATTCAAGTTTTTTCAGTCTCATTCATTTTGTCGTATGCAAATGCTTTCAATTTGGACATTTGGACAATTTTGTCGTTTGGTAAATAGTTGTCGGTAGAGAACGTCCTTCTTTTGTACTTGAGCGAGAAATAGTTTTGTTTACGTTGATTATCAAGGACGTATATTCAGAGCTCCAGATAGAGGGAGTGATTTTGATTTCAAAATTGAAAATATCAATCACTCTCCACTAAACCCTACGTTATGGGTACTCTTTAGAATTGTCTCATCGAGACGATTTTAACGAGTACCCACAACATACGGTTTGGAAGAGAAATAATTGATTTAGAATACTATCACTCCCTCTTATCTGGAGGTCTGATTGTAAGAAACAATGATAAATATAGATGAACCATGCTCTAACAAGAGGGGGTTTGATGCATCTTTTTGATGCAAAACACCGAGGAAGTCATCACATAATTATGTATCCATAGAGTCCGTGTTGTCTGACAACCAACTGAATCAAGAGGTACACTGATCCTTACACATGCAGAAAATACGGTGTTGTCTAACAACCAACTGAATCATGAGGTACACTGATCCTTACACATGCAGAAAATACCGTGTTGTCTAACACACCAACTGAATCATGAGGTACACTGATCCTTACACTTGCAGAAAATACCGTGTTGTCTAACAACCAACTGAATCATGAGGTACACTGATCCTTACACATGCAGAAAATACCGTGTTGTCTAACACACCAACCGAATCATGAGGTGCACTGATCCTTACACATGTAGAAAATACCGTGTTGTCTAACAACCAACTGAATCAAGAGGTACACTGATCCTTACACATGCAGAAAATACCGTGTTGTCTAACAACCAACTGAATCATGAGGTACACTGATCCTTACACATGCAGAAAATACCGTGTTGTCTAACAACCAACTGAATCATGAGGTACACTGATCCTTACACATGCAGAAAATACCGTGTTGTCTAACACACCAACTGAATCATGAGGTACACTGATCCTTACACTTGCAGAAAATACCGTGTTGTCTAACAACCAACTGAATCAAGAGGTACACTGATCCTTACACATGCAGAAAATACCGTGTTGTCTAACAACCAACTGAATCATGAGGTACACTGATCCTTACATATGCAGAAAATACCGTCTTGTCTAACAACCAACTGAATCAAGAGGTACACTGATCCTTACACATGCAGAAAATACCGTGTTGTCTAACACACCAACTGAATCATGAGGTACACTGATCCTTACACATGCAGAAAATACCGTGTTGTCTAACACACCAACTGAATCATGAGGCACACTGATCCTTACACATGCAGAAAATACCGTGTTGTCTAACAACCAACTGAATCATGAGGTACACCGATCCTTACACATGCAGAAAATACCTTGTTGTCTAACAACCAACTGAATCATGAGGTACACTGATCCTTACACATGCAGAAAATACCGTGTTGTCTAACACACGAACTGAATCATGAGGTACACTGATCCTTACACTTGCAGAAAATACCGTGTTGTCTAACAACCAACTGAATCAAGAGGTACACTGATCCTTACACATGCAGAAAATACCGTGTTGTCTAACAACCAACTGAATCATGAGGTACACTGATCCTTACACATGCAGAAAATACCGTGTTGTCTAACAACCAACTGAATCATGAGGTACACTGATCCTTACACATGCAGAAAATACCGTGTTGTCTAACACACGAACTGAATCATGAGGTACACTGATCCTTACACTTGCAGAAAATACCGTGTTGTCTAACAACCAACTGAATCAAGAGGTACACTGATCCTTACACTTGCAGAAAATACCGTGTTGTCTAACAACCAACTGAATCATTAGGTACACTGATCCTTGCACATGCAGAAAATACCGTGTTGTCTAACAACCAACTGAATCATGAGGTACACTGATCCTTACACATGCAGAAAATACCGTCTTGTCTAACAACCAACTGAATCATGAGGTACACTGATCCTTACACTTGCAGAAAATACCGTCTTGTCTAACAACCAACTGAATCATGAGGTACACTGATCTTTACACATGCAGAAAATACCGTGTTGTCTAACAACCAACTGAATCATGAGGTACACTGATTCTTACACATGCAGAAAATACCGTGTTGTCTAACACACGAGCTGAATCATGAGGTACACTGATCCTTACACATGCAGAAAATACCGTGTTGTCTAACAACCAACTGAATCATGAGATACACTGATCCTTACACTTGCAGAAAATACCGTGTTGTCTAACAACCAACTGAATCATGAGGTACACTGATCCTTACACTTGCAGAAAATACCGTGTTGTCTAACAACCAACTGAATCATGAGGTACACTGATCCTTACTCGTACAGATAATAGACCAACAGCAAAATGCTTCGACTCGGATCAGCCTTCGCAAACTGCGCCGACTGACCTCCGTCGATTCTTTTTTGCAGATGCATTAGGCCCTCTTTGCACAGAGCATGGTACAGATTATTTTGACGTCATTGTAATTTCTTTGTATTTTTTCTTTGTATTCTTTTTTCTTAATATATCAGTATGTATTCGTTTTATTTTTTGATTGACATTTTGACAAAGCTGTTAATCAAAAAGTCTGTAGAATGGATATGTACTTAGTTTTGTGCTGTTGTACACATATTTTATTATGTCTAAATAAATTGGGCTTTTGTGTTTTGCCATTTGTATTAGTGAAAAATATATGAACCATACTCTGTGAAAAGGGCTTTTAATGCATCTGCTAAACGTATTGATGCGCAGGTTGACCTGGGTCGAAACCATTTGCTTTTTTGTTAATTTTCTGCTTGTCCAAGGATCATTTTACCTTAGGATTTAGGCGGCTTTTGCACAAAAAGGATTTCATGGATGCATGATTACGTGATAACTTGCTTGGCATAATGCATTAAACCCCATTTTATCATAGCATGGCTCATATACTGGGAATTAATAATATCATATCATTTTAGATTATACACATATTCTGAGAAATGCTTAAATTTGACGAAACTGTGTATGTAAAAAAACATTTTTTCAAATGGATATGTGCTCAGTTTTGAACGAGCCCAAGCTATCTTGTTATTTGTACAGACATTAAACCTTTACCAGACGACAAATTTTTAGCCTTGTCCAAATTGGAAGCATCTGCAGACGACAATTTCATTATGGCTCAAATGGTGCAATTTTTCCTTGATAGAGTAGAAAAGAATGTGGGAAAAGGAGAAAATGCTGGTTACCAGTATTTTCTGCTTTTCCCAAACTGTTTTCAAAAGGCTTCTTTGCCAGGGACGTTAAAGGCGGCATTGTGCGGTGAAGGGTTAAACGTTTGTGTTGTGCCATTTATCTTACTTTATACATTAGAACTGCTTGCTGTAAGTTCATATCCATTAGTACGATATCATCCCTGACTATACATGTATTCTGAGAAATGCATCAATTACTTTGCGGAAAGATATTGAGCGACGTGTGAATTTCCAGAAATGTTTTTTATGCATTTATCAACCACTATTTGATTGCAATTTATAGTTTTGATATTTTCATCACGTGACTTCCCTAGTTTACAGTGTAGTATAGTCTTTACATTATTTTTTATAACTTAACTGCCTTTTTTTCAGAGTATTCTAGTTATTTTGAATTTATTTTGACGTCATAAAACCATCATGTAGCTTCATAGGTCAAAGCGGGCTTTTCCCCTTACTCCTTAACCCTTTACCAAACGTCAACATTTTGGACTGGACCAAATTGAAAGCATTTGCAGACTACAGATTAAATGTAGTGCAATTAGTTTTATCTGTCTTCAATAGGGTAGAAAACATTGTGGGAAAAGGAGAAAATGCTGGTTACCAGCATTTTCTCCTTTTCCCACAATGTTTTCAAATGACTTTTTCCACAGGATCGTTAAAAGGCGGCATTGTTAGGTAAAGGGTTAAGTTCTAAAACATTTCGGTTTTAAATTACCCAGCCAATTAAACTTAAAATCAATTCAACTAAAAATTAATTTAACTAAAAATCAAAGAGCATGTGACAGCAATTTCAATCTAGACGGGCACTCCTTTAAGGACGTGAGTCGGTCCCATTTTTGAAAACCTCTAAACGCCTCTTTTTATCTCATTTTTGAAAATCTCTAAACCCACATGTTTTCTCATTTTTGAAAACCTGTAAACGTATATGTTTTCTCATTTTTGAAAACCTCTAAACGGACGTGTTTTCTCACTTTTGAAAACCTCTAAACGCATAAGTTTTCTCATTTTTGAAAATCCCTAAAGGCATATGTTTTCTCATAATCATCATGGAATCCCATTATTCCTGTTGGGACTGGTGATACAGAGAGAATGTTGATCGTTGTCATAGAAGTATTTTTCTCACGATGTTTTAACAAAATTTATTTTTTAAGATGTTTTTAGAATTAAAAATAGATTGGCCCCAGAGTACATGTCTCAATATTTTACCACCTCAGCCAATTTACGTGTATATAGAAAACGATTTATTAAGACTAATGCTTTTGTACTACCAAAGGTGAAGAGCTTTGGCATAAAGTTCTTTTCATTTGCAAGCTGCAGTTACTGGAACAAATTAGCTCCTGAAATTAGAGCTATCCCTAATCTTTATACATTCAAGAGAACAGTAAAATAACATTTTTTGCCGTAGTAAATGTAGATACCATGTCAGATAGTGAAGTTCAAGATCAGTATGCACGGTACTGTATGTGCAACCTGTTTTTAAATGTTTGCTGTCTGCTCTATTTCAGAAATTAATAATTTGTGGTTATTAAGTCCTAGCATATGATGCTGAAGTCTTAAATGTGAAATGTACAAGCATCTCTGGGATTTGTCAATATCCTGCAACAGTATTCGGTCGTCCTGTGATTTACTTAGGACATACGCCACAGTTTCCCCTGCTCGCTGGCTTGCGCATTTTTTTTTTTTTTTTTTTTTTTTTTTTTTTGTGCACTTTGTTATATTCCACTGGGTTGGTAAAACAGAGTGATAAAGTATATTTTCGTCTGTAATATGTCGGTTGCCTTTTAAATAGCTGGAAATATCTGCAAATGACAGAAGCAGAAGAAAAGAGGGAGATTTATAACTGATCGGGATGCCAAATCACGCCAAAATAGACTTTTTATTATAAAGGGAGGTAATTCATTGTCAACAACTGTTAAATATGCACGGTATCTCTTACAAATGCTCCGCTTGATGTACATTTTTGAAAAAAATACAAGATATTAGGAAGCATTATTTCTGTGCAAAATTTAAAAGAAAAAAGTTTACACTGATTGTTGATAATGGCAGAAAATTTATCAGAAAATAGGTCTGTTGACACGTAAGAACATTTCTTATTGCTACTGTGATCTGTCTTGTGCCTTAATTCTTCTGATTAATCCTTTCCACTATTGGCAAATATCACATTTCTAAGAATAATCATTTATTTGAGCAGTATTCTTATTTAAGAACCTTTTTATAAGGTTTGATATTTAAGTCTATTTTCTGTAATTTTGACAAGAGTTATGACCTTAGAAATACTGTATCTTCGTATTTGGCCAGCCCGCATTGCTCAGGTGGTAGAGCGTAGGACTTGTAAACATCAAGTCTAGGGTCACTTGAGAGTGGTTCGAGTCCCATGGCTGGTCATCTAAATTTACTAATAGTCTTTCGGATGAGATGTTCAACCGAGGTCCCGTGTGACGGTGCTATACACTGAGCACCTTAAAGAATCAGGCGTAACTTAGGATGGGTTTCGTCCTGGTTCTTGGACTATCCACCGTAACAAAACTAACAGTCCTGGTTCTTGGACTATCCACCGTAACAAAACTAACAGTCCTCAGATGGTGTCGCCCATATGAGCAACAGGTGGCGACCATAAAATGATTGTCTTTTGAAATATTTCATTCTCATGTTTGTCCTTGTCGGACCGTCAATACTTAATGACTACAATGGAAATAAGGCATTGTTTGTCTTCTTTGTGATATCCTTAGTGCCGATGAGCCTGATATCGTTCGGTGCATATCCATCATATTAAACTTTTTATTTGAATATGTTGTGTGCTATTGTTAAAACCATAATCTGTACATTCAGTGCCTAAAAAGATATTGAGTGATGTGTGAACTTCCAGAAATGATGCACGTGTTTATTCAGTTCGTCTATCAACCACAATTTGGTTGCGATTTATTCTTTTTTATAATTTTATGCGCGACTTCCCTGCTTGCCAGTGTAATACTGCTTATACGTTTCTTTTATTGCTTAACTGCCTTTTTTCAGCGTTTTCTAGCCATTTTGATCCATTTTGACGTCATAAAGCGGGCTTTTCCCTTTCTAACTTCAGTTCTGTAACATATCTTAATTACCCAGCCAGTTTAATTCAAAATAAATGAACGTGTGACAGCAATTTCAACCCGGACGGGCACCCCGTCTAGAACGTGAGTTATCCCATTTTTGAAAACCTCTAAACGCACATGTTTTCTCATTTTTGAAAACCTCTAAAGGCACATGTTTTCTCATTTTTGAAAACCTCTAAAGGTACATGTTTTCTCATAATCATCATGAAATCCCATTATTCCTGATTGAACTTGTGATACAGACAGAATGTTGTTCGTTATTACAGAAATATTTTTCTCACGCTTTTACAATATTTCAATTTCAAAAGTCAATTTACGCCAGATCCTTTACATCTTACACAAGTTTGTGGTAACCATTGTGTTATGATAATAGAAGCACCCTGTTTCTTTATGGGCCAAAGCACGAAGTTCCTACAACTTATTTCCATATCAGAGTTTTAAGCGGACAACGAAGATGAGATCAGACTTTGGGCTAAAAACTTTCATGTGGGGTTGTCTCAAAAATCACGAAGCGATCATTGCCGTATTTCAAGGGAAACTGTTCTGTAAACGGTTCAACTCATCATCATTCCTCCTGCAGACTAGGTCACTAAACATGTATACAGCTAATTTCCGGATTTGCATTCCTGTGAGTTCAGTTGTGACGCTTTAGGAGTTTAAATACCGTTTGAGATCCTCGGGTGTAGGGACTCTATATGTGCACATAGACAGGCATGGAAAATTCGTTTTCACAGGAATACAATTTACCATCCTTTCGTCAAACTTCGGATGAACTGGTGCACAAATCTCTCGGCTGTATTACGGTGGGTGATATTCACATACGTTTTACATGTCTTCGCCGGAAATAGACCGCTTCGTTAGTTTTCATTGGGTTTTATTTTTTTCCTGATAAACACTTATGAAATACTACAATGCGAGCTTTCGAGAAATAGATAATTTTTGAAATATAAAGCAAATTTCATTGTTGGAAAAGGTATGTAGAAGGTATGTAGAAAAAATAAGTAAATTAAAAGGGTAATTTGTAATACTGCTAATGTTTGGAAAGTGTGCCATTCTTTTGAGATAACCCCGCATAAAAAGTCCGTAGTCCGCTGTCCGCTCTCCTCTTCGGTGTCCACTAAAAAAACCCTATGGAATACCACAATGCGAGCTTTCGAGAAATAGATAATGTTTGAAATATAAACCAATTCCATTGTTGGAAAAGGTATGTAGAAGGTATGTAGAAAAAATAAGTAAATTAAAAGGGTAATTTGTAATACTGCTAACGTTTGGAAAGTGTGCCATTCTTTTGAGATAACCCCGCATAAAAAGTCCGTAGTCCGCTGTCTGCTCTCCTCTTCGGTGTCCACTAAAAAACCCTAATATGACTAATGTACATTTCCCTGTAACTTCAAGTGTCAGAATCGATGTCCATGGCAAATTTAAGCTAGATTTGAAAACCAAGTAGTGATATAAAAATAAAAACCCTCTGTGGAACTTTCTTTTTATTCCTGATGCACACCTCTGCCTAAAATGTGAGTCGACAGCATTTTTGTTTTTAAGCTAGATTTGAAAACCAAGTAGTGATATAAAAAAAAAAAAAACCTCTGTGGAACTTTTTTTTTTTTTTTTTTATTCCTGATGTACACTTCTGCCTAAAATGTGAGTCGACAGCATTTATAGAAATTTCCAAACATAAAATTTACATTATGCTTTCTTGCATGCATAATTTAGATAAATTCTGCATTCTTGAATTTGATTGAAGTTTATGAAAACCTCAATGAAAAACTGTAATTGAATCAGAAAATAGCTCGCTTTTATGATTTTTTTTTTATACTTTATCAAAAAAAGAAATCGTTCCAAAGCCGCTTTTTCTTATTCTGTGTGTCGTAACTCATAGTCTCACTACTCGTATGTTGTTAATAGTACGCAAAGCCTTGTATGTATTGGTGGAAATTTCCATGAATGCGACGTACGATCTTCTTTTAACAAAATGTGCTTCAGGCATGAAAATTAGTTTGCAAAGGCCAAGATCCAAGAACAGGGGCCGTATTCACCAATTATTTTAAAAAAATATTCCCATTCTTATTCTCCAGAAATTGCTGAAGTTGAAAGTAACACAACTTCTGATTGGCGAAACCATTTGGTTTAGCTAATCAGGGGTAGTGTTACTTTCAAATGTTGAAAATGTTGGAGAATAGGACAAAGAATGTTCCTAAGAATGGTTGGTGAATACGGACCGCGGTTTTTAAATGCAACAGTAAAGCGCATAAAAGTTTGATCACAACTACTTTCAAAGATGTGTAACATATAAACAGAAAGTATATTGACTAAATCATCCTAAGGAGGACTGTACTTCGGTGATAGAACAGGATTTTAATTCATATTTGATCAGAATTTGTAAATAAACTGCATGTATTCATTAGATTTATATAAAATTTTGTAGTCTTGTTTATTTCATTTTACACAACTATTAGGAAGGTGTCCTTTATAAGTGTGATGGTCTTTTAACCCTTTACCACACAATCCCGAGTTTTAACGACTTTTGAAAACATTGTAGGAAAAGGAGAAAATGTTGAAACCAGCATTTTCTCCTTTTTCGACGGTGTTTTCTACCATTCCAAACAAAGAAAATATCTTTTGAGCTATTGTTACACAGTTATAAAAAACACACAGCCATAGAATGGAATACAGTAGAAGTCGTCAGTGCAACAAAATATTTTAAGGTGTAAATTAATTGGTATTCTTGTCTGAATTGTAAGTTCACACACTGTAAGTATGTTTATTAGATATAATTGACTTTATATTTCAACTTTTTAGCTCAGATTTTTGAAACATCTATGTGAAGTAAAGTGGTTATGTTTTTCAAAGAATCAGGGTGAAAGATGAAAAGGAGGCGTAAGATTTCATAGTTTTTAAATAGTTTCTTACGGAGGAACTCACAGATAAAGAGTTTCTGACATGCTTGACTTGTAATCATCCTTTCTTTGTGTAATTATTTTGGTCAAGAGCCAATATAGTTTACATCCTTGTCATTTCTCTGATTTCGTAATATTTACATAGTAAATTACATCCATATTCTGGCGAAAGGGGGCTTAATTCATCTCCATGACGCATAATACCTATCATGCCATTACATGATTATGAATCCAAAATGGGCACTTTTTTAAACAACCGATTTAATCATGAGGTAGACTGCTCTTTTGACATATGGAAAATTGACCAATAGCGAAAAGTTTCGGCCCAAATCGATTCTTTTTGCAGATGCATTAAGACTCCTTTTCACAGAGCATGGCTCATTAATGTAATTAATCGCCAGTGTCAGTGTACTGAATTAGTTGATTGAAACTGAAATTTTATTGTTTGATATTGCTCTTAAACAGAAATATGAATGGTTAAGATCGGCTAAGCCTAAAGTGGTGTAAAATATGTTTTATGTTACATGACTTTTGCTAAGGAAAATAAACCTAATTGAACGGGCATCTTATTGTGCTTAAGTGCGTTCAGATTTGAGCCATGCTCTGGCAAAAGAGGGCTTAATGCATCTCCATAATCCATGATACTTATCTAGTCATCACATAATTATGGATCCATAATAGCCACTTTTTAAACAACCGATTTAATCATGAGTTACCCTGGTCCTTTGACATACAGAAAATTGACCAATAGTGAAAAGTTTCGGCCCAGGTCAGCCTGCACGGACTACGCAGGCTGACCTTGGTCGATACTTTTCGCAGATGCATTGTGCCCCCTTTTCACAGAGAATGGTTCACTTTATATGGTTTGAAATTACGTACTGGTTATTGATTTTCGGTAAGGTAAAAAGTAGTAAGATTTATTGATTGAAACATTTTCAGTGTGATAAGAATTGTGTGTACGTCTTTTTTTCGGCGTAGCTGAATGTACTGGATTTTGACATACTTTTTGGTACTGATAAAAAATGAATAAATATAAATTTGTGATTTGTCAGAAATGCGGACATGTTTATTCTAAGGTCCCCTGCGGTAAAAAATGTTAACATATTTACTAGTATTCTAAGGGCCCCTGCTTATTTGCTGACAAATTTACGCCGTATATCTTTCTTAAAGAAATTTCTTGTTAACATGTTAACTGGATAGATATTTCTAAGTACCAATAGTATGTTTTTAGTCCATAATGAAGAGTATTTTATCATGAAAACATTGCAACAAAAGTATTAATTATGACGGTATGAGTTTATTAGGAAATGTATTATTTGACAGTATTGTTACAAAAGACAACAAAATTAAGTGTACTTGTTTTAATTTTAAGAATGTTACATTGTAAGCAGAAAAGCTTCGTGGCACATAGAATTGACTGCTTGGTTGTTCTTTGTTTTAACCTGCATTGTCAACTTGGAGACGTGAGAAAATGTATGAATAATAGCAATCGCAATGCTTTTAGATCTTGAAGAAGTATTAAGGTTAGTAGCATTGTGACAAGCTTTCAAATTCTAACTAGCTATTACGCATGTGGTCTGGTACCCCGTCGTAATTCAAAAGTACGTTAGCCAAAGCGGAATAATGGCCTCTTCCTTATTAATGTGCAGAGGTAAAGGCATATTGTTATTTCACTTGAACAAATCGGACTGTAAGCTGAATTCAAAAAAGCTTGGTTGCAATCAAGTAATGGCAGTGAGCTTTTTTTTTTAGTGATCCTTCTTATTTAGCGAGAAAAACTACATATCCGAAAGACTGTGAGTATCCGAAATGTCAGTGGACCTAAAGTCCGAAAATACGGCTACTTTTAAGATGATTCATAGTCAACTTTATTAAAACCATACCCCAGTAGCATGTTTCAGGTCGGTAATGTATATTTCTTACAAAAATTAGTCTCATTATATTCATTAACCAAACTGGATCACATGAAATTGGCAAAAACAGAAAAGCATATAGGGCTACGCTTTAGGCCGCCATGGAGGCCGCCATTATTGCACTTTGGCTGACCCTGTAAGGTGTGTGTTAGGGCAGGTAATCCAGACCATTGCCCATATCGTAATGTATCATTTTGCTTCTTGCTCTACACCTTTTCTAATCTCCCCATTGTTGTGAATATTATGTTAAATGCTTTTGCTAAGAAAGAATAAAGTGATGGAACTGGCATGTTCTTGTATTTAGATACAGAAAGCTTCCTTGACCACAAGGTAATTCAAATTATAACACTACACCGACTTTGTTGTCTGCAAATGCTTTCAATTTGAACAAGTCAAAATTTTGTCATCTGGTAATCAGACAGCGCCACTACAATTCAAGGAGATATTCAGTTTCCGCCCGATAGGCGACAGCTCATATCTCAACGGGACCGCACATTCTCAATCTTCGGGAAACTACGATTTCCTGTCCAGTAGGGTTCATCCAGGATCCCTCAGACTGAATATTATTGTTTAGTAAACATACTCCACATTATCGGTCCCAATTCTTTGAAACTTAGAGGAATTGTACAATACCATAAATACTAAAGCCCAATTACATATTGCAGGATAACAATCAGTTTTGAAAAACTGTGCTTTGATTATTTCACTATTTGTTCAATCGACCATGCCTACTTATTATGGTGTCTTGGTGGGTTCAAGGCCAGTTGCAACAACCCCACCATTTTTTGTGTGTGCAATCGTCCTCGTTCCGGTTGCATCATGAATTCATGATGTATGCTAGAAAATGAGCAAATTCCCTACCAGGAGACCGATTCAGGACCTAAAGGGCATCCAATTTTATTTCTTGTATAGGGCACTGGACACAAAAACAAACGGCAAAGCTTTATGTTTGCCAATAGAAGTAAATCAAAGGGTCAAAGGTGGTGGTTCAACCCCCCAAAAAATCGGTGGTGTGACACCAGATTAGTGTTATAAGCAAAGCAAATCACGGAGAAATCGCGGGGGGGGGGGGGGGGGGGTAAAAATCTCATATGGAAAAGGGATTAAATCTAATAGCTACATATACTGAAAATATCTCACTATCGAGATAACGGTTACTTGGTTTCTAGCTGCCAAAAATGAATTCCTACTCGAGTACCAGCAATACTTTCCTGTTAACATGAATCTTTTTAGAGAATAAACTGATGTTTCATTTAAGAGTCTTTGAGTCTCAGATTTCATATATCAGCAAGCAGCAACAGGGGGTTTAGCCATGGGCGCCGGTCTATGAACTTGTCTTCTCTCTTAGCTCTTCTTATCTCTCGTAATTCTATTTGGGCAATAGATTGACCTGCTTCTTCAATGTCATAAAGGTTGATGCTTCCGGTGTGTAAAGTCTCTATATAAGCTGGTATGGTAAGATTGCATATAGCTTCAAATGACGGAATTGTCTTCGATCTTAATCATTTCTGAATTGTTTTCATCTAGGATGGTCTTGTAAGGAAAAGTTTCATCCCATCCACATCTGCATTCTTCATCCGTAATGTATGTCAAAGGAGAATTGGTCAAGAGCTCCATCTTTGTCTGGTTGCATCCAGCTTGACAGTGGAAAGGCTATGCGTAAGCGGATTATTGTCCGTGAGCACGGTGAAATGGTTTACAGCTAGATAGTCCCTGAATTTCTCAGTGACGGCCGATTTGAGAGCTAGAACCCTAGCTTGTGCGGTCTGTACTTCTGCCCAGCTTTATATAAAGCACGACTTGCAAAAGCAATAACTGGCTTCTTCTCCTTCTTGTGTTTGGTATAAGATAGTTCCAAATGCATTGGCATAGGCGCCTGAATGTAATTCAAACTGTTGAATAAATTAAGGGTAGGCCAGTATAGGTAGTAATGAAAGAAAAGTTTTTTGATGTGATTGAAGACTTCTTGTTCTGTATCATTCCATCTCCATTCTACTGCCTTTTTTAATTATTTTTGGTAGAAGGAAACATATTTGAATCATTGCCGGAAAAGTAGCCCAGCATTGACGATATATTGCATTAGTATATCTCACTTAACATTCCACATTAATAAAAATCATATGATTGAATTCATTTTACTTGTGCATCTATAAGTTTGATAGAGGTAATTTAACGATAAACTTTGTCATTAAGGCTAGAATGTTATTTTAAAACAAGTCTTTTATATCAGCTTTTGTCTTAAACTCGTGTACTGTGTCAGTGTAACGAAAGACTGGAGAGACTAATTTGTTCTTCACTTTGTGTCTTGTGATAGTGTGTAACTTAGACATTGAAATAAAATTTAGTGACTACAGTGAATCAAATTAGTGTGACTCTTAGACTTCGAAATAGAATTTTGTGATCACAGTGAATTAAATATGCTAGAAGGAGGTAAAGACTTTGACGAATATTGAGGGAGATGAGATTAGGGCAGCCTCAGGAGGAATTTTGGTGAAAGAGATGGAAATGCTAAAAACTCTAGGTGTTTGGTTTTAAACAAAAACATGGAGCAACATAAGATGTCATCAGAATTACAAAGTCATTTGAAGGAGTCAAAGATGAATCTGCGAGGGATAATACAGAAGAACACAGACATGTCGGACATGGAATGCACCAACCCCCAAATTTTCAATCTTTTTCGGAGAAGAGGGTAAAGGAGAGGTAATTTTGGAGACATTTCGATACAAAGTTGAAGCAGTGAGAGAGGAGGATATTTTTACACCAGAACAGATTATGTTTGGTATTAGACGTTCTTTAAAAGAAAAGGCTGGAGACAAGGTTAAAAGACTTGGACCAGGAGTCACAATTTGACATGTCCTTGAAAAACATTTAAGTGCATATGGTACTGTAGAGACAAAAGAAAGCGTGATGAAAATGTTTTACAAGTGTGAACAGAAACCAAATGAAAATATGGAAAGTTTCGCATCTCGTTTAGAAGACTTATTCGACCAAGGAGTAGATTTACCAGGCTTGCGAAGAAGTGATACCGTAATCCTCAAACGAGTTCTACATTCAGAGCTCAGGAAGAAACTGAAACATTTGTCAGTTTATCAGTGTGATATGATACAGGGGTGTGACAAATTCAAAAGGGAATTAAGATTGCTAGAAGCTGATGTGAATGCAGAAAGCCCTGAAAGTAAGAAACCATGCAAGCCAACAGTACCAAAAGAAAAGAAAGAAGCCACTGATAAATCAAACGTCAAACTACTCTTGAAACAAATAAATGAAAGAATTGAAAAACTGGAAAAGATACACTGTGACAAATCGGTATCGGAATGATATCTATGATACATGAATGCGATGTAAGGTTCGAAATAGTCTATACTAACAAAAAGGGTTTTAACTGAAGGAAATGAATAAATGGTACCACACCACTAAACTGGTAAAAGAGCACTAGGCTACACTTGTATGCTCTTCCAAAACTGAGCGCCTGGATATGAAACGATACTGTTTTTTCACGACCTTTTCCACTCCCAGCCATTATCAGTCATTCGCAGTGTTTTATTTAGCCTCTACATGTCAAATGAACCATGAGGAAACACGCATTTCTCTTAAAATGAAATCTATCTTAACCGTTGTGAAAGTAGAATTTCCGTGCTTTGGCAGCACGTGTATGTAAACAGTTTGTTTCGAATTGGACATATGAAATATCGAAATAATGGTGAAAGCTATGTTTTCAAAGCAATTTTGATTAGAAAAGTATTTATTCCACCCATGAATTGTGCAAGACTTTTGAAAAGAAGCATCCAGTTTGTCTTTGACCGAAATGCGAAACTCAGAGCCGTCGTTAGGTTTCACTCCACTAGTATTTCGCTACATTGAAAATAGAGTGAAATCACCATCTTTGACCATGTGCTGTAGTTGTAGCGGCAAACTCACAGCTTTGCTGTTTGTTTTCAAGAAGCTAAAATAACTGACATCTCAACCAATTGCATTTTTTCTATTCCAACTCAAACACAACCTCAAGCACAACTACTCTAGAAATATCACACTGACAAAAGACCCGTCTGTGTGGTAGACAGTGTTTTCCTCTATGTGGGCACAGGCACACATTAGTTCCCCAATAAATTATGTGTACAAACCAGATCTTCGATTTTTTTCAATTTTTGAACGCATTGGTTTTTTTTTACTCATCGACAAAATTTTGGACACGACCAAATTGAAAGCATTTGCAGATGACAAATTGAATCCAGCTCAAATTATGATTTCTGTTACTGATTAGGTAGAAATCATTGTAGCTAAAGGAGAACAATTGTTTCCAAGAACCATTTTTCAATATACTCGCGGACGTCCTTAGTTGTCCGGCCATTGCAGATATGGCTGGACCTCTTTTTTTCGGCCGAATAATTGATTGAATTGTATTATACGCCACTTTCAAAATTATTTCAGGCATAGCACGGTGACAATACACCTATTCAGGCAATGTGACAAAAGGAAAAGATGATTACAATAAAAACGAGCTTAAGTTTTGCAAGACACTAAAGTGATGAACTCGTTTATATCCTGCACTGAACTGTCTACTTGCTGATTTGAAACAAGAATCCAAGATAGCTGACAAAAATTAGACAGTATAAATTTGCAGGCTCATCTTGGCTTGGTTCACAAGAAATCAGTGTTGCCATTTATGTTGTCTGTCTGTCAGTCTGTGTGTCTATCTCTCTCTCTCTCTCTCTCTGGGTTACACAGTATAAATACAAACACACTTCCATATTTCTGATTTTTTTTTTTTTTCTCTCTGTCAAGAAGGAAACAATGTACTGTTAAATACCTTTCCTCCTTTTTATTTCCTGCCCCAACCCTCTCTCTCTCTCTCTCTCTCTATCTATCTATCTCTCTCTCAGAAAGAATGAATGCTTATCCAGGTTTTTTATGGCGATTTCTTTGTGCCAACGAATGAAAATATAAGAAAAAAATGAAAGCTTAGCGTTTAGGACCCCAAGGCTATTGTACTAGCCCGAACTGATATCGGGTGCAAAATGACGATTCAAGTCTATATATAGCTATGGGGACCTATGTTTTTACCATATTATCAGAGAAATTAAGTTTTGTAAAAGAACAAATGAAATATAGGTGCACCTGTAAATATTTCTCCCTGCCTATTCATTTTGTTACAAGCGGTAGAAATGAGCACTAATAATCAGATAGAATTAATATTAATGAAAAGTGTCTCACTATTGAAAACACCCCTTCGATATTTCAATATTGAAAACCGTCAAAGCAGTTTATAATGTGTGAATAAAATCCTAGTGACTGATAACACTGTGACAGTAATGAGTTGAGCTCCCATAAAGAGATGTTCCTCGACTCTTCTCATCCCCGCTTTCCCCCCCCCCCTCCCCAGCCTAATCATGGTAAGTTCTGTCGCAGAGAGGGCCAGAGCCAATCATACCTGTTTTTCACAATGTGTTCCACCCTTCTACAAAGGAACCTGTATAAATCAGTCACATTAAATTCGTCTCCTGTAAAAGCCGTCAATTTGGAAATGTCTAAAATTTGGTTGTAGGGTAATTAGTTAATCCGGTTTTTGTGGAGTTGGTTGCTATTTTCCATCTTTCTTTATTACAAGGTCACATTGAATTTGTCGTCTGCAAATGCCGTCAATTTGGACAAGTCGAAAATTTGGTCGTTCAGTATAGAATTAATCCAGTTTTTGTGGAGTTGGTTGCTATTATCCATGTTTTTCTGGGGTTTCTCGTTACCAGTATTTCGCATAATATTCTTTCCAACTGTTGCCACTGGCCCCTATCCTCCATAACGATCACTGGTAAAAACTGAACAGGACAGAAAGTTATGCTCTGTGTAGTTCAAAAGTACTCATAAAACTTAGCCTAGATCTCTGCGCATGCAAAGTAAATAAGTTAAACTCATCAAAGCCGTTCCAGAAGACCAAAATATTCTAGTATTGCATTTCAAGTTTTTCTTGATACGAATATGTCAGAAGCTATCCGAAAATATAGACCGAGATCAAAAGGCTAGTTCTTTGCCGTGAAACAAGATCAGACTGCTAATTCTGTGAAGTCTGATCTTGTTTACACTATCGGCAAAAAATACAGGGTGTTGCAGAACGAGTAAAGAGTTAAGCGAATTTTGCAGTTTCTAATTTTTGACCAGACCACAAAATTTTAGACTGGTCCTAAAGGAAAGCATTTGCAGACGAGAAATTACATGTGGCTAAATTGGTGAGATTTGTCTTTGAAAGAGTAGAAAAGTTTGTCTCCTTTTTCTACAATGTTCTTCAAAATCCTTCTTCATCAGGGTCGTTAAAATTCGAGATTGTCTAGTAAAAGGTTTAACCTCTTGAGAGCTGAATAATCCTGATAGACATTTTGAAATAACTGCAGTTTCAAGGTTGCTCTTCTTCATATGTATATATATGAAATGATTGGTACGTGTGTGTATATGGTTTTTACGGTCGTTCTAAAATTTATTTCAGTTGTATTGCGGCCTGGAGAGTGTAGATTAAAGATCAGACAATGTCAGAACCACTTCGACACAGATAGGTGCCAAAGCATTTGTGTTGAAACGTCGTGTACCCCAGTCTCTTATTTGCATGCATTACACTAGCTTAGGCTATGTCCGTGTATCTGACAAGCAGGTTTCTCGTTGCAGTTGCCGAACCCCGGTTGCGCAATGGTAACGTGCACAACTGGAGAACAGGGGGTAGCTGGTTCGAATTCCCAGCTCGGAGAATTTCTTTCCGAGAATTGATGATAGTCATTGCACGGATTCGTTCCTCTCTCGCCGCTGATGACTGCTTCCACGATGTGGGAAAGCAGCCAGTGGCTTGAGGAAAAATATTAAGCGAAGTACTGGTAAAAAGAAACTTCAGAAAACCATGCATCGGTGCACTGGCTGTCGCGATATATCTGAAATAAGGTCGAAAACGGCGCTAAACAACATACAATCAGTCATTCTTGTTGCAGTAAACAGTAAACTCATTGGTAGACAACAAAATTTTAGACTTGTCCATATCGGAGGCATGATAGTCCCTAGACAGTACTTTAACATTTTTTCTCCAGACTGTTCTTTTGGTGTTATGAGGAGTTTATGGAGAGCCATTGTAGAAAGTACATTTAATCATTTGAACTTTTGTGTAATAGCGTACACAGTGTGTCACAAGCTGGAATATATCCTAGAATATGTTACTTGTGTAATAAATCTGTTTCTTTTGAGCCAAAGTTATTTGAACCACTTAAGTATAGGAAAACATACCACCTTATCCTATCAAATAAAATGAAAACCACAAATATTCCCACAAGTCTTTACAAAACTCTGGTACGAAATCTGAAAATATATAAAGAGGCTACGTAGCCAATTAAGAAATACCAGTGAAAAAATGTTTCTCTTAAGTGCATGTACTTCATTAGTGATGATTTGCCAGCTATCGCCTTACTTGATTCAGTGATGAATCATTTTTGGTGAGATTATATAAAAATCTGAATAGCCCCCTTTAAAATTTCGTATCGACTGGTTAACGGACTTGAATTCCGGGAGTAACGTTATTAGATAGATGATAAGTTTTCTGTTCAAAGGAAAAGAAAGAAAATACAACTGGGTCAAACATGTATACGTACTTAATTTAAAAGAGAAAAAAAAACGTTTGCGGGAAGTAATTACAGAAGAATCATTTTTTTAAATCAAAGTAAAAACGACTGTGCGTCGGCCGGGAATCGAACCCGGATCGACTGCTTGGAAGGCAACCATGCTAACCTTTACACCACCGACGCTTGTTGTTAGCAACGTCTATTTTTACTGACAAAACAAGAAAAATTAACATAACTATGACTTTTAGATCTATATCGTTGCCCGACAGACCATAAAATGTCAGTCTGAACTTGACACAATGGAGAGGAATTAGATCTACTCGTAGACGAATGAAATAAAACCACAGAATTATAAAGATTAGAATCTATTTTTAAGAATAAGGAACACAATTACTGGAAAAGTAGATGTAGATATGACTAACATGTTCCAAGCATTTGCTCTTTTTTCCCCACATTTTTTTTTATTAATGTGTTTATGAAAGTGTATACTTGTACATCCTCGTTGACCCACTTCCGATGCATTCCATAAACTACATTCATCGCCCCTGGGTTATCTCGCATATGTTTTCTCGTTCTCATTAATTATTCATGAGGCATTTTGATTGATAATCTCAGTTTTTGAGTGAGAAAATTTAATCTATTTTTATCAACCATATGCCATCATTTCTATTTTTACATCGTCTACAACCAATCAAATCGATGAATGTAGTCTACGGAATACATCGGAACTGAGTCAACGAGGATGACGTCACCCTTGCTACATACCCCTATGGACTGCTGCAGGACGCTGTGTTTCTGAATATTTGCCTATGCATACAAGGATTTGTAATGTCTACCCTGGATTATCGTAAGGCAAATGCCACAGAAGGAAGGCCCACCGGCGGCCGCCATATTCGTTGATAATGATACGGGTTTTACCCTATTTTTTCACAGTAACGGAAGAAATGTGATTATCCTCCACTACAAGAGAGTATCGTTATGTTATCGACAACTCGATTGACTATTGGGTGTAATTCGCAATCTAATGAATATTCAATTCCGTAAGTTCTACCTGATGAAATTGGTCCATTCGGCAAACCCCGGGTGATCTGGTGATCAAGTAGATACGGAATCGGCCGAGTTGTGACGAGTGGGAACAGATCAAGGCATCACCCAAAGTTTGCCTAATGACTGGTCATGCAGCCACTTGCGATTACTCTCGTATATAACAAACTTAATCAACAGACAACCAGAATTTTGCAGAGTGACTTTCGAGAGTGTTGCTGGTTACGCCTTGGGCTGCAAAGCACGACTCAATGGTTTTTTTTTTTGTGGACATAGCATATCAAGCTCAGACTGCATAGAACGTGCAGTCTTACCGCTGATCTACACTGTCCGATACTGTGACATTTTTTTTCACTGTGAAGTCGCGATACTCTGATCTACATTACTGTCTTGAAACTTAAATCTGAGCCATGCTCTGTGAAAAGGGGTCTAATGCATCTGCGAAAAGTCTCCACCCACGGTCCGTATTCACCAACCATTCTTAAGAATATTCTTGGTCTTCTTCTCCAAAATTTTCCAAATTTGAAAGTAACACACCTTCTGATTGGCTAAACATTTGGTTTAGCCAATCAAAAGTTGTGTTACTTTCAAACGTGGAAAATCTTGAAGAATAAGTCTAAGAACGTTCTTAAGAATGGTTGGTGAATACGGATCCTGTGGTCCGCGCAGGCTGACCTGGGCCGACACTTTTTGCTATTTGTCAATTTTCTGCATGTCAAAGGACCATCCTACCGCAGGATTCAGTCACTTGTCACACAATATGGATTTTATGGATCCGTAATCATGTAATGACTTGCTTTGTATACTGCATCACAGAGATGCACTCAGCCCGCTTTTGCCAGAGCATGGATCAAAAATGATAAATGTCACCTCAAAAAAAGAAGTGACGTAAGAAGGCAAATTTACTGTTTTCCGCAACGCCTTGCGCTAAAGGACAAAAAATTTAACGAAAATCATTCACAGTTGTCTCGTGTGAAGCACACATATTTTCGTGGTTTGTTTTCTTTTACGGATCACAAGACACGCGTCGTGACACCCTTTCCCAAACAATCTGGTAACTTAACGACTCCGGGGTCAAAGAAGGTTTGACAATATGCTGGGAAAAGGGGAAAATGAAGGTAACCAGCAGTTTCTCCTTTTCCCACGATGCTGAGTTTCGTTTCAAAGGGTAATTCCTTCATTTGAGACACATTTCATATGTCATCTGAAAATGCTTTGAATTTGGACGAGTCTGAAATCGGGTCGTCTGGTTGTTAAAAACTAATTATGTTCGTGTAAATTTAACCCTTTACCACACAATCCCGAGTTTAAACGACCCTAAGGAAAAAAAGCCTTTTGAAAACAGTGTTGGAAAAGGAGAAAATGCTGGAAACCAGCATTTTCTCCTTTTCCCACAATGTTTTCTACCCATAGTGGTACAAATCCCATCGTTTGAGTATCATTTTATGTGTTGTCGGCAAATGCTTTGAATTTGGAGCAGTATAAAATTTTGTCGTTTGGTAAAGAGTTAAAAGTGTGTTAGATTTGAGTGGTTTGTCTTACATAGGATGTGTTTTGTGCTCATTGTTATCAAGCGGATTACGTGACTTTTTCCTGATGATAGGATTGCATGTGAACTGCGAAGGTTTTTAAACTCTCTCTCTCTCTCTCTCTCTGCTTTCTTTTCTTCTCTCTCTCTCTCTCTCTCTCTCTCTCTGCTTTCTTTTCTCTCTCTCTCGCTCTCGCTGTCTCTCTAATTATTTTTTCGACGATTATTATGTGGGAAAGCAGCCATTGGCTTTAGAAGACTATTGTGCAAAGTGCTAATAAGAGAAACTGCTACAGCAAAGCATGGATAGACTCACTATAAATGAATTAATTTTGAAAACGGCGTTAAACTCTCTATTCAAAGAAAAAATACCCAGTCTGATCTTGATCTGTCCAGGAAAGCATGGATAGGTGCACTGGCCGCCGCGATGTAGCTGAAATAATCTTGAAAACGGCGTTAAACACCATACAATCAATCAATCAATCAATCTTAATAATAGTCTTAGCATAATTCCCAAGGATTTTCTATGGCTGAAAAGTAACGAAGTTTCTTAGTGGCTTTACGACATGGTTTAACTCATTACCACATAATTCAAACTTTTAACGACCCTGAAAGAGAGTGCTTTTGAAAACATTGTGGGAAAAGGAGAAAATGCTGGTTACCAGCATTTTCTCCTTTTTCCACAATGTTTTCTACTCTGTCATTGACAGAAATCATTAATTAAGCTACATTTAATATTGTCATCTGCAAATGCTTTCAATTTGGACTAGCCTAAAATTTTATTCAGAAATTGTATTACTTAAAAATTCTACAAAAATTCTACAATAACCCTAGGAAGGGTTAGTGAATATTGTCTGGTTTTGGATCGTTTTAAGTGATAGGCAAACCTCAAAAAAATCTTAGGAAGAAAAAATACTGAAAAATGTTTTTAGGTAGTGCAAAAGACAGAATTATCTTGAGGTAGCACAAAAAGCTGAAAATATTTTTAGGTGGTGCGTAAGATTCTAATATTTTTAGGTAGAGCATAAGACTAAAATATTTTTAGCTAGTGCAAAAGACTCAGCACATTTGTAAAACGTGCATAAGACTCAGATATTTTTAGGTGGCACATACGACTCAATATGCTTTTTAAGTAGTGTATAACACCAAGGGGATCCTGCATGGCTCATTGGTAAAGTGTAGGACTCGTAACCTGGAGGCCACGGGTTAGAGCCTCACTGGATCATTAGATTTTTCGTAGGAGTGTCCTCGGGCCAGACACTTCAGAGCTCTTGCCTATTACCGGTAAAACCCAGGAAATACTTGAATATATGAGCTGTCTCCGTAATATGACTGAAATAATGTTGAAAGTAGCGTAAGGGGGCTTCATGCATCTGCGAAAAGTTTCGACCCAGGTCAGCCTGCGCAGTCCGCGCAGGCTGACTTGGGCCGAAACTTTTCGCTGTTGGTCAGTTTCCTGTATGTCCAAGGACCAGTCTACCTCATGATGAAGTCGGTTGTTCAAAAAAAGTGGCTATTATAGATCCATAATTATGTGATGGCTTGGTTGGTATACTGCATCACGGAGATGCATTAAGCTCCCTTTTGCCAGAGCATGGCTCATATTTAGGTAGCGACTAACACTCAAGTATTTTTAGGCAGTGCAAAAGACTCAAAATAATTTTAGATAGTACAAAAGGCACAAAATATTTTTCTGTTGTGCAGAATAAGATTCAGAATATTTTTAGGTAGTATAAAAGACTGAAATATCTTTCAAAAACAGAAAAGATGGAAACTCTTTTAAGGTACTGGAAAAGACTGGAAAATTTTAATTTCGGGTAGTGCAAAAGACTAGACTGAACATCTTTTGGCAGTGCAAAAGACTGAAAGTATTTCTTGGTAGTTGAAAAGACTTGGAAAATGTTGGAAACCAGCAGCATTTTCTCAATTCCCCCTCCCCCCCATTGATAATTGTCTCGGTTTTTAACGATAAATCCCATCACCTGAGACATCATTCCCCAAACCTCGGGTGATCCGGGTCTGTATTCACCAACCATTCTTGAGAATATTCTTAGTCTTATTCTCCAAGATTTTCTATATTTGAAAGTAACACAACTTCTGATTGGCTAAACCGAATGGTTTAGCCAATCAGAAGTTGTGTTACTTTCAAATATAGAAAATTATGGAGAACAAGACTAAGAACGTTCTTAAGAATGGTTGGTGAATACGGATCCCATTGATCAAATCCCTCGGCTGTATTACGATAGGTAATATGTACCTACAAGGTACATTTCTGCGCCGAAAGTCCATCGCTTTTTCGTTCTTAAAATTGTAGGACTCCTCTTAAGAAATGTAAACACGAATCACAATTTTCTATCTACATCTTCTAAATACAGTTCCGTTGACAAAACATTTTGGACATTCAATTTTCAACGGGGTCTATCAATTCCGTTGGCAGTTTTCACCGACAGATTGATGTAATATTATGCGAATAATTTCACAGTGGTTGTTTATTTTGTTGCTAATGGATTTATGTGGGCGTCACATTGTTTAAGATCACGTGACTGACGGCACATGGAAACTTCGTCGATAGGGACGAGGTCAGATGTAGTTCTGGAATTTACCGAGTTGTGACGATTGTCGGGACACGTCTAAATTTTCGTTTGCAGATGTTTCCAACTTGGACCAGTCTGAATTTTGTCGCCTTGGCGTTTAATGCGTCTCTGTGATGTAGTAGATCATGCTGCAAGTCATCACATATATGATTATGGATCCATAAATTTAATCTTCACAAATGAATCGACGGTGGAAAACATTGTGGAATAAGGAGAAAATGCTGGTTACCAGCATTTTCTCCTTTTCCCACTATGTTTTCCAAAGCTTTTTTTCACAAGGTCGTTAAAAGTAGGGATTGTGTGGTAAAGAGTCAAATGCTTTGTGGTAAAATGGTGCTTATTTATTGGAGGGGGGTGGGGAAAACATACACTGAATAGAAAATAAGAACATACGTAGTATCGATTAACTGAAACAACAGTTTTATATTGGTGTCATCAAAGGGCCCGCAAATAGGTAGGCAAAGGTCCAAAGAATAAATATGTCTAATTTGTTTTTCACCAATCGCAAATTACTATTCATTCGTTCCACACTAATACCAAGCAGTAGGTCAAAAGTAACCTCAAACAGCTACGCCGCGGAACGATTTTATGGCCCCAAAACGCCTCCATACATCTGATACATCAGCTGTTATCAGTAATGACCCTTCTTAGTCGAGAGGACAACGTTGCATTAATCCAATAATTGATCTGTTTTATGGCCAACTCATTTGTTGAACCTAACATGAAACGCAGCTCTATTATGTTCGTATACACTTCTATTCATAAAAATTGCAAAAGGTGTTGGGTTAAACACGTGACAGCTCTTGTCCAATGAAAATCTTAGAAATGCTTTGGGATGCTTGGATAAAGTGTGCTATTACGTTTCATTAGATGATAGTGGTTATAATACGTTATCATATATGTCACCATGGTGTTTATCTCTGTGTTCAGAAAGATTAACTCTTTACCAGACGACAAAATTTAGAATTGAACAAAATGAAAGCGTTTGCAGACGAAATAATAAATGTAACTCAAATGATCGAATGTGTCTGTGATGGGGTAGAAAGCATTGTGGGAAAAAGGAGACAATACTGGTGACCAGCATTGTCTCCTTTTTCCCACAATGTTTTCAAAAGCTCCTTATCTCGAAGACCGTTAAATTCGGGATTATACTGCTAAAGGCTTGAACCAGGATGCAAACTTTACCGCGCCAAGAACAAGTGTAGGGCGCTTGTAGGCAGTGTAGGTTGGGACATCAGACTGCTCGGACCCTGTGTGAAACGTGCAAAACGGAATTATGATTTACAACATCCATTACTTTTCATGTACAAATCGGATCACAATATTGCAGTATTTGGAAGCGTTATTTAAAGTGTTGGAACATTCGTTCAGTGGGCAAAAGCTTTTAAACAAACAATTTATTTTACATTATACATGTACATATATATGCTGAGCAGGACGGTTAGCAGACAGTGTAGATCAAGATCAGACTGCAAAGAACGTGCAGTCTGATCGTTGACCTTATCTTTTCCGATATCTTAGTAAATACTTTGGCCAAATAGACTCGTAGTATAGCAATAGGTAATTTCCATTGACTAAAAACGTTGTATTATTCCGCTTATTTGGCCATTTCAAAGGTAAGATTTTAGTGTCATAAGGACCTCGGGGTTTGATTAATACATTAACTATGAAAGTGAGGGATTACGGCGTGGCAACAGTAGTCATTTGTTTTCTTGTGTTGATATGCGTGTTTGGAGATTTGAACCCGGATCCAGCGGACCCTAGGACGGTTGAGTTTGAGGCATTAAATGCTGTCCAGGAACAAGGGCACTTGAATCCAAACGGCGATGTGAAGGACTTGGAATTTACAGGTAATTTCTTTTATCCTTATTTTTAGCGTCATAGGCGTAAATAAATGCTTTAGCGGACCGCATAGATCAAGATCAGACTGCACAGAATGTGCAGTCTGATCTTGGATCTATATCGTCCGCTTGTTTAGTCAAACATTTACGAAAAAATGAGTAGTGTTTTGATAGAGGGATGCGTAATACCGAGCATGTCAGCACATATTTATAAAATCCGTTTTGTCTAACAACAATGTGGAGTTACAAAGGTCCTTGGACATGCAGACATTTTACAAAAAGCAAACGGGGATTCGACCCATGTCAGCTACTGCAGACTGCACAGGCTGACATAGATTCAACAGGCTGACACTTTTTGCAGAAGCATTCAACCCCCTTTTCCCAGCGCATAGCTCAAATTTAATGTTTCTGAGTTACAATGGCTGGTATTTCAGCACGTGAATACGGAATCCCGTTTCCGCCATCCACTTTTCGACCTACGAGGAACTCGAAAAGTAGAAATTATGCACACTAACTTCCACTTTTCTAGCAAAAAAGTTACCTCGAAAAGTCGAAAAGTTGAAGTTCTTGACCTGACAATTGTCAAAAAACTTTCGACTTTTCGACCTCACGTTTGTCTAGAAAAGTAGAAATTAGGAAGTAATAACTTCAACTTTTCGCGTTAAACTGCTGGGTCGAAAAGTAGAAAAGTGGAAGTTTTTCACATCACAATTGTCAATAAAACTTCCACTTTTCGACCTAGAAAAGTCGAAAAGTCGAAAAGTTGAAAAGTCGAAAAGTTGAAAAGTCGAAATTAGCCGATTAAAACTTCCACTTTTATCTTCCACAGTCTTTAGATTCAAAACAAAATCATAATGTATGCAAGTCTCTTTGGAACTATTTTTTGTTTGTGCATTTTCTGCAAGTTTAAGGACGACTCTATCTCATGACCAGTCGGTTGTTTGACGAAATACATTTCATAGATCCATATCTACATGTATGCAGTGACTTGCTTGGTACAATGCATCACGGAGATGCATCAATTTCCCCCCCTCCCCCATTTCCCAGAGCAACGCTCACATTAAACAGTATAGAACTTCATTTCTCGGTCTGTCATTATAAATAAATTCAACGCGAGCTCATTTTCTGAACAATAACACTTGTTATCGATAGCTCATTGTACAAAGGTAAGGTATCGATCGCATTTTATGCTTGCAATTAATTCTACAAACTGGAAGTAAATGCCAAGGATTTCCGTGAGTCAGAAAAATAAATATGACACATGCTCTGTGAACAAGGGGCTTAATGCATCTGCAAAAAGTATCGACTCAGGTCAGCCTGCGCAATCCGCGCAGGCTGACCTGGGTCGAAACTTTTTCTTTTTGTCAATTTTCTGTATGTCAAGGGAACAGTGTACCTCTTGATCCAGCCAGGTGTTACACTAAATGGATTTTCTGGATTCATAATCGCGTGATGACTCGCTTGGTATTATGCATCACAGAGATGCATTAAGCCCCATTTTGCCAAAGCATGATTCATAAAATGGCTCATAAAATTTGTTGCAGTGTTAAGGCCATGTACAAGAATATAAAACAGTGTAGATCTAAGATGAGGCTTCATATTGGGTGCCGTCTGATCTTTATCTTCAGTGTCAACAGAATGCATCCAAAGTAGTCTATCTTCTCTCACCGCTGACCATTGTTTCGACGATGGTTATGTGGGAAAGCAGCCAGAGGCTTGGAAAGAATATTGTGCGGAGTACTGGTAAAAAGAAACTCCAGGAAAGCATGGATAGGTGCACTGGCCGCCGCGATATAACTGAAATAATGTTGAAAACGACGTTAAACACCGTACAATCAACCAAAGCAGTCTAATTTCAAGGGTATAATTATTTCCAGTTAGGGAAGTAAGCAAAGTTAGTTGCATGTTTAAGGCAGTGTGCCTCAATATCAGACAGTGTAGAGCTAAGAACAGGCTGAAAATTCGTTGCAGTCCGATCTTTATCGACTATGTCAACAAAATGCATCCTAAGTTGTCCAGAGCATCTTATACCACACAATTTTTTACCCTTTCAGTTCCAAATATTTCAACACGGCCCCTGTCAACGACTGAAAATACAATTTACTGAAACCCAGAAAACTATTTACTAGTATCTTGCGGGGGCTATTCAAAAACTACGTAGACACATTGAATTCCTCAAACAAATGACGTCGTAATTACGGCAAAATTCCTCAATTTATAGTCCAATATTGTTTCACTTAAAATGAATTGTTTCTTGCTATAAACTACCCAACTGTGATGCACTAAAACAGTTTTTGTTGTGCATCGTTCACAGTCACGGGGCACGGGATAACTTTACGTTGAATATTTTAATAAGTCAAAGTTAAGGTGAGCATTTTCCTAAAATTAAACGGGAAAGCGTCATCAAATTTTTACCAAACAGGAGGACGTAATAGATCTAAGATCTGTGCAGTCTGATCTTGATCTATGCCGTCCGCAAAAGCACCGTTTTCGCCTATGGCTCTGAATGGGTTAAGACCAAGAGGAAGAAGGCTTTCAAAAATATTGTGGGAAAAGGAGGAGGTGCTGTTAGCTATTTGTTTCCCACTAAGATTTTTACTCTTTCAAAAATTAATCTCATCACTCAAGCCTCAATGAAGTTGCCGTCTACAAATACATTCAGTGGATGAGTCAAATATGTTAACGTCTCGGAGAGAAATAGACACTGACCGAGCTTGGGCGCCCTAGGCAAAAACAGGGGCTGTTGCGGACGGCATAGATTAGATCAGACTGTACAGAATGTACTGTCTTATCTTGCATCTATGCTGTACATATGTGTAGCCCTTTCAAAGTTTGTATTTTGCAGGGACGTAGAAGGTCTTTGTTGTGGCAAAGAATCGTGATTCAGAGTACTCTCAATAATTTGATCTATTCTTTTTGTTGTAGTAGTTGTTGTTGTTGTTGTTTTAGGTCCCGTGCCTTATGAGGAGTTGTACGAACGACAGTTTGAAGAATTCCTGAATCCGCTTGGTTATGAGAATGAAGAGAACAACAAGCATGATGGGCCGGGAGAAGTAAAAGGTAATACCAAGCTTAGCCTCTCATTTCCTCAAGGTGTCACACCACAGTGTTTTTTTTCTTTACATTGAAAATAGAGTGAAAATCGCCACCTTTGACCATTTGCAGTGTTTTTTATTGGAATCCTCAGAGCTTTCCTGTATGTTTCTATCAAAAATTATGCTCAGTGACTTACACAAGTAATAAAAAAGATTGCAACTCAGCTGATGGCGTGTTTAACTATTCCATCTCATACACAACTACTGTTGAAAATCAGAGTGAAAAAAAATCTCTTCCTGGTGGTCGACCATGTTCTTCTATGTGGCCACAGACACAAAATAGTTCCCAAAGAAAAAAACAAACTTGCTCTCAATTTTAATAGAATTAATCAAATCAACACCAGAAAGGCATCAAGTCAACACCAGAAACGCATGTTAGATATGCCCTTCCATTTTCTTGACTAAAATAGTGCAGCAGAAGTGCTGGTTTTCAAACTTTCAAACGGGACCACTTTTGATACAAAGATCCGGAGGCAGTATGCTCAAAACCTAATCCTTAACCTGTTAAAAAAAGTTAACGAAACTTTCAAGCTGATAGTAAAAACCTGAATATTGCTATTTCAATGTTATATTTTGGAAAAAATATATCCCCTTATCGGACTGTGTAGATCCAAGATCAGACTGCACGTTCTGTGTAGTCTGATCTTGATCTACACTGTCCGCAAAAAGTCATTGAATCGCGCTTAACAGCCTAGGGGTTAAACTGGTCCACGTACGAGTACTTTATCTGTATGAGAACAGGTAACCAGTCCACACATAACTATGGTGTAATACCGGATGCTTCCGGGTCGTAGCGGTCAAGCGCAGTGAAAATTCAATATCACTTTAAAATTTGATATCAGTTATTTTGCGCACTCCTCGTTGTGTGCACGGGGCCAGTTCACCTATGCCCTGCACAATATTCAGGACAGACTGTACAGGTTTGTTTTCACGGGAAAATGCGTTCATGTATAACAAAGACCAGAAAGAAACGTAAATTTCCTTGAATCAGTCTAACTGACTCTTTACCAGTCGAGAAAAAAATGCATTATCAAAGTTGAAAGCATTTACAGACGAACAATTAAATTCGGCTAAAATGATGAGCTTTGTCATTTAAAGGGGTGGAGGATATTGATGAAAAAGGAGAAAATCACAATGTTTTCAAAAGACTTCTTCTTCAGCCTCGTTAAAACTCGGAATTGTTTGGTGACGGGTCAAGTGATACCATAACTCTTCCGTGGCCTTTCTCTTTAAACAACAACAAGAACCAAAACCACAACCACAAATGCGGAACAAGGCAAACATAAATCATAACAAAACAGCTGCATTGCGCAGAAAAATGCGTGCATAAGATAGATTAATTTGAGCCATGTTCTGTGAAAAGGAGACTTAATGCATCTGCGAAAAGTATCGACCCAGGTCACCCTGCGCAGTCCGCGCAGGCTGACCTGAGCCGAAACTTTTCGCTGTTGGCCAATTTTCTGTATGTCAAAGGACCAGTCTACCTCATTATTCAGTCGGTTGTCAGACAAATTAGATTTTATGGATCCATACTTATACGGTGACTTGCTTGGTATCATGGATCACGGAGATGCATTAAGCCCCCTTTTGCCAGAGCACGGCTCATATTTATTCAGTGCATGACTTAAGATATATCTATCCAACATCACGAACAGCAACAGCAGCAGTAGTAACGACAACAAAACAACGACAACAACAACAAAAAAGTAATCCCAATGTCACTTGTGACTGACAGCTTTATATAAGTATGTAATTTAGAGATGTTGAAATCCAGAGTAAAACGGAAGTGTTAAAAAGGCATGACACCAAGATTTTGCTTGGGAAGTTAAAAATATCTTTTCAAAAAACTAATAATCACTATTATTCTGCAAAAAAAGGGGGTTTAGACCAAGATGTTATTTCAAGAGAACATACATTTAAGGAATATCCTTGTTTTCATCTTTTTTTTTTTGTGGCTGTACTGTTCCTGAGTTCGCCGAACGGAAGTAGTCCATTCTGTGCCATTGCCGTGGTTTTTCGGTGAATTTTTTTCTCACAATATGTCCAGAATACTGCTTTCTTAGGTGAAAAAGTCGGTATTATTTGTGAACAGGTCAAATGACTTGTGTCTTTGCCATGAATTGTTTGAATTCTCATAACGTTTTGTCCGCTAAAATTCAATTCTAGTCCAACATCACTAACTGTCTATGCTTTTCAATACTGATTAAAGATAATGACATTTTGTCGTCCTAGGTCATGCAGAATTAAGACGCAAGCGTTCAGGGACCGGAAGTGATCCATTTTCTGTCATTGCCGCGATTTCCGGTGGATCTGTAATACATACAGACAAGAACAATGTGTCGTCAGCTGTTGGAGTACTGACGTCTGCTACTTTGGTGAGTTTGAATTACTTCTTTATTCTGTAAGTAGATCTCATATATTGGATAACAGTTCACTCATGCGCACGAAAAGATTTAAGACGGTGGTTGATGGTGGGGTATTTTTCTTCTATTTCTGATAAAAAAATGTTTTGCTGAAACTGCAATCAGTCTATTACCTCCAATCCTGTTCTCTTTAACCTTTATGCTGCGAAATAAACGAAATGAAACTTTCTAACCGATAATTTAAACCTGAATTTTCCTGTTTCAAAGGTATTTTTTTTTGGGGGGGGGGTGAGGTTTCTCCCTCTCGGACAGTGTAGATCAAAGATCAGACTACACGTTCTGTGCAGTCTGATCTTGATCTACGCTGTCCGCAAAAGGTCGAACTTTGCAGCCTAAGGGTTAAATTTCACTTCTATCGTCTGAGTCTCTTGAACACCGTACAAATCGAAAAATACAGAGGGTTTACTATATCTCTGTGATGCAACATGCCAAGCAAGCGGTCACTTAACCTTTTCCCAAACAAGCCCTGGTTTTCACGTGTCTGCAGTACAAGTCTTTTGAAAACACTGTGGGAAAAGGAGAAATTGCTCGTAAGGAGCAATTTCTCCTTTTCCCACAGTGTCTTCTACCCTTTTTGAGACCTTTCTGCCATTTTCATCAAATTTAAAATTGTCGTCTGCAAACTCTTTCAATTTGGACCGGTCCAAAATTTGTCGTTTGGGAAAGGGTTAATTATGAATCCATTAATTATTTCATGCTTTTCGGTAGTTATCGAGAAATAATGGTGGATTATGGTTTGTTATTTCATGGTTACGATCAGTGAAAATACCGATTTCATACTTTCTAACTCTTCAACTGAAGGCGGAAAAAGTTGTTCCTGCGCACTAGTTACCTAGGTAAATAGCGCGTGCCATTCAACTAGAGGGAAATATGACGTAATTTACGCTATGTTTCTCTCGCTTTACGTAATATTGTAATGCGTTGTTATTTGAGGGGGGTACACCACGGGGAATTACCGAAAACAAATGTACCGGATTTTGATGAAAGACCCAGCGAAAAAGGGGTTAGAAGCATGAAATAAATAGATTTTTTTTTCGGTGAAAGATCGAAAGTTATTTCATCGAGTGAACATCATCGGTAATATTTTCATAATACCGATGATGTTCACTCGATGAAATAAATTTCGATCTTTCACCGAAAAAATGAAAAAAAAAAAAATATATATATATATCCTCTTTATCCATGTTGTCTAACAACCTACTGAATCATCGGGTAAAGTGGTCGTTTGGCATGCAGAAATTGGCCAATTGCAAAAGATTTCGACTCAGGTCAGCCTGCGCGGACAGCGACCAGGGTCGAAACTTCTTGCAGATGCATTGAGCCCCCATTACACAGAGCGTGACTCAATTTTAGGTTAATGTCTGTGAATATCAGTATCTGGCCGATTAGAGCATGACTCGGCAAGTTTTATCATCATGAATTCCCGAGACCTCGTCTGATAACACTGATAATTTTAAAGTCTAAAATTATATTCTCCATGGATTGGACTTGAATGGTACATGTTATTTATGATTTGTTTTGACCTGAGACATCTGCATTGTATGTGACCTTATTTTCGGTCATTTTCGGATTCCGAAAATAAATCGACGTGCTGCCAACTCCTCCAGATACCTATCGTCGTAGACTGTTGTCTAGTCCAATCGACCATTTTGAAAGTTTATTCCATTTGTATATATTCTGATTTCAAACGTTTGCATTACACGGCTTCAGATCACACGTATAGCACTTTAACCAATCAGCGAACAGTATTTTGAAATTATATACCGAAATATAACATATCATGGTTGTATATCTACACGTACACATTTATGCAATAGTCGTATATATTATTTATATGGTCTGTGTCGAATAGAAAATCTCGTGCCGTTGTATACGAGAAATCTACACGAGTGCTAACGAGTATATTTCCAGTATACCACTGCACTCGTTTTCTATCCCCTATAGATATGTCCGAAACTTTTTGAAGTTCACAGGCGGAAATTAATTTTGTCTCGGGTCAATCCGAAAGATAAATAACCATTCTATCTTTAAATATCTATTCTCTATTTGTTTATATATACCAATAGCCTTCACCCGTGCTAATTACTAGATGGTCAGTTTTAGTCAGAACAAACTGGACTGGAATTGTTCATGTGGACAAATCTGTCTATAATTTAGCCATCGAAGTCCAGACATCATGCTGTACACCGATGTTACAGATTTATGACCCAACAGGTATCTCCGTTTTCTTTTTTGATTTTTTGGTCTACTGTGCCTGTGACATTCCCGAGATGGAGTCCGTATTCACCAAACCATTCAGGAGAATAGTCTTGGTCATATGGTGAAGAATTTTTTAAATTAGAAAGTAACAAAACTTCTGATTGGCTAAACCCAATGGTTTAGCCAATCAGAAGTTGTGTTACTTTCAAATCTAAAAGAAAATTCTTGAGAAAGAATGGTTGGTGAATACAGACCCCGGAATCCGTCTTTTGCAGGGAGATTATAGGCGAAATTCAACGACTGTTTCAAATATTGATCATACTCGAAAATCCAGCACTGTGATTGGCCGAGACAGAACGTCCAAGCTAATCGGATGGCTGGCCTTGGAATTCAGGGGTAGAATTTAATGTAGATGAATAAGACAAATAATCTCGTCCACACATTTTTCTATACCATTTTCGTGATATCGAGGCGACAGCTCCCTGGTACATTTATTAGTAATAACTTATAGCTATGGAAAAGTGCCGTTTTCAAGGTAAAGAATCTTTGCTTAAGGAAATTTCCTGCCCACTTGCCTACAGCGAGGATATACCCTATAATGCCTACAAAGCAACCAAAGGAACTCAATTTGTTGATGACATATGTTTAAAGAATATTGTCTTAATGCATAAATGAATTCCGATCATAAGAAGCAATCAGAAAAATATGAATACAAATAGAGCTAATAAGCGCTCAATAAAGACAGTCTACGAAGTGCTGCCAACGACTTAAACACAAAACAAACGAATAAGGATTTAACAAAGTTCCTGAACGATACCATATAAATGTTATATACTTAAACCTTTCCTAAACGAAAAATTTTAGCGCCTCTTCCAAATTGAAAGCATCTGCAGACGAAATTTGAAAGTGGTACCAATGAACTTAAGGTTTTTTTGATGGGGTAGAAAACATTGTGGGAAAAGGAGAAAATGCTGGTAACCAGCATTTTCTCCTTTTCCCACAATGTTTTCAAAGGGCCTCTTCCTCAGTGACGTGAAAACACGGAATTGTTCGGTAAAGTTTAACTGTTAGCTAGAAAATGGTATGGGTTTTAGAAAAAAAAATAAAATACTGGTGTGATTTTCTTGTTTTTCCATTTAAAAGAAATTTTCAACGAATCGATTTATCGACTTACTCTGTCAGCGCCAAATATATGACCCATCCTCTATGAAAAGGGGGCTTAATGCATCTCCGTGGTTCATTATACCAAGCAAGTCTTCATATGGTTATCGATCCATAAGATCCATTTCGAGCGGTAAATGCGAAGCTATTTCATCCGCGTTTTTGAAAATTTGACAAGAGAAGGGAAAAGTATGGTGGCATATCTCTGCCGCTAGATACGAGATAGCTATCGTGATAATTTGAGAAAACTTTCACAATAATTCGAAGTTTCCTGGAAATTTTATCTAGATAGTGATAAGTTTTCTGAAAAAATTATCACGATAAACTTTGCTATCTAGAAAATTTTATGTTGATTATTTCTCACTCGTGCACGAAGCTGACATCGAGGTAAAATTATCGCGATAGTTCTACCCGTCTCTCGATATCTATAAATAGAAAAATCAACATTTGGATGAACTCGGAAATTTTTGACTGTACAGGAGACAAAGATGATCCGAAACAGTATCTAATTATAGATACCGTGAATGTCAATTGTGGGCACGAGCGTAAAAAAAATCGTGATAACAGTTAGAAATATCGCGATATTTTTATCGTGAAACTTTTGGTTAGCTAGATAATATTTCCAGGAAAGTTTGTTTTATCGCGATATTTCTCTAAAATTATCATGATAGCTATCTCGTATCTCGTGGCAGAAATATGCCACCATAGAAAAGCCCTCTCATTTGTGTGAAAAGCCGAGGTAGATCATCTTTTTTAGATATGTTGTCTGATTGATTGATTGATTGATTGGTGTTTTACGCCACTTTCAACATTCTTTCAGTCATATCACGGCGACAGCTCACAAATTCATGTATTTCCTGAGTTTTACCAGTATTAGGCTAGGGTTCTGAAGTGTCTTGCCCAAGGACAATACCACGAAAAGCCCGGCGGATCAGGTGGGGCTCGAACCCGGGATCCCCAGCTTACGAGTCCAACACTCTACCACTGAGCTACGCAGGACCCCTATGCTGTGTTGAATTCATCCCAACAATTGAACATAATGTATCTAAACAAGATGGTTTTACAAATGCTTTTCACAGAAATGAGCAGGGTGTTTTTTCCCTATCCTGTAAAGTTTTCAAAAACGTAGATGTAATAGTTTCGCATTTACCCCTCGATTTTTGTCTAACAGCCAACTGAATCTTCGGGTAAATTGGTCCTTTGGCATGCAGAAAATTGACCAATGACAAAAAGCTTTGACCCATGTCCGTGACCATTAACCCTTTCCCAAACGACAAATTTTGGACTAGTCCAAATTCAAAGAGTTTGCAGACGACAATTCTAAATTTGATGAAAATGGCAGAAAGTTATCAAAAAGGGGAGAAAACACTGTGGGAAAAGGAGAAATTGCTCGTTACGAGCAATTTCACCTTTTCCCACGGTGTTTTCAAAAGACTTGTACAGCAGACACGTGTAAACCAGGGCTTGTTTGGGAAAGGGTTAATGTAGATGAATAAGACAAATAATCTCTTTAACACATTTTTTATACACCATTTTTGTGATATCGAGGCGACAGCTTCCTGATACATTTATTAGTAATAACTTATGGCTATGGAAAAGTACGGAACCCGGCAGGTGTCATGCTCTACACATTTTTTATGTCGAAATAACGAAATCCTAAATCGTTCAAACGAAATACTATTTCAAGAAAACGAAACACTAAATCATTAAAACGAAATGCTATTTCGAGAAAACGAAATACGAAATCGTTGAAACGAAATGTTATTTCGAGAAAACGAAATGCTAAATCGTTAAAACGAAAAGCTTTGAGCCATGTCTGTGACCATTAAGCCCTCTTTTCACAGAGTATGGTTATAAACTTGACATCTTACAACGGCTGAATATACACTCCATCGAGTTTGAGATTCTTTTTAGGCTTGACTTAAGCCTTGTCCTGATGAATAACTTAACACTTAAGCTGCTGAATAAATGAAACGCAAATTTCTACACAATCCTAAAAACCCAAACATTGCAGTTTCGAAGTTGATTTCACCGGAAAGAAAATACCGTATCAGACTGTGTAGATCAAAGATCAGACTGCACGTTCTGTACAGTCTGATCTTGATCTACACTGTCCGCAAAAGGTCAGTGGGTCGCGATCAGCAGCTTAAGGGTTAAATGATACTTTCAGGTCGATGGTAGAAACCCCAATGTTGCTATTTCAAACTTGTTTTTTGGAAAAAAAATCTCTTTATCGGACAGAGTAGATCCAAGATCATACTTCACGTACTGTGCAGTCTGATCTTGATCTACACTGTCCGCAAAAGGTCAGTGAGTTGCGCTTGGCAGTCTAAGGGTTAAAAAGTGGACAGCATGGCTCTAAGATCAGACTGCACGTTATATGTAGTCTGATCTTGATCCATGCCGTCCGAAAAGAAATCCCCCATTTTCGGCTATGACGAAGAAAATACTACGTATCATTTAAGCTGTGCTCTGGCAAAAGGGGGCTTAATGCATCTCCGTGATCCATGGTAGCAATCAAGCCATCACATAATTATGGATCCATAATAGCCACCAGAAAATTGACTAGTAGCGAAATGTTTCGGCTCGGATCAGCCTGCGCGGACTGCCCAGGCTGACCCGGTCGATACTTTTCGCAGATGCATTAAACCCCTTTTTCACAGAGCATGGCTCATATTTTATGCAGGTAAAGTGATAACCAGCTCTGACCCGAACGTTACAGTCCAAGTAAACACTTCAACGATATACCATATCTGGATTGGCAAGCCACAAACTGGTAAGAAATGTTTGTTTGCTTAAGATATTGTCCCACAAGCAGTCAAAAGTAAAAAAGAAATCCAGAGTCAAAATGCAGGCGAATATTGAGTTCATACCATTTAACAGTAAATGTATGAATATATGTTATGGGACCAACAATATGTTACAATACGGTCTATCAAAGTTCCAGTCGTTGTCAGAAAAAGACCTTGGTATTCTAGTAGACAAGATGACTCACTGGCCTTTTTTTTTTCTTCCTCAAAATCCAAGGAAAGAGACCAAATCATAAGGCAGATCTTTAAGTTAAAAGAAAGATTAGAATAGAGACTTTCAGATTGGGTTGTACGAGACCATTTACTAAGACTGAAATGTTGCACGGTTTGTAAATTTTCTTGAAACAATAACGTTTTGACATTTTCCACTGCTGAATAATTTATCATGCCAATAAATTTTCCGACTTAAATGCATCGCACGCGGATAAAATAACACACGACAGGAAAAAAAATCGCATTTCTTCAGTCAAATACGCGTACGGTTCCAAATATGGTATGATGACGTATCCCTCGCGCGGAAAACGCGCGTATGAGTACATATGGGTTTGCGATTTGATTGGTCAAAATGTTACGCTTTAATATTCATCAACCATTCATTAAACGAAATTGCTACAAACTAAACCAGTATCAATGAACCATGCTCTAGCAAAAGGGAGCTTAATGCATCTCCGTGATCCATGATACCAAGCAAGTCACCACATACAAGTGGATCCATAAAATCAAATTTGTATTACAACCAACTGAATCATGGGGTACAGTGGTCCTTTGACATACAAAAAAATTGACAAATAGCAAAAAGTTTTGGCCCAGGTCAGCCTGCGCAGACTACGCAGGCTGACCTGAGTCGATACTTTTTGCAGATGCATTTATTAAACCCCCTTTTCACGGAGCACGGCTTTTATCTTTATACCGTTTTTCAATAAAATTGCCAATGTTTGCAATATTTTGTTGGTAATAGAATTATCATACTGATGTAACTTTCCTGCTTGCATTTGCTTCTCGAGGCGGAAGAAAATTTTGACATCTCGCGCGATCTTCGGTCTCACGCGATTTCAAATGTTGTAACACATCTCGAAGCAAATACACGCACCAGTAAAGTTATCACAACATGATCTGTGTGTGTCGTATTTATGCTGCAATGAGTCGTTTAGCATTGACATAAAGCTTGCTATGGGCGGCAACAGAACGTAAGAATCCTTCAGCGCATTTCAGCTATTTACAATATACAATATTACAAAATTTTAGACTGGTCCAAATTAAAGCTATTCACAGACGACAAGTAAAACATGGCTCAAAATGATGAAATTTGAATTTGATAAGGTACAAAACATTGTGGGAACAGGAGAAAATGTTGGTTTCCGGCATTTTCTCATTTTCCCACATTGCTTTAAGATATATTTTTTTTCTTCGGGGTCATTTATTATCCAAGAGATGTTGCTTATAATTTTGATTCTTAGGCGTATGGTCACTGAAAGTGGAGGATGTGAAAAATCAGACATATAAGATCAATGCGCGGGGAAGTAGTACCATCGATTTCGTTGCATCCGCTGTAAATGTAAATGGAACACCTGTCTCGGGTCAACCGGAAGTGGGTAAGTTGTACACTTATTCTTTCAATCTTTCGTACAAGATAAGATGTCGCACCACTCAAACTGCTTCCGGGTCATAGTCGTTTGAAATTTGATAACAAGCACTTCTGCGGCACCGTTTTATCTGAGAAAATAGAAGGACAGGTCTAAAATGTATTTCTGATGTTGGTTTGATTATATCTGTGAAAACTGAGTGCAAGTTTGTTGTTGTTGGTCGACCACCAGGAGGAACCTTTTTTCATTATGATTTTTCAAAGACAGTTGTGTTTCAGATGGATTAGCAAAAAAACAATGCAATCGGTTGAAGTGTCATTTTTTGTTTACTTTTGGTATAGCCCATTGGCCGTATACTTAATAGAAACAAACAGCAAAACACTATGAGAAAATAAGCAACGGCTTGTAACAATGAAATACTCCTTTTCCCACGATATTTTCCACATCATTGTAAAAACAAGCAATGGTAATTTCTGTTGTGATCGGTACGTCTGAAAATAACCTTTGTGATTAATTTAGCCCTCAACTCTTTACCAAACGACAAAATATCTGACTGGTCCAAATTGAAAGCAATTGCAGACGACAATATAGATGTAACTCAAATATTGAAATTTATTTCAGGAAGGGTAGAAAACATTGTGGGAAAAGGAGAAAATGCTGGTTACCAGCATTTTCTCCTTTTCCCACAATGTTTTCACAAGGATTCCTTCTCAGAGTCGTGAAAACCAGGGATAGTTTGGTAAAGGGCTATGCTGCTATATAAATGAAACGAAACTTTCAACCCAATTGTAAAAAACCCATTTTTGCTATTTCATATGTATTTTTTTGTGTGTGTGGGGGACATATATCTCTTTATCCGACTGTGTAGATCCAAGATCAGACTGCACGTTCTCTGCAGTCTGATCTTGATCTACACTGTCCGCAAAAGGTCTCTGTGTCGCACTTAGCAGCGTAAAAGTTAGATTTGTATAATGATTCCACTGTTCTTTTTGATATCAATAAAGTGGTGAAAAACATTCGTGTTACAACATTGTAAGTTAGCCCTTTGATACACCATCCCGAACTTTGACGACTCGGTGGAAAAAAAAATCATGAAAACGTTGCGGGAAAAGTAGAAACCAACATTTTCTCCTTTTTCCAGCAATGTTTTCTACACTTTTAAAGGCACTCTCGGGCAATAGAGCCACTTTTAATTTGTTGTCTCCAAATATTTTGGATTTGGACGGGTAAATTTTTTTTGTTAGATATAGGGTTAACCATAAAAAGGCTGCCATTTCTTTTTAACTCTTTATCACACAATCCGGACTTTGAACGACCCTGAGATGACTTTTGAAAACTTTTTGGGAAAAGGAGAAAATGCTGGTAACCAGCATTTTCTCCTTTTCCTTCAATATTTTCTACCCTTCCTAAAAGAAATTTCAATTTTTCAGTCACATTTATTTTGTCGTCTGCAACTGCTTTCAATTTAGAGTAGTCGAAAATTTTGTCGTTTGGTAAAGAGTCAAGGCTATCGACTTCCGTTAACTCTTTACCAGACGACTAAATTTTGCGCTCATCCAACCTGAAAACGTTTAACTCTTTACCACAAGACAAAAATGTAGACTTATCCAAATTGAAAGCATTTGCAGACGACAATTGAAATGTAGCTCAAATGGTGGAATTCGTCACTGGTAGAGTAATGTTGCTAAAGTGATGATTTCCGTTTTTGATTTGGTAGAAAACATTGCGGGAAAAGGAGAAAATGCTGGTTACCAGCATTTTCTCCTTTCCCACTTTGTTTTCAAAAGGCTTCTTCCTCATGGTCGTTAAAACTCGGGATTTATGTGGTAAATGGTTAAAGACGATAATTAAGTGTTGCTCGAGTGTTTGGGCTTGTTTTCAATTGGTTGCAAAACATTTTCGGGAAAAGAGGAAATCCTGGTTACCATCCTTTTGTCCTTTTCCCGCATTTTTTCCGAAAACTTTATTCCTCAGGTTCGTTCAAACTCAAGATACCAAGCCCCCGTAGCTCAGTCGGTAGCGTACAGGACTTGAGAACAGGAGGTCGCTGGTTCCATCCCCGGCTTGGCCAATTTCTTTCCGAGGATTGATGATAGTCATTGGGACAGGAGTCATTCCTCTCTCACAGCTGATCATTGTGTCGACGATGATTATGTGGGAAAGCAGCCAGTGGCTTGGAAAGAATACTGTGCGGTGTACTGGTAAAAGAAACTCCAGGAAAGCATGGATAGGTGCACTGGCCGCCGCGATATAACTGAAATAATGTTGAAAACGGCGTTAAACACCATACAATCAATCAATCAATCAATCAAACTCGAGATTGGCTTAAATCGGTACAATGACTTTATTGCTCCTTTTACAGCAATAAAACTAAGAAATGCCTTCGTGCTACGACAGTTCTTGTCAGGCACTAGTGTGACATGTGAATACTTTACCAGACAATCCCAGTTTTAACAACCCAAACAGGGAAGGCTTTTGAAAACATTGTGGGAAAAGGAGAAAATGCTGGTAACCAGCATTTTCTCCTTTTCCCACAATGTTTTCTACCAAATCAACAACAGAAATCATCACTTTAGGAACATTTAATTTGTCGTCTGCAAATGCTTTGAATTTGGTCCAGTCCAAAATTTTGTCGTTTGGTAAAATATTAATAAAGGTCCTTTTCTCTTTTTCAAACTGGTACCAGGTAGCAATGCGACATACATGAAGGTGGAACCAGATGGCGGTGGTCTTGTTTCCAACTGGACTTTCTTTGTTGTCAAGGCAACCAATGGAACGGTTTTACAGCGCATTCAGATGGGCATGCCTAAAGGATCACGGACATTACGATGGTATATTGTGCAAATTGTTTGGCCAAATATGGTAAGATTTGACCGAATGCTTCTTGTTAGATTGTCGCAAAAAAAAAAAAAACCCAAAGATTAACTATTTTGACTACATGTATATCACAGAATAGCCAATCAGAGCAGCATACACATTTGCTGTTTGGCTGTAGAGGTAACATTGCGATTTTTTTCACAATTTGAAATTGGTAATCGAAACTAAAAAGAATATAAGCAGACATAACCATAAAAGGTGATACCAAAAATGCATTTCAAAAATATCGGAGAATCTACTGCTCTGGAAGTGAGAGTCACGTCCCCAGAATCTCTATATTAGTCTAGCGTTTGGCTGTTCTAAAAATAGACGGGCAGAATTCCGCCCGTTTTTTTAGTTGCCTGTACCGATCCCTATACACTCGCTGTATCAGGGGAGGTAACCAATCTTGGGGGAAGGCGGTAAAGTTGTTTGGCCACATATTGTAAGATGTTCCTGACTTGTTACATTTCGATGAGCTTTACGGGCAAAGGGGGGGGGGGGGGTTACTTTAATTGATTATTGTAAAGAGGAAACAATCAACCATCATCGTAAGAGAGGATCAAGATCATTCTTCACGGATATGCAGACTTGTCCTATTTTACATCTTCGCATGGCCTGAGAGTAAGATGGAAGTAGGAGAATCGAATGTGGTGTTTAAAAAAAAAATTGTCGGTCAACTTTATATCTGTAACTTCTTTACCAGACGACAAAATCTTAGACCGGTACAAATCGAAAGCATTTGCAGACGACAAATCAGATGTGACTCAAGAATTGAAACTTGTCTTGAGAAGGGTAGAAAACGTTATGGGAAAAGGAGAAAATGCTGGTTACCAGCATTTTCTCCTTTTCCCATAATGTTTTCAAAGGCTTTCCTTCTCGGGGTCGCCAAAAATTGGGATAGTGTGGTAAAGGGTTAAAATAAGTAGATTCTATTACTTTTTATGTGTTTTTTAATCTCATAGATTTTTAAATTCCTTCGCTATAGCTTGAAAACCTCAGAAACTAATGACACTCGTGTACTTTGGGCCTTGTTTCAATCTCTGCCCATATTTGGACAAAGCAATACTTGTCATACTTGAAAAAGATTAACCCTTTACCACACAGTCCCGAGTTTTAAAGACACTGAGAAAGAGACATTTTGAAAACATTGCGGGAAAAGGAGAAAATGCTGGTAACCAGCATTTTCTCCTTTTCCCACAATGTTTTCTATCCTTCCCAAAACAAATTTTAATTTTTGGGTCGTATTTATTTTGTCGTCTGCAAATGCTTTCAATTCGGACTATTCCAAAATTTTGTCGTCTGGTAAAGAGTTCAAGTCTTGCCTCATGCAGACGACCTTGTTCGTCGTGCTGCATACAAATTTTGAAAACTTTATGGCAAAGGGAGAGATTGCGCATTACAAGCAATTTCACCTTTAGCCACAATGTTTTCGGACTTGTCCATATTTTCAACTTAAGTTTACGCTGTGTATCCCAGTTTCACAAGGAATTTTCGATCGTTAATTCAGGAGCAAAGAGAAAAAAATACTAATAGATGCTATTATTTTTTTTTCGTTGAATTCGGGAAAAGGCTCTCAAAAGCATTGCTGAAGACTTTTGGGCCAAGGTTTTTCTTTTTTTCCTTTTGTTTGTTTTGTATAGTCGATTGCCTCTTGCTCAAAAACTGAAACATCTTTAATAAAACTCAATAAATTACGTTACATAAATGTAAGCAGTCATTGAAATGATGAACATAACTTATCGGCGTTTCTGATTTCTTCACCGAGTTTAATTAACAGCATATCAGTCTCCACGTTCTCTGCAGTCTGATCTTGATCTACACTGTCAACAGATAGCAATCAGATCTTGATACACATTGTCCACCAGAAGAAAAACAGGGAAAGTGTTTCCTATCAAACTAATAAAGGTTAAGATTCCATCTGAAATACTCTGAAACCCCCTGGCTAGTTCATTACCAGACAAAAAAATTTTAGACTCGTCCAAATTGAAAGCATTTACAGAAAACAAAATGTATGCAGACTAAATGATGTAATTTTTTCATCCCACAATGTTTTCAAAAGCCTTCTTCCACAGGGTCATTGAACACGGGATTTTTGGTAAGGAGTTAAGAAATACGTAATTTTGTTCGATGTAAATTTGTGCATTACTAAAGATAAGAGGACGTTCACAAAACGATTTGGTATGAGTCATGCTCTGTGAAAAGAGGGCGAAATGCATCTGCAAAAAGTATCGACCAGGTCAGCCTGCGCAGTCTGCGCAGGCTGGCCTAGGGCCGAAACTTTTTGCTTTTCATGAATTATCTGCTTGTCAAAGGACCAGTGTATCTCATGATTCAGTTAGTACTCTGTGTTTTTGTCGTTTGGTAAAGACTGAATCGTGACCACCTGCAGACGGCATTATTTAGCTCGGCTGTTTTCCAAGAAAACGTCGAGGTATTGTTGTAGCCCTGGCCACGTGGTCGCCGTCTGCGTCGTCGCACGAAAACTTTTACACTTTATAATATCCCTGTTATTACTGAAGACATTTCCTTCAAGCTTGGACAAGTTAGTAATCATCAAAAGAGTGAACCTACACAACAAGGGTGGGTAACGATCAAATTATTTTGACACAGTTATGCCCCTTTTTCGATAGAATTTTCATTGAAAATCAAGCAACAACAACCGAGCGTTGGTACCCGCGTGCGGTGCTCTTGGTTCGTATTGCAGGCTATCAGACCACTTTTGAAAATATTACGATAAAAGGAAAAATTGCTCGTTACGAGCAATCTCTTCTGGTCACAATATTTTCACGTGAACGGCATCAAAACTTTAACCGTGCTGATTATCCATATTTTACCGGGGCGTTTTTGAAATCGTCAGCTGCGAAATCTTATCCAAGGGGAAATGGGTCAAGCCCGTAATGGTACTTCAAAGACAGCCTGATTGTTGATCTAGCTATGTGAGTTATTGAATGTAGGACCAGGGTTACGAGATTTGTTATGAAATATTTTTCAGTTCTTTTTTTAATATTTATCATGTCTCATTTATTTAAGGGTATTCGAAAAACTTATGTCATGTTGATAATCAGTATTTTGCAAAGATATTTCGACCTCTTCCAGCGCCCAAAATAACATGTACCATGCTCTGTGAAAATGGCGCTTAATGCGTTTGCAAAAAGTATCAACTCAGGTCAGCCTGCGCATTCCGCGCAGGCTGACCTGGGCCGAAACTTTTTGCTATTGGTCAAATTTCTGTCTCTCAAAGGACAAGTCTATCTCATGATTCAGTCGGTTTGTTAAACAAAATGGATTTTTGGAGGTCCATGGTCCTGGGATTACCTGCTTATGATCATGCATCACGCAGATGCATTAAGCCTCCTTTTGCCGGATCATGGCATACATATATGAGCCACGCACTGGGAAAGGGGGGCTTAATGCATCTCCGCGATCCATGATATAATTAAAGCTGTCACATAATCATGGATCTATAAAAACCACTTTTTTAACAATCGACTTAATCTTAAGGTAGACTGGTCCGTGAACATACAGAAAATTGACCAATAACGAAAAATTTCGCGGACTGCGCTGGCTGACCTGAGTCGATACTTTCTGCAGATGCATTAAGCCCTCTTTTCTCAGAGAGTGGCCCATATCCTCCTACAATATCCTAATCGATTCATTCCATATTTCAGGATGTTTATATTGGCGTGCAAGGTCTGGACAAAGACGGTAACATGTTTACACGGGAACAACAGTCCATGGTATTACCGTCCGGTGTTCGACTTACACTGCTGAACCCAGAAACGGGTAAATATAAAACCTAGCTCTGCAGTATATGGAAAAAAGAAAAAGTTATGTGGGGTCGTATTTAAATAAGTACGATGACGTCATATTTGATCTCATAAAATAAATGGCGTAACCAATTGCCACCCGACCAACAATGACAATGACAATGACTTTATTTCAAGTAATAAGGCCACCGGCCCATAATACAAAAAAAATACATGTAGAAACAAACAATATACATAGAATGTGAGTTACGTTATAATATATGACCATGTTAAAATCAAAATATGCTGTAACAATGAGTTTGTACTACTTGAATAACTACTTTTATGTTACTTTAATATTTAAAAAAAAATGCACCCCTTTACATCTTTCCAAACAATACCTGGTTGTAACGATCCTGAAGAAGAAGAAGAAACTTTTGAAAACACGGTAAGAAAGGAGAAAACGCAAATTACCAGTATTATCTCTCCCTCCTGCTATCAATCTATCCTGTGCGAGACAAACCCTATCCTATCAATGTCCTATCAAGAGGTGTAACAGTCTGGGGCAACTATCAGTGACAATCATACGACTTTATTCACAACTAACAAGGCCACAGGCCTATAATACAAGAAAATACATTTGACAATAAATATTAAACATAATAGACGAGTTACGTCCCTTATCTGGACGCCATATCCACACCGTTTTACTGCATGTAAGCAGCCGCTTTCTTTACGTTTGCAGAGAAAACTATGTTTCATTGTGTATACGAGTAGGAGGAATGTTCAAATATGAATGCATCTATCTTTCACAGTCTAAGGACCTAAAATTTGATTCTTCATAGGTTTCACTGACATTTTTATTTTGTTCCCTCAAAGTATTCGCCTTCAATAGATATACTAAGTTTCAGTCTCCGGATCCAATCTTTGACAGCATTTTCATACTCTTTTTCAGGTTGTAATATTCCTAAGCGATCCGTTTAAAGATATCCGTTCAAAATAATTAGTCAGCCCGATTTGAATGAATACGTGGGCCCAATGCTGCATCCTTAAATATGCTTTCGACGATGGTTAGGCCTATGTGGGAAAGCAGCCAGTGGCTTGGAAAGAATATTGTGCGTAGTACTGATAAAAGAAACTCCAGGAAAGCATGGATAGGTGCACTGGCCGCCGCGATATAACTGAAATAATGTTGAAAACGGCGTTAAACATCATACAGTCAGTACAGCCTTAAATATGCAGCAAGCCATGTCATTTTCCCCTTTTAATCATTTACCAAACAAACCAGAGTTTTCGCGACTCTGGGAAAGAAAGCTTTTGAAAAGAGTGTGGTCTACGTTTCAGTTCCACTATGATTTGTCGTCTGCAAATGCTTTCAGTTTAAACCGGTGTAATTTTTTTTCCGTTTTGGTAAAGAGTTAACCCTTTCCCAAACGATAAATTTTAGACTGGTCCAAATTGAAAGAGTTTGCAGACGACAATTTTAAATTTGATGAAAATGGCAGAAAGGTCTCAAAAAGGGTAGAAAACACTGTGGGAAAAGGAGAAATTGCTCGTTACGAGCAATTTCTCCTTTTCCCACAGTGTTTTCAAAAGACTTGTACTGCAGACTTGTACTTGTACTGAAAACCAGGGCTTGTTTGGGAAAGGGTTAATTAAGTGCGGGAATACACGTTTGCGTAAGATTTAACTCAGTCTTTTTCACACAATCCCGCGTTTTAACGACCCTAAGGAAGAGACCTTTTGAAAACATCGTGGGAAAAGGAGCAAATGCTGGTAACCAGCATTTTCTCCTTTTCCCACAATGTTTCTACCCTATCAAAGACAAAAATCATCATTTGAGCTACATTTATTTTGTCGTCCACAAATGCTTTCAATTTGGTTGAGTCCAAAACTTTATCGTTTGGTAAAGGGTTAATTCACCGATGAAAACTAAAGGCCAAACTCGCCATGTTCTCTGATAACATAGTACGGGCAGCCGGGCAATTTTCATCAGGGCTGTTAAGTTTTTCGAATTTACGATTCGCTGCGACCTTGATACTAAGCATCGTGATTTTCTTGTTACTTATTTTTTTCAGAATACATCAGTACATGTCGAACACCAACAGTCCTTAGATATACAGTTAAAAATGTCGGGCTTCCGGCAAATTTCACTGCAAAAGTTTTAATAGATACATACGTAAGTAATCCACTTTACACCACTTCAATGTTTCTGCTTTTTTCCGACTATGTAAATCGACATCAAACTCAAGAGATTGAGTGTTTATTGACATAAAACCCCTTTTTCTGTAGTATTTCAGTTGTTTCGTCGAGGCCAGTGACTTACATACAGACCAGCATTCCTTGAGTTTCCCTAACTCTTTACCAATCAGTCCCGAAATTAAATGACCCTGAGAAAGATGGCTTTTGAAAACAATGTGAGAAAAAGAGAAAATGCTGGCAACCAGCATTTTCTTCTTTTCCCAAAATGTTTTCTGACCTTTCTGAGACAGATCCCATAATTGAAGCCCTGTTTCATATGTCATCTGCAAATGCATGAGTATAAGCTTTTCTCCTCTGTAAAGAGCAAACTCTTTAAGCGCCAAATGTGTATAAACACGACGGCTGAAAATAGAATCGACTGAAACTTAGAAAAAACGGCTATTTATCTTAAAGACTTTACCAAACGAGCGGGAGATATAGATCAAAGATCAGACCTCACGCTCTGAGCAGTCTGATCTTCATCTATATTGTCTGTGAAAGCCCCTGCTTTCGCCTGTGGCTCTGAAAGAATAAACTAGTACCACGCACAACACACTTCCAAAGCTTTTTTTCCCATATATTCTAAGAAGAATCACTGTGTAGCGGTGAGATTAGCCTGAGTTCCAGTCCGATCATTCTTTCCTTTTACATATTAGCTATGCTTTGACAAAAGGGGGCTTAATGCATCTCTGTTATGCATTATAACAAGCAAATCATCACATGATCATGGATCTATACAGTCCGTTTTGTCTAACAATCCACTGAATTATGAGGGAGGCTGGTCCTTTTACACACAGAAAATTGACCAATAGCAAAAAGTTTCGGTTCAGGTCAGCCTGCGCGGACTGGACCCAGGCTACGGTGGGAGGGGATGTAGATCATGTCCGCAGTTCCATCAATGATCGGAAGAGTTTTATGGCCAGGCCAGGATTTGAACTCATACAATCCTGGATTGCTTGTTCTGTGCGTTATCACTACTCTAGGATATGATTGGAAAAATCAGAAAAGAAGTAAAATAAAATCTTCAACTTTACAACGCCCTGGTGTTGTCATAGCCAAGTGGTCGTCAATATCGTCAGCCATGTCGTCGTCACGAAAAAACTATTACATGTGCTTATATCTATTAGCCGGTTCGTTTGGGCTCTGCTAAGAAGAGAATGCTATTCACAGAAACGATTAGAATAGAAAGTCAATCGAACGAATTTAGAATCATTCAACATGGCGGCTTTTTACAACAAACTGTTGTTGTTTGTAGAAGAATGGCTATTTGATGAGAATGACGCTAGCTTCTTCTGTCTAAACAGGCCTTGAACAATCCCCAAAATAGCAGCTTTGTATTCATCAGTGTAAGTCGAATAAGTGATAAAAATATATATACTTTTTTATACCAATTCGAGAAATATTAGAACGTTTCGAACCCAAGACATTTCGCCCCTAAAAGTTCTGAGGGCGATTCAAGACATGTGGAGGAATTAATCAGCATTTACCGTATATTTACCACCGCAAAATGGATACTGAGCAAGAGCAATCTTTTCAGCAAGTAAAAACACGAATATTTGCACATGACAACAAAAAAACAAATGTCAACTGAAAAGAAGCCATTCTTCAACTCGCGTTTCGTTGGCCACTTCCGCCATTTTGTTTCGAATCTCTGCCGGCTCTTCCAAATATCGAATGGAAGAGACGGCAGAGCTTCTAAAAGCGGAAGACGCCCAATCGAACGCACCGGAATATCTCCTCCAATTCTGGCAGCTCTACCGTTGGCCCAAACGAACCGGCTATATGTTATTACTGGAGACACGTACTTCAAACATGGGCTAGTTCGTATTTGTCAAAAGGGGAGCCCATACCGGAAGAACTGGTAATTCTCAAATCTGACAACATACTTTTCGACTGCTATTTTGAAGTTCTATCGTCGAGGAAAATCTGATAGTATCAGACAATGTAGATCCAAGAACTGACAGCAAGCTCCGTGCAGTCAGATCTTAATCTAATGTTTCTGTAAAAAGGCAGTAAATCGTGCTTAAAAACTTGAGGGTTAATTAATTGCTTATATAACATTGTTAGTTCCAAGTCAGTAAGAAAATTTGACTACTTGCAATAATGATTTATAATTATTCGCTTTTTTTTTCAGAATTTTGGTGCTTCTGTCATACCGTCCACTTTCCATTTAGATAACATTTCGTCAAAAGATTTAAATTGCACAGTTACTTTACAGTCGAAGCTTTACCACGATACAGTAGCGTAAGTTTTCTTTTGTTACCCATTAACACCCCACCCCCTTAGAGGCCCCTTTCTTACGGTCTTGCTGCGGACAGTTTTTGAAAATATTAAGGCAAAAAGTAAATCTTTGGATAAAAGGAATACGTGACCATTGCCCAATCAAATTAACCCTTTACCACACAATCCCGACTTTTAACGACCCTTAGAAAGAAGCCTTTGAAAACATTGTGGAAAAAAGGAGAAAATGCTGGTAACCAGCATTTTCTCCTTTTCCCACAATGTTTTCTACCTTTCCCAAAACAAATTTCAATTTTTCATCCACATTTATTTTGTCGTCTGCAAATGCTTTCAATTTGGACAAGTCTAAAAGTTTGTCGTTTGGTAAAGAGTTAATCAGTGATAACCTGAACAACTTCTACACGTAATACACCAAATGACAAGATATTATAGATCTCTGTAATCAGTATATCTAGGCACGAGGTTCACGTGATCGCATTGACCAATCAAATTTTGTATCACATTTTTACTCTTGTTGACGTAGTACTGTATTGGTAAGTTTTTCTTGTATACAAAAGAGAAAATACCATTTGGTTTAGCCGTCAGAAGTTGTGTTACTTTCAAAATTGGAAAAATCTGGAGTATAAGTCTAAGAATGTTCTTAACCCTTAAAGCGCTGAATTGATGATTTGCACCTTTTTAATTAGGAAAAACAGCCAAAAGATTGCTATTTTAAGGGTTGTTTCTGTTGGAATATGTAACATTGTAGCAGACAGTGTAGATCAAAGATCAAACTGCACGTTCTGTGCAGTCTGATCTTGATCTACACTGTCTGCAAAAACAAATCAAGTCGGTTCCAGGACTTTAAGGGTTAAGAATGGTTGGTGAATATGAACTCTGTTTTCGCCCATGGCGCTGAAAAGGTTAAATCCAAGCTCGGTCTATCTGGTTTTGATGGCTGTTGGTAGGAATCACTCCCCTCTCATTACTCTTTTGGAATATGCCGTAAGGCAAAAACTAGCTCGGAAAGAGCGTTGTGCGTAGTGCTGGTAAAAAACAAACACCTGGAACGCATGCCTTGGTGAACTGGCCATCGGGAAAGACTCTTGTTGAAACGCAAGCTGAGCCCGATAGCGGAGTCGGTAGCCCAAACGACCTGAAACCATGGGGTACCTTCTTCGAATTCCCGGTACGGCAAATTTCCGAGGACTGATGATAGTCATTGCGAAAGGAGTCATTCCTCTCTCACTGCTTATTATTGTTTCGACGACGGTTAAGTGGGAGAGGAGCCAGTAGCTTGGGGGTAATACTGTGCGAAATACTGGTAAAAGGAACCACAGTAAAGCATGGATAGGTACACTAGCCACCGCGATATAACTACAGTGCTGTTTAAATCGGCGTTAAACACCATGCAAACAAATTGAAACGCTGTTAAAAACGACATAAAACATTACACAAACAGAATACCGATATATGCTGCTAAGTCATACTTTGTGAAAACGGGGTTTAATGCATCTGCAATAAGTATTGACTCAGATCAACCTGCGAGGTCCGCGCAGGCTGACCTTGGTCGAGACTTTCTTGATATCGGTCAACTTTCTGCACGTAAAAGGACCAGTCTACTCATGCAGTTGGTGGTTGGACAATTGGATTCTGTGGATCCAAAATTATGTAATAACTTGCCCGGTATCATGCACCACGGAGATGCCTTAACCCTTTCCCAAACGACAAATTTTGGACTGGTCCAAATTCAAAGAGTTTGCAGACGACAATTTTAAATTTGATCAAAATGGCAGAAAGTTATCAGAAAGGGTAGAAAACACTGTGGGAAAAGGAGAAATTGCTCGTTACGAGCAATTTCTCCTTTTCCCACAGTGTTTTCAAAAGACTTGTACTGCAGACACGTGAAAACCAGGGCTTGTTTGGGAAAGGGTTAAGCCCACTTTTCCCAGAGCATGCCTTATATTCATTTTCGAAAATTCTCCTCTTATCATTCCAGAAACGTAAATATGCAGATCATAACCTCGGAAGGTAGGGCGCAATACCTACAGCACGATCTGATCACCACAGATTTAGACTGTCGAACAATTATAATAGCTTCAACGTCTTCAACTGCCTCTTATATCATAAGTTCAACGCCGTCTTCAACTGCCTCTTATGTTTCTGCATTCCACAGAGCTTTTACAGGCTTATCATTGTTTGTAACAACTGTCAATATGTGGTAATATTATAATTAGACCAGGTTCCGTATTCACAAACCACTCCTAAGTTCATTTTAAGTCAAAGTCTAGATTTAGAAAGTAACGTAACTTATGTTTGATAGGTTAAAACAATTGGTTTAGCCAATCAGAAGTTGTGTTACTTTTCCGAGAGTAAGACTAAGAAAGTTCTTAAAAATCAACCTCAGGGCTAATAATCACAAAAAATTCTAAATTGCATTCTAAAATGTATTCTTAGACTTATTCTCTAGAGTCTGGTTTAGCCAATCAGAGACTGTGTTACTCTTTGGCAAAATAATATGGTTGAGGTAATACGCGTTTAACCCTTTACCAAACGACAAAATTTTGGAATGGACCAAATTGAAAGCATTTGCAGACGACAAATAAAATGTTGCTAAAATGATGATTTCTCTTTTTGATAGGGTAAAAAACATTGTGGGTTATCAGCATTTTCTCCTTTCCCCACAATGTTTTCAAAAGCCTTTTCTTTCAGGTTCGTTAAAAGTCGGGATTGTGTGGTAAAGAGTTATCTGTGTTCTAATCAGATCTAGTGTTTCAAGACTAAGATTAAAGAAAAACAGTACCCGAAATATTGAACTAAAAAGTGATTTAATTAATTCCTAGTGTTTTATTCATTACCTGATGAAGTTACGGAGTCATTTAATGTATGTTTCTGTATCTTCATCGGGTAATGAATGTGCCATGCTCTGTGAAAATGGGGTTTAATGCATCTGCAAACAGTATGGAACCGTGGCAGGGAAACCTTTTGCTATTCGTTAATTTTCGGCTTTTCCAAGGACCATTCTAACTCATTACTGGTGGTTGTAAGAAAAATAGATTTTACCAATCAATAATTATGTGACGACCTGCTTTGTACTATGAATAAAGGTGATACACACTTAACCAGTTTTTCACGGAGCACCAATCATATGCTTTTACATTACAGGGCATGTTGAAAACTATTTACCAAACGACAAAATTTTACACATATTCAAATTGAAAGCATTTGCAGACGACAAAACCAATGTTGCAAAAATGGTGATTTCTGTCTTAGTTGGGGTAGAAAACATTGTGGGAAAAGGAGAAAATGCTGGTTACCAGCATTATCTCCTTTTCCCACAGTGTTTTCAAACATTATGGCTTCTTTCTCAGGGTTGTTAAAAGAGTCAAAAAAAAAAACGGGGAAGGGAAGCAACTGTACAGTAATGTAAACACTCTAAAATTTCTAGCACATCAAAGCTGTTAATTTAAGCTGTGATAATTATTTTTGTGTATTCAAATGACACCTGTTTTAAAAATTGTTTCTGAAATAAAAAAAAAATAAACATTATTTTGGTGTCACGTTTCTAATTACTTCTTACATGTATATTGAAGTCAGTGGTTGACTGAATGACGAAATGGTGTTTTACGCTGCGTTCAACATTATTTCAATCATATCAAAGGCAACAGCTTTCATCTTCATGTATATCCTGGGTTTCAATACTAAAAGATTTGAGCTCTGAAGTGTCTCGCTCGAAGAAGACCCCACAAAAAAACCCAGTGCTTCGAGTAAGGATCTAACCTCGGGCTTCCACTGCATCTATACTTTACCACTGAGCCACGAAAAAACCCAGGCGGGAGTGATGTAGGAGGTAGCGAATCGGTCTCTCACATTGGCAGTAGTGGGCTCGAATCCGTGCCCCTCCGCCCGTAATGACTGGGTCAACCCGTGAAATTACCTACTTCACAGTGTGGGGATTTAAACGGATCGAAAATGGGGAATCACACTGTATCATGGAGGCGGGGGTTGGGGGAGCGATTTGAATAAGGGGAGGCTACTCTAATGATCTTTAGGAAATAGTACATGAGTGATTGCCTAACTTTCTATTATGACATCATTTACCAGTTTACAACACAATCCAGAGATTCCATCATCTTGTTTGAAAACCTTTTGGAAAAGGGGAAAAAAGCCGATGACCGACATTTTTCCACCAGTATTTTCTCCTTTTCCCACAATGTCTTCTATCCTTTCATAGACTATTTCCCACCACTTGAGCCACATTTAATTTTTCACCTGCAAATACTTTGGATTTGATCGAGTCCAAATTTTTATTGTTTCCGTAAAGAGTCATGGGTTAGAGACAGAAAAAAAAATAAACCTTTGTAAGTAGTTAACAGTATTTTAACCCTTTCCCAAACAAGCCCTGGTTTTCACGTGTCTGCAGTACAAGTCTTTTGAAAACACTGTGGGAAAAGGAGAAATTGCTCGTTACGAGCAATTTCTCCTTTTCCCACAGTGTTTTCTACCCTTTTTGAGAACTTTCTGCCATTTTCATCAAATTTAAAATTGTCGTCTGCAAACTCTTTGAATTTGGACCAGTCCAAAATTTGTCGTTTGGGAAAGGGTTAATTGAAAAACAACAGATCCACTAAACATACAGGAAATAAATGCTACCTTATTCCAGTCACAATAAAAGAATTACTATTCATACTCCACTGTAACCCTTTAAATTCCTTAGACCTAGCACTTTCCTTCACATGCTCAGTTGAATCACATTTTTCTATGAACTTTGACCTTTCCGGATGTGAATACACCCACACCCTGTCCAGTCCTTCCCCTATTATTCTGACTGGTTTCCAATTTGGTAACGGGAATCGAGATGTAAAGATCTGACAGTTATCGCCAATCTCCTGATTCAGCTTCTTTTCCAAAGGTTCCATCTGTAATGTAAAAATATCTCCCATTTACTAAATCATTACCTACTCCGACAAACTTCTTTGTTTTGTAACATGCCACTTTAGAAAACAACATAGTAAATAAAGAGATCTGCTCATAATGAGGAATATCGCCATTTACCACAATACTTTCACATCTATTAAACCTTCGACCACGTTGATAATTCATATACATGCTTCATATGGATGTTAAGTTTACTTTTCTCCTGCAAATCCGTTTCGGGTTGGGTTCCAGCCTGGTTCTGTGGTCAGGCTGTGGAATTAGTGCTCCTGGGGTCCTGTGTTCAACAAATTAATAGTGGCTCATACGATGGGTGCAACCACCCGGTAGAAACAACATTGGACAAAGAAAAACAAAAAATGTTCATTACCAGGGTAATCTACCTATGAAAATGTTATCTTCAGGGTCATAGAAAAACTGAATTATCTGATAAAGGGTTAATGCAGTGTTTCTGCTAGCTCATGAATTTTGGGGGTCATCTGTGACTCCCTGTTTGGAATTTTGGGGGTCATTCAGAAGTTTTAAGGGTCATGGTCTTTAACCTTTGAATTTTTTTACGCACAGGTTGTTCCCTTTTGTAGATGTCGCATACTACTAAAAGTTTTATATGACAGAGTGGTATTTACCCTTTACCACACAACCATGAGTTTTTAAAAACCCTATACGAGAAGGCTTTTGAAAACACTGTGGGAAAAGGAGAAAATGCTAGTAACCAGCATTTCCTTTTTTTCCAACAATGTTTTCTACCCTATCAAAGACAGAAACCATCATTTGAAATAGATTTAATGTACCGCTTGAAAATGCCTTCAATTTGGTCAAATCCAAAATTTTATCATATAGTAAAGAGTTAATGGTAAAAGTTAAAAACAATGTTGTCCTGATTACTCCAACGAGTCAGTGACCATGAGCAGGGTCTAAAACGTAGACAAAATTTATAGTATTGATTCCATACAATAATACAGGCATGGCGACAGTCATGTCAGACAAAATAATGTCACGTTTTAGACCAACAGAGCGTAAACCAGAAATAATGATTTCAGTGGTAGAAAGTGGATTTGAAATCATTAGATGCAGCTATAAACTTGACAATTTTGTACAATATATCAACTGAATCAATCTCTCAAGGAAACTTTTAAGTTTTGGTTTATGTTGCATCAAGAAAGACCTAATGTATTAATTTTCTTGTGTCAGCCTTTCATTTTCTGTATCGAAAATTCAGAAATGCAGACTTTCTGAAACGTTGGTAAATTTATGAACAAGAAACTCACCAAGTTTTCCACCCCAAATACGATGATATTGTCGTAGGGAGAGAAATCAAACTGAAATAGAAAAAAAGGCCAAAATCATTATTCACATAAATGCTATTCTATTCGCAAAAGACTCTAAAAAACTCTAAAATTCATGACTTTAACTATTTAACACACAATCACGGGTTTTAACCACCCTGAAGAAAAAGTAATTTGAAAACATTGTGGGAAAAGGAGAAAATGCTGGTAACCACAATGTTTTCTAACCTTTTTTTGAGTCACATTTATTTCACTGTCTGCAAATGCTTTCAGTTTGGACAAGTCTAAAATTTGGCTGTTTGGTAAAGGGTTAAAATTCCTTATCTGTACATGTGAAATAGTGAGTTCACACTCAAATTCAAATTCTATCAACCTACATGAAATAGGTAGAAAATGAAGGCTCAGAATGAGACCAGGGTACTCCTTATTTACCAACCACTCTGCATTGCATTCACAGCCTTATTCTCAAGCATTTCCTAAATTTCAAATTAACACTGTTTTTCATTGGCTAAACCAAAATGATTTAGCCAATCAGAAATTGTGTTACTTTCTAAATTTAGAATAGGACTAAGAATGCTATTTAACCCTTTACCACACAATCCCGAGTTTTAACGACCCTGAGAAAGAAGCCTTTTGAAAACATTGTGGGAAAAGGAGAAAATGCTGGTAACCAGCATTTTCTCCTTTTCCCACAATGTTTTCTACCCTTCCCAAAACAAGTTTTAATTTTTCATTCGAATTTATTTTGTCGTCTGCAAATGCTTTCAATTTGGACCAGTCTAAAATTTTGTTGAGTGGGTAAAGAGTTAAAATGGTTGGTGAATGTGGACCCAGGACTTGCATTCCCCTACGGCTCTAAATGCCACTTTAAATTCAAAATCCTAGACAAGCCTCCTGATAGACTGTTTTTCTTGACCAATCAGACGGCTGGTCTTTGAATCTAAAATTAAGTCGAATTTAGAGAAGTTCTTAAACATCTGGATTCAACAATACTAAGAAAACACTTTGACATTTTGAAAACCTAGAAATTGCTTACATTCAAATATCAGGCAGCGTATGTTTCACAGCATTGCAGACACATCAAAATATGTGTCACAGATAAAAACAAACATCCTCCCTGACAAGGTCTTGAACCATAACTACTGGTCCACAGATCAGGGCTCAAGAGCCTCCCCCATCTCTGTTTTAGGTCTTGCTCACTTTTTTTAACCCTTTACCACACAATCCCAAATTTTAACAACCCTGAAGAAGAAGGCTTTTGAAAAAAATGTGGGAAAAGGAAAAAAATGCTAGTAACCAAAATTTTCTACTTTCCCACATTATTTTCTACCATTTGAAAACAACAGATCATCTTTTGAGCTACATTCAATTTGTTGTCTGCAAATGCTTTCAATCTGGTCGATTGTAAAATTGTGTTGTTTGGCAAAGAGTTAAGATCCTACAGAGACAAGATAATGTAACTGCAGAGTTTTGATTGCAGTTTTATTCTCCTCTAAATCCATACCTTCCATAGGTCCTTTCTGTAAAACTTGACCTGTGTCTGTCCTTTCCTCCCTGCACTGAACCTTGAGTATAACACAAGCCAGATGTTCAGCTCCACACCATCAGCTTTGAAGCCCTGTTGGCTGGCCATAATTACCTGTCAAAACAGAACAAATCTTTTAGTGCAAGCTTACAACACAGGTACAGTAGACGTAAATAGGGCACATAAACAAATGGTAATCCAAATCAAGAGATAGGAAGGAGAGAGAGAGAGAGAGAGGAAAACATAATTGAGCCATGCTCTGGCAAAAGGGGGCTTAATGTATCTCTGAGATTCATGATACCAAGTAAGTCCTAACATCATCATGGATCAATAAAGTTCATTTTGTCTAACAACTGATTGAATCATAAGGCAAACTGGTCTCTGGAAATGCAGAAAATTGACCAATAGCAAAAAGCCTACATTGACTATTCAGGCTGACACTTGTGGATACTTTTTGCAGATGCTTGATTGATTGATTGATTGATTGATTATATGGTGTTTCATGCCGTTTTCAACATTATTTCAGTTATATCACGGCGGCCAGTACACCTGTCCATGCTTTCCTGGAGTTTCTTTTACCAGTACTCCGCACAATATTCTTTCCAAGCCACTGGCTGCTTTCCCACATAACCATTGTCGAAACAATGGTCAGCGGGGAGAGAGCAATGAATCCTGTCACAATGACTATCATCAATCCTCAGAAGGAAATTGGCCAAGCCGGGGATCAAACCAACAAACTCCTGTTCTCAAGTCCTGTACGCTACCGACTGAGCTACGGGGCTTGGCTTTGCAGATGCATTAAGCTCCCTTTTCACAGAGAATATTTCAATTCTTTAACAATAGGGAAATATTGCAGGAAATGAACCAACAGCTTTACAAGAAGGAACTGCTTCTTTTCCAACAATACATACTTTCATGAGCTGTCAACTGTGGGGAGGTATAAAGTCAAATTAGTATGTTTATAAAAAAAGACCCGGGTCCATATTCACCAACCATTCTTAAGAATATTCTTAGTCTTATTCTTCAAAATTGTCCAAATTTAAAAGTAACACAACTTCTGATTGGCTAAACCAAATAGTTTAGCCAATCAGAAGTTGTGTTACTTTTAAATCAAGAAAATGTTGGAGAATAAGACTGAAAATGTTCTTAAGAATGGTTGGTAAATACGGACCCTGGTTTACTCACAATTCGACCATCTCCACTTCCCACATCCAACAACCTGCCTGTTCTTCCTGTAAGGGCTGTGGATATATTTCTCAATTGAGATGGGGTCGCTGGTATGAATGGCAGACATATTTTTCGGAAGGCTGGACTGATGAAAGCGACAGGTCCAAGCAGCAAGCCAGCAACACTAGCACCAAATAAACTAGCACCGACTATCTTTCCAGTAGTCCAAGGTTCTGGAGGTTTCTTGGGAGCTGAAATTGGATAAAATTGACACATTTAATGTATTAACTCTTTACCAAATGACAAAATTGAAGACTTGTCCTATTTCAAAGCATTTGCAGACGACAAACTAAATGTGACTCAAAAATTGAAATTCATTTCGGGGAGGATAGAAGACATTGTGGGAAAAGGAGAAAATGCTAGAAACCAGCATTTTCTCCTTTTCCCACAGTGTTTCCAAAAGGCCTCTTTTTAAGGGTCATTGAAAGTCGGGATAGCAAAGAAATTTCCCTGGCATTCATTGTGTTAATCCCAACCCAAGCAACCTCCTGTTTAATGATCCCGAAAAAGAAGCCTCCCCCCCCCCCCCCCGAAAACCTTGTGGGGGAAAAGGGGAAAACACTGGTAAAGGGTTAAATGGGTCTACAGTTCTTGTCTGAAATAATGCATACATAACCCTTTATCGCACAATGCCGCCTTTTAACGACCATGGCAAAGAAGCCTTTTGAAAACATTGAGGAAAAAGGAGAAAATGCTGGTAATCAGCATTTTCTCCTTTTCCCACAATGTTCTCTACCCTATCAAAGAAAAAATGCACCATTTGAGCCACGCTGAAATTGTCGTCTGCAAATGCTTTCAATTTGGACAAGACTAAAATTTTGTCGTCTGGTAAAGGGTTAACCTTTTACCTTTGTTTTGTTTGGACTAGAGTTTAACACTATTTTAACAGCTTAGGTTGTATCAAAGCCATCATTGCATCAACGCATCTGTTCCCTGGCTTTCTCACACCTGTACTGACACAACTTTCTTTCCAAGCCACCGACTACTCTTCTCAAATGCATCGGAGGTGAGAGGCGAAAATTTACCTGAAAGAAAGTTTTCCTCAACACGGTATCAAACCAACACCACCAGGTCAAAAGTCTGATACCCTAAGCACTCAGCTACCCAGCCTGGCTTACCCTTTACCATACAATCCCATGTTAAAATACCCTGAGAAAGACAGCCTTTGAAAACATTTCGCAAAAAGGACAAAATAGTGGTTAACAGGCATTTTCTCCTTTTCCAACAATACTTTCTGTCCTTTGATAGACAAACACCATAACTTGACTCAAGTTGAGCAAAATTTAACTCTTCATCTGCAGATCTTTGAATATGAACTTGAACGAGTCTAATATATGATAAATAGTTACTTTGATACCATCTGAAAGTAGCAAAGGATGACCTAGAAATATCATTGTGAAATACGGATAAAACTAAAATGACGGTTCAATGAATGTAAAAAAAAAAAACATTGTTGCAAAAGCAGAAATTGCTCATTATGTGCAATTCCTCCTTAGAACTTACAGAAATCTATTCAAAATTGAACAGCAGCAATGCCAATAGGCTGTCTGTCAGGGTCAGGCCTACTAGTAAGTGATATGTTAACCCTTAAGCTGCTAAATAAGTGAAATGAAACTTTCAAGCCGAAAGTAAAAGACCCAAATATTGTTATTTCAATGTTATTTTGAGGGAAAAATATCTCTTTATCGGACAATTTAGATCCAAGGTCAGACTGCACGTTCTGTGCTGTCTGATCTTATCTAAATTGTCCGCAAAAGGTCTTTGAGTCGCGCTTAGTCACTTATCACCTCAGTATGAGTATTTTAAAGGCGGAGAGGTTATTTTCGAAATATAGACAGTAAACCCGAATAAAAGTACGATCTATTTTGGGTACGAAAAAGTTATATATTCAATTGATTCAGTTTGGTTTATAAATGATAAAAGCTTACATACCCTTGCAGAAGACGCAGTTTGCAAGCTCATATTCTGTTCTTATAATTTTGGACTCCAAATCTCGCCCACTGTCCCTCATTCTTAATTATTTTAAATGATTTTACGTTTAGGGTACGTTCCACATGATGTTCGAAAAAGTCATTGCGGTTAAGTTCGATTGGTTCAATAGTATAAGCTTTATTTTTACTCGAGTGTATGACAGTGTCAAAAATGTAATTATGTTGCAGAAATACATAAAACATTGTACGGTATAGGCCATGATTCGAAATCAAAAGCCTATTTCAACTTAAAGTAAGTTTACTGAATCATGAGAATGTAAGGAGTCATAATCTTAATGCTTGCCATAGGGAAAAAATACAGAGACTAGTCTATCATTTGTCCATATAAAGGTCCATACACCTGGAAATTGTAGCTGAAGACGTGGGTTTTTTTTTTTTTTATACACTATACAAGCCAATATCTGGAAGCAAATTAATAGCAGAAAACCTGCGAAATTCGGGTGAATGGAGAATTTTGTGTGGGCGAGCATGCTTGCATTGCTATAGTAAAGCAGTCGTTACTGATAGATGGCTGCACAACGCCATCTTTTGGTATGTCAGAACATACCCACAAAGGCTAGAGCATTGAAGACGGACAGCAGGCTCAGACATATGAACTCCTAGTGCAGATATTTTAATGTCAGTTATTACAGAGATGTATCGTACACCCAATTAATCTAACAATCTAAATCTGTTAATCTCTTTGAACATTACACGACGTGTGAGTAAGTGCAATCAGGGCGTAGATGAAAACAGAAAAATGTCATCATTTAAATATTTCATCTCGTATTGTTCTTTGAACAAGAACTTTGTGTTATCCTCAATTGTAGAAGTGTTGATTGGAGAGTGTTGGGTTTTATTCAAACAAACATTATCCGTAAGAAACTAAAGCCTGTTTATTACACTAGACTGGTCCGTTTGTTTGATTGTATTGGAGTTTTACGCCATTTTAACAGCTCAGGTCATATCATGGCGATCAGTGACGCACCCATGTGTTTCCTGGCTTTCTCACACCAGTACTGACACTTTCTTTCCAAAGTCACTGACTACTTTTCTCACATGCATCAGAGGTGAGAGGCCAAAAATCGCCGTAGAGAAAGTTTGTTTCAACCAGGTATCGAACTCGCAATCAGCGGGTCACGAGTCAGATACACTAACCACTGAGCGGGTACAATGGTCCGCGTTGTACACATACATAAACATAACAAATACACTTTAGCGGTATCAGAGGAGGTTAAAAACTGGTGAATGTCATTTGCCGGAAAAGGAAAAAAACTCAAAAACTTCTTTACAGCCTTCTAGCCATTCTTTCTGAAGCTTTTTTTTTTTACAGACAGATACCAGACTCTATTTAAGACGTAAAATGTGTACTTATAATCGGAGGAAGTTTAGCAGTGTTCACAAACCAGAGACATTTGGCAAAATGCTTATTGAAGATCAAATGACTCGTCCCATATACACGGACAATTGCATTATTAAAGTTCAATAACTCATGACCTCCTGGAACAAATTTGCAGATGCCGACTTTGAAAACACCCTTGTAAAATGTGGACAAATAATGTTTCTTATATTTTCATGTGCTTTTCTATGGGTCATACGAAAATTTCAGGGGATTATAACCTGATAAGTTCTCTGCTGTAACGTCAGTGCTCGTGCAGTTTTGTAACCCTGTACCCCTGTACGTACAGTTTTGTATCACTGAATGGACACTTTGTTATCCCTGTAAAAACACTTTTTCATCACAATGCGATCAGTTTTGTATCACTGAGCGAACAGTTGTGTATCCCTGTGCGTGCAGTTTTGTATGAATTCATGTACGAGCAGTTTTGTGTTCCTGTTCATGCCGTTTTGTATTCCTGTACGTACTGTTCTGTGTCCCTGTAAGTGCAGTTTTGAATTCCTGTGCGTGCTGTTCTATATCCATGTACCGTGGCACATTTCTGTATCCCTGTAATGCAGTTTTGAATTTCTGTACGTGCAATTTTGTGTCCCTGCACGAGCAGATTTCCATACCTGTAAAAGCAGTTTTTAATCCCTGGACGTGCAGTTTCGTATTTCTGTTTAAGTAGTTCTGTATCCCTTTACGAATACTTTTGTATCCCTTTACTAGCAGTTCTGTATCTCTGTACGTGTAATTTTGTATCCCTATAAGTGCTGCTTTTTTATCCCTTTAGGTGCAATTTTTTGTCGCTGTACGTGCAGTTCTGTATCCCACTACATGCAGTTTTGTTTCCCTGTATGAACAGTTTTGTATCCCTGTACGAACAGTTTTGTATCCCTGCATCAGCAGTTTTGTATCCATTTACAGAGCAATTGTTTACTTTGCCTGAACTGAAGCCGACCTAAAAAAAAAAAAAATATTGATAACTTCACACAAATATAATTACAAAGTTAATGTTTTCCCATGGAATGCATTAAGTAAACTAATTGTAATGCTCCAAAAGATTTCTTCCCCGTGGGCGAGTTTTGTCGAGATTTCAACGTACGATTTGGTATATACGAGGAGTGTTCAAATATGAATGCATCTAAGCACCTAAAATTTTATTCTTCATAGGTTTCACTGAAATTTTTATTTTGTTCTATCAAAGTATTCACCTGCAACAGATATACAAAGCTTCAGTCTCCGCATCCAATCTTTGAAGGCATTTTCATAGTTTTTATTTTTAGGTATACTATGAAGACACTTGAATATTGCAAAACCAAGGTGTTTGCGCTGAACAAATTTCCGACCTGAAAGGTATTTCTTTAGCTCTGGAAACAAAAAGAAGTCCCAAGAGGCAAGGTCAGGTGGAGCACAACGACTTTTTCCTGCTTCAGAGTTTTGCACTACAGACGCCTTGTGCGATGACGCTTTGTCATGCAATAATCTGACATTGGCCAAATCTGTTGCGAGTCTTCGTTTTCGAAAATATTTCTTCAGTTTTCGAAGAATTTTCGTCCTGTAAAATTTCGCATTAACAGATTTGCCTTAGGCACAGCAACCTGAACAGCGGGACCCCGAATTGTATAGAAAATGGCATACATTACCTTCTTTATATTGACGGTCCTTTTTGCAATGCTTGGTCTTTTGCCAGACTTTGTAGCCCAAATCTTGTTTTGCTGTTGTCAATTTGGCTCATAAAACTGAACCCATGTTTCGTCACCAGTGACGACATTTGTAAAGACCGTGCATTGTAATTTGGATACTGTTTAAGCAACAATTTAGCGCATTGCATGCGAGCCTTTTTCTGCTCATCTGTCAGCAGATAGGGAATCCATCTGACACAGATCTTTCTCATTTTCAAACCACGTTTGAGAATGGTATGAGCTGCTCCTAATGAAATGCCAACGATACTAGGCATTTGCCTAGTGGTGTATCTTGCATTGGTATTAAGTATTTCTTTCACTTTGGCATCCATCCTCGCAGACGTTGCTGTTTTAGGCCGACGGGCATGGGGTGTATCACATTCGAAATTAACTCACACTTGAATTTATTAAACAAGCGAATAACGGATGAAAAAGACATTTCATTTTTGTCTATTAACAGAACATTTAAATACACCCTATGCCTAGGAGACAACGATTCTCAATATAACACCTTATTTCAATGGCATACTCTGATCTTCCAACGACTATTTTTTAATTAGTATACACGAGAAGACAACATATAGTGAGCTATAAACACAGCTAAAGTGAATGGATTTTCATGAATGTGGTATCAATGTAATGCTAACATGTATATCTACACAATGACCTTCATTTCCGCGTGTTTTTCGCAATATTGAACAATATGACGTTCTAGTTGCATTCATATTGAACACTCCTATAATTCTAATCACATTTAATTAGTCGTTTGCAAATGCTTTCAATACTACGAGCACGTTTAACATTTTGTCCTTAATCAACTGCCAGCCCTGCATGTCGGAATTTTGCATGACGACCTTTGTGTAGGTTGTCGAAACCAATTTCCCCAAACGTTGCGCAAGGCTGAATAGTTACACTTTCTATTGAAATGTCCGTTTTTCAAATGATGTTTCTCACTTTCTAATATGCAAATCAAAGAGTCCATTAAGTCGCTTGATAGTTTTTGGCAACATGCACAGTTGCTAGATCTAATACGTGCATGATTCTTTTCCCCAAAATCAAATGTTAACAAATTTCTTTTCTTTTTTAAAAGACGGTAAGAATACCTGCGATGAAATTTTTGACTCGTCCAAATTGAAAACACTTGCAGATGAACATTCAAATGTTAATTAAAAGATTATTTCTGTCTTTGAATTGGGAGAAAACACCGTTAGACAGAAAAAAATGCTACTTACCAGGATTTTCTTCTTTTCCCACACCCCTCAGGGTCGTGAAAACACGGGACTGTGTTATAAATAGCTAACTGTTCCCCCAGACGACAAGGCATTACACATGTCCAAATTCAAAACATTTGCAAGCGACAAATTATATGTTGGTTAATTTATGGATTTGTCTTTGAAGTAATAAAATTTTGTGAGAAAAAAAGAGACATTCTAATTATCAGCAGTCCCTGCCTTCCATACGATATTTTCAGTGACCCTTCTTTTTAACCCTTTACTACACAATCCCGAGTATTAACGTCCTGTGGGAGAAACCATCTGAAAACATTGTGGGAAAAGGAGAAAATGCAGGTAACCAGCATTTTCTTCTTTTCCCACAATGTTTTCTATCCTATCAGAGATATTAGATTTATTTTTGATAATTTTTAATTCGTCCGCCTATGTTTTGAATTTGGAAGGGGCTAGAAATTTTCGTCTGGGAAAGGGTTAAAAAGTCACCAGACGACGGGCTCGTTTTGTAAAGTATTATGCAGAAGAGGCTTAACCCTACCACACGACAAATTTTAGACTCATCCAAATTCAATGCAATTGCAGACGACTTATTCAGTGGGTCTCAAACGGTGGAATTTGAAAATGGAGAAAACATTGTGGGAAAAGGAGAAAATGCTGGTTACCCGTATTTTCTCCTTTCCCTACAATTGTTGCAAAATGCCTCGTTAGATCTCGGGATTATGTGGTAAAGAGTTGAAAAGAGTTGCTGCTTGAAATCCCCTGGAGTTTATGTTCATTATCGTCAGTGCTCAGGTTTCGACGAACGCAATAGCGCAGTCGGTAGCGTACAGGGCTTGAAACCTTAGAGTTGCCGCTGGAACTGATGATTCCCAGTTTTGCGAATTTCCGAGGATTGATGATAGTCGTTATGACAGGATTCACTCCTCTCTCACTGCTGATCATTCTTTCGACGATTGTTATATGGGAAAGCAGCCAGTGGCTTGGGAAGAATATCGTGCGAAGTACTGGTAAAAGAAACTCAAGGAAAGCAATGATAGGAATTCCGGCCTCTGTAATATAGCTGAAATAATGCTCAAATTAAAACCGCCAATACGAGTTTGTGGATTTACAATGCCACAAAATATCTGACTCATAAGATTAAGATTCATCCTCGTTTGGGTCCAGCGTGGTTCAGTGGTAAAGTGAAGGACTCGTAACCTGGAGGACCTGGGTTCAAGCCTCGCTAGAAGCACTGAGTGGGAGTGTCCTTAGGCAAGACACTTCAGAGCCTTAGCCTAGTACTGGTGAAACGTAGGGTATACACGAATATGTGAGGTGCCGCCGTGATTTGAATGAAATAACGTTGAAAGCAACGAAAAACACAATTCAGTCAATCGGTTTATCAATCAATTAATTAATCAACCGATCGATCATTCGGCCGGTCAGTCAGTCAGTCAATCAATCAATCAATCAATCAATCAGATCAAATCAATCAAATCAATCAAACCAATCGAATTAAATCGAATGAAATCAAATCAATCAAACCAGTCGAATCAAATCAATTCAATTCAATTCAATTCAATTCAATCAAATATTCTCGTTATTAACCGGGTAGCTACTCAGTCGGTAACCTACATTACTTGTAATCAAACGGTTCAGGCGGCTTATCAATATACAAAAGCAGATTTAAGATAATTTTATTTTGTTCATTAAATGTATAAAAAATGAAGTTATTTATTTATCACAGATTATCAGTTACAAATATACAAGCATTCAGTTCCCAAGCTAGGTCACGTGATCATCAGTATAGCACACGTATTCATATACATTCAAATTTCTAGTTCTCTTTTCAGATCTATATAATATAATACTATACATCAGCGGTTTAACCCTTTACCACATAATCCCGAGTTTTAAAGACCCTGAGAAAGAATGCTTTCTAAAACATTGTGCGAAATGGAGAAAATGCTGGTAACCAGCATTTTCTCCATTTCCCACAATGTTTTCTACCCTTTCAAAGACTCACTTCCCTTACGTAAACAGATTTACATTGGCGTCGTCAAAAGATTTCAGTCTAGGATTTTGATGTCTGGTAAAGGGTTAAGTATAATTTCATAATAATGATGATAATGATAATAATGACATAAAATAATAATAATGACATAAAATAATAATAATAATGACATATAATAATAATAATAATGACATAAAATAATAATAATAATATTGACCTAAAATTGTTGCGGGCTCTCGTATACCCCACCAGCTGCGTTGTGAATTGATATGTGGAAATAAATAAGTCTATAACTCATATTTAATCCTTGTCCCCACACAATCCCGACTTTTAAGGAACCCTGGGGAGGAAAGCTTTTGAAAACATTGTGGGAAAAGGAGAAAATACTGGTTACCAGCATTTTCTCCTTTTCCAACAATGTTTTCTGCCCTTTTCCAAAAAATCTTCATTATCTGAGACACTTTTTATTTGTCATCTTCAAATAATTTCACTTTTGATGAGTCTAAAACAGTGTTGTGTGGTAGAGGGATAATAATTGAGCGGCACTATGACAAAAAGGGGTTTAATGCATCTCCATGATACATAATGCCAAGCAAAACATCACATAATTATGGATCCATCAAAATTCATTTTGTCTAAGAATCGGTTGAACCATGAGCTATAAAGGTCATCGGTCAAGCAAAATATTTACGAATAGCCAAAACTATCAATTCTGGTCAGCCTGCGCGGACTGCGTAGGCTGACCTGTGTCGATACTTATTGCAAATGCATTAAACCCCCTTTTTTCATAGCATGACTCATTAATGTAATAGACCTCCATTCAAAAAGAAAATTTCAGATGCACAAGTTCTCAGGCATAGTTTGAAAGCTTCATTATAAATTAAGGTCAAATCGGTTGAAGACAGTAGGAGCAGTAGAGCATAGAAAACTGATTTTCTTGACGGACGGTCTAGCAGATAAACGGACAACCTGATAACAGACATCACCTCCCAGCTTTGTTGTTGGAGTCATAGTAATAAGCTTTGACAAGACAAGACTATCTGACCTGCCGAGGTTGTGTTGAAAATTTGCGGAGATTGCAGTAAATAGTAAGTTGGCTGACCTTTTACCAAACAACCGGCGAACCATGTTTTTACGACAAGAGGAAGCTTTTCAAAACATTTGGAAAAGAAGAAAATGCTGGTAACCAACATTTTTCCTTATCCCACTCTGCTTCTAACCTCTTTCACTATGTTGTTAATCTTTTAAAGACAACTACCACTATCTGAGCCAGGTTTAATTTGTCGTCTGCAAATGCTTTCAATTTGGAAGTGTAAAAAAAATGTCGTCTGGTAATGAGTGAATCGGGTTAGTAAATTACTTCTTGCGGATGAATGATTTTATCTCGCAGAAGACAATTATTGAAAAGTTTTATTTAAAGAGGACAAATCAACCGTAATCGGCAATTTCATCTTTTGATACCATGTTTTCACATAATAAATAAAAAAATAATAATAATAATAATAATAATGATGATGATGATGATGAAAATGGCATATTAAGGTAAATATTCACCAACAACTCTGAATCTAGATTCATGTCTAAATGTCGAGACTAAATGTCTGATTGGCTGACACAGAACATCTCGGCAAATCAGAATGCTAGGTCCGGATTTTAGAATTCAAACGGTGATTAGAACTGTTGGTAAATTAAGACCCTGGTAAGCAATTATCTAAACTAGAAACTCATTTAAAAATATAAAAACACAAGAACAATGATATGACATTGAGGTACAAGAATGACGTCACACTAGCAGAAGCGCCATTATCGTTGACGGGTTGGGAATTAGGAGTTACCGTACTTGGCACTGTTACTGTTGGGGTAGGTGAGGGAAAGAACGTTGTGATTACAGGACGGGGAGTTGTTACAGGCCTGAAAGTTGGTCTTTGTGTTGGCGATGGCGTCGGAGCCTCCGTTGTGGAGGTAACCTCTGAAAGAAAAGGAGAAAATACGAAAATAAAAATTCAAAGCGCTGACAGTCCCGAAGGGTGCATTAAAAGGTCGAGAGAAATGAGGACTATGTATTAAAATTTGTTTTCCCCCAATAAAAGTTGTATCTAATTGCTTTGAAACACTTTCTTCCAAAATAATACTATCTTCTTTATCATTTTTTTTTTTTTTTTTTGCAAATATAAAATTACGCGGCTGATACAACCTGACACCTCCTGTGAAAAATGGTTAAAGCATGTTAGGTGTACAGCTCACATTGTCTTTGACCAAAGCCAGATTGATACAGATGTACTAAATGTGGCAGAGCAACGGTCATTTGTGTTGTGTTGATTTAGATTCAGTATATCTTATAGAGTAAAAGTATCAACTTTGATTTCTTTTTTTTTTTTTTTTCCTCTTCATTTGCATAAAACCAAATTCTTTCTCTCAACTTGTTTTTCAGTCTGTTAATGAATCTTAAAGTTTGAATGCAAATTAAATTTGCATGAACTCATGTTGAAGAGGTATGGACCCTAGGATCGTATTCACCAACCATTCTAAATTGAATTCTCACTCTCATTCTAAGTTTAGACAGAAACACAATTTGTCAATGGCTAAATCATCTGAGTGCCGCTCTGGCAAAAGGGCAGTCTGGCAAAAGGGGGTTTGATGCATCTATGTGAAGCAATCTACCAAGCAAATCATCATATGATCACGGATATATGAAATCCATTTTGTCTAAAAACCGATTGAATCATGAGGACATGCAGAAAATTGACCGATAGCAAAACATTTCAATCTAGTTAAGGATGACTTGGGTCTATACTTTTTACAAATGGATTAAACCCCCTTTTACCACTGCATGGCTTACTTGGGTTAGCCAATAAGAAATTGCTTGATCTTGAGAGTTAGACTAATAAAGCAATTTAAAATAGATGATAAATAAGGCCCCTGGTTTGATAAATACTTACCCTTATAACAGACAAATTTATATCTTCTATCGCACCAATCAAGTTGCCAATCCCAGCTGCCATCCGGCCTCTTTAATACTGCCACACACTTATCTGATCTGATGATATCTTTATTTATATCCCCTGCAAAAATAGATCTTCTTTCTTTGATGTTCTGTTGGGAAAATGGTTTTGCGATGACGAAAAATATTCATATAATGCGCCCTACTACGCCGAAAAAATGGTAACAATCTTAACCTATAGGCTGCTAAGCGCGACTCTAAGACCTTTTGCGGACTGTGTAGATCAAGATCAGACTGCACAGAACGTGCAGTCTGATCTTGGATCTACACTGTTCGATAAGGAGATATCTTTCTCCCAAAATACCGTTGAAATAGCAATATCTTGGTTTTTACTATCGACTATCGAAAGTTTCATTCACTTATTCAGCAGGATAAGAGTTAATTGAACACCTTTTAGATCCGCTTTGTACGACCCTTTTTGTCTTTGAACAAGTCACTTTTGAAAACATTGTGTTATAAAAGAAAACTATCTGTAATAAGGACGTTTTCAACGTCGTTCATTTGCAGCAAACAAGTTACAAAAAATTAACTTTATACCAAACGACAGAATTTTTCACAGGTCCATACTGAAAACAACTGTAGACGACAAGTTGATCTTAATTCAAATGATGAGATTTGTCGTCTGAGCGTAGAAACCATTGTGGAAAAACGAGAAAATGCTGGTTTCCAGCATTTTCTCCTTTTCCTACAATGATTTCAAGAGTTTTCTTTTTAAGGTTCGTTAAAACTCGGGATTGCGTGGTAAAGAGTTAAAACGTTTTCACCGTCAGGTAAAAATATATCTGCAAAGCTCTGATTTTTAAACACCGCTTTGGCGAACTCCGTGGCCCAGTTGGTTTTGCACAGAACTAGAAATGCTTGGATCATAAATCAGTCAAATTCTCTCCGATGGTCGATGATAGTCGTTACGACAGAATTCATTCGTATTTCGCCGCTGAAAATTGTTCCAGCATTGTTTGAGTTCGAAAGTAGCCAGTGGCTTGGAGAGAATATTTTGCGATGTACTACTACAACACCTCAAGGAAAAGGAAAACATGGACAGAGGCTCTGTCTACCCATATGTAAATGAGTTGCGTTGAACACCAAACAAACACACAAGTTTATCCCTTCATCGGCGTTCGATAAAACTAATCGACTCGGTTTGATAATTTTTTCATCTTGATTAATCAAACAGTTTTTCTTCACCGCACATTTTTTTTAAAATACAAAAATTGCATACATGGAATAGAATATGTTGCAGAATATACCTTACCGTATTTCCAAACAATAGCTTGTTTGCGATGAAGACCCGTCCAGTATATACCGTCACCAAGCGTCTGCCGGAAGTCGAAAAAACGACTCGTCGTCAAGTTAACGGTTGCTAGGTAACCACCATTAGTTTCGCATCTCAGTCGACCGTCAAACCATGTGGCGGGTGCTGTACTTTCTAACATACACTGTTGTATTGGGACCGGACAAGGTTCTAGAAAATGGAAAACAAAGGTCAGGATTTTCGTAATCACCAATCATTCTTAATTTTACTCTAATTTAGTAACACAACTTCTGATCGGATAAACCATTTGATTTTACCAATGAGAAGTTGTGTCACATTCAAATCTAGAAAATTCTGAAGAAATAAGACTGTGAATGTTCTTAGGAATGGTTGGTGAATATGGACACAGATTTCAGTTACACCGAAAACCAGCGTCTTCATTGGATGCTCGTACAAACGAGATTATTCCTTATCCTGCTGAAGAAATGAAACAAAAAAAAATCCACTCAATACTAAAAGAATATTGCGATTTCCAAGTTGATTTTTAGCGGAAAGAAAACATAGTATCGGACAGTGTAGATCAAAGATCAGACTGCACGTTTTGTGCAGGCTGATCTTGCTCTATACTGTCCGCAAAGGGTCCGTGAGTCGCGTTTAGCAGATATGGGTTAATATCAAGATAAAGAGGACATTTGTTTGTTTCCGTATAAGATCAAAAGATATAAATCTAATTTCACATTTTTTTTTTTTTTTAAATAAACACCAAAAATGATATTAGTATTTTTCCGAGTTGCCAAGCCACGAGTGAATCTATTAAATGTTGGTGCTAACGAAAATAGGATCTGACATTAGTTGGCATTTAAAATAAAATTTTATGAAACGAATCCAGAAAAAAAAAAATGTTATTAATCGAGCTTAAAAACATTTTTATGGACGAGTCTAATAAAACCATACACGCATGGGGTAATACAGATCTATAAATAAAGGTCGATTCATTTCCCAGAACGAAGTTTAAAATAACGTCAAATATGACGTAATAAAATGACCTCTCAAACGTGTGTAAGATTTGCAATGGATATATTAGTCTATTAGCCTGCCGTACTACAAGAGTACGTCAGGCAAAGCGCAATAATGGCGGCTTCCGTTAGTAATATGGAGAGGAGACGGGATTTTGTTATTTCACATAATCAAATCGGATCATAGGCTGATTTCAAAACAGATCGTTTGCAATAAAGTCATGGAAGTGAGTTTTTCTGCATGTCGTTCTTATTTAGTTAGAAAAACTACATATCAGAAATGCTTTAAGTATCCGAAATATCAATGGACCTATATAATGTCCTAAAACAGGGCTACTTTTAAAATGATTCATAGTCGAATTTATATTAAACCATACCCCAACAGCACGTTTTAGATTCGGTAATGTATTTTTTGTACAAAATTGATCTCATTTTATTAACTGATCAAACCGGATCACAGAAATTAAGGGAAACGGGGAAGCATGTAGGGGTACGCTTGAGGACACCTAGGAGGCCGCCATTATTGCGCTTTGCCTGGCCCGATAACGTAGTGGTAAGGGCAGGTAATCCAGACTGTGGATATATTGACATTTTCAACTTTCTACTTTCCCCCTCCCCAACGGAATTATATCGTATTCTAGACGGCATTTGTGTGCCATCATCAATACGTGTTTACCCAGAGTAGAAAGGTACAAAAAATGTTGCGCTGTACAGGAATACAAAACTGCACGGTCAGCGAAATCATAGCAGAGAAATTAATAATAATTCCATAATACTTTAGGACTTTTAGGACAATCCACAGAATAGCTTGTCAGAAAACTGTAATAACATAAACTTAATATCAACACCAAAAGGAGAGCACTGCTGACCATTGGTACTTCTGTAGATGTGTTCCATTTTGAAAATTGGAAATTTTGTCGGCTAGTGAAGTGTTTTAAATACATACTGAATGGTAAGAAATGAGCCGTGCTCTGGAAAAAGGGGCTTAATGCATTTGCGAAAAGTATCAACCCAGGTCAGCCTGCGCAATTCGCGCAGGCTGACCTGGGCCGAACCTTTTCGTTATTGGTCATTTTTCTGTTTGTCCAGGGAACAGTGTACTTCACGATTAAGTTGGTTGTTAGAAAAAAAGTGGCTATTATAGATCCATAATCACGTGATGGCTGTGTTGGTATAATGCATCACAGAGGTGCATTAAGCCCCCTTTTGCCAGAGCGTGGCTCAAATAATAATTCATTGCTTACTTCTATCACAGGTGAATATTCGCTGTAAGTTACAATCTCCCGGTTGCCATGTTCTTGTGCGAGTGTTGTAAGCCAAGCATTCTCCTATATTTGGATAGTTTTCGTCAAGTTTAATATTCTTGTCCAGTACTGAAAGAGAGAAAACGAGTTAGAGCACCACATACAGGTGCCAAACCTCGGCTACAATTCTTAGCCATGTATTTCTTACCAACAAACTCCAAGTACTTCGAATTTTTACTAATCATACAGCGTATTCAGGTGAGCAATTCGGGACCCAAAAGGTCCTCTTGTGTGTGTATGTGGTTTTTTTTCGGCAATTTTTGCAATGGAGTATTTATACGCAAATATAGATATCATGTTTTACACTTGGCGACTGGCTTTCATTTCAACAGGCTTGATCCTCTGATTTTGACTTAATTGTATCCTACTCTCTGAAAGTATTTACCTTTTCTATAAATAGCCACGGAATTAGCGTCAGTTCTGCCGCATTGCGTCATATACTGTAGCGTATTCGCGGTTCGTTCACCAGGGCATCGGCTTCTACAATTAAGGGCCGGCAGCGGGGCCGCTCGTGCTGGGAGGGCATCGATACAATAACACAGCTCATTCTGAAAAATAATGATGAAACACAATTTATCTAACTCAAATCTAACCTCTGTAAGAACATTGCAGAGCTGTGTTGGTTCGAATGTCATGTCCACTAATTAGGATAACCCTTGGAGCACATTTGATAATCAAAACTGTCTTTGCGGCCAATGTAGATCAGGATCAGACTGCACGAAACGTGTGGTCTGATCTCCTATCTGCACTGACTGCTTTTCTTGGACATCCTCAGAGCTCCAGATAGAGGGAGTGATTTTGATTTCAGCAGTGAAAGTATTGATTATTTTCCACTAAACTCTATGTTATGGGTACTCATTAGAATCGTCTCACTGAGACGATTCTAATGAGTACCCACAACATAGGGTTTGGATAAGAAACAATGGATTTAGAATACCATCACTCACTCTAATCTGGAGCTCTGATTCTGGATATGAGTTAACTTGAAATTGCAATTATTTAGACCTTATTTCCAAACTTAGAAGGCCCGTTCGGTTCATTTGGCCTTCTGGTGGTTTACGACACAAATACGTACTCTTTTAAGTTCTGATATTTGAAAGTCTTTTGAAACCTGGCCGATTGCTTCGGACTAGCAATTGCTCTTGTAACCACGATATTTTCCATACGAGATGTAAAAAGGCGTTTCCATAAAGAAACCATTTGTGCTAGGGACACCAACGTTTAAAGAACTGCCCATAAATAATGAAAATCAACATTCTCTTTCCTAAAAGACTGCAAAAGTTAACTTTGGGTTTTTTACCAAACGGTAAAGATTAAGACCAGACTGCACCGATCGTGCAAGCTGATCTTGAATGTACATTGTTTGATAGCTTACTTGTGAGGTTTTACGTGCAAAACAAATCAACTCTGAATAACAGTATGTGATTCAACTTTCCTTTTCAGAATTTCAAAATATCCATGTCGTTTATCTTAGAGTCGGGGGTTGTAAAATGAGCATGCAAACGTCAGTAAATGGCTAAATTGGTGAAATTATACCTTTTTACGGAAAACAAGAGCATAGAGGAGTTATGTTTTATGTATAATTCATGAGTTTGTGATATCCTATAATTTAGAATCTCCAGAAAATACGTGAAAGAGCCTTTTAACTCTTCCAATGCCGATGGCAAATTAAATAGCTATTACGGACGGCGTAGATCAAGATCAGATTTCGCAGAACGTGTAGTCTGATACTGTAAAACCGGAAATGTTCGCATCGTGGAAATCTTCGCGATTTTCGGATATTGATAAAAATCACAAAAATATCCGCCGGCGTAAATTTAGGGTGCAATAAGGTGTATTTTACCTAGACACCGGGTCATGTGGGAGCGATTGACTGAGACCCTTGTCGACATTAATGAGTGCCTTTTTTTCATCAAAGTCGACCAGAATACAGTTGTAGGGAAAGGAAAAATCCTTTAACAGGTATTACCTCCCTTTGCAACAGCTGATTCATACGTTAAAATTCGTTTAGGGATTATGTAGGATCACGTGGTTTATCAATTCCGTCGGCAGTTTTCACCGACATCTTGATAGATGTAAATAACTTTACTGTGGTTATTGCTGTCGCTGCTGTAATTTCATGGTCGCCGCCTCGTTTAAGATCATACAAGTTGGCTTCTTTAAAAAAGAAGCCAGCATCAATGTTTTCAAATAGTTTATTGCTTTTAATTTCAATATATTTTGATACATGTAAACAAATAAGGAAGGCATTATATGATTGCCACTGTGTAGAAAGGAGAAACCTCTTCTGCATTACATGACAGACACAAGACCTTCTTCCCACGTTTTCAAATCGCATGATCTTTTCCAGCAGTGTTCTCTTTTTTAAACGAAATTCTTTTGTGTGTGTGTGTGTGTGTGTGTGTGTGTGTGGCTGGCTTTATTTGTTTAATGAAAAATTTTGAAATCCTTAATATAAAAACAAACCACGTCTATTTTCTACTTCAGTTTTTTTATTTCGGTTTGTTTATAAAACCATGACGAAAAAGACTGTGTACCAGAACAATTTCGCAAAAAAAACATGGATTTAGACAGCAATTTCTGAGGCAGTCTGCCTTTTAAACTCAACACTGTTGGAGAGGTCTGATGACCTCTCCAGTGACTGACAGTTGTTCAAAATGGAAACTCTTTAGTTACGGAGCAGGTTGGATGTAGTTACGGAATCGGCCGAGTTGTGACAAGTGCATATTTGGTAAGAAAATGAACAATTCTCGCGAGATAGAGATATTATCAGGACACACACGGTGTCGTAGCGTAGACAAAACATTAACTAACGTATAACGGGAATAACAAATGAAAAATGAAAGCCTATTGATCACTTCATCTCAGTGTTCAAAGCGTGCCACCGTTAATATTAGTGGTTGAATTCAATTGTACTTCATATAATTATGATGTCAATGATTTTTGCTCAAGCCCGGTGCCAGTTGTGTGTCTGAACGCTCCTTTAACTTTGAAAAGTTCTATTAATGGAAATACAAATGAGCTTTCCTCTGTGAAAAGGGGGCTTGATGCATCTACGAAAAGTATCGACCCAGGTCAGCCTGCGCAGTCCGCGCAGGCTGACCTGGGCCGAAACTTTTCGCTATTGGTCAACTTTCTGTGTGTCCAAGTACCAGTCTACCGTATGATACCGTCGATTGTTAGACAGAATGATTTTTATGGAGCCCTTATTATGTGATGTCTTGCTTGGTATGATGCATCACGGAGATGCATTAAGCCCCCTTTTGCCAGAGCGTGGCCCAAATGTATTATCATGTGAGTTAAAATCACATGAGACATTATTGCGGAACACAACAATAAATACGTTGAATTGAATGACCAGGGTACCGGAAACACTGCTCACTGATACCGATATGAAAACGAGGCTTGCAAAGCGTGTAACACAAGACGGAATGCTTCCGGGTCGTAGAACTTATCAAAAGTAGTCACAGTTGAAAATGTTGATATCAACTACTTCTGCTACACTGTTTCATCCGAAAACGATTAAAAGTCGATATGTGCCTAAGGGGTCCTGCGTGGCTCAGTGGTGGAGTGTGGGACTCGTAACCTGGAGGCCCCGAGTTCGAGCTCCGCCTGATCTGCTGGGTTTTTCGTGGGAGTGTCCTTTGGCAAGATACTTCAGAGCCCTAGCCTAGTACTGGTGAAACCCAGGAAATACATGAATATGTGATCTGTCGCCGTGATATGACTGAAATAATGTTGAAAGCGGCGTAAAACACCACTCAACCAATCAATCAACTATATGTGTCTGCTATGTTGATTTTTGATCTTTTCTTGAGAAATCAAGCGTAAGTTTGATATTTTTCGGGGAACTATGTTGTGTCTGTGACCTTATCAAGAAACATGTAAACTAGTAAATGCCTCTTTTTACTTTGATTTGTTGTTACACATGACGAGGGGTAGCAAATTCATTGTTCATGATACAACTTTCTCTATGTTTTTTTTTTTAAGTCCATTAGACAAACTTTTCAGCGAAATGAACAGCAAATAAGAACTTTTTTTCCGGGAAAAGATCAGCATAGGATCAAAGAGAAAAAAGGGGGCTTAATGCCTCTTCGTGATTCATTATACCAAACAAGGCATAAAAAATTATAGATGCAAAAAATCCAAATCCATTTTCTCTGAAAACCGACTTAATCATGAGGTATATCGGTCCTCTGACACGCAGAAAATTTACCAAAAGCAAAAAGTTTCGGCCCAGTTCAACCTGCACGGACTGTGCAGGCTGACTTGGTTCTATACTGTTTGCATGTGCATTAAGCCCCCTTTCCACAAAACATGGCTCTTTTTTCAGGTATCAAACAGTTAGGGTGTGACACCAAAAAGTGCAAAAGGTCAATCTTGGGTGAAAAACACGGAAATAATAGGAGAAAAATACCGAAATGGATCATCGATCAAATTTCAAACGATTGACAGGAAATCGCAAAATAAAAACATGCCCCTTTAAACCCATTTCCACACACATTTTCTTGACGCCCCGTCAGCCAGGAGCTTTTATAAACATTGTGCAAAAAGGAGGTTTGTACAGTTTGTAACGAAAGACTAATCCTTTTCTGGGAATAGTATTCTTTTCGTTAAAAATGTTTTTCAATTCGCTTAAATACTTCTCCATTGCGGTATTTTTATAAGCTGTGTCTTTAAAGGCTTGAGGGGAAATTGTTGTATTCGTGTACCACACGGCAAAATTTCAGATACGCCTAAACTGAAAGCATTTACAGACGACAAATAAACTGTGGATCTAATGATAGGGATTTGTCTCAGAAAATTCCTGCAATGTTTTTTTTTTTAAGCCTACTTTTAACGGTTGGCATATCAAAGGATTGTTGGGTAAAGGGGGTTAATGACCCTTTCCAGGTCCTTGATACTGTCTTAGGGATGGTAATTCTGCGCTCATCAAATATAAAATTGTGCCTAGTTCAAAGAATATGAAGTACCGAATAACAATTGTTAAATGCAGATAAGGCCAGAGAAAACATTGTGAAAAATGGAGAAACTGAAATAAAAAAAAGGAAGGTGAAAGCATTGTGACCGAAAGAGAAATTGCCAAAGACAAACAACGGGTCGACTGGGGGTGGTCTGTGTTAAAAAATCTGAACTTTGATGATTTACCCTTTACCACACAATACCGAGTTGTAACAACCATAAAGAAGAAGGCTTTTAAAAACATTGTGGGAAAAGGAGAAAATGCTGGTAACCAGCATTTTCTCCTTTTCCCACAATGTTTTCTACCCTATCAAGTACAGAAATTATCATTTAATCAACATTTAATTTGTCGTCTGCAAATGCTTTCAATTTTGACGTGTCCAAAATTCTGTCGTTTGGTAAAAAGTTATGGAAGGGAGACCATGTATACTCAAAGTTTCTTTGAAATCAAAAGAAATTTATGATTTAGGAAAAAATCTCTTTTTTTTCACCCATTTATCATATAATCTTACCATGAAATTTTAATGAGGTTTGACGGTTAGACGAGATATTTTCTGAATTACAGTCAAATCTGACGGAACAAGATTTTCGTGTCGAAGGAAACAAACTGACAAGAATTTAGATGTTATCAGAAATTAGACATAAATGCCAGGGGCGAAAGAAAACCCAGGGGACTGACTATGAGTGTGAAAGAAAGCAAATGTCAAAAAATAACGTAATGATATCGTCACAGTAAGACTGTTTTGAAAAGAGACTGTCATTTGTGAAAATAAAAATGGACAATGGTCTGTGAAAATGGGGCTAAATGTATCTGCGAAAAGCATCGATTCAGGTCAGCCTCCGGTATCTGTGCAAGCTGACCTGGGTCGAAACTTTTTGCTATTGTTCCATTTTCTTCATGGCACAGGACCATTTACATCATGATTCAGTCTGTTATTAGACAAATTTTACTTTATTGATCAAAAATCATTGCACCTATGGTGGTCAGTTTTGCGTACTTGCCAGCTAGACGTATGTCTAGCTGCCTGTCAAATCTATCCAAATTTTTTTTTCGGCGTAGCTGAATGCACTGGCTTTTGACCTACTTCTTGGTACTGATACAGAATGAATAGATGGTAATTTGTGATTGGTCAAAAATATGAACATGTTTATTCGGAGGGCCCCTGCAGGCATATTTGCTCATACGTTTATGAAACCACTATTTACAAGCGTTGCTACCGCTAATCAATACCCCGCGGCCTTGATTTATACAATGTCAAATTAATGTATTAGAGAATAGTCCTTTTTTTATTTATTTGAAAATTTAATATTTCAAAAGCATTTCCCAGTAACCTAATAAGTACTTCTTTTCAAAACAAAACAAAAACAAAACAAAAAATGAAACACGGTGAGGAAAAAGAGGCAATTTCTCGCGAAATTAATCTTCATTAGTTTACTTCATAATGAGCCACAGAAGAGTTTCAATATTCATATCGTAGAATCTCCTACGGCGTCTATCTTTTTCAAAGACATTTCTTGTTTTTGTAACAGTGGTCGAGTCCTGCTAGCATTGAGGGAAATTATCCAGGCAACCTAACCTCTCTAATCCTTTCTGTTTTGTAAAAAGTAGCAGAAGGTCTGATTTAGACGTGACAGATAGTACAGCCCATCCAGCAACTTTGATCGGTATGACAGACACTGCAAGAATAGACAATTCCTAAATATCTCTTGGATTCTTTTTATATCCCCCCCCCCCCCCCCCCCCACGACAATGACACAAGCAACGAGTCATTTCCCTATCATAGCTTAATCTTTGAACTGCTAAATAAATGAAACGAAAATTTCCACTCAAAAGCAAAAACCTTTGTGCTTTCAAAGTTGATTTCAACGGGGAAAAATACTGCATCTGACAGTACAGATCAAAGATCAGACTGCACGTTTTTTTTGTGGTAAAGTGTTAAATACGTCCATAGGTTGGAATGAGTAGAACTGGTTAAAGAAACACAAGGCAAGTCATAACTGAAATATTCTTGAAAACAGCTCAAACCACAAAACGAACAATCCCTATCAATTAGAAACCCTGCAGGGCTCCATCTCTATCGGTCAGTTACTCTGTCATATAGATCTATAGATCTAACAATTCCCTCCATCTATCACTATTTACTATTTCTTCAATAAATTCTTAGTCGTGACGCAAAGAAAATACACATGATTGACAGTTTGACAGGCTTCTTGACTATAATTAGTAACAAATCAAGAAAACATGTGATCTATGATCATTTTACTGTCCACACGCCTTTTTGTTGTTGTTTTCTTTGTAAAAAAATATCCCACGATGATGATGATGATGAGGAGGAGGAGGAGGAGCGAGTGAGGAGGAGCGAGGACGAGGAGCAGGGACGAGGAGCGAGGAGCGAGAAGCGAGCGAGGACGAGGAGGACTTGACGAAGGAGGAGGCTAATGCTCTTAAATGAGAATAGACCTTAATTTTCCCAAAATCAGCGCCAACGGAACAGCAGGAATTTAATCAAGTTGTAATTGAAACATCCTTAGCATGTATTGGCTTAAAAGAAAAACTTTCCTGTTCCCACATGTTATTGAAGCCTTAAAGCAAATAGTATTGCATACGGGAAAAAATATAGATTCAAATATTTTCTTTTTTGAACTATAAATGTATAACTATCCTCAAACTAGAGGGCTGACAAGAAGTTTTCGTCATTCAAAGAAAAGTTAAAAGTCTTCAATAAAGAATGAAAATTAACCCTTTAGCTCCCCTAAATAACTTAAAAAGGTGCATTGGATCATGGGGAGTGTCTAACATATTGCCATGAAAAGGCTGGTTGGGCAAGATTATAATGAGTAAAACTGGACAGTGTGGGTCGAAGATCAGACTGCACGTTCTGGACAGCCTGATCATTGATATACACTTTCCCTAGTTAGCATCCGTTTTGTTTAACCCTTATCCTTCTAAATAAAGTTAAAGAAAACTTTCAAGCCGATAGTAAAAACCCAAATAATGTTATTTCAAACTCTTTTTTTTTGGGGGGGGGGGGGCAATATCTCCATATCGGACAGTGTAGATCCAAGATCAGACTGCACGTTCTGTGCAGTCTGATCTTGATCTACACTGTCCGTAAAAGGTCAGTGAGTCGCGCTTAGCAGCCGAAGGATTGAGAATGGTAAAAGTGGATTCTTTGCCATCAAAAAAAGGATGAAATTAACTCATTTATAATTCATTAGTAGATTCGCCTTCCCTGCAGGACATTTGTGATTATTGTGATTGTAGCTGTTTTTTGTTTTGTTTTGGGTTTTTTTCTTTTTGTCTTGTACCTGTGGTTGTCCAAAAATAGGACATTCTAAAACCATCCCTCGTTAGTTTTGACTCACTGATTAAGAGCAATCGTTTATGTCTTTTTTTTTTTGTCGGAATGGTGATATATATTCGCCGTTTTCTCCTTTTGCCACACTGCATTCACTTACTCTTGTGTATTGCAGCTTAACCCTCAGAGCGCCGAATAAACCAAAGAGACATTTTCAGTCCGGTAGTAAGGGCCAAATTTTATGCAATTTCAATGTAGATTTTGTCCAAATTGGTCGAACAAAACGGACAGTGTAGATCAAAGATCAGACTGCACGTTTTGTGCAGTCTGATCTTGATCTACACTGGCTGCAAAGGCAACTATAGTTGTGAAAGGCGCTCTATGGGTTAACGCCAAATTTTATGCAATTTCAGGGTCGAATTTGTCCAAAATGGTCAAACGAAACGGACAGTGTAGATCAAAGATCAGACTGCACGTTTTGTGCAGTCTGATCTTGATCTACACTGGCCGCAAAGGCAACTATAGTAGCGAATGGCGCTATAAGGATAAACGCATATTTATTTCCACAGCCTATACATGTGTTTTGAAAGCTCTATGGTCCAAACTGGAAACACTTGCAGACCAGTAGGTAAGTGTTTTTTCAAATAATAAAATACGTCTTTTGAAGGGTAGGAGAAAATTTTGGAAACGAAGAAAAATGCTTGTTTCCAGTATTTTATTCTTTTGCCACAATGTTTTAAAAGGGACATTTAATACACGGGACTGGCTGGAATAGAGTTAAACGACGATCTGTAGTTTAAATGACGTTAGCTGGATATAGAGGATTTTTGTGTTTTTTTTTTCGGTGAAAGATCGAATTTTATTTTTTCGAATGAACATCATCGGTAATATTACCGATGATGTTCACGAGATGAAATAAATTTTGATCTTTCACCGAAAAAAAACAAAACAAATATTCTATTTATTTGATGCTTCTAACCCCTATTTTGTTGGGACTTTCATCAAAATCCAGTACAGTTGTTTTCGGCAATTCCCCGTGGCGTGCCCCCCTCACATAACAACGCATTACAATATTACGTAAAGCGCGAGAATTACAGCGAAAATTACGTCATATTTCCTTCCATTTGAATGGCACGCGCTGATTACCTAGGTTACTAGTGTGCGGGAACTACTGTTTTCGCCTTCAATTGAAGAGTAAGAAAATATAAAATCGGTATTTTCACTGGCCATGAAATGTCAAACCGTAATTCACCAATATTTCTCGATAAACTACCGAAAAACACGAAATAAAACTGTCTATTCAGCGTTTCCCGCGTTCTAACGCCCTTGGCAAAGAAGGTTTTTGTAAGACACCTTGGCAAAGAAGGTTTTTGAAAGAAACCTTGGCAAAGGAGAAAATGCTGATACACCCTTTTATCCTTTACCAAACAATCCATTGTTTAACCCTTTCCCAAACAAGCCCTGGTTTTCACGTGTCTGCAGTACAAGTCTTTTGAAAACACTGTGGGAAAAGGAGAAATTGCTCATAACGAGCAATTTCTCCTTTTCCCACAGTGTTTTCTACCCGTTTTGAGACCTTTCTGCCATTTTCATTAAATTTAAAATTGTCGTCTGCAAACTCTTTCAATTTGGACTAGTCCAAAATTTGTCGTTTGGGAAAGGGTTAAACGATCATGAGGAAGATGCATTATAAAAATATTATGGGAAAAGGAGAGAAGGCTGATAATCGGCATTTTCTCCTTTTTCCCAAAAGATTTTCATACATATTACGGACAAATCCCGTCATTCAAGCCACTATTGATTTGTTGTCTGCAACAGGCTTTCAGTTTGAACAAGTCTAAAATCTTGACGTCTGTTAAAAGAGTTCAATTTTTACCACATGACAAAATTTTAGACCTGTCCAAATTAAAAGCATTTGCAGACTACAAATTAAATGTGGCTGAAATGTTTCTTGATAGGTTAGAAAACATTGTGAGAAAAAGCAAAAATGCTGGTCAACAGCAATTTTGCCTTTTCCCACAATGTTTTGAAAGGGTCTTTTCCTCAGGGTCGTATACACCGGACTGTTTGGTGAAGACAAGTACAGTTATTTGAACATCAAATTTCGGCTTCAGAATGGACAAGTCAAAAAGTCAAGTCTGATAAACAGTTTTTAATCCTTACGCTGCTAAGCACGACTCACTGACCTTTCGCGGACAGCGTAGACCCAAGATCAGACTGCACAGAATGTGCAGTCTGATCTTGGATCTACACTGTCCGATAAGAAGATATAATTCTCAAAAAAAAAAATAAGTTTCAAATAGTGTTGTTCTGTTTTCTTTTGATATCGGCGTGAAAATTTCATTGAAGTTATTTAGCAAGATAGGGGTTAAAACGTTTTTTTTTTTAATTCGAAGGTGATGCTTAACTGTAACCCTGTATGTAAAGTGTCAGGGCACATTTTCAAACAGATGACCAGGTCATTAACTTTTGCTGGCGAAAGAGTCTGTTAAAAATTTTAACCCCTATCCAGCTAAATAAGTTAAAAGAAAACTTTCAAGCCGATAGTAAAAAAAACAAACTAATAATGTTATTTGAAACTTACTTTTTGGAAAAAAAATCTCCTTATCGGGCAGTGTAGATCCAAGATCAGACTGCACGTTCTGTGCAGTCTGATCTTGATCTACACTGCCCGCAAAAGGTTAGAGAGTCGCGTTAAGCAGGCTAAGGGTTAACAAAATGACTTTGCAATGCAATACTAACCTGAAACCCTATATGTGAAGTGTCGGGGCACATCTTCAAACAGCTGACCAAGTAGTTGTTTTTGATTGTGGAGGCACGCCGCCAAGACATTGTCATGTTGTGGTAACACCCTGTAATATAAGAGGTTTTATTGACATTTAAAGGGGGCTACTCAGATTTTTGAGGTGAGGGTGCGAAGCATCCCAACTCAGATTTACCATGAGGGAAATTGAACCAAAAAATCTGATTCTGGGGTACCTAACACTGCAAAATCATTACCTGGTAAAATAGTACCATTAAGAAAGCACTTCCTTCACTTTGGTATCAAGGCATGACTAAAACGTTAACAATAAGGGAACTTACACGACTTGAATGATAAATATGTAAACAAATACACCATTCTCATAACACAATTTAAAAAAAGAGTGTTAGAACAGACTATCCTAAGGCATGCGTAGGTATACCCCTTTATGTATCAGTTCCACCAAATAGCGTCAAGAAGCGTAGTGGAAAGCTTAGAAGCATCATGAGAACTCTTGCGGTAATTTCTTTGAATAGGATTGCTTTATTTGTCCAGATAGTGCTTAATAATACTTCCCACATCGTTTTATTTTGGCATTCAGTTGAACCATCCTCCCATAAAAAAAAGACGAGAAATTTGTCAATTGCTCTGGGAGATAACGAAGAGATAGCACTCAGCTCTTTAAATGTCTGCTTGCTTTTACTCAATTCTTTCTAGTGGCACTACGTGCTTATTATTTGGTACAACAGTTGGATTTTAACTTGATTTTAACCGCTTTGATTATTATCACACATTCAACCAGATCTCTTTTCGCAATATTTTGAGAAATTTCGTTTCGCAAGGTTCTGGGGAAATCTAAACAAAAACTGATTCCTTATATTCGCCCGTAGCGATGGTTTTTGAAAACCTAAGACAAAGACAGAAATACAGAACTGTATAATATTAGGTTGCCATATTTGTTGCAATTCTTTCTTGTTTGTTTGTATGGAGTTTAACGCCACTTTAACAGCTCAGGTCATATCATGGCGGTCAGTGACGCACCCATGTGTTTCCTGGCTTTCTCACGCCAGTACTGACACAACTTTCTTTCCAAAGCCAATGACTACTTTTCTCACTTGCATCAGGCGTCAGTGGCGAAAAATCACCGGAATGACAGTTTGCCTCAACGCAATTCTTTCTGTGGAATTTCTTGTCTAGTAAAATTCTATGGAACAGAGCTCATTTTATTCTCCTTTGTACTGCGATATCAGTTACTGTCACAGTCGCCATTGTGTGGTGTTGGCTCGGGGCCATATCATATTCCTGTTCTTCAGTGTTCCATGCTTTCACAAAGATTAAAGAAACTGAAGTCGAAAATTTCTTTGTTTGTTTGTTTGTTAAACTGGCTTTCTTAGGCTGGATTCGACATTATTTCAGATAAGTTCATTGCACTTATCCATGCTTTCCTAGAGTTTTTCGTTTACCAGTAAAATATCGTATCCAAGCCATTGGCTGCTTTCTAACACCGTGAAGAAGAAAAATAAATCATGAAAAATATGTGTTATGGAAAGAGAATAACAAATCATGTTACAATTACTAATATCAGTCCCCGGAACAAACTTTGGCTGAACCAGCAACCCCTGGGTTTCAAACCGTGCACGTTATTGACCGAGCTAACGGGCTCGGCAAACATTTCAACATCAAAAGTTTTTAAATTTCTTCTAATAATGTAGAACTCCGGTTGTTATTCGCAAACCATACTAAGTTGCTTTCATAGTCTAATTCTAGATATAGAAAGTAACACAGATTTCTGACTGCATAAACCATGTACCATTTTCTGTACAAATTTAATTATTTTGTGTCGATGTGAAACAAGTTCTAAGAACTTCGACAGTAAAAAGAGATAACCCTTTGAGGCAAATTTTGCAAGCACTAAAACTGGAATAGAACTCGAGAAAATTTGCAGCCCTTGATCCGTGCAATAATTGAATCAATGTCAAAATGACATCAGTCACAATTAGAGACGCCATTCCACCGCCTTTTTGACCCGAAGAAATGACAGTCGACTAAACGGTTCTTATATGAAATGCAAATTATCACACGTGGCAGAATATTTATGAAGTTGGCAAGATTTTCTGTTGGGAAAATAATCACAAACGAGATAAATCTTTGCAAATAAAGCTGTTTTACATATTTTGGGTTTATTTTCTTATCGGCTCTCTTGTTGTCAGAGTTTTGACGCTTCCCCGAACATTTAACCCTTATCCTGCTAAATAAAAGAAATGAAACTTTCAAGTCGATAGTAAAAACACCAATTTTCCTATTTCAAACGTATTTTTCGAGGAGGGATATCTCTTTTTCGGACAGTGTAGATCCAAGATCAGACTGCACGTTTTGTGCAGTCTGATCTTGATCTACGCTGTCCGCAAAAGGTTAGTGAGTCGTGCTTAGCAGCCAAAGGGTTAACCTATATTCTACGAATCGATCGAGACACTAAGTCTTCTTTTTTCTATTGTCGAAGCTTTGGATATCTTTGCAAAGAAAGCAGACAAAGATAAGCCTGTACATGTCTACAGTCTTATCTTGATCATCTCTCGCATATGACTGAATTGTTTTAGCTTTATCCTACCCACTCAGATGTAAAGTGTGACGGCTTAACAACTTTTGGTTCCGTTGATAAGTTTTGCTCTGTTAGAGATATATTGACCGTATGACAAACAAACGAATGGCAGAATAAAGCTGTCTCTTTGTCTCAATTTTATTCTTGTTCAAAACTGAATATTTATAAAGAGTGGCGCTTCTGAGAAAATTAATCCTACTCTAAATGTATTCAAGCAACCAAAGTATAAATAGGAAGAGAAGAAAATGAAATCGCAGCGATTAAATTGAAGACATTTATTTAAACCACGAGCCAACTAGCCTCGGTAATGTCGTTATTTCACCGACTGAGACAATAAGCTTTTGATACCACGTCTGTAGTCACCCTCCATGTTTGATCGACTTTCTGTTTCGTAACCCTCTCCGTTTATTGAAATCGAGCATAATACTCCTCATACTTTGTCATACTCCCTGTTTGATACAAGGGTATGTTTATCGTTACGCTCTCCTTTTATTGAAATCGAGCATATACTCCTCATCCTCATACTTTTGTCATACTCCCGGTTCGATACAAGGGCATGTTTATCGTTACGCTCTCCTTTTATTGAAATCGAGCATACACTCCTAACACTTTGTCATACTCCCCGTTCGATACAAGGGCATGTTTATCATTACCCACTCTGTTTATTGAAATCGAGCATATACTCCTCATATTTTGTCATACTTTGTCATACTCCCCGTTCGATACAAGGGCATGTTTATCATTACCCACTCCGTTTATTGAAATCGAGCATATACTCCTCATATTTTGTCATACTTTGTCATACTCCCCGTTCGATACAAGGGCATGTTTATCATTACCCACTCCGTTTATTGAAATCGAGCATATATTCCTCATATTTTGTCATACTTTGTCATACTCCCCGTTCGATACAAGGGTATGTTTATCGTTACCCTCTCGGTTAATTGAAATCGAGCATATACTCCTTATATTTTGCCATACTTTGTCATACTCCCCGTTCGATACAAGGGTATGTTTATCGTTACCCTATCCGTTTATTGAAATCAAGCATATACTCCTTATACTTTGTCATGCTCCCTGTTCGATATCAGAGGATGTTTAACGTTCGCTGAAATCAAGAATAAACTACTCGCAAAGAGTTTAGCAACAACAATGGCTACTCGCAAGTTTTCGTAAAACACACGGTCATTATTCCAAAATATTATCCTATTACTTCACGATCCTGTAACACAGCCATTGAGAAATCTATCTTTTGAAAGGTTTTGAATGCACGAGGTGTATATAGAGGATATTTGTAGTTTCTTTTTTCCGGTGAAAATCGAAATCTATTTCATTGAGTGAACATCATCGGTAATATTTTCACGAAGCGCAGCAATGAGTGAAAATATTACCGTATGATGTTCACGAGATGAAATAAATTTCGACCTTTCACCGAAAATAAAAATCTATTTATTTCATGCTTCTAACCCTTTTTTTGCTGGAAATTTCGAAGTACAGAGGAGCTCTCGGCATTTCCGTTCCAGCGAGTTTATCAACCGGTAAATTTCACTGGTCGAGACGGTGAAATTATCAAACCATAATCCAACATTATTTCCCGATAAACTTCAGAAAAGCATGAAATAAAGTGCAAATCTTCTGCTGATACTTTCTGAGGTGAAAGAGCACAACTGTTCAATGCTGATGATGCAATCCTTTCAATCTTTTTCCAATGAACCAAAAAGTCAGGGGTTAAAAACAAAGAATCGCTTCAGAAATTGTTTACAGAGCGAGATGGGAGAGTTGTGAATAAGATTAATTGTCTCGAAAGTATAGTCTCAAACGTAATTTCTCGGTTTATCCCAAAGAAAGGCCATGGTATGTTAGCGCAGTGGGTACCTACTGGGTCCTTATTCACCAACCATTCATAAGAACATTCTTGGTGTAACTACCGATTTAGAAAGTGACATAACTCCTGACTGGCTAATCGAATTAGTTTAGCCTATCAGAAGTTGTATTACTTTCAAATTTAGAAAATGAAAGTTTCAGAGAATAAGACTATGAAAGTTCTTAAGAATTGTCGGTGAATAAGAATCCTGGTCTCATAAATCACACCATGCTCTTACCTTCTATACTGACTATACCGGTGTAACCAAGGTAACGCCCGACCCAAAGCTTCTCGCCAGGCACCGGTTTGATATCACTGTCAAATATTCTTTGTAAATCGGGGACGTCCAAAATGGCCAGAGCGCTCTTGCTTCTTTGACAAGTGAGATCGGCTTCTGGCCACGTGGCGTAGGACTGGGATAAGATGTACTGGGTATCGGCCGAAATACCTGAAAGGACAAATAGAATATAAAAAAGGGGTTTATGTTGCAGTCCTTTACTAGGAATCATTATCGTTACCTCATCTTAAACCTTATGCTGCCCATTAGGACTGCAGATCGTTGTTGTTTAACTCTTTAGTACGCAACGCAACCAAATTCGTCAAAATTGAAAGCGTTTGCAGATGACGAAATAAAGGTGGTTCAAATGATAGAAATTGTCTTTGATAATACGGAGTTACAGTGTTAGTTAGGTGTTGGTATGGAGAGTATAAATCAAAGATCAGACTGCACAGAACGTGCAGTATGATCTTTTATCAACCCCCTCCCCTTTGTTTACAGTGTAATATACCCATTGCGAATTACTTAACTTACAAACGTTTGAGAAATCCAATGTGTGACGTCATTCTTTACTCCTTTCAGAGAAGTGAATCGGGTTTTATTGATAGAAACTACACGTATGCATTTGCATATTCCGGCCTACAGTTCGCGAGATTTCAGTATGAGATGAAAAAAAAAATCGTTTTCTCCTGAGAAAAAGATTATTTAACCCGTCTGCAAAAAAGAGTTAGTAAGCTCGCGAAAGGCTCGCTCTGTAACATTTTTTACAGACTCGTTTAATAAAACTCTCAAATGCCAACTTATGTCTGATGCTATGTGTATCCACAGTGTGTAGAACAATACCTACCTGGGTCCGTATTCACCAACCATTCTTAAGAACATTCTTAGTCCTATTCGCCATATTTTCTGGATTTGAAAGTAACACAACTTCTGATTGGCTAAACCATTCGGTTTAGCCAATCAGAAGTTGTGTTACTTTCAAATTTGGACAATCTTGGAGAATAAGACTTAGGATATTCTTAAGAATGGTTGGTGAATACGGACCCAGATGTTGCTCTTGGTATGTTTGGAGTAAACTGATTTTCGAAATTAGATATCTAGCTATCATTGAATTTCTTTAGCTCTTTTAGTGCCAAATATCATAAACTCGACCTCTTCCGACGTGTGAATTTTCATTCTACGGAAACTTAGAAAGCTACCTTCCTTTATATGCTTGACCAAACAAACAGACAGCATAGATCCAGGATCAGACTGCACGTTCTGTGCCGTTTGATCTACATCTATGCTGTCCGCCAACGCCTCTGTTTTCGTCCATGGCAATGCAAAGGATTGTTAAACACTCGAGTCAAAAAGCGAGCCTATTTCGTTCAATTGAATAACGAATTGTGCAATAAAAGCCCAAGAGATTTTGTCTAATTTAGCCTTTTTTGGAATTCTCTCAGATCTGATTAATCCCCAGAGCTATTGTGTTCCTTCACCCATTGGCGTACAAATACGAATTTCATCGCCTATGCAGACGGAAAAAATTGGGGGAAAATATCGTCGGAAAAGGAGCAATGCCTCGTTACAAACTACTTGTCATTATTTCTTTTTCCGATGTTTTTATAACTGTTTACGAATGTCTTTTCCTCGTTCAAGTATCTTACTATGTGTGATTTGTAATAGTTGTGGGTACTTCTAAAAATAGCACGTGTAGGAAAATGGGTTAATCTTTTCAGAGTTGAGGTTGATTTGGGAAACAGTATCGATCAATATCAGACTATTTGAAGGTAACCCTTTACCAAACAGTCCCGGGTTTTAACGACCCTGGAAAAGAAGCCTTTTGAAAACATATTGCGAAAAGGAGAAAATGCTGGAAACCAGCTTTTCCCACAACGTTTGTACTCTATCAAGGACAAATTCCAAAATCTGAGCCATCTTTAATTTGTCGTTTACTATTGCGACGTTTTGAAAGAGGCCTTTTGAAAACATTGTGGGAGAAGGAAAAAACGCTGGTAACCGGCATTTTCTCCTATTTCCCACAATGTTTTCTACTCTATCAAGGACAAATTCCGCTATTAGAGCCATATCACATTTGCCGTCAGCAAATACTTTCATCAACTTAGACCGGAATAAAATTTTGTCGTTTGGTAAAGAGTTAAGTTGCCAACAGTCTCGCCCGGTATTTTTAAAATATTACGTCCAAAATGTGCATAAAATCAGGGACCGTAATTACTAACCGTTCTCAATCGCATTCTTAGTCTAATTTTTAGATTTGAAATGTGACGTGATTCCTGATTGGCTAAGTCATTTGCTGAGTCAGTCTAATTTATGAGTACGTAGGTTTTGAATACAGGGTCCGTATTCACCAACCATTCTTAAGAATATTCTTGGTCTTGTTCTCCAAAATTTTTCAAATTTGAAAGTAACAAACCTTCTGATTGGCTAAACCATGTGGTTTAGCCATTCAGAAGTTGTGTTACTTTCAAACTTGGAAAATCTTGAAGAATAAGTTTAAGAAAGTTCTTAAGAATGGTTGGTGAATACGAACCCAGATCTAATAATTATACGCATGATTCTTGACGTACAGTTATGTGGTAAAAAGAAACTGACATTCGTTGGTATTTTTTAAAAAAGACTTTATTTAACTGGGCAAGATTTTTCTTTTTTTTTTTTGTAATCGAGCCTTAAATAACATTTTATCTTTCTAGACTTGTCCAATAAAAAATTATCTCATGCCAGATAATATATATCTCTTTAAATAAATTTAGAGCAGACGACTCTGAACAGATCCTTGCAAATAAGAGCAATTTCTCCGTTTGCCACAATGCTTTTAAACAGATATAGTCGCCGGCAAGACACAAAAATTCGTGCACAAGAGGTGGAACCATAATGGCGTACATAAATATATGAGCCACGCTCTATGAAAAGGGGGCTTAATGCATCTCCGTGATGCATGATACCAAGCAACCAATCACATAACTGTAAATCCATAATAGCCACTGTTTTAACAACCAACTGAATTATGAGGTAGAATGGCCCTTCAGCGCGTAGAAAATTGACCAATAGCGAAAAGTTTAGGCCCAGGTCAGCCTGTGAGGACTGCGCAGGCTAACCTTGGTCGATAGTTTTCGCAGATGCATTAAGGCCCTTTTTGAAAGAGCATGGCCCCTACACACACACACACACACACACACATATATATATAAGCCACGCTCCGGCAAAAGGGGGCTTAATGCATCTCTGTGATGCAATGTACCAATCAAATCATCACATAATTATGGATCCATAACAGCCACTTTTTTCAACAACCGACTGAATCATGAGGTAGACTGGTCCTCGGGCATACAGAAAACTGACCAACAGCGAAAAGTGTCGGCCCAGGTCAGCCTGTGCGGACTGCGCAGGCTAACCTTGGTCGATAGTTTTCGCAGATGCATTAAGGCCCTTTTTGAAAGAGCATGGCCCCTACACACACACACACACACATATATATATAAGCCACGCTCCGGCAAAAGGGGGCTTAATGCATCTCTGTGATGCAATGTACCAATCAAACCATCACATAATTATGGATCCATAACAGCCACTTTTTTCAACAACCGACTGAATCATGAGGTAGACTGGTCCTCGGGCATACAGAAAACTGACCAACAGCGAAAAGTGTCGGCCCAGGTCAGCCTGCGCGGAATGCGCAGGCTGACCTGGGTCGATACTTTTCGCAGATGCATTAACTGCCCTTTTCACAGAGCAGGGCTCACATGTAAGTGCACAAGGACAAAAATTGCTGCAAGATGCAGCAGAAAGAGTAAAGCGGCACGGTGTAAAATTTTTTATGCTGTTGTCATCATTTTCAGGGAATGGCAGAAACTGAATTCTGGTTAATGATTCAATGATGCAATAATGACAACGTGAAATTTCAGTAAGAAATCACAAAAGACCAAATCAACCATTCTCCCGCGAAATTAAAACGAATTTCGAATTGACTGAAATAAAAAGCAAAACCTCCCTGTGAAATGACAAGGGAAGGTACATAGCATTCAAAGATAACCATCTAGATTATCTAGAAAATAACCATCTAGATTACAGAATAGCAAAACTGGGTACAAAATGACAAAAATGAAAAATTACGACATTGACAACAGTGGGTACGAAATGACGAATTTGTGTACGAAAATTCAAAAGTGGGGACGTCGACATGACCAAAACGAACATTCCAAAGTACCTATGAAATGACCAAAGTGGATACTAACTTAACAAAATGCCAATCCAAAAGTGGGTACGAAATTACCAAAGTGGGTACGAAATTACATGAATGAAAATTCAAAGTGGGAAAGAATTTACCGAAGTACGAAATAACATTAGAACGAGGTGACTGGGATCAAGCAGGATACCAGCAAACTGTTTAGTCAAAGCGGTAACCAGTTCACTTTGTGAGCTAAAAGGGATTTCTCGGTGTTGTGTCGTTAAAAACAAAGCATGTTTATATAGGATCTACGGCATACTTTTAACCGAAATTTGATGCATTGTCAATCACATATGCACATATTCTGTGCAATCTTTGAACAATACATAGAAACTGAAAATATTTCAGAAAGTAGCGTTGGGAAAACCAAAGGGTTTCTTTTTACTCGGATTTAATCCACTGGCAGAAAGGAAATGATGTTGACATGCAATTATTTGATTTAATATTAATGAAGTAGTTTGTTGTTCTTGACATAATGTCAAGAACATTGCATCCACTTAATATCGTCATGACAAGAGCGTTCTTTGCTAATGGCAGTTCTATATGTTATATATCCTGTTCCATCGATGGCATACTTAGGAAAGAACCTGTAGCCGCTCACATTGGGTATACGAAATGGACGGAAAACAGCGTATCGAATCTCTGCACATTCTTACAAGGGTTTTGTCAGAAGCTACTGTATTAATTTGTTTGCATGAGGTAATGCATGCGACGATTGCACAAGCTTTTCTGGATTTCTTATAGTCTGGCCGTTCGTCCGTCTGTTTGTTAATCCATCATCATCATCATCATCATCATCATTTTCTCTTTCTCTCTCTCTCTCTCTGAAAGACACAAAGTCATCCTTACTCTCTATGTACACACACTTTCTACAATACACTTTATCTGACTCTAGCATCCACTCTCACGGAATCTGCAACTGCAATATTTTTGCTATTCGGTATCCAATTTTGACATGATAGCTTGACAAGTTAACCCTTAAAGTGCCCAATAAATCCAATGGACATTTTCATTCTACAATAAGGCCAAGGTCATTGCATTTTCGAGGCTACCTTTTGACTTTACTGAATCAGTAAAGCGGACAGTGTAGATCAAAGATCAGACTGCACGTTTTGTGCAGTCTGATCTTGATCTACACTGGCCGCAAAGGCAACTACAGTAGTGAAAGGCGCTTTAAGGGCTAAAAAAGAGAGAACATATCAATTTATTAAACCAATCACAACTTTAAAAAGACCAGCCAAAAAGGTTCATTGGATCAGGTCCAATGACAGTCAGCATGACTGACAGTGACGCCACTGCTTTTAGGATAATATAGGCTTCTGAAAACACTGTGGGAAAAGGAGAAAATGCTACTTATCAACAGTTCCGAGTTTTAACGACCCTGGGAAAGAGACCCTTTTGAAAACACTGTGGGAAAAAGAGAAAATGCTGGTAACCAGCATTTTCTCCTTTTTCCCACAATGTTTTCTACTCTGTCAAAGACAAAGCTTTCAATTTGGACAAGACTATAGTGTTGCCGTCAGGTAAAGGAGTTAGAAATCTGTTCTCTTAACCGCTTGCATAGTTTTCGATTCGAATTTTTTCGGTTTTTATTTTATTTTTTTTTTAACTCCATTTCAAATTTCATTCTTTCTTCGAGTTTCTGGCCCGACTTTCTGTGTGTTTGTTTGTATGGTATTTAACACCGTTTTTAACAATATTTTATTTATATTTCACTTATATAACGGCGGTCAGTGCATCTTTCCATGGTTTTCTGGAATTTTGCCAGGACTTCGAACAACATTCTTCCAAAGCCACTGTCTGCTTTGTATATTACTATCGTCGTTGAAACAATGATCAGCAGTTAAAGAGGAATGAATCCTGTCGAAATGACTATCATCGATCATCGTAAAGAATTTGGCCAGGCTGGGGATCGAAACCTGTGATCCCCCTGGTCTCAAGTCCTGCACTACCGGGGCTCGGCTCGACTTTCTGGCCTCACTTAGAGCCTATCACTGTACCAGACGACAACATTTTAGCTTTGTCCATCACGAAAGAATTTTCAGAGGGCATAATGCAATTTTCAAAAGTCATGAAATTGTCTGTGGAATGGTAAAAAAACATTGCGGAGGAAAAAGGAGAAAATGCTGTTACCCGCATTTTCTCCCTTAACAAGATTTTTTTTACAATTAATTTATCGTCTAGGGGTTTCATTTTGGGCGAGACTGAAATTGTTCGTCTGGAAAGAGTTAAGACAAAGAAAAGTGGTGTTTTTTTTTAATATTATACAAAAGAATGTAAGTGAGGGAAAAATAGGAATCGCTATGTAATGCTGTATTGTATTCTGTTGCTTTCTGTTGCGCTGTATTGTATTGCATTGTATTGTATTGAACTGTACTATACTGTTCTGTGTCGTGTGTTGTGTTGTACTGTATTGTGTGCTGTGTTGTTCTGTATTGTGTGTTGTGTTGTGTTGTGTTGTGTTGTGTTGTAGTGTAGTGTAGTGTAGTGTAGTGTAGTGTAGTGTAGTGTAGTGTAGTAAACAATAGGTCCCCTACGCACCATGTATCCGAAAGCTGTCTCCGGCACGAACGTAACAAGGTCGTATTTCTGTGGTTAATAGTTTGCGTGAGGGGCCCAAAAAAATAGCCATCAATTTAACGCGAGATTTGGCGATTGTCTGGTTCTTCATAGAAAAGCTAACAATGGATTAACTATCTTATTAAATCCTTCACCAGACAATCCCGAGTGTTAAAGACCTTGAAAAGGAAAGTATTTGAAAACATTGTGGGAAAAGGAGAAAGTGCTGGTAACCAGCACTTTCTCCTTTTCCCACAATGTATTCTACTCTTTTAAAGACACATCCCCTTATTTGTGTTGCGCTTGTCATTTGCAAGTGCTTTGAATATTGAGGGTTGTGACATTTTTTCGTTCAATAAGGGGTAAAATTCCAGGCAGACTGTCTTCTATTGTGCGTATTACTTTTGGCACTTCTTTGACGCTTTTTTCGTGGATTGTATCTAGGAAAAGATAGGAGTAAAGCTAAGCTGTGGAAACGCATGGTAAAGCTATTATTCGCTTGAGTGATAAAAACAATTTCTATGCTATTATTATTAAAAAATATACCCAAAAGCTGACTTTTATATACATGTAGTTGCCTTTGTTACGTATATGTATACTTTTGTATATGCGATGATGAAATGTAACTTTCAAGCCAAGGAAATAAAGGATCTGTTCTATTCTATTTTTTTTTTACCGGGAAAATGTGCATAACGAATAAAGTAACAAAATCACCATCATACTGGCAAAATATGGTACAAATTTTGATTGGTCAACTTGGTTTCTAAATATAGCCATTGATAAGGAGTTTATTATCCGGTCAATTGGTCAGAATATGTTGAAATTGCTACTTCAGACAATAACAGATCAGGCGCGGTATTCATTTCTAAAAATATATACACGTGATATATACATGTATAGTGGAAAGTGTTTATGGTTTGTCAAGGAGTTAAGGGTTGGCGTGTCTAGAATAATTTGTTAAAGATTTGGCTAAAGCTTCAAAGAAATTGTGCAAGGCTATCAAACGATCAAGTATCTAATTTAAGTTCCAGGCAGATTGTCATATAGCTTTTGACACGAATGTTTTGTGTATTTCACCTGAAAACAAAATTAAAATATCTAAGGATCAAATTTCTTATTTAAAAGCGCACTAGGGGCCAAAAATAAACAAATCGAGATTGAAAGCGCAGACAAATTTAATTCATACCATTTAACCCTTTCCCAAACAAGCCCTGGTTTTCACGTGTCTGCAGTACAAGTCTTTTGAAAACACTGTGGGAAAAGGAGAAATTGCTCGTAACGAGCAATTTCTCCTTTTCCCACAGTGTTTTCTACCCTTTTTGAGACCTTTCTGCCATTTTCATCAAATTTAAAATTGTCGTCTGCAAACTCTTTCAATTTGGACCAGTCCAAAATATGTCGTTTGGGAAAGGGTTAAACGTATGGATATAATTATGAGTCTGGTAATGTGTTATAGAGCAATCTGTCAAAGTACCAGCCGGTGGCAGAAACATGTAAAGCAAGAACAAATGTTCCCACTTTAGTTCTTGTTAACTCTTATCCTGCTAAGTAAATGAAACATTCAAACCGACCGTAAAAATCCAAATTTTGCTATTTCAAAGGTAATTTATGGGACAATGGTATCTCCTTATCGGATGGTGTAGATCAAAGTTCTGTGCAGTCTGATCTTGATCTACACTGTCCGCAAAAGATCAGTGAGTTGCGCTTAACAGCCTATGGGTTAAACATTTCTCTGCCAGCAGCAAAAACTTTGACAGATTCCACTCCAACACATAATCAGAATCATAATAATCCATACCTTAAATGGTAAGTGTTAACTCTTTACCACACAATCCCCAGATTTAAAAACCCTGAGAAAGAGGCCCTTTGAAAACATTGTAAGAAAAGGAGAAAATGCTGTAACCAGCATTTTCTCCTTTTCTCACAATGTTTTCTGTCCTTTTACATACAAATCTCACCATATGAGCCATATCGTATTTGTCGAGTGCAAAAGGTCTTTATTTGGACAAATGAAAATTTTTGTCGGGTGGTAAAGGTTTAATTTTTTCTGTGGTTTGACTCCCGAATTGTTTACAATTGGCAGCCAATGGGGCTTGCTTTCCTGGCCAACATTCTTCTACCGTGACACTTTTGTTACGATACTTATTATGTATTTCATTAACGAATAGGGAGAGTGTTCAAAAACCATTCTAAATTGCTTTGTGATTATGATTCTCGAGAACTGTCTGAATTTCAAAGAAATGTAGTTTCTAATTGGGTAATCTAAACGGGATATCCAATCAAAATCTCTGTTACTTACTAATTTAGAATTAGACAAGGAATGCCAGTTGGTGATCATGGAGCCAAATATACCCGTGGGTAGTTTGCAGAGAATACGACTTCCGACAGGAGACTTGCAAATTAGATGTATACAGTCCAACCTGTATAAAACGAACACTACAGGGATACTTAAAAGATGCTTGCGTTTGCATAGTGCAAGTACACAGGTACATTTTAGTCCTCTGTAATCTATTAGAACTCAATAAATGAGCGACGCTCCGGCAAAATGGAGTTTAATGCATCTCTGTGACGCATTAAACCTAGAAAGCCATCACATAATTATGGATCAATAAAATCCTATTTGCCTAACGACCGATTGAATCCAGAGGTAGACTGGTATCGACAAGTCTATCGGACGATTATGGGAGATACAACGGGTACCAGTTTAGGTATGTGTGTATCATTACGCCGCTATAGAATGCCATAGCGGGTCAAACTATTTTCGATAAAAAGGAAGTATTTCCACGATCGATGGCCTGATCCAATTTATTGTAATACGCCATATTCAATTTCATACCTGAGTGCAATCAAAACACTTATTTGTCTCAGAAAAATTGATTTTGATTGGGTTTACTTCCTTCGGTTTTGCACAAACTACGATACATGATTTTCAAAATGCCGTATTGAACTCATAGCGGCATTGTCTTCGACATATGCCTCAAAAATCTGTCGGAAGTTTTCAGTGAATTGTATTTTCAGTCGTCGAAAAAGATCGAGCTTATATATTTGGTGGTGAAAGAATTTATTCTTTACCACACAATCCAAAGTTTTAACAATACTGAAGATTAAGGCTTTTGAAAACATTGTGGGAAAAGGAGAAAATGCTGGTTGCCAGCATTTTCTCCTTTTCCCACTATGTTTTCTACATTTTCGAAGACAATAACCACTTTTTCAGTTATCTCCACTTAATTTTTTCGTTTGCAAATGCTTTCAATTTGGACAGGTCCAATATCCTGTCGTTTGGTGAAAGAGTTAAAGGAAAAATGATAACAGTTACAGCTCATCCCAGAATGGGAGGCCACGGTAGCTGTCTACGTAAATCAGCGGCTGAAAACAGGCTGTAAAAAATACGAGACAACAAATAATTATATGCCTTAAGTTAGAGCCTAGCAGAAAACATGTTTGGAAACATTGGGAATCAAAGCGCTGTGGGCACCGTTGTATTTGCCAATTTAAAGATTCTAAGTGATCCGAAGGCTCACCAAGGTCTGTCTCAATAAGATTGTTTCTTTCTTCCTTAGACTCAATCATATCGCAAAAGCGATATAGCATTAGCTAATATATAGGTACAAAGTACCATCATTTCTGTCATAGCTCATATTTTCGTTGCTTTGTTTAAAAAGAAATTATATATATGTGTGGCTCTCCTTATTCTTCTAGGTTGATTGTGTGTATGTTCTATTTATTGTGGAGGAATTACATGTAGTTCTTTTTCTTTGCTGAACTTCGCACCTAATGATTATAAAGCGAAAAGAAAGAGGATAGCATTTTTTTAAAAAAATCTAAACCGCGAAAAGAGCCCGTCATTAAAGTAATACTCAAAATCGAGAATGGGCATTTTCTCCATTTGTGACATTTTTACCCTCTTCGGATTCACGTGGTTTTAAAATCATAGACATGTGTCTCAAGAGTTAAAAGTACTGATTTAATTGAAAGAACTCATAGAAAAAAAATAACAGGATCATTGCCGCATGGAAAATAGTATTAACTGAGGTTGCAAAATACCTATAATATGAATTTAAATTAAGATTTGTGAGTAAATCTCCAATATATCCAAATTGGCTTTATCGTGTCATTTAGTTGTTTGGCATTATATTGTCTGATTCGTTCATCTAATTAAAAAGGTCTCTCACGATTTTGTTTGAGATTTCTGATTTGCTTCTGATTTAGGAAGGATAGCATATTTTTCAAAACCCTTTTCATACAAAAATTTGGTTCTTAATCAGAGGCCTTTTGAAAAACAGAAAGTTTAAAGACTGGAAGAGCCAAAACAGTCTTTAGCCCATTTACGAGATGATTCATAGAAGAGCTTTAGCCCTACAACCATTCATCCCAAACTTATACCCTCTATCGTTCCTCGGCATGTGGCGTTTTCTTTATTATATATTGATAGCACGAGGAAATTTGTAATGACAGATTGACAGCAGACCGATAATATCTCACTTTGTTATTGTGTTTAGGTCAGGCTGATTTGGTCTCTTTACCTTGTATTAGTTCTTACTTGTTATGCCAGATAATTTATACAAAAAAGGCAATCTTACTACAGCACTTTTCAGTTAGAAATTTAAGGCTCGATTTTTTCTTCTTTTTTTTTTTTTAAGAACTTTTTGAAACAAATGATTACTATAGATTGACATCCATACTGAACTTTCAATAAAGTCACATCTTGACATACTTTTTCCGCTAAAGTACGGGTACAGTTAGTTTGCTCACAGTTGTTTATGGTTAATCGCCTGTATCTGCTGAAATTCAGTCATTTTGAAGCAGCGCTTTCAGTGCTTTGATTTTCAAAAATAATTATACGTTTTAATCTATGCATTGCAGCATGTTCATTATGTTAAGGACAATCTAACATGCATTTGCAGACAATTTAGATCAAGATCAGACTGCTCTGGTCCATACACGCTGTCCACTTTTTTTTCCACCTTTTTCATGGCGTCTACAAGTCTCATGCTCTCCCACCTAAGCTATTGGTACTGTTTGAGATGGTCTGCGACGCTAGCTGTACTGGCCAAAACGACTTTGAAATCTCGAGAAGTCGACTCTTCTACTCAATGGGAAACTTTGTACAGACGCAAATCCAGACGGAAGCTAGGAAGCCAGGGCCCGTATTCAACAACCATTCTGAAAAAACGTTCCTAGACTTATTCCCCACAATTTTCTAAATTTGAAAGTAACACAACTCCTGATTGACTAAACCAATTGGTTCAGCCAATCAGGAGTTGTGTTACTTTCAAATTTAAATAATATTGGATGATAAGACTAAGAATGTTCTTAAAAATGGGTACAAGCTCTGGGCTTTAACATTTACTGTTAAACGAACAGTAGGCCTACATAATGTGAACTTTTAAAAGCGGGAACATGGTGCCAAATCTATTCAAATCCAATAGGGTTTTTGCCCATATATTTCAAAAGTCAGCAAACAGCGTAGACTATAGATCAGACTTCAAGTGCCTTCCGTAAAATTCAGCTCGATCTTAATTTACGTTGTTGTCTGCAAAAACTACGAAAGTTGCTCTTGGCGCTTGAAATGTTATGATTGATTTTGTTCGAGGAAAAACGTCGAAAATAAATATTTTAAAAAAAGGACGAAAATTAATAGAATAATTTGGGCTTCATCTTTACTACATTTTTTTTTTTGCTCCTGATATATGAGTAGATAAATTATTTATCCCTATCCTGTTAAATGAGGGAAATGAGACTTTCAAGCTGACAGTAAAACCCATATTTTTGACAAAGTTTAATTTTTAGGAAAAATATCTCCTTATCGGACAGTGTAGATCCAAGATCAGACTGCACGTTCTGTGCAGTCTGATCTTGGTTCTACGCTGTCCGCAAAAGATCCTCGAGTAGCGCTAAGCAGTCTTAGGGTTAATCTATCATTTATGAAAAATAACAACATTTTACCTGTGAGAAACACCATTAAAACCACTGCAGTATTTACCAATCTCATACACAATTTGCACTTTGGATCCATGTTTCTCGAGTCTGTACAGTATTTTCCAATAATTCACAAATAATTTACAATTAAACTTGGCAGCACTGTTTCTTTTTTAATTAAAATCTTACTTCTTCCAACAAATTCTTGAAAATCTTTAAACCGCCTAATACTGATATCGGATATTTTATACCGTTGATAGATCACCGTTATAGTATTTAAAGTAGTATGTCCCCGTAAACAGGAAAACGCTATCGTAAACATGCGTCAAAATTCTTGCCCCTGTCACGTGACCACAAACGTCAAATATCGACAGCCCCCCTCCCCCCCCCCCCCCCCCCATCCTGTCCAGTGATTTTTATGGCCATGTTATTGCCAATCGCCACATATCAATCACTGAGGAGATGAGAATTTTCGGCCGACCATATTTCATGGATTTCCAGACTGTGTTCCGACACTACGTTGATTATTACATCAAGCTTCTCTGCGATTATATGTCGTCTTCTTACTTAACTCTTTACCAAACGACAAAATTTTGGAATGGACCAAATTGAAAGCATTTGCAGACGACAAATGCAATGCTGCTATAATAATGATTTCTCGTTTTTGATAGGGTAGCAAACATTGTGGGAAAAGGAGAAAATGCTGGTTACCAGCATTTTCTCCTTTCCCACGATGTTTTGAAACACCTTTTCTTTCAGGGTCGTTAAAAATCTGGATTGTTTGGTTAAGGGTTAACTCTTTACCAGACGACAAAAATGTACAGTTCTCCAAAATGAAAGCGTTTGCAGACGACAATATGAATGTGGCTCAAAGAATGAAATTTGACTTTGGTACGAATGAAAACATAAAACACTTAATAAATCATTACTCAGTCCTTGGTCCGTCCGTAAAACGATGAGTGGGTTAGTGATGACCAAGTCTCGGCCATTCGTGTGGTAAATTACGGAGTTCAGTTTGCATGAACTCTTTACCAAACGACAAAATTTTAAACTTGTCCAAATTGTAAGCATTTGCAGACGACAATATAAATGTGACTCAAAAATTGAAATTTGTTTTGGGAAGGTTAGAAAACATTGTGGGAAAAGGAGAAAATGCTGTTTACCAGCATTTTCTCCTTTTCGCATAAGGTTTTCAAAAGGCTTCTTTCACAGGGTCGTTAAAAGTCGAGATTGTGTGGTAATGAGATAAAACCCTTTACCAAACAATCCATACTTTTAACGACCCTGATGTTGAAACCTTTTGAAAACATTGTGGGAAAAGGAAAAAATGCTGGTAGCCAGCATTTTCTCCTTTTCTCACAATGTTTTCTACCCTATCAGAGACAAATCACATCATTTGAGTCACACTGAAATTGTTGTCTGCAAATGCTTTCAATTCGGATGGGTCTAAAATTTTGTCGTGTGGTAATGAGTTAAAGGCACACTAGCTGTCAAAATTACACAATTCAGGAGTCAAAAATAAATGAGCCATGCTCTGTCAAAGGGGGGTTTAATGTATCTCCATGTTGCATTATATCAAGCAAGTCATCACATAGTTACGGATCTATGAAATCCATTTAGCGCAATAATTGACTACATCTGGCGGTAAAATAGTCCCTCGACATGCGGATAATTTACAAATAGCTAAAAGTGCCGACCTATGTCCGCCTGCGCAGACTGCGACATGAATCGATACTTTTTGCAGATGCATGACTTATAGGTATCGCAAACCTGGAAACAAGAAATATCTTTTGAAAAAAAAAAATAGACGGCGTAACTTTGTCCACAAATAGGCAGGGGCCATTGAAATAAACATGTCTATGTTTTTGACCAATCACACATTTCTTATTCATTCATTTGTTATCACGACCAAAAAGTAGATCAAAAGCCAGCACGTTGGAGCCGAAAAAAGTTGTCATCTTTTGTTCTAGTTTTACAATACATTTTTTGTCAGGTACAGATTCCACTGTAACATATCATCAAACTCACGATGTTATATATCCATACTTAAAAACTGTACGAACAAGTCCTGGCGAACAAGCCCGGGGACGAATAATCCCAGGAACGAACTGGTTTTTGGACGAACAAGCTAAGAATCGGGCGGTTAGGAAACAAAGATTGTGTGTATCATTACGCCAATAGAAGGCCATGGCGGATCAAACTATTTTTGATAAAAAAAAAAAGAAGTATTTCCAAGATCGATGGCCTAATCCAATTTATTTCAATACGCCATTTTCAATTTCGTATCTGAGTGCAATCGAAACACTTATTTGTCTTAGAAAAAAAAAGGCGTTTAATTGGGTTTACTTCCCTCGGCTTTGCACAAACTATGATGCATGATTTTCAAAATGCTGTATTGAACTCATAGTGGCATTGTCTTCGACAAATTCCACAAAAAAAATCTTTCTGGATTTCAGTGGATTGTAACTTCAGCCAGTGAAAAAGGTCGAGTTTATAATTTGAACCATGCTGTGACAAAAGGGGACTTAATGCATCTCTGTAATGCATTATACCAAGCAAGACATCATCCAGTTATGGATCCATAAAATCCATTTTGTCAAACAACCCACTTGATCATGGGGTAGAATTATCCCTTGGCATGCAGAAAATTTAAATGCAGCGAGAAGTTTCGGTCCATGTCAGCCTGCGCGGACTGCGCAGGCTGACATGAGTCGATACTTTTCGCAAATGCATTGAGTCCCCTTTTCACAGACCATGGCTCCTTTATTATATTTGGCAGCAAAAGAGTTAACACTTTACCACACAACATAATCTTCTAAAGACTTGTCCAAACTCAAAGCATTCGCAGATGACAATTTAGATGTGGCTCAAATGATGGAATTCGTCTTGAATGGGTAGAAAACATTGTGGGAAAAGGAGAAAATACTGGTTACCAGCATTTTCTCCTTTTCCCACGATGTTTTCAAAAGGCTTCCTCCTCAGGGTCGTTAAAACATGGGATTGTGTGGTAAAGGGTTAAATAGAGACAGGGGAAGATGGGTAAAGATGCTTTTAGCAATTGAAAGCAATTAGAGTCTGAATTTTTTCCGAAAGAAAATAAAAGTCGGTAATGTAGCATCAGAGTGGGGAAAAAAAAAAGATATGAACAAAATAAAACCGTGGCTACATAAAATAACGGTTATTCGTTTGATCGCCTAAGGTTTAATGCAGTTTTCAACATAACGTAATCCTTTCCCGACAATTCCGAGTTTTAAGGACCCTGGGGAAGAAAGCTTTTGAAAATATTGTGGGAAAAGGGGGAAACTGCTGTGACCATCATTTTCTCCTTTCCCAAAATGATATCTACTCTTTCACAGATAAATAGCATTATTTGCACTACCTTTAATTTATCGTCTGCAAATGCTTTCAATTTGGACCAGCTGAAAATTTTGTCGTTTGGTAAAGAGTTAACCCTTTCTTAAACAATTCGAGTTTTAACGACCTTGAGAAAGAAAGCGTTTAAAAACAGTGTGCGAGAGGAAAAGGACAAAATGCTGGTAACTAGCATTTTCTTCTTTTCCCACATTGTTTTTAAAAGCCTTTTACCTAAAGGTCGGGAGAATTCGGAATCATTTAGTAGAGGATTACAGAGCTCCAGAGAAGAGGGAGTGATAATATCTTAAATCCATTATTTCTCTTCCAAACCCTATGTTGTGGGTACTCATTAGAATCGTCTCGATGAGACGATTCTAATGAATACCCATAACATAGGGTTTAGTGGAGAATAACTAACATTTTCAATTTCGAAATCAAAATCACTCCCTCTAACTGGAACTCCGGGTTAAGTAAAAACCTTTCTCCATGAAATTATAGTTATTTACATCTACAAGCACGCCCCAACGTCGAATGAGCAAGAATCGATTTTTGTCTGTTTCTATTAAACCTGCCTTTTTTGTGTGTGCTGATTCTTTTGGGTTACCAGCATTTTCTACTTTTCCCACCGAGTTTTCAAAAGGCTCTTTCTTCAGAGAAGACCAGTGTAGACCAAGATTAGACAGCACTGAACCTGACTTTGGTTTCCCCACATCTTTAATTGCTATCCTTTTCATTGGCGATGTTTAACAAGAACCCCCCCCCCCCCCCACATTTCTTTACCAAATGATGTCATATTGTGCAAAAAAAAAAAAAGAATTGATCATAAAAAGCAATTTTCATACTTGCGACAAATTTTCACTCGTGCTTGTATGTCTCAACGAAGTTACAAGGAGTTATTCAGATTTTTGATATTCATAACAAACCTTAGAAATTTCCAAAATAAATTGATCAAGAACAGAACAGAACAGAACATATATTTATTTATGACTTGTACACAAAATACATCGTCAGTAAACAAATTTGACATTCTAAATATACGGTTTCACATAAGTCATAGCAAGCAAAGGACTATAATAGCAGTGAGAACAGGAATGAAACAATCTAAATCTGAAATAATGTTTTGGAGAGTAAGTCAAAAAGGAAAATTTTACGATACAATGCAAATTAATTGAGTCAGTTATTAATTCTTAATTCTAATTGCAATTTATTTCGCAAAAAGAACGCTTCCTTAAGGAAGTGAGCAATGCTACACAATGTTTTCTTCTCATTAGATTGAAATAGCTGGCATAGTTTATACATAGAAGGTTTTCTGATAAAGGATGCTGGCAAGTATTTTTTTCTAATTTGAACAAAACTTGGACATACACATATAAAATGATACATATCTTCTAATTCATTTGAATTACAAAGCATACAAAACCTCTCATGTCTTGGTATTCTATTTTGTCCATATCTACCAGTTTGTATACGTAAAGAATGAGCAGACAGTCTGATTCTGGTTATATAAAATCTAATGTCAAAAGGAACAACATCCAAATAGTATTCGTACGTAAAAGAATGTTTAAAGTGTCTATATTCTTCTAAAACTACACTCTGGTCTAGTGACCCATACCATTCTTGCACAAAACAGTCCAACACACGTTGTTTAAAAATACATTGAAATGATTTAATTGAAGAATGGTTAAGATTATAGAATAAATCGGAATAGTCGAAATGGTCAAGAAGACATTTCACACGAGATACCCAGTTTTTCTTGCCATTATTGAAATCATTCAAAGCCAGACTATATAATTTATTCAAAATTATATTATCTGTGTGAATAACCTTACACCAATACTGTATAATTCTACAGTACCGCGCTATATATAATGGATACCGTGCGAGTTCTCCATATACCCCTGCTGTACATGCATTTACAGGAATTTTCAAAATACGCTTACAAAATTTTAAATGAATTCTTTCAATTTTGTTCGTCTTATTGAAACCAAATATTTCACAAGAATAATTCAGTATCGAACCAACAAAAGAATCGAAAAGTTGACAAAGTGTTTTAGGTTTCAGCGGGAGGTTTCTACAATTATTAAGTAACACATACATGGCTTTTAGAGCTTTTCCGATAAGGAACTCCTCATTTACATTAAACTTTCCTTTGAAACTAAAAACTGTTCCTAGATAGTTAAATGTTTCAACAATTTCTAGAACTTGTCCATTATAAGTCCAATTCTCATCGTGTAGCAGACGACCCCTTTTTCTAAAAACCATTACCTTCGTTTTCGACTCATTTACCTCTAGCCCCCAGTGCAAACAATACTCTTGTAAAAGGTCTAAATTATTTTGTAAATCTTTTGGGGAATTACCAAATAGTGCCATATCATCAGCAAATAGTAATAAGATGAGTAACATATCATCTATGAAAATTCCAGAATCTAAATTTCTTTGTAAGAATAACTCTATATCATCAAGAAACAGCGACACTAAAATTGGTGATATTACCTCCCCTTGTCTTAACCCCACTGAATACCAAAAAAAGTCGGAGTAATTATCAAAAAGCTTTACGCATGATTTGACATCTTCATACATATGTTTAACAATACGAAGGACTTTACCACGTATACCATGTTTGAAAAGTTTCAGCCACAATGCATTTCTATAAATACTGTCAAAACATTTTTTTAAATCAATAAAAGCCACATACAATCTCTTATTGCTATTCAAGAAATGTTCAACAATAGTGTTTAATGCAAAAATGGCATCAACAGTAGATTTTCCTTTTCTGAAACCAAATTGAGCATCAGACATGCAGTTATATTTTTCACACAAATCAACAATTCGGGTATTCAGAATCGAAGTAAATATTTTAGACAAACAACTTAGAAGAGTTATACCTCTATAATTATTTACATCTTTTTTTTCCCCTTTTTTAAACAGTGGTATAAGTACAATTGTTGCAAGTCATTGATACATAAGAAGCTAAAATGCAAGGAAAAAAAGGCAATGGTATTTAAAGTGATACGAATCCTCTTATGGCACCTTAAGATTTCTTGGGACTCTATTTTAACCCGTATCCTGCTAAATAATAGAAATAAAATTTTCAAACCTATATAGTATAAACCTAAATTTTCCTATTTCAAAGGAATGGGGGAGGGGGGGAAAGATTTCTCTTTATCGGGCAGTGTAGATCCAAGATCAGACTGCACGTTTTGTGCAGTCTGATCTTGATCTACGCTGTCCGCAAAAAGTCAGTGAGTCACGCTTAGCAGCCTAGGGGTTAAATTTATGTATAAAAGTCAAACCTGCGACTTTTATGCTGAAATTAAATGCAGAATTTCTTTAACTATTTACCAAACAATTAAGAGTGTTAACGACACTGACAGAAAATGCTTTTTGAAAACACTGTGGAAAAAAGAGAAATGCTCCTTTTACACAACGTTTTCTTTTCTCTAAGCCTTTACCACACAATCCATTGTTTTAACGGACTTACGGAAAGGGGTCTTCTGAATTTTCTCCTTTTCCCATAATGTTTCTTTCCTATCAAAGACAAAAATAATCTTTTGTGCCGCGTTTAATTTTGTAGTGCGCAAATGCTTCCAATTTGGTCGAGTCCAAAATTTTGTTGTTTGGTTTGTTTGTTTCGGAGCTCAATGCCGTTTTAACTGCTTAGGTCATATCACGGCGGTCAGTGCACCTACCCATGTGTTTCCTGGCTTTCTCACACCAGTACTGACACAACTTTCTTTCCAAGTCACTGACCACCTTTCCAACATGAACCAGAGGTCAGAGCCGAAAATCAGCGGAGATAAAGATTGCCTCAACCAGGTATCGAACTCCCAACCACCATGTCACGAGTCAAATACGCTACCCACTGAGCGACCCGGGCGAGCTTGTTGTTTGGTAAAGAGTTAAGCTTGCACAGACAAGTATTATAAAAATCATTGTCAGAGTTTCTCAAAATATTTCACTTCGAGGAAAAATACCGAAATATATCCCTTTAACGGTAAACGGAAAGAGATAGACAAAAAAAGCAGCGTGAGAAAATAGCCACTTTTAAGTTGTCTCCGGAGAAATTGAAGACATAAAAATCATGACCGCAATTTTGTCTCTTTCTCGGCAAAATCGGTAGACAGCTGTATTTGATTAATCAGAATAATGTTTCCATATATACCCAACATCAAGGACAAAATACCATGGCATGAAGCCATTTCAATCTTGATGGACCAGTGCGGGTATTTTTGGTGCAATGCTCTTCATTTTGGTTTTATCTTGTCAATTGTAATAATTTCTACCCGTTAGCAATGCAAAACATTTGGGTCATGCTCTAGCAAAATGGGGCTTAATGCATCTCCGTGATTCATTATACCAAGCAAGCCATCACATAATTATGGATCCATGACAGCCGCTTTTTTTAACAACCGACTTAATCATGAGGTAGACTGGTCCCTGGACATAGAGAAATTTGATCAATAGCGAAAAGTTTCGGTCCAGGTCAGCCTGCGCGGACCGCGCAGGCTGACCTGGGTCGATACTTTTCGCATATGCATGAAGTCCCCCTTTTTCACAGAGCATAGCTCATTTTATTTGGTTCAATATAAATAAAGTACATTAGGCAAAATACAAATAATCACATGCAAAATTGTCAACATGATGTCTTTGATTGTCAGCTTAAAATACGAGTTGACAGTAAAATAGTTATTTAAAGAGTTGAGAGGCTGTTCTGTAAATGAAAAGTATATGTGGCTTGTTTTTTTTTTTTTTTTTTCAATCATGAGGTTTTTAGTCGATTTGACCGTATCTCGGTTCAATCTTATTGCAAAGAGAATTGTTAAAAGCATTTGATCTATTTCTGTGGTGTTTAATACCGTTTTTTAGCATTACATCATGGCGGCTGGTGCACTAATTTGTGCTTTCTGGATTTTTTCTTACCAGGGTGCCTTTCATTTATTTGTTTTTGTTGTTGTTGTCCATCATTGGGTGACATGGCCGAAGAAATGCGCGCCAGCCAGTTGGAACTACTTTTAAATAACCATCCCAATGATTGATCGTATCGAAAACATTCGGCAAACCTCGGGTGATCCGGTGATCAAGTCCCTCGGCTATATCACGTAGCTTGATATATTCCTACATGGTATATTTCTTCGCCGGAAGTAAACCGTTTTGCTGTTATGAAAATTGTAAGGCTCCTCTTAAAAAATAAAACATGAGTCACAATTTTCTATCGATATCTTTCTGAGCATTTTTCCATCAGTAAACAGTTTGTACATTCAGTTTTTTGCGTGGTTTATCAGTTCTGTTGGGAGCTTTCATTACAGATCGCTAGATATGAATAACTTTACCGTGGTTGTTCATGTCCCGGGCGATTTACCTGGGCGCCGCCATGTTTAAGGTCATGAGATGTGTAGTTCAAAATAGAAACTTCCTTTATACAGACGAGGCTGGATGTAGTTACGGAATCGGCCGAGTTGTGACGAGTGTATCGAAAAGCGTAGCTTAATGTTTAACATCTATAAAATTTCAACATGTAAAAATCTACGTCCACTTTTTTCCGTTTTCTTAAATGTTAAAATACTAAAGACACAGAAATATTTCATAATGTTCTTTCGACAACGTTTTTCGGCGGCCATACGTCACAATTATGACGTACAAGCAAAAAGATAAAGAGTCATGACGTCATTATTGCAGCTGCGTTAGACAGTATAAGGTCCTTTAATACAGTTCTTCATGTGTAGAGATCTGCACATAGTGAAAAAGATATTTATCTGAGTGATATTTCATGCAAAATAGAACAAAGGCTGGCAGTGATAAAGTGACTGGCCGTGTTGACAAGTCGCCTCGAGGCTACAAGTTCAATCCCTTAAATTCACTTCGTGACATTCAGGACCTAAATCCCGGTGACAGTGACTTATAAAAATACGACCGCAGTTTTACTAGTTACCAATTATTGATTAACCCTTTACCAATCCGTCCCCGGGTTTAAAAGACCCTGTAGAAAACGCCTTTTGAAAACATTGTGGGAAAAGGAGAAAATGCTGGTAACCAGCATTTTCTCCTTTTCCCGCAATGTTTTCTGCCAATTCCAGTGCAAGTTCGAACATTTGGTCAACAGTTAATTTGTCGTCTGTAAATCTTTCAATTTGGGCAATTCTAAATATTTGTCGTGCGATAAAGAGTTAGTTTAACGACGAAACTTTAGCCTTGTCGAAAATGAAAGCTTTTGCAGACGACAAACAAAATGTGGTTCAAATATTGATTGATATTGAAATATTGATTGCTGGTTACAGCATTTTCTCCTTTTTCCGCAATGTTTTCAGAAGTCTTCTACAGTAGGGTCGTTAAAAGTCGGGATTCTTTGGTAAAGGGTTATTTTTTTTTCATTAACAAAAATTTCCATGAATGTATATATAGATTGATTCATTCTTCCTTCAGATCACAAATTATTACTCATAGGAAACCAATGACTGTTTATGATCAATGAATTTTATTTCAAATTAGTATAGTATATATTAAACAATTAACCGTGTACTGAAGAATGTAGACCAAGATCAGACTACATTGACGTGCAGTCTGATCTTGATCTATACCCTGAGCAAAGGACTTCAGAGGTTGCGATCCGTAGGTTGCAGGTTAAAGTATCACTTGTGGGTGAAGTACAAATTCACGAGAAATTGATCTTCAACAGTGAATCATTCAACAAGGAAGGGATAATATTATTAAATATCTTTTCATATATAAACACATTTTATCTTGTCGACGTTTTTTTTCCTTCGGCTATATTGCGGCAGAAAACTCTCTAAACTTTATGCCTGTAAGGAGCATAATTCCTTTTTTGCAAAACAAGCTTTGGTACAGGGTTAATTCCATTTTAGATCTATAAGCAGACAATTTTGAAGTGGATAACAAATTCACAAGACATTGAACGCGGAAATATTTCGTTAACATTACAACTAATGAAGAATTTTACTAATTTTGAGCCGTAACTGAATCAGTCCAAAACCTTTCAGGTAATCATTGTTTCGACGATTGTCATATGGGAAAGCAGGGAGTGGCTTGAAAAGAATAGTTTGCGAAGTACTGATTAAAGAAAGTACAAGAAAGCATTGTTAGAACCTCTTTTGTAATAAAACGGCTTTTTGTAAAAAGAGGTTCTAACAAAGCATGGATACGTGCACTGGTGGCCGTGATATAACTGAATAATGTTAGACCATAAGCTGCTAAGCGCGGCTCACTGACCTTTTGTGGACAGTGTAGATCAAGATCAGAACGTGCAGTCCGATTTTGGATCTACACCGTACAATAAGGAGATATCTTTCTCAAAGAAATACCTTTGAAATGGCAAAATTTGAGTTTTTACTTTCGACTAAAAAAATCATATCACTTATTTAGCAGGGTACGGGTTAAAATGGCGTTGAACACCATACAAACATACAAATCAAAAGCTTTCAGACGAAAAGGTATAAAATGTTGCTTTAGTCAGTCCGAAAGTTTTCCTTGTATGGCGCCAAACTGTCACAACTCGATCGGCGGATGTGTTGGGCTCGAGTCTACATGATAACATAACCTAAGACACCGTAACATAACATAATGGCATACTGTAACTCGACAAAATATTTCGTAAGAAGCACGTGTATAAATATGGCTTACCATGTCAAAAGGAGAAAACAGTGCAACACAATGTAACTTCATTTGATCAAGTAACACAAAACGCATATAATAGAAGAGAACAGAACAAGTGAAACCGATCCATCCGTCCTACCCTCCCTTCCTCCCTTTCTCCACCCATCCATTCGATTATCTTAACTGTTCAATACCGCCATTGCTCAGAAAATGTGAACCCTTAGGCCGGTAAGTGCGATTCAAGGAACTTTCTCGGAAAGTGTGGATCAAGATCAGACTTCACAGAACGTGCACTCTGATCTTGGATCTACACTGTCCGAAACGATAAGTTTTTTTCCCCCCAGGATTAAGAACTTTGTAAACGCAATTTTTCGGTTTAAACTATTGCCTGGAAATTTTCCTTCTATTTACTTAACAGTTTAACTCTTTAACAAACGACAAAATTTTAGACTAGTCCAAATTGAAGGCATTTGTAGACGACAAAATAAATGTGACTGAAAATTAGAAATTTGTTTTTGGAAAGGAAGAAAACATTGTGGGAAAAGGAGAAAATGCTGGGGGAAAAGGAGAAAATGCTGGTTACCAGCATTTTCTCCTTTTCCCACAATGTTTTCAAAAGGCTTAAAAGTCGGGATTGTGTGGTAAAGGGTTAAGGGTTAAATTTGTTATTTTGGCCCACATGCTATCATTATTTTCTTATTTATTATACATGTACATGTAAGTATGATTCGCTGCATATTCATGTCACTCACTCACTCACTCCCTTACTCACTCACTCACCCAGCCACCCACCCACTCACTCACTCACTCACTCTCTTGCTTCCCTTCTTGTTGCTTGCTTGTGGTAATTATAAACATACGGGAGGTGTTATGTAATTATCCAAACTTTCGTGTAAAGTTTCAAACAAAGGTATTTTGAGACGTACGAAAACATTTATAGAAAGAAAACCTTAACCCTTTCTCAAACAAGCCCTGGTTTTCACGTGTCTGCAGTACAAGTCTTTTGAAAACACTGTGGGAAAAGGAGAAATTGCTCGTAACGAGCAATTTCTCCTTTTCCCACAGTGTTTTCTACCCTTTTTGAGACCTTTCTGCCATTTTCATCAAATTTAAAATTGTCATCTGCAAACTCTTTCAATTTGGACCAGTCCAAAATTTGTCGTTTGGGAAAGGGTTAAAGGCCGTTTTCATCATTGTTGAAATTTTTTAACTGGAATTTGCTTCGGTATACTAAGATTAACCCTTTCCCAAACGACAAATTTTGGACTGGTCCAAATTGAAAGAGTCTGCAGATGACAATTTTAAATTTGATGAAAATGGCAGAAAGTTCTCAAAAAGGGTAGAAAACACTGTGGGAAAAGGAGAAATTGCTCGTTACGAGCAATTTCTCCTTTTCCCACAGTGTTTTCAAAAGACTTGTACTGCAGACACGTGAAAACCAGGGCTTGTTTGGGAAAGGGTTAAAACGAAACCAAACAAACAAATAAAGAGGAATCTTCCTAACTCTTTCAACGCCATACACGTATATGAACCTGACCTCTTTTGATGGCTAAAACTACAATCTAAAGAAACGAAGACAGACTTATCTTAGAGGCACAAGCGGACGGTATAGATCAAAGATCAGACTGCACGTTCTGTGCAGTACAGTCTGATCTTAATCTATTGCCGTACGCAAAAGCCCTTGTTTTTCGTCTATGGCAGTGAAAGGACTAAATCAAGAAAAAGATTTTTTTTTTACATTATACACTGCAGATCAAACCTTTTGGGGCTAAGTCACCCTTTAATCAATAAACCTTAATAAGACTTTGATAATTACCGAACTATCAGATAAACATGTATCATTTGTGATTAAAGCGGGGTTTTTTTTGCGTGTAATATTAAAAAAAGAAAACATGGACAGTGAAAACTAATTCTGAAATAAGACGAACCATTCGGCAAACCTTTGGAGATCCATTGATCAAATCAAGATGTAGCTACGGAAACAGCCGAGCAATGACGAGAGATGACGAACATGTGACATAAATCACTAGTATTTCATTGGTTAATTAAGAGATAAATTTATTTCTACTCAACGCCGAAATTGAAATATTCAGTGAATATCGCCAACGCGGAAACGTTTAGAAAAATAAAAGTCTATAAATTCATTGATATACTGATCGCCCGAGGGACAGGTATTTTCGTTGACAAACAAATTTGATGTTACTCATAACCTCTTCAACTAGACGATGAAATTGTAGACTAAATCATTTTCAGAACATTTACAGACGACAGATTGAATTTGTCTTAGTTGATAGTATTTGCTTTCCGAAGGGTAGAAAATATTGTAGGAAGAGAGAAATACCTGCACGCACACCCTTTTCACACGGCGTTGCTTAAAGTCTGATTTCCTCAAGGTCGTGAAAACTCGGGATTGACCGGTGAATGACGTTATCAGTGACAATCCGGTGTTTTTAACGACCCAGAGAAAATGGCCTTTTAAAAAATTGTGGGAAAAGTGGAAAATTATGGTAACCAACACTTTCTCCATTTCCTACAATATTTTATACCCTTTCTAAAACAAATTACATCATTTGAGGCACATTGATTTAAACGTCTGCATATGACTCTAGTTTATTAATTTAGAATTTTGTCGTCTGGTAGCGAGTTAAGCCTTTACCACACAATCCCGACTTTTAACGACCTTGGGAAAAAAGCCTTTTGAAAATATTGTGGGAAAAGGATACCAAGGAGTCAAGCCTTTACCAGACGACGAAACTTTAGCCTCGTCCAAAATGAGAGCTTTTGCAGACGACAAACAAAACGTGGTTCAAATAGAACAAAGAAAACAATGTGGAAAAAGGAGAAAATGCTGGGTACCAGCATTTTCTCCTTTTCCCACAATGTTTTCTACTCTTCCCAAAACAAATTTCAATTTTTGAGTCACATTTCTTTTGTCGTCTGCAAAAGCTTTCAATTTGGACTGGCCTAAAATTTTGTCGTCTGGTAGAAAGTTAAGCCTTTTCTTAGTCTGAATATCTCTACATAGCGGAAAGTGTAGATCAAGAATCAAACTGCACGTCTATTTTAGTCTGATTTTGTCTTACACTGCCCGCGGCATCAGTCCTGATCGATGCTCGTATTCCCGGATCAGACGACACAAGTAGAGGCTTAGGGAGAGCATTTGGAAGCATTTGCAGAAGACAAATCAGACGTGCTTCAAATTAATGAACTTGTCTTTGTAAAGAAAGAAACACTCTGGGGGTGGGGGAGGGAAGAGGAGAAAATGCTTGTTGTTACCATTTTCTCCTTTCCTTGAAGTGTTTTAAAAAGCTAAATTCTCAAGGGTCGTTAAAAAAAAAAAAAAAAAAACCAGGGTCCATATTCACCAACCATTCTTAAGACCGTTCTTAGACTTATTCTTCAAAATTTTCCAAGTTTGAAAGTAACACAACTTCTGATTGGCTAAACCAAATGGTTTAGCCAATCAGAAGGTGTGTTACTTTCAAATTTGGAAAATTTTGGAGAACAAGACCAAGAATATTCTTAAGAATGGTTGGTGAATACGGACCCTGATTGTTTTGTAAATACACTTTGTAAGTATTCTTTCTTTCAGATGATAAATTTGAGAACACTACAGCAAACGACAAAATTGTGGACTTGTCCAAATCCAAAGCACTTGCATCTGACAAATCAAAAGTAGCTCAAATATCAGAAAATATAACTCTAAAAAAAAAAGGAAAGAAAACATTGTGGAAAAAGGAGAAAATGCTGGTTCCCAGCATTTTCTCCTTTTCCCACAATGTTTTCAATAACCTTCTTCTTCGGCTCCTTAAAACTCGACATTGTGTGGTAAAGGGTTTAACAATATTTTCTCAACCAGTGCTAATACATCTGAGATGCTAAGAAAGCTCACAAAAATTCAATTATGGCATCTTATTAACCAGGGATTCGACTTTTAACCCTTTACCAGACGACAAATTTTGGACTGGTCCAAACTGAAAGAGTTTGCAGACGACAATTTTAAATTTGATGAAAATGGCAGAAAGGTCTCAAAAAGGGTAGAATACGCTGTGGGAAAAGGAGAAATTGCTCGTTACGAGCAATTTCTCCTTTTCCCACAGTGTTTTCAAAAGACTTATACTGCAGACACGTGAAAACCAGGGCTTGTTTGGGAAAGGGTTAAGACATGGGGGACTCTGTACGTACATTTCTTTGAAAATGGTGTGGCGATGGGAGAAAAATCGATCATAATGAATAATTGCTACTTTTGCCACTTTGTTTTAATTTTTGTTCTTGTATCGAGCAGTATTTGAAATGAGGAAGTTTGAAAGTAGATTTCTTTGCAAACAACGTGGCGATGGGAGAATGATCGCTCGTAATGAACTATTTCTACTTTTGCCAATTTGTTATACCCCCCACCATACACACACACACCTACAAAGTAGAAGGGGTATACTGGTTTCACCGCGTCTTTCTCTCTCTGTGCTCTAACTCAAAGGCTGTTTGACCTAGGACCCTGAAATTTATACAAGCGTTGCTCATGGCCCAAGGAGGTGCAGCCACGAGTGAAAATATTACCGACGATGTCCACGAGATAAAACAAATTTCCATCTTTCACCGAAAAAAAAACAACAAATGTTCTATTTATTTCATGCTCCTATTTTGTTGAAACTTTCGTCAAAATCCAGTACTGTTGTTTTCGGTAATTCCCCGTGGCGTACGCCCCTCACATAACAACGCATTACAGTATTACGTAAAGCTCCAGAAATATAGCCGTAAATTACGTCATATTTTACTCCATTTGAATGGCACGCGCTGATTATCTAGGTAACTAGTGCGCGGGAACTACTGTTTACGTCTTCAATTGAAGAGTAAAAAAATATAAAATCGGTACTTTGACTGGTCGTAACCATGAAATATCAAACCATAATCCACCATTATTTCTCGATAAACGACCTAAAAGCATGAAATAAATTTGTGTCATGCTCTGTCAAAAGGGAATTACTTCATCTCCGTAATGCAGTATACCAACCAAGTCGTCATAAATAATTGATCCATACAATTATCTAACAACGGGCTGAATCAAGAGGTAAATTGGTCTTTGGACTTGCAGAAAATTGACCAATGGCAAAAAGTTTCGACCCCGGTCAGCTTGCATTGACTGCACAGGCTGACCTAGGTCGATACGTTCTGCAGATGCTTTTAATCCCCTTTTTACAGAGCATGGTCCAGTTTGAAGATAGAAACACAAAAATTTCCGAAATAGCTCCATTGGTACGATCGTTGAGATATGGTTTTGCAGGTCGTGGGTTCGAGTCTCAGCGGAGACAAATTTTAGCGGGACTTTTTTTTTCCTCATCTCATGTAACTTATGATAATCACGTTCAAATTATCAACTCCCCATAAAAGAAAATAAATCTGGGTCAAAATCTGCTTTCATGTCCCTAAAAAGAAGAAACAGTAATATATGCGCCATACTCTGGCAAAAAGGGGCTTAATGCATCTCCGTGATGTATAATACCAAGCAAGTCATCACATAATTATGGATCTATAAAATCCATTTTGTTTTTAACAGTCGACTGAATCTTGAGTAGACTGGTCCCATGACATGCTGACATGAGTCGATACTGTTTTGTAGATGCATTTAAGCCTCTTTTCATAGAGCATGGCCCAGATGTACGTATTACGAGAGTCCTGTCATAGAAGCTGATAAGATTTGTTTGTCATATATGCGTCTCTTTGGGGAAAAAATCCGTAACTATATATATTTTCGTTAATCTTCCCACAAAATCCATTACCTTATTATGGTTTTGTTTTCCAAGACGAGACTCTTAACTCCTTACGTCCTGGGATAAATCTGCAACGGACAACTTTGAAAATGAGCCGTTCTCTGTAAAAAGGGGCTTAGTGCATCTGCAAAAAGTATCGACCCAGGTCAGCCTGTGCAGTCCGCGCAGGCTGACCTGGGTCGAAACTTTTTGCTATTGGTCAATTTTCTGCATGTCAAAGGACCAGTCTACCTCATGATTCACTCGTCACAACTCGGCCGATTCCGTACCTACATCTAACCTCGTCTGTATAAGGGAGGCTTCCATTTTTAACTACCAACCACATGATCTTAAACATGGCGGCGCCCCTGTAGATCGCTTAGCAACGACATGAACAACCACTGTGAAGTTATTCACTTCTATCGATCTGTTGATGAAAGCTCCTAACGGAATTGATAAACCACGCTAAAAATTGAATGTACAAACTGTTTGCCGACTGAAATACTCTTAGAAAGATAACGATAGAAAATTTACTCATGCGTTCTTTCTAAAGAGGAGCCTTACAATTTCAATAACGGTAAAGCGGTGTGCTTCCGGAGATGTGCGAAATGTACCGTGTAGGTGCATATCAAGCTACGTGATACAGCCGAGGGATTTGATTACCGGATCACCGAGGTATGCCGAATGCCTCATGAGTCAGTCGGTTGTCAGACAAAATGGACTTTATGGATCCATGATCATGTAATGACTGGCTAAGTATCACGGAGATGCATTAAGCCCCTTTTTGCAATATTCTTCTAAGATATTATAAATCAACTTCATTAAAGGTGTATTTCTTTATCAGCAGACAAGATCTTAGACTTTTCCGAATTGAAAGCATTTGTTGACGATGAAATCAGATGCAGTCCAAATGACGGGATTTGTCTTAATAGGGGAAATAAAAAGATTGTGGGGAAATGTTTCCTGAAAATTTTCATTTTCCCACAGTGTTTTCAGAAGCCGTCATCCCCAGGGTTGTTAAAAAGCAGAATTGTTCGATAAAGGGTTACTTGGTTCAAAAATAAACGCTGAAACACGGTGGCAAAAGATGAAGTTGCTCATAATGAGCTATTTGTCGTTTTTGATTCGGTTTTTTTTTTTTTTGGTTCGTGGAAAAAAAAAAATGAAAAAGTGCGTTGCCGGAAGTTACTCAATACTTTGAAAAAAAAAATAGGCCTCTTCTCTACGCAGGAAAACCAGGACTAACAGGCGACAAAATTGTGTAAATGTTTATCACTAAGGTAATAAGTTTGCAGGGTTTTTTCCACAATGTTTTCAAAATGTAGCCATGTAAAAAAATGTCTGGAAAGAGGAAGAGGGTTGCGTTTCCTTGTCGATATTAATCCCTCGACTGCTGAATCGATCAGCTGAAAATATTCACCGACAGTAGAAACCCAAAATATTGCGATTTGGACATTCTTTTCGCGGCGAAAATGTCCACGTATCGGACAACGTAGATCAAAGATCAGCCTGCACGTCCTGTGCAGTCTGATCTTGATCTACACTGTCCGCAAAAGCGATCTAAGTTCTGTACACCGGTATATTTTATTCATCGCAGCCTAAGAGGGAAAGCGGTTCCATTACATTGTGTTTGTAAAACAACCTAATTGCTGGCTAATTCCCCGTCAAGACAGTAAATCATTCCAAAAATTATCGTTACCAAGAGAGAAATATATGGCGGGAAAAACTAGAGCAATATTTGAAAAGACGGAAATATATCTAAATGATGTACTCTGGCACTGTACTGTCTGTTTGTGTCCTTGTATGTCTGTCTGTGTCCTTTTCTGTCTGTCTGTCTGTTTGTGTCCTTGTCTGTCTGTCTGTCTGTCTGTCTGTGTCCTTGTCAGGCTCTCGCTTCCTCTCTTTCTCTCTCTCCCCCCTCTCTCCCTCTGCCTGTCTCTCAGTCAGTCTGTCTCTCAACTTTTGTCTGTCTCTGTCTCTTTCTCTATTTGTTTGTCTGTCTGTCCCCTCTCTCCCTCTCTGTCTGTCTCTCTCCAAGCTGTTCCTTTGGATATTGTCAGCAATAAATGAAATAACTGCACGCCTGTACAGTCTGATCTTGATCTTCACCGTCAGCGAACAGATCATATATTTCAACAGCCTATGAATACAATTGCAATACAAATATTTCACTCAATACAGAATGGAAATGTTCGCAACCCGAAACTTATAAAACATAAATAATACTTTGTCTCTGTCAGCATATATTTCCTCTCTGTCAGTTCCAAAAATAGATAAAAAGACTGAAATCTACTATGAATAGTCTTGCTAACACCAAACAATCGTCCCCCATTATCTAATCTAAAAATAGTGCTATCATTAATCACATCTCGTCTCCGATTTTAACCTTTTAGCTGTTAATCGCGACTGGCTGACCTCTTGCGGACCGTGTAGATTAAGATCAGACTGCACAGAACGTGCAGTCTGATCTTGGATCTACACTGTCCGATAAGGAGATATTTTTTCTCCAAGATGTAAGTTTAAAACAGCATTTTTCGGTTTTTTTTTTACTATTGGCTTGAAAGTTTTATCTAACTTTCTTTGCAGGATAAGGGTAAACGGTGTATCTTTTCAAAGGAAGTGAATTAATCAAATAAATATCGATCTGGTACGCTGAAATACAGACAGACTAACAAGATCAGTTCTTCTCAATCCTTCAAGCCTTGGCGTTAGACCGGTAGCAGTCGGTAGCGTACAGGACTTAAAAGCAGGGGAGTCGCTTGTTCGAACCCTAAGCTCGGCGAATTTCTTTCCAAGGATTGATGATGGTCATTGTGACAGTATTCATTCATATCTCATCGCTGATCATTGTGTTGACGATTATTGTGTGGGAAAGCAGCCGGTGGCTTTGAAAGAATATTGTGCAGAGTACTGGTAAAAGAAGCGCCAGGAAAGCATGGATAGGTGCACTGGCCACTGCAATATTTATGGCTAAAATACGTTGTCTGTGCATGTCATATTCTTCGAAGATTAGCGGAAGATAATGGGCTGAAATAATGTTGAAAACGGCATTAGACGCCATACAAAACAAACAAACAAACAGACCATCGTCTGAAATTCTTTTACTGTGAACAAGTCTGAAACATTGTTAATTTGGTAAAGAAGTAAAAATCGGCCTTATCGATTTGAGCCATTCTCTAGCAAAAGGGGGCTTAATGCATTTTCGTGGTGCCAAGCAAGTCATATACCAAGCAAGTCACCTCATATTTATGGAACCATGAATTCCGTTTTGTCCAACAACCGGCTGAATCCTGAGGCAGAATGATCATTTGACACGCAGAAAATTTACCAAAAAGCAAAAGGTTTCGACGCTGGTCAGCCTGCGCAGTCCGCGCAGGCTGACCTGCGTCGAAACTTTTTGCAGATGCACTAAGTCCCCTTTTCACAGCGCATAGCTCATTTATTTGATTACTTTAATTCTTAGAAGTGAAATTCCTTCCAATCATTAAATTTCGTGTTTTCGTGTTTCTATGCCTTGACCCTTTACAACACGATGCCGACTTTTAACGATCCTTCGGAAGGAGGATTTTGAAAATATTTTTGGGAAAAGGAGAAAATGCTGGTACCCAGCATTTTCTTCTTTTCCCAAAATGTCTTCTACTGTTTCAAAAACAAATCTCGCCATTTGAACCGCGTTTAGTTTCTTCTCTACAAGTGCTTTTATTATACAAGAGTCAAACATTTTGTTGTGTGGTAAAGGGTTAGCCCTTTACCAAGCATGCCTTTCGACGAGGCTGGCGAAATAAGATTGTAAAAGACGTCGTGAAAAATGGGGAAACAACTGACAACCTGCATTCTCTCGTTTTCCTACTATGCCGTCGATCCCGCCATAAGGCAAAGATTTCATCTTTTGAGATTCACACAGTTTGTCGTCTACATTTTTCTTTAAAATATTGTTATCGGGGAAAGAGTGAAAAATCGGTTGAATTTATTTTGATTACAGTATTTCAGACGTAAATTTTCTTGGTGTCATTAAATTCCGTGTTTCATTTATTTAAACCGTAATGACAGGAAAAACAAAATTTTAAACGAAACCGTCTTAAAAGAAACGATTTTAAATCAGCTCGAATCGACTTAACTCTTTACCAGACCACAGAATTTTAGGCTCGTCCATATTAAGTTGAAAAGCGTCGGCAGACGACAAATTTGATGCCGCTCAAGAGATAGGGTTTGTGTTTCAATGCCGTTTTACTCCGCTTTTAAATGTACAGTCGAATCTGTGTTGGCAAACAGTTGTTTTAAACAATCCATCCTTTTAAGAGGCCTTGTGAGTTTTTTGGGGAATAAACCGTTTTTCTTTAATACTATGCATCCTCTCTGTAAGGTCCACTAGTAATCAAAAGTGAACATTTTGGGATTTAAATGAAGGCAAATTTAATTTATACTAGTTAAACGTATCCCTATAATAAAAGAGTGCTTTCAAAGTTGTTTGCAGAGGGCTGCCTGGCTCAGCGGTGAATTTGTAGGATTTGTCACCATGAGGTCGCGGGTTTGTCTCTGACCCGAGCGCTAGTGTTTTAGTAGAGGCAACGAACCATTGTTGTAGCGCAGACGAACAAACTGGAAACCGCTGCGTATGGGTTATTGATATATGTGGCCAATTTTATGTATACACAAAATGTACGGAACACCGCTTTTACCAAAGTAACCCGCTGCATATAGGTTGTTTGTCGGCACATCGAGGCACTGAGCAAACTCATTCAGCATATCTCGGGTGATCCGGTGATCAAATCCCTCGGCTGTATCACGTAGCTTGATATGCACCTTCACGGTACATTTCGCACATCTCCGGAAGCACACCGCTTTACCGTTATTGAAATTGTAAGGCTCCTCTTTAGAAAGAACGCATGAGTAAATTTTCTATCGTTATCTTTCTAAGAGTATTTCAGTCGGCAAACAGTTTGTATATTCAATTTTTAGCGTGGTTTATCAATTCCGTTAGGAGCTTTCATCGACAGATCGATAGAAGTGAATAACTTCACAGTGGTTGTTCATGTCGTTGCTAAGCGATCTACAGGGGCGCCGCCATGTTTAAGATCATGTGATTGGTAGTTCAAAATGGCAGCCTCCCTTATACAGACGAGGTTAGATGTAGGTACGGAATCGGCCGAGTTGTGACGAGCGTGAGCAAACTAAAACGTGCGCGAACGTGCGTTAACCCTTATCCTGCTAAATAACAGAAATGAAACTTTCAAGCAGACAGTAAAAACCCAAATTTTCCCGTTTCAAAGGTATTTTTGGAAGAGCGATATCTCCTTTTCGGACAGTGTAGATCGAAGATCAGACTGCACGTTCTGTGCAGTCTGATCTGGATCTGTGCTGTCCGCAAAAGATCAGTGAGTCGCACTTAGCAGCCTAAGGGTTAACAAATTTACTACGACTAACGAACTTCAGCGTATGTCAGCAAAAGCCAAAATTTCTTTGTAAGCTGACATAGGTTGGGTCAATTCGTTATATAGTGTAAATGCAGCTTAAAGACTGACCCAGAGTTCGTGCTGTCCCTATAATTCGTCTATACCGGAGCTAAGTTGTATGTTTTATGTCCATTTTGTCAACAAACAGATGATAGAGGAGGTTAGCCCTTTACCAGACAACAAATTCTTGGACTAGTTCAAACTGAAAGCATTTGCAGACGACAAATTAAATGTGACTAAAGTGATTGGATTTGTCTTGCAAAGAGCAGAGATTGTGGGAAAAGCAGAGAATGCTGGTTACCAGCATTTTCTCCTTTTCCCACAATCTTTTCAAAAGACTTATTTCTCTGCGTTGTCAAAAGTCAGTACTGTGTTGTAACGGGTTAAAATTCTTTACCAGACAAGAAATTTTCAGGCCAGACCAAATCGAAAGCAGATGACAAAATAGATGCGACTCAAATGATGGAATTTTTCTTTAAATACAAGAATAGAAAACATCGTGGAAAAAAAAAAAGAAAATCCTACAGTTACCATGCTGACCAGCATTTTCTCCTTTTCCCACGATTTATCCGGAAGTATTCTTATCTAAGGCCGTCAAAACTCGAGGTTGTTAATGGTGAAAGATTCATTATTCGCCTAATTAATCAATCTTGCACCGAACTGTGCCTACATTGCGTCTCAATCATATTTACGGCATATTGATTTCCGACATAAATACATTGTATAATTCAAGCGCGATAAACCTTTCATTAACAGTTTATATTATTGTTTGCTTCTGGGAATACATGTTTAAAACTACAATCAGTGATGAGATAATATAAACATTATCGAGTTGGGATTATAACTTATCTTGTCACTGGTGCATGATTTTAAATCTGTTATCCCAAACATAAACAATAATATAAACCGATAATGGACGGTTTATTGTGTGAGAGCTATACTTCTACGCAGATTTTTAAAAACTTTGAAGGCAAAGAAGTGCACAGTGCTTGTAAAAATTAATTTCTTCTTTTCACGTAATGATTTTTTTTCCTACCACTGCAAACAATTATCTTTCTTTCTCGCTCGCATTTTCTTTCTCTCTTCCCCCCTTTTTCCCCGTCTCCTAATATTTTTACATGTACAAATAAGTAATATGGCTGAAAATAACCTGTATGTTGATGGATTATGCCCATTACTTAATACAAATAACAGTGGGTTTGTTTGTATATTTGGTGTAGACCTTAACGCCGTTACATGGCGGTGGCCAGTGCACCTATCCACGCTTTCCTATAGTTTCTGTTACCACTACTTTCCAATATATTCTTCCAAAGTCATTGGCTGCTTTCCTACGTAACCATCTTCAAAACCATTACAAGCGGTGAGAGAATGAGAGAATCAATCCTGTCGCAATGAATATATCATCAGTCCTCGGAAAGAAACTTGCCGAGCTCGTGGGGATTCAACCCCGCCCCTCTGATTTCAAGTCCTGCTGGGCCCGTATTCACCAAACATTCTTAAGAATATTTCTTATTCTAGATTTAGAAAGTAACTCAAATGGTTTAGCCAATCAGAAGTTGAGTTACTTTCAAATTTAGAAAATTCTCGAGAATAAGACTAAGAATGTTCTCAAGGACGGTTGGTGAATACGGTCCCTGATTAAAAAAAAAAAAAAAAAACAGTTGGGGAGGGTAGGGTATGGCTAGGGCGTCAACTTCTCACATCAGAAGTTCTTGGTTCGAGTCCCTACATGACAGGGATAACAGTTCCAAATTTTGTTCCTTGTGCTGAAACCCGACAAGAGCCTACCTATTGGCTGTGACATACCGTCTCGTCCAATCAGATGGTTACACGTAAAATCTAAAACTAGATTTTTAATTTGGACGATCGGTGAATTCGGCCCAATGTCTCTTTTTCAGTCATTTCTGATCAGGCTCCCACGTTTTTTCTTAAACTTATGCGTCATTGAATTCGTCTATCCGTCAGGTACTTCTTTCTGTACATCCCTCCAAACATCCTGTTCCTTCCATCCCTGCACCCATCCCGTTTTTCTGCCATCCTTCTTTCCTCCCATGTGTGGCTCGACCTCTCTTCCTTTTCCCCCGTTTTTCGTTTTAAAAGGTGAATTTGACAAGTAAACCTTTAAATCTGGGCGTAATTACCTTCTGGGTTAAAACTAGAGCTATCACTAACAGTGATCATACCCCCCACCAGCTCCTTGTCACAAAACAGCTCTTTGTCACAGAATGCAGAATGGTTTTGTAAAAAAATAAGAGTTAAAAAAAAAAAGTGGGAAAAGAGTTATGGTACTTGTAAACTGCGCTTCTCATTAATGTGGTCTATCTGTATATGAAGTTTGATGTCACTAGTTTAAATGATTCAGAAGTTTTGCCCCAGACAAATATCCAAAGTTAAAACTTACAAAGGGCAATTACTCGAAAAATAAATGGAATAGAGTTATGGTTCTTGTACACTGCACTTTGCCTTATAGTGATCTATCTGTGTGTCAAGTTTGAAGCTTCTATACTTTGGAAGTTATGCCCTGGACAAAAATCCAAAGTTAAAATTTACAAAGGGCAATAACTCGAAAAATGAATGAAATAGTTACTGTTCTTGTACACTGCACTTCTTAATGTGATCTAACTTTGTGTGAAGTTTGAAGTTCCTAGCTTCTATACTTTGGAAGTTATGCCCTGGACAAAAATCCATAGTTAAAATTTACACAGGGCAACAAGCTTAAGGGGAGATAATTAGGCAACCAATGGCAGCAAGGTCGTGAAAATTGCACATGCACAATTTCATATGTACCCAAACATTATGTGTAAATTTCAGTGTAGTACTTGAAAAACTGTAGGAAAAAAGCTCCGGACAAAATTGTGTCTACAGACAGACGGACGGACGGACAGCCATGGCGATTCCAGTATACACCCCTCCACTTCGTTGTGGGGGGGTATAATTATTCAAATAGTTTGTATTTTCTATTTTAACTTTGTTCCGTTACGGCTTTCTTATGGGAGTCCTGCTCTGTGAAAAGGTGAACTAATGCATCTGCAGAAAAAGTATCGCGCAAGCTGACCTCGATCGAACCTTATTGCTATTGGTAAATTTTCTGCATGACAAAGGACCATTCTTCCTGTCGCTGGTTCGATCCCCGGCTTGGCCAATTTCTTTCCGAGGATTGATGATAGTCATTGCGACAGGATTTATTCCTCTCTCACCGCTGACCATTGTTTCGACGATGGTTATGTGGGAAAGAAGCCAGTGGCTTGGAAAGAATATTGTGCGGAGTACTGGTCCAGGAAAGCACAGATAGGTGCACTGGCCGCCATATGACTGAAATATTGTTGAAAACGGCGTTAAACACCATACAATCAATCAACCATTCTTCCTTTGAAACAGCCAGTTTCTAGACAAACTGGACCCATGTCAAGCGACGACTGGCTTGGTATAATCCATCATGCAAATGCATCAAACCCCCTTTTCCCAAAATGCTGCGCAAACATGTGAGCAATACTCTGCGAAAAGGGGGCTAAATACATCTGCGAAAAGTATCGACCCAGGTCAGCCTGCGCAGTCCGCGCAGGCTGACCTGGGCCGAAACTTTTCGCTATTGGTCTTTTTTTTTTTTTGTTATGTCAAAGGACCAGTAGGCCTTATGATACAGTCGGTTGTAAGACAAAATGGGTTTTACGAATCCATGATTGTATGATGACTTGCGTGGTATCATGGATCACGGAGATGCATTAAGCCCCCTTTTGCCAGAGCATGGCTTCTACGCATCTGAGCTGTTTCCAGATGTATTACTAGAAAATATGAGCCATGCTCTGGGAAAAGGGGGCTTGGTGCATCTCCGGGATCCATGATACCAAGCCATTCGGCATACCTCGGGTGATCCGGTGATCAAATCCCTCGGCTGTATCACGTAGCTTGATATGCACCTACACGGTACATTTCGCACATCTCCGGAAGCACACCGCTTTACCGTTATTGAAATTGTAAGGCTCCTCTTAAAAATGAAAACATGGGTCAATTTTCTATCGTTATCTTTCTAAGAATATTTCAGTCCGCAAACAGTTTGTACATTCAATTTTCAGCGTGGTTTATCAATTCCGTTAGGAGCTTTCATCGACAGATCGATAGAAGTGAGTAACTTCACTGTGGTTGTTCATGTCGTTGCTAAGCGATCTACAGGGGCGCCGCCATGTTTAAGATCATGTGATTGGTAGTTCAAAATGGAAGCCGCCTTTATACAGACGAGGTTAGATGTAGGTACGGAATCGGCCGAGTTGTGACGAGTGATACCAAGCAAGGCATCGCATAAAACCATAAAATCCATGTTGTCTTACAACTGACTGAATCACGAGGTGGACTGGTCCTTTAACAAGCTGAAAATTGACCAATAACAAAGTTTCGAGACCCAGGTCAGCCTGCGCTGGCTGACCTGGGTCGATAGTTCTTTTTTTTTTTTAAGCAAATGCATTAAGTCCCCTTTTCATAGAGCATGGCTCATATGTAACTTAACTCTTTATCAAACGACAAAATTCTAGACCAGTCCAAATTGAAAGCTTTTGCAGACGACAAAATAAATGTAACCCAAAAATTGAAATTTGTTATTGTCTTGGTAGAAAGCATTGTGGGAAAAGGAGAAAATGCTGGCTACCAGCATTTTCTCCTTTTCCCACAATGTTTTTAGAAGGCTTCGTTGACAGGGTCGGTAAAAGTCGGGATCGTGTGGTAAAGGGTTAAATGAACCTCTGAACACCCCCCCTCCAACCCATGATTCAGTACTCTACTTACACCATAATAAGTAGGACAAAAACACCGCAAACAACATGGCGGTCGCGACATTACTCAATACGTCGTCACGAAGTCGGATTCACACCATGTTGGCGTCTATGGTGATATTTAGGGGCCGCTACTTCCTCGAGTAGGTTTAACTCTTTACGAAACGAAAAAATGTTAGACTTGTCCAAATTGAAAGCATTTGCAGACGACAAAAATAAATGTGACTGAAAAATTGAAATTTGTTTTGGGAAGGGCAGAAAACATTGTGGAAAAAGGAGAAAATGCTGGTTACCAGCATTTTCTCCTTTTCCCACAATGTTTACAAAAGGCTTCTGTTTCAGGGTCGTTAACAGTCCGGATTATCTGGTATAGAGTTAAGGTAAATTAATCTCCCTTTGCCTTCAACGTTTTCTTTTTTGGTTTGGTAATTTAATCTCGTTTTTACCGTTATTTCTGGCCAATCGAAGCAGTCAGTCCACCTACTTCTTTTCCTGGCGGGTCTTTGGCAAACACCAACGCACACTACTCTTGCCTGCAAAGATGAAGGGACTGACGGTCGCGGGGAGGGACCAGGGACGAACCTACAATCCCATCCTGGAAAATAGCTAGGGGACAATGACGAACATGTAACTAAAGATTTTTTTTTAAGTCTACAGGGTCTGAGTTTTAAACTACTAAAGATTCGGTTGTTTTTATATCTTTAATGAAAATATATAGGTTGAGAAGTTTACTTACAATATGTACCGAAATTATAGGACAATTTCATTTTTGTCCATTGACAAATTCGTATCTTTAATAACTGTCGTCATTAGCTGCACTGGAATGACGCCACTTTCTTAAAAAACTTCCGGTTTCATGTTCACAAGTCTTCCGAATACTTTAAAAATTTCGCGACTAACTACAGTGTACCTGATTGGCTAAGACAGAACGCCTCAACCAATCAGATGACTGAGTCTTAGAATTCATATTTAGAATAACATTTATGTCTAAGACTTGTCGCCCTCCATGTGTTAAATAACCCTTTACCACACGTAATCCTGAGTTTTAACCAACCTAAAAAGAAAGCTTTCAAAAACCTTGTGGGAAAAGGAGAAAATGCTGGTAACCAGCATTTTCACCTTTTCCCACGATGTTTTCTATCTTTCAAAAGTCAAATCTTTTTTTTTTTTTTTTTATGTCTGAACGTAAAAGAAAATTCGAAATACAAATTGAAGATCAGTTTGGTGGTAGGCAACATAAGGTAGCGGACGGTGACGATCAAAGATCAGACTGCAGCCATCTGGACTGATCTCTACCTATGTCCTTCTTAAAAACTGTTATTGGCAGTGAAGAAGTTGATCAGGGGAACCATTGCTCAGTGCATGGATCAGAAACTGCTCCTTTTTCCACAGCACTTTTGAAAAGAATGTAGTGGAGGATTAAAACCCTGTGCTCAACAACCATCCTAATCAAACATTTTGTAACCTTTCTGTTCACTTATGTTTTAACACTTGAACCAAACATTTACTCGACCCACTAAATAAAGCCTTTTAAAAACATTGTGGGAAAAGGAGAAAATGCTGGCAACCAGTATTTTCTCCTTTACCCACAATGTTTTATCCTAAACAAATCTCATTATTTAACCCACATTTGTCTTCTCCAAATGCTTTCAATATTTAAAAATCTAAAAATGTCTTGTGTGGTAAAGGGTTAACTTTTTACCAACTTAGAAAATTTCAGACTTGTCCAAATTGAAAGCATTTGTAAACGACTAATTTGATTTTAATCAAATGATGTTATTTGCCTTGGAGAGAGTAGAAAACATTATGGGAAAAGGAGAAATTGCTGGTAAACAGTGTTTTCTCCTTTTCCCACTATGTCTTCAAAAGCTTTCTTTCTAAGCGTCCTAAAACCTTGGGATTGTGTAGTAAAGTGTTACAAGAAAAAAATATCTGACAAAATCTCCAACAATTCATGTTGGAGAAAATCAATTCAGAGTACAAATAATTAGAGGTTGCATGTTACAATTAGATACCTGTCGGCATTATCTCCAATCTCTTCCAAACAACTACAAATTAATTAAACCCTTTGTGAGCTAAACGTATTTTCCTTGTGCTACAGCAGACAGATTAGATCAAGATCAGACTGCATGAAACATGCAGTCTGATCTTGGTCTAAACTGTCTGCTATGAACAGATTTTCTTGTCTAAAATCAGCATTTAGAATGCCCTATTTGGGACTTTCATCCTTGACTGCATGAATCTCTATTTTGCTTATAAAATCTAATTCCGACCTCTAATCAAGGCCAACCTTAAGCCACAAAACACATCCTTTTCTATCAATATGACACAAAAACAGAGAAGTCATTAACAATTTACAAAATACACAATATAGTGTACAAAAAAAGGTTTTGTCATGAACACAACAGAACTCGGGATAGAGGGAGTGATTTTGATTTCAAAATTGAAAATATTAATCACTCTCCACTAAACCCTATGTTATGGGTACTCATTAAAATCGTCTCATCGAGACGATTCTAATGAGTACCCACAACACAGGGTTTGGAAGAAAAATAATGGATTTAGAATACTATCAATCCCTTTTATCTCGAGGTCTGACACAAGAAGTCTTGCTGATGAACACAGTGTGGTAGTTAACATGACCGATCAGATTACATACTTTGTTTATGCCAAAAGATTTAACCTAAAATTCCAGAAATTAGTTTGTTCCAATGGTGTTTTAACACTTTACCAGACGACAAAATTTTAGACCTGTCCAAATTCAAAGCATTTGCAGACGACAATTTCACTATGGTTGAAATGGTGCAATTTTTGTTTGATAGGGTAGAAAACATTGTGGGAAAAGGAGAAAATGCTGGTTACCAGCATTTTCTCCTTTTCCCACAAAGTTTTCAAAAGTCTTCTTTCCCAGGGGCGTCAAAAGGCGGCATTGTGCGGTTAAGGGTTAATGCTGTTTTCAAAATTATTTCAGTTATATTGTAGTTACCAGTGCACTTATCCGTCTTTCTTGGTGTTTCTTTCACGAGTACTTCCCTCAATATTGTTCCCAAGTCATTGCGGCTCTTTTCCCACATCCACTGCTGAAACAAGCTATTTCGCTGAAATGATCCCCGCCGAAAATAGCTCCCATTTTCAATGACAAAGCATTAAATAAATAAAAAAAAAAAAAAAAAAAACACACAAAACAAAGAATATCAGCAGACTGTCATGAGGAACAAATGTATGAAGTTTCATAAAAGTTTGTCAAGGATTTTTCAAGATATCTGTCCAGAAGGTCAGATGGACAATGCCAAACCTATATCTCCTCGCCTTTGGCAGGGGATAATAATGGTCAGCCATGAGAGACGAATGAATCCTGTCAAAAAGACCACAAATCCTAAGGAAAAATTTGGCCGCACTGATAATTCAAACTGGTGACCCTCTGGTCTCAAGTCCTGTACCCTACCGACTGCACTACCAGGCTCTGCCGCAGAAAATCACCTCAGATTTATACTGATGTAAAAAAGTAAAGTCTATGGCCGCCAAGACAAAACATAAATAATTTTGAAAACAACATTAAACACCATAAAAACAAACAATAAAACCAACCATCCAAGGTTTACTACTTATTCAAAGACCTTTCATCTGACTGCGCCAAGCCCCAGTAGCTCAGTCAGTAGCGTACAGGACTTGAGAATAGGTGGTTGCTGGTTCGATCCCTGGCTAGGCCAATTTCTTTCCAAGGATTGATGATAGTCATCCCAACAGGATTCATTCCTTTCTCACCGCTGACCATTGTTTCGATGATGGTTATGTGGGAAAGCAGCCAGTGGCTTGGAAAGAATATTGTCCTGGAAAGGCATGGATAGGTGCACTGGCCGCCGCGATATAACTGAATGTTGAGAAAACGGCGTTAAACACCATGTTATCAATCAATCAATTCATCTGACTGGCCAAGATATTCTGGGCAGAGCTCCAGATAGACGGAATGATTTTGATTGTAGAATTGAAAATATCAATTATTCTCCACTAAACCCTATGTTATGGGTACTCATTAGAATCGTCTCATTGAGACGATTCTAATGAGTACCCAGAACATAGGGTTTGGAGGAGAAATAATGGATTTAGAATACCATCACTCCCTCTTATCTGGAGCTCTACTGGGAGTCTTGAATTTAAGAACAAGAACAATTTCAAGAATTCTCTGTGGACACGAGATCCCCACCTTCGTTTAATCTATAACGTAATTTGGATGCACCACTAAAAAGGGGTCATCTTCTCGAACCAGATCATCTTCCTGCTTTGTCCGCTGTTTTAAACCCGTCTGGGTCAGCTGTATCAAAACATGGTCCTGAAATAAACAAAGAATGACACTGTATCAATTCTTTACCAAACGAAAAAAATTTTGACTGGTCCAAATTGAAAGCATTTGCAGTCGCTGGAATTGTGCTTTTTGGCTGTGAAGGGGAGGAAACATTGTGGTAAAAGGAGAAAATGTTGGTTACCAGCATTTTCTCCTTTTCCCACAATGTTTTCAAAAGGCTTTTTGCTCAGGGTCATTAAAACTCAGGATTGTGTCGTAAAGGGTTAATCCTTTTAAATGACCCTGAGAAGGAGGTAATTTGAAAACATTATGGGAAAAGAAGAAAATGCTAGTTACCTCCTTTTCCCACCATGTTTTCTTCTGTATCAAAGACAAAATCTATCATATGATTCAAATCTTAACTGTTGTCTGCAAATGCTTTCAATCTGGACAAACCTTACATTTTGCTGTTTGGTAAAAAGTAGTAATGATATGGATTGATTGATTGATTGCATGGTGTTTAACACCGTTTTCAACATTATTTCAGTTATATGCTGGCGGCCAGTGCAACTATCCATGCTTTCCTGGAGTTTCTTTTACCAGTACTCTGCACAATATTCTTTCCTAGCCACTGGCTCTTTCCCACATAACCATCGTCGAAACAATGGTCAGCAATGAGAGAGGAATGAATCCTGTCACAATGACTATCATCAATCCTCGGAAAGAAATTGGCCAAGTCGGGGATCGAACCAGCGACCTCCTGTTTTCAAGTCCTGTACACTACCAACTGAGCTATGGGGACCTGGCAGTAATGATATGGAAAATCTCAGCCAGAACCACTGATGCAGATATTACAATTTCGGAGAGGTCCGGATATATGGCAAATAAACAGTCAATGCAGATCAAAGATCAGCCTTCACTAAATTAGAAAGGTCTGTTAATAGCAACAGCTGTACAGCTCAGCCTAATGTTAGATAATCTTCAAACTTATAAATGAAGTAGTAAAGTAGTTTAACCCTTTCCCAAACAAGCCCTGGTTTTCACGTGTCTGCATTACAAGTCTTTTGAAAACACTGTGGGAAACGGAGAAATTGCTTGTTACGAGCAATTTCTCCTTTTCCCACAGTGTTTTCAACGCTTTTGGAGAACTCTCTGTCATTTTCATCAAATTTAAAGTTGTTGTCTGCAAACTCTTTCAATTTGGACCAGTCTAAAATTTATCGTTTGGGAAAGGGTTAACCATTTACCAGGTGACAAAATTTTGCACTTGTCCAAATTGAAAGCATTTGCAGACGACAAAATAAATGTGAATCAAAACTTGAAACTTGATTTAGGAAGGATAGAAAACATTGTGAGAAAAGGAGAAAATGCTGGTTACCAGTGTTTTCCAAAGGCTTCTTTTTCAGGGTCGTTAAAAGTCGGGACTGTGTGGTAAAGAGTTAACTCTTTACCAAACAAGAAAATTTGGGATTAGAACCAAACTGAAAGCATTTGCAGAAGACAAAATAAATGTAGCTCAAATGATTTCTGTCTTTGATCATGTAGAAAACATTGTGGAACAAGCATTCTGATAGTATTGCATAGCAATACACAGTCCCCTACCGGCCATATGTATCGCTGGCATGTCAGTGAAATTTTTAAAGTACAAGGTCCGTAAATGCGTCAAAAAGCAGTGGAGCGAGACGAAACTCGAACTTGATGTGCAAGTCATGGTGGTTGATGTACACACCAAAAATCAGCTCTATATGTAGCAGCATTTAGAAAAAAAGTGCGGAAAAATGTTTTATCAGTGAAATTTTGTAAGTCCAAGGCCCATAAATGTGTGAAAAAGCAGTGGAGCGGGACGAAACTCGAACTTGATCTGTAAGTCATGGTGGTTGATGTACACACCAAAAATCAGCTCTATATGTAGCAGCATTTAGAAAAAAAGTGCGGAAAAGTGTTTTATCAGTGAAATTTTGTAAGTCCAAGGCCCGTAAATGCGTGAAAAAGGAGTGGAGCTGGACGAAACTCGAACTTGATCTGTAAGTCATGGTGGTTGACTTACACAGCAAAAGTCAGGTGAATATCTAATAGCATTTAGAAAAAAAAGTCCAGAAAACTGATTTATCGGTGAAATTTGTGAGTCCAAGGCCCGTAAATCCGTGAAAAACCAGTGGACCGGAACGAAAGTCAAACTTGATCTGTAAGTCATGGTGGTTGAGTTACACAGCAAATCTGAGATCAATACCTACCAGCGTTTAGGAAAAAAAAGTCCAGAAAACTGATTTATCAGTGAAATTTTGTAAGTCCAAGGCCCGTAAATCCGTCAAAAACCAGTGGACCGGAATGAAAGTCGAACTTGATCTGTAAGTGGTGGTGGGTGACTTACATACCAAAACTCAGCTCAATATGTACCAGTGTTTAGAAAAAAAAGTCCGGAAAACTGAATTGCCCGACAGACGGACAGATGGACGGAGTGCAAACCTAAAGTCCCCTTCGGCTTCGCCGATAGTGGACTAAAAAGGAAAAAATGCTGATTACCAGCATTTTCTCCATTTCCCATAATGTTTTCAAAAGCCTTCATTTTCAGGGTCGTTAAAACTTGGGATTGTGTGGTCAAGGGATAATAACACTCCAACGGCTAAACGGTGCATAGATACATAGCAATAGACAACTTACGTGATGAACCAGCCGGTCTATCACTTTTTCTACGAGCGTTTTCTTCTCCACAAGTTCCGCTTCTGATTCTATCTCACTTTCAACCTCGCCCAAATACCAGCTGATCAGGTTGCTCTTCCTTAGACCCGAGGCATCAGAATCTGAAAATTAGACAGGTTTTTTCTTTTCATTCTATCTTACTGCAGAGATGTAGTTACTTATTTCCCATCTTTCTCCTCACTGTTTTAATGATATTCCTGTAAATGATCGGACTAAAATTCGGACCATATTTTTGTCATGTTTTCCATGTGACGCATGTACTCTGAGTAGGTTTTTCCATATCAGGCAGGTAATCTATGTAGAATATCATCGTGTTCACAGACTACCTCTATGTGTTCATGTTTGGATCTTTCTTTCGGCCAAATCCCAAAAATGTGTAGTTCTATGATACTTTTCTTATTATCTAAATTGCAATGTTTTTCCTTACCCGGTTATTACAGAAAGATATAAAATAAAAGGAACACTACAACAGTCTGCATTTCTGCATGGTCGGATCATGTCTCGGTGTGTGTTGAAAAGGGTTCACATCAGATCAACCTTCAGTCTCATCCCATAGGCACCTAAATACACACACAACTTTACCTGACCAGACCCCACAGAGATAATGACTTTTGTAACATTCCCTACATATCACTGTGGCCGGAAAAGCTTTCAATGCATTCTTGGTGATCATTTACAGTTCAAATAATCTTGAGGAAAATGGCTCTTGAAAACACAAGTTGGAAAAAGAAGAAAACCCAGTAGCTTTTTCTCCCCACAATATTTTCAACACTTTCAAACATAAATTTCATCAGTTGAGCCATGTTGAAAATGTGATCTAAAAAAATCTATACAGTTACATCTGAAATTTTGTCATCTGTTAACCCTATCCCAAATGAGAGATTCTAGGGTCTTCTAAATTGAAAGGATCTGTAGACAACAAAATTGAAAATTGTACAAAGAAGATGAAGTTCTACGATAGGGTAGAAAACATCGTGGGTAAAGGAGAAAATGCTGGTTACCATAATTTTTTCCTTTTCTCACAATGTTTTCTAAAGCCTTCCTGCCCAGGGTTGTTAAAACTAAGAATTATGCAGTAAAAGATTAATTAAGTTAATGCTTCCTGAAACAAAGTAGAAAGAAAATGGTTTTGAAAAAAAAAAAAAAAAAACATCAACAATCGACCTAAATTCAAGTCTAATGAATGAATACAGCGATAATAGGAAAAAATTCCCCGACTTTTCAAAACCCATAGAAAGAGGCCTGTTGGTAACTAGCATTTTCTCCTTTTCTCACAATAGTTTCTACTCTATCAAGCGTAAATTTCATCATTTGAGCCACCTTCAATATGGTTTAACTTCAGATCTTCTTCTCGCAATGTTATCAAAATTCTCTTTTTTCAGGGTTGTTAAAACATGGAACAGCCAGTTAAAAATTAACCCTTTACCACACAAACCCGACTTTTAATGACCCTGAGAAAGAAACCCTTTGAAAACATTGTGGGAAAAGGAGAAAATGCTGGTAACCAGCATTTTCTCCTATTCCCACAATGCTTTCTATCCTTCCCAAATCTAGTTTCAATTTTTGATTCACACTTATTTTGTCATCTGCAAATGCTTTCAATTTGGACAAGTGCAAAACTTTGTTGTGTGTAAAAGCTTAAACATAGAATATCACAAAGCACAGTCATACACCTACCATCCGTTTCTTCCTCCTGTTTTCTCATGTATAACACCATCAGGTTAGCAATTTGTTTGTATTCATCATAAGACAGCTTCAGTCCCTTTTTATTCACCGGAGGTTGTGTCCCTGTTACCCCCTCATCTGTTTTGGCTTTGTCTTGAACTGGGGGTGTGTCTACAATTACCAATCAAAAGAACAATTAACACTGACAGCATTCGTAAAATGTTACGTTGGGAATTTAAAAAAAAAAAGCCTTGAAAAGAACAATTTTAGGGCTTCTTTTCCAGATTTAACCCTTTAAATCACAAAATTTAAGCCTTGTCCAAATTGAAAGCATTTGCAGACAACAATTTCAATGTGGCTAAAATAGTGCAATTTTCTCTTGACAGGGTAGAAAACATTGTGGGAAAAGGAGACAATGCTCATAACCAGCATTTTCTCCTTTTCCCACAATGTTTTCAAAAGGCTTCTTTAGTTAGGGTCGCTAAAAGGCGGCATTGTGCGGTAAAAGGTTAAAATGTCCAATTCATTCATTTGGCACCAAAACAATAGTCAACAAAATAAAGATGGTCCAGACAGGTTCAATTAAGTCTTTACCACATGACAAACTCTTTAACTTGTCCAAATTGTACGCCTCCACAGGCAGTATACTGAATGTGTTTAAGATTTTGAAACTTGCCTTTTAAAGTGTGAAAAACACTGTGGGTAAAGGAGAAAATGCTGGTGACCAGCATTTTTTCCTTTTCCCTCATTGCTTTCAAATGCCCCATCAGTTAGGGTCTTTAAAACTCCAATTTGTTATTAGTCCTATACTTTACCAGTGAGCCATGTAGAACCCCTCCAACACTAAGGGGAGCATTTTTAACGTTCAAAGAGAAGTATCATCTTTGACATTGGCTAAAACTTATGTTGTGGGTACTCATCAGAATAATCTCCATGAGACCATTCTAATGACTACCCACAAAATAGGTTTCAGAGTAGAAATAATGTTTTAGAGATTCAAAATGCCAATGCATATCAGAAACCCCACAAAGACTTACTTTCATCCACTTCCATTTCAACTTCTTGTTCCGGCTCCTCCTCTTCCTCCTCCTCCAGATGTATGTCCGGTTGTTCGACACGAATGATCGACTTATTCAACAAGCGAAATGCTTCTTTCACATGTTTTGGCTGAACCTTAACAAATATACCACCAATCAACCTTAGTTTTTTACTTTCTTTTTCCTTTATAATATTCTGGCTTAGCTCTTTACCAAGCAACAAAATTTTAGACCAGTCCAAACTGAAAGCTTCTGCATACAACAAAATAAATGTGAATCAAAAATTGAAATTTGTTTTTTGGAGAGAAGAAAACATTGTGGGAAGGGGCTTCTTCCTCAGGGTTGTTAAAAGTCAGGATTGTGTGGTAAAGGGTTGACCCTCTCCCAAAAATAAACAAATTGTTGACTTCAAAATTGAAAGTAACTTTAGACAAGTTTGAAATCAGCACATAAAAACTGTAATTCTCTGACAAGATAGAAAACATTGCGGGAAAAGGAGAAAATGCTGGTTACCAGCATTTCCTCCTTTTTCTGTAATGTTTTCGTGAGTTTTTATCCTCAGGGCCATTAAAACTCTGGATTGTGTGGTAAAAGTTTGAAATACAGGAGATCTACTATTCATTGTCCATCAATAGCAACTCTCCGATTAACCCTTTACCACACAATCCCGACTTTTAACGACCCTGAGAAAGACGCCTTTTGAAAACATTGTGGGTAAAGGAGAAAATGCTGGTAACCAGCATTTTCTCTTTTTCCCACAATGTTTTCTACCCTTGCCAAAACAAACTTCATTTTTTTGGGTAACATTTATTTTGTCGTCTGCAAATGCTTTCAATATGGACCAGTGTAAAATTTTGTTGTTTGGTAAAGGGTTAATTAAGTGTTTTGTATTTAACCCATCCCCCTCGTGTAAAAGGAGAAAAAACACGTAAACTTGTAGAAAACAAAAGAGTATGAAATAAAATGTAATTGACATTGACAAATTGTATTACTGTATTATATCAAATTTTAATTTTTGAGTCAACTTTATTTGTCGTCTGCAACTGCTTTCAGTTTGGACAAGTCTAAAATTCTGATGTTTGGCCAAGGAGTTAAAAAATATTCTTGCAGGCATGCCATGTTTGTAATTAACTCTCTACATAACAAACCCAAGAAAGAAGGCTTTTGACAACTTTTGGAAATGGAGAAAATGATAGCATTTCTCCTTTTCCCACAATATGTTTTGCCTTTCAAAGACAATTTCTACTTCTAAGCTACATTTAATGTGTCGTCTGCAAATGCTTCAGACTTAGACAAGTTTAACTCTTTACCAAACGATAAAATTTAGACTTGTCCAAATTGAAAGCATTTGCAGACGACAAACTGAAATGATGGAAATTATATGTGAAAGTGTTGAAAACATTGTGGGAAAAGGAGAAAATGCTGGTTACCAGCATTTTCTCTTTTTCCCACAAGGTTTTCAAAAGGTTGTTAGAACTCTGGATTGTGTGGTAAAGACTTAACCCTTTACCAAATGACAAAATTTTCGACTTACCAAAATTGAAAGCATTAGCAGACAAAAAATTAAATGTGACTTAGATGGCAGGATATGTCTATGATAGGTTAGAAAACATTGTGGGAAAAGGAGAAAATGCTGGTTACCAGCATTTTCTCTTTTTCCCACAATATTTTCAACAGGCCTCTTACCCAGGGTCGTTAAAAGTCGGGATTGTGTGGTAAAGAGTTAAACCTTGTCATCTGGCGACGAGTTTATTTAAGCAGTTCAATTGGAAAGTTCACTTACAATGTTCACTCTTGGATATGATAAAATCTTTGTCACTAACTTTTATAAATTACAGAATGCAACACATGCTTGGCTGAAACGCGAAAAACTCCCATGCAAATGCTCTGTATCACACCTCTTTCGACCTGTTTTTTGCTAGAGACAACTCAACCTGTATTTTCTCAGAATGAATGAATGATTGAATGAATAAATGTTGTTTTACAAGGCATGGATAGCTTTGGTCAATTAGCATGCATGTCTATATCAAAAGATGATGGAACAGAACAGAGCTCCAGATTGAGGGAGTAAATTTTGATTTCAAAATTTAAAATATTGATCACTCTCCAATAAACCCTATGTTATGGGTACTCATTAGAATCGTCTCACAGAGACGATTCTAATGAGTACCCACAACATAGGATTTGGAAGAGAAATAATGGATTTAGAATACTATCACTCCCTTTTATCTGGAGGTCTGCAGAACAGAAGTAAATTTTTTCAATGAGACCAATGGCTTGTAAAGAAGAATAATTCTCTATTTACGAAAACGTTCTCTTAGGCTGTCAATTACACGGGTGTATAAAAAATTGTAATGGGTTAAACTGATAACAGATGTATACATACCTCATCTTGACAATGCATTCTAGCCATGGCCTCCGACAGTCGGATCATACTCTCAAGCTGTCGTACAGTAATTCTCCATGCAGATTTCGCAGCCCCTGTACCATCCCGCTGCCGTAAACGCTTGTACTCTTCTACCATGTAATCTTGCGCTTCTTTGCTTATCTGTTACAATTAATTCAAACCTTTTTAATGCATGAATTCAAACATACCTGAATTATGTCTACAGCATATTTAAAAACATCCTTGTTCACCCATTATGAAACAACAAAGTTTTTTACTTTCCTTAACTGAAGCATTCACAGATGATAAATGTTACTCAAATGTTTGGATTTGTCATTGACAGGGTAGAAAACATTTTGAGAAAAGTCGAAAATGCTGGTTACCAGCATTTTCTCCTTTTCCCACAATGTTCTGAAAAGGCTTCTTCCATAAAATTGTTAACATTTGGGATTGTTTGGTAAAAGGTTAAATACAAATAGTTGTCGTAATTTAAGGTTTAATATATGAATTCATGAGAACGCTTTTTGTAAACATTGCACACGATTAGTACTTGATGTTTCCAAAAGAGGTCTGCTGTTAGAAATGTATTTAAGTGTTTGGACTTTGCCATTAAACATGTCACACTATTCAACCCTTTACCACAAATCCCAAGTTTTAAGGTCCCCAAAGAAGAAAGCTTTTGAAAGCACGTAGAAAAAGGAGAAAATACTGTTTTCTACCCATTCAAGGACCAAAAAACCACAATTGTTGTCTGCTAATGCTATCAATTTGGACAGGTCCAAAATCTTGTCATCTGTAAAGAGCTGAGCAATGAGTACTTTGTGGTATTCAGATGCTTTCAAGATAGCCGAGTCTAAACTTCTTTTTTCAGTAAAGAGTAACAAGAGCGGCAAATTGTCGCAAGATACGCCCGTCTTACCCCAAGTTGTAAAGTTGGGGCATAATAATGATAAAGGGGAGGTATAGAAAAATAGTAGTGCAGAATATTTTTTTTTCTGTTGATTGAAGATAATGGCAGTGTATTTGTGTTGACGGAACTCTTGTTTATTATTGTATTACTATTAACTCTTTACCACACAGCAAAAGTTTGGACTAGTCCAAATTGAAATCATTTGCAGCTGACAAACTAAATGTAACTCAAAAATTGAAATTTGGTTTGGAAAGGGTAGAAAACATTGTGGGAAAAGGAGAAAATGCTGGTGCATAAAAAATAAGCAATTTATATTTCATGTGCACTGCACTACCCCTTGATGAGATGTATCCAGCCCTAAAATTTCATAACCCGAGGTAGTATAGTTTGAGAGATATGCATCATACAAAATTCAAGTTCGAAAAAAAAAAAACAAGAAAGGGCAATAACTGAAAAATTAAGCAAGCAAGAGTTGAAATTTATATGCACAGCACTTCCCGTTGATGGAATGTATCCACGCATGAAATTTCATATCCTTAGCTAGTATAGTTCTGAAGATATGCACTGGACAAAATTAAAGTTTCAAAATAAAGAAAGAGCAATAAGTCAAAAATTAAGCAAGAGTTACGGTTCATGTGCACTGCACTCCCAGTTGATGAGATCTATCTACGCATGAAATTTCATAGCCATAGGTAGTATAGTTTTGGAGATATGCTCGAGACAAAATTCAAGTATGAAAATAAGTCAAAAATTAAGGAAGGAAGAGTTATGATTCCTGTGCACTGCACCCCCCCTTAATGAGATGTATGCAGGCATGAAATTTCATAACCCTAGGTAGTATAGTTTTGGAGATATTCACCGGAGAAAATGCAAGTATGAAAAAGAAGAAAGGGCAATAACTGAAAAATTGAGCAAGCAAGAGTTATGATTCCTGTGCACTGCACTCCCACTTGATGAGATCTATCCATGCATGAAATTTCATAACCGTAGGTAGTATAGTTTTGGAGATATGCTCCGGACAAAATTCAAGTATGAAAAACAACAAAGGGCAATAAGTCAAAAATTAAGGAAGCAAGAGTTATGATTCCTGTGCACTGCACTCCCCCTTGATGAGATCTATCCACTCATGAAATTTCATAACCCTAGGTAGTATAGTATTGGAGATATTCACCAGACAAAATTCAAGTATGAAAAACAAGAAAGGGCAATAACTGAAAAATTAAGGAAGCAAGAGTTATGATTCCTGTGCACTGCACTCCCCCTTGATGAGATCTATCCACGCATGAAATTTCATAACCGTAGGTAGTATAGTTTTGGAGATATGCTCCCGACAAAGAACTGGACACCGCCCGCCCGCCCGCCCGGACGCCCGCCCGCCACGGGTGATCCCATAATACGTCCCGTCTTCGACGGGCGTATAAAAATGACAAAATCATATCTGTTGAAGCATTTCCAAGATAAACCGTGGATTTGTCCGAGTCTGCATTTGAAGCTCTATCAAGATGATGTCTCCATACTTGACTGAACAATTTCTTCAGCATATGCTTTTTTGCTACTAATAACTCTTTTGGCGCCAAATTTATCAACAACCTTTTCGACCGCTAAAAATTACAATCCACAATTTTTGTAGTACAGACTTGACAAAACAAGCTGGTGTTTTGTGCAGTCTGATCATGATCTGTATGGTAAAAAAAAAAAAAAAAAAACCTCTTGTTTTTGCTTATGGCTCTGAAAGAGATAATCATAGAAACCTACCTTAGGTTTAAACTGCCGTGCAAACATGAGATATCTACTTATGTCCTCTACAGTGTAGACCCTGTCTACAGATTCTTCCACCCGACTGTGTAGGTCCACAATACGTCGTGCAATGGCATAGTCAGTCACCTATATAAAGTTAACAGTTTTGTACCACTACATTTATAACTCCTGATTCCTCTACAATGATTAAAAATTTACTCTATCTGAACAAATTTCCTCCCAATTCAAAGCAGTCATTTTTTAAAAATATATGTAGATCAATTTATTTTACAGTATAATACATATATACACACCCAAACATTGTAGGACAAGGAAAAATTGCTCTTCACGATCAATTTCTGCTTTGGCTATACTGTTTTCTAAAAAGGAAATATGCTACAATATGAAAGAAGTCTTCCACTAGAGGTATTTGTGTTACAAGCAATTATGTACTGTGGAATTCACTATCTGTTGATTCTGAAGCGCATGTATTATAAAGAAGGCATTCCTATTTTGTTTTTGCAAATGTAAGCAACAAATCTGATGGGCAAAATAACATGCGATTTCCACCAAACCACTTTTACAGACTTATATTAATCATGACAAACCTATATGAACCATGCTGTGTGAAAAGGGGGCTTAATGTATCTGTGAAAAGTATCAGTCCAGGTCAGCCTGCGCAGTCAAGCCTGCGCAGTGGACTCCGCTGGCTGACCTGGGCCGAAACTTTTTATTAGTTAATTTTCTGCAAGTAAAAGGTCCAGTGTACCTCAGTATTCAGTAGGGACGTAAAATACCGTGACGACTTGCTTGGCATTATGCATCACGGAATGCATTAAGTCCCCTTTTCACAGAGCATGGCTCACATATATCATATAAATTAATCCATCACCAAACAATCCAGACTATTAACAACCCTGAGGAAGGAAGTTTAACTGTTTTAGAAAATAGTCATTGGAAAAGGAGAAAATGCTGGTAACCAGCATTTTCTTCTTTTCATACAGCGTTTTCCATCCTTTCTCAAACAAATTCCATAACTTGAGAGTCACGCTAAATTTTTCTTCTGCAAATACTTCCAATTTTAGACATGTATAACTTAGTTGTCTGGCTAAGAGTAAAAGTCAAGTATTTGGGAGCAGTTTATACCTAAAAATAATTTGGCAGATGTCTATGTGCTCAAAATGTGTGGGAGCTTCTGTCAGTTCTGAGGTTGAAAATATTTTCAATCGAACATCAATACTAGCACAGCAGTGAGAGCATAAAAACATGTAAAGATTACCTCATTGCATTCATCCACAAGAATAAAGAACAGATCAAATCGAGACATGATGGGGGCCGTCAGTGTGATGTTCTGTTTCAAGGACTTAGACCTGTCATATCTCCCTCCTATAGGATTGGCAGCTGCCAGGATTGATGTTCTGGCATTGAGTGTGGCCTGGAAAATAAAGTAGACATCTTACATGACTCGTGCTCTGGCAAAAAGGGGCTTAGTGTATCTCCACGATGCATGGTACATCAAATCATCTCATAAACACTTTTATCCATTTTGTGTAACAAATGACTGAATCCCAAAGTAGACTGGTCCTTGGACATTCAAAATTGACCAATAGCGAAAATTTCAGCCCAGGTCAGCCTGCACGGACCACAGGTGAATGGCGAGCGACAGTGTAAATCCTGTATTACACACTAATATACTGAAAGGTAAACAACTTGTGATGTATTTTCAATACCCCAGTCACGAATTCCATGCCATTTACAAGTCATTTCAGAACCAATATTAACATCCATAGTACCAATGGATAGTGGAAACATTATTCTACAAGAAAATCATGTCGCAATTTGAGCCATTTCAAGTTGCTAAGAAAAATCTAGCTCGAAACTGTCAAACAACCCAACTCGGAAGAGATCTGATTGCATTGAATCACGAAAATTTTCAAGAGATAAAACCCATTTTCAACGCGAAAAATGACCGTTCTTATGCAAGATGCATTTGAAGCCTACAAATTTAAAAGTATATCTGCACTGAAAATAGAACTTCAATATGTTTTTGTGTTGTACGAAGCTTTTTTTATTGGAAAATGTCCAGCCGTGTAAACTACTTAGCATGCTTTTGTATCGCGTTTTCTCATTGGCCGGGTCCAGACACACCTTCATCGATAACCAATGAGAAAACGTTTTGAAAAATAAACCGAGCATGCGCAGTACGTCAAAATGGTAGGCAGCTGAGCGCTGGACAGATTTACCGATGAAAATAAGGATCGTACAGCCTATTCACATCAAATACTTTAATGTTTCAGGTTTATACGCCTTATTATTGCTGGACCCGAAATGATACCTGTCAAATATTCAACGGCTTTCACGTTGAAAATGGGTTTTATCTCTTGAAAATTTTCGAGATTCAATGCAATCAGATCTCTTCCGAGTAGCGTTGTTTGACAGTTTCGAGATAGATATTTCTTAGCAACTTGAAATGGCTCAAACTGTGACATGATTTTCTTGTAGAATAATGTTTCCGCTATCCATTGGTACTATGGATGTTAATATTGGTTGTAAAATGACTTGTAAATCGCACGGTATTTGTGACAGGGGTATTGAAAATACATCACGAGTTGTTTACCTTTCAGTATATTAGCGTGTAATATAGGATTTACATTGTCGTCGCCGTTCACCTGTGGCACGGACTGCACAGGCTGATCTGGATTGATACTGTTCACAGATGCATTAAGCCCCCTTTTCACAGACCATGTCTCATATGTATCATGGTCTGTGGAAAGAAAATTGAACCTTTTTGCTGTTGGTAAATTTTCTGCATGTCAAAGGACCTTTCTACCTTGCGATATTATCTGAGCATTTTCAAAACAGAGCACAACGTTATCTGCAGTATCTTAGCGTTTCTTAAAATGGAACACAGGAAAGTTATCTGCCTTTCTCTGAAAATTCTCAAAATGGAATACAGCAAAGTTATCTGCGATTGGCTGAGCAAGTGATCTCTGCATATTGCACACCAAAGGCTAGGGAAAATATGCTGCTGACCAGGGTCTAAATATGGAAATCTGGTTTTTGCGGCTTGCATGACCACTCACGTATATCAGACTTGACTACTGGTATAATTTTGTCAATTCACTGTTCATTTATATTACTCTTTACCATATGCCCAAATTAACCCTTTCCCAAACGACAAATTTTGGACTGGTCCAAATAGAAAGAGTTTGCAGACGACAATTTTAAATTTGATGAAAATGGCAGAAAGGCCTCAAAAAGGGTAGAAAACACTGTGGGAAAAGGAGAAATTGCTCGTTACGAGCAATTTCTCCTTTTCCCACAGTGTTTTCAAAAGACTTGTACTGCAGACACGTGAAAATCAGGGCTTGTTTGGGAAAGGGTTAAAGACTCATCCAAATTGAAAGCATTTGCAGATCACAATTCAAATGATACTCTCAAAATATGGAGTTTGTTCTTTGAAGGGTGAAAACACAATGGGAAGAGGATAAAAAATGCTCCTTACCAGCATTTCCTCCCTTTCCTGCAATGTTTTCAAAATCCTCCTTTATCAGGGTTGTTATAACACATATTGTTTGGTAAATGGTTCAGATACTAGAAGAAACTTGTGTTCTTACTACAACGTCTGAAAGCATTGCTGCCATAATTCAACGCCAACAACAAATATATAAATCCTTATATACATACATTAACATTTGTATCGGCATTTTCTCCTTTTCCCACAATGTTTTCAAAAGTCATCTTCCCTAAGGTCATTAAAACCATGGATTGTTTGGTAAAGAGATAATAAAGGATGGTTGATTAGCCCTATACCACACAATCCCAAGTTTCAACCACCCATAAAAATGAGGCTTTTGAAAACATTGTGGAAAAAGGAAAAAAATGCTGGTTACCAGCATTTTTCTCTCTTCCCACCATGTTTTCTAGCCTTCCAAAGAAAAATACATCATTTGAGTTCCATTTAAGCTGCTGTCTTCAAATATTTTCAATTTGGACCAGTCTGAAATTTTCTCATCTTGTAAAGAATTCATAGAGGTGGGCACAGAGAATGGTTTAACCCTTTACTACACAATCCTGACTTTTAAGGACCTTAACTCTTTTACCACACAATCCTGACTTTTAACGACCCCGAGATAGAAGCCTTTTGAAAACATTGTGGGGAAAGGAGAAAATGCTGGTAACCAGCATTTTCTCCTTTTCCCACAATGTTTTCTAATCTATCAAAGGCAGATTTCATCATCTGGGCTACCTTTAATTTGTCGTCTGCAATTGCTTTCAGTTTGGACCAGTTTGTCGTTTGGTAAAGGGTTAAAGAAGATGACTTTTGAACACCTTGTGGGAAAAGGTAAAAATGCTGGTCACCAGCATTTTCTTCCCTTTCCACAATGTTTTCTACCCTTTCAAATCAAATTTTACTTTTTGAATCATGTTTACTTTGTCGTCTGTAAATGTTTTCAATTTGGACAAGTCTAAAATTTTGTCGTCTGGTGAAGAGTTAACTGTACCTACCCTCACTCCAGCCTTAGTGATAGAAATAGTTTGCTGTTCCATGGCTTCATGAATGGCCACTTGATCTTTTGGGTCCATTTTATCAAACTCATCAATACAGCATACGCCATTATCGGCCAACATCAGGGCACCTGCTTCAATCACAAACTCATGAGATTCTTCATCTTTGACCACAGCAGCAGTTAAACCAGCTGCTGTACTGGCCTTTCCACTGGTGTATACAGCTCGTGGGCTGAACTCCTCCACTTGTTTTAAAAACTGGCTTTTTGCTGTGCTGGGATCACCCACGATACAAATGTTTATGTCCCCTCGCAGTTTTGTCAGCTCCATTGTTTGCTTTGGAACTCCACCAAACAGCATTAAAAGAATACCTCTTTTGATTTCATCATTTCCTGTATTAATGGTGAAATAGTAAACACCATTAAAATGATACCTCTTGCTAATTTTGTTATTTTCTGTGCTTCTTCTTTAATAAAAGCAAACTATCAAATTGCCTTGTCTGTCACAGATCTTGAGTAGAATTGAAATTATTTAAAGGCCCAGTGGCAGTCAAAAGTAAACAATTCCAGTGTTAAAATGCATATAAATTTAGATCATACCATTTAAAAGTATGGAAATAATTGCGAAGCTGACAACCTTTTTTGTATCGTTGGTCCATGTTTTAAGCCTTTACCACATGACAAAATTTAAGACCTGCCAAAAAGAAAACATTTGCAGATGACATCATATGTGGCCGATATGATGTAGTTTGTTTCTGAAAAAGTAGAAAACATTGTGGGAAAAGAAGAAAATGCTGTTTACCAACATTTTCTCCTTTTCCCACAATGTTTTCAAAAGCCTTCACCCTCAGGGTCGTTAAAACTCGGGATTGTGTTGTAAAGGGTTAAGACGTTGGCAGTCAAATTAATTATTACGCTAAGTAAAAAGTTGCCAAGTTGCTCAATCTTTTGTTTACTTTTTACCTGGTTTTAAAGCCAGTGGCTAAGCTAACACTTGGACCCACCTTACAATAACATCATTTTCATATCGTAACCATAACAACCCCATGTTGTGATATACACATTAGAATCGTCTCGAGTGAGATGATTCTAATGAGTACCCATAACATAGGGTTAAGTGGAGAATAACTAATATTTTCAGTTTTGAAATCAAAATCACTCCCTCTATCTGTTACTCTGATAACCATTTCGTTATTTTTAAATAGTATGACTTAAATTCATAATAACACCCGAACTGATCACTATTGGCCACTGCAGGACGTTTAAATTATACGCACTGACTATACTGGAACGCTTAAGTTAAATGTGACTTCAATTCAGATCAAATCTCAGAAAAGTCACCCAATATCTTACGTCTTTCCCAGAATCAAAGCTTCCCACTGAACTATCCATCTCTAGCTCAACAGTGATAAAAGCTCAACAGTGATAAAAGAAACTTTTAATCCAGATGTTTCCAAGGAATTAACTGTTTACCAAATGACAAAATTTTGCATTTTTCCAAACCCAAAATATTTGCAGACAAAAAATCAAATATGACCCAAATGGTGGAAATTGTCTTTGAAAGGGTAGATAACATTGTGGGAAAAGGAAAAAAATTGCTGTCATTGGCATTTTCTCCTTTTTCCACAATATTTTCAAAAGCCTTCTTCCTCAGGCTTGTTAAAGTCGGGATTGTGTGGCAAAGAGTAGATGATAATCAATTCAGACAGATCTATTTCACCACTTAACAAGGCAATGACTTTGGTTTATGTTGAAATGCAGTAAGTTACCGTGTATGGTAGGAAAGAGGCTTGAACACAGGTTGTGGTACAGATTTTTGTCTCGGGACATGTCGTAGACCTTCTGCCATTCCTCGTCTGTCATCTGTTTTTTCACATTCTCCGCAGTCATTTCCTCTTCTTTCAAAGCCATCCCTCCAAACTACACATAATAAATTGATGTCAGATGATAGAACTCTGTACATGCATGTAACAAACTGTTCTTTACCCATCATCCCACAATCCCAACTTTTAACCATCTTGAGAAAAAAAAGCTTCCGAAAACATTGTGGGAAAAGAGAAAATGCTGGTAACCAGCATTTTCTCCTTTTCCCACAATGTTTTCTATCCCTCAAAAATCATTTTTCAATTTTTTATTTACATTTATATTGTCGTCTGCAATTACATTCAATTTAGACATGGCTAAAATTTTGCCGTTTAGTAAAGTGTTAAATAATACTACTCTTCATAACTGCATAACTTTTATTCTTGTGATAGTGTTTGTTTTGGAAAAAAAGTGCTAAAATAAAATATAAACCAAATTTCTTAACCTCCCACCGAAAATTTTTATCTTGCAGGATTTTTTTCCAAAAGATACTGCTCAAAAAGAGAGAGAGAGAAAAAAAATCCCACCAAATTTCTGATATTTTCATGTATTATATCTTAATCCATCTTTGATTTCTGTATTTAATGGGACATTTTTTAAGTTGTCTACTTTAGAATTTGTGTGTCAAGAAACAATGAGTGACTAAAATCACATAAAAAAACATTCTTTAATGGTTGTTACAATATTTGTCAAAGCAAAAATGTATATCCTAATGTATATCATCGAACTGTGCAAACATGCCCATCAAGTAGAAATATTGATAAAAAAATTGAAAACAGGAGCATTTCTTCCTTCAAAAGACTGAGCTATTGGGCTCTGCCTAGAGGATACTGAACTTCAAGCACAAATGATACAAGTTCTGGACTCCAGGTATGCAGAACCTCCATCAACAAAAGTGAGGTCAAATGCATATCACTTACTCTAGCATTTGTAGGTGTTACGGTACAAGCAAGGAATGCCATTCTATAGTTTAGATCTCGTACACCTAAAGCTTTCAGTCCTCGAACACCTTCTGTCTCGTACCCTTGAGTACCAGAAACTTTTGAACCCGTTTCAGCTCTTGCTCCTGAAAAATAAATATTGGACTACAATGTCATACAGCCACAGATAGAGGAAGTGATTTTAATTTCAAAATCGAAAATATTAATTATTCTCCGCTAAACCCTATGTTATGGGTACTCATTAGAATCGTCTCATTGAGACGATTCTAATGAGTACCCACAACATAGGGTTTGGAAGAGAAATAATGGATTTAAAATACCATCACTCCCTCATATCTGTGGTTCTTTGTCATGCAATGTTATTTTATTGTCAAGAATAATTTATGTCTAGTCCGAACACCCAGTGCTTTGGTATTAATTTCATTTGGCTGGTTATTAATTTCATAAGACTGGGTTCTAATGTCATGTGGCTGGGTTGACCAAAATATTTTGTACTTGAATTTTTTACTTGTAATGGTGACTGCCATTTCATTGGTCAGTTGTTTTCATACAAATGCAAATATTTTGATTTCCTAATATACTTTCTACGTGAATAGCTACTGCTACATATCCATTTAGATGCTGGATGAAAGCATGGCTACATATTACAGTAAAGTAACCAACCAAGATGCTAACCTGGTGTCGCAATAGAGCCCACGTCTGGCACCACTATCAGAGTACCAGAGAAATCACATTTATCTCCCGCCTGGGCCATCTCAACTGCCTCAGCTCTCAGTATGATCTCAACACTGTAACAGAAACCACAATTTAATGTGAAAAGCGGGTTCAATGCAAATGAAAAGTCATAAGTGGATGAAATCAAGAGAACTGTCTTTGAAAGAATGAAAAAGTATTTTCAAAAAGAACAAAAATGCCAAATATCAGCATTTTCTCCTTTGCTAACAATATCTTTTTAAATGCTTTCCATATTTGCATGTAAGGCTCGCCCACTTCAAAAGTTCATTGATATTCGTAAGTATCGTCATGGGTCAAAAACCACACGGGTGTATGCAACAGTAGTTTTATCTTGCCTACAGACCGAGATATTAGCCAAGAAAAACATCAGATTTTTTGTGTCACGGTTTTCTTTCCAAGTTACTTTCTTTTGGACAAGTAAATTCTGTGAATCTACTTGCATGTTAGATATAGAAATTTGAGCTGGCTTATCCAAAACATGGGCTACAAACATACAGTACCCTTTTCCATACAATGTGTATCAGACAAGTAATTGTACATTTAACCCTTACAGGACTAGAAACGACTTGTGTTGCTTTTGCAGACGGTGTAGATTAAGATCAGACTGCACAAAACATGCAGTCTAATTTAGATCAGCACTATCTGCTACTATGTTACATTTTCTCAAAGAAAAAAAACCTTGAAATATCATACTTGAGCTGTTCTAATTGAAAGAGTCCAATTCACCAAGTCAGGGATTTGAAAGTTAACTCTTTACCAAAAGACAAAATTTTAGACTAGTCCAAATCAAAACCATTAGCAGACGACAAAATAAATATGACTCAAACATTGAAATTTGTTTATAGGTTAGAAAACATTGTGGGAAAAAGAGAAAATGCTGGTTACCAGCATTTTCTCCTTTTCCCCCTATGTTTTCAAAAGCTTTCTTTCTCACGGTCATTAAAAGTCAGGATTGCCTGGTAAAGGGTTAATTCAATTCAGGTAAAAACAGTGCCAGTCTATTCTAACCATGATCTTATTGCCTCCAGATTCAACAAAGTACCTTTTATAGCAAAGGGCTCGGGTTCTTTTCTTTTCCTAGTGTAAAGCCAATGCATATCTAAACACATATCATGGGCTTAACCCTTTCCTACACACCTAAATTCTAAACTCATCCAAATTGAAAGCTCTTGCAGAAAACAGGTTTAATGCAGCTACAAAGATTATTTCTGTCTATGAAATAGTAGAAAACTTTGTGGGAGAAGGAAAAAATGCTGGTTACTAGCACTTTCTCCTTTCCCACAAAAGCGTTTTTTAGTAATGGTTGTTAAAACTTGGGTTTGTGTAGTAAAGAGTCCATTGAAAGCATAAATATAACTGCCTTTCAAAACTCAAAATTATCAATTTGATCTGCAGCCTCGAGCAGTGCTACCTACCTCCGCGGAATGCTACCCCTGGGAAGTTCCGCCTGTGTTTCCTGTATACGGACCTTCTGGAAATCCACAAATCTCGATTTGTTCACATCTAGCATAAATCTCGATCTGTTGTTACAAACGGGGTTTCTGCAGATGCTAGGCTATAAAGGAAAAGGGGATGAAGCTGAACAGAAAATATACAAACACCTTCACTTTTTTATTGCCTGCGTACCAATTTTCTCTTCTTGTGACAGGCCACCTTATAAAATATTGTGACTGGAGATTCACTCATGATGGACACAAAAATCATAGAAAAAGTCTGTTGTCTGGCATCAAAAGTAAACACATGAAGATGGTAGATACAAAATAATTTCCCATAAACCTTTTCTTGATTTCTCTTCCAGTCTAATTTTTTTCCACAGCAAACAGAAAAAGTTAAACGGAAAGTGGCATACAATTTTCGAAGATAGTCATTTCCAAAGGACAAAATTTAAACTTGTCCAAATTGAAAGCATTTGCAGACAACAAAATAAATGTGACTCAAACATCAAAGTTTATTTTAGATGGGTAGAAAATATTGTGGGAAAAGGAGAAAATGCTGGTTACCAGCAATGTTTTCAAAACCCTTCTAAACTCAGAGTTGTTAACGTGGGACTGTGAGGTAAATGGTTAAGCATTTTTTTCTTTTCTTCACCTATACCTAATGTCAACAGTTCCTCTGACACCAAAACCTGGATCTCATGGAGACAATTCTTGCAAATACTAACAACTAGATGTACAACAAGAATTATTGAGCTCTGATTAACATTTACCTTACCTTGGTCAATCATGATTACATATATTCATGAACATCGTAAACTAAAATCAGTCTGCACATGTAGAGTCTGATCTTGGTCTACACCCTCCACTTCTCTTATTATTGGCCTCAGATATATAATCCCTATTGCCAATGAAATTTTATTAGCCAACACATAAATTCAGAATGATTGATTGATTGTATGGTGTTTAGCTCCGCCTTCAACATCATTTTAGTTATATCACGCTGGCCTGTGCACCTATCCTTGCTTTCCTAAAGTTTCTTTTAACAGTACTATGCACAATATCCTTTCCAATCCACTGTCTGCTTTCTGACATAGCCATCATTAAAACAATGGTCAGGGGTAAGAGAGGAATGAATCCTGTCGCAAGGATCATCAATCCTCAGATAGAAATTGACCAAACCAGGGATCAAACCAGCTACCTCCTGTTCTCAAGTCCTGTATGCTATCAACTGAGCCATTGAGGCTTGGCGTGTAAATTTAGAAGGGTAAGCGTTAGAATGACAAGAAATACACCCATTTACCTTTGTAAGTTCTGTGAAAGTAAAAAAATAACACTTGACAAAAAAGCTAACAATTGAAAAAGGAAACAGAAGCAAATGCTTGTAGAAAACCTTTCCTCGGTTATCAAACAGTAGCTTCCAAAACTCTTGTAAAAGTGTATTGTAAATGGTTATGTAGACCTAGACATTTACATACCTGGGTATACTTGAACTGTTGTTCAACATCTTTAATGACTGTCCTACATTCAAGGCACATGAAAGTTCCGCTGACCAGCTCCGGATGGACAGGGTGGGTCCGGACAACTTGACCAGTGATCCTGAGCAATGTCCCTATTTTTGCAGTGGTCAGTTCTCTTACTCTGGAAATTACAAGGACAAATACGTAATCATTTCAGCACCATGGGCCAAACAAGGGGCTTTTGCGGACAGCATAGATCAAGATCACACTGCACAGAACATGCAGTCTGATCTTGAATCTATACCAACTGGTTGTTTGGTCAAACTAAGATAAAATTAAGTACTTGTGCATTGCATTTTCAGCCATCAAGAGAGACCTATGCCTGTGCTTATCAAGCTCTAGTCTAGGCTCAAGTAAATTTGAAATGAAGGCTTTGATTTACTGGGTTCTGCCAAGGACACGCCATGTTGCAGGACCGGTGCTAAAATTACAGATGGCCATCAAAAACATGTCTAATGGGCCAACTGGCGCATCAAAAATATGCCACAACAACTGTACCTACAAAAAATTGTGGAGAGAATCAACTGGTAGAGCACTGTTTCCGCATTATCTATTCTGTTATCGGAATAAAGAAACAATTTTGTTGTTCGCATAGGTGATTTTTATTGAATAAGCTTCTTCTGTAACATGGGATTTAAAAATTTAGAACTGAAAAAAAAATGTACTCCCGACTTCCAGTCCTGGAAGCTCAGAGGATGGCAATTAACCCCTTCTCCAAACAATGCTATGTATTAACAACTCTCCATCCCCCTTTTTTGGGGGAGGGGGAATAAAAACATTGTGGGAAAAGGAGAAAATATTTGTAAACAGCAATTCTCTTTTTCTCACATTGTTTTCTGCCCTACTGGAGGCAACTTATACCAACTAAGATATGCTTTATCTCTTGTCTGCAACTACTTTCAGTCTGGAAAAAATACTAACTTTTGTCATTTGATAAAGAGTGTCTGTATGGGGCCAAGCTGCATGAAAAAAACTAAATAACAGACAAAACCAGTTCCTACTTACTTGAGTCTTGATGACACTTCAGTAAAACTAACGTAGAATTCTTTGTTTGGTGGAATCTGTCCCCAATCTTTAGCATAATTTCTGACAGCTCGACACAGGAATGGATAAACCCTGTTAGTAAATATAAGCACCCTAATGATCAGAGCTCTAGATACGAGGGAGTGATGGTATTCTAAATACATTATTTCTCTTCCAAACCCTATGTTGTGGGTACTCATTAGAATCGTCTAGATGAGACGATTCTAATGAGTACCCATAACATAGGGTTTTGTGGAGAATAGCTAATATTTTCAATTTTGAAATCAAAATCACTCCCTCTATCTGGAACTCTGACGGATCAACCCTTTACCACACAATCCTGATATTTAACAAACCCTGAGAGAGAAGCCTTTTGAAGACACGACTGATCAGCTTTCTGATTAGTCACCCTTCAGACTACATGCAGCCGTGTTGAAGACACTATCAAAATAACCCAGATTAACCTGTTACCCAACATTTTCGTTTGAATTACTTTCCTGACGCAGCGTGTGCCATTTACCCTTTTGGATACAATCCCAGGTTTTAACGACTGTGCAACTGAAAATTGTTGAAGTGTTTTTGCGGCAAAGGATAAAATGCTGGTAACTAGTATTTTATCCTTTTCAAACAATGTTTTAGATTCTTTCAAAGACAAATACTATGACTGGAGCAACAACTGATTTGTCGCCTGCAAACATTTCCAATCTGGAAGAGTCTTAGCCAAAATTTTGTCGCGCGGTATAGAGTTATAAAACACAGTTATCACTGAAGTTAAATTCAGTCGTGGCATTTTATTATATGTACTCCGTATTTACTTCAAAACATGAGAGTTTGAGGCAGTTTTTTCCCTTTTTTTTTTTCATCTGAAAACTACATCTGTCTAACTTTTTTTTTTTTGACTGTTCATTTGTATGTGTGTCATATATTTGTATGTGTGTCTTATATATTTGTATGTGTGTCTTATGTATTTGTATGTGTGTCTTATGTGCACATGTGTCGGTCAGCATGAGTGTGAGCAAGTTATTCTCTTTTTCTTTTACCTATTAACCCCACTCGTGTTCAACTTATTTTTTATGTTGCCTTGCTTATTCCATGTTGTATGATGTTCTCATACCTGGAAGAAATAAAAGTTTGTGTATGTATGTATGTATATTAATGACTGATGACAGTCAATGTGACAGGACTCATTCCTCTCTTACGGCTGATCACTGAAATGTCGTATGGGAGAGCTGCTAGTGGCTTGAGAAAAATATTGAGCCAAGTACTGGTAAACAAAGCTCAAGGAATGCCTGAATAGGTGCACTGGCCTCAATGATTGGACTGAAATAATGTTGAAAACTGCGAAGAAAAAAAAGACTTGACTAACCTGTAATATTCCTCCAATATTGTGGTTGCAAGCTGCTGATTGTACTTCTCCACATCTTCAAAACTTACACTTAGTGTATTACGCTCTGGTCGGATAAGCTCCTGCACTTCGGATAAGTACTTTTGGTCCCCATCAACGTTAAACCTGTCAAAAATAGTTTTATACTTCAAAATCCCAACTTTAAATAACCCTGAGATAGAGGCTTTTTAAAAACATTGTTTGAAATTAAGAAAATGGGGGTAACCAGCACCCCAAAGATATACTGCCACAATTCACTTTCCCCAATTTAAATTTTTCTGTGTTGAATCAAAATTTCTTCCGCAAATGACACCAAATGCAAAGCCCAACAAGAACCCTGAATTCACACTACTATTATTTTTTTACCACAATGTTTAGAATGCTCTACACCTGTTCTTTTGCCAGGTTTGTTTCTTAACCCTTTACTATGCAATCCTGAGTTATAATTTAAGACCCTGAGGAAGTAGACTTTTGAAAACATAGTGGGTAGCATTTTCTCCATTATCTACAATGCTTTTTCTTGTCATTTGGTTCATACTTAGTTTCTTCTCTACAAATGCTGTCAAAATGGATTAGTCTTAAATTTTGTCTTTTGATAAGGTGCAAAGGGTTTCGTGCAAGACTTGCTTGTTGACAACATCTTTGTTACCACTATCAGGTTACTTGCGTAAACAAGTACTTTTTAAAAGATTACTTTTACAGTGTGTACAGTATGGCGACGTTTCAAGGCTGTTAACCCCTGTAATCCCTAGTATGAGAGGGTTAGGGCTGGTTCAAAAACACTAAAAAGTCATGGATGACAGCTTTCGCTAACCAATTTACGCTGACATCGCGTCTTCCATACAGAATAAAGAAATAAAATAGATAATTACTCTTCTAGAAAATCCTGAAATAACTTTTGACACCTCTCCCCGACCTGGTCCTTCACTTGGTTCGTTCTTGCCACTTGTTCTGCAACATCCATTTTTTGTCAACAAAGACAGATATTCCCGCGTAATCGGTCACGTGATTTCCATGTGGTCTTCCACTTTCGGTGTCAGTGGATAGTTTCTGATAGATGATATGAAATCGTGAAGATAAAATATCAGTGAAACCCTTTTATCTACTGACTTTGATCAGATTTGTGCAAATTTCCCCTCTTTGTTTTCGAAGACCGACATTAACAGCTCAAGTGAGACCGGCTCGATTTTGTGTGTAGATTTTGCTGAACGATTCAAGGGAGACAACAAATGCAGAATTTATTTTGATTTTGGTTGCAGTTTGCTTCCTTATTCAAAGTTTGTGAATAAAATCAAGCTTTGGTCGAAGAAAGTATGGTTCACAAAAAATGAGAAGTGTTTATTTATCAAAGACTTGACTAAAAAAAAAAACGTCAATGTAGATTCAAGATCAGACCGCATGTTCTGTGCATTCTGATCTTACCTTGCAAAAAAATAAAAAAAAAAATATAACAACTGATTCATGGGATAAACTTGTCCCTTGACATGCAGGAAATTGACCAAGAGCAGGCTGAGTTGCATCAATACTTTTTGCGGATGCATTAACCCTTTCCCCAACGACAAATTTTGGACGGGTCCAAACTGAAAGAGTTTGCAGACGACAATTTTAAATTTGATGAAAATGACAGATAGGTCTCAAAAAGGGTAGAAAACACTGTGGGAAAAGGAGAAATTGCTCGTTCCACAATGTTTTCTACCCTATCAAAGACCAGGGATCATATATACATATGTGTATATAAAATCCCTGCAAAGACAGAAATCATCATTTTAGCAACATTTAATTTGTCGTCTGCAAATGCTTTCGATCTGGTCCATTCCAAAATTTTGCCGTTTGGTAAAGAGTTAAAGGTAATTCGTTGATCAGTTGGTCTATCAATCCAAAGGTCGGTCAGTTGGTTGGTCGGCCTGTTGGCCCATCAGACTGCCAGCCAATCAGCCAGCCAGTAAGTCAGCTAATCAGCCAGCTAATCAAACCTGTGACAGTAAGCAAGCAATCAGTCAGTCGATTAGTAAGACAGGCAGTCAGCCAATCTTTTTGTTTACCATTTATTGTCCCAGTGATGTTATTCAAACGTAAATCAATCAGAAAAAATTACTAATTCACTGATTAACTGATTGGTATATTGTTTGATGTATTAATTGATTGGATAAGCTTGTTGGCTGCCTGGCAGGCTAGCTGGCTGATTTGTTATCCTCATGATTAACTGAATGACTGATTCACTGGATTGCTTGAATGAATGCCTTGCTGCTTGATTTCATTTTATTTCATTTCATTATTTTCTAATGTATTACTTTTGATAGCTATAATGTTCATGTATTGTTTGTCCATTATTACCGTTTGTTTGTTTGTTTACGTCTATCTGTTCCACGTGTATTTGTACATGAAATTGACGGGAACCTCATGGTTCAAGTCAAAGAATAAAACTATTGAATGAATGCCTAGCTATGTGCCTGCCTGTCTGAATGATTGGCTGGCTGGAAAATGGACACATTGACAGAATGTTTGACTGATTGACTGTCTGCATGGAGTGATCGAATAACTTAGTGATTGGCTGATTTGTTGGCTGATTGGCCCTCTTAGTGAACTGACTGATTTTCTTACAGGCTGGCTTCCTGGCTGATTGATTGATGCTGGTTAAGAGCATGACCTCTTCTTCCGGTGTTGTTTTCTACAGTTTCAAAAACAAATTCCATCCCTGGGACGAACGTAATTTGCCTGAAATTGCCTTCATGCCCAGTTCAGATGCTTAGAAATGTCTGTCAGGAAAGGGGTTAGCTCTTAAACATAAAAACAAAATTTCAGACTGGCCAACACTAAAATTTCTCCTTTTCACAAGCATTTTCTCCTTTTCCCACAATGTCATCAAAAGCAACTTTCCTCAAGGTCGCCGAAAAACAGCGTTGTGTGGTAAAAGATTAAATGGCAGTTTTTGCTGTTCAAGAGCTTGAAAACCCACAGCAGTGCTTACAATAATAAACAAAATACTGATGAATTACTCTGCTCTTTGTTTTGAAACTCTTGCTAAATAACTATTATAACCTATCAAATACATTCTTATTATCTCAGTGTCACACTAAATATTTACCCAAACCTCAACAATTCAAGGGCACACAAAATACTCTCTTTTTTTACCTGGAATATAACATACAACAACGCTGCCCATTTTCTTGGTCATTTTTAGGCGGCTTTTGCCAATGAGAGAACACTCTTGATCTGTCACAGATAGGCTATATTATTTCATGCCGCGTCAATCTGCTAGTTATCAAAAATGACACTTGGCGGGAAATTGTACAATGGATTTTACTTCCGGAGCAAATATTACGTCATAGGCCATAGGCACCGCCATCTTTGAACTTGTTGGACAAACTTTTCGGCTGATTGCGATGGAGTTACTTTGAAGTTTATTGTGATCTTTTGATAGAAACGAATTAAGTCGTTGCGAAAAGTTGAAAACTTGAAAGGTAAGTTTTAATATATTTTATTTTTGCCGTTGCAATTGCTTTTTATTGAGACAGTGAGATGTTTAACTGCAGGTGCGCGCTTGGATTCACTCCGATCATACCAGACGCTTGACAATTCATGAATTTTGACAGTTTTCTGAAATATAAGATCTGTATGAGATCCCTATGGCTCGTCCATTCGCTTAAATCTTTACTCTAATCAGTGACAAATGCAGCATTACATCTTGCAATGCATTTATCACGGTATCGATGTCTGAACGCATCAGATTTTATAAAGTGGTAAGTGAAAGGCAAGTTTCAGCTCCAGAAATGCCCGACAATCGATAAGCAAATATCAACACTAAAAATTTTGCTTCACTGTCTTGTTTCAAAACAGCACAAGGTGCTTTTATGACCAAGCACACTTTTGGTACACTATTTGTTGACCGCATCACAAGACAATATCTGAATTCAAATGGTGTTAACTTCTTGCCTTGGCCTTCAGCTTCCCAGGACCTAAATTCCATTGAGCATAATTATGTGGGATCTTCTTGGTTGTAGAAAAAGATCAAAGCATCATGTAAAAGATTTGCAGCAGCTAGAGCAATCTTTGCAGGTCAAATGGAATAATCTTCCTCTGCAATGCCGTATGGCTTTACGTTGATTTCGTGAGATGTCGTATTGTACAGGAAATACACCAAAATGAAGGTCATACCCAATATTAATGAAATTATCACAACTAGACCATTAGGAGAGTCTTTAACCTTAAGTTTACCTGCAATAACACCAATATCACCATATGTGTATTTTTGATTTTGACCACTACTACACTTTGACGATTGACACAGACCTATACAAATCGTTATTTGAAAAAAATGTTTTGCCACCCTGTAGGAAATTAGATAAGCTAAAATTTGGTACCAAACTTATAAAATTTCATTCATAGATCACTGGGAAAATAGCCTAAAACTTCATGCACAGCTTCTTTTGTGTGTGAGTATATCTTTTACTGTTAGATCATGTTTTCAATACATTTTGAGAACAGGACTTGAGAACAGGAGATTGCTGGTTCGATCTCCAGCTTGGCCAGTTTCTTTCTGAGGATTGATGATAGTCATCACAACAGGATTCATTCCTCTCACACCGCTGATCATTGTTTCGATGGTGGTTACGTGGGAAGGTAGCCAGAATATTATGCGGAGTACAGATAAAAGAAACTCTAGGAAAACATGGATAGGTATACTGGCTGCCGTGATATAACTGATATAATGTTGAAAACAGTGTTAAACACCATACAATCAATCACTTAATACATTTTGTCTCATTTATGTTGAAAATTTCCTCTTTCCCTTTAAATTTATGTGGCCATTGTCCCTTCACTTACACATGTAGCAACCGTAGGCAGAACACTACAGTGGCAGAACACTTGTAGAAAAAGAAAATGCCACTGGGTTAGGATATCAACGACTGATTGGGACAGAAGAGAAATTGTGTATGTCATACCTTTGAACCCTTTACCACATGACAAAATGTTAGACCATTCCAAATTGAAAGCATTTGCAGATGAGTCTCAATGCGGCTCAAATGACGAGATTTTTCTCTGATAGAGTAGAAATCATTGTTGGAAAAGGAGAAAATGCTGGTTACTAGCATTTTCTCCTTTTCCAATAATGTTCCCTACCCTATCAAAAGAAAATTGCACCATTTGAACCACACTGAAATTGTCATCTGCAAATGCTTTCAATTTGGACTGGTCTAAAATTTTGTCGTCTGGTAAAGGGTTTATTCATATGCAATTTGCCATCTGCAAAAATGCTTTCAACATGAATGCATCGAAAGTTTTGTCATCAGTGGTAACTGGTTAGTTATAGTGTATCTGCAGTCCTAAAAAAACATCTTAACCCTTTACCAGACGACAAAATTATAGCCTTGTCCCAATTGAAAGCATTTGCAACAACAACAACAACAACATATACTTTATTTTCACTAAGGTACAAAGTTTTGTACAACATTAGCAAAGAAAACTAAATGGAAAGATGTGAGAAAAGATCGACCTCAAAATCTGGATTCTTCAATAGTATTTATACATGTATGTAATAAAAAAAACAGGTTCTGTTCGTAATTATTGATCATTAACCCTTTCCCAAACGACAAATTTTGGACTGGTCCAAACTGAAAGAGCCCGCAGACAACAACCCCCAAATTTGACGAAAATGACAGAAAGCTGTCAAAAAGGGCAGAAAACAGGGTAGAAGACACTGTAGGAAAAGGAGAAATTGCTCGTTACGGGCAATTTCTCCCTCTCCCACATTGTCCTCAAAAGACTTGTGATGCAGACACGTGAAAACCAGAGCTTGTTTGGGAAAGGGCCAAAGATTGGTAAATATACGTATGTATGTGCCGGGAAAATCCCAGGTCCAAGAGTGATTTTTGACGAAGTTGATGTTTTACGAAGTTGATGTCAGCGGGGTAACTCACATCCCCTAAAGGCTATGTATTGTCCCGCTGATATCGCCCACTGTGTTAGGGATCTCAGTATACGAAAATATATATATTTCAGTGTGGCTCAAATAGTACAACTTTTCTTTGATGGGGTAGAAAACATTGTGAGAAAAGGAGAAAATGCTGGTTACCAGCATTTTCTCCTTTTCCCACAATGTTTTCAAAAGGCTTCTTTCTCAGGGGCGTCAAAAGGCGTCATTGTGCAGTAAAGGGTTAAGTAAATAAATCAAACCATATGCTGTCTGGTTACCAGCATTTTCTCCCACATGTTCAAAAGGCTTCTTTCCCAGGGTCGTTGAAAGGCGTCCTTCTGGGGTAAAGGGTTTCAATGATAGAAATTTTCTGGGAAGGGGTAAAAAACATTCATGCAGACAAAATACTGGTTACATGCATTTTCTCCTTTCTCCTGGATATCTTCAAAAACCTTTTTCATCAGGTTCATTAACCCTTTCCCAAATGACAAATTTTGGACTGGTCCAAATTGAAAGAATTTGCAGACGACAATTTTAAATTTGATGAAAATGGCAGAAAGGTCTCAAAAAGGGTAGAAAACACTGTGGGAAATGGAGAAATTGCTCGTAACGAGCAATTTCTCCTTTTCCCACAGTGTTTTCAAAAGACCTGTACTGCAGACACAAGAAAACCAGGGCTTGTTTGGGAAAGGGTTAAGTAAATAAATCAAACCATATACTGTCTGGTTACCAGCATTTTCTCCCACATGTTCAAAAGGCTTCTTTCCCAGGGTCGTTGAAAGGCGTCCTTCTGGGGTAAAGGGTTTCAATGATAGAAATTTTCTGGGAAAGGGTAAAAAACATTCATGCAGACAAAATACTGGTTACATGCATTTTCTCCTTTCTCCTGGATATCTTCAAAAACCTTTTTCATCAGGTTCATTAAATACAGTATTGGTTGGTAAAGGCTTAAGATACTTTTCAAATTTGGTTTTGAATTGAGTATTGGACATTGTAGGTTCAGGATCACTTAGTCTGGCAGGAAGTCTGAATCCAAAGTGGTCCTGCTCAGTGTTAGGGTGAGGGTTAGTAACTTGAAGGCTCCAGGTGTGATCATCTCTTGAAGCACTGGGCTTTTTGTTGGGTTGTCCATGGGCAGGACATAATAAGCCCAAGACAAGCAATGATGGAACCCAGGACATACATGAATATGTAAGCTGTTGCAGTGATATGACTGAATAAATGTTGAAAGCACTGCAAGATAGCAATTAATAAATGGAATCCCAGGGCTGCCAACGTTTTTTGAGGATTAATACTGCTTAGTGCATTCCTCTCTGGCAGCTGAGAATTGTTTCCATGGTATTTGAGAAGCAGCTGGTAGCTTAGAAAGAATGTTCTGTAACGTACTGATAAAAGAAAGTTCATGAATGTATATTTAGGTACATTGGCTGCTGTTCCGTGGCTAAAATATTGTATGTTGTAAATGGCTTCAAACTTATATGGAAAATCATTTTTAAGTTTTCTAGCTATAAAATTCGAGTTCCATTATTATGGTTATTCCAAATATCATACTTCTAAAGAGATCAATACTGTTAACTGTGCCAAGTTATATTACATAAAAGAGAAAATAACTGCTGAATAATTCCATCGATTTTAGGTTTCATCACTGATGAGTAGATATGCAAATTAAGACATTCTACTCCGTGACACTATCAATATCACAAAGATAAATGAAATTTTCACATTTCATAATTTTCTGTGAAACTGACCCCCCCTCCCTACATACACATAATTATGCACACACAGATGGAATATTGTCTTTGTAAGGTCCAGAGAATTAGCATAGTAACCTCATACCATACCATCCAGATTTTTCATGACCCTGAGGAGGAATCCCATTAAAATAAGTAAAATGCTTGTAACCATTTTTTCCTTTTCCTTCAGTGTTTTAACCCTTTCAAGGACAAATTCCAGTGGTTACTGTGTAGTAATCAAAAAGGTTATTGGATAGATTATAGTTACCTTAGATAGTTACCAGAGCTCCAGACAAAGGGAGTGATTTTGATTTCAAAATTGAAAATATTAATTAATCTCACTAAACCTTATGTTTCATCTCATCGAGACGATTCTAATGAGTACCCACAACATAGGGTTTGGATGAGAAATAATGGATTTAGAATACCATTACTCCCTCTTATCTGGAGCTTTGGGCACTATTGTGTGAGTGTCAGTCGGCAAGGCTCCTTAGGGTGGTAGGCTGTGTTCAGGTGAAAGTAGGAAACCCATGGATAAATCAGACCTCCAGATAAGAGGGAGTGATGTTATTCTAAATCCATTATTTCTCTTCCAAACCCTATGTTGTGGGTACTCATTAGAATCGTCTCGATGAGACGATTCTAATGAGTACCCATAACATAGGGTTTAGTGGAAAGTGATTAATATGTTCAATTTTGAAATCAAAATCACTCCCTCCATCTGGAACCCTGCATAAATGGAATAAGCCTGTTGTCACTGTGATGAAGCAGCAGCATAAAACACTCTTTAGTCATTAATTTCTGACCAGTCTCATGTCAGTCTATAAATGTACACTATCCGCAAAGGCCATTTAAATTTATGCTTAGCGCTAAAAGCTGAAGCGTATACCAAACAATCCAATGTTTTAAAAGACCCTCAGAAAAGAGGCTTTTGAAAACATTGTAACGAAAAAGGAGAAAATGCTAGTAACCAGCATTTTCTCCTTTTTCCCCCACAATGTTTTCCACTCTCTCACAGCAAATTCCGATCATTTTAGTTGCTTCTAATTCATCATCTGCAAATGCTTTTGATTGTGCCAAGTCTAAAGTGTTGCCGATTGGTAGGGGTTAAATATTGAAAGGGTGAAAAAAAAAATCTGTCTGCCTTATAGAATAAAGCTGTGAACAACGTAGACCATGTAATGTTTTCTGTGTGGAGTTGTATTCCTAACTTATAATCAAGGCTTACGTAGTTGGGGGGAAATAATTGGTTAAACCCTAAACATATAACAAATGTAAACATTGATATTGAATGTGCTAATCTTTAGTAGGAGAATATGACATTCTATATGGATTGATAATGTTATTTGATAATTTCTTTTACACATTTTTCGGAGGGAATCAATAAGACTTGGAGGATTGCAAAATTTATTTGCTTTGTATATTGTACAATACTGTTTTCAACATTTGCTCAGTTATGTCGCTGCAACCAGTGCAGTCATGCCTGCCTTCATGGAGTTTCTTTTAGCTGTACTTTCCACATTATTTTTCCCATCAGTTATGTTGCAGCAGCCACTGCAGTCATGCCTGCCTTCATGGAGTTTCTTTTAGCTGTACTTTCCACATTATTTTCCCCAAGCCACTGGCTGCTTTCTCCCATAATAAGTGATATAACAGTGTTCAGCACTGAGAGAGGAACAAATTCTGTCGCAGTGGTTATAATCAAACCCAGCAAAACAGTTGGCCGAGCTAGGGAATCAAACCAGCAACTGTTGGATTTCAAGCCATGTAGTTTACTGACTTAGCTATCCTGCTTGGCAAATTCTATTGCACTGGTGGTATTTATAGGCCCTCTAGGAGTGTCTTTCTGTATGGAACTAGAGAAACATTTTGTTAAGGTGATGAAAACCAGGAAACACCTGAATAAGTGGTGAAATACCTGAATAAGTGGTGAAAAGCAGGAAGCTCCTGAATAAGAGGTCAAAACCAGGAAACTCCTGAATAAGTGGTCAAAACCAGGAAACACCTGGATAAGTGGCCAAAACCAGGAAACTCCTGGATAAGTGGTGAAAACCAGGAAACTCCAGGATAAGTGGTGAAAACCAGGAAACATCTGAATAAGTGAGCTGTTGGTATGATATTATTCGAATAGTGATGAAACTAGCCAAAATATTGCAGCACAAAACCCTTTATCACACAATCCTGTGTTTCGACGACCCTGAGAAAGAAGGATTTTGAAAACAATGAGGAAAAAGGAGAAAAATGCTGGCCACCAGCATTTTCTCCTTTTTCCCACAATACATTCTTCCTGATTACAGACCAATCAAATGCAGTGTTTTCTACCCTTTCAAAGACAATTTCCATGGTCTGAGCCACGTTTAAAATGCTGTCTGCGAATGCTTTCAGTTTTGACAAGTCTTAAGTTTTGTTTTGTGGTAAAGAGTTAAGCCTTTACCAAACAACAGAATTTAAGACTTATCCAAATAGAAAGTATTTGCAGGCGTCAATATAAATGTGGCCCGAAAGTTACATTTTGTTTTGGGAAGGGTAGAAAACAATGTGGAAAAGGGAGAAAATGCTTTTTAATCCTTTCCCAAACAACAAATTTTGGACTGGTCCAAATTGAAAGAGTTTGCAGACAACAATTTTAAATTTGATGAAAATGGCAGAAAGTTATCAAAAAGTGTAGAAAACACTGTGGGAAAAGGAGAAATTGCTCGTTACGAGCAATTTCTCCTTTTCTCATAGTGTTTTCAAAAGACTTGAACTGCAGAGACGTGAAAACCAGGGCTTGTTTGGGAAAGGGTTAACCAGCATTTTCTCCTTTTCCCACAATATTTTCAAAAGGGTATCTTTCTGGGGATTGTTAAAACTTGGGATTATGTGGTAGAGTTAACCCTGTACCACACAATCCTGACTTTTGACGATCTTATAAAAGAAGGCTTTTGAAAACATTGTGGGAAAATGAGAAAATGCTGGTACCAGCATTTTCTCCATTTCCCACAATGTTTCCTACCCTTTCCCAATCAAATTTCAATTTTTGAGTCACATTTATTTTGTCGTCTGTAAATGCTTTCAATTTGGACAAGTCTAACATTTTGTTGTTTGGTAAAGAGTTAAATGTTACTGAAGCTACAGATGGTTTCCAGAAATTTATTGTGCAAGGCTTCCTTTATTTCCTTTTATTTTTCACCCGGTTTTGAGATATTCAACTGATGTTTTTTGCACGCAAAGATTGGGGTCAGAAGAAACTCTTTGGGACTCAAAAGCTTTCTTGATGAAACTAAGTTCCATGAGCTTGATAAGTTCTTAGCAAACAGAAACATTGATGATTAACCCTTTACCACACAGTCCTGACTTTTAACGACCCTGAGTAAGAAGCCTTTTGAAAACATTGTGGGAAAAGGAGAAAATGCTGGAAACCAGCATTTTCTCCTTTTCCCACAATGTTTTCTACCCTGCCCAAAACTTTCAATTTTTCAGTCACATTTATTTTGTCGTCTGTAAATGCTTTCAATTTGGACAAGTCTAAAATTTTGTTGTTTGGTAAAGAGTTAACTCATTCCCAAACAAGCCCTGGTTTTCACGTGTCTGCAGTACAAGTCTTTTGAAAACACTATGGGAAAAGGAGAAATTGCTCGTAACGAGCAATTTCTCCTTTTCCCACAGTGTTTTCTACCTTTTTTGAGACCTTTCTGCCATTTTTATCAAATTTAAAATTGTCGTCTGCAATCTCTTTCAATTTGGACCCGTCCAAAATTTGTCATTTGGTAAAGAGTTAAGTTACATCTGGGTTCCTGGGATGAGTGTCCTCTCCATGAATAATCGTTGGCAGCACTTCAGGTTATGAAATTAAATCATATTTCATCAAGAAAAATATCTATTTACTTGTACAAATTGTGGACAAGTAGACAAATTTCTGGACAACTTAAGGTTATTTATGTCTATAGTGACCTTGGACGTGTGAGAGATTTATAGAATTTTACACTTCCAGCATCCTTCTTTTCAGCCAGGCATTCTTGGACATTGTCCGATTGAAGGAGAAAAATGTCCTGTCATCATCATCGGATTACACACAGGTAGGATTTTGTCCCTATCCGATCTGTTTGAGAATTAGTATTGTACTTGCATCAATTTGTCGAATTTGTCATCTTACTTACATTGTCGGAAAATGCTAACTACAATTTGGACAAGTCTTTACCATACCCTTTACCTAACAGTCCAGTTTTTAACAACCCTGAAGTAGAAGTCTTTCACAAACAGTATTGGAAAAGAAGAAAATACTGGAAATTAGTTTTATTTGCTTTTCCCAAAATGCTTTCTACCATCCCATAGATAACTTCTGTCATTTTAGCCTGGTCAAATTTGTTGGCTGCTAAATGATTTCATTTTGGAGTAGTCTAAAATTTTGTTGTTTGACAAAGAGTGAATTTTGTGGTCAGGTAAACAGTTTACCCTTTGAGCGCCAAATAAACAACATAGAAATTTTCAGCCTGGGAGGCACTTGCAAGTTTCATTATGCTGCTTGCAGACAGAATGTCTAAGCATAGCAAACAGTGTAGATTCAGGATCGGAAATGCTTCCAATGTGAACTCTGCTCTTGGTTTAGACTTGACCTCAAAGCAACTAAAAGGCAAACTATATTTTGTGACAAATTGGAAATACTTGCAGATAAGAATCTAAATGTGACTCAAAAATTGAAGTTTGAATTTGAAATGGTAGAAAAAATTGTGAGAAAAAGAGAAAATGCTGGTAACCAGCATTTTCTACTTTTCCCACCATGTTTTTAAAAGTAGTCTTCTTTGGTTGGTGAAAGTTGGGATTGTGTCACAAAAGGTCAGAGAATGACCTACAAGAATGTTGAAGTAATCAAGCTTAACTCCTCTTTACCAAACGACAAAAATTTAGACTAGTCCAAATTGAAAGCATTTGCAGACGACAAAATAAATGTGACCCAAAAATTGAAATTTGCTTTGGGAAGAATAGAAAACATTGTGGGAAAAGGAGAAAATGCTGGTTACCAGCATTTTCTCCTTTTCCCACAATGTTTTCAAAAGGCCTCTTTCTCAGAGGCGTTAAAACTCGGGATTTTGTGGTAAAGGGTTAATTAAAAAGCATTTTGAACTCAGCAGCAGACCACTTTTGAAAGACAGGTTGCAAATAGAGATACTGCATGTTAAGTGCAATTTGTCCTTTTGCATCAGTATTTTCACATTAATCCTTTATCAAACATTATTTTGGACTTAATCCCCTTTTCTTCAAAGTGTTTTCAAATGCCTTACCTTTTTAATGTTATTAGAATTATGCATATATTTTGCAATACTAACTTATCAAGTTTAGAAATTCACATTTGCTCTCGGTTAGAAACAGGGTTTTAAAAGAAAACAGTAACAAAAGGAAACCAAAAAAAAGAAATGAAAAAAAAAATAGGAAAGAAATGAAGTGGGCTTACTTAAAAGCAATTAAAATCTAGATCTCGGGAAGCATTTTTTGGTGAACCACAATAATCACTGTCTACTTAAATACATGGAAAACAAATTACGTTCAGGCGCCAGGTAAAATACTATTTCTGACTAGCTTCCCTTTTACTCCTCCACAATGAATTAGCCATTTACCACGCAATCCCGTGTTTTAACAGTCCTGAGGGAGAAACCTTTTGAAAACATTGTAGGAAAAGGAAAAAAAATGCTGGTAACCAGCATTTTCTCCTTTACTCACAATGTTTTCTGTCCAGTCAAAGACAGATATTGTCATTTTAGCAATATTTGATTAATTGTCTGCAAATGCTTTCAATTTGGCTGTGTCAAAAATTTTGTAAAGAGTTAACCCTTTACTAAACAGGCCTGATTTTTAATGACCCTAAAGAAGAAGGCTTTTGAAAACATTGTGGGAAAAGGAGGAAATGCTGGTGACCAGTATTTTCTCCTTTTCCCACAATATTTTCTACGTTATTAAAGACAACAATCATCATTTGTGCTACAGTTTTTGTTATTTGCAGATGCTTTCTATTATAGTCTTGCCCAGAATTTTATTTTGTAGTAAAGAGTTAAGGCTTGGATGGGTAGAAAACATGGGAAAAGGAGAAAATGCTTGTTATTAGCATTTTCTCCTTTTCCCACAATGTTTTCAAAAGGCTTCCTTTTTTAAGAAGGTTGTTAAAAGTTGGGATTGTGAGGTAAAAGGTAAAACAGGATTTGTTCTTCTTTCACAACTGATCATTGTTCCAAGTTTTGTCATGGGAGAAAGCAGCCAGTGGCTATGAAAGAATGCTATGCTAGGTACTGGTGAGAGAAACTTTGGGAAAGCATTGGCAGCCTGTATATAAATGAAATAATGTTGAAAAGGGTGATATATAACAATTAAAAAAAAAATGAAAATCATATTTTAGGAGTTGCAGACCGAGTCCTTTACTCTAGACAAACAACAGTTGAACTTAACCCTTAACTCTTTACCAAACAACAAATTTTGGATTGGTCCAAATTGAAAGAGTTTGCAGACGACAATTTTAAATTTGATGAAAATGGCAGAAAGGTCTCAAAAAGGGTAGAAAACACTGCGGGAAAAGGAGAAATTGCTCGTTACGAGCAATTTCTCCTTTTCCCACCGTGTTTTCAAAAGACTTGTACTGCAGACACGTGAAGACCAGGGCTTGTTTGGGAAAGGGTTAACTCTTTACCAAACAGCAAAATTTTAGATTACACCAAATTGAAAGCATTTGCAAAGGACAAATTAAGTGTAGATTAAATGGTGATTTATGTATTAGATAGGGTAGAAAACCATGTGGGAAAAGGAGAAAATGCTGGTTACCATTTTCTCCTTTTCCCACATGGTTTTCAAAAGGCTTCTTCCTCAGGGTCGTTAAAAGTCGGGATTGTGTGGTAAAGAGTTAAACTGCTTAATAAATGAGACGAAAATTTCCACTCAATAGTAAAAACCCAGATATTGAAATTTCAAAGTTGATTTCATTTGGAAAGATATTGCCATATTGGACAGACAGTCTGTGCAGTCTGATCTTGATATATGCTGTCCGCAATAGGTCAGTGGGTTGTGCGTAGCAGCTTAAGGGTTAAACCTTTGCCAAACGACAAAATTTTCTACTTGTCCAAAATGAAAGCATTTGCAGATGACAAATGCGACTTAGATGATGGGATATGTCTATGATAGGTTAGAAAACACTGTGAAAAGGAGATGATGCTGGTTACCTGCATTTTCTCCTTTTTCCACAATGATTTCTTAAGGCCTCTTACCCAGGGTCGTTCAAGGTCGATATTGTATGGTAAAGGGTTAAGCTTTGGAAAAGATTGTTGGAAAAGAAGCATTATTATTGCTTGGTAAGCGCAGTCCCACCTTTTCAAAAACTGGTTTCTGTGTACTTGGAAAATTGTTTCCTCTCCTAAAGATGATTTTCCTTTGTTGTACATGTATTTGTAATGAGTTTACGTTGACCTCAAAATAGTCTGCACAGTAGTTCATCCTCGGCCAAACAACAAACATGTCGACTTGTCCAAGTTGAAAGCATTTGCAGACGACAATTTAACTCTTCACCACACAATACTGAATTTTAACGACCCTATGGAAAAAGACTTGGAAACATCATGGGAAAAGGAGAAAATGCTGGTAACCAGCAATATCTCTTTTTCCCACAATGTTTTCTACCTCATCAAGGACAATAGCATAGCTTAGGCCACCTTTGATTTGTCATCTGCAGATGCCTTGAATTTGGAAAAGCCTACAATTTTGTCATGTGTTAAAAAGAGTTAAATGTGGGTCAAATGATGGCATTTGTCTTTGATAGGATAGAAAACATTGTGCAAAAAGGGGAAATGTTGGTAACCAGCATTTTCTCCTCTTTCCATAATGTTTTCAGAAGGCTCCATACTTGGTGTCATTAAAACTCAAGATTATGTGGTAAAGGGTTAAAGTTGAAAGGGTTAGAGCTCATGTTTCATTGTGTATAACGCTTGGGTGACTCTAGTTTAGTTTTTTTTCTGGTCTCCCCCTCCCAACATTTATTTCTCTTCACCCATTACGTTTTTGACCAATCAAAAGATGATACAGAAAGGGGCAGCAATGAAAGGAAAGGAAACATGCATGTCCTGCCCATCAAATGTGAGGAAAAATATTAAGGTAAAAGGAGCAGTTGCTTATTGGAAGCAATTCTGTTCCTTTTCCACCATTGTTTTGACAAGCTGCCTTCTAGCACCTACAGTTTGTAGTTTTGAAAAAAGATAAAATGTTTAGTCTAACAGAAACAACAGAGTTTTTTATACTCTTCTGAATTGAAAACATTTGCAGAGGACAAATGAAATAAATCATTACAATAAGATGGAATTCCTTTTTGATAGGGTAGAAAACATTGTGGGAACAGGAAGAAATGTTGGTTACCAGCATTTTCTCCTTTTCCCAGAGTGTTTCAATAGCCTTCTTCCTTGGGGTTGTTAAAACTCAGGATTGTTTGGTAAAGGGTTGAGGTTTTGGCAATCAAGAGGAAGGAGGAGGGATTTTCTATTCATAACCTGTTTGACATTACGATAGAATTGATACAATCGGGGTTATAAAGGCGGGGAAGTTCACCGGTGATTACTGACCCTATGAATAGCTCCTATGGAGTGACTAAGTGCTCTCGTGTATTCAGCGTACCTTTTGATTTGTTGGAGATAGGTCTAGGAGCTGTCGATTAGACCTCCAAAATATGATGTACATCTGATAGAGCCGGTAGTGTTTGACAGATTTATGGCTTACCTGCGATAAAACAGGCATATTTCTTAAGGTAGGTTTTTTTTTAAGCTGAAAGAGATTATTTCAAGTTATTTGTGGAATATTGTGACGGTGGAAACCCATACAATAGCAGAATGGTTTTTTGACGTATTTGGTTAATGTTCTTCGGAGAAAAGTTTTAACTTTGAGGGAAAAAAGGGGTGGAGTAAGTGGATCTTTGACTCAGAAAAAGAGGTTTGTAAAATTGTTTTTAACTCTTTACTACACAATCCCGACTTTTAACGACCCTAAAAAGGAAGCCTGTTTAAAACATTGAGGGAAAAGGAGAAAATGCTGGTAACCAGCATTTTCTCCTTTTCCCTCAATGTTTTCTACCTGTCCCATAACAAATTTCAGTTTTTAAGTCGGATTTAATTTGTCGTCTGCAAATGCTTTCAATTTGGACTAGTCTAAAATGTTGTTGTTTGGTAAAGAGTTAACTCTTATCCTGCTAAATAAAATAAATGAAGCTTTCAAGCGGATAGTAAATACCCAAATTTTCCTGTTTCAAAAGTGTTTTTGGAGGAAAGATATCTTCTGATCGGACAGTGTTTAGATCAAGGATCAGACTGCATGTTCTGTGTAGTCTGATCTTTATCTATGCTGTCCGCTAAATGTCATTGAGTTGCGCTTAGCAGCCTATGGGTTAAGTCTTTTCCATGGAAAGAAGGAAATGCTGGTTACCAGAATTTCCTCCTTTTTCCCACAATGTTTTCTACCCAGTTAACCCTATACCACACAATCCTGACTTTTAATGACCCTAAGAAAGAGGCCTTTTGAAAAGATTGTGGAAAAAGGAGAAAATGCTGGTAACCAGCATTTTCTCCTTTTCCCACAATGTTTTCTACCTTTCCCCCAAAAAATTTCAACTTTTCACTCACATTTATTTTTTCGTCTTCAATTGTTTTCAATTTGGGCTTGTCTAAAATTTTGTCGTTTGGTAAAAAGTTAAAGAGCTCAAGTGCATTGTACCACTTTCAAATTTGCGTCTGCTGATTCTTTCAATTTGATAGGAGAAAGCGTTAACCCCAGGAGGCTGAAATAAACCAAACAGACTCTTTTTCGGTTTAGAAATAAGTCCCAGAAAATTGCAATATCAGGTTGCTCTTGTTCAGAATAAACAGCAGAAATTGTAGATCAAAGATCAGATTGCAGATTTTCTGAAGTATGATCTTGATCTATGCAGGCCCCAAAAGGCAGGTAGAGTTTTGAAAGGTGCTTTTAGGGCTTAAGTCTTACAAGACAACAAAATTTTAAACTTGTCCAAATTCAAAGCATTTTCATACAATAAAGAAAATGTGACTCACTAACCAAAATTTGTCCTTTGAAGAGAAGAATACATTGTGGGAAAGGGAGAAAATGCTTGTCACCAGCATTTTCTCCTTTTCCCAACGATGTTTTCAAAAGCCTTTTCCTTCAAGGTGGTTAAAACTTGAGATTTTGTAATAAAAGCTTAACTCTTCACCAGGCGATAAAATTTTAGCCTTGTCCAAATTGAAAGCAGTTGCAGACGACAAAATAAATGTGACTGAAAAATCAAAACTCTTTTTGGGAAGGGTAGAAATCATTGTGGAAAAAGGAGAAAATGCTGGTAACCAGCATTTTCTCCTTTTTCCAAAATGTTTTCAAAAGGCTTCTTTCTCAGGGTCGTCACAAGTCAGGACTGTGTGTTGTGAAAGGTTAAGCCCCCTTTCCATATACATGAAGCATGGCCCGTATATATTTGAGCCATGGTCTGGCAAAAGGGGGCTTAATGCATCGCCGTGATGCATGATATCAAGCAAGTCGCCACATGATCATGGATCCATAAAGTCCATTTTGTCCGACTACCGACCGAATCATGAGGTAGAATGGCTCTTTGACATGTAGAAAATTGACCAGTAGCGAAAATTTTTGGCCCAGATCAGCCTGCATGGACTGCATAGGCTGAACTGGGTGGATACCTTTTTTACAGGTGCATTAAGCCCCTTTTTCACAGAGCATGGCTCATTTATCTATGAGTGAAAAAAGTGTGCCACAGTTTATCACACTAAACTCTAAACCAGACCACAAAACTTTATACTATACCAGAGCTCCAGATAAGAGGGAGTGATGGTCTTCGAAATCCCTTATTTCTCTCCCAAACCCTATGTTGTGGGTACTCATTAGAATCGTCTCGATGAGACGATTCTAATGAGTACCCATAACATAGGGTTTAGTGGAGAATAATTAATATTTTCAATTTTGAAATCAAAATCACTTCCTCTATCTGTAGGTCTGCTATGCTATATCAAGTTGGAAGCATTTCCATAATGATAAAGTGATTGTTCCTCATTTGGATTTACCTATGAAAGGTTACAAAACATTGTTTGAAACGTTGTCTGCGCATGTCATATTCTTCGAAGATTCAACCTGTCTTATATGATGCATCACCCATCACCTGTATTCCTGGGAAAAGTAGGGCTTATATTGAAGCTATTAGCCTATTACCAAAGCATGTAGGGGCTGTTTTAATAAATGGTCGGTGCATAGGTTACATGTTAGCCGATCATAGCTGAATGAATGGCACCAGGTAGCGTTTTATTGAGTAAACGTTTATTTTATTTGAAATTCAAAGTCACAGTTGTTGTTTTGAAAAATTACTCCGCTTCTGTACCCAGGATGCCCAAATTAGATAGATGTGTATTTGTAGAATGCCATCTAGTAGGAGATAATGTGTTTGAAAGGGAAGAAAAGGTTGTTTTACCAGCATTTTCTCCTTTTCCAACATTGTTTCAAAAGCCTTCTAAAGTGATCAGGGTCTTTTAACTCTTTACCACACAATCCCGACTTTTAACGACCTAGAGGGAAAAACCTTTGGAAAACATTGTGGGAAAAGTAGAAAATGCTGGTAACCATCATTTTCTCCTTTTCCCACTACGTTTTCTACTCTTCCCAAAACAAATTTCAACTTTTGAGTAACACTTATTTTCTCGTCTGCTAAAGCTTTCAATTTGGACTGGTCTAAAATTTTGTCGTTTGGTAAAGAGTTAAACTAATCGGAATTTGTGGTAAAGTATAAATGGTATGGGCTTCTTGTAAATATAACCTCATCCACTGTGTAGCACAAAAATTTGCGCCTTTAGGGTAGGGTAAAGATCAAGATCAGACTGTTGTTGTTGAAGAATATGAACATTTTACCTGAAGACAAAATTAAAGACTTGTCCAAACTAAAAAAAAAAATTGCAGGTGACAAATGTCGCTCAAATGATGTAATTCAATAGATTATCTATAAAAGGGTTGGAAATATTTTTGGAAAAGGAAAAAAATCCTGGTAACCAGAATTTTATCCTTTTGCAACAATATATTCTAAAGCTCAGGGTCGTTTAAATTCAAAATTGTTTGGTAAAGGGTTGAAGCAAGCAAAAGACATTAACCCTTTCCCAAACGACAAATTTTGGACTGGTCCAAATTGAAAGAGTTTGCAGACAACAATTTTAAATTTAATGAAAATGGCAGAAAGGTCTCAAAAAGGGTAGAAAACACTGTGGGAAAAGGAGAAATTGCTCGTTACGAGCAATTTCTTCTTTTCCCACAGTGTTTTCAAAAGACTTGTACTGCAGGCACATGAAAACCAGGGCTTGTTTGGGAAAGGGTTAAGTGATGGTTCCTCATTTATTTGGATTTACCTATGAAAGGTTACAAAACATTGTTTGAAAGGGAAGAAAAGGTTGTTTTACTAGCATTTTCTCCTTTTCCTACATTGTTTCAAAAGTCTTCTAAAGTGATCAGTGTCTTTTAACCCTTTCCCAAACAAGCCCTGGTTTTCATGTGTCTGCAGTACAAGTCTTTTGAAAACACTGTGGGAAAAGGAGAAATTGCTCTTAACGAGCAGTTTCTCCTTTACCCACAGTGTTTTCTACCCTTTTTGATAACTTTCTGCCATTTTTATCAAATTTGAAATTGTCGTCTGCAAACTCTTTCAATTTGGACCAGTCCAAAATTTGTCGTTTGGGAAAGGGTTAAACTAATCAGAATTTGTGGTAAAGTATAAATGGTATGAGATTCTTGTAAATATAACCTCATCCATTGTGTAGCGCAAAAATTTGCGCCTTTAAGGTATGGTGTAGATCAAGATCAGACTGTTGTTCTCGAAGAATATTAACATTTTTTACCTGAAGACAAAATTAGAGACTTGTCCAAATTAAAAACGAAATTGCAGGTGACAAATGTCGCTCAAATGATGTAACTCATTACATTATCTACAAAAGGGTTGAAAATATTTTTGGAAAAGAAAAAAATGCTGGTAACCAGAATTTTATCCTTTTGCAACAATATATTCTAAAGCTCAGGGTCATTAAAATTCAAAATTGTTTGGTTAAGGGATGAAGCAAGCAAAAGACATTAAACTTTCTTCTGGACTTAACTCTTTACCAAATAACAAAAATTTAGACTGGTCCAAATTGAAAGCATTTGTAGACGACAAAATTAATGTGACTCAAGCATTGAAATTTGCTGTGGGAAGTGTAGGAAACATTGGGAATAGGAGAAAATGCTGGTTACCAGCATTTTCTCCTTTTCCCACAATGTTTTCAAAAGGGTTTTGTCTGTCAGGATCGTGAAAACCTAGGATTGTTTGGTAAAGGACTAAAATGTCTGTTTCAGTTATCTAAAGCACATAGACTTGGGCTTGTCCGAACTGAAAGCATTTTCGTCCGAACTGAAAGCATTTTCAGACAACAAACTGAACATGGCTCAAATGACAGAATTTTGTCTTTGGAAGGGTTAAAAACAATGTGGGAAAAGCAGAGGATGCTGGTTACCAGCATTTTCTGCTTTTCCCACAATGTTTTCTATAGCCTTCCTCCTCAGGGTTGTTAAAAGTGGGGATTATGTGGTAAAGGGTTAACCCTTTATCACACAATACGGACTTTTAACGACCCTGGGAAAGAAGCTTTCTGAAAATATTGTGGGAAAAGGAGAAAATGCTGGTAATCAGCTTTTCTCCTTTTCCTACAATGTTTTCTACCCTATCAAAGAAAAATTGCACCATTTGAGCCACGTTGAAATTGTCGTCTGCAAACACTTTCATTTTGGATAAGGCTAAAATTTAGTTGTCTGGTAAAGTGTTGATAACCTTCCTAAGGTAACCCAACCCAAAGTTTTTTAGACTTGGAGGAGGCAGGCTATTTAAAAAAATTGTGGGAAATGGAGGAAATGCTGGTTACCACTGGCTGCTTTCCCACATAAGCATCGTCCAAAATATGTCCAGCAGTGAGAAAGGGAATTGAGCTGCAAGGCTGGGCGAATGGGAAATGTACTTGCTCCTGTTACCTGGCATGCCCTATTGATTAACCCTTTACTGCACAATGACGTGTTTTGACGCCCCTGGGAAAGAAGCCTTTTGAAAACATTGTGGGAAAAGGAGAAAATGCTGGTTACCAGCATTTTTTCCTTTTCCCACAATGTTTTCTACCATATCAAAGAAGAGTTGCACCATTTGAGCCACATTGAAATTGTCGTCTGCAAACATTTTCATTTTGGATAAGGCTAAAATTTAGTTGTCTGGTAAAGTGTTGATAACCTTCGTAAGGTAACCCAACCCAAAGCTTTTTAGACTTGGAGGAGGCAGGCTATTTAAAAAAATTGTGGGAAATGGAGGAAATGCTGGTTACCACTGGCTGCTTTCCCACATAAGCATCGTCCAAAATATGTCCAGCAGTGAGAAAGGGAATTGAGCTGCAAGGCTGGGCGAACAGGAAATGTACTTGCTCCTGTTACTTAGCATGCCCTATTGGTTAACCCTTGTCATGCTTTTTTACCAGGCAACAAAATTTTAGATTTGTCCAAATGAAAGTAATTGCAAACAACAAATTATACTAGACTCATGTTATTGGATTGGATTTGCTTTTGATACTGGAAAAAATGTCGGAAAAGGAGAAAATATTCTTTGGGAAAATGTAATGCCCCCCACTGGGATTGCTAAAAATAAACAATACAGATGAACACACATTTTTGTGTACCAATTTTGTTCATTCACATTTAGACTATTCCTTTCTGTGAACTAGACAGAATTTGTACAAATGATTTCCTATTTAACCCTTTCCCAAACGACAAATTTTGGACCCTTCCTAATTCAAAGCATCTACAGGCAACAAATTTCATAGTGGTACAAATGGACTTAAGTGTTTTGATAGGGTAGAAAACATTGTGGGAAAAGGAGAAAATGCCTCTTCAAAAGGCCTCTTCCTCAGGGTCGTGAAAATGCGGGATTGTTTGGTAAAGGGTTAAGTTGTATTTTGGGCTGGAGGCCTACTTTTACTTGTGTTAAGTAAAACTTTAAGTAAAACAGTATTTTAATTACAAGGTTAGATTTTGTTGTAAATTACTAGTTTATATTAACATTATGTAAATAAAAAAAAATCATATTTTCCATAAATTCACTCATCACATTGTAAGGTCAAAGTTAACTGGGAGAGATAATGTCTGTACTGCATAATGTAACAGGAAATGTATTTTTTACTGTCCAGGCTGAATATTTGTAACTCTTTACTGGACAACAAAGTTCTGGACTTTAACCCTTTCCCAAACAAGCCCTGGTTTTCACGTGTCTGCAGTACAAGTCTTTTGAAAACACTGTGGGAAAAGGAGAAATTGCTCGTAATGAGCAATTTCTCCTTTTCCCACAGTGTTTTCTACCCTTTTTGATAACTTTCTGCCATTTTCATCAAATTCAAAATTGTTGTCTGCAAACTCTTTCAATTTGGACCAGTCCAAAATCTGTCATTTGGGAAAGGGTTAAAACACTTTGCCACACAATTCCAAATTTTAACAACCCTGTGGGAGAAGACTTTTGAAAACATCATTGGAAAAGGAGAAAATGCTGGTAACAAGCATTTCCATCTCTTCCCACAATGTTTTCAACAAATCTAAAAGACAGATCTTAAAGACAGATTCAATTTGGACTGGTCTAAAGTTTTGATGTGTACTAAAGAGTTACCTTAATCCTTTACCACACAGTCCCGATTTTTAACGACCCTGAGGAAAAAACCTTTTGAAAACATTGTGGGGAAAAAACCTTTTGAAAACATTCTGGTAATCATCATTTTCTCCTTTTTCCGCAATGTTTTCTACCCTATCAAAGACAAATTCTATCATTTGAGCAACATTTAAATTGTCATCTGCAAATGCTTTCAATTTGGACAAGGCTACAGTTTTATCATCTGGTAAAGAGTTAATACCAAACGACAGAATTTTGGATTCAACCAAAGTGAATGCATTTGCAGATGGCAAATTAAATGTAGATCAAATAATGAACTTTGCCTTCAATACGGTAGGAAACATTGTAGGAAAAGGAGAAAATTGTGGTGATCAGCATTTTCCCCTGCTCCCACTATGTTTTTAAAAGCCTTCCCTTAACCCTTTCCCAAACAAGCCCTGGTTTTCACGTGTCTGCAGTACAAGTCTTTTGAAAACACTGTGGGAAAAGGAGAAATTGCACGTAACAAGCAATTTCTCCTTTTCCCACAGTGTTTTCTACCCTTTTGGAGAACTTTCTGCCATTTTCATCAAATTTAAAATTGCCACCTGCAAACTCTTTCAATTTGGATCAGTCTAAAATTCATCGTTTAGGAAAGGGTTAACCCTTTCCCAAACGACAAATTTTGGACTGGTCCAAATTGAAAGAGTTAGCAGACGACAATTTGGTTACCACAACGTTACCACAATGTTTTCAGAAGCCTTCTTCCTCAGGGTCAGTAAAAGTCAGAATTGTGTGGAAAAGGGTCGAAAGGCCTAGCCCTACTTTTTTCTGCTACATTTTTTCGTTACAGTTTTTGATTTATGACATGTAATTGTACACCATAGAGCAAAGGTGAACCCTTCGATTCACTTAACTCTTTATCAAACAATCCCGAGTTTTAACAACCCTGAGAAAGAAGCCTTTCGAAAACATAAGTTCCAGCATTTGAATTACATTTAAATTGTTGTCTGCTAATGCATTGAATTTGGACTAGTCTAAATTTTTGTCATTTAGTTAAGAGTTAACTCTTTACCACACAATCCTGACTTTTAACGACCCTGTGAAAGAAACCTTTGAAAATGTTGTGGGAAAAGGAGAAAATGCTGGTTATCAGCATTTTCTCTTTTCTCCACTATGTTTTCTACCCTTCCCAAAACAAATTTCAGTGTTTCAAACACATTTATTTTGTCCTCTGCAGATGCTTTGAATTTGGACTAGTCTAAAATTTTGTCGTTTGGTAAAGAGTTAACCCATTACAAAACTTCAAAATTTTGAATTTGATTGTCCAATTTGAGAGCAGTTTACAGACAACAAATAAAATGTGAATCAAGACTTTATATATTGGTTTTGGGAAGGGCAGAAAACATTGTGGGAATAGAAGAAATTGCTGGCAACCAGTATTTTCTCCTTTTCCTACCATGTTTTCTAAAGCGTTCTTTGTAATGGTATTTCGGGATTGTGCGGTAAAGAATTTTTAAGACCGTGTCAATAAGATTAACCTTTCGAAAACATTGTTGGGGAAAAGTTAGAAAAAGATAAAAGATCAAATTATATTTGAACACTACTCCAAACAGTATTCTGTGGTTTGTAGATCCCTCAGAGTAGTTTTTCAAAACAGTGGGAATATTTTTGGAACAACATTGTTGGAATCTAAAATGCTGTTATTCTGCATTTTCTTCATTTTCCCCAATGTTTTCTACCCTTTCACCCTTTTCCACACAATCACGAATTTTAATGACCCTTCATGAGAAAGGTTTTGAAAACATTATGGGAAAAATAGAAAATGCTGGTAACCAGTATTTTCTCCTTTTCCCACAATTTTACTATCTTTTTACTCTTTAGCAAACAACAAAGTTGAAAGCATTTGCAGATGACAAAATAAATGGGACTGAAAAATTGAAATATGTTATTGTAAGGGTAGAAAATATTGTGGGAAAAGGAGAAAATGCTGGTTACCAGCATTTTCCCCTTTTCCCACAATGTTTTCAGAAGGTTCTTTTTACAGGGTAGTTAAAAGTCCGAATCGTGTGGTAAAGGGTTAAGAGACTTAAGAATTTTTGTACCAGTTTTTAATTAGCTCTACTGGCTGAAAGCCAGCAGAGCTTATGTCATGGCGGGGTTTCCGTCGTCCGTCCGTCCGTCTGTCTGTCCGTCCGTCCGTCCGTCCGTTAGTCTTTTTCTTGTTTACGCGATAAAGTCTGCATTTGTTGCCGGATTTTCATGAAACTTGCACAGTTTGTTTATCTCATCAATAGCTTCAACCCTATTGAATTTGAAAAAAATCCAACAAACAGTATGGGAAAAGTAGCCATTTCAAGTTGAAAATTTTCAGTTCTTGTTTACGCGATAAAGTCTGCAAATAACTTCAGATTTTCGTGAAACTTGCACAGTTTGTTTATTTCATCAATAGCTTCAACCCTATCGACTTTGAAAAAAATCCAACAAATAGTATGGGAAAAGTAGCCATTTAAAGTTGAACATTTAAATTTTCTGTTCTTGTTTACGCAATAAAGTCTGTATTTCTGGTCAGATTTTCATGAAAATCACACAGTTTGTTTATCTCATCAGTAGCTTCAACCCTATTGATTTTGAAAAAAAAATCGAAGAAACAATGTGGGAAAAGTAGCCATTTCATGTTGAAAATTTCCAATTCTTGTTTACATGATAAAGTCTGCATTCCCTGCCAGTAGAGCATATTCAGGCCCTTCAGGGCCTTCTAGTTTGTCTTTGGCAGACACTTTGAACTCGGTTGAGCCCAAAATTTGTTGTGTTGGAAAGGGTTAAAAGACTAAACAGATTAATTTAGCCAAACTCCACTAGTCTTGATATCTCCAGATGCTTCGATAGAAGTAACTGTCCATAATCTTGCGCGCCGAGCCCTGTAGCTCAGTCGGTAGCGTACAGGACTTGAGAACAGGAGGTCGTTGGTTCGATCTGCAGCTTGGCCAATTTCTTTCCGAGGATTGATGATAGTCATCGCGACAGGATTCATTCCTCTCTCACTGCTGACCATCGTTTCGACGATGGTTGTGTGGGAAAGTAGCCAGTGGCTTGGAAAGAATATTGTGCGGAGTACTGGTAAAAGAAAACTCCAGGAAAGCATGGATAGGTGCACTGGCCGCTGCAATATAACTGAAATAATGTAGAAAGCGGCGTTAAACACCATACAATCAACCAATCCATAATCTTGCAGTTTGTTAACTCTTTACCAAGCAACAAAATTCTAGACTGGCCCAAATTGAAAGCATTTGCAGACGAGAGATTAAACTTGGCCCAGAAATTATGTCTGTCGTTGATAGGGTAGAAAACATTGTGGGAAAAGGAGAAAATGCTGGTAACCAGTTTTCTACCCTTTCTGATACAAATCCCATCATTTGTGTCACATTTAATTTGTCATCTGCAAATGATTTCAATTTGGGCCAGTCTAAAATGTTGTTGTTTGTTTAAGAGTCAACCCTTTACCTCACAATCCCAACTTTTAACGATCCCAATAGAGAAGCCTTTTGAAAACATTGTGGAAAAAGGAGAATATGCTGGTTACCAGCATTTTCTCCTTTTCCCACAATGTTTTCAAAATGCCTCTTTTCTCGGAGTCATTAAAACTCGGGATTGTGTGGTAAAGAGTTAAGGAATTAGATCCTGATTAAAACTCTTTACCACACAATCACGGGTTTTAACGACTCTGAACAATAAGCCTTTTGAAAGCATTGTGGGAAAAGGAGAAAATGCTTGTAACCAGCATTTTCTTCATTTTCCACAATGCTTCCCAATACAAATTTCAATTTTTGAGTCACATTTATTTTGTCATCTGCAAATGCTTTGAATTTGGACACGTCTACATTTTTGTCGTTTGGTAAAGAGTTAAGCCACATCTGAATTGTTGTCTGCGGATGCTTTCAATTTGGACCAGTCTGAAATCTTGTTGTTTGGTAAAGGATTAAGGAAATAGATCCCGATTAATTTCAGTTTGACTATAAGTATCTTTTCAGATAAAATGCGTGCATAGTTTTGATCCAGGCTTAGACTGCACCATTCTGTGCAGTGTGTTCTTGATCTACAATGTCTGCAAAAGTAAATGAAGTTGTACCTTAGAGCCGGTGAAACAGAGGTAGAGGTGTATGCTTTCGAGTTTTAGACTGATCCAATTTCAGATTTTGTCTGGATTTCGACTCAACACAATAAGGGATGACTGGTCGCAGATCCCATTTGTTTAGGCAGTGGTGGTTGCCAGCATTTTCTTTCATTTTCATCAATGTTTTCTACCCTTTCAAAGACAAACCCAATCACTTTTGAGCCAGATTTAATTCATCATCTGCAAATATTGTTGCCCCATTGGTTAGCTCTGTGGTTATCGTATCTGACTTGTGACTTGATGGTTGTGGGTTCAATACCAAGTTGAGGCTAACTTTCTATCTGGCGGTTTTTCGCATTTCACCTCTGATGCATGTGAGAAAAGTAGTCAGTAGCTTGGAAAGGAAGTTGTGTCAGCACTGGTGTGAAAAAGCCGGGAAACTCATGCATAGGTGCACTGACCTCAGTGGTATGACCTAAGCTCTTAAAACAGTGTTCAAACTCCAATACAAACAAACAAAGCAAATGCTGTCAATAATGGTCAAGTATAAGATTAAAATGTTGTTTCGGGTCAAGGGTTAACCCTTCACCACACAATTCAGACTTTTAACCCTTTACCACACAATCCCGAGTTTTAACCCTAAGGAAAAAGCTTTTTTGAAAACATTGTGGGAAAAGGAGAAAATGCAGGTAACCAGCATTTTCTCCTTTTCCCACAATGTTTTCTAGTCTTATAGTAACAAACTATTAAATCTGTTGTCTGCAAATGCTTTCAATATGGACCAGTCAAAAATTTTCTCACTTGGTAAAGGGTTTACTGCACTGAGGAAGAGGGGTTTTGAAAACATAGTTGGAAAAGGAGAAAATGCTGGTGACCAGCATTTTCTCCTTTTCCCACAATGTTTTGCACCCCTTGAGAGACAAATTTCATGGTTTGAGTTACGTCTAATTTGACATCTGCAAATGCTTTGAATTTGGACAAGTCGAAAGTTTTGTCATTTTGGTTAAGAGTTAGGATTTAGAAAAAAAAAACAGTCTGTTCCGTGAAACACAAGCAATGAATGGGAACAAAGATTATTTATTGTGTATATTTTGCATGTAAAGTCTTAAATAAGAATAGAAATGATGGGGAATTTGCATTTTATCACAGGACATGTTCTTTGTTATGAATCATTAGTAGCGTGTGTGCAGTGTTGCATGTAGGCCATAGCATCATGCGGTGTTCAAATGCCGTAACCCTTAAAGCGCCTTTCACGACTAAAGTTGTTTTTGCGGCCAGTGTAGATCAAGATCAGGCTGCACAAAACGTGCAGCCTGATCTTTGATCTACACTGTCCGCTTTGTGGAAACAATGTAGACAAAAGCAACCATGAAATTGTAATTATTTGGGTTGTATTTCTAGTTTGAAACAGTCTGATAGGTTTATTCGGCGCTCTAAGGGTTAATTACTTGGCCATTCAGCTTCAGAAATAGCGTTTTGAAAACTTTGTGGGTAAAGGAGAAAATGCAAAATGCTGGTAACCAGCTTTTTTTCCTTTAACCACAACGTTTTTTACCCTTTCCCAGACAATAACCAGCATTTTAGCTGTTCATGTATGTAATTTTTAATCTGACTTCAATTTTAACAAGACATTAGTGTAACATTTTGCTGTTTGTTAAAACTTAAACCTTTGCAGTGCAGTGCTTTTAAAAACATTGTTTTACCCTTTACCACACAATCCTGAGTTTAAATGACCAAGAGAGAAAGACCCTTTGAAAACATTGTGGGAAAAGGTGAAAATGCTGGTAACCAGCATTTTCTCCTTTTCTCACAATGTTTTCTACCCTGTCAAAGACAGAAATCATCATTCGAGCTACATTTAATATGTCATCTGCAAATGCTTTGAATTTCATCTAGTCCAAAATTTTGTAAAGAGTTAACCCTTTACCACACAATCCCGAATGTTAACTACTCCGAGGTAGGTTTTTGAAAATATTGTGGGAAAATGCTGGTAACCAGCATTTTCTCCTTTTCCCACAATGTTTTCTACCCCTCCCATAAAGAATTTTAACTTTTGAGACACATTTATTTTGTCGTCTGCAAAATTCTCTCAATTTGGACTTGTCTAAAATTTTGTCATTTTGTAAAGAGTTATGCAATTCATGCAATGCAAGAATATAACTAGATATGCAGTAAAACTTTGTGGCTTTTGGTAAAATATTTTTTTTTTTGAAAATAATCATTCCTTTTGGCACAATGCTTTCTAAATGTAAGAACTTTAAGTCTATGCATGAAATAATGAATTTTTGAATAGAAACTTTTTTTTGTCACAATGTTTTCAAATGAAAGACATTTAACTCTTTACCACACAATCCCGACTTTTAACGACCCTATGAAAGAAGCCTTTTGAAAACATTGTGGGAAAAGGAGAAAATGCTGGTAACTAGCATTTTCTTCCTTTTCCACAATGTTTTCTACCCTTTCCAAACCATATTTCAAGTTTTCAGTCACATTTAATTTTTCATCTGCTGATGCTTTTGATTTTAACTAGTCTTAAAATTCTGTCGGTCAGTAAAGAGTTAAATCTTCGCATGAACCGAAATGATGACTTTACAAAAGTCCTGTGTTGATAAAAGAAATTACAAAAAATAAGATAATGCAATATATCATGAGATTTATAAAATTGACGCTTTGACTTTTTAAACAATAAGGTGATTTATTGATTGAATAGGTGACAGCTATTTATAGAAAAGGCGATAAGAATGATTTACGATTGGTTATTTCTTATCTTGGACGGAGAGACACCTGAACTCTTTACCCAATGGCAGAATTTTAGACATTTCCATACTCGAAGCATTTGCAGATCACAAAGCAAATGGGGTTTAACCCTTTCCCCACACAATTCCCAGTTTTAATGACCCGGAGGAAGAACACTTGAAAACATAGTGGGGAAAGGAGACAATGCTGTTGAAGGGTTAATCCCATTAAATTTTGTTCTGCAAATGCTTCAGTCTCGTGCCATATCAAATTTTCTCACACTGGTCGAATCAAATATAAGCACCAGGAAAGTTACATCGACATAATATTCGGTATGTATAGAACATGCATCTGCAATCTGTCATTTAACTCTTTACCAAACGACAAAATTTAGACTTATCCAAATTAAAAACATTTGCAGATGACAATATCATTGTGACTGAAAAATTGAAATTTGTTTTAGGAAGGGTAGAAAACGTTGTTGGAAAAGGAGAAAATGCTGGTTACCAGCATTTTCTCCTTTACCCACAATGTTTTCAAAAGGCATTTTCTGTATGGTGGTTTAAACTCGGGATTGTGTGGTAAAGGGTTAAAGGAAAGGAATATTGATATATCTTTCTTCTGTTTTCAGACGTGATGAATAACAAAAGATGGCGGCTGCAAACGTGAAGCAGGAAGTCCGCCGAGACAGTCCCGGTTCCAGTCACATGGTGAATGTCTCGGTGGATAGCCCTGTAAAGGCCAGTGCGGAAAAGTCATTTTCCGTCATGCAGGGTTTGATAATGGCAGAGGACAGAAAGGCCAAGGATAAGGACATGAACAGTCTACAAAATGTAAGATACTTTTGTTATGTTATGTGTATGACCTCCTTATGGCAGCTTACCCAAGTACAATATGTGGTAAAGCAGCCAGTTGCTTCGAAAGAATATTTTGTGATGCACTGGTGAAAGGAACTCCAGGAAAGCATGGATAGGTGCACTGATTGTCCCTATCATGGACTAGTCTATAGTCAAATGACAAAATTCTGATTGAAATGAAAGCTGTTGCGGAAAACAAAATAAATGTGACTTCAAAATTGAATTTTGTCTTTGGAAGGGTGGAAAATATTGGAGGAAAAGAAGAATATGCTGGTTAGCAGCATTTTCTCCTCTTCCCACAGTGTTTTCAAAAGGTCTTTTCTTGAGGGTCTTTGAAACTCTGGATTGTATGGAAAAGGGTTAAAGGCTCAGTAGATGCCAAAAGTAAACATTGCGGTTGGTGAAATACAATTAAATTTTAATCATACCATTTAAAAGTTTGGAAACTATTGTGAAGAAGACATTCTGTATAATGGTTGGTAGAAATGTTACTCACTGTCAGGAATATGAATTTGAAAACTAGGTCAAAAGGTGGACCGTTGCTCTATCTTTTATTTGCTTTTTGCCTGGTTTTAAAATTGGCAGCAGCTAACCATGGACCGACTGTACAATAAAAAATTGTGATCTTTATAAAAATCTTCTCACTGTTAACTCTTTACCACACAAGTACCTGAGAAAGAAGCCCTTTGAAATCATTGTGGGAAAAGGAGAAAATGCTGGTAACCAGCATTTTCTCCTTTTCCCACAATGTTTTCTAGCTTCCCCTAAACAAATTTTCAATTTTTGATTTATGTTTATTTTGTCGTCTGCAAATACTTTCAATTTGGACTAGTCTAAAATTTTGTACTTTGGTAAAGAGTTAAATGGTATGATGTAGATTAACCTAAAAGCTCCTTTAACTAATTTAGTTGTCTTTGCGGCCAGTTTAGATCAAGACAGCACAAAACATGCAGTCTGATCTTTGATCTACACTGTCTGCTTGCGAAGAGATTCTGGACGACAGCAACCTTGAAATCTTACTAGGGTCTTATTTCTTGAATGAAAATGTCTGTTGGGTTTATTCTGCGCTCTAAGGGTTGAAGATGCATTTTAATACCCCCTTTGTTTACTTTTGGCTGCTATTGTTGCTTTAAAGGTTAAAAAAAAAGGAGAGACCATTCCATCTGATCATGAATTATGGGAATCATTAGGAAAGGGGTACAGGGTAGGGATTTTTTTTTTCCCAATGCCTCTCTTTTGTAGTTTTGTTGTATAAATAATCATTTTTTACAGCCATATTGTCCTTATCAGTTTACTTTCCCATCTGTGTTTACTTACCTGTAATATGATATATAAAGTTTGGACCCTTCACCAAATGATCCCTGTTCATACAATCTTGAGGAAAAAGATATGTGGAACATACTGGGAAAAGGAGCATTTCATTGTTTATCATCCTGTTTTTAAACTGTCTTTATGTGCAAACAATAATTATTGTGTCCTATATATTTAGGTAATTGGTATTATTGTTACTTTGCCAAAGTTTTTTTTTTTATTCTAACTGGTCCAAAAAAGCGAAGGTTGCACTAAATGGTCCAAAATATGAAGATTGACCCATTCCCAACCAAATATGACCTACATTTAGCCTCTGCAGTTGACAGTTTTGGAAAACATTGTGAGAAAAGGAGCAGTTACTTGTTACAGACCATTGCTTCTTTTCCCACTATATTTACTATTCATTCATTTACACAGATGCCTTCTTTGCCTTCAGATATTTTTTGGTATTCCTCTTTAACCCTTTACCACAGAATCCCAACTTTTAAAGACCTTCAGAAAAATGGCTTTTTAAAACATCGTGGGAAAAGGAGAAAATGCTGGCATTTCCTCCTTTTTCCCACAATGTTTTCTACCCTTCTTCCCAAAACAAATTTCAATTTTTCAGTCACATTTATTTTGTCGTCTGCAAATGCTTTCAATTTGGACCAGTCTAAAATTTTGTCATTCGGGGAAGAGTTATTTTTTTCCAGGGGATAATATTTGAGATGTATCCAGTATGACGGGGAATTCGATTTGCTGGTGAAAGGATTATAAACATTGTGGAAAAAGGGGTAAATGCTTGAAGAAGAGCATTTTTTTTTCCGGCATGTTTTCAAAAGCCTTCTTGAGTGGTAATCTATAGATATTTCCAAATTAAACTTCTGCAACTTTTACTCTTATCAAAAACAAATTCCATCTTTTTGGCCACATCTATTTTTTTTTTTCTACAAATGAACTAGTCATTAAGATTTAGTAATTTGGTTAACTCTTTACCACACAATCCCGACTTTTAACGATCCTGAGAAAGAAACCTTTTGAAAACATTGTGGGAAAAGGAGAAAATGCTGGTAACCAGCATTTTCTCCTTTTCCCACAATGCTTTTTAAACCTTCCAAAAACAAATTTTAATTTTTCAGTCATATTTATTTTGTCGTCTGCAAATGCTTTCAATTTGGACTTATCTAAAATTTTGTCGTTTGGTAAAGTGTTAAGAGATATGTATTCCTTCATTAACCCTTTACCAAATGACAAAATTTTAGACTTGTCCAAATTGAAAGTGTTTACAGACGACAAATTAAATGTGACTCAAAAATTGAAATTTGTGTTTGGAAGGGTAGAAAACATTGTGGGAAAAGGAGAAAATGCTGGTTACCAGTATTTTCTCCTATTCCCACAGTGTTTTCAAAAGGCTTCTTTCTCAGGGTCATTAGAAGTCGGGATTGTGTGGTAAAGGGTTAACCCTTTACCACACAATCCCAAGTTTCCATGATCCTGAGAAAGAGGCCTTTTGAAAACACTGTGGGAAACACAGCATTTTCTCCTTTTCCCACAATATTTTCCACCCTTCCCAAATCAAATTTCAATTTTTGAGTCACATTTATTTTGTCTTCTGCAAATGCTTTCAATTTTGGACTAGGCTAAAACTTTGTCGTTTGGTAAATAGTTGGGAGTTTTGGTTTGTGGCATTGCAACAGTTGATCTGCAGCATTCGACTGTAGAAAACAAGGATGTAAATGATAATTCTCTTCATTTATCACCCTGTTTTCAGACTGTTTTTAGCTCCACTGGCCGAAGGCCAGCAGACTTACGTAATGGCCCGGTGTCCATCGTGCGTCTGTCCGTCCATCCGTCCGTGCGTGCGTCCGTCCGTGCGTTAACTTTTATTTCAAACATCTTCTCTGAAACTACCCATCCAATTTTCATGAAACTTCACAGAAATGATCCTGCCATGGTCCTCTTCAGAATTCCTTGAAAGAATTTGATTCCTTCAAAAACTCTGGTTGCCATGGCAACAAAACTGAAAAATAATGGAAATCTTTAAAAATCTTCTTGTCTGAAACCATAAGGCATAGGGCTACCAAATTTGGCATGTAGCTTTATGTAGTAGACCTCTATCATGTTTCTTGAAATTATAACCCTGGGGTCAAAATTGGATCTGCCCCAGGGGTCACAAGTTTTGCATAGGCTTATATAGAGAAAACTTTAAAAATCTTCCTGTACCTAGCCATAAGGCCTAGAGCTACCAAATTTTGCATTTAGCTTGATCTAGTTGGGGTCTACCAAAAGTGCCCAAATTATAGTCCTGGGGTCAAGTTGGCCTCATGCTGGCGGGGGGGGGGGGGGTGGGGTTCACAAGATTTACATAGGCTTACATAGGGAAAACTTTTAAATCTTGATGCACATAGCCATAAGGCTTAGGCTACCAAATTTTGCATAATTATAGCATTATCTAGTGGACAACTACAAAGAGGGCCCAAGTTACAGCCCTAGGATCAAGTTTGGCCCTGCACCAGGGGTCACAAGTTTTAGATGGGTTTATGGAGTGAAACCGTCTTGTTACTAGCCATAAGGCCAAGAACTCCCAAATTTGGCATGTTCTTCTTCTAATACACATATTCCCCATTTAGTCTGACTGTAGCCCTGGGGTCAAAGTTTTATAAGGGCTTATATAGTGAAGACTTCTCTTCATGGTTTATATTTATAAGCCAGTGGAGCGATACAGGGCCATCATGGCCCTCTTGTTTATGTTTGAACATTACGTAACGTCTTACAAATTTTGTTCATTGTTTTGTTCTTGTGCTGCCAAAGTTTTTTAATTCAAAATGGTCCAAAAAAAGTGAAGATTGCAATATCGGTTTTCCCATTCCTAATCAAATATGACTTACATTAAACTTCAGCCTCTGCAGTTGACAGCTTGAGAAGACATTGTGAGAAAAGGAGCAATTACTTTTTACAGATGGTAGCTCCTTTTCCCACAAGTTTGTTACAAGCAATTTCTCCTTTTTCCACAATGTTTTCGAAAGTTGCATGCAGCAATTTCACATAAATACCTTTTAGGATGTAAATTGGATTAAACTTAGAACCAAGGGAATCCAGGTGGATAAGGGGCATTCTTTATTGCCTGGCAATTTTTATTGCTTTATTGATGAGAAATTATCCCTGTTAAAATTCCCATTGTAATCATTGTACATCCTTTTGTCTTGATACAAAATAATGCAGTAAAATGTAACCCTTTACGACACAATGCTGCTTTTTAATGACCCTGGAAAAGAAGCCTATTGAAAACATTGTGGGAAAAGGAGAAAATGCTGGTAACCAGCATTTTCTCCTTTTCCGACAATGTTTTCTATCATATTAAAGAAAATTTGCACCATTTGAGCCACACTGAAATTGTCGTCTGCAAATTCTCTCAATTTGTACAAGGTGAAATTTTGTTGTCTGGTAAAGGGTTAACTTTTCATGGGGAAGATGGTCTAATCTGTGGTCAAAGACAAGAGATAATGGAAGGTAGAAAAATGGTCACTTACAGCAAGTTGTCTTTCAACCAAGTTTAATTCTGTACGGCACAATACCGAGTTAAACTGAACATGAGGAAAAAGGAAACCATTGTGGAAAGAGGAGAAAAAACCAGCAGAGGCACATCTAATTGTTTTAGCCACATTTATATTTGTTGTCTGCAAATGCTTTTACTTTGGGCTAGTCTAAAATTCTGTTTCCTTGTAGAAGGTAAAAAAAAATACTAAAATTGAGGGATTTGCTTTTGAGAATTGACAAAACATTGTGGGGAAAAAAAAGAAAATGCTGGTTACTGGCATTTTCTCCTTTTCCCCCAATATTTTCAAAAAGGCCTCTTCCAGAGTGGTTAAATCTCATTATTGTTTGGTAAAGGATCAATTGAATATTTAAAGCATTTGCAGACGAAATTTTCAGCGTGGTTTAAGTGATGAAATTTCTTTGGTGTAGAAAGGTAGAAAACATTGTGGGAAAAGGAGAAAATGCTTTCTCCTTTTCTCATAATTTTTTTCAAAAGCTTTCTTTGTTAAGTTTGTTAAAACCTGGGATTGTATGGTAAAGGGTTAAGAAGGGATGATAAACATGAATTAGGTGTAATATGGATATATTGAAATTGACATGGCAAAGGAAGAAATTGCTTGTTAACAGCAATTTCTCCTTCATGAAAATTCTTTCCACAGTGATCAGTCATAAATATGAAAAAACTCTATCGCAGGATAGATAGTCATTTCGTTCCAGTCAGTTTCTGCCCACCCGGGTAGCTCAGCGGTAAGGGTGTCTGGCTCATGACCTAGTGGTTGTGAGTTTGATACCCAGTTGAGGCAAACTGTCTTTCTGGCGATTTTTTCACTTGTCTGTGACCTCTCAATGTGAGAAAAATAGACAGTGACTTGGAAAGAAAGTTGTGTCTGTACTTGTGAGAAAGCCAAGCGAAACATGCGTAGGTGCAATGACCGCTGTGATATGACCTAAGCTGTTAGAACAGTGTTATACTCTAGTACAAACAAACAAAACTACATCTTGTACTTGATGCTTTGTACTTGCATGATAACTGTGAATTTTTCTCTTGTAAAGAAAGAAACACTTAACTCTTTACCAAACAACAAAGTTTTAGACCGGTCCAAATTGAAAGCATTTGCAGACAACAAAATAAAGTTGACTCAAAAATTGAAATTTGTTTTTGGAAGGGTAGAAAACATAGTGGGAAAAAGAGAAAATGCTGGTTACCAGCATATTCTCCTTTTCCCACAATGTTTTTGAAAGGCTTCTTACTCGGGGTCGTTAAAAGTTGGGATTGTGTGGAGAAGGGTTAAAGGGGTCCAGGCTGCCTAGAATGTGTGTATAAAGACCCATCTCTTTTCTACAATTTATTGGATTGAATGACTGATATTGCGATATTGTTACACGTTTTGCTAAGAATATTTTGATATTTGGCATTAGTAATGCTCGAGTAGACCTCCTTCCAATTAAATGACACCATCCTTATGTATAGAAAAAAATCTTTTTTTGCTTGGTTTATATTCTGGATGAATTTTTTTTGCGATACAAGCATCTATACCAGTTACTGTTCTTTTTTCTCTAAGGCAGTACAGCGATACAGGGTCATCATGGCCCTCTTGTTGATCATCCATGTAAGTGGATGGGATGGGGAGTAAGAGGTGTGTTATATTGTATTATTTTGATGGAGACAGCATCAGTTGCATACAATGAGGCAGTAAGGCACACAAACATTTTTGGTTACAAAATTGATCCCTTGAGAACCCAGGAGACACTGAGGTTGTTACTTTTCTGTGTTAACCCTTTGACTGCTAAATGAATTCATTGGAAATTTCTTGACAATGGTGAAATCCCATAAATTGTGGTTTTAAGGGTCTCTCCCATGAAAAAGAATCTCGCATTATTGGACTGTATATATTTAGAAAAGACTGCATGTTCTGTCAACAGTGTGTTTAGTTTTAAGGCATTTAGTTTCAGTTAGTAGCCTAAGGTCTAACCTTACAATAGGCTTTTTCATCTATTTTATCTTTATGTTGCTCACTTGGACCATTACCACACCTTCACCTCATCTCACTGTTTTTTAATTTCTCAATGTCACTATCTCTACTGTGACCTCATGTTAACTTTCTTGCCAGGACTTGTTTGTCCCACAGGATTGCAGGCTACTCTGTTGGATTGTGCATGATTATATAGTTGGTTGACTAAATTCAAACGATTATTTTCCTACTACCATTATTTTTTTTTTCTACCATTATCTCATGTTTCTATATCTACCATTATTTCATTTTGATGTTTCTGCCGCTATCTCATCTTTATGCATATGCCATTATTTAAGACGTATTTCGACATTTTGTCAAGATATTTTTTTTTTTTACAATTATCTTATATTTCTGAGACGATTGGATGTCTTTATTTGATAAGTATTTCATCTTGATGTTTCCACTATTTTCTCGTGGTTATGCTTATGTCATTATCTCTGGTTGACATTTCAAGAATTTATCATGGTCTTTCAACAATTATCATGTTTCTATTATTATTTTGTGTTTCTGCTATTATTTCATGTTTCTGTTTCTACCATCACTTTTAGACCACAACATACGTGACATGTGGCTCAAATAATGAGGCTGAGCTCAGTGGCATAGTCAGTAGCATAAGGACTTGTGGCCAAGGGGTCACTGGTTTGAATCCCCAGCTGGGGGAATTTCTTTCTGAAGATTGATGATATTGATTGCCACAGGATTCATTCCTCTCACCACTTACAAAGAATATTTTGCGCAGTTCTCATAAAGAAACTCACAAGTGAGAGCATGAAGATGTGCAGTGGCTGCTGCAATATAACTGAAATAATGTTAAAAAAGGCATTTAACACCATACAAATCAAAGTTTTTGTTTGTTCCATTTAGCCTAGAATTACTATGTTTGGTATGTATATTTACTTACTACCAGTTAAGTGATGCAGGGCCATCGTGGCCCTCTTGTTTCATAATGTTACTGTAAAGCACTCTACCTCACATTCATAAAAACAAGTTTTTTTTTTTGTACTGGGTTAAGAAAAAAATCTTAATTTATTCTCAAATAATCAAGCATGTAGCTATTTTATAGCCACGATTGTGCAATCAGTTTCTGCTCATATCAATTACTGGTATCGCATGCAAATGAACAGTTTCTGTTCCTGTCAATTATTTCCTTTCAACAACAAATTTCAATATAAATCTTCCATGTGACTGATAGAGATTTTATATCAGTCCACCCATAACTGTACAGGTTACTGTTAGATTGATCTGAAAACTTAACCCTTTCCCAAACGACAAATTTTGGACTGGTCCAAATTGAAAGAGTTTGCAGACGACAATTTTAAATTTGATGGAAATGGCAGAAAGTTATCAAAAAGGGTAGAAAACACTGCGGGAAAAGGAGAAATTGCTCGTAACAAGCAATTTCTCCTTTTCCCACAGTGTTTTCAAAAGACTTGTACTGCAGACATGTGAAAACCAGGGCTTGTTTGGGAAAGGGTTAAACTCTTTTACCAAACAACAAAATTTTGGACCTGTCCAAATTGGAAGCATTTGCAGACAACAAAATAAATGTAAATCAAAAATTGAACTTTGTTTTGGGTAGGGTAGAAAATATTGTGGGAAAAGGAGAAAATGCTGGTTACCAGCATTTTCTCCTTTTCCCACAATGTTTTCAAAAGGCCTCTTTCTCAAGGTCGTTAAAAGTCGGGATTGTGTTGTAAAGGGTTAAACAAATTGCACAAAAGACAATAGAATGAAATGAAAGTATTACTTTTCATTCAAATTATAAAGCATTGTTTGGAATTTGTGCAAGTTTTTGTTCCATGCAATTGGCCCCTTTTTCCACAGCGTTTCTAAAATGTTCAACTTAGGGGCATCAAATGGGTGAAGTACAGAGGGTAGCTATGGCTGAATTTGCCAACAGTTTTGATCATTAATGGACTGTATGTATTGTTCATATTGGCCTCCAGTCTACCTTGTTGTGTATTGTTGTGCCATTACCCTTTATGGCATGACCTAAACTTTAAACGACACTGAGAAGGCTTTTAAAAATGTTCAGGGAAAACAAGAAAATGCTGGTTACCAAAATTTCGCCTTCTCCCATAATGTTTACTAAAGCTTTCATTCTCAGGGTGGTTAACCCTTTACCAGACGACAAAATTTTAGCCTTGCCCAAATTGAAAGCAATTTTGCAGATGGCAATTTCAGTGTGGCTCAAATGATGCAACTTTACTTTGATAGGGTAGAAAACATTGTGGCAAAAGGAGAAAATGCTGGTAACCAGCATTTTCTCCTTTTCCCACAATGTTTTCTGCCCTATCAAAGGAAAATTGCACCATTTGAGCCACATTGGAATTGTTGTCTGCAAATGCTTTCAATTTGGACCAGTCGGAATTTTTCTCGTGTGGTAAAGAATTAAGATAGCTATGCTGAAGTTTTTTACGCATCTTTTTAACACATTTTTTAATTACGTAGAAAACATTTTTAGAAGCGAAATTACCTGAGGGAATAAAAAGCAACCCTCGAATATATTTAAATTATCTTTCCAATTATCTTTCCAACTTTTCAAATTTTTTTTTTTAAACACATTCGCTTATTGTTGGTGAAAAGAGTTTTGCAAGCTAAATTCTTTTTAGAGAGTAACTAACATTCATAAACACCTTTTGCTAATTACGGTGAAAAAGATTTGAAATTATTACCACATTTTCTGATTGATTGAGTTGAATGTTTTAGAGTCTACCAGATTCTATTGTGAAATTGTTATTGAATTCTAAAGGCCTGTTGACTTTATGAAAGGATCAAAAGGGAATTCAAAAGGGGCTGTGAGAAACAGCTTGGGATAGCAACAGATTGCTAACACAATGATAAACAAGCCCGGGGATTGGACCTTAAGTAAAAACACCTGTCAGGCTGAATGCTTGAATGCATAGCAATCCTTGTCTTTCATTTCATAATTTTTTTTTTCATATATTGAGAGAAAAGAAGCCATTTCACTTGCAGCCAGTAGTGGTTACCATTATTTTTCATGGTTGTTAAAGATTTTCTCAGTGACAGGTGAACAATGTAATTACTTAAAAAAAAGTCCCACCCTTTCTCCCTTTTTCACAATGTTTTCTATCTATTGAAAGACAAGTCTGGTCATTTAACCTTTACCAGATGACAAAATTTAATCCTTGCCCAAACTTAAAGCATTTGCAGATTACAAATTAAATGTTATTCCAAAGATAAAATTTATCTTTTATAGGATAGAAAACATTGTGGGAAAAGGAGAAAATGCTGGTTACCAGCATTTTCTCCTTTTCCCACAATGTCTTCAAAAGGCCTCTTTCTCAGGGTTGTTAAAACCCGGAATTGTGCGGTAGAGAGTTAACTCTGTACCACACAATCCTGACTTTTAACAACCCTGAAGAAGATACCTTTTGAAAACATTGTGGGAAAAGGAGAAAATGCTGATAACCAGCATTTTCTCCTTTTTCCATTATGTTTTTGAAAGCTTACTTTTCCAGGGTTGTGAAAACACAGGATTATTGGGAAAATGGTTAATTGTAGCTTTGAAGTGGTACAATATGGTATCTAACTGGTGTAAAACCAAACAAGGAAGAGCAATGCATGCGGGTGCCAATATTCATCTGCAGTTGCTTTTAGCAAAAACTCTTTGATAAAAAAAGGGGCATAAATGTGTCAAAAATATTTTGATGGTTACCTGCCCCTGATGAATAGCTTACCCTTCAGTATCTTCCGTAATCACTGTGAGAGATGTCAAAGTTTTTGTATGAAGACCCAGACATCAATGCAGTGGACTCCAGTGCTTAGAATGACGATATCTCAGTGTTTTCTTAACCCTTTACCAGATGACAAAATTACAGCTTTGTCCAAATTGAAAGCATTTGCAGACGACAATTTCAGCGTGGCTCAAATGGTGCAATTTTTCTTTGATACGGTAGAGAACATTGTGGGAAAAGGAGAAAATGCTGGTTACCAGCATTTTTTCCTTTTCCCACAATGTTTTCAAAAGGCTTCTTTCCCAGGGTCGTTAAAGGGAGCTGTTGGGCGGTAAAGGGTTAAAAAAACAGTGAAGCTAATAAAACTAGTCCTCACAGAAATGGAGGAAGAGTGTCCGGAAGCATTTTTAGCTGGGCTGTTTTGGAACGAAATGTCAAGGTTACATTGTGATAGCCCTGCATTATTGTCATCTGCATTGTCGTGAGAAAACTTTGACATTTTATATTATCTCTGTTATTGCTGAAAATGTTTGCTTCAAACTTGGACAAGTTGTTAAGTATCAAAAGGGGAACCAATACAGCAAAGGCAGGCAACCATCAAAATATGTTAGACAAGAGTTATGCCCCTTTTTCAACTTCGATTTTTTTTTTTTAGCTCATATGAGCACAAAGTGCTCATGTTGAGCTATTGTGATCGTGCTGTGTCCGGCGTTTGTCGTCAACTTTTTACCTTGTTTACTGAAAATCAAGCATTCACACCCCAGGGATGTCACCTGCATGCAGTGCTCTTGTTTTTCCTCCATGTAAAAATGGCACATAGTATCATTTAACCCTTTCCCAAATGACAAATTTTGGACTGGTCCAAATTGAAAGAGTTTGCAGACGACAATTTTAAATTTGATGAAACTGGCAGAAAAGTCTCAGAAAGGGTAGAAAACACTGTGGGAAAAGGAGAAATTGCTCGTTATGAGCAATTTCTCCTTTTCCCACAGTGTTTTCAAAAGACTTGTACTGCAGACTTGTGAAAACCAGGGCTTGTTTGGGAAAGGGTTAATGGCAATATAGTCAGTCACTAATTGCACCTTTAAAATCATAAGGGTTCTTCATAGAAGTCTGTAAAACAAAACTGCATAAAGTGGTATTTAGATAAACTACATCTCTAAGTAATCATATACAATAATTCCGAAAGTCATAATATTTATCTTTTGGATTGACCCAAGATAAAACTAACCCTTTACCACACAATCCCGACTTTTAATGACCCTGGGAAAGAAGCCTTTTGAAATCATTGTTGGAAAAGGAGAAAATGCTGGAAACCAGCATTTTCCCCTTTTCGCATAATGTTTTCTACCCTCACCAAAACAAATTTCAATTTTTTGAGCCACATTTATTTTGTCGTCTGCAAATGCTTTCAATTTGGACAAGTCTAAAATTTTTTCTGTTGGTAAAGAGTTAATTTCTGCCTGTGCAGTTTCGATGTACATGGTACAGTATAAATTTTGTTTTATACAGTTGTGATGTGCATGCGTTTGAAATTAACCCTTTCCCAAACGACAAAGTTTGGACTGGTCCAAATTGAAAGAGTTTGCAGACTACAATTTTAAATTAGATGAAAATGGCAGAAAGGTCTCAGAAAGGGTAGAAAACACTGTGGCAAAAGGAGAAATTGCTCATTCCGAGCAATTTCTCCTTTTCCCATAGTGTTCTCAAAAGACTTGTACTGCAGACACGTGAAAACCAGGGCTTGTTTGGGAAAGGGTTAAAATTTATATGATGGAATGTAATTTCTAAATGGACAAATAGATACAAAGCCTTCTTACCAAAAGAGGCATCCATAGATCAAGTTGGCAGCAGGTCGCTTCATTTTCAATCCTGTGTTCTTGTTATATATATGTTCTTTGTACATGTGACACAATACCTTCATTTAATCAAAGCACTGAAAGTACTAGCGTGGCATTTGTCAAGGGAGCCTTTGTGTGGAATTAGTAATTTGAAAAATAAACAATAGAAATAGTTTCAAAATATTCGCTTAACCCTTTACCACACAATCCCAACTTTTAACGACTCTGGGGAAGAAGGCTTTTGAAAACATTGAGGGAAAAGGGGAAAATGCTGGTAACCAGCATTTTCTCCTTTTCCCAAAATGTTTTCTACCTTTCCCAAAACAAATTTTAGTTTTTGAGTCACATTTATTTTGTCGTCAATTTAGAAACGTCCAAACTGTTGTTATTTGGTTAAGAGTTAAAAGTCCACTTGCTATATAGTCATGTACAATCCGACAGAATAGTGTGCAATCTTGTGGGACGAAAAAGTCCAAGCGAACAAGCCCATGGATGAATAAGCCCAGGAACAAACTGGTTTTGGGACGAAGAAGTACGGAATCGGGCAAAGATTGTGTGTATCATTACGCCACTAGAGGGCCATAGGGGATCACGCTATTTTCAAAAGAAAGGAAGTATTTCCACGATTGATGGCCTTATCAATTTATTTTAATACGCCATTTTCAATTTTATATCTGAGGGCAATTGAAACACTTATTTGTCTTAGAAAAATTGAGTTTAATTGGGTTTATTTCCTTGGGTTTTGCACAAAATATGATACATAATTTTCAAAATGACATATTGAACTCATGGTGGCATTGTCTTTGACAAATGCCACAATTATACAAAAGATAAGGGTCTGACCAGTTCTTTAGAGTCTTAGTAATTTATGTTCTCTTTTGATATACATAAGATTTGAAAATGGCGAGACAGTCTCAATCTTACTTCTGTAATATCATTGCATCGTGCATTGCATGCTCCATGTGTTATTCAGCTGTTTACAAAACAACCCTATAATTAAACAATCCTTAAAAGATGGCTAATGGAAATATTGTTGGAAAAGGAGAAAATATTGGTATCTAGCATATTCTTCTTTTCCCACAATGTTTTCAACAATTTCAAAAATTTCATCGTTTAAGCCATATTTGTTGTCTACAAATGCTTTCAGTTTGGATGAGTCTGAAAACTTTGTCATCTGGCAAAGGGTAAAGTCTTTACCAAAGGACAAAATTTAGACTTGTCCAAACTGAAACAGGTTGCAGACGACAAAATAAATGTGACAGAAAAATTAGAATTTGTTTTGGAGAGGGTAGAAAACATTGTGGGAAAAAGGAGAAAATTTTTCAAAAGGCTTCTTTCCCAGGGTCATTAAAACTCCGGATTGTATGGTAAAGAGTTAAAACAAAAATTTTAGGAGGAAAACATGTAAAAGTGACACTAATATGATATTTACAATACATACTTTTTGTTTGTCACCCAAGGGGAGAAAAAAAAAAAATCTTCCAGATATTGTTAGATAAACTAGTTATGTAGTTGATGACTGGTGCACGACATTGCGTTAAAAGAGTGTATCGTAGAAATCCATGTTTGTTTTAAAATACAGATTGCTAAATTCCTTGATTTATTTCATGAAAAGCTCTGCCTTGAAGGAAGATTTGAGCCACAATTTGTGTGGGTTAGGGGAAGGGTCAGGGCTAGGGATCGTTCTTGATGAATATGGTTTTCGATGAAATGTCGCAGATCCGTTGATGACTCTCCCAAACTACAGAATGGACTATCTCGAATAGCTCAAGTTGTAAAGCGTAGGACTTTTAAATGTCAAGTCTTGGGCCACTTGAGGGTGTGGGTTTGGGCCCCTTGACTGGCCATCTAAAGTTACTATTACTCTTTTGGACTAGACGTTAACCCTTTACCACACAATCCCGAGTTTTAACAACCCTGAGGAAGAAGCCTTTTGAAAACATTGTGGGAAAAGGAGAACATGCTGGTAACCAGCATTTTCTCCTTTTCCCACAATGTTTTCTATCCTATCCAAGACAGTTTACATCATTTGATTCACATTTCAATTGTCGTCTGCAAATGCTTTCAATTTGGACCAGTCCACATTTTTGGCATTTGGTAAAGAGTTAAACCAGGGCTCCACGCAACGGTGCTGCACTAAGAGCATGATTAACCCTTTACCACACAATCCCAGGTTTTAATGACCCCGAGGAAGAAGCCTTTTGAAAACATTGTGGGAAAAGGAGAAAATGCTGGTAACCAAGGACAAATTTCGTCATTTCATCCACCATTAATTTGTCGTCTGCAAATGCTTTCAATTTGGACCAGTCTACATTATTGTCGTTTGGTAAAGAGTTAGGAACTAGGCGTACCATAGGATGGGTTTTGTCCTGTATCTTGCATCATCCCAGTAACGCAACTAACAGCGTTCAGAGGCCATACTGGCAACCTTGGATCACAATAGATAAAAAGAAAATCGGTCATACTGAAAAACAAATATTCTGAAAAGTTTCAGTCTTGGACATTTCATAGAGTGAGTTTTATACTGAAATGAAAAGCCACAAGCAGATAACCTTTTCCCAAACAACACAATTTCAGACTGGTCCAAACTCAAAGCATTTGCAGAGGACAAATTGAAGGTGACCAAAATGATGGTATTAAATGCCCTTGATAGGATAGAAAACATTGTGGGAAAAGGAGAAAATGATGGTCCTTTTCCCACAGTGTTTTCAAAAGCCTCCTAAAGGTTGTCAAAAGTAGGGGTTGTGTGGCAAAGAGTTAACCCTTCCCCAAATTACAAATTATTGACTCTTCCAAATTCAAAGTAACTGAGGACATCAGTTGCATAATTGATACAAAAGAGCTGTAGATCTCTGATACTGGGTAAAAAAACATTTTGGGAAAAGAACTAATTTGACTCTTTACCACACGACAAAAATGTAGACTTGTCCAAATTGAAAGCATTTGTAGACAACAGTTTAAAAGTGGCTGAAATGAAGGAACTTGTCTTTGATAGGTAAGAAAGCATGGTGGGAAAAAGAGAAAATGCTGGTTACCAGCATTTTCTCCTTTTCCAACAATGTTTTCTAAAGTCTTCTTGCTCAGATTTCTAAAGGGTAGAAAACACTGTTGTAAAAAGAAAAAAAATGCAGTAAGTCATGATTTTCTTATTTTGCCACTATGTTTTCAAAAGCTTTCTTCCTCAGGTTCATTTTAAGCCTCCACAACTCAATCTGGACTTTTTAAGACCCGGAGAAAAATAGCTTTTAGAAACATTGTGATTAAAGGAGAAAATGCTGGTAACTAGCATTGGCTTTTCAAGACCCAGAGAAAAATAGCCTCTAAAAACATAGTGAGCAAAGGAGAAAATGCTGGTAACAAGCATGGACTTTTAACCCTTTACCATACGACAAAATTTTAGCCTTGTCCAAATTGAAAGCATTTGCACACAACAATTGCAATATGACTCAAATGGTGCAATTTTTCTTTGATAGGGTAGAAAACATTGTGGGAAAAGGAGAAAATGCTGGTTACCAGCATTTTCTCCTTTTCCCACAATGTTTTCAAAAGGCTTCTATCCCAGGGGCGTCAAAAGGCGGCATTGTGGGGTAAAGGGTTAAAGACCCAGAGAAAAGTAGCTTTTACAAACATCGTGAGAATAGGAGAAAATGCTGCAAACCAGCTTTTTCTCTTTACCAACTATGTTTTCCACCCTTTCCAAAACAAATTCCAGTCTTTCAGTTACATTTATTTTGGTGTCCAGAAATGCTTTCAAATTGGGCAAGTCTAAGATTTTGTCATTGGTAATGTATTAATTAATCTAACACTCACAACTTTCCACAAATTCCCTTTCTTTTCTCTTCATCAAATTTTCATTTAGACATGCTTGACTTTCTGTTTTCTTCAGATGTTTTTAAAAAAATTGCAGATCTGTGATTACATTATTTGTTAGATTAATATTTTCAGTATTTGTCAGAAGGACTTTAACCCTTTACTGCACAATCCCAACTTTTAACGACCCTGTAAAAGGAGCCTTTTGAAAACACTGTGGAAAAAGAAAATGCTGGTAACCAGCATTTCCTCCGCTTCCCACAATGTTTTCTACCCTTCCCTAAACAAATTTCAATTTTTCAGTCACATTGATTTTGTCGTCTGCAAATGCTTTCAGTTTGGACCAGTCTAAATTTATGTTGTGTGGTAAAGAGTTAAAAAAAAATGTAGATCTGTAATTATATTATTTGTTAGATTAAGATTTTCAGTATTAATTTTGTCAGAAGGAATTTAACCCTTCACACTATCCCGACTTTTAACGACCCTGTAAAAGGGGCCTTTTGAAAACACTGTGGAAAAAGAAAATGCTGGTAACCAGCATTTTCTCCTCTTCCCACAATGTTTTGTACTCTTCCCTAAACAAATTTAAATTTTTCAGTCACATTGATTTTGTCGTCTGTAAATGCTTTCAGTTTGGACCAGTCTAAATTAATGTTGTGTGGTAAAGAGTTCAAAAAAAATGTAGATCTGCAATTATATTATTTGTTAGATTAAGATTTTCAGTATTTGTCAGAAGGAATTTAATGATCACTTTAGAAATCAAAATGTTGGTAGTAAAAAGAGAAATCACTGATAACAAGTAACACATTCCTATGCATGCATCAAAGTTTATTTAGTCATTATTATTAATCTTCTTTTTAATGCACAGCAAGTGGTTAAAATAAACAGATAAAAATCAAAGCCTTTTCTGAAGTTTTATGGCCCCTAGGGCATAATTGCATTAATCAAGACAAGGCCCCTCTTCTAGTTTCACAGAAAATAATTTAGGGAGCAGGTGGTACTTTTTGTTATGAATGAATCCTGCTATCTGATTGGCTGTTGGCAGTCTGAATGGACCAATGGTAAACATTGGTACGACTTTCAAATGGAGTAGGATTCTTTGTTCACTAGAGGCTGTATGGGAAGTTGTGGTTGTTATCAGTGAATGAATGAACTAGAAAAGAAGAAGATTTTAAAGAATTATCTGGCATAGTAAGATAAAATCAATGCATTGAAAAGGAAGCTATGATAAGTTAGAAAGGATTAAGTCAAATATTGTGTGTAAATCAAGGTTGATAGTGGGGGGATTTAAATAAAAGTGGGGATTGACAAGTGCATTGGATTTTGTTACACTTCAGTGACTACACTTGACCAATGTGGTCATGGGTAGAATTGTTTGAGATGTGTTTTTATTGTATTACACTTCTGTGTTGAAAAATGAACTCATGCAACAAAACATAGGATTTTAATAGTGTTCACTGCAAAAAAACTTTAAAAGGGTAACTTGTGGTTAAAGGGAAAGATAATTGTCAGGGTTGAATGTGCTTCACTGCTCTTTGGTGTATGTAGTGGCTTTAAAAGAAGTAGATCTAGGTTCACAGTTTATTTCAACAAGTGGTGTTGGAAGTGTTTTTTATCGTTTGTGTACCAAATTTCTCTATTTTTAAAACAGATTTTAGTGTGTAACTGAAACAGTGTGATATGTGAGTGAATGAAACCAGCCAACCTGCTTGTTAGAAAGGCAGTGGTAGAGAGGTGTGTAAAATGCTGTTCAGCACTGTAAGTCCGGACTCTACTTCACAAACGGACACAGAAAAACAGGACCTTCTCGACTTCAAAAAGGATCAATTAGAACCATGTGATAAAAATAAAGCATCAGTGACTGTCAGCAATAGTACCAAAGGTACTGTAAATGCTGAGTTTGAATTCAGTAAACCAAAAACTGAGGCTTTCTCTGTGTATCGGGAAAGAACTCGAGAAGCAAGGTCAGCAAACAACAGTCCATGTAAACCAAAGCTATCTGTCGATCACAGTAAGAATGCAAGACTAAATACGTGTAAATCAGTGAAGAGGTCTCGAGACTACGACAGTCCTGTATCGTCATTAGAAGAGGTAATATATTGCAAGTGTGTTTACGCTGAGATTGTGAAGTGAATTATAAATGTAGACCTTTTCACACTGAAAAAAGTTTAATTTTTAGTGCTCTTGTTTTTTTTTTCAGCAAGATTCGCTCACAGAAAGGTAAACAGTGTGGATCCAGCACCACACTGTTGAAAATATGCTTTTGATTCATTATAGGGGTCCTGCGTGACTTAGTGGCAAAGAGTAGGACTCATGACCTGGGGGCCCAAGGTTCGAGCCTCACTGGAACCACTTGGTTTTTTGCGGGAGTGTCCTTGGGTGAGACACTTCAGAAGCCGAGGGTAGTGCTGATGAAAGCATGGAAATACATGAATATGTGAGCTGTTGCCATGATGTGACTTAACCCTTTACTGCACAATGACGCCTTTTAACAACCCTGGGAAAGAAGCCTTTTGAAAACATTGTCGGAAAAGGAGAAAATGCTGGTAACCAGCATTTTCTCCTTTTCCCACAATGTTTTCTACCCTATCATGAGCAAATTGCACCATTTGAGCCTCACCGAAATTGTGGTCTGCAAATGCTTTCAATTTGGACAAGGATAAAATTTTGTCATCTGGTAAAGGGTTAAATAATGTTGAAAGAGGCCTAAAATACCTTTCAACCTAAGATCCATATTGTCTGTAAAAGCAACTGAAGGTATACTAAAATGTGAAAGGCTTAATTTACATCTTTGCTGGTTGGAAAGCAAAATAATTGAATTGTTATACCCGCCACAGAGGTGTAGACTGGTTTCATCATGTCTGTTCTTCCGTCAATCCATGTCTTATTTTCGTTTCCATGTTCTGACTTAAAAGCCGTTTTCAGCGGGACCTTGAAACTTTATACTAGTGTTTTCATGACGCAAGATGGTGCCCTATATTGTTGGGTCACATGGGCCAAAGGTCAAGGTCATGGGTGAACTTTGTTTGAAAATCATTTCCGTGTTCTAACTTAGCAGCTGTTTGACCTAGGACCCTGAAACTTTATACAAATGTTGCTCATGACCCAAGGAGTTGCGCTATTGTTTTTAGGTCACATGGGTATACGGTCGAGTTCACTGGAGATCTTTGTCTTGAAAATCATTTCTGTTCTCTGATTGTGCTGCTTCAGTGACAAGGTGCTGGTGGTGGGTATTTGTCCGCTTTGCGACAGTTCTAGTTGACATTGAAAGCTCTTGCAGACCCGGCAGTTACAAAGCTCAAAATGATGGGATTTGTCTTTATGTCTTTGTCGCACGACAAAACTTCAGCATGGTCTGAATTGAAAACATGAAACAAATATGAAAGTGGTTTCAAAAGGATAATGTATTGAACTCTTTACCACACTTCCAAAGAGAATTTTCAGTTTTTGAGTCACATCAAATTTGTCATCTGCAAATTCTTTCAATTTGGACCTACCTCAATTAAATTTTGTTGTTTGGTAAAGGGTTAACTCTTTATCAAAGTACAAAAATGTGGACTGGTCCAAATTGAAAGCATTTGCAGACGACAATTGAAATGTGAATCAAATGATGTACATTGTCTTGGATAGGGTATAAAGCATTGTGGGGAAAGGAGAAAATGCTGGTCACCAGTATTTTCTCCTTTTCCCACAATGTTTTCAAAAGACTTCTTTCTCAGAGTCGTTAAAACACTGGATTGTGTGGTAAAGGGTTAAAAGAATAGAAAAGGATACACTTCAGATTTGTTGTCTGCAGAATGCTCTCAGTTAGGAAAATCTAAAGTTTGTTGTTTAGGAAAGGGTTAAGAACTTGAGTTTGTTTCGTGAAGGCTTAACCCTTTTGCGCACAATGCCACCTTTAAATGCTCCTGAGAAAGAAGGCTTTTGAAAACACTGTGGGAAAAGGAGAAAATGCTGGTTACTAGCATTTTCTCCTTTTCACACAATGTTTTCTGTCCTATCAAAGAGAAATTGCACCATTTGAGCCATGTTGAAATCGTTGTCTGCAAATGCTTTCAATTTGGGCCACGCAAAAATTTTGCCATGTGGTGAAGAGTTAACCATTTTCACTTTAACCCTTTACCACACAATCCCTACTTTTAACGACCCTGAGAGAGAAGCCTTTTGAAAACATCGTGGGAAAAGGAGAAAATGCTGGTAGCTCAAAGACAAACTCCATCATTTGAGTAACATTTATATTTTCGTCTGCAAATGCATTAAAGTTGGACGAGTCTACATTTTTGTCGTGTGGTAAAGAGTTATCCCTTTCCCAAACAAGCCCTGATTTTCACGTGTCTGCAGTACAAGTCTTTTGAAAACACTGTTGGAAAAGGAGAAATTGCTCGTAACGAGCAATTTCTTTGTTTCCAACAGTGTTTTCTACCCTTTTTGATCACTCTCTGCCATTTTCATCAAATTTAAAATTGTTGTCTGCAAACTCTTTCAATTTGGACCAGTCCAAAATTTGTCATTTGGGAAAGGGTTAAGTATCCATCTTTTGGTTGAAAGTTTTCTAAGTTATCTTTTGTAACCTTGGTCTCAAATAGTAAATGATTGAAAGGGATCAATTTGTAACAGTTTAGTACAAAAAATGGTTTTCTGTCCCCTGAGGGGAGTAGATCACACTTGCAAGGTCCCTATAAATTTCTCCCTTGAGAGGTAGGTGTCACTTCAAAGGGCCAGCTAACAGGGATCCAGGTCATAACTTGGCACACAAGTATGTGTAGAGTGTGGGGGCTATCCATCAAAATCATCTGGATTTGATTGAACCAATCATAATTGTTTGTAGATGGTGATTGCTGACCCCTAGGGTATCTTCACATGGGGGCAGATAAGGGGATAAGAGGGAGATAAACATCATGGAAATTTGTTGTCATAAATGACAAATTGCATTATTTCACTGCAAGATGAGTTGGTCAAATGAGTTACCTATTTTGAAATCAAAGTGGGAAATACTGCATTTTACTCTTCACGAAACAAAAACATTTAAGACGCACAATATTGGGAGCCTAAATTTTGCATTCTACAAATGAAATGGGACTCAGATATTATGTCTCTGAGAGGTTACCCCCCAAAGAGATCTTGGCATGTAAGGGATTATTTTTTTACCCTTTACCAAACAATCATGGGTTTTAACGACCCAGGAAAAGAAAACTTTTGAAAACATTGTGGGAAAAGGAGAAAATGCTGGTAGCCAGCATTTTCTCCTTTTCTCACAACGTTTTCTGCTCTATCATGGACAAATTCTGCCATTTGAGCCATCTTCAATTTGTTGTCTGCAAACGCTTTCGATTTGGACCAATGGGTTGATGTCGAAAACAACTTTTGTTTTGGGTCTCTATTAGGTTTACACTGTTTGATATTTCTCAAGATATTTTTATCACAAATCTTCTTAGCTGATTGGCAGAACCATAATACCTTACTGTTTCATTTTACTGACTCATGCTGGTAACAGACCCCTAATTTCTGTATGGGTTAAATTCCAGCATTATGGTAGTGTAAACATGAGTTTAAATCCCTGAAGAGGATGCCAGCTCACAAGCCACAAGACATCTGGTACTATAACGATGGTGATTGTTATCTCAGAAGATGCAAATCTGAGGCTTTTGGACTTTGGGTTTTACTTTGGCTTGTGTGATGTCACCCTGCTCATAATATGGTACTTCCGTGCAGATTTTGGGTGTCTTGCATTACACCAGTTTTAACTCTTTACCAAACGACAAAATTTTAGACTGGTTCAAATTGAAAGCATTTGCAGACGACAATATAAATGTGATTGAAAAATTGAAATTTGTTTTGGGAAGGGTAGAAAACATTGTGGGAAAAGGAGAAAATGCTGGTTGCCAGCATTTTCTCCTTTGCCCTCAATGTTTTCAAAAAGCGTTTTCTTCAGAGTTGTTAAAAGTTGGGATTATGTGGTAAAGGGTTAAATCCCAGAAGAGGATGCCAACTCACAAGCCACCCGTAATAAGACATCTGTTACTATAAGGATGGTGATTGTTATCAGAACAGAACAGAACAGAACTTTATTCTTTCAACTTGAACTACATAGCAGTTCATCGTTATATACAAATGACAAAAAAGCATACATGCAACAATGACATAATAAACTTTGAAAGGAAAAGAAATGATTTTTGATATTTGTTTTATCTGAAATGTTGGGATTTAAATTTACTTTGATTTGGTTCGATCCGAGGAAGTAACGCAAACATCAAATCGGAGGTTTTAGAATTCAATATCTCAGAAGATGCAAATCTGAGGCTTTTGGACTTTCGGTTTCACTTTGGCTTGTGTGATGTCACCCTGCTCATAATGCAGTACCTCTTGCAGATTTTGGGTGTCTTGCAGTACACAAGTTTTAACCTTTTCCCAAACAACATATCTGGAACTCTTCTAAATTGAAAGCAACAACAGACAACATTTTCAACTTTGATACAAATGAGCTGAACTTCCCTCATAGGTTAGAAAAGGTGTGGGAAATGGAGAAAACGCTGGTTTTCAGCGGGTTTGCATTTCCTGCTTTTTCCCATGTTTCCGAAAGAATCATTTTGTAGGGGCTTTAACTCTTTACCAAGCAACAAATTTTTAGACCAGTCCAAATTGAAAGCATTTGCAGACGACAAAATAAATGTAACTCAAAAATTGAAATTTGTTTTGGGAAGGCTAGAAAACATTGTGGGAAACTGAGAAAATGCTGGTTATGACAATGACAGGTTAAAATGCCTCTGGAAAATTAGACTTCTAAAAACATTGTTGAAAAAAGAGAAAAGGCTGGTAACTAGCATTTTCTCCTCTTTCCATGATGTTTTCTAACCTTTCAGAAGCAAATCCTGTCATTTGAGCCACATTTAGTTTGTCATCTGCTAATGCTTTGAATTTGGGCCTGTCTAAAATTTTGTCGTCTTGTAAAGAGTTAACCCTTTCCCAGGCAATCCCGACTTTTAACGACCCTTAGGAAGAAGCCTTTTGAGAACATTGTGGGAAAAGGAGAAAATGCTGATAATCAGCATTTTCTCCTTTTCCCACAATGTTTTTTAAGTATTGAAAAGAAATTCCATCATTTGAGCTGCATTTATATTGTTGTCTGCAAATGCTTTCAGTTTGGACCAGTCTAAATTTTTGTTGTTTGGTAAAGAGTAGGCATGTTGTGTTACTGTGACAGAAGTGGGGGAGAAAAATGTTTGCAAGTGTTTTTATCCTCTGATAAATAGTGCCAACCTTTCTTCAGCAATCTTTTTTTTCAGTGACTGTCAGAAAGAATTCATTTAAAAACGTCGTGGAAAGGAGAGAAAATGCCGGTAACTAGCATTTTCTCCTTTTCCCACAAGATTTCCAAAGCAAATTCCATTAGTTGAGCCACATTTAATTTATCGTCTGCAAATGCTTTCAATTTGAAAAAGTCTAAGACTTTGTTGTGAGGTAGACTTTACATTGGGAGGAGAGTGTGGCATAAGAATGACTGTGCACAAAAATTAACAAAGAAAATTCTTAAACCTGAGAGATTAGGAACATACCTGGGTTTTAAGGCAGTACCACACAATCCCGAGTTTTAGCGACTCTGAGAAAGAAGCCTTTTGAAAACATTGTGGGAAAAGGAGAAAATGCTGGTAACCAGCATTTTCTCCTTTTACCACAATGTTTTCTACTCTATCAGTGACAAATACCATCATTTGAGCTACATTTAAATTGTCATCTGCAAATGCTTTCAATTTGGACACGTCTACATTTTTGTCGTGTGGTAAAGAGTTAAGGCAGTACCTGACCCTATATAGATAGATTAACGCCAGCATTTTCTCCTTTTCCCATGTTTTTCACCTTCTTGCAGACGATTCCATTGTTTGAGACACATTTACAGCAGTGTGTCATCTTAAAGAATAATGCTTTTAACTCATTACCGAACAACAGAATTGTAGTCTGGTTTAGATTGAAAGTAATTGCAGACGACATTTCAAATTTAGCTGAAATGATGGTAGTTGTCAGTGAAAGTGTAGAAAACCTTGTCGGAAAAGGAGAAAATGCTGATTTCTGTTCTATTAAAGACAGATATCATCGTTTTAGGAATATTTATTTTGTCGTCTGCAACTGCTTTGAATTTGGACAAGGCTAAAATTTTGTCATCTGGTAAAAAGTTAAACTGTGCGGCAGTCGTCTGCAAATTGCTATCATTTTGGACTAGTCTAAAATTTTGTTGTTTGGTAAAGAGTTAAAGGCCTGTTGATAATTTTCAATGATAAGCTTGTTTTCTGTGATTCATTCTCTGCGCTGGAGGTATGTCACATTGATTTCTTGCTCAAAACTACAGTAAACATAATCAATTTAGGCAAAGCTTAAATCCCCTTTATAATTGAGCTTTTAAAAACCCAATGCTTGATGTAGCTTTTACGACCTTAACTCCTTACCAAATGATAAAATTTTAGACTTGTCCAAACTGAAAGCATTTGCAGATGACAAATTAAGGGTGACCCAAATGATGAAATTTGTCATTGATAGGTTAGAAAATATTGTGGGAAAAAGAGAAAATGCTGGTTAAGAGCATTTTCTCCTTTTTCCACAATGTTTTCAAAAGGCTTCTTCCTCAGGTTCGTTAAAAGTAGGGATTGTGTGGTAAAGGGTTAAGGTTGAATTCTTTACCACACAATCCCGAGTTGGTAAACAGCATTTTCTCCTTTTCCCACAATGTTTTCTACTCTTCCAAAAACAAATTTCAATTTTTGAGTTACATTTATTCTGTCGTCTGCAAAAGCTTTCAATTTGGACTGGTCTAAAATTTTGTTGTTTGGTAAAGAGTTAAAGCACAAAAAAAAAAAACCAAACAGAAACTGTAAGCCTAAAGTTAGACCCAAATAATTGCAGTTTCTTGGTTACTTTGGTCTAGAAAGCCTCAGTAAAGTGAGCATTAAATGCTGGCAACCTGCATTTTCTCCATTTCCTACAGTGTTTTGTACTCAGGACTGTTTTGTAAACATTTTTAGAGTTAAAACCAGGTATTCATCTTGTAATGATATAATTTGAATGAAGTTTCCTTTGACTGTTTAATGAAATAACCCTTTACCAGACGACAATTTTTAGCCTTGTCCAATATAAAAGCATTAGCAGACGACAATTTTTAGCCTTGTCCAATATAAAAGCATTAGCAGACGACAATTTTTAGCCTTGTCCAATATAAAAGCATTAGCAGACGACAATTTTTAGCCTTGTCCAATATAAAAGCATTAGCAGACGACAATTTTTAGCCTTGTCCAATATAAAAGCATTAGCAGACGACAATTTCAGTGTGGCTCAAATGGTGCACTTTTTCTTTGATAAGGTACAAAACATTGTGGGAAAAGGGAGAAAATGCTGGTTACCAGCATTTTCTCCTTTTCCAACAATGTTTTCAAAAGGCTTCTTTCCCAGGGTCGTTAAAAGGCGGCATTGTGCAGTAAAGGGATAATATTGCGTGATTTATTGAATGGTGTTTACTGCTGTTTTCAACATTATTTCAGTCATATCAGGGCAACAGATAGCCTATTCCTGTATGGCCTGGGTTTCACTAGTACTAGGCTGGTGCTCTGACATGTCTCCCAAGGACACTCCCGCAATAAAAATCCATTGCTTCCAGTGAGGCTCAAACTTGAGGCCTCCATGTAATGAGTCCTAACACTTTACCACTGAGCCACGCAGGACCCCAAATAATATTGAACTTTAAAAAATGAAACAAGAAACATGCCTTTTTTCCCCATTGACTCTTCAGGTTGTCCATCATGTGGTCACATGACGTCTGGCTTAAATTTCGGAAACTTTGTATTTTACCTTGGGAACGCCATTCAGGAGTGGGCAACGGCGTAATTTAATTATATACCCCATTTGGGAGCTAGTGTCCATTCTTTTCTAATAAATTTGACCCTGGTGACAACCGGGACCTTGGATTTTGTCCTTAACCCTTTACTGCACAATGATGCCTTTTGATGCCCCTGGGAAAGAAGACTTTTGAAAACATTGTGGGAAAAGGAGAAAATGCTGGTAACCAGCATTTTCTCTTTTTACCACAATGTTTTTTACCCCATCAAAGCAAAGTTGCACCATTTGAGCCACATTGAAATTGTCGTCTGCAAATGCTTTTAATTTGGACAGGCCTAAAGTTTTGTCGTCTGGTAAAGGGTTAACTCTTTACCACATGAGAAAAATGTAGACTTCTCCAAATTGAAAGCATTTGCAGATGACATTTAAATATGACACGAATGAGGAAACTTGCTTCAATACAGAAAAAAACATAGTGGGAAAAGGAGAAGGTGCTGGTTACCAGCATTTTCTGCTTTTCCGACAATGTTTTCAAAAGGCTTGTTTGTCAGATTGTTAAATTTTTAGTCAGGATTGTATGATAAAGGGTTAACCCTTTACCACATAATCCCGACTTTTAACGACCCTGAGAAAGAAGCCTTTTGAAAACATTGTGGGAAAAGGAGAAAATGCTGGTAACCAGCATTTTCTCCTTTTCCCACAATGTTTTCTACCCTTCCTGAAACAAATTTCAATTTTTCGGTCACATTTATTTTGATGTGTGCAACTGCTTTTAATTCGGACTAGTCCAAAATTTTGTCGTTTGGTAAAGAGTTAAGCAACTCGCATTTCTATCCTTTTTCACCCTCCACACAATTCCGAGTTTAAATGATCTTGAGGAAGGTGACCTTTGAAACCATAATGTGGAAAAAAGGAGAACATGCTTCTTTCTCTACAATATCTTCTTTCCTTCCAGGTACAAATTTCAATTTTTGAGTCTCGGTCATATATCGTTACCGCAAATGCTGCCGATTTGGTTGAGTCTAAAGATTTTATCATTTAGTAAAGAGTTAACTCTGTACCAGATTACAGAATTGGTCCTAGTCTTATCCCAGTTGAAGGCATTTGCAGACGAAAAATTAACTATGATGCATAAATTGGGAATTACTTGCATAAGGAGAGAACATAGTTTTGGGGAAAATGAGAAAATGCTGGATACCAGCATTTTCTCCTCTTCCTACAGTGTTTTCAAAAAGCTTCCTCCTCATGATCCTTTAAATCGTGGATTTTGTGGTGAAGGGTTAACCCTGTACTGCCTTCATTTTTAGAACACCGAGAAAGACAGCATTTAGAAAGCATTGTTGGTAAAAATAGAAAATGCGCATAAAAAGCAGTTTCCCTTTTTACCTGCAAAGATTTCTACCCTTCTTTTGACAAATCCAAATATTTGGTTCTATCTGATTGGTCGTCTGGAAATACTTTCCAGATGGACTGGTCTGAGAATTCTGTAACCCTTTACCGCATAGTGCCGCCTTTTAACGACCCTGGAAAAGAAGCCTTTTGAAAACATTGTGGGAAAAGGAGAAAATGCTGGTAACCAGCATTTTCTCCCTTTCCCACAATGTTTTTACCCAATACTAGAAAAATTGCATTATTTGAGCCTCACTGAAGTTGTCGTCTGCAAATGCTTTCAATTTGGACAGGGGTGAAATTTTGTCGTCTGCTAAAGGGATAAACTGGTAAGAGAAAACACTTCAGTTGGAGAGAAGAAAAGTTTTTGAATGGTGCTGAATCTTTTATCCAAAAAATACCATCATTCATCACGAGTGTGAGGCTTGCTGGCCTTTTATGTGGAATAAAAGCGATTTTAATAACAACATTTCGCAAATGATTTACATCAAATTCAGCTCATGAATGAATTCTTTTACGTCTTTTGTTGAACGCCAGCCAGTGTTTAATTAAATTGTGACCTTCCATTCGTTAGGGGATACCTGATCGCGGGAAGAAGGAGAATTGTAAGTGGGACGGGACGTGATTATTTGCGATTAATTTCTGTAAACTTCACCGCCCCAAATCACAGGAAAGCAATCAACGTCTTTGTGTTAGATGACAAATGACAAAAATCCACCGATAATGGTCAGAGATTGCTTTATTTTTCAAAAAGATTTTAAGGGGGTGACCCCCTCACCCTGATAGCTTATGTAAACAAATGATTTGATTCTTTACCAAACGACAGAATTCTAGACTGGTCCAAATTGAAAGCATTAAAATTTTGCAGACAAATTAAAGGTGGCCCTAATGACAAAATTTCTTCCTGTTAGGGTAGAAAACATTGTGGGAATGGAGAAAATGCTGGTTACAAGCATTTTCTCCTTTTCCCACGTTTTCTAAAGCCTTATTCCTCAGGGTCATTAAAAGTTGGGATTGTGTGGTAAAGGGTTAACCCTTTACCGCACAATGACGCCTTTTGACGCCCCTTGAAAAGAAGCCTTTTGAAAACATTGTGGGAAAAGAAAACGCTGATTACCAGCATTTTCTCCTATTCCCTCAATGTTTTCTACCCTATTAAAGAAAAATTGCACCATTTGAGCCACACTGAAATTGTCGTCTGCAAGTGCTTTCAATTTGGACAAGGCTAAAATTTTGTCGTTTGGTAAAGGGTTAAAGGTTGCCCAAATGAAGAAATTTGTACTTGATAGGGTAGAAAACATTGTGGGAAAAGGAGAAAATGCTGGTTACCAGCATTTTCTCCTTTTCCCACAATGTTTTCTGCGGCCTTATTCTTTAGGGTCATTAAAAGTTGGGATTGTGTGGTAATGGGTTAAACCCTAAAGAGCTTCAATAAATAAAGCAGACATGTTCAGGCCAGAGATGAGACCGAAATGGGAGCAAAGGCTTCCAACTGCTCTTGTCAATAGTTTTACAACAAAGTGGACAGTGTAGATTAGGGATCGCATGGTTTTTAGCTCCACTGGCTGAAGGCCAGCGGGCTTATGTCATGGCCCGGTGTCCGTCGTGCGTCCGTGCGTGCATCCGTGCGTCCGTCCGTCCGTCAGTCCGTCCGTCCGTCCGTGCGTTAACTTTTATTTCAAACATCTTCTTCTCTGAAACTACCCATCCAATTTTCATGAAACTTCACAGAAATGATCCTGCCATGGTCCTCTTCAGAATTTCTTGAAAGAATTTGATTCCGTCAAAAACTCTGGTTGCCATGGCAACAAAACTGAAAAATATTGGAAATCTTTAAAAATCTTCTTGTCTGAAACCATAAGGCATAGAGCTACCAAATTTTGCATGTAGCTTTATGTAGTAGACCTCTATCATGTTTCTTCAAATTATAGCCCTGGGGTCAAAATTGGCTCTGCCCCAGGGGTCACAATTTTTACATAGGCTTATATAGAGAAAACTTTAAAAATCTTCCTGTACCAAGCCATAAGGCCTAGAGCTACCAAATTTTGCATGTAGCTATATCTAGTGGGCCTCTACCAAGCAGGCCAAAATTTTAGCCCTGGGGTCAAAATTGGCTCTGCCCCAGGGGTCACAAGTTTTACATAGGCTTATATAGAGAAAACTTTAAAAATCTTCCTGTACCTAGCCATAAGGCCTAGAGCTACCAAATTTTGCATGTAGCTCTATCTAGTGGGCCTCTACCAAGCAGGCCAAAGTGTTAGCCCTGGGGTCAAAATTGGCCCCGCCGCAGGGGTCACAAGTTTTACATGGGCTTACATAGTGACAACTTAAGAAATCTTCCTGTACCTAGCCGTAGGGCCTAGAGCTACCAAATTTTGCATTTAGCTTGATCTCATGGGGGTCTACCAAAAGTGCCCAAATTACATTCCTGGGGTCAATTTGGCCTCATGCTGGGGGGGGGGGGGGGTTCACAAGATTTACATGGGCTTATATAGGGAAAACTTTTAAATCTTGGTGTACATAGCCATAAGGCTTAGGGCTACCAAATTTTGCATAATTGGAGAGGTCATCAGACCTCTCCAACAGTGGTGAGTTTAAAAGGCAGACTGCCACACAAATAGCTGTCTAAATCCATTTGTTTTTGCGAAATTGTTCTGATACACAGTCCATTTCGTCATGGTTTTATAAACAAAGCGAAATGAAAAAACTGAAATAGGAAATAAACGGGTTTTTTTTTTATATGACGGATTTCCAAAAAAATTTATTATACTATATTGATTGTAAATGATCTCTCCAATAATTGCAATTTTTCATTAAACAAATAAATCTAAGCAAAGAGAAAAAAATTTCGTTAAAAAAGAGAAAGAACACTGCGGGAAAAGGTCACGTGACTTGATAGTATCTGGAGAATTCGTACCCTGGAGAACTCGTACCCTAATCTCAAAAGCACGAGTTCTCTGGAGAACTCGTAAGTCGTAACCCACAAATAAATATAAATAGGTTGATCATTATGTTTTCAAGTTCTATTTTTCAAAACTGACCAGACTCTTGAATTTTTCTCAGTTTTATACAAAAATTCTATGGATTTATAATGATATAGATTTGATGAAATAACACACAGAGTTGCCTCTATTATGCGGGATTGCGCGAATCCCGCGAAAATCAACTTATGAGCGGAAAAAAAGTCGTGCCTCTTCGCCCTACGTACCACACACCTCAAAAGAGACCGTGGTTCTTTGGTTTTGGGCGGATTGCGCAGGCTGACATGGTCGATACTTTTTGCAGATGCATTAAGCACCCTTTTCTCAGAGCATGGCTCATTTATCTACTTTCTTAAATTTTTAACGTTTAGACAAACAACCTCTTCATTTTACATGTCTGCAGCAGACAACTTTTCAAAATATTGTGGGAAGAGGAGAAGCTGCTAGTCACTGCAGTTTCTCCCTTTGTCACAATGGTTTCCATCGCATCAAAGCACCATCTTCCACATTAATTATCAAAGTTTGAATTGTCGTCTGCATGCTTTTTCTGTTTGGGACAGTCCAAAAATTGCTGTTTGTTAAAGGATTAAAAAATGTTACATTTATTTTTAACATGTCTGGTACTAGTATTATGTATAGGCCACCTTTATTTATTGTCATTAGGTAAGATTCTCTCTAATTCAGTGGAATTAGCATATTGTATCAAATTTTAATTGAACGATTTCTCCTTTCCAAAAATAATTTGGCTTATCTGAGCACACATAACAAACATTCATTAGAGGTTTGTTCCTTTTGAAAATGAGCCAAATGGGTCATCATCTTCAGTTTTGTGTCCTTGAATTTTGAAAAAATATGCATTTCTGAGCATGTTAATAGCATATGGCCTACAATTCCTAGAATATTATAACAATGTGGAACATGCACTGTTTTGTGCCTTTACACCAGCATAATTGAAGAAAAAAAAAGATGTTTCTTCTCATTCATTTAATTCCTAACTTGTTTGTTTACATCTACCAAAGTATATTGAAATCAGAAGCCAATAAACTATTTGAAATCATTGATGCCGACCTCTCCTGGCTTCTTTTTTAAAGAAGTCAACTTGTTATAGCATTATCTAGTGGACATCTACAAAGAGGGCCCAAATTACAGCCCTAGGATCAAGTTTGGTCCTGCACCAGGGGTCACAAGTTTTACATGGGTTTATGGAGTGAAAACTTCAGAAACCATCATGTTACTAGCCATAAGGTCAAGAACTCCCAAATTTGGCATGTTATTCTTCTAATACACATATTCCCCATTTAGTCTGACTGTAAACCTGGGGTCAAAGTTTTATAAGGGCTTATATAGTGAAGGCTTCTCGACAATCTTATTGTTTCTAACCATAAAGCATAGGACTAACAAATTTGGCATGTTTTGAGCCTTGGGATCAAAATTTGTCCCACTCCAGGGTTCACAAATTTTAGATAGGCTTACATAGTGAAAACTTAGGATATCTTTTTTTATCCTTACTGTAAGGCCTAGGGCTATAAAAATTTGGCATGCCGATTCATGTTGTAGACTTCTACCAAGATTGTTCCATCTTTTTCATTGAAACCACTCTTCCAATTTTGACCAAACTTTACAGAATCTGATATCATCTTGCCATGATGTTCTTCAGAATGTCTTCAAAGAATTAAGTTCTGTTAAAAGCTATGGTTGCTATGGCTACAAAACTGAAAACTATTGAAAAACCTTTAAAAATCTTTTCCAAAAGCTTGTATTTACTAAAGTCATTGTAGCACATGAAAAAGATACTGCTTTTTAGCTCCACAGGCCTAAGGTCATCAAGCTCATCGTCTCTGAAACTGCTTCACCCAATAAGTCACAAGCTTTACATAGGCTTATATAGTGAGAACTTAAAAGGTCTTCTTGTTCCTTACCTTGAGTTACAGCTGTAATATTGTATGAGTGTAATCTAAATAACCTCTTCCAAAGTTATTCAAGTTATGTCAAAATTAGTCCTGTCTCATGGATCATAAACATGTGCTTATAGCGTGAAAATTCAAAAATCTTTTTGCTCCTAACCACAAACCCAAGGGCTACCAAATCTGGATCACTTTTGATTTTTTTTTTTGAAATTAGCCTTGCATCAGGGGTCTTATGTTTTACAGAGGCTTCATATGGATGAAACTTGAAAATCACCTTATTTATAATCATACAGCATAGACTTGTATTATTTTGGCATGTGACTTTATCTTGTGGACCTCTACCAGGGTTCAAGTAATTATAGCTCTGGGATCAAAAATGGCTTTACCCTGCGGGTCTCAACTTTCACATGGGCTTTTACAGAGAAGACTTTGGAAGTCTTCATTTTAAAACCATTTGGCTCAGAATTAAAATGTCTAGTATTTATGGTTTATATTTATAAGCCAGTGGAGCGATACAGGGCCATCATGGCCCTCTTGTTTCATGTGCAGTCTGATCTTCCCCTACACAAATGAAACTTAAGGTGTGACACATGCTTTAACTCTTTACCACACAATCCCGACTTTTAACGACCCTGGTAACCAGCATTTTCTCCTTTTCCCACAATGTTTTCTTCTCTATCAAAGATAGAAATCATTGTGTTCAATATGATTTGTCATCTGCAAATGCCTTCAATTTGGACCAGTCTAAAATTTTGCTGTGTGGTAAAGAGTTAAAGGTAATTCAAATGATGATTTCTGTCTTTGATAGGGTAGAAAACACTGGGGGGAAAAGGAGAAAATGCTGATTACCAGCATTTTCTCCTTATCCCTTAATGTTTTCTAAAGCCCTCTACCCCAGGATCATTAAAACTTGGGATTGTGTGGTAAAGGGTTAACAGATGTAGTTTTTGATTTTACCTAAATTTTTAACTCTCGCCAAACTACAGAATTTTAGACTTGTCCAAATCCAAAGCATTTGAAGACAACAAAATAAATGTGTCTTAACAATCCTGAGTTTTAACGACCCTGAAAGAAGAGGCTTTCGAAAACATTGTGGGGAAAGGAGAAAATGCTGGTAACCAGCATTTTCTCCTTTTCCCACAATTTCTATTCTGTCAAAGACATAAATCACAATTTGAGTCACAATTAATGTCGTCTGCAAATGCTTTCAATTTGGTTGAGTCCAAAATTTTGTCATTTGGTCAAGAGTTAAAATAGGAAAATGGTTTTTTTGGGAGGGTAGAAAACCTTGTGAGAAAAGGGGAAAATGCTGGTAACCAACATTTTCTTGTTTCTGGACAGTGTTTGCAAAAGTTTTCTTTTTTAAGATTGTTAAAACAAGGGATTGTGTGATTAAGAAATATTACAAGACCTGGGCGTTTAACAGCAGGCCTTTCAAGAAATAAAATGTTACAAGTGGAAAAATAGCTGGAACTGAGTCATTTCTCAACTCCCGATATTTTAAAAACTAACCTGCCCCAGATTGGGCCCTGCGCAATGTCATGGGTAACATTTGTGTTTACCGAAGCCATTCCACTGGAAAGTAAGTTCAACTGTGTCAAGTATACTTGAGAAAAACTGTTAAGATGTTTATGTTGTAAATTCTTTCAGATAATAAAGCAAACAAGAGTGGTTCATCTTCTTTTTTTTTCAGGTGAAATAATATTTTGCTGAGAGATGTTCATCATTTTGTAACCCTATACTGAAGGACACAATGTCTGAGTCTTTATTTTGAAAGCATTTTGCAAGCAAGTAACTCTTTACCACAAAGTTTTAACGATGCTGATTGAGAAGGCTGTGGAAAACATTGTGGAAAAAGCAAAAAAATGCCGGTTAAAGGCATTTCCTCCTTTGCCCACATTGTTTTCTACCTTTGTAAAAATAAATTTCTATTTTTGAGTCACATTTTATTATGTCATCTGCAAATTCTTCAATTTTTTGTGTGTGGTAAAGAGTTAATTAACCTTTTACCAAACAATCTTGTGTTTCAGTCATCCTTGAGGAAGAAGCCTTTTGAAAACATTGTAGGAAAAGGAGAAAATGCTGGTAACCACAAATTTTCCTTCCCTATCAAAGACAATTTACATCATTTGATTCAAATTTCAGTTTTCGTCTGCAGATGCTTTCAGTTTGGTCCAGACTACATTTTTGTCGTTTGGTAAAGAGTTAATTAAACATGGGGTGAATGATAGAAATTATCTTTCAAAGGGCGGAATGCATTGTGACGGGTAAAGATGGAAAATGCCTTTTGCCAGCGCTTTCTCCTTTTCCTATAATATTAAAGAAGAAAAACTTGTTAATGGTTGATATAAATACAAAGGGAGGGGCTTTGGTGGTAAAAGTCAGTGGAAGCTGCTCCAGGTTGATTTCCATTTTTCTGAGCTATGGAATGACAAACAAAGGGGCCAGGTCTACACATTCATTCGTTTGTTTGTTTGTTTGTTCATCCATCTGTCCATCCATCCATGCACCCATGGATCCATCCATCCATCCAGTTGATGGTGAGCAGTTTTTCATTTTGCAACATTTTTGTCAAGTTTAGTGTGCTTTTAGCCATGTGACTTGTTGGCGGGGAATCAGATAAATGTATACAAACAAGCGACCTTGTGTGATGAAAATCAGTTTAGTTCTAGCCTGTGCAGATCAATTTTCAAATGATTTATGCTTCATGCCTAATTGGATCTTAACCCTTTACCACATCATCCTGAGTCTTAACAACCCGTGAGGCCTTCAAGAAGCCTTTTGAAAACATTGTGGGTAAAGGAGAAAATGCTGGTAACCAGCATTTTCTCCTTTTCTCACAATGTTTTCTACCCTAGTAAAGACAATTTACATCATTTGATTCCCATTTCAATTTTCGTCTGCAAATGCTTTCAAATTTGGACCAGTCTACCTTTTTTTTGTTTGGTAAAGAATGAAGGTTTACAAATCGGTTAACCCTTTACTATACAATCCCACGTTTAATTGACTTTACCAAATAAACATTTAACCCTTTACCACATAGTCCCAACTTTTAACGACCCTCTGAAAGAAGCCTTCTGAATACATTGTGGGAAAAGGAGAAAATGCTGGTAACCAGCATTTCTCCTTTTCCCGCAATGTTTTCCCCAACATGGGTTGGCAGATCTTGACCTACACATTTAGGAAAATTCATTCATGATAGGGGATCATGAGATAAGGATGAACTTTTTATTGTTATTCTTTGGTTAACACTTTACCAGACAACAAAATTTTAGCCTTGTCCAAATTCAAAGCATTTGCAGACGACAATTTCAGTGTAGCTCAAATAGTGTAATTTTAATTTGATAGGGTAGAAATCATTGTTGGAAAAGGAGAAAATGCTGGTTACCAGCATTTTCTCCTTTTCCCGCAATGTTTTCAAAAGGCTTCTTTCCCTGGGGCTTTAAAAGGCAGCATTGTGAGGTATTAAAGGGCTAATGTGTTGTGGTCATGAAGCCAGACTTGCTACACTATTGTATTGGCGACAGGGAAAAGGCTGATAAACTGGTTTCAAAATAAATGATTTGTGGTTAGAGAGTGTAGCAGAGGTCATGTTTTTTATGATCTTTTACCACATTGTTTGTTGACACAGTCATTTAGCAGAGAGAAAAAGTTTATTGTTTCTGTCATGTGACCATAATTTACCCAAAAATATACAACATAAATTAATGATATCCTATTTTCAAGTGAGCAAAAAGGACCTAGATACTGTCAAAGTTTTGGCTATAATATCTGCTTCTCTCTGCAGTGTCTGTTCTAGGACACATGAAGGATTCACATAAATCCCCCATAAATTCAGATCGAGAGTCCCATGTAAAAGATAAATAATGAAAAATGCCCAAACCAAAGAAATGACTCTTGCCTCACAGAAAATATCACTGTTTTCAACAAAACGACGCAATTGCGGAAGCTGTATTGTAACATTATGCCCATTAACCCTTTCCCAAACGACAAATTTTGGACTGGTCCAAATTGAAAGAGTTAGCAGACGACAATTTTAAATTTAATGAAAATGGCAGAAAGGTCTCAAAAAGGGTAGAAAACGCTGTGGGAAAAGGAGAAATTGCTCGTTACGAGCAATTTCTCCTTTTCCCACAGTGTTTTCAAAAGACTTGTACTGCAGACACGTGAAAACCAGGGCTTGTTTGAGTGAGATTCAAAAATTGAAATATATGTTGGGAGGGGTAGAGAACATTGTGGGTAAAGGAGAAAGTGCTGGTAACCAGCATTTTCTCCTTTTCCCACACTGTTTCAAAACTTTTAAAAGCATTAAAAGCCATGATTGTGTGGTAAAGGGTCAAGAATTATGGTTTGATGCATTATGGATACAAAAAAGTTTCTTGTTTTGATCGTCCGCTTTAGAACAAAAAAAATTGTCATCGAGGAGTAATGGCCTGTTTGTATGCAGTTGTTGGAAATTTTATGTCATATTTATCGTTTCAACTCTTTGTACCAAATAACAAATTTTTGGACTGGACCAAATTCGAAGCATAGGCAAACAACAAATTGAATGTTGAAATTAAATTGATGATTTATGCCACCGATAGGGTTGAAAACTTTGTGGGAAATGGAGAAAATGCTGGTAACCAGCATTTTCTTCTTTTCCTACAATGTTTTCCAAAGCCTTCTCTCTAAAGGTCATTAAAAGTCAGGATTGTGTGGTGAAGGGTTTACTCTGTACCAAATCGGCAAATTTCAGACTTGTCTGAATTCAAAGCAACTGCAGATTAAAAGTTAAATGCGGCGCAAATGATTGAGAGTTTCACTTGAAAGGGTAGAAAACATTGTGGGAAAAGGAGAAAAGACTTGTCACCAGCATTTTCTTCTTTTCCTCAAAATGTTTTCAAAAGCTTTATTCACCAGGGTCCTTGAAACTCAGGATTGTGTGGTAAAGGGTTAACCCTACCAGGAAACAAGAGTTTAGTCCCGTCTAAATCCAAAGTTTATGCAATCAACAAATGTGGTTCAGTTGGTGGGAGGTGTCTTTGAAAGGGTGGAAAATGTTTTTTGTACCAACATTTTCTCCTTTTATCACAATGTTTTAATTAGTCTTTTTCCTCAAAGTCTCCAAAACAGGAGATTTTTGTGAAGGGGCAACTACGCAAGCTCATGTTTATAATTATAGCCTGAAAGATTGATTAATTGTATGGTGTTTAATGTTGCTTTCAACATTATTTCAGTTATATTGCAGTGGCTAGTGCACCTATCCATGCTCTCCTGGAGTTTCTTTTACCAGTACTCTGCACAATATTCTTTTCAAGCAACTGGCTGCTTTCCCAATTAACCAGCATCTTCTCCTTATCCCACAATGTTTTCAGAAGTTTTTCACCTCATGGTAGTTAAAATTAGTGCTTGTATGGTAAAGGGTTGATATTGTAGGCTAATGAAATGCATTGGATATAAGTGCATGATTTGTTTAGTGCTATTGTTTATCTTAAACCTGTTCAGCACAATTGCAGATTCTTTTGCAAACTATGTAGATCAAGATCAGACAGCACAGAATGTGCTATCAGATCTTGAACCTATTCTGATATTTCTCTAGCAATTCTACTCTAAATTCTGTAGAAATTGCAATATTTTCTTGTTTATTTTCTAGAACAGAAAATGTAGAATTTCTTTATCAAATGTGATAAGGGGCTATAATGCAGTCATTGACTTGGTTCGTTCCTTGAATAGATTCATTTCCATGTCTGATTTTTTTTTAAGCTTTGTTAGTTTCTCAGAAATTGAACTTTTTATGATACATGTATTAGTCTCTGTTTAAAAAAAGACAGTAAGTAGAATAAGGTTAGTTCAGTACTGACTCTTATCTGAGCCCGGGTAGCTCAGTCATTAGCAAAGCTGCATACAGGACTTTTGAGCAGGAGGTTGCTGGTTCGATCTCTGGCCCAGCCAATCTCTTTACGAGGATTGATGATAGTACAGGATTCATTCCTCTCTCGCTGTTGACCATTGTTTTGATGATGGTTATCTGGGAAAGCAGCCAGTGAAATTCCAATTTCTGAGCCACATTTATTTTGGTAAAGAGTTACACTGTAACTTACCAAACGACAAAATTTCAGACTTTAAAGCATTTGCAGATGACAGTATAAATGTGGTGCAGAAATTGAAATTTGTTTTTGGAAGGGTAGAAAATATTGTGGGAAAATGCTAGTTACCAGCATTGTCTCCTTTTCCCATAATTTTTTCAGATGATTTCTTCCTTAGGATCCGATCTTTAAAAGTCTGGATTGTGTGGTACAGGGATAAAGGACATTTTCTGTCTTTCATGAGGTAAAAAACATTTTTCTAAAAGAGAAAAATTGTAGTTTCTCCTTTTCTCACCTGGTTTTCAAAAGCCTTTGTTAAGGTTGTTTTGTGAAGGGTTAAAACTTTACCCTACAATCCCGAGTGTACAGTGTTTCTGCAAAGCGGACAGTGTAGATCAAAGATCAGGCTGCACATTTTGTGCAGCCTGATCTTGATCTACACTGGCCGCAAAAGCAACTATAGTCGTGAAAGGCGCTTTAAGGGTTAAGAAAACATTGTGGGAAAAGGAGAAATACTGGAAACCAGCATTTTCCCCTTTACCCACAGTGTTTTCTGTCCGTTGGAGACAAATTCCATTATTTAAGCCAAATTTAATTTGTCGTCTGCAAATGCTTCCAATTTGGACCAGTCTCAAATTTTGTCGTTTGGTAAAGGGTTAACCCTTTACCACAAAATCCTGACTTTTAAGGACCCTGAGGAAGAAACCTTTTGAAAAAATTGTGGGAAAAGGAGAAAATGCTGGTAACCAGCATTTTCTCCATTTTCCACAATGTTTTCTATCGTATCAAAGATAGAGATCATCAATTTAGTGACGTTTGTCGTCTGCAAATGCTTCCAATTTGGACCAGTCTAAAATTTTGTCGTTTGGGAAAGGGTTAAGTTATTGGCACGATTATTAGTGGAACTATCAAGGACTCTGATATTATAATAAGTCAGGAGACAGTGAAATAAGTAAGGCGTGGGAAATGAGAGCTCTTTCTATTCTCTTGTAATATGGAGTCAATTATTTTTTATCTGTCTTTCTGATCTCAAAAGTAGTGAGAAAGTTTCCAAGTTGCAGTGACCTAGTCAAAGAGACCGCGTGCAAGTCTTATTCCTTATGTTACTGGCTTTCTTGAACTCTTCGAAAGACTAATTTCATGGTTTGAGTAGTGGTTAATTTTGTTGTTTGCAAACGCTTTCAATTTTGGCAAGTCTTTAACCCTTTACCACTCAGTCTCGACTTTTAACGACCCTACAGAAAAAGCCTTTTGAAAACATTGTGGGAAAAGGAGAAAATGCTGGTAACCAGCATTTTCTCCTTTTCCCTCAATGTTTTTTACCCTTTCGAAAACAAATTTCATATTTTGAGTCACATCTATTTTGTCGTCTGCAAATGCTTTGAATTTGGACAAGTCTAAAATTTTGTCATTTGGTAAAGAGTTAACCCTTTACCAAACAATCCCGGGTTTTCACGACCCCGAGAAAGAAGCTTTTTGAAAACATTGTGGGAAAAGGAGAAAATGCTGGTTTCCACATTTTCTCCTTTTCCCTCACTGTTTTTTACCCTTTCGAGAACAAATTTCAATTTTTGAGTCACATTTATTTTGTCGTCTGCAAATGCTTTGAATTTGGACAAGTCTAAAATTTTGTTGTTTGGTAAAGAGTTAATAATGTTGTATGGCAATAGTGAACCCCATTCTTGCTCGATAGCAAGTTTTAATGACCCTTGGGAAAAGGCCTTTTGAAAACATTGTTAGAAAAGGAGAAAATGCTGGTATCCTGCAATTCATATCCCTTTCCGATAATATTTTCTAACCTTGCAGAGTCAGGGTCCATCAAGTGAACAACATTTAATTTTTCGTCTGCAATAGCTTTGTAATTTGGAGGAGGGTAAAATTTTCTTGTTTGGCAAAGAGTTAATCTATAAAAAGCCTTTCACTAGTAAGTTGATTTTGTGGCCAGTGTAGATTAACCCTTTACAGCACAATGCCGCCTTTTGACACCTGTGGGATAGAAGCCTTTTGAAAACATGGTGGGAAAAGGAGAAAATGCTGGTAACCAGCATTTTCTCCTTTTCCCACAATGTTTTCAAAAGGCTTCTTTCTCAGGGTTGTTAAAAGTCAGGATTATGTGGTAAAGGGTTAAATCATTTGTAGGTGTCAAATATTGCTTAAATGGTGAGGTTTATCTTTGAAAGGGTAGGAAACATAGTGGGACAAGGAGAAAATGGTGGTTACCAGCATTTTCTCCTTTTTCCACTATGTTTTCCAAGGCTTTTTCTGTCGGGTTCAGTAAAACTCAGGATTGTGTGGTAAAGGGTTATCACATGACTACACATGCCCATGTTTTTACCCTTCGCCATGCAATCCCAAGCTGTAATGACCCTGAGTAAGAAAGCTTTTGAAACCATTGTGGGAAAAGGAGAAAATACTGGTAACTAGCATTTTCTCTACTTGCCATAATGTTTTCAAACCTTTCGAAAGACAAATCGAATCATATCAGCAACACTTAACCCTTTACCAAACAAATTCTGGTTTTAACGACCCTGGGGAAGAAGCTATTTGAAAACATTGTGGGAAAAGGAGAAAATGCTGGTAACATTTTCTACTTTTTCCCCATAATGTTTTCTACGGTATCCAAGACAAATTCCATATTTGAGTCACATTTAAATTGTTGTCTGCAAATGCTCTCAATTTGGACCAGTCTAAATTTTTCTTATGTGGTAAAGTGTCAATCTTTCGTCTCCCTTTGATTTTGGAGGAGTATAAAATTCTGTTTTTCTGGTGAAGAGATTAAGCAATTGCACCTTTTCTTAACATGCTTACATGTTATACATATGTATATAACATATCTTGGAGCCATTTTGACATTTGACTATTTGGAGCCCTATTCAATATATTTATCAGAGTTCCAGACAGAGGGATTGATTTTAATTTCAAAACTGAAACTATTTTATTATTCCCCACAAAACCCTTTGTTATGGGTACTTATTAGAATTGTCTCCTTGAGACAATTCTAATGAGTTTCCACAACATAGGGTTGGGAAGAGAAATAATGGATTTAGAATACCATCACTCCCTCTTATCTGGAGCTCTGATTTATTTAAATGTCTAATTCTCGGGTCTCTGTTTTCAGCTGATGGAGTACAGGGAAGCCCCAGCCAGCCCATCGGCATCCTCCGTAACAACGAGCTTATCTCTGGAGAATTGTGGGTCTCCAGAAACACCGAACTCCCCAACACAACAAGATTATCAAGAAATGGATGACGAAAGGCTTCCAAACGAGCTCTTAGATGAGCTGTATGAGGATATTGGTATGAAGGAGGGCATGGAATTAGACTTTGTTGAATTCCTGATGGAACAAGATATGGTTGATCCGCAGCAGTATATGACACCGGAAGCCCTGAGAGCTTCAGGATTTCAAACACCAACAAATGCCTCACAGGGAAACAGCTCTCTGAATACTCCAACCAATAAGAGTACAACAGAACAAACTTGGGGACCAAGAAACTGTGGTTCCCCTTCATATTCAATAGCTTCTAGTACTAATGTGACAGTGGCGACTTCTAGTGGTTCTAGTAGTCCTGTTAGTAAAAGGTTTCATTTGTCAAACTCTGGTCCGCCCAGTCCTCCTTTGTTATCACACACAAACAACAGTGCTACAACCAATAATAATGTATTTAAAGCTCCACAGACTCCGCCCACTCCACGAAGACCGGTTCCTGCCTCCCAGGGAGCTATGTCACCTAGGTCAAATTTATCAGTCAGCTCAAACCAAAGTAATCATAGTGATCATAGTTCACACAGCAACCATTCTAGTGTACATAGTAACCAGAATAGCTTATCAAACCAAAATCAAAGTGTTTCACAAAGATGTTACTCACCAAAGACAGTACAAGGAGGTAGTGTATCAACAACTCAGCTGCCGCATAGTACAACAACAGGTGCTCAACAGTTCAACAAAGCTCCTCAATATGGTCAGTATCAGAACCAAAGTCAAAACAATGCACAGTCACAACAACAACAACAGCAGCAGCAGCAGCAGCAGAACCAACAGAAAGCTCCTTCATCTGTAAATCAACCATATCAACGTTTTGGAAAGCCAGTCCCACCAAATGTAAATGTTCAAAACTTTCAGCCTCAGAATAATAGGTTTGTGTCACCTTCTATACCTCCCTCACAAGGAAATCTAGGCAGTCAGTCATGTGCTATGAACAATAGTAGTAACTATGGTAATATGAATATTCAGGGTCAATCTCAAAACTCTCAGTTTAACCGTCCGTTAGAATCTCCTTTAGACCAGGGATATTTTACCTCCTCAGATACTATGAGTATACGGAGTTATGATTCTGCTAATTCAACTTCTGTGCCTTCTACAGCTACTAATTCTATGCATTCGATGAGTTCACAACCCAAAGTTCAAACACCTCAAAAATCTGTTCACTTTGCTGATGGAATGAACATGAACTATAATGTCAGACATGCAGAAGGAGGCCTTCCTTATGAACCTTGTTACAGAACCAATGTGCCAGACTGTGAACTAGAAGAATACAGAAATAGCATACAGAAAATGCAGTCAAAAATGATGCCCCGTTTGAATCATCATGTGAAACCTGACTCCGCCCCTTACACAGTTCCTAGCAATAATGGCCAACCAGTGATTAATCCTTATGAATATTCAAATTCACCAGCTAATAGTGCAATGGGTAATGTCCAACAGCAGCCATATGATTTCCAAAGGAAACATACAGGAAACAATAACTATGGAATGGACAATAACCAGAACTTGGTCATGCATAATTTTAATGAAAACATGCAACAGCCTGGTATGAACAACATGAACTGTCAGATGCAGCAGCAAATGGGCCCAGTACAACAACAGCACCAGTCACAAATGGACCACTACAGGAATCAGGCCCAGTGTCAGATGCAGGACCCTTCAAAGGGTCCAAATATGTATGACCCGGTCAATATGCAGGGTAACATGATGAAGCCAAGTGGGCCAATGAGTGATGCAAACTGCCAGTATGGTACCCCTTCCCAAGCCAGTCTGAACAATAATTGTGGCATGATGGGAATGAATCAAGGCATGGTAAATAATGCTAATTGTGGTCCAATGCCTCCTCAGTCAGGTGTCAATCAGAACTTTCAAGAAGGACAAAACTTTCAAGGAATGCCTCAGGGATATCAACAGGGTTATCCTGGAGGTCAAGGACAAAGGTCTATGCATATGAACATGCCTGGTTCTGATAATTCAGGAATGATGGGGCCTAGTGCCCAGTTTGATCAAAATCGTGCTATGCCTGACAATATGAATATGAACAATATTGACAGTAATATGTATCCCCCAAACCAGGGACCCAATATGAACGAGAATATGGGTTGGAATGGGGGGATGCCACAGTCAACACAACAACACCATCAAATGGGCGGGGCTCCCCAGTCCAACCCAATGGGTATGGCTGGACAGGGTATGGGTATGGGGCAGGGTCAGTGTGGTCAGCTGTCTAATATGCCATGTGTGATACCAAACTGTGCTAACTGTAAATCGGGCTCGCCGAACCGGCCGCCGATGATGGCATCGCAACAGAGATTTATACAACATTTGATAACCGATAGGTCAAATGCATTTCGATCTCATCCACTGTTTCCGCTTCTTAGGGATTTAATTATCGCAGATATGAACTTCAGCACGCCAAATTTTCCATATCAGTTGATATCAAATTTACCTGCTGACTTCGATAAATTGTTACAAAATTTCTTGCATCGAAACCCACCAGCTGGAAACTACCAGACTAATTTCGCTGTTGAAAGTGTTGTTATGGATGCCCTAAAATATGCTCACCATTGTTTGATAGGTAAGCGTCTTTGTTTCTCTTTTAGCCGAGCCCCCGTAGCTCAGTCAGTAGCGTACAGGACATGAGAACAGGAGGTCGCTGGTTCGATCCCCGGCTCGGCCAATTTCTTTCCGAGTATTGATGATAGTCATTGTGAAAGGATTCATTCCTCTCTCACCGCTGACCAATGTTTTGACGATGGTTATGTGGGAAAAGCAGCCAGTGGCTTGGAAAGAATATCGTGCGTAGTACAGGGTAAAAGAAATTCCAGGAAAGCATGGATAGGTGCACTGGCCGCCGCGATATAACTGAAATAATGTTGAAAATGGCGTTGAACACCATACAATCAGTCAATCAATTGTTTCTCTTTTAACCCTTTACCACACAATCCCGAGTTTTAACAACCCTGAGGAAGATGCCTTTTGAAAACATTGTGGGAAAAGGAGAAAATGCTGGTAACCAGCATTTTCTCCTTTTCTCACAACGCTTTCTACTCTTTCAAAAACAATTTTCAATTTTTGATTTGCATTTATTTTGTTATCTGCAAAAGCTTTCAATTTGGACTGATCTAACATTTTTTCGTTGGGTAAAGGGTTAAAAGTTGGGATTGTGTGGTAAAGGGTCAAGTCTTGTTAAACTTGGTGGTAATTATGATAAACTTCAACCCTTTCCCAAACGACAAATTTTGGACTGGTCCAAATTGAAAGAGTTTGCCGACGACAATTTTTAATTTGATGAAAATGGCAGAAAGGTCTGAAAAAGGGTAGAAAACACTGTGGGAAAAGGAGAAATTGCTCGTTACGAGCAATTTCTCCTTTTCCCACAGTGTTTTCAAAAGACTTGTACTGCAGACACGTGAAAACCAGGGCTTGTTTGGGAAAGGGTTAACAAAAAAATCCCACTTTTTCTCACTTGCTTAATTTAGCAAGTGCATGCTTTTGTATGTTGCTAATCATAATAATTATTTTCGACTTGCTAAACCTTTTTTTGCTAAGTTTGTTTTTATGATTTTATGTGTAAGTTGTTGAACTGAAACTTTAAACATAGACTGACATAGCTGTATATGTCTTTTATTTTTTTTACTTAACCCTTTACCAGACAACAAAATTTTAGCCTTTTAGCCTTGTCCAAATTGAAAGCATTTGCAGACGACAATTTAAAAGTAACTCAAAACATAGAATTTGTCTTTTACAGGGTAGGAAACATAATGGGAAATGGAGAAAATGCTGGTTTCCAGCATTTTCTCATTTTCCCAAAATGTTTTCAAAAGCTTTTTTCTCAGGTCATCAAAAGTCGGGATTGTGTGGTAAAGGGGTTATTGATTATGAAATAAATTCATGTGATTTGCTTCAAGTATTAATTTGTAATGTCGTAGGTAATTGTTGATTGTAACATGGAAATTACTCTTTACCAAACGACAAATTTTTAGACAAGTCCAAATTGAAAGCTTTTGCAGACAACGAACTAAATGTAACTGAAAAATCGAAATTTGTTTTTGGAAGGGTAGAAAACATTGTGGGAAAAGAAGAAAATGCTGGTTACCAGCATTTTCTCCTTTTCCCACAATGTTTTCAAAAGGCTTCTTTCTCAGGGTGGTTAAAAGTCGGGATTGTGTGGGAAAGGGATAATACATTGAATCATACTTGGTCTCCGAAAGTGCTAATACCATATGACTGCCGATAAGAGACTTTCACTTATTTTAGAAAAGATGCGTTGATTATTTGAGAACCATTTAGACATTGGCAAGTGTCTGGGTGACAAAAGCCACTAACTGCACATGATTATAAGGCTTAACTCTTTACCAAACAACAAAATTTTAGACTAGTCGAAATTGAAAGCATTTACAAACAACAAAACAAATGTTATTAAAAAATTGAAATTTGTTTTAGAAAGGGTAGAAAACATTGTGGGAAAAGGAGAAAATGCTTGTCATCAGCATTTTCTCCTTTTCCCATGATGTTTTCAAAAGCTTTCTTTCTCAGGGTCATTAAGAGTCGGGATTGTGTGGTAAAGAGTTAAACATTGCCTTCTCACTTCTGGGTTTCTACTTTTCGCTTTGCTTTTAATGGATAAAATGGATAAAAATCAGACTTGTGAGAAAAATCAAGTGCTGGAATTTTCAACTCGCTTTTTTCAAAAAATCGGCTGACAATTAGTAAGCATGCAAGTGCTAAATTTGAACTCTAGCAAACTTTGCATTATGCAAAAGCTTTACTGATTTAGTTACTCTAATCTTAGATCAGTTGTTAACCCTTACCAGACGACAAATTTTTAGTGTAGTCCAAATTGAAAGCATTTGCAGACGACAATTTCAATTTGGCTCAAATGGTCTTTGATGGGGTAGAAAACATTGTGGGAAAAGGAGAAAATGCTGGTTACCAGCATTTTCTCCTTTTCCCACAATGTTTTCAAAAGGCTTCTTTCCCAGGGGCATTAAAAGGTGTCATTGTACAGGAAAGGGCTAATGATAAACAGGGAACCTATACAAGAGGGGCAGGCAACCTTGAAAATATTTTTAAGACAGTTATGCCCCTTTTTCAACAGAATTCTCACTGAAGAAAACAACTGCAGCCAAATACTAGCGGATGCCAGTGGTGCTCTAGCTAACTCCTTACCAAACAACTTTATTGTAGACTGGTCCAACTTGAAAGCATTTGCAGACGACAAATTAAAGGTGGGCCAAATGACAAAATTTGTCCTTGACTGGTCAGAAAACATTGTGGGAAAAGGAAAAAATGCTGGTTACCAGCATTTTCTCCTTTTCCCACAATGTTTTCAAAAGCCTTTTCCTCAGGGGCGTTAAAAGTCTGGATTTGTGTTGTAAACGATTAATTTTGTGTTAAAATTTTCAGAGAAAATACGGCAGAAACAAGAGCAAGAGGCAGACAAACACAGTAAATCAACGTCTAAATCTTTAAGTGCTATAGAAGAATTCTGTGAGAAGTTCGACCAGTCTGTGAGAAAGACCTACATTAAGGTTTGTATGACCTTTTGTCAGTTGTTGTTATCAAGACTTTGACCCCTTATTGAACAGTCCCTGATAACCAGCATTTTCTCCTTTTCCCAAAATGTTTTCTACTCTATCAGAGACACATTTTCTTCTTTTCCCACAATGTTTTCTACTCAATCAGAGACAGAAGTCATTACTCAAGCTACATTTAATGTGCCGTCTGCAAATACTTTAAATTGGGACCAGTCTGAAATTTTGTCGTGCGGTAAAGACTTAATTGTTACCAAACAACAGAATTTAAGACTTGTGCAAATTGAAAGCAGTAGTAGACGCCAAAGCTGATTCAAATCACGGATTTGTCTTTGAAGAAAGGGTAGAAAACATTGTTGAATAAAGGAGAAAATGTTGGTTGTAAGCATTTCCCCCATTTTAGCGGATTTGCATAGCAAATCCGCTTATAGTGATCGTTCTGACCGGAACCAAATACATCATGCATAACGACGCATGAGCGCTCACACTGTACTACGATATTGGTTTGACCTGAACCAAAGATTCTGTCATTCACGCTTGTGCCCATTCTGCTTTCAGTTTTAGCCAGTACTCCTCAACTGGCTTTTGTCACTACTATATATACCTTCCTACATGAGTATAGGCGTCCGAAATCTTATGCCAGCCAAAAAATGCGTAAGATTGACGGATTGAATTAATACTCAACAGTAATACAATAATAGTTACTGTGCGGCCCGCTCTGTAGAACAATTTCGACTTTCCTTGCCCTTGCTAACTCCATTTTAAAATGATTGCACATGCTTTGCATGTGATGTTATTTTTTTATCACAACATATTACAGCTTTATGTTACTCCACAAATCCGCTTTCCAGGACTTTGAGTCCTTTGATTTTTTTCCACAACACTCTCTAAAAATGTCTTCCACAAGATAGATTGGTAGAGGATTTACCCATTACTAAACAATCCCAAGTTTTAATGACCCTATTGCAGAAAGTCTTTGAAAACATTGTTTCATCAGAAAAAGAGAAAATGCTTATAACCAGCATTTTCTCTATTTCCCACAATGTTTTCTACCCTTTCAAAGACATTTCCCTTTGTTGGAGCCATATTTAATGCACAGACTCGTGAAGAAATTTTAGACTTGTCCAAATTAAATGCATTTGCAGATGACAAATGTGGCTTAAGATGAGGAAATTTGTTTTCTGAAAGGTAAAAGAAAGATGAGGGAAAAAAATTCTGGTTAACGGTATTTTCTTCTTTTCTCATAATGATTTCAAAGGCCTTTTTTGTCAGGCTTGTTAATAACAGGATTGTGTGGTAAAGGATAAAATTTTTGTCTGAAATTCTTTCAATATGGACAAATCTGGAATTTGGTCATGTGGTATAGAGCCTATCATCTCATGTTTTCATGTAGCTATCAACATGATTTCAACACATATTCAACTAATGTCAAACCCCCAATATGTTGGCAGATTTTAACATCAACAGTGACTGTAATAATATTTTTTTCTTGACCATATGTATGTGCTCAAGATAACATGAAAGCTAAACAAAGCCCACTGATTCATGATGTAATAGTGTGTTTTGACCTGACCTTTGGATTTGCTAGAGGTATAAACTGATCACAATAAATGTGCAATCTACTAGGATCAAACAATCAAAATGACTTACTTCATCGACAATCATAAGACCTGACCACGTACCCGGGTAGCAGATACAACACTGCCAGTGTAAAACAACAACTACAGTAGAATTTTTGTTCGTGCGCACTTGCTGGTTCCCAACTATGTTTGGTTTTGTATGCTATCTCCTGTCCCGATATTTATCCTTCTTTGTGATTGTTAAATTCCTCTAGATACTTCGCACGCTGGTGGTTTGTAGTTCGTAGTGTATTCAATGCCCCGAAACGTTTTTTTGTTCTCATGTAAAGATTTAGCATATTCATGTATCAAATCTAAATTCATATTTATTATTCAAGTTTTTCAAAAGTCATTTTCAAAGTTACCTGCTGCTAAATTGTTACAGCGGTTGATGAGTTAATTTTAGGATTTTGTGTGCTGCACAGATAAATAGAAGAAGAAGAGTTCACCTATTTCTTTATACTTATACGAATTTTACGACGTACAAAATACAAAGTACGGATTAGGAAATGTTGGGATACATTTATGAAAGGGAAAGAAGAGCCTGCATCTATAAATCATAATCTTTACAAAAAAAAAATAAAGGGAGAGAGTATAATGAAGATTTGATATTTTATCATCAGTTGAGAGGATCTGGAATTTGAAAATAATCTCTTGTTGATACTAAAGCAGTCAGTTCTGGCCCTGCTTGAGGTTTTCCATAGAAAATCATAGAGCCATGTGGTAAACTTGTCAAGAACCCTTGCCACAGTCATTATCCGGATTTTAACCACCTCAGGCAAGAGATGTTGAAAAACATGGTAACCAGCATTTTCTAATTTTACAGTGTTTTCTGCTCTTTCTGATGCAAGTTCCATTCTCTGTGCCACATTATATTGTCGTCTTTGAATCTGGACCAGTCTAAAATTTTGTCGTTTGGTGAAGAGTTACTGGTAACTCTTTACCACACAATCCTGACTTTTAACGACCTTGAAAAAGAAAGCTTTTGAAAACATTGTAGGAAAAGGAGAAAATGCTGGTTACCAGCATTTTCTCCATTTCCCACAATGTTTTCTACCCATCTCAAATCAAATTTTGATTTAGTCACCTTTATTTTGTCGTCTGCAAATCTTTCAATTTGGACCAGTCTAAAATTTTTGTCGTATGGTAAAGAGTTAAGAACCCTTTCTTCTCGTTGGCTTCACTCCCTTTAGTCGACTATTTTTGGGGCGTAGCTGAATGCGCTGGCTTTTGAACTACTTTTTGGTACAAATAACAAATGAATGAAGAGAAATTTGTGATCGGTAGAAAATGTAGACATGTTTATTTGAAGGGCCCCCCCCCCCCCGCCAATTGGCTGACAAATTTATGCTGACTATCTTTTTTAAAGATATTCCATGTTTCCATTGTCTAAAACCTTTACCACACAATCCAAAGTGTAAATTGCCCTAGGAAAGAAGGCTTTTGAAAATATTGTGGGTATGGAAGAAAATGCTAGTATCCAGCAATTTCTCCTTTTCCCGTAACATTTTTAACCATTTCAAAACCAGAAATGATTTTTTAAGCTACATTGAAATTGTCGTCTGCAAATACTTAGAATTTGGACAAGTCTAAACTTTCGTCATCATGGAGAGCTAATTCTTTTGAAAGCCTTGAAATGAAAGGAGACGTTGCTTGAGGAGACATTAAATTTTACCCATTTATGAATTCTTTACAAGATGACAAACATTTAGACTGGTCCAAATTAAAAGAAATGGCAAATAAAATCAGATGCGGCTCAAGTGATAGGATTTGTCTTTCAAGGTGTAGAAAACATTGTGAGAAAAGAAGAAAATGCTGGTAACCAGCATTTTCTCCTTTTCCCACAATGTTTTCAAAAACCTATTTTTTTCCCCAGAGTTGTTAAAACACAGGATGATGGTATTGTAAATGATTTATCTTTTGCCGAAAATCATGTCTTTGTTGACCATAAAGATAAAGATTTGAAAAAAAAACATGGAAAGGAGACTTTTCCAGATGGCAGAGGTCAAGGTCAGACTTCATGGAATTCAATTCAAAAGGTAATGGAATACCCTGCATACTTAAAATGTTATTATTTCAACAAAAAATTTAGAAAATAAACATTTGGCAAGACTGTATCGGAAATTTGCTTATTATTTTCAGCTGTAATTCCATTATTTGGCAGAATGTTTCAGAGATAATCTTTCTAGACGTTCAATTTTTGGCATACCATTTTCAAAGATATTTCAGAATCGATTTTTTTTTTTGTTTTGAATTTTTCATGGATTCGTAGATAATTCATATTCGGGGCTTTCAGTCTTGACCTGAGGGGAGTCAAGGAAACAGCGAAATTTTTAAAATGTCATTTTGGAAGAAAAATATCTAGGTATTGTCAAAGTCCTTCTGTCTTTCTTTTTTCATGGGAAATTTGACATTTTCTATCACTGTCATTTACTGAATATTATATACTTAAATAAAATATAATTATGTTAACTCTTTACTACACAAGGAAAATTTAGACTGATCTAAACTGAAAGCATTTGCAGAGGACAATTCGAATGTGACTTAAATAATGGAATTTGTCTTAGATAGGATAGAAAACATTGTTGGAAAAAGAGAAAATGCTGGTCACCAGCATTTTCTGCTTTTCCCACAATGCTTTTAAAAGGCTTCTTCCTCGGGGTCGTTAAAAGTCTGGATTGTGTGGTAAAGAATTAAATGTGGCTCCAATGATGGTGTTTGTCTTTGACAGGGTAGAAAACATTGTGGGAAAAGGAGAAAATGCTGGTTACCAGCATTTTCTCCTTTTCCCACAATGTTTTCAAAAGCCTTCTTTAACCAGGTCATATTAAAAACTCTCTGTGTGGAAAAGGATTGACTCTTTACCACACAATCCCGACTTTTAACGACCCTGAGGAAGAAACCTTTTGAAAACATTGTGGGAAAAGTTTTCTACCCATCCCAAGACAAATTTCGATTTTTGAGTCACATTTACTCTGTCGTCTGCAAAAGCTTTCAATTTGGGCTTGTCTAAAATTTTGTCGTTTGGTAAAGGGAGATCCTTTGGTAAAGGCCCAATCAGGAGTCATGAGAAGCTTGTTAACTGAAACTCAGTGATGGTTAAAACATATGGCCTGGCTTGGTTGTTGGTGAATTCACTTCTGCATACAAAAAAGATGTTTTTTCTCTCTCGTTCTCCCCATCTCTGACATACTGTTATAATATAGATGAATTTCACAGCAGCCCAATCGTTCTTCCTTCACCTTCCATGCAATCAAATTTAGGATCTGCTTCTTCATTTTAACTCTTTACCAAGCAATCCTGACTTTTAACAACCCTAAAAAGGAAGCCTTTTGAAAACATCGTGGAAAAAGGAGAAAATGCTGGTAACCAGCATTTTCTCCTTTTCCCACAATGTTTTCTACCATAACAACTTCCAATTTTTAAGTCACATTTGATTTGTCGTCTGCAAATGCTTTCAACTTGAACTAGTCTAAAATTTTGTTGTTTGTTGAAGAGTTAAACATGTTGCAAGTCGGAAAACAGAAAATGCTGAGTATTTGTTTTCATTATAGTGAAAAAGGGAATAATAGCTTGTTATAACACACCTATTTCTCCCATTGTGACCATGTTTTTAAAACAATTTACAGTCATGTTTGGTTCGTGTTGAATTGAGCTGCTGTAAAGGAAAAGCATATTTCTGCCAGCTGATTAGTAGATGAATATCATCTTCAAGATTGTTTTTTAACCAGAGTAAAAAAATGAGCTGAGAAGTCAAAGATGCTTCTAGAATAGAGTACAGCCTTAACCCTTTACCACACAAACTCTGCTTTTAACAACCCTGAGGAAAAAGGCTTTTGAAAACATTGTGGGAAAAGGAGAAAATGCTTGTAACAAGCATTTTCTCCTTTTCCCACCATGTTTTCTATCCTATCAAGGACAAATTTTGTCATTGCAGCCATATTTCATTTGCCATTTTTGCAAGTGCTATGGAATTGGACATGGCAAAAATTTATCTGTGTGGCTAAGAATTAAAGCAGCTTTCACAACCACAGGTGCATTTATGGTCAGTGTAGAGCAAGATCATACAGCACAAAACATTCAGTCTGTCTATGATCTACTAAGACTGCCTTGCAAAGACATAATTTACAAAAGCAATCTTGGAATTGCAATTCTTTGGGTCTTTTTATTTCTAGGTTGAAATGTATGCTGTGCATTAGATGCTTTCTAAAGCAAAATATGCTACAATCATAGAAATCATGTGACAGTCATTTTTTTTAATGTGCATCATGCATAGCTACTTAGTTTGTCAGAAAATTAGAAATTTAAATGTGTGAAAAACATTTGATTCATGCTTCATTGTGTCTTATTGAAATTGTTCATAGAAAAATACATGTTTTGTTATGGTAACCAATATTCTCCTTTTCCCATAATGCTTCCTTTCTTAGACAGTGTTCATCATTTGAGCAATACTTAATTTGTCATCTGCAAAAGACGTGAATTTTTTAAAGGTACAGTTACAGAAGTTTTTGTAAGTTTTAGTAGTTCTCAAAGTTAATATTTTGTGTGTATATAAAAAAAAGTTTAAAGACAAAGCTTAAAGACAAAGGAATATTGCACCCAAGTCTGAATTCTTATCTTTGCTCAGTTTGGCAAATTTTTATTAGCAGTTACTCAGTGCAGAAAAAAAATCTTGGTTCTCTTTATCTAACAGCAGAAGATGCCTAATTACCTGTTGATAAGAAAGAGAGAGAACACTTCCTGTCTTGACTGGTTCTCCACAATTGTTTATGAAATGATTCTATGGGAAGAATTTGCTGTAACCCATTCCCTTTAACCCTTTATACACAATCCTGAGTTTTAATGACCCTGAGGAAGAAGCCTTTTGAAAACATTGTATCAAAGAAAAAATTGCACCATTTGAGCCCTATTGAAATTGTCGTCTACAAATGCTTTCAATTTGGACAAGGCTCAAATTTTGTCGTTTGGTAAAGAGTTAACCTGTCATACACAATCCTGAGTTTTAATGACACAACCCCCCCCCCCCACCCAAGATATTAGGCCTTTTGAAAACATTGTATGTTTTCTATGTATTTAAGGACAAATACTATCATTTGAAAAGGATTTGAATTGTCGTATGTAAATTCCTTTAATTTGGAGTGGACAAGTCTAAAATTTTCTCATGTGATGAAAGGGTTTATAACAGTGTGGCCATCTTATTTTTATAAGTAACTTGTAAAATGGAAGGAATTAATGCTGGGTGTATTTTCAGGATGTTTAAATCATATTATTTAATATCCTAGGAATAACCTTATGTTTAACTCTACCAAACGACAAAATTTTAGACTAGTCCGAATTGAAAGCATTGGCAGATGGTAAGATAAATGTGACTGAAAAATTGAAATTTTTGTTGGGAAGGGTAGAAAACATTGTTGGAAAAGGAGAAAATGCTGGTTCCCAGCATTTTCTCCATTTCCAACAGTGTTTTCAAAAGGCTTCTTTCTCAGGGTCGTTAAAAATCAGGATTGTGTGGTAAAGGTTTAATCAGTTTTTTGTATAAGGCAAGTACAAATGACTAAAAGAAACCAGGTACTTTTCCATAATGAAATTAAAAACAAGAGCAAAGGAGGAACAGCTTTTTAGAAGGTGATGTCTCACCTTTTTATGTCAACTGTCAAAACTGAATTTCCTTGACAACAAATCATAATCCTCTGTTCAGAGAAAAATAGGTCCCCATAGATCAATGAACAGAGGTGCCTGTGACATTTTATATTTGAAAATAACATGCAGATTGAAAAAGCTTGCAAGCCAGTTACACAATGAACTTATTTATATGTCTTAAAATCAGCACTAGACTTGAAATTGGCCTCTTTGACATGGCCTGAATGATAGTCTCCATCGCGGATGAATAAATAGGAGAAAGACCCAAAAAACACCCAAAACCATAGAAGACCTGGCCCACCCACCCAACCACTGTCATAACACCCCAAACTACTTTCTGAAGACCTTGAACTGCATGCAAAGTGCTTAGATACATCATTTTTATGGAAAATATTTATGAAATAATGCTATCAAAGACAAAAAAATGTTGTTTACAGTCAGATGAGTAATTTGTAATGAAATGGTCAACTGTAAAAACTTATTTCCAATGAAATAATGCTATCATAGACAAAAAAATGTTGTCAGTAGTCATATAAATGAATTGTAAATGAAATGGTCAACTGTAAAAACTTATTTGCCAGCAAATTTCTACCATCACCTTCTAGTACTTTTGTACTTTGATTATGTTTAGCAGTTGCGCCTTTTCCTTTGACATTTTTAACCCTTTACCACGGAACCCGGAGTTTTCGGCCCTGTGGAGGAAGTCTTTGGAAAACATTTTGGGTAAAGGAGAAAATGCTGTTAACCAGCATTTTCTCCTTTTCCCACAATGTTTTCTACCCTATTAAAGAAAAATTGCACCATTTGAGCCACACTGAAATTGTCGTCTGCAAATTCTTTCAATTTGGACCTGTCTACCTATTTGTCATTTGGTAGAGGGTTGAAGGAGAAGCAATAGTGTAGGGATGAAGCATTCACTTTGCACGCCAGAGATCCCTTGTATGAATCCCATGATGAGTGCAGTCAACCTTTGGAAATATCCACAGAAGGCGCAGGTACTGGTTACTTTCCTAAGATGGAATCATTAACCCTTTGCTGCACAATGCCTCCTTTAAACTGCACCTGGAAAGAGGCCTTTTTGAAAACATTGTAGGAAAAGGAGAAAATGCTGGTAACCAGCATTTTCTCCTTTTCCCACAATGTTTTCTACCCAATTAAAGAAAAATTGCACCATTTGAGCCACACTGAAATTGTCGTCTGCAAATGCTTTCAGTTTGGACCAGTCTGAAATTTTGTCGTTTGGTAAAGGGTTAAGAGTAATTATCATGTAAAACTTGTTTCGCAACAGACTTAACTCTTTTCCATAAAATCCTGAGGTTGTAACAGCTATGAGGTAAAAGCCTTTTGAAAACCTTGTGGGAAAGGAGAAAATGCTGGTAACAAGCATTTCTCTTGTTCCTACAAGGCTTTTTATTTTTTCGCAGAAAATTACACCATTTCAGCTAAATTCAATATGCTGTCTGCAAACTTTTCAGTTTGGACCAGTCTAAAATTTAGTTTTTTGTTAAGTTAATTAGTGAAGAATTAAAATGAAAAGGATTGAAGGAAAAACAGATGAGACATCTATAACAGGGGCATATAAAGTCATCTTTTTTTAGTGTCTGGATTAATCTATGCCCTTATTATGCCTAATTTAGGCCATCTGCTGCTATTTTAGGTGACTGCAGCAGACGATATTTTATGATTTCTTAGCAGACAAATGCCTAAAAAGGTAATAAATTATCATCTGTCTTGACCTGGTTGGCACATCCTTCTGTGCTTTCAGAAAGTGTGACAAAATGTACTAGCGGAAAAGTTCACGTCCCTGTACCAAATGATCCCAGGGTTGCACAACCCGAAGAAGACGGCTTTTGAAGCAATTGTGGTAAAAGCCAAAAATGCTGACAATCAGGATTTTTCTTCATTTCCCCACAATGTTCTGTAGCTTTTAACAGTCAGATTTAGGGGAAAAAAAAAGGAACAAATGGAAAAAAAGATCAGATTCCTCTTTTTTTTTTCTCCTGTAATTTCAATTACATAAAATCTGAATTAAGTCTTGTAGGCTATTGTATGGCCCGCAACATGCGAAATGACACCTTCGGACATTTGTGTAAAATGTTGCCTGGATTACCCTGCACTGTCTGTGCAGGCTAATCTGAGATGGCACTTTACGACTACGTATGATTTTTTCACACGGTAGACTTTTGTGAAACAGAAAAGTGCACATAAACGGGAGGTGTTGTCTTGGATTAGTCACAGACTGCACAGGCTGATCTGGACGATACACTTTTACACAGATGTCCCAAGGCCCCATTTCGTGTGTTTCACGCCATATGGTATCCTGTCTGATTAACAAGTTTAACCCTTTCCCAAACAAGCCCGGGTTTTCACGTGTCTGCAGCATAAGTCTTTTGAAAACAATGTGGGAAAAGGAGAAATTGCTCGTAATGAGCAATTTCTCCTTTTCCCACAGTGTTTTCTACCCTTTTTGATAACTTTCTGCCATTTTCATCAAATTTAAAATTGTCGTCTGCAAACTCTTTCAATTTGGACCAGTCTAAAATTCATTGTTTGGGAAAGGGTTAATACTCTACCACATAATCCCAAGTTTTAACAACCCAGAGGAAGAAGGCTCTTGAAAACATTGTGGGAAAAGGAAAAATGCTGGTAACCAGTATTCTCTGCTTTTCCCACAATGTTTTCTATCCTTTCAAAGAAGAATCTCATTATTTCAACCACTTTTAAATTGTCATCTGCAAATTCTTTCAATTTAGGCAAGTCTAAAGTTTTGTGGTCTGGTAAAGAGTTAACTCTTTACCAAACGACAAAATTTTAGAAGAGTCCAAATTGAAAGCATTTGCAGACAACAAAATGGTCATGACAGAAAAAATGAAATTTGTTCTGGGAAGGGTCGAAAACATTGTGGGAAAAGGACAGAATGCTGGTTACCAGCATTTTCTCCTTTTCCCACAATAATTTTCAAAAGGCTTCTTTCTCAGGGTCGTTAAAAGTCGAGGTTGTGTGGTAAAGGGTTAAAGACAGATGCAATCCTTGTAGCCACATTTAACCCTTTACCATACAGTCCAGAGTTTTAACAACCCTGATGATGAAGCCCTTTGAAAACATTGTGGGAAAAGGAGAAAATCCTGGTAGCCAGCATTTTCTCCCTTTCCCACAATGTTTACTATCCTATCAAAGACAGAAATCATCGTTTTAACAACATTTTTTTATCTTCTGCAAATGCTTTCGATTTGGTTCAGTCCAAACTTTTGTCGTTTGGTAAGGAATTAAATTGTCATCTGCAAATGCTATCAGTTTGGAAGAATCTCAATTTTTCTTTGTTTGATGAAGAGATGAAGGTGGTGTTACAAGGCTTTCAGCATTTCTTCAAGTCCTGTCATGGTGACAGCTTACCTTTGTGTCTACTCTATGTTGGGTTTTGCCAGCATTTGGCTCAAGGGTCCTGCATAGCTCAGTAATGGGGGTTTAGGATTCAAAACTTGAATGCCCGGGATTTGACAGTTTGAAACCCAGAACATACATGAATATGCGAGCTGTCACCATAATATGACTGAAATAATGTCGGAAACAGAGTAAAACACTGTTCAATCAATCAGTAGACAGGGGTTGAATCATTACTTAAAGTGTTGGGCTTTTTTGGATGGGGATGTCCTTAACCCTTTCCCAAACAAGCCCTGGTTTTCACGTGTCTGCAGTACAAGTCTTTTGAAAACACTGTGGGAAAAGGAGAAATTGCTCGTAACGAGCAATTTCTCAATTTCCCACAGTGTTTTCTCCCCTTTTTGATAACTTTCTGCCATTTTCATCCAATTTAAAATTGTCGTCTGCAAACTCTTTCAATTTGGACCCGTCCAAAATTTGTCGTTTGGGAAAGGGTTAAGCAAGGCACTGAAGAGCCACCAGCCAAGTACTGGTGAAACCCAGTATATTCATGAATAGGTGAGATGCCTCTATGAAATTATGTTGAAAGTGTTGCCTAAAACACCATTCAATCAATTATCCAGTACTAGACTCAGAGCTTAACCCTTTCCCAAACGACAAATTTTGCACTGGTCCAAATTGAAAGAGTTTGCAGACGACAATTTTAAATTTGATGAAAATGGCAGAAAGTTATCAAAAAGGGTAGAAAACACTGTGGGAAAAGGAGAAATTGCTCGTTACGAGCAATTTCTCCTTTTCCCACAGTGTTTTCTAAAGACTTGTACTGCAGACACGTGAAAACCAGGGCTTGTTTGGGAAAGGGTTAACAGTGCCTTGCAGAAGGACACAGCCTTGTGTCCAGCGCAAATAGTGTGGTATAAATCAAGGTATGACCAGATTACAAATCCAACAGTTCAGGGTCCCATCCTTTCTGCACTTTACTGAGAAGGAAATAAAACTGTCCAAAAGCACGACTGTTAGGTATCTGTGATGCAATATTTATCTTTTTAACCCTTTACCACACAATCCTGACTTTTAACGACCTTAAGAAAAAGAAACCTTTTGAAAACATTGTGAGAAAAGGAGAAAATGCGGGTAACCACAATGTTTTCTACCCACCCCAAAACAAATTTCAGCTTTAGAATCACATTTATTTTGTCGTCTGCAAATGCTTTCAATTTGGTCCAGTCTAGAATTGTGTTGTTTGGTAAAGAGTTAACTCTTTACCAAGAAATCTGGTATATAAGTGACCCAGAGAAAAGGTAGCTATTGAGCACGTTGTGAGAAGAGGAGAACATGCTGGTAACTAGCATTTTTCTCCTTTTCTCAGAATATTTTCTTTCCTTTCAAAGACAAATCCGATCATTTAAGCCAATTAATATTGTGTCATTGGCAAACTTTATCAATTTGGACGAGTCTTGTTGTCTGAGGAAGGGTTAACTCTTTACCAAACGACAAAATTTTAGAGTGGTCCAAATTGAAAGCATTTGCAGTCGACAAATTAAAGTTGGCTCAAATGATGAAATTTGTCCTTGATAGAGTAGAAAACATTGTGGGAAAAGGAGAAAATGTTGGTTACCAGCATTTTCTCCTTTTCCCACAATGTTTGAAAAAGGCATCTTCTTCAGGGTCGTTAAAAGTCGGGATTGTGTGGTAAAGGGTTAAGTTGTCCCACATCTTTTTCACATAAATATTTGCAAGGAGAGAGACACAAAGGAATTTTTTATGGTTTCACATTACATAAATCATAAAATATAATGCCTATTGTGCTTGTTTATAACTCTTTACCAAACGACAGAATTATAGACTAGTCCAAATTGAAGGCATCTGCAGACAGCAAAACAAAATGTGAATGAAAAATTGAAATTTGTTTTTGGAAGGATAGAAAACATTGTGGGAAAAGGAGAAAATGCTGGTTACCAGCATTTTCTCCTTTTCCCACAATGTTTTCAAATGGCTTCTTTCTCACGGTCGTTTGAAGTCGAGACTGTGTGGTAAAGAGTTAATGCTAATTAATAACAACGCTTCACCACACGTGCACATGTGGTGCAAACATTGTCCCTTTCCCTGATACGTTAAGCTGTGTGGCGCCAAGCCTTAGTGCTCAGAGAGTAACATACGTGACTTGAGACCAGGGGATTGCAGGTTTGAATCCACAGCTTTGCCAGTTTTCTTCAGCGGATTGATGATTGTCATTCCTGTCTCACTGGAAGCATTGGGTTTTTCATGGGAGTCTCCTTGGCCAAGATGTTTCAAGGCCCTGGCCTAGTGCTGGTGATCCCAGGACGTACATGTTTAACCCTTTACCACACAATCCCGACTTTTAAAGACCCTAAGATAGAAGCCTTTTGAAAACGTGGGAAAAGAAAAAAATGCTGGTAACCAGCATTTTCTTCTTTTCCCACAATGTTTTCTACCCTTCCCCCCAAAAAATTTCAATTTTTCATCCACATTTATTTTGTCGTCTGCAAATGCTTTCAATTTGGACTAGTCTAAAATTTTTGTCGTTTGGTAATGAGTTAAGTGAGCTATGGTAGTGATATGACTGAAATTATGTTGAAAGCAGCGTAAAGGACCATTCAATCAATGACTATAGGTGTTAGAAAGTAGTTTTTGAGTTCTGTACTTTCAGCCTTATTTGTTGTATGTTTCAGCCTGCAACCTTACAGATTGGTGGTATTGGTCCAGGGAACCCTGGCAGTATGGGCAACGGTCCTCAGATGGGACCAATGGGACCACCAGAGATGGGAACTCCCCAGAAGGATCTCAAATACTCAATGGGCATGGGTAACATGATGGTAAGTGCATGATGTTATTTTTATTCAAAGCTGGTCCAGTGGTGCACAGAATGGGGCCCCATGGGCCACCAGAGATTGAAACATCCCAGTGGAATCTAAATTACTCTATGGACATGGGTTAACATGATGGTAACTGGCCGGTATCATTAGTTTTTAAAGTTCATGCAGAAATGTAGTATGGTGCTGAGAGCCACCGTAACATAATATTTTCAAGTTTTCCTACTTTGGATGATTTTGGGTTTGAACTCAAGTTCGATCATGGAATTGATTTTTTCATTGAAAAGTAAATTTTTGCTAAGCTAGTGCTATCCTAAACCAGTAAGTAACCACTTTAACCCTTTACCACACAATCCCGAGTTTTAACGACCCTTGGAGATGAGACTTTTGAGAACATTGTGGAATAAGAAGAAAATGCTGGTGACCAGCATTTTCTTCTTTTTCCACAATGTTTTCTAACCTATCGGAGACAAATCAAATTATTTGAGCCATTATTTAATTTGTCGTCTGCAAGTGCTTTCAGTTTGGACCAGTCTAAAATAATGTCGTGTGGAAAAGGGTTAAACTCTTTCCCAATACAAGAAGTTTTAGACTTTTCCAAATGGAAGACACCTGCAGATGATCAGTTAAAATCGATACAAATTAGCCTAAGTCCACAGATAGGATAGAAATTATGGTTGAAAAAGGAGAAAATGCTGGTTGCCAGCATTTTCTTGTTTTCCTGAAATGTTTTGAAAGACCTTCTTCCTTAGGGTCATTAAAACTTGGGATTGTGTGGTAAAGGATTTATATCTGTAGATTATTGCTTTCCCTTGCTGTCCTGCAGCACACCACTGTTCAATACAATAGAAAAGAAAGAAAGTACCTTTCCCTTTAATAATAACATTGTCTTATGTATTCCTTTACGAAATCTTAACTCTTTACCAAACAACAAATTTTTAGACTGGTCCAAACTGAAAGCATTTGCAGAAGACAAATGCTACTCAAAACATAACTTGTTTTTGAAAGGGTAGAAAACATTGTGGGAAAAGGAGAAAATGCTGGTTACCAGCATTTTCTCCTTATTCCATATTGTTTTTTTAAACGGCTTCTTCTACAGGTTCATTAAAACTCGGGATTGTGTGATAAAGGGTTTACTGTTTACCACACAATCCCGACTTTTAACGACCTTGAGGAAGAATCCCTTTGAAAACATTGTGGGAAAAGGAGAAAATGCTGGTAACCAGCATTTTCTCCTTTTCCCACAATGATTTCTACCCTATCAAAGAAAAATTCCATCATTTAAGCAAAATTTAAATTGTCATCTGAAATGCTTTCAATTTGGACTGGTCTAAAATTTTGTTGTTCGGTAAAGAGTTAACTGTTTACTACATAACAAAATTTTAGACTTGCCCAAATTGAAAGCTTTTGCAGATTACAGAGTAAGTGTGCTTTGAAATTTGAAATTTGTTTTTCGAAGGGTAGAAAATATTGTTGGAAAAGGAAAAAAAGCTGGTTACCTGCATGTTCTCCTTTTACCACATTGTTTTTCAAAAGCTTCTTCCTCAGAGTCATTAAAATTATTTCAGTGATATTGTGGAAGCCGATGCACGATTCCATGTCTTCCTAGAGTTCGTGCTACCATATCTTTTGCACAATATTCTTTTGCAAGCCACTGGCTGCTTTCTCACATAACCATTGTCGAACGTTGAAAATAGTAAAACATTTTCTCCTTTTTCCAGATTCTTTTCTACCCGATAAAGACATCCATTATAGGAGCCGCATTTTGAAATTGAAAGCATTTGCAGATGATGAATTTTGTCGTCTGCAAATGCTTTCAATTTGGACTAGTCCAGAATTTTGTTGTTTGATATGGAGTTATACACCACGCTGATAAAAATTAAATGGAACTTATGTCAAATTTTGAAAATGGTATACATCCCCCTCTTGAAACTTAGAGCCACGCTGATAAAAATTAAATGGAACTTATGTCATATTTTGAAAATGGTATACATCCCCTTCTTGAAACTTAGAGGATTAAACATTGTCTGTTTTATAGCCCATAAAACATGACTTAAAAACAATGGAGCATTATAAATTTTGGAGAAATAATTTATGGGAGGCCTACATTTCCTGAACTCTTTGCCCTATAAATTATGGTAACATCAGACTTTAAGTATTTTTAACCTGTTTCCATACAACCCTGAGTTTAGATGACCCAGAGAAAGAAGGTTAACCCTCTTACCAGACGACAAAATTTTGGCCTTGGCCAGATTGAAAACATTTGATAATGACTGTTTCAGTGTTCCCTAAATGTTGCAATTTTTCTTCGATAGGGTAGAAAAAACTGTGCAAAAAGGAGAAATGCTGGTTTCTCCTTTTCCCACAATGCTTTCTAAAAGCATCTTTCCCAGGGTCGTTAAAAGGCGGCATTGTGTGGTAATGAGCTAAATGACTCAGAGGAAGATGGCTTTTGAAAATGCTGTGAGCAGTGGAGAAAATGCCGGTTACCTGTTTCCCACTTTTTCCCAAAATTTTTCCCACTATTTTCAGAAAGTCAACCATTTAAGACCAAAATTTCAATAAGAATTTCAGTGCAAGTCAAATGGAGAAACCTGCCTTTAATCCTTTACCACACAATCCTGACTTTTAATGACCCTGAGGAAGAAGCCTTTGGAAAACATGCATTGTGGGAAAAGGAGAAAATGCTGGTAACCAGCATTTTCTCCTTTTCCCACAATGTTTTCTACTCTTCCCAAAACAAATTTCAATTTTTGAGTCACATTTATTTTGCCTTCAATTTGGACAAGTTTAAAATTTTGTCATTTGGTAAAGAGTTAATCAATTAGAAAACATGGGAAAAGGAGAAAATGCTGGTTACCAGCATTTTCTCCTTTTCCCGCAATGTTTTCAAAAGGCTTCGTCGGAGTCATTAAAACTCAGGATTGTGTGGTAAAGGGTTAAGACAACAGAAATTGCAATATCAAAGCAATGTTTCTGTCAAGAGTTTCTGGCAAAGAAGTAGTCAGATCAGACTGTATGGTCTGTGCAGTTTAATTGACCTTGATTGGCATGGAGGACATTAGTAGTTCAGACTTGGCACAACAAGAGTCTAGAGGCCACATTTCCCGCCTAATACTGATGAACGTTCTCAAAGGTACACAAGCTCAGGTGATCCATTCAGGGCCATCATGGCCCTTTGTTTTGAAAAAAGTTTGGTATGTAGTTGTAAAAAGAAAGTGGGGAAAAGAGCCCAACCCCCCCACCCACCGACCCACCCATGATTATATCTTACTAGACTAAGTAGGTGTCACAAGTCGAAAAATAAATGGACAATTTTGTTCTCTTTAACGTTATTGTAATGTATGGGGAAAAGGAGCAACAATAATTTACCCAAGTTCAATAATCATATTGATTCTGATAGAAGTCAAAGCCAGGAATGCAAAATCATGTTTAACGAAAAGTGAATCTCCTAAGTCAACTTAGGTAAAAGTCTATTTTCTTTGGATTAAGAAAATTACTTAAAATCCCATGAGTCACGGTTCAAGAACAGATTAAATCTGGGCGCATTTATCTACGGCTATAAAATATCTAAGCCCAATATTTTGTTGACATGAGGGGGTTGGAAATCTGATAAGTCACCCCAATTCTGACGGGAGGGCTTTGTTTGATTTGATCGGTAGATATACCCGGTTCCTTCTTATTGAATTTTTACTTTTTTTAAGCAAATAGCAGAAGATGATCACAAAATCTCTCAATATAGCTAGAAGTGTATGCAGACGGTAAAACAAAACATTGTGGTAAAAGGAGAAATTGCTCCTTTGAAGCAATTTCTCCATTTATCACTATGTTTTCTGTTATGAGGCTCCTGCTGTGGTGACAAGAAAAATGTCTGCGTGAAGGAATGTGGATTTCATGCCTGTTACAGCCTTTAGTACTATACGAACTTGACAGATCAGTGGGGCGAAAAATTGCTGCGACATTTTTTTCATTGAACAGGTACTCGTTATTTGAAGGGTTGTTACGAACTTAATGAGTACAGTTACGGCATAAGATGGTTCCGCCTTGAACTTGGTGTCCAACCAAATTTGGCAAGAGGAAATTAATATGAATTATAATTTTAAAGAGCATTGTTGAATTTCCATCCACAATTACCTGTAAATGGAACTTGGTTTTATATTCTTATACAGTGTAAATATAGAAAAATTTTGAGTAAGTGTTTTTGTCCCTAACCTTTTATAACACAATCCAGAGTTTAAAGGATTTGAAGAAAGAGGACCTTCGAAAACAATATGGGAAAAGGAGAAAATGCTAGTAACTGGCCTTTTCTCCTTTTCCATCAATTTTTTACACTTCCAACTTGAAATTTCATTTTTTAAGTCACATTTAATTTGTTGCTTGCTTATGCTTTCAATCTGAACCAATCAAATACAAGCAATTTTGGGAAGATCTGCTTCTACTGAAGGCTGTACATCAAGGCAATAACAAGTTGTAATTATAAATTGTAATCTCTTATTTGAACAACCACCAAGAAGAGTCAGGCTTTTGAAACCATTTACATACCGATCCTCATGTTTTAATGACCCTATGGAAAATGGCTTTCAAAAACATTCTAGGAAAAGGAGAAAAGGCTGGTAACCAGCATTTTCTCCTTTACCACAATGTTTTCCACCCTTCCCAAAGCAAATTTCGATTGTTTGCTCACATTTATTTTGTCGTCTGCAAATGTTTTCAATTTGGACCAGTCTAAAACTTTGTCATTTGCGAAAGAGTTATAGGGTTGAAGGTGTGCCAAGATTAATGGTTTTTGTGAGTCACTGAATGAAATTGTGGTCCACCATTTGTCATTTTGTACATTATAATGAAGATTTTTTTGACCCCCCCTTTCCAGATTTTACACTTCAGTTATTTCGAGGACAAGTTTTTCGAGTCTTCTATAAGCATTTGCAGCTGACAAATTTGATGTGCTGAAATGAGTAGATTCGTCTTAATAGATAAAGTGAAGAAAAATATCGTGAGAAAAGGAGCACACGCAGATCACCGGCAGTTTTTCCTTTCTTCCCACAATGTTTGCAAAAGTCTTTCCTCTCGGAGTCGAAATACCAACATGAAAGAATCTATAAAGGGTTGATTTTTTTGGTCTGCTAAGGTGAACATTAGATTATTTGGAGAGTAAATCAAGATCAGACTACAACAAATACAGTCAAATATCTCATTCTGTGAGATATTCTGGTCAAAGATATTCTTGGATTGCAATATTTATGTTCACGATTTTTGAGTTGAAATGTATATTTTACTTAGGTGGCAGTTTTGTGGTTGAACTTTGTGGTTGGACTTTGAAACTGAATCTAATCAACACAGAACCCTTGTTGTGCTAAATTGTTGAATGGAAACTCTCAGAATCGTTTAAATTGAAACTCTCATACTGTACTAGAGATGCAGAAAGAATGCTTTTGATAACATTGTGGGAAAAGGAGGAAATGCTAGTGAACAGGATTTTCAATACTTTTCTCTCTTTCCCACAGGTTTTGCTATCATTTATAAGCCAGATTAAATTCCCAACATTTTATCCACCAATGATTTTTAGTGACCTGCTACTGCTTTCAATGTAGATGACTCTATAGAGTTAAATTTTCTGTCATTTGGTGAAGAGTTAGATTAACCCTTAACCCTTTACCACACAGTCCTGAGTTTTAGTGACAGTGAGGAAAAAGCGTTTTGAAAACATTGTGGGAAAAGGAGAAAATGCTGGTAACCAGCATTTTCTCCTTTTCCAGCAATGTTTTTTTTTACCCTGTTATAGGCAAGTTCCATCAATTGAGCCACATTTAAATCGTCGTCTACAAATGCTTTCGGTCGGGACAAGTCTACATTTTTGTCGTATGGTAAAGAGTTAAAGCTCGGAATAAACCTATCAGATATTTTCATCTTAGAAATATGACCTCAAATAATTGCAATTTCATCGTTGCTTTTGTCTACAGTGTTTCAGGAAAGTGGACAGTGTAGATAAAAAATCAGGCTGCAGCTTTCGTGCAGCCTGATCTTGATCTACATTGGCTGCCAAGGCAACTACAGACATAAAAGGGGCTTTAACACTTTACCAAACGATAACATTTAAGCCTTGTCCAAATTGAAGCATTTGCAGACGACAGTTTAACTCTTTACCACACGACAAAATGTTGGATGGATCCATATTGAAAGCATTTGCAGATGACAATTTAAAGGTGACTCAAGGAACAAGACATGTCCTTGACAAGGTAGAAAATATTGTGAGAAAAGGAGAAAATACTGGTTACCACATTTTCTCCTTTTCCGACAATGTTTTCAAAAGGCTCCTTGTCTCAGGGTCGTTAAAACTCTGGATTGTGTGATAAAGAGTTAAATGTGAATCAAATGATGTAAATTGTCTTCGATAGGGTAGAAAACACTGTTGGAAAAGGAGAAAATGCTGGTTACCAGCATTTTCTCCTTTTCCTACAATGTTTTCAAAAGTCTTCTTCCTCAGGGTCGTTAAAACTCTGGATTGTGTGGTAAAGGGTTCTGGGTTAACAATATCTTATAGTATCGTTAACAGTAATTCCAGTAACTCAGTGACCTGTTGCAAGGGTTTACAGTGCAAAAATAAGCTCAGATAAGACGATGACTGGAGTTTCCAAAACATGCCAAAAAGTTAGCAGGCAACCTAGGCACGCACATCAGTAATTAAAAATGTCCAGTGAGCTTGACTCAGGTGACAGGCTTGTATGTGGCTGTGTAGGTTTAATTGTTGTATTGTTGGCGATCTTTGCCCTTGCCCCATAAAGTCACAACAACAACTTTAGTTAACTCTTTACCACACGACAAAATTTTAGACTGGTTCAAATTGAAAGCAATTGCAGACGACAAATTAAATGTGACTCAAAAATTGAAATTTGTTTTAGGAAGGGTAGAAAACATTGTGGGAAAAGGAGAAAATGCTCGTTACCAGCATTTTCTCCTTTTCCCACAATGTTTTCAAAAGGCTTCTTTCTCAGGGTCGTTAAAAGTCGGGATTGTGTAGTAAAGAGTTAACCCTTAACCACACAATTCCGACTTTTAACAGCCCTGAAGAAGAGGGCTTTTGAAAACATTGTGGGAAAATGAGAAAATGCTGGTGACCAGCATTTTCTCCTTCTCCCAAGATATTTTCTACCTTTTCAGAAACAAATTTTAATTTTTGAGTCACGTTTATTTTTTCATATGGAAATGCTTTGATTTTGGACCTGTCTAAAATTATGTTGTTTGTTAAAGAGTTAATTATGTACAGTGTAGATCAAGAATACACTGCATAGAAACTGATTCTCCTCTATCTAATTGTGTTCGAGAAAGGTAAATGTTTTGCCTTTCTTTCACATGTATTGGGTTTTATTGCTTTGAAGTTGGGTATTCTTGTAACATACATACTTGTAACAGAGTTTAACCCTTTCCCAAACGACAAATTTTGGACTGGTCCAAATTCAAAGAGTTTGCAGACCACAATTTTAAATTTGATGAAAATGGCACAAAGTTATCAAAAAGGGTAGAAAACACTGTGGGACAAGGAAAAATTGCTCGTTACGAGCAATTTCTCCTTTTTCCACAGTGTTTTCAAAAGACTTGTACTGCAGACACATGAAAACCAGTGCTTGTTTGGGAAAGGGTTAAGCATTTTTGTTTACAGAATTTTTTTCATTTTGCTTGTTTGTATTGGTGTTTAATGCCATTTGAGACATTATTTCAGCTATATCACAGTGGCCAGTGCATCTTTCCATGTTTTCCTGGTGTTTCTTTTGCTTGTTATTGGCACTATGTTCTTCCAAAGCCACAGGCTGCTCTCCTTCAAAACCATTGTTGAAACAATGGTCAGTTGTGAGAGAGGAATGAATCCTTTAGCCATATATCATTTTACGATTTCTTTGGTGTCAGACAATTTTTGCATTTGCCTCAGTGTTTGCAAGAACATGCTTGACATGCTTAGTGTAAGGTGTAAAAAAAAAAGGCAACTGTAGAGAAAGGGTAAATGAATTTAGGAAGGGCACCATTGACCCTTTCCCAAACGACAAATTTTGGACTGGTCCAAATTCAAAGAGTTTGCAGACGACAATCTTAAAATTGATGAAAATGGCAGAAAGGTCTCAAAAAGGGTAAAAAACACTGTGGGAAGAGGAGAAATTGCTCGTTATGAGCAATTTCTCCTTTTCCCACGGTGTTTTCAAAAGACTTGTACTGCAGACACGTGAAAACCAGGGCTTGTTTGGGAAAGGGTTAAAACTTTTTGATTGACAAGTTTTTAAATAAACTTCAGGTGACAGGTAAATCTACCAAATTTAACCTTTACAAAATAATCCTGTGTTTTAACAACCTTGAGGAAAATGGCTCTTAAAAATATTGTGGGAAAGGCATTCTGATCTTGGTCCCAACTGTCTGCTAAACTGCTATAACAGCTAATGTTGATTTTAGCATTGTAAGGGGTAACACAAATTTATATATTAGCTTGTAAAGAATAAAAGAATGACTCACTGTTTGAAAACTTTTAATTAACCCTTTCTCAAACAAGCCCTGGTTTTCATGTGTCTGCAGTACAAGTCTTTTGAAAGCACTGTGGGAAAAGGAGAAATTGCTTATAACGAGCAATTTCTCCTTTTCCCACAGTGTTTTCTACCCTTTTTGAGACCTTTCTGCCATTTTCATCAAATTTAAAATTGTCGTCTGCAAACTCTTTCAATTTGGACCAGTCCAAAATTTGTCGTTTGGCAAAGGGTTAACAGAGTATTTGATTTTGAAATACTCTACACATGAGCCATGCTGTGTGAAAAGGGGGCTTAATGCATATGTGAAAAGTATCGACCCAGGTCAGCCTGTGCAGTCTGCGCAGGCTAACCTGGGCTGAAACTTTTTGCTATAGGTTAATATTCTGTATGTCAAAGGACCAGTCTGCCTTATGATACAGTCGGTTGTTAGACGAAATAGATTTTATGGATCCCTGACTATGTAATGTCTTTCTGGGTATGATGAATCACAGAGATGCATTAAGTCCCCTTTTGCCAGAGCATGGCTCATATATATCCTGCAAAAGTCTAGCCGAGATTGAATCGTTGTTGTTCATATTGTGTGCTAAGATCAGCAGACACAATAAAATTAATGGTATGCAGTATGATCTTGGATTTACATTGTCCATTTTGTAAGATGCTCTGATTGCACCAAACTATCATGAGTTTCAGTGGCCCCTAGCAAGAAGTCATTTGAAAACATTGTGGGAAAGGAGTAAATACTGGTAAACAGCATTTTCAAACTCTTTATCCGCAATATTTCCAACCCTATCAAAAAGTACCCCCTTTTTAGCTCACCTGAGCACAACGTGCTCAAGGGGAGCTATTGTGATCGGTCATCGTCCGGCGTCCGTCCGTCTGTCCGTCCATCTGTCCGTCGTCCGTTAACAATTTCTTTAAAAATCCTCTCCTCCTAAACCAGATGGCCAATCTTGATAAAACTTGGCAGGAATGTTCCTTGGGTGAAGGTCTACAAAAAGTGTTAAAAGAATTTAATTCCATCAAAAACTGTGGTTGCCATGGCAACAAAATGGCTGAAAATTGAAAAAATCTTTAAAAATCTTCTTGTGACAAACCATAAGGCCGAGAGCATTCATATTTTGTATGAAGCATCATTTGGTGACCCTTTACCAAAATTGTTAAAATTATTCCCCTGGGGTCGTATTTGGGCTTTGCCCGGGCGCACCATATTTTACATAGAAACAAAGAAGGAAATCTTTAAAAAATCTTCTGATGACAAACCATAATGGCTAGAGCATCCATATTTGGTATGTAGCATTATCCGATGATCCTCTACCAAAATTGTTAAAATTATCCCTCTGCGGTCATATTTGGGCTCTGCCCGGGCGCACCCTAAATTAAAATCTTTAAAAATCTTCTTCTGACAAAACATAAGGCTGAGAGCATTCATATTTTGTTTGAAACATCATTGGGTGACCCCTTACCAAAATTGTAAAAATTATTCTCCTGGGGTCATATTTGGGCTTTGCCCGGGCGCACCCTATTTTACATAGAAACAAAAAAGGAAATCTTTAAAAAATCTTCTGATGAAAAGCCATAATGGCTAGAGCATTCATATTTGGTGTGTAGCATTATCTGATGATCCTCTACCGAAATCGGTAAAATTATCCCTCTGGGGTCATATTTTGGGCTCTTCCCAGGCGCACCCTAAATTAAAATCTTTAAAAATCTTCTTCTGACAAAACATAAGGCTGAGAGCATTCATATTTTGTTTGAAACATCATTGGGTGACCCCTTACCAAAATTGTTAAAATCATTCCTGTAGGGTCATATTTGGGCTTTGCCTGGGCACACTCTATTTTACACAGAAACAAAGAAGGAAATCTTTAAAACTTCTTCTGATGACAAACTATAATGGCCAGAACATTCCTATTAAGTATGTAGCATTATCTGATGATCTTCTACCAAAATTGTTAAAATTATTCTTCTGCGGTGATATTTGGGCTCTGCCCGGGCGCATCCTATTTTAAAATCTTTAAAAATCTTCTTGTGACAAACCATAAGGCGGAGAGCATTCATATTTTGTTTGAAGCATCATTGGGTGAGCCTTTACCAAAATTGTTGAAATTATTCCCCTTGGGTCATATTTGGGCTTTGCCCGGGCACACCCTATTTTACATAGAACCAAGAAGGAAATCTTTAAAAAATCTTCTTCTGACAAATCATAATGGCTAGAGCATTTATATTTGGTATGTAGCATTATCTGATAATCCTCTACCAAAATTGTTAAAATTATCCCTCTGCAGTCATATTTGGGCTCTGCCCAGATGCACCCTATTTTAAAATCTTTAAAAATCTTCTTGTGACAAACCATAACGGCTAGAGCATTCATATTTTGTTTGAAGCATCATTGCTTGACCCCTTACCAAAATTGTTGAAATTATTCCCTTACGGTCATATTTGGGCTTTGCCCGGGCACACCCTATTTTACACAGAAACAAAGAAGGAAATCTTTAAAAAATCTTCTTCTGACAAATCATTAATGGCTAGAGCATTTACATTTGGTATGTAGCATTATCTGATAATCCTCTACCAAAATTGTTAAAATTATCCCTCTGCGGTCATATTTGGGCTCTGCCCAGATGCACCCTATTTTTAAATCTTTAAAAATCTTCTTGTGACAAACCATAACGGCTAGAGCATTCATATATTGTTTGAAGCATCATTGCTTGACCCCTTACCAAAATTGTTGAAATTATTCCCTTACGGTCATATTTGGGCTTTGCCCGGGCGCACTCTATTTTACACAGAAACAAAGAAGGAAATCTTTAAAAAATCTTCTGATGACAAACAATAATGGTTAGAGCATTCATATTTAGTATGTAGCATTATCTGATGATCCTCTACCGAAATTCTTAAGATTATTCCTCTGCTGTCATATTTGGGCTCTGCCCGGGTGCACCCTAATTTAAAATCTTTAAAAATCTTCTTCTGACAAAACATAAGGCTGAGAGCATTCATATTTTGTTTGAAACATCATTGGGTGACCCCTTACCAAAATTGTTAAAATCATTCCTGTAGGGTCATATTTGGGCTTTGCCTGGGCGCACTCTATTTTACATAGAAACAAAGAAGGAAATCTTTAAAACTTCTTCTGATGACAAAATATAATGGCTAGAACATTCCTATTAAGTATGTAGCATTATCTGATGATCTTCTACCAAAATTATTAAAATTATTCCTGTGCGGTCATACTTGGGCTCTGTCCGGGTGCATCCAATTTTAAAATCTTTAAAAATCTTCTTTTGACAAACCATAAGGCGGAGAGCATTCATATTTTGTTTGAAGCATCATTTGGTGACCCCTTACCGAAATTGTAAAAATTATTCCCCTTGGGTCATATTTGGGCTTTGCCCGGGCGCACCCTATTTTACATAAAAACAAAAAAGGAAATCTTTAAAAAATCTTCTGATGAAAAGCCATAATGGCTAGAGCATTCATATTTGGTGTGTAGCATTATCTGATGATCCTCTACCAAAATTGTTAAAATTATCCCTCTGCAGTCATATTTGGGCTCTGCCATGGCGCACCCTATTTGAATCTTTTAAAATCTTCTTGTGACAAAACATAAGGCCGAGAACTTTCATATTTTGTTTGAAGCATCATGAGGTGACCCCATACCAAAATTGTTAAAATTCTTCCCTTTGGGTCATATTTGGGCGTATATCCGCCCTGCAGTGAAAAGAATAGCCTGCCCTTAATAGACCATATAGGTTACAAATATACTCAGGTGAGCGATATAGGACCATCATGGTCCTCTTGTTTAGACACTTTAATTTGGTCTACGAATGTTTTCAATATAGACAAAAATTTATCAGTGTGGAGCAAAGTTAAACCTCAATGCCCCTTTCACAACTAAGAGATGTCATTGCAAACGGTTTAGATCAAAACATGCTGTCTCATCTGTGATGTAGCTATGCTGAGGCATTCTTGAGAAAAACAACCTTCAAGTTGCAAATACTGGGCTTCTAATTTTAAGGCTGAAAATGTCTTAGATTTATTTTTGGGCTGCAAGGGTTAAATCTGTACCACATTAACCCTTTACCACATGACACAGTTTTGGACAAGACCAAATTGAAAGCATTTGCAGACAACAAGCTAAATGTGGCTAAAATGATGATTTCTGTCCTTGATACAAGCATTTTCTCCTTTTGTTATTTGATAGGGTAGAAAACATTGTGGGAAAAGGAGAAAATGCTGGTTACCAGCATTTTCTCTTTTTTCCACATTGTTTACAAAAGCTTTCCTTTCCAGGGTCGTTAAATTTCGGGGTTGTGTGGTAAAGAGTTTAGGCTTGTCTAAATTCAAAACAGTTGCAGAGAACAAAATAAATCTATTTCTAAGGATTGGATTTGCCTGGGAAAGGTTAAAAAACATTGTGGTAAAAGGAGAAAATGCTGGTTACAAGCATTTTCTCCTTTTCCCACAATGTTTTCAAAAGCTTTCTCAAGGTTTTTAAAGCAAGGGACGGTGTCCTAAAGGGATTAGGTATGTGGTTTTACTGTTTTGTGAAAGTATATTACCACATGGCTCCCATTTCTATAGACACAAAGTCTGTTTGTAACACACCATTTGATTTAGAAGGCTGGATGCTGATAGGGTGACATTAAACAGATGGAAGCATGTTGCAATTCACCCACCATCCAGCAAGACAAATTTTTGAAGTCCTCTCAAAAAAATGAAAATCAAAGGGCTGAAACTTCTGAAAAGATGGATTTGTGCTGGGTTATGAAATGGGGAAGGGGCGCTGGATTTAGCAATGACAGACAATCTATTTCTGAATTCTTGACCAAATGAAAAAATTTAGACCTGTCCAAATTGAAAGTGTTTCCAGACAAAAAGATTGAATATGGCTCAAACAATCGAATTTGCCTCTGAGAGCATCAAATACATAGTTGGAAAAGGAGAAAATGTTCGTTTGTAGTATTTTCTCTTTCTCCACAATATATTCACAAGACTTCTCCATAAAGGTGGTTAAAACTCAGGATTAATTAAATTTTGCTTAAATTATGGGCTTTTTCATGAAAAGGATTGAAAACAATGTGTGAAAAGGAGAAAATCGTTGTAACCAGCATTTTTTACCTTTCCCAATTTCCAACATAAGCCACTCAAAGTTTTCATTTTCCTAAGATTTTATCGAGTCCATGGACCTCAGTGTCATTAAAAAAGTTGAATCCCATCAAGTTCCTTCCGAGTCCTATTTCTGCCCCGCACAGATTATCAGTTAACTCTTTACAAAGCAATCCCGACTTTTAATGACCGTGAAGAAAAAGCCTTTTGAAAAAATTGTGGGAAAAGGAGAAAATGCTGGTAACCAACATTTTCTCCTTTTCCCACAATGTTTTCTACCTTTCCCAAAACAAATTTCAAGTTTTGAGTCACATTAATTTTGTCATCTGCAGATGCTTTCAATTTGGATGTCTAAATTTTTGTCATTTGGTAAAGAGTTAAATAGCTCGTAACTTTGTGAAAAAAAATAAAACTGCTTCTAGTAAGGAATTTCTAGAAGTTACCTTCAACTTCAGTAATGCCAAGCTGCAATTGGTTCCTATAAAATCATAGTAAATGAAAAGAATGTATTGAAAAGTATTACAAAGAAAATCTCCATTGAGTTTTGGCTGGATCCTATAGTTTTTGATCTTCTTGTGCAGAAAAGAAAAATAAACCTAACCCTTCACAACACAATCCCATGGTTTAAGGATACCAAGAAAGAAATTAGAAACATTGAGGAAGATGAAAATGCTGGTAACGGGCATTTGCTTCTTTTTGCACAATGTTTTCTACCCTTTCTTACATGAATCCCATCATTTGTGCCACTTTTAATTTGTGGTCTCCCAGACACTTTTAGTTTGGACCTGTCTAAAACTTTGTCATTTGGTACAGAGTTAACCAGTAGTAAGGATAAAATATACATTTTGTAAAACACAGGTGTTTAAGTGGCCTGGTGGGATTACTTTATCCTTTCAAGAAAAAAAAAACATTTGGAGCGAGAAGACCGTTTTCTTTTTTTAGCAAACTTAGCATGTGGAAATGATGTGATTAATAGGCCAATAGCATAGAATAAATATCCATTTGCTAGAATATTTCAGAAACCTGTTTCAATCCAAATTATAGAACTTCCAGTCTAAGGGTGTCAGGTTTTTTTCTTGCTGGAGGAAAATTCGGGTAAATGATGTAATGAGGTAATGGGTTGTGTGGGTATGTTACATTAGGCAGCAAAGATAGGTATAGATAGACAGCTCTCTTTGTCTAAACCTTATAACCCAATTACCACACAATCCTGAGTTTTAACAACCCGGAGGAAGAAGCCTGTTGCAAACAATGTGGGAAAAGGAGACAATGCTGGTAACCAGCAGGTATAGATAGGTAGCTTTCTTTGTCTAAACCTTTGAAACCCTTACTATGTAGTCCTGAGTTTAACTACCCTGAGGAAGAAGCATTTTGAAAACATTGTGGGAAAAGGAGAAAATGTCTGTAACCAACATTTTCTCCATTTCCAACAATGTTTTCTACTCTTTCAAAGTTAAATTTCATAATGTGAGCCAAATTTGAATTGCCTTCTGCAAATTCTTTCATGTTGGACTTGTTTCAAAGTTCGGTAAAAGGGTTAACCCTCTACCAAATGACAAAATTTAAAAGCATGTGCGGATGAAATATCAAATGTTGCTAAAATGATGATTTCTGTCTCTGATGATAGGATAGAAAACATTGTGGAAAAGGAGAAAATTCTGGTTACCATTCTTTTCCCACAAAGTTTTCAAAAGCCTTCTCTTTCAGGGTCGTTAAAAATTGAGATTGGGTGGTAAAGGGTTAACTGTTTCCAGAAAACATATTTTAGACTTGTGGAATTTGAAAGCATTTGCAGGAGACAATGTAATTGTGGCTGAACACTTTACCACATGACAAAATTTTAGACTTGTTCAAATTTAAAGCATTTGTAGACGACAATTTTCATGTGGCTCAAATGATGCGATTTTTCTTTGATGGTGTAGAAAACATTGTGGGAAAAGGAGAAAATGCTGTTTACCAGCATTTTCTCCTTTTCCCACTTTTTTCCCAGTGATCTTTAAAAGGCGGCATTAAAGTGCAGTAAAGAGGTAATCCTTTATAAAAACAACATTTTAGACTTGTTTAAATTGAAAACTCTTGCAGACGACAAAATAAGTGTGGCCCAAGTGTGGCTGGTTACCAGAATTTTCTCCTTTTCCAACAATGTTTTCAAAGACTTCCTGTCTTGGATCCTTAATACGGTAAAGGGTTAAACAATGGCATCTTTTCTTTGAAAGGGGGAAAAAAATCACTAGGAAAGCTAAAAAGGGTGGTCATAAGTATTTACAACTTTTAATTAGAATTTGCGAAAGGGAAGAAAACATTGTGGGAAAAGGAGAAAATGTTGGTTACAAGCATTTTCCTTTATTCTGACAATACTGTCATAAGCTCCATTTTTTTAACTCGTCTGTTATCGAAGAAAATGCTGAGGTCTTGTCATAGCCCTGGCATCCTTGTCTGCGTTGTCATGGTGCAAAACTTGTGACATTTTATAATACCTCTGTCATTATTGAAGATAGTTACTTCAAACTTGGACAAGTTCTTAACTATCACAAGGGGAACCCATACAACAGGGGCAAGTAACCATCAAATTATTATTGACCCAGTTATACTCCATTTTCAACTGTTGAGCGTTGGTACCTGCATGGGGTCCTCTTGTTTGCTTTTAGAATCTTTAACTTTTTACCACACAATCCTGACCTCTAATGACCCAAAGAAAGAGACCTTTTGAAAACATCATAGGAAAAGGAGAAAATGCTGGTAACCAGCATTTTCCCCTTTTCCCTCAATGGTTTCTACCCTAACAAAGACAAATTCTATCATTTGAGCCACATTGAAATTATTGTCTGCAAGTGCTTTCAATTTCGAAAAGTCTAATATTTTGTCATTTGGTAAAGCATTGAATCTTGGGATTGTTACGAACAGGGTTAACCCTTTCGCAAACAAGCCCTGGTTTTCACATGTCTGCAGCACAAGTCTTTTGAAAACACTGTGGCAAAAGGAGAAATTGCTCATAACGAGCAATTTCTCCTTTTCCCACAGTGTTTTCTACCCTTATTGAGAACTTTCTACCATTTTCATCAAATTTAATTTTGTCGTCTGCAAACTCTTTCAATTTGGACCAGTCCAAATTTTGTCGTTTGGGAAAGGTTTAACAATAGGCTAAGCAATGTGAGATACCAGCCCAGGGGTGGGGTGGCGGGGCTTTGAGTGCCAGAGTGCATGCCAAAAAAAGCTTATTTTTTTTTGCATTCCTCTGCAACAGTTGTCTGATAATTGACAGTTCGAGCAGAAAAAAAAGAGTGTAAATCCAGCCTTAACTCTTTACCAAACGACATGATTTTAGACATGTCCAAATTGAAAGCATTTGCAGACGACAAAATATATGTGGCTCTAAAATTGAAATTTGTTTTGGGAAGAGTAGAAAACCTTGTGGGAAAAGGAGAAAATGCTAGTTACCAACATTTTCTCCTTTTCCCACAATGTTTTCAAAAGGCTTCTTCCTCAACGTCATTAAAAGTCAGGATTGTGTGGTAAAGGGTTAAACCTTACCTTCTCGCCATCTGAGTTAACCTTTTTGGTTACCAGCATTTTCTCCTTTTCCCACAATGTTTTCAAAATGCTTCTTCCACATGGTTGTTAAAAGTCAGGATTGTGTAGTAAAGGGTTAAACAAGTATAAAATTTTGTTGTTTGGATGTAGAAACAATTGTATGTTTGCAAAGACATAGTTTTAGGCTTGTTTGTACTGAAAGCATTAAATTTTGCAGATGACATATTGAATGTGGTTCAAATCAAGGGATTTGTCTGTAATAGGATAGAAAACATTGTAGAAAAAGAAGAAAATTGTGGTACGCAGCATTTTCTCCTGTTCCCATAATGTTCCCCAGTCCCCCTCAGAGCATAAATAAGTTTGGTCAAGAGTTTAACTCTTTAACTTTACAGGGCGGGGATGTCTTCTTTGTATTAACCCTCAAAGCGCCTTTCACGACTATAGTTGCTTTTGCAGCCAGTGTAGATCAAGATCAGGCTGCACAAAACATGCAGCCTGATCTTTGATCTACATTGTCTGCTTTGCTGAATCACTGTAGACAAAAGCAACCATGAAATTGCAGTCATTTGGGTTGTACTTCTAGGACGAGAATGCCCCATAGGTTTATTCGGCACTCTAAGGGTTAAGATGCACCTGTGATAATTATAAGGGTCATGCATTTGAATATATTAATTTCAAAGTTTGACCTCAGATTTTTAATAAATAATTTGCATTTCATTACAACTTGTTAACAGAAGCTGAGTAGAATTTAAATTGGTAAATTACCTCTACCTTTTCATTGTATTTTTTTTTTTAAATGTGGACAATTTGAAAACATAGTGACAAAAGGAGAAATTACATAATATTCTAACTATTTCAGAAGCTAAGAACCGTTTTTTTGTTGATATTCACAATGCAGGTGCCTTTTTAAAGACCCTGAAAAGAATGCTTTGTGGAAAGAGGAGAAAATGCTGGTATCCACAGTGCTATCTTTCCTTGCTGAGACTGAATCAGACTCTTTGAGCCTCATTGAAATTGACGTCTTGTAAATGTTGAGGGTTTTGAAAAGCCCAAAAAAGTGCTCCCAGCAGTTTTAGCATAATGTTGTCTCAACTCTTTACCAATCCTGAGTTTTAACAACCCTAACGAAGAGGGCTTTTAAAAACATAGTGGGAAGTGGAGAAAATGCTGGTAACCAGCATTTTCTCCTTTTCCCCACTACGTTTTCAAACCCATCAAAAATAAAATCCATTGTTTTAGCCACATTGAGCTTGTTGTCTGCAAGTGCTTTCAATTTGGACAAATCTAAAATTTTGTCGTAAGGTAAAGAGTTAAGCTTGCAACTGTGTAAATATTCATATTTGTGTGTTCAGGATGATTTCTTGGTTCCACACTTCATGAAGAGTGGTTCCAGTTCTCATTTCTGGTGCAGAATACTCAAAGCTGGGTATAAGTTTGTTCTAAAACAGTACCATACTACAAGCAGGGTACCATAAACTGAGTTGTTTCATGTATTGGTGGGCCGAGGAAGTGGAATGAAATTATCCAAAGTAGTGCTTTATTGTTAAAACTTGTCAAAATAATGTTAAATATTGATGGACTGGTTTCAGGGGGGCCGCTCATGATTCTGCTTTTATGATATTAAATTTGACAAACCCTTGGTAGAACTGGGGTGCAGGCTTAGGGAAGCTCTATGGTGTAGTATTGTATTGCTCATGGCAGGCAGTTGCTGCTTTTCTATCACCTTTTTTTTTTCAAGTCTATGCTAGGTATTCATTTTTATGCCATAAGGGCTTTGAGGTTACCAGCCCTACATTGTACTGCAGAGCTAGGCAGAGGCCACCACCGCCCCCCACCCCTGATCAATGTTGGTATTTATTGAAGTCAGTGATGAGGATCAGGGTATTTCCTTCCCTATCATGCATCATCAATCACACCCCTTGTTTAACTATATACCATACGACAACATTTTTTAATGAACCAAATTGAAAGCATTTGCAGACGACAAATTAAATTTTGCTAAAATTATTACTTCTCTTTTTGATTAGGTAGAAAACATTTGGGTAAAGGAGAAAATGCTGGTTACCAGCATTTTCTTCTTTTCCCACAATGTTTTCAAAAGCCTTTTCGTTCAGGGTTGTTAAAAGTCAGGATTGTGTGGTAAAGGGATAGATCAATGTATCTCAAATGATGGAATATGTTCTTGAATGGGCACATAGTGTATCGGCATTTTCTCCTGTTCCCACATTGTCTTCAATGTCTTCTTTTCACCAGATCTATGAAAACCTAATTGTTTAGTAAACTGTTAGTCTTCCACACTGAGCCCATGGTATCTTTTGAACATGCATGTTTCAATCCCCGAGGGACTGTGGGAACAACGATGTCATCAATAATACGCAGTTGTGTACATTTCATCATCGAAAACATAATTACTTAGCATGTTGATTTGAACAACAATCCCCAAGTGGTCGTCATGTTAACCCTTTACCACACAATCCCGACTTTCAACAACCCTGAGAAGGATAGCTTTTTGAAAGCATTGTGGGAAAAGGAGAAAATGCTGGTAACCAGCATTTTCTCCTTTTCCCACAATGTTTTCTACCCTATCAAAGAAAGAAATCATCAGTTTAGCAACTTTAAATTTGTCGTCTGCTAATGCTTTTAATTTAGTCCAGTCCAAAATTTTGTTATTTGGTAAATAGTTAGTGTGTATGGTTACCCTTTACTGGATGATAAATTATAGACTGGCCCAAATTGAATTGAAAGCATTTGCAGATGACAAAATATTAATGAGATAAGCATCAAATTATGGAAGTTGTCTGCGAAAAGGATGTTAAAACTCAAGATTGTGTGGTAAAGAGTTAACCATCAGAGATAAGGTTACTTTTGCAGACAGGCATTGGATCAAGATTAGACTCTGGTGGCAGACACAACCAAATATGCACGCTCAAGGTTAACACTTTAACGCATGACAAAATTTTACACTTGTCCAAATTGAAAGCATTTGCAGACGACAAATTATATATGACTCATGTGTTGAGATTTGTTTGTAAAAAGATAGAAAACATTGTGGGGAAAAAAGAGAAAATGCTGGTTACCAGCATTTTCTCTTTCCCACAATGTTTTTTACCATATCATAGACTGAAATCTTCATTTTGAGAAATACTGTCATATGCAAATTGTGTCAGTTTGGTTCAGTGTAAAATTTTGTCATATGGATTGTTTGGTGAAGAGTTAAATGTTGCCCAAATGAAGGGATTTCTTTGAAAAGATAGAAAACCTTGTTGAAAATGGAAAAAACTGCCAGTCACCGGTATTGTCTGTATTTCCCACGAGTCTTTTTTCCCAAGGTTTACATGTACAGTTGCCAAGCCCCTTTATCTCAGTTGGTAGGGTACAGGATGGAGAACAGGTTGCAGGTTCGATTCTGAGCTTGACCAGTTTCCCCCCCCCCCCCCCCCAAGGATTAACCCTTTCCCAAGCGACAAATTTTGGACTGGTCCAAATTAAAAGAGTTTGCAGACGACAATTTTAAATTTGATGAAAATTGCAGAAAGGTCTCAAAACGGGTAGAAAACACTGTGGGAAAAGGAGAAATTGCTCGTTACGAGCAATTTCTCTTTTTCCCACAGTGTTTTCAAAAGACTTGTACTGCAGACACGTGAAAACCAGGGCTTGTTTGGGAAAGGGTTAATGATATAGCCATTGCAACAGAATTCATTTTGCTCTCACTGCTGACCATGCATGGTTATGTGGGAAAGCAGCCAATGGCTTGGAAAGAATATTGTGCAGGGTACAGGTAAAAGAAACTCCAGGAAAGCATGGATAGGTGCACTGGCTGCCAAGATAAAACTGAACTAATGTTGAAAACGACGTTAAACACCGTACAATCAATCAATCAGTCAAGGTTGTTTAACCCGTTCCCAAACAAGCCCTGGTTTTCACGTGTCTGCAGTACAAGTCTTTTGAAAACACTGTGGGAAAAGAAGAAATTGCTCATAACCAGGAATTTCTCCTTTTCCCACAGTGTTTTCTACCCTTTTTGATAACTTTCTGCCATTTTCATCAAATTTAAAATTGTCGTCTGCAAACTCTTTCAATTTGGACCAGTCCAAAATTCGTCGTTTGGGAAAGAGTTAAATTCACGATTCATTTTTGAAGAGTGATTTACTGTGGTTTCAACACATTTTCAACAGTGACAAAAAATTGAGTTTTTCTAATTTGAAAAACTTCAGCAAAATTTCTGCAGAAGTACTCCGCATAAAAGGCCCCACTTCAATGTGAAGTTGAAACGGAAATGAGAAATTTGTTAACTCATTAAGTGTGGTTAGGCTGCAAGTTTTACTCCTCTCCCTGTATTAACCCATTACTGTGCAGACTATTTCTAACCCGCCATCCCTTACCACATGATACGGCATTTTAACCCATTACCACACAATCCTGACTTTTAACGACCCTAAGAAAAAGGCCTTTTGAAAACATTGTGGGAAAAGGAGAAAATACACAGTGTTTTCTACCCTTCCCAAAACAAATTTCAATTTTTTAATCACAGTTATTTTGTTGTCTGCAAATGCTTTCAATTTGGACCAGTCTAAAATTTTGTCGTTTGGTAAAGAGTTAACCAAAATAACTTATACAAATTTGATTGGATGACAAACATTGGTATAGAAGCAGAATATCATGTTCTCAACCATTGGGAAATCTTACGAGAAATGTAGCAAATGGATTTAATTTGAGATTGCTCCTTTTCTAGTGATGGTTTCTCGGGCTGAAGGGAGGGGGGAGAAGCTTTAACCCTTTACCAGACAGCAAAATTTTAGCCTTGTCCAAATTGAAAGCATTTGCAGATGACAATTTCAATGTGGCTCAAATGGTGCAACTTTCCTTAGAAAGGGGAGAAAACATTGTGGGAAAAGGAGAAAATGCTGGTTACCAGCATTTTCTCCTTTTCCCACAGTGTTTTCAAAAGGCTTCTTTCCCAGGGGCATCAAAAGACGGCATTGTACGGTAAAGGGTTAAAAGGCGGGGGGGGGGGGGGGGGGGGGGGAAGAGGCTTTAAAAGATTTGTTGGTATTTGGTAAACCCATCCGATGATGAGGATAAAAGGTGCTTTACTCTTTACCAAAAGACAAAATTTTAGACTAGTCCAAATTGAAAGCATTTCCAGACGACAATATAAATGTGGCTCAAAAATAGAAATTTGTTTTGGGAAGGGTAGGAAAATTGTGGGAAAAGGAGAAAATGCTGGTTACCAGCATTTACTCCTTTTCCCAAAATGTTTTCAAAATGCCTTTTGCTCTGGGTTGTTAAAAGTCAGGATTGTGTGGTAAAGAGTTAAAATTGCAGATTTGTTGATAGTGATCCAACAACATAAAAAGAAACAGTGATCCAACAACATAAAAAGAAACCCAGCCTTAGTGTGGGTCTACATTGCCCCAGACAATCTTGGACATAGTGGGCAAAACACCCTGAACTCTTTACCACATGACAAAATTTTAGACTTGTCCTAAATTGAAAGCCCTTGCAGACGGCAAATTAAATGTGGCTAAAATTATGAGACCTTCTGTGAAAGGGTAGAAAAGATTGTGGGAAAAGGACAAAATGCTGGTTACCAGATCCCACAATGTTTTTAAAGGCTTTCTCTGTCAGGGTTCATGCAACTTGGAATTTGTGGTAAAGGTTTAAGAAAATGCAATTTGTAGACTTTTCCACCCTTTACCAAACAACAAATCTTGGGTGCTTCCAAACTGAAATTATCTACAGGCAACAAATAAGCCAAGTTCACCCACAGTGTAGAAAACATTGTGAGAAAAGGAGAAAATGCTGGTCACCAGCATTTTCTCTTTTTCTCCTTTTCCCAGTTTTCTGCACTTGTCAGGGTTGTAAAAACATGGGACTTTTCAGTAAAGGGTAAAAGAATTTTTGTTTTAATTTCATTTATTTTGCAGTCTTAGTGAAAAAGAAATAAAATTGCCTCAAGTTTATTGATAACAGCAAGTAGCTTACACTCTCATCAGCTACTCGACATTGAATATAATGTGGAGGATGGATAGTTTGTTGAAATTCTTCATACCATTGATTGAATCCATGCTTCCGACACAAGCTGTAGTGTAAGCTACTTGAACTTTTAAGTATCCACACTTTTCACTCTTTACTGATCAACAGAATTTTAGACATGTCGGAAATGGAAGCTTTTTGCATACGACAAATTGTCTTAATTGTCTTGGCAACCTTGTCATAGAAGCTTTTTGAAAACGTTGTGGGATATGGAGGAAATGCTGGTTGCCAGCAGTTTCTCATTTTGTCACAATGTTTTCTACCCTTTGAGAGACAAATTCCATCATTTGAGCCGCATTTTGATTGTCATCTGCAATTTGGACAAGTCTGCATTTTTGTTGTGTGGTAAAGATGTAACCCTTAACCACACAATCCTAAGTTTTAACGACCCTGGGGAACAGTCCTTTTGAAAACATTGTGGGAAAGGAGAAAATGTTGGTTTTCAGCATTTTCTCCTTTCCCACAATGTTTTCAAAAGGACTGTTCCCATTGCCACAATGTTTTCCAGTCTTTTAGATGCTAATAGCATCATTTTTGCCACATTTGATTTGTCATCTGCAAATGCTTTCATTTTTGACCAGTTTGCAATTTTGTCGTTTTGTAAAGAGTTAAATGATAGGTATCATGCCATAAAAAAGGTAGAAAACATGGTTGGTAAAGGAGAAATTCCTGTTTACCAGCATTTTCTCCTTGTACTGTTTCCAAAAGCCTTTTTCTTAGAGGTTGATAGAGCATGGGCTTGTGCATTAACTCTTAACCCTTTCCCAAACAAGCCCTGGTTTTCACGTGTCTGCAGTACAAGTCTTTTGAAAACACTGTGGGAAAAGGAGAAATTGCTCGTAACGAGCAATTTGTCCTTTTCCCGCAGTGTTTTCTACCCTTTTTGAGACCTTTCTGCCATTTTCATCAAATATAACATTGTCGTCTGCAAACTCTTTCAATTTGGACCAGTCCAAAATTTGTCGTTTGGGAAAGGGTTAACCAAACGACAAAATTTTAGACTTGCCCAAATGAAAAACCTTTGCAGAGGACAATTTTCACGTGGCTCAGATCATGAAATTTGTTTTTGATAGGATAGAAAACATTGTGGTTAAAGGAGAAAATGATGGTAACCATCATTTTCTCCTCTTCCCACAATGTTTTCAAAAGGCCTCTGCTACAGGGTCGTTAAAACTCGGGACTGTGTGGTTAAGGGTTAAAGGTTTAATCTGTAAGAGAAGTCAGACCTTGAAAACATTGTTGGGTAAGAAGAAACTGCTGGTTAACTCTTTACCACACAATCCCGAGTTTTAACGACCCTTAAAAAGAAAACCTTTTGAAAACATTGTGGGAAAAGGAGAAAATGCTGGTTTACCACACAATCCCGAGTTTTAACGACCCTTAAAAAGAAAACCTTTTGAAAACATTGTGGGAAAAGGAGAAAATGCTGGTAACCAGCATTTTCTCCTTTTCCCACAATGTTTTCAAAAGGTTTTCTTTTTAAGGGTCGTTAAAACTCGGGATTGTGTGGTAAAGAGTTAACCAGCAGTTTCTTCTTACCCAACAATGTTTTCAAGCATTTCAACCAGCATTTTCTCCTTTTCCCACAATGTTTTCTACTCAACTGAAGGCAAATTTCATTGTTTCAGCCATCTTTGATTTGTTGTCTGCAAATGCTTTAATTTGGACATGTTTAAAATTTTGTCGTGTGGTAAAGAGTTAAGGGCATTTCTTCCTTGTCCCACAATATTTTATACCCTTTCAAAGTCAAACAGTATAGCCACGTTTCATGCATTTGTCATATAATGCTTTCAGAATGGAAAAGTCTAACATTCTGTCCTCAAGAATGGGGTTAACCTTTTACTGAACAATGATAATTTTTTACAGCCCAGAGAAAGAAGGGTGTTAAAAACATTGTGGAAAAGTTACAAACATTTTCTCCATTTCGCAAAATAAAAAAAACCCTTCTTTCTCAGGATTGTGAAGACACAGGATGTTGTGGTAAAGCATTATGCAAAGGTCTCATCGGTGCTTTTTCCTTTCCATAAAAGGAAAAAAGAGTCACATTAACTCTTTTTCACACAAACCCGAGTTTAACTGACCCTGAGGAAGAAGCCTTTTGAAAACATTGTGGGAAAAGCAGCATTTTCTCCTTTTCCCACAATGATTTCTACCCTATCGAAGACAGTTTACTTTGTTTGATTCATATTTCAGTTGTTGTTTGCAAATGCTTTCAATTTGAACTAGTCTACATTTTTGTCATTGGTAAAGAGTTAACCCTTTCCCAAACGACAAATTTTGGACTCGTCCAAATTGAAAGAGTTTGCAGACGACATTTTTAAATTTGATGAAAATGGCAGAAAGTTATCAAAAAGGGGAAAAGGAGAAATTGCTCGTTACGAGCTATTTCTCCTTTTCCCACAGTGTTTTCAAAAGACTTGTACTGCAGACATGTGAAAACCAGGGCTTGTTTGGGAAAGGGCTAATTTATACATTATGGAAAGATTTTTCCCTTGTGGTACAAAATAAATGAAACGGAGGACATTCGCCGTCAGTAAGTATGATATTGTAATTTCAAAGCTGGGAATATCTGTCGAAAGAAGCGGAAAGTGTAGATCCATCCAAGATCAGTCTGCACAAAACATGCAGTCTGATCTTGGATCTTCACCGTCTGCATTAAGCAATGTAAACCCTTTACCACACAATCTCGAGTTTTAATGACCCTGAAAAAAAAAAACCTTTGGAAAACATTCTGGGAAAAGGAGAAAATGCTGGTAACCAGCATTTTCTCCTTTTTCCACAATGTTTTCTTCCCCTCCCAGTACAAATTTCAATATTTGAGTCACATTAATTTTGTTGTCTGCAATCGGGGGATTGCTTTCAATTTGGACAAGTCTAAAATTTTGTAGTTTGGTAAAGAGTTAAGCACTACAAGTATCAAAAAGACGCAACTGCAGAAAGTGAAGTTTGAAGAACGTATGAATTTTTAAAAAAATTTTTTTGGGGGTTGGAAGATTTATGTAGGTCTTTATATATAGAAGTAAAAAGACGTTAACTCTTTACGAAACGACAAAATTTTAGACCGGTCCAAATCGAAAGCATTTGCAGATGACAAAATTAATGTGACTGAAAAATTGAAATTTGTTTTGGAAAGGGTAGAAAACATTGTGGGAAAAGGAGAAAATGCTGGTTAGCATTTTCTCCTTTTCCCATAATGTTTTCAAAAGACTTCTCTCTCGGGGTCGTTTAAAGTGGGGATTGTGTGGTAGAGGGTTGAGAGTTTGTACTACTATGTAAATATTTTTGGAACTGAAAACGTAACCAGTTTTTAGAAGATTTATGATGTTAACCCTTTACCACGCAAGCCCGACTTTTAACGACCCTGAAGAAGAAGCCTTTTGAAAACATGGTGGGAAAGGGAGAAAATGCTGGTAACCAGCATTTTCTCCTTTTCCCACAATGTTTTCCACCCTTTCCAAAACAAATTTCAATTTTTCAGTTACATTTATTTTGTCGTCTGCAAATGGTTTGAATTTGGAAGAGTCTACATTTTTGTCGTGTGGTAAAGAGTTAAGGATTTATTAATTTTTGGTGGTTTTAAACCTTGCAGTGTAAACTAATTAAACTCTGCAGCACTAAACCTCAACGTTGTAGGCTTTAACCCTTTACCACACAATCCCGACTTTTAACGACCCTGAAAAAGAAGCCTTTTGAAAACATTGTGGGAAAAGGAGAAAATGCTGGTAACCAGCATTTTCTCCTTTTCCCACAATGTTTTCTACTCTTTCAGAGGCAACCAGCATTTTCTCCTTTTCCCACAATGTTTTCTACCTTTCCCAAAACAAATTTCAATTTTTGAGTCACATTTATTTTGTTGTCTGCAAAATGCTTTCAATTTGGACCAGTCTAAAATTTTGTCGTTTGGTAAAGAATTAAGGGAGAAGGCTTTTGAAAACATTATGGGTAAAGGAGAAAATGCTGGTAGCCAGTATTTTCTCCTTTTCCCACAATGGTTTCAGTACTTCCATAGAAAAATTCTGTTTTTGAGTCACATTTATTTTGTTGTCTGCAAAATGCTTTCAGTTTGGACAGGTCTACATTTATTTTGTTGTCTGCAAAATGCTTTCAGTTTGGACAGGTCTAAAATTTTTATGGTGAAGGCTTGAAATTGTAGTCCAGATTTAGGAGATATCATGAATGTTTCTAATGCAGTTGATTTTATTCAAGCTTTATACTGTGTAGATCTGAGATAAGTCTGTAATTCTTTACAGTCTGATCCTGATCTTTGCCATTAATTTTGCAAAAGCTGTTTTAGACACAACTGGCAGTGAAAAGAGTCTCTCAAATGTTCCACCACTACAAAGCTTAGACTCTGCAGTGGCTTGCCCAAGGACAAAATGTAACAAAAGATGGAAATATTTTGTGGGGGGGAGCACTATGAACAATAAACAAATAATATGACAGTGTGTATCATCAATCAACATGCAACACAAAAAATCTGGGGGGACAAACCAAATATTTACTGTACTAATTAACCCTTTCCCAAACAAGCCCTGGTTTTCACGTTTCTGCAGTACAAGTCTTTTGAAAACACTGTGGGAAAAGAAGAAATTGCTCGTAACGAGCAATTTCTCCTTTTCCCACAGTGTTTTCTACCCGTTTTGAGACCTTTCTGCCATTTTCATCAAATTTAAAATTGTTGTCTGCAAACTCTTTCAATTTGGACTAGTTCAAAATTTGTCGTTCGGGAAAAGGATAACCTGTTACTAAACAAATATGTATTAAATGACTCAGGGGAAGAAGCCTCTAGAAACCTTTGTGGAAAAAGGAGAAAAAGCTGATAACCAGAAGGATACAAAGTATTGTAATTACAAGGTTGTTTTTTGCAGCCATATTAATTCTTTACCACACAATCCTGACTTTTAACGACCCTGAGAAAGGAGCCTTTTGAAAACATTGTGGGAAAAGGAGAAAATGCTGATTACCAGCATTTTCTCCTTTTCCCACAATGTTTTAATGTAACCTTTCCCAAAACAAATTTCAATTTTTGAGTCACATTTAATTTGTCTTCTGCAATTGCTTTTAGTTTGGACCAGTCTAAAATTTTGTTCGTTTGGTAAAGAGTTAAAGGAAATGCTGGACAGTTTAAATTCCAAGATCAGGCTGCAAATTTTGTGGTGTCTGATCTTGATTTTCACTGATAAAAGCAGTCAATGTTCCAAATTGTGCCAAACCCTCTAAGCTCTTTGACCCTGTACCAAGCTATCCAATAACTCTTTACCAAACAACAAAATTCCCGATTTGTCCAAATTGAAAGCATCTGCAGATGACAATTTAAATGTGACTGAAATGATGGAAATTGTCTTTGATAGTGCAGAAAACATTGTGGGAAAAGGAGAAAATGCTGGTTACCAGCATTTTCTACTTTTCCCACATTGTTTTCAAAAGGCATTTTCCTCAGGGTCGTTAAAACTCGAGATTGTGTGGTAAAAGGTTAATGACCTTGGGGATTAGGAGGCTTTTTGAAACATTGAGGGAAAAGGGGGAGAATGCTGGTAACCAGCATTTTCTCCTTTTTCCACAATGTTTTCTTCTATTTCAGGACAAACAGCATTATTTTATTCACTTGTAATATTTTTTTCCTGCAATAATGCTTTCAATTTGGACCAGCCCTAGAATTATGTCCTTTGGTAAAAATTAGAAAAAAAAAATATGGAAGATAATAAAAAAAAAAGCAATATTCTAAAAAGTGTTGATCCAGGGAAGCAGTGTTTGGACAATAGAAATTGATTGATTTTCGTTGTATCAACTAATTACGTAATGAAAACACCCCCGTATCTGGGAACGAGAGCCCGTGCACAAGCAATGCATTTTGTCTGCGTCGTCATTAATTTTTGATTCTTCATGCAATGTGAAACATTTTACTTTAACTCTTCACCAAACAACAAAATTTTAGATTGGTTGAAATTGAAGACATTTGCAGACAACCAAGTAAAAGTGAATTTAGAATTAAAATTTGTTTTGGGAAGGATAGAAAACAGTGTGGGAGAAGGAGAAAATGCTGGTTACCATTTTTTCTCTTTTTCCCATAATGTTTCCAAAAAGCTCTTTTCTCAGGGTCATTAAAAGTTGGGATTGTGTGGTAAAGGGTTGACCGGTTGAGCATCAATGACAAATATGTAAAGATGCTGAATTTTCAACTTAGTTGCAGCTAAATCATTTTACAAAATAAGTGGACTCTGGTTATCCAAGATCAGACATCACATTCTTTCCAGTCTGATCTTGCTTTGCATTTTCAGCAAAAGTAAGCTCAGTTTTGCTTGGCACGTTAATGTGTTGACTGTTTCTTGATATGAGGATCATGCAAACCTCCAGATAAGAGGGATTGATAGTATTCTAAATCCATTGTTTCTCTTCCAAACCCTATGTTGTGGGTACTCATTAGAATCGTCTCGATGAGACGATTGTAATGAGTACCCATAAGGTAGGTTTAAGTGGAGAATATTTGATACTTTCAATTTTGAAATCAAAATCCTTCCCTCTATCTGGAGCTCTGATCCTGGATGCACAATGGCATTTTCGCAATAGGTAGGGCTTTAGTAATAAATGTCAATTTTGTAGCTGCTTTTAGCCAGTGCTCTGTAGATCTAAGGTCAGGCTTCACATTCCCTGTAAGCTGATCTTGATCTTCTGTAAGCCTCAGAAGCAACTGGTTATAATGGGCAGTCTGTCAGGGTTTAGCAAAGCCTGATAGCTCATTAGTAAACATACAGGAGTTGCTGGTTTGAATCCCCAGTTCATAGTTGATGAGTTGTCGCAACAGGATCTGGTTGCTGCTGATTGTTGTGTCAGGGATGGTTATATGTAAAAGCAGCCAGTGGCTTGGGAAAAAAAATTTGCAAATTACTGGTAAAAAGAAAGGCCAGAAAAACATGGATAGGTACAGTGACTGCCACAATTATAACTGAAATGATGTTGAAATTAGCTTAAACCCTTTACCACACAATCCCGACTTTTAACGACCCTGACGAAGAAGTCTTTTGAAAACATTGTGGGAAAAGGAGAAAATGCTGGTAACCAGCATTTTCTCCTTTTCCCACAATGTTTTCTACCCATCTTTAAACAAATTTCAATTTTTCAGTCACATTTATTTTGTCGTCTGCAAATGCTTTCAATTTGGACCAGTCTAAAATTTTGTCGTTTGGTAAAGAGTTAAACACCATAACAGTCAATCGATCTGTTAGGGTTTCACCCTTTACCAAACAAACAAAACTTTGGACTGAACCAAATTGAAAGCATTTGCAGATGACAAGTTATATGTAACTAAAATGATGATTTCTGTCTTGGATAGGGTAGAAAACATTGTGGGAAAAGGAGAAAATGCTAGTTACAAGCATTTTCTCCTTTTCCCACAATGTTTCAAAAGGCTTCTTCCCCAGGATCATTAAAAGTCTGTATTGTGTGGCAAAGGGTTAACTCTTTACCACACAATGCCGTCTTTTCATGACCCTGAGGGAGAAAGCTATTGAAAACATTGTGGGAAAAGGAGAAAATGCCCTATGGAAGACAGATCCCATCATTTTAGCTACATTTTTCATCTGCAAATACTTTGAATGTAGACAAGTCAAAATTTTGTCATTTGATATAAAGTTAAATGTTTACCACACAATCCCAACTTTTAACAACCCCAAGGAAAGGGACTTTTGAAAACATTGTAGGAAAAGGAGAAAATATTGGTAAACAGCATTTTCTCCTTTTCCCACAATGTTTTCTAACCTTTCAAGGACAAATTGTATAATTTGTGCATCATTTAATTTGTCATCTGCAAATGCTTTCAATTTGGATCAGTCTACAATTTTGTAGTTTGGTAAAGAGTTAACCCCAGTTCTTGTTGATTATGCAGAGTTTTACAAGAACGTTTTCAAAGCTGTATAAAGAGTGTGATGCAGAAAACACAAATTTGTTTCCATTTTTAACTCTACCAAACAACAGAATTTTGGACCTTTCAAAATCTTTGGTATTTGCAGATTGCAAATCAAAATGTGGTTCAAACAGTGGAAATCGTCTTTGAGAGGATAGAAAACGTTGTGGGTTACCAGCGTTCTCTTCTGTTCTGACAATGTTTTCAGAAATGTTCTTTCTCAGGGTTGTTTAAACTGGGATTGTCTGGTAAAGAATTAAGAGTGAAATATGGATAGGAAAAAAAGAAAACCATTGTGAAATCAGTGCCATAAATTTTTATAGTCAATGAAAATATGAAATCAATTGTAATCTTTTTGCACAATGATTAACCCATGTAGTGTTAACCCTTTACCAATCGACAAAATTTTAGACTTTTCCAATTCAAAAGTATGTGCAGATGACAAATTTAGTGTGGCTAACATGATGGGAATTGTGGACGAAAGGACATAAAACATTGTGGGAAAAGTAGAAAATGCTGGTTACCAGCATTTTCTACTTTTCCCACAATGTTTTTCAAAGCCTTTTCTGTTAGGGTCGTTAAAACTCGGGATTGTGTGGTAAAGGCTTATCCCCTTACCAATTCTGAGGTTTAACGACCCTGAAGGAAAGGGGCTTTGAAATCATTGTGGGAAAAGAAGAAAACAATGCTCACAGGCATTTTTTTCCTGTTTCCTATGTTTTCTACGGTTTCAGAAATGAAATGAATCATTTTTAACTCCATTGAATTTGTATGAAAAAAATTTATTATGCTTTCAATTTGTACTCAAGTCTAGCGATTTTGTTCTCAGGTAAAAGGGAACTCTTAACCAAATGACAAAATTTTGGACTTGTCCAAATTGAAAGCATTTGCAGACGACAAAATTAATGTAGTTCAAATGAAGATTTCTGTCTTGGATAGGGCAGAAAACATTGTTGGAAGAGGAAAAAATGTTGGTTTCCAGCATTTTCTCCTTTCCCCACAATATTTTCAAAAGTGTTCATTTCAGGGTTGTTGAAACTCGGGATTGTGTGGTAAAAGGCTAACCCTGTACCACACCCTTTACCACACAATCTTGACTTTTAAGAACTCTAAAAAGGAACCTTTTGAAAACATTGTGGGAAAAGGAGAAAATGCTGGTTACCAGCATTTTCTCCTTTTCCCATAATGTTTTCTACCTGTTCCAAAACCAGTTTCAATTTTTAAGTCCCATTTGATTTATCGTTTGCCACACACACCATTTAATGACACTGAGAAAGAGCCCTTTTGAAAACATTGTGGGAAAAGGAGCAAATGCATGTAACCGGCATTTTCTCCTTTTTCTGCAATGTTTGCTACCCTTCCCAAAGCAAATTTTAATTTTTGAGTCGCATTTATTTTGTCATCTGGAAATGCTTTCAATTTGGATGTGTCTAAAATTTTGTCTTTTTGTAAAGCCTTAAGCGAATAAATCCTGAGTTTGGTGCTGCAAGGGTTAAATTTATACAGTATTGACCGTCTGGGCAGTGTTTTAGGGGCGATTGGGATCTTCAATGAATTCTAAATAAGGAATTGGTTATTTTATGACCAAAGATTTTAACCCGATTACTTAATATGCAAATTTATGGGCCAGCAACTGTACAGAATTATCCCGTAACCTTATGTGCTATTTTTAACCCTGTACCAAACAGTTGAAGATTTGAACTGTAACCCTGATGACACAGGCCCTTTTAACCCTTTTCCACACAATCCCGACTTTTAATGACCCTGAGAAAGAAGCCTTTTGAAGACATTGTAGGAAAAGGAGAAAATGCTGGTAACCAGCATTTTCTCCCTTTTCCACAATGTTTTCTGCTCTATCAAAGAAAAGTTGCACCATTTGAGCCACGCTGAAATTGTCGTCTGCAAATGCTTTCAATTTGGACAAGGCTTAAATTTTGTCTGGTAAAGGGTTAAAACTCAGGATTGTGTGGTAAAGAGTTAACCCTTTACCAGACGACAAAATTTTAGCCTTGTCCAAAGTGAAAGCATTTGCAGACGACAATTTCAATGTGGCTCAAATGGTGCAATTTTTCTTTGATGGGGTGGAAAACATTGTGGGAAAAGGAGAAAATGCTGGTTACCAGCATTTTCTCCTTTTCCCGCAATGTTTTCAAAAGACTTCTTTTCCAGGGGCGTCAAAAGGTGTCATTGTGCGGTAAAGGGTTAAGGTTTGAAATTGCAGCAAAGTTGTTGTTGGTGCTACATTGGCCTTCAATCTAAAGTTGTAACACAATTGACCCCTTCCCGTACAATCCCGACTTTTACTGACCCCGAAGAATAAAGCCTTTGAAAACATTTTAGAAAAAAGGAGAAAATGCTGGTATGGTATTTTGTCTATGGTGTTTCAGTGTAATAGACAGAAAAGATCAAAGATCAGACTGCACAAAATGTGCAGTCTGATCTGAATTAATACTGGCCCCATAGGCATATATATTTGTGAAAGGTGCTTTTTCCTTTTCCAAGCGACAAAAGTTTGGACTGGATTAAATAGAAAGCATTTTCAGACCACAAATTAAATGTAGCCCACGATGACTTCTGTCTTTGATAGAGTAGAAAACAGTGTGGGAAAAGGAGTTAATGCTCATAACCCATAATGCTTTCAGAAGCCTTCTTTAGGGTCGTAGAAACTGGGGATTGTTGGGTTAACACTTTCCCAAACAAGCCCTGGTTTTCACGTGTCTGCAGCACAAGTCCTTTGAAAACATTGTGGGAAAAGGAGAAATTGCTCGTAACGAGCAATTTCTCCTTTTCCCACAGTGTTTTCTACCCTTTTTGAGACCTTTCTGCCATTTTCATCAAATTTAAAATTGTCATCTGCCAACTCTTTCAATTTGGACCGGTTCCAAAATTTGTCGTTTGGGAAAGGGTTAAAGGGTTGAAATGTGGAATATAGATTGATTGGATGTTGCAGTTGTTACCTGGTTTTTGTATTGATTCTTAGGGAAAGTATTTCATAAGACTCTGCAGGGTACCGACCAACTTATTTCTATGTGAGAAGATTGTTTCCTGTAATCAATATACTGTTATTCAAAAAACATGGGGAGAGGAAAAGTGCCTGCAAGTTCAGTCAAACCCTTAGCGTGCCAATGACAATTTTAAATCCCTTTTCTGTTGAAGTTTTTACCAGATTACAAAATTTTAGCGTCGTCAAAATTGAAAGCATTTGCAGTCGACATATTCAGATGTGTCTAATAATTTGGGATTTATCCTTGATGAATAAACAAGCATTTTCTCCTTTTCCCACTGTATTTTCTACTCTATCAGAATTTAAGTGCATTTTTACTTATATCTTAATTTTTCATCTGTAGATGTTTTAAATTTTGAAGAGTCTAAAATGTTTCATTTGGGAAAGAGTTAATATTTTAAAGATCATACTGTACAGAGTTGGGCAGTCTGATCTTTCTATTTTGAGAATTTTTTTTTCTTTGGAATATCCAGTTTCTTTTAACCCTTTACCAGAAGACAAACTTTTAGCCTTCTCCAAACTGAAAGCATTTGCAGACGACAATTTCAATTTGGCTAAAATGGTGCAATTTTTCTGTGATAGGGTAGAAAACATTGTGGGAAAAGGAGAAAATGCTGGTTACCAGCATTTTCTCCTTTTCCCACAATGTTTTCAAAAGGCTTCTTTCCCAGGGGCGTCAAAAGGCGTCATTGTGTGGTAAAGGGTTAACTCTTTACCACACAATCCCCGAGAAAGAAGCCTTAAGAAAATATTGTGGGAAAAGGAGAAAATGCTGGTAACCAGCATTTTCTCCTTTTCCCACAATGTTTTCCAGTATTCCCAAAACAAATTCCAAATTTTTGATTTACATTTATTTTATCGTCTGCGAATGTTTTCAATTTGGACTAGTCGAAAAGCTTGTTTGGTAAAGAGTTAACTCTCTACCAAACGGCAAAACTTTAGACTTGTCCAAATTGAAGGCATTTGCAGCCGACATAGTAAAATGTGGCTCAAATGATGGAATTCAACTCTGGAAAGGCAGAAAAAAATCTGGGTCATTAAAAACAAGGATTATTTGGTAAAGGGTTAACTCTACCAAATTATCACCTTTTTATTTTAATGACTGAATAAGGAGAAGCCATATGAAAATATTTTATGAAAAGGAGAAAATTCTGGTGGCCAGCATGTAGTCCTTGTCCCACAATACTTTCTGTCCATTTGAAGACAAATTCTATCATTTGAGCCGTATTTGTTGTAACAGGTTTTTGATTTTGGATATATTTAAAATTTTGTTGTCTTCACTCTTTACCATACGACAAATTTTTGGACTAAACCAAATTTAAAGCATTTTCAGACGACAAATGTTGCCAAACTGATAACCTGTGCCTCTGATAGGGTAGAAAACATTGTGAGAAAAGGAGAAAATGCTGGTTACAAGCATTTTCTCCTTTGCCCACAATGTTTTCAAAAGCCTTCTCTTTTAGGGTTGTTTAAACTCGGGATTGTGTGGTAAAAGGAAAATAAGATGTTAACACTTTATACCACACAATCCGAAGTGTAAATGATCTTGAGAAAACAGGCTTTTGGAAACACCTTGAGAAAAGGAGAAAATGCTAGTAACCAACATTTTCTCCTTCCCCAACAATGTTTTCTTCCCTGTCACAGATTAATTCTACTATGTGAGCCGTATTTAGTCTATCTTCTGCAATTGCATTAATATTGAAAAGTCCAAAAGTTTGTCGTTAAGTAAAGAGTTCAGCCATTTTCCACACAATCCCAAAGTTTTAACAACCCCAAGGAAAAGGACTTTTGAAAACATATGGAAAAAGGAGAAAATGCTGGTTACCAGAATTTTCTCCTTTTCCCACAATGTTTTCTACCCTTACAAAGAAAAAGTTTACAATTTTTGCAACATACCATCTGCAATTGCTTTCAAGTTGAACTGGTCTAAAATTTTGTTATTTGGTAAAGAGTTAAAAAGATTAATCTAAATTGCTTTGTTCTTGACATTTTAGGATTAATTAATAAAGAGCATGAAAATGTTCCAAGAGGTGCCAGCCTGGCTGTTTTGTTAAAGCATAAGGTTATGGCTGACGGCTTTATTATATAATTATGACAAATATTTTATAACATAGATCATCTCAGATTCAACCTTCCCTCATTATCATGCACAGAGCTCGAGATAAGAGGTTGTCATGGTATTCTAAATCAATCATTTCTCTTCCAAAACCCATGTTGTGGGTACTCATTAGGATCGTCTCTATGAGACGATTCTAATGAGTACCCATTACATAGGGTTTAGTGAAAAATAATTAATATTTTCAATTTTGAAATCAAAATCACTCCCTCTATCTGGAGCTCTGCATACATATTTGGCTATGTACACTTTTTTGACTGGGCCAAATGAGAGCAAAAATCACCTCTTAACCCTTTACCACACAATCTCAATTTTTGACGACCCTGAGAAAGAGCCTTTTGAAAACATTGTGTGAAAAGGAGAAAGTGCTGGTAAATTGGCAATTTCTGCTTTACCCACAATATTTTGTAACCTGTTGAACTATTTTTCCAGACAACGAACTTTTAGACCATTCTGTATTGGAAGTAATTGCAGAGGACGAATTTAGTGTTAGTTAAATGATTGAAAGGGTACAAAACATTGTTGGAAAAGGAGAAAATATTGGTAACCAGCATTAATGTTTTCAAATGCCTTATTCTTACCTCAGTGTTGATAAAACCCAAGACTGATTGGTAAAAGGTTGTATACCTGAAATCTTACCATTTAACCCGTTCCCAAATGACAAATTTTAGACCCTTCCAAACTGAAAGAGTTTTTGCAGATGACAATTTAAAATTTTATGAAAATGGCGGAAAGTTCTCCAAAAGGGTAGAAAACACTGGGAAAAGGAGAAATTGCTTGTTACGAGCAATTTCTCCTTTTCCCACAGTGTTTTCAAAAGACTTGTACTGCAGACACGTGAAAACCAGGGCTTGTTTGGGAAAGGGTTAAACTCTATGAAACCTACTCCTTCTACTTACAGATACCAGGAGGTATGTTTATGTCCCCACAAGCCAAGAAAGGGCTTGAGTTTGGCAGCATGATGTCACCTGGCTTCAAGGGCATGTCCGATTTCGATAGTGCTAGTGATTGTGGCAGTGTGGTCAGCAGTAGCAGTCACCCGAACAAGCCCGAGTCGAAGAAACACCCGAGTCTTCCAAAAGAGGTAGGTAGTCCGTACTCATACACTCGAATGGTTTAACCCTGTACTGCACAATCCATACTTTTAATAACCCTCAGAAGGAAGCCTTTTGAAAACGTTGCGGTAAAAGGAGAAAATGCTGGTACCAGCATTTTCTCCTTTTCCCACAATGTTTTCTACCCTATCAAAGACAAATTCCATTATTTGAGCCAGATTCAAAATCTCTTCTGCAAGTGCTTTCAGTTTGGTCTTGTCCAAAATTTTGTCGTTTGGTAAAGAGTTAACCCTTTACCACATGAAAAAATGTTAGACTCGTCCAAATTGAAAGCATTTGCAGACGACAATGTTAACGTGGCTCAAATAATATATTTCTTTGATAGGATAGAAAACATTTTGGGAGAAGGAGAAAATGCTGGTTACCATTATTTTCTTCTTTTCCCACAATTCTTTCAAAAGGCTTCATCCTCAGGGTCGTTAAAACTCAGGATTGTGTGGTAAAGGGTTAAAATGCGACTCAATAGTTGGCCCTTGATATTCTTGCCAAATCTGGTTGGTGTGTAGGAAAACCAGGATTTCGCCTTTTCCCACAATGTTTTCAAAAGCCATGTAAAGGTTTTAATGATTGATTGATTGATTGTATGGAGTTTAATGCCGTTTTCAACTTTATTTCAGTTACGTCACGGCGGCCAGCGCACCTATCCATGCTTTCCTGGAGTTTCTTTTACCAGTACTCCGCACAATATTCTTTCCAAGCCACTGGCTGCTTTCCCACTTAACCATCGTTGAAACAATGGTCAGCGGTGAGAGAGGAATGAATCCTGTCGCGATGACTATCATCAATCCTCGGAAAGAAATTGGCCAAGCTGTAAAGGTTTTAAGTGTAAGGTCAAGGTTGCTGTTGTCCAGAAAGTCTCGGCAAAGTGAACATTGTAGATAAAAGATCAGACTACTCCTTTTTGGCACTGATCTTTCGTTGAACAGATCTTTAACCCTTTACCGCACAATTCCGCCTTTTAATGACCCTGGGAAAGAAGCCTTTTGAAAACATTGTGGGAAAAGGAGAAAATGCTGGTAACCAGCATTTTCTCCTTTTCCCACAATGTTTTCTACCTTATCAAGAGAAAATTGCACTATTTGAGCCACATTGTAATGGTCGTCTGCAACTGCTTTCAATTTGGACAAGGCTAAAATTTTGTCGTCTGGTAAAGGGTTAAGACTTGAGGAAAGTGTTTTTTGTGACACTATTCCTTCCTCTCAAGCTGTTCAACATTAAATTGACATGATTTTTGTGGTCTGCAATGAAATTCTCTTGTCTTGTAATGGGTTAAGCTTTCAATTTACACCCAATATTTGTCTTTTTTTACAGGCTGTTGCCATAATGTTAGACTGGTTGAGGCAGCATAAGGACAACCCTTATCCAAATGACGATGAAAAGTCCATGCTTATCAAACAGACTGGTCTCACGATAAATCAGATCAACTACTGGTTTACCAATGCTAGAAGGCGAATTTTGCCGAAATGGGCCCAACAGTGCAAGACCTGAAGAGCGAGTGGCATATGATTTTTTCGGTTAAAAATCTGTTGCAGAAGGAGAAAAGATCTGGGATGCTTTTACGGCAGGTGGATTTGGTTGGCGTGTTTTCGTATATCACAAAATAGTGCTTTAATTTGATGGAGAGTTGTATTTCCATTGGTTGTCTGTATGCCTTTTTGGTAAATAGGTAGATTAAAATGTTGTACCAAATAATGTGGCATAGAAGACTGACTGTCCTCTTGAGATGATGATGATGATGATGATGATTGTACATTCAGAAACAGTACATTCTATCTGCAAAAAAGTATCAGGGCCATTTTAGCTCTTTACCAAACGACAAAATTTTAGACTAGTCCAAATTGAAAGCATTTGCAGAAGACAAATGTGACTTAAAAATTTAAATTTGTTATGCGACGGTTAGAAAACACTGTGGAAAAAGGAAAAAATGCTGGTTACCAGCATAGGGTTGTTAAAAGTCGGGATTATGTCGTAAAGGGTTAAAATAAAAAAACAACAATACAAAGGTTCTTCTTCTGTTCTATTGCTAAATTCTTGATAATCTTGTCTCAACAAATCAGATTGCTAGTCTTAGAACTTGAGAATAAGATGTAGCTGAATGCTTTACCAAACAACAGTATTTTAGACCGGTCCAAATTGAAAGTATTTTCAGACGACAAAATAAATACGAATTGAATATTGGAATTTCTTTAACCCATTACCGCACAATGCAGCCTTTTGATGCCCCTGGGCGAGAAGCTTTTTGAAAACATTGTGGGATAAGGAGAAAATGCTGGTAACCAGCATTTTCTCCTTTTCCCACAATGTTTTCAACCCTATCAAAGAAAAGTTGCACCATTTGAGCCACATTGAAATTGTCGTCTGCAAATGGCTAAAGTTTTGTTGTCTGGTAAAGGGTTAAGGAAGGGTTGAAAACATTGTGGGGAAAGGAGAAAAGGATGATTACCGGCATTTTCTCCTTTTCCCGCAATGTTTTCAAAAGGTTCCTTCCTAAGGGTCGTTAAAACTAGCGATTATGTGGGAAAGAGTTTACTCTTTACCACACAATCCTGAATTTTAACAACCATGAGAAAGAAGCCTTTTGAAAACATTATGGGAAAAGGAGAAAATGGTGGTTACCAGCATTTTCTCCTTTTCCCACAATGTTTGCTACCCTTCCCAAAACAAATTTTAATTTTTCAGTCACACTTATTTTGTCGTCTGCAACTGCTCTCAATTTGGACAAGTTTAAAATTTTGTCGTTTGGTAAAGAGTTAAGAAATGTTAATGAATGCCTCGCCTAGATCAGATGATGATACTGGTGCAGGCAGTTAGTATCAAGCCACAAGATTTTATGTTATTTTGACACATTGGTTTTTCTAGTTTTTGAAAATAGTTTTTTAATGTTCATAAGACTTAAAGTGTGTAGCTTTTTGAAGAAAGTACTGAGGCAACCATCTTCTTAAAAGAAACCCTTTCCCAAACGACAAAATTTGGACTGGTCCAAATTGAAAGAGTTTGCAGACGACAATTTTACGTTTGATGAAAATGGCAGAAAGGTCTCAAAAAGGGTAGAAAACACTGTGGTAAAAGGAGAAATTGCTCGTCACGAGCAATTTCTCCTTTTCTCACAGTGTTTTCAAAAGACTTGTACTGCAGACACGTGAAAACCAGGGCTTGTTTGGGAAAGAGTTAAGGTGATTCAGTCCTTTAACTCTTTTCCACATAATCCCAAGTTTTAATGACCCTGAGGAAGAAGCCTTTTGAAAATATTGCAGGAAAAGGAGAAAATGCTTGTTATCAGCATTTTCTCCTATGCTGATTTTCAGCATTTTCTCCTTTTCCTACAATGTTTTCTATGCTACCAAAGAAAAATACTTTGAATTGAACAACAATTGATATTTTGTCTACAAATGGTTAGATCGGTCTAAAATTTTGTTGTGTGATAAAGAGTTAAACTGCTGATAAAGGAATAATTGGACTCCACAGAAAACAATATTGAATTTTAACTCTTTACCAAAAGACAAAAATTTAGACTGGTCCAAATTGAAAGCATTTGCAGATGACATTTCAAATATAGCTCAAAACATAAAATTTGTCTCTTAAAGGGTAGAAAACAGCATGGGAAAAGAAGAAAATGCTGGTTGCCAGCATTTTCTTCTTTTCCCACAATGTTTTCAAAAGGCTTCTTTCTTGGGGTTAAAAGTCGGGATTGTGTAGTTAAGGGTTAAAGTCTTTAAGAATGGACGTAAACTTAATGATTATTACATTGTTTTAGAAATCTTGATATATAACTCTGTGTAAATCCCAGATCAGACTGCACTGACATGTCTGATCTGATTTGCAGTCTCTTATGCACTTTTTGCCACTAATACCAACCTCTATTAGTTGGTAATCAAAGGAAAAAAAAAACTGTAACAACACATATAAGTTTCATTTAAAATTCTTAATATTGAATTTTAATAAGAAGGGTAAAAGCATATTATATTTTTCGATGACTGACAAGGGAAATAACTCAGTTTGCATGTTAGTGATGATGACCGTTCCTTTTGAAAAGAGTATGTAAATGTTGCAGAGTATCTTAAAAAGGATTTGCTTGCTTGAAAATGCAAAATTGTGGAGAAAGAGATGTCAGATTTTGTACAGAAAAAGGACTAATGCTGTAGTATTTATTCTGAGATAGAACTGGATATAGAATTTTCCCACCAAAAGAAATCTACAGTCAGTTCTTAACATTTTTATTTTACATCAATTATTGTGAAACAGTTTTATACAACTTAATATTAATCACTTTCCAAGATTGCTTCATGGAAACTCTTTACCAGACGACAAAAACATAGACTTGTCCAGATTGAAAGCAATTGCAGACGACAATTTAAATGTGGCTCAACTTATGGAATTTCTCTTTGATAGAGTAGAAAACAATGTGGGAAAAGGAGAAAATGCTGGTTACCAGCATTTTCTCCTTTTCCCACAATGTTTTCAAAAGGCTTCTTTCTCAGAATTGAGTTGTAAGGGGTTAAGTAGTACTTGTGCCCTGGCACTGGAAGTTCCAAAGTTGGACCCCCTCATCATGGGATTCAAACTGGGAATCTTCCATTTGAGGGACTGATTCCCTGTACCTACACCACTGGGTCTGACAGAGACTATTTTAGTAAATGTCTAATTATATTTTGAAATTTGAGGAGAATAAATAAAGTCAGTAAAGAGAACCATACCATTTTTGCTATGGTAAAACTAAAACTTGTAATGAAAGGATTTCTTGTTTTTTTCTTCCAAGGAGGGAAAGGAACTCTTTTAGAACAGTAAAACTGTGAGAGTTAATTTTCTGTGTATAAAGACCACCCTTGAAGTAGTGACTAGTTTTACTCCCATTTTGTACAGTATGCTTTTTTAAATCATTTCCTCCTGAAACAAATGTACTGCAGACAACTTCGAAAGCATTCTTGTAAAACAGGGATGCCCAACATTCGCTTTTAACTTTTTTAACTTTGTACCAGACATCAAAATTATGGACTTGTCACATTTAATAGCATTTGCAGATGACAAATATGGCTAATGGCTTATATAATGGAAAATTTCTCTCTAAAAGGGTAGAAAACATTGTTGGTAAAGAAGAAAACACAGGTAACCAGTGGTAGTTTCTCCTTTTCTCACAATGTTTTGAAAAACCTTTATCTTCAGGGGAATTAAAACTGGGAACTGTTTGGCAAAGGTTGTATACATGAATCAACTGCTTATCACACAACTCTGAGTTTTAACGACCCTGAGAGATAGGCTTTTAAAACATTGCGGGAAGAGTAGAAAATACGGTTACCAGCATTTTCCCCTTTTCCAACAATGCTTTCTACCCTTCAAATATCCAATTTCAAATTTTGAGTCACCACTGCTTTGTTGTCTTCCAATGCTTTCAATTTGGACCAGTCTAAAATTTTGTCATTTGGTAAAGAGTTTAGATGAAAACATTTTGACAAAAAGAGAAATTGCTTGTCAGGATTATTTTATGTTGTAAGGTGCTAGAAGTTGTCTGCAGGAAGCACCAAGAAGACACTTTACCATATGACAAAAATTTAGACTTGTCCTAATTGAAAACATTTGCTGTAGACAAATTCATTGTGGCTTATATGAAAGTATATATTTTTGAATGAGTGGAAAACCTTGTGGGAGAAAGGAGAAAATGCTGGTTACCAGCATTTTCTCCTTTGTCCCACAATGTTTTCAAATGCCCGTTTTTCTCAGGGTTGGACACAAACATTTAATCGTTTGGTGAAGAGTTGACAACAAAATCATTAGACTACAGAAGAGTCACAGAACACGAGAACAAAATCAAGTGAGATTTTTTAACCCAGTGGAGTGAAATGATAACACTTATTTGTCTGTGATAATAGAAAGAAAAATGGATGTGTAGAACAATTTTTATATACTTATAAGTAATTTCTTTTTAATGGTATTTTTTAAAGTTAAGCTGCCTTAAAGGTATTTACTTGGTGGGAGAAATACAGATCAAACTGTTGTGAATTAATTCTGTACATTTCACATAGAATGAAATTCAACTTGTACAAGAAAAGTTATAGAGTAACTCTTTTATCAAATAACAGAATTTTAGACTTGTCCAAATTTGATGCTTCTGAAGAAGACAAATAAATCGTGACTCTGGACTTGTCCAAATTGAAAGCTTTTGCAGACGACACTCTAAATGTTACTCAAGTGATGGACTTAACTTTAGATAGGTAGAAGACATTGTGCAAAAAGGAAAGTATGCTAATTACCAGTGTTTTCTCGTTTCCCTACAATTTTTTCAAAGGCATTCTTTCCCAGGATGGTCTAAGCACAGGACTTTTTGGTAACGAGTTCAAATACAATAGAAAGGAAAATTTGGTAAAAATTTAGAGTTGTGTGTTGATAAAACTTCGTTTTTTGTTTTGATCTTTTAACCTTAAGATGCTACGCCATGACAAATGTAGAAATTACTTTCTCCATTTGTTGTAATGGTCTTCGTTTTAAGGTCTTTATTAAGAAATTCTTTGGTGTTAGTAGAGGATCCTCTCATGTAATTTTTCAAGTCAGTGTTTGTTTACCCTTTACCAGATGACAAAATTGTCGCCTTGTCCAAATTGAAAGTGCCCGCCAAGATAGCTCAGTGGTCAGCGTGTGGGACTCTTGACCTGGTGGTTGCGAGTTCAATGCCCGGTTAAGGCAAACTTTGTTTCCGGTGATTTTTCACCTCTCACCTCTTGATGCATATCAGAAAAGTAGTCAGTGGCTTTGGAAAGGAAGTTGTTTCAGGACTGGTGTGAGAAAGCCATGAAGCATATAGGTGCGTCGCTGACCGCCATGATATGACCTAAGCTGTTAAAATGGCATTAAACTCCAATACAAACATACAAAGAAACAAATCCATATTGAAAGCATTTGCAGATGACAATTTCAGTGGTGCTCAAAAGGTGCAATTCTTTTGTTTGATAGGGTGAAAAACATTGTGGGAAAAGGAGAAAATGCTGGTTACCAGCATTTTCTCCTTTTCCCAAAATGTTTTCAAAAGGCTTCATTCCCAGGATCATCAAAAGGCAGCATTGCATGGTAAAGGGTTAAAACCTAATTTGTCTTGGTTTAACATTTACCAGATTACCAATTACCAAATTTTAGATATCCAAATATTACAATAATTTTAAGCATTTTAAAGAACAAAAAATATGGTTATGTCATAATTATTAGATAGAACAGAAAACATAGTTGAAAAATGAAAAAATACTGGTAACCAGCATTTCTCCTTTTCTTACAATACTCTCAGTTCTTTTTGCTGGGGATCATAAAAACATGGGATCTTTTCATGGGTGAAATGAAAATAGAATTTCCAAAGTAAAATAGTTATATACTTCCTAGTGAATATTGGAACAATTTATTATAAGGAAAAAAAGATTATTGTCGTGAACAGTCAAAGTGTGTGTAAAAATTTATTTAGATGTTTTTTTGTAAGTGCAATGAAAGTCTTGCAGCTGATATTTATGAAACAAATTTTTATTATGTTTATGAATTAATCACAATTTCTGTGTACTTGATGAAATTTACATCATTTGCAGATGGCAAAGGTTATGTGGCGCAAATTCCAAGATTTGCTTCTGACAGGGTAGAAAATATTTTGATGAAATACTGGTTACAGGCTTTTCTCTATTTTGCGCAATGTTCTAATGTCTTCTTCCCCACGGTTGTTAAATCTGGGGAATGTTTTGTAACGGGTTAGACTGCTGCATTTATAGTTTAGTGCAAGTGTTGTGAAGCAGACCTGCAGTATCATGTAAGTTGTTGCCAAAGTTACAGCTGATGCCCATTCAGGAAAATAACGTCTTTTTTCCTGACAGGGTTTCTTTTTAAAAAAAAAAAAAGGCTCTTCTTTCAAAGATATTGAGAACTTCATTTCACAATATTTTGGGTTGAAATGGTGTTGTAGAAGTTATATGCAAATGTTAATATATAGATTTAAATCTCTGTTTCAGTGCCTGTTTAGAGTTTCACCGTTCATTCTGTTCTGTTTTTTTTCCTTTCAAATTGTCCGAAGTTGTACAATTTTATGTCAAAGACTTGTTTTGCCATCTTGTATCGTTGAGAATTTTTTCTATCTTATTGTGGTGATTCTTTGTCGTTACTTAAAACAGTAAGATCGATTCTATTCATTCAGTTCATAGATTATGTGCCTTGTTTATAGGAGAAAAAGAAAAATAATATAGAAATACATGTGTTGTCATACAATGGCTGTGCCTTTCACTATTAACATTTGGTAGACTTAAATACAAATTGCATCTATCCGGAGATGGTTTGTGACTTAATGTAAAGCTGACTCCACGCTGTTATCTTTTACCATCCATATTAAATCTTTACCAAACGACAAAATTTCAGACTTGTGTAAATTGAAAGCATTTACAGATGATGCATGTGCCTTAAATGATGCCGTTTTTTTTTTTTTTCTGACAGGTTAGAAAACCTGAAGGGAAAAGGAAAAAAATGCAGGTTAATGCATCTTCTCCTTTTCCCATGATTTTTTCAATAGCCTCTTCCTTCAGGGTTGTTAATATTTTGGATTATGTGGTCATGGGTTTAAAGCAATTATGGATAGGATATTTCTGAAATAATGGGATTTTTAAAAGTTTAAATATTTTTTGGGGAAAAGAAGAAAACGCAGTTAACCCTTTACCAAACAATCCCGGGTTTTCACGACCCTAGGAAAGATGGCTTTTGAAAACATTGTGGGAAAAGGAGAAAATGCTGGTAACCAGCATTTTCTCCTTTTCCCACAATGTTTTTATGCTCTATCAGAGAGGTTAAGCCCATTTGTTCCAAAGCTGACTTTGGCGTCTGCAAATGCTTTGAAACTGGACTAGTCTAAAATGTTGGCGTGTGGTAAAGAGTTAAACATATTTTCTTTCTTCCCCATGTTTTGTGAAACCTTCTTTTGAGGGGTTGGCAAAATGTTTGTTTTTTCATGGTGTGAAATACACAGTGAAAAGGAGCCTTTGGTAATTTCCACTTTGCAGTTTGAGGATGAAAAATACATGCTATTACATACCCATTTAACTCTTTACCATACAATGATGAGTTTTTAACGCCTCTGGGAAATAGGACTTTTGAAAACATCGTGGGAAAAGGAGAAAATGCTGGTAACCTGCTTTTTTCTTTCCCACAATGTTTTCTAACCTTGTAGAAACAAATCCTATCATTTGAGCCACATTTGATTTGTTGTCTGCAACTGCTTTGAATTTAGGCCAGTCCAAAGTTTTGTTGTCGGGTAAATTATAAAGCCTTTTAAAAGGGTTAAAATTTTTCTTCCAGTTTTTAGGATTGAAGCTGTAGTTTTTAAGTCTATTAAATGTTGATTAAAGATATGGAAACTTGGTTGTGTAGTAGTTATGTGCCTTTTTCTGTTTTACATAAATTTTTACAAATTTTTTGAATGGTTAGTCTTCAAAGATTTTTGTGACGGTTGTATCATGTAATCATAAAATCTCTATAGAATCATAAAAGTTGTTTTTGGTGTTTTTTGCATTTTATCTCTTTACCACATGACCAAAAAAAAAAATGCTGGTTGTCGTCTTCAAATGCTTTCAGTGTGGAAATTTTTGGTGACCTGGTAATGAGTTATTATTGTACAGTCCTAACCAAATTACCACATTAACAAAATATTTAGAATTCAAAGCATTTTTATTGCTGCAATTTCTCAACAAAGTGGGCAGTGCAGATCCAAGATCAGTCTAACCTATTTATGCAGTTTGATATCAATCTACGCTGTCTACAAAAGCAAAAAAAAGCTGTGACTGGCGTTGATGGGATTTAGTAGAATAGATGGCTTCCATATGTAACTGCTGATTGTAAAGGTGCATAACTCTGCTTTGCATATATTGTGTCTAAAATCTGCCTTATCTCCCCTGTTGTAATATATTTATCTTTCATTCTTGTTACAAGACTTGTTACTTCACTTCGCATGCTTTGTAAAATTGGTTTATTTGGATAAATTTTTACTTTGATACATTCAATCATTTTATAGATTAAGAAAAAAAAGCAAATAAAGAAAATTAGTTTTACCAATACAGATTTTTGTCAAATTTTTCTTATGTCCAGTGTCGGTTAAATATTTTAAGGAATGAAGAGAATTTTTTTTTTTCATGGAGGTATGAAAAAGAAAAACCTAATCACACTGTATGAAACTGCGACCGCAAAGCGGTTTCATACATAAGTGTGATTAGGTTTTTTTTTTTTTATACCTCCATAAAAAGAAAAAATTCTGTTCATTCCTTTAATTTAATATTACAGACAACATACACCCGCGGAAATAATTCAAACTGCATTCATTTTCTTTATTTTTAAATATAACGTTGGCGTTTCTAAAGCCCCTTCCACTCATATTTGTATGGCGCAAGAATACAATAGGGAAGCAGTTTTCAGATCCCCAATACTTACGTGTCCTGAAAATCAACCAATAAAACGAAAGTAAATTAACACGGCAGTGTGTAGGACCAGCAATGAGTAACCTTCACTCTGAGTAGAAGCATGGTGAATATTGCAGTGGAAATTCATGATGGATCGTCCAAAATTGACGATATTACCCATTGATCAAACTCGGCCATTTCCTCTAGGTTGAAATCAGGACCCAGGAAGTCAGTGTCCCCTAGTATTTCGTCCATTTCGCCAATATCAAATGTTGGAAAACCCAATTCGGCCATGACGGTAGCAGACGATATTTTATCTCTCTTAACTTTTATTGTTGAATTGGTATATTATTTTTTTTTTCTTCATAAAATGATATTCAGGGGAAAAAAAAGCTAACTAATAAACTTGGGACTCTGTATAAGATTCTTAAATATATTGTATACATGTTTGTTTACATTAACTTGACAGCTAAAGTAGTTCCGGCACAACGTGATTTTTTTTCATGGAGCTATAAATTTTTTTTTTTCAGCCAATAAGAAGTCGCCAATATTCATGAAAACAATTGATATTAAATCATTGCCAAATGGCAAAAGTTTAGAATAGTCCAAATTCATAGTAATTTCACATGACAAAACTGATGCAAAAGTTAAGTTTTGATTATGGAAAGGTAGAAAACATTGTAGGAAAAGGAGAAAATGCTGGTTTCAGGAGAAAATGCTGGTTACAGCATTTTCTCCTTTTCCCACAATGTTTTCAAAAACTTCCTCTTTGCAGGGTCGTTAAAAGTTGGAATTGTGTGGTTAAGGGTTGAAAAAGGTGGTCTAAGCCGTTTTCAAAATTCTTACCTCGCCTGGACATGAAGTGGGCAAGATGAGCTTTTGTGACTGTGCTGTGTCTGTCATCAACAAGTAGCGTATGTGTATTCTAGAGACCACATTTTCAGTCCAGTGCTCATGAAAGTTGGTAAGAGTTCATGTCATGTTCTCATATAAGTTCTGATATGGGTGTCATGTGGTAAAGGAAAAAAAGGGTAATTAAGATAAATCGTAGAAAAACTTGTGTACACACTAGGGGCCACATTTTTAGACAGATACCATTGAAAGTTGGTCAGGTGATATCTTGATGATACAGACAAATCTTAGAAATATCTTGTGAACATTATAAAGGTCTCATGTTCAGTCCAATACTCATCAAAGTTGGTCATGCTCATGAAAGTTGCTCAGAAGACGTGCCTTAGTAAAATGATAAAATCTGAGATGATTTCAAAAGTGGGTCACTTTTGGGTCAAAATAGACCACTGGACAAATCTTTAGAAAAACTCGTGTTCTCTCTAAAGGCAACATTTTTGGTCCAGTACTCATAAAAGTTTTGTCAAAATTTTTGTCTTGGTAAAGTCTTGGATGGTTTTGAAAAAGGGTCACATCAGATTGAAATATTGGTCACTGGGATAAATCTTAGAAAAAACCGTTGTTTACTCTTGAGACAATATTTTCAGTTTAATTCTGATGAAAGTTAGTAAGAAGACTTTCTTGAAGTCTTGGATGAGTTTGAAATTGGGCCATTTTTGGTTTTACAAAAAAGTCACTGAGACAAAACTTTAGAAAACTTATGTGTGCATCTTGAATGCCACATTTTCAGTCAAATACTCATAAAAGTTTGTCATGATGATATCTCAAATGAGTTCCAAACAGAAGTCATGTTGAGTTAAAAAAGTAGGTCACTCAAACAAATCTTTTGAAAAACTCTATGGGTATCTTATAAAAACTCTAAGGGGCCACACGTTCAGTCTAATAAATGTACCTACGAATAAGTATTAGAATGTTTGTGTTGATATTACCTCATATCAGAAGTCATGTCAAGTTAAAAATTAGGTCACTTAAGCAAATTTTTGAAAAAAAAGTTCTGAACACTCTAGAGGTCACATGCTCAGTCCATTACTCACAAAAGACGATTAGAATGTTTCTTTTGATGATATCTCGTATCTTGTATGATTAAGAAAAAAGTGACTGGTCCAAGTCTTAGAAAAAATTCTTTTGTACACTTTACAGACTATTCTTTCAGATTAGTATTCATTAAATTTTATCGAAACGTTTGACTTGATATTTCAGACAATTTAGAAAAGTTGCGTCTGTTCAAAAGTCACTGTTCATTTAAGGTCACTTGAACAAATTAAAAAGAAATAACCTTGTGAGCTGTGTAGAGACCATATTTTCCCACAGTGCACATATGACTAGGTCAGCATGAGTGACTTGACTTTATGTCCTGCAACTTTGAAAACGATTCATTAGGCAAATCTTTGATTGTGCACTCTATAGGCCATATTTTCAATCACTGCTCATGAAACTTGTTACAATGTTTGTCTTGATAATATCTTATAGAAATTCTAACATATTTTACCCTGACATAAGGTCACCATGTCAAATCTCAGAAAAACCTTGTATGCACTCTGTAGGCCCTATTTTTAGCCCAATTGGCAGGAAGCTTCTCTAGAATGTTATATCTAAGGTGAATTCGGAAGTGTGCTTTTTGAAATCAAAAGGTAGGTTATTAGGTAAAGTCAAAGAAAAATCATGTGTGTACTCTAAAGGAAAGATGTTCAGCTTGTTACTCTTGGAACTTGGTCAGAACGTTTGCCTTTACTAATGCACTATATCTTAGAAAAGAATTCTTGCTGTTAAGAGAACATATTTGCACTCTCATGCTGATGGAGCTTGGTCAGTCCTTTGTCTTGATGTCTCAGTCAAGTTAAAAGGCAGGTCAGATCAGGGAATAATGTAGATCACTAGGGTAAATCCTGAAAAACCTTGTGTACACTTTTATGCTGATGAACCTTGGTCAGAAAGTTGGTCTTGAAATCTCGGACAAGTAAAGATAATAAAACTCCTGGTCACATTAGATTAAAAGTAGGTAGCTACATGTAGGTCAAATCTTTTTTTCAATAGTAATGAGATACTGTGAGAATAATTGCCCTGATGATATCTCAAATATATTGGAAAAGTGAGTCATGTAGGGTTAAAAAGATCAGTTTTAAGAGTAGCCTTCTTTGCATTCTAGAGGCTACATTTTCAGTTCTGTGGCAAGAGAGATCAAGAGCAGGCAATCAGCAAATCTAGTTATGCTCATGTTGCAAGTCTTTCCACTGAGGAGGAATGTAATACTGGTTTTAAACTGGTCAAGATTCTGTTACATAAATTCCCAGAAATGGCCAGTGAGCTGAAAGAACTTTTGCCAGTGGCTACCTTTAACAAATGTCTCCCGTAAAACCCATGTCAGAACAACAAAAAAAAACCTCCTAACCAGAATTCAAAAACCTCAAATACCCTGCCTAGTTCTCAGAAATCCACCAATCCATCATCTTCAGTGACACAATGCAAAGCACCCGAGTCGTCATCTAAGCCTAAACAATCTTCAGCTAAACCCACAAGTAAACTACCAACAACTACACCGTCCAAGCCTCTCTCTGGTAATTCTGGAGTAGGTGGCAATTCTAGAGCAAATGGAAAATCAGCTACGAAACCAACATTGTCAACCAATCCTGGTAGAACTACTACAGAGGATAAGAATTCTTCTATGAAAATCTGAGGTCACTAAATCTCGACCTAGGGGTAAACCCCGCAGGTCATGTACAGTAACTGCCAGTCATGACAGCATACCTACCTCTAACAAATTTCAACAGTTAGAGGATATGGACGCAGAGGATAATCATGTTAAGGAAAGCTTCTCAGTTTAAATCCTCATTTGCAGCAGATACAAAGGATACCTGTACCTCCAATCAAAATCACTAAAATTCAAATCCAAAAATGTATGTAATGCAACAGTTAATCTTATCCATTTCATCAAGTGTTATTATTTACGTAAAGATGGATACTGTCATCCAGTGGAATTGTCGAAGTCTTACGTCAAACTTTGAAGTCTTAAGGAAACCTTTCTCAAACAGAATGATAATATAACCTTGAAAAGTCATTCTTTTTATAACCATATTCATACGGAAGGAGACAAAGCCAGTGGTGGAGTCTCTGTTACTGTTAATAACAATATCCCGCACAAACAGATTGCTCTGAATACAAATCTACAAGCAGTTGCTGTTAGACTTTCTCATCATACGACTGTAACACTTTGTTCTATATACCTTCCTCCTAGTTAACCCATTGATGAGAATGGATTAAACAATCTCATCTCTCAATTACCTCCTCCTTCCATTCCTGCTTGTGATATTGATGGGCACAATGTTATATGGCGTTGTGATGACACTAACTCTAGAGGCCTTATTCTCGATAATTTTATTTCAAATCACACTTTCTCTTTCCTGAATGGCAATTTGTTTAAAACATATTTGCACCCAGCAACAGCAACATATTCTTCTCTTGATTTGACTCACTACAGTCCAATATTACTTTCAAACTTTAATTGGAAACTTTGTGACGATCTGTGTGGAAGTGATCATTTCCCTATAATAATTTCTTCTTCACAACCAGCAATGGCTGAACGGCCTCGCAAATGGAAACTTTCCAAAGCTAACTGGGAAAAGTTTAAACTTATTTGTGAACAAACCATCACACTATCGAATGTTTTGAAAATTGTGATGACGCTGTTCACCTTTTCACGTCTTTACTTTTAGATGCAGCTAAGCAATCTGTTCCACAAACCTCGACAAAACCAAAACGTCCTAATAAACCCTGGTACAATGATGACTGTAAACAGGCAGTCAAGGACAGAAAACAGGCTCTCAGAAAATTTAATCTGAGACTTAATCTGAGAATTGTTCCGTATTTCTAGGGCTATTAAAGCACGACGCACCATAAAACTTAGCAAACGAAAGTCTTGGGAGAGATTGTGTCTCTAGACTAAACAGTTGAAAATCGACAAAAAAGGTTTGGAAAATGATCCGGAAATAAATGGTAAAAGTCAATCTGCTGTCAACCGCCTCCATGTCAATGGTTCATCTTTGGAATCACCCCAGGATATAGCAGACGCTCTTGCTGACTCTTTCTGTCAAATGTCTTCAGTAGAGAACCACTCTGATGAGTTCAAGAAGCACAAAGAGAAAGCAGAGAGAAAGTAATTGATTATTTTATCTTCAAATTCAGAATATTACAACGATCTCTTTTCACTGAAGGAACTCAAGCTTGCTTTAAACAAAGCTCATGATTCTTCACCTGGTGAAGATCAAGTCTATTACCAGTTCTTGAAACATCTACACTTAAACTGTCTTTCCATTTTACTTGATCTTTTTAACAAAATCTTGCCGTCTGGAGAATTTCCAATATTTTGGTGTTAGGCTCATTCCTATTCCAAAACCAAGGAAAGATATTAGTAATCCCTGCAATCACCGCCCTATTGCTCTTACTAGCTGTTTATGTAAAAGTCTTGAACGTATGGTCAACGATCGTCTTGTATGGTTTCTGGAATCCAAAAATCTTACTGTTACTGTCCAAAGCGGCTTTCGTCGCCAGCGTGGCACAGTTGACCATCTCTGTCGATTTGAAACTTATATTAGAGAAGCTTTTATTATGAAGCAATATTGTTGTGTCAGTCTTCTTTGACCTTGAAAGTGCTGATGATACTAGCCGGAAATACGGAATTCTGAAAGATCTTCATGACTTCGTCTCATGGGCCGACTCCCTCTTTTCATTTCAGCCTTTCTTGATAAACGACTCTTCAGAGTGCGTGTTGGTAACACTCTGTCTGGAACTCGTGAGAAAGAAATGGGGGTACCACAGGGATGTATCCTGTTACTCGCTTCAGTGTTAAGATTAATAGCATTATGAAAGCTATTAATCCAGGTATAGAATGCTCTCTGTATGTGGATGATTTTTTTTTATTTGTTTCCGACCACGCAAGATGAGCTTTATTGGAAGAAAACTCCAACAATGTCTGAATAAACTACAGACATGGTTTACTGAAAATGGGTTCAAATTCTCCAAGTCAAAAACAAAATGTATGCACTTTTGCAATTTACGATGCTTTCACCATTGTCCGAAATCATTCTTACACAAAATGCCAGTTGAGATTGTATCTGAATTTAAGTTTATTGGTGTTGTTTTCGACAAAAAGCTTTCCTTTCTTCCGCATATTAATGTACCGAAGAAAAAGTGCCAAAAGGCACTCACTCTTCTTAAAGTAATTGCCCATTCAGACTGGGGAGTAGACAGAAAGGTCCTCCTACGACTCTATCGTTCCTTTGTTTGCTCCAAATTGGATTAGGAATCCATTGTATACGGATCAGCTCGCAAGTCCTATCTCAAGAGTCTTGACTCTATTCATCATGAAGCTCTATGATTGGTACTTGGAGCTTTCAGAACTTCTCCTGTCAAGAGCCTCTGCGTTGAGGCTCACTTGCATTTAGGAGGAAAAAACTGTTTCTTCAGTACATTTTTAAACTCAAGTCCAATCCTTCTAACGCTGCATTTAAAGTTGTTTTTAACCCTCAGTCCAAAGTTCTTTTTGAACGAAAGCCAAATGCCATTTCTCCATTTGGTATTCTCATGGACCTATCGCTAGATAATCTCTATATAGATACTGAATCTATTGTTCACTTCAAAACGTACCTCCTTCGACACAAAATTATGCTGAATTTCGGTTTGACCTTGCCGCTTTTAAAAAAGTCTTAAACAGACTGGGGTGTCTTTCATTCAGAGCACAGTTAGCTATATGAACACTATCATTCCTTCAAACCCATCTGTACAAATGACTCTAAAGACGGTAACTCTGTTGCAGCTGCAGCTGTCTATGGAGAACGGACAAAGAAATGTCGCCTTCCAGACAAATCTTCCATCTTTTCGGCCGAAACGACTGCAATTGATTTTGCCCTTGACTTAGTTGAAAACACAAGTCTGATCGTTTTATCATTTTTTCTGACTCTCTGTCAGTCTTGCAGGCCCTCTTGAACCAGAAGTTTGAGAACCCTTAGTGTGCCATGTTCTTGAACGTATCAATTTAATTTCCTCTTTAAACAGACTAGTCATCTGCTGGCCTCCAAGTCATAATGGCATCAGTGGCAATGAGAAGGCGATAATACTGCAAAAACTGCCCTTGACCAGCCTGTTTCTAATCGTAATGTCCTCTATACTGATTATGTCTTCTTTTTCAAGCTACACCCAATCTTCATGGCAGTCCCAGTGGAACAAAGACATCTTCAACAAGCTTCGCTCAATTAAACCTTACCTTGGGGAGTGGTAACATGCTTACAGGTCTGTACGGCGAGATTTGGACATTCGAATTGGACATTCACGGTTGACACATTCCTGGTTATTAAACAGAGAAGATTCACCTGAATGCATTCCATGCAACCAGCCTTACACTTTACAGCGTGTTCTTCTGGATTGTGTTGATTTTCAAGCAATCCGAGCAAAGCATTTCCATGCAGACAGTATGTGTAACCTTTCTGACACTGTTGGCATCGAACCAATTATTTCCTTTATGAAAGAGATTGGTATTTACCCAAAGTTATGATACCTCTTTTGCACTCGACTCCTCCCTATATCTTGACCGCGTATTTAGTATCTTTCCTTTACCCATGTAAATCCCCAGCTTAACCCCTTATCCACTGTTAGCCATATTACTCTAACTAGCATTTACCTTTTTGCTAGAGAAAAAAGGCTTTCCACATGTTATCCCATTGGAGACAGGACCTCTTAAATGGGAGTGTTTTGATCCCAATGGAGGCTCCACGCTTTCTCAATTTTCAGCTATCATTTCCTCAAAGCTACTATTTACAGTCTTAACTTTTCATTTAAACTTTTGAGTTGGTAGGTATTGCCCATACAGATATGCGCGCTAAATGACAAAAGCCGTAGATGCGCTGTAAAATAGCATTTATTTATTCATTCATTCATTCAACTTAATCAGTAATTGTTTCAGTAACCATCACAAACAAGTTTGAAAATCAGTTGCCTCAGGTCGATCTCTAGTGTGTGCTAAAGGGCCCACATTTTTAATGAAAAGAACGTAAATGTTATTCAGTCCTCTCAAGTCAAAAAGAAGGAATCTTTATCAAATTCTGGTCAAATCTTGTGCGCACTCTGAAATGTTTGGCTCGATGATATTGAAAATTGGTCAAATGGGCCAAAAATAGGTCAACTGGTCATTTTAAGAAAACATTGTGTGCATACTAGAGGCCCCGTTTTCGATTAAAATACAGTGACCTGTGTCTGAATGTTTGCCTTGCTAAATATCCAGGTAAAGCTTAAGAATGAGGTGCATCAGGTCAAATAGTAGGTCACTAGGTCAAAATAATCACATTGTTTGCATTCTAGAGGCCCCATTTACATTGTAATGTTAATCGAACTAATGTTTGTCTTGATGATATCTTGGACGGTCTTTGTAAATGAGCCACATTGGATGAAAAAGTAGGTCATTCGGTCAAATTCCACAGATACCTTATTTGCCTTACAGAGGCCAAAGTTTTGGTCCAAAACTAATGAAATTTGGTCAGAATATTGGTCTTGATGATATAACTCAAAATTATGAGCGAAACAAAATGGGTCATGTTCTGTCAAAAAGTAGGTCACTGCTTGAAGTCCGAGAGATTTCTTGTGTGCGTTCTAGAGGCCATATAACAATTTCATTACTCATGAAATGTAGTATTGTGTTGACAAAATCCCGATGAAGCTCGAAATGAGTCACATCAGGCTGAACATGAGGTTACCAGGTCAAATATTAGAAAACCTTGTGATAATCTGGAAACTGAGTCCCAAGAGCTAAAAAAGTAGGCCATGTAGGTCTTAGAAAAACCTTGTGTACACTCAAGAGTCCTATTTTCAGTTCAATTCTTGTAAGATTTTGTCTTTGTCTTGCTATCTTGGGCAAGTTAAACAAGAGAGCCATGAAGGCCCTGTATGGCTCCACTGCCTTTTAGATCAATGTATCCTGCAATTAATTGGCATTGAAAGGAACACTAATCATACGGTTTGTAAGGCAATAAACAATCATAAAGAAAACAGCGTTTGAAAGCACAATACCAATCATGAAACAGTGCAGTTCGATTAGGGAGGTAAATGGTAACAAAATCTGCTATGAGTGAACTAAAGTTATTTCCCTTGAAGAGTATTATATGCTTCAGTCATATTGACTTATGTAGTACAAGATTTTTAAGTTCTTCACAATAAAAGCCTTTGTGTAATGTGTAACTCCGCGGGCTGACCCCAGGGCTATTAATGTTTCAACAATTCTGTTACAGATCCACTAGTTGAAACGACATGCACAATTTGGCACACCTAGACCTACAGTGCTAGTAGGAACCAGAAGATTCTATTAGTTTTCATTTTATAAGCCCATGTAAAACTTGTAACCACTGGGGTGAAGCCAATTTTGACCTCAGGGACAGTGTTGGTAGAGGTCTACTAGACGAATCTGCATGCCAAATTTGGTAACCCTATGCCTTATGCTTAGGAACAAGAAGATTTTCAAAGTTTTCATTATATAAGCCCATGTAAAACTTGTGACCCCTGTGTAGGGGTCAATTTTGACCCTATGGCTATAATTTGAAGGAATTTGATAAAGGTCTTTTACATGAAGTTACATGCCAAATTTGGTAGCCTTAGCTAGGTCTTATGGTTTCAAGAAGATTTTTAAAGATTTTCAATATTGTTCAGTTTTGTCGCCATTGAATTTTCATTAGAATCAAACACTTCAAAGAAATTCTGAAGATGACCATGGCAGGATCATTTTGTGAAGTTTCATCAAAATTGGGCCAGTGGTTTCAGAGATGTTTGAAATAAAGGCTACTGGGCAATGACATAAACACTCTGGCCTTTGGCCAGTGGAGCGAAAAAATGGTCACTTAAAAGTAGGTCACCAGGTCAAATCTTAGAAAAAAAACATATGTATGCGGTCAAGAGGCAACATTTGCTGTCTTATGTTGATGGAATTAGGTCAGTATGTATGTCTTGATACCTCCAAAAGGTTAAAAAGCAGGTCACTAGGTTAAATATCAAAAAAACTGTTTTGTGCACTCTAGAAGCTAAGTCTCCTGTTATTACTGTGTCTTGGATACCGAATGGCTACGGCTTAAATGACGGTGTAATGGATTAAAAAAGAACAAAAGAGTTCCGTTTAACCATGTTTTAAAAGATAGTAACTCAAAACACAGTAATTTATAATACAAATGATAATTCCTACTTACACTTCACAGAGTCTTAATTGGAACTGTCCTAAACTATCACTATTGTGTTGATTAAAAAACTGAGTAAGTCACGAAGAATAAATAAATTTTCTGGTCTCAGTAGATCTCCAAAAGCGGAGAATCCAACGATGATAATGATAGCGTATGTTTCAGTGGTGATGCTCAGTATTTAATCTTTAAATCCTTTGTTTAAAACTTCAGTCCCAGTCAAAATATTCGATTTAGAAAACGCTAATCTCGCCACTTTTCTGACACTGTACCTACTGTGTTTGGGCCTTTATATATAGTAATCGAGTGCACCCAGAAACTTCCGGAAGTACATTCGAGATAAACACAGGGGAATTTCCAATAAACATGTAAGCTGGATTATGGCAATAATAACATCAGTTTTTTCTTTGGACCTATCACAAAAACAGTTACATGTAAGTACCTATATTACTATCAAGTAAAATAATTCGCTAATTACAAATTAATTTTGAAAATTAATATTTATTCTAGACTATTCTGAATGCACCATGTTTTGTGAACAAAACATCAAAAAGTACTAGAAATATCTTGACGCTGTTACTAAAATTAGAACACCAAATAAACATTAATCTATTAACTAGATTATTCATGAACATTCCGTAACACCTCCCCCCTTAACGAAAAACAAAGTTTAATTGAAGAAAGGATTCTTACAACCTCAATTAAAAAAAATAATAAAATGAATAATAATAATAAATTAAAAGGAATCTGCCAAAATCCCTTTAATAAGTCAAATTTTGAAACAAATATTGACTTCTCAATTTTGTCAATACAGTCGTCAATTCTTGGAATTGGAAAAGAGTCTGTTTTGGTGACATTGTTGACTTTCAGATAATCTGAAATTTTCCATCACGTTTTGGAACCAAAATGCAAGGTAACGACCAATCACTTTTTTATGGTTCAATGAAATCATTTTCTGATAAATATTGTATTTCCTCCTTCAAATATTGTTGTTTGAAAAGATGTGTCCGATATGGATGTTGTTTTATTGGTTTGGCATCACAAATGTCCACATCATGAAAAATTTTGTTAGTTCTTGAAGGTACTTCAGGAAATGAGTGTTCGTTTTCACAAATAAGTTGCTCGAGTTGTTGCTTTTGAAAATAATCTAAATGTCCCACTTTCGAATACGAGTCCTGAAGAATGTCAGAGTTTTGAAGACGTGAGGAACCAGGAATTTTATTTTCAAAGTCCTGTGAATTCTGAGTATCACACAAAGTATCATTAATCTGGGGAACAGGTGAAACAATATTAACAGTTCGAACAGTATTACTATTATTTCTGCCTACATTAGATTTTAAAATGTTAATATGACATAATTGAGTATTCTTACGTCTATTAGGTCTGCAGACAACATAATCACTCACTTTTTCCTGTATAATATGAGCACCAAAATACTTTGCTTGCAAAGGCTCACAAGGGATAGGTAAAGGAACTAAAACTTTGTCTCCCGGTTTAAAAAGTCTTGGTTTGGACTTCTTATCACATCGTTCTTTCATTTTTGTTTGAGTAGAGCGAAGAGTTTTCAGAGCAAATTCACAAGCTTTAGATAGTTTGAGTCTAAAGTCGGAAACGTAATTTCAAAGATTTAAAGAAGTCTTATCTTCAAAGAGAAGTTTTTTCTTTATAGAGTTTTACAGGATGTCTGAAAACTAATTCAAATGGACTGAACTTAAGAGATTCCTGAACAGATTCCTGAACAATGAAAGATGAACTCCCTCATCCCAATCTCTGCTTGTTTGATGACAATAAGTCCTTGTCATGGTTATAAGTGTTTGATGAAATCTCTCAAGAGCTATTAACTCATACATAACTTGTTGAAAAAAATACCAGACATAAATTTAGAGCGCTGATCTGATCATTGGATAGATTTTGGAAGACCAACCAAAGTAAAAACATAATAAGGGCTTTGATAATTGTTTTGGCTTTAATAATCCTTAAAGGTATAGCTTCAGGAAATCTTGTAGAAGTACACATGATAGTGAGTAAGTACTCATTCCAAGCTTTAGATTTTGGTTTGGTAAAGGACCAACACAATAAGACCTCTACTTGAAGGCTCTTCAAAAGCTGGAATAGGATGAAGAGGTGCGTGAGGAATTTTCTAATTTGGCCTCCCGACAACTTGACAATTATGACATGACCTGCAAAACTTAGAAACAACCTTTTTCATGCATGGCCAAAAGAAATTACTAAGTACCTTATAGTAAGTCTTAGTAACTCCAAGATGACCAGCTAAAGGATTTTCATGAGCCAATGGAAGTACCTCATTTCTAAAATTTTTGGGTAAAACAATTTGACGTTTAACAGCCCAGTCAGCATCTGCTGGGACGTTGTTGGGTCTCCACTTACGCATAAGAACACCTTATTTGAAGTAATATCCAACAGGAACTGACAAAATTTCATTTTCAGGCAAGACCTTATTGAACATATTGGAAATCTCAGGGTCTTTTTCTTGTTCAATAGTTAAATTCTCATAAGAAAAAACTTGACCTCCATGAGAAGTCTCACTGGTAAAATTAACATCTGGTTTATGAGAATCTAAATTACGTGAAATAGACGAAATATTCCTTTTATGTAAGGCACCGTGAAGCGTTAAAGTAGTAGGGTACCTACCCGAAGAACTGACAGCTGAAGAATGATGAAAACCGAGGACGACACTGGAATTATTACCACCAGTAACTACCAAAGGTTTCAAAGAATACTTAAAAGGACGAGAAAACTGACTTTTGTCAGAATCAGGCAAAAAAGATAGAAAGTTATCATGCTCATCAGAAAAAAATCAGCCAGATCGTACTCTGAAGAACTCTTACTACAAGGAGTTTTAGACAAAATGGCTTTTTAGGCCATAGCACGAATGATCGCACATGAAGGGTACAAGTCAGGAATTTCTTCCTCAGTCGGATCAATGACCTAGTCCATCTTCGGCTTGTCAGTAACGATTGGATTTGCAATAACCTTTCCACCTGCTACGTCATTTCCCAATAACAAATGTACTCCATCAATGGGTAAAGAAGATCGAATACCAACAGTAACAGGACCAAAAACTAAATCTGACTGAAGACTAATATAATGGAGGGGAACATTGACTAGGCCACACTCAACACCTCAAAGTAAAACACTCTGACCAGAAGAGGACTTCTCAGAAAAAGGCATAGTATCTGCTAATAATAAAGATTGAGAAGCACCCGTATCTCGCAAAATTTTAATCCTCTTTCCATTGGCTTCGTCATTCATTGAAGAAATAAAACCCTCCGAAATAAAACATTCATAGACTACCGAAAGGGAGAAGTCAAATGAAACACAAATGTTCTTAACTTTAGGTAAATCCTGGGAAACAAGATTCCCATCGCTGGAAAATAAATCTTCATTACAGAGTACAGAAACCTCACAATTGAGTACAATATCCTCACTAGACCTAGAGAAATAAGAACGATCCCTATTGCGAACTGATTGGCATAATTTATCCTTCACTTAAAGGCAAGGAGAAACCCCAGAAGGCATAAAAGCTACAGTCGGTGAAAGCTCAACTAAAGTAAAAGCACCCATAGGTTTCTTCTCTTTCTTAACTTTCAGAAATTAAGTGTTCTCGTCTTTTGCAATAAATGCAAAAGACAGAAAGCATCTTGTTCTATGAACTTGACTCAGAAACAGAAATTTTCTGAGAAGAAGAACCAGAATGATTTCGACTGATTGAAGCATGAACGTTTTTTATTCTCAGTATGTGAAGTAGAGAAGTATTTTTCTCTTGGTGAAAATTATTCTCTCTGAAAGTTGAACTTTGGGAACTCTTCTGAGAAATATGTTTGTGGAGAGAAAGAACTCGTCAGCCATATCCGATGCCTTCAGTAACGGTGGTGCTCATTGTTCTGTAATGTGGTTTTTAACAGATGGATGAACACAATTTTTAAATTCTTCAAGTAAAATTTTTTTTTTTTTTTCAAATTTTCAAAATTTCCATCTACCCTTTCACTCATACACTACCTATCAAACAGACGTTCTTTCTCTCTTGCAAACTGAACATGGGTTTTGTCAACAGCTTCCATTCTAAAATTTCTAAATTTTTGCCTATAAGCATCCGGAACTAATTCATAAGCCCTAAGAATTGGTTTTTTTTTTACAGTTTTATAATCACTGGGCTGTTCCGGACTCAAAGCTAAATAAACTGCTGAAGCTTTGCCCTTTAAAACTCTTGAAGTAAAATAGTGTATTTGTCGAATGGGCTTTAGCTACTTTTTTCAAAGAGAAGGAAATACTTGTCTACCTCCTTTTCTTGAAAAGCTGGAACAAAACGATTGTGCTTAGTAACATCAAAATAATTTAATTTTTCTTTTTCAATTAAAGCGGGAACTTCTCTTTCTCCCTTTTTCTTGTCATAGTTTTTCTCTCTCTAACTGTATTTTCTTTTCTTCTATTTCAATTTCCATCTATTTCTAATTGAAATTTCCTCTCTGCCTCTATTTTCTTTTCTTCTATTTCTTTTTGTAAGATAATTCCATTTCTTTAAATTTTAATAGCCTCCGAAACTTCTTCTCTTGAAACATATTACATAGCATCTTCCTCAGTCCTTTTATTTTCTACCAAATGAATGATTACGACATCTAAAATTTGCTGTTTTTAAAGTATCTTTTGGTTGAAAGTCCTTACTGATCAGTTAAATCCAAAAGATCAATTCATGTAAATTTCAAACGTTGTTCTACAGCTGGATCTTTTAAGAATTTTCAACACTTGAAGCCACGCAATAAAAGAAATAATGACAAAGAATTCTCTGACAAGTATAAGTGTAAAAATTCACTTCTACAATAACAATCAAAAGAACTCTACAAATTTTTGGTATCCCGGACGAGCCCCCAACAATCTATAACGGTGTCTTGGATACCTAATGGCTTCGGCTTAAATGACGGTGTAATAGATTAAAAAAGAATAGAAGAGTTCCGCTAAACTATGTTTTAAAATTTAATAATTCAAAACAGTAATTTATAATACAAATGATAAATACCTACTTATACTTCACAGAGTCTAAACAATTCAAACTGTCCTAAACTATCACAATTCCGTTTATTCAAAAATCGAGTAAGTCGCTTACTGTATTCTTACTGTTCCGAGACCATAGGTAAGCTACTACCTTCTGTTGGTCCTTCTCTTGTAAATCTATTTCTTAGATTAATGTCCAAGTAACAACTTGGGGTGAACTTTTGAGAGTGGTTGCGCCAATGGTTGTTAAGACGACTTTTAAAGGCGTTAATAGTCGGAGCTGTAATCACATCATCTGGTAAGGAGTTCCAGGAATCAGTCACTCTAATGCTGAATGTGTTTTTGCGTAATTATGTTCTTGAGTGTTTTTTAAATAATTTAAGTTGATTACCTCTTGTGGTCTTGGTACTAGATAATTGCAGCAGATCCATGTCTGATGTAGAATCGAAGCCATGAAGACTTTTATATACTTGTATCATGTCTGCTTGTTTCCGCCTGTATTCCAATGTGGGTAGTCCAAGATGTCTCAAGCGGTTAGTATAAGATAAGTTGGTAAGTGTTGGTACTAACTTTGTTGCTCTGCGTTGAACTTGTTCTATAGCAATTTGATGTTTTCTTAAGTATGGCGACCAGACTGGACTAGCATACTCAAAATGAGGCCTCACCATGGATTTGTATAGACTGAGGAATATCGTTTTGTCAGGGTAGGTAAAGGTTCTATAAATAATTCCAAGATTTCTATTTGCTAGGTTAATTTTTGTTGTCATGTGTAATGAAAAATTTAGATTCTGGTCAAATATGACTCTCAAATCCTTTTCTTCGACAACATTGCCGATTGGAACAGATTTGTTTAGTTCATTAATAATGTTGTAGGTATTATCTGGATAGTTTTTACCAATATGTAATCGTTTACATTTCTTGACATTGAAATCCAAATCCCATTGTTTTGTCCAACTGTAGAAGTTATTTGTTGTTTCTTGCATCTTTCTGTGGTCATGCTCATTGTTTATAATGGAGTAAGTTTTAGTGTCATCTGCGAAGAGCTTGACTGTAGTTTCTGCAATTTCAGGGAGGTCATTTATATAGATTAGAAACAATATGGGCCCCAGGACACTACCTTGAGGTACACCGCTGAGAACTTTTTCAGCCTTTGACTTCTCTCCATTAATAACAACCACTTGAATTCGGTCTGTTAAAAAATCTTTGATCCATGATAAAATATTTCCTGTTATGCCATATTTCTGTAGTTTCAATATTAATTTAGAATGCGAGATAGTATCAAAGGCTTTTCTGAAGTCATAAAAAATGGCATCTAGCTCTTTTCCTTTATCTATTGCTTCAGTTCATTCTTCAGTTACTTCCAGTAGGTGGAGGGTACATGACTTTCCATTCATAAATCCAAATTGATCTTTGCTAAGTAACCTGTACTCTTTCAAATGTTGTACAATCCTTCTTTTTTTTGATAATTTTTTGCATATTTGAGCATACTGGACTTACGCTGATTGGTCTGTAATTTCCTGGATCAATTTTACTACCATATTTGAAACTACGGGTAATGTTCGCAGATTTCCATATCTTTTGGACCTTCCCTTCAGTAAGTGACTTGTTGAAAATGATCGTTAATGGTTTACACAGCTCCTCCTTGCATTCCACTATAGTTTTTGGGGGGATGTTGTCTGGACCCATGCTTTTATTTGGATTTAGTTCAGAAATTGCTTTTTGTACATCTTCCCTGGTAATCTCAAAATATTCTAAATTTGTTTGGAAATCTATGGTTTGGAAGATGATGTTGTCTAATTTTGAAACCTTAAATACGCTTGCAAAATACTGGTTTAGAACATTTGCCTTTGATAGATCGTCTTCGACTATTCTGCCTTCTCTGTCCTGTAAATTTCCTATTGTTGTTGTTGTTTTATAGTTTTTCCTTACATAGTTCCAAAATAGTTTATTGTTAGAATTTATGTTCAATGCCAAATCTTTTTCATAGTTATATTTTGCAGAACGTATTGTACTTGTTGCATGGTTTCTTACTATCTTGTATTTTTCGAAGTTTTCATCGGTTTTGCAATAGATATATTTTTTCCAGGCAGCATGCTTTTTCTTTATTGCCTTTTTGATTCTCTGGTCAACATATGGAATTCTATGTTTGAAATTATGGCGTTCCTTGCTCACGGGTGTGTGTTTCTCTAATAAATTTTTAAAAGTATCGGTTAAGGTCTGCCAAGCTTCTCTAGTTTCATATGATGATAGAGTTTCTTCCCAGTCTATAGTGGATAGTTCTGCTTTTATACTTGCATAATCTCCCTTAAAGTAATTTCTTCTGTTTTGTGTCTTTTTTGTTGTCATGGTGTAGCATACAAATGAGATAAGGAGCATTTCGTGATCACTTTTTCCTAGACCTGGTAAATGAGTTATGTTGTCTACCATTCCTTCCTCATTTGTAAACACCAGATCAAGTAATGTTGGTGTGACATTATTTCTATATCGCGTTGGACTATTTACATGTGTTAAGAAATTGTCATTTACTATCTAAAAAAATTTTGGCTGGATGGTTATAACTCACAGTCGTTTCCTGATTTAACCAGTCTGTTTCTTTAAAATTGAAATCACCCAGAATACATATATGTGAACAGCCACTGGAGCGAGATTTTTCGAAGAGACTTCGGATTTCTTCTATACAATTTATGCCAAGTGATGGACTTCTATAGAAACATCCAATTAAAAGGTTATCATGGTTTGTTAATTCTATCTTGATCCATACAGATTCTATGACTATATTTTCCATATCCACTTCGGAGACTCCAAGATTTTTGAGCACATAAATCAGCACTCCCCTTCCATTGTAATGGTGGTTAGTATACAAATCATAGCCATCAATTGCGAAGGTATTTTCATTTATATTGAATTGAGCAATCTTGGGATTGCATTCTGTAATAGCTACAATATGGGGATTTATATCTGCAATATTAGCTTTGAGCTCTGTTAATTTATTGGTGAGGGTATCTGCATTCGTGTATAATATTAAAAATTTATCAGAGGGACTGTCCACATAGGTGTATGCTGTACATGAGTTAAAAATAAAACATGAGTCCTAATCTCTATTTGCATCTGGGGAAAGAGGTTCCTTAGGTTGAGCCAGTCTCCCGCCAACAATCGTTTCTTCGGTGATGGTAGTATCGTTCATATAAGCTGCTATTGACTGATTGTTGTAATTGGGTCTATCAGTAATGTCGTCTGCTAGGTTGGTCTGTGTATAACCTTGATTTTCCGGATGCTGACATCTACTAGGCTGCACCTTCTCATTTCTGTAAGTTTTTTTTAGTAGGGATAATTACTTTACCATCTCTTATAACTGCATTTTTGTTAATTTCTCTTGCATCATGTAATTCTTCTAACAACTTTTTATGTTCACTTCTCTGTTGAGGTGTGTAATCTGGAGCTATTATTACTTCTTTCAAATAACTAGGTGCTTTGATCTTTATTTCCTTGGCCTTTTGCAAGATTTCTCTCTTACTTTTTTTATTTTCTAACACCAGTTTGTATGGTCTTGGTTTAGTGCTCTGTTTAGTTGGTTTATTTCCTATTCTAAAAGCGGCTTTGATTTCAATTTTGACATCTAGTTTAGAGCAAATACTATTAAAATGTTTCAAATTAGCCTCTTTCCTTTTTTCTTGGGATTCATCATTTGACTCAGGGAGATTATAAACCATGATATTCACTCCTCTATTTTTTCTCTCTTTGTACTCCTTTATCCTGCTGTCAATTTCTGCTTTCATTTCATCTTTAATTTCATTCTTGATCTCATTTTTGACTGTCTTGGTATGTGTTTCGACTTTTTCTTCGATTTTTTTTATCTGTTCCTTCTAATGATGATTCCAACCTAGTTAGTCTCTGTTCATTTGTCTTCTTAATTGCAGTGATAGACTCATCAAGTCATAATAGAGTCGGCATTGTGTATTTACAAGTAGCACAAGACCAGGCTAAATTCAGTCCAGGAGTATTTATCAATTTATATTGTTCCTTGTTTATCTTAAGACAGGTTGTACAAAAACTGAGATTGCAGTGTATACAGCATAGTGATTCTACTTCTTCATTTAGTTGTTTGTCACATTGAGGGCATACTTCGTTGTCTGAGCTTTGACGTAATCTTTTTTTACTATTTTCATTAGAGTTACGCTGGATTGGAGTACTGGTTTCAAAGTTCAAAGTTCGTCTGAGATCTTTTGTTAAACCTTCCGCCATGCTTACTTTTTCAAATATATAGTCAACTTATTTGAGATTAAATTTGATTAAGCTAAAGAACACTTAAGAGTATAAGGCTGCTTACCAGTATAGCTTGGTATTCCCATGCTGACTGGTGCTCTACATTTAAAATATTTTGGTTACAAATTAAAAGAAAACTTATTTATAATTGGCAATATATCTTATCACTATAAAATTTGGTAGTTCCACAATATTGGTAAGATTAAACGTTCTTGTTTGTCACAGTTAAATAAAGTTCACTAAGTGTAGCTCGGAGTCCCGTGCTGACTTAGTTCAATTTACTAGATTTCAATTAGATTGATGAATCAGCAGTAGTTTTCTATGTATTTTTTTTTTTTTTTATCTTGACCAGCAATCACTGTGCATTTGTATTAATATTTTTTTTAACCAGACTTTAGACAAAAGCTTATCTGGATGAACACCATCAACATAGAGTTTGAAGTTGTAATATGTCCGTCGTGTTTTTGTTCTTTTATCTCCTTTCTTATAGTTTGAATTTACTTGAAGGTCAGTGCTGAAACTTGGACTATGTGTATTCCATTGTTAGTTAAGTTCTCTTATATGTTGATTTATTTGGTTTACTTGACCAATGAGGTTTTGATCTTCTTCTGTAAATATGTAAGGGTTCTTGTGTCCTTTGACCGTGTTCCAACATTTGATGGAATAGACTGGAATTTCCAGTAGAGTTACTTTGACATCGTGAGATTTACACAGGTTGGTGATTTTTTCACAGTAGAGCCGGAGATGGTCAATTGATTCTGTTTTGTTTGATCGCAGAGAAATGTATTTTTTTTTCTGAGAGGTCACATGTACCGATCCAAATGTAAAACCATGCTGGTTTAATCGAAGAACAAATAAAATTCCTGATCTCAAAAGATCTCGAAAAGCTGAGAATTAAACGATGATAACGACAGCATATGTTTCAACGGTGATGCCAAGAATTTAATTCTTATATCCTTCAGTCACAGTCAAAATATTCGATTTAGAAAACGTCATTCTCAATCTTCCCATTTTTCTGATCCCCTACCTACTTTATATACCGTAACAGAACAATCGAGTGCACCCAGAAACTTTCGGAAGAACATTCGAGGAAAACACAGGGGAATTCCCAATACGCTGGATTATAGCAATAATACATGGATCCGTGGCGATGAGATAAACCGACTTCCTTGGTTACTGTCGTTAAGGGCTCACAAACAAACGCGGTAAATACATATACAGTACAGTAGAAAGGCTACTTAAATCGTGCTGTCATGCCTGTTTCTTTCGATTAAATTCCGGAAAAATAATCTTTTTCATATGTTTCTGTCGATGATTGATTCTCGGCAAGAAATATATGGATACTTGAACTTATTTACACAAGGATTTGTACAAAAAGTGTGAACTTCATGGGCTACAGACAATGTAATACATGTGCCAGCAAAGTTTTGAACTTCTACGAGAAACAATGAAACAACTCGTAATCCTCTGCAGTTTTGCTTAAAAATAATGGAATTAAAGATGATTAATATTTTTGTAAGGCTTGTTAGGTTGTCTCAACATCGTATTCGATAATAAATTACACTATATTACAAGCATTTTGAAATATTTATAGGTTGTCTCATTCAACACAGAGGTGGAAGTCTGAGAAATGTTCAAATTTCAAGTTAAGGGAAAATGGTTGCCTGACGGTTTTAAAAAAAGCGTAAAGTGTGCTGTCAATTAACAAACTTGTTAATATCATTTGCAGTAGTTTATCTTATGATATACTAAAGACAATGGGTGGTCCAGTGGATTACAGCGGCAATCAAACACACATCTTATCAGTTAACAGTTTACCGACATACCCTTTGAAATGGCAGATGTGCTAATCCACCTAAATATGGCTAAGTCAAAAGCTGATTTAATTACATAAGTTGCCTTTTGAGCTAAACTTCCAAAACTGTACAAAACAGAACTTACTCTGTTTCATAATTGAAATCTACATGTATCTTCAGTAAAGAATACACGTAAATGTACTTAATTTAAGTAGCAGATGGTTTGAATCCAAGAATAAACTGCATTTTTTGCACTCTGATCTGTATCTACACATTCAACATTCTTCACGCACAAAGGGTTAATGTTAACGTCAAACTGAAACATTGATGACATATGCACCTTTTTGGATGTGCAGATGTTATTAAACATGATTAACTTTTTGAGTGAACTTACTTTCTCTTTATTAGTATTTCATATATTTTACCTTTGTTTTCCACTGTAAGACAGTTTAAGTTTTTTTTCAAAAAGTTTCAGAGAAAAAAAAAACTAACATTAATTAATCCATTGTGTAATATAGCATTGATCAAACTCTTTGCTCATGTCCCATTGTCAATCATAATCAAACTTATAATCTCTTTGTATATCTCACGTAGGCACATCTTTTAAACTTTTTCCTTAAATTCAAGCGTTGTAAACACACATAATATTGCACTTCTCCATCCTTAACAGTCGCTTGTTTGTGAGCCGAAATAGCAGACAGCAAGGCTACACATCGAGCCAAATAAATGCGATGACCTGATTGGTCAAATATCGATTTCCACGGATCCATGTATAGCATCAATTTTTCTATGAGACCAGGATATGGACCTATCATACAAACAGTTGAATACCTAAATTACTATCGATTAAAATCAATCGCTTAATCACAAAGTTATTCTGAAAATTAATATTCATTCTAGACTATTCCGGATACAGCATGTTTTTCTAAAAAAAAAAAAGCATCGAAAGTACTAGAAATATCTTGACACTGTTACTAAAATTAGAACACTAAATAAACATTAATGCATTACTAGATTATTTACGAACATTCCGTAACAATGTCAAATTATCATGTGATTTGGTAAGAATGTTTGTCTGGAAAATATCTACAGTGAATTGGAAATGGATCATTTCCGATAAAGAAGAAGGCCACCATCTCACTTTTAAGTGAAACCTTATTAGTCCTACTGGCCAAAGGCAGCGAGCTTATGTCGTGGCCCAGTTTCCATCGTGAATCTGTTCGTGTTCAAAAATCTTCTCTGAAACTACCCATCCAATTTTAACCAAAATTCACAGAAATGATCCTGCCGAGTCCTCCTCAAAATTCATTGAAATAATCTGATTCCTTTAGAAGCTCTGGTTGCCATGGCAACACAACTGAAAAATATTGAAAATCTTTGAAAATCTTCTTGTCCAAGCCATGAGGCCTAGGGCTGCAAAATTTGGCATGTAGCTGTATCTAATAGACCTCTAGCAAGACTCTTCAAATTATAGCCCTGGAGTCAAAATTGACCCTGTCCAAGGGTCTCGGGTTTTACATAGGCTTACATAGAAAAAAATAATAAATAAAAATCTTCTGGTTCTAAACGATAAGGGCTAGGGTTACCAACTTCGGCATGTAGCTTCATATAATAGACCTCTACCTATATTCTTCAAATAGTAGCCCAGGGGCCAAAATTGGCTCTGTCCAGGGGGGGTAAAAGTAAACTTTAAAAAACTCTTCTTGTATCAAATCATAAGACGTGGGGCAACCAAATTTTGTACATACGATATTTATCAGTAGACATCTATCAAGATTCTTCAAATAATAGACCTGGGGTCAAATTCAGCCCCACGCCAAAAGTTACAAGGTTTACATAGGTTTATATAGTGAAAACTTTGAAGATTTTCTTGTTCTTCAGCTGTGATAGTTTATGAGTGTTATCATGTTGTAGGCCTGTTGTGGAATTTTCACATTTACAGCCCTGGTGTCAAAATTGGCCCCTCTCCAAGGGTCATTAATTTAACATGTGCTTATAGAGCGAAAAATCTATAAATCTTCTCGCTCTTAACCATAAATCCTATTGCTACCACATTTGGCACATAGCTTCATCTTGTGGATCACTTCAGAATTTGGTCAAAATTATTCCCTGGGATCGAAATTAGCTTTGTCTCAGGAGTATCATGTTTTCAGGGGCTTTATATTGAGCAAACTTCGAAAATCTTCTTGTTTATAATCTTATGGCCTAGACATGTATTATTATCTATAAAGCCTTATTTTGTGGACCTCTATCAGGATTCAAGTAACTATTGCTCTGTGGAAAAAAAATGGCCTTGCCATTGGGTCAAAACTTTGTCTCTTGTTCAAAACCATTTGGCCTGAAATTGGAATGTTTGGTATGTATGGTTTGCACTTATCAGCCAGTGAAGCAATACAGGGCCATCAAGGCCCCCTTGTGTTACATTTTGAGTTCAGTACTTTTGAAATTCAGTCAGTATGAGCCAAATTTTCCATTTTTTGTTGCTGTGGCAATTTGAGTTCTGCATGCAATTTAATTCTTTGAACAACTTCGAAAGAGCTTGATTCGAAAAAAACTCTTCTGTGTGTATTGGTAGCAATCTGCCTTGTCATTTGGGAGGACAGGATGTTTAAACCTTTACCACACGACCTTTTTTCCTCTCATTTAACTCTTTACCAAATGACAAAATTTTATACTAGTCCAAACTGAAAGCATTTGCAGACGACAATATAAATGTGACTCAAAAATTGAAACTTGTTTTGAGAAGGGTAGAAAACATTGTGGGAAAAGGAGAAAATGCTGGTTACCAGCATTTTCTCCTTTTCCCACAATGTTTTGAAAAGCTGTCTTTCTGAGGGTCGTCAAAAGTTGGGATTCTGTGGTAAAGAGTTAAAACATATAATTTGAAACAAATTTCAAACTTGTCACTGGGACAAACATTCTGAATAAGTTTTAAGAGTATCAGGTTGAAAATGTGGCCTCTATCGTGCACACAAGGTTTATCGAAGATTTAGCCTAGGACCTACTTTTTGACTCAACCTAACCCAATTTCGAACTTGTCCAGGATTTTATTAAGACAAACATTCTGACCAAGTTCATGAGTATCTGACTGAAAATTTGACCTCTAGAGGGCACACAAGGTAAATGTTGACAACTGCAAGCTAGACGCCGAACGAAGCATGATCACAAATGTTTACCGTGAGCACTTTGTGCATAGGGTAGCTAAAAATGCCACTAACTGGCATTTTCTTCTTTTCGCACAATTTGTTCTCCCAATAAAATTTGAGTTAAATCATTTGAGCAACATTGTAATTTGCTTTCTGCATGTGCTTCAAATGTGGACAAGTTAAAAAAGTCACCATGTAGAAAAGTGTAAAACAACATAATGTATAGAAAACTTGATGCCAGTTATCATGGGAAATTACAACACAACTCAACACATTAGAAATACTTTAAACTGTAATTTATTTTTGTACAAAAATAAAACAATTCCAAAGAGAAATATACTGCTATAAACATCTCTAAAAATCTTGTTAAGAGTAACAATAACATCAGAATTTTTTAAAGAAAATAATTTACTCCATCATTTTGGTATCACAGGCTCTTGTTTAACCTTTCCCAAACGACAAATTTTGGACTGGTCCAAATTGAAAGAGTTTGCAGACGACAATTTTAAATTTGATGAAAATGGCAGAAAGTTATCAAAAAGGGTAGAAAACACTGTGGGAAAAGGAGAAATTGCTCGTTACGAGCAATTTCTCCTTTTCCCACAGTGTTTTCAAAAGACTTGTACTGCAGACAAGTGAAAATCAGGGCTTGTTTGGGAAAGGGTTAATTTAACACCAACCAAAACTCATTACCTCCTTAACTCTTTACTACACAACAAAATTTTAGACTGGTTGAAATTGAAAGCATTTGCAGACGACAAAATAAATGTGACTTTAAAACTGAAATTTGTTTTGGGAAGGGTAGAAAACATTGTGAGAAAAGGAGAAAATGCTGGTTACCAGCATTTTCTCCTTTTTCAACAATGTTTCCAAAAGGCTCCTTTCTAACGGTCGTTAAAAGTCGGGATTGTGTGGTAAAGAGTTCAGGAAGCCATTTTGTAAACTAAGCATTATCAGCATTACTTCAGACTTAACTCGCTTTACCAAACATCAAAATGATATGAGCCATGCTCTGGCAAAAGGAGGCTTCATGCATCTCCCTGATATATGATACCCACAGGCTATTGCATAATTATGGATCCATGGTGGCCATTTTTTCAAAATAACCGACTTCAGACATGAGGTAGAATGGTCCATGGACATACAGAAAACTGAGAGCGAAATCTTTTGGCCCAAGTCAGCCTGTGCGGACTGCGTAGGCCGACCTGGATCGATACTTTTCGCAGATGCATTAAGCCCCCTTTTTGCAGAGCATTACTCATATACATGCGACAATTGAAAGCATTTGCAGACAACAAAATAGAGGTTGCTCAACTGACAAAATTAGTTTTTGATAGCGTAGAAACATAGTGGGTAAAGGAGAAAATGCTGGTTACCAGCATTTTCTCCTTTTCCCACAATGTTTTCAATAGTCTTCTTTCATAAGGTTGTAATTTTCAACACGGGATTGTTTGGTAATGGGTTAATACATAAAAGCATGTTTTGACTTGACAATAAGAGAAATTGCTAATGATCATTAACTTCTCCTTCTGCAACAATATTTTCAAGTGCTTTTTAAGATTACTGAGCTGCCTACAGGAGATAACGAGTTATATTCTAAGCAAAGCTAATCTGAAGAAAAAAATATGATAATGATAATGGCAATGATTACCCTGTATCATGTCACTGACTTAACCCCTTACCACACAATCCCAACTTTTAACGACCCTAACGAGAAGCCTTTTGAAAACATTGCAGGAAAAGGAGAAAATGCTGGTAACCAGCATTTTCTCCTTTTCCCACAATGTTTTGTACCCTTCCATAAACAAATTTCAAGTTTTGGGTCCTCAGTTTAAAACAAGGCTTAATAAACAAGGCTACTGAAAATGTTGTGGAAAAAGGAGAATGCTGGTCACCAGTATTTTCTCCTTTTCCCTGAATGTTTTCTACCAGTTCAAGTGCAAACATTTCTACTAATTCAAGGGCAAATACTATCATTTTAAAAAACATTTGAATTTTACTCTTTTGATATGGGCAATTCTAAAATTTTGTTGCGGGGTTAAGATCATTTCAATTGTAGATCAATATAGGAATTGTACATGTAACAAAAAATAACATTAATGTAGGAGACAGCAGCAAAACAAAAAAAAAAAAACAATGGTTAACCCTTTACCACACAATCCCAACTTTTAACGACCCTGAGAAAGAATCTTTTTGAAAACATTGGGGGAAGAGGAGAAAATGCTGGTAACCAGCATCTTCTCCTTTTCCCACAATGTTTTCTACCCTTCCCAAGACAAATTTCAATTTTTCAATCACATTTGTTTTGTCACCTGCAAATGCTTTCAATTTGGACCAGTCTACCCTTCCCAATACAAATTTCAATTTTTCAATCACATTTGTTTTGTCATCTGCAAATGCTTTCAATTTGGACCAGTCTACAATTTTGTCGTTTGGTAAAGAGTTAAGAATTGCATAAAAAATAGAAAATTAACTCTTTATGTAACAACAAAATTTTGGACTCGACCAAATCGAAAGGATTTGCAGATGAAAAATGTTGTTAAAATGACAACTTCTTTCTGTGATTGGGTAGAAAACATTGTGGGAAAAGTAGAGAATGCTGATTACCAGCATTTTCTACTTTTCCCTCAACGTTTCCATAAGCCTTTTCTTTCAGGGTAGTGAAAAGTTGGGAATGTGTGTTTTTATTTTACGAAAAATAAAAAGGAGTTAAAAATCTGATACAAATAAGCTAGAATTTCTATAAACAAACAGCAGGATGAACATATTCTCATGTTTAAAAAAAAAACTTTATCTTTTTTTACCCTTTACCACATAATCCTAAATTTTAACAACCCTTGTGAAAAGGGCTTTGAGAACAATGTGAGAAAAGGAGAAAATGCTGGTAACCATTTTCTCACAATGTTTTCTTCACTTGAAGAGACAACTCTTATCATTTGAGCCATATTTAGTTTGTCATCTGCAAATGCTTTCAATTTGGACCAGTCTAAAATTTGGTTGTCTGGTAAAGAGTAAAGAAGTTTTTAAGGTTGTCCAGTTCCACTCTTTACCAGACGACATGTTAGACTTGTTCAAATTGAAAGCATTTACAACCAAAAAAGATAAAAATATGAGTAACATGATAGCTTTGTTCCTGCACCCTTTACCGCACAATTCTGCCTTTTAACAACCCTGGGAAAGAAGCCTGTTGAAAACATAGTGGGAAAAGGAAAAAATGCTGGTAACCACCATTTTCTCCTTTTCCCACAATGTTTTCTACCCTATCAAGAGAAAATTGCACCATTTGAGCCACACTAAAATTTTAGCAGCATTTTCTACTTTTCCACAATGTTTTCTACCCTATGTTAGACAGGCTTCATATTTTTAGTGACATGTAATTTGTTTTCTGCAAATGCTTTCAACTTTGACAAGTCCAAAATTTTGTTGTTTGGTAAAGAGCTAAAGTATGAGAATAGACACACCAGCTTGCCTGGAAAACTTAACCCTTTCCCAAATGACAAATTTTGGACTGGACCCAGCTTGCCTGGAAAACTTAACCCTTTCCCAAATGACAAATTTTAGACTGGTCCAAATTGAAAGAGTTTGCAGATGACAATTTTAAATTTGATGAAAATGGCAGAAAGTTCTCAAAAAGGGTAGAAAACACTGTGGGAAAAGGAGAAATTGCTCGTTACGAGCCATTTCTCCTTTTCCCACAGTGTTTTCAAAAGACTTGTACTGCAGACATGTGAAAACCAGGGCTTGTTTGGGAAAGGGTTAATTGCTGGGGGCTGGTAGTGCCTTAAAACAGCCACAGGATCCAAACTAAGGGCAGAAAACCCAACATTGACTATGATGCCAGGGTTAGTGCAATAGCTCTTCCTGGACTTTGTCCATGAAATTGTCCATGACCTTGACCTTCTTGCCAGAGGCATGGGCAAAGGCATTGCTAAATCAAACTGTGGACATGTATCCAGCATCATACCAAATACCAATCAAATCAATCATTTGGTCTGGAAAATAGGAGCATTAGAATATCTTTAACATAAAATATCAAAGTCTGTGACCTTGACATTAAGATCACAGGTATTCCCATGGCTATGGTACTGCTCAGTGTAACTTTGGATCTGTATTTGTCATCAAGCCAAATATAAACCAAATCCATCAGTTACTTTGGAAAATAATCAAACTCTAAAAAAATCTTAACATAAAACTTTGCTGTACAATATAAAAGTCTGTGACCTTGACCTTTAGACAACAGGCATTAGACGGAGTATTGCTAAAAGAAACTTTGGACCCTATATCTATCGTCGTACCAAATCCATAATATCATTGAAAAAATGTGAGCTCTGAAAAAATGGACAACTTGTAAATAGTATGCAATTTCTCTGCCATAAAGTTATATAATTGGTACATAAAGATAGAAAAAAAAAAAATCTGCAGATTGTAAAGAGTTAAAATCAATTAAAAAAATAATGGAAGACAATGCATATATCAAAACAAATGTAACCAACCCTTTACCACATAATTCGGAGTTAGAAACAAGACTTCTGAAAACAATGAGGGGAAACTGATTGATTGTATGGTGTTTAACACAGTTTTCAACTTTATTTCAGTTATATCGTGGCGACCAGTGCACCTATCCATGCTTTCCTGGAGTTCCTTTTACCAGAACTATGCATAATATTCTTTCGAAGCCAATGGCTGCTTTCCCATATAACCATCGTCAAAAAAATGGTCAGTGGTGACAGAGGAACGAATCCTGTCACAATGACTATCATCAATCCTCGGAAAGAAATTGGCCAAGCCTGGGCTCGAACCAGCGACCTCCTGTTCTCAAGTCCTGTGCACTACAGACTGAGGTACTGGGACTGTGCAGTAACCAGCAGTTTCTCCTTTTCTCACAATATTTTCTTCCCATTCAAAGTCAAATTTCATTATTTGGGCAACATTAAATTTGTCATCTGCAACTGCTTTCAATTTCGACCAGTCTAAAATTTTGTTATGTCGGAAAGAAGTAAACCTTTATTAGATGATTCCATTTCCATTTTTCTGATCCTGATGAAGAAGACTTGGAAACATTGTGGAAAAAGTGGAAAATTCTGGTTACCATCATCTTCGCCTTTTCTCGCAATATCATCTACTACTTGAAAGAAATATTACATGTTTTGAGTAACATTTTAATTACATGTTTTGAGTAACAATTTAATATCTTGCCTGCAATGAAGTTTAATCTGAACAACTCTAAAATGTTGTCATCTTTGCATCTACACCAAATTGAAAGAATTTGCTGACGACAAATAAATTGTACCTCAAAAGATGACTTCTGTCTTTGATAGGGTACAAAATATTGAAGGAAAAGGAGAAAAAGGACAAAGTGCTGGTTACCAGCAAAATGAGCGTTTGTAACCAGCATTTTCTCCTTTTCCAACAATGTTTACCCAATTTCTTCAGGGTTGTTAAACGCGAGATCATGTGGTAAGGGCTAACAGAGAATGAGCAATTCTAAACTAAGACCAGACTGTACATAATCATGACGAGGCCAATCTCGGTCTGCACTTTTGCAAAATTCATCTATTGCCCGCCTACATAGCAGGAAAACTTTTACCAGACTACAAAAATGCAGACTTATCCAAATTGAAAGCATTTGCAAACGACAAATTGAGTACATGATCAAATGATGGAATTTGTTTCGGAAAGGAAAGAAAACATTATGGAAAATGGAGAAAATGCTGTTTTACAGCATTTTCTCTTTTTTCCACAATGTTTTCGAAAGTACAGTTTCTCAGGGTTATTAAAACACTGAATTAGTAGGTAAGGGATACATTCTGCTTAACTCTTTACCAAACAACAAAATTTTAGACTGGTCCAAATTGAAAGCATTTGCAGATGACAAAATCAATGTGAATGAAAAATTAAAATTTGTTTTGCAAAGGATAGAAAACATTGTGGGAAAAGTAGAAAATGCTGGTTACCAGCATTTTCTCCTTTTCCCACAATGTTTTCAAATGGCTTCTTTCTCAGGGTCATTAAAAGTCGGGGTTGTGTGGTATAGAATTAATTCTGTACAATCTTACATCAATTACAAGTTGTGGCCCTTGAGGGCCTGAATTGCTCTACTGGCCATGATTTTTTTTTCATTTTCTATTATTTATTATCTATAAAATCATTATGTAGGCATCATGAATTGAACAAATTGTGAAATAATTGAATTACAATCTCAAAATCAGTTGTTTGGAATCCAGCTAAATTTGAAAGGGTTTCAGTACTAATATTAAAGAATCCTTGCAAGTTTTAAAGAAATGTGACCAACACTGTGCACTGTGTTCAGTAAACATGACTAAGTCACCAAATGGCTGCTTTTCCTGAACTGATTGCTGGATTTTCTTTATTTTTCATAAGGGCCAATTCCTTGATGACATAAATGATCTGTGCAATTTTTAAAAAAATGGACCAATAATAGACCTTTATTGCATAAACAAGATATGTAAATTTTCAACTTTAAATGGCTACTTTCCTGTTTCTAATTGTCAGATTTTTTTAAAAAATTTAAATAGCATTCAAGCTTTTGAAAATTGTACCACAAATGCAGACTTTATCATGTAATCAAGAATTGTAAATTTTCAGCTTAAATGGCTAATTTTCCCTTCCTGATTGTCAGATTTTTTTTCCAAATCGACAGAAGGACGTACAGACAGACGGAAACAACACCATGACATAAGCTCTGCTGGCTTTCAGCCATTAGAGCTAAAAACTACGTGAAAAGTGGGGAGACAGTGGCATGGGAATAGCATATCAGCCTCTTACCTCTTTACCAAATGACAGAGTTTTATACTGGTCCAAATTGAAAGCATTTGTAGACGACAAAATAAATGGGATTGAAAAATTGAAATTTGTTTTGGGAAGAATAAAAAACGTTGTGAGAAAAGGAGAAAATGCTGGCTACCAGCATTTTCTCTTTTTCCCACAATGTTTTCAAAAGGCTTCTCCCTCAGGGTCGTTAAAAGTCAGGATTGTGTGGTAAAGAGTTAAAACTGTGGTTCCAGGTTCAAATTCTGTGATTTGCCAGGTCAACCTGGAGCTGCCGGCATCAAGGCACGAGTGCTGCTAAAGCTTTTCCGAAAAAAAGTCATCAGTAGTGGTCAATATAAATTGAAGTGCTTGTTTTACATTTGATGTGAAATAAATAGGTCTGAATAAAACAACAAGAGGACCATGATGGTCCTATATCGCTCACCTGAGTACTAAGCAGTACAGGTTAACAATGAAGATAAATACCAAATACTGAAGTTCAAGGCCAAATGATTATGAAAGAGAGACAACTCACAACTTTAACAGAGGTCTAGGCCTTTGGTTACCCAGAAAATTTTCTTATAATTGCACGAAAGATACCCAAGTACAAACGTCTAAGCCCCGCAGCTGGACCTGTAATGATCCCAGGGGCATCTTGTGTGCAAAATTTCTTGAGGTCCACAAGGTGATGCTTCATGCAAAGTATCATAGCTCTAGGCATTTTGGGTTTAAACATAAAGATTTTTCAGTTTGCATTATATATACATGTAGATGCTACAGAGTAAACCAAGTCAAATACAGCAACTCTAATTGAAGGGCAAATAACTCATGTTGTTTGGGTCTAATAAGACCCATAATCAAAACCCATCCAAGATCTTATGGTCATATAAATTTTTACCAAGTTTGGTACTGATTGGTATATATTTGTAGATGCTAGAGTGTAAACAAAGTCAAATATAGAAATTTTGTCCAATTCAAGGGCAAATAACCCTGGATGTTCTGGTTCAATTTGACCCATAACTGAACTCTTCCGAGACCTTATGGGAATATATATTTTGACCAAGTTTGGTACTGATTGGTCAATATTTGCAGATGCTAGAGTGTAAACAAAGTCAAATATGGCAAATTTTTTCTAATTCAAGGGCACACAACTCAGACAGTTCTGGTCCGATTAGATCCATAATTGAACTAATCTGAAATCTTATGATCACACACACTTTGACAATGTTTGGTGCTGATTGAGTAATATTTGTAGATGCTAGAGTGTAAACAAAGTCAGATTCAGTAATTTTTGCAAATTCAAGGGCAAATAACTCCTGATGTTCTGATTGGATTTGATCCAAAATCGAACTTATCCGAGACCTTATGGGCATATACATTGTGGCCAAGTTTGGTACTGATTGGTCAATATTTGTAGATGCTAGAGTGTAAACAAGAAGATTTTTAAAGATTTCCCTCTTTATCTCTATGTGAAATCCGAGAACCCACAACATAGGGCCAATTTCAAAACAGCGCCATAATTTGAAGTATTTTGGTAGAGGGCTATTAGATGATATTACATGCCAAATATGAAAGCTCTAGCCCTTACGGTTTGGGACAAGAAGATTTTTAAAGTTTTTTCTCTCGGTTGCCATGGCAACCAGAGTTCTTCATGGAATTCAAATCTTTGAAGTATTCTGAAAGTGCATCACCTAAGGATCATTTCTGTGAAGTTTCATTGAAATCTGTTGGGCGGTTTCAGAGGAGAAGATTTTTTAAGTAATTGTTCACGGACGGACGGACACACGGATGGACGCTGGACAACGATCAATCACAATAGCTCACCCTGAGCACTATGTGCTCTGGTGAGCTAAAAAGTACACACCTCAATCAACCATAAACAAAATACTATGGCTTCAAAATCAATGATCAAATTACAAAAAAAAAGGTGTGTTTGATCTCCTTGACTAGCAAACAAAACTTATACAACAATATCAAACATAATTTCAAAAGTATGCTCCGAGTTTCTCCGCCACCAACTTCAGGAAGTATAAATGTGATCCGTGCATTGTGACAGACGCAGATGCTGTCAACCAAGTTGCAAGCTCCACCATGTCTCCAGCCTAAAGTCAAGAAAACAAGTATCAGAGGAACAGTATCAATAGGCAAAGTATTCTTTGGATTCAAAGATATGGACTGTTTAATGCATTTCTATAATGCATTAGGCCACGCAAGCCATTAACCCTTTCAGCGCCATACGCGAAAACAGGGACTTTTGCGGACGGCATAGATCAAGATCAGACTGCACAGAACGTGCAGTCTGATCTTTGATCTATGCCCTCCGCTTGTTTGGTCAAGCCTATAGGATATAAATCTTTCGGAGACTCAGTGGATTGTATTTACAGCCATCAAAAGAAGCCAAGTTTGCTTCTTTGGCGCCAAAAGAGTTAAATCATTATGAATCCATAAAACCCATTTTGTCCAACAACTGACTGAATCATGAGGTAGGCTGGTCCTTTTAATATGCAGAAATTAACCAACGGCACAAAGTTTCAACTCTGGTCAACCTGCCTGAACTGCACAGGTGACCTTGGTCAATTCTTTTGGCAGATGCTTTTAGCCCCCTTTTCACAGAGCATGACTAACATAAAGGATCTGACACTGGTTGGCATTTGAAATAAAATTTCATCAAAATGGTCTACCAGAAATGTTATTATGTGACCCATTGGTAAGCCGAAAAACACTTTTTCTTGACAAATTTAATAATAACATCTCACCTCTAAGGCTAATGAATGTAAGATTCTTTTTATCACACACATGTCACTGTATCTCAAAAATTACTTGAAATCTCATCGAGAAGCCTAGCTGAGACCAACTCACTGCTTTGAGATAAGTATACAATCTAAGCTCAAAATAGTTCCAAAGAGATTGACATATGATTACTTTATCTTAATACTGAAAATAAAACCAACCTTCCTTTTACCACAATCATCAATTTCACAATTAAATTGATCAATTGATCAAGAAATTTGTGTCTGACATTTTTTGGGACTATCAAGAAAACAATGCTTTAACCCTTTGCCACACAATCCCGACTTTTAATGACCCTGAGAGAAAAGGATTTTGAAAACATTGTGGAAAAAGGCGAAAATGCTGGTAACCAGCATTTTCTCCTTTTCCCACAATGTTTTCAGAAATCTTCTGTCTCGAGGTTGTTAAAAGTAGGGATTGTGTGGTAAAAGATTAAAAATTGCAAGCTTACCCTGAGATTAAAATTTCTTAAAATAGACCCATCACTATCATGATAATTGTACACCGTTGTTTCCAACCAGGCATTGTCTGTGTTCCTTGGGTCATCAGCGTACCCTTCGTAAATCTAGTAATAAAGGAAACAGAATGTTGTTCACTCTTTACTGTACAAATGAATGAAATATTTTAACAACAAATTCTTAAAATAGTTTAAAGTAATGAATAAATATCAAAATAAGATAATGAAATGTCATGTTTACCAGACAACAAAATCATAGACCTTTCCAAATTGAAAGGATTTGCAGACGACAAATGAAATGTAGCTTGAATGATGGGAGTTTTCTTTGTTAGGATAGAAAACATTGTGGGTGGAAAAAGGAATAAAATGGTAGTTATCAGCATTTTCTGCTTTTCCCAAAATATTTCTAAAAACCATCTTTAGGATCATTAAAATACTGGACTGTGTGGTAAAGGATTTAACAAATTACCATGCAATCCTGACTTTTAACAACTCTGATGAAGAGGCCTTTTGAAAACATTGTGGGAAAAGGAGAAAATGCTGGAGACCAGCATTTTCTCCTTTTTCCAAAATGTTTTCTCCCCTCCAAAAAATGAATTTCAGTTTTTGAGTCGCATTTATTTTGTCGTCTGCAAATGCTTTCAATTTGGACAAGTCTAAAATTTTGTCATTTGGTAAAGAGAACATAGCATGTGGGGTGCCAAAGCTTGGCTGCAGTTGCTTGTACTGCCAAAATTCAATGTCAAAAATGGGGCATAACTTTGTCATAATATACTGAGGATTACCTACCTTTAACTCTTTAACATGCACCTAAATTTTAGACCAGTCCAAATTGAAAGGGTTTGCAGACGACAAATAAAATGGTGCACAAAGGACAATATCTGTCTTTGTGATCGTTGAAAACACTGTGGGAAACTGTCTACCAAATCACAAAATTTTAGACTTGTCCAAATTAAAATCATCTGTAGATGACAAAAAAAAAAAGAGGGCCACTGGCCCTAAAGCGCTCACCTGAATAAAGTCATGTACAGTTGATAAAGCTGAAGAGATCCTGGTTTTAATGATGTAAAACACATGAGTGTAAGTGACCTACTTTTTGAACCAATGTGACTAATTCCAAACTTGTCTAAAATATTATTAAAACAAACACTCTGACCAAGTTTCATGAGTATCAGACAATTTAAGTTGGTTCTAAGGTTTTATGGGTTAACACATTATTGACAGCAAGCACTGCTGAATCTGTTTTTTGCTTGTATTGTAGATTAAGATCAGTGTACAATGCAGTTTGATCTTGGATCTTTGTACACTTTCCCTTTAACACACAATGAAATTTTAGACTAGTCCAAATTGAGAGCATTTACAGAACACAAAAGAAACGTGTATCAAATAATCAACTTTGCCTTTGAAAGGGTAGAAAACATTGTTGGAAAAGGAGAAAATGCTTCTTGTTTGGGATCATTAAAAGTTAGCACTGTGTGTCAAAGGATTACGTCCTTTTCCCCGACTTAAAAAATTCAAATTTACTAAGCTCTGTGTTCAGATGTTCTGGTGAAATACAGAGAAATTCAGTGTTGATTCAGCAACAAGGCATGTGCCCCAAGTATGCTGTATTATTACTGAAACCCTTGCTTTCAATTAACAACATTTTTCTGTTAGTTTAGTTATAAAGGGACAACAACAGGACGATGATGAGGGAGCCATTAAAGAAAACAGTGTGATGCATATTAACCACAATGTTTACAAAACCCATCTTCAGTAGTCATATCAAAATCAAAGTACAACCAGCATTGTCACCTTTTCTTCCAATGTTTAAAGTCCAAATGATGTCAACAGGTTGCAGACCATTTCAAATTAACCTTTTACCAAACAATCCCAAGTTTTAATGACCCCGAGGGAAAAGCATTTAAAAACATTGTGGGAAGGGAGGAAATACTGGCAACCAGCATTTTCTCCTTTTTTCACAAAATCTCTACACTTTTAAAGAGAAACTATATCAGTATGTCTACTTCAAAGTTGTCATCTGCAAATGCTTTCAATCACACAATCACAAGTTTTAACAACCTTGCAGAAAAAGCCTTTTGAAAACCTTGTGCAAAAAGGAGAAAATGCTGGTAACCAGCATTTTCTCCTTTTCCCACAATGTTTTCAGCCCTTTCCAAAACATATTTCATATCTTGAGTCATGTTCATTTTGCCGTCTGCAAATGCTTTGAATTTGGACCAGTCTACAAATTTGTTTTGGAGTGAAGGGATAAATACGGAATATAACAAAAGTCTGCATTTCTGCGTGGTCTGATCATGTCGAGTTGCATGTATAAAGAGATGCATATCGGATGAAACCGACTGTCAAGAACGGTATTTTTTTTTTAATTTAATCCAGGAAGTGAGACAAGCTTGTGATTATTAATCGTGATACTGAAGTTCAAGAGTGTACTGTACAGTAGCTTTTGGAAACACCCTTTCGAAACAACACATGTTTATGCAACTGGCATCGGTATCGGACAAAATCAAGTTCGGCTTAAAAACGATTTTTGAAAAATGAAGATGACAAATAAGAGCCAAAGTATCTACAAATATATTTAAATGGAGTTTTTGTGCTTTGTCGTGCTAGTTGAAAGTAAACAGGGATTTGGCTGAAAGTCCCAAACATTATTACACAGTTCTAAGTAGATCTAGTCAGTGTGTACACATTTACACACGGTACTAGGCTGATACGGAAAAATTTAAGTTGTATTTTTAAGTTAGATAACGCCCATATCTTACTCAGATCATATATAGGTGTATAATAAATACTTAACTCTTTACCACACAATCCCAACTTTTAACGACCCTGAGAAAGAAGCCTTTTGAAAACATTGTGGGAAAAAGAGAAAATGCTGATAACCAGCATTTTCTCCTTTTCCCACAATGTTTTCTACTCTTCCCAAGACAAATTTCAATTTTTGAGTCCCATTTATTTTGTTGTCTGGAAATGCTTTCAATTTGAACTAGCCTAAAATTTTGTCGTTTGGTAAAGAGTTAAATACATTGAAGCACATACCAGCACACCCTTTTTCCATAAGCGTTTCAGATTCTTTTTGAAAGATTTCGCGTCTTTGCTATGTTTGTCGTGGGTCATCAAGACTTCTTCCGTAAACTCTGCTTCCAGTAAATCTGCTGGCCTGGAACCAGGGGCCATTATAGACTGAAAATAGTTTCAAAAGGGGGCATGATAGACTAACAATAGAAATGAAAGGGCATTAACTCTTTACCAAACAACAAAATTTTAGACTGGTCCAAATTGAAAGCATTTGCAGACGCCAAAATAAATGTGACTGAAAAACTGAAATTTGTTTTGGGAAGGGTAGAAAACATTGTGGGAAAAGGAGAAAATGCTGGTTACCAGCATTTTCTCCTTTTCCCACAATGTTTTCAAAAGGCTTCTTCCTTAGGGTCATTAAAAGTCGGGATTGTGTGGTAAAGAGTTAACAGACTAGAACTACGAACAATGGGACCATGGCAAACTAAATGTGGAACAACTGGGCTATGAAATAATGCAACAGAAACTATTGTATGATTGTATGGTGTTTAACGCCGTTTTCAACATTATTTCAGTTATATCGCGGTGGCTAGTGCACCTATCCATGCTTTCCTGGAGTTTCTTTTACCAGTACTTCGCTTAATATTCTTTCCAAGCCACTAGCTGCTTTCCCAAATAGCCATTGTCAAAACAATGGCCAGCGGTGAGAGAGGAATGAATCCTGTCGCAGTGACTATCATCAATCCTCGGAAAGAAATTGGCCAAGCCGGGGATCAAACCATACCGGCGACCTCCTGTTCTCAAGTCCTGTACGCTACCGACTGAGCTACGGGGCTCGGCGCAACAGAAACTAGGGAACCTTGCTAGGGAAGCAGAATCAAAGAAGAAAGATTTACTAAAACCCGAAACAAAGGGGCTATGATAGACTGAAAATAGAAACAAAGAGGCAATGATGGAACAAAACAGAAACAAAGGGCAATCAGTTCACCTCTTTATGCATTCCTTACATTTCTGTCAACATTATTTAGCACAATGCTTTTTCATGCCACTTGCTGCATTTCTTAATCATATCAAAACTTAATCATATCAATAAATAGTAGTATTAACAGACAAACTTATGCTGCAGTGAGTTTCATCAAGCCCTGGCAAGAATTCTGGCTGATAGAGAACAGTTTTTTGAGGTAAAATTTGTCTTGAATTTCAAGATCAGCCTGCACATGCTGTACAGTCTGACCTTATGTCTACACTGTTTGTAATAGCCCATAAAACTGACATGAATGCCACAAGGCTAGAGAATACTTACCCCTGGAAATGCCCACATTTGATTGTCCAATCTCATAACTGCAACAAACTCCAACACTGGCTTACCATTCTTCGTCTCTATTTTACCCTCTGGCGTCATCTTCCACCTGTAAATGAAATCAGGCCCATTGCTCTAAACATTTACAAAATGACAAACATTAAGACAAAACCAAATTGAAAGCACTCACAGTTGACACATTAAATGTAGCGCAAAAGATTATTGCTGCCTTTGAAATGATAGGAAGCATTGTGGGAAAAGGAGAAAATGCTGCCTATCAGCATTTTCTTCTTTTCCCATAATGTTTTCAAAAGTCTAATCCACCCTTTACCACACAATCTTGAATTTTAACACTCTGCCAATGATGCCTATTGAAAACATTGTGAGAAAAGGAGAAAATCCTGGTAACCAGCATTTTCTCCTTTTTCCACAATGCTATCCCAAAAAGCCCAATTCCTTCATTTGAGCCACATTTAACTTGTCGTCTGCAAATGCTCTCAATTTGAACAAGTCTATGTTTTGCTCGTGTGGTAAAGAATTAAATTACCTTCAAGCCATGCTCTACAAAAAGGGAACTTAATGCATCTGTGAAAAGTATTGATCCAGGTCAGCCTGCGCATTCCCCGCAGGCTGATCTGGGCCAAAACTTTTCACCATTGGTCAATTTCTGTATGTTCAAGGACCAGTCTACCTCATGATTAAGTTGGTTGTTGAAATGAAAGAGATTGATTGATTGATTGTATGGTGTTTAACGCCGTTTTCAACATTATTTCAGTTATATTGCAGCGGCCAGTGCACCTATCCATGCTTTCCTGGAGTTTCTGTTACCAGTACTCTGCACAATATTCTTTCCAAGCCACTGGCTGCTGTTCCACATAACCATCGTTGAAACAATGGTCAGCGGTGAGAGAGGAATGAATCCTGTCGCAATGACTATCATCAATCCTCGGAAAGAAATTGGCCGAGCCGGGGATCGAACCAGCGACCTCCTATTCTCAAGTCTTGTACGCTACCGACTGAGCTAGGGGGCTCGGCTGAAATAAAAGAGAATATTATTAATCCATAAGTATGTGATGGCTTGGTTGGTATAATGCAACATGAAGATGCAGTAAGCGCCCTTTTGCAAGAACATGGCTCATTTATACCAGTCTGAAAAAAAAGTGAGCAGAAAAAATTTTGATAAGCAGAGGCCCAGTATTGTTACCTTGACATCTCCAGCTTAATTATAGACCACTGATGTCCTTTGCAAACAGTGTAGACTAGGATCAGAAGGCAGTTCTATGCAGCCTGACCTTATCTTCTTCTCTTTTCTACCTTAACTCTTTACCAAACAATCCCTGGTTTTTACGACTCTGGGAAGTGGCCTCTTGAAAACATTGCAGGAAAAGGAGAAAATGCTGGTAACCAGCATTTTCTCCTTTTCCCACAATGTTTTCTACCCTTCCCAAAACAAATTTCAGTTTTTGAGTCACATTTATGTTGTCGTCTGCAAATGCTTTCAATTTGGATGAGTCTAAAATTCTGTCGTTTGGTAAAGAGTTAATAATGAATGTTTGAGATGTACTGTGCAAACTTATCAACCAAGTGGAACTGTTGCAGGCTGACAAGAGGCCCCGACCAGTTGCCTTTTCAGTAGACTGGGAGAAAATTCAAAGAGCTTTGTGCTACTGTACCAATGATAATAAAAACTGCATATGTCCAAAGTTGCATAGTAAGAAGGGTTCCATTAAAATTTCAGCAAAACTGGTCCGAATCTGTAGTAGGAGACAAGGACATTGAACTGTGCCTTTAACCCTTTCCCAAACAAGCCCTGGTTTTCACGTGTCTGCAGTACAAGTCTTTTGAAAACACTGTGGGACAAGGAGAAATTGCTCGTAATGAGCAATTTCTCCTTGTCCCACAGTGTTTTCTACCCTTTTTGAGACCTTTCTGCCATTTTCATCAAATTTAAAACTGTCGTCTGCAAATGCTTTGAATTTGGACCAGTCCAAAATTTGTCGTTTGGGAAAGGGTTAAATTGACAGACTGGTGCACAGATAGACAACCAAGTTTCAGCATATCATCTCCTCCTTACCCTGTTGTGGGGTATACAGAAATAATATATAGAATGACTGATTGACTGGTTCTATGGTGTTTAACGCTGTTTTCAACATTATTTCAGTTACATAGCAGCAGCCACAGCACCTTTCCATGCTTTCCTGGAGTACTTTTACCAGTACTATGCACAACATTCTTTCCAAGCCACTGGCTGCTTCCCACATAACCGTCATCAAAACAATGGTCAGTGTGAAGAGAGGAGTGATTCCTGTTGCAATAACTATCATCAATCCTCGGAAAGAAATTGGCTAAGTCGGGGATCGAACCAGCGACCTCCTGTTCTCAAGTCCTGTACATTACTGACTGAGCTACTTGGGCTGGGCAATAATAGATAGAAAGGGATTGTGTATGCTCAGTGACAACAAAGAAAAGTACTCAAAATGTAACATTCTACAAACCTAGTAACAACTGGGTCACCAGCATGATTTGGGCCCCACCTTCCTAGAAGGCCACGCCCACCTAGCCCCGTCCTACCCTCTGGATTGAGGGGAAGTCCATCTTTCACCATATAAATACCCAAAGAGCTGACTCTGTTACAGTTGTGTTGTTTGTCCACAGAATTAAAGGAGGAGATACTTCTCATTCTTTCAGCTGGGGTCCTGTAATTATATACCAGTACATTGTAAAGATAGTGTTGCACCCCCTGTATTTTTACCGGGTTTGATTTTCTGACGTGAATGATATGAAATCGGTTGGAAATTAGAATCTGGCTGCTGCATACAACAATAAAGCAGTCTGTTACTTCTGAAGTGAACTGAACTGAGGGATCCTTTGACCTTATGGCAGCAGCTACCAACAGACCTGCTTCAACCTCTTGTGAGAAGTATGAGACGAAGACTGCAAGCTGTTCTGCAAGCACTGGCCGGAGGTACGCAATATTGTCTGATTTTGTGTACCCATTCTCTGTAGGCCACTTTCAACCTGTTGTAAGTTTTATTTCAACATTAAATTCCCAGTTTTAACCATACTTGTTTTTCTCAAATTTGAAAGAAATATCTCTGCAAAAAATTCCTACTTATCATGGGGTCAAGAGATACCTCGGTTAAGTTTATTTCATGGACAAAAAACTGATCTGTTGGTGTATGAAGCAGCCAGATTGTAATTTCTACCCCATTTTATATCATTCATGCAGGAAAAATCAAACACGGTAGAAAACACAGGGGCTGCAAAACTGTTTTTACAATTTCCCTTGATCACTATAAGCTTAAGTATAGCTTATTTTGGGCCATCCACAGCAGCTGTGTCAGCTGGTTCACATATTCACACTTATTTTTTTTTTCTATCATGGAAAAATAGAATTGGAAGCCAGCTGGCAAATGAAAAGAATTTGCAGCTGTAGTGTGACGTTGGCTGACAGTTGCCGGTTGCCAAGTAAGACTCCAACCTAGGTCCTCCAGGTCATGAGTCCTACACCTCACCACTGAGCCACACAGGACCCCTGGTCCTTGGATATAGAGAAAATTGACCAATAGGGAAAAGTTTCGGCCCAGGTCAGCCAGCGCCAACAGTGCAGGCTGACCTGGGCCAATTCTTTTGGCAGTTGCATTAACTCCCCATTTCACAGACCAATGCTCATTTACAATGAAACCAAATAAAATGTGCTAAATGATGGGGTTGTCTGTGAAAGAGTAGTAAACTATAGTTACCAGCATTTTCTCCTTTTCTCCACAATGTTTTCATAAGTCCCCTCCCTCAGGGTTCTTAAAATACAGGCCTGTTTGGAAATGGTATTAAGAAATGTTATGTATGATACTGTTGATTTGGAGCAACTTACATATTTGTAAGATCTGGATCAGACCAAACAGGGCCGTTCAACACTTCTTTTGCCGTATATTCCACTGGATTGTACTCTGGAAAAGGGACCTGCAATGACAAATGATGGTTTTTGTTCTTTAGCAAAACTATATCAGTATCTATGTGAATTCTTTAACTCTTTACCACACAATCCCGACTTTTAACGACCCTGTGAAAGAAGTCCTTTGAAAACCTTGTGGGAAAAGGAGAAAATGCTGGTAACCAGCATTTTCTCCTTTTCCCACAATGTTTTCTATCCTACCCAAAACAATGTTCAATTTTTCAATTACATTTATTTTGTCGTCTGCAAATGCTTTCAATTTGGAACAGTCTAAATTTTTGTCGTTTGGTAAAGAGTTAACCCTTTACCAAACAACAAAATTTTAGACTCATCCAAACTGAAACATTTGCAGACGCCAAAACTAATATGACTCAAAAATTAAAATTTGTTTTGGGGAGGGTAGAAAACATTGTGGGAAAAGGAAGATGCTGGTTACCAGCATTTTCTCATTTTCCCACAATGTTTTCAATAGGCTTCTTTCTCAGGGTCGTGAAAACCTGGGATTGTTTGATAAAGGGTTAACAGAGAACAAAATTCAAGACTTCCAAACTCAAAGCATTTATAGCTGATGACAAATCAAATGAGGCTAAAGTGTAAGAATTCGTCATGGAAAATGTAGAAAACCTAAAAAAAGAGAGAAAACACTGGTTACCAGAATGCTCTCCTTTTACCAATATTTTTCAAAGGTCTGTTTTCTCAGGGTCATTAAAACATTGGACTGGTCAAGGCATTAACCCCTAACCAGACCAAAAAAAATATACATACATACACACATTTTAATGAGCGCTCAACATAAACATGTCTTAAGCTATTTAACTCTTTACCACACAATTCCGAGCTTTAACGACCCTAAGGGAAAGGACTTTTGAAAACACTGTGGGAAAAGGAGAAAATGCTGGTAACCAGCATTTTCTCCTTTTCCAACAATGTTTTCTAGCCTATCAGTGACAAATTTCGTCCCTTGGGCCACATTTAATTTGTCGTCTGCAAATGCCTTCAATTTCGATTCGTCTAAAATTTTGTGGTGTGGTAAAGTGTTGAACAAATTATAGACTTGCCCAAATTAAAAGCATCTGCAGACAACAGAATAAAGTTGGCTCGAATGATGAAATTTTACCTTCCAGCAGTAGAAAACATTTGCTCCAGTTTCCACAATGTATTTAAAAGCCATTTCCCACAGGGTTGTTAAAACTCCAAATTTTGTGGTAGAGAGTTAAATCATAATTGTAGTAATGCAAACTTACTTCCCAGGGAACCAGGTGATCTGGGACAGTGTACCGCATGACCTCTGACCCTTGGTACGGTGATGTCCTTGACCTTGTGTGAACTTTGACACCATCCTCTAGAATCTGATGGACAATTTGTTTTTCTGTCTCTTTTTGTTTCTTCAAAAGTTCTTTTTCTGTAAAATAATGTAAATCAAACATAAATCAATACTCCATTTCCTTCTGATATGTTTGAAGTTCACTGTGCAAACATCCTCATAAAATATGGATATTCATTATGATTATAAAATCTGACATGAGTTGGCATTTGATATAAAGATTCATCAGCCCTTAACTCTTTACCAAACTATAAAATTTTAGACTAGTCAAAATTGAAAGCATTTGCAGACAACAAATAAAAATGTAGGTGAAATGTTGGTAATTGTCTGTGAAAGTGTAGAAAACCTTGTGGGAAAAGTAGAAAATTCTTGTTATCAGCATTTTCTCCTTTTCCCACAATATTTTCAAAAGGCTTCTTTCTCAGGGTGGTTAAAATTCAGGACTCTGTGGTACAGGGTTAAAAAACAATCCTGACTTTAAACTAGAGCTATCACTAAAAGTGATCATACCCCCTACCAGCTCCTTGTCACAAAACAGCTCTTTGTCACAGAATGCAGAATGGTTTCGTAAAAAAATAAGATTTAAAAAAAAAAGTTGGAAAAGAGTTATGGTACTTGTAAACTGCGCTTCTCATTAATGTGGTCTATCTGTATATGAAGTCTGATGTCACTAGCTTAAATGATTCAGAAGTTATAGCCCGGACAAATATCTAAAGTTAAAACTTACAAAGGGCAATAACTCGAAAAATAAATGGAATAGAGTTATGGTTCTTGTACACTGCACTTCGCCTTATAGTGATCTATCTGTGTGTCAAGTTTGAAGTCATAAGCTTCTATACTTTGGAAGTTATGCCCTGGACAGAAATCCAAAGTTAAAATTTACAAAGGGCAATAACTCGAAAAATAAATGAAATAGAGTTACTGTTCTTGTACACTGCACTTCTCCTTAATGTGATCTAACTTTGTGTGAAGTTTGAAATTCCTAGCTTCTATACTTTGGAAGTTATGCTCTGGACAAAAATCCATAGTTAAAATTTACAAAGGGCAACAAGCTTAAGGGGAGATAATTCGGCAACCAATGGCAGCAAGGTCGTGAAAATTGCACATGCACAATTTCATATGTACCCAAACATTATGTGTAAATTTCAGTGCAGTACTTGAAAAACTGTAGGAAAAAAGCTCTGGACAAAATTGTGTCTACAGACAGACGGACGGACGGACGGACAGCCATGGCGATTCCAGTATACCACCCTCAACTTCGTTGTGGGGGGTATAACAACCCTGAAGTAGATGGCTTTTGAAAACATTGCTGAAAAGGAGAAAATGCTGGTAACAACCATTTTCTCTTTTTTCCACAATGTTTTCTACCCTTCCGTGAGTTGGCATTTGATATTTAGTTTTATTGGCCCTTTTACACACAATCCTGATGGTGCTAAAGGTGCTAAAAACTAATTTCAATTTAAGCTATGTGTACCTGTACATGCAATGTAGTAGAGGAAAAAGCAAAGGAAAGCAACTATAAGTGCTCAAAGCTATAATGTACATAAGCGAAGACCCAGTTCTCAGTCTCAATTAGAACATAACTGACATAACGGGCACTTACTGAACCCTTAACACACCTTTCATGACTATAGTTGCTCTGCGGCCAGTGTAAATCAAGATCAGGCTGCACAAAATGTGCAGCCTGATCTTTGATCTGCACTCTCCGCATTACTGAATCACTGTAGACAAAAGCAACCATGAAATTGCAATTATTTTGTTCTTGTTTCTAGGATGAAAATGTCTGACAGGTTAATTCTGTGCTCTAAGGGTTAAATTTAGACATAGTTCTAGTGTCAGCTGCATAATATCCATGCAATGTGTCAGAGGGGACAGGGAGTGGTAAGAGCCAAGAACTAAATTTCCATCAGCTTAGACAATCATTGTTAGTTAGTATCAAACATAACAGTGTTAAATCTAGATATACCAGTAGATCTAAATGTTAAAAAAACAAGTGCTAAAGTTTAGACATAAATCTAAGCATCAGCCAGAACATAATGATGTAACAGTGTTTTAGTTAGACATAGATTTATGTATCAGAATATAACAGTGTGTAAATTAAGGAAAAAAAGATAAAAGTGCCACATTGAACATAACTGAAAAAATAGTGTTTAACCCTTTCCCAAACAAGCCCTGGTTTTCACATGTCTGCAGTACAAGTCTTTTGAAAACACTGTGGGAAAAGGAGAAATTGCTCGTAATGAGCAATTTCTCCTTTTCCCACAGTGTTTTCTACCCTTTTTGAGACCTTTCAGCCATTTTCATTGAATTTAAAATTGTCGTCTGCAAACTCTTTCAATTTGGACCAGTCCAAAACTTGTCGTTCGGGAAAGGGTTAAGTCAGGTCAAAGGTTTTAAGTTTAGACACAGACCTATGTGTCATTTACAACATAGCTGACATAACAGTGTTTAAGTTTAGACATAGATCTAGGTGTAAGCACATAACAGATAAAACAGTGTTTAAGTCAGGTCAAAGGTTTTAAGTTTAGAAACAGATCTATGTGTCAGTTACAACATGGCTGACATGACAGTGTTTAAGTTTAGACATAGATCTAGGTGTAGAAACGCAAGTGACAAAACAGTGTTTAAGTTTTAACATCGATCTAAAAGTCAGTTAAGAATATAACTGAAATATCAGTGTTTAAACAAATAACTCATTTTCATGTAGGATACAGCGGAAAAATGTGTGTCTAACCCATAACTTTACAATCCCCACTTAAAACGACCCTGAGAAAGAAGTCTTTTGAAAACATTGTGGGAAAAGGAGAAAATGCTGGTAACCAGCATTTTCTCCTTTTCCCACAATGTTTTCTACCCTTCCAATAACAAATTTCAATTTTTAAGTCAAATTTAATTTGTCGTCTGCAAATGCTTTCACTTTGAACAAGTCTAGAATTTTGTCGTTTGGTAAAGAGTTAAATTTGAACATAGATCTCACTGACAGGGCATAACTGACAAAACAGTGTTTAAGTTCAAACATTGATTGCAGTGTTAGAACATAAATGATATAACAGTGTTCAAGTTTGGACATTGATCTAAGTGTCCAAACACAACTGACATAACTGTATTTAAGTTTGGACATAGATCTATGTTTCACATAGAACATAACAATAATAGTGTTTAGACATGGATCAAAATGTAAGTTTTAACATGACTGTTATAAAAGTGTTTAGGTTTGTACACAGATCTATGAGTCAATTAGACAGAACAGTCTTCAAGTTTTGTCAAAGATCTAAATGTCAGTCAGAACATAACTGACACAACAGTGTTTAAGTTTAGTTTGTTTTGATTGTTAGTATTGGAGTTTACCGCTTAGTTAACAGCTTGGGTCATATCACGGCAGTCACTGCACCTATGCATGTATTTCCTGGCTTTCTTGAACCAGTACTGACACAATTTTCTGGCTACTTTTCCCACAAGTCACTGGCTACTTTTCCCACGTGAATCATAGGTGAGAGGTGAAAAAAGAAAAGAAAGTTTGTCTAAACCAGATATCGAACTCACAACCACTAGGACATGTCAGATATGCTAACCACTGAGCTACCGGGGCATAGATTTGAGGCTCGGTTAGAATATGACAGAATAGTTTTTAAATTTGAAAAAGTTAAGAAAAAGTTAAATTTTGATAAGTTACGAAAAAAATAGAAGTTCCAAGTATTGAAGATCCAGTGTATAAGTTTGGACCAAGATTTAAGTGGCAGAATACAACTGACATAACAGTGTTTAAGTTTAGTCACAGATCTTTCTTTCAGAACATTACTAACAAAAACATTGTTCAAGCATAGACATAGGTCTTAGTGTCAGTTAAAACATAAGTGGTATGTTAGTGCTTAACCCTTTCCCAAACAAGCCCTGGTTTTCACGTGTCTGCAGTACAAGTCTTTTGAAAACACTGTGGGAAAAGGAGAAATTGCTTGTAACGAGCAATTTCTCCTTTTCCCACAGTGTTTTCTACCCTTTTTGAGAACTTTCTGCCATTTTCATCAAATTTAAAATTGTCGTCTGCAAACTCTTTCAATTTGGACCAGTCAAAAATTTGTCGTTTGGGAAAGGGTTAAGTTAAGACATAGATCTGTGTGAGATCATAACTAATGTATCAGTGCTTAAGTTTAGGCACAGATCTAACCATCAGTTTAACCCATTACCACATAATCCTGACTTTTAACGACCCTGAAAAAGAAGCTTTTTGAAAACATTGTGGGAAAAGGAGAAAATGCTGGTAACCAGCATTTTTTCCTTTTCCCACAATGTTCTCTACCCTATCAAAGACAAGTTGCATCGTTTGAGCCACATTGAAATTGTCGTCTGCAAATGCTTTTGATTTGGACAAGGCTATAATGTTGTCGTCTGGTAAAGGGTTAAGACATAGATCTATATGTCAGTCACAACATATAATGACATAACTGGTGAGGTTTGGCAATAGATCTCAGGTGTATGTGTCCTTGCAATCGCTCAGAAAATGAGGGAAAGGAAATCAAAACAATGTTAATACATTATAAATACTTCATTAGCTTTGACGCAGTTCGATATTTCACCTTTGCAAAACAATACCGTATTTTAACAATGCTGAGAAATAACAATTTTGGAAAACATTGTTGGAAAAGGAGAAAATGCTGGTAAGCAGCATTTTTTTCTTTTCCCACAATTTTCCAAATCCCATCATTTTTGCCACATTCTCTATGTCATCTGCCACTACCGTCAACTTCTTGGACACAGCTGTAAGCATCAGCTATAAATTGAACATGAAACCGAATTCTGATTACACGAGGATGAGTCCGATTTGTATGTTTGATGTTTAAAGTATTTCTAACAGAGCTAAAGTGATATCATGGTGGCCAGAGCACCAATCCAAGAATGCCTTGATTTTTTAAACCAGCATTATGCATAACACTGTTGCAAGGCCACTGGCTGCTTTCACACAAACACAGTCATAAAGATGTTAAGCAACGAGAGAAAAATAACTTTAATCAGTCCAAAAAAAAAAATGAATTTGTTCTGGCTTTTATTCAAACTCACAACCCCTGGTTTACTAGCCCTGCTCATCACAACTGAGCCATCAGAGCTTGGCAGGAAAGAGGTGGGAGATATGAGGTCATTAAGTTTAATTGAAATTATTTATCTATTTATTTATTTACTCTGTGATGACATAAATATGATACAAGGTAGTCTACATGCAAAGTGCTCTTCATAGCCTGATAACAGCAAAGCAGTGTTCACAGTATTTTGAAGAAACAAAAGTCACCCTTATAAGTTTCCATTTCCACAATTTGAATATTGCATTTGTGGACAGTGTACATCAAGTTAAGACTGCACAGAACATGCAGTCTAATCTTGCATCTATCCACTACTTTGTAAAACATTCTGACCAAAATATTTTTCAGTCTATGATAGTATGGCTGGTTTTTCCCTCACTGAAAAGTCCATTTCATTTATTAAGTACCCTAAGGATTAACCCTTTTCCAAACGACAAATTTTAGGCTCTTCCAAATTGAAAGCATCTGCAGATGACAAATTTGGAAGTGGTACAGATTAAGTTCAGGTTTTTTGACAAGATAGAAAACATTGTGGGAAAAGGAGAAAATGCTGGTTACCAGCATTTTCTCCTTTTCCCACAATGTTTTCAAAAGGCCTCTTCCTCAGGGCCTGTGAAAACACGGGATTGTTTGGTAAAGGGTTACAGCATTTATACTCCATTTATTTTGTGGAAATAAAATATTCAGTAGAGAGGTTCAACTACCTTTGATATCAACTGGAAAAGAACAAATGATATGATTATGAATGATTCTGTCTTTAATGCATCCAACTCCTGAAATAAATTTGATGACAGAAACATTTTAACCCCTTCCAAATTGACAAACATGAGACTCTTTCAAATTTAAAACATCTGCAGATGATAAATTTAAAATTAGTACAAATGAGCATAAGATCTCTAATAGGCTAGAAAACGTTTTATGTTTTCAATAAAAATGATGTTAATACCGACTTATATATTATTTATTTCTTTTACTGTTTTCCACTAAAATGTCAATGATTGCAATATTTTTTTGTTGAAAGCTGTAGGTACATACTAAAAGGAATATTTGGTTGTACTTTCCTGGTGCTTGTATTTGCTTCTTGCAGTGTATGAAAATTTTGCCATCTCTAAAATCATATGAAATTGTCTCACGCTGCTCGTATCAAATACAAGGACAAGGAAAGTTATTACAAAATACTATTCCATATTTATCCCACAGCAAAATTTAGGACTACTAAGAGTTGTGAAAACATGGGATAGTTTGTTCAAGTAATAGACTTGCAGTCAATCCTCAAATGAAGAGATTTACTAAAACTGTGTCCATAAATATGGTTTCAAATGGAGAAATGCCTCAAAATGAGTGATCAAAATCTCTGCCTTTTTTTCCACATGTTTCCATGTCTCAACCCTTCAGCACACAATACCGATTTTATGGTACAGAGGTAGGAGACTTTTGAAAACATTGTTAAACTATAGCTATCACTAAAAGTGATCATACCCCCCACCAGCTCCTTGTCACAAAACAGCTCTTTGTCACAGAATGCAGAATGGTTTTGTAAAAAAATAAGAGTTGAAAAAAAAAGTGAGAAAAGAGTTATGTTACTTGTAAACTGCGCTTCTCATTAATGTGGTCTATTTGTATATGAAGTTTGATGTCACTAGTTTAAATGATTCAGAAGTTTTGCCCCAGACAAATATCCAAAGTTAAAACTTACAAAGGGCAATAACTCGAAAAATAAATGGAATAGAGTTATGGTTCTTGTACACTGCACTTCGCCTTATAGTGATCTATCTGTGTGTCAAGTTTGAAGTCATAAGCTTCTATACTTTGGAAGTTATGCCCTGGACAAAAGTCCAAGGTTAAAATTTACAAAGGGCAATAACTCGAAAAATAAATGAAATAGAGTTACTGTTCTTGTACACTGCACTTCTCCTTAATGTGATCTAAGTTTGTGTGAAGTTTGAAGTTCCTAGCTTCTATACTTTGGAAGTTATGCCCTGGACAAAAATCCATAGTTAAAATTTACAAAGGGCAACAAGCCTAAGGGGAGGTAATTCGGCAACCAATGGCAGCAAGGTCGTGAAAATTGCACATGCACAATTTCATATGTACCTAAACATTATGTGTAAATTTCAGTGCAGTACTTGAAAAACTTTAGGAAAAAAGCTCTGGACAAAATTGTGTCTACAGACAGACAGACAGACGGATGGACAGCCATGGCGATTCCAGTATACCCCCCTCCACTTCGTTGTGGGGGGTATAATAAAAGGGAAAATGCTGACAAATAGCATTTTTTTCCCTCTCCTTAGAATTTTTTTTTTACCCTTTCACAGACAATTCCATAATCTGAGAAATATTCAATTTGTCTTACACAAAACCTTTCAATTCAGACAAATCTAAAATTCTGTTGTTTGGTAAAGAGTTAATGACTAGGGTTAATAGAATCATTAGGTCATTATAAACAGTTTACAAATGAGCCATGCTCTGGCATAAGGGGGCTTAATGCATCTCTGTGATGCGTGATACCAAGCAAGACATCACATTATTAGGGTTCTATAAAATCCATTATATCCAACAACCAACTGTATCAGAAGGTAGACTGGTCCTTTAACCCTTTACCACACAATCCCGAATTTTAACGACCCTAAAAAAGAAAACTTTTCAAAACATTGTGGGAAAAGGAGACAATGCTGGTAACCAGCATTTTCTCCTTTTCCCACAATGTTTTCTACCTTTCCCAAAACAAATTTCAATTTTTTAGTCACATTTATTTTGTCATCTGCAACTGCTTTCAATTTGGACCAGTCTAAAATTATGTCGTTTGGTAAAGAGTTAACATACAGAAAATTGACCAATAACGAAAAGTTTCGGCCCAGGTCAGCCTGCGCAGCAGGCTGACCTGGGTTGATACTTTTTGCAGATGCAGTAAGCCCCCCTTATCACAGAGCATGGCTCAAATAGTATAACGATCACCAAACAATCCAGAGTTTTAATGACCCCAGTGGATTACTTTGAAAACATTGTGGGAAAAGGAGAAAATGCTGATAAGCAGCATTTTCTCCTTTTCCAACAATACTTTCTACCCTATCATAGAGAGAAATCATCATTTTTATCAGCATTTAATTTGTTGTCTGCAGATGCTTTCAATTGGGTCCAATCCAAAATTTTGTCATTTAGTACACAGTTAACTCTGTACCACACAATCCCGACTTTGAACGACCCTGAAAGAAAAGGCTTTTGAAAACATTGTGGGAAAGGGAGAATATGCTGGTAACCAGCATTTTCTTCTTTTCCCACAATATTTTCTACCCAATCAAAAAGAGAATCATCAGTTTAGCAAAACTGAATTTGTCGTCTGCAAATGCTTTCAATTTGGTCCAATCCAAAATTTTGATGTTTTGTACAGAGTTAAGGTAACATGTTATCATTCTTGGCTCACTTACCTTTCTTTCTTTTCTCATCTAAATTTGGGATAGCAGGAGGCGCCATACTTGGTACGATATTGTTGGCTTGCATAGCTCTTACAATCCATTCTAAGGAACGGTACGTTACTTCCATCTGAAAGGTTTAAAAATAGATATCTGGACTGTGAATGGTACAATTTCGGCTGTCATAAAACATGACTTAATATCTCACAAAGTACTGTAATGGAGAAGGTGTTTGCACAATGATGTCAAAGTTCAAGGGGGTATAATTCCTCAGGGCTTGAAAGTGGATATGCCAAGCCCTGATAGCTCAGTCGATAGAGTACAGGACTTGAGAACAGGAGGTCACTGGTTCGATCCCCGGCTTGGCCAATTTCTTTCCGAGGACTGATGATAGTCATTGTAACAGGATTCATTCCTCTCTCACCTCTGTCCATTGCCTCGACGATGGTCATGTGGCTTGGAAAGAATATTGTGCGGAGTACTGGTAAAAGAAACTACAGGAAAGCATGGATAGGTACTCTGGCCGCCGCGATATAACTGAAATAATGTTGAAAACGGCATTAAACAACATACAATCAATCAATCAATTGAAAGTGAATATTCAGATCTATATTGACCAACCACTGTAAAATACATTCTTAGTCTTTTGCTACATTTAGAATGTAAGCAGCTCTCTTATTGGCTATGCTGTTTGGTTTTATTATATACCTAAACATTTCCCAGCTCAAATACATGCGTCAAATATCACACTCGACAGAAAAAAAATCTGTAACTACACACTGTGATTGGTTTGTACTGGAGCTTAATGCCATTTTAACAGCTCAGGTCATATCATGGCAGTCAGTGATTCACCTTTGTGTTTCCTGGCTTTCTCACACCAGTACTGACACAACTTTCTTTCCAAAGCCACTGAATACCTCTCTCACATGCATCAGAGGTGAGAGGCGAAAAATCCCACAATGTTTTCTACACTTTCAAAGAGAAATTTCAGCTTCTGAGTCACAATTATTTTGTCATCTGCAAATGCTTTCAATTTAAACCAGTCTACAATTTTGTTGTTTGGTAAAGAATATGGTAACTGGAGAGCCTCTGCTGTACACAATACCATCTGCAGGTAACTTTTTTAGTGGTGCATCAGACTATTTTTGAAAGCATAGTGGCCGAAGGAGACTTATTTGCTGTTCAAGGGAAGTCAGCCTACAATCCCGACTTTTAACAACCCTGAGAAAAAAGCCTTTTGAAATCATTGTGGGAACAGAAGAAAATGCCAGTAACCAGCATTATCTTCCTTTCCCACAATGTTTTCTACACTTTCAAAGAGAAATTTCAGCTTTTGAGTCACATTTATTTTGTTGTCTACAAATGCTTTCAACTTCAATTTAGACCAGTCTACAATTTTGTTGTTTGGTAAAGTGCCAGGTAACCAAAAAGTGTCTGCTGTACACAATACCATCTGCAGGTAACTTTTTTAGTCATGCATCAGACTTTTTTTGAAAGCATAGTGGTTGAAGGAGACTTACTTGCTGTTCCAGGGAAGTCAGCCTTTGATCTAACTGTGCTGGCAATTTAAGTTCAGACGAGGTCGGCAGAACTTCGATCCTAGTTGTGGTGCTTGGCGCTGACAGAGCATTCAATACAGGCGTCGTCTGCTGATTCATCATCTCCTGTATCTCGTCTACATGCGCCATAAGTATCTCAAGTCTGCAAGCATCGGACAAACATGCTTGGACAAGAAATAACTTGACCCCTTTCCACACAATCCTGTGTTTTGATGACCCTCAAAAAGATAGCTTTTGAAAATATTGTGGGAAAAGATGGAAATGCTGGGAACCAGCATTTTCTTCTTTTCCCACAATGTTTTCTTCCCTTTCAAAGACAAATCCCTTTATCTGTGTCAGCTTGTAATTTTTGTCTGCAAATGCTTTTGATGAGGACATATCCAAAATTTTGTCGTTTAGTAAAGAGTTAAGGAATGAAGAGAATTTTTTTGTTTTCATGGAGGTATGAAAACCAAAAAAAACCTAACAGTGTGATAGGTTTTTTAGTTCTCATACCTCCTTGAAAACAAAATCAAATCTCTTCAATCCCTATAATTCAATATCACACACAACAAATACACACATAAATAATACTATATGCATTTTTTTTTTCATAAATCTTATGCATTTTTTTTTCGTAAATCAAGTATTGCAGCATGTAATGCCCATTTCAGTGGTATTTCATAGCGCTGGAAAATGGCTCATTCATGACGTAATAAATGTGTAATTCATGACATCATCGTAGCATTGAACATTGCAGACTTAGAAGATCTATTATTTGAAGTTTAATAATAATAATACATAGGAAGTAAGTTGAAAATTAGACAATTCCTACCCAGTAAAATGACAGTGAGTTAGAATTTATTGTTGGATATTTTTTTCCATTTATGATATTCAGAGAAACTCAGCTTAGCTAGCATTTGAACTTCGGACTTGGTATAAAGTTAGAAAGAAAAACATCATGAAATCTCATATACATCTTTGTTTACATTAGTTTGGCAGCAAAAGTAGTTCCGGCACTGAATGTAGTTCCAGAACTGGATGAATTTTTTTTTCCATGGAGCTACGGAAAAAAAAAATCAGCCAATTAGAGTGAATGAATGTTGTTTTATGGCGCACTGACTATACTATCCCCTTACTCTTTACCAAACAACAAAATCTTAAGACATGTCCAAACTGATAGCACTTGCTAACAACAAAGTCATTATGACTAAAGTGACTGAATTTTCTTTTGACGATATAGAAAACCTTGTAGGAAAAAGGAAGAAACACTGGTAACCTGTATTTTCTCCTTTTATCACTGACGTTTTCTACCCTTTCAGTGACAAATCTCTTCAAATCAGTCAAATTCATTTTTTTGTCTGCAAAATATATATGGAAGAGTCGAGAAATTTGTTGTTCGTCAACGATTTAAACCTTTACCACGCGAAAAAATTTTAGCCTTGTCCAAACTGAAAGCATTTACAGACAACAATTTTAAAAGCAACTCAAAACATGAACTTTGTCTGTCATAGAATAGAAAACATTGTGGGAAAAGGAGAAAATGCTGGTTACCAGCATTTTCTCCTTTTCCCACAATGTTTTCAAAAGGTTTCTTCCTCAGGGTCGTTAAAAGTCGGGTTGACAGTCAAAGAATGAAATAGATGATACCTGTCATGCGTGTTGGCCACTTTGTACTCTGTACTCTGAGACTGTTTAGACTTGGTATTATGGTGAAATGCATCTGCAATTACGTTTTCCCATTGCACCAACTCTCTAGCATTCTTAAACCTCCGACCTACAAAGATTTAGAAAGAGGATAAATACACCTTGTCACAGAACATTTTGAGTTAAATAGAGGAAACAGTAAATGGTGTTGTACGCTGCTTTCTGCTTCTCGTCACGGGATATCTTGACTCAAAATGAGAAAACAGCAAATGGTGTTGTATGACGCGTTCAAAGGTATTTTAATCACATCATGAGCAGCACGTTCATATGAGCCACACTCTCGCAAAAAGGGGGCTTAATGTATCTCCTTGATCCATGACACCAAGCAAGCCATCATATAACTGAAGATCCGTAAACTCGAAATTTTCTTACAACTAAATTAATCGTGAGGTACGTTTGTCCTTTGACATGCAGAAAATTGACTAAAAGCAAAAAGTTTCAACTCAGGTCAACCTGTCCGGACTGCGCAGGCTGACCTAGGTTGCTATGTTGTGCATCTATACATTAAGACCCCTTTTCACAGAGCATGGCTCGTATGTGTGTGCATTCGGTTTCACTGGTACAAAGGTCGAGTTTTGTAGTGCCTTGCCAAAGGATACTCCCATATTACCAGCACCATTAGCAGGACCTGGTATCAAACCAAGATTTTCTAAAAAAAAAAAATTACTGTGTATAACCTTTACCAAACAAGGCTGACATTAGCAAACTGAGAAGAAAGGCTTTTAACTCTTTAACACACAATCACAGGTTTTAACAACCCTGAGGAAGAGGCCTTTTGAGAACATTGTGGGAAAAGGAGACCAGCATTTTCTCCTTTTCCAACAAATTTTTCTAAATTCTTGTTTCTCAAGGTCGTTAAATGTTGTATTGTGTGGTAAAGGATTAAAGGGTAGAAAACGTTGAAAATGGAAAAAATTGCTGGTCACTAGCATTTTCTCCTTTTCCCACAATTGTTTCAACTCTTTACCAAACGACAAAATTTTAGACTGGTCCAAATTGAAAGCATTTGCAGATGACAAAATAAATGTGACTCAAAAATTTAAGTTTGTTTTTGGAGGTTAGAAAACATTGTGGGAAAAGGAGAAAATGCTGGCTTCCAGCATTTTCTCCTTTTCCCACAATGTTTTCAAAAAGCTTCTTTCTTAGGGTCGTTAAATGTCGGGATTGTGTGGTAAAGGGTTGATGCTGTTTGAACAGCTTAGGTCATATCACGGCAGTCAGTGCGCCTATGCATGTGCTTTTGGCTTTCTTACACTAGTACTGACACAACTTTCTTTCCAAGTCACTGATTACTATTCTCACATGCATCGGATGTGAGTGGCCAAAAATCACCTGAAAGAAAGTTTGCCTCAACTGGGTATCACACCCACAAAGACCAGGTGACAAGTCAGATACACTAACCACTGAGCTACCTGGCCGGGCTATGAAAAATTATCAAATGTCTACTAATGGGTTAAAAGAAAAACTAGCTAACAAAAAGAGACACACAAAACACAAGAACAAAACTTACGAAAATCATCATCATCTTCATTGTTATTTTGTTGACCACATGAACAGCAGCATTGCCTTACGATAAATCTAGCTAACAGGTACATATGGGCAAACACAATGAATGGAGGACAGAGTACAGGTCGAGTATAGTATTCGTAAATTAGAGAGTAGCGCTGGTAGAACCAGTGCTTGTCTGTATTATCCTGGATCTTCTGGAATGTGTAGCTATAAATAGACATAAATAAAGACACACTGAACAAACGTAGCTTCAAATAAATATAAACTGGAAAAAGTGTGGCTTAAAGTTAAAATAAACTGAAATATGGTAGGATAGAAATGCATATAGCACAACCTATAATGGCTATAAATAAGCATAAAAAGAGACGAAAATGCTCCTAAGGCTATAAATTAACATAACTAAACAATCTCTGTAAAGATCTTTTATACACAGTAAAGTTATAACAATGAGTACAAACTAAAATGGTGTGGCCTAAGGCAAATATAAAGAAACCCAAAATGGTATAGCTATTAAAAAACACATCAGTGAATGCCCGCTGTAAATGTTTCTCGATAAAAAAAAGTCTTTAAACTAACATGAATATGCATAGCATTATGTAGATTTCAGGACATTTTCGGGAATTTTTTTTTGCGCAACCTAGTGCGCATTGAAACGAGCTTTTTCATCCCCGGGCTTGTTTGCCCAAGCTTGTTCGTCCAGGCTTATTAGTCCTTTTGAATAATCTCATTTCTTTGAAAATCAAATTTGAAGCACTAAGGCATATTAGTATAAGGACGATATTGGACTCTTCACGAAGGAAATAGTAGTACTCGGACCTATAGTTTCACTGTACGGCATAAAATCATAAACAGCCAAAACATGTTTTGCTTTAACTCTTTACTGCACAATGCCGCCTTTTAACGACCCTGGGAAAGAAGCCTCTTGGAAAAACATTGTGGGAAAGGAAGAAAATACCAGCATTTTGTCCTTTTCCTACAATGTTTTCTACCCTATCAAGGAAAAATTGCACAATTTTGAGCCACATTGAAATTGTCTTCTGCAAATGCTTTCAATTTGGACATTGCTAAAATTTTGTCGTTTGATAAAGAGTTACAGTACATTTTGTGAGGAAATCTAGGTTACCGTATTTCAAGGGTTCAGTCTGTAATTCCAATAAATGATACTACAAGAAATGCCGACTGTATGCAACCAGCGATGCAGAAGAAATGAAGAACACTGTCAGTCCCCCACCCACTTCTTCTTATGCAAAGTGTACAGAAACATATTCTCGCGATGAGATACCATAATCATTGAACCAGCCATGGAAAAGTGGTCGTTGACTTAGTAGCCTACGTCGAATTACTAGCCTACAGATTTGACTAAACAAACAGTTGGTATAGATCCAAAATCCGACTGCACATTCTGTGCAGTCTGATCTTAATCTTTGCCATCCGCTAAAGCCCCTGTTTTCGCCTATGGCGCAGAAAGTGTAAAGTGGGTTTTTCTTTTATCCAGGGTTATACTTGTACCAACCTGATGTTAAGTAATGCATATCATAACCAGCTTACATACTTCAAAGATTTTAGGGGCCCAATTCAAAATAAATTTGAAAATTTACCATGTTTACCTGATCCAATCTTCACTTCTGGGTGGTCTTTGATAATAGGTGATCTGTCAGTTAAATCTGACGTATCAAATGTTTTATTGTTTTTACTAATACATGAGTATGCTTGTATATTTTCAAGAAAAAAAAAAATGCTTAGTTTTCAGTAAAACTGGGAATTTTTATATAGAACTGTTTTATGGTTGCCATGGAAACTGTAATTTTGTGAAAATCTGAACTTGACGACCTATTCTTTTTTTGTTGAATTTGAAAAGAAGATACTTCAAGGATTCTATACAGAGAAAATGAACAAAATCTATGGAAGCGTATTTTGATAACAGAGTTTTACCTGCAGAACTCTTATTTTTTTTGGCATTTTTGTGAATACAAAATTACTAAAGATGACCCTTTCTGAAAAAAATATGAATGGAATTCAAATTTTCTGAATGTTTTCTGAATGTTAGATAAGAATATACAAATATTTCGGTCTGATTTTACATAAATTATAAAAACTTGTCTGACAATGTTATGATCACTTTCAAGCAAAAGTCACAATTTTTAGAATTTGAGGGTATATTGTTACCATGGAAACAAGCATTTAACAAGAAAATGGATTTGACAGCATATCATTTTCTTTTTATTTTTGTATTCAGCATAAAATTTTACATAATATATGTGAAAACAAAGAAATTCTATGACAGAATTAACCCTTTCCCAAACAAGCCCTGGTTTTCACGTGTCTGCAGTACAAGTCTTTTGAAAACACTGAGGGAAAAGGAGAAATTGCTCTTCATGAGCAATTTCTCCTTTTCCCTCAGTGTTTTCTACCCTCTTTGAGACCTTTCTGCCATTTTCATCATGTTTAAAATTGTCGTCTGCAAACTCTTTCAATTTGGATCAGTCCAAAATTTGTTGTTTGGGAAAGGGTTAAAACTCTAGAAAATGTCCTTAATCGTTAGGATAGGTGTGGCTACGATTCAAATAAAACAATAAATAAACTGAAGACAACCTGTTAAAAGCAAAAAGGCAGAGATATTCACCTACAGAATAGAAAACACCACAACCAGGAAACCACATGTACCTTTTTCACACAACTTACTCAACACTGCATGTGGTGATCGTTGTACAGGACAACAACAGCCCAGTAAATAACGTAAAAGCCACATCATGTGCAGCGCGATAACTATAGGAGGTACTACAGGGGGTTTCTTACAGTAATTTACTATCAAATTAAATCTCATGAAACACCAGATGGAGTATGTGTTCTGTTGTGTCAGTTCAAAGGTGTAGCTGTCAAATGAAAAATGAAAATCAGACTTTGCATGAGGGATCTATGTCTATCACATAACTACCCTTCTTTTCAATGTAATACAGCCATCAAATTTTCTTATCCAAGACATATTTGCGGTAAGCATTAACCCTTTACCACATAATCCCAACTTTTAATGACCCTGAGGAAAAACCCCTTTGAAAACTTTGTGGGAAAAGGAGAAAATGCTGGTAACCAGCATTTTCTCCTTTTTCCACAATGTTTTTACTCTTCCCATAGCAAATTTCAAATTTTCAGTCACATTTTTTTCTCAAATGTTTTCAATTTGGACTAGTCTAAAATTTGGTTGTTTGGTAAAGGTTTAAATGAAGATTTGACTTCACAACATGGTATCATTTTTTACATTACTCTTAGAGAAGTGAGTTGAATTTTTCTCTATTCATGGAAATTACCATGTTTGCATGTATGGCTTTGCATATTCTGAGCATGAATTTTCACTGTCTGCAAAGTACACCCTTTCCTGAAATACTTTCTATACCTCATTTGTAATTTTAAACATTTACACACTGTAACCAATTACACCAGTTGTTAAAAGTTACATATAATTCACAAAATTACTTCATTTGATACAAAAGTTACACATTGGCCACAAAAATTCAGTACAGTGGTCAAAAAATCAAATGGTTGTAAAGGCTATAATCTTTCATTTGTAAAACCTTGAATGAGGACTTGATTTATTTTCAAGGAGGGTTAAAGATTTCCCAAACATTTGAAAAGATAAATACCCAACTTGAACATGGTGATGAGGAAAATGAGCAGGTCAGAATGAAAATGTTGGCAAAAAACATGCACACACCCCATCCATCAGTATACAGTTGTTGTAGTATATTTTTCCACATAACTATGGTACATAAATGATTGATAATTTTTCCTACAATGTTTTCAAAAGCTGTTAAGTGCAGGCAAATGAAAAGTGGTATTGTACAGTAACAGATTAAATGCCTAACCTGAACATGGCAATAAGGAGGTTGAGCAGCAGAACGTTGGCCAATAACATATAGACACCCATCAATATAGGGACAGCATATTTTCCTACGTCACTAGGGCATCTTGAAAATGTTCCGTTTATCCAGAGTGCTTCATCAAATGTACAGTCATCTTCTCCTGCCAAGAAAAATTGCTTAACTTGTTACTACAAAGGTAAATTTTGGACTTCTCCAAATTGCAAGTGTCTGCAGGCAACATCTTTAATATGGCTTAAATTATGGGATTTCACCTTAACTCTGTAGAAAACTTTGTAGAAAGAGGACAAAGTGCTGATTACCAGCATTTTCTCCTGTTTCCATAATGTTTTCAAAAACCTTTATCCTCAAGGACATTAAAACTTGTGATTGTGCAGTAAAGAGTTTAACCCTTTCCCAAACAACAAATTTTGTGACTGGTCCAAATTGAAAGAGTTTGCAGATGACAATTTTAAATTTGATGAAAATGGCAGGAAGTTCTCAAAAAGGGTAGAAAACACTGTGGGAAAAGGAGAAACTGCTCCTTATGAGCAATTTCTCCTTTTCCCACAGTGTTTTCAAAAGACTTGTACTGCAGACACGTGAAAACCAGGGCTTGTTTGGGAAAGGGTTAACTCTTACAGGATGACAGAATGTTACACTTTTCCTTATTGACAGCATTTTGAGGTCAACATATTAAGGTTTGTATTTAAAGATAGAAAGCACAGATCAACAGAACCAGTGAGAAAATCTGTGTTAGGCTAAATGATGATAAATCAATAGCATGTAACAAATGTTGTCTTCATACCCTCAATCTCCTCCAAAAACAGTTCACCATAGATGTTCCAGTATGATCGTCGCATGACCTGGTTAATTGTTTTCCAGTTGAGGGGGGAATTAGGAAACAGTATGGAATGGGAAGCTATGGCATAGGAGACAACAAATACCATGAGGATCAACACAAAGTACATGAGATCTTGGACCTGAAAAATAAATTACAAAAATGTCTTTAGAGGATTTATTAAATAGTTGGACCATGCTCTAGCAAAATGGGGGCTTCATGCATCTCTGTGATGCATTATACCAGGTAAGTCATCAATTTTGTTTGACAACCGACTGTACCATAAGGTAGACTGGTCTTTTGGCATTTGGAAAATTGACCAATAGCAAAAAGTGTCGGCCCAGGTCAGCCTGCACGGACTGCGCAGGGTGACCTGGGTCGATACTTTTCGCAGATGCACTAAGCCCCCTTCTCACAGAGTATGGCTCATCTGCTATGGCTATATTACACTGAAAATAAGGGCGACTATATGATAAAATTGAAAGCATGTCTCCATTAGCTTCAGAGTGTGACAGTAATTTGATAGTATCGCACCTTTCTCTGATTTAAGCCTTTAACATACAAACCTGAGTTTTAAAAACCCTAAGAACGAAGTCTTTCGAAAACATTGTGAGAAAAGGAGAAAATGCTGGCAACCAGCATTTTCTCCTTTTCCCACAATGTTTTCTATCCTATCAAAGGCAATTCCATCATTTGAGCCACATTTAAATTGTAGTCTGCAGATGTTTTCAATTTGGACAAGTCTACATTTTTGCCAGGTGGTAAAGAGTTAAAAAGACAATCAAGATATATTTTGATTACTTAGTCTTGACAAGAAAAATCAAAGCATTGAAAGCATTGGTATGGCATCTGTTAAGAGATCCATTGTGTGGAATCAATAATTTGAAAAATAAACAAACAATAATGTGGGACGAACAAGCCAACGGTCCAACAAACCCACGGATGAACTGGTTTTGGGACGAACACAGTCAGGAGACAAATGTTGTGTGTATCATTGCGTCAATAGAAGGCCATAGTGGGTATAGATATTTTCCTTAACCCTTTCCCAAACGACAAATTTTGGACTGGTCCAAATTGAAAGAGTTTGCAGACGACAATTTTAAATTTGATGAAAACGGCAGAAAGGTCTCAAAAAGGGTAGAAAACACTGTGGGAAAAGGAGAAATTGCTCGTTACGAGCAATTTCTCCTTTTCCCACAGTGTTTTCAAAAGACTTGTACTGCAGATACGTGAAAACCAGGGCTTGTTTGGGAAAGGGTTAAAAAAAAGAAGTATTCCCATGATCAAACACTAATTAAAAGAAGTATTCCCATGATCGAACACTAATTCGTCTTAAAAAATTTGAGTTTAATTTGGTCTACTTCCTTCGGTTTTGCACAAACTATGATACATGATTTTCAAAATATCGTATCATACTGGCATTGTCTTCGACAAAATTAAAATAAAACATCAGAGGAAAATGTGTTGAAACATACCATTCGTCCAATCATGACAAGCTTTGGACCAAGTTCCTTATGAACTGAGAAGATATGCAGTAGTCGTAGGAAAAAAGTGAAGAAATTCAGGGCAAGAAAAACCCTTGCTGCCTCGAATGTGTCTGAATTCGGAATAAATCGTAAAATGGTTCCAACTATAAATAGGCCAATGGTGATCAAGTCTACCACATTCCATGTGTCTGTGATATAGCTTTGTAGTTTGGTCGTCCAGGTGCTCGATGATGTCATGGCAACCTGAAACAATGAAAAAATTTTAACACATCTGTATGTGGGACAGCATCTGTGTCCATTCTATTTATCAAGCCCTTGTAGAATTAAGAATTATTTCTCAAAAGAAATGAAGGAAAAAAAAAAGGATTTAATCATTGCCCTATAACATAAATTTTCAATCTCTGTATGTGTCTTGATACATGCACCATGTTTTGATTGGTTAACTCTTTACAAAACAACAAAATTTAGACTACTCCACATTGAAAGCATTTGCAGACAACAAAATAAATGTGACCCCAAAATTGAAATCTGTTTTGGGAAGGATAGAAAATATTGCGGGAAAAGGGAGAAAATGCTGGTTACCATTATTTTCTCCTTTTCCCACAGTGTTTTCAAAAGGCCTCTTTCCAAGGTTGTTAAAACTCAGAACTATGTGTGGTAAAGGGTTAACTCTTTACCACACAACAGATTTTAAACTTGTCCAATTCCATAGCATTTGCAGAAGACAAATGAAGATGTGGCTCAAATTGTGGAAGATGTCTTTGATAGACTAGAAAACTTTTCTCACAATGTTTTCAAAAGTCTTCTTTCTCAAGGCTGTGAAAAGCCAGGAATATGGGTTAAAGGGTTAAGATAAATGTGAACAAGAGCACCATGTGTGGGTGCCAATGCTTGGCTTTAGTTCCTTTTAGAAACAGACTGATTTTCAGTGAAAATTCTAAGTAAATATATGGGCATAACTATGAAAAAAATACTTTGATGGTTACCTGCCCCTGTTGTATGGCTTCCCCTTTTGATAGCCTAACTCTTTACCAAATGACAAATTTTGGACTAGTCCAAATTGAAAGAGTTTGTAGACGACAATTTTAAATTTGATGAAAATGGCAGAAAGTTCTCAAAAAGGGTAGAAAACACTGTGGGAAAAGGAGAAACTGCTCGTAACGAGCAATTTCTCCTTTTCCCACAGTGTTTTCAAAAGACTTGTACTGCAGACACGTGAAAACCAGGGCTTGTTTGGGAAAGGGTTAAAACTAGTCAGAGTTTGAAGTAAATATCTTCAGTAATGACATATATATGAAAAAATGTCCAAGTTTTTGCATGATGACAATGCAGATGATGACAGGGCTATGACAATACTCTTGATGTTTTTCTTTGATTGGTTGCTGTGACAAGTAAAACTTTAATGCCATATGTAGGCCTGCTTTAAATCAAATAGGATGAGAGGTCAGGCATTTGCATGACCATAAATTAGGTAATAAAAAAGGTACACTAAACAAGCAAAAACAAACCAAACATTGATCCTACAATTATAGCTCAAGTGTAATCAAAAGGAATGACTATTTTAGAAACAAAAGTAGCATAGTGGTGAAAACACTCTGCTGCAGTTGTTTCTAGAAATGTACTATAAAAGGACATATTTGATTCAGGCAACAGTCCCATATTAATTAAAAAGGGGGCATAACTATGTCAAAAATATTTTGAGGATTACCGGCCCCATTAGCTTTGGTTCCCTTTCAATAATTAATAACTAGCATGAAATACTATCAGTAATGAAAGACATTTTAAAATTTGTGCGAAGTTTTTGCATAGCACAGACAACAACAGGGCTATAATAAAACTTTGATGTTTTCTTCAAACACACAGAGCTAATGGAGAGAATCCAAGATACAAGTTAAGTATATATACTAACTTTCTAAGAGGGCGACAAAGATGTAATAGTCACTATTTTAAATACACATTTCTACAATAAGGCATTATTTCTACAACAAGATTAATATTTATACATTTACCACGGGAGACAATCAAATGGTCTTTTTTTTATACACTGCACTAAAAAATGGTGGCTTTTTCTATTTTCTGTACTTTGTTTTATCATTTGAACTATGTATCATAAACCAGTAAATTTAGGTCTTGATGGCATCATGAAAATTCATGTTCTTTGAACCACCTTATCACAAATTTAATCTTTAGTCTCGGTACTCGTCACTTAACAGTTCATGCTGGTGTATGATGCATGGATCGATCAATAAAATAAAGCACAGAAGACGGAAAAAGCCATTAACCTTATTATTTTGTCAAAACTCCACCAATTTTCAGTGTATGGTATCAAAACAAACTGAACCATGTGCTTGTCCCTGTGTTAACTACATCTTGATACAATTTTACAGTAATAACTACCTGTATTTCAACAAAGTTGTACAAAAATGATAAAATAGACATAATTATGACCTGTGTTAAGGTGTTTGTGAAGAAAGGCATAACAATTTTAAACCACACTGTGGCAATGACTGGTGCTAATATAGACACTGGAGATCAAAACCATACAATGTTTGCACGGTGAACACTTCACAAAATTACCTATCTATCAGGGCCCAATATCTCAAAACTGTAAGGTTTCGTAAGTTATGGTTACCTTTATGATCATTTTACAGGGACGTTACGATTTTCTTAAAGTGATCTCTCAAAACCGACCTTAACACTCTCGTATAGAATAGCCATTTATGATCGTATCATTTAAAAGTGACGTCATTTTCCCGCCGTATTGATTAGAATTATACACCAGGGAGCGTTTTACCAACAATTCGTAAGCTTTTGCATAAGAATTTTCATGACTTTACGCCTATGTTCAGATTTACAAAATTCGTAAATCTGTTTTACTAAACTCTCGTAACTTTGTGAATTTGCATAAGTAAATATTTTCGCAACTCTTTAATTGAAGGCAGAAACAGTAGATCCCACACACTTGTTACCAAGCTCATGCCGTTAAACTAGAGACAATTTATGTGCATTTACCCTACATTTCTCATGCTGTAAGTCATCTGATAGGTCAGCAACTTCCATCAAATGTAGATACTGTGTGTGTGAAGAAAAATATAATTTGTCAGAAAATGAAATTTATGCCTACTGCAGATAGCTGTGAGGATAATTCTGATGTTTTTCTCAAATTTCTGACCCTATGATGACACATTGCAAAAAAAATGCCTCCAGACTTCAGCCTATGTTCTTACTTATGACCGACATTTTTGTAGGTATTGTCACACAAAAACCTAGCTCGCAATTAGGTACGCAAGTTTTAGTAAAACGCAAAACTTTGACTTTTAACACTAAAACCTGCGAAATTTTTTAAGTTACGTCTGCTAAGTTCTTCAGTAAAACGGATCCCTGGAGATATTAGTCTTTAAGCTGTGGTCCTTTACACACGTACTCTATCATGGATGAGAGTAAAAAACAGGAGTCGAAGAAGATAGACCACACATGATTTACATCAAAGCATGAACATTATGAAATACTTGAAAGAAGCATAATGAGCATAATGACTGTTCTAGTTTTAAGCACTTGTTGTTTTAGTCCTCAATTTGTTGGCAAATGTAGACTAATAACTGTTGCTTGTCAGCTGCTCTGGCAAAAGTTTCCCTAACTAGATGTCTGTCTCTTGCGGTAGTGGAATGCGTGCTCCACGTAGAACACTTAAGAGAGTAACAATTGATCCTCCATCGAGGCGGTATTTTCTAATCAATTCCATGTCATATAATTATGTAATCTAAAGGATTCATTCTGTTCATGAAAACTAGCCGGCTATATTGTTTCTTCTGTGGGGTCTGTTCACGTGTAAAACACAACACCAAGTTTTTGTGTATTACTGAAAAACGGCCTATGAGTACGCCATGGTAGCTTCGGAGTGGCCTTAGGTTAAGGTCGGGTTTAAGATTGGCCTTAAGTTGTGACATTTTGAGAGAGGCGATAAAATGCTTACGAGGGACTTCAGGTTGGTTTAAGATGAACGTAGCACTTAAAGTGGTTTGCGATAGTGAGCCCGGGCTTGTAGAAATTAAGTATTTGCAGATGACATATCAAAAGTGGCTAAAATGACAGACTTTGTCTTTGAAAGGATAGAAAACATAGAGGGGAAAAAGGAGAAAATGCTGGGTCCGTATTCACAAACCATTCTAATGAACATTCTTAGTCTTATTCTCTATAATTTTCCAAATTAGAAAGTAACACACCTGATGACTTACTAAACCAAATGGTTTAGCCAATCAGAAGGTGTGTTACTTTCAAATTTGGAAAATCTTGGAGAGTAAGTCTGAGAATGTTCTTAAGAATAGTTGGTGAATATGGGCCCAGGTTACCAGCATTTTCTCCTTTTCACACAATGCTTTCAAAAGCTCTTTTCCAAAGGTTTGTTAAAACTCGGGATTGTTTGATAAAGGGTTAAAAGTTGGGGATGGGGATGATTCAACACAAAACCAACACATGTACAAATATGTTAATAAGGAAAATGTGGAATATAATGTGTTTCATTAACTCTTACCGAACAACAAAATTTTAGACTAGTCCAAATTGAAAGCATTTGCAGACGACTAAATAAATGTGACTCAAAGACTGAATTATGTGTTTTGAAGGGGAGAAAACATTGTCGGAATAGGAGAAAATGCTGGTAACCAGCATTTTCTCTTTTTCCCACAATGTTTTCAAAAAAGTTTTTCCTCAGGGTTGTTAAAAATCGGAATTGTGTGGTAATGGGTGAAATCCAAACGGTCAACGAATCGCAGTCACCAACTCTGTACCAATTACTTAAAAATTTGGAAACACTGTAGGAAAAGGAGAAAATGCAGGTCACAAAAGTAACTTCTGCATCTCTCATCTACATAATTATGCTTTCATTTTGGATGAGTCTAACATTTTATTTATATAATTCTTTACTACACATCAAAATTGTAGACTTGTCCAACTAGAAAGCATTTGCAGACGACGACTTAAATGTGGCTTAATTGATGGAATATGTCTCAGTGTAGAAGACGTGGGAAAAGGAGAAATGTTGGCTACCAGTATTTTCTCCTTTTTGCGCAATGTTTTCAAAAGGGCTTTTTTCTCAGGGTCATTAAAACTCGGGACAGTGTGGTAAAGGTTACACTCTGACCCTAATCCAGAGTTTTAATGACTCTGAGAAAGGGGAGTTTTAAAACATCATGGAAAAAGGAGGAGATGCTGGTAATATGCGTTTTGTCTTTTTTTCACGTTTTCTCCTCTTTCAAAGACAAACTTCATAATTTGACCCAGATTTAATTAACTCTTTACCAAACGACAAAGTTTTAGACTTGTCCAAATTGAAAGTGTTTGCATATGACAGATTAAGTGTGACTCAAAATTTGAAATTTGTGTTGGGAAGGGTAGAAAAACATTGTGGGAAAAGGAGAAAATGCTGGTTACCAGCATTTTCTCCTTTTCCCACAATGTTTTCAAAAGGCCTCTTTGTCAGGGTCGTTAAAAGTCAGGATTGTGTGGTAAAGAGTTAATTTGTCACCAGCAAATTCTTTCATATTTGGACAAATCTTACATTTTGTTATGTGGTAAAAAGTTAAAAGAGTTATTTATGAAATAGCTACAGTACCCAAGTTTTTTTTTTCTTCTGGCAGAAAGATGATTTAGAAAACATTGTGGCAAAAGAGGTGATTGCTTATAACATGTAAAAAAACTTGATTTATTTTGAAATCATATATTGCTGCTCAAAGAAAATACAAAAAATTGACAGCTTCACTACAACCAAAATAAAAGCGTTTGTTTCTTAAATAATCAACATAAATTGATTTTTGACAGTTTACAAAACAACAAAATACTGTATACGTGGATATATACTAGGACGAAAAAGAAACGCCAGGTAACCTATTAAGATAGTTTTAAAGGATAAAATGTAATATTACATTCTTAATGTCATCGTTAAAAGGGGGTTATTTTTCGCTTTAACACCATAGAAAATCGATTGAAACTTCACCAAGTGGTTCCATACAGATGAACTTTTTATACAAAAAATGAATATAATAATGTAATATTACATTATATCCTTTAAAACTATCTTAATAGGTTACCCAGCGTTTCTTTTTCGTCCTAGTATATAATGTGTATCGAGAAATTTGTGGATTACCAATTATGGACATTTCATGTATGGTACTGTTTACAGATTCAAGACACTCCATACTTTTTGGTGTATCTGTGGTTAAATATGCAAAAAGAAATGTTTGCGAATTTTTCATATTCATCAAATCGCAACAATTTCCACATTGCAAACATTTCCAAATATACAGTACTAGACTTGCCCAATTTGAAAGCATTTATAGACAACACATCAAATATTGTGCACATAATAATTTTTTCCTTTGAAGAAGGATAGAAAACATTCTCTAAAAAGGAAGAAATGCTGGTTACAAATATTTTCTCCTTTCCACAATATTTTCAAAAGCTTTCTTCCTCATAGTTTTCAACCCTTTACCATACAATCCCGACTTTTAACCACCCTGAGAAAGAAGCCTTTTGAAAACATTGGGGAAAAGGAGAAAATGCTGGTAACCAACATTTTCTCCTTTTCCCATAATGTTTTCTACCCTTCCCGAAACAAATTTCAATTTTTCAGTTGCACATATTTTGTCGTCTGCAACTGCTTTCAATTTAGACAAGTCTAAAATTTTGTCATTTGGTAAACAGTTAAAGCTTGGAAATGAGTGTTAAAAGATTAACACATGACTACATGAGTGAATATTAAAGCAAAATAAGTCCTTTCTCTAGATCAATTCTTTGTTTTCAAAAGAGATCTGCTAGCAAATGAATACAAGAGCATCATATGTGGGTGCCAATGCTCTGCTACAGTTGCTGATTTTCAGTGAAAATCTTAAGTAACCAAAGGGACATAATTGTGTCAAAAATACTTTTATGGTTATCTGCCCTTGTTGTTTGAGTTCTGCTATTGATAGTTAACAACATGTCTGAGTTTGAAGTAAATACCTTCAGTAATATCAGAAATATAACAAAATGTCAGTTTTTGCACGAAAGCAACACAGATGCCGGGCTAAGACAATATCTCGATGTCTTTTTCGAACACAGTCAAGCTGATAAGAAGTCTTCTGCTAGGGGAAGTGAGTTCACAGTGAATTAGATGTATGTCATTTGCTTCTTGCTTTCTCCACGTGGGTCCAAAACATAATTTCTGAATGGTACTTAATTTTATTTCAAGTACATTATAAAAATAATATGGAATGAAAATGATGATGATGATGATGATGATACACAAACAAACAACCACATTTGGTGCTTGTTAATAAGTTACAAAAGAAACGATAAAAGCAACTAAAATGGGGGAGAACAAAATACTGTGATACTTTTTACCTGTTTTCTTCCACCCGACGCTAGATCTTTCATAATCTAAATGTAAGTAGTGGATGATTTAGTCATAAACCATAAACAACAGAATACGTTCTCCATACTCCACGCTGGATTCCCCAAAAATTTCAAAGTGATTTCAACTCAGAGTTAGGAGCAAGGATTACGAGGTCTATTTTAGTCTGTTCTCAGCCAATCAGATTGCATCAAACCTTTACCACACAATACCAAAAGTAGTGATTTCTTATAACATGTACAGAAACTTGATTTATGTTGAAATCAAACATTATGGCTTACTGTAAAGACCTTTAGAAAACATTGTGGGAAAAGGAGGAAATGCTGGTAACCAGCATTTTCTCCTTTTCCCACAATGTTTTCAAAGGCTTCTTTCCCAGGGGCATCAAAAGGTGTCATTGTGCAGTAAAGGGTTAATGCTCTCACTATTGTCAAGTCTAAAATTTTGATGTAAAATTTCCTGGTAAAATATGCAGATATTGCAACTTTGAAGCTTTTTTTTTTTTTGTCAAATACCTAGGGGGCAAAAAAGCAGACAGTAAAGATCCAAGATCTGATTGCAACATTCTGTGCAGTCTAATCTTGACCTACACTGTCCACAGATGCAATTAAATCCAGGTTTAGGCCTACAAGAAAAGAGACTAGCCACTCACAGCTTTATAAACTTACTGAGGTGAACCAGATGATCTATAAATCGAAAGAAGAGACAGGAAAAGCATGAATAGCTGAACCTGCTGTTAAAAATGGCTTAAAAAAACCCTCTTCCTACTTAGTAAATTGACGGATATGGCAAAATATAAAAGTTTATTCACTACTATGAAGGAAACATGAAAACAAGACCTACTTCACATGACACATCTAAAAAAGAAGATTTCTGAATAATACATGTATTTCAAGACAAGCATCAAACAAGCACCAAATGGCATCCCTAGAAAGTTTCCTTGTGCAATGTTAAACAGCTTGGTCACCCATCCAAGCATGACCATAATGTATGTTGCTTAATCAAGGACAGAAAAACACCAAACCATATCAATGTAAAAGCTAGCTCACCAGCAAAACAGGTTTGACGAGCTTATGTATCAAAAGCTCTCTGTGACACTTGTATCTGGGTTTATCCTCAAGGCTTTATTATTTTCATTTTTTTTTTATGAGAAAGGATAAACTATAAACAAGAATTATCCTTTGAAAAAAATAGACGGCATAAGAGGTACTGGATATGAATATTTGTAAACTCTCTTTTGTGGTTCAATAATTTATGATAAGATATAATAAAAAAAAAATATGCCAGCAAATGCCTGAAAATAGGACTGCCTGCAGGGGCCTGCAGAATAAACATGGCCACATTTTTGACCAATCAGTGAATACTATTTATTCAAGCTAACATAACAATACCAAGAAGTAGGTCAAAAGTCAGCGCACTCAGCTATACTGAAAAATGGTGCATGTCACAACCATGTATCAAAATATACAGCAAAACCTGTCATAGTAACCATCGTTATCAAGTAAGTAGCCTGTATTCCTAACCAAACGACAAAATAATAGACATGTCAAAGAATTTGCATACAACAAATTAAAGAAGGCTCAAATGATGGCATTTATCTTTGATTTGGTAGAAAACATTGTAGGAAAGGAAGAAAATGCTGGTAACCAGCATTTTCTCCTTTTCCGACAATGTTTTCTACAGCTTTATTGCTCAAGGTCGTTAAAACTCTGTATTGGTAGGTGGCTTGGTGAAGAGATTAGCAAGCAAATATTGAAATTTAGGCCTAAATGCTGGTACCCAGCATTTTCTTCTTTTCCCACAATGTTTTCAAAAGGCTTCCCCCTCGGGGTCGTTAAAAATCAGGATTGTGTGGTAAAGAGTTAATGCATCTCTGTGATGCATGGCACAAAGCAATACATCGTAATAATTGTGGATCCATAAAATCTACTTAGTAAAACAACCAAATAAATCATGAGGTCCACCTGTTCTTTGACAGGTAAAAAATTGACCAATAGTACAAAGTTTCCATCCAGGTCAGTCTGCTTGGATTGCTCAGGTTGACATGGGTCAATACTTTTTGCAGATGCATTAAGGCCCCTTTTCACAGAGCAAGACACGCACGCACACCTGTGCACAGCTAGTGTGCACCCATGTGTGTCTGTTTGTGTGTGTGTGAGAGAGCCATGCTCTGTGAAATGTGGGTTTGACCCTTTACCAGACGACAGAATTTTAGCCTTGTCCAAATTGCAAGCACTTGCAGACGACAATTTCAATGTGGCTCAAATGGTGCAATTTTTTCTTGATAGGGTAGAAAACATTGTGGGAAAAGGAGAAAATGCTGGTTACCAGCATTTTCTCCTTTTTCCGCAATGTTTTCAAAAGGGTTCTTTCCAAAGGTTGTTAAAAGGCGGCATTGTGCGGTAAAGGGTTAATGCATATGGAAAAAAGTATAGACCAAAGGTAAGGTTAGCCTGCACAGGTTTTGTTTGTTTGGTGTTTAACGCCGTTTTCAACATTATTTCAGTTATATCACGGCGGCCAGTGCACCTATCCATGCTTTCCTGGAGTTTCATTTACCAGTACTCCGCACAATATTCTTTCCAAGCCACTGGTTGCTTTCCCACATAACCATCGTCGAAACAATGGTCAGCGGTGAGAGAGGAATAAATCCTGTCGTGATGACTATCATCAATCCTCGGAAAGAAATTGGCCAAGCCGGGGATCAAACCTGCGTCCTCCTTTTCTCAAGTCCTGTACGCTACTGACTGAGTTACTGGGGCTTGGCTTCTTGCTATTGGCCACCTTTCTGCATGTCAAAGGGCCAGAGTACCTCATGATTCAGTCAAATGTTAGCCAAAATGAATTTTATGGATCTGTAATCTTGTAATGACTAGCTTCGGAAAATGTGTCAAAAAGGTGCAATAAAGCCCTTTTTCCCAGAATGCCACCAAAATAATTATACATACCTGTCTAATTTCTTCTGTAAAGATAGTGAATACCCAGACCATGAGGATGAGTTCTGCGACAGACACTTTTGGGTTGAAATCAAACAGAAGGATGTATGTGAACAGGCCAAGAAAGACCAAATAGGAAACCTGAAAGAAATTAAAATCAAAGCATTGAAAACACTGGTGTGGCATTTGTCAAGGGAGCCATCGTGTGGAATTAATAATTTGAAAAATAAACCACAGAAATAGTTTCAAAATATTTGCTTGAAAGTCAACCTACTATATAGTCATGCACAATCCACTAGAGTGACGTGCAATTTTGTGCAACATACAAGTCCTTGCAAAAAAGCCCAGGGATGAATAAGCCCAGGAACGAACTAGTTTGGGATGAACAAGTACAGAATTGGGCCATTAGGAAACAAAGATTGTGTGTATCATTACGCCAATAGAAGACCATAGCAGATCAAGCTATTTTCGATAAAAAGGAAGTATTGCCATGATTGATGGTCTGATCCAATTTATTTTAATATGCCATTCTCATTTTCATATCCGAATGCAGTAGAAACACTTACTTGTCGTAGAAAAATTGAGTTTAATTGGGTTTACTTCCTTTGGTTTTGCACAAAATATGATACATGATTTTCAAAATGCCATGTTAAACTCATAGTGGCATTGTCTTCAACAAATGCCACAAAAAATTATAACTTGTTTAATCAGTTTCAGACGAGTTGTTTTAACTCTTTAACAAATGACAAAATTTTAGACTCATCCAAAATGATGTGATTTTCAGGGAACAAATTAGATGTGTCTCAAATGATTGGAATTGTCTTTGGGAGAATAGAAATCATTGTGAGAAAAGGATAAAATGCTTCCTAAAGGTTGCTAAAGCTAAGGATTGTTTTGTAAAGGGTAAATGGTGTTTCAGACCTTTTTCAACAGTATTTCAAGTATATTACAGTGACCGTTCACTTATTTGTGTCTTGTCATTGGTATCTCTGAGGCCCTGAAGTGAAGTGACTCACCCATGGACAGTCCAACATGGCAATAATTCTGGAATGTCATAACTGAATAATTTAATATCAGTTGTTTTCATGAATATTGGCGAGTTTTGATTGGCTGAAAATTTTTTTTCATAGGTCCATGAAAAAAAAAATCACGTTGTGCCGGAACTACTTTAGCTGTCAAACTAATGTAAACAAACATGTATACATACAATATTCCACATTTTTTTTTAAGCATTTTATACAGAGTCCCAAGTTTATTAGTTAGCTTTTTTTTGCTTGTAATATTAAATTATAAGGAATGAAGAGAATATTTTTTTTTTCATGGAGGTATGAAAAAAAAAACCTAATCACACGTGATTAGGTTTTTTTTTTCATACCTCCATGAAAAAAAAAAAAATTCTCTTCATTCCTTAAATGAGGAGATAGCTACACATGAAATGTGTTTGTATTATTTGTATGGCGTTTTATACCATTTTTAACTTTATTTCAGTTTTATAGCAGTAGCCAGTGCACCTATCCATCTTATCCAGGAGTTTTCTTTAACTGGTACTTTGCCCAATATTCTTCCTAGGCCACTGGCTGCTTTCCAACATAACTATTGTTGAACCATCTAGAACTGTCGCAAAGTGGACAAATACCCCCCACTAGCATCCTTGTCACTAAGCAGCACAATTAGAGAAAATAAAGTTCATCTGTGACCATAACCTTTGACCCATGTGACCAAAAACGATAGGGCACCTCCTTGGGTCATGAGAAACACTTGTATGAAGTTCCAGGGTCCTAGGTCAAACGGGTTCTGACTTAGAGTGCGGGAACGAAAACATGGATGGCTTTACAGACGGGTGGACGGATGGACACAGACCAACATGGTGAAACAAGTATACCCCTCTCTACTACATAGGTGGGGAATATAATGATCAGTGGAGAGAGATGAATGAATCCTGTTGCAATGAACATCCTCAATCCTCAGAAAGAAAGTGGGATTGGACCTAGGACCCCCTGGTCTTCAGTCTGTTATGCTCCTGACTGTGCCTCTGGGCTTGGTAAGCTGACAAGGGCTGACCATCAAATGACCCTTTGGGTACATAATACCCTTTGAATATACAATCATACGCTTTAACTCTTTACCACACAATGACGAGTTTTAATGCCTCTTGGAAATTAGACTTTTAAAAAAAAAAATCATGGAAAAAGGAGAAACTGCTGGTAACCAGCATTTTCTCCTTTTCTATGTTGTTTTCTAACCTTTCAGAAAGATATCCAATCATTTGAGTCAGATTTAATTTGTCTTCTGCAAATGCTTTGAATTTTTGAATTTGGGCCAGTCTAAAATTTTGTCGTCTGCTAAAAAGTTAACAATCTTGAAGAAGACAATTTTCCCCAACCATTCACAGCCAGATTGCATTATTTAACCCTATACCAAAGAATCTCCAGTTTAAACAACCCCTAGAAAAAAAAGACTAGAAAATCCTTTGGGAAAAAGAGAAAATACTGGTAACCAGCATTTTTTTACTTTTCCCATAAGGTTTTCTACTCTTTCAATAACAAATTCTATCATTTGAGCCACACTATTTTTGGTAGTCTCAAACGCTTTCATTTTGGCAAGTCTAAATTTTGTCGCCTGGTAAAGGAGTTAGGTCACTTTCCACACGTCATCCGCAAACACATTTTATTTCGACCAGTCAGAACTTTTGTCGTCAGGTAGAGTTTATCCCTTTCCCAAACGACAAATTTTGGACTGGTCCAAACTGAAAGAGTTTGCAGATGACAATTTTAAATTTGATGAAATTGGCAGAAAGTTATCAAAAAGAGTAGAAAACACTGTGGAAAAAGGAGAAATTGCTCGTTACGAGCAATTTCTCCTTTTCCCACAGTGTTTTCAAAAGACTTGTACTGCAGACACGTGAAAACCAGGGCTTGTTTGGGAAAGGGTTATACCATATGATATTTTGCTAAAAATTGGTTTTAAAACAATCAGTATATAGCATAAAAATACCAGTAAAAATTAGATCAGTTGTTAAATAAAAACTGCTTTATCAAACAAATAAATAAATCAACAAACCACATTATAAAGGAAGATGATGACTGGTGCATTGAAAAAATAGTAAAATCTGTCTCGAACACTATACATGTGTTGTTTTAGTTTGGGCTGATCTTCTTCCTTGCTATCCTTCTTATCATCTTCACGTCTGAAATTTGAAAAAAAAAAATATTAGTGTTGTCACTGAATGTGACTAAATACCCCCGCCAGCGCTTTGACAGAAAAAAACGAGTCAAGTTCAAGGGGAGATAATTCCTCAACCAGGGGGAGTTGACACTTGAAAATTATGTCTTGCAAATCTTCAATATATGATCAATATATGTGCAAAGTTTCAATGCAATTGAAGGAAAACTCTAGGAGGAATTCGCGACACAAAATTGCTAGTATTTTGTACACAGACGGACACATGGATGGACGGACAGACAGGCTGATTCCAGTATACCCCCGAAAACATTCGTTTTGCGGGGGTATAAAAAAAGGCTACAAAAAAAAATTGAAGTAAGAACAAGAGCACCACATACGGCTGCCAATGCTTGGCTGTCGTTGCTTGATTTTCAGTGAAAATTCCAAATTGAAAAAGGGTGTAACTGTGTCAAAATATTTTGATGGTTGCCTGCCCTTATTGTATGGGTTCCCTCAACTCTTTACCAAATGGCAAAATTTTAGGCTTGTCCAAACTGAAAGCATTTGCAGACGACAGTGTGAATGCGACTCAAAAATTGAATTTTGTGTCGGGAAGGGTAGAAAACATTGTGGGAAAAGGAAAAAATGCTGGTTACCAGCATTTTTTCCTTTTCCCACAATGTTTTCAAAAGCTTTCTTTCTCAGGGTTGTTAAAAGTCGGGATTGTGTGGTAAAGGGTTAAAAATGGTTCAATTTGGTTATTAAGTCTGATCCAGTTTGATCCAGTCCAATTCTGTTATGATTCCAATCTAGTTTGATCTTGTGACTTTACCCACTGCTCATAGCCATTTATTTGTCACAATTGGAAATCCCATGAAAAATTTCTGTTTGTGGATCTTCAATGGAAAAAAGGGAAATAAAGAACATAATTATCAATTTAATCCTTTACCACACAATCCCGAGTTTTAATGACCCTGAGAAAATTGACTTTTAAAAACCTTGTGGGAAAAGGAGAAAATGCCTGTAACCAGCATTTCTCCTTTTCCCACAAGGTTTGCTACACTTTCACAGACAACTGCCACCATGTCAGCTAAATTTAAAATGTCTTCTGCAAATGCTTTCAATTTGGACCAGTTCAGAATTTTGTTGTTTGATAAAGAGCAATTTGGTATTTGAACTTTGTAAACAATTTTAGATGAATTCTCCATGCTTTTCACTTTCTTACTGACTAGACAAACACGAGACCCACAACATCCACAAAAAGCATGAGGATGAAAAAAGTTGCATAGGGATAAGTAAAGATGAGCCTGATTTACATAGGTCACTGACTAATAATTTACAAACTAGCAAATATCTTGTATATTATTGATGACATCTTGACAGTCCATGACTTTATAAGTAGAAATTGTTTAAATTGTAGCAGCAGAATCTTTGTTGTTTATTTCAACTTTGTCACCTTTAACGCTTCACCACACAATCACAAGTTCTAAACACCATAAAGAAGAAGGCTTTTGAATTTATTGTGGGAAAAGGAGAAAATGCTGGTGACCAGCATTTCCTTCTTTTCCGACAATGTTTTCTACCATATAAAAGGCAGTAATCATCATTTGAGCTACATCTATTCTGTTGTGTGCAAATGCTTTACTGTAAATTTGGTGTAGTCCAAAATTTTGTTGATTGGTAAAGAGTTAAAGAGTTAATTATGTTTCTAAAAGAAAATATTATTCTTTTTGTGGGGCAGTATTTGGCAAACTGTGGGTTTCTTGTCTACTTCTGGATCTTCGTTACTCTCGGTGGCAATCGACTAGCCATCTTATGAACGCGAGTCTAAAAATCAAATTGTTCAATGAGTACCTCTACATTGACAATTGTTTCACTCAAAATGAGCCATGCCCTGTGAAAAAAGGGCTTAATGCATCTCCGAAAAGTATCGACCCAGGTCAGCCTGCGCTTTCCGCGCAGGCTGACTTGGGCTGAAACTTTTCGCTATTGTTTAATTTTCTGTATATCCAAGGACCAGACTACCTTATGATTAACCCTTTCCCAAACAAGCCCTGGTTTTCACGTGTCTGCAGTACAAGTCTTTTGAAGACACTGTGGGAAAAGGAGAAATTGCTCATAACGAGCAATTTCTCCATTTCCCACAGTGTTTTCTACCCTTTTTGAGAACTTTCTGCCATTTTCATCAAATTTAAAATTGTCGCCTGCAAACTCTTTCAAGTTGGACCAGTCTAAAATTTATCATTTGGGAAAGGGTTAAGTTGGTTGTTAAAAAAGTTGGATATCATGGATCCATTATGTGATGGTGTGATTTGTATTATGGATCAGAGAGATGCCTTAAGCCTTTCCCAAACGACAAATTTTGGACTGGTCCAAATCGAAAGAGTTTGCAGACGACAATTTTAAATTTGATGAAAATGGCAGAAAGTTCTCAAAAAGGGTAGAAAACACTGTGGGAAAAGGAGAAATTGCTCGTTACGAGCAATTTCTCCTTTTCCCCCAGTGTTTTCAAAAGACTTGTACTCCAGACACGTGAAAACCAGGGCTTGTTTGGGAAAGGGTTAAACCTTTACCACACAATCCTGAGTTTTAATGGCCCCTATGGGAAAGGACTTTGAAATCATTGTGGGAAAAGGAGAAAATGCTGGGAACCAGCATTTTCTCCTTTTCTCACAACGTTTTCTATGCTTTTGAGGAAAAATTCCCTAAGTTTTGCAACATCTGTTTTCTTGTCTGCAAATGCTTTCTATACATAGTAAAATTAGTGTTGCACCCCCTGTGTTTTTAACGTGTTTAATTTTCTGGCATGAATGATATGAAATGGGTTGGAAATTAGAATCTGGCTGCTGTATACAAGAACAAACAAGTCTGTTGTCTCTGAAATGGAATGAACTGAGGTATCCCTTAACCTCATGGCAGCAGCTACTGATTGAGCTGTTTCAACCTCTTGTGAGAGGTTTGAGACAAAGACTGCAAGCTGTTTTGCATGCCCCAGGCGGAAGTACGCAATATTGCCTGATTTTGTGTGTCCATTCTCTACAGGTCACTTTCAACCTGTTGTAAGTTTTGTTTCGACATTAAATTCCCTGTTTTAACCAAACTTAAACGCTTCTCGTTTTTCTTAAATTTGAAAGCAACATCAAGGCAAAAGATTCCCACTTACCATGAGGTCAAGGGATACCTCAGTTCAGTTCATTTTATGGGCAAAAGACGAGTCTGTTGGTGTATGCAGCAGCCGAATTCTAATTTCGACCCAATTTTATCTCATTCACGTCAGAAAATCAAACCCGGTAAAAAACACAGGGGGTGCAACACTAATTTTACTCTGTATATTTGGACCAGTCTTAAAGTTTGTCATTTGGTAAAGAATTAAGGAATAAAAATGTTCAAAGATTGGCATAATTCTATCTGGCAGGAATATCTTACAGAGATATCCGACTGTTTCTAGTTGATGTGGATACCACTGATTTTCCTCTGTTAAAGGTTGGTTGTCTTCGTAGGGTGCCTTGTTTGCTCTCTTCCTATAATACATAAAATCTTTTAAAGTCAAAGCATTGAAAGCACTGGTGTGGCATTTGTCAAGGGAGCCATTGTGTGGAATTAATAATATGAAAAATAAACAAATAATAATGTGGGACGAACAAGCCCGGGTGAAGAAGCCAAGGGACAAAAAGCCCTGGGACGAACTGGTTTTGGGACAAATACGGTCAGCTGACAAGGTCGTGTGTATCATTGCGCAACTATAAGGCCATGGTGGGTATAGATATTTTCAATAAAAAAAGAAGTATTCCCATGATTGATGGCCTAATCTAGTTAATTTTAATACGCCCTTGTTATTTATATATCTGAGTGCTATCGAAACACTTATTTGTCTTAGGAAGATTGAGTTTAATTGGGTTTACTTCCTTTGGTTTTGCACAAACTACGATATGATACATGATTTTCAAAATGCTGTATTGAACTCACAGTGGCATTCTCTTCGACAAATGCCACAAAATAATAGATGACATAAGAGGTACTGGAATATGAATATTAAACACCATTTGTAGTTCAGAAGAGCTATAATGCTGTAATGAACTCACAGTGGCATTATCTTCGACAAATGCCACAAAATAATAGACGACATAAGAGGTACTGAAATATGAATATTAAACACCATTTGTAGTTCAGAAGAGCTATAATGCTGTAATGAACTCACAGTGGCATTATCTTCGACAAATGCCACAAAATAATAGACGACATAAGAGGTACTGAAATATGAATATTAAACACCATTTGTAGTTCAGAAGAGCTATAATGAATTATGAAATGTATCTATGCTAGTAATTGTCTCCTTTTCCTTATTTTTTTTCATAATTGCTGAAAAGTGAAATTTCCAGATGTACGAGGGTTTTATGATAAATATGTGGATTCTAGCTGTAAAATGGCCAATTAACCCTTTCCCAAATGACAAATTTTGGACTGGTCCAAATTGAAAGAGTTTGCAGATGACAATTTCAAATTTGATGAAAATGGCAGAAAGTTATCAAAAAGGGTAGAAAACACTGTGGGAAAAGGAGATATTGCTCTTTACGAGCAATTTCTGCTTTTCCAACACTGTTTTCAAAAGACTTGTACTGCAGACACGTGAAAACCAGGGCTTGTTTGGGAAAGGGTTAACATAGAAATTTTATCCACTAACATCTGGACCATACTTACAATAACAGATTGTCATCTTCACAATAATTTTCATCCTTTTAAATGGTATAATTTAAATTTAACCCTTTATCACACAATGCCGCCTTTTGACGCCCCTGGGAAAGAAGCCTTTTGAAAACATTGTGGGAAAAGGAGAAAATGCTGGTAACCAGCATTTTCTCCTTTTCCCACCATGTTTTCTGCTCTATCAGAGAGCTTAAGCTCATTTGTACCAAAGTTGAATTTGTCATCTGCATCTGCTTTGAAGTTGGTCTAGTCTAAAATTTTGTTGTGTGGTAAAGGGTTAAACAACTCTTTACCACACAACTCTTACTTTCCATGACCCTGAGAAAAAAAGCCTTTTGAAAACATTGTGGGAAAAGAAGAAAATGCTGGTTACCAGCATTTTCTTCTTTTCCCACAAGGTTTTCAAAAGCCCCTTTCATTAAGGTCATTTAAACCTGGGACAGTAACTTGATATCTTCCTCAAAAATAGCAATGCAAAACAATACAGTAAGACAAAACACAGTCCTTTAAGATGAAAGTTCAATACCTTTGAGTCCGGCTGATCTGTTTGAATGTCTGTGCTCTCAGTAGATAGCTGATATCTTACTAACCACAGTGCAAGGGGTGGAAAAAATGTGCACAAGAGTAACTGAAAAGTACAGGAAACAAGAGCGCCACACGTGGGTGCCAATGCTCAGCTGTAGTTGCTTGATTTTCAGTGAAAATTTTAAGTAAAAAAAAGGGGGGGGGCATAACTGTGTCCAAAAAAAATTGATTGTATGGTGTTTAATGCCGTTTTCAACATTATATCAGTTATATCACGGCGGCCAGTGCACCTATCCATGCTTTCCTGGATCTTCTTTTACCAGTACTCCGCACAATATTTTTTTCAAAACCACTGGCTGCTTTCCCACATAAACATTGTCAAAACAATGGTCAGCGGTGAGAGAGGAATGAATCCTGTCGCGATGACTATCATCAATCCTCGGAAAGAAATTGGCCTAGCCGGGGATCGAACCAGCGACCTCCTGTTCTCAAGACCTGTACGCTACTGACTGAGGTCCAAAAAAAAACTTTTAATGATTATCTGCCCTTCTTGCATGGGTCCCCCTTTTGATAGTAAATAACTTGTCTGAGTTTGAAGTAAATATCTTCAGTAATAACAAAGATATTATAAAATGTCAAAGTTTTTGCATGACACCGATGCCAGGGCTACGACAATACCGTGATGTTTTCTTCGAAAACAGCCGAGCTAATAAAACTAAAAACCCACTTCAATATAATTATACAAATGTGGTTTGTTTACCCTTTACCAAACGATAAGATTTTAGGCTAGCCCAAACTGAAAGCATTTGCAGACGACAAATTAAATGTGGCTAAAATGATGAATTTTGTCTCTGAAAGGGTAGAAAACATTGTTGGAAAAGGAGAAAATGCTGTTTACCAGCATTTTCTCCTTTTCCCATAATGTTTTCAAAAGCATTTTGTTCCAGGGTCGTTAAAACTCATGATTGTGTGGTAAAGAGTGAACTCTTTACCGAACCACAAAATTTTAGACTTGACCGAACTGGAAGCATTTGCAAACAACAAAGTGAACGTGACTCAAAAATTAAAAATGGCTCTAGATATAGGAAGGTTAGAAAACATTATGTGAAAAGGAGAAAATGCTGGCTAACATCATTTTTTCCTTTCCATATAATGTTTTCCAAAGTCTTCTACTTAAGGCCATTATAACTCCCAATTGCTTGGTTAAATGTTAACTCACTACCCTGAAAACAAATCTGGCAGAGAAGACATGAAAATATCCATGTAGAACTGGACATGAATCCCGGTTATACACAGAAATAAAAGTGAAAACATTGTGGTCAACGAATAGATTGCACATAGCCTGCATTCCTTTATAGTCAAAATTTTTGAATGGGATTTTGACAAGATACAACAAAAGTACTGCATGCAGTTGCAAATATTTGGCTGCAGTTGCTTTTGAAAATATGCAAGACATATTAGATTCCAGAAACAGTCCAAACAAAAGCCAAGCCCCTGTTGCGCAGTGGGTAGTGTTCAGACTTGAGACCAGGGTTGGTTATTTCGAATCCTCAGCTAAACCAATTTCTTTCCGCAGATTGATGAGAGTCATTACAACAAGATTAATCCTTTTTCACCACTGACCACTGTGTCCAAGATGGTTATGTGAGAAAGAAGCCTGAGTGGCTTGTAAAGGATTTTATGCCAGAAACTCAAGGAAAGCATGGGAAGGTGCACTGACTGCCTTGTTATAACTGAATACAGCATTAAACAACCAACCAAACGGCCCAAACAAGGACATAACTTTGTAAAAAATATCTAGGGTACCTGCCCTACTGGCATGGGTTCCCCTTTCATACATACTTAAATCTTTACCATACAATCCCAAGTTTTAAATGACACTGAGGATGGAGGGCCTATGAAAGAATTGTGGCTAAAAGAGAAGGTGCATGCAGCCAGCATTTTCTCAATTTCCCACAATGTTTTCTACCCTTCTAAAACAGATTTCAGTTTTAGGGTCACACTGATTTTTTCCTCAGCAAATGCTTTCAGTGTGAACATGGTCTAAAATTTTGTCCTTACGTAAAGAATACCCTTATCCTGCTAGATAAGTGAAATGAACCTTCTAAGCCAATAGTAAAAGACCCAAATTTACTATTTCAAAGGTATTTCTTTAGGGAAAGATATCTCCTTAATGCACAGTGTTGATTCAAGATCAGACTGCACAGTCTGTGAAGTCTGATATTGATCTACACTGTCCAGAAAAGGTCCTTGAGTTGCCCTTAGCAGCCTAAGGTTTAACAACTAGACTGAGTTTAAACTTAATCCTAAGGCTGCTAAACGCAATTTGGGGTACTTTTGCAGACAATACAGATCAAGATCAGACTGCACAAAACATGCAGTCTGATCTTTGATCTACACTCTCCGATATGGTTATTTTCTGCCAGGTGAAATCGACTTAGAAACCACAATATTTTGGTTTTTACTATTGATGGAAAACTTTTGTTTCATTTATTTAGCAGTTTAACACTTTACCAAATAACAAAATCAAAAGCAATAGCAGATGACAAAATAACTTTAGCTCAAATGATGATTTCTGTTTTTGATGGGGCAGAAAACATTATGGGAAAAGGAGAAAATGCTGGCTACCAGCATTTTCTCCTTTTTCTGTAAAGTTTTCAGAACTCTTCATTCTCAAGGTCGTTAAAACTCAGGGTTGTGTGGTAAAGGGATAAGGGTTAATATCTGTAGCAAAGAAGAAGGTATCAGTTTGTCCTCTGATAAAGAGCTGACAATCAATCTGTGCCATAAAAATTGTTTTACCTTTACAGCATGATTTTCCTGTGTCAATTTTCCCATCCATATAGAGTTGAGCAATAGCTGGCAAGCAGTTTGTGAAATAAACTCTTTATTATCAGCCTTCACAGCTATCAGCATGCAGGTGGCATCGCCCCAGTTGCCCAGTTCTCGGACCAGCAAGTCCTGGGCTTTTTTCTCATCTGTTGAGTGACATTCATTGAGAACGCCTATGGCAAGATTTGACCACTCACTGAAAACAGAAAGTTGCTTTCAACAATACATTGACTCTTAACCAAACAACAAATTTTAGACTCAACCAAATTCATCACAGCATTTTCAGACAGAAAATATTCAGCATAGAAAACATCATGGACAAGTGCTTGTCAAGCACCAGATCCCCCGCCGATTGGGCTTTTTCAGCACCGAAATAAGAGCTTGAAGTGAAGATAAAAAAACAAGCATATTTTCTTTTTTGAAATACAGGTCCAAGTTATGAAAGTTGGCATTAACATGATATAATAACTACAAAACATTAAAACTTAATCAATATTGAAGTTTCTGAAAAAGAAAAAAAGACACTTTTTCTTTTTAAAATGCATACAAGAGTTATAAAACTTTTTTGTGTTTATGCCATAAGTATGAAACTTGGCCAAGAATGGGAAATGTGCGAACAAAAATCCAAAGTAAAAATTTACAAAGGGCAATAACTCCAAAAATACTGAAGATAGAGTTATGGTTCTTGTGCACTGCACTTCTCCTCAATTAGTTCTATATGTGTGTGAAGTTTCAAGTTCCTAGCTTTTATACTTTTGGAGATATACGCCAGACAGAAATCCAAAGTAAAAATTAACAAAGGGCAATAACTCAAAAATTACTGAAGACAGAGTTTTTGTGAACTGCACTTCTCCTTAATGAATTCTATAAGTGTATACAGTTTGAAGTTCCTAGCCTTTGTACTTTTGGAATTATGCTCCGGACAAAATTCCAAAGTGAAAATTTACAAAGAGCAATAACTCAACAATTACTGAAGATAGAGTTATGATTCTTTAGCACTGCACTTTTCCTTAATTAGTTCTATATGCGTGTGATGTTTCAAGTTCCTAGCTTTTATACTTTTGGAGATATGCTCCGGACAAAAATCCAAAGTTAAAATTTACAAAGGGCAATAACTCCAAAAATACTGAAGATAGAGTAATGGTTCTTGTACACTGCACGCCTCCTTAATGAGATCTATCCACTTGTGAAGTTTGAAGTTGATATCTCAAATACTTTTGGAGATATGCTCCGGACAAAAATGTGGGACGGAAGGACGGACGGAATGACGGAAGGACGGAAGGTCAGACGGAGACTATTACCATATCCCCCGCCGCCTTTTCGGCGGCGGATAAAAATGGAGCAAATGCTGGTCACAAGCATTTCCTATTTTTTCCAAAATGTTTTCGGAAGTCTTCTTTTTCAACTAACAATTTGATTGGCCCAGCAAATCAAATAAATTGTCTTGGAATTACATGCAGAACAATTGGTACATATTTTTATTGTCTCTTGCTTGCTCGCTTACTCTCTCTCTCTCAATAAGCAATTTGCCTGACGATAAGGATGTGTCAAAGAAAAAAGCTGAATGGTAGTTAAGCCTTTAGCCAACAATCCTGAGCTCTAACGACCCTGGAGAAGAAAGCTTTTGAAAAATTGTGGGGAAAAGAAGTAAATGCGAGAAAAGGAGACCAGCATTTTCTCCTTGTCCCACAATGTTTTCAAAAGGCTTTTTCTTCTGGGTCATTAACACTTGGGATTGTTTGGTAAAACTAGTTTAAAGTTAAATAAATCCTTTCTCCATACTCACTCAATATATTCCTGCATTTTAATGGCCAGCTCAGTATCCTCCGTTTTCTGTTTCATGGCTTTCAGCAGGCTGTTGGCAACAAGAGCCCCAGCGATGGCATCCTGTAAATATAGTGAATATTTGCCAGAACTGTTTTACTTTGATTTTTTACATTTGAGCCATGCTCTGGCAAAAGGGGGCTTAATGCACTTGTGTGATTCACAAGACCAAGCAAGGCATCACTTAATCATGAATTCATAAAATCCATTTTCTCTTAAACCTTTCCCAAACAAGCCCTGGTTTTCACGTGTCTGCAGTACAAGGCTTTTGAAAACACTGTGGGAAAAGGAGAAATTGCTCATAATGAGCAATTTCTCCTTTTCCCACGGTGTTTTCTACCCTTTCTGAGATCTTTCTGCCATTTTTATCAAATTTAAAATTGTCTTCAATTCTTTCAATTTGGACCAGTCCAAAATTTTTCGTTTGGGAAAGGGTTAATTCTTTACCAAACGACAAAGTTTTAGACTGGTCCAAATTGAAAGCATTTACAGACGACAAAATAAATGTGATTGAAAAAAGTGAAATCTGTTTTAGGAAGAGTAGAAAACATTGTGGGAAAAGGAGAAAATGCTGGTAACTAGCATTTTCTCCTTCTCCCACAAGGTTTTCAAAAGGCTTCTTTCACAGGGTCGCTAAAAGTTGGGATTCTGTTGTAAAGGGTTAAAACAGATTGAATCATGAGGCGCATCTGTTCTATAACATGTAGAAAATTTACCCAAAGAAAAATGTTTTTGGCCCCGGTCAGCCTGCACTGGGCAGGCTGACCTGGTCAATGCATTTTGCAGATGCATTAAGCTTCTTTTTCACAGAGTATGGCTCATTTACATTTCAAGGCCCAGTTCCTTACTTGTTAACCCTTTCCTGTCATTTCCTTGGTGTTTTATTTCAACAGTATTCCAGTTTTATTCTATATCTATAAATGATCTGAGTAAAATATGGGCATTGTCTAAAACACAAATACAACTGACCAGAAAATTTTTCCGTATCAGTCATGTACCCCGTGTAGAACAATTTTCTGTATCAGCCATGGACGGTGTGTAGAATATAATCATGTGCACAGACTACTTTTGTGTATTAACCCTTTCCCAAACAAGCCCTGGTTTTCATGTGTCTGCAGTACAAGTTTTTTGAAAACACTAAGGGAAAAGGAGAAATTGCTCGTAACGAGCAATTTCTCCTTTTCCCACAGTGTTTTCTACCCTTTTTGATAACTTTCTGCCATTTTCATCAAATTTAAAATTGTCTTCTGCAAACTCTTTCAATTTGGACCAGTCCGAAATTTGTCGTCTGGGAAAGGGTTAAATTTTGGGTCTGTCAGCCACATCCAGGAAACCATCTGCTAGTACGATGAAGCAAGAAAACCAACTTCAGTGTATTTATAGATGTGTTGTCTATCATTTGTTATCGTCTTTGTGCAGAACTTGTTTTTGTCCTATATCAATGCCCATTACATAAACATGTGCGATTTTGAAGTGCTACACAGGTGAACTGCAGCATCATGATTAACTATCACATGTTTGACTTGCCTCCATCTTTAACCCTTTCCCAAACAACAAATTTTAGACTGGTCCAAATTGAAAGAGTTTGCAGACGACAATTTTAAATTTGATGAAAATGACAGAAAGTTCTCCAAATGGGTAGAAAACACTGTGGGAAAAGGAGAAATTGCTTGTTACGAGCAATTTCTTCTTTTCCCACAGTGTTTTCAAAAGACTTGTACTGCAGACACGTGAAAACCAGGGCTTGTTTGGGAAAGGGTTAACACAAAAAAGAATTCGTACTATTTCTAACAATTACAATGAAAAACAATCATTGACTACTTTCTCTGCATACCTGATATAGTTTTTATGTCACAGTTCTTGTTTTTTGTAATAACTTGAGCACAAGCAACTGCCATTTTAACCCTTTACTGCACAATTCCGCCTTTTAACGACCCTGGGAAAGAAGCCTTTTGAAAACATTGTGGGAAAAGGAGAAAATGCTGGTAACCACCATTTTCTCCTTTTCCCACAATGTTTTCTACCCTATCAAGAGAAAACTGCATCATTTGAGCCACATTAAAGTTGTCGTCTGCAAATGCTTTCAATTTGGACAAGGCTAAAATTTTGTCGTCTGGTAAAGGGTTAAATGCATAGACATAGATCTATGCATGCTTAACATTATTTATACATGTACATGTATATTCATACGCCATTCATAAGTACTGTACATAATTATAAGTATAATGAAACATAGTTCACTGATATTTTTGGTCATTTCTTCAACATTTATTTTGTAATGTTCCTTTTCAGTTATAGTTGATTGATTAATTGATTGATTGGCGTTTTGTGCTGCTTTCAACAATATTTCTGTCATATCACGGCAACAGCTCACATATTCATGTATTTCCTGATTGATTGTATGGTGTTTAACGCCGTTTTCAACATTATTTCAGTTATATCGTGGTGGCCAGTGCACCTATCCATGCTTTCCTGGAGTTCATGTATTTCCTGGATTCCACCAGTACTAGGCTAGGGTCTGAAGTGTCTTGCCCAAAGACACTCCCATGGTAAACCCACTGGATCCAGTGAGGCTCGAACATGGGGTCTCATTTTACCACTAGGCCACACAGGACCCCTTCAATTATAATGAGAAGGTATTACAACAATCTGCATTTCAGCATGGTCGGATCAAGTCTCATTGCTTGTGTTAAGAGGTGCACATCTCTTTACACACGCAAAGAGACATGATCCGGCGACACAGAAATGCAGACTGTTGTAATATTCCATATATATCATAGCCACTAGGGTAACTATCCATGAATTCCGATGTTTCGTTACAGGTATTAAGCACGGCATTCTTTCAAAATTACATGCTGCTTTCAGAGGAATAGATCTTATCACAATGACTATCATTGATCCTCATACAGAATTTCAGATGAGCCCAGGATTTGAATCTGCAACTCCTGATAAGATTAATTAACTTATCCCCCCAAAAAAAGGAAACTTGAGAGTAAATTACCTTCCCCTCTACCCAGAAAATCTTTGCCAAGTCCTGGCGTATCATCAGAACTGACCACAGGAAAAGTTCTTGTGCAGGGTTCTCAAACTCGGCCGATATACTGACACTTCCTTTTCTCTTAGCTAGAACAATGAAACAAAAGCATTAATGAGCTGGGCTTTGTGAAAAGGGGGGCTTAATGCACCTGCAAAAAGTATCGTCCCATGTCAGCCTGCGCAAACTGTGCAGGCTGACCTGGGCCGAATCTTTTTGCTATTGGTCGATTTTCTGCATGTTAAGGGACCAGTGTACCTTATGAAACTGTCGGTTGTCATACAAAATGGATTTTATTGATCCATAATCATATGACAATTTCTTTTTTATCATGGATCACAAAGATGCATCAAGCCCCCTTTTGCCAGTTCATGGCTCATTTACAGAGTGATTCAACGATTTACTAAACGACAAAATTTTCAATGAGCCCAAATCGAAAGCATTTGCAGATGACAATTTAAATGTGATTGAAAAAAATTTGTTTTGGAAAGGGTAGAAAACATTGTGAGGAAAGGACAAATGCTGGTTACCAGTATTTTCTCCTTTTTCCAACAATGTTTTCAAAAGGCTTTTTTCTCAGGGTCTTTAAAAGTTGGGATTGTGTGGTGAAGGGTTAACCATCAGCATGCGGCAGGTAACTTCACATGCTGTTGTAGATAGTGTAGATCAAGATCAGAGTGCACAGAACATGCAGTCTGGTCTGGGATCCAAGACGTCTGACGTTCTGTAGCCAAATTCTCCCCCACCTTGTACATTGATACTTCCATTTTTGATATGTTTGTTTGTATGGTGTTTAATGTCGTTTTCAACATTATTTCAGTTATATCTTGGTGACCAGTGCATCTATCCATGCTTTCCTGTAGTTTGTTTTATTAGTACTACGCACAATATTCTTTCCAAGCCACTGGCTGCTTTCCCACAAAACCACCATCGAAACAATGGTCAGCAGTGAGAGAGGAATGGATCCTGTTGCAATTACTATCTTCAATCCTCAGAAAGAAATTGGCCAAGCCGGGGATCAAACCAGCAACCCCCCTGTTCTCCAGTCCTTTATACTACCGACTGAGCTACCAGGGTTAGACTCATTTTGGTTAGCAAAGATGAGTAAAACAAAAATATTTCACAGAGAGATTTAATTCTTTACCACACAATCCCAAGTTTTAATGACCCTGGGGAATAAGGCTTTTGAAAACATTATGGGAAAAGGAGAAAATGGTGGTAGACAGCATTTTCTCCTTTTCCCACAATGTTTTCTGTCCTTTCAAAAACAATTATCAATTTTTGAGTCATATTTATTTTGTCATCTGTAAAATTAATGCTTTCAATGTGGAAGTTTCTAAAATACTGCCATGTGGTAAAGGATTAAGTCATTTTTAACCCTTAACCACACAATCCCACGTTTTAACGACCCCAAAAAAGAAGCTTTTGAAAACATTGTTGGATTAGGAGAAAATGCTGGTAACCAGCATTTTCTTTTTTTCCCACAATGATGTCTAACTTTTAGACAAAAATTCAATCCTTTGAGCCACAAGGAATTTGTAGTCTGTAAAAAATTTAAGGTGGGACATGTCTAAAATTTGGTCCTTGTGTAAAGACTTAATTTGACATCTTCAATGCTTTTTCAAGGGACTAGTCTACAATTTTTTTTGCCTGGCACACACTTAAGAAATAGGGTAGAATAAATTACACCTACCACCATCAGGAACGGATGTTCCAAAACTGGCTGCAACCTTTGTCACAGCTTTCAGGCCTGCCAAGCCTTCCTGTGCTTTCGGCAATTTAGGTCCTTCCAGAATATTATCTGCGTCAAGATATGCATAATCGTCCTGCGTTGTGTACACATATTGGAAATAATCACCCATCAGATCCTGCATTAGCGTACCAACATCTAACAGGGAGAAGTTTTTTGACTGCAAAATAATTGATTGATTGTATGTTTTTTTTATGTCATTTTCAACATTATTTCAGTCATATCTTGGTGACAGATCACATATTCATGTATGTCCTGGGTTTCACCAGTGCTCAGCTCGGCCCTTGAAGTGTCTTGCCCAAGGACAGTCCTATGAAAAACCCAGTGCCTCCAGGGAGGCTCGAACCTGGGGCCTCCAGGTTAAAAGTCCTACACTTTACCACCGAGTCATGCAGGATCCCTAGGCTACAAAATGAAAGTAGAATCACAACCAACTATAAATGATAAAGAAAACATGGTTGTAAACTACAGGCCCTTCAAGACATGAATCACTCTTCTGGCAGTTATTTTTTTTTCTATCATACATTATGAATTCATGATGTAAAAGGGAAAGAGACCAACACACAAAAAAATGGGGAGGAGGCGGGGGATGTTGTTGCAACTGAACTTGAACCCACTAAGACACCATAAGTAGGCATGGTGAACTGAACAAATAGTGAAAAAAAATGAAGTATAATTTTTCAAAACCAACAGTTTGGAAACCATCTAAATTTGATAGGGTTTCAGTACTCATTGTATTAAGCAATCCCTGCAAGTTTCAAAGAAATGTGACTAATAACGTGGAATGTGCTGAGTTAACCCTTTCCAAAACAAGCCCTGGTTTTCATGTGTCTGCAGTACAAGTCTTTTGAAAACACTGTGGGAAAAGGAGAAATTGCTCGTATTGAGCAATTTCTCCTTTTCCCACAGTGTTTTCTACCTGTTTTGAGACCTTTCTGCCATTTTCATCAAATTTAAAATTGTTGTCTGCAAACTCTTTCAATTTGGACCAGTCCAAAATTTGTCGTTTGGGAAAAGGTTAACAATACTAACAATCTTCATGTGAAAAAGTAGTCAGTTGAGGTTGCATCTTAGAAAGGTTTAACTCCAAACCACAAATTTTTACAGCATTTGCAAACCAGAAATAAAAGGCAGCTCAAATGGTTTCATTTTTCTTTGATAAGGTAGAAAACATTGTAAGAAAAGGAGAAAAGGGTGGTCACCAGCTTTCCCACATAACCATCATCGAAACAATGGTCAGTGGTGAGAATCCTGAAGCAATGACTATCATCTATCCTCGAAGAGAAATTGGCCAAGCAAGGGATCAAACCAGCCACCTCCTGTTCTCAACTCCTGTATGCTACCAACTGAGCTACCAGGGCCCGGTGTAAAAATCTACAACACAAGCAAACAAATAAACAATCAACCCAACCCCACCCAAATCTACCCCAACCAACCAACCCATCCACCCATCAACCAGCCAACCAACCAACCAACCCACCCACCCATCCAACAGCTAACCAACAAACCCAGCCTCCCACCCACAAACCAAACAACCAACCAACCAAAATACAGCAGACATGTAGTCCAATGATTAACCCTTTACCACACATCCTGAGTTTTAATGATGAGATATAAGCCTTTTGAAAACATTGCGGGAAAAGGAGAAAATGCCGGTAATCAGCATTTTCTCCTTTTCCCACAATGTTTTCTACCTTATCAATTACAAATGCCATCATTTGAGCTACTTTCAAATTGTTGTCTGCAAATGCTTTCAAGTTGAACAAGTCTATATCTTTGTCGTTTGGTAAAAAGTTAATCAAACTTACCCCTTTTGTTTTTCCCTTTACTTTATTGAGCAAGTTTCGAAGAAGACAGTTATTCTGTGGGATCTGCAAGTAAAGAAACATGAGGATTACATCAAGGCTCTGCTGGCACTGTGGCAATAATCCAAACCTTCCCGTAACATAACTGCATTATAAGTTGTCTGGTCAGGTGGCAGGGAATTTGGAATCTTGTTCCCAGCTATGGCAAGTCATGTCGTGTCGAGCCCACGCCTAAGGGTGACATGATTCCCTGCAGCCATGAATAAGTTTCTTAAGGCCCTGCCACCTGACTAGACAACACATTTACCATAGTGCAAAGTTTTACCATTCCAACGTGTTATTCAAGTGCAATTTCTCTGGTTTATGGTCTCACATATCTAGTATAATAACAAAATTAAACTTCCCTTCTACGTGCTCCAACACACTGAAAAATGATGTCAATGAAAACTGACATCATTGAAAACGATAAAACGTACAGTTGGGTGCATGAAGTCACTGCAGCAGACATTCAACATACTTTCATTTAAAAATGGATTTAAACAACTTCAAAGTAACTTAAGCAACTGTTCATTTCATAATCTGTTGCCAAGAGGAAATGACCATTCATTGCTTAACTCCTTACCACACAATCCCGACTTTAACGACGCTGAGAAAGAAGCCTTTTGAAAACATTATGTGAAAAGGAGAAAATGCTGGTTACCAGCATTTTCTCCTTTTCCCACAATGTTTTCTACCCTTCCCAAAACAAATTTCAATTTTACAGTCACATTTATTTTGAAAAATTCTGATTGTCTATTTCCTCTAAACTGCCTTAAGCAGGGTTTACTTTGACCATTTAATCAGTTAACCCTTTACTGCACAATGCCACCTTTTGACGCCCCTGGAAAAGAAACCTTTTGAAAACATTGTGGGAAAAGGAGAAAATGCTGGTAACCAGCATTTTCTCCTTTTCCCACAATGTTTTCTACCCTATCAAAGAAAAATTGCACCATTTGAGCCACACTGAAATTGTCGTCTGCAAATGCTTTCAATTTGGACGAGGCTAAAATTTTGTCGTCTGGTAAAGGGTTAAATGTCGCGTTTATTTGGGTTTCCCGTGCCGCGTGCCTCCCTCATTAATATTCAACTACCATTTAAATTTACACAGTCATACAAGTACTGAAAACTCGACAAACCCTCTGGAAAGAAGAAAATGGGAAAACACAACAATGTTTTTTTAAACTCTTTCACTGCCAATGCCGTATTGGAAAGACTTTGCAGATGGCATAGATCAAGATCAGACTGCACAAAACGTGCAGTCTGATCTTTGATCTACACCGTCTGCTATCTTGTGGTAGTTTTCAACCAAAAACAGATTGAATTCAAACGAGAAGGAAACTTATAGACCATGTGAAAAGTCGGCTCCTTTACTTGGCAGCGAAAGAGTTAAACATAAGTCAGACAATGAATATTCTGAAATATACAGAAAATCACATATCGTAGTGAACTAGTTTATTACGGCATCATATCAATACAGGCATTTACCATAACATATATAGGGGGCTTAATGCATCTGCAAAAGAATTCTTCCTAAGTTATTGCCCGCTTTCCCACCTAATCATCGTTCAGACAATTGTCAGCGGTGAGAGAGGAATGAATCCTGTCACAATGACTATCATCAACCCTTGGGAAAAAAAAAATGACCAATCTGAGAATTCAAACCAGCGACTCCCTGGTCTCAAGTCTTGCTTCCTACTAGTTGCACTACAAGGCTCGGCTGGACGTCATACAAGCCACATGACCAACATATAAGGCCTAAAAAAAATATCTGCGTTTAGGGTTTTCCGACCCTACCTAGAAAATGCTGCCAATCCTGAACTTTTTATACTACGATTGAAAAAAAAAAAATTTTTTTTGTGTGTGTGTGTGGGGGGGGGGGGGGGGGGGGGGGGGGGGGGGGGTGATGGGGGTGATTTCAGTACATAGTCCATATAAAAAATTTCTGGAAAAAAAAAAGAAATCCCTACAGCGTCTCGGACCGAAACCCTAAACACAGGTATTTTTTTGTTAGGCCTAACCAAAATATAAACCAAACGCCATGTCCATGCCACAAACCTTGTTGTACAGCATTAGAAGGCGCTTTTTGGTCAGAAATTCCCTCAAACTGACACCATGGTCCATAAAAAGCTCCACAAAATCTGTTCTGTTTAACTGTATGGCAGAAAGCATCAGTTCATCTAAACTTCCAGTCTGAAATAATAAGGAGAACATCGAGTCCATGTTTAACTCTTTACCAAACGACAAAATTCCAGTCAGTTCCAAATTGAGAGCATTTGCAGACGACAAAATAAATGTGACTGAAAAAATGAAATTTGTTTTGGGTAGGGTAGAAAACATTGTGGGAAAAGGAGAAGATGCTGTTTACCAGCATTTTCTCTTTTTCCCACAATGTTTTCAAAAGGTTTCTTTCTCAGGGTCGTTTAAAGTTGGGAATGTGTATTAAAGGGTTGAAAGCCTAACTCTTTACCAAACGACAAAATTTTTGGCTTGTCCAAATTGGACGCATCTGCAGACGACAAATTAAATGTTGCTAAAATGATGATTTCTCTTTTTGATAAGGTGGAAAACATTGTGGGAAAAGGAGAAAATACTGGTTACCAGCATTTTCTTCTTTTCCCACAATGTTTTTGAAAGCCATTTCTTTCAGGGCTGTTAAAGAAAAGAATAGTGATCAATCAATCTGAATGACAGTATTCAGCCCTAGATGACATGTACCATATTGTGATTAAATCTTGGGACACCCAAAGTGTTGGGCACCATCAACAAACGTGAAAATAATAATTTTTCATAACCCAAAGATTTGGGCCATACTAAAGGTTGCAAAGAAAGATCTGTATTTTTTTGTTCCAAAGAATTGGAAAAGTGAATATCTACTTAAAAAAAAAACAAACTTTTCAATTTGTTTGATACCTTTTGTTTACAAGCATTTGCTTCACACAGCTTCATTTCAACATGAAAGCAATGCTTCCCAACCTGATTCGAGACAAAATACCTGATCACCGCAACAGAAAATTAAACAACCCTGATTTGAAAAAAATCTGATATAAGGGTAAAAAGGGTGTGACAAACTTGTACCAAAGGTATGTGTACACCTGTACATCCCAAGTTGACAAATAGTTGACATGAGTGTGTGTGTCACAGTCAATGAGTGAGGTTTATCAAGCGAAGATCATGAACAAATCAAATTTGGGAATGGGCCGAGCACATACTTTTCAGAGTGGAAATCATTTTCAGAGTGGAAATCAAATTGTCGTTCATCTCATGTTTACGGGTAAAATACCTTGTAATTTTAGTATCTGTAAACGCAAAATACCAATACTGACGCATATGAAAATGAGTGAAAACATTATGTTAAATCTTTACCAAACGACAAAATTTTACATTGGTCCAAATTGAAAGCATTTGCAGACGACAAAATAAATGTGATGGAAATGTGTTTTGGGAAGGAAAGAAAACATTGTGGGAAAAGGAGAAAATGCTGGTTACCAGCATTTTCTCCTTTTCCCACAATGTTTTCAAAAGGCTTCTTTCTCAGGGTCGTTAAAAGTCAGAATTGTGTGGTAAAGGGTTAATCAGTAATGAAAACAATGAAAAACTGCAAAGTTTTACACTCTTACTGCACAAATTGACCACAGGACTTCCAATTCGTCTAAAAATAAACAGACCTGCACGTGATCGTCGTTTTATTGAAATATATGACGAAGCAATATTCGACAGGTTAGTTGTCAGTGACGTACAGTATGACAGGTAGTCCTGTCTGACCATAAGTTTGAGGACACCAGAAAAAACAATTATTTTTTGTCCGCTCAAGTATTGGGACATTTAAAAAAAAAAACAATTATTTCGTACTGTCCCAGAATTTAAGCACAGTACAGTATATTGGTCATCACTTAACAGATTGAGCTAAACTTATTAGATTAAATCATAACTTCTATTTACATACAGGCCATCTTTTGTCGTCTGTAAATATATCGTTCTTGGCAACATCGATTCTGTTCCAGGCAAGGGCAAGCCTAAGTTGATCCATAACATGATTCTTATTGGCTGAAAATAAAGGATATCCATGTCTGTTTTTACCGTACAATGCGGCCTTTTAATGACCCTGGCAAAGAAGCCTTTTGAAAACATTGCGGGAAAGGAGAAAATGCTGGTAACCAGCATTTTCTCCTTTTCCCACAATGTTTTTGTCCTATCAAATACAGAAATTGCTGTTTAAGCAGCATTTAATTTGTCGTCTGCGAATGCTTTGAATTTGGTCCAGCCCAACTTTTGTCGTTTGGTAAAGAGTTAATTCAGTATATCATATCAACAGGTGAACTACAAAATGGATCTTTTGCGAGGCAATACCATGAACCAAAATACTTAACCCTTACCCAAACGACAAATTTCATACTCTTTCGTATCAAAACATCTGCAGACGACAAATTCAAACTTGGTACAAGTGAGCTTAAGCATTCTGATTAGGAAAAAAACAATGTGGGGAAAGGAGAAGATGCTGGTTACCAGCATTTTCTCCTTTTCCCACGATGTTTTCAAAAGCCTTCTTTCACAGGGTCTTGAAAACCTGGGTTTGTTTGGTATGAGATTAATTTTGGTATTTAAATAATATGGGTGTTAAAAAATTGGCCCTGTACCAATTGCTATTTACCGATTACTAGTTTTAATGACCCTCAGAAAGAAGGCTTTTGAAAACCTTGTAAGAAAAGGTGAAAATGCTATTTCTTCTGTTTGCATAATGTTTCCATCATTTTAAAGGTTTGCAGGAAGCTATCACTGCAAGTGATCAAATGAAATTATATAAGTTGTAAGAACCTGTTTCACAATGTAAAATAAACACTGCATGCTGGCGAAATGCTCGACTGCAATTGCTTGATTTTCAGTGAAAATTCTTCGTCAAAAAATGGGCATCACTGCTTCAAAAATATTTTGATAAATACCTGTTGTTTGAGTTTCTCTTTTGATAGTTAACAACTTGTCCAAGTTTGAAGTAAACATCTTCGGTAATAAGGATATTACAACATGTCAAAGTTTTTGCATGCCGACGAAGACGCCTGAGCTATGACAATAACTTGTTGTTTTCTTCAAAACCAGTCGAGTTAAAAAGCTTAAACTAACAAAACTAAACTAAAGTGATGTCATCAGACTTTTACCTTTGAGCAATGCTTGAAGCATGGAAACGTCGATTTCTTTGCTTCCCGTTTTGTTATCCAGCTCAAACACGGACATGAGGTCACTTTTATCTAAGCAATCTTTAATCCATGTCATATGTGTAACAATTTTGTTGGGTCCAAACTCTCTTTCCACCATCTCTTTCACTTGTATACTGAGTGCATCCTCCATAAATCTTCTTGTTCTTTAAGAAAAATAACAGCAGAAAACATCTCTAATTTTTTTTTTGAAAATTACTTTTAACTTTCACTAACTGATTCCAACTGTGATAGATATTTGATGTATTTTCATTTTAAACATGGATTTAAACAACTCCAAGGTAAATAACTATTCATTCTATGATTTTTCAGCAACAATTAGTTATTTCAGAGTTTACGGCCATCAGTTTATCATTACTTTTTTTTAACGTAACAGTGCATGACCTTTAACAAAGCAGGATTTTTTTACATGACGATTCGATGCCGCCATCTTGGATTTCGCATTGAAGCATGTAAGTATCTATGGGGATCCCAACAGGGAAACAGTGCTGTAACCTGGGTACAGCAAAATAAATTTGGAGTATATTATCCAATCAGATTGTGAGAAATTTCTTTGCAGTATAATGATAAGAATAGCCTTGTCCAAATTGAAAGCATTTGCTCCAATGGTGCAATTTTTCTTTGATAGGGTAGAAAACATTGTGGGAAAAGGAGAAAATGCTGGTTACCAGCATTTTCTCCTTTTCCCACAATGTTTTCAAAAGGCTTCTTTCCCAGGGGCATCAAAAGGCGGCATTGTGCGGTAAAGGGTTAAATATCTTTACTTTTTCTGTGTATTTCCCTTGTGGTCCCTCGTAGCAGAATTTCCCTCGCAGCAGAATTTTTTTACATGACAATTCGATGCCGCCATCTTTGATTTTGCGTTGAAGCGTGTAAGTATCTATGGGGCTCCCAACAGGGAAACAGTGCTGCCAGTGTGCAGCACTATATACTCGAAGCATATTACCCAATCAGATCACAAGAAATTTCTTTGAAGTATAATGATAAAAGTTGTGATTGTGCGGTAAAGGGTTAAATATCTTTACTTTTTCTGTGTATTTCCCTCTTGGTCTTTGGCCTCTATTTCTTCTTCCTTGGCATTCTGATAAGCGTATGCCAAGATGTCGGCTGCTCTCCCAGACCCTTTAACAATGACAGCGGGAGTATTTTTCTGTATAGCTTCACGTACAGTTTCCAGCGTACCGATTCCACCTTCCAGGACTAATAACACAATAGGAACCAGCACTCCATCTGGAATGAGCATAATTCTGTTTATGAGAAAACTATAGATTTTCCTGAACAAATACATGCATCAAACATGAACAAGAGGGCGAATGGCCCTTAGGCGCTCACCTGAGTAAAGTCATCTAAAAATTAATAAAGTTGAAGACACCCTGGTAGCTATGGTATAAACACATGAGTATGAGTGATGTTCCTTTTGACCCACTGTGACCCAGTTTCAAACCTGGTCAAGATAGTATCAAACAAACATTCTGGTCAAATTTCATGAGTCTCAGACTGAAAATGTGGCCTCTAGAATGTTCACCAATTTTTACTAAGACTTGTCCCAGTGACCTACTTTTTGACTTGATGTGACCCAATTTTGAACTCGTCTAACATATTATCAAGACAAACATGCTGTCACAGTTTCAAGAGTATCAGACTGAAAATGTGGCCAGTAGAGTGCACCCAAAGTTTTTCTAAGATCTGACCTGGTGACCTACTATTTGGCCTGACATGATCCAATTTCGAAATTATCAGAGATACTATCAAGACAAACATTCTAACCAAGTTTCATGAGTATTTGGGTGAAAATGTGGCCTCTAGAGTGCACAAAACTTGAAAAGGTAACTGTTGATGCCTGTATGACACATGACAGATGATGTATGACCTACACAACATGACCACAAAAGCTCACTTTGAGCACTTCATGCTCAGGTGAGCAAAAAATTGTATTCATCTTCTTGATCCTTTACCACACAATTTCGACTTTTAAGTACCCTGAACAGAAAGCCTTTTGAAAACATTGTGGGAAAAGGAGAAAATGCCGGTAACCAACATTTTCTCCTGTTCCCACAATGTTTTGTAACCTTCACAAAACAAATTTCACATTTAATTTTTCATCTGCAAATGCTTTCAATTTGGGCTAGTCTAAAATTTTGTCATTTGGTCAAGCGTTAAACGGTATTTACTATTTCCCAATAAACTGTCCTTTATTCCAATATTTTGTTGGTTAGAGTTTGTATTGTTTATAATAAATGGAATTATGTTGATGTAACTTTCCTGTGACTGAAGGACTCATGAGCTATGAAATTTTCTGAAGCAGTTCAAAGCCCAGGAAAGTTACTACGTCATATAATATACCATATTTATACATTATCATAAGCAGATAACTTTTTTCATCTTACCGCAGTTTGGACTTGAAAACAATCAAGCAAATGAAAAAAAAAAAAATTGTTGGAAAGGAGAAAATGTTCGAAACCTTCCTTTCCACAACATTTTCTAGCTTTTCACAGATAAATCCCTTTTTATCATTTAATTTGTCCTTCACGAATAATTTCATTTTGGAAGAGTCTAGAATAATGTAGGATTGTAAAGTGTTTAGGCTATGCACACAGAGCTCCACACAGAGGGAGTGATTTTGATTTCAAGATTGAAAATATTAATTATTCTCCACAAAACTCTATGTTATGGGTACTCATTAGAAACATCTCATCGAGACGATTCTAATGAGTACCCACAACATAGGGTTTGGAAGAGAAATAATGGATTAAGAATACCATCACTCCCTCTTATCTGGAGCTCTGTGCACATTTTCATAATATACACAAATTATGGAGTAGTACCTGTATCTGTCTGGAGTTTAGCAGTCTCATTTTCTAGATTGGCACGAAATGGAATCTCTACAGCAAATTTACGTTCTGTGGCATTGTCAACAAGAATGAAGTGAGAGTGGTTTGGGTCTAGAAAACTTTCCTTTGGGTTCACTTCTTTCTGAATTCTGTAATGGGCTGGCCAAAGGCCACAGCACTGAAAAAAGAAACTTGTTAGGTTACCTCTGTACTAGACAGCCAAGCCCGGTCACACAATAAGTAGCTCACAGGACTTGAAACCAAGGAGTGGCTGCTTTGAATCCCCAGCTGGCTGAATTTCTTTCTGAGAACTGACGATAGTCATTGTGTTATGGGAGATCACTCCTTCCTTACAGCATAGCTTCTTCCCGTATAAAATCAATACCTGACAACTGCGTTAGGCAGAATTCTCTTTAGCTCAGGGGTTATGTATTGGTCTTACAAACCCTTTATAAACAAGGATATTTGCTGCATGGGTTCGAATCCCTGCCAGGGTGTATTATATTTTAGCTATAACTTTGTTGCGGACTTTAATGTTCGTAAGATTTGTGACAGGATTTATTCCTCAGTCAACGCTTATGGTTTTGATAATGGTTATAATTATGGGAAAGCAGCCTGTGGATTGGAAAGAATATTGTGCAAAGTACAAGTATAAAACACTCAAGGAAAGCATGGATAGATGCACTGGTCATGTCACATTAAAAATAACATGCATCAAATATCTTGGATCAAATTCAAATTGGCGAAATATATTACAGTTTTGTCTCATGAAAATAGACCAAGTTCCTGACTGCAAAATGACTAGCACATTATTTAACCCTTTACCACACAATCCCGACTTTTAATGACCCTGAGAAAGAAGCCTTTTGAAAACATTGTGGGAAAAGGAGAAAATGCTGGTAACCAGCATTTTCTCCTTTTCCCACAATGTTTTCTACCCTAACAAAGACAGAAATCACCATTTTAGCAACATTTAATTTGTCGTCTGCAAATGCTTTATATTTGAACATGTCTAAAATTTTGTAGTTTGGTAAAGAGTTAATCCTTTACCACACAATTCTGAATTTTAGGGACCCTGAGAAAGAGAGTTTTTCATAAAATAGTAAGAAAACGATAAAATGGGAAACAGCATTTTGCTCCTTTTCCCACAATGTTTTCTACCCTTCCCAAATAGCACTTCAATTTTCAGTCACGAAAAGGGGGCTTAATGCATCTGTGAAAAGTATTGATTTATGTCAGCCTGTGCAGAATGCGCTGACATGGGCTGAAACTTTTCGCTATCTTTAAATTTTCTGCATGTCAATGGATAATTCTATCTCATGATTCAATTGGTTGTTTGTCAAAATCGACTTTATGGGTCCATAGCCGGATGATGTCTTGGTTGGTATAATGTATTACAGAGATGCATTAAGCCCCTTTTTATCAGAGCATGGTTCATTTAGTAGTTTTTTACCAGGGTTTAACCCTTTCCCAAACAAGCCCTGGTTTTCACGTGTCTGCGGTACAAGTCTTTTGAAAACACTGTGGGAAAAGGAGAAATTGCTCATAATGAGCAATTTCTCCTTTTCCCACAGTGTTTTCTACCCTTTTTGAGACCTTTCTGCCATTTTCATCAAATTTAAAATTGTCATCTGCAAACTCTTTCAATTTGGACCAGTCCAAAATTTGTCGTTTGGGAAAGGGTTAACTCTTTACTACAAAATCCCAACTTTTTATGACCCATAGGCAGAGGACATCTGAAAGCACTGTGGGAAAAGGAAGAAATGCTGGTAACCAACATTTTCTCCTTTTCCGACAATGTGAAAGAAAGCATTTGAAAACATTGTTTAGAAAAAAGCATCTGGTAACCAGCATTTTCTAATTTTCGAACATTTCAAAGCTAAAGCCTGTCATTTAACCCTTTCCCAAACAAGCCCTGGTTTTCACGTGTCTGCAGTACAAGTCTTTTGAAAACACTGTGGGAAAAGGAGAAATTGCTCATAACGAGCAATTTCTCCTTTTCCCACAGTGTTTTCTATCCTTTTGGAGAACTTTCTCTCATTTTTATCAGATTTGAAATTTTCGTCTGCAAACTCTTTGAATTTGGACCAGTCTAAAATTTATTGTTTGGGAAAGGGTTAAACTGTATTCCATGTTGTCTGCTTTCAAACTGACCCAGTCTAAAATTGTATCGTTTGAGTTAACAAGAAATTTTAAAATTCAAGGCAAAAAAATATAAATATACCCCTATCAACAGATAGGTAAATGGAAAGGCATTTTCAGCCAATACTGAAAACCTGAATATTGAAGCTTTAAAGTTCTATTCACCATAAAAAAGCTTTACCTATGGGACAGTGTAATTTCAAGATAGATCAATTTATTTCAGGCTTTTTGGTAGTTTATCGAGAAATAATGGTGGATTATGGTTTGATATTTCATGGTTACGACCAGTAAAAATGCCAATTTCATATTTCCTAACTCTTCAATTGAAGGCTGAAACAGTAGTTCCTGTGCGCTAGTTACCTGGGTAATGAGTGTGTGCCATTCAAATGGAGGGAAATATTACGTAATTCACCCTATATTTCTCACACTTTACGTAATATTGTAATGTGTTGTTATGCGAGGGGGATAAGCCTCGGGGAATTACCAAAAACAACTGTACTGGGTTTTGATGGAAGTTCCAACACAACAGCCGTTAGAAGCATGAAATAAATAAAATATATGGTGTTTTTTTGGGTGAAGGATCAAATCAAAATTTATTTCATGGAGTGAACATCATCGGTAATATTTTCAGTTATGGCTGTGCCACTTGTGAAAATATTACCGATGATTTTCACTCCATGAAATAAATTTCAATCTTTCACCGAAAAAAGAAAAAAAAAAATATCCTCTATATCTTCTGTGCAGTCTGATCTTACTGTAAGCAAAATGTAATGTCTGCAAAAGCATACTTTTTATACTTAGTAGTCAAGCTGGATAAGATACTTTTCCAATTCAAAGCAAGCCAGTAGAGAAAAAAAAACAATCTAGTTTACCTCTTTGTTTATCAGGGCATGTTTGTTTTGCACACAGCCCCAAGGAGCAATTCCAATGGTTACCACAGGGTTCTGAGTAGAAGACGCTATATCAAAATCTTTCACTGCTTCGCCGACGTGTTTCATGACTCCAGCATGAGTTCCCCCAGTGATTATCCAAGCACCTGAGAAAGAAATCAAATTACCATAGGATAATATGGTGTATTAATTAAATAAGACTTGTCACTGAGAAGTGACTGATGCCCCCAAAAACACATATGACCTTGCTGTGACCTTGACCTTTACCCTATGGATATGACTCTTGGGCATGATGCATCATTTCAATGTGGTTAACATTTGTGCAAAGTTATTTTGAAATTAAGTGATATAGAAAAAAGCTATGGCTGGACACAAATATGGCTGCCCCCCCAAAACACTTTTGATCATGCTGTGACCTTAACTTTAACCCAAGGACATGACTCTTACCCATGACACATTGTTTTTTTGTGGTTAACAATTCTGCAAAGTAATACTAAAATTCATTCATAACAGGCTGGACATGAATACGTCACCTTGACCTTTAACCAATGGACTTGACTCTTGCGTATGACACATCGTCTTGATGTGGTTAACATTTGTCCCGAGTGATATTGAAATTGAACAATTATTGGGAAAAAGTTATGGCCCCCAACACGAAAATGGACAGACAGAAGGATGGATGGCCTAAAAAACTATATGCCCCCGAAAACTTTTTCAGCAGGCATAAAAATTTAAGTGATTAACCCTTTACCATACAATCCTGAGATTTAATGACCCCATGGAAAAGGACTTTTGAAAACGTTGTAGGAAAAACTGACCTCACAAAATGCAATGCCTGGAGATTATGTGATGGGAAAAAATTACGACCAAAGAAAAATTCACCTGGGTCTGTATTCACCAACCATTCTTAAGAATATTCTTTGTCTATAAATATAATTCTACAAGATTTTCTAAATTTGAATGTAAAACAAATTCTGATTGGCAAAACCAAATGGTTTGGCCAATTAGACGTTGTGTTACTTTCAAATGTAGAAAATTCTGAAGAATAAGACTGAGAATGTTCTTAAGAATGGTTGGTGAATACAGACCCTGATACCAATTAAAAGAATTTCCAACTGCAAATGTTACCAGATTGACAACACACCTGGGACAAACAGGTATGCTTATATGGCTTCAACAGCTGCCTCTTGGAAAGTTACTAGTAATTGTTTTCATCACTTACAATAGTAATCAGTTATGTTTTCCTGCATATTAATAGAATTAGGCTGGGACTCAGCAGCACCTTGCCCAAGGACACTCCCGAGAAAAGAAGGCATGGGGAATAATTTGCTCACCATACAGATAGTAAACAAACAGAAACAAATCCGAGCAGTTACAGTACCTTTCCATTTAAAAGAATTAAATTCCTGATCTTACTGTAACAAAAAATGCATTTTCTGCATTGCATGAGGTTATTTGTATACGATTTGTAAACGATCGACGCATAAAGGGATTTAACTCTTTACCAAACGACAAAATTTTAGGCTAGTTCAAATTGAATGCATTAGCAGACGACAAAATAAACATGACTCAAAAATTCAAATTTGTTTTGGGATAGGTAGAAAACATTGTGGGCAAAGGAGAAAAGGCTGGTTACCAGCATTTTCTCCTTTGCCCACAATGTTTTCAAAAGCTTTCTTTCTCAGGGTTGTTAAAAGCTGGGATTGTGTGGTAAAGGGTTAAGAGCTTAAGATAAAATTTGATAAAAAAATGTAACCCTCAGAGCGCCAAATAAACCCAACAGACATTTTCAGTCTAAAATTAAGACCCACATAATAGCAAATTCAAGATTCCTTTTGTCTGTAATGTTTCAGCAAAGCCGACAGTGTAGATCAGAGATCAGACTGCATGTTTTGTGCATGTATATATCTCAGAGGATATTGGTTCTCTGAGATATTGTTCAGAGAACTATTATTGGCTAAAATCTAAATCACTCACCTGTTGTTAGTGCCGTCATCCTAAGTCCACGTCTAAATGTTTCCTTCAAGCGTTTGTTCATTTTGAAGTTTTTAGCACCACCTGTGACAGAAATGAGCAAATTTGGCTTGTCCATACCCCAGATGTCCATCATCAATTCCAACATATCTGACATTTTGGTATCGACATCGACTCGAACATACTGCAAAAATAAGAAATAACAGCTCTAACCTATTAACCCATTATCACACAATCCCGAATTTTAATGACCTAATACTGTATATGCAGCTGCACTAATGACGTAATCAATGATGTATGACTACGGCAAGAACTTGACTGATTGATTGTACTGTGTTTAACATCATTTTCAACATTATTTCTGCTATATTGCGGCAGCATCAAGAACTTGAAGTTTACTGCTGAAAAAAAAAAAGTTATCTCGAATGAAAACAAGAATTTCTCTGCTTTTAGTGTTTTAACATGTAAAAAACCGAAAAAATCAAGCAAATCATCAATGTATGTAATAAACAGGGTTATTACACAGCTGATGAGGGACAGTGAGTGACATCAGCCCGCCACCTCAAAATCTGCTCTTGGGCTAAAGACCTTGGGGTAGATATCAAAGTGGTGGACCTGTATCACTCTCCGACCCTCATCAGCTGTGAAATAACCTCTTTGAATGATATGGATTATAAATGAGAAATAGGATAAACAGAATAACTTGTTGGTGTCTTGGATTGGGAAAGTTAATTGGGCTCAGTACCTATGGCTCACCAGATAAAATTTGTACACCTTGCCCAATAAGCTTTCCCAATCTAAGACACCAACAATATATTCTCTATTTAACATGTCTTTCCTGGTTTTGCGATCTAATCATTGCCTCTAGTTCTAAGATCTGTCTGCTAGAGATTGAAAGCGCGATTCAGCCATTTTTTTTTTTCATGCAGGATGCTTTGAGAACATTAGTTTATGAGTGAGGGTTCTGTTGCTATAGAATTAGAACAAATATCTTGACAGCGGACAGGATGTTTTGCGATCTAATCATTGCCTCTAATTCTAAAGATCTGTCTGCTAGAGATTGAAAGCGTGATTCAGCCATTTTTTTTTTCCAAACAGGATGCTTTGAGAACATTAGGAAATGAGCCAGGGTTCTGTTGGTATAGATTTAGGACAAATATCTTTTCAGCAGACAGGATGTCAGATATCAGCCTATTGCCCCGCCATATCTGCCGATGACATACAGATCCAGAAAACAAACTGATATTACACCATTTTCAGTAGAAAATATTACCATTAATAGTCATATAATGTAATAATAAAAATTATTACAATGTTTTGTGTATCTCTATAAACCCTTCAACATGAATGCTTTTGACACAGGAGAAGCACAAAATGCTCGTAACCAACGTTTTCTCCTTCTTAAAAAATGATTTCTGTGCTATCAAAGAAAAATCTCATTATTTGAGATGTATGTTTTTTGCAGTCTGCAAAAACAAATGCTTCAATATGGCCCGGGTCCATATTCACCTACCATTCATAGGAACACCAACCATTCACTGTTGTCTGCAAATGCTTTCAATATAGACCAGTTTAAAAGTTTGTCATGTGGTAAAGAGTTAACAAACAAAAACACCACAGGCCCCTGCCAACACCAGGCCGCAGCTGCTTTATGGTGAAAATGTTGAGTAGAAAAAGGGGTGTAACTGTGCCCAAAAAATGTTTTAGGGTTACCTGCAACATTGTTATGGCTTCAATTTTTGAAAGTTAACAGCTAGGTAATGTCTTCAGTAATGAAAGAAATATTTGAAAACTTAAGTCTTAAAGGACATTTCTCAACTGCAGTTGGATTTGTAGCCACTGTAGATCAAGATCTTGAAACTGTAATTATTAGGTTTATACTTCTAGATATTCTCTAGGCTGTTTCCTGAGCGCGCAGGTTTAGCCCTTAGGCTGCTGAGTGCAACTCAATGACCTTTTGCGAACAGCGCAGATCAAGATCGATCTTGGATCTACACTGGTCGATAAGGAGATGTCTTCCCAAAAAAAATCCCTTTGAAATAGCAGAATTTGGGTTTTCACTGTCGGCTTAACCCTTTCCCAAACAAGCCCTGGTTTTCATGTGTCTGCAGTACAAGTCTTTTGAAAACACTGTGGGAAAAGGAGAAATTGCTCGTAACGAGTAATTTCTCCTTTTCCCACAGTGTTTTCTACCCGTTTAGAGACCTTTCTGCCATTTTCATCAAATTTAAAATTGTCGTCTGCAAACTCTTTGAATTTGGACTAGTCTAAAATTTGTCGTTTGGGAAAGGGTTAAACAGTTTCATGTCACTTATTTCGCAGGATAAGGGTTAATATCACTATTCTTCCTCTCTTGATGTTCTGCTGTTTTTTTTCTGTTCTCCTAGGGTTAATATCAATGTTTTTGCACCACAGAGACAACACAGGTAACAATAGGGCTATGACAATCACTCAAAGTTCGCTTGGAAAATAGTTGAGCTAGTACATGTATTTATAAAGAAGTTACAAGAAATAATCCCGAGAATGATCTAGATATTGACGGACAGACAGTCAGATAGATAGTGGAAAGTCTGATTATCTACGTCACAATCTTCCTGCAAAAACCTTGTGTGGCAAAATAAAACTATGATAGTAATTTTCAAAAAATATAAATATACCTTTCCTATCTTTCCTCCATATCCCACGAATTCTATTTCTCCAAAAGCATTGGTCATAGTTTGCCGTGAGTGGCTCTTGTAGTGCCATTTTGAGTTGACCCTGTTCTGGTCATATGCCTTTTTTGCTCCAGAGTTGTGGTCATCGTAGAGATGGCCACACTGACACAATATGTCAACAGCGCTGTAATTAAAATGCATGAAAACTTTTTTCAGAAACCAAAGGAAGTAATGAAACTGGTCTCTTACTTCATTCCAAACGACAAAATTTTAGATCAGACCAAATTGAAAGCTTTTGCAGATGACAGAATAAATGTTACTCAAAAATTGAAATCAGATTTGGGAAGAGTAGAAAACATTGTGGAAAAAGGAGAAAATGCTGGTTACCAGCATTTTCTCCTTTTCCCACAATGTTTTCAAAAGTTTTTTTCCTCAGAGTTGTTAAAAATGTCCAGATTGTTAGGTAAAGGGTTAATCATTTATCACACAATCCTGAATTTTAATAACCTTGAGGAAAGAGGCTTTGGAAACATTGTGGGAAAAGGTAAAAAAAAAATGCTGGTAACCAGCATTTTCTCCTTTTCAAACAATATTTTCTCCCCATACAAAGGGAAATCTCACTTTTTGAGTCCCATTTGTCATCTGCAAATTTTTTAAACCTGGACAAGTCTAAATTTTAGTTGTTTGGCAAAGAATTAACCCTTTTTACCAAACAATCCCAACTTTTAACAACCCTCAGGGGAAGAAGCCTTTTGTAAACATTGTGGGAAAAGGAGAAAATGCTAGTAACAATCATATTCTCTTTTTCCAACAATGTTTTCTACCTTTCCCAAAACAAATTTCAGTTTTTGAGTCACATTTATTTTGTCATCTGCAAACGCTTTCAATTTGGAAAAGCCCAAAGTGTTGTTGTTGGGTAAAGAATTAAGCCTTCATCACATGATCTCAAGTTTTTATGACCCTGACAGCGAGATTGATTGATTGGTGTTTAACGCCATTTTTAACATTATTTCAATTATATCGCAGCGGCCAGTGCACCTATCCATGCTTTCCTGGAATTTCTTTTACCAGTACTCCGTACAATATTCTTTCCAAGCCACTGGCTGCTTTCCCACATAGCCATTGTCGAAACAATGGTCAGCCCTGACAGCGAGAAGGCTTTTGAAAACATTCAGGGGAAAGGAAAAAATTCTGGTAACCATCATTTTCTCCTTTTCCCAAATCATTTTCTATTCTTTCATGGACAAATCCCACCACTGGAGCCACATTTAATTTGCAAATGATTTGGATTTGGACAAAATTTTGTCCTTTGGTAAAAATTTAATCCTTTACCACACAATCCAGAATTTTAACGACCCTGAAGCAGAAGGCTTTTGAAAACATTGTGGGAAAAGGAGAAACAGCTGGTAATGAGCATTAAATTTTTCTCCTTTTCCCACAATGTTTTCTGGCCTATTCCACAAAATATTCCTAATGCATATTTCCATTTTTCAGTCAAATGTATTTTGTCGTCTGCAGATGCTTTCAGTTTGGGCTAGTCTAAAATTTTGTCATTTGGTAAAGAGTTAAGAAGGAATGTAGAATCAAACCAGTGGTCTCCAAATGCAGTCAGTTGGTTGATACAGATTGCCACTTAGACAGGTTCAACTTCACATTAAGTCTTTACCATATGACAAAATCTGCACAAGACCAAATTGAGAGCATTTGCAGACGACAAAATAAATGTGGCTCAGATGATGAATTTTGTTGTTCATATGGTAGAAAACATTGTAGGAAAAGGAGAAAATGCTGATTTCCAGCATTTTCTCCTTTTCCAACAATGTTTTCAAAAACCTTCTTTTTCAGGGTCGTTAAAACTCGGGATTGTGTGGAAAAGGGTTAAAAAGTTCAAAATTTACCATTTTATAAAAATAGACAACAGCAAATATTTCAGTTTCAGACAAAGCACAACAAAATGCCTTGCCAATGTCTTGGTTTGTTTGTATTGGAGTTTAACGCCATTTAACAGCCTAGGTCATATCGATCACGGCTGCCAGTGCACCTATGCATGTGTTTCTTGGTTTTCCCACATCAGTACTGAAACAATTTTCTTTCCAAGTCACTGACTACTTTTCCCACATGCAAGAAAGTTTGCCTCAACTGGATTCGAACTCACATCCAGGTCACGCATCAGATACTCAAACCAATGAGCTATCCGGGCGGGCCGCAGATATCTTGAGTCAAAGTATTTGTCCTAGAAATGATGTAAAAAGCGTAATTTCATGAAATCATGACATCATTAATACAAGGTGCCTTGCGAACAATTTCTTATCAAAAATGTGTCTAGGAAATTGTAGAATTTTGATAGGTATAAGAATACAGTATAAGAACAATAGAATTCTTTTTCCAAATCAAGACAGTTCAGCCTAGGATATATAGAATCTGAAATTTGGCATTTGAGATATAAATTTTATTAACCTTGGGTCATGAGCAACCCTTGTATAAAGTTTCTGGGTCCTAGTTATAACAGCTATTGAGTTAGAGCCTGGAAACAATTTTCAATCAAAGTTCACCTATGACCTTGACCTTTGACCTGTGTGACCTTCCAAAACAATAGGGTACCCCCCATGGGTCATGAGCAACAGTTGTATACAGTTTCTGTATCCTAGGTCAAATGGCTTTTGAGTTAAAACACAGATACGAAAAAACCAGATGGTCTGATTAACAGACAGACATGGTGAAACAAGTATATTCCCCTCTAAATTGTAGGTAGTGGATATTCTGGGTTAACCCTTTCCCAAACAAGCCCTGGTTTTCATGTGTCTGCAGTACAAGTCTTTTGAAAACACTGTGGGAAAAGGAGAAATTGCTAGTAACGAGCAATTTCTCCTTTTCCCACAGTGTTTTCTACCCTTTTTGAGAACTTTCTGCCATTTTCATCAAATTTAAAATTGTCATCTGCAAACTCTTTCAATTTAGACCAGTCTAAAATCTGTCGTTTGGGAAAGGGTTAAATTAAAATTATTTGAGCCATGCTCTGGGAAAAGGGATTAAATGCATCTCCATGATGCATCGAGTCATCGCATAATTATGGATCCATAAAATCCACTTTTGCTAAAAAATGACTGGATCATGAGGTAGTTTCTTCTTGGACATGTAGAAAATGTACAAATAACAAAAAGTTTCAACCCATGTCAGTCTGCGTGGACTGCACAGGCTAACATGGGTTGATATGGTGCGCAAATGCATTAAACCCCTTTTTTAAAGAGCATGACTCAATTGTTTTTTGTCTTCTGTTGTTTGAGATAATGCTGAGCCCTGGAGATTTTTTAAGGATAAAGTGATGAGTTATAGCACTGTAAAAATGTGTGGAGTCCAACAACACTCAAAGTGACAATGGGTTTAAACTCTTTACGAAACAACAAAATTTTAGAGTGGTCCAAATTGAAAGCATTTGCAGACAACAAAATAAATGTGGCTCAAAAATTGAAATTTGATTTGGAAAATGTGGAAAACATTGTTGGAAAAAGAGAAAATGCTGGTTACCAGGATTTTCTCTTTTTCCCACAATATTTTCAAAAGGCTTTTTTCTCAGGGTCATTAAAAGTCCGGATTGTGTGATAAAGCGTTTAACTCTTTACCAAACGACAAAATTTTAGACTAGTCCAAATTGAAAGCATTTGCAGAGGACAAAAAAAAATGTAATTGAAAAATTGACAATTGTTTTGGGTAAGGTAGAAAACATTGTGGGGAATAGGAGAAAATGCTGGTTACCAGTATTTTCTCCTTTTCCCAAAATGTTTTCAAAAGGCTTCTTCCTCAGGGTCGTTAAAAGTCGGGATTGTGTGGTAAAGTGTTAAACTCATTACCAAACAACAAATTTTTAGACTTGTCCAAATGGAAAGTATTTGCAGACAATAAATTAAATTCGCTCAAATGATGAACTTTGTCTTTGAAAGGATAGTAAACATAGTGGGGAAAGGACAAAATGGTGGTTCCCAGCATTTTCTCCTTTTCCAACAACGTTTTCAAAAGCCTTTTTGCAAAGGGTTGTTAAAACCTGAGATTGTTTGGTATAGTGTAAAGTGACATTGTTCTTAGGTGTTCATTAAAAGTCTTCGAAACACAGCAAACCTTCAAAAAGTGTTCCTATTAATAGCAATAACAGATGAAACAAGAAATATCATACAATAGCAATTACAGGTGACACAAGTATTATGGGAGATCACTCCTTCCTTACAGCATAAATCAATACCTGACAACTGCGTTAGGGAGAATTCTCTTTAGCTCAGTGGTTAGTGTATTTGTCTTTTAAACTTCAATAAACGAGGATCTTTGCCACACAGGTTAGAATCCCAGCCCGGGCGGTTTATATTTGAGCTATGCATTTCTTAGGAACTTTCATGTTCGTAAGATTGGGGTTTGTCCGGGTTTGGCCTTTGAGCCATTTGTTGTCTATAAAATTGCCCGTTATTGGCCACTGAGCCATTTGTTGTCTAAATAATAGACTTCCTGCCTAATAAGGCTTTCCGTCATCAAATGATGACTTCTCTTAAAAGGGGGTGTGTTACTGAGATCACTCCTTCCTTACAGCATAGCTTTTTCCCGTATAAAATCAATACTTGACAACTGCGTTAGGGAGAATTCTCTTTCGCTCAGTGGTTAGTGTATTGGTCTTTTAAAAAATGAGGATGTTTGCCGCACGGGTCTGAATTCCAGCCGGGGTCACCAGGTTTATATTTGAGATATGCATTTGTTATGAGCTTTCATGTTCGTAAGACAAGAAATATCTACAAAAAAAATTATAGCATCATTTTGCCTCTAGATAGGCCTGTATGGGCCCTTACAATAAACATGTCCACATTTTTTTATCAGTTGCAAATTTCTATTAATTCATTTGAATATATCAATACGAAGAAGTAGTAAAAAGTTAGCACAATCTGCTTCACCAAAAAAAGAAAAAAGATTAACTTTTTGGTTATCTGACCCTCTCCCTGCCTGTCTCTGGAATGTCTGTCTGCTTTACTGCAAGTTTCACAGAATTGAAAGTGATTGATTTATTGACCGATTGATTGGTGTTTTATGCTGCTTTCAACATTATTTTAGTCATATCATGGCAACAGCTCACAAATTCATTTATTTCCTGGGTTTCACCAGTACTAGGCTAGGGCACTGAAGTGTCTTGCCCAAGGACACTCCCACGAAAAACCCGTGGATCAGGTGGGGCTCAAACCTGGGACCTCCAGGTTACGAGTCCCACACTTTACCACTGAGCCACACAGGACCCCATGAATTGAAAGTGACAAGGAGTTTGACACTTTACCAATCAATCCTATGTGTTAACAGTCCCACATGGGGAGCAAATTTGAAAACATTGCAGGAAAAGCTTTTCCTCACAATATTTTCTATCCTCACATGGACATTAAATTTGAGTCACTTTTACAATTGCTTTTTATCTGGAGAAGTCAAAAATTTTGTCGTCCAACAAAAAAGCTAAATCAAAAATTACTTTCAATTATTCATTAAAAGTTGCCACAGAACAGAAATCAACTGCCAAGTTTATCTGTAAGTAATTACTATTGAAAAAAAATTACTGCAGAGTTAGAAATTAACATAGTTTTCAGGTAGCAAGTACTTGCTACCTGGCTTAGAATAAGGTAGCAAAAAGGAGTGTTCCTGGTAGCAATTAGGGGCAGATAAATAATGACCCTCCCTCCCACTGATAGAATCAGTGTTCCCACTCACATCTCTTTCTGGGAGTGCATGCGCTTCCTGGAATACAAGTTCGGGAGTGCAAGAGAAATTCTGGGAGTGCACTTAATATTGACAATTATAGAGCATCTATGGAGGACAGTAAGGGTCTGTTGTATTGAATGTTTTGATGAGTCTAACTCTGCAGTCAGCTGCTCTTGAAAACAATATGGGTAATTTAAAAAAAAGAAGATGCTTGTTATAATTTCCTTACTCACGTGACCAGTTTCAGATGGACAACTTACAGCCTGACAGCCATTCCATTTCACTGTCAATTTCAGACACCAATTAGGTTTCACTTATTGTTTTATAGAGATATTGATGTAAATTTACTGTTTAAAGTCATTGATAAAGCTGAAGAGACAGTCTGAAATGCCTATGATTGGACGACGTCAAACCAATTTTTGTTGTGTCATGGGTTTTCGTGTTTCTTGCAGCGATCTTTCTTTTCATGCCTGGTAAGTTTTGGAGTAGTATTTCCGCATGATTTGACGTAGATTTGTCAATAAGAATAGTATGTAACTTCAGAACCTTTAATTATACACTAGAAAAGGGGACTGATACCAAGTTTGATAAACAGTGACTTTCACACTTGATAACTTGTCCCAACTGGTGCCACTGGTGATCAACAACGGGAGCCCTGAAACCTGTGCGTGCATGCACGTTTCACTTCATATTTTTGTGCGTGTTTATTCAATTTAGTGCGTGAATCACGCACATATGTGTGTGTGAATGGGAACCTTGATAGAATGATGCTAGAATGATGCTAGAATTACTGCCTTTGCCCATGAATTACTTGACAGAAGTAAAAACAACACATCTTCAAAGACATGAGCATAGAGACTGTGCTGTTTGGGAATTTTGGTTTCAGGTGGCTCATTTATACTTGCATGTTTTCGCCCATTTGTTATAATGAAGATCGTTTTCAAATGGACATTAGCAGAGATTCACAAAGGTAGCTAAAAATATAGATGTTAGGTCATCATCAGGCACAGATGCATTCCATTATGTAGACAATTGCGAAGATCATTTCAACACATTTCTAAATTAACAAGTGGACGACTGTTTCATTGAAAATTGGCAAAACACTTCAAGCAGACAGGATTACCAGGATTACCAGGTAGCAACCTTTTGCTACTGCTTTTGTGCCCAGGTAGCAAAAGCTGTTTTTCAGGTAGCAAATTTGTTGCTTGCTACTGCAAATTTTGAACCCTGTACTGTCATCTGATGCCAATCCCTGCCAATCTGTCCATTTGTCTGTAATTTTTCTCACTCCTTTCATCTCCCTCTTATCTTCATTCCCACTCACTTAGATTTTAGTAATTTGTTCCCACTCATTTAGATTTTAGTTATTTGTTAACTCTTTACCAAACCACAAAATTCTGGACTTGTCCAAATTGAAAGTATTTGCAGACGACATGTTGATGTTGGCTCAAATGATTATTCTTCTCTTTGAAAGGTTAGAAAACATTGTGGGAGAAGAAGAAAATGCTAGTTACTAGCATTTTCTTCTTTTCCCATGATGTTTTCAAAAGCTTTCTTCCACAGGGTCGTTAAAAATCAGGTTTGTGTGGTAAATAGTTAAGAAGTACATGCTTCATAAGAAATTATCAAAGTTTCAAGAGTAGGTGAATATTAGCAACACTTCAAGTACAGGAAAAAATAAAAGGAGCACTGCATGACATCAACACTCAGCTGAAACTGCTTGATTTTCAGGGAAAATTTCTAAGTCGAAAAAGGGGTATAACTGTGTCAAAATACTATGATAGTTATCTGCCGTTGTTGTAATGGTTCCTCTTTTGTAATTAACAACTTGTTGGAGTTTTAAGTACATATCTGCAGTAGTAACAGAGGCATGATCAAAGGTCAAAGTTTTTGAAAAGTTTTAACCCTTTCCCAAACGACAAATTTTGGACTGGTCGAAATTGAAAGAGTTTGCAGACGACAATTTTAAATTTGATGAAAATGGCAGAAAGTTACCATAAAGGGTAGAAAACACTGTGGGAAAAGGAGAAATTGCTCGTTATGAGCAATTTCTCCTTTTCCCGCAGTGTTTTCAAAAGACTTGTACTGCAGACACGTGAAAACCAGGGCTTGTTTGGGAAAGGGTTAAGTAAAAAATGGGGCATAACTGTGTCAAAAATATTTTGATGGGTGTCTTCCCCTATTGTATGGGTTTCCCTTCTGATAATTAACAGCTTGTCCGAGTTTGAAGTATCTTCAGTAATAACAGAGATATTAACCCTTTCCCAAACAAGCCCTGGTTTCCACGTGTCTGCAGTACAAGTCTTTTGAAAACACTGTGGGAAAAGGAGAAATTGCTCGTAACGAGCAATTTCTCCTTTTCCCACAGTGTTTTCTACCCTTTTTGATAACTTTCTGCCATTTTCATCAAATTTAAAATTGTCATCTGCAAACTCTTTCAATTTGGACCAGTCCAAAATTTGTTGTTTGGGAAAGGGTTAAAAAATGTCAAAGTTTTTGCACAACAACACAGACGACAATGCAGCTGATGACACTGACAATGTCAAGCTACGACAATACCTTGCTGTTTTCTTCGAAAACAGCCGAGCAAAAATTTAAGTCATATCATAGGAGACAGTTTTTTTTTTTTTCTTAACTTCCATTACCCTTTATGCAGTGGATCAAGTAGAGTTTGAAACAAGAAAGTACTCTCATCAACCTGTAGTGTTCTAAGATAAACAGAAACAACCATTTATTGATTCTGCAGAGAAACTTAGATGAACCATGTACCTGGTTCCGTATTCACCAACCATTCTTAAGAATGTTCTTAGACTTATTCTTCAAGATTTTCCAAGTTTGAAAGTAACACAACTTCTGATTGGCTAAACCATATGGTTTAGCCATTCTGATTGGCTAAACCATATGGTTTAGCCAATCAGAAGGTGTGTTACTTTTAAATTTGGAAAACTGTGAAAAACAAGACCAAGAATGTTCTTAAGAATGGTTGGTGAATACGGACCCTGATCTAAGTAAGCCATGCTCTATGAAAAGGGGACATAATGTTTCTGGTTTAGCCAATCAGAAGGTGTGTTACTTTCAAATTTTGAAAATTTTCAATAACAAGACCAAGAATGTTCTTAAAAATGGTTGGTGAATACGGACCCTGATCTAAGTAAGCCAACTGCTCTATGAAAAGGGGCTATAATGTTTCTGCAAAAAGTATCTATCCATGTCGGCCTGTGTAGTCTGCGTAGGCTGACATGCGTAGAAAGATTTTGCCATTGATCAGTTTTCCGCATGTCAAAAGACCATTCTACCCCCAGATCCAGCTGATTGCTAGAAAAAATGGATTTGGATATATAATTATGTGATGACTTAAGTTCGGTATAATGAATCGCAGAGATGTGTTAAGCCTCTTTTTACTAGAGCAAGGCTCATGTACATTCGTATGGCCAGTCCAAGTCTTAGTCACTGGCTGAAAATGAAAACCTGGTAAAAACAAGATCGAGCAACTTTGCAAATTTTTACCTAGTTTTAAAATTCATTTTACTGCCAGCAACGGACACATGGACAGATCGTTCAATAACAGATTTTCATCTTCACACTAATTTCCTTACTTTTGAATGGTATGATTTAAATTTAACCCTTTCCCAAACAAGCCCTGGTTTTCAGGTGTCTGCAGTAGAAGTCTTTTGAAAACACTGTGGGAAAAGGAGAAATTGCTCGTAACGAGCAATTTCTCCTTTTCCCACAGTGTTTTCTACCCTTTTTGATAACTTTCTGCCATTTTCATCAAATTTAAAATTGTCATCTGCAAACTCTTTCAATATGGACCAGTCCAAAATTTGTCGTTTGGGAAAGGGTTAAATGCTTTGCAACAGCAGCATTGTTTACATTTGGCCACCCCTGGGCCTTTATATTTACCTGCAATTTGACTCCAAAATTACATGCACATGTATTTACCCTTGGCCACTAGTCGGCCTTCAAAGGGAGTGACTCAGATTTTTATAGTCTCACAAAACTTCAACGGTTAATTTATGTCTTAACTCTTTACCAAATGACAAAATAGTGGACTTGACTAAAATGAAAGCATTTGCAGATGACAATTTAAACGTGGCTCAAATGATGGAACTTATCTTTGATAGGGTAGAAAGCAATGTTGGAAAAGGAGAAAATGCTGGTTATCAGCATTTTCTCCTTTTCCCACCATGTTTTCAGAAGGCTTCTTCACCAGGGTCTTTAAAACTCCGGATCATGTGGTAAAGAGCTAAGTATGAAAGGTAACAGCTGGCAAATTACCAGTAAAGGAGAAAAACAAAAATGAGAAAAAAATAATTTTTACGTAGCCTCTTCGGGTATTCTTAAATTGTTCTTCAGTGTTTCACATAGACGCTTAGGAAGGTCCCATGATCAGTAAAATGCACTAATGACGAGGATTCACATTCATTTCAGTGTAATGATGTCATAGCTGATATAATGAAACTAAACAGAGTTACAGACAGCAAAAGCAACCATCCCATTATTTAACTCTTTCACTACTAACTCCAGAAATTACATGTTTTTTCCAAGCTCTAAAAATAGATTTTCACTGCCATTTAAAACGACATTCATCATAGTTTGAAAATAGAGTTGCGGACAGCATAGATCAAGATCAGTTTGCACATTCTGATCTTGATCTACGCTGTCCGCAAAAGGTAGTCAAGTCATCATTAGTAGTGAAAGAGTTAATTAAAAGTCCAAAATTGCACCTTTTTACCAAAAGTAGACATAAATTTTACTGTTTCTTTACAGTTGCATAGGAAAAAAAAATGAGTGAGCCATGCTCTGGCAAAAGGGGGCTTAATGCATCTATGCGATATATTATTTAATAACCCTTTCCCAAACAAGCCCTGATTTTCACGTGTCTGCAATACAAGTCGTTTGAAAACACTGTGGGAAAAGGAGAAATTGCTCGTAACGAGCAATTTCTCCTTTTCCCGCAGTGTTTTCTACCCTTTTTGAGAACTTTCTGCCATTTTTATCAAATTTAAAATTGTGGTCTGCAAACTCTTTCAGTTTGGAAGGGTCTAAAATTTGTCGTTTGGGAAAGGGTTAAAGCATGTCATTACATAATTATGGATCCATAAAATCAATTCTGTTCAATAATCAACTAAATCATGAGGTAGAATAATCCTTGGACATGCAGAAAATTGACCAATGGCAGAAAATTGACCAATGGCAGAAAGTTTCAACCAGTGTCAGCCTGCGCAGACTGCGCAGGCTGACATGGGTTGATACTTTTTGCACATGCATTAATACCCCTTTTCACAGAGCATGGATCATATAAGATATTCATGGATGTTTTACAAGAAATCTAAATAAGCCCCTTTAACCTACAGCATACCATACCTTTTGCCTTTGTCGGGGTCAGCGGGAATAAATGTGGTACATTCTCGACATTTTAGATGATTTCTGATCCATTTGGTTTCGGCATCCAACTCCTGAAATGAATGTGAAAATAAGCAAAGCTGTATATCTAGTTTAACTCTTTACCAAACAAATCCATATCTTAAAGATCCAGATGAAAAAAGGCTTTTGAAAACATTGTGGGGAAAAAGAGAAAAATCCTGTTACCAGCATTTTTTCATTTTCTTACAATGCTTTCAACCCTTTTAAGAATCAAAGCATTGAAAGCACTGGTGTGGCATTTGTCAAGGGAGCCATTGTGTGGAATTAACAATATGAAAAACAAACGACAGAAATACTTTCCAAATATTCACTTGCAAAACAACCTACTTTATAGTCATGCAGAATCCATTATAGTAGTGTGTAGTAATGTTGGATGAGCATTAGCCTGGGCGAACAAGCCCAGGCGAACAAGCCAAGTGACAAACAAGCCCAGTAACGAACTGCTTTTGGGATGAACAAGAGTTAGTACATAAAGTCCCATATTAAGCCAAAATAGAGTTTTAGAAAAATTATTACATATCTTAAGAGGTTATTAAGTACATATCTTAAGAGGTTATTAGGTACGTATGTTAAGAGGTTATTAAGTACATATCTTAAGAGGTTATTAAGTACATATCTTAAGAGGTTATTAAGTACATATCTTAAGAGGTTATTAAGTACGTATCTTAAAAGGTTATTAAGTACGTATGTTAAAAGGTTATTAAGTACGTATCTTAAAAGGTTATCAAGTACGTATGTTAAAAGGTTATCAAGTACGTATCTTAAAAGGTTATTAAGTACGTATCTTAAAAGGTTATTAAGTACGTATCTTTAAGTCTTATTAGTTTAAAATCCTTAAGATTATCGGATTATAAACTTTAATCCTTAAATCCTTTATTAGATTAGAATCCTTAATCCTTTATCAGATTCGAATCTTTTTTAATTTACTATCTCTAGTCTTATCGGTTTTGTAAAGCGCTTCTAGTCCTTCTAGTCTTCTAGATTTTCTAGATCTTCTAGATTTTTTTTAATATTATTACTTCTAAGATTATTTTCTTAATATAATTGAAAAAAATCCGGTTTAAGTAAAAAAAAGTAGGAAAAAATGAGTATCCCAGATTCTTCCGTTGAGCAGTTAAAAGTAATTAAATCTCTCGAAGATAATAACGTAATAGTAGATAGCGTTCCCGGTAGCGGAAAAACTACTACTATAATACGAGCCTGCGAAAGGTTTAGGAGTAATAAAAGAATAGCGGTATTAACTTATAATAGAAAATTAAAGGACGAAACTAGAGCTAAAATGGATAGTTTAGGTTTAACGAGCGTAGAAGTACAGACGTATCATTCTTTCGCTACTAAATATTTCGATCATTCCTGTCACAATGATACTAGTATAGTTAGATTCCTAAAAAAAAATAAAGGTCCTATTAGGCTTTACGGTTTTGAGCTTATTATTCTAGACGAAACTCAGGATATGACTCCCTTATATTATAAATTTATACGTAAAGTATTCGAAGAAAATACCGTAGAAAATGCGAAAGTATTCGTATTAGGGGACGAACGTCAAAGTATTTATACTTTTAACGATTCGGATAGTAGGTTTCTAACCTACGCTAGAGAATTATTTTCTTTTAGTAATAAAAGCTGGAAATCCCTTTTTTTAACTAGGAGTTTTAGATTAACGTTAGAAATAGCAGACTTTATTAATAAGGCCGTATTAAGGACGAAAACTACTAAAATAAAATCGGATAAAAAAGGGAGTAAGCCGGTTTATTTAATATGTAATTCTTACGGAGATACAGTCTTTAATAAGATTAAAAAGTATTTGGACAAAAAAATATATAATCCCGGAGATATTTTTATATTAGCTCCTACGGTAAATACTAAAGGTAGAGTATTAACTCCGGTAAATACTTTAGTTAATAAAATTACGAAAAATTTCGGAAACGCGTATCCATGCCACGTTAAATTAAACGATAACGATAACGAGAAACATGAGAATAAAATAATAATATCTAGTTTTCATAGATCTAAAGGACTAGAAAGACCTTTAGTTATAGTATTTTCTTTCGATTCCAGTTTTTTCGAGATTTACGATAAAAAATCTCTGACGAACGAAATAACGAATCCGCTTTACGTAGCTATTACCAGAGCTTCTAAAGAATTAATATTAGTTCACGATTATAGAAAAAAATTTTTACATTTCTTAGATAAAAGGGAACTTAAAAGGACCTGCGATATACGTTTCGAAGAAGGAGCTAATTATTCTAAGGTAAGATTAGTGGATTTACATAATTTTAACGATAATCCCGAAGCTAAAAGGAAAGAATATTCGAAAGTAGACGTTTTAAATGCTATAAAGTTTTTACCTCCTTTTTTAACCGAAGAACTTTACGAAATATTAAATATCGAAAGAAACGAAAACTATCCTAAGAAGTTATCGTACGTTATTAATACCGTAGAATACGAAGATACTACGGAAAACGTACAAGATATAAATATTACGGCTTTAATGTCTAATACCGATTCGAGATTAACGGGAGGGGATTCTTTCGTTATTAAAGAGTTAAAAGAATTATTTACTACTTCCGGAGAACTAAAAGAATATTTAAAAGAATATGAAGAAGACGTACGTAATATTCTAAATAAAGAAGTATTAACTCCTTCCGATTTATTATTATTATCTAACGTATATTATTTCTCGAGACACGGCTATTTATTTAAGATAAAACAAGTTAAAAATTACGACTGGCTAACGGAAGAAAATTTAAACGAACTTACTAAGAGATTACTGGATCTCAGCCTAGATAGCGATTCTTTTTCTAATACCTTATTAGAATATAGCGATCCGGAGGTTACGTTAAATTTATTATTAAAAGGAGAAGTAACCTGTGTAAATAAAAAGGAAAATAAAGTATACGTATTTAAGTTTTCGGAATCGTACTTAAAACACGAGTATTTCTTCGAATTAGCTTTAATTTCTTACTTATGCGGAGTAAAAGAATTAGTAGATTTGGAAAAAGTAGAACGCGTTTTATTTAATATATTTACTAACGAATATTATACTATTAACTGTACTTTTCCCGAGTTAGAGATAGTAGTTAATAAAATTATGCGTCGTTATAAAAGCGATTCAGTATCCGATAAGAGTACAGAAGAATTTATATCCGAACAAAAGAACGGATAAAAAATTACTTATTAATTTAAAAAAAAAAAAAAAAAAAAATTAACTTAAAGAAAAAAATTACGTAATAAAAAAAGTATAATGGCGGAAGAAGAAAATAATTTCGTAAGTTTTAGAGACTTTAATATAAAAAACCTACGTATTAGCGATAACGTTACGGATGATATAGATACTTATAATTATCGAACTAGGGATTTATAAGTATTCGGACGGGAAAGAGAGGATTTTACGTTTACGTACTCCCGTTTTATTTACTTTAGGATTATACGAAGGTAATATTAATCCGTGCGATACGTATATGCCTTTTACGGTTTATCAGGATATAAATAATCCGACCGACGGAGAAATAAAGTTTAAAGAAGTATTAGATAGTATTATGGATTTTTTAAAGAGAGAAGCGAAGAAGAAATTAAGATTAAATAGAGAAGAAGCCGTTAAATTAGACGGATTTAATATTATTAAAGATAATATTTTTTTCTCGAGAGTAGATAATTGTAGTAATTATTACGAGAAAATAGATAAAAGTTTCGTAAAGATAGAAGATATCAGTTACCTAAAAAGAATGAAATGTAGAGTAATAGCTTATATCGATTTTACGAACATTTATATTACTCATTCTTCGGTAAATGTAGGTTCGAGTATTTCCGAAGTTATTATGATCGAAGATAATGTTAGACGTAATAGAAAAAAATCGGTTCCTTCTAAAGTTGAGATATACTCCGATGACAAATTATTTAATAAATTTATAAATCGAGTTCTATGAGTATCGTAATATAAGAGTTTTTAGCGTCCGGATTATCGGTCTTCGTTAAAAAGTTTATTATATCGCATCGATTTAATTCTAAAGGTTTAGGAAAAACTACGCAGCTACATCCTTTTCCTACTTGCTTTATTAAGGAATAGTCGGTTTTTTCGATACTGTTTATTACTAAGTTAATTTTAGCTTCTTCTTCTAAAAAATCGTTTCCTTTTAAAACTGTTAAAGAACCTCTTATAATTCTACCGGAAGCAGCCATACAATAACCTCTTAAACCGTGAGATCTTCCGCTACTACCGTTACCGAAAGAAAATTCGTAATTTCCGTTCGATAAAGGACCTTGTTCTTCGGCGTGAATACTTATTATAGGTTTAGGTATTTCCTCTCTATACGATTTTATTATATGGGCGGATGTAGCTAATAATTGCTTAGTTAAATAAAATTTCGTTACGGGATCGTAATTTCCGTACGGTTCGGCTAAATTCGTAATTCTTTTTCCGTTCATATTTATTCCTCCGTTCGAAGTAAAAGAACCGTCGGGATTTCTCGTTAAAGCTTCTCCTCCCGTAGCGGCTAAAACCGTTAAATCTACATATTTTTTATTAGCCGCTTGATTTTCGTCTAAAGGAGCAGCGATATTATTAATTCTTCGTCCTCCCATAGAAATGTTCGAAGTAGCTAAATAATTTCCCTTATTGTAAACGAAAGCTCTATTAGTGTTATCTACGTAATCTTTAGTAGCTACATCCTGCGGATAAGCCGGATTTAAATGATTTATTATCTGATAACCGTTCATATCTATATTCGAGATAGCTAAAAAACTTCCGTCATTCCTTTTAACGATAGCTCTTTCGGTTTCGTCTACGTATTTTTTATTAACGGCTTCGCTAGGTTCCGTCGGATCGCGTAAGTTTTTTATTTTATTAAATCCCATATTTAAATGTCCTAATATATGATAATCTCCGTTTTCTCGTAATAATCCGGCTGCTGAATCTACGTAATCTTTAGTCGCTACGTCCTGTGGATTCGCCGGATTACTAACTCTAGTTAATGTATTACCGTTCATATTTATAGAACCGGTAACTTCGGTCGTCCCGTCTTTCCGTAAAAAATTATTATTTACGTAAGAGATCGAAATACCATCTCCGCTAGGTTTAACGTGATCCATTCCTCCGAATTTATCTACCGGCATCTTTTTTTAAATAAACTAAAAAAGCTTATTTAAAACTCGCTGGAATTCGTTTCCGCTAGTCAGCTCTTTTATAACGAATAAACATAAATGTCCGCAGAATACTTGATCCTCTCTCTGTAACTGATCGGTATTATAAAATATCGGTTTTCCTAGATATTCTTTTAGTTCGAGAGGAGGCTGTATACCGTAACTATCGAAATAAATTTTCCGCTTTCCTTTTTTATACCAGGCTACCCAGTGAGTACCCGGTCCTCCCGTATCATCTAGATTAAATATTCCGCATTCATTTACCTTACTTTTTTCCGGTAAAGAATCTCTTAAAAATACTCCTCTAAAAGTAGGTATTTTTAATTCTCTCGCGGCATCTTCTAGTTCGAAGTTACTTAAAGGTTTATTAGGTAAAATTACGTTTTTAATCGCGATATCCATTTTTTTTTACGTCTAAATATCCGTAATGACTTTATTATCGACCCAAGTATTAAACTTATCAGGATAATCTCTCCATTTTACTAACGATCTATCTTTTTCTTTCTTAATAACCTTTTCTATCCTATAAAAATCACGCTCGGTATGAGCGGTTTTCTGTAGTTCGGCTTCGTAGAAGGCGCCTTCTATTTCTTCTCCTTGAAGATCTTCGAGTATATACGTTACGGGATCAGTATTTTTTACCTCGGAAACCTTGAAAATCTCTTCTTTCCATCTCGTAGTATATCCCTTTTCGAAAGTCTTTTTCCTTTTCGATATCCTTACTCTATCTCCGACGGAAAACTTCGGCTTTTTATATGGTTCGGAAGGAGGGGGATAAAGATTTGCGAAAACTTCGTATTCATTTTCCTTCTTACTAGCTTCTACGGGAGTCATCTTAATAGAAGAATGTTTCGTATTATTATAATTTTTAACGAGATCCGGTAACGCGTCGAGATAAAAGGGATTATTTTTAACGGTAAAATATTTCCACATTCTTTCTTTCATAGTTCTAATCCATCTCTCTACTACGGTAGATTTTTCTTCGTTCTGCGTAGAATATATTTCTATTAAATCCATAACGTCCTTATTATAAAACTCTTTACCTCTGTCTACCCATAATTTTTCCGGCTTTCTCTCCTTAAAAATATTCTTTAACGCTTCGGAGACGGATTTCCCGGTTTTATCTTTCAACGGAACCAGCCAGCCGTACTTAGAGAAGATATCGATAATAGCGAGAAGATATCTTATACCTTTATTATATTTAGAAAATCTCTGCATGTCTACTAAATCGGCAGCCCATATCTTATCGATACCGTGTACTAAGACTCTCCTTTTCCTAAATTTTCTTCTTACGGGTTTATGTAATTCTTCAGCTAAATCGCGCATATCGAATTTTTTTTTTTAATTCCCATTCCAAATCTTTTCTTCGCGCCTATAAGATTACTAACGACGGATCGCTCCATTTTCTCCCTAAGCGTCGGATTATAGATTCCCTTTAACTCCGTTAACATATTCGCGTCGCAGACAGAATTTCTAGTTGCCGTGTCATTATGTTTAAGATAACAGATATCGTGATTATAAGCGGCTTTATCGACTCGGTTTATCGGTTTACTCCATTCCTTGGGAGTTAAATCGGGATTAAGTCTTTTATTTAATTTCGTACCGGGACCGGTAAAGTTATGACCGGGTAAATGCATTTCGACGGGTAAAGTATTTATTATCCTATTAAGCACGGATCCTCCTAATTTTTCCTTTTTTTTTTCTTCGGTTTAGTACTCTTCGGCTTAGAAGAAGTAGTACCGTCCGACTTAACGAACTGAGTTTTAGTAGTATTACATACTATGCATTTCCCTTGAGCCATTTTTCTTCCGTTTTTAGCGGTTTTATAAGTCACCGGACCGGTACCGGTCTTTTTTCTACATTTAACGCAATACATCTTTTTATATATATTTTAAATTTTTTAAAATATATATATAAAATGAACATTGAAGATTTATCCTGGAATGAAGTAGAATCGAGTAGATTTAATAGTCCTCTTTTACCTAAAAGTATTAGGGGACTAATCGTAGGGAAATCGGGATGCGGGAAGACTACGCTTTTATTAAACCTTTTACTAAAGCCTAACTGGCTCGATTACGATAATTTATCCGTTTTCGGAAAAAGCCTTTTCCAGCCTGAATATCGCGTACTTAAAAAAGCCTTAGAAGAAAGATTACCGAAAGAGTGTATTTTAGAACTCTTTAATAATCGCGAAGAAATACGGGATTCCGATTTTAGCGCGGAAGAATTAATAGAAGAATGGTCCAAGGACATAGGAGATACTAAAAAATCGGATATAGAGTCTAGTTTCTTCGAAACTTCCGAGGACGTACCCGATCCGAGAGAGCTGGAAGCTACGAATAAGAATCTAATGATCTTCGACGATCTTCTTTTAGAAAAACAGAACAAATGCGAATGTTATTATATTCGCGGAAGGCATAGTAATGTAGACTGTTTTTACCTTTCGCAGAACTATTTTAAGCTACCTAGGCAGACTATTAGGGAAAACGCGAACTTTATTTGCCTCTTTCGTCAGGACCTAAAAAACATTAATCATATCTACGGAGATCATGTAAGCGAAGATATGCCTAAAGAAGAGTTTAGAAAATTCTGTTATAAGGCGTGGGAAAAACCTTTCGGTTTCGTTACTCTCGATTTATCTAGCGAAAGAGATAAAGGGAAGTATAGAAACGGACTAGATGAGTTTTATATACCGGAAGCGTTAGGAGAAAGAGGATAAATAATTATTTACTATAAAAAAAAATGGAAGAAGAACTTTTAGAACGGATAGCTAATAATATGCGTCAAAAAACTTCCGCTCAGATTATAGTAAGCGCTAATAAGACGGACTTTACTACGAGATTTAATCCTTCATTACAGTTGGGAAAAGATAGAGAATACGAAATAGCTTTAGTAAATCTCGAAACCTATTACTCTTTCCCTAACATCGACGCGTCGAATAATATATTTATTTATTCTCCGGATAACGGTAGTTCTTGGTTTAAAATAATAATACCGGAAGGGAGTTACGATCTCGAGGACATTAATGATACCTTACATCAGGAAATGAGGAAAAACGGTCATATCGACTTAGTTAATGACGAATATCCCGTTAAAATTTCCGCGAACACGAATACGTTAAAATCTATTCTTATTCTCGAAGACGGTTATAGCGTAGATTTTAATCATTCGAGTTCTATTTCTAAAGTACTGGGATTTACTCGAGCGAAATACGAAGCGGGTTTTCACGAGTCGGAGAACGTAGTGAACATTCTCAGTATAAATTCCGTGTTCGTTAATATCGATATTATCTCGGGAAGCTACGTTAATGGTACTACTCAGAACACTATTTACTCTTTCTTCCCTAACGTCGCGCCTGGATATAAGATAATCGAATCGCCGGTTAATTTAGTATATTTACCCGTAACATTAAAAGAAATACATCATCTAACTGTAAGAATAACGGACCAGAATGGAACTTTATTAAATCTGAGAGGAGAAAACGTTACGATAAGGTTTCATATTAGAGAGGCATAAAATAAAAAAAAAACGTATATAAAATGACGAGTTACGTGAATATAAAAGTTAATATATCGGAAGGACAAAAGAAAAAAATAGCGTCCGCTATTAAAAAAGGAGAATGTAAAGTATCCGTCCGTTTAGGTCATGAAGATTTACGCGGAAATGACCTTTTAGCGGTTACTCCTACTCGGAAGAAAAAAATAGATAAAGCTTATCGGAAGGGTACGGGAGTTACTATTAGAATGTCCGCCAGGCAGCTTAAAAGTAATAAGGAAATAAAAGGAGGATTTCTCGGAATGTTAGCCGGATTAGCCACTAGCGCTTTACCGGCTTTAGCTAAAACCGTTTTACCGGCTTTAGGAGTCGGCGCACTTTCGGGATTAGCTTCGTCGGGAGTACAGAAGGCTATGGGATCGGGACTTTATCTGAAAAAAAGAGGCTGTACCTGTAAAATAGAAACTGACGGTAAAGGCCTTTATTTAAGTCCTTATAAAGGTAAAGGACTAGCTTATGTCGGTGACGGTTTATATTTAAAACAGGGAGGACAGCTGCACGAAGGAAACGGTCTTATTTTAGGGCCTAATAGTCCTTTCGCGAGTATACCTATTTTAGGCGCTATATTATAAATTATAATATTAGTAACTAATATTATAATAAAAAAGATGTACGCGCGAAAACTCGGCAAGAGATTGTTATTTTCTGAAGAGAAAACGATATGCTGGAAACCCTTTACTAAATTAAAATATCCGCCGATAAAAATAGATTCCTTAACTTGGAAAATCTTCTCTCAGGAAGAAATTTGGTTAGCCCCGAGTCAAGTAATTCACGTAGGATTGGGCTTAGGCTACTTATCTACTAAGGGAATAATTTTAACTTCTTTAGATTACGGACAAAGATATAAGAAATGTAGCTTACTAAATGAGATTAGCTTCGGAGATGTTCCGAATATTTTAGTCGCTATTACTAATAATTCTAACTTACCGGTAAAAATAAAAGAAAACGAACTTTTATGTTTCGTTCATTATTGAGTTTAAAAAAAATCTTTCCCTATAAAAAAAAATGGAGATGAAAGATATTAATATATACCCTGAATTACCTACGGCTCCTCCTATGAACGAAGGACACGGTTATCGCTTACAGAAAATTAACGAGATACAGAACTTCTTAGAAGGAGAAGTCGTGAAAAGAGAAGCTTTAAGTAAGAAATATTTTAGAGCAGCGAGAATAGTAGATACTATAGATACGGTTTTAATTACCGTAACTACGGCCGGAGGAATAGGAGGAATAGGCCTGTTACTAACTGTAGTTTCTTTACCGGCGGTTATAACGATAGAAAGTATAGCCGGCTTATGCGGATTATTAAGTTTAGCCGGGAAATACGCCGTTAATAATTCTCGGAAGAAGGCGGAAAAACATGAGAAGATTAAAATAATCGCCGATACTAAATTAAATACTATATCTACTCACGTATCGAAGGCCTTATCGGACGATAAAGTTACGGACGAAGAGTTTCGGTTAATCGTAGAAGAATTAGAGAAATATAAGAAGATGAAAGAAGAAATTAGGACTAAATCTAAGAAAGAGATTACTAGCGAACAGGAAGCTACGTTAATAGAGAAAGGGAGAAAAGAGCAGCGTGAGTCCTTTCGGAGACTGGTCCAAAAAAAATAGTGTCGGGCCTTAGGAATATTAAGAGGCCTATAATTAAGTTTTCGTGTAGCTTTAGCTACGAAACTAGATAAAAATCTTCGTAAAAATCTTCGTAAGAATCTCCATTTTAAAAAAAAAAGGCCTAATAAAAAAAAATGCCTTATTTAAAAATCGATGATCCAGAAAAAAGGGACTCGCTCGTAAAACGGTTTCTCGAGACGAAAAAGAATATTCGCGACAGGAACATAGCGGAAAAAACGGGAGACATAGAAATGCAGGCCGATCTTTCTAAATTTTTTAAGCCTATTACGGAAGCGCAGAGAGTCGCGTCGGAAAAAATTACGGAAGAACTAAAGCCTATTAAAGAAGCCGCAATGAAATTACCGAATTATCCGTCAATACAAAGAAGGAGAAATAACTACAGGTGGAGATGATCCATCATTTATCGGAGATATCGCGCTTAAGCATTTAATGAAATACACGGCTAAATCTTATTTGGTCGATAAATCGTACGGCTTATATTCCAGAGGCAGTAAATTTTTTATCGGAAATAAAGAGGTTACAATTAATAATAACGATATCGAAATGGGAGATGAGACTTATAAAGGTACTCAGGGTTTATGGGAGTTAATTACTTCTAGGAAACCGGATAAGACCATTTTTAACGAGGAAGATTTTAAGGAATATATTAAAATAGTCTTGAAAAGCGATACTCTTTTTCGTAATAATGATCCGAACGAAAATTACCCGAAATCTTCTAGCGGGGAAAAATGGAGTTTACTCGCTCCCGTTTGGGAAAATGCAAAAAAGGCTAAAGTAACTGGAAGAGGTACTACTTTTATCCCGAGCGATCCGAACGCGTTAGTAAAAAGATTAAAGTTGCTTTTAGGGAGTAAAGCGGCCAGTAATACGGGAGTAAGAAACGAGATCGTTAGCGTGTGTGACGAATTAAAAAGGCAAGGTTACTTAAACGGAGGAGAGTATAAAAAGTTAATGTCTATATTATAAAAAAGATGCTCGAGAATAAAAACAGAGGATATAGAAGACAGTTTAAGTATGGCGGTACCGGAATCTTTGATAGTTTAGCTAGCCTCGGAGCGAAACTTTTTACTAGAGATATCGCTAATCGAGTCGCTTCTTCTGCTTTAGACATAGGAAAAAGCGTCGCTAAGGAGGGAGCGAAAAAAGCTTTAGAAGCCGGAAAGAGCGCCGCGGTAGACGCTACAGGTAGGTTAGTTAAAAAGGCTTTAAATCGTAAATCTAAGAAAATCTTAAAGGAATACGGTACGTTAACCGACGCACGAGTTAAAGAAGCGATGCGTAATTATGCTAAAAGTACCGGCGGTAATAATAAAGCGATAGCTATAGAAAAACTAATTAAGAAATTAAGTAGGGGTTCCGGTATTAAAAAGTCATAGAAGAAAAAAAAAATTATAATAGTAGTTTAAATTATTATAATATATAAATAAAATGAGTATTTTAAATATTACGGAAACGATCTCCGAAGATACGAGTATCGACGAATACGAAGTCCATGAATATGAGCCTATTACCGGTACTAATCTAAATAATCCCGCGGGAGAAATCAGGATTAATATAGGAACTCAGGATATTTTTACTCATCCTTCCGAGTCTTTTTTACTTTTCATCGGCGAATTAGTAAGAAACGATAATGGGAATGCCTATGACGCCGCTGATAATATCGCGTTAACGAATAACGCTCTTATGTATCTTTTTAAAAATATTACTTATAAGCTTAACGAACAGTCAATCGAATCCTTAACGAATCCCAGTCAAGCTACTACTATGTTGGGTTTATTAAAATACCCCGACGATTTTTCTAAATCGCAGGGATTAAATCAGCTCTGGTATAAAGATAACGGGACTAACGCGGATAATACTAATGAAGGTTTCGAAATAAGAAGATGGTATATTATACGAGATCCTGCACCGAGAGGTAGATTTAGTTTTAGAGTTCCGTTAAAACATATATTCGGATTCTGCGAAGATTATAATAAAGTTATTTACGGAATGAAACAGACTCTTACCTTAACTAGAAATGATGATAGTGAAGCGATATTTAAACACGCTGCAGACGGAGCAGGTGATCCTGTTAATGGACGAGTTAATTTAATTAAAATATCGTGGTTCGTTCCGCACGTCATACCTGCATTAGAAGAGAAGACGGAGCTTTATAAGCTTATCGAGAAAAAAGAAAAATTCCCAGTCGGGTATAGAAAGGTACAGTGTGAGTCTACTTCGGTTACTCAGACGAGAACGTTTAACTGGAGACTTTCCGTTAATTCATCCCCCGAAGTACCTCGTTTTATTATTATCGGATTTCAGACGGCTAGGAAAGGAAATCAAGAAGTAAACTCGGCCGTATTCGATAACTTAAACGTCGAAAATATTTACGTCATGTTAAATGCGATTAGATATCCCGCGGTAGACTATAATTTAAATTTCGTCGCTCATCAATATAGTAGAGTGTATGCGGACGCCGCTTTATTCAGATCTAAGTTTTTTAAGATGGACGAATTAGTATCGAATCCGAGTATTTCTCCCGCGGATTATAAAACCCTTTATCCTTTATTCGTATTCGATGTCTCTAAACAGAGCGAAAAGATAAAATATTCTTCTACCGATATGCAAGTTAAAATGTTTTTTGGCGCTAACGTACCTGCAGACACGGAAGCATACGCGGTTATTATTAGTGATAGGTTATTATCATTCCATTCCGACGGTAATAAAATGGGAGTAGTACTTTAGTTTAAAAAGAAAAAAAAAATATAATAAAAAATGTTAACGGTTAAGGATATTAAAAAAATTCTCGACGAGAAAAAAATAAAATATAACTCTTACGGAGATAAGGAATATTTTTTAGGTTTATTAGACGAAAACGGAATACCTAGGTATAAGGAACCTACGGTAGAAAATCTATTAGTACCGGAGAAGCTAGCTAAAGTAGAAGGTCCGTTAGTACTCGGAAAACTAGAGAATTCTCCTTCAGTAGTATGTCCGTTAGAACTCGTAAAACCGGAGAAATCCGCTTTAGTTAACGTAATGTTAATGACTAAGGATATTAAAATAATTCTCGATACGTATAATATAAGTTATAACTCTGACGGAGATGAGGAATATTATTTAAGTTTATTAAAGAAAAACGGATTACCGTGTAAGAAGTTACCTTTAGTAGAAGGTCCGTTAGAATATGAAAAACCTGAAAAGATATCCGTTAATAAGTACGAAAGATTAAAAACTATTAGAGATAACCCGAAAGTAGTTACTTTAAAGGATGTTAAAACCGGAGAAGTATTTCGTTTCTCGTCTATTTATCGAGCTAGTAAATTTATTAATAAATGTCCTCAAACGATTTCGAACTGGGACAGCAGAGTCTGGAACGAAAAATATATGATTAACGTTTTATAAAATTTATATAATATTTTTATAAAAAAATATTATATAAATAGCTTAAGTAAAAAAAAAACTATTATGAAAAAATGGATAACGATTATAATAGACTAACGGTAAAAGAACTTCTCACTATAGCGAAGGAAAGAGGACTTAAAGGTTATTCTAGGCTTAGTAGAGTAAATTTAATAGCGGTTTTAAAAGGAGAAAAAAAAAATACCGGATTTAAAAAGTAATATAAGAGGATCGGAACAGGATCTTAGAAAACAGACGATAAGAGGACTTTATGATATAGCTAAGAAAATGGGACTTAAAAGTTATTCTAGAAACAGTAAAGAAAAATTAATCTACCGTATAGAGAATAAAGTACTAGTCGACGAACCGAAAGAACGAAAGAAAGAAGTTAAGGATAAAGTATTAGTTGACGAACCGAAAGAACGAAAAAAAACGCTAAAGGTACTTAAAAAAGAAGCTAAGGATAAAGGAATTAAAGGCTACTCTGACCTTAATAAAAAAGAATTAGAACAAGTTAATGAAGGAAAAAAAAGAATAGAGGAAATCGATATTGTGAAAGCTCCCGGTTTAAATATTAGTAAGTTATGGGAATATAATCTCGATAAGATAGCGCTAAGAGGACTTAGAAAAATAGCTAAGTTACTAGGGTATAAACGATGCAGTAACCTTAAAAAAAAGGATTTAATCGAACGTTTAGTAAATTCGGATAAGGGAGGTTTTACCTTATGCGAGCTTCAGTACATAGCGAGAAAAAAAGGTATTCCTAAATTCTGGAAATATAATAAAGGAGAATTATTTAAACGTTTATGTCAGTCAATCCCTAGAGAAATAGAAATAAAACTAGCGGATAATGCACTTAATGAACGAGTTAGAGTATATAAAGGTATAGCTCCTCCATGGAAAGAAGAAGACGACGCGACTGCTTTCGATCTTAACTATACGTCTTTAATTTTAGCGAGCTTATTTTTAGAAAATATGAGAGAGCAAATGATAAAAAAATTTTCGGTTAATATTGGAAGAAAAGTAAAAATGAATATCGAAGCATATATGGGTCGTATGACTACAGAAGATAAAGGCGGAAAATTAATAGTGATAGAAAAATTAGAACTCCATCATTTTTATTCCGATAAGAACGAAATCATTTCGAAGGAAACGGATTTTAATAAGTTATACGTTAAAATGTCGAATATGATTCTAAAAAATTTAGACGAATTCTTAAAAAAATGTAGCGGCTGGAGATTACGGAATATTACCGAAATAATGTTAAGGAGCGCTATCTATGATCCTTTAAAAGCTAACGGATACATACCTTTACCCGACTGGATAGGAAATAAGAATGTAGTTATTAACGTGCAGAATAAAGACGATAAATGTTTTTTATGGTGTATTTTAAGGTATTTAAATCCCGTAAAAATGCACGCGTACAGAGTAGATAAGAAATTAAAAGAAAAGGAAAAAAGTTTAAACATGGACGGAATAAAATATCCCGTTTCATTTAAGGATATAGATAAGTTCGAAAAACTAAATCCGGAAATTAGCGTTAATGTCTTCGAGTATACGTCGAAAAAGAAGATAAACCGTATTAGAGCTCCTAAAAAAATAGCTAGTAATCATGTAAACCTTCTTTATATCGAAGAAGAAGATAAAAGTCATTTCGCTTTAATAAATAATTTTAGAGGACTAATGAGAAATACTATCTGCGATAAAGGAGGTATCGAATACTGTATGCTCTGTTTAAATCATTTTACGAAAAAAGAGCTTTTAGAAAAACATAAGCCGTACTGCGAAGGTTATAAGCCAGTTACTCTGGAATTACCTGAAGAAGGTACTTTCATGAAATTTAATAATCACGTTAGAAAAATAAAGGTACCTTTCGTAGTTTATGCGGATTTCGAAAGCGTATTATCCCCTATAAGCGGAAGTTTACCGAATCCCGAAAATAGTTATACGGTAAAAACTCAGAAACATATTCCCTGTAGTTTCTGTTACGTTATAAAATGTTTCGACGATAATATCTGCGCTCCTATATTAAGGGAATATACCGGAGAAAAAGCGGAGAAAAAGTTTATAGATTATTTAACGAACAATTTAAGAGAAATTTATTATAAATACTATAAAAAACCTAAAGCTATAATATTAACGAAACAGGAAAAAGAGAGATACGAGAGAGAAAAAATATGCTGGATCTGCAGCGGAAATTTTATTGACGGGAAAAATATTAAGGTAGCCGATCACTGTCATTTTACGGGAAAATTTAGAGGAGCCGCTCATAATGAATGTAACTTAAAAGCGCGAATACCGAATTTTACTCCCGTATTTTTTCATAACTTAGCCGGATACGATTCTCATCTTTTTATTAAAATTCTCGGTAAAACTTCGGGAAAGATCGAATGTATTCCGAATAACGAAGAAAGATATATTAGCTTTAGTAAGACTATCGCGTGCGGAGAAAATGCTACTCATAAAATTAGATTCGTAGATAGTATGAAATTTATGGATAGTAGTTTAGATACTCTTTCGAGTTATTTAGCCGAAGACCAGTTAAAAACCTTATCTAAATTCTTTACGAAAGAAGAATTACCTTTAGTTAGAAGGAAAGGAGTTTTCCCTTACGAATATTTAGACAGTTTCGAAAAACTCGAAGAAACTAGCTTACCTTCTATAGAGAAATTTTATTCCAGATTAAGTAGAAAAAATGTTAGTTTAGAAGACTACGAACACGCGAATAAGGTTTGGGAAACTTTCGAAATGGGAAATTTAAGGGATTATCTAGAATTATATAATAAAATAGACGTATTACTTTTAAACGATATTTTCGAGTACTTTAGGAATATCTGCTTTACGCATTACGAATTAGATCCCGCTTACTATTTTACTTCTCCCGGTTTAGCTATGGACGCTATGTTAAAGAAAACGAAAGTAGAACTCGAACTTTTTTCGGACGTGGACAAGCTTTTAATGACGGAAGACGGAATTAGAGGAGGTACCTGTATGTCCGTTAAAAGATATTCTAAAGCTAATAATAAATATATGGGAGACTTATATAATCCGGAAGAAGAATCGATATATTTAATATACGTAGATAGTAATAGTCTTTATCCTTGGGCTATGAGTAAACCTCTTCCTTTTCAAGGTTTCGAATGGTCCACTGAAGAAGAACTAAAAAACTGGGAAGAATACTGTAATATAGAAGGTCAAGGTATGATCTTAGTAGTAGATTTAGTTTATCCGAAAGAATTACACGACGAACATGACGATTATCCCTTAGCTCCCGAACAATTAAAAATTAAAAAGGTAAATAAACTCATACCTAATTTATACGATAAGGAAAATTATGTAGTACATTACGAAGCCTTAAAAACGTATCTCGAATTAGGTTTAAAAATTAAAAAGATAAGGCGCGGTATTAAATTCAAAGAAAGTGCATGGATGAAACCGTATATCGATTTAAATGTTAAGTTAAGAAAGGAAGCGAAGAATAAATTCGAAGAAGAATTTTTTAAACTAATGATGAATACCGTTTTCGGTAAGAGTATGGAGAACGTTCAGAATAGAGTAGACGTAAAATTAGTTTCTAAGGAAACCGAATATCAGTATAGAAAACTAGTAGCTAAACCGAATTACGATCATACTACTATATTCGACGAGAACTTAGTAGCCGTTCATATGAAAAAAACTAAAGATAAAATACAATAAACCATTTACCTAGGTATGAGTATTTTAGATATTAGTAAAATCCATATGTATGATATTTATTATAATTATTTTAAAGATAAGTACGGTAAAAACGTTAGATTATGTTATACGGATACCGATAGTTTTATTCTCGAGATAAAAACCGACTTTTTTTTATAAAGATATTGAGCCGGAAAAGATCGCGATGTTCGATACTAGTAATTATCCCGATGATCACTTCCTAAAATATGACGAAAATAAAAGGGTACTAGGGAAGTTTAAAGACGAACTAGCCGGAAATATCATGACGGAATTCGTAGGTTTAAGAGCTAAATGTTACGCTTTTAGAAATATAGAAGGAGGGGAAGTTAAAAGATGTAAAGGTATTAAAAAATGCGTAGTCGGATCGGATTTACATTTTCAGAATTATAAAGATTGTTTATTCGGTAGTAAGGAAATATATAGAAATATGCCTTCTCTAAGAAGTTATAGGCACGATATATATACCGAAATAATAAACAAGAAAGCTTTATCTTATAATGACGATAAAAGATACCTGTTAAGCGATAAAATAAATACGAGATCTTTAGGCTATTATAGGAATGAAGAAGAAATTATTTAGATTTTTTTTTACTCGGGAAAAAAAAATTTATAACTTTATTCTTTAAAGTTATAAATTCGAACGAATATTTATATTAAAAATTTTTTATTACTCTTTCCCCTACATGTCGGGCATTTACTCATTTTATTACATTCTTCGCAGACGGGAATATGTCCGCAGGTCGAAAATAGTACGCGCGCATTATTAACTAAACAGGCTACGCATTTTTCTTCTAAGTACGTTTTTTTCGGAGCTTCTTCTTCTCCCGATTCTTCTTCTCCCGATTCTTCTTCTCTCAATTGTTCTTCTCTCAATTCTTCTTCTTCCGATTCTTCTCCCGATTCTTCTTCTATAAATACATTCCCGTAAAAAAAAGCAAATGAAAAATTTATGTTACTTCTCGATGAGTAAGAATTATCGATAATACCATTTAAAAAAGCCTCGATTTCTCTAAGTAAATAAAACGGTTCATTTTCTCTGATATATATGATAGACCAGATTATTTTATTACTACTATGAAACGATTTAAAATCTATATTCGTTTTTTCTTTTAATTTCGTTTTATCGCAGCATAAATAATATAAATAATCTCTAATCGGATCTAAATAGTTAATAAGAAATAATTTACACATATTATTTACTTTATATAATTCTTTTACGGGTAAATTACGAGCAGTATTACAAGAATCCATCGATAATATATTAAATCTTTTTCTTATAACGGATAAATTCATTATATGCACCGCTATTTTCATCCGCTCTTCCCGATTTAAAGTATCTGACGCTCTTCTTCCCCGTATATTTACTGTATCTAAGCTCGTATTACTCATTTTTTCCTACTTTTTTTTACTTAAACCGGATTTTTTTCAATTATATTAAGAAAATAATCTTAAAAGTAATAATATTAAAAAAAAATCTAGAAGATCTAGAAAATCTAGAAGACTAGAAGGACTAGAAGCGCTTTACGAAACCGATAAGACTAGAGATAGTAAATTAAAAAAGATTCGAATCCGATAAAGGATTAAGGATTCTAATCTAATAAAGGATTTAAGGATTAAAGTTTATAATCCGATAATCTTAAGGATTTTAAACTAATAAGACTTAAAGATACGTACTTAATAACCTTTTAAGATACGTACTTAATAACCTTTTAAGATACGTACTTGATAACCTTTTAACATACGTACTTGATAACCTCTTAAGATACGTACTTAATAACCTCTTAAGATACGTACTTAATAACCTCTTAAGATACGTACTTAATAACCTCTTAAGATACGTACTTAATAACCTCTTAAGATACGTACTTAATAACCTTTTAACATACGTACTTAATAACCTTTTAAGATACGTACTTAATAACCTCTTAAGATACGTACTTAATAACCTCTTAAGATATGTACTTAATAACCTCTTAAGATATGTAATAATTTTTCTAAAACTCTATTTTGGCTTAATATGGGACTTTATGTACTAACTAACAAGAATGGAACCTGTTAGGCGACAAAGATTGTGTGTATCATTGCGGCAACAGAAGGCCATATTGGGCAAAGCTATTTTCAATAAAAAGAGAAGTTTTTCCACAACCAGTGGCCTAATCCAATTTATTCAAATACGCCATTTTCAATTTTTATATCTGAGTGCAATCAAAACACTTATTTGTCTGAGAAAAAATGAGTTTAATTGGGTTTACTTCCTTCAGTTTTGCACAAACTAGGGTGCATGATTTTCAAAATGCCGTATTGAACTCATAGTGGCATTGTCTTCGACAAATGCCACAAAAACCACATCATTTGAATGACATTTAACCCTTTCCCAAATGACAAATTTTGGACTGGTCCAAATTCAAAGAGTTTGCAGACGACAAATTTAAATTTGATGAAAATGGCAGAAAGTTACCAAAAAGGGTAGAAAACACTGTGGGAAAAGGAGAAATTGCTCGTTACGAGCAATTTCTCCTTTTCCCACAGTGTTTTCAAAAGACTTGTACTGCAGACACGTGAAAACCAGGGCTTGTTTGGGAAAGGGTTAATAAATCGCTTCCAATTTGGACAAGACTTTTTGTGAAGAGCTAACTTATTACTGTACAAATACAACTTTTGACTTGCCTGTAGTAGACAGGTTTGCAAAAGAAAAAAAAAATACAAGGGAAAACAATTTTTTTGAGGAATTTGTGGAAGACAATGCCACTATGAGATCATTTTGAAAATCATGTATTATAGTTTGTGCTAAACTGAAGGAAGTATACCCAATCAACCTCAATTTTTCTCGGACAAGTGTTTCAATTGCGCTCAGATATATAATTAGCAGCAGCGTATTGAAATAAACTGGATTAGGCCATCCATCATGGGAATACTTCTTTTTTTTTTATTATTGAAAATATCTATATGCGTTTCTATGAATGCAATGATGCACACAACCTTTGTCTCCTGACTGTGTTCGTCCCAAAACCAATTCGTCCCTGGGCTTGTTCGTCCCTTAGCTTCTTCGTCCTGGCTTGTTTGTTCCACATTATTGTTTATTTTTCAAATCATTAATTCCACACAATAGCTCCCACAACAAATGCCACAACAGTGCTTTCAACCCTTTGATTGTAATAAGCAATAATTGCTTGTTTTCTACCATGTTTGCAAAACAGTTACAAAACTGTTTTTCTTTCCTTCAAATGAATGTTGACTTTGTACTTTGTAAAGTACATGTATAATACTAGCTTTTTGTGAGCATATCAAAGAATAGCTAAAACACCAATGGGTTGCTTTAACCCTTTACCAAACGACAAAATTTTAGACCAGTCCAAATTGAAAGCAGTTGCAGACAACAAATGGAATGTGGCTCAAATGATAGAACTTGTCTTTGACAGGGTATAAAACATTGTGGGAAAAGGAGAAAATGCTTTTTACCAACATTTTCTCTGTTTCCCGCAATGTATTAAAAATGTATTCTTTCTTAGGGTCTTTAAAACTCAGGATTGAGTGGTAAAGATTTTTAAGATATTATTTTTCTTACCAGCTCAGCATAGAGAGACAATAAGAAAAGTACAGTATGACTCAAAAATGACAAATTGCATGACAACAACAACAAAAACAAAAAGGAAAAACAACATTTTTGTTGGGTGCTTTGCTGATTTCAATAAGATTGGGAAGTAACTCAGTGACAGAGTTCAGTGTATTGTACAACATTTCTATACTTTTCTGTTGTTAATGACCATTTTTTAGTATTATTTCAGTCACATCACAGTGGGCGCCGCACCTATCCATGCATTTCAGGAGTTTGTTTTACCAGAACTTTGGGCAAAACTCAAAGTCTATTGCCATCAAGGGTGATCAAGATTCAAATGTAAACAAAAGTCCCCACATTGGTGAAATACTGACCCATGGAAAGTAATTCTGTTAGAAATCATTATATTCTGTTGTACATGATAATGTTGCCATGAACTACTAAATCTCTACCACCTGAATTTGAATGATGTCCACTTATAAAGTCACAGAATGAACAAGATGTATCAATAAGGTACAAAATTCTGGCTATAAGAAAATTTTGTCAGTGATCTCTGTAAATCAGGCTTATCTTTATTCTAATGCAACCTTTTTCATCCTTAAGTTTTTCACAGGTGTTGTAGGTGTCATCTATCTACAAGTTCATTCAACCAATAAGAAAGTGAAAAAGCACCAAAAGTTCATCTAAAAGTGAACTCAAAGTATTCCAATGCCATATCATCGAATTGATATCTTCTTTATTTTTCAATTAAAGATGAACAAATAGAGTTTTTTCATGGTATTTCCAATTGTGACAAGTAAATGGCTATGAGTGGTGGATAAAGTCACAGGGATGAACTGACTCAACTTCCAACTGGATTGGGCTGAACAGGGTTGGACTTACTAACCAGACTGGACCCGACTGAACCAGATTAGATTTAATTACCAGATTGGACATTTTTTCTTCAATCTTATGTGGACTAACAAAGTTCTATCTTTCTAAGACAACTTATTCCACATTCTCTAGTCTGTCAGTACTTTCAGTACTTTGATTCCTTGCTGTTATATCAAAACAAAATCAGGGTCCATTTCCACCTACCTTTCTTAAGAACATTTTAAGTCTTATTCTCCAAAATTTTCTGAATTTGAAAGTAACAGAACTTCTGATTTGTTAAACCACTTGGTTTAGCCAATCAGAGAGTGTGTTCTTTTCAAGTGTGGAAACAGATCCAGGTGTTTCCCACGCAGTAAAGACTGAGGTTAAGACTGGTAGCTTATGATTCCAAAACAGCTAACAAACACAAAAGTGGTCAGTTTTATAAACCTGCTATTTCAAAATGAAACTGAGTCATGCTCTGGCAAAAGGGGGCTTAATGCATTTCCGTGATGCATTGTACCAATCAAGCCATCACATAATTATGGATCCACAATAGCCACTTTTTTAAAAACCTACTGAATCATGAGGTAGACTACTCTTTGGGCACACAGAAAATTGACCGATAGCATTTCATAGAACATGGTTCAATTATAAGGCTAACCCTAGGAGTGGCGAGTAAATCCGACTTTTGCCAAGCTGGAAAAGAGGACCAAACACTCCAGTTTCCAGGGTAGTTTGCCATGCTATTCCTAAAAAAGCAAAGTAGGTGTAAGATGGGACTGCATGTTCCATGCAGTCTTAGCTTGATCTAGACTGTCAGCAAAGGAAGTCTCATCTTGATCTAGACTGTTAGCAAAAACCTTTAACCCTTTTCTGCACAATGCTGCCTTTTAGTGCTCCTGGGAAAGAAGCCTTCTGAAAACATTGTTGGAAAAGGAGAAAAATGCTGGTAACCAGCATTTTCTCCTTTTCTCATAATGTTTTCTACCCTATCAAAGACAAATCCCACCATTTGAGCCACACTGAAATTGTTGTCTGCAAATGCTTTCACTTTGGACAAGACCAAAACTTTATCGTCTGGTAAAGGGTTAAAGTTGTGCTGAGTGCTCTAGAGTTTAACCCTTTACCACGCAATCCCGACTTTTAATGACCCTGAGAAAGAAGCCTTTTAAAAACATTGTGGGAAAAGGAGAAAATGCTGGTAACCAGCATTTTCTCCTTTTCCCACATTGTTTTCTACCCTTCCCGAGACTAATTTCAATTTTTCAGTCTCATTTGTCATCTTCAAATGCTTTTAATTTAGACAGGTCTAAAGTTTTGCCATGTGGTAAAGAGTTAAAGCTTACAAAATACCATGGCATAAAATAAAACATTCTCACTCAATAATACACAGTAGGAAAGGAATAGTAATTCAACACAAAAAAATAGACCTTTCTATGACCATAAAATTTCTTTCGTAAATGTCCCAGAGGCTTGAACAGTTTTCTCTGAATGCCACAAGAGGATCTCTGAATTTCATGAGACAAACTCAAAACGCCATCAGAGAATCTCCGATGCAGGCTCCGACATTTTTGTGAAAGTCCCCCCGAGTAGAATCTCTTCCTGGAAGAGATTTGCGGACTGTCTGCGAAGGACTGTTGTGCATCTTTTTCTAACAGTTTTGTACTATCTGTAACATCATCGAAACAGTCCTCTTTCTCTTCATCGTCAAATCGTGCTTGCTTCTGTTGCTCTGTTTGTGTATCAGAAATGAGGTCGACATGTAGGATAGTTTGTGAGTTTGAATGAACATCATCAAAAATGGATTCTCTCACAGAGTCATAATTAAGACAACAGGTTATACAGTCCCCATCAACAACATCAAGATCTGTGTCACAGTTCTTCTTTTCCTGTATACCATTTATTTCACTGCAATCCATGAAAACATCTCCATTATTTTTGTTGTTACCAGACTCATCAGCATCCCCTATCTGCATTTCATATTCCATTTCATGTCTTTCAAAAGTAGTGCACGTCTGCATATTCATGCCAACTTTAAAATTATGTGATGCTCCATCCATATCTGGATCTTCATTCATTTCTATCACACTTGATCTCTTATCCATATTTATCTCAACATATGCTAAATCAGTGTTTCTAGTCGCACAAACATCACCTCAACATATACTAAATTAGTGTTTCTAGTCGCACAAACATCATGTGGATATTTCTCCTCAGTATTGTAGTTTCCATCAATTAGAACCACAATTCAAAAAATTAGCAATGTCTGTGTCACTCACTGTAGACTGCTCTGAATTCTACTTTAACTTTTTCTTTTTATTCTATATTTCCCTTCACATCAAATTTTGATGGCCTCCAAATCAGAATCTCTAGAAAATCAGAAGGTTCAAAGGTAGGTTGATCCACTACCCCCACGCTTTTTAAAGAATGTATTTACGCAGAATCCTATTGGATTATTCAAATGACAAAGTTAATGTACACATACAGAATTACATAAATATCCCATTTAGTCACTTTCACAAGGATGACGAAAGTCTGACAAAAGTCAGATATTAGTCCATGTACCACTAAGCTGTTCTTGGAAATATACAATGTAGATAACCCTCCAGTTTCTCTGTCTTCTACTATGCACAGCTGAATTTATTGCCCTGTGTATGCAAGCGTTTAATCCACAAAGATTCTTGCTTTTGCTGGCTGAGGAATATCCAACATTCTGAAACAGTAAAGATTAAGTTTTAAGTTAAACATACATGTACTTATTTTACGTCGACTGTGAAAGAGAATTCTTACAACTTAACCCTTAGAGTGCCAAATAAAACCAACAGAAATTTTCATCCTTAAAAATATGACTGCATGGTTGCTTTTGTCTACAGTGTTTCAGCAAAGTGAACGGTTTAGATCAAAGATCGGGCTGCATGTTTTATGCAGTCTGATCTTGATGGGCTAATCACTGTCCATGACTACTTCCCTGAAACCTTAACCACAACTTGCGCTGTGTTGCGAGTCATTCCAAAGGTTCACGCTGCTCATCATGAGATTCAAACCCTGAGCCTTTGACGTGAGAGGCCAAAGCTTACAAAGATTAAGTTTCATTTCACGTATCTAAAATAAAATCTGTGCAAAGATAAAAAAATCCACTTGTCCGCTCATATTGACAAGAAAAAAAAATGGATCTGGACAAATAACATTTCCTAAAAATCGTCTGGCAGGATGAGTAGCTTTTCTAAGCGTAGACCAAGCAAAACTATCGAAAGATGGATTCTTGAAAAATATCGGTGAAATCTCAAGACCGCTATCCATAAAAAAACAACAAAGTTGTCCATATTTTATGCAACAGTTGATTTATCAAGTCAGAGAAAAGATACTGATCTCCCTATAATGCGAATAAGAATATTTTAACTTTCTGATGGAATAAAACTATTGTAAACAAATTTTAAAGTAGTTGAATATTACTGATATATGGATCAATTGTAATTTTGTTCTAATTTTGCATTGTATGTAACAAATACAAATTTGAAATAGTTTATTCATTGACAATAAAATGCCTTGAGGAAAGACTAAACAAACGGACCCATTGCGTATCAAAAATATTTAAACAAATATGATGTCATTTGCAAAATTAAACACTATTGTACATGATTACAGTATACGGTAATATGTGTATTTGCTATCTTCACTAAAAAGTAGGACGGGTGATTCTAGAAGAAGGACAAGTAACTTTTCTTATTCACTGGCCCTACTGGACGAGTGGAGTTGGGAAAATTTTTCCACCTCTGCTGTGGTCACTTTGATGCACAAATGACAACCCTTAACAAGAACATACAAAAATTTATAGCTGAAAAAATGGAAATTTGGAACCTTGCGAATTCAGGAGAAAAAAAGCTGGCTAGTACAGTTTAACTATTTAGTACCAAATGAAAAAAATTTGGACTGAAAAAATTCTGAAACCATTTGCAGACTACAAGATAAATACAACTCAAATGATGATTTCTATTTTTGACAGGGTAGAAAACATTGTGGGAAAAGGAGAAATGCTGGTTACCAGCATTTTCTCCTTTTCCCACAATGTTTTCACAAGGTTTCTTTCTCAGGGTCATTAAGAGTCGGGAATCTGTGGTAAAGGGTTCAGGATTGAGATTTTAACCCTTTGTAAAAAGCAGTCTTGAGTTTTAAAAAAAAAAAAAAAACTTTTATCAACTCTGAAAAACATGGCTTTTGAAAACGTTGTGGGAAAAGGAGAAAATGCTGGTTACCAGCATTTTCTCCTTTTCCCAAAATGCTTTCTATTGTTTTAAAGACAAATCCAATTATATCCAAGTTGTCATCTGCAAATGCTCTCAATTTGGACAAAGCTAAGTTTTGTCATTTGGTGAAGGAGTTAATACATATGAATATGAATATATACATCATGCCAAAAGAAGAAATTGCTTGTTGTCATGGTTCTTTCAAAACTTAGTTTCTGCAAGAAAAAAAAATCAGCAGAAAGTTATGAGACAACAGTAAAAAGAAATTAAAATGATTTACTCACCGAATCACAAAAAAAGAGGCTGTCATCTGTTACAGGATACTTGTCAAACTGAACAATTGGAGGAAGTAAATGAGGAAATATCATCATGAAACCGAGAATGTATCCATTGTGTTAAATTTCTATGAATTCAAGTGAATTTCAACGAATCCACTTCACAGATTCTTAAAAGTTGACAGTTTTCTTTGACAGTGTTTGCAAAAATAACTAATTCTTCTTCCTCCTTCTGTCTATTCTAAATGACAAAATTCTAGATGTGTCCGTACTGTAAGATCAAGAATTAAATCTGGCATAACCCTTTGCCACACAACAAAGTTTTACACTGGCCCAAATTGAAAGCCCTTACAGATGGCAAATAAGATATGGCTCATATGATGAGATTTGTCTGTAAAAGGACAGAAAACATTGTGGGAAAATGAGAAAATGCTCATTACAAGCCTTTTCTCCTTATCCCACAATGTTTTCAACAGGCCTCTTTCTCAGGGTCGTTAAAACTCAGGATTGTATGGTAAAGGGTTAAATGATGGGATGGAAAGAAGTCACATACATGCCTTTAGTCAAGCTTGGTCGGGGAATTTGAGTGAATGGGATGACAGAGATGATCTGATTGGCAGTGGCAGCCTAGCATTAAATGATGAGATTTGTCCTTAAAAGGTGGAAAACAGTGTACAAAAAGGAGAAAATTCTAATAAATACGTTTTCTCATTTTACCACAATATTTTAACAAGCCTCCTCACTCTGGTAAAACTCACCCTCATTAACATAGGTGTGAAGTATTACCATTCATCACCCCTGGGACATTCAATGGCAAAACTGTCGTTTCTATGAATATTCATAAGATTGTGAATTACACCCAATAGCCAATCAAATTGTCGATAACATAACGATACTCTCTTGTAATGGAGGATAATCACATTTCTTCCATTACTGTAAATAAACAGGGTAAAACCCATATCATTATCAACGAATATGGCGGCCACCGGTGGGCCTTCCTTCTGTGGCATTTTCTTTACGACAATCCAGGGAAGACAAAGGTAAATATTCAGAATTATTCACCAGCAAGGTGTACAGTTTAGATCAAAGATCCAACTGCACATTCAGGCAGTCAAATCTTGATCCATACTGGCCACAAAAGGTAAATGTAGGGGTTGATTACACATATGAACCATCGATTAACCCTTTCCCAAACAAACCCTGGTTTTCACGTGTCTGCAGTACAAGTCTTTTGAAAACACTGTGGAAAAAGGAGAAATTGCTCGTAACGAGCAATTTCTCCTTTTCCCATAGTGTTTTCTACCCTTTTTGACAACTTTCTGCCATTTTCATCAAATTTAAAATTGTCGTCTGCAAACTCTTTCAATTTGGACAAGTTCAGAAAATTTACTCCTAGCAGAATGTTTAACCCTTTCCCAAACGACAAATTTTGGACCGGTCCAAATTAAAAGCGTTTGCAGACGACAATTTTAAATTTGATGAAAATGGCAGAAAGGTCTCAAAAAGGGTAGAAAACACTGTGGGAAAAGGAGAAATTGCTCGTTACAAGCAATTTTTCCTTTTCCCACAGTTTTTTCAAAAGACTTGTACTGCAAACACGTGAAAACCAGGGCTTGTTTGGGAAAGGGTTAAATCCATGTCAGCCTGCATCAACTGCATCAATCTCTGAGCAGAGTTGTCGTTCGTTACTCTCACCATACATCTCTGCAACGGGCTAAATGACAAGAATCTTGTCAAACCGAGGAAAACATGTTTTGTTACTGTTTAACTGTTTCTTGTGTAACATAATAAAGTAGACAAAGGAAATATGATTCCGGATACATTACAGGTGCATTCAAACTGATGAATTTACCTGTATACAATGGAACTATTTTTTCAAGCTTCTTTACTGATCAGAATCTTATGCCAATTGTAAAAAAAATGGCTGCGCCCATGAATGATTGACAATTTAAACAAAATTAAAAAACAAGTTATCGTCCTTTAAAAGACATTTAAGCTTTTCAGAAAATCCCTCTTTTTCACATTTCCTACCACTAAGTCTGATTGGCCGTATGCTGTTTGAACAGCACACAAAACAATCAATTGGTCTTTCTTTCACCAGCGTTTGTGTCGCCATTTTGAGTTATGGTCATGTGACGAAAATATCACGTGATGATGGACTACTTTCTGAGCCAACTACAGAGGTGAATTGGAATGATCCATAGTGCAAGAGAGTGCAACTGCATAGGCTAAATAAGGGGCGATTGTTTCTGCTTTCTGCAGATTTGTTATGAATTCTGGCAGATAATGACATTTTTACAAGGCAAGTTGTAATATGCAGTCATATAAACTTTGACCTGAGATTTAGTATTGTATCAGTGTAAGTGTTGTACATGCAGTGAATCATTTAGCCCTTTAACCCTTTCCCAAACAAGCCCTGGTTTTCACATGTCTGCAGTACAAGTCTTTTGAAAACACTGTGGGAAAAGGAGAAATTGCTTGCAATGAGCAATTTCTCCTTTTCCCACAATGTTTTCTACCCTTTTGGAGAACTTTCTGTCATTTTCATCAAATCCAAAAATTGTCGTCTGCAAACTCTTTCAAATTTAACCAGTCTAAAATTTATCGTTTGGGAAAGGGTTAACACACAAACAAGAGTTTTAACAACCCTGAGAAAGCTTTTGAAAACAGCATTTTCTCTCCTTTTCTCACAATGTTTTCGAGCCTTTCTAAGATAATTTTCACTCTTTGACCCCAATTTAGTTATCTGCAAATGCTTGGGAATTTGAGAGGTCCAAAATATTGACAAAGAGTTAACCCTTTACCATACAATCCCAACTTTTAACGACCCTGAGGAAGTGACCTTTTTGAAACATTGTGGGTAAAGGATAAAATGCTGGTAACCAGCATTTTCTCCTTTTCCCACAATGTTTTATAGCCAATCAAAAACAAGTTCAATCAGCCGAGTCATATTTACTGTGCTGTCTGCAACTGCTTTCAATTTTGACAAGTCTACATTTTTGCCATGTAGTTATGAGTTAACCCTTTACCAAATGACAATATTTTAGACTGGTCTAAATTGAAAGCATTTGCAGACGACAAAATAAATGTTGCCAAAAAATGAAGTTTATTTTGGGAAGGGCAGAAATTATTGTGGGAAAAGGAGAAAATGCTGGTAACCAGCATTTTCTCCTTTTTCCACAATGTTTTCAAAAGGCTTCTTTCTGAGGGTCGTTAAAAGTCGGGATTGTGTGGTAAAGAGTTAAAGGTTCACAACATTCACAACGAAATTGCTAGGTGATAAACCCATGCAAAACTAATTATGTTAATATTATGTAATATTTTTTTTTAAAGACATAGTTAAGTAGATATACTGCATTTGTAGTGATCCTTGTAAAGTTACATATTCACACAGAAATTGTATGGTAATATACTCATGGAAAGTTTGTGTAACTCTCTAAAATTGTGTTACAGCAAATAAAATTACCACAACCAGGGAATTTCCTACCCCAAACTCAGGGCCAAATATGGGCCAAAAAAAGTCCCCAAAATACATCATTTTTTCCAAGTTTCATAAATCAAAAATTCCAAAAATATCAATGGGGTTCATAAGAAAATTAAAATATGAAGTACTTGGCATGAAATTCCCATGTGAATAATGCAATCTATCTCATTGCTCCTTTTAGTTTACTTTCAATTTAAACTGAAGAACTGCCAGGCATTACAAGGTGTTTTACCTGAAATAAATCAGTAAAAAAACAATCTATGGGTGTTTTAAATTGAATTTCTTTTAATTTGGAAATCAAAGTACTGATAATAGAATTGCACTGGCATCCATTACCGTAAAAAGTGGAAACTCAAAAACAAAATGACAATAATACCAGCTTTTCAGTGCCATATTAGAAGATAAAATTTTTATATGGGGTTAGTTTAAAAATTTTGTGATAGAATTTCATTTATCTAATGAATTTAAACCAACAGATATGTGCTACTGCTACCTTTCATGAGAAGCAAACAGTGTATATAAAAGATCATACTGCTTTGTTTTGTGCAGTATGATAATGATCTACACTGGCTGCAAATGCAACTATAGCCGTGAAAGGATAGACAAAGGCATGTGGGGTTGTATATCTGATATAGACCCTGGCTAACACTTGTGTCCATATCAAATATACAACCCCACACGTTGTCTATCCTACACTTAATATATGCATGTAATATCATTGATATTGATTCCGTAAGACTTAAAAAGTTTTGCTCATGTCTCTTCTTGTTACATGCTCAAGTTTCCCATTTTGATGGATTGACACGTCTGTTTTCCCTATGTCAAGGGCCCACGGCTCCCAAGTGAAAAAAGGTAGGAAAATCCCTCACAACTTATATGAATTTCGGAAAAGAATGTAATTGTAAAGGAGAGAAATATAGACCTTTCCTAGATCATGAATTTCCTGCAACACATGTGCGAAACTCTCATACTGTTTTCTCTGAATGGCATCCGAGAACCTCCGACCTTTTCCTTTTATATCATCAGAGATTTTTCTACCAATTTTCTCACATCCAGTAAGTCCCCCAGAGTGAAATCTAACCCTTGGAAAGAAATAACGACTGTCTGTAGATGAATGTTGTTCATCTTCTCCTAAAAGTTTCAAGGTATCTGCAGAATCTGGAACATCAAAGTCAGAATTTTCATTCTCTGAACCATTATATGTGTTTGTTGATTGTCTAAATAGTCCATTTTGTTTACCAGAAACAAAACTGACTTGTGGAATAGTTTGTGATTTGGAATCACAGTTATGGAAAACAGCGTCTTTCACATCATCGTAATTGAGACCAAAACTAATGTACACAGCACCATCTACATCGTCAATACCTGTTTCACAATTAGTATTTGTCTGGATACTATTGATCCCATTGCAATCCATAAAAACATCTTCAGTAATATCACTTGAACCATCAGCTACCTCTATCTGTAGTTCATGATCTATTTTATCCATATGAGTACAAGTCTGCATATAAATGCTAATATCAAAATCACTAGATGCTTCACTCATATCTGAATCTTGATTCATTTGCTTCACATTGGTTCTTTGGTCTACATTTATCTCAGCATCAGCAAACTCAGTGTTTCTAATTGTACAAATATCACTTGAATTATTTTTGTCATAATCATACATGTATTTTTCGTTGATGAGAGTTGAAGCATTTTGAATAACTTCATTTGACATTTCAGTAGAATCACCATCTTCAAAGTCAGTATCCTCTGCATCACTGATAACTTCTCTAAAATCTGGTTTAGCTAGTTCTACATTTTCTTTCACATCCATTTTTGATGACATGCAAATCTATTCTTTTAGATGATATCTAAACATCAGTTCAAAAATATTTCAGATCTATCTGCATCAGTATCCCCATGACCATGTACCTTCTAAGAATTCTGTTGGAATCTTCAAATACCAATTGCATTCACATACATTTTAGTCCAGGTGGACACTTCAACAAGTACCGGTTACACCCAAATCTGACACAGGCTCAATATTGCATCACTAAGCTGTCCTTGAAATGAACTAATCCTCTGCTTTTTGAGGCTTTGACATTTCATTCCTTGATTGATACCCCAAAAAAGTCAATCACCTGGTTGCTGTAGATTTTGTCTGTTCAGGACTATCTGGCACTTTAAACTCTGAAACAGTTAAAATCTCAAGATCAAGAATCTAAAATCAGAATAACTTGAAAAAACTAATGGAAAAGCTACCAATTAATAAAATTACCGAAGACAACCCAAGGAATCTGTTTTGGGATCCAATATCAAACACAGAGTCATAATTATTAAGTTTACAGTTTACTTAAGCCAGTTAAGCCTCATCACGCTTAGCAGCCTATGGGCTAAAAAATTTAAGCATAAATGTGGACACTTACACCAACGCTGATGCAGGGACTTTAAGTACAGTAGCTTGCGCTGGACTTCATCCAGGCAAGCTAAAAAGTATATGGCATTATTCATTATTACTTTGATCAATCTTAGTAGGAAAGTTATTTATGCTTTGAAAATTTTGGGAACCAGGATACAGGCCAAAACTTGGTGTGGGAAAATTCCTGCAATGTCCAATATCTCATAAGATGTTTGGTAGCCCAAAATAGCCTTCATTTGAAAAGGAAAAAATGGTCTTATGATGAGCACACCGCTATTGTTAAGACTGGTAAAGAGAGAATTTGCCAATAATGTGCAGTTTTTCTTTTGACACAATGTTTTCTAGGGTGTATGACATTTTGCGTTCGTTGAAAACGATCCCTAGCCCTGAGCCAGACGAACTGTGGCTCAAATATTCTTCCTAGACACAGCTTTTCATGAACTAAATCTTAAAGGAATTTAGCAATCGGTATTTTAAAACATACAATGGATTTCGACGAAACACACTTTCCATGAGATGTCCTGCACCCTTTCACGCATCAAAGCTTTATTCATCTTGATTCTCCTTACAGCAAAACATTTTTTCAAAAGTGACCCTGCAAATTATTTCTGACTGTTAAGTTTTGCGCTACAAAGCAATTTAGATTTAAGCCATGCTCTGAGAAAAGGGGTTTTAAGGCATCTTCAAAAAGTATTGACCCAGGTCAGGCTGTGCAATCTGTTCCAGCTGGCTAACCTGTGTCGAACTTTTTTGCTTTTAGTAAATTCTCTGCATGTGGAAGGATCTCTCTACCTCATGATTCAGCCGTTTGTTAGACAAAATAGTTTTGTGGATCTCTAATTATGTAATGACTTGCTTGGTATAATGAATCATGGAAGTGCATTAAACCCCCATTTTGCCAGAGCACGGCTCAAATAGATGTCACAATTGAAAACATAATGGTACTTAACATTAACCCTTTACCAAGCAATCCATTCTTTCAACTCTTTCCCGAACAACAAAATTTCAGATCGAAGCATTCGAAGACAACAAAATAAACGTAAATCAAACGCTGACATTTGTTTTTTAACCCCTTACCACACAATCCCGACTTTTGACGACCCTGAGGAAGAAGCCATTTGAAAACATTGTGGGAAAAGGAGAAAATGCTGGTAACCAGCATTTTCTCCTTTTCCCACAATGTTTTCTACACATTCAAAGACAAATTTCCTCATCTGAGTCACTTTTGAATTGTCGTCTGCAAATGCTTTCAATTTGGACAAGTCTACATTTATCTCGTGTGGTAAAGAGTTAAAAGGGCAGTAAGCATTGTGGGAAAAGGAGAAATACCATCATTTTCTCCTTTTTCCACAAAGTTTTCAAATGTCTTCTTCTTTCTACGGGTCATTAAAACATAGTACTGTGTGGTAAAGGCCTAAGGACCCTGAGGTGAGTAGCTTTGCTGGTAACCAGCATTATTAGTCTCCTTCACTTACAAACTTCATGCATTTATAACCCAGTAGATCTATTTCTTGAAAAGCTCTGTCTGGGAGGAAGATTTGAGCCAAAATTTGCTTGGTTTTGAGTAAGAGTCAGGGCTAGGGATCGTTTTCAACAAACATGGTTTTTGACCAAATGTTGCGTATCCTTTATATTGTCATCTTTAGATTCTATGAATTGGACAAGTCTAATATTTTGTCACTTTGAAAAGCGCTAAATTCCCATTTCATTTCCTCAACTTAACCACAAAATCCAGAGTTTTAACATATCCTTGAGGAGTAATCTTTTAAAAAAAGATTGTGGGAAAAGGGAAAAGGCTGGTAACCAGCATTTTCTCTTTTGACCACAATGTTTTCTACCCTTTAACCCTTTCCCAAACAAGCCCTGGTTTTCACCTGTCTGCAGTACAAGTCTTTGGAAAACGCTGTTGGAAACGGAGAAATTGCTCGTAACGAGCAATTTCTCCTTTTCCCACAGTGTTTTCTACCCTTTTTGATAACTTTCTGCCATTTTCATCAAATTTAAAATTGTCATCTGCAAACTCTTTCAATTTGGACCACTCCAAAATTTGTCGTTTGGGAAAGGGTTAAAATACAAAGTTAATTGATCTACATTTCTTCTGTCGTCTGCAAAGGCTTTCAATTTAAGCAAGTCAAAAACTTTGTGGTGTGGTAAAGGGCTACTAATCTAGGTCCATAAGTCAGAAGCTTGAACTCCTTACCACACAGTTTTAATGATCCAGAAAGAAAAGGCTTCTGAAACATTTGTGGGAAAAGGAGGAAACGCTGGTAACCAGCATTTTCTCCATTCCCATCAATGTTTTTTCTATCCTCTCAAAGACAGAAATCGTCTGTTGAACTACATTTGATTTGTCAGCTGCAAATGTTTAAAATTTGGTTTGGGTCTGAAATTTTTTGTTTTCTCATGAGTTTAACCTTTTACCACACCATGTGCAGCCCGAATTTTAACAACCCTGTGAAAGAATCCTTTTGAAAACATTGTGGGAAAAGGAGAAAATGCTGGTAACCAGCATTTTCTCCTTTTGCCACATGTGTTCTACCATTCCCAAAACAAATTTTTATTTTTCATTAATGTTTGTCATCTGCAGATGCCTTCAATTTGAACCAGTCTAAATTTATATCATTTGGTAAAAAGTTAGTTAACTAAAAAAGAAAATTAGAATAAATGAGTACTTACCAAAACACAGAAATGAAGCTGTCATATTTCAAAAGCACGGAAATCAGATGATCCCATTGTGATTCCAATTCATACATAGATCCCACGTGTTTCCAATTCATACATCGATCCCACGTGTTTCCAATTCATACAAACAACAATTCAATCATACAATCAATCACATGCAACTTCATTACACAAATTCAACAAGTCAGTCTCATGTTTTATCCCTTTACCACACAATCCTGAGTTATAATGACCCTGAAGAAGAAAGCCTTTTGAAAACATTGTGGGAAAAGGAGAAAATGCTGGTAACCAGCATTTTCTCCTTTTCCCACAATGTTTTCTACCCTATTAGAGACATATTTCGTCATTTGAGTCACATTTTAAAGTTCTTGTCGGCAAATGCTTTGAATTTGGACAAGTCTACATTTTTTTCCATGTGGTATTAAAGAGCTATACACATGAAGCAGTCACTTTTCAGAGGTACAGAAACGAGACATCCACATGTCCCACCAAATCATACAAACAGAATGTATTCGAAATTAACCAAATACACTTCAGTCACAATAAGATGTCACTTGCATAAGACAGTTCAATGCAGTACGAAAGAATGGGTTAACTAAAAGTTAGGAATGTATATTTCAAAACACAGCTTTAAGGCTAATTTGGGATGAAATAAATTGTACATTTCATCTTTTTTTGTGTGTGTGCTATTTTATACCTGTTCTATCAAAAGTTCAAAGGGTATGACATTAACCAGGTGCCATGATATTGTGGTTCAACTATATTTAAAGGAGACTTATGGTATATGTGTGTATACACATTCAATATACTGTTTAACCTTTTACCAAACGACAAAATTTTGGACTGGTCCAAATTGAAAGAGTTTGCAGACAACAATTTTAAATTTGATGAAAATGGCAGAAAGGTCTCAAAAAGGGTAGAAAACGCTGTGGGAAAAGGAGAAATTGCTCGTTATGAGCAATTTCTCCTTTTCCCACAGTGTTTTCAAAAGACTTATACTGCAGACATGTGAAAACCAGGGCTTGTTTGGGAAAGGGTTAACCCTTTACCAAACGAAAAAATTTTGGACTGGACCAAATTGAAAGCGTTTGCAGACGACAAATTAAATGTTGCTTATATGATGATTTCTCTCTTTGATGGTGTAGCAAACCTTGTGGTAAAAGGAGAAAATGCTGGTTACCAGCATTTTCTTCATTTCCCGCAATGTTTTCAAAAACTGTCCTCTTTTCGGTCGTTAAAAGTCGGGATTGTGTGGTAAAGGGTTAACCCTTTACCACACACTGACAACTTTTAGTGTGACAAAAGCTACCAAAAGTAAACAAAGCCAGTGTTAACTCTTTACCACACAATCCCGACTTTTAACGAACCTGAGGAAGAAGCCTTTTGAAAACATTGTGGGAAAAGGAGAAAATGCTGGTAACCAGCATTTTCTCCTTTTCCCACAATGTTTTCTACTCTATCCAAGACAAATTCCATTATTTCAGTCACATTTAAATTGTCGTCTGCAAATGCTTTCAATTCAGACAAGTCTTAAATTTTGTCGTTTGGCAGTGTTAACCCTTTACCACACACTGACAGCTTTTAGAGTGACAATAGCCACCAAAAGTAAACAACTTTAGAGTGACAATAGCCACCAAAAGTAAACAACTTTAGAGTGACAATAGCCACCAAAAGTAAACAAAGCAGATGTTAAAATGCATTCAGATTTAATCATACCAGGGATTGAACAGGAAAAGGGTTAAATTATGCTGCACCTGATGGATAAAATTTTCAACCTGTGCATATTGTTTTAACAACCCTGTGGAAGATGGCTTTTGAAAACATAGTGGGAAAAGGAGAAAATGCTAGTAACCAGTACTGTCTCCTTTTCCCACAATGTTTTTTAGTTTTTCAGATAGAATCCAATTCATTTAGGTGACATTATATGAAATTTTGTTGTCTGCAAATGCTATCATTTTGGACCTACATGTCTAAACTTTTGTCTGTTTGGTACAGAGTTAACTTTTTACCAAATGGCAAGATAAGAGACTGGTCCAAATTGAAAGCATTTGCAAGCAACAAAATAAATGTGATTGAAAAATTGAAATTTGTTTTGGGAAGGGTAGAAAACATTGTGGGAAAAGGAGAAAATGCTGGTTACCAGCATTTTCTCCTTTTCCCACAATGTTTTCAAAAGCTTTCTTTCTCAGGGTCGCTAAAAGTCGGGATTGTGTGGTAGAGTTAACATCCTTGACAGCAGGTGTACAACTCATTGACTTGTCTACACTGACAGCATTTGCTGACAACATAACTGTTTAGCATTGCTTCACCGATGAAATTTGTGAAAGTATAAAAAATACTGTGGAAAAAGGAGAAAATGCTGATCATCAGCATTTTTATCCTTTACCCACAATATTTTCAAAAGCTTTCTTCTTCAAGGTCACTGTTGGTAAAGAGATGGATACATGCTTCACTCAAAGTACTGTATTTTCCCTGAAAAAGAAGGCTTTTGAAAACATTGTGGGAAAGGAGAAAATGCTGGGAAAAAAGCATTTTTCTCCTTTTCACCCAGTTTTCACTCTTATAAAAATCCCATCATTAATTTTGTCAAATGCAAATGCTCTCAAATTGGACCAGTTGAAAAATTCTGTCCTTCGGCAAAGCATTAAACATTAATTTGTCTTAACTGAAAGTATTTTCAGACAACAAATTCTGTGTGGCTCAAATGAAAGAATTTCTCTTTGAAGGGGGGGAGAAAACTTGATCGGAAAAGGAGAAAATGCTGGTTAAAGGAATACCAGGAGCGTTTTTTCCTTTTCTCAGTGTTTGCAAAAGCCGTCTTTTTCAGGTCGTTAAAACTCTGGATTGTGTAGTAAAGAGTGAACACTTTACCAAACAATCCACCAATCATATAACAAGCCAGAGTAAAGAGGCTTTTGAAAACATTGTGGGAAAAGAGAAAAGAAATGCTCCTTGTATTCCTTATATTTAAAACAAAATGACATCACTTAACATACACTCAATTTGTAATTTACAAGTGCTTTCAATTTGAGCAATTCTAAAATTATGTCACCTGGTAAAGACTAAAGAGTTAATTATTCACCTGACCTTTTCACCCTAGTTATGTGTAAACCCTTTACCACACAACAAAATTATGGACTTGTCCAAATCCAAAGCATTTGCAGACGACAAACTAGACATGGATCAAACTGAAGACATAAATTGTCTTTCATCCTGAAGAAAATATTGTGGGAAAAGGAGAAAATGCTGGTTACCAGCATTTTCTTCTTTTCCCACGATGTTTTAAACAGGGTTGTTAAACCTCGGGATTGTGTGGTAAGGGATTAAAAATGAGACAATATTTTAGTTCCGTTTATCCACACTGAAGTTCCTTTGTTTGTATGGTTTTTAAATAACACTGTTTTCAACATTATCTCAGTTGTATACCAGTAGACAGTGCATCTATCCATGCCTTTCTGGAAATTCTAGTACCAGCACTTTGCACAATATTCTACCAAATTCTACCAAGCCAATGGCTCTTTTCCCAAATAACCATAGTTCCCACATAGCTGTGATCAGCATTGAGAGAGGAATGAATCCTGTTGCTGTGACTATCATCAATTCTCAGACAGATATTGGCTGAGCTGGGTATTTGAACCTGCAACCCCCTGGTTCCGAGTCCAGTGTATGTTACAGACTGCGCCACCAGGCTCCACAACAGAATTTAGAGATAACAAGCTAACCATAGCTCAACTGGACTTAGTTTCTATTTGGTAATTCAGTCTTGGGAAAATGGGAACCTGTGATAAGTTACGGAACAGGAGAAATTTTCTAAACTGCAATTTCCAAGTCAGACAGCTTTATAGGTTAATTTACACGGTATGTTTAATCAGAATTATAAGGCAAGATGAATTTAGGCCGGTCATCTAGACTGAGCTCTGGTCTTGATCTGATAAATGAACATATTGATATCTCCATCAGGATTCCAGTCTAGGAATACAACGTACTGTACAAATAAGGGTATCCAAAATTAGTGCGTTTCTATATTTGGTAATGGAAAATCCATGATTTTCAATTAGCAACCATACTGACTTACCCGCTATCTGTTTGATAAAGTTTATGATTTTTGGAATACATTTTGCATACGTTCCGGCACATTTATCATCATGAGGCGTTAAGTTGTACGTGATTATTTCAAAATTTACACAAGAGGGCCATGATGGCCCTGTATCGCTCCACTGGCTTATAAATATAAACCACGAAGAAAAGTCTTCACTATATAAGCCCTTATAAAACTTTGACCTCATGGCTACAGTCTGACTAAATGGGGAATATTGTATTAGAAGAATAACATGCCAAATGTGGGAGTTCTTGGCCTTATGGCTGGTAACAAGATGGTTTCTGAACTTTTCACTCCATAAACCCATGTAAAACTTGTGATCCCTGGTGCAGGGCCAAACTTGATCCTAGAGCTGTAACTTGGGCCCTATTTGTAACTGTCCACTAAATAATGCTATAATTATATACAAAATTTGGTAGCCTAAGCCTTATGGCTATGTACACCAAGATTTAAAAGTTTTCCCTATGTAAGCCTATGTAAATCTTGTGAACCCCCCCCTCCAAGTATGAGGCCAAATTGACCCCAGGACTATACTTTGGACACTTTTGGTAGACTCCAACTAGATCAAGCTAAATGCCAAATTTGGTAGCTCTAGGCCTTATGGTTTCAGACAAGAAGATATTTAAAGTTTTCTCTATATAAGCCTATGTATAAAACTTGTGACCCCTGGGGAAGAGCCAATTTTGACCCAAGGGCTATAATTTCAAGAAACATGATAGAGGTCTACTACATAAAGCTACATGCCAAATTTGGTAGCCCTATGCCTTATGGTTTCAGACAAGAAGATTTTTAAAGTTTTCTCTATATAAGCCTATGTAAAATTTGTGACCCCTGGGGAAGAGCCAATTTTGACCCCAGGGCTATAATTTCAAGAAACATGATAGAGGTCTACTACATAAAGCTACATGCCAAATTTGGTAGCCCTATGCCTTATGGTTTCAGACAAGAAGATTTTTAAAGTTTTCTCTATATAAGCCTATGTAAAACTTGTGACCCCTGGGGCAGAGCCAATTTTGACCCCAGGGCTATAATTTGAAGAAACTTGATAGAGGTCTACTACATAAAGCTACATGCCAAATTTGGTAGCCCTATGCCTTATGGTTTCAGACAAGAAGATTTTTAAAGATTTCCAATATTTTTCAGTTTTGTTGCCATGGCAACCAGAGTTTTTGAAGGAATCAAATTCTTTCAAGAAATTCTGAAGAGGACCATGTCAGGATCATTTCTGTGAAGTTTCGTGAAAATCGGATGGGTAGTTTCAGAGAAGAAGATGTTTGAAATAAAAGTTAACGGACGGACGGACGGACGGACGCACGACGGACACCGGGCCATGACATAAGCCCGCTGGCCTTCGGCCAGTGGAGCTAATGACACACTGTAACTTCCATACCAGTGATTTGTAACATGTATTATTGGTCAATTATTGTGTTATTGGCCAATGGTTTCTCAAGTTGTAATTATGATATTCTAATTATGCGAGCAAGATTTTGTGAGCCAAATATCTAACGGTACATAGATGAGGTGAAACATAAGCAAAATATTGTTGGATACTGGTGATGGTGTAGATATAAAAACTTCTGTTTGTGTGGTTACATCTCCACAGAGTAAATAAGAGCCATTGGGGATGGGTGATACTCCCAAAATGTGTTTTTGTCACAAAAGTAATAGCTATCACTGTAAAATGTGCTCTTACTAGGTAAGCCTCCAATGAAGTTTCATTTAAATCCATACAGTGGTTGCTGCGAAATAGGTCAGAAACAAAGTAGACAGACAGACAGATGGATTGAAAGAAGCACGGATAACACAGTGGATATTATGCTCTGCTAAAATTCTGTCAGGGAGCTACAAAATAAATGAACAAAAACATGTCAACAATATGTTAAGTTCCTCACAGAAGGGACTCCTAGCTCTCATTTAATGTAGGCTGAGAGATAAAACAGAAACGAACTTATGGACTGAATATCAAAAGGGCCGAAATTGTAAGACACAGGGCGTGAGAAAGCTTCCCATAGAAGTTTTGCTGAAGTCCATCAAGTGGATGCTGAGAAACAGTCCTGAAACTAAGTCGAGGATGAAACCCATCATTTGAGCCACTTTTAATTTGTCGACTGCAAATTGACTAAAAATTTTCAGTTGTCTGAATTGAAAGCACTTTCAAACAACAAATATACTGTGGCTCAGTATTTGTTTTTAAAAGGGTACAAGAAATTGTGGGACAGAAAGAAAATGCTGGTTACCAGTATTTTCTCCCTTTCCGAAAATGTTTTTGTATGCCTTTCCCTCAGGGTCCTTTAAACACGGGACTCTTTGGAAAAGGGTGAAATCATGTATCAGTATTCTTTGGTCAGACATTTATATATATATAAAACAAAAGAAAAACCTTAAAATGGCCCTTAATTTCCTGGAGAACATGAGAAAAATTTTCTGCATGTTGTTTTCTAGTTTCCTCTGACATACTTCTCTGCCGAGGCTCCATCTGTGTCACATGATCAGGTGTCAGGCGGATCTTTAGTGCCAGTGGTTTCATTTTAGAATCTGGGTGCCCATTCACTTTACTAGCTGTATCAATGTTACTAGTAGTGCTTGAATCATCAGTGCAGTGTGATTCAATTGAATCTTTTGACTCTTCTTCAATCAATCTAAGGCCTTGTTCACTATCTTCTGAATTTTTTCTGTAAGAAACTGAGAACAACTTGGGTATAGGTATCGGCCAAACATGTTTCCCTTTCGCAAACATGGCCTCCCTGACTTCATCAAATTCAAAGGATCGCATGACACATTTTTGTAATGCTTGGCCATCTACCATGTCAATGGTTACTTCAGTGTCCTCTGACATTACTTCATGTTCTTGTTTATTTATGTCCAGGAATACATCATTCTCAATCTCATCACAATCAGAGTATTGAGTAACATCATGGAATTCAATGTGATTTGTACATGCATGTTTCACATTCTTCCCAACATTTTCATTGGCTTGGTCGAAATCCATATGTTGTTTTTCTATCTTCCCAAGATCTTTAATTATGATATCTCTGTCTCTGATACCTTTGTTGATTTCTGTTCCAATGGTATCAAAATGATGAAAGCTATTTGTTCCCTTAGTAACAGGTAGAAAGTAACCTTCATTTGTGGAACTGTTCACATTTTCATCAGCTGTTACGTCAATGGAACAGCTAGAATTCTTGTGCAAGTTTTCATTTCGTGACGCCTTGCACGTAATTTTTGTCTCTGTCATTACCATTGTATCAAGCATGTTATACACATGTTTATCTGAGCAGTGGTTTGTAAATTTTCTGTACCTTACATTTCCATTGTTTGCTAAAAACTGACATGTTTTGTGGTCAGTTTTTATAATGCTATCCATTCCATCATATAAACTATTGGTTACAGCTGCGTTACTTGTTTTCTCAAGCAAAGGTTTAGTAGAGTTTGGATCTAGTTCAGCCATGCATGTACAATGATCTCTTGGTCAAATTTCAAGGCAAATTTCTCCTCTTATTCTGTTAACGGCTGCAGCATATTTCCAGGTGATTTGAGATGGTTGTATTGTAGCCATACTGTTGGTTCATAACACTTACAGAAATACCAGCTGATTTCTTATTGGCTTTTAGGTTCAAGATACTTTCTGGATAAGCACTGATGTCTCCAACCATCAACCAGTAATCTGAAAGATTATTAACTGTTTACCACACAATCCCTAACTTTTTACTACCCTGAAAAGAAGCCTTTTAAAAACATTGTGAGAAAAGGAGAAAATGCTGGTAACCAGCATTTTCTCCTTTTCCCAAAATGTTTTCTACCCCTCCCTAAACAAATTTCAATTTTTCAGTCACATTTATTTTGTTGTCTGCAACAGCTTTCAATTTGGACTTGTCTAAATTGTTGTTGTCAGGTATAGGGTTAAAAAGTCAAAAATCTCCTGCTGATAACTTACTTTTTGCCACAAAGGAGACCATTTTTTAACCAATTGTGACAAAAGCAACAGGAAAAATTGCTTGCAATGAATTATTTCCCTTGGCACATTACTGTCACTCATTATCATATACATGTATACTGGTATGTTAAAACCTGTTTTTGTTACTTATACATTTTTCACAAGTTTTTTTTCCAAGATTTTAGACCCAAACAATCATGCATGGGAGAATCTTATCCAATAAAAAAGCAATTTTGTTGTACAATTTTAGTAACAGAATATAATGAACAGAGAGATGACAAGATTTTTTTTCTGCTCTAATTATGATATACTACTAATTGTTAAAAACTTAAAATACATTTTCCTGTCTCTTATTTGTCCATTGAGGCTTGCAACATACTTTCACTTAATAATAAAACTGTTGTGAACATCAATCAGCCTATTTTATGAATTAGCCATGCTTTTTTTAGTGGCAATTTTTCCTATAAATTTAACATTAATCCTTTCCACCAAATTAATGAATCTGAGGAAAAAAGCTTTGGAAAACATAGTGGGAAAAGGAGAGAATGACAGTGACAAACATTTTCTCCTTTTCCCATAATGTTTTCCAAAGCCATCTTCCTCAGGGTTGTTTAAACTTTTAAGTGGGTTAACCCTTTACAACACAATCCCAAATTTCAACCACCCTGAGGAAAAAGCCTTTTGAAAACATTGCAGGAAAAGCAGAAAATGCTTGTAACCAATATTTTCTGCTTTTCCAACAATGTTTTCAGTCTTTCATGGACAAGTTTCACCATTTTAACCACATTTAATGTGTCGTCTGCAAATGTTTCGGATAAGTCCAAAGTTTTGTTGATTAAAGAAATACATACCTTGGACATGAGGGTGGCAGCTGCTGACATCAAAGATGTTACCATTGTATCACCACAGTTAAGTCCCACATAAAATATTGTCCAGATGTTGTCAAGATCCCCAAAGTCACAGCTACATTTATTTTTCTTCAATCTTGACTTTTAGTATATATAAATATATTTACCAACATACACCCATGGCTATGATTGAGTACCGATATTGTGTCAACTGTTTATACACAAAAAATCCAAAGCAACAATACAGAATTGCAATTATGAATTTCAGAATTATTGTTTGCGTAATTAGTCAAGACTGTAGGTTATCTTTTATAAGATTTATCTATTCTAATTTCTCTTTCTCCAAAATACTGCTTGGTTTAATTTGTACCAAGGAACACATTATAGCTGTTATATTATACAAGTCTAGGGTTTTTTTTTTTTTTATTCATTCCAGTATCACTCAAACAAGGAACAGAGAACAAAAAGTATACAGTCAGTATGACATGTTGACCAGTCATGGTACATGGCAAATTTATTCAATTGGTATCTTGTATATTGCCAAATAAAGTTTTCAACAGGAGGCTCATAATGTACATTTGTGGAGAAAAGGGTTAACTCTCCATGGATGACATAATTGCTGACTTGTTCAAGATTATTGAAAGCATTTTCAGACAGAAAAATAAACATGTCTCAAATGATGGTATTTTACTTTGGAGTAAGTTGAAAATATAGTGGGAAAGGGAGAAAATGCTAGTTACCCGCATTTTCTCCCATCAGTTGATGAAAAATGTGATTTTTTTCAGTAAAGGATTGAAGATAGTAGATGTTTATGCATGAGTAAATAAAACCTATTTTATATATAATAATTGATGCAGAACAGTCAGGTTAAAACAAATATCTGTACTGAAATCAAAATTTAACCCTTTCCCAAACAGTCCCTGGTTTTCACGTGTCTGTAGTACAAGTCTTTTGAAAACACTGTGGGAAAAGGAGAAATTGCTCGTAACGAGCAATTTCTCCTTTTCCCACAGTGTTTTCTACCCTTTTTGAGACCTTTCTGCCATTTTCATCAAATTTAAAATTGTCCTCTGCAAACTCTTTCAATTTGGACCAGTCCGAATTTTGTCGTCTGGTAAAGGGTTAATGTAGTCCATCCTACAGGGAATGTTCACTATAAAGATGCATTAACAGTTTAACTCTCTACCAAATGAAATCAAAGGACTGATAGTCCTGAGAGTCGCCTGGAGGGCAATGGGTTAGAACTTTTCACCCTTTTCTGTTCAAATCTATTAAAAGCATTCAAGATACAAAATAACTTAACCATAAGGCAGTATTATATGCAAGCATATTTCTTAGTTGTCATCCTAAAGTTGCAAACATTTAGGCACCAGGAACAGGTCTAAAAAGTTCAAAGTCTCTTACCCCGGGTGACTTCATTTAACAAATGATTTTCAAAAGGTAAAATCATTACAAAACAAGTCATTCGTTAAAATGATATCCACCGCCGAAAAAAAACAAAACATTTTTTTAGATAGAAACATAATTATAAGAGGTATCGTGTTTTGCATGTAAATGGCCTTTTTGTCATTGGTGAAAATATACATTAAGCCCCCTTTTTCCATGACACGGTATTTCATTAAATAAAAACAAATACTGATTGTCTGTGGCTTATGATAAACAATATAAATATGAAGTTTCATAAAATTTTGTCCAGTAGTTAAAGAGATATTGATCCATAATGGAAATATACATCAAGCCCCCTTTTTCCATGATGCTGCATTAAAAACAAAAACAAAATAAAACAAAACAAGCAGACCGGAGGACATCAAGCCTCCTCTTTCCATGAAAAGGCATTACATTTAAAAAAAAAAGTATATCGGCGAACTATCATGAGGAACACATGTTTGAAGTTTCATTAACTTCGTCAACGAATTTAGAATATATCCGTCTGGATGGACGGAAGATCGGACCAATAAACAGACAGACGGACAGACAACATGAAAACTATATCCCCCCCCCACCCCGAAATTCAGCGGGGCATAATAACTGTCGAAGTTCCATCAATATTTACAGTTCCTTCCCAGCGTTACAATGCCTGTAAATCAGGCTTCTAGGTTGATAAAAATGTTTTTCTAGCGCAGAAACTGGGTGATTTAACTTACATGTATATCTTAATTCTTACACATATTGCTAAAACAAACATTCTAAATAATTTCAGTAGAACAGGGCATACATTTTCTCTCCAGATTTAGAACAAGTTGTTTTTGTATGACACAATTTTTCTAAAATTGGACCATGTGGTTATACATATATCTGTTAAATTGAATAATTGTCCTTTCCAAATACAGGATGCTAAATATGAAATTTGGGTGTAATTGCTTATACAGTTTCAGAGGCCGTGATTTTGAAATGTTACTACTCAGTTCTGAAGCTTCTGTAAAGTTTGTAGAAACAGAGCAGAACCACTTGAACAATTTTACAAGAGGGCCATTTAGGCAAAATTAGTATGGAACTCAACTGAAGTTTGTCTTTTGGTACAGGATCTAGCGACATACTTTTGGACCAAAATTGCCCTTTTGCAACTCGCCCACATCTAATCTAAGCAGTCTGACAAAGTTTCGCGAGTATCGGACTGAACATAAATGGATTCTACAGCACTAGATCTATTACGGTTTCGTCTGATTTGACCTAGTGACAACCTTTTTCTTTTAAACCCCGGTGACCTACTTTCAGTTTTGTCAAAAATTATTATTGAGACAAACAGCTGGGCAATTTCATGATCATTGGACTGAAATGCAGCCTCTGGAGCACACACAAATATTTGACTCAGTAATCTACGGTCCTTTGGAAATAATTTGTTTTTGTTGTTGTCCGGGTTCAAGTTTTGTCCACAGTGGACTCTAGAAATGTGGCTGCTACAGCTCAAGAAAAACAATCTAACCCAAAAGCATGATCATCTGCCTTTTAACTTTGTCTGCGTGTTATAACGGCCCAGGAATTAGTACTGCTTCCACACCAACTGAAAATTGTAGAGATTTCCATGTGTATTGCTTTGGTGTAAACTACACGTTTGCGATTAGCTCTAGTACCCTGTACAACAACCCTTTACAAGATTACAAACACTCCAATAAAGACCTTGTTGTTCGAGTGGGTTAACATTGACCTGTTCTATTATATTTGAAATATAGTGAAGTAAAAGTCAAGTTCTCAGATTGCTGGGAGTTAGAACTGCGTAGTTTCAAGTCGAATTCCCGTGTGACTTCATATTTTGGCAGTTACGAAAGCACCTTTCGTTCTGACACCGACACTAATAAATTGTTTCATAAATACTAGATCTAGGTTAATCGCACATTGAAAAAAAAAAAGAACAGACTTTGACAAATTCACCTCTTTAAAAACGAAAAACAATTGAACACAGTAAACTTTAAAACACTCTCTCTGCATGGATCGGTGAGGCGCTAGGTCAGTGTAATCTGAAAATAAAGGCCGCATCAGCGACTGATTCATTCATAAATATGTAAATTTATAGAGAATTCCGTGGTGCACATGACGTTATACGTCACGTGATTATAAGATCTATATTTGTCACACAGCTACATTCCAGAAAGCACCTGCTAAGCGATGACTTGAACCGTGCGCATTACATACGCTATTGTACGATCTCTGCTTGTGCACCTAGAATATGGGTGTGCAAAGTAGTTGATGTCTAGAATAAAAAGCTCTGAAGAAGCAACGTTTAAGAATGTCTAAGAAGGCAACGCAACCATTCCAATTCGTTATAAATTTGTTTAAAAAAAATAGCCTAATTTTGGGAAAAATCTCCATTGAAAGCTTCCACGTTAACTCGGTATCGCCTTTCTCTTTCCGATCATAGGTTGAATGTTGGATTGAAATAAGACTTGCAATTGCGGACAGATTGTAAGATTTAGAGTGTGCTTCTAATGGGTAATTATCAAACCTTTTTTCACTGAGAACTGTCCACAAATAGAAGCGTTCTGTAGTGAAGACGTTTGTCGTCGAAGAGTATTTTGCAGTGTGTTCGCAAACATATTCAGTTCACGACGGCTATTTTTAGATACATACATAATGTGCTATTTTAAGAGATGATGTCTGTGTAAGAGATAGGCTATCGTGTACCTTGTCGACGAAATGATTTTTCAAAGGCTTAAACCGTTAAAGAGCTCAGTCTTTATAGACATATTCATTATCACAAAGGCACAATTGTAAGTGAATTACTACAGAAAAATTGGGTTGTTTACCGAATAATTAGAAAACTATGTTTTATCTCGTAAACCGGAACTTGGGACAGGAAGCAGTACAAGGCCGGAGGTATGCTTACGTCACCCCATAGATCAAGATGATAACAATGAGAGCCTGGTTGCTACGCAACCAGGCGACTCAAAAATCTAAGACTTGACAAATTGAAAACATTTACAAACAACAACATAAATGTGACTCAAAGATTGAAACATGCTTGCGGAAAGGTAGAAAACATTTTGGGAAAAGGAGAAAATGCTGGTTTCCAGCATTTTCTCCTTTTCTCGCAATGTTTTCAAAAGGCTTCTTTCTCTTAGGATTGTGTGGTGAAGGGTTAACAAACTGAAACAACGTATGCCGGCATGCCCTGAAGTTTGTTGGCATATTGTTCTAAGTTTGTTGAAGTAAATTCATGTACTTTGTTGTTCCCTCAGAGTGTACAGAATATTTGTTCATGTGCAAAATCCTTTAACACTTAAACCTTTCCCAAACGACATAATTTGGACTGATCCAAATTGAAAGAGTTTGCAGACGACAATTTTAAATTTGATGAAAATGGCAGAAAGGTCTCAAAAAGGGTAGAAAACACTGTGGGAAAAGAAGAAATTGCTCATTAAGAGCAATTTCTCCTTCTCCCACAGTGTCTTCAAAAGACTTGTACTGCAGACACGTGAAAACCAGGGCTTGTTTGGGAAAGGGTTAAGCTGCTGAATAGCTGCTTAATGAATGAAACGCAAATTTCTACTCAATACTACTCAATACTAAAGGTCCAAACAATGCGGTTTCAAAGTTGATTTCAGCGGAAAGAAAATACGGTATTGGACAGTGTAGATCAAAGATCAGACTTCATGTTCTGTGCAGTCTGATCTTGATCTACACTGTCCGCAAAAGGTCAGTGGGTCGCGATAAGCAGCAGGTTAACATACGTGTATGCCATCACACAACCATACGAAGTGGGTTTGTTTATTGAACTCAATTTTAACAGTTTGTTCTTCCGCAGTACAACGACGGCTTGCTAATCTAAGCTCGTATTGGTCTGCTTAAAGTCCTGAATTAATTTCTACATTCTTCCAACATACTTCATACTGATTCAGAAAATACTTCCGTAACTTTTCAATTGAAGGCAGAAACAGTACTTTCTGTGCATTTGTTACCTAGGTAAACAGCGCATGCCATTCAACCAGCGGGAAAATATGACTCAATTTACACACAATTAACCTAATTTCTCACGCTTTACATCATATCATAAGCAGCTTCCATCAAATATGGTTACTGTACATGTGAACGAAAATAATTATTTGTCAAAAAATGAAGTTTATGACTAATGTGGATACCTGTGAGGTCAATTATAATCTTTTTCTCGTATTTCTTCCTGTATGACGACGCAATACAAAAAATGTACCCAGACTTCGACCTATGTTCTTACTTATGACTGATATGTCTGTGCGTAAACACCACACACCAAACTAGTTCTTAGAACGTCTTACCCCATCCTAACAAAATCATAAAACAGGTTGCGGTCGGGGTAGAATGTATAATTTTGGCTTAATAATGCCAATATTGCACCACGTCGTAACACGTCCCTAAAAGGATCGAAGTACGCCAGTTCCGTTTGTAGTACGTCCATCTCGTTTTAAGTATGTTGTCACTCCGTCTAATTACAGGACGGGATGGATGGCAAAAAATTTTGAGCAGGCTCAAGGTTCTGGAGCACCCTAGCCCATCCATGAAGTTCGTAAACAGATCATAAACGGTTGCTACTACGTCCGCTCTGTTCGAACACAGTTTGAGTCTGTTGGGCAACAATGTTCGGAACGTAGTGAGAACGAGTTCGGTGTGACGGGGGTATTACCCTAATATTTACATTTGTACTTAGCTATGCATAGTTTAGTAAAATGCAAAACTTGGACTTACGTTAAAACTTACGAAATTTTTAACTTAAGTTTACCTAAAACAGCCTCCTGGTCTCGATCTACCATGACCATAAAACGTTAAAAGTTAGCTTTAACCCTTAGAGTGCTGAATAAATCTAACACACAATTTCAGTCTTGAAATAACATGAAAAATTTTGCAATTTCATTATTGATCTTATCTAGAATTTCTCAACAGAGAGTGTGGATCAAAGATAAAAATGCATGTTTAGTGCAGCCTGATATTGATCTGCACTGGCTGGAAAGGTATATTAACCCTTTACCATACAATCCCGAGTTTTAACAACCCTGAGAAAGAGGCTTTTTCAAAACATTGTGGGAAAAGGAGAAAATGCTGGTAACCAGCATTTTCTCCTTTTCCCATAATGTTTTCTGTCCTTTTACAGACATATCTCAACATATGAGCCATATCTAATTTGTTGTCTGCAAATACTTTCAATTTGGACAGGTGTAAAATTTTGTTGTTTGGTAAAGACTTAAGACTTAACATCTAAAGTGTTTTTCAACAAACGTTTTCTCAAAGCCACATCTGATATCTTACCTCATACCCAAAATATGGCTTTTGCGGATCACCCAAATTTATTCCTTGTCTTAGATACACAAAGGAGCTCACAAAATTCCACATTTTTTCTTTTTCAAAAATAAGAACAAAAACTTTAATTAACCCTTTACCACACAATCCTGACTTTTAACAACCCTGAGGAAGAGGCCTTTTGAAAACATTGTGGGAACAGGAGAAAATGCTGGAAACCAGCATTTTCTCCTTTTCCCACAATGTTTTCTACTCTTCCCGAGACAATTTTTGAGTCACATTTATTTTGTCGTCTGCAAAAGCTTTCAATTTGGACAAGTCTAAAATATTGCCGTTTGGTAATGAGTTAAGATAACCAGTTCATGTGTTGACTGTACTTCATTTCAAGTCATCACCAGTTTCAACCACTTTATTAACCCTTATCCGGCCATATAAAAGTTAAATAAAACTTTCAAGGCAATAGTAAAAACCTGAGTAATTTTATTTCAAACTTATATTTTCGAGAAAAATATCTCCTTATCGGACAGTGTAGATCCAAGATCAGACTACACATTCTGTGCAGTCTGATCTTGATCTATGCTGTCCGCAAAAGGTCTGTGAATCGTGCCTAGCACCTTAAGGGTTAATATCTAAACATGCCGTAGAATTCTTGCCAAAACATGACAAAGTATTTAATAATTATTGCTGTTTTATGGTTTTTGCCTAAAGAAGTTTCTTATTTACTCTCTACCAGATGGCAAAATGTTTGACTTATCCACAATGAATGCAAAAGCAGACCAAAAATTATATGTGATTCAAATAATAAGCTTTGTCTTTGGTAACTAGCATCTTCTACTTTGTTTTCACAAAAACCCTTGTCTAGAGGGTCAAAAAAATACATGTGATTATCTGGTAAAGAGGTAGATTTAGTTTTTACTCCGTAAATCAGTTCCTTGTAAAAAACTGATGAGTTCAACTACATGAGCCATGCTCTGTGAATAGGGGTTTAATGCATCTGCCAAAAGTATCAAGCCAGGTCAGCCTGTGCAGGCTGACTTGGGTCGATACTTTTCACAATTGTTAAATTTTCCATATGTCAAGAGACCAATCTACCTTATGATACAGTCGGTTGTTAGACATAATGGTTTTTATGGATCCATAATTATGCGATGACTTGCTTTGTATAATCCATAACGGAGATGCATTAAGCCCCCTTTTGCCAGAGCATAGCTCATATATTTTTCTTTGCAATCATATTAATTGTATGATTACATTCAGTAAAAGTGTGCAATATTCTGTGTTTAGATGAAGGGATGGTCGTTTGGCGATTGTAACTCTGTTTTTATTACATCAAAATGACGTCACCATACTGATTTGAACGCAAAACCCCTGTAATCAACGCATGTTATTGATAATGAAACATTCCCACAAGTCTTTGTCAAACTCTAGCGCAAAATCAAATAACCCTTTCCCACATGAAAAAATTTTAGACTCTCCCAAATTCAAAACATCAGCAGATAACAAATTCAAAATTAATACAAATGAGCTTAAGTTCTCTGATGGGATAAAAAAACATTGTGGGGAAAGAAGAAAATGCTGGTTACCAGCATTTTCTTCTTTTCCCACAATGTTTTCCAAAGGTTTCTTCCTCAGGTTGTTAAAAGCCAGAATTGTGTGGTAAAAGATTAAGACCTTAAGAGGCTATGTAGCCCATTTAAGAAATACCATTGAAAAAACATTTTTTTTTTCTTTGTCTTTCTTCCTTACTGATGATTTGCCAGCTATCGCCTGACATAATTCAGTAATATAAATCATTTTCAAACTTTGGTGAGATTATAGAAATCTAAATAGCTCCCTTTAACCCTCTACCACATGGCAAAATTTAAGACTGGTCCAAATTGAAAGCATTTGCAGACGACAAATTAAATGATGGTAAAATAATGATTTCTGCCTGTGATAGGTTAGAAAACATTGTTGGAAAAGGAGAAAATGCTGGTTACCAGCATTTCTTCTTTTCCCACAATGTTTTCAGAAGCCTTCTCTGTCAGGGTCATTAAAACTCAGAATTGTGTGGTAAAGGGTTAATAAACGCTTTACCCAATGACAAAATTTAGGACTAGACCAACTTGAAAGCATTTGCAGATGACAAATTAAATATAGCGCAAATGATGATTTCTGTATTTGATAGGACAGAAAACATTCTACGAAAAGGAGAAAATGCTGGCTTCTAGCATTTTCTGTTTTTTCCACAATGTTTTCAAAGGCCTTCTTCTTCAGTTTTATCAAAATGCGGCATTGTGTTGTAAAAGGTTAGAGTATTCACCTGCAAGCAATTTCTAGATATTGATTTCACATAAAATCATTCAGCAACAAGATTAGACTATTAAGTTTTTAACCTCTAATTGTTGTCTTTGTTGACTGTGCAGGTGAAAATATGGATTTTTGTCAAGATTTTACGAATGGATCTGAAAAGGACATGGGCATTTCTTAACCTGCAAAAGACAAGTTCATGACCTTCTACAGACAGCGTAGATCAAAAATAAGACTACACAGAATGTGCAGTCGGATCTTGGGTTGACATTGCCTTATATTATTCTGAGATTATGTCGTCAAATCAGGCTTGAAACTGGACTGATTGGGTCTTTTTGACTAACTAAAACTACTCAGTTCACTTGATCAAAAGTTTAAGTGTTGTAATCGATTTGAAAATCACTAAGTTTAATTCTTTACCACACAATCCTGAGTTTTAAATCCTGAAGATGTGGCTTTTGAAAACATTGTGGGAAAAGAAGAAAATGCTGGTAACCAGCGTTTTCTCCTTTTCCTGCAATGTTTTCTACCCTATCAAAGAAAAATCACATCATTTGAGCCACACTGAAATTGTCCTCTGCAAATGCTTTCAATTTGGATGTGTCTAACATTTTGTCATGTGGTAAAGGGTTAAATCGAACTAGTGTGTCTTAGACTTTCATAAGCGTTAGATCTACCCAATAACCCAATACTACTTTTCAATCAAAGCGTTGAAAACACTGGTGTGGCATTTGTCAAGGGAGCCATTGTGTGGGATTAAAAACCTGAAAAATAAACAACAGAAATAGCCATGCAAAATCCGATAGAGAAGGGTGCAATCTTGTGGGACGAACAAGTCTGGGCGAACATACCCTGGGACGAATAAGCCAGGAACGAACTGGTTTTGGGACGAACAAGCACGGTATGTGTGTATCATTACGCCACTATTGAAGGCCATAGCGGTTCAAGCTATTTTCGATGAAAAGGAAGTATTTCCACGATCGATGGCCTAATCCAATTTATTGTAATACGCCATTTTCAATTTCATATCTTAGTACAATCGAAACACTTGTTTGTCTCAGAAAAATAGATTTTAATTGGGTTTACTTCCTTTGGTTTTGCACAAACTATGACACATGATTTTCAAAATGCCCTATTGAACTCATAGTGGCACTGTCTTCGACAAATGCCACAACAAAATGAAAAACAGTGAGGAAAAAGAGGCAATTGATTTTGAGGTTACTCTTCATTATTTTACATCGTACTGAGCCACAAAAAGAGTTTCAATTCCAGTATCTCTTACGCCATCTATCCTTTTTTTTTTCTAACCCTTTCCCAAATGACAAATTTTGGACTGGTCCAAATTGAAAGAGTTTGCAGACGACAATTTCAAATTTGATGAAAATGGCAGAAAGTTCTCAAAAAGGGTAGAAAACACTGTGGGAAAAGGAGAAATTGCTCCTTATGAGTAATTTCTCCTTTTCCCACAGTGTTTTCAAAAGACTTGTACTGCAGACACATGAAAACCAGGGCTTATTTAGGAAAGGGTTAAAGATATTTCTTGTTGGGTCTTCCACTAGGGAGGAGGCAGGGGGGAAATGGAATGGGGGGGGGGGGGGGGCGGTGTTAGTTAGTTGAAAGGGAAATCCCCTTATGGGAGCAATGCAAATTCAGGTTTTCAACACATTTAAAAGGCATCTACTTAGGGAAAAACCTTCAACTTTTGTGCCATTCTTTCCTCTGTCTTTCTGTTGGTTTCTTTCTGGGTATGTGTTAACCTCTTTACCAAACAACAATGTCCCGGACTTGTCCAAAGTGAAAGCATCAGTCTGTAGACAAATCAAATCTCTCTCAAATAATGCACATTGTATTCGAAAGGGTAGAAAATATTGTGGGAAAAGGAGAAAATGCTGATCAGCAGCATTTTCTCCCTTTTCCACAATTTTTCTATGCCTTCCTCAGGGTTGTTAAATACAAGATCAATTGGTCAAGGGTTAAAGATATTGGTTATTTCAAGGATATGATACACAAGCATAACAGCATATATTGGTACACCCATTTACCCAGCAACAAAATTTTTGACTCAACCAAATTGAAAATATATGCAGCCTATAGATAAAATGTATCTCAAATGGTGATTTCTGTCCTTGAAAGAGTACAGAACATTGTGGGAAAAGGAGAAAATGCTGGTTACCAGCATTTTCTCCTTTACCAACGATGTTTTCAAAAGCCTTTTTTCCCAGTCATAACTTTTGGTTAAAGATTAGTACATTTTACATAAGCATAAACATTTTTTAGGAGTAAAAAGTCATTTTGTCGGGCAGTTGAGCTTAAAATCCAATCTTACACAGATAATAAGTATTTCTAAACACCGTCTTTATCGAGTACAAAAATATTTTCATTTTGATCAGATTGCATACTTTTATTTAATTCCAATGCTGACCCTCCAGCTCTTTCACCCCCCCCCCCCCCCCCCCCCCCCCCAGCTGAATGTGCTGGCTTTTGACGTACATTTTGGTACTGATAAAAAATGAATAATTAGAAATTTGTGATTGGTCAAATATATAGGTCTACATGTTTATTCTAAGGGCCCTGTGGTAAAAAATGTAGTCATGTTTATTCTAGGAGCCCCTGCCTATTTGCTGGCAAATTTAAGGCGTCTATCTTTTTTAAAGATACATGTATTTCTTTTTCCTATTCCAGTTGTACACTACAAAATGCTAAACCTTGTTGCTTCTCATATTTTAACCAAAGATCAGACTGCATGTTCTGTGCAGCCTGAATATGCTGTCAGCAAAAGGTAAGTGAGTCATGCTTAGCCCAGGGGTTAATCCAAGAAATTGACAGCAAAGTAGAATTACATGCATTTATTCTATATTGATTGCATGGTTTTTTAACTCTTTACCAAACAACAAAATCTCAGACTTGTCCAAATTGATAGCATTTCCAGATGAGAAATAAAATGTGACTCAAACGATAGAATCTGTCAGTAATTGGGTAGAGAACATTGTAGAATGAGGAGAAAATGCTGGTTACCAGCGTTTACTTTTTCCACAATGTTTTCGAGTGGCCTTGTTTCCAGGGTGTTTAAAACACAGGATTGTCTAGAAAATATGGTCAGAAAAGGAGAAAATGCTAGCTATCTTTTACCAAAATGTTTTTAAAAGCCTTTTTGCATAGCATTGTTTAGTTGTACTGGTTACTTATCCCACAACATTTTCAAAAGCCTTATTCTATTATGGTTGTTTAAACTAGGGATTGTTTAGGAAAGGATCAAATCATCACCATATGTATTAGCCTAACCCTTCACTCTTTACCTGACAACAAAAGTTTTAGTCTCATCCAAATTGAAAGCATTTGTATATGACGACCTAAATGTTACTAAAACAGCCCAGGTTATACATGCATTTAATTATATATGTTATTTCACATACCCATGTTACACTGATAACTGCAATAATAAGCATCAATGCTTGTTGACTTACATTACTGAAAAAACAAAACTACACTTACCTTTTGTATGTTGAATTAGTGAATCAACACACTTTACGTATATGACAAATCCAATTCCCTTTTTTTAAAATTCAAAAAATTATTTCTATCATTAACATGTCCGACACAGAGCAGCCAATTTGTTATGCAGGTATAATTGCGGGGAGAATAAATCAGCATTTTAAAAATTGACTGACCTTAAACCTCCCTCAATGACACATGCAGTCATGTGACAGCCACTAACAGCAAAATCTGGTGGAAGCCTCCCCTTTCTTTTTTCCAAATGCAGTTTCATCTTAAAAAAGATGGTAGTTCTATGTGAAGAGGTTTTGCTGTTAGTGAAATCACATTTTGAATTCGCCCTTTTTAAATTTGCTGATGATAATAATGTCAATAGATCATGCGACATCATCGGCCTTGATTATGCAAATGTATCACATAAATTATACGAAAAACAAAGTGCCGCAAAATTCAATGTATCTCGACTTTTAAGTTCAATAATACTGTTAAACATTTTGAGGAAAGTTTATTTTCTTCATTTTTGTGTGTGATATAAATACGGAATATTATGTTGTAGTGTGTTTCCTGGGGCTTGTATTTACTTCGAGCTGCGTGGGAAAATTTGATACCTTCGGTCTCGCGCGATACCAAAATTTTCCCACGCAGCTCGAAGTAAATACAAGCCCCAGGAAACATACTACAACATAATATTCCATTTATTATATACCTAAACAACCAAAAACCAAAATATATTCATTTAGTGACAATTTTATTCGAAAACGAAGCATAGTTAAAAGAAAAATTGGTTTAGTAGGCGTTAACATCTTTTTTTCATGAATGGAGGATGAATTTTATTTAGTATTATTTCCACCACGCCCATTCTGTTAACATATAAAACAATCAAAATGGCTGCCGTGTTCACGTGGATACAGTGTTACGTCATCATACCATACTTGGAACCGTATTCCATTGAGTGGAATACGGATTTTTTTTCCGTCGTGTGTGATTGTAGCTGCATGCGACGCATGTATTTAACCCGGAAAACTTACACGTATATAATAAACAAATGTATGGCTGTGAAAGGGGGTGGGGGATGGATATACTCTCGATGCCACACATTCCTGACTTTTAACAACCCTGAAAAAGACAGCCTGTGAAAACATTTTGGAATAAGGAGAAAATGCTGGTAACCAGCATTTTATCCTTTTCCCACAATGCTTTCAAAAGGCGTTTTCCTCCGGCTTGCTAAAACTTTGGATCGTGTGGCAAAGACTTAACAGGAGATGCTTCTCCTGATGAGCATTTTATATTTTTTAGTATTTGCTCTCTCTCTCTGTCTCTCTCTCTCATTAAAAATAGAATCAATTTACACATAAAGGTATAATCAGGAACATGGACATATGCCAGGGTCTGTATTCACCAACCATTCTTAAGATCATTCATAGTCTTACTCTCCAGAATGTTTGAAATTTGAAAGTTTGGTTTAGCCAATCAGAACTTGCGTTACTTTTAAATTTAAGAAAATCTTGGAGAATAAGACTAAGAATGTTCTGAAGAATGGTTGGTGAATACGGACTCCGGTTATTCCCTTAAGGACAAAAAAATTTTTCCCACTTACCAAAGGCTTGCTTCCAACATTCTCTGCAATCTTTGCCTCATCATTATATTGTATACTGTGCAGGCTCTCAGTTGACCTTGCCCGGATTGGTCTTGGAGGTCTGCCTGACAGAGGTTCAATCTTTCTCGTTGCCATTTCTTCAAAGTTGATTCTGCCTCCTCTTGGCCTATCTAGGTGTGTGGTAACTATATGTTTGTCATTTTCTATGGTGTTTCATCTAAAAAAAGAAAAAAACAATCATACACTGTAAAATGCCTTGATCAAATAATTTACTAAATAAAAAAAATAAAAACTTAAGAAATGTCAACATTACTTGAAATTGAAAATTAAACATTGTAATTGACTTGACTTATATGATCTGTCTATGATGCTGTAGAAAACTTCATAGGAAAGGAAAGAAATGCTGGTTGCCAGCATTTTCTCTCGCTATCCTATGACTCTAAAAATAAATTCCACAGAGTAATAACAAAACATTGTGGGGCTAACCATACCACTGCAAAAATGAATGAGAGACTAAGCATACTACTGCCAAAAAGAGAACATACTACTAAGCATAACACTGCAAAAAGAATGGGACAAAAGAAAATGAATATTTGTCTAATCATTAAATGCCTGTTACCATGGTAACAGTACACCCTTAAACTCTAAAAATTGTGACTTTTGCTTGAACAGGATAATAACATTGTCAGACAGCTTTGGTTTTCTAATTTATATAAAATCAGAACTAAATATTTGTATATCATTATCTAAAATTCAGAAACTTTGATTTTCTTTCACATTTTTGTAGAAAGGGTCATTTTTTCACAATTTTGTATTCACAAAAGGGCGGAAAAAAAATTAAGACCTCTGCAAGTAGAACTGAGTTATTAAAAATATCCCTCCATAGATTTTGGCCATTTTTTCTGTGGTATCTTCTATTCATATTTCACAAAGGAATAGGATAATGTGTTCAGATTTTGACAAAATTAGTTTCCATGGCAACCATAACACATTTTTACAAAGAAATTCCTAATTTTACCTAAAACTGACAGTGCAAAATCATGTTGAAAACATACAAGCATAGTCATGTAGTAGTAAATACAATAAACATTTGATAAGTTTATTTTAAGTGTCAGATCACCTATTATTGAAGACCACCTCTGAGTGAAGACTGGTTGGGGTGAATGTGGTAAATTTTCAAATTTATGTTAAATGGGGCTCGTAAAATGTTTGAAGTATGTAATACAGTGTAGGACGAGAAGTATGCATTGTATTTGACTTGGTATTATTTACAGTGTTTAAAAATTGTGTTCACATGGTAAGTCAAGCTTGTGCTTTTTCATGAATTTTGATAGTTAACATAAAATCTTTATATCTAGCTATTTGTCTGTTATGTAAAGACCATATCAGGAACAAATATGTGCGCTGTGAACCTTCTTTAGAGCATTAGGTTTGCCTTGACCATTTGACCATGCTAAAGGTACAAGTGATTTTTTCCTAATATAATGATGTTTTTACTTGATTACATTAAAAGCCTGTTTTCTGAAAAGAAAAAGTATAAACAGTTTCTTTATTCATATTTTTTTGAAAACATGTCAAAGTTGGGGAACAAAGTTGACTGCATTTATTCCTTATCCTTTGATTAAAATGACATGCTGAGAAAAGAAATTTGTACAGTAATTTGTAAGCGGTTGATAGATCTCAGGCAACTATGGATCCAGAAATTTCTCAATGCGCCATTTTATACGAAGGATAATGAAGATGGTATTTGACTTTGTTACCAAACCTTTACATGTTTCTGCAAAAATGTGAATAAAGAAACTTTTTATGCAGTTTCCATTGAGAAAACAGGTTTTTAACGTTGATTAATTGAATAAAAACAGCAATGTTTTAGGACAAAATCTTCTGTATTTTCAGTACGGTCAAATGATAAAGGCATCCCTATTGCTATACGGAAGGTTCACAGCGCACATCCGTGTTCCTAATATGGTCTATAACAAACAAATAACTGGATATGAATATTTTATAATTATTATCAAAACAAATGAGAAAGCACCAGCTTTATTCACCATGTGAACAAAATTTTTAACACCCAAGTGACAGATCATAACTGAACAGAATCTCAAGTCACATACAATGCATACCTCCCGTCTTACACTGTGTGTAAGCTGCTTGTAATATGCCTTACTTAACATTAGGTTAAGCATAATCCTGGATAAGAAATACCACTTAACCCTTTACCGCACAATCCCGAGTTTCAACAACCCTAAGGAAGAAGCCTTTAGAAAACATTGTAGGAAAAGGAGAAAATGCTGGTAACCAGCATATTCTCCTTTTTTCACAATGTTTTATACATTTCCAAGAGTGAATTTCTATTTTTGAGTCACAATTATTTTGTCATCAGCAAAAGCTTCCTATGTAGGCAAGACTTAGTCTGAAATTTTGTTGTAAAGAGCTAACTCTTTCAGCACCACATGCCAAAACAGGGGCTTTAGCGGATGGCATAGATCAAGATCAGACTGCACAGTCTGATCTATGCCAACCACTTGTTAAGCCAAGTCTGTAAGTTAATAATTCGATGTAGGCTAATAATTTGACGACCAATTTTCCACGGCTTGTTTGACGATGTTGATTTCTCATTGCGAGAATGTTTCAGATTTTAGACCAGTGCTCTCCAGATAGGAGCACTGGCCACCGTCATATACATAACATAGGGTTTAGTGGAGAGTGATTAATATTTTCAGTTTTGAAATGAAAATCACTCCCTCTATTTGGCGCTCTGTCAGTAAAGTTGTCGTCTGGTTCAAAGTTAAAAAGATTAAACAGTTAATTAAGAAAGAAATTTACGAGATTTGAGAAGAATGCACTAACGAGAAATTGTGCGGTTCAAAGTTTCTTTAAAAAAAAAAAAAAAAAATCGGCTTAATCACTCACCATTAAAATCCCAGGTGAAAGACGCGGTGATTAGAGAACTCTCGGTGACAAAAAACCTATTTGAAAATCAATAATCCACGTACCATTGGTTACATCCCTGCGGTTTGTGCTACTGCAGGTGAAAAAAATATCGAACATTTCTCGTTTCAGTACTAATATATCCTAAACTTTTTTGTTCGTAATTCCCTATTGACTCAACTTGTTTGCAGCATTGGAAACAACTCATTGAAACCGTCAACATCAATGCCAAGCCAAGCACTTATTTATATTTGCTGCCGGAAGTACCGGCCAAATGAACTTCCGGTGTAAATAATACTGGGTTGTCATGACAACAGTTGTACGAAGCACAGTGATTTTGTTAATGACTAGCTTTAAATTTTTCTATTAGATTTAGGCCTTAATTTCTTTGCTTTTCTAAATCGACCCAAATGAAAACAAAATCCCCATTGCTTTATCTACCTTTTCAATATTGAGGAAAATACATATAGCGGTAGATATAGATTTCAGCCCCTTTCTGTTACTCTGTAGGATAGATGAACTGTAATTTTCTTGATTTTAAATCTAGTTTCGTCTAGTTTCTTCAACTTTCCTGTTCTGTAAATTCCAAAAAATATTTCGACCGACTGCTGTTTACTTAACAGTGTCGTATTCAGATCTACCCTTTTATTTTCTTTACTCATTACGACAAACGTGTAGACTTGTCCAAATTGAAAGCATTTGCAGACGACAATATAAATGTTGCTCAAATGATGGAATTTGCCTATGATATGGTAGAAAACTGTGCAGCAAAAGGAGAAAACTTGCTGGTAACCATCATTTTTCCTTGTTCCAACAATGTTTTCAAAAAGCTTCTCTCTCGGGGTCATGAAAAATCAGGATTGTGTGGTAAAGGGTTAAATAACTCATAATCTTGAACCGATAAATTAAAGATTTAGATGTTTTTCCAAGAAAGTGCAGATAGGTCGACATGCAGTACTACAGTCCGAATTGCAGTCAAAGGGAAGCAACTATAACATAAGCCTGATATTGTATATGAAGAGTTGTCCCTCTTTTACCATTTTAATCAACACATGCAGAGATACAAGCAAGATTCAGATGACCGTCCAAGAAAATGCAGATACGTAAGACTATTAGGCCCGCTTTTATTTAGGAAAAAAAAAAAAAAAAAAATCGTGTTCAAAGATAATCGAATCGACAAAAGCTGTTCAGTTTATTACATTCTAACTTTAGTCAAATGGTAGATGTAGCATTTGTTTCATGATTATTATTGTACATGAAGAGTTCTTTCTCTTTTACGATTTCTAGCAGTGCTTTGATCACGTGATCAAAGAAACAATCAAGATTAAGATGCCTTTCAAAGAAAGTGCAGGTACGCAAAACCATGTACACTCCCAACTCCCAACTCTATTTAGTAAAAAAAAGAAAACTCATCAAAATATGATCATGATTGCCAAAAGCTTTATAATTCATTGAATAGTCGAAGGGAAGCAACTATATCATGAGACTGTTTATTGTATATGAAGAGTTGTTTCTCTTCGATTATTTCAAGCAACAATTTGATCACATGACTCACATATGACGTCATGTATGTAGTTATTGTCGTCTGTTCTTTACTTCCGGTGCTGACTTAAATGAGAGGCCAGAATGAATAGGCTAGGATCCAGGAACGACTCAACAACACCAGCCCGTACAGCTCAAGTGTTATATCTCAGGACTCGTAAACGTCATCCTTCGGGTCCACTGAGGGTGTGGATTTGATTCTCACGGTTGACCATCTAAAATTACTAATAAGCCGGTGGCGACGGTAATAACCGCAAATTCAATCAACCAGTCATAAACTTTGGAATTCGTCAAGCGGAGATCTGTTGGAAATCATACTTTCTAAGGACTATGCTTACAATATCAGGTAGGATCTTCCTTGAAAAGATTTCGCTTGAATCTGTGTGCTAACTAACTGATTAATTAAGGCTGGGGCACCTGTTAAACTTGGCAGCCGGGCCGCTGAGTCAATTTTGAAGAAAAACAACTGGAAAGGAACTAGAAACTTTACCGAAAACGGACGTCTCCGATTCATATATAAAAAAAACCCTTACAACTTAACAGAAATTAGAGAAAGTCTATTCAGCAGTAAATGTAAAATGGATAATTGAACTTATAACCAAGTTCTTATTTGCAGATGGTTAGTGATCCTGGTAGCCTGGGAACTTTTCCAACATCAAAATTGACTTTGATTACAGAGGTTTACGTTTGTCACAGTTGTTTTGGTACAGTATTATATGCTATAAATGATGAAAAAATAATATATCTCAAAAATACACTGGCATTCTATATTTATAGATATATTTCCTTTGGCTTAATCTATGAGGGCTGTTCAATAAATTCATGGAATTTTGTTCTTAAAACCATGTTTCGTGATATTTGAAGCTAAAAAGCTAAAACTCTGTCTATGATAGCATGAACATAATATAAACTCGATATAAAATATTTGCAGTTTTAAAATATTATAAACACAAAATATGCATAAAAATAGTGACCCTTTTTAGGCATTATTGGGCTCCAATTTTCTCCCGATTTAAAACATATTAGATTGTGTAAAATAGACATTGAGAAATGTTTAATAATGGTGCCAATTGTGCAGACGGTCAGAACACATCATGATGTTTTTTCCGTAAAACAGGATGGCTGTAGCACTTCCGGTTACTGTGGTAACATAGTTTCTGTCTTGTTATTGACGCATAGATGTCTGGAATGGATCTTGAATTAAGGGTAATAATTATGTTTTGAGTTGGACTCGTTAAAACACCAAAACAGACCTCAGAGTTGAGAACTTTAAGTTCCTGTAGTACTTCATTTCTCTACAAGTGGCATGAGCATTTCAGGAATGGAAGAACATTGCTTGAAGATGATCCTTGTGAAGGATGCCAGTTAGTGTTAAGATCAATTTCAGATGCTGTGCATGGCATGGTGAATAAGGACCGGTGGGTTATTGTGCATGACACAGTGGACAACTTGGGTGCGTCTTCTTCCACAGTACATACTAGTATCCTTACACAGGATTTAAGAATGTCTCAAGTGAGTGTGTGGAGGGTGCCAAGACTCCTGAAGGATATGAAGAAATAGCAGTGGGTCGCATGTTCAACAGAGTTTTTGTGATGATTCAAACTTAAAGGAGATTGGTTTCTGGACCCCATAATAAATGTTTATATGAAACTTAGATCCATCATTTCAAACCAGAAACAAAGTCAGAAGCAAGCATTTGGAAGACTCCTAGAACACCATCACCAAAGAAAGCTGGGGCTCAATGCAGTGTCGGGACAGAGATGTTCATCTACTTTATGGACTGCAGAAGAATGGTGTTGGACCTAAGGTTAACAAGGGCTGCATGGTGTTGAACAGTTTTTTCATAAAAGTTTGGGTTTTGGAAATTGCCCAAGTCTTGGCGAAGAGTTGGTGACAATATAATTAACACCAAGCAACAACCAGTGAGGATCCAGCTGTCCATCCTGCACATGTGCAGGGATTAAACTTGGCTTGAACAAAACCAAGATCAGATCCGGTGTACTTGATGATAATCCACTTGACTGAATACGCCTTATGAAGCACAGCTCCCCATGAGGAATCCAGCTTACAAGCGCTTTACAGACTGGCTGGCCAGGAACTCTGAATACCAGATCCAGATAACCGCAAGTTGCTGGCTGAGCTGTATAAATCTATTCTTATATAGACCAGGATCTCTGTAATGGTAAGCACAGATTATTATTCAAAGGTATTTTCATTTATTTAGATCTTTATATTTTATTCTTTTAATTGTTTTTTTTATTGTCCATTAAAAAAAGTGTTGTTCGAATAATTACAAAAGATAAAAAACAAATGTGGTTTTGATACAATACTCGGAAATTTCTTACTAACCCTTTCCCAAACGACAAATTTTGGACTGGTCCAAATTGAAAGAGTTTGCAGACGACAATTTTAAATTTGATGAAAATGGCAGAAAGGTCTCAAAAAAGGTAGAAAACGCTGTGGGAAAAGGAGAAATTGCTCGTTACGAGCAATTTCTCCTTTTCCCACAGTGTTTTCAAAAGACTTGTACTGCAGACACGTGAAAACCAGGGCTTGTTTGGGAAAAGGTTACGGTGTTATGCCGTGAGCTTGTTGGCACCCAAACTTTAAAGCGACAGACTTGGATCTCTGTGATGAATATTTCATGAAGATAACGTGGTGGCTCACCATGCCTCATTAACAATGTTGGAAATCAGCCTGATTGGATCAGCACCCACCTTTGTTTCCCTGATTCGAACCCTGGACTTGTGGATCTTTCCTGAAATCAAGGTGAGCTTATGCTGGCAGGATGTTTGACTCATTCCAGAACTAAGTTGCACTACAAGAGATGCAATACAATTCTTTAACAATGATTGGTATAGAGACACATTTAACATGTGGGGTCCAGGCACAGGAAATTTGTGAATATTCAAGCTGATAATGTAGAGAAAGTATGCTGATCTCTTGACTTGTGATGATGTTGATCAGTTTTATTTTTTCACATCAAAAGCCTGATAATGTAACTTTTTGTGTGTTTTGTAAGTCTCTCTTGAAAATGTATTTATCTATGAATTGTATGAAATATGGAGGGGTGTTTGGGATAAAGATTGTTTAAATATGCAAAATATACAAGTATGCAAAATATACAAGCCATGCTCTGTGAAAAGGGGGCTTAATGCATCTGCGAAAAGTATCGACCCAGGCCAGCCTGCGCAGTCCGCGCAGGCTGACCTGGGCCGAAACTTTTCGCTACCGGTCAATTTTCTGTATGTCAAAGGAGCAGTCTACCGTATGATACAGTCGGTTGTTAAACATACTGGATTTTATTGATCCCTAATTATGTGATGTCTTGCTCGGCATCACGCATCACGGAGATGCATTAAGCCCCCTTTTGCCAGAGCATGGCTCATATTGTATGATCTTAATTGGTCTCCTAGTTTTTTGTTTAAACAACAAAACAAAAATCCATGAATTTATCAAACAGCCCACATACATATGGTTAACCTTAATGCCTAAATTTTAAAAAATGAAAGTATTCCTATAGCTCTAATGTATATTCAAAGGCAGCAATTGAACCCCCGTATAGGTTCTTTTTCTGTTGTTCCTTCTTTGTGGTGTAATAAAAAAAACTACTCGTAAGATGATGTGACAAGTCCAAGGTTCATATTTATAGACAATCATGGTTCATACTAAAAAAAGAACTAAAAAATTATTTTCATATACCAGGAATAAAAACTTGTATGAGTCACCCAGGGACATTTGGACAAACATACCTCAGAACTACATCAGGATTTTATATCCGTTGCCTCCAAGAAGAATTCTCATAGATCTTACATCAAAAGATTGCATCACATGATACCACTATTAAGGTATGACATTTGCTATTCTGTTTTTTAATCCTTTCCCGGCCAACAAATTTTAGACAATACCAGATTCTAATTATCTACAGACGACAAATTTGAAATTGGTAAACTGTGCTAAGGTTCTCTGATAGAGTAGAAAACGTTATTGGAAAAGGAGAAAAGGCTATTGACCAGAATTTTCTCCTTTTCCCTTAATGTTTTCTAAAGTCTTATTTCTCAAGGTTGTTAAAATTTCGTGTTTGTGTGGTAAAGGGTTAATTCTTTGCTGGATTAGAGGAGGAGAAACTTTAAGACTTGTCCATACTGTAAGCAGTTAACTCTTACCCTGCTAAATAAAAGATATGAAACTTTCAAGCTGAATGTAAAAGCCCAAATTTTCCTATTTCAAAGGTATTTTTGGAGGAAAGATATCTCTTTATTGGACAGAGTAGTACCAAGATCAGACTGCACAGAATGTGCAGTCTGATCTTGATCTACCCTGTCCTCTAAAGGTCAGTGAGACACGCTTAGCAGCCTAAGGGTTAAATATGGTTCAAATGATGTGATTTGTCTTTGATAGGATAGAAAACATTGTTGGTAAAGCAGAAAAATGCTGGATACTAGCATTTTCTCCTTTTCCCAAAATGTTTTCAAAGCCTTCCTCCTCGGGGAGAGATTGTCTGGTAACAGATCTTTTGATAAGAGATTGTTAGCGTGGCTGTTTTTGAAGAAAATTCCATGGTACTGTCTGCATTGTCAACATCTGCCATCATGGTCTGTGTCATCGTGAAAAAACTTTGACATTCTATAATATTTCTGTCATTACTGAAGATAATTACTTCAAGCTCTGGCTAGTTGTTAACTATCAAAAATATAACCCAATGGGAGCAGGTAACCATCAAAATATTTTTGACACAGTAATGCCTCTTTTTTATCTTAACCCTTAAGGCGCCTTTCACGACTATAGTTGCCTTTGCGGCCAGTGTAGATCAAGATCAGGCTGCACAAAATTGCAGCCTAATCTTTGATGTACACTGTCTGCTTTGCCGAAACACTGGGGACTTAAAACAACCACAAACTGGCATTTATATGGGTCGTATTTTTAGGATGAAAATGTTAGGTTTATTCGGCGCTTTAAGGGTTAAAATTTTCACTAGAAGCACTGCAGCCACAAAATGGCAACTGCATGCTCTGCGCTTGTTAGCTCAACTGTTTTTGAAGAAACCGCTGAGGTATTGCAGTAGCCCTGGCATTGTCTATGTTGTTGTGTGGAAACTGATATTTTATAATATCTGTGTTACCACTGAAGATATTTGCTTTAAACTTGGACAAGTTCTTTATTATCAAATGGGGAACCTATACAACAAGGGCAGATAACAATCAAATTATTTTTGACATAGTTATGCCCCTTTTTCCAATTACAATTTTCAATAAAAATGAAGCATCTGCAGCCGAGTGTTGGCACCCACATGAGATGATCTTGTTTTGTTATTGCTGTAGTTGGACATAACAGATTTCGAGTTACATTTAACCCTTTCCCAAACAACAGGTCCAAATTGAAAGAGATTGCAGACGACAATTTCAAATTCGATGAAAATGACAGAAAGTTCTCAAAAAGGGTAGAAAACACTGTGGGAAAAGGAGAAATTGCTCCTTACGAGCAAAATCTCCTTTTCCCACAGTGTTTTCAAAAGACTTTTACTGCAGACACGTGAAAACCAGGGCTTGTTTGGGAAAGGGTTATAGTACATAACTGAATACATGGCAAAGTTTTCCATTTTGGTACTGCTTGTTAGATTTGTGTTGACTCTTTACCAAACTACAACATTTTGGACTCAACCAAATTGAAGGCATTTAACCCTTTACCAGACGACAAAATTTTAGCTTTGTCTAAATTGAAAGCATTTGCAGCTGATAATTTCAATGTGGCTCAAATGGTGCAAGTTTCCTCTGGTAAGGTAGAAAACTTGTGGGAAGAGGAGAAAATGCTGGTTACCAGCATTTTCTCCTTTTCACGCAATTTTTTCAAAAGGCCTCTTTGCCAGGGTTGTTAAAAGGTGGTATTGTGCGGTAAAGGGTTAAAGACGATAAATGAAATGTTGCTCAAAAGATGAATTTTGTCTTTGGTAAGACAGAAAACATTGCAGAAAAAGGAGAAAATGCTGGGTAACCAGCATTTTCTACTTTTTCAACAATGTTTTCAAAAGCATTCTTCTTCAAGGTCATTAAAATTCAGGATTGTGTGGTAAAGGGTTAAAACATTTATTGCTTATAACCTTTTGAACCGCACAGTCCAAAGTTTTAATCACCTTCACCAAGAAAACTTTTGAAAACATGGTAGGAAAAGGAGAAAATGCTGGTAACCAGCATTGTCTCCTTTTCAACAATGTTTTCTACCTTGTAAAGACAAAACTTTGATTCGGGCCATAGTTAATTTGTAAAATACAAATGCCTTCGACAAGTCCAAAACTTTGTCATGCGATAATGAGATAAATATAATATACAGTAAGTGCATGTATTTCAAGAATATTTGAAGGTTATTTACAACATAAAATTAACAAGTACTGTAAAGGGAGACAGCTATACCATTACCTAAACTGTTTAAGAACATTGTTTTCACTAGTTTCTTCCCTTTTGGATTTTAAAAAAAAAAATTAGGCCGCTACTGAAACGTGAAAAGCTTTTAGCATAAGGTTGCATGAACAGTGATGGTTAATATCCATGTGGAAACATCCTGGAAAAAGGGGAAAAATACCATGAGGAGGTAATGATTTAACCCTTTACCACACGACAAAATTTTAGCCTTGTTCAAACTGAAGGCAGCTGTAGACGACAATTTCAGTGTGGCTCATATGGTGCAATTTTTCTTTGATCGGGTAGAAAACATCGTGGGAAAAGGAGAAAATGCTGGTTATTAGTATTTTCTCCTTTTCCCACAATGTTTTCAAAAGGCATCTTTCCCAGGGGCGTTAAAAGGCGGCATTGTGCGGTAAAGGGTTAACCCTTTACCAAACAATCCTGATTCGTAACAACCCTGAGCAGGAAGGCTTTTGAAAACATAGGGCTTACCAGCATTTTCTCCTTTTCCCACAATGTTTTCCAATGTTTCAATGACAATTTCCACTACATGAGACACACTTTGTTTGTCCTCTGTAGATGCTTGGAAGAGTCTAAAATTTGGGAAAGGGTTAATTTACCACATGATCCAGAGTTTTAATAACACTGAGAAAGAAGCCTTTTGAAAACATTGTGGGAAAAGGAGAAAATGCTGGTAACCAGCATTTTCTCCTTTTCCCACAATGTTTTCTACCCTATCAAAGAACAGTTCCATTGTTTTAGCCACTTTTGAATTGTTGTTTGCAAATACTTTGAATTTAGAAAAGTCAACTTTTTTGGCATGCGGTGAAGAGTTAATCCCACAGGTTTTCAAGTGGTTTCATGTCTTGGAGCTGACCATCACGAAAACATTGTGGCGAATGGCAAAATTTCTTGTAATGAACAATTTCTTCCATTATGTAAGGTTGCTGTATGTAAATAATTTTTTCTAAAGGACAATTTCAAAGTCTTCTGTAGCAAATTAGTTTCAGGAGAAAATGAATTGAAGCAATTTATTTCTAAAATGCTTATTACATGGAAAAGGTTTTCAAGTTACTTTGATGCAATATTATAGAAATAGGCACCACAAATTAGTTTGATAGCCATTGAGTTGACCAAATGTAATTGCAACTTGAATTATTTTGTTTTTGTGGCTATAAATATGTTGAAAATGGTAGAATGAGGTTTTATGGTACTTGATGGGGAAAATGAAGTTTATGAATGCCATGGTAATGACTAAATGGAAAAATGATCAAATCATCTCTTCCTGTTTTAAATTTGAAGTAGCTAATTTAGAATCACTTTTCTGAGATATGGGTAACCAACATATCAGCCATGCTCTGGCATAGGGGGGCTTAATGCATCGCGAAGATGCATTGTTGTGCATCATGCCATCTCATAATTATGGTTCCATAATAGTCCCTTTTTTAATGTCCGACTTAGTCATGTGGTAGACTGGTCCTCGTACATACAGAAAACGGACCAATAGCAAAAAGTTTCAGTCCAGGTCAGCTTAGTCAGCCTGCGCGGACTATTCAGGCCGACCTGGGACAATACTTTTGGCAGCTGCATTAAGCCCCCTTTTCACAGAGCATGGCTCATATATTGAAGTTTAATAGTCTGAACCATTTCACCAAACACCAAACTTTTAGACTGGTCCAAAACAAAAGCATCGCAGATCTTAAAGGTGGCTCAAATTACAAAATTTGTCCTTGATACAGTGGAAAACATTGTTGGAAAAGGAGAAAATGCTGGTTACCAGTATTTTCTCTTTTTCTGGTAGTGTTTTCAAAAGCCTTCTTCCACTGGTTCGTCAAAATTTGGGATTGTGTGGTAAAGGGTTAACCATACAATTCTGACTTTTAATGACCTTTGGAAAGCAAACGTTTCGAAAACATTATCGTAAAAATACAGGAATCTAAAGATTTCTCCATTTCCCACAATGTTTTCTATCATTTCAGACACAACTTCCATCATCTGACCCACATTCAATTTGTCCCATGACTAAGCCTTTTTAACTCTTTACCAAACGACAAAACTTTAGACCAGTCCAAATTGAAAGCATTTCCAGACGACAAATCAAAGGTGGTCCAAATGACTAAGTTTGTCCTTGATAGGGTAGAAAAAACATTGTGGGAAAAGGAGAAAATGCTGGTTACCAGCATTTTCTCCTTTTCCCACAATGTTTTCAAAAGACCTATTTCTCAGGGTCGTTAAAACTCGGGATTGTGTGGTAAAGGGTTAAATATTGAAGTATAATTTTTTTTTTTCACTTGGTAAGAAGTAATGCCAAAGAACATCGAATAAACCCAAGGAATGCTTTCATTCTCCAAAGATCCTTTTGCAATGGTAAGGTTTTTAGTTTTCAGAATGTCTGTTGGCAAAGTGGACAGTTTAGATAAAAAATCAGACTGCAGGTTTTGTGCTCTCTGTCTTGATAAACACTTGCTGCAAAGGCATCTATAGCTGTAAAAGGGGCTTTAGGGGTTAAAACATGAAAATGTGTGGGAACATTTTGAGCCTGGGCAGAAACTTCTCATTACTCTGTCTTCAGATTTTTTTAATGCCCCGAAAAAGAAATAGGTGCATATAGTTTTTGTTTCGTCTGCCCATCTGTTTGTCCATCCATCCATCCGTCAGTCCGTCCATTTTCGTGCCCAGGCCATAACTTTTTTCCCGATGACTTAATTTCAAAAAAACTTTGCACAAATGTTTACCACATTGACAGAACATGTCATGCACAAGGGTCTTGACCGAAGGTTAAAGGTCAAGGTCACAGCAAGGTCAAATGAATGTGCATTTTTTTTGGGGGGGGGGGGGAGTGAGGGGCGTGGTATTCATGTTTAGCCTGTAACTTTTTTTAATTGTGAATTAATTTCAGTATAACTTTGCACAATTTTTAACCACATAAAGACAATGTGTCATGCCCAAAAGTCATGTCCATGGGTTGAACATCAAGGACACAGCAAGGTCAATTTTTGTGTGTGTGTGTGGGGGGGGGGAGAGGCAGCCTGTAACTTTTTGATTATGAATAAATTTCAATATACTTTTGCTTAATTGTTAACCTTATAAAGAGGATGTGTCACACCCAAGAATGACTGCAGTAGGTCCAGGTCAAGGTCATGGCAAGGTCAGTTATGTTTAAAAAGAGAAATTTGTTTATCATTGAATTCTGATAAAACTGTTTTGAATTGTAAAATGCATTAAGGCGGTGTGTCATGTGCAAAACTCATGTCCATAGGTCATGATGAATATCAATATAGCTGTGCAGAATGGTCAACAATGTAAAGATGATGTATTGTGCGCAAGAAGGATGTTCATGGGTTAAAGGTCAAGGTCATGGAAAGGTCAAATGCCTGTTTGTGTCGGGACCATAGCTTTATTCCCTATGACATAATGTCAAAATAACTCTGTTGTGTCCATAGTCAATGTTTATGTTCAAAGCTCAAAAGAAAAGGTTATTGTTTTTAGGGCCATCAGTCACTTCTCAGTGACACATCTTGTTTTAGCTCTTTCTTGTAAACTGTTTGTCACAATGCAGAAGTGGACTGCTACATGACAGAAAAAAAGTTGACTGCAGGAGGGAAAGAGTAAACCCATTATCATACATGTAAGATGTTTTACTGCAGTAGACTGCAATTTCTCCTTTTCCCCGCAATGTTTTCAAAAGGGTCTCTTCTTCAGGTTCATTAAAAATTGGGGTTTTGTGGTAAAGAGTTATACCTAATTGTAAAGATTGCATTATTTAAACTCTATACCAAAAACCAAAATTTTGGACTAAATTCGGAATTGAAAGCTTTTGCTGAGGTAAACTTAAATGTTGCAAGTGTAATGCTCTTGACCCGTGAAAGTTTAGAAAACATTGCGGGAGAAGGAGAAAATGCTGATTACCAGCATTTTCTCCATTTACTATAGTTTTGTCAAATGGTTTCAAATGCCTTCTTCATCAGTGTCATAAAAACACGCAAATGTGTTGCAACCAGTAAAAGATAGTGGGCACCAAGTATTTGGGCAAAGGAAAGCATGAAAATTACTGCCTTTCAATTCAGATTGAAAAAAAAAAAAGAAAAAATTTGACAATGTTATTATGACACCGTTGAACACTGCATTTTCATACGCTCAACAGTTCCGGCCATTTTACACATGTACTTAAAGAAAGAACTACTTATGTCAAGAACGTCGCTAATGAATGCAGACAATAGACAGTGGTATTTAACATATTAATAGAAATGGTGCAGCCTCTGTTGCTATACTCACAAAATACTATAATAGTCTTTGAAGGGTAAACTTATATGCAATTACACATGTATATATGAATCATGCTCTGTGAAAAGGGGGTTTAATGCAACTGCAAAAGGTATTGACCAGGTCAGCCTGTGCAATCTGCGCAGGCTGACCTGGGTCGAAATTTTCTTGCTATTTGTCAATTTTCTGCATGTCATAGAACCGTTCTACCTCATAATTCTGTTGGTTGTCTTACCGATCTGTAATGACTTGCATGGTGTTACACATCACGGAGAAGCATTAAACTAGATTCTGCCAGAGCTTGGCTCATGTAAAGGGAAGTAAGAGCGTGGGCGGTGATGTATATTTTCTTTAGTGCATCTATATTCTTTCATTTTTAATGCTTAACTCTTTACCACACAATCCCGACTTTTAACGGCTCTTAGAAAGAAGCTTTTTGAAAACATTGTGAGAAAAGGAGAAAATGCTGGTAACCAGCATTTTCTCCTTTTCCCACAATGTTTTCTGACCTTTCAGAAACAGATTTCAGTTTTTCAGTCATATTTATTTTGTCATCTACAACTGCTTTGAATTTGGACAAGTCTTAAATTTTGTTGTTTGGTAAACAGTTAAAACAATATGACCCGTGAACAAGCCCAACTTTACACGTGTGGGCAAGCGAATATGTTACGGCCAGGAATGATGCACGAACAATTAGTAGTATACATATGAGCCATGCTCTGTGAAAAGGGGGCTTAATGCATCTGCGAAAAGCATCGACCAGGTCAGCCTGCGCCTGACCTGGGCCAAAACTTTTCGCTCTTGGTTAATTTTCCTAGTGTCAGAGGACCATTCTACCTCATGGTTCGGTCGGTAGCTAAGAAAAGTGGCTATTATGGCTTCATAATTATGTGGCGACTTGCTTGGTATCATGCATCACGGAGATGCATTTAGCCCCCTTTTGCCAGAGCAGGGCTCATATGTATGTATATCAATCCAGTATCATTTTCTGGCAAACCTATATGTATACACGTCAGTTGTAAAAACGTGTTCACTTAAAATGACTGCAGACTTCAGGTACAAGCTGAGTATTTATGGATAAAGAAGTATGCGAAACGGCTCTTTCCATGTACTGGCAAAAGACTAGAATGGTTGGGATGGATACTTAACATCTGTGGGCTACATGTATCGAAAAAGAAGTATGCGAAACGGCTCTTTTCATGTACTGGCAAAAGACTGGAATGCTTGGGATGGATAGTTAACATCTGTGGGCTACATGTCTGCTGTCAAAGAGACAAAATAGCATATAACATCCGAGAATGCCTATGTGAATTAAATTAGCATCTGAAATTGGCAAAGTATAGCTGCGCTCTGGGGAAAGGAGGTTTAAATGCATGTCCATGATGTATTGTACCGAGCAAATCTTCTCATTAATATGAATTCATGAAATCAATTTGCCGAGCCCCCGTGGCTCAGTCGGTAGCGTACAGGACTTAAGAACAGGAGGTCGCTGGTTCGATCCCCGGCTCGGCCAATTTCTTTCCGAGGATTGATGATAGTCATTGCGGCAGGATTCATTCCTCTCTCACCGCTGAACATTGTTTCGACGATGGTTATGTGGGAAAGCAGCCAGTTGCTTGAAAAAGAATATTGTGGTAAAAGAAACTCCAGGAAAGCATGGATAGGTGCACTGGCCGCCGCGATATAACTGATTGATTGTTTGTATGGTGTTTAACGCCGTTTTCAACATTATTTCAGTTATATCACGGCGGCCAGTTCACCTATCCATGCTTTCCTGGAGTTACCAGTACTCGGCACAATATTCTTTCCAAGCCATTGGCTGCTTTACCACATAACCATCGTCGAAACAGTGGTCAGCGGTGAGAGAGGAATGAATCCTGTCGCGATGACTATCATCAATCCTCGGAAAGAAATTGGCCAAGCCGGGGATCGAACCTGCAACCCCCTGTTCTCAAGTCCTGTACGCTACCGACTGAGCTACGGGGGCTTGCGATATAACTGAAATAATGTTGAAAACAGCGTTAAACACCATACAATCAATCAATAAAATCAATTTTGTAGAACAACCGACAGAATCATGAGTTAGACTGGTCCCTTGACACGCAGAAAATTGACCGATAGCCGCGAGAAAACGTTTCGACCACAGGACTGCGCAGGCTGACTTGGGTTGATAATTTTTGCAGATGCATTAAAGACCTTTTTTTACACCGAGCGTCGCCCACATCTAACTGTTGCGCATATGATTTAGGTCTTATTTATCGGTGGCACGGACAGGCCCACTGATGCACTGATTTCCCTGGTAACGTTTTCCAGAAGTCCCTAAGTGGAAACCAAGACATCGTCTTTTAATACATCATCTACAGACAAATAATAGCACGACTTTATCTTGTCGCTTTTGGTGCAATACAGTAGCCTTTTACCGCAACGTCCCGACTTTCAACGACCCTAAGAAAGAAAGCTTTGCTTTTGAAAACATTGTGGGAAAAGGAGAAAATGCTGCATTTTCTTCTTTTTCCACAATGTTTTATACCCTTCCAAAACCAAATTTCAATTTTTATAGTCTTTTTTTTGTCGTCTGCAAATGCTTTCAAACGGGACAAGTCTGTTTTTCTTTTTTGTTTGGTAAAGAGTTAACACGTTACGTATTGCAGAGTACATTAATAAATTTTCACATCTCGTAGCATACCGCTTTCGGAAACATTGTGGCGAAATGAAAATGAGAAAATGCTTGTGACAAATGAAAAATATTGACAACTTTTGTCACAACATTTTAACATTAAATTAGCGTGATTACAACTACCGTATATCGTTTTTTTTTTTTTCGCGGAAAGGAAATTTTCGCTATTTTCGCGAGTGGGTCATTCTCGCGAAAATTTTATTCGCTAAACATTCCATACAGTCTAAAAATCCTTCTTTTGATACGAAACATCAAGAGAAAAAATTTTTTCGCTTAGACACACTTGTTTATTGTCAACGGAATAGACGAGTAATAATGTTCCTCTCGATGCAAAGTGGCTAAAAGATTTTTACAATCATTTAAAGGAAAAGCCCGACAGCGTAAGCAATGGCTTTGAAAATGCTGGTATCTTGAAAAAATAAAAGAAAAAATAGACTTCACACAATGATCTATACATGTATAGGAGAGCTGTCGTTAGATACCGGTAATAATTATACTTAAGTTTGAGCAAAGTTGCTTCCCTTAGTTTCCTACTGTTCATTTGTAGTCAAATGGTAGTACTATGAATTGTGAATAAATGGACCGACTAGGAAGTTCCTTAGTCTAAGATTTGAATAAATCTTTTTCTTATCTATGTATATAATATACCATGGGTATCACTGGGAAAAGGAGTAATTTTGGGATTTTAAAATACACGACAATCAGGGTAAATCTTGTAATTCTACCTTTTTCCCCCCATTTTGCAGTGCTCTAAAACGTCTGTTATGTCATACCAGACATAACGATAAGTATGTTTGTAGGGTTTCATGCTATCATATATTTACGATTTTGCGAAAAATAGAAATATACCAATGATTTAGTGAAAATAAGTAATGTGAAAAATTGATTTTGACCGATCTCGCGAAAATTTTGGGACGCGAAAATAACCCAATATACGGTATTTCATTTTCGCAAAGTCATGTGCGACAGTGATGTCTCGAGCGGTAACTCTTTGGTATGATTGTGACTTATAAATAGGTGACTAATAAAGCGATATTAAGTCTTTTACCAGAAAGCATCATTTTAGATTTGTCCCCCCAACTTTTTCAGATGACATATTAATTATTTCCCAATGGAATTCCTTTTCCTGCAGTGTTTTGAAAACCTTTCCTTCTCAGGACCCTTTGTAGGTCCCTTTTTATGCAGCGAATAAAGACATCTTCTTAAACACTGGTATATACTACAAAATATAATTTTCTCTGAAATCTAGCTAGAGGGTTACATAAAAAATACAAATTTGGTATTCATAAAAAGGGTTGGGGGCTTTGCAGAAAGTAAACATCCACCTTTTTATGAGATCAAATATGACATCATCCTACTCCTTTAAATACGATCCCACGTACTGGGCGCGTGTTACTGATCGCATGCTTTATTTTGCTCTAGGTTGCACTTTTCAAATACATAGAGGATATTTGTTTTTTTTTTTTCGGTGAAAGATCGAAATTTATTTCATCGAGTGAACATCATCGGTAATATTTTCACGAGTGGAGCAGCCACTCGTGAAAATATTACAGCCACTCGTGAAAATATTACCGATGATGTTCACTCGATGAAATAAATTTCGATCTTTCACCGAAAAAAACAAATATTCTTTTTATTTCATGCTTCTAACGCCTTTTTTTTTTTGTCGAGACTTCCATAAAAATCAGTACAAACTCCCCGTGGTCGGTATTCTCACTGGTCGTACCCGTGTAATATCGAAAAATATTTTCACCGCTATTTCTCGATATCCTACCGGAAAGCATGAAATAAAGTTTTAATCTTCGAAGAATATGACATGCGCAGACAACGGATCTCATGACATTCCCATATATCTTTGCGAAATTCTAGCACGAAATCTTTGATACCTCGGGAGACTTCATTAAGGCAGTGCCATTGAAAATTGTTTTTTCTTACATTTGTTTTTATTCTTTATTAATGGTTGCAACCTGCCGCCTTACTTAATTGAGTGATGAATTATTTTTTAACTTTGATGAAATTATGAATAGCCCCATTTAAGTTAGGATTGTTTGGTTAAGATATACATGTATGTTCTATTAATGTACGTGTTGTATTTTCGTTATGATGCACCCTTTCGTGTCTATAGAGAAGGAAATAATGATTATCCGAGAACTCGAATAGTTCTAAAATATGACAGGAACGGATAATTCTAAGGACAAGCGGAGAGCGCCAGTTCTTTTTACTTCTAGCATGTAGTCAGAGCTGTTGTCAGTCTCGTTTTTAAGAGAGAAAATTCGAGTAAAGATATAGGATCTAACAAATGAGTCATTCCCTGAGAAAATGGAGCTTAATGCATCTGCGAAAAATATCGACCCAGGTCAGCCTGCGCAGACTGACCTGGGCCGAGACTCTTCGCCGTTGGTCAAATTTATTTCTGTTAAAGGACCATTCTACCTTATGATTCAGTCGGTTGTTAAAAAAAAATGCACTTTATGGATCCATGGTCATGTGATGACTTTCTTGGTATGATGTATCACGGGGATGCATTAAGCCCCCTTTTGTTAGAGCATGGCTCTAATATTTTGTTCGTTATTCTTTCGCTGCGATTTGCTATTTCGGCTGATTTGCGATTAAGTGTATACACCTGGTCGCTCAACTACTTTTCCTACCCCACCCGTATTCGAATGTTCTTAAAGAAAATTTCCAGCCAGTGGTTAGAACCAAAATATTGCTATTTCAAAGACCTTTTAGTCGGACGATTTCATCGTATCGCAGAGAGTAGATACAAGATCAGCTTGCACGTTCCATGCATTCTTATCCTTATCTACACTGTCCGCAATTTAAGCGCAATGAGTCGCTATTTGCAGAATAAGAAATTACACTGTGTTTTTTTCATTAACAAGGCGAAATTGACGACACCTGCGGCATGAAGTTTCAACGTTGGCAAAAAAATTCAAAACAATGACAAGAAACCGAATAGGAAATCGGAAATGTACTCGAAATCGAGAAATCGAATATAGTTCGAGTGGGAGAATTACAACATTTGAATAATAATTGTATTTCTCATGCAGGGTCCTTTCTATGTTGCTGTTTGCATTTTTCAACTCTGTAGCACATAATCCCGAGTTTTAACGGCGCTGAAGACAAAGGCTTTTGAAAACATTATAGGAAAAGGAGGAAATGCTGATAACCAGCATTTTCTTTTTACACAATGTATTCTACCCTATCAATAAAAGATGGCATCATTTTAGCTACATTTAATTTGTTGTCTGCAAATGCTTCCAATTTACTTGAATCCGAAATTGTGTCGTCTGGAATTGTTCACAAGGTTTTTTTTCTTTTTTTTTTTAAAGATGAAGACGGACAAATACAAATGACTCTTTATGAATAATTACAAGGAGTTCTTGTCCCGAGGGAGGGCTCTGTAATTTGTGTTGGTGTTATTACAGGGGAGAAGATTCGCAGAACGTTCCGACACGTTTTATTGCTTTAAACACCAAAAGGTCTGGCGTGTTGGCATACAGGACGCGAAAGTAACACGTTTTTGGCATAGTCAATAGATGAACACATTACTTTCTGCAGGCGGCTTCTCCCTACCGTGGGCCGCTTTCGGAAATATTATTTGTAAAAAGAAAATGTTCGCAACGCCTTTTAAGACAGTATTTCAGCTATGAAACGATGGCCGGTACACCAATCAACGTGTTCCATGTGTTTCTTTTACCACTATTTCGCTGCTATAAATGCGCATGCGCATACCACCGAACTAACGGAGCTTGGCGACATGTAAATTTGCTCTTCTCCAGGATCTAAATACATCAGTAGCGGTCACTGTTATATTGATTTCTGCAGCATTACTCACCCACTTCTGCTAGTAGGGTTTTTGAAAACAATGTAGGAAAAGGAGAAATGCTGGTTACCAGCATCTTCTCCTTTTCCTACAATGTTTTCTGCTCTTTCAAATACAAATCCCATCATTATACCCCCCCACCTACGAAGTAGAGAGGGTATTCTGATTTCACTATGTCTGTCTGTCCGTCAATTGGTCTGTAGACTTTCATTCTCGTGCTCTTACTCAATAGGTGTTTGACGTAGAACCTTGAAACTTAATATAATTGTTGCTCATAACCTAAGGATGCGCCCTATTGTTCTGGGGTCATATGAGTAAAAGGTCAAGGGAAATCGTTTCCGTGCTCTAAGTCAATTGCAGTTTGACCTTGGACCATGAAACTTTATACAAGTGTTGCTCATGACCCAAGGAGGTGCGGTATTGTGTTTGGGTCACATGGTTTAAAGGTCATGGTCACTGGTGATCTTTGTTTTGATAATCATTTCCCTTCTCTGATTGTGCTGCTTCAGTGACAAGGTGCTGTGGGGGTGCGGGGGGGTATTTGTCCTCTTTGCGACATTTCTAGTTTTGGACTGGTCGTCTGCTTTCAACATGGACCAATCTGAAGTTTTGTTCTCTGGTAAAGTCTTACATCAAACCTTCCCGCCAATCGCAAAAAAGAAACCATTGCGATTTCAGGTTATTTTCCACGGAAAAGTATCGCATTGGACAGTATAGAGACACGTTGTGTGTAATCTGATCTTGATCTATACTGTGTGGAAAAGCATGTTCAGTCGCGTGTGGTCGCCTCAGGGTAAAGGGCAAACGTATTGGGCATGAAGAATTCAAACGACCTAAGTCAGAGAATAGGACACTTGAAATGATTCCAAAATGGTCCATAGAGTCTTGGCAACAAATCTGAATAAATACAGCAACCAAGTTAAAAGAGAAAGTTATTGAAATTTATGACCAGTATGGCTTCTGCTGCAGTCTCTTGGCAATTGATATACCGCGAGAATCGCTTGTGTAATAGGGAGGTTGCGATATTGGGAGGTGGGGACAACTTCCTTTAACTCTTTACCAGATGACAAAATTTTAGCCTTGTACAACTTAAAACCATTTGCAGGCGACAATTTAGATATGTGTCAGATGATCAAATGATGGGATTCGTCTTTGATAGGTTTAACAAAATACACATTGTGGGAAAAGAAGAAAATGCTGGTAACCAGCATTTTCTGCTTTTCCCACAATGCTTTGGGAAGCTTTCTTGCTCAGGGTATAGGAATAGGAATTGTTCCTGCTGCCGCCTTTGCTACTCCATTCTGTAAAGTGTTACCGCTTTCCAAAATGTGACATAATAGACTTCATCAAACCGTGTCTCTTGAGAAATACCAAAGAATTTTTAAGGAACATTCAGGGAGTATATGTCAGGAAACACAAAGATATCTTTCCTATATGGCCCGCAAAATGCGAAATGAGACCTTCGGACTAAAGTGTCGTCCCGGATTAGCCTGCGCAGTCTGCGCAGGCTAATCCGAGACGACACTTTACGACTACATAAGATTTTTTCATACAGTGGACTTTAGTGAAACAGAAAATCGTACAAAACGGGAAGTGTTGTCTCGGATTAATCAGAGACTGCACAGGCTGATCTGGGACGACACACTTTAACGCATATGTCCGAAGGCCCCTTTTCGTGTGTTGCACGCCATATCTGCTTGGCACATGGAGCTCGGCATTTGGCATGGAATACTTGGCATATAACAGCCTTTGTCAGGAGACAAATTTAGATTTGCCTTTCCTGTACCGGTCGAGGCATCGGGGCTCGGAAAGCAACGGTCTTTGATCTTGAAACTCTGTGAAGAAATGACGAATAATGACATCTTAGGTGCCCTGTGATGCAGATTTATTCGAGGATAATGTGTATTTAATTTGAAACTTCAAAGCATGCGAAATTCTAGAATGCCGGTATATCAATAGTTTCTGTAAATTTTCTTTCAGATTGCGTTGATCAAAATCAGGCTGCATTCAACATTATAAGTAGATTTACATCTTTGCCAAATTGAACAAAACAACAATAAATGTTCTACTTTTTTTCCATAAACTTTTTTTTCCAAATTTGTCTACAAGGACAGAGCTTGTATTATTGAGGGACTGCGAGTTTGTTAGAATCCAGAATTGGCAACGGTATACCTTGCAAGGTTTGAGGAAAGTCTTTGTGGGAGAATACTTTCTCTTTTACCACCTTAAATTGTCCTGGCCTAGCAGTCTGTAGCTCAATGGGAAGGTAAGGAGAGGAAACACCACGAAAGTAAATGAGCCATGGTCTATGAAAAAGGGGCTTAATGCATTTGCGAAAAGTAGCGATCCATGTCAGCCTGCGCGGACTGGGCCGAAAGTTTTCGCTATTTTTCAAATTTTCTGCGTGTCAATGGATAATTATACCCAATGATTCAATCGGTTGTTTGACAAAATGGATTTATGGATCCATAAGTAGGGAATGGCTTGCTTTGTATAATGCCTTACGGAGATGCATTAAGCCCCCTTTTGCCAGAGCATGGCTCATATTAAGCTGCATCAGTCCGTGTAAACAACAACTAAATTCGTTTTCTTTTTAAAGGTGAATACATGTATTCAGATTCTTTTATATCTTGCGAAACTTTAAAAATTCCTAGCTAGTGAACCATTCGCAAAGAAGAAAGACTAGTATAAGTAAGAGAATGTTTTTCAGTACTTCCTTAATGAGCTACGTCGCCTAAAGGTATTTTTAGCGGATTTGTATAGCGAATCCGCTTACTGTGGACGTTCTGACCGGCACCAAATACGCATGCGCGCTCACACTGTGCTATGATATCAATTTGATCTGAACCAAATATACTGTCATTCACGCTTGCGCTCTAGCCATTCTACTTTCAGTTTTAGCTTGTACACTTCAATCTCGCTTTGTCACTACCGTATATACAGTCCTACACGTGTATGCATATAGTTAAAATAATACCAGCAAAAATCGCGTAAGATGGACGGATCAAATAACCAATCCTTAAACAGTAATAGTATAACGTTTAAAGCGCAGTCCGCTCAACGGAACAACTTTGAATTTCTCTGCCCTTGCTTACTTCAATTTAAAATGATAGCATATGTATTGCATGTGATTTTTTTAATTACAGCTTTATGCTACACCACAAATCTGCTTTCCAGGACTTTGAGTCCTTTGATTACATTTCGCGCCAGGTTTTTGGGAATGTTACGTGATCAATAACATTATGTAGGATCGTACTCAAATAAGTACGAAGCCGTCATATTTGGTCTTACAAATATGTAGACGTTGCCGATTACACAGCAACAAACCCGTTACCTGAACGCCAATTTGAAACTTTTTTGCTGCATTTAACCGTCCACTTACTCTTCGTTTGCAGAGTATATTTTACAGTATATTTAAGAAATAATCTTCTTTCTGTCGTGGTTTATCGTTCAATAAACCACGGTTGTGACTTATGAGGCACAATGAATAAACCACGAGGGCGATAGAAAAAGATTATTTCGATTCATGACCAACTCTTGATCACAGGAAAACAAGTTCAAACCTGGAATACAAAAGTAGATGCATATGAATTCCCTTGAATAAACCATGGCTATTCTAGCGACTAACCATAATGAAACCCGACTGCCCAGTCGGTAAATATTAAAATCAATAAAACCTCAGGCATCAAACACAACAAAAATCCGCACTGTTTAATTATTTTATTATCTCCCTTTCAAATGGCAGAGAAGAATGAATATATCGTCAAGCACTAAAGTCGCAGTCGCTTTAAATGCGCTTAATATTAGCCAACCCACTCCCAATCCCATTTCCAATGCAACACCGGCGAATTTCGATGTTAATTTTTAACATGAAACGACACTTGATTTACGCAGGTTTACTGGTAACAAATAGTTCTATCATTGTCAATTTTTTATCAAAAACAATACATATCAGAAAATTCTTGAGTTTTTCTTCCCTCCCCCACCCCTACCCCTTTGGTCGAAAATGACGATTCGTTTTAAGTGACTTTCATTGATAAAATATCCGAGAGCGGAGATATGGAACAGCCACGGTCGACTCACTTCACAAAGAATGACGTCACTTTATAGAATGACGTCGATTTTACCACGCTTCCGTTGCATCGTATTTTCGTGTTTACTGAGTCGAATTCGCGTGTCATGTTAGAATTTCATGTTTAACAAACATAATTCCTAGGCCCCTTTAAAACCTCGTTTAAAACAACTGTTTATTTTCTATGGAATATATATATATATATATATTTTTTTTTTTTTTTTAAGTCATATACAATAAACAACTTGGGAAAAAAACTGCTCTAGTTAACTTTAACCCCCTAAAAAATTGGAAACGCAACGTGCGAACTGGAATTCAATTTTCGCTATATTAACTTATATTGGTAAAGCTTTCTCGCGTGCATGGGAGATCCTGGGGGAGTAATAAACGTTTAATGAGTACATGTGTTATATTTTGAAGTGAATATAATGTACTAATAATATATTGGAAAAGCCCATATATATCAATTGAATGAAAGAGGCGTTCAGATATAGGGGTAAAAAAAAACTTGATTTTATCAATTACGGAATATAACACTTATAAATAAACCTTTATCAAATAATACTGTGTTTTAAAGACCCCCGAGAAAGACGACCTTTGAACAATCTGGATAGAAGGTTGGAAAATGCTAAGCATCATTTAATTTGCAGCATTTTCTCATTTTTCCCACAACGTTTTTTACCCTTCAAGATATATATATATATATATCATCATGGGAAAGCGGCTTTCAACTTGCACTCTGTAAAAGCTTTGAATTTTGTCTCTTCGTAAAAAGTTAACATCATATTTGTTGCACACGACTTGAAAACAGCCCTAAAATATAGGGTACATCAACATAAATTCAGGGTACCCATAAATACATATAAAGACATTGTGGCAAAAGAAGAGAGTGCTATTATTCTTGATTTCTTCGGTGAAGATGGTCTAACGTCCCTCCATGGTTTTAGCACAACCAGGCTGTCCTGAACTTTAGTTCAACTGGAATGGTTTTTTGTGGATTTGCCTTGGTGCAAGACGTTTTCTCAAGTCATGATACTTGAGCCAGGACGCATGGCTTATGCGCCGCTTGAATTTGTCTAGAAAACAGCCACAAATACCATGAAGTATTGTTGAACAATTGCGGATAGTACCATTAAGCTTTGAAATAGATGTTACCCATAATCCCTTATGTAACTTGACACATAGAGACGTTGCGGGGCAATAAAACATATGAAAGTCGCGGTTAGTGATTTATGAAATGCCGTATTTATCATGTTTTATTTCATAAGACTGTCTGGATGCCACTCCGTATCTTCATGAGTCTAACGATGTCCGGTTATTTATTGGTGATAAATAATAAATAATCTTTTCGCTGGATAATCTCACCTTTATCAGGTATGAGATACACTGTCGCCGTCAGTGGTATCTCTATGGTAATAAAATGCAATAATCGCAATCGCATCGCCATGCTGGGAAGCCTGGCGGCTTTGGCTTCGACTCGAACGTGCTTTTCGAGAACACTTGTGGGCGGAAGAATAAAGATTAAAAAATGGAAAAAAAAAAAAATGAAATGATTCATGCTATGTAAAAGGAAGACTTAATGCATCTGCAAAAGGTATCGACTTAGGCCAGCCTGCGCAGTCCGTGCAGGTTGACCTCGGTCTAAACTTTTTGCTATTTGTAATTTTTATGCATGTCAAAGGACCATTTAACACCAGGGGTCCGTATTCACCAACCATTCTTAAGAACGTTCTTAGACTTATTCTTCAAGATTTTCCAAGTTTGAAAGTAACACAACTTCTGATTGGCTAAACCATATGGTTTAGCCAATCAGAAGGTCTGTTACTTTCAAATTTGGAAAATTTTGGAGAACAAGACCAAGAATATTCTTAAGAATGGTTGGTGAATACGGACCCAGGAATCAGTCGGTTGTTGGACAAAATCGATTTTATGGATCCATAATTACATAATGACTGGTATAATCCATCACGGAGGTGTATGAAAACCCCTTTTGCTAGAGCATGGCTCAAATGTTTATTGTCAGTTACAGATATACTCACGTGTATCTTTATGGCAATTTTTTTTCTGAAATTTTCTTTTAGAGAAAACGCTCTGTACATACTGGGTCCGTATTCACCAACCATTCTCCTCTCTCACCGCTGACCATTATGTGGGAAAGCAGCCAGTGGCTTGGAAAGAATATTGTGCGGAGTACTGGTAAAAGAAACTCCAGGAAAGCATGGATAGGTGCACTGGTCGCCGTGATATAATTGAAATAATGCTGAAAACGGCGTTAAACATCATACAATCAATCAATCAATCACCAACCATTCTAAAGAACGTTCTTAGTCTTACTCTTCAGAATTTTCTATATTTGAAAGTAACACGACTTCTGATGGCTAAACCATTTGGTTTAGCCAATCAGAAGTTGTGTTACTTTCAAATTTAGAAAATCTTAAAGAGCAAGACAAATAATATTCTTAAGAATGGTTGGTGAATACGGACCCAGATCTTGATTTTTCTTTTAGAGAAAACGCTGTGTACATACTGATCTTGACCTGTGTCCTCTTGCGCAATTCTAGTTCTACTTGGTGTTGGTAAGGCTAGCACTGTGACTTCCGGGAAAAAAAAAAGGTAATATCACAGGTCGACGAAAGTTCTAAGTGTAGGTTGACAAAGGGCAGTAACAAAAGACGACGGCGTTTTTCTTCTCTTTTTGTGCATTGTATTTGTCGTCAATTTGGTATATTTTTACTTTAAAGTTTGAAGACAATAGCCTTTATACTTAGACAATCATAATCCAGTATTTAAACTGAGCCTCAATTAATAAAGAGTAAAATACTGAAGACAGGGTTAAGATCCTGTGCACTGAGATTCTCCCGCAAGTTGTCTATCTATATTTGAAGCTTAATGTCAAAAGCTTTTATACTTTGGAAGTTATGCACCGGACAAACAAAAGCAAAAAAAAAATAAGTATGAAATTAATCAAAAGGATATCAATTTGATAATACTAAAGAGAAATTTGCGGATCTTGTGCATTGCTTTTGTCGTCAGTGTTCTCTTTTTGAGCCATGCTCTGAAAAAAGCGGGTTTAATGCATCTCCGTGATGCACTGTACCAGTGAAGCCATCACATAATTATGGATCGACTACACTCGTAGCCTTTTTTTTTTTTAACAACCGACTAAATCATGACATAGACTGATACTAGCGATACTTTTCGTAGATGCATTAAGCCCCCTTTTCACAGAGCATGGCTCACTTGTATCTGAAGTATGAAGTCAGTTGCTTGTACACCTTGGAACTTATGCTACGGATTTAATTCAAATTGTAAAACAGTAAAGTGCAATACCTCAGAAATACTGAGGAGAAAGTTACAAAGCTTGTGGACTAAACTTTTCCTCAATGTGGTCTATATATATTCGCAGTTTGAAGTCCGTAGCTTCTGTCCTTTTGAAGTCAAGTTCCGGACAAGATTCTACTTGACGCATGGACAACCGGTCGATGTACGGGCGGACGGACGGGCGGAGGGACAAGGTGACTCCAGTATAAATACGCCCCCGCCCCCCCCCCCCCCCCGGCTTACTTCGTTTGTCGGCTTACAATAAACAAACGACAAAACCAGTATCTTTATGAGTTTATGAGGTATAAAGCTAATTAAAAGGTAACTTCAGACCAATTTCTTTTTTTATAGAAATGCAATGGTAAATTAATAAAACAGGTACTACATTTTTGCAATGTTTCGTTTACGAGATGCTGATGTTTAAAAGTGGCATTTTCACCTGCCCAAAAATCGATAATTAACTTTAACCCAACTTCCGGTAAAAATCGTGTGACGTAGGAAGTGTGAGAAAACATGGCCGACATATACAACCGACGGGTAGAAAACGCTGAAAATTTGCATAGAAATTCCGAACATGAAGTTGAATAAGAGTTATCCTGTTCTTTGAACACATTTGAAGACGACGTTGATGATAATTTGGACAATAATTACAACGGGAGGCAGTTTAAATTCTGGTCACGAATAACATTGATTCGAGATTAAATTGCTCAAACAGTGCAGTCCAGGATGATTACTTCAGTGATTTACAAATATCATCGATGTAAGACAAAACCAATTGACCACTGATGACTTTGAAAACATCCTTGTAAACATAAATTATCAACATGGTTTCGAAATTTTTACAAGAACACATCTGAGAGCAGTGTGACCAGAGGGAAAAAATGTTCTGCCACTAGACAGTCTGTCGGAGGTTACGAGTTAACTCAATACCACACAGTCCCGAGCGTTAACGAGTGTTAAGGACCCCTGAAAAAGAAGGCTCGTGAAAACATTTTGGGAAAAGGAGAAAATGCTGGTAACCAGCATTTTCTCCTTTTCCCACAGTGTTTTCTACTTATTCACAACCAAATTCCATTATTTGAGCCACAATAGTGTTAGTTTCGACTTGGCAAAATTTTAGTGAAGGGTTAAATTGAACTGAATAGATTCCAGATATGACACACGTCAATTACAACTGGCGTCTTGTAAGGTCCGGTAACGAAGAATGACAATTCATCTCATTTATTATTCAATAAATGTAATAATAAATAGGGTTTGTTAGGTCACCCGGAGCCAGTGTAATATAATTGTCGACCAGATATAACAAATATCTCAGCCTGAATGAGAAATCTGTCTTTCCTCGATAAAGTTGTATCTCATAAATTTTTCCATTATACAACGTATTGTGTAACCTTATGAGCATTCAACTTGCCTTTATTAACTCTATACCGACACTTGAGAGTTTTAACGATCCGGAAGGAACAAACTTTTGAAAACATTGTGGGAAATGGAGAAAATGCTGGTAACCAGCATTTTCTCCTTTTCCCACAAAGTTTTCTGTCCTTTCCCTCATAAATTCCAACATTTGATTTAGCGTGTGCAGTTGCTTTGAATTTGAACACAAGTCCATTTTTTCTTTCGTTTGATCAGGAGTTAACTATTTATCAAATAACTTCAGTTTTCAACAATCCATATAGAACAAACTTTTGCAAACTTGGCGAAAAAAGGAGAAAATGTTGGTAAGCAGCTTTTTCTCCTTTTCGCACAATGTTTTCTAATTTTTGAAAGACAAATTTCATGTTTTGAATACCATATAAATTGTCGTCTGCAGGTGCTCTAAATTTTGACAAGTCTTAGATTTTGTCATTTGAGGATTAGATGAGTTAACCCTTTCCCAAACAAGCCCTGGTTTTCACGTGTCTGCAGTACAAGTCTTTTAAAAACACTGTGGGAAAAGGAGAAATTGCTCGTAACGAGCAATTTCTCCTTTTCCCACAGTGTTTTCTACCCTTATTGAGACCTTTCTGCCATTTTCATCAAATTTAAAATTGTCGTCTGCAAACTCTTTCAATTTGGACCAGTCCAAAATTTGTCGTTTGGGAAAGAGTTAACTGAATTTCGTTTGTTATATACGAGATCTAAGTCGTTCCCAATATATACAACAGGTGTTTAACCCTTTACCATACAACCCCGAGTTTTAAAGACCCTAAGAAAGAAAGCTTTTAAAAATACTGTTGGAAAAGTAGCATATGCCGGTAACCACCACCAAATCCCATAATACAAGCCATATTTAAATTGTTGTCTGTAAATGCTCTGAATTTCAATTTCTTCCAGTATTTGTCGTTCGGTAAAGAGTTAAGATTCGAAACTTAATTTAACCTTTTCAGTGCCATTAGGCGAGAATAGGCGGGGGCTTTTACGAATGACATGGATCAAGATAAAAGTCCCATGAACGTGCAGTCTGATCTTAAAATCATACCCTCCCCTTGTTCAGTCAAGCCTTTAACTCTCTACCAGACGACAAAATTTCTGACTGGCCCATATTGAAAACAATTTAGCAGACGACAATTTATTTGTAGGTCAAATGATGATTTCTGTCATTGATAGGGTAGAAAACATTGTGGGAAAAGGATAAAATGCTGGTAACCAGCATTTTCTAGTTTTCCCACAATGTTTTCAAAAGGCCTGTTTCTCATGGTCGTTAAAACTCAGGAGTGTGTGGTAAATGGTTAAAGAATAAGTCTGACTTTCAGTGGATTAGATTTTTCAGCCGTCGAAAGAGGTTCAGTTTATATATTTGGAGCTAGATGAAATGGGGTCATTTATATTACAGAGGTGCATTAATTACCCTTTTGCCAGAACGCCACTCAAACTGATGTTGCTGGGATGATGGTATTTGTCTTTGAAAGCGTAGAAAGCGTTGTAGGAAAAGTAGAAAATGCTTTTTAACGGCATTCTCTCCCTTTCCAAAAATGCATTTAGGAGCTACCTTTCTGTAGATTGGGATAGCACTGAATATTTTGGTAACGGTTTAACCCTTTACCAAACGACAAAAATTGCAGCTCGTACATATCGAAAACATGACCTGATGACAGATTTACTGGAATTTAGGAATTGTTTTTGAAAGGGTAAAGAAAACATTGTGGGAAAAAGAGAAAATGCTGGTTACCAGCATTTTCTCCTTTTCCCACAATACTTTCATAGGTCCCCTTTCTCAGAGTTATTTAACCCTTAGGCTGCTTATCGCGACTCACTGACCTTTTGCGGACAGCGTAGATCAAGATCAGACTGCACAGAACGTGAAGTCTGATCTTTGATCTACAATGTCCGATAAGGAGATATCTTTCATCCAAAAATACTTTTGAAACAACAACAAAAAAAAAAAATGGGGCTCTTACTATCGGCCTGAAAGTTTCATTTCTTTTATTCAGCAGGAAAAGGGTAAAGGTCATGATTGATTGTAGAGTTGAATCTTTCACTGGTCAAATGAATAAAAAAAAGTATGAATAAAACGTCAGGCAAAAAGTACATTGTGGAGACAAGACTGGCACTTATATTAATTGTTTTTTTCTCGTCGCCATGATGTTTTTCAAAGTGGTCCTCTGTAAATATGTGTAGATTTAAGAAGTAGTCTTGTTGCGATTACTAGTACCGGTATGTGTTTATTTTATAAGATCATATAAGGATCGCGCTACAACAAGATGTCAGGTCGATTCGGAAACGAAGGAATAAAACGTCAATTACAAAGATCATTTTTGGAAACCCGATTGGCATTTATCGTGACGGGATGCCGGCGAACTTTGATCTCGTATCTCTATTCGACAAATGTTGTTTTCGAAACTGGGTCCATTATGATGCCAAATAAATAAAATAGACATTTTTGTGTCATTTAGCCAAGATATATATGTTGTTATTTTCATCTCTACACACCTCACACAGCATTTGAACAGTGCAGATTGTAGATTAGATCGCTCATTTTGTACATGTTGATCTTAACCTACACCGTAAGACAACTTAACTAGGCAATTTTCTATGCGTGTAGAAGGTGACCTGCAAGAATTTAATTGCAAAAATTGAAGTGAACGTTATTGAGGGTAATTAAAAACAATCATTTTAATTTCATTTATCTACAGTACGATCATTTTCATGTTTCAGATTCCACTTTTTCGCAAAGTTAGCGAAATTTGGCTGATTGTAGGGGCGTAAGATTCACATGGTTCAGTTTTTAAAACGCGTTTATATCACGTGATATCTGAAAAAGAAAAACAAAGTGATATTTTCCTTTCTTTTTTATCCATGTTTGAATTTGTTTAGCTAGACAATGATCTATGAGCGTTCATGTTCAATTAACGCATTTCAACAGACATCAGCAGAGAAAAACCTGGGTCACACGTCGAGAAATGATATTGAAATGACATTTGATATAACTTACAATATTCTCTTGAGAAATTTAAAGAGGAAGATGAAATCGTGACTTAAGTTAATAAAACAACATTTTAAAAGTACGGGCTTGGATGAATCTCTTTTGAAATCAGAGTAAAGAGAGCTCTGAGAGCCAGATAGAGACAGAAAGTTGGGAGTCTACATTCACCAAAAACTGAAAAAAAAAATCGTCATCAAGGCCTTGGTTTACTAACCATTCCTAACAACAAAGCTCCAGATAAGACGGAGTGATGGTATTTTAAATCCATTATTTCTCTTCCAAACCCTATGTTGTGGGTACTCATTAGAATCGTCTCTAGGGTTTGGTGGAGAGTACTTAATATTTTCAATTTTGAAATCAAAACTACTCCCTCAATCTGGAGCTCTGTAACAACATTTTTAGTCTAATTCTCAATAATTTTCTAAAGTTTGAAAGTGGCACGATCTTTGATTGGCTATACCAAATGTTTTAGCCAATCAGGAATTGCAGCCTTCTAGAGCTAGACTAAGAATGGGATTCAAAGTAGTTAGCGAATACGACACCTGGGTCTGTATTCAACAACCATGCTTAAGAATATTCTTAGTCTTATTCTGAAGTTCTAAACATAAAAGTAGCACAACTTCTGATTGGCTAAACCTACTGGTGAAGCGGATGGGTAACCAGTAGTTGCGTAACTTTCTAAATCTAGAATAAGACTAAGAATGAAACTAAAAATAGTTGGTGAATACCAACCCTGTGCTTTTTTGTCAGCTAAGTAAGCGACATTTTTGGTTTGTTTCAAATGAGCTATGCACTGTGAACAAAGTGGGGGGATGTTAATACATCTGCAAAAGGTATCGACACAGGCCAGCCTGCGCAGTCCGCGCAGGCTGACCTGTGTCGAAACCTTTTGCTTTTTAGTAAATTTATATGCATCTCCAGTGAGGGTGAGGGCATATTCTTCACCAGCATTAGCCCCCTTCGCACCTCTGATAATGCATGAATGCGTGTGTACATTGCTTGTCTCTAGCTCTGCTTACCAATTGTAAGTGTATCACGTTTTTTTTTTTGTCCAACTGGGATTTTTCTAAATCAGATACTACTGTTGAAAGTCGCATAAAAACACGCAGACGCTATTCTTGAAAGTCGCGTAAAACACGCAGACACTATTGTTGAAAGTCACGTAAAAATACGCCCACCATATACACCAGATTGTGTAACTAGTTTAATTCTGAACTAGAGGAAGAAAACATAATAGACTTTTCCATCTGGAAAAAAATTGAAGATGACAAATTGAATGTTGCTGAAATGCCGGCATTTGTCTATGTAAAGGTGACCAGTATTTTCTCCCTTTTCCTGCAGTGCTTTTGATAGCTTTATTTCGTAGGGTAGTTCGAACACGCGGTTGTTTGGTAAAGGGGAATAAAGGTAAAATAGGTTTTCATCTTTCTTTGTTACATGACTTTATTCAAACTTTTGCAATTTCGTTGAAATTACTCAATTTACAGAGCGATGAATTAAAAAAAAATTATAAAAATTGAAGTACAAAGCTTTAATTATTATTGGAGAGCAACAATGGCCGTCACATGCAAAGTGTGATGTTTACTACGTAATCATTAAAGCATGATTGAGACTTGCAAGGTTACGTTGCGTGCGCACGCGAACGGTTGGAGAATCGTCGCCGCTTTTATTGAAGTCTTGATTTGTTCCGAAATGCATAATTTGTACCCACCAATGCAGAAAAGATGGTTAAATTACTGAAATGAAAAAACCAAGGCGCCCCTGAAATCGAGTTAACTCTCCGGATTCTTAATGAATAAAACGACCAGGCAGCAAAAGCACAATAGTTCCAATTTCTAAGGCTTTCTGACCAGAACACAATAGAACTGGAACAGTAAGAAGCAGAACATATTTGAGACAGGCTAAAAATATCTAACACAATAGAACAGAACAGAACAGAGAACATCTTTTACGCTCACCCTGTTAAAACAAATATTCCAGTCCGAGTCATGCTCAATGAAAAAGAGTTTATTGCTTTTGCGAAAAGTATCGACTCATGTCAGTCTGTGCAGTCCACGCAGGCTGACATATTCGAAACTTTTTGCTATTTGTAAATTTTTAAGGTATGTCCAAGGACCATTCTATCCCCAGATTCAGTCAATTGTCAGACTTATTGATTCGTAATTATGAAATGTCTTTCTTGGTCACATTCATCACGGAGATACCTTAACCCTTTCCCAAACGACAAATTTTGGACTGGTCCAAATTGAAAGAGTTTGCAGACGACAATTTTAAATTTGATGAAAATGGCAGAAAGTTATCAAAAAGGGTAGAAAACACTGCGGGAAAAGGAGAAATTGCTCGTTACGAGCAATTTCTCCTTTTCCCACAGTGTTTTCAAAAGACTTGTACTGCAGACACGTGAAAACCAGGGCTTGTTTGGGAAAGGGTTAAACTCCCTATTTCCATAGGGCCGCTCATATACATAAACATGTGTGCTATTAGGGCCATAGGGAAATGCATCACGGAGATACCCTTAACTCCCTATTCCCATAGGGCCGCTCATATACATGTATGCAATTAGGGCCATAGGGAAATGCATCACAGAGATACCCCAAACACCCTATTCCCATAGGGCCGCTCATATACATGTGTGCAATTAGGGCCATAGGGAAATGCATCTCGGAGATACCCGAAACTCGCTATTCCCATAGGACCGCTCATATACGTGTGCAATTAGGGCCATAGGGAAATGCATCACGGAGATACCCTAAACACCCTATTCCCATAGGGCCGCTCATATACGTGTGCAATTAGGGCCATAGGGAAATGCATCACGGAGATACCCCAAACACCCTATTCCCATAGGACCGCTCATATACGTGTGCAATTAGGGCCATAGGGAAATGCATCACGGAGATACCCTAAACACCCTATTCCCATAGGGCCGCTCATATACATGTGTGCAGTTAGGGCCATAGAGAAATGCATCACGGAGATACCCTAAACTCGCTATTCCCATAGGACCGCATATATACATGTGTGCAATTAAGGCAATAGAGAAATGCATCACGGAGATACCCTTAACACCCTATTCCCATAGGGCCGTTCATATACATGTGTGCAATTAGGGCCATAGGGAAATGCATCACGGAGATACCTTAAACTCCCTATTTCCATAGGGCCGCTCATATACATGTACATGTGTGCAATTGGGGCCATAGGGAAATGCATCACGGAGATACCCTAAACTCCCTATTCCCATAGGACCGCTCATATACATGTGTGCAATTAGGGCCATAGGGAAATGCATCACGGAGATACCCTAAACTCCCCATTCCCATAGGGCCGCTCATAAACAGGTGTGCAATTAGGGCCATAGGGGAATGCATCACGGAAGTACACTAAACCCCCTATTCCCATAGGACCGCTCATATACATGTGTGCAATTAGGGCCATAGGGAAATGCATCACGGAGATACCCTAAACTCCCCATTCCCATAGGGCCGCTCATATACAGGTGTGCAATTAGGGCCATAGGGCAATGCATCACGGAGGTACCCTAAACTCCCTATTCCCATAGGACCGCTCATATACATGTGTGCAATTAGGGCCATAGGGCAATGCATCACGGAGATACCCTAAACTCCCTATTCCCATAGGACCGCTCATATACATGTGTACAATTAGGGCCATAGGGAAATGCATCACGGAGATACCTTAAACTCCCTATTCCCATAGGGTCGCTCATATACATGTGTACAATTAGGGCCATAGGGCGATGCATCACGGAGATACCTTAACTCCCTATTCCCATAGGGCCGCTCATATACATGTGTGCAATTAGGACCATAGGGAAATGCATCACGGAGATACCTTTAACTCCATATTCCCATAGGGCCGCTCATATACATGTACATGTGTGCAATTGGGGCCATAGGGAAATGCATCACGGAGATACCCTAAACTCCCTATTCCCATAGGACCGCTCATATACATGTGTACAATTAGGGCCATAGGGCCATTGTTGTATAGAAACAAAATCATGGCAGTCCACACCCATATTTTGTAATGTGAAGGATTTGTGTAACTATGAATTACGGGAAATGAGAGGGAAACTTCGAAAAAGGCCATTCTCCCTCGCACTTCAGAACTCTGTCGTCAAAAACAAGATATCGGCAGTGTAAACCCAAAACACGAATAAGCAGTGGACGCAAAACTGCCAACGGAATTTATAACCACATTAACATTTATTTCATTCTGTTTGGCAGCGGAAAGGGGTTTAGAATGATTCCGATTGAAAACCTTGACTTGTGTATTCTTTTCTTTTGCCTAGTTTTTATCATTTCTCGAGCAGCTAAGCGGACTAATTCTTGCGAAAATGTTATGCGAATATCAAACATCGTAGTACAGCAAGGGACTTGATCAACGGTTCATGCTATAAAAGGTTTGCCGAATGTTCCTCGGTACGGACGAAGTTGCATTTACGGAGTAGGCCAAGACTATCTGGACGCCTTTGCCATGTCTGTTTTTGTTGCAATCGTCACAGTTCGGCCAATTCCGTAACTACATCTAACCTCTGTATCAAGTGGGTCTCCGTCTGCTATCATCACATGATCTTAAATATGGTGGCACCAATGTAGCCTAAGTTAATTCGCAACGACATCAATAACCGCGGTGAAGTTATTCACATCTGTCAATCCTTCGATGAAAACTGCCGAACAGAATTGATAGACCACGTTAAAAATTGAATGTACAAACTTTTTGTCAACAGTTTGTTAAACAAATAAAGTATGATGTATTGTATTTCAACGGAAATTTGCATTAGCTCCCCAAGTTGTGTCGGTCTGTGTTATTCACCCCTGCATTAACCATCTATTTATGTTGAACGTATCACATACGGATAGTTTTTCAATGACGCTTGCTGCAATTTTGTTTCACAATGCTCCGTTTGTGTAGTGTTCACCAATTCAGGTTTACTTTATTATAAACAGAGTGTCTCATAGTCGCCTTCATATTTATCTTATGTCAATCACCAATTTATGGTGACTATATTAAATATATGTGTGTATACATATACATGTCTATAATTGTGTATCACTTATGTGTGGTTCACAAATTCAGGTTTATTTTATTATACAAGTATACGGATTTTTTTTAATGCCGTCTGCTGTCTGGTAGTTTCAAGATACATTACTCGTGCATCAGTCACTAATATATAATGATTATATTACATACGGATAATTTCGAAGCCGTCTGCTGCATATTTGTTTCACAATCAAAAGAAAGTAAATTCCTACGTTCCTCAATTATATAAGTGCACGAACTTTCAATTGATAAAATGATCGGACATGCATAAATATAACTGAAAAATGAATTATAAAAACTACGATTTAATTTTGAATAAGACAACTAACCTGCGTTACTTCTGCAAATTAAATCAAAGTGAATTAAATTAATCGATGGTATTTTTTCTGGTTTATTATGCCATTGTTGCATGTAAGCTATGTTGTACTTTGTATGTATTGATAAACTGCTTCGTAGTTCAAGTTTAAGCAAGAAAATGTTCTGTTCTGTATTTAGATTTCGATAGAAAATTGTACTCGTGTTTTCTTTTTTTTTTAGTGGAGCCTTACAATTTTAAGCACAGTATAGCTGTGTTAGATGATAATGGAATAGAACAGATGGCTACTCATTACACGTGGCCACTAAAACAAGTTCTAGTGTATGAACCATTAAACTGCTTAGCACGACACCATTAGCTTTTGCGAACAGTGTAGATCACTGAAGGTGCAGTCTGATCTTTGATCTACACTGTCCGACCAAGAGATTAAACCCCCCCCCCCCCCATTAAAAGAAAATTGAAATAACCGTATTTGGGTTTACACTTTGGGCTAGAAAGTTTTGTTTAACCCTTTACCACACAGTCCCGACTTTTAACGACCCTGAGAAAGAAGCCCTTTGAAAACATTGTGTCAAAAGGAGAAAATGCTGGTAACCAGCATTTTCTCCTTTTCCCACAATGTTTTCTACCTTTCCCAAAACAAATTTCAATTTTTGAGTCACATTTAAGTTGTCGTCTGCAACTGCTTTGAATTTGGACCAGTCTGAAATTTCGTCGTTTGGTAAACAGTTAACTAATTTAACAGGCTAAGGTTTAACAAGAATTAGAGATAATGGCCTCTTGCGTTCTTTAGAAAAAAAATCTGTTTTGCAAAGATAACATTAGTTCGTCTGTTCAAATATGTCGTTAACGTCTTTCCAATATTGACTCTAGTAATTGGTTTGCGTTTTTTCATCTATCAAGAGGTATGGTTTTCATTTCTGTCCAATTTTCTCTTCCAAAGATAACAAGGAATAACTATCAGCCTTGCGTAATAGATAAAACGACTGACAGATTATCGTTAGAGGTCACCACAGTCACGATAATCGGAACGCGTGATATTTCGAATAGATTGTTTTATGGTCCAGAAATCTGGGGACTTTTTCAGTGGGTGGAATTCCATTCGTCATGCTAGGACTGGTTTGTAAAAAAAAAATGTCTACCCATCAATCAATCAAGCAATCGATCGATCGGTCGGTCGGCCTCTTGCTCACTAGACAGACCGATTGGTCGATCGACCGTTTGATCAGTCAGTCAATCAATCAATCCGCCCATCCGCCCGCCAGTTAGTCAATTATCAAAAATATATATTAGATGTAGTATTTTGATATTTCAAATCGAAAAATTTACACTGTAAGCTATCACACGATCCCTGTAAATTTGGTTATGGACTGCATTAAAGCTTAAACAAGCACTTTCTTTTACAATACATATTTTACTGTCGAGTAAATAATAAGCGCTAATAACTTTGTGTTTGAAAGGCTACTTTCCAAAGTATTTTATTAAGCTGCTGTATAAATGAAACAACACTATCCACTTAATAGTAAAAATCCAAATATTGCGATTTCACTGTTTATTTTATCGGGAAAAAAAGTATCGGACTGTACAGATTAAGATCAGACTGCACAGAACGTGCAGTCTGATCTTAATCTGTACAGTCCGCAAAAGTGCCCAGAGTCGTGCCTAGCAGCCTAAGGGTTAATCTGAAATTGAGACTTTTTAAGATATATCTATACTCGTTTTCAGCCATTTTTAAACCCATTTCATCTTTATTTTATGTAACTAGAATCATGAATGAATGAATGAATGAATGACTTTATTGACTTATACATCCTGTACCTGGTCAGTTACAATCAAAATAATTTTCAAAGTGTCCCACGTGATACAATTCTCTCTCTCTCTGTCACTCTCACATTTTCTATCACCGCCCTTTCGCTCTCAAAATTACATCATGATTGTATATTTGATCAATTTACGAATTTAAGATATTCAATGTATCTTCATGCCAAATGTTGCCCCTGACTGTTGCAAGGTTGCACAGATTGCGATGGATAGAAAATGCATTTCATTTTCTTGAGACCTTCAAAGAAATCAATGTTGTTGTTTCCGGTTGTAAAGAAGGACAAATCCCTGGAGTCTCTATTGATAATTTATCTATGTTTACACAATTGACTAAATCTCTGTTTGATGCGACAAAGTGTAAATATTTCGAAATACTTGTAAAGAACATTACTAGTATTTTGAGACTACTTACCTAGACATGTAAGAACAATAAGCGTCCATAGTTCAGCTATTTTTACGCAAACCTGGAGTTCGTGAGGTGTTTCATTCTTTCTCCAATTGAACTCAAGAACTTAGCTGAAACTAGTATTCCATTGCCTGTAGCCCCCAAATTTGCACTTAAAGGGGCCTATTACATTTCTTTACTTTAATTTCTTTTTTTGAAAATACATATGAGCCATGCTCTGTGAAAAAGGGCCTTAATGCATCTGCGAAAAGTTTCGACCCAGGTCAGCCTGCGCAGTCCGCGCAGGCTGACCTGGGCCTAAACCTTTCGCTATTGGTCATTTTCTGTATAGCCAAGGACCATTCTATCTCGAGATAAAGTTCAGGGGTAACAACCTACGTCATAGCATACGTCATCGGAGACATTTTAAATCCGCCATTTTCGTTTTAAAAGGTAAGTTTTTCAGCTTGTACATTATTGTTATTGAAGATCTGTCCAAACAAAGCAGTGCATATGGTACCTGGCAACTTTCTTCGTTAGTATACATTAATATTTTGTTCATTAGTTTCGTTGATTTTGCAATTACCTCCGCACAATTTTCGAAGCCGGTGACACATGTGCGATTTAACAATAGATGTCGTATACACTTCAATTGTGTTGAAGTGTTTAGAGCTACAACATTGTTTCATGGCATTTTGATTTCACGAATAGGACAAATATATTTACCGTCACCAGATGAAGTAGGTATTCTAAGTAAATTTTAGATGCATATATCTTTTTAAAGTAATTAATCTGCACTTTGCGCACAAAATGGCGGCTATTCAAAATGTTTCCGACACCTCTGCTATGACGTAGGTTGTCACCCTTGAAGTTGGTTGTTAAAGAAGTGGCTATTATGGATCCATTATTATGTAATTGCATTAAGCTTCCCTTTGCCAGAGCATGGCTTATATAACACAAATCATTTTTAACCCTTTACCAAACAATCACGGGTTTTAACGACCCTGAAGAAGAAGCCTTTTGAAAACATTGTGGGAAAAGGAGAAAATGCTGGTAACCAGCATTTTCTCCTTTTCCCACAATGTTTTCTAAACTTTCCAAAACAAATTCGAATTTTTGAGTCCCATTTATTTTGTCGTCTGCAAATGCTTTCAATTTGGGCAAGTTCGAACTTTTGTCGTTTGGTAAAGGGTTAAAGAAACTGGAGACCTACATTTATTGATTTTAGTGCAATTCCGGCGTTTGGTAACGAGGTGGTCGTTTTGCAGTCGGTGACCCCGTCAGTCTTTGAGATTAAATATGACGTCATCGCTCTTATTTGAATACGACCCCATATAATCGACAGATATTATTGATCATGTGACATTCCAACAGCTTTTGCGTTGTCTGCGCATGTCATATTCTTCGAAGATTAACCTGTCTGCTATGACGCATCACTTGCTAAGAAATGGACATATATCAATACGTCGTGCGTAAATTGCCGCTTAAAAAGTGCAGGCAAAAATGGCAATAAATAATACGTCTGTGGAAAAATCAAGCCAGTCTTTCACTACAAATTTCTTAGAAGACGAAAAAATTTCAAACTATTTTTGTAGAATACCAACTGTTTACTGCAAATCTCTGTCAATAGTTTCGAAATACAGACATGGAGAAAAACGGGATTTGTGCAACAGAATGACAACAAAAATAACGTCCCCATCTTGCTGGGCTTATACCGGGGCTTTTTCCCAAGCTTATAGGAGCTTATGTTTATAAGTAGCTGGTGCATATATATATGCTAGCTAACCATGGCTGGATGAATAGTACAAGGTAGGTTTTAGGGAGTAAACATATATTTCATTTTGAAATTCGTTGCATTGATTCCCGCCTTAAAAAATAGTCCGGTTCTCTACCCAGAATGCCCATATCAGATTGGTGATGTATTTGAAAAATGCCACCTAGCGGAAGATAATGACAGCTTTTGAGAAATTCTGATGCGGAATCCAGAAATGATTGAAAGACTGACAGCTAAATTTTTGATAGTCAACCATCAAGTGCCTTCTTAAAATTAGTAATAAAATGTTTTTGAAGTTTGATTTGATTTTAAAAATCTGTAGTATAAAATAGCACCCGTTTAACACTTTACCGCACAGTGCCGCCTTTAACGACCCTGGGAAAGAAACCTTTTGAAAACAATATGGGGAAAAAGAGAAAATGCTGGTAACCAGCATCTTCTCCTTTTCCCACATGTTTTCTATCCTATCAAGAGAAAATTGCACCATTTGAACCACATTGAAGTTGTCATCTGCAAATGCTTCCAATTCAGACAAGGTTAGAATTTTGTCGTCTGGTAAAAGGTTTAAATCTTTGCCGCTTTAGACAGGGTTTTGATTTATAAATGGGATGGTCACTTCGACAGCTTTGGCTGTACAAGAATGGGAGAGCATATTGACGGTCAGCCAGTCTTAGATAATATATCTCTTTGTTATGCATGGGATCAAATTTAGTCGTACAATGATGAACTAACATGGGAAAACGTTTTCCCGTCTAGACACCCTTAACCCCGTTGAACCAAATAAACCCTTAATCTACTAAATAAATCTACTAAATAAATGAAATGAAAATTTCAAGCCGGTAGTAAAAACAAAAAAAAAAAAAAAAAAAAATCTGCTCTTTCAAAGAATTATTTTGGGAAAAGTATCCTTATCGGGCGGTATATACCCAGGATCAGACTGCAGTCTGATCTTGATTAAGACTGTCCGCAAAAGGTCATTGAGTCGCGCTAAGCAGCGTATAGGTTAATAATCAGCTGCGTCCGCCGTTTCTTAGGACCATTTTATTTATATCAAAGGAATTGACACTCTTCCAAACATACCCGAGGCTCTAAGACCCCTGGCCAGACTAGGAATGCTTTCTGAAAACATCGTGGGATAAAGAAAAAAAAAAAAGATGTAGGTAACCAGCATTTTCATCCTTTACCGTAATCTTTTCTATCCTTTCTTGAAGAAATTCCATTATGTCGGATCCGACTTTGAAGCTTGTTTAAATTAAAAGCATTTGCAGACGACAAACCGAATAGACTCAAATGATAGGATTTATCTTTGAAAGTATTGAAAACATTGTCAGTAAAGGAGAAAATGCCTGTCCTGTCTTCCGGGGTCGTTAAAACTCGGGACTGTGGGGTAAAGAGTTAAGATATATGGAACCAGATATGGAGATTTTGAGGGTGTGCTACCTTCAAGACGGAACCAAATACGGGGATTTTGAGGGTGTGCTACCTTCAAGGCGGAACCAAATATGGGGATTTTGGCTTCAAGGCGGAACCAGATATGGGGATTTTGAAGGTGTGCTACCTTCAAGGCGGAACCAAATATGGGGATTTTGAGGGTGTGCTACCTTCAAGGCGGAACCAAATACGGGGATTTTGAGGGTGTGCTACCTTCAAGGCGGAACCAAATATGGGGATTTTGGCTTCAAGGCGGAACCAAATATGGGGATTTTGAAGGTGTGCTACCTTCAAGGCGGAATCAAATATTGGGATTTTGAGGGTGTGCTACCTTCAAGGCGGAACCAAATATGGGGATTTTGAAGGTGTGCTACCTTCAAGTTATCGCCTTGAAAAGGTAAGGAATAAAAAAAAAAAAAAAAGGATCAGACTGCAGTTCTGAGGAATATGATCATGGGCTTACCTTGTCCCGTATAACACGTCAGTGGTATTCTTAATATGCTAAATGTATAATTTATAACCTTTGAAACACATTGGCAGCAGCAAATATGTAGTACATCCTTGGAAAGTACAATGATTAAGTCAGCGACATGATTAGTACTCTGTGATTCATGAGTGCATATACATGTGGAAATGATGTCGCAAAAGGAGGTACCAATCATTGCGAGCAAGTTTTTGTCTCAATGCTTTTCAAAGTGCTTGCTTGAAGGCGGAAAAATTGTCACCATGAGGTAAATTGTGTATGGTAGCATTCACTTAGAAAACCTTTCTTATGTAAATAGTGCAGAAATAATACTGTCTATAGAATAATCTACTGTATTTGAATTCTTGAGAGATACAATGTCGTCTGCGGATTGATAACAATCTGTTCAGTTGTCCTTGATTTTGACATGATTTTCTAGAATGTACTTTAGTTTATCACGTGGTCAGTGCATCTATGGTTTCTTGCTTAACCCTTTACCGCACAATGAGGTCTTTTGACGATTCTGGGAAAGAAGCCTTTTGAAAACATTGTGGGAAAAGGAGAAAATGCTGGTAACCAGCATTTTCTCCTTTTCCCACAATGTTTTCTACCCTATCAAAACTTGAAAGATTGCACCATTTGGGTTACATCGAAATTGTCGTCTGCCAATGCTTTCAATTTGGACAAGGCTAATATTTTGTCGTCTGGTAAAGGGTTAAGTAATTCGTGGAAAGATAATGTGATATGATGTCAATGGTAATGACTATCTTTTTTTATTCTAGAAACCGCAGCCTCTGGTGATTAAAAACTAGGGACGTATTTACTAGTACCAACCATTCCAAATTGCATTCTTAGTCTAATGTAGATTAAAAGATAAATAAATAAATAAATACAAACACACACACACAATTTCTGATTGGCTAAAACAATTGTTTTAGCCAATCAGAAGTTGCGTTACTTAAGAATTAATTTACAATGATTGGTGAGTACGGATCAAGGTGGTTTTAGATCCAGGACCTATTTTTCTACTTAAGTTGAGTTTCTTATTCCAGACGCATTTCACTGACATTGACAGACTTATATAGCATTCTCTGTTAACAGACTGTAGTAAAGTTCTCAAATCCTGGGTTGACACTACGTTTCAGACTCATCTAAGCAAAATAAATGGACTTAAGTCAATTAACAGACTTAAGTCCATTATTTTGCTGAGTTGAGTCCGAAATATTGTGTCAACAAAGAACTTGAGTGTTGGCATGAATGTTGCCTTGACGGCTGAGTTGTTAAAGGGCACTTCTTGTGCAGCAAAGGTAGAAGGTCCAACCCAAGCCGAGTTATTTCTTAAGACTTAGAATTTGTTAGTTATGGTTTCCTTTCTCCGCACTCAGCGAAGAGCGACTGCATTGCTACCTGCTCACCAATGTCAGGAACGGACTTTTAACCCTTACGCTGCCAAGCGCGACTCACTGTTAAATGTGACTCACCGTTAAATGTGACTCAACAAACTCAAGTCAGAAAATGGGGCCGTTAGTAAATTTGAGTAAAACAAGATCGACAGAGAGATAGAAAGACAGTACGAAGAGATAGGTAGATAGAGTTAAAGGCCCCCCCCCCCCCCAAAAAAAAAGCTCCACTAGATATACTTTAGTTGAAATGGCGCAGTCATGAATCCACAAAATTTATTATCTGTTTTCGCCTTTTATGATCAAACAGAGAAAGCATACATCACGAAAAGCATTAATCCCATTCTGCGCGATATATAAACTTTGGTAAATGATTTCCCAAGAACATTGTAATAAAATGTGAGTCATTCTCTGCCAAAAGGAGGCTTAATGCATCTCCGTGATGCATCATACCAATCAAGCCATCACTTGATTATGGATATTAAAAAGCCACTTTTTTTTTTTTTATCAGCCGGCTTAATCAAGACGTAGACTGGTCCTTGGGCATACAGAAACTTGACCAAAAGCTAAAAGTTTCGGCCCAGGTCAGACTGCGCAGGCTGACCTGGGTCGATACTTTTCGCAAATACATTAAGCCCCCTTTTCATAGAGAGTGGCTGAATAATTTTTTACTATATCATTTTTACCTTATCTCTGTTTATTTTATCCGTTTATGTGTTTCAATAGAGCGACTGATTTTTTTTTGGGGGGGGGGGGGGACCTAAAAATCGCTAGATAGCAAAATTGCCTTAAGCGTTAAGCCTTAAGCTGCTAAACGCTCTTAATGAACTGTTGCGGACGGTGTAGATCAAGATCAGACTGCTCAAAAGTGCTGTCTGATCTTGGATCTACTCTGACCGACATGGGCTCTGCATAGAAAGTGCAGTCTGATCTTGGAGCTGTCCTGACCGACATGGTTGTAAGTTGTAACATGTGACATGTTACACATTGGGATTTTCCTTGTTACGCAAGTTGTAACATGTGACATGTTACACATTGGGATTTTCCTTGTTACGCAAGGCCTGTAGCATACGGCTTTTTACACAGGGGTTGTGACATACTGTTTGAAACGAAGGGCTTATACTTCAGAGGTTGAGGTTGTAAAACAAAAATTGCAACACGTGGGTTTTGAATTACAAAGGTTGCACACATAAGGAATGTATCAGAAAGAGTTGAAAATTTGCGTTTAGGAAGCACAAGCGTTGTACAGCCAGATTCTACAGGCACGAGAGAAAAAAAAGGAACCATTTGAGTAAAACAGAGAGAGAGAGAGAGGGACGGACGGAAGGAGGGGAGGGAGGAAGGGAGGGAGAGCGCAAATAGCAGATGTGTGTATGTATATGTGTTATATGTGAGTATGAGAGAGAGAGAGAGGGGGTTCGATGTTGTGGGATGTAGATATTGGGGAACCATTTGAGTTTTTGAGGTAGAGAAGAGAGTGAGAGAGGAGAGAAGAGAGCAAACGAGAAAAATGATTCAATATTGCGGGATGAAGAAATTGAGCGAGAGCTGCGAAGGTATAAAACCTTTCGATAAATCTCAAATAGGCAATAATGGAAGCCAAAGTTAGTGGAGCATTAGAGTTTTCCATTAATGAATTTCGCTGCAATTCGTAATGGAAAAAGAATGTTCAGGGCTAGAGAAAAAACAAGAAAGTTCACTCTCATTGAAAGGGCTTATTGAAAGTGCGCCGTAAAAAGAAACTAAATGAGCCATGCTTTGTGAAAAGGGGGACTTTATGCATCTGCGAAAAGTATCGACCCAGGTCAGCCTGCGCGGACTGCGCAGGCTGACCTGGACCGAAACTTTTCGCTATTGGTCAATTTTCTGCATGTCAAAGGACCATTCTAATTCATGATTCACTTGGTTGTTAGACAAGATGGATTTTATTGGTTTATAATTAGGTGATATCTTGCTTCGTACACTGCATCACGAAAATACATACCGGTAAGCCCTCTTTTGCCAGAGCATAGCTCAAATAAAACTACATATATCGGGGTTTGCATAGGTTGCAGTTTCGTTCGGCTCAGACTCTGAACAATTCTTCTGACGATATGTTGAAACAAACACCCTGCCGTTGTTGTTGCCAGAATTTCATCAAATGTCATCGCTTTTATTTTTTGAGATACATTAAATATTGCAATGTACATGCACGAGCAGTAATTATTTCTGTTGCATTTATTGCGACCGGTCGCATAATCGAAGGATAAATATCACGATTTTGAGGCAATTTGATATGCTTTTGCAAAAATTGTAGACTGCCAGGATATGTGCAGTGGAAGTCTGTTAAAGTCGGCGCCATAAACGAAAAAAAAAAAAAGACTGATATACGAAGAGTGAAAAAAATGACAGGAAAAAAAAAAAATGTGCCAGTGTTTAGGTAAGCTGTTTTAACTCCTAGGCTGCTAAGCGGGACTCACAAACCTTTTGCGGACAGTGTAGATCAAGATCAGACTGCACAGAACGTGCAGTCTCATCTTTGATCTACACTGTCCGATAGGAAGATGTTTTCCCAACCCCCATAACTTTGAAATACCAACATTTTGAATGTTACCATCTGCTTGAAAGTTTCGTTTAAGTTATTTAGAAGGATAAGGCTTAACACTTCGAACACAGAAGGCTCATCATACGATCTGTGGCGGCAGTCAACGGTCTACACTGTTCATTAACATCATTAAACCTTTTGTTAGAACAAAAAAACTACTTTAATTTTACCCTGGTAAGAAATGCATCGCCCTCTTTCGCTATACATCCGACATAAGTACCTCCCTTGATATTCAACCTGCATTAATACATGATTGGTGTTGGGGATTCAAGTTTTGTTTGTTTTTTTTTGACAGAAAATGTTCAGTCTTCAGCGAGAGTGATTTACATGTACCTTGATGTTAATTGTTGGATTGTCAGATGAGTTGAGTATTTAATATGAAGTGAGGTTTTTATCATTCACTTCTTTGTTCCAGAACTTTACTATTCATGTCATCGGAAAAAAAGGTTTTCTGCTACTAAAGTATTTGACCGTATGTTGTCAAAGAATTTTTTGTTAGAGTACACTGATATTTGGTATGAATTATAATAGGATAGGCCTGCCCACATTTGAAACAAAAAACAGTGCTTTTTCTTTGGAGTGGGTGGGGCGTAGGAGGATGTAGGATGTGTTATTTCAATCAAAATTAACGCATGATACACTTATTTACCACACGACAGAAGTTTGGACTAATCAAATCTGGAAAGCATTAGCAGACGAAAAACAAATGAGATTCAAAAAATTAGTTCGAATATTTCTATTTGTAATCATAAATTACAAAAGTATTTGGACGAAAGCTAAATAATTCAAAAAATGAAATTTCTTTTGGGAAAGGTAGTAAGAATTTCAGGAAACTGAGAAATTGCTGCTTACCTTTATTTTCTCCTTTTCCCACGATGTTTCCAAAAGCTTTCTTTCTCAGGGTCTTTAAAACTCGGGATTATGTGGTAAATGGTTAAAAGGCAGTGGAGCGATACAGGGCCATCATGGCCCTCTTGTTTTCGATTTTCTTGTCAGTAAATTTAGTTTCACCGAACTGTCAGCTGGTGGCCAATACTCGTCACCAGCCCGATGTAGTCGCCGCTGTTTTACCACATTTAATAAGAAAATATACAAGTCTCGCGAGACAGCGCGAGATGATCGGGACATCCACGCTAACATGTAAGGTAGACAAACCGTAAACAAACCTAAGACGAGAATAACAAACCGAGAAATGAAAGTTAAAATCTCCCACACTTTGCATCGCTATGAAAAATATCTCCGGCAATGCAGATGTTTGTATTTAATTGTAATCCATAAAAAACATTTCACATTCCCTCTTTTCCTACAGTTTTGTTCAACTGTATTCATCTCGTATGCATTTCATAGAAAATTTAAAAAAGAGTCCGCTTATTACTGTTTAATATTACTGTGTAACGCACGTTTATGACGTTAGACTTCTTGTTATATACCTTTACACTCCTGAAGAAGGCTTAAACCGAAACGTTGATTAAGAATTTCAGATAGAACCCATACGTGTTGTTATTCCCATTTATTGTAATCCATATAAATTTGATATCAAGTTTGTTCGTTCATGCATTGTCTCAAAAGTAAATATAGCAGCGCCCTTTATCTTTAATAGTTTCAATAATAGAAATAGAGAGCATTCGAATTTCATATGATGAAAGAAAATACGTAACAATTGACAACCGGCAACTAGCAGCGCTGGTAATGTAGCAAAGCCTCCTCGGTCCTGCCTCTGATGAGGATGGGGTTGAGTTAAACTTTGATCGCCGGTTTTGTGGATCACATTGACCGTCGTTGTATGGAAGTGTCTCGATGGAGGTCATCACCTGACATGATATCATCATTAGGTCAGAATTAACTTATATGTATATCACGTGACATTATACCATGCCTATTAAAATTATCATCTGGATGTATGACCTAGGTGACTTAGGTCTGCGTTTACCAAGACTTCAAGGAACCTCTGTGCCAATCGAGTTTCGACATGGTTCATCATCTCTGACTTCTCAATAATACAAATAGATATTGTCTGCTGTCTTTGACAGTCGCTGATTTCAAGGAATCCAGTACAAGTAAACTACCTAATAGTATAGAAGGCTAAAAGATGCTTTGGGACGGTTGTAAAAAAAGGTAAAATTGTTAAGGTTTTTAACCAATGTTTCAACTAACTCACTTGTCCTTTTAAAATTCCATTGGGTTTCAGCTGAATAAGGACAACTCACGATTCACATATACCAACGTTACTGTTATGCAGCTGTTGTGTGAGGGTGGCTGGCAGTTGCCAATTTCCAATTCAAAATGATTCTCTTTAAGCTCGTAAAATTAGAATGGTAACCAGCTGACTGTTGATGGTTTACGATTCTATTAAAAAATTCTGACACTGAATCGGTTACGATTCTATTAAAAAATTCTGACACTGAATCGGTAGCTGAAATGTGAATTTCACTGGCATTTACCAAATGCAAATTTACACGTATTTTCATAGAGAACATCATTAAAAAAAAAACAAGTTCAAGTAAGTTCGCTGCTAGCTTCCAGTTGGCAGTTTGCACTTGTTCTCTCTACTCTTATGGAATTTGAATTGTACGAGTAAGCCGGCTGACAGTTCACGATTTGCTTATAAAAGTGGTAATGTTCCAGAAACGAAGGTGAAATGTTAGCTATCGTTGCAATTTTGCAGTCGAATCGGCAAACTTGATCTGTAAAATGTCAACTGTGGAGATAACTTCAAGCACATGATACATGTAGTTTTTGCTGAACAAATATTATTGATGATAGCCATTGCGACAGGATTCATTCCTCTCTCACAGCTGAACTACTGGTTCGACGTTGTGTATTTAGACAACTAGCCAGTAGTTTAAAAAGGGTGTTAAGCGATGTACTGGTAAAAGAAGCTCAAGGAACCCATGGCATTCTGAGTAACCGGGGCTTGAATCGTAGAATAAAGAACGTGGGTGTAAATAATCAATAAATAAGCACAGCTGAAGTATCAGTAAGTGTTACTTTGTTGTCATAAACCGCTCGAGCTAGTCGCTTTCCTAATTTTGTGGTCTCAGAAAATGAGCGACAGGACAACTGTAGATTGATTGATTGATTGATTGTATGGTGTTTAACGCCGTTTCCAACATTATTTCAGTTATATCGCGGCGGCCAGTGCACTTATCCATGCTTTCCTGGAGTTTCTTTTTACCAGTACTCCGCACAATATTTTTTCCAAGCCGCTGGCTGCTTTCCCACATAACCATCGTCGAAACAATAGTTAGCGGTGAGAGAGGAATGAATCCTGTAGCAATGACTATCATCAATCCTCGGAAAGAAATTGGCCAAGCCGGGGATCGAACCAGCGACCTCCTGTTCTCAAGTCCTTTACGCTACCGACTGAGCTGCGGGGCTTGGGGGACAACTGTAGATTACACCAGTTTTTTTTTTTAAACCCATTTAGTGCCTATCACAACTTTCTGTAGTTCTACGTACCGTGTAAATTCAAAACCAGACTGCACAGAACATGTGGCATGAGCCTGAATCCACATTATAAGCCATTCTCTGTGAAAAGGGGGATTAATGCCATTCTGTGTGAAAAGGTGGCTTAATCGGTTGTTAGGCCAATTGACTTTTATGGAACGTTAATTATGTGATGACTTTATTGATATCATGCATCACGGAGATGCATTAAGCCTCCTTTTCACAGAACATGACTCATATTATGTTTTGTTAGACATTTTTAACCATTTTTATTTATTTATTTATTTTGAAATTTAAATATCCATGTACTTTTTTGTTTATTCTATTTTATCAAGTCTAAATATTAATTTAAATACTTCCTCCTGCCGACGACTTTCTGCATCTTGCTGTGCACAGACCATTTTTGAAAGTATTGTTCTTAACCCTTTTCTGAACGACAAAATGTTAGACTTGTCCAAATTGAATGCATGTGCAGACGAGAAAATAAATGTGGTTAATGGATTAAATTTGATTTTTGGAACGGCAGAAAAGTTTTCAAAAGCTATCTTTCTCAGGGTCGTCACAAGTCGGGCTTGTGTGGTAAAAGGGTTAAAGGAGAAATTTGCCTACACAATAATATTTTTTTGCGTCACAATCCATCCTTTTGTAGATGTATTCATGTACTGTTCAATAGTCATGTCGATTATGCATATTTTACAAAGGCGGTTTCAAAGTCGTCTGCTACGAAAGCAGTCGTCTGCAGGTGTTGATGTGGTCATGTTTTACTGTAAATAGTCACTGTGCTAGAACATGCAATACTCTCCGTACTTTAATGACCACGTTACCCAGGGTACCTTGATTGACCACTTCCTGTTTTTAGTAGCGCTGGAGAATTTGACGTTTGCGCCACACCACACGGCAGCAGTTGTAAAATTTATAGTCATTATACGAGTAGAAAATTTCGAGCCTACCAACGGAGTAAGTGAAGCTTTGCATTGCACAATTGTACTATGTTGATTGCTAAGTACCATTTAGTTGCAAATCGTTGTAAAAAGCTGCAGTAATGCGTTCGCACCCAGCTTGGTTCGATCCATGACATGACCGTTTAGTCTGAAAGGGAATTGTTATTTTTTCAACTCGTTATGAATTTCGTACCGAGTAAAATTCTAGTAATCATTTTTTATTGACTACAGTTCAATATACTCAAGCTGTTTTCCTTTGTTTTCTAACATAGGTATTTTTTGCAATTTCGTAAAAAAAAAAAAAAAATCTTTAGACCTAATTTCACAGGAGTACTTTGTGGACTTGAAGATGATTTCGGACATTTCTGTATATCTGGTATTATTAGAAAGATTCTTGAGCAGTTTGCTAAGTTTAGACTCTTTAGCATCAGATAAGTGCATTTGAAATCTCACATCGACAACGATGTCTTAAAAACAGTCTGGAAGAGGAAGCTATGTTGTCAATTAACAGATAGCTGCTTTTTACACAATGTTTTATAAGTTTATGTAAATTCTGGGAAAGTTTGGTATTTAAGTGTACATTTGTACGATTTTTCAGCTTTTACCAATCACTATGGTTAACTAATTACGGCCAAAGCACTAGGCAGTATAGTCATTGAAGTGTCCTAGATGTTAATGAGATTTTTATAGTAACTACAATGTCTTAGCTGTTGTTGGTCTTTAAGTAGTGGCTACAGTGCCCCAGGCGTTACCGACTTGCTTTTAAAATAGACATACGAAAAAAGATCTAACGACCAATCGGGTGTCCTACTGCCAAAATAGTATCTGTGCAGGTCTGGGGCTGAAAACCGGCTTCAGGTAGTGAACACCAACGTAAATATTCCTGACATTTAACCATTTCTTCAGAGGAACTATTTACGTCCCTAAAGTTAACAATTTTGGAAAGAACAAGAACTCAGTCGCTTGTAACCAAAACTATGATCGTCATGTTTGGCAGTTTTATCCATACGTACATTACGGAGCAGATCTGAATAATAGAATCGTAAAATATTGAAAAAAAAAAAAAACGCCATTAATTAGTTACGGCTAAGTACGAATGAAAACATCGTTGCCAATAAATAAGGCATTGCTTTGTGCGAGTTACTTCTTTTCCCAAGATCTACAGTTAGTGGCCATAGATATTTCATCAAAGCCCGAATCTCGATTGATTTACATGAATTTCCATTGTTGCTTAAAATATGAAGTTATAGTGATGAGACTTGTATGAAAATAAAGCAACATTATTTTGATATTAAAAATATGTTTTCAGACTCGATTCAGTACAATATGATATAAATGTAGCTGTTTAAAATTGTGATTAATATTTTCGAAAAGTGTTTTTGTTTGAGTTTGAAACTGACGTCAATGGCGACGTCGCCAAACTTTACTGGCAGAATAAGATTACTGGGTTTCAGAGAGCCATAACTTTGAGGTCAGGCGACCAACACTTACAGCGTATTAGTGTAAATAGCTCCAGTAACCTCGCACTCTACCAGTATAGTTTTCCTTTTATTGCAAAATCAGGAGCAACGTAATTCATTTTCTTGCAGACTGAAAAATACATGTTAGTCAATGGATTTTCAGAATTTGATGAAATATTTATGGCCACTTACTGTAGATGCTAGAGGGTCAACAACATTCGTCTGTAGCCGTTCATGGGATTATAAACTGGCTCCCTGCAGAACGCCGCATACAGTTCCGAGGCAGCCAGTGTTTATTAGGTTGTGACTACAGAAAAGTAAGTATTTATAGAGAATAAAGTGTCCCAGGTGTTACTGACATTTAAATAGTGACTAATAAAGAAAGCAAATCTAATTTGTAAGTCTGGTCTCCTACTGCCATGATGGTACTCTTTATTGGTAGATTCGCGCAGCTGAAATCTTGCTTCATCTTGTAAATGTCATTGAAACTTTAGTAGTACATTTTCCCAACAGTGAATGAAAGTGATCTCTTACGACTGGATTACGAACAGCTTTTGAAAATATTTTATAAAAATGAGCAGCTGCTTGCAAAGAACATTTTATTCCTTTTACGGTTATTCATTTTTCAAATAACTTTTTCGTTGCCAACCAAGTAAGTTCGACCTTTTTCGATGTGTCGTCAAGTACATTTCTATTGCGATTTAAATTGATTTTGGCCAAAAATTATCATCAAACAGGCGGACGGTGTAAATCAAAGATCAAACTTCACGTTGGGTTTTCTCTGATCTTAATCTACGCCGTTCAAAGCAAGGGAGGATTTGTATCGCTTTTGGCAGTGAAAGAGTAGAAGACACTGTTTTTCTTTAGTTCAATTGCTGACTTCTGTGTATTTAGAAGGAATTCTTGTAAGTCTGAAAATAGCTTGCACAGTAATTTGTCAGAGGGTTAATTGGGGGTCCTTTTTTTATGCACACACCCACGAATGAATATCTTTGAAAATAGTGCAGCAGCAGAGCGGCAGTTCTCCTTGACCAGGTGAATACTTTGTACTGCGGCAATACATTTTTCCCAACAGAATCATTGATGGACAGACCAACCCATTAAGTTGCACTTAATTATCCGGATTTTTGTATTTGGTGGTATTCAAAGTCAGACACGTTCTCAGATACATATGAGCCATGCTCTGTGAAAAAGGGGCTTAATGCATGTGCGAAAAGTATCGACCTGGGCCGAAACTTTTCACTATTAGTAAATTTTATGTATGCCAAAGGACCAGTCCACCTCATGATAAAGTCGGTTGATAGATATAATGAATTTTATGCATCCTGAATTATGTGATGTCTTGCTTGGCATGATGTATTAGGGAGAGGCATTAAGCCCCCTTTTGCTAGAGCATGGCTCATATATAGTAACGGTTTGGTACTCTTCCGAAGATAAATAGAGGATACTGTTTTTTCTTGGTGGAAGATCGAAATTTATTTCATCGAGTGAACGTCATCGGTAATATTTTCACTCGTGGCTACGCCACTCGTGAAAATATTATCGATGATGTTCACTCGATGAAATAAATTTCGATTTTCCACCGAAAAAAAAATGTTCTATTTATTTCATGCTTCTAACACCCCTTTTTTGGGACTTTCATCAAAATCCAGTACAGTTGTTTTCGGTAATTCCCCGTGGCGTACCCCCCTCACATAACAACGCATTACAGTATTACGTAAAGCGCGAGTATTACTATGTCATATTTCCGTCTTTTTGAATGGCACTCACTGCTAGTTACCTAGGTAACTAGTGCGCGGGAACTACTGTTTCCGCCTTCAGTTATAGAGTTACAAAATATGAAATCGGTATTTTCACTGGTCGTAACCATGAAATATCAAACCATAATCCACCATTATTTCTCGATAAACTAACAAAAAGCATGAAATATACTTCAGTATTGGAGTCATGTTTAGTTTTTCATCCGCGAAAGCTGTCAATACGGACCAGTCTAAACTTTTTTTTGTGTCTTAAATAGGTTTAAACCATGGATGTAGGAGTCGTACATGGAAATGTACATGATGTAAAAGGTAAATTAAATAGTAATGGGCCGGCGGCCTAAATCAGTAAATGCACGATTGAAATGGTTGAACCTCGACCACCTGCTCGCGATGAGAGCAGGCTCCTTCTGGCCACTAGCAAGCTTGACCAAGTTACTGGCTGGAACTAACATTTCTGTAGAGGGGGTGCCAAACATTCCCGAGAGTAAGGAAGAGGGCTTTTGAAAACATTGTGAGAATAGGAGAAAATGATGGTAAACCAGCATGTTTTTTCCATAATGTTTTCTGCCCTTTTCTGAGTCAAATCTCACGGTTGGAGCCATATTTTAATTGTTCTCTGCAACTGTTTTCAATTTGGATAAGTCTTCCAGTTTTCGATTGACAAAGAGGTACATAAATTCAGAAATCGCATAATCAAGGGTGTTCTGCCATAATATCGTGGAAATTATGGGATATCGTAGATCCAAGATCAGACTGCACGTTAATTCACACTATCTGCAAACGCAAAGGGAATTTATCATAGGCGTCGAGAGGGTATATATCAGGATGAGTCTTCTAAATAAGGTCCAAATAAGGAAACAAAAAATAGCGAGGACAGTCTATACTCCATATGTGAACATTCGCGCGAAACTTCAATACCGGATTTTGTCACGCATAATATCTTTGTCAAGAAAATCGCCTTAAGCCAGCTAATCTCAGCCTACTTTCCGCCGTATAAATGGACAATTAGAGGGAAAACCCATACAGGAAAGATAATAGGGCTTTTTTCATTACGAAAGAAACAATTACTTTCGCTGTTGTGTGTTTCCTGTGAGCGACACAGGCCAAATAGAATCCCCGGAAAACAAGAGACGGATATCTTTCTTTAGATTATGTGTATAACCTGTTGGTCAAGTGGTTACAGCTAGGTAGTTGCTGGTTCGAATCTTCTCATCAGATTTTCCTTTAAACCTATGATTACAGGCTTTCAGGCATGAATTATCGTTATCTTCTCTAGCTCATGAATAATTTGAATACTCCATGCGCGCTGGAAAGCGGGACAAGATATACAATGATATATGACCCACGCCCTGTGAAAAGTGGGCAAAATTCAACTGCAAAAAGTTAAATAACGTTTAGGATCAAAATATTTTGCATAACCAAGGGTGTGTTATAGGTTATTGCACTTGTATGGGGATATATTGTGTTGAACGAGTTCTTTTGTTAGCCAAAGAAACGAGTTCAGCACAATATATTCCCATTCAAGTGCAATAACGTTTTTATTGTACACGTATATTTTGATATTGAGAGAATGCTTTATATGATTTCCATTAACTAACTGCTATATTAACAACACGATTAAAAAAGGAGGACGGGAAAAAATCGTAAAAGATTAAACTTCAAAAATTCGTTCGATTCTATGAGGGGATGAATGCATTGGTTGCTCAGTACATGCAAACATTCAAAATGGCCGACAGGTCAGCAATATATTTCCTCATTAGAAATCGAAATTGTCTATAAATCAATGGAATAAAGCTTCTTTGAAGTTTAACAGAATAAATGTGAAACTAAATTCGCATAGTTTTATTGTCTGTATCATTCTTTTTTTTGAAATGCTTTCATATCAGCTATTTTCAGTGCAGGAGAGACATCGGGAAGAGAGAGACAGAGAGAGAGATGAACCATAGGTGAAGGGCGAGCGACGGTCTCTGTTTCAGTGGCATTGGGGAGGAAGATGTTTTACACAAAACTCAACAAACTTTCAAGAATATATATTTCCCTTTTGACGAAAATATTCATAAAAAGTGTGTTTCTGTCTGAACGGTATAGCCGTACATGCTAAGCCTTTCCAGGACATATGGCATGATTAGACTCTTCGTATTTGGGAAACTGTAGGGATGAAAATTTAGGTTGTGCTAAAATGTAAGTATATCCTTTGAGAAAGAGTGACGAAATCACTGTTGAAAAGGGAGAAAATGCGTATGGTCGATGCAATAGAGTGCAGGTATGTTGAAAGTGGATTTTGGAAAAGCGAAGAGGGAAAGTGAAAAAAGCGAAAGTAGTTCCGTATCTAGCGTCACGGGAAAAAAGCTCTAAAGTTTTTAATATGAAAGTATGCAATATGAAAAAATATTACATACTTTCGTCCTATGTAAAGTAATAGGAACAGTATCAAAGTCTATAATAAACGGAATTACATATTGCAAAAACTTACTCGGTCCTTGTAACTGATTCGAGCTGCGTGGGAAAATTTGACATCGCGCGAGACCGAAGGTTGAGCGAGATGTCATTTTTTTTTTAACGCCACGAGGATCACGAACAAGCACCGGGAAAGCTACAACAACATAATATTTCTTTTATTTTATACCGACACCTTTTACCTACAAAGTATAGCACTTTTAGACATTTTATTCGAAAACGGTAAACAAAATCAAATAATGGATTAGTCGATAATAAGTTTGTTTTTATGAAAGGCGGATGAATATCTTAGCGTAATATTTTGACAAATCAAATCATACCTATCCAGTGCGAGATACGTCATCATACCATATTTGGAACCCTATAGATACGATTTTCTTTTTCTGTCGTGTGGAAATTTTATCCGCGTGCGACGCATGTATTTCAGACGGATTTTCTGGTATGTAATAAATGAACTTGTTCAGAGAACACAAAGAAAACACAGAAACAGTCTTTTACACTGTGATCTTTATAATTCTCATAGTACAAAGCTAAGCATGTCTCAATGATTATAATAAATGTGCTTTGAAGTAGTACTTTTATTGGAACCAAACCTTTTTACTTTGTTTAGTTGGATTGACCGTTATTCGTATGATTACGACATACGTGTACATTTTCTTGAAACAAATTAGTCTTTCTCTGTGAAAAGAGGGTTTAATGCAGCTGCAAAAACTATAGACCCAGGTCAGCCTGTGCAGTGCGCGGGCTGCACTGCTCACGCTGACTTGAGTTTAATCTTTTTGCTATCAGTTAATTTTCTGCACGTCAAGGGACCAGTCTAATTCATGATTTTTGTTGGTTGTAAGACAAAATTTACTTTTTCGGATCAACAATTATGTATAGCTCAGTCGGTAGCGTACAGGACTTGAGAACAGGAGGTCGTTGGTTCGATCCCCGGCTTGGCCAATTTCTTTCCGAGGATTGATGATAGTCATTGCGACAGGATTGATTCCTCTCTCACCGCTGACCATTGTTTCGACGATGGTTATGTGGGAAAGCAGCCAGTAGCTTGGAAAAAACATTGTGCAGAGTACTGGTAAAAGAAACTCCAGGAAAGCATGGATAGGTGCACTGGCCGCCGCGATATAATTGAAATAATGTTGAAAACGGCGTTAAACACCGTACAATCAACAATGTATAATGGACCACGGAGATACATTAAACCCCTTTTCCCAGAGCGTTACTCAAATATATATCATTCATGCTCTGTGAAAATGGGGTTGAAGGCATCTGCAAGCGGTATCGACCCATGTCAGCCTGGCTGGCATGGGTCTAACTTTTTGCTATTTGTAAATTTTCTGAATGCCCAATAACCGGGGCCCGTATTCACCAACCATTCATAAGAACATTCTCAGTCTTATTCTCCAGAATTTTGTCAAATATGAAAGTAACACAACATCTGATTGGCTAAACCAAATGGTTTAGCCAATCAGATGTTGTGTTACTTTCAAATTTGGAAAATCTTGAAGAATTAGACTAAGAATGTTCTTAAGAATGGCTGGTGAATACAAACCCAGATTCAGTAGTTGTTAGACTATATGGGTTTTATGAAGCCATCTTTATGTGATTTCTTGCTTTTTATAATGCATAACGGAGATGCATTTAGCCCCCTTTTCCCCAGAGCGTCGCCCATATCTAACATAGGTTTCGGTCAGTTTGGCATGCCCAATAGTAGATAAAAAGATTGACGCTGTTCCCTGCGACAGGGATCTTTCCCTGTCTTCTGCTGAATATTATAACAGTAACACTTAGGCTGCTAAGTGCGACTCAACGACCCTTTGCGGACAGTGTAGATCAAGATCAGACTGCACAGAACGTGCAATCTGATCTTGAATCTACACTGTCCGATAAGGAGATATTTTTTCTCCCAAAATTAACTCTGAAATAGCAATATTTGGGTTTTTACAGTCGACTTGAAAGTTTCATCTCAGTTATTTAAGTTTCATCTCAGTTATTTAAGAGGATAAGGGTTAAATGCCTTTGCACAGGAAGGAAAGTAGCGGTTTGCCTTGAAAGACGATTATTTGCATGGTAACAGGTGTGCAGGAAAGATGTGGTAAGGTGTACTGATCGCCTTTATATAGCTGAAAAAGTGTTGTAATTTTGTGTAACACCATCAAACCAAAAAGTATGATTTGAGTTTAAATGCAAGATCTCTCTAAAACCTGGCAAAAAGTTCCCTTTTGTCCCTCTTCATTTCAGTTTCCTTAAAACTGTCGAATAATTGCAAAGGACCCTTTCTTTAGTCTATCGCGAGAAAAGACATAACTTGTACCATCTATTGAGCTATTCTGGCTGATATTTGTTCACGAAATACCCTGTCAGATAGTGAAAATACAAAAACAGAAAGTGTAAAACATGAAGTCTGATCTTAATCTACACAGTTCGCAGACGCACTGAAGTTGTTCACAACTTTATAAGGGTTAATTCTGTCCGCGAAATAAAACGAATGATTGAATGTCGTGAAAAGAAGATTATATTTCCAGTTAGCTCTGAGGAGTTTGAATGATAATTACAAAAACAAAATAAATCATTTTTTGGAAGTTTTTCATGACTTCTCTCTCTCTCAGGATCTTTTTTATGTTTTTGAAATGGACTTCAGATGAAAGCGTCATTGCTTTTTCCTTTTTGTTATTATTATTATTATTATTATTTTCAATCTTTGAATAATATCATTATTATTAAAGTTGGAGTTTTTCTGCATAAACCGAGGTTTAAGACTTGAATACAAGTGAAACCCTAAAACCGTTGGCCAAAATACGAGAAAGCCCTCGTTACGACTTAGAATTTCAACAGGTATGATTGATTGAATTTGCGTTTATTTATCGTCGTTACCGGTTGCCCATATAGGCGACGCCTCCTGAAGACTGCTAGTTATGTTACGGGGGATTGTGCAAGATACAGGACGAAATCCATCCTAAGTGACGTCTGGTTCTTTTACGTGCTCGGCGTATAGCACCGTCACACAGGACCTCGGTTTCACGTTTCATCCGATAGAGTATTAGTAATTTTAGATAGCCAGCTGTGGGGCACGAACCCACACCCTCAAGTGACCCAAGACTTGATGTTTATAAGTCCTACGCTCTACCACCTGACGTATGTGGACACGTCCCTGTTCCAGGGGCCTTTTATAAAGCACCCCTCGCTTTCACACACAAACACAAACACTGTCTCCCTCTCTCAGTCTATTATGTCATTGGGATGACATTGAAAGTAACCTGTTACTATATTTGAGAACGCTTATGACTTTGTACACCAACGAGTGAGAACAGTTTTCGAATTTAATTGGAGTTACTTCTACGGGTTTTCTGTCCTTCTATGTGTCTGTTAGGCATAATTTCAACCATTAGCCCTGAGCCATTTACTCTGTCCACATAAACGCGTCATTTATAATTACCCGAATGTTTTATTCCAAGACGGAGAACAAAAATGTTAACCCTTAGGCTGCTAGGCGCGACTCAATGACGTTTTTGCGGACAGTGTAGATCAAGATCAAACTGCCCAGAACGTGCAGTCTGATCTTTCATCTACACTGTCCGATAAGAAGGTATCTTTTCACCCCAAAATAACTTTGAAATAGTAACAATTAGGTTTTTACTATCGGCTTATAAGTTTCATTTAACTTTTTTAGCAGGATAAGGGTTAAAATAATCGATGCTTATCAGAGAGACATGACGAATACAGTAGGAGTAGAGTATACACTGTAAATCTTGCTTTAGTCGCATATGTACGCTTTCAGCACCATTCCACTGAGTCTCAGAACGATGTCAATCTTACAGGCTTGACTAGGCCAGGGGACGGTATAAATCAAAGATCAGACTTCACATTCTATAATTTCTGATCTTGATCTATGTCGTTTGCAAAAGCCCGTGTTTTCGATTTGGCGCTAAAAGATTTATAGAAATATAGCGGAATCAAGTTCACAATCCACCTCGTACAAGGTTTGTGTCGCGGTTACCACGGAGACAACCTGTACACCACAAACTTTGTTTGTAGCTTCAGTGCACTCCAAGGTCGGTATTTACCAACCATTCTTAAGAAGATTCTTAGTCTTGCTCTCAAGAATTTTCTAAATTTGAAAAACTTCTGATTGGCTGAACCATTTAGCCAGTCAGAAGGTGTGTTATTTTCATATGTAGAAAATGTTCGAGAAAATGACAAAGAATATTCTTAGGAACAGTTGGTGAATACTGACCTTGAGTATCAGCTATTCTAACGCACAGTAGTAGGACATGTGGCCCGCTGCAAGACAAACGAGAAACAAGAAATATCTTCAACAAAGATGGATGGCGTAAGAGGCGCCGGAATATGAATAATGAACCTCTTTCGTGGCTCAATATGGAGTAAAATAATGAAAAGTAACTTAACGAGCAATTGAATCTCTTTCCTCACTAATTTTTCATTTTGTTGAAATGTAGTACTGGGTTATTGGGTAACGCTTATGAAAATATTAAATTTCCAAACAGCATAAGCAAAGAATCATTTTCTACTACATTATTTTGCTATGGTATGAATTTAGGCCCCGGGGTATCGATTAGCAGTAGGAACGCTTGTTAATAGTAATTTCATAAAAGTGCGAGAAAATATGCCAGCAGGGGCCCACCGAGTAAACATGCGCGCAGTTTTGACCAATCGCAAATTATCATTTATTCATTCTTTATCAGTACCAAGAAGTAGGTCAAAAGCCAGCGCATTCAGCTACGCCGAAAAATTTCTGTAGATGATAAGGAGTACAACATAATTATTTCATACAAACAGGGCAAAACGTTTCAGGATACTTTTTTTTTTCTGTGATAGCTTGCTTTCGCCTAGAGAAGCCACTCTAAGAGGCACAAGGAAAATGTATATTTAAACCTTTCCTATTCAGTCCCGTGACTTATGAACCTCTGGAATTAAAGAGTTCTTAACAGAAGACAGCAATTTCTCTTTTTCAGTCGGAGCGTTTTAAATCTTTCAGGGACAAATCCCATTACTTTAATTTTTCGTCTGCAAACGCTTTCATTATAGACTATAGACATGTGCAAATTTCTTTTTAGCTCAACTTTTGTGATCGTGCTGTGTCCGTCGTCCGTCGTCCATCATGCTGTCGTCAACATTTGCCTTGTGTGCACTCTAAAGGCTACATTTTTAGTTAGATCCTCATGGATTTTGGTCAGAATGTTTGTCTGAAAAAAGAATCTTGAAATTTGAAATTTGGTCACGTCAGGTTAAAAAGTATGTCACTGAGCCAAATCTTACAAAAACCTTGTGTTCAATGTAGAGGCCACATTTTGAGCCCGATACTCATGAAACTTGGTCAGAATATTTGTTGGATAAAAATCTCGGACTTGATTGCAAAATAGGGTCACAATGGGTCAAAAAGTAGGTCACTCGGCCGAATCATAGAAAAACCTTGTTTGCACTCTGGAGGTCACATTTTGGGTCCGATACTCATGACACGTGGTCAGAATCTTTGTCTGGATAAAATCTTGAACATGTTTAAAATTGGGTCACATCAGGTAAAAAAGTAGGTCACAGGTCACTTTTGGGCACACTAAATGTCACATTTCAGCCTGATTCTCATGAAACTTGTTTCATGTTTGTCTATATAAAATATCGGACAAGTTCAAAATTTGGTCTCGTCGGGTCAGAAAAGTAGGTCACTGGGCCAAATCGTAGAAAAACTTTGTGTGCATCCTGAATGCCACATTTTTTGCCTGATACTCATGAAACTTGGTCAAAATGTTTGTTTAGATGAAATCTCGGATAACTCTGAATTTGAGTTACACCGGGTCAAAAAGTGGGTTACTGTGGCTAATCTTAGAAAAAACCTTGTTTGCATTGTAGACGCCACATTGTCAGCCTGATCCCTCAGGAAACTTGATCAGAATGAATGTCTGGACAATAACTCTGACAAGTTTGAAATTGGGTCACATTGGATAAAAAAGTAGGTCACGGTGCCAGATCTTAGAAAAACCTTGTGTGCAATCTAAAAGCCACATTTTCAGCTTGATCCTCATGAAACTTGGTCAGAATTTTTGTCTCTGTATTATCTGTGACAAGTTTGAAATCTGGTCACATTGGGTCAAATAATACGTTACTGGGCAAAATCTTTGTGTACACCCTAGAGGCCATATTCTCAGCCCAGTACTTATGAACCTTGGTAAAAATGTTTGTCTTGATGATATCTCAGACACGTTCAAAATGTGGTCATGTCAGGTTAAAAAGTAAGTCACTGAGCCAGATCTCAGAAAAACCTTATGCACAGCCCAAAGGCCAAATTTTCAGTCTGATACTCATTAAATATTGTCAGAATTTTTCTCTTAATGATATCGCGGAAAAGTTTGATATTGAGTCACATCGGGTCAAGAAGTAGGTCACTGGGCCTAATCTGAAATCTGAAAATGTGAATTCAAAATAGTATGTCAAAAAGTTTGTCACTTACACTCATGTGTTTTACATCATCACGACCAGGATCTCTTCAGCTCAATCAGTCCTAGATGACCTTACTCAGGTGAGCGTTTTAGGGCAAGCGGCCCTCTTGCTTATTTCATCTCACGAAAAGAAATATAGAATGTTTGATTGTTCTTACCATCAAGTGTTGGCATTTTAAACTTGCATTTTGTGAACAATATGATTCTTGTGAAATTTTCGAACCGGGTGACGATTAGTCATACTTTTGTATACATGAGTTGAGACGAAGCCCATGCTCGCTTTTACAGATGTAATTGTTGTTGTATACTTGCAAAATGGAGCCGAGGAAGTTAATAAACGTTTGATAAAATTTGTTTGTAAATTGTGATTTCTTTTATCTATTTTCTTTTGCTATCAGTGAAACTTTTTTGTTTACTTTATATTTTGTGCTCGGTTTCTTTTAATTTTTTTTTAACGGCGTCAATTATATTACACAAAAGGGAGATAACCATTTGTCGTGCTATACTGTTGGAAAAATATAGCGTGGCCAAAGCCGTTGGGTCTGTAACCCGAGGGTACTGGGTTCGATCCCTCTCCGAGACATTGGACTTTTCGTATGAGTGTCCTGATGCAAATCACTACCATGCTGAGGCCTAGTACTGGCAAAACCCACAAAACAAACAAACACACGTATTTGTAAAAGTATTTTAACCGTGCATCCAAATGCTGATAGACGTAAGTATTTATAGGTACAAATTTGCCATTTTTAACAGCAGACATGAACAAAAACTATGAACATGTAGCTTGAAATGAAATAAAATACACTGAATCTTCCCTAGTCTATTACATCCTTGGTTGTACAGACTTATTTTATGTACTGAACGGAGTAAAGTTACCTCAATTTGAATATGCAGTGTAGATATACTTTTGCTCACCTGTATATGAGTCATGCTCTGGCAAAAGATGGCTTAATGCATCTCCGTGATGCGTGATGCCTACCAAGCCATCACATAATTATGGATCCATAATATCCATTTTTTTAACTGACTAAATCATGAGGTAGACTGGTCCTTTTACATATAGAAAATTTACAAATAGCGAAAAGTTTCGGCCAAGGGCAGGCTGCGCGAACTGCGCAGACTGACCTGGTCGATACTTTTCGCAGATGCATTAAGCCACCTTTTCACAGACCTCATATACTTCAAATCTTCTTATCACAGATCACAGAAGTATTGAGTATTGATACTTTGCATATAGCATTTTCTGGTGTTGTCATATCGTCAGTGTTGAAACTGTGTGCTTGGAATCCAAGGCTTCCCTGCCATTGGGGTTACACATTTCACATAGAGCTATTCATTTGGAGAATTTCATACATAATTGTAGGATGACCCAGAGACCATTTCCGGAATATTCTCGTAATATGGACGGTGAGCGAGCGGATTATTCCGTGTCTACTGATGGTTCATTATCCAAAAATATTTCGTTACACGTTTGGAATGTCCAGGACAACTTTGCTTGCCTTTACGGACAGAGAACGCTTAAAATGGGAAGTTGTTGGGTCTGTATTTTCCTGTATTTTGAGAAATTTTCAGACAAAAAAAAAAATACAGATAGACCTCGAAATTACTACACGAGGGGCTTTTTTTACTCACAGAAAAAAATAATTATGCAGTTTATTCACTTGGCATGTTATGAGAGATTCTTTCTTTTTTTTCCAGATTAGTTTTTCATTGTGCACATTCATGCTTTGTTTGACCGAACTATGGGGTTGACCGAACTATGGGGTTGAACCCCAAAGTTCGTACGAACTTTGCGGTTCAACCCCATAGTTCGGTCTACCCCATAGTTCGGTCCAACAATGCTTTGACCTTATACGTGTTAACAAATACCGTTACGTGAAATGTGATTTAACGTATTGGTATTAAAAGTCAAACAACAAACCTAAAAATGGGGTAATGATCCAGTGCGTTTCAACCCTTAGGCTGCTAAGCGCAACTCAAGGACCTTTTGCAGACAGTGTAGATTAAGATTAGACTGCACAAAACGTGCAGTCTGATCTTGGATCTACACTGTCCGATTAGGAGATATTTTTCCTTAAAAAAAAAAACAAAAAAAAAAACTAACTTTGAAGCAGCAACAGTTTGGTTTTTACTATCGACTAGAAATTTTCATTTCACTTGTTTAGCAGATTAGGGGTTAAGTATATATAGAAGTCTTTAAAGGAACATTTTTAGATTCTTATTTTTTGCCACGTATCAAATTTTCTAGGAACACTGATAAATACTGCTAAATGTTTGTTTTTTTTTTTTCATAAAGAAACTGGACTCTTAATTTTCATTTGCACTTTTGGCATTCGTAAAACGGGATGGCCGTTATGCTGTTGGAAACTTTGCCTATCTTTATGAGGTCAGATATGACGTCAACGTAACTATATGAGCCATGCTCTGTGAAAAAGGGGCTTAATGCATCTGCGAAAAGTATCGATTCAGGTCAGTCTGCGCAGTCCGCGCAGGCTGACCTGGGCGGAAACTTTTCGCTATTGGTTAATTTTCTACCATCCTACCTCATAATCCAGTTGGTTGTTTAAAAAAAGTGGCTATTATGGATTGATAATTATGTGATTGCTTGCTTGGTATCATACATTAAGCCCCCCTTTTCACAGAGCATGGCTCATATGAGCGATATATATGTATATCGCCCTACGTCCGCTCGGTTCTGACGCACCGCCACAGCAAATAGAGAGAGCAATTGGCCTTGGGACACATATACTGGAGAAGACGGCGTAGGCGGACAATTAGTTTTTTCTGATGAGTCGAGGTTTGTATTGTCTCGAGCGAATGGCCGTGTACAATTGTTCCGACGCAGGAATGAACCTTATGCTGACTGTTGCATCGCAATCGTTTTGGGGACGGAGATCAGTTAGGGTGCGGGGAGGTATTGCTTACGGGTATTATACCCACTCGTCGTTATTGGGGGAAATTTAAGTGCCCCCACCAATAGGGAAAACAATCTAGGTCCTGATATTGCCCCTCTGCTTCGACTTGGCAGTGACGTAAATGCGTCACTGACGGTAGCCGTACAATGGAAGGACATTTTAATGATATTTCAGTGACAAAGTGAACAATAATCCGGATTCAAATTTCAGTATCTATTTTTTTTTGCATTAATTGCAATCAAGAGGAAGATGATTTTAAAAAAATATTGTAGGTTTTACTTATGGCTGAATTGGTTCTATTTGGTTTCGTTCTATTTCGTTTCGTTTTGTTCTATTTCGTTTCGTTGGGTTCCGTTTCGTTCCGTTTCGCTTTGAATCTATTTCTACGTTTATAGGGACCCGGCTCCTAACGTGATTCGGGGCGCTTTGCGGAAACAAGTGAGCTGTTGCCATGATATGACTGAAATAGTAATGAACGTATCATAAGCACTAATTAATCAATCATTTATTCATTCAATCAAATCTGATAAATCTGTTTATCCCGTTATTTCTAGAAGAGCCGTCCGTCCACAAAATTTCTCAGCGTAAATTTCAGAGGGGTTTTTATTTCGTTTCTCTTCGCAAAACTCTAGACAAATAGCGTTGACTCGGATCAACTGCTGCCTTTCGCGGGTAGTTTATTAAAACTTTCTCTGTAAGGATACTTTCTATAAACGTATCCAAGTCAGATATAGGGAACACCAAGCATATTGATTAAAAATTGCCAACAAATCCAGCGACTAAGAACTATGAGAGGAGAACCGTTCCGCAGTTCACCGATAGCTTTGCGCGTCAGTACATGGCTCACTGTGTCCTCGATAGTAAAATCTTTCTCCAAGAGCGGTTAAAGAAATGTAACTGTGGTCTATGACTTTCGTGACTTAAGTTGTTAATGAATAGGATATGTGTATTCGCGCAGACAGTGAGAAAAGTTTAAAGTCAAGAAAGTATTAAGGTAGGTCAAACATTTGAGAAGTTATAATTACCTTTAAGAATACGAGGGCCAAATAGCTTGTAATAGATGCGCCATGCTCTGGCAAAAGGGGGCTTAATGCATCTCCGTGATGCATGATACCAGTTAAGCCATCACATAGTTATAGATCCAATATAGCCACTTAAAAAAAAAAAAAAAAAACACACACACACACACTCAATCATGAAGTAGACTGGTCCTTGGACATACAGAAAATTGACCAACAGCTAAAAGTTTCGGCCCAGGTCAGCCGGCGCGGACTGCGCGGCCTGACGTGGGTCGAAACTTTTCGCAGATGCATTAAGCCCCCTTTTCACAGAGCATGTCTCAGATATTTCTGAATTTATGAGAGAAGGTCGAAAGACGGCAATTTCTGTTCTGGATCCGTATTCACCAACCGTTCTTAAGAATGTTATTTGTCATGTTCTCCAATATTTTCTAAATTTGGAAGTAACACAATTCTGATTGGCTAAACCATTTGGCTTAGCTTATCCCAAGTTGTGTTACTTTCAAATTTAGAAACTACTGGCTAATAAGACTAAGAATATTCTTAAGAATGTTTGGTGAATACGGACCCTATTCTTTTGGTCGAGGAAAAAAAAAAGTCACCGTATCGGATAGTATAGATAAAAGAATTTTCGTTCTGCGCAGTCTGGTCTTAATCTAAACTGTCCTCAGGAGAGCATAGAGTCGTGGTCAGCAGCCTTAAGATTTAAAAAAGACAGTAGATCTGAGACCAGGGCAGACAGTAGATCCAAGATCAGATTGGACGTTCTGCAAATTTACATCCGATTTTTGGCTTACGCAGTCCACCAATTTACCGAAGTCGTAACTAACGTTCATCGGCCAAACGTATTACATCAAATTTCGAATTCCCATTCACTTACATGCATTTTCAATGTGCAAGAAAACTAATTACGCTGCTTCTGATAGTGCAGTTATGGAAGAAACTTTATGCGGGTAGAAAGCGAGGTTACTGAAGTTATTCACACAAATATGGGATTATTTATTGTTCCTCACCAGACATCGAAGTATAACTGTAACTCGATAAATCTTTCATTAACAGTGTATATTTTTGTTTGTTTTTGGGAATACATGTTTAAAACCACGAGTCATGACGAGATAATATAAACGTTATCGAGTTGGGTTTTTGGCCTGGGCTTGGCTTGCCAAGCCCATGGCCATAGGAATCGTATACCAAAATTATAACCCCATCCAAGCATTTACGGAAAAATCCGAGTCAAGCCTTTACGGAAAAACCCGAGTAAAAGTGAAAGTACCGCCTGCAATCCATCTCACTACGCTGAAGGAAACGACCCCTTTAAATAATAAAATATTTCGATTTGAACATCACAGTAAGGTTTACTTTCACAACAAACTTTGATAGATGTGCGATTTTAACCGTACGAAAGTGTTGACTGAGAATTTTGGGCTGTCGTGAGGTTATTCATAACTGCAAATTCGTGCGCTGAATAGTTAAAGAAACAATTGGCAAACCTCGGGTGATCGTTGATCAAATGTTTTGATGTAGGTACGCAATCGACAGAGTTGTGACGAGTGCTGTTGCCGAGCACTAATCGGGATCGTAGGTTTATCCTTTTTCTACACACCATGTGAATGACAAATAATGATAGCGTATTTACGCTGACGATGTGCTCTTTCTCTGAAAAACGTGTCTCAGAACCTCGGCAAGATTTTAAGTTTCGTAAAATTACTGTGCACTTCGTGTCTGAAGTTACAAGTATGTATTTGATTGGTATATATGCCTTATTTTTTCCTGTCAGAATTGTCCAGATATGACATCTCGGCCCATAACCATTTCGACCCATAGCAAACTCGGAGCATACAATACCAAATATGTATTAAAGTCTGTAACATGAGCCATTGAAAACCAGTTAATTTTCAAAAAACGATGAAATTTTAGACTTGTCTAAATTAAAAACATTTGCGAACTGCAAGTTAGATTTAGCTGAAATGTTGGTTTTTGGCTGTGAAAGTGCAGAAAACCTTGTAGGAAAAAAGAGAGCATTTCCTTTTTTTTTTCCAAAAGGTTTTCATGAGGCTATATCTTTGGAGTCCTTAAAACTCGAGAATGTGTGGTCAAGAGTTGAGTAACTGGTGGGCGTTTTATATCGAAGATCAGACTTGACATTCAGTGCAATCTGATTTTGATCTCCATAGGTATTTAGGCTGACCTGGGTCGAAACTTTTTGCTTTTGGCAACTTTTCTGCATGTCAAAGGACCAGTGTACCTCATGATTCAGTCGGTTGCTCCACAAAATGGATTTTATGGATCCATGAATATATGATGGCTCGTTTTGATTGATGGATCACGGAGATGCATTAAACCCCTTTCGTCAGAGCATGGCTCATTTGTGTTTTCCATAATCACAATCAGAAGCTCTTCAAATTTATCAATCCTATATGACTTTACTCAGATGAGGGCTTTAGGTCCAACGGCCCTTTTGCACATGAAAATCGGCTTTCCAACTTGGTTGATCATGGCAACTTAGAGATTCCATAGACTTTCAATGCGAAAGTTGAAAAGTGGCATTTACAGCAGATATTTTGACAAAACTTTTATAGAAATGTACCTTAAGCAGTCTTGTATCATCCATATGATTTTATTCAACTGGTAGTCTTTAGCTCATCTGTTTACGAAGAAAGCGTCATGTTATTGTCAAAGCCTATGTGTTATTGTCGTCGTGCAAGAACTTTGACATTTTATATTATCTCTGTTATTCCTGAAGATGTTTACTTCAAACATGTACAAGTTATTTACTGTCGAAAGGGGTGCCCATATAACAGGGCAGGCAACCATCAAAATCTTTTTGACACAGCTACGCCCCTTTTTTTTATTGCTTTAAATTTTCAGAACCTTTGACATTTTATCATATGTCATGAATGAAGATACTTACTTCAAACTTGAACTTTTCGTTACCTATTAAAAGTGGAATTTATATCAGTGCAACCGAGGTAGGTAACCACCAAAATATTTTTGGCAAAGTAATTAGTTGTGCCCCTTTTTCGACTGAGAACTTTTAGCTCAGCTGTTTTTAGAGACATGGTATTTTCATAGCCCTAGTGTCATCATCTTCATCGTTTGTGTCGTCTTCATGCAAAATATTTGGCATTTTACAATATCTTTGTTATTACTGAAAATGTTTACTTAAAACTTGGACAGGTTGTTAACTATCAAAAGGGAATCATAAACGATAAGGATAAATAACTATCAAGTTATGCCCCTTTTTCAACTTTGTGTTTTCACTGAAAATCAACCGAGCATTTACGCCCGAATGCGGACGTCTTTTTATTTGTTGCCATAGAAACCAAAACTTAAAAATAAAAAGAAATACTTAAAAGATTGTCTGCTCAGACACCAAATCGTGCTCTGTGATATTAGCCTTTAAAAGACTTCGTTTTTTCCTTGTCATTGCTCAAAGGACATGGTTACTATTTCAACCTATAGACTGAGTGTGGTAAAATGAAAGAAAAATATGATTAATTGCTTGGCCATTGTGGATTTTTGCACTTTCCAGAAATATTCCCTGCTGTTGCACGCTGCTCGTTTTGGTTTGTTACCATGATTTGTTGCCAAAGCAACAAAAAGGAAGAAAATAGGAAGCAGAAAATCCTTTGAAAATTATCTCCTTTCAATCCATAAAGACCATGAGACCAAAGCTATACAAAAATACTCCTTATATTGGCCTTTACAAATTTATGTTTTTCCATTCTGTTGTCAACCCCACAGACTGTCAGTGTGAGACATGTAGATACTTTTTTATTGGTCTGTAAAAATGTGATAGAAGTTTTTAAGCCTGTACAAATGTGATAGCAACTTTGAGCTTCTGGGCCTCATTTTCCTACCTCTTCACCCGTTCGATCCTGCGTGGCTCAGTGGTAAAACGTGGGACTCGTAACCTGGAGGCCCCGGGTTCGAGCCCCACCCGATCCACTGGGTTTTTCGTGGGAGTGTCCTTGGGCAAGACACTTCAGAGCCCGAGCCCAGTACTGGTAAAGCCCAGGAAATACATGGATATCTGAGCTGTCGCCGTGATATGACTGAAATAATGTTGAAAGCGGCGTAAAACACCATTCAATCACAATCTTCACCCGTTCTGATGCCCAGGCCTTCAGTGCTTTGATTAATTACCTCGTCACGGTACGTGATTTTAAACCTGTTATCCCAAACATAAACAATTATATAAAGTGAAAATGAAAGGTATATCGAGTGAGAGCTGTAGTTACTTTCCGAAACCTATTGGTATTTTTGTTCCGTTGAATTGTGAGGAAGTCGCCACCAGCACATTTTTCTAAGGAACAGTACGAGTCTACGAGCTCATAATTAAGTCAGCTGTTAACCCGTAGAGCGCTGAATTTAGGAAATAAACCTTTTCAGTGAAGAAAACCATCCGAAATATTGTCATTTCAAGGTTGTTGTAGCAAGAAGGTGTGTTGAAGTAGCTGACAGGGTAGATCAAAGATCAGACTGCACGTTCTGTTCAGTCTGATCTTGATCTACACTGTCAGCAAAAACAAGTTAAGTTGGTTCCAGCGCTTTAAGGGTTAAAAAGAGTGGCTATTATGGATCCATAATTATGTGATAGCCTGCATCGTCTCAAGCGTCACGGAGATGCATTAAGCCCTCTTTTGCCAGAACACGGCTCCTTTTTATGAAACATTATTCAGTTTGGAAGTATATACCTCATTGTCATGTCACATTCAATTTGCTTTATTTTTATTTCCTAACGATAACTTCATTTTTAATCCGCAGTTAATGAAATGGTTATAATGAAAATACTTGTCATTTAGTGGAGATACGGAAAATTATGAAATATTTATGGCCATTGTTGTCATAGTTACCGGATACTTATTTTCACTCTTATTTTCATATGAGCAGTGCTCTGGAAAAAGGGGGTTTAATCTTTAGGCTGCTAAGCGCGACTCAAGGACCTTTTGCGGACAGTGTAGATCAAAATCAGACTGCACAGAATGTGCAGTCCGATCTTGCATCTACACTGTCCGATAAGGAGATATTTTCTCATAAAAATACCTCTGAAACAGCAACATTTTTACTATCGACATAAAAGTTTTATCTCACTTAATTAGCCGGTTAAGGGTTAATGCATCTCCGTGAGGCCTAACAAAAAAATATATATTTTTAGGGTTTCGGTCCCAGATGCTGTAGGGAGGGTAGGTAGGGATTTCTTTCTTTTTTTCCAGAAACTTATTACATGGACTATGTACTGAAATCACACAACCCCCCTCCCACCCCCCACCCCCCACCCCCCAAAAAAAAGAAAAAAAAAAAATTTTTTTTTTTTTTCAATCGTACTATAAAAAGTTTAGGATCGGCAGCATTTTCTAGGTAGGATCGGGAAACCCTAAACGCAGATATTTTTTTTTTTTAGGCCTGAGCATCAAAAAAAGCAAGTCATCACAGAATAATGAATCCAAAAAAATTCATTTAGTCTACCAATCGACTAACTCTAGAGGTAAAATGGTCCTCGGGCACGCAAAAAGTTTACAAATAGCAAAAACTTTGGACCCAGGTCAGCTCGCACATGGGTCGATACTTTTTTGCAGATGCATTAAGCCTTTCCCAAACAAGCTCTGGTTTTCACGTGTCTGCAGTACAAGTCTTTTGAAAACACTGTGGGAAAAGAAGAAATTGCTCGTAACGAGCAATTTCTCCTTTTCCCACAGTGTTTTCTACCCTTTTTGAGAACTTTCTGCCATTTTCATCAAATTTAAAATTGTCGTCTGCAAACTCTTTCAATTTGGACCAGTCCAAAATTTGTCGTTTGGGAAAGGGTTAAGCCCCCTTTTCACAGAGCATGATTAATATTTTTTGTGCCAGTTGGTAGTTGACTTTTACCGAGCAACTGAGACAGTGTAGCTGACGTGGATGTAAATGATCGGATGCCGGAAGTAGAGAGGTAAAAATAAAAATTAAGTAGTTGCATTCTGTGAATTTATGGTGTTAACAGTGTCCATTCATTTATGTCGGCTGTCTCAAAGAGCTTTCTAGTTTAAACATATTCTATTCAATATATTTCCATATGTTACATCGTGTACAACAAAGCATTACGAAAAGGATTAGAACGGAAGCATAAAAGCTCATATAGTTCTTCTCCCTAAAAACAGTCATGTGATATAACAAGTGCAGTAAGTCAAATAAAATGAATAAACACCAAAAATTTAAACTGATAGTGAAGATTTCAGAGAGTGATTGTAAGAAAAGAAGTATAAAGAAAGGAATGATCTTAGGAGATTGAGCAGAGTGAAGGGAAAAATTAAAAAATTAAATTGTATACGTGTATCTATGTCCTCGGCAGTACAATGTGAAAAAAGAGGCATCTTCGGTATATTCAATATAAATCGAAACTCAAGCGAATCTACCACTACTCTCAATGAAAACATGAACTGCATTAAATATTTTTTTCATTTTCTGCAAGGGAGAGATTGTTATCACCAAATAGGACGGTATCAATATTATAATCAGATATTTCACTGATACATTGTCTGAATGCTACCCTGATATTACGATATAATCTGCAATCGAAAAAGTAGTGTTTATTAGATTCTATTTCCCCACAATTTCTAAAAAAACAACGAATGGGTCATACTCTTATAAAAGGGGGTTTAATGCATCTGCAAAAAGTGTCGACCCATGTCAGCCTGCGCAGTCCGCGCAGGCTGACTTGGGTCGAAACTTATGGCTACTTACAAATACTCGGAATGGCAAAGGACCCTTCTACCTCTAGACTCAGGCGATTATTAGGCTAAATAGATTTTATGGACCATATTTATGTGATGACGTGATTGGTAGAATGCATCACAGATATGCATTAAACCTCCTTTTTCCAGAGCATGGCTTATTTAACTCTTTACCAAACGACAAAATTTTAGACCAGTCCAAATTGAAAGCAGTTGCAGACAACAAAATAAATGTGACTGAAAAACTGACATTTGTGTTGGAAAAGGTTGAAAACATTGTGGGAAAAGGAGAAAATGCTGGTTACCAGCATTTTCTCCTTTTCTCAAAATGTTTTCAAAATGTTTCTTTCTCAAGGTCGTTAAAAGTCGGGATTGTGTGGTAAAAGGTTAAACTCGACCTCCACAGACGGTTGAAATTACAATATGCCAAAGTTAGAAAGATCTTTAACTTATAATCTTGACAGAAAGATTTTTAACTTAATATCTTGACAGAAAGATTTTTCACTTAATATCTTGACAGAAAGATTTTTCACTTATTATCTTGACAGAAAGATTTTTAACTTATAACCTTGACAAAACAAGAGAATCGTATAAAAAAAATCCAGGACCAGACTGTGCATTCTTTGCAGTCTGATCTTGATCTATGCCGTCAGCAAAAGCCCGTGTTCTCGCCCATGGCTGTTTAAATCCGAATGGCGACCATATTTTGACTTTGGGGTTCATCGAAACATCACTCCATATGTCTATATATACGTTGCTTTTTCGGACGTTGTCAAAATCAGAATGTACTTTCTGTGTAGTTAGATCTTGGACCCGCGAATGTCAGTATTAACCCTAGAGCTGCTAAGTGCGACCAACTGACCTTTGCGGACACCTTAGATCAAGATCAGTGTCCGTATTCACCAACCATTCTAAAGAACATTCTTTGTCTTAGTCTCCAAGATTTTCCAAGTTTGAAAGTAACACAAATTCTGATTGGCTAAACCATATGGTTTAGCCAATCAGAAGGTGTGTTACTTTCAAATTTGGAAAAACCTGAAGAATAAGACTAAGAATATTCTTTAGAATGGTTGGTGAATACGGACCCAGACTGCACAGAACGTGCAATCTGATCCTGGATCGACTCTGTCCGATCCAAAAAATAAGTTTGAAATAATATTATCGGGTTTTATACTATCGGCTTGAAAGTTTTACTTAACTTATTTAGTAGGATAGGGGTAAATCACTTTCGAATTCTTACCAGAATTGTTACCGTGGTTTGGGTAGTTGTAAAGGTTGAACCCGCTTATCACATGTTCTAGGCCAAAACCTGTGACGTGAGTGGCCGAAGGACTACCCCCAACAGTAGGCCTACTATCTAACGCCGTTTTGGTAAATGGTTGAAAAGAAACAAGATATAATACCGAATAGAAAGAGTTTGGTAAACGGTTGATACGAAACAAGATATAATAGCTATGAATAGAATGCTGACAAGGAAAATTAATCGGACTAGAACATGAATAACTGGTTACGTGATCTTTGGTTTTTCTCCCAATACATTTCCGTACAGCCTGCCCAATTTCACGAGAATTCGGCCTTCCGATATTACGTGCTTGTCAGTTCATAACATATATATTCCTTGTTTTACGTCAGTTTAGTTGAAGGATAAGTTTTTACGAGATTTTTCCATGATATGCCATGGCTTGTCTCTCTGTTGGGTGTCCCTTCCGTTTATTGAAGTCTTGGTCTAAAGCCTTTGACTACTAAAATAACTCTAACATTTTACAACAAAGTCCCGAGTTTTAATGATCCTGAGAAAAAAAAAAACCTTTAGAAAGAATTGTGGGAAAAGGAGATGGTGCCGTTAACAGTATTTTTACCGTTTCGCACAACGTATTCCTAAGCTTTCTAGGACAAAGCTAATCATCTTAGCCACACTGTGCAAGTGCTTTTATTTTGGACAAGTCTAAAATTTTATCTTCTTGTAAAGATTTAATGGAAACTTCTGGTCAGGAAATAAGAACCGACCAATACTATTTTAAACCTCTTTTTACTGGATAAATTCTAACAGTATAGAACAGTGAAGATCCAAAATCAGTCTGCCCGTTGTTATTGAACAAGAGTTCAAAATGTTCGAATTCTTAACGAGAAGAATGGCTACATGGTTTGATTTTACAACAACTTTTAATACCTATCTATGACTTGTCCCATGTACCACCATACATACCTGCACATGTACACCTCGGAATGAGAAGATGTGTTATTTTCAAAGTTTGAAAATCTTAGAGAATTCTTAAGAATGGTAGGTGAATACTGACCCAGGTTCAAAATCGCAAGTTTTACCGCTCTTGTTTAACCCATATCCTACTTTAATGAATGAAACGTTCAAGTCAATAGTAAAAACCCTTATCCCACTTAACTCTAAGCACACTGTCGCCTTTTAACGACCCTTGGAATGAAGCCCTTTGAAGACATTGTGGGAAAAGGAGAAAATGCTGGTAACCAGCATTTTCTCCTTTTCCCGCAATGTTTTCTACCCTATCAAAGAAAAATTGCACCATTTGAGCCACATTGAAGTTGTCGTCTGCAAATGCTTTCAATTTGGACAAGGCTAAAATTTTGTCGTCTGGTAAAGGGTTAATAAATGAAATGAAACTTTCAATAGTAAAAACCGAAATGTGGTGATTTCAAAGGTATATATTTGGGAAAAATATTCCCGTTTCGGACAGTGTAGATCCAAGATCAGACTGCACGTTCTGTGCAGTCTGATCTTGATCTATACTGTCCGCAAAAGGTCAGTGAGTCGCGCTAGCAGCTAAAGGATTAATCTCGTTACTCCAGAATGAGGCTAAGGTTGTAAGCCCCGATCTGAATCAGTGGGATAGTGTGAGCTTTTAGAACTGTGAAAGAGTTTTAGCGTATTTACTGAAGAAGCTGAACGGTGTGGATTCAAGGTCAGACTGCAAGTTCTGTGGAGTCTAATCTTGAACTTTGCCGACTAGAAAAGACCCTATTTTAGCACATGGCACCAAGAGGGTCAATTAACCCATAGAGAGTCGAATAAAACCAACAGAAGTGTACCTCCTAGAAATATTATCCGAATAATAGCAATTTCGTGGTTGCTTTGTCTACAGTGTTTCAGCAAAGCGGACAATGTAGATCAAAGATAAGGCTGCACGTTTTATGCATCCTGATCTTGATCTACACTGGACACAAAAGCAACTATAGACGTGAAAGGCCCCTTAGGAGTTAAATCTAGGTGTGAGATTTCCCTGTAGGCGGATTGGGGATGGGATGGGGTCCTGAAAGTTTCTGAAATATTGCATTTTAGAATTCCTTTTGTTTGATTTAGCTTTTTTCCTCGAACTGTACTTGTAAATGTATCCTGGTTATGTTTCAAATACGCTCGGTGTGTCGTAATAAATGCACCATTCGTATCGAAACAATGTCTTACCGGAAACGGGTCTGGTGACATGGAGTGGCAAGTGCCCTTGTAAATGAATCCTTGTTATGTTTGGAATACGCTCGGTGGGTCGTAATAAATGCACTTCTCATATTGAAGCAATGTTCCATTAAAAAAACGGTCTTGTGACATGTAACTGCAGTTTAGCTGTTTTTTTTTTTTTGTAATTCATCACTACACATTTTGGCATACATAATTTATCAACTACGCGTCTAGGAGTGATTTTGATATAAAACCGGGTGCGGTACAAGGAAAATATAAAATTCATGCACGTGACTTGACAGTTTAGTTATTGAAGTGGCATTTTATAACTCTTTCATGTTTTCTTTTTTTTTTTGAGAAAGTCCAAACTATACAACTGATATTTTTATACTCGTTTACAAAGATGTAGACAAAAATAATGGTAGAAAACATGACGACTGTCCTATTGCTATATATTTTTGTTCCGTAAAATGTTTCATTCCGTTTGTTACACGGTCGCCGTTTGTGTGTAACGACTGATAAATATTAGCTATGCTCTGTGACAAAGAGGTTTAATTGCATCTGCAAAAAGTATCGTCCCAGGTCAGCCTGCGCAGTCCGCGCAGGCTGACCGTGGTCGATACTTTTTGTTATTGGTCAATTTTCTACATGTCCAAAGACCATTCTACCTCGGGGTTTAGTTGGTTGTTAGACAAAATTGATTTTATGCATCCATGATTGTGTGATGGCTTGCCTAGTGTAATGCATCACGGAGATGCATTGAATCCCCTTTTGTCAGAGCATGGTTCATATATTATAAACACGATAGGTAGTAAGTGCTCAGGCGGAAGCGGTGCTTGACTATCGTTATGCAGGTTTCAGGTTCGCATCCCAAGGATAAAAAAAAAAAAAAAAATGCTGTGGAATATTCTGTATTCTGTTTTCTTTCCAAATTTACGAATTTAGTCAAGCCCTACTAATTTTTTCCTCACAAAATATCAACTTCTGATGAAAGAAATCTGCTCTATTTCTTTTCCGTGCAGCTTTTAAGTCTTCAGTGTGATTGACGTTGACATTATCACGGGTTAAAAATGCGGAGATATTTGCAATTGGTTCATTTCCAAAAGATCCCTTTTTTTAACACGTATCTGCGTGCACTGTCAATCATGTTTTTCATTATTGCAGGTATCATTGCCTGCAGTTTATTGATCCCCAACTGCTGAAAAAAAAGAGCACAATTTCAGGGTTTTTTGGGGGTAATACTAGTATCTCACACAATAATCGAACACTGTAAATCCAAGATCTAAGATCGGACATGCACATTCTGTTAAATAGGATCCCTGACAACACTGTCAGCTAAAGCATGTTGTCGTAACCCTTATCCTGCTAAATAACTCAAATAAAACATTCACGTCGATAGTTAAAACCCGAATAATGTTCTTTTAAATTTACTTTTTCGAGAAAAATATTTCCTTGAAGAAAAATATCTCCTTGTCGGATATTGTAGATCCAAGATGAGACTGCACGTTCTTTGCAGTGTGATCTTGATCTACATTGTCCGCCAAAGGTCAGTGAGTCGCGCTTAGCAGCTTTAAACAGTTTAACCCTTATCTTGCTAAATAAATGAAATGAAACTTTCAAACCGATAGCAAAATCCCAAATTTTGCTATTTCAAAGCTATTTCTTGGGAAAGATATTTCGTTATCAGACATCGTAGATCATAGTGCACATTTTATGCGGTCTTATCTTGATCTACACTGTCAGTAAAAGGTCCTGGAGTCGCATAAGTATTACCTCTTTCGGCACTAAATAACTAAAGGCTTTTTTCGACGGCCGAAAATACAGTCCACTGAAAATCAAATAAGGTCTTATTTAAAATAGCAATCATGTTGTTGCATGGTTTTTATCAAATTACTCTAGTACTTATCAGCAGTTTAAAACCAAGCTTCTGAAACGGCTCTAAATCGTAGAAAGTATTGAAAACTGGTATTATGTTTTGCCGAACGTTAATGATTGGCTGCATCCGGGGACAGAGCCTCCACGGTTTCTACAAGACATCTTGTTCGCCCTGCAGCAGATCGCTTGGAAAGCAGCTTCTTCTTATTGCCACGATGTTTTCACGCGTGTTCGTGTATCACACCGGCTTAATTCTGTATTTTATCTACTTTAAAAGGTCGCTTGCACAGTCGTATTTTGCAAGGTAGTGACAGCGAATACTGCAAAAGCGTTAGAATCTTTTTGTTTTATTTTAGGGCCATTTGTCTATGTTACAGGAATTTTCTTTTGTTAATGAGAAAGCAGACTGGACCCTTTGATTGGAACTAGAGCAGAGAAACTGTATAATTTTGTTGTAAGTTAGTCTGGTCCATATGTCTCAATATTTCTTAATAGATGTAGTCGGCTATTCATCATTTATTTGACTTGCTCGTCTGTGACTATTCCTGCGATTTCTCGCCTCTCACCTCTGATGCACGTGATAAGCGGTCAGTGACTTAGAAAGAAAGTCGTGTCAGTGCTGGTGTGAGAAAGCCAGGAAACACACGCGTAGGTGCACTGACCGCTGTGATATGATCTTAGCTGTTAAAACTGCGTCAAACTCCAATACAAACAAACAAACAGTCGTCCGTGACTGTGATATTGAAAAGCTAAGAGTTCGAGACGCAGCTCGGCCAAGCTGTTTTGGAGGGTAGATGATAGAAATGGCGCGAGGAGTGATTCGTCCCTCACAGCTGGCATTGTTTCGACCTTCTGCTGCATTGTAAGAAAGCAGCCAGTGGCTTAGACAGAGTGTTTATCCCGGTAAAAGGAAAGACAAGGAACGCACAAGGTACACGTTTACGAGTCGTGACGTTACCAGGACGAAATGGCAGATGAGAACTATCGCTTTCACATTGAAATAAGAGCTTACAGACCGTGTAATTTTGTCATAAGTCAGTCTGGTCCATCCGTCTCAATTCTTCCTATCTGATCTAGTCAACCATTCATTATTTTTTCCATGTCTAGAGTTGTTGTATGGCTACAAATAGAGAGTATGTCTTCATTACATACAACTTCGTTTTGCACTGGGCGGGCCTTAGTCGGCTATTTTAAGGGTGATCACCTGGACATGCAGGCCACATTATCGTTTATGACAAGTGTTAAACACGATAAAAAGTAAACCTTTGGCTCTTTCAGCGCCAATTATATGAACCATGCTCTTGCAAAAAGGGGTTTAATGCATTTCCATGATGCGTTATGCTAATCAAGCCATAGCATAATTTTTGGATCCCTAAATTATATTTTGTCAACCAGCCTACTGAATCATGAGATAGACTGCCCTTTGACATGCACAAAATTTACCAATGACGAAAGGTTTCGACCCAGGTCAGCCTGCGCGGAGTGCAAATGCTGACCTGGGTCGATACTTTTCGCAGATGCATTAAGCACCCTCTCTACAGAGCATGGGTCATATGTAAGTGTCATAATTGAGCCAACAAAAAGGGTCGCGTGGAGGCCCACAGAATAGATATGCCTATAGTTTTGACCAATCATTATTGATTCATTCGAGATTAATACCGACTAGAAGGTCAAATATACATACGACGACTAAATTAAATGGGATTTATGCTGCTATAATCTCGCGTAAAATTTGGGACGGTTTCTAACGCAAAAAAAAAAAGGAGAAACCAGTACCGTCATCATAATGTATTACTTTCGTCTTTATGTAATGAATAACTTGTCAAAGGGAAAGCAGACGGGGAATTTTGTTCTCAGAAATGAAAGAAGAGCATAGAAACCGTGCAATCATTTGCTGTAAGTCAGTCTGGCCCATATGTCTCGGTATTTCTTATCTGATTTAGTCGGCCATTTATTATTTTGTTGACTAATTTTCCATGTCATTTTGTTATACGTATTTTTTCTAGCTAAGAATACATACGTCGCACACATAAAATAACTCACACGACAAAAAAAAAACAAAGCGGTGAAAGCGCTGCTGAGGTGGGTGCGTTTAATCCTGCTCAAATTGAAATCTAACTTTTGTACCAAATAATAAGCACGTAGTTCTGCTAGAAAGAATCGGGTAAAAACAAGCAGACATTTAAAGAACTGAGAGGTATCTCTCCTATAAATCTCAGAGCAAACCAACAAATTTCTCTTTTTTGTGAGGGGGGGGGGGGTTCAGTAGAATGTTAAAATGAAACGTCGTGAGAAGTATTATTAAGCAATATCTAGACAAGTAAAGCAGTCCTATTCAAAGAAATAAGCGCAAGAGTTCTCATGATGCTTCTAAGCTTTCCTTGGCTCATGTTGACGCTTCTTGACGCTATTTGGTGGAAAGGATACAGAAATGCATATACCTACATATGCTTCATGGTAGTCTGTTAAAATTGTGTTATTGTTCAAATACTCTTTTTAGCTCACCTAAGCACAACGTGCTCAAGAGGAGCTTTTAGGATCACCCGGTGTCCGTCGTTCGTCGTGAGTCGTGCGTCGTGAGTCGTGCGTCATCAAGAATTCTTTAAACATCATCTCCTCCTAAACCACTGGGCCAATTTGGACTTAACTTGGCAGGAATGTTCCTTGGGAGGTCCTCTTTGAAAATTGTTCACAAAATTTGATTCCATCAAAAACTCTGGTTGCCATGGCAACGAAATGGAATTTTCTAAGAAATTGTTTAAAAATCTTCTCCTCTGAAACCGCTGGTCAGATTTTGAAATAATTTCACAGGAATGTTCCTTGGGTGACCCTTTTCAAAAATTGTTCGCGAAATTTTGATCTGTCAAAAAACATGGCTCTGGTGAATGGGGGCTACTCGCACTATACAGATATGAAGAAATTCTTAAAAATTCTTCTTCTCTGAAACCGCTGGTCAGATTTTAAAATAATTTCACAGAGATGTTCCTTGGGTGACCCTTTTCAAAAATTTTTCGCGAAATTTTGATCCGTCAAGAAACATGGCTGTGGTGAATGGGGACTACTTGCACTATACGGAAATGAAGAAATTCTTAAAAATTCTTCTTCTCTGAAACAGCTGGTCAGATTTTAAAATAATTTCACAGAGATGTTCCTTGGGTGACCCTTTTCAAAAATTGTTCGCGAAATTTTGATTTGTCGAAAAACATGGCTCTGGCGAATGGGGGCTACTTGCACTATATGGCCATGAAGAAATTCTTAAAAATTCTGCTTCTCTGGAACCGCTGGTCAGATTTTGAAATAATTTCACAGGATGTTCCTTAGGTGACCCTTTTCAAAAATTGATCGCAAAATTTTGATTTGTTGAAAAACATGGTTCTGGTGACTGGGGGCTACTTGCACTATACGGATATAAAGAAATTCTTAAAAATTCTTCTCTGAAACGGCTGGTCAGATTTTAAAATAATTTCACAGAGATGTTCCTTGGGTGACCTTTTTCAAAAAGTGTTCGCGAAATTTTGATCCGTCAAGACACATGACTCTGGTGAATGGGGGCTACTTGCACTATACGGAAATAAAGAAATTCTTAAAAATTCTTCTTCTCTGAAACAGCTGGTCAGATTTTGAAATAATTTCAGAGATGTTCCTTGGGTGACCCTTTTCAAAAATTTTTCGCGAAATTTTGATCCGTCAAGAAACATGGCTCTAGCGAATGGGGGCTACTTGCACTATACACCCATGAAGAAATTCTTAAAAATTCTGCTTCTCTGGAACCGCTGGTCAGATTTTGAAATAATTTCACAGGAATGTTCCTTGGGTGACCCTTTCCAAAAACTGATCGCGAAATTTTGATTTGTCGAAAAACATAGTTCTGGTGACTGGGGGCTACTTGCACTATACGGATATGAAGAAGTTCTTAAAAATTCTTCTTCTCTGAAACGGCTGGTCAGATTTTAAAATAATTTCACAGAGATGTTCCTTGGGTGACTCTTTTCAAAAATGTTCGCGAAATTTTGATCCGTCAAGAAACATGGCTCTGGTGAATGGGGGCTACTTGCACTATACCGAAATGAAGAAATTCTTAAAAATTCTTCTTCTCTGAAACGGCAGGTCAGATTCTGAAATACTTTCACAGAGATGTTCCTTGGGTGACCCTTTTTCAAAAATTTTTCGCGGAATTATGATCCGTCAAGAAACATGGCTCTGGCGACTGGGGGCTACTTGCACTATACGGCCATGAAGAAATTCTTAAAAGTTCTTTTTCTTTGAAACCGCTGGCCAGATTTTGAAATAATTTCACAGAAATGTTCCTTTGGTGACCCCTTTCAAAAACTGTTCGCAAAATTTTGATCCGTCAAGAAACATGGCTCTGATGGGGGGGGGGGGGGGGGGGGGGCTACTTGCACTATACACACATGAAGAAATTCGTAAAAATTCTTCTTCTCTGAAAAAGCTGGTCAGATTTTGAAATAATGTCACAGAAATGTTCCTTGGGTGACCCTTTTCACAAATTGTTCAAGAAATTTTGATCCGTCAAGAAACATGGCTCTGATGGCTGTAGGCTACTTACACTATACGGACATTAAGAAATTCGTAAAAATTCTTCTTCTGTGAAACTGCTTGTCAGATTTTGAAATAATTTCACAGAAATGTTCCTTGGGTGACTCTTTTCAAAAACTGTTCGCAAAATTGTGACCTGTCAAGAAACATGGCTCTGGTGGTGGGGGCTATTTGCACCATAGGGACATGAAGAGGAATTTCTCAATTCTTCTTCTCTGGAATGGCTGGTCAGATTTTGAAATAATTTCACAGAAATGTACCTAGGGTGACCTTTTCAAAAAATTGTTAGGGTAATTTTTATCCGTCGAAAAACAACAGCCAATTGTTGGCACCTGCATGTGGTGCTCTTTCCTGACTTATGTTTTTTAGCTCACTTGAGCACAAAGTGCTCATGGTGAGCTATTGTGATCGTGCTGTGTTCTGCGTCCGTCGTGCGGCGTGCGTTGTCCGTCGTCAACTTTTTACCTTGTGTACGCTCTAGAGGCCACATTTTCGGTCCAATCCCCATGAAACTTGGTCAGAATGTTTGTCTTGATAAAATCTGGGACGAGTTCGAAATTGGGTCATGTGGGGTCAAAAACTAGGTCACTAGGTCAAATCTTAGAAAAACCTTGTGTGCGCTCTAGTCTCAGTGACCCTGGAGTGAAATGTCGCCTATTGACTCAGGTGAGCGATCCAGGGCCATCATGGCCCTCTTGTTTAAATTGTGTTATGATTATGTTGTATTTGTTTACATATTTATCGTTGAAGTCGTGTAAGTTCCCCAATTGTTAACCTTTTAGTCATGACTTGATACCAAAGTGAATAAAATGCTTTCTTAATAGTACTGTTTTTCAAGGTAATGAGTTGCATCATTAGGTTCCCCAGAATCAGATTTTTTAGGTTCAATTTCCCAAATAGTAAATCTGAGCTGGGATGCTTCATACCCCACCTCAGAAATCCGTTTCTGAACAGTGTCAAAAAGGGTTCCAAATATTGTATGATAACATATCTCGTGCACGGAATACACATGCATTGATTTGCGATTTGATTTGTCAAAATGTTACGCTATGATATTCATCCGCCATTCATAAAAACGAAGTTATTACCGGCCAATCCTTTATTTGTTTTATTTTGTTTACCTTTTTCGAATAAAATGTCAATAAATACAATATTTTGTCGTTAAAATTTGTGGATATATATTAAGAGGTAAGATATTTTGTTGTAGTAACTTTCCTGGTGCTTGATATTTGCTTCTTGCAGCGTAAGAAAATTTTAACATATCAAATTATCTCACGCAGCTCGAATCAAATACAAGGACCAGGAAAGTTACTGAAACATAGTATCCCTTATGTATTGGAGCCGTGCTCTGTGGAAAGAGGAATGCATTAGCAAAAAGGTATCGACCCATGTCAGCCTGCGCAATCCGCGCAGGCTGACATGGTTCGAAACCTTTTGCTCTTTTGTAAATTTTCCGTATTTCCACGGACTATTTTACCTCATAATTCAGCCATACCTTGGATAAAATGGCTTTTCGTGGATCTATAATTGTATAATGACCTTACTTGCTATAATACATCACGGCGATGCATTAAACCCCCTTTTTCCAGTGCATAGCACATTCACTTATTGGTTACCATTTCTTTCTCTATGGGTTATACCTTGGTCTGCCGTTGTTATGGTATTTACCGGGAAATGAAGGACGTATTGTCTTTTGTTAAAATTGTGATCAAAGAGCAGCTTTAACTCTTTACCCTCCAAAATATTACAATTTTTAACGACCCTGAGAAGTAAGGCTTTAAGGCTGGTAAGCAGCGTTTTTCCTTTTCTCACAATGTTTTCTATCCTTTCAAAGAGAAATCCCATTATTTGAGTCATATTTCATATGTCGTTTGCGTAAAATTTTGTCGTCGGGTAACCTTTTAGTGATGTTTTGGTTGTCTAATCTAGATCTACATGTTTCGATACCAGATTTACTGCTGTATTCTTTTTCGTCTTTACAACTTAGAATAATGTGAAAATATCAGCCTGTAAAGGATTACATTTGTCTATCTGTAATGATCCCCAGCTCAGTCAATTTCCTTTCGTAGAATGATAAAGCTCCTTGTGATAGGATTCATGGCTCTTTCGTCGCTGGTCATCGTTTGACGATGGTTATGTGGGAAAGCAGCCAGTCGGTCATGAAGAATATTGTGAGCAGTACTTGAAAGAAACTTAGGGAAGGCGTGGATAGGTGCACTTGTCACCGCGATATAACTGAAATAATGTTGAAAACGGCGTTAAACACCATACCAACCAGCAAAGAAACTGTGGTAATAGCAGAAACTATCGGTTTCACATTGAAGCAGGAGCACACATTCCATGTAGTTTTGCAGTAAATTCTAGCTATGTATCGGTGGCAGCAACCAAATTATTCCCGTTCTGTAGTCTTTCATTGTCATGGGACACTTTCACCTTGACTTGCTGCAGGAAGCCCAAATTTGAACTACATTTGATTTGTAATCTGCAGTTGCGATCAACATAGATAAAGCTTTCTAAAGAGTTCAAATGACATTAAACCAGATTTTGACCCATTTGTGTGTGTGGGGGGGGGGGGGGGGGGAAACGGGAAAGAGGGATGGAATGGACAAAGTTAATATTTAAGGGAAAAATCACAAGAACGGAAAAATTGCCTCCAGTCAGACTAATCTACAGCTTCAAACTGAGAGACGGCGAATCTTCCACTGAGCTATAGAGACAGCTTATTCATAAAAAAGAAGTTATTACCGGCCAATCCTTTATTTGTTTTATTTTGTTTACCTTTTTCGAATAAAATGTCAATAAATACAATATTTTGTCGTTAAAATTTGTGGATATATATTAAGAGGTAAGATATTTTGTTGTAGTAACTTTCCTGGTGCTTGATATTTGCTTCTTGCAGCGTAAGAAAATTTTAACATATCAAATTATCTCACGCAGCTCGAATCAAATACAAGGACCAGGAAAGTTACTGAAACATAGTATCCCTTATGTATTGGAGCCGTGCTCTGTGGAAAGAGGAATGCATTAGCAAAAAGGTATCGACCCATGTCAGCCTGCGCAATCCGCGCAGGCTGACATGGTTCGAAACCTTTTGCTCTTTTGTAAATTTTCTGTATTTCCACGGACTATTTTACCTCATAATTCAGCCATACCTTGGATAAAATGGCTTTTCGTGGATCTATAATTGTATAATGACCTTACTTGCTATAATACATCACGGCGATGCATTAAACCCCCTTTTTCCAGTGCATAGCACATTCACTTATTGGTTACCATTTCTTTCTCTATGGGTTATACCTTGGTCTGCCGTTGTTATGGTATTTACCGGGAAATGAAGGACGTATTGTCTTTTGTTAAAATTGTGATCAAAGAGCAGCTTTAACTCTTTACCCTCCAAAATATTACAATTTTTAACGACCCTGAGAAGTAAGGCTTTAAGGCTGGTAAGCAGCGTTTTTCCTTTTCTCACAATGTTTTCTATCCTTTCAAAGAGAAATCCCATTATTTGAGTCATATTTCATATGTCGTTTGCGTAAAATTTTGTCGTCGGGTAACCTTTTAGTGATGTTTTGGTTGTCTAATCTAGATCTACATGTTTCGATACCAGATTTACTGCTGTATTCTTTTTCGTCTTTACAACTTAGAATAATGTGAAAATATCAGCCTGTAAAGGATTACATTTGTCTATCTGTAATGATCCCCAGCTCAGTCAATTTCCTTTCGTAGAATGATAAAGCTCCTTGTGATAGGATTCATGGCTCTTTCGTCGCTGGTCATCGTTTGACGATGGTTATGTGGGAAAGCAGCCAGTCGGTCATGAAGAATATTGTGAGCAGTACTTGAAAGAAACTTAGGGAAGGCGTGGATAGGTGCACTTGTCACCGCGATATAACTGAAATAATGTTGAAAACGGCGTTAAACACCATACCAACCAGCAAAGAAACTGTGGTAATAGCAGAAACTATCGGTTTCACATTGAAGCAGGAGCACACATTCCATGTAGTTTTGCAGTAAATTCTAGCTATGTATCGGTGGCAGCAACCAAATTATTCCCGTTCTGTAGTCTTTCATTGTCATGGGACACTTTCACCTTGACTTGCTGCAGGGAGCCCAAATTTGAACTACATTTGATTTGTAATCTGCAGTTGCGATCAACATAGATAAAGCTTTCTAAAGAGTTCAAATGACATTAAACCAGATTTTGACCCATTTGTGTGTGTGTGTGGGGGGGGGGGGGGGGGAACGGGAAAGAGGGATGGAATGGACAAAGTTAATATTTAAGGGAAAAATCACAAGAACGGAAAAATTGCCTCCAGTCAGACTAATCTACAGCTTCAAACTGAGAGACGGCGAATCTTCCACTGAGCTATAGAGACAGATTTAGATATGTTTGAAATGTATAGATGCCTTGATATACCGTTACTAACGTTATAAGAAATTTTACAGTAAATACAAGCACCTCGGTAATTCCCCGTGTTTTCTACATATACTTTATCTCTGATTCAGCTTTTAATGCCATTTTCCCTCGCGAATGAAAATTAGTCGTTAAAAATTTCTTAAAACTTTGCAAAACGAAATATAGTTCAATGTCCCTTACAAGGTACATTGTACAGCATTTTCTGTTAAGTAAATGAACTGGCGAGAGTGACAGACAGAAACATGGACACATAGAGAGCAATAAAAAGAAACAGTAAAGAAAGAGGGTAGGTTAAGATGAACGTTACCATACTTACGTTAAGCAACTTTAAATTGAACCAACATGGAATTCAAATAAGCGGACAAGTAATTTTCGGAGGCGAATGAAGCTCACAATACGCAAGTTGATATCCTGTAAACTAACTTTCAAAACGGATTTACGGGTAAAATTTGATTAGTCTGAGTAACGGGCACGCGTATAACAACTGTCTGAAATAAAGAGTGTGGATAAAAGCTGAAGTCGTCGTGCTGAAGTTGAGCGGCATGAAATTCAAACAAAGAGGTTAGCAGACAAGTAATCGTGGGAAGGAATACACAAGATGATAACCCGGATATAAACTTTCAAATCGCATTGCTGGTAAACTTTGATTGGTCTACGTCTCACGAAAGCTTATTACTGCTATCCGTACTCCCTAGCCATTTGTAAATTCCTTGACAAGCTTCGGTAGAAATTTTAGCCTCTCAGATGGATGACTTTACTGTTTGAACCAAAAGAAAAATATTGAAACACGATAGTCAATAAATTTAAATGCAGACAAACATCTGATTATTAGACAATATGTCTTATCTAATCTGGTTGCCAGTTTTGAAATTTTGAATTAAGTGTAATCAATGTTCGGACATGACGGTTAATTCAGACACAGTCGGATATAGTGTAATAAGCTTAACCTTTGCTATTGCGTACCGATTAATGTTTCCTTATGGCCAATACGATTGTCTGTCACGCCACGATGGTCACCCGGAAATTAAGTATTTCTTCGTAAGGGAGAATATTCTCTTGTACCTTAAAAACAGGAGCGAAGTTTGGAACATAGAGCTTTTTTGTCAAGAATGCTTACCATATCGACTTGCGTGATTGTGCACGAACTGTGGAGTATCAGTCTGTTTTCCATGCGTTTATCTGTATCGTCATGTCACACCTATCTTGGAGTCTGGCTGAACATGGCGTATTCAGATAACAGTACATCCTAAGTGATTCGGTACCCAGGTGAAACGCCACATGGACATATTGGAAGTAAGTCTTTTTGAATTTTTTTTTTTTTTTTTTTTTAATGCTATAGAAATTATATATGTGTGTGTGTGTGTTTTTGTTTTTTTTAATGAAACAACTGACGCAGGCAGCAGTGATTTCTTTTCTTACAGTGTTTACCAAATGTGTTATCTGAAATGGCGCGCATAGCAAATTGGATGTGTATGGTATTGGGATAAATAATTTACTAAAGATACTTATTAGCTATGACAATATGACAAAAGAGTGTGGGCCATCTTTAGAAAAATGATACCATAAGGGAATTTACCTTCGTTATCAAATGCAAAATTAGCTATAACTTACGTATGGGCGCCTAATTTCTGTCTTTTCTTTCTGTTATTTGACATGTATGTCTTGTCAGTTTAGAAACCATACTTGACATACATGAGAAATTACGAAGAACACTAATACGTAAGTGATACTGAGTGACAGTGCTAGTAGGTTGAGCATCGAAAACAATCGACTTAGATGGAAATTAAAGAGTGTTTCGATTCCATCCATGTAAATAATATCAAGTGTTTGGGAAAGAGTTGGTAAACGCATCGATAGGTGTGCAGCGACCGCCGTAATACCACTGAAAAATTGTCGTAGAACACAAAAAGCTTATAATTAAAAGCACATTTTTTAGGTACACTAAGACGTGCTATTGTTACCCCTTTACTTGTTTATTGTACCTTGCTCGTAAACACAAAGTGGATAAAATTGTCAGACAAGTACCGGAACAGGAAAATAATCACGCTGAAGAACCATTTTGGTACAAACGCATTTCTTTTGAAAATAGCAAAGATCATCTATGTGACTGATTATCTGTGCTTTTCTGGAAAAGGCAAGTGGTCCTTTTCATACAATACCTTCTGTATCATTAAAAACAGTACTTTTTCTCTTTTTAAACAAATATCTTTCCTGCCATTTGTTATACAATGATAAGCGGTATGTCAACAGAACGAAACGAAAACGTTGTGAAATTCCATTTATTAAAGCCGTACAATATGTCAAGTCTGAGTTTAAATGGTTTTAAAATGCATTACAATAATTGAGTGTGCGATGTTTGCGACCATATCTTAAGCAGTGCGATTGTTGATACTGTTTTTAAAGCAATGCGATTGTTTCGACCGTATTTCATATGCTATGCAGTAATTGAGACTGTTCCATAGACTATGCGACTGTTGCAACCATTTCCTAAACTGTACGATTGTTGCAACCTTTTTAAAGCAATGAGATTGTTACGACCATTTCTTATGCTATGCAGTTGTAGAGACCATTCCATTGGCAGTGCGATTGTTGCGAACATTTGATAAGCTGTACCATTGTCGCGACCATTTCTTAAGCTGTACGATTGTTGCAACCTTCTATGAAGCAATGAGATTGTTACGACCATTTTTTATGCTATGCAATTGTTGAGACCATTCCATAGGCAGTGTGATTGTTGCGAATATTTGATAAGCTGTACAATTGTTGCGACCATTTCTGTACGATTGTTGCAACCTTTTTTGAAGCAATGAGATTGTTGCGACCATTTCTTATGCTATGCAATTGTTGAGACCATTCCATTGGCAATGTGATTGTTGCGAACATTTGATAAGCTGTAAAATTGTTGCGACCATTTCTTAAGCTGTACGATTGTCGCAACCTTTTTTGAAGCAATGAAATTGTTACGACCATTTCTTACGCTAAACAACTGTTGAGAACATTCCATTGGCAATGCGATTATTGCGAACAGTTGATAAGCTGTACAATTGTTGCGACCATTTCTTAAGCAGTACAATCGTTTTGCGATTGTTGCGGCCATTTATTTAGCTGTACTACTGATGCGACCATTTCTAAAGCTATGCCATTGTTTCGACCATATATAGACATCCGATTGTTGTGAACATTTCTAGAGCAACGTGACTGTTTCGACCATTTGTTAAAGCGGTGCGATTGTAGCGTCCATTTTTATCTCCGCTGGCCAAAGGCCAGCGAACTTATGTCATGGCCCTGTGTACGTAGTGCGTCCATGTGTGCATGTGTTATCTTTTACTTTAAACATCTTCTCTGATGAAACTCTCCATACAATTTTGACCAAAACTTCACCAAAACTTCACAGAAATCCCGCCATGGTCCTGTTAAGAATTTGTTGAAAGAATTTGATTCCTGTGAAAACTCTAGTTGCCATGGCAACAAAACTGAAAAAATATTGGAAATCTTCGAAAATCGTCTTGTCTGAAACCGTAGAGCCTAAGAATACCAAATTTGGTAGCTTCATCTAATAAACCTCTACTAAATATCTTCGAATTGGAGCCCTGGGGTCACAATTGGACCTGCCCCGGGGGTCACAAGTTTTACATCGGCTTATTTAGGGAAAACTTTAAAAATCCTCTTGTTCTAACCATATGACCTAGGGCTACGAAAATTTGCATGTACTTTTATCCGATAGACATCTACTAAGATTCTTAAAATAGTAGTCCTTGGGGCAAAATTGGCCCCATTCAGGGATCATAAGTTTTACATAGGGTTATATGGTAAAAGTATATAAAAAAAAAATCTTCTGGTTCTTAACCATATAGCCAAGGGCTACCAAATTTGGTATGTTGCTCAACTAATGGAACTCTACCAAGATTTTTCAAACTATAGCCCTGGGGTCAAAATTGGCTCTCTCCCGGGGATGAAAAGTTTTACGTAGGCTTTTATAGTGAAAAACTTAAAAATCTTCTTGATTCTAACCATATGGCTCAGGGCAACCAAATTTGGCATATAATTTCATCCAGTGGATCTCTTCTGATTTTTGTCGGAATTTAGCCGTTGAATTGAAAAGAGCCCCGCCTCTCAGGTTTTATTGAGGGTCTTCTTGTTTATATCCATACTGCCTTAACCTATATTACTTGGTATGTGGCTGTATCTTGTGGACCTTTATCAGGATTCAAGTAATTGTCGCTCATAATTGTGGCTCGAAATCGTAATTATAGGTCAAAAAAGGGACTCACCTAGGGGTCACAACTTTCACGTGGGCTTTATAGGAAAAATAATGTATAAGTCTTCTTTTTTGAAACCATTTGGCCTAGAATTGTCATGTTTGGTGTGTATGGCTTGTACGTATTGGTCAGTGGAGCAATACTAGACTGGCATGGCCCTCTTGTTAAGCAATGTGATTGTATCGACCACTTCTTAAGTTATTCGATTTTTGCAGCCGCTTCGTAACGTTGTGGCCGAGCCCCGGTAGCTCAGTCGGCAGCGTGTAGGACTCGAGAACAGGGGGTCGCTGGTTCGATCCCCGGCTCGGCAAATTTCTTTCCGAGGATTGATGATAGTCATTGCGACAGGATTCATTCCTCTCTCACCGCTGACCATTGTTTCGACGATGGTTATGTGGGAAAGCAGTCAGGAAAGCATGGATAGGAGCACTGGCCGCCGTGATATAACTGAAATAATGTTGAAAACGACGTTAAACACCATACAACCATCTTAACGTTGTGATTGTGGCGACCACTTCTAAGGTCTGCGATTATTGTTGCCGACTGTCGAAAATGCGGACTAAACTGAGTCGGTTTTTTTTTAAATTGGAGAAATTAGAACTCGATCTGTAGCGCAATGTCAATAAGAAACAGACAAAAATCTTGTCCACAGAATTCCAGGTCGCCGTATTGCTGACGGAAGTTCACTGGCCAGATTCCTCAATATCTTCAAGTAGGAAATTAATTGACATCAGGAAATTGCCTAAAAAATCTTGCCTTGTAGTAATCCTATAATGTGCTGCCGTAATCGAGACATGTTGTTGAGTTTAATTGCTGGTGAAAACCTTCAACTCCTTTCTCTCGGAGATTTGATCTGTCAGAGCGGAAGACATATGTCAATGGCATACAATACACAATCAATGATAAATTGAGTCTGACATGTGTTCTAGAGAATTCTAAGAGCGTTTTAAATTCTTTTATCCTGCCAAACGATTGGTGATCGTCGATTATTAAAAAATAAAATGAGTCACGCTCTGACTAAAGGGGGCTTAATGCATCTCCGTGAGGCATTGTACCAATCAAGCCATCATATAATTATGGATCCATAATAGCCGCTATTTTTAACAACCGACTGAATCATGGGGCAGACTAGTCCTTGGACATACAGAAAATTGGCTGACAGCGAAAAGTTTCGGCCCAGGTCAGCCTGCGCGGACTGTGCAGGCTGACCTGAGTCGATACTTTTCGCAGATGCATTAAGACCCCTTTTCAAAGAACATGGCTCATTAATGTTTGTCTAGTGACTTTTATTGGGGAAAATGTTACCCATCCCTTTTCTACACAATCCCTCAAGAACTAGAGCTATAATATTCTGTATGTGGTATCAGTTGGTATGCCCCCTTCCAGATTGTGCAAAGTATAGCCCTGGTGCCAAAACTGGCTCCACCCGGGTATCACAAATTTAACAAACTTTTATATATTGAAAACTTTAACAATATTTTTTTGTCGTACCATAAATCCTATGGCTACAAAATTTGGCATGTAGCATCACCAAGTAGATCATTACTAACTTAGTTCAAAAGTCCTTGAGTCCTTGGGTCAAAATTGGGCCTGCCCTGGGTGTCACACGTTTTACAGGGGCTTTACGAGTATAGTGTGGAAAATTATTACATCGTCTTGTGTACAACCACTCAGCCTAGACCTGTATTATCTGGCATGTAGCTTCAACTAATGGACCGCTACTAGGAATCAAATAATCACAGTCATTGGTTCAAAAATTGCCCAACACTTGGAGTCACAATTTTCATACAGGCTTTTATAGAGAAAACTTTAAATTCTTCTTGTTGCGAACCACATGGTCTAGAATTGTAATGTTTGGTATGTGGCATGATTTTGGAGACCTGTACCAAGACTGTTCAAGTTGTTGCCCAGGGGTAAAAAAATGGTCTCAAAATTGAAGAAAGGGTGAGATGGATGTCATAAATTGTTCTTTCGTCAGCGATAAGCACCATTCTGGCCTTGTTGTTGGACATCTTGTCGTAAAAATAAACTTTAGTTTAAACATATTTTATTCATCAGTATATAACAATCTACAGCAAACAATATAATCATATTACACATATACTGAAGAAATGGATCAGAACGGAACCTGAAGCTTATAAAGTTCTTCTCCAAATTCCGGTCAACGGTTATATTTTATGATGATTTCGATAACAGAAAATTCAGAGTAAATAATCTAGAAATACAACAAAAATAGAAGACAAAAACATCAAACCAGAATGGTGTGGAGCGTTAATGGTAAAGATTTTCACTGCCGATATATATATAGACTGAGGACTGTAGTAACTTCCAGCTTGACCAGCATCTATTTTTCAAAAGGAGTAAAATGGTGACATAAATCACAATTAATGAGAATACTAGAAGACGAAGTGAAATGAATAAAAGATAATGCACAAACATGGTTTCGCAATAAATACAAAATGGAATAGTACATGGTAGACATTCAACTTTGATGCGGAAACATAAAACTTACGTATTGCTAGTAAATCTTCTACTGTTACGGATATAAGTATGCACCGCAATAAATATTATTTGATTATCAAGAAGGCTAAGATTTTCATCCCGAAAAGAATAGTATGAAGATTAAGTGTTGTAATGCCATGTAGGCTTTGACTTAGACTAAATCTTAAGTCACGATAAAATAAACAGTCTAAAAAGTAGTGTTGCGTCGATTCGCATCTACAGAGAGGTGATTGCACCATTTTTTTTATGTACAGATCCTTATTAAGACTGCTACATCTGTTACGTAACCTAGCATGAATGACTTGCATTTTCCTGTCTCCAAAACAGTAAAGCTTTCGTGGAATAGGTTTATCTACATTCAAACTGTATTTAAAAGATGACAGAGATTCCGCGTTCTTGATTTCATTTGGTAGGTTGTTCCAATCATTGATTACTATTGGCAAAAATGAATTGCTATACAAGCTGGTTCTACATGCAATGTTTCTCAGATTATTTTGTCTTCGAAGATTATAATTTGAAGAATCGCCGACCGTTGGCGGAACAAGATTGTTGAGATAATTTGGAGCAAGTCTATTTAACATTTTATAGAAGAGAACGAGCTTGTGATTTCGCCTTTTTGACTTAGAGATTCCCAACCAGCCTCCCGATAAAGATCAGCGATGGCAACAAGTTTGGTACAACCGGTAACTATCCGAGCAGCTTCGTTTTGCACTTTATCAAGTTGATCTTTTTAACCCTTGGGAAAGATTGTCCCATATCACATCTCCATATTCAAGAATGGGTCTGATGAATGAGAAGTAAATTATTTGAAGTGAAAGGCGATCAAGACGTGTTTTCAAAAGTCGCATGACTCCTATTCTCTTCCATGCTTTTTCAATAGACGTGTTAATGTGTAAGTCCCAAGATCCATCGTTAATGAGATATATACCTAAGTGTTTATGTTTTTTTACAGACGGAATCTCGGTAATTAACATAAACAGACTAGGGTGGTTAGGTTTAAAGCGTTTACGAGATATTACTAAGGATTCAGACTTGGATGGATTAAACTTGACCAACCACTTTTGTGCCCATCGAGAAATTTTGTCAATATCAGATTGTAAAATAGTTCCAGCACGAGTCGGATCACCTACAACCACAGATAAACTAGTGTCATCTGCGAAAAGATTAATGTCTGCCTGAATGTCATCAACAATATCGTTAATATGAATAAAAAATAACAGAGGTCCTAAAATGGATCCTTGAGGCACACCGGCTTGTATATGGCATAAATTTGAAACACCACCTGGCAGAACAACTCTTTGAAAACGATCGGATAGATAATCAGAAAACCAGTTTAACAGTTTTCCACTGATCCCAGTTCTTCTCAACTTAAACAATAATCCTTTATGCCAGACTTTGTCAAATGCTTTGCTGATATCGAAAAATACAACTCTAAATTCTAAACCATCATCCAAAGCCTTACATATATTGTTATACAGACTAGTTACTTGATTAACAGTAGAGTCACCAGGCATGAAACCTGACTGATAAGATGTAAAGAAATTGTTATCCTTTAGATGATTATAAACATGCTTGAATATAATACGTTCTAAAACTTTTTCAGTGTTATTTAATGACGAAACAGGTCTGTAATTAGAAGGAAGGAAAGGGTCACAGGACTTAAATATCGGGCATACATTGGATATTTTCCATGAATTTGGAACAGAACTGGCATTTAATGAGAAATTGAACAGTTCGGACAAATGTGGTGCTAGCTGATGAGCTGCTTCCTTAAGAATTCTATTATTTATGCCATCAGGGCCGGAAGCTTTACCAGTTTGAAGAGTTTTAAGGACATCCAATACCTCAGACGGCATGATGACATTGATAGTATCTAAAGTATCTTGTATGAAATGAAAAACGTTCATCAGGTATGTTACTGAAAGAACATCTATACATGATTGATTTGCAAAATAAAGATTCAATATATTTGCTTTCTCATGATCATCAACAGTCAATGAATCAGTGGAAACATCAAAAAGTAGAGGAATAGATGTTGCAGTGTGCGGAGATACATGTATCATGGACTTGAGAGTTTTCCACCAATCACGCGAAAATAGGTTACCAGATTTCAACTTAAAAGACAACCGTTCGTAATAACTTTCTTTACTCTGTCGAATTAATGAAATTACTCGATTCCTGACAGATTTAAATTTTGTCCAGTGACTGGCATTGTTTGATAGTTTAGCTTTACTATATAACCTTTTACGACAACGGATTTCCTTTTTAATAGTACAATTCATCCAGGGTGGTTCTTGCGGATTGACTATATATATCTTTTTTGTTAGGAATAAACCTAAGCGCGTTTTCAGAAATGTTATTTGCTAAGTTTTCAGCATAAATGTTGATGTTACTGTCATATAAAGAATTCCAGTTAAAATTAGCAAAACTATTTCTTAGCTCATTGTAATTTCCTAGTATAAACTTTGTCGGAGTTCATTGATATTTGGTATGAATTATACTCGATTAGACCTGCTTTATTCATTAACATGATCATTGCATGTGAAAAAATAACTTTCTTTTTTTTGGCGGGGGGGGGGGGGGAGGGAACTGTGCTTATTTTCTCCATGTAATACATTGCAATACATATTTCTTACTGTTTAATAACTGTCAATGTCTATCCCATGCACCTGTAATTCTTTGAGCCGTGGAGCGATACAGGGCCATCATGGCCCTCTTGTTGGAAAAAAAAAAAAAAAAAAAGGAGAAAATGTTGGTAGCCAGCAATTGCGTTTTTCACATAATGTTTTCTTCCCATTCAAAGAAGACTCAATATTTGAGAAACATTTAATCTTGTCGTCATGACATGCCTTTGGACGAAATGTTGTCGTCTCATAAAGAATTTACTTGTTATTGTATATTTTTCATTTAGTCGCGTTAACGTATATGTGTACATTAAAGACGGTTATGTAGCCATAATTAAGTTATGTAGCCATAATCAACTTTTCCTTGATGAATGCTGAACTTGGAAAAAATACCGTATTAGTTAAAGCAGTTGACTGCCTGTCTGGTAATTCTAAGCTTTAATTTGCAGCAAAAATTTAGACTTGTCCAAATTGAAAGCATTTGCAGACAACAGAATGAATACCTCTCGATATCCAAAATCTGTCTTTTGAAAGTAAAAAACTTTGTGGGGAAAGGAGAAAATGCTGTTTACCAGCATTTTTTCCTTGGCCCTCAATGTTTTAAAAAAGCGTTCTACTTCAAGGTCGTTAAAACTCCGGATTATGTAGGAAAGGATTAAACCCAAAAAACGATTGTTGATTTTCCTAGACATATTTCAAAAGATAAATTTAAAGTATGGCATACATTCATAAACTTTATCTTAGACTTGTAATTATACTGATGAATGTTTTGCCACCAGTTCGAAATCGGGCCATGTGTCGGGTCAAAAAGTAGGTCAACAGGTAAATCTTAGAAAGACCGTGTGTGCACTCCACATTTTCCAGGATGTTTGTCTTGATGACATTTTAGACAGATGTAAAAATTGGTCTCATTGGGTAAAAAAGTACGTCGCTGGGTTAAATATTTGAAAAACCTTGCGTGCATTGTAGAAGCCACAATTTTTAGGTTGATACCCATGAAACTTGGTCAGAATGTTTGGCTTGTTGATGCGTAGTATGAGTTCAAAATGGTCATGTCGGGTCAAAAGGCAGGCCAATAGGACAAATCTTAGAAAATCTTTGTGTGCACTCTGGAGGCCACATTTTCGGCCAGATACACATGAAAGTTAGTCAGAATCTTTATCTTGATGAAATTGGGTCACGTTAGGTCAAAAAGTAGGTCACGCAGACAGATCATGGAAAAACCTTATGTGTACTGTAAAGGCCACATTTTCAGTCGGATGCTCATGAAAATTAGCTAAAATGTTTCTCCTGATAATTTCTGGGACAAGGTAAAAATTGGGTCACCTTTGGTCAAAATGTACGAGGTTACCGGGACACATCTAAAAAACCCTGTATGCATTCTAGAGATCATATTTTCAGTCTGAAACTCATGAAGTTTGATCAGAATGTTTGTCTAGGTGATATTTCGGACAAGCTTGAAATTTGGTCTCGTCTTATTAAAAAGTAGGTCACTAACACCCATGTGTTTACATCATCACAACCAGGATGTGTTCAACTTTATCAATCCTAGATGACTTTACCAGGGTGAACGCTTTAGGGCTAATGACCCTCTTGTTTTATTAGCTCACCTGAGCACAACGTGCTCAAGGGGAGCTATTAGGATCACCCGGTGTCCGTCGTCCGTCGTGCGTCGTGCGTCTGTGCGTCGTGCGTCGTTCGTCGTGCGTCGTCAACAATTCTTTAAACATCATCTACTCCTAAACCACTGGGCCAATTTGGACCAAACTTGGCAGAAATGTTCCTTGGGAGGTCCTCTTTGAAAATTGTTCACAAAATTTGATTCCATGACAAAATTTGATTCTGGTTGCCATGGCAACGAAATGGAATTTTCTAAGAAATTCTTTAAAAATCTTCTCCTCTGAAACCGCTAGTCAGATTTTGAAATAATTTCACAGGAATGTTCCTTGGGTGACCCTGTTCAAAAATTGTTCGCGAAATTTTGATACGTCAAGAAACACGGCTCTGGTGAATGGGGGCTACTTGCACTATACAGAAATGAAGAAATTCTTAAAAAATCTTTTTCTGTGAAACGGCTGGTCAGATTTTGAAATAATTTCACAGAGATGTTCCTTGGGTGACCCTTTTCCAAAAGTGTTCACGAAATTTTGATCCTTCAAGAAACATGGCTCTGGTGAATGGGGGCTACTTGCACTATACGGCAATGAAGAAATTCTTAAAAATTCTTCTCTGGAACCGCTGGTCAGATTTTGAAATAATTTCACGGGAATGTTCCTTGGGTGACCCTTTTCAAAAATTGTTCGCGAAATTTTGATTTGTCGAAAAACATAGCTCTGGTGACTGGGGGCTACTTGCACTATACGGATATGAAGATGTTCTCAAAAATTCTTCTTCTCTGAAACAGCTGGTCAGATTTTGAAATAATTTCACAGAGATGTTCCTTGGGTGACTCTTTTCAAAAAGTGTTCGCGAAATTTTGATCCGTCAAAAAACATGGCTCTGGTGAATGGGGGCTACTTGCACTATACGGAAATGAAAATATTCTTAAAAATTCTTTTTCTCTGAAACGGCTGGTCAGATTTTGAAATAATTTCACAGAGATGTTCCTTGGGTGACCCTTTTCCAAAAGTGTTCGCGAAATTTTGATCCGTCGAGAAACATGGCTTTGGTGACTGGGGGCTACTTGCACTATACGGCCATGAAGAAATTCTTAAAAGTTCTTTTTCTCTGGAACCGTCAGATTTTGAAATAATTTCGCAGAAATGTTCTTTTGGTGACCCTTTTCAAAAATTGTGTGCAAAATTTTGATCTGTCAAGAAACATGTCTCTGGTGGTGGGGGCTATTTGCACCATAGGGACATGAAGAGGAATTTCTTAATTCTTCTTCTCTGGAATGGCTGGTCAGATTTTGAAATAATTTCACAGAAATGTTCCTAGGGTGACCTTTTTAAAAAATTGTTAGGGTAATTTTTATCAGTCGAAAAACAACATCCAATTGTTGGCACCTGCATGTGGTGCTCTTTTTTGACTTATGTTTTTTAGCTGACTTAAGCACAAAGTGCTCATGGTGAACTATTGTGATCTTGCTGTGTCCGGCATCCGTCGTGCGGTGTGCGTCGTCTGTCGTCAACTTTTTACCTTGTGTACGCTCTAGAGGCCACATGTTCGGTCCGATCCTCATGAAACTTGGCCAGAATGTTTGTCTTGATAAAATCTGGGACGAGTTTGAAATTGGGTCATGTGGGGTCAAAAACTAGGTCACATCTTAGAAAAACCTTGTGTGCGCTCTAGAGTGACCCTGGAGCGAAATTTTGCCTATTGACTCAGGTGAGCGATCCAGGGCCATCATAGCCCTCTTGTATTTATATATATGTTTTCAATATTGTCTCAGTTATGGATCCATAATAAAGTTATGACTTGCTTGGTACAATGTAACACGGAGATGCATTTAGCCCCCATTTTGCCAGAGTATGGCTCATATCATGTACAACTATTGAGCGGGCGGAAATTCACTCTCAGTTATACAGTTGTTGTAATTGTTGTTGGTCCTAAAATCGGACAATATTGACAGGTTTTGACACTTCCGGTCTTTTGACATTTGCCCTTGTATACATACGCTATGTTTACTTCAAAGGAAATGTCTGTTCCCGGGAATATTTCAAATTAAGAAGCACGCCTTGTTTGTTCTGTAGTGACTTTTTGCTGAGAAAGCTGGTGAAGTGGAAAGCATCAAGATTAACTCTTCTGTCGCTTGACCCTTTACTACACAATTCCAAATTTTAACACTGAAAAAAAAAAACAAGCTTTTGAAAACATTATGGGGAAAAAAAAGCTGGCTACCAGCATTTTCTCATTTTCCACAGTTGTCTATCCTTCACAAACAAACACATAGTCTGAGTCAAGTTAAGATTCTCGTCTGCAAGTGCTTTCAATTTGGACAAGTCTTAAATTTTATCATCTAGTAAAGGGCTGAAAGAATTTGCGGACTACCATAATAAAAAGAAGAGAGATTTTTGACCATACGTTAAAATAGACAAGCAAAGGGTATAGATTCAAGATTGAACTGCACATTTTGTGCTGTCTGATTTTGATTCATGTTGTCCGTAAAAGCCTACTTTTGTAGCCATTTGTGTTGTCGGAAGAATTTATTCCATTAATTCTGGAAATATAGTAGGAGCTCACGAATTTGAGATCATCTTTGAAAAAGTATAGATTTTCACCATGTTTTCAAGTTTTTATATAGGAATACAGAGCGCCAGATTGAGGGAGTGATATTAAGTACTCTCCACAAAACCCTACGTCATGGGTACTCATTAGAATCGTCTCATTGAGACGATTCTAATGAGTACCCACAACATAGGGTTTGGAAGAGAAATAATGGATTTAGAATACCATTACTCCCTCTTATCTGGAGCTCTGTGAATACATGTTAAAAAAAACACAGCGACATAAGGAGAAATTGCTCGTCACGAGTAATTTATCCTTTTTTTTCCCACGATGTTAAAAAAAAAAAAGTCGTATGCTTTACAACGCAATATTTCGTCCGCAGGAGGCAAAAAGGATTAATCAGGGAAAGAATGGCTGCATTTTATTCACACTCGACCTAGCCGGAAATTAAAGATGTGCTGATAGATTCTATTTCTTTTCCCCTGTATTTCCTATTTCATCCTTTGGTTGAAGAGTTAATTATTAGGTTCATTGTCCTAAATTATTTTGCATTCGACTTTCGAAAAGAACAATTCGTCAGTTCGTCTGCATTTGGTATTGAGGTAATACATCAAACTATTGTAATTAATCAGGCATTCTCTGGGCTTTTTTATGATGATTAACAGAGCACAATACTTTTGGTATATTGCGTCATAATTGAACGGGGATAAATCGTACTTTGGTACGATCTCGGACCATTTCCGTGAGGATCCTTTTTATACAGTATCACCAGGGTCAGATAGGATATTGTACCGATAGTCATTTCGGAAGACGAGTCTTACCGAAGTACGAGGTTCACGGAATATGCCGATGTCGCATTCGAATCTTTTCCACCAATCGAATGTTCTTGACCTAGAGGAACAATGAGCAAAACGCTTACAGCTGGTGCAAACATATCGGTGTCTTCTACATATTTCGTCCGGTGCCCCTACGCCGCAGCAATTCTGCAAATAGTTTAAACGTACTGGGTATGAAATCAGGGGTTTGGCGCTGGATGTTTTCATATAAGCTCTACCATTTTCTTTCCAAGGAATGGTGATATTCATTACGACAGGATTCATTTCTCTATCGTTGGTCATTGTTCTATAAAATCCATTTTTGACAACTGTCTAAGTCATGAGGTAGACTGGTCCTTTGCCTTACAGAAAATGGTCCAATAGCGAAAAGTTTCGGCTCAGGTCAGCCTGCGCGGACTGCGCAGGCTGACCCGGGTCGATACTTTTCACAGATGTATTAAGCCCCCTTTTCACAAAGCATGGCTTAATTTTAATTCTTATTCCAAAATTAGAAGACATTCTGTTTCGTTCAATCAGATGGCTAGTCTTTAATTATGATGTTGGAATGGGGGCATTAAACCTTTTTTGGGCCTCTTCGAATGGTAACGACGTGAATTAGCGGACTGAAAAAAAAAAGAAAACCTGCCCGAAATGAATACGATATGAATATGGTCAAACAACATTGAGGGAATGCGGGATATGAATATGAAATTACCAACCCTACAAGACCAAATGCGAAAATGTAGACCAACATCAAACTACACTGATGTGCAGGTCGATCCCAGTCTGTATTGCACAGAGAATGCTTGTTTTAAAATTACAAAAAAAAATCAACTGCGTAAAATCGGATGATATATACTTGTTTTACGTCTCCTGTAAATATATTTCATTAAAAGTAAAAAAAAAAAACAAAGAAACACGACGAGGCTTTTTTTCCCCGTACTTTTTTATGTAACACTTAATTTAAGCGCAGTGTTCATTCACCATTCTAAATTCATTTTTTATACTTAAATCTAGATGTCTCAGCCAATCATAACTAGGCCTTTATTGAAGGAAAAGAACAGTATAGAGTGATGAATTCGAAAGCTGTCCTCGTCAAAATGATAATTTACATACTTGTAGAGTACCGCACAAGTTCAGTACGCTTTGAAATGGTATCAGGGACTATGAAACATCCTGTATTAAGAAGAAAATGACTTGAAAAAAAACAACAAAAAAGGGGGGGCTGAGCTCGTATTCATCAGCCAATCCTGATATCATTGTTAGTCTAAGGGTCAAGAATTTTCTTGATTTTAAAGCAACGCGAGTTTTCTGATTGGCTAAACAAAATGATGTAGCCAATCAGAAAATGCGTCACTTTCTAGAACTAGAATAAGACGAATACAGTTTGGTAAAAACAGTTGCTAGGGTCGTTCCTTCACTTGTTGAAATTTATCCACAAATTGCGGGACTTATCCGTGATACAATGGGGGTGCTAGATCAAGTGTTTCTGCTATACGAAGTGACAATTTGATTTTAACCCTTAGGCTGCTAAGCGCGACTCACTGACCTTTTGCGGGCAGTGTAGATCAAGATCAGACTGCACAGAACGTACAGTCTGATCTTGAATCTACACTGTCCGATAATGATAATATATCTTTCCCCCAAAATACCCTTGAAATAGCAGACTTTGCGTTATTACTGTGGGCTTTAAAGTTCCATTTCACTTACTTGGCAGGATAAGGGTTAACTTGAAATATCATACATCATCTTCTCCACGTCTTCCGTTTTAATTTGGGTGATTGAGCACCAACTGGCTTAGACAACATGGCGGGGGGAAATAGAATGTTTGGTGAGTCAGCCTTTTACCCTTGAAGTTGTTGGTTCAAACTCCATGGTCAACCTTGAGGCGCTTTTGCGGCCAGTGTAGATCAAGATCAGACTGCACAGAACGTGCAGTCTGATCTTGGATCTACACTGTCCGATAAGGAGATATCCCCCACCCCCCAAAAAAGCACCCGTACATGAGAGAAGAAATACCAGCATGTACTCCTTTTCCAACAATATTTTCAAACGGCTTCTTCCCGAGGGTCGTTAAAACTCTATTGTTCGGTAAAGGGTTAACTATTTACTAAAAGATCGCCTGTTTTTACGACCCAGAGAAATATACCAGTAGATTTTGAAAACATTGTGGGAAAAGGTAAAAATGCTGTTGACCACATCATCTGCATCTTCTCCTTTTTTCCTCTCATTGGATTCTACGATCCACGCTTACAAAGAAAACAACATCATTTAAGCCGCATTTAAATTGTCGTCTGCAAATGCTTTGAAAGTGGACGTATCTAAATTTTTGTTGTCATGGTAAAGGTCATATTGTCGTGATAGCTTCTCTTGATGGTTTTTGATTCTTGATAACTCATGTGCTCTAAGAAGTGCATATTTCATGATAAGTATTTGTTTATTAAACAATGAATTCCTGATCACTCTTATGACAACAAACAAATGCACTAGTAGAAATTAGCCATCATGAATTAATACACTTGAGCCGTGCTCTGTGAAAAGGGGGCTTAATGCATCTCCGTGCTGCATTTATACCAAGCAAGAACATCACCTAATTATGGATCCATGACATCTATTTTGTCAAACAACCGACTGAAAAATTTTGAGGTAGAATTATCCCTTGACATGCAAAAAATTCAAAGATAGCGAAAAGTTTCGGCCCATGTGACATGGGTCGATACTTTTCGCAGATGCATTAAGCTCCCTTTTCACAGCGTATGGCTCACTTATAATGAACGCCTGATTGTGTGGGTCCGTAAAAAGTAACGTCATCGTTACAAACAACATTCCCATTTGTTGGATTACAAGAAGTTTTTACCAACCCTTTACCAGTCTATGGAAAATAATAATAGTAAAAATTAATAGAATTAGCACACGACAAATGAAACATGGCCCTGTTATGGGATCTGGCTTTGTAATGGTGGACGTCTTTGAATGAAAAGGAGAATCAGTTGATTACCAATATTTCTGTTGGTCTTATATTATTTGGCCCACAGCATGCGAAATGAGACTTTCGGACATTTGCGTAAAGTGCCGTCCCGGATTAGCCTGCGCAGTCCGCGCAGGCTAATCCGAGACAGCACTTTACGACTACATAAGATTTTTTCATACAGTAGACTTTCGTGAAACAGAAATTCGCACAAAAATGGAAAGTGTCGTTTCGGATTAGTCACGACTGCACAAGCTGATCTGGAATGACACACTTTTACGCATATGTCCGTAGGCCCCTTTTCGTGTGTTGCACACCATTTCAAAAGCATTCTTTGTTTCAGGGAAGAAAAACAATTGGTCGTTTGGTAAAGGTTTAATATGTTACCAAACAACAAAATTTTAGACTTGTCCAAATTCAAAGCGTTTGCCGACAATGAAATCAATGCCACTCAAAACTTGATTTTTTTCCACGGATTCGGAGAAAATATTGTGGGAAAATGAGAAAATGCTGGTAACCAGCATTTTCTCCTTTTCCTACATTTTTTTAACAGTCCTCTTCCTCAGGGTCGTTAAAACAGATGATTTTTCTGTAAAGGGTTAACCACTATCTTCTTCAATTTATTTCGTTGTCTGTCACAGCCACAAAGATTTCTGTCATAACACCGCTGAAATATTTAATGGAAAAGCGAAGAGTGTGAAGCAAGATTAGACAACATACGTATACTGTCTGATCTTGATTTATACTCTGCACAAAACACATAGTCGCGTATGGTAGGATAGGATAAGGAGTAACGCGTAGAGTTAAAAGGTAAAATAAAGATTTAAATGGTGTTTTGCATCGGAAGGTTAAATGGAGAAGAAATTAAACTTTTCAACTCATATATTGGTAAAAAGCCAATCACGTATATTGGACGAATGTCATCGGCATATTTTCATTTCCGGTCGCACCATGTGTGAGTAAATGAGGCCGCTCTCTCGGTAACTAATCTCCATGATATCACGTCACGACTTACTGGCTCGGAACCTCTAAACATGTTGTTTTCCTTTCGATTGACATATTCTTGGAAACACGCATTTCCGCCTTCATGAATACCGCAATTGCGGAGAGAAACGCAGACAACATACAAACAGATTGCTTTCCTGGAGTTTCTTTTACCAGTACTCCGCACAATATTCTTTCCAAGCCAATGGCTGCTTTCCCACATAACCATCGTCGAAACAAAGATCAGCGGTGAGAGAGGAATGAATCCTGTCGCGATGACTATCATCAATCCTCGGAAAGAAATTTGCCAAGCCGGGGATCGAACCAGCGACCTCCTGTTCTCAAGTCCTGTACGCTACCGACTGAGCTACGGGGGCTTGGCACATACAGACAGACGTATCAGAAAGGTTGTTCAAGAAAGTTTAAGTGTTTGTGTGTATAGTGTTTAAAGCCGTTTTAAGTCTTTACCAAACGACAAAATTTTGGACTGGATCCAATTGAAAGCATTTGCAGACGACAAATTTAATGTTGCTAAAATGATGATTTCTCTTTTTGATTGGTAGAAAACATTGTGGGAAAAGGAGAAAATGCTGGCAACCAGCATTTTCTCCTTTTCCCACAATTTTTTCAAAAGGCTTCTTCTTCAGGGTCGTTAAAAGTCGGGATTGTGTGGTGAAGGGTTAAACATTGTTTCAGTTATGTCGCGGTGGTTAGTACACCTATCCATGGTTTTCTGGAGATCCCTTTTACCAGTGCTTCGCACCATATTCTTCCCAAGCTGCTTTTATGAGAGAGGAATGAATTCTGTCTCAATAGCTATCATTAGTTATGTGAAAGAAATTGACTGAGGAATCCTGGGGATTCAAACTTGCAACGCCTTGGTTTCAAGCCCAATATGTTACCGACTGAGATTCCGGGCTTGGCTATTCAAGAAAGAATGCTATACATAGGTTCAGTACTACATGCAGATGATATTGTGTCTTGTAGAATGCGACTTTTGAAAACATCGTAGTAATACACGTAATTTTTCCTGTAGTTATTATTTTTTTTTTTCAGATGTATTCAGATATTAACCCTTTATCACACACTTCCGTTTTAACACCCCTATGGAAGAAGGCTTTTGGAAAACATTTCTGAAAAGCATTTCTCCCCTTTTTCCCAACTTTCTATACTTTTAGATAGATTTCATTATTTGTGTCACATTCTTTTTAACGTCTGCAAACGTGTTCAGTTTAGAAAATTCTAAAATTCTGTCGTATGCTAAAGAGCTAAACCTTAACCCTTTACCACAGGACAAAATTTTAGACCTGTTCAAATTGAAAGCATTTGCTGACGACAATGTCATTGCTCAAACGGTGCAATTTTTCTTTGATAGGGTTGAACACATTGTTGGAAAATGAGAAAATGCTGGTTACCAGCATTTTCTTCTTTTCCCTCAATGTTTTCAAAAGGCTTTTTTTTCTCAGGGTCGTTAAAAGTCGGCATTGTGCGGTAAAGGGTTTAAATGATGCTGATTGCCCATTTTTTTTTCACACAGATGTTTGAAAATGTCGTCTGCTGCAATTTTTTTTCTCTTGATATTCAGTATTGAGGTAGTGTTGTACTTTTCGTGGTGTATCGTTGAATTTCTCGTTCTGTGGTAAACGGAAACTTTCGCCAATTTCCTTTTCCGTTCGAATAGACTTTGAGACAATCCTTACAGTCGCCGCGGGTAAAAGTGGAATGGTATTACCATGGTAACAGAGTTATATTTTACCCTTAACGTACGCAATATCTGAAACGGACATTTGATGTCAGTAGAAAAAACTTAATTATGATTATTCATGGCCGATTTTGACAAAATATTCCGCGTTGTATAGGTCACTGTACTCAAAGATTAAACGATATATTTTGTGCAGTCTGGTCTTGATCTACATTGTCCATAAAAATTACTATATGGCCAGCATTTTGAAAGGGTTTATAGAACTGTCTGTGTTTTTGGTTAATTAGATATAAGAAAATCCAGAAAGTCGTGTCACCTTATAACGGTTCCCATGCCTCTCCTTGGCCTTCTCTTGAAACCATAACTTTAAGAATCGACACTATCCGTGTTTTAACCTTTAACTCTGTTTGAAACAGTTCCATGTTTAGACGGTCTTGAGGATAAGGCTTTTAAAAACATCGTGAGAAAAGGAGAAAATGCTGGTGACCAGCATTTTCTCCTTTTCTCACAATGTTTTCCACTCTTCAAGAGACAAAGCCTCATTTGTCTCTTAGTCTGCAAAATTTATGCTTTCAATTTGGACAAAATCTTACATTTTGTCGATTGATTTTGCCAGGCCTAAGTTGCTTTTATGGACAGTGTATATCAAAACCAGACTGCACCCGAACGTAAAGTGCTAGAAATAGAAATACTTGGTCCGTTTTTTCCTGACTGAAGGATTCATTTTTATTAAATCAACACCCTAAGGTTTTAACACGTTTTTCTCCCTTTTTCTCGGCAGATCTCCTATCGCTTTATAGTGGTATATTAAAGATACATTCTTACAGCCAGAGAGAAAAAACGGCTGTTAAAACTTGACAGTGTGTAGAATGGCTCAGAATTTAGTCGTACATGTAAACATAGATAAATTACCAATATATATGATGTAAAGGATAAAGAAATTGAAGGGATTTGTCATCATTTAAAACCGGAAACGACATCAGTGATTTCTTTGAGGGCTGCCAAGAAATGAAATGCGTTTTTTATCGGTCGTAATCTGTGCAACCCTTGCAACCGTCAGGAGCAACATTTGGCATGAAGATATAAGATTAATTATAGTTTCAGAAAATAAAGATGAAATGGGTTAAAAACTGGCTGAAAACGAGTATTGATGTATTTTTAAAGGTTAGAGGTTAGAATCTCCGATTGCCCCTAAACCTATCAAGGACTGATGATTTGTAGATGACGAAGGGCAATTAACAATCAACAAAATTTGATCCATGCTCTGTGTAAAGGGCGTTTAAGCATCTGCAAAATGTATCGACCCACGTCAGCCTGCACAATCCGTGCAGGCTGACGTGGGTCGAAACTTTTTGCGATTGGGTCGAAAATTTTATGCATGTCAAAGGACCATTCTACCCAGGATTCAGCCAGTTATCACACAAATTGGATTTTTCGGCTCAATAATCATGCGATGACCTGTTTGGTATAATGGTATCATAATAACGGAGATGCATTAAACACCCTTTTTGCCAGGGCATGGCTCATTTATTCATTACTAAATGCAACGAGCACCTATAAAAGTAAGAAGAGGCTACGAAAGAAGATTTTGCAGAATGCTTGAGTGCTTGAAATGTTGCATTTGCATAACCGGAAAGCTGTCAAACATAGCATTAAACACCTAACAAACAATCACCTGCATCAACCCTTTGCTATACAATTCCGAGTTTTAGACTTACACTTTTGAAAACATTATGGGAAAAGGAGAAAATGCTGGTGACCAGCATTTTCTCCTTTTCCCACAATGTTTTCTAACCTTTCAGAAACAAGTATAATCATTTGAGCCACATTTAATTTGTCGTCTGCAAATGCATTGAATTTGTACCAGTCTAAAACATTGTCATGTGGTAAAGAGTTAAATTCCTTTGGGCTTCATTCTCCCATATAGACTCGTGAAAATATTCAGTCGTTCTCCAGAGCTGTCAATAGACTGGTTACCTCCCCTGATACAGCAAGTGTATAGGGATCGGTACAGGCTACTGAAGACGGGCAGAATACTGCCCGTCTATTTTTAGAACAGCGATATCGCGAGATTCAGGGGAGGTCACTCTCTCTTCACATTTAGTAGAATTTCCGATAATTTTGACCTCACAACTAAGTAAAGTGTACGTATGGTACCACCTTTTAAATTTAATTTCTGCTACTATTGATTTAGTTCGCGATTACGAATTTCAAATTGTGCAAACAGTCGCCATTTTACCTATACTGCCAAACTGGAAATGTGTAAGATGCTTCGCTTGGCTACTCAATGATATTCATGTAGCCAATGAAAAGCATCGACACAATAGCCTGTGCCAGTTGTAATATGTATATTTACAACGGGGACCAGTTCAAGCTGTGCCAGCCGATATAGCTCAGTAGGTAGAGCGTAGGACTCGTGAACACAATGTCCTACAGATTGTGGGTTCGTATCCCCGGCTGGCCAACTAAAAAAAAAAAATTACTAATAGTCTTTCGGATGAGACATTAAACCGAGGTCCCGTGTGACGGTGCTATACGCCGAGCACGTTAAAGAACCAGGCGAAGCTCTCAGTAGTTTCGACCTGTATCCTTGCACTATCCCCCGTAACAACTAACCGTCTTCTGGGGGCGTCGCTCAGATGGGCAACCGGTAGCGACGATAAATAAACGGAAATAACCAACCAACCAACCAGTTCAAGCTGTCAAAGTTTGTTCTGGCAAATAATCGAAATGACTTGTGACAGCAGTCGTTGTGGTCTGTGAAGGATGTAATGCTTATCTGCCCCGCCCCTCCATATAAACCGTTAAATACTTGTTAAAAGCGGCATAAACCACCATTTTAGGTGCAGATTAAGAAAGTAGGCTGTATATACCAATCACTGTAAATACTATTTTCCTTTTAAATTCAAAACCTACTTCAAGTGTGTTTCCGCTGGTAAGCATTGAGGTAAGGTAGTAAGTTGACGATAAAAAGAGTTTTAGTGAGTAATGGCCAACAGTTTTGCTTAATGCCATATGCCTTATGCTATCGCCATGGCTGTTATCTCGAATTAAGTACCAGTGATATCAGAAAATGAAGTAATCGGGTTAGAAGCTTTTAGGTATCATGCATAATTTAAGATGTGACTTCCACCTGCGCGTAACGGAGCGGCCGCGACTTACATGTACATGTATGTAATAATATGGCCGAATTGAAAACATTGGGCTTCCCTTCAGTTACGGGATATAACATCCCCCCCCCCCTCCTCAAAGTTGAGATAATGATAGCGATCGATTATTGTTAGTACATGTACCTCAGTCTTATTTGCTGATATTGCCTTGCAAATCAAAATATCTACGACCAAGCGCAAATTTACGGCCACGGCATCATTTCTATGACCATATACTATGGTATTCACATTTGACACGGTAACGAAACAGAAATTTTGAGATTACATGGACAGAAAACAGGCGGCTGCAGAATGGCTTTCAAGTAACGCACAGCGGATGCAAAAGTCTTGCAGAGGTCTGATGGCCGTAGGTCTTTTAAAAATACCAAAGAAGTCGCAAGGAAATTGCATGGCACCAAAAGAGTCGGTCAGATAGAGGAGCATACGGTCACCATGCAGACAAACTAATGCTGCCGCCAAACACCTCAATTTTCTTCTCATCCGTATTTAAGGAAGTTGCCCAAGTTTAAAGCAACCAGTTCCACTTGTATATAGCCCAATTCTGATGTTTATAGTTTTTTAACCGACATGAATAATACACACGGATATTTAATTATATTTTTATCCCGTTTTATGTTCCTGTAGAACTGTCGTAGAGAATGAGTTCTGCTGTCTGCTTAAAAGTTAAAAAAAAAAGAAATTAAATTCCGGGGTCTATAAAATATAGATATATGTAAAACGGTTACACAGCAGCAAAACTAATGAGCGTTCACTGGGATTCGAACCCATAACTTTCAAAATTGTAATTCGACGACTCTAACAACTAAGCTATCCTGGTAATGGTTGTTTGTTTATGTTCAAAATGTTTTTTATACCTTGTTTCGCAACGGCATAAAGAATAAAAATAACTGTGTAATTCCTCTTGTCTTTTACATGTGTTTCAATCTATGTTGTAGCATTAAAGCCTTTTTTGCACGGGAATGAAAATTACCAATCTGTTTAGATTTTTTGAAAAAAGAAAAAACTTGCGAAACGACATCTCGCCAGGTGCTCCTTTAAAGCCGATAAACTTAAACCAAATCCCATGTTGCAATAGTCAACGCTAACAAATTTGCAGGATATGTGTGAATGATAATTTTAACCTTTTACCACATTCTTCAATACGTTATTAGGCGAGGTCTCTGCGGAGATGCAAACGCATATAATGACAGCAATCACGCCTTTTTGTTCGGGGGAATTCCCGTGGGGATCTTTAATGGAGCTTCATTTACATTAGTAAAGATTATATTAGAATTAGACGGAGTTACATACAGGGATGTATTTTGTAAGACTTTGACACATACTTGGAAGCGATAATTTCAGTTACGTAAGAATTGCCAAAGGATGAAAATCCAACCTATATCCGTAAAAATTACCAAACTTTTTGGGGGTTTTACTTCTTGACTCTGTATCAAGGAATCACGTGTTTCAACAATCCTGTGGGAGAAAGCTTTCGAAAACATTGTGGGAAAGGAGAAAATGCTGGTTAACCGCATTTTCTCCATTTCCCAGACTGTTTTCTAACCCTTTACAGACAATTTCTCAATTTCTACCATCTGAACCATAATTTGACTCGTCGTCTGCAAAGGCTTTTGATCTGGACAAGTCTAAAACTTTGATGACAGGTAAACAGTGAAAGGGGGGATAATCGTATTGTTTGGTCCTTAAGTTATGGCCCTTTGAATTTGCCATGCTCTGTGAAAAGGGGTTTAATGCATCTGCGAAAAGTATCGACCCAGGTCAGCCTCTGCAGTACGCACAGGCTTACCTGGGTCGAAACTTTTCGCTATCGCTCAGTTTACTGTATGTCAAAGGACCAGTCTACCTCATTATTTAGTCGGTTGTAAAACAACATGGTAATTATGGATCCATGATTTTGTGATGGCTTGGTTGGTATCATCGATCATCGAGATACGTTTAGCCCTCTTTTGCTAGAGCATGGCTCGTTTGTTTTTCTGATGAAGTAACATGGCAAACGGTTAGAGGTAATCGTCGGCCAACCACATGTATAGTTAGTTACCTATTGATTTCCATTGGAAAATATTGAAAGACTACGTTTCCTCTTAGGGCTTCTTGCACACGCCATAGAATTTGATCTGTTGGAATGAAAGGTTTGGACAAGATTCTAAATATTCCCCTTTAAGATCTAAGATCAAAGGTTGTGTTCTGCACAGTCTGATCTTGATCGAAACTGGCAGCTAAACAACTCAGGTAATGCCTGCCGACATATTATTCCTAGGCCTTTATAAATATATGATCCGTCTATGTGAGAAGGGGGCTAAATGCATTTGCAAAAAGTTTCGACCCATGTCAGCCTGCGCAGTCCCCGCTAGCTGACATGGGTCGAAACATTTTGCTTTTAACCCTTTACCGCACAATGCCTCCTTTTGACGCCCCTGGGGAAGAAGCCTTTTGAAAACATTGTGGGAAAAGGAGAAAATGCTGGTAACCAGCATTTTCTCCTTTTCCCACAATGTTTTCTACCCTATAAAAGAAGAATTGCACTATTTGAGCCACAATGAAGTTGTCGTCTGCAGATGCTTTCAATTTGGACAAGGCTTAAGTTTTGTCGTCTGGTAAAGGGTTAATAAAAGTTCCTGCATATTCAAGGACCACTCTTCCCATATATTCAGTCAATCACTGGACAAAATATACTGTAAGGTTTTGTAATTATGTGATGATTGTTTGGTATACTTCATCACGGGGATGTATTGTACCCCCTTTGCCAGAGTATGGCTCGTAGATATTAACCCTTTCAGCGCCATAGGCGAAAACAGGGACTTTTGCGGACGGCACAGATCAAGATCAGACTGCACAGAATGTGCAGTCTGATCTTTGATATGTACCGTCCGCTTAAATAGTCAAGCCCCTACGATAAAAATCTTTCTGGGTCTCTGTGGGTTGCATTTACAGCCACCGAAAGAAGTCGAGTTTATTCATTTGGCGCCGAAAGAGTTAAGCGTAAGTAGCTTAGCGGCACTAAGACGTTTTTCTCGAAAAGTGTAGATCAGGATCAGGCTTTAAAGAACGTGTAGAATTATCTTTAATATATACTGTCTCGCACTGCGATACTTTTTGGCCGAAAAGGACATTATAACTGGAACACTTTGGATTTTATTAATTTACGGAAATTTTCTTTTTTTTTTTCTATTTTGCAGTTGAACCCTTGAAGCCTTCTAGGCCAAAACCGGCTTTTGCTCTCATCAAGAGATCAAGATCAGACTATATAGACCAAGTCTGGTACCCCGTCGTACTTCAAGAGTACGTCAGGCAAAGCGCAATAATGGCGGCCCCGTTGGTAATATGCAGAGGAGATGGGATATTGTTATTTCACATGATCAAATCGGATCATAGGCTGAATTGAAAACAGATCGCTTTCAATAAAGTTATGGCAGTGAGTTTTTCTACATGCCGTTCTTATGTAGCGAGAAAAACTACATATCAGAAATGCTTTAAGTATTCGAAATGTCAATGGACCGACCTATATAACGTCCGAAAACAGGGCCACTTTTAAAATGATTCATAGTCAAATTTATTTAAACCATACCCCAACAGCCCGTTTTAGATTCGGTAATGTATTTTTTTAACAACATTGATCTCATTTCACTGATCAAACTGGATCACATGAAATTGGAAAAAACGGGGAAGCAGGGGTACGCTTGAGGACGCATAGGAGGCCGCCATTATTGCGCTATGCCTGACCCGATAACGTAGTGGTAGGGGCAGGTAATCCAGACTAGTATAGACCGTGCAGTCTGATATTGGATCTTTACTGTCCGCTCGTTTAGTTAAATCTATTAAAACAATATTTCTTAATTTTACTGGACTGTATTTTCAGCCGTCGAAAGAGGTCGAGGTGATGGTATGAGTCATGCTCTGACAAAAGGAGACTTAATGTATCGCCATGATATATGATACCAAGCAAGTCATCACATAATTATGAAACCATAATAGCCACATTTTTTAACAGCCGACTTGATCATAAGGTACACTGGACCTTTGGCATACATAACATTGACCAATCGCGATAAATTTCAACCCAGGTCAGCCTGCGCGGACTGCGCAGGCTGATCTGAGTTGATACCTTTCGTAGATGCGTTAAGCCCCCTTTTCACAGAGCATGGCTCAATTATATCTCGCGCTAAAACAGCAATTTTAGTCTTTTCCAAATTTAGAGTTTTTGCAGATGACTTATTAAATCGTGCGAAAAACATGAAATTTGTCTTTTAGACGAGCACAAAACATTGTGGGAAAAGGAAAAGATGCTGGTGACCAGCATATTGTCTCCTTTCCCTACGATATTTTCAAAAGCTTTCTACCGCAGGGTCGTTAAAACTTGGGATTTTATGGTGCAGGGTTAAGGGATGGCGTGCTCTGTAAAAATAGGCTGCAGCTAGAAGGCATTTCCATAATTGGAAAGATTTCTCTTACTAACAAGCGGTTTCGAAAAGACGAAATAATGAGCAGCAGAAAACGACAGATTGCAGGGCGTTTATGATTTAGGTGTATATAGCAATCGATAGTTATATGTCTCTCTTGGCTGAAGAAGGAACTCGTTACGAAATACAAGGTCGGAAAAAATCAAAAATCTTATAGACATGAAAAGTCCTGTTATATTGATATGAGCCATGTTCTGTGAAAAGGGAGCTTAATGCATCTGCAAAAAGTATCGACCCATGTCAGCCTGCGCAGTCCGCGCAGGCTGATATGGGTCGAAACTTTTTGCTATTGGTCAATTTTCTGCATACCTCATGGTTTAGTTGGCTGTTAGACAAAATAGATTTTGTGGACTCATAATACTATGATGACTTTTTTGGTACAGTGCATTAAGCCCCCTTTTGCCAGAGCGTGGCTCATATAATATGCATTGGCGGGATAAAAATGTAACGGTACAATGTACTAGGAGCATTTATCACAGTCCTTTTTTTGTAATAAAATTGTAAAATCCTTTAAATCACATCTTATATAAATTTCTCTTATTCTGCAAGTTTGTCACAGACTTGTTTGTAGCACAACTGTGCAAGACATCATAGAGAAAAGAATGTGGATTTTCCTACACATCAAAGCTCATATATCTTGGCAGACTGTCATATATTTCAGAAGCCATTTATCTCGAGTGACAGATTTTCTATATCAGTCATAAGGGCCGCCAATAGAAATTTCATGCATTTGCAATTCTCAGACAACTGTGTAAGCTGCCATCCGTAGTATATAGATTGTATATAGATTAAAATGGTCTCTTGAGCATTTAGCTGATTCAAGTTCTTGTGAATGCGATTCCAAAATTGCAAAATGAAGCCAAATGTTTCAACTGTGCATCGTCATCAGAAGATTTTCAACGCCAATCATCAGAATTAAGCCTTTCAACGCCAAATATACCTGAACCATGCTCTCTGAAAAGGTGGCTTGGTGCATCTGCGAAAAGTATCGACCCATGTCAGCCTGCACAGCCCGCACAGGCTGACCTGGACCGAAACTTTTCGTTATTGGCCAATTTTCTGTATGTCTAAGGACCGGTCTACCTGATAATTAAGTCGGTTGTTAGGCAAAATGGAATTTATAGATTTATAATTATGTAATGACTTGCTCGGTAGCATGGATCACGGGGATGCATTTAGCTTCGTTTTGCAAGAGCAGGGCTCATCTGTAAAGGCAGTTCAATAAAACACCGACAGATTTTTATCTTTTAGGCATAATCTAAACCAGCGGTATGGATCACACTGCATGTTTTACGCAGTCAAATCTTCTTTTGTGCTGTTTGCAACAGTCAAATCTTCTATGCCGCCTACAACAGTTCCTGCTTTCGCCTTTGTGCTGACAGGGTTAATGTTATAAAAGCGCTTGGAACTCTGACAACAAAATGCTCGAAGTGATGATAGATTTAAAGCTACTGTGTCCTGTGGAGAAAATGTTTAAATTAGGAAAGTGAAGGGAACTCCTTGTACTTTTGTATACATATCTTGATAAAATGTTATTCACGTCATATAATAATTTTTGTTTTACATTTTAGGCTTTTTTTATTTTAGTGTTATAAGGAGCTAGTATCTAAACTTTATTATCATTCGAAGGACTGGTCAGAATTCGATTTTTATAAGCATTGATTATGGCTTAGGTATAAGGTAGTTGTGAAGTTGTTGAAATATAACACAGAAGAAAGATTTGAATGCGTTTATGATTTCCCGAAAGGTTTATTGAAAGAAAAAAAGTTCCAACAATATTTTCTGTCTGTCTATCCCAAACCTGGAGCCAGACGAAAAAGAAAACAAAAACAGCTTTGTTTCTTCTCAGACTGGACTCTATAGTTTGAATTCTTACTATGAGAACGAAGTTTCAAGTCTTCGTAAATGCAAAATGATATTCTTACTATGAGAACGAAGTAAATACAAAATGATTTGAATTTATCGCTTGATTCGAAAAAAATGCTTGAACGGATATTTTTTCCTGTGGTACATACGGTGGCAGCAGTCTTGAAAGCTCAGGCGAGTAATCTAATTTCTGCTTCACAGTTAATTAACCCTTTACCACACAATCCCGACTTTTAACGACCCTGGGAGAGAAGCCTTTTGAAAACATAGTGGGAAAAGGAGAAAATGCTGGTAACCAGCATTTTCTCCTTTTCCCACAATGTTTTCTACCCTTTCCATAACAAATTTCAATCTTTTAATCACTATTATTTTGTCGTCTGCAAGTGCTTTCAATTTAGACTAGTCTAACGTTTTATCGTTTGGTAAAGAGTTAAAGAAATTGCCTGCCTAGGGTATTAATTTTCAGAATATACATGTAAACATGCAAAATTATGGAAACATTAAATCCATTTGGTCCATTTGGTCCAACAACCGACTGAATCTGGAAGTGAAATGTTCCTTTGACATACAGAAACTTTAACAATAGCAAAAAGTATCGAACCCGGTCAGCCTGAGCGGACTGCACCTGCTGACCTAGGTCAATACTTTTTGCAGATGCATTAAACCCCCCCCCCTTTTTTTTTTGACAGAGTATGGCTCTTATATAAAATTTTAGGGAAAAAAAAAAACTAGTGTTGATATATACTCGAAGAATAAAGAAACGCAAGAAAACATTTGAAATACCTTGCCAACACGTTGTTAAATATCTTGCCAATGCGTTGTTAAATATCATTGAATTCAGTTAAGCAACTATTAACATCACCATGTCCTGTCTCGAAGGTGACGTAAAGGAATAACGTAACGCTCTTTTGCAAGAAGAGCACAACACGCAAAAAACTCGCGCAAGCAGTGTCGTTACATTGAGCTGCACATCTCATCATACCGTTAGATAGTCTTTATAATGACGCATCATCTCCGATATTTTGATTGTCGTTGGAAAGCATTCGACATTGGTATGGCTGGCAAAAATTCAGAGGAGTCCGGCCGTTGGGATGCTAATGCAAGGACAGATTACCAGACATTTGAGTGTTATTGTTTTGCACCATAAAACGGTTTGCCTAAGGCAAACTGGACGGGTAACTGCCGGACCTAGGTTACAACGGCGCTTTTAGCGTGGTGACGTCACATGGGGCCGACCTGGTCTTGGCGTGAGGATGTTCCTGTGGCTAAATGGTTAATATCATAGTTTTGTAATCTGTGGTCCTTCCCCACTGGTGAATTCGGTCATTTGGGATCGTCCGTGGGTTAGAGCTCGCATCTCCTTGTTTACACTTCCACGTGCGTTACAACGGATCAGTTCTGTAGAGGCAGGGTTTTGTCGAAATATACTAGGACCAGTATTTAATAAAAGGCATTCCGAAAACACTCTTCAAGACCCCTTTAGATTAGAAAGTAAAACAATTTCTGATTGGCGACACCATTTGGCAAAACCATTAGGTTCAGCCAGTCAGAAACTGTGTCACTTAAAAAATCTAGACAGAGACAAAGAATGCAATTTTGAACGTTTCGTGAATAAGGATCCTGGCTTTATATAAAAGAAAGCCTTCAAGACAATTCGCATTAGGTTTACAAAGCAACCCAATTAGCTAACTGAATCGTTAGATAATCGAGTTACAACTCTGCACTCGAAAGGACCTACACGCTGATTAACCTTTCTTGTGCTATTGGCGATTTCTAGTTCCCTAGCTCGCCCGGGTAGGTCAGTGGTTAGCGTATCTGACTGGTGACCTGGTGGTTACGAGTTCGATACCCGGTTGAGGCAAACGTTTTTTCCGGCGATTTTTCGCCTCTCACCTCTGATGCATGTGAGAAAAGTAGTCAGTGACTGGGAAAGAAAGTTGTGTCAGTGCTGGTGTAAGAAATAGAGAATAGATGGTTGGTGTCTTGGATGGGTAAGTTTATCGGGCAAGGCGGAGGAATTTATCTGGTGAGCCGAAGGCGAACCGGATAAATTCCGGAGCCGAGCCCGATAAACTTACCCATCCAAGACACCAACCATCTATTCTATTTATCCTGTCACGCACTGTAAATTAACAAAACAAAACAAAAAACAGACATGATATAAAGACTACATACCTTTTATTCAATATCTTAAAATATACCATAAAATTCCCGAGCCGAGCCTGACAAAATTTCCTGAAATCAAAGACACTACTATCTATTCTTCAAATTTTCCAATCCACGACACTATTCTGTTTATCCTGTTTCACATTTACAAACATAAATCCGACTAGATAGAATATTTCGCTCGAAATTAAGGCACGTATTGACATCTTTCGCACTATGAAATAAACACACTTCTATGGCGAACTGTGCAAAGCGCATTTGGTATGCAGCTGTAATAATGACGTCATGAATAATATTGACTACGTCATAAACGTGACGTAAACCCTCGGAAGAATGTTGTGGCGAAGAATTCTAATTTATTTTAAATAATAAGAAAAATCAACATGTGCATCGAATTTTAAGAGATAATTTTACTTTGAAATATTGATTTCGTGTACCGGCAACTAAAAAAGGAGTTCCGGCTGGTCACATGACCAACTAGCCTAATAAACCTTGATTACGTGACCAACTGACATAATAAACCTAGTCACGTGGTCAAGTATATCACCAAGTTTATATGACCCCCTGTTATACGACGGAATTTATAGGAGGTGACAGGATAAAGCCAGGAAACACATGCGTAGGTGCAGTGAACGCCGTGATATGACCTAATCTGTTAAAACGACGTTAAACTCCAATAAAAACGAATACTTACAAACAAATGTAAGTCCTTGGCGGGTTCAGTATATCAAGAATGTGCAGTCTGATCTTAAATCTACACTGTCCGATATTTGAATGATATATCATACCATGATACCCTCAACTCTTCACCAGACGACAAAATTGTAGACTTTTCCAAATTGAAAGCTTTTGCAGACGTCAAATTGGATACGACTCAAAACAAACTGGTCCTGTATTTGAAAGGGTAGAAAATATTGTGGGAAAAGGAGAAAATGCTGGTTACCAGCTATTTCTCCTTTTCCCACAAAGTTTTCAAAAAGGCATCTTTCTGAAGGTCGTTAAAAGGCGGGATTGTGTGGTGAAGGGTTAAGCTAGGCATACCTGGTTTTCTAACTGATTTAAAAAGTGCATTTTATTTTTCATAGGTTATTCAAGCCGTACGATTTTATTTGCAGAGCGATGTAATTTTACTGGGCCTGTATTCGTCAATCGTTCATATTTTAATTTGTTTAATTCTAGATTCAGAAAGTAACAAGATTGAAAGCAAAAAATAAACACCTGAAGTAGAGGCGGTTATTACTTGTAATAAGATGCTGTTTTCAAACGCTGTCATCTCCAAGGACTGTAAAAAGATTTCCAAATCAGTCGTCAAGCATGGTAACCTTTCAGTGACGGATGTTTTAATTATAAAAGAGTATTTGGTCTTTTGGAAAAACAGATATGAATCAAACTCTGGCAAAAGGGAGCTTAATGCTCCGTGATGCATTATACCTATCAAGCATAGCATAAGTATGAATCCATAATAGCTACCTTTTTTTAACAACCGACTTATTCATGAGGTAGACTGGTCCTTAGACATACAAAAAATTGACCAATAGCGAAAAGTTTCGGCCAAGGTCAGCCTTGGCGGACTGCGCAGGATGACCTGGGTCGATACTTTTCGCAGATGCATTAAGCCCACTTTTCACAGAGCACGGCTCATATATAAAATTACGACAGACATTACAAATAAAAGCTGTTCTGACCGCAGTATTTCCTGAAATATTTCTCCATGAGCATCACACAGTGTAGATACAAGATCAGACTGCATGTTTTTGTACATCTTAATCTTCATCAACATTGTCCACATTAGGGTCCGTATTCACCAACCATTCTTAAGAACGTTCTTAGTCTTATTCTTCAAAATGTTCTACATTTGAAAGTATCACAACTTCTGATTGGCTAAACCATTTGGTTTAGTTAATCAGAAGTTGTGTTACTTACGAATGTAGAAAATGTTGGAAAATAAGACTAAGAATATTCTTAAGAATGGTTGGTGAATACGGACCTAGGTTCCTAAATAGGGTCTTCAGAATGGCCAGACATAACGTTCATAAGACTATAATGCCATCTATGAATTAACTTTTTTTTTCAACGTTAAGCATACACTCATTCGACGGGTAAAAAAACAATGCACTTACACCCAAAAACATTTTTTTTTTTTCTTGACTGAAATAAAGGGACAATATAGATCCGAGATCAGAGTGCACATTGTGTCCTGCCTTATCTTGATCTTTGAAGTCCAACAAAGGTCACTGTGTTCGCCTATAGCGCTGCAAGGATTAAGGATTAAGGAGATATCTTTGTTTAGCCAACTGTTAAATGCAAGTGAAATAAAGGACACCAAATTATAGGGTATTATAGGGAATGTAGCTGCATTGGTGAGAAATATACGCAATTTGTCGTAAAGCTATGACTTCTTACAGATAATGAGAGCAGAAATTAGCCAGTTTGACAAGCAATGCAGTGTTGTGGCTGACATAATTACCTGCCTTGAATTACCTCCCTTGAAATAATGCAAATAGAATGGGCTTTAGACAAGTTGTTTGGGCTCTTGTGTAGGTATATCAGCTGAGGCTGAAGTGACTGATGCCTTATTCTATTTGTCTGCCTTAAGTGCTCAAAAAATGACTTTTTGGCTGTATTTGTCTTGCTTCTCTAATTAGCTTTACTTTTGCGATGTTCTTTTCAACAGAAATGACTGTGTCGCGTTTATTTACATCAATCTACGTCGTTAACAGTTGACGATTTAGAATTGAGTGAAGTTATTCACTTCTATCGATCTGTCGATGAAAGCTCCTAACGGAATTGATAAACCACGCTAAAAATTGAGTCATGCTCTGGCAAAAGGGGTTTTAATACACCCCCGTGATGCATGATACCAATTGAATAGCGTTTAACGCTGTTTTCAACATTATTCCAGTTATATCGCGGCGGCCAGTGCACCTATCCATGCTTTCCTGGAGTTTCTTTTACCAGTACTCCGAACAATATTCTTTCCAAGCCACTGGCTGCTTTCCCTCATAACCATCGTCGAAACAATGGTCAGCGGTGAGAGAGGTATGAATCCTGTCGCAATGACTGTCATCAATCCTCGGAAAGAAATTGGCCAAGCCGGGGATCGAACCAGCGACCTCCTATTCTCAAGCATGATACCGAGGAAGTCATTATATGATTATAGATCCACAAAGTCGTTTTGTTTAACAATCGACTAAATCATACGGTAAACTAGTCCTTGGACACGCGGAAAATTGACCAGTAGCAAAAGGTTTCTGCCCAAGTCAGCCTGTGCGAATTATATGAGCCTCTAATATCTAATATATCTGTGAAAAGGGGGGCTTAATGCATCTGCAAAAAGTATCGGCCCAGGTCAGCCTGCGCAGTTCGCGCAGGCTGACCTGGGCCGAAACTTTTTGCTATTTTTCAATTTTCCGCAGCTCAAGAGACCAGTGTACGTCATGATTCTGGCAGATGGTGTACAAAACGGATTTTATTCCTCCATAATACTGTTTTGGCTTACTTGGTATCATGCACTACAGAGATGTATTAAGCCCCCCTTTTGCCAAAGCATGGTTATTAAAAAGAGAATCGATGTCTGTTGCAAGGTCAGTTTTCTATCAACTCTACGCTTGTAGTGACAAAACAAGAAACCTGATATGGGGGGGGGGGGGTAACAACTACAACAACCGAACGAAAACAGTGGATGAGTCAGCGATATATATGTTCAGTGTGTTAATGTTAGCATTGCTTCAGCGTCCGAGAGCGAGATTCAGTCTGGCGTAAGCAAGATTGAGATTTTTTTTTTTATAAAAAAGACATACAACAGTCACATCCAATCATATTGAATGCAAACGCAAATATCGTAAAATTTCGCATTGTCTATCAAAGAATAACATAGATTCCCACAAGGCGTCTGTGAAGTACACGGCACTACTTCAACAGATTACTTGTTTGTCACAATTTTACCCTTTACCAAGCAACACAGAATTTTATTAATCCTAAGGAGGAAGGCTCTTGAAATATTGTGAGAAAAGGATAGAATGCTTGTAACCAGTATTTTCATATTTTTGCTGCAATATTTCCTACCCTACTTAAGGAAACAACGATCATTTTAGTTACATTTCTTTGACGTCTTCACATATTTTCAAATCTTAAGTAGCAAGAGTTTGATCAATTGATATTTTTCTTTATTTCATGCTTTCCGGTAGGATATCGAGAAATAGCGGTGAAAATATTTTTCGATATTACACGGGTACGACCAGTGAGAATACCGATTTGTACTGATTTTTATGGAAGTCTCGACAAAAAAAGGCGTTAGAAGCATGAAATAAATTGAATATTTTTTTTTTTTTCGGTGAAAGATCGAAATTTATGTCATCTCGTGAACATCATCGGTAATATTTTCACTCATAGCTGATCGGTAATATTTTCACGAGTGGCTGCGCCACTCGTGAAAATATTACCGATGATGTTCACTCGATGAAATAAATTTCGATCTTTCACCGAAAAAAAAAACACAAATATCCCCTATTTCTTGTCCTTATTGAAAGCATTTGCAGATGACAAATCAGATACGGTTCAAATGTTTGGATTTGTCTATTTAGATAGAGTAGATATCACTGTCAGATAAGGAGAAAAATCTGGTACGCAGTTTGTGCTCTTTTTTCACACAATGCTTTCAAAGCCTTTTCCCTAGAGTTGTTACAACACGTGTGGTAAAAGGTTGAGGGACGCTGGCTTATTTACAGTGGCGGACCCGCATGTTCAAACTTTCATCTTTTCAGTGTATCACCCTTTGCAACACGGCAGTTGACAGATGTCATATTTGGGTAATAGGAAGAATCACTCATGTAGGGCAAATGGTCTTTTTCTCACAACATTTTTCATGTGATCAAATTAAGGACGTTAGCATTTTGTCTAATCTAATTAGTTCCTTTTTTACCATGTATAGTGTTGGAGGTATGTCTGTATTGTAAAGGGTAAGGAAAGAGTAAGTCCATTGCACTGGACAACCTTTAACCCTTTTCCAAACGACAATTTTTAGACTTTTCCAAATTGAAAGCATTTGCAGACAACAAATTGAATGTGACTCAAAGATTGAAATTCGTTTTGGGAAGCTTAGAAAACATTGTGGGAAAAGGGGAAAATGCTGGTTACCAGCATTTTCTCCTTTTCCCACAATGTTTTCAAAAGGCTTCTTCTTCAGGGTCGTTAAAACTCAGTGTGGTAAAGGGTTAAACCGTAATCTGCTAAATAAATGAGACGAAAACTTCCCCGCAATAGTACAAAACTAAATTTTGCGATTTTAAACTTGATTTCAGCGTATCAAAGCTCAGACTGCATGTTCTGTGCTGTCTGATCTTGATCTGCACTGTCCGCAAAAGGTCAGTGAGTCGCGCTTCGCAGCTTAAGGGTTAAAACATTGTGGGAAAAAAAAGAAGTAATTATTTTCTGTGGTGTTCAGTACACCGCAGTTCCTTGTTGATTCATATTAAAAGGATGCATTCCCAAAAGTCTGTTCTGTAAGTATTTCACGAGATAATTAGTAAATCCATTACCAAACCAACATTTGGTTATACAACCCTGAAGAATGCGTTTGAAAACATGGCAGTAAAAGGAGAAAATCATGGCAGTGAGTATTTCCTGCTCTTTTCACAATGTTTTCTACCCATTCAGAGACAAACCCATCCTTTTAGACACTTTAATTTTTTTTTTGTCTGCAACGCTTTAATATGGAGTAGTCCAAAGTTTTCTCATGTGGTAAAGAGTCAACCAGAGTACCCCTACACAAAGAACTGTTCCATGGGGAGGAAACTAAAGTACAGAAAACCTGTGATTGTCACTTTTGATACGGCTGGTTCCTTTCACGCGTGTTTTTGTTTGAAAATCGTTACCTCGTGAAACAAATTAGCAGGGGGATAAAAAAAAAAAACTTGAAAAACACCCGTGTCAATCTTTTAGCATGTGCCGCCACTGTGGTATAGAAGCCCAGCCGGGTAGCCCAGTGAATAGCGTAAATGACTTGTGACTTGGTGGTTGCGGGTTCGATACCCAGTTGAGGAAAATTTTCTTTCCGGCGAATTTTTGCCTATCACCTCTGATGCATCTGAGAACAGATTGGCATCTTGAAAATAATTTCCATACTTTTAAATGGTATGTTTTAAATTTAAATGAATTTTAGCACCCGCTTTGTTTACTTTTGGCAGCCATGTGCTACTTTAAGATACATGTATTTGGACGAATTGCAAGTAAAATGAGAAATAGTATCCCAATACTTTGTGGCTTGACGACAAAAAAGAGCTGACGAGTATAGTCAAATGAGTTTCGACTTCAGGTACTCGTATGTATCCATAGATACGTTTTTGCTGTGCATAGGGAAAACGTTAAATTTGTTTACGCGTGATCAATCAATTGGTCGTGCATGGAAGAAAAACCTTTGAATCTTCCTTAATACTATAAAACGTGATCATCTTTGTAAACATTTCAGACATGAAATATAAGCTCTAACTTCATATTACCTTAACCCTTTGCTATACAATTTCGAGTTTAACGATTCCGATGGAGAAGGTTTTTGAAAACAGTGGGAAAAGGACAAAATGCTAGTAACCAGCATTTTCTCCTTTTCCCACACTGTTTTCAACAAATTCTATCGTTTGAGCTACATTCAGATTGTCATCTGCAAATACCTTCAATTTTTGACAAGTCTACATTTTTGTCGTATGGTAAAAGAGTCAGAACGTGATAATTTTGAATTTTTCACGTAAATATTCCAAGTATAAGAATAAGAATAGAAGTATCATTTTTTATTTTTATGCTCATGTTATAACGAACTTAGAGATTTTTTTTTTTTTTTCCTTTTTGCCTGTATACTTTCGAAATCGCCCATCTATTTATAAATGTATTGAACTGTTAAAATCCCAAGACAGAAACATCATAAAAAAAAACTGCATTCTACGTCAAACTTGCGATCGCAAAACGACTGGAAATACTGTAATTAATTGATCTTAAATGTTCACTCTCTACTGCTTGTTTATTTTTTATTTCTAATCATAATACTTTTCAACTTATTTCTTTCCTATGTCTTTTTTTGTAACATCTTGATGGTAACTCCATGTACCACGTTGTTTTTGTATATTGTAGTGCAACTGACGATGTACTTTGTACAAGTCAAAATAAAATTCTGTTCTGTTCTGGTAAAAGAGTCAGAGCGTGATAATTTTGAATTTTTCACGTAAATATTCCAAGTATAAGAATAAGAATAGAAGTATATGACGCATCTAAGTTGACAACATTTTTGTTTACAGACTTAATAAAAGAAGACTGGACAACACAAAGCTAAGATATATGGCTAACAGTGCACATTAGCTTATTTGCACTCTTGCATGGCATATGAGCCATGCTCTGGCAAGAGGGGGCTTAGTGCATTTCAGTAATGCATTGTGCCAATCAAGTCATCATATTATAGTTATAGATACTTAAAAGCCATTTAGTATAACACTTGGCTGAATCTAGAGGAAGACTGGTCCCTGAACACGCAGAAAATATGCAGAAAATTGACCAATAGCAAAAAGTTTCGACCCATGTCAGCCTGCGCAATCCGCGCAGGCTGGCATGGGTCGATACTTTTTGCAGTTACACAAAGTCCCCTTTTCTCAAAGCGTGGTTTATATGTTGCATTTATGTACAACTTATATAGTTGATCAAACATTTCGAGAATGTTTCTAAAACGCCGCTTTTTTTTTCTTATAAATGATCCATTCTTTACAAACACAGATTCTGTTTTGATTAAAGCTTAGAGCGGACCCTTTTAATGTTAGGGGAACAAGTCGAAATGCACCTCGTATTTCCCGGTCGTCTTGGCTCAGTATATACAGGGTGTTTCATAATATGTGATACACGTTCAAATGATTGTTGCTTCACTGATACTATATTTATAAACACAATGCTTGTACTATAATAAACTAGACACTTCACCATTTTGTATGCAACGTATATTACGGGAAGACGTTGACGTCCCATTTGACAGAACATGGTTCATAAACTTATAATGAGCCATGCTCTGGAAAAAGGGGGCTTCCCCCCAGGTTGATAGGCGCGACTTAGGTTGCTTTTGCGGACACCGTAGATTAAGATCAGACGGCACAAAACGTGCAGTTTGATCTTTAATCTACGCTGTCCGATTCGGTATTTTCTTTCCGGTGAAATCAACTTTGAAATCGCAATGTTTAGGATTTTAATATTGAGCGGAAATTTTCGTTTAACCCTTTACCGCACAATGCCGCCTTTTGACGCCCCTGGGAAAGAAGCCTTTTGAAAACATTGTGGGAAAAGGAGAAAATGCTGGTAACCAGCATTTTCTCCTTTTCCCACAATGTTTTCTACCCTATCAAAGAAAAATTGCACCATTTGAGCCACGTTGAAATTGTCGTCTGCAAATGCTTTCACTTTGGACCAGTCCAAAATTTGTCGTTTGGGAAAGGGTTAATTTTTAGCAGTTAACGGGTTAAACCACCTTTAGCCAGAGCATTGCTCCATATAAATTTATACATACGTTTGATTACCATCACATCGACAGCTCACCTATTTTTGTGTTTTCATCTGTATCCCCATCACTTAACCCTTTCCCAAACAAGCCCCGGTTTTCACGTGTCTGCAGTACAAGTCTTTTGAAAACACAGTGGGAAAAGGAGAAATTGCTCGTGACGAGCAATTTCTCCTTTTCCCACAGTGTTTTCTACCCTTTTTGAGACCTTTCTGCCATTTTCATCAAATTTAAAATTGTCGTCTGCAAACTCTTTCAATTTGGACCAGTCCAAAATTAGTCGTTTGGGAAAGGGTTAAACCCTTATCCTGCTCTATAAATGAAATGAAATTTTTAAGTCGATAGTAAAAACCTAAATGTTGCTTTTTCAAATGTATATTTTGGGGAAAAGTATCTTCGTATCGGACAGTGTAGATCCAAGATCAGACTGCACGTTCTGTGCAGTCTGATCTTGATCAACACTGTCCGTGAAAGGTCAGCGATTCGCGCTTTGCAGACTAAGAGTTAAAATGACTCTGCAGTGCGTTGCACATAGACTCCTCTCAGCAAGCACCACCGCTGGCTAGAATCGAACCTACGAGCTATGAAATTAATGTCTAAGCCACTAAGCAACGGAGGACGTCTATCACTGTAGATCAAGAAATATCATAGACTACTCGTCTTTATTCACTTCATAACAAGAAATATCTTAAAAAAAAAAATGATAGCGTAAATTTGCCAGGAAATAGGAAGGGGTCCTTAAAATAAGCATGCCGGTGTAATGCAGAGAAATGACCCTCCCCTACAAAATGACCTATGGGTCATTTTGGTCATTTCACTACGTACAGGAATGACCCGGGTCATTATTCTACGTAGAGAAATGACCCCAGACCGCCGTCTGGGGTCATTTCTCTGCGTAGAATAATGACTCGGGTCATTCCTCTACGTAATGAAATGACCCATGGGTCATTTTGTAGGGGAGGGTCATTTCTCTGCATTACACCGGCATTTTTGACTAGTCACAAATTTCTATATATATTCATTGGTTATCAGTATCGAGAGGTAAGTCAAAAGCCAGCACATTGAGCTACATCGAGAAAAGAAATTACAAACACACCATTGTGTATAACTCCAACTCGATAAACCTTTCATTAACAGTTAATATTATAGCTGTTTGCTGGGAATACATTTTTAAAACCACGAACCATGATGAGATAATAGAAACATTATCGAGTTGGGTTTATAAATTATCTCGTCACGGTAGGTGATTTTAAATCTGTAACCCCAAACATAAATAATAATATAAACTGATAATGAAACGTTTATCGAGTAAGAGCTATACAGTGAAACGTCGGGATAAAGTAAAACGATTCACGACGATGTCCCACGTGGGGGAAGCATAGACAATATAGGTGATATAAGTCTTTTTTAACGCCTACGCTTCGTTGCCAAGCGCACTGACATACAACACGAGGACAAAATTAATTGCATTTATCAATTTACAACTTTTTCACGGAAGATATTTCGCACTTGTATTTCTTTCATAGACAACAAAAGATTACAAGTTTGTTTGTTGCAAACAAATGCCTTCTGATTAAGCCCCTCTGAGTTAACTATTTACCAATTGACTTAAATTTAGACCCATCCAAATGACAGCATTTGAGGACAAAACATTATTTTGGCTTAAATAAGTGAAGTCGTATTTAAAAGGGTAGAAAACATTGTTGGGGGAAAAGGAGAAGATGTTGGGAACCAACATTTTCTCCTTTTTCCCCCACAATGTTTTCAAAAGCCTTTTCCGGGAGGTGAATTATAACATGGGAATGTTTGGTTAATAGTTAGACCAGCACAGATTTCTATCGAGGAACCGGCGTAGTATACATACATGAAACCGGATATAAATTCCGCGCCATCGCTGCCCTAACATGTTTGAGATAATACTGGAAAGCACGCCGCAAACACATCAGTCAATGTATGTTATTGATTATAGATAAACTCTCACTGAGGTGACATTAAATCTCAATTAGAGAGAATATCTCAAGATGGGCTGTAAAATGACAAAATAATAATGGGCTTTATCTCTTTTCCGTCCTTCTAGATTTTTTTTTCTTGATAGTGAAGTTTTACACCGGAGTTTATTGTTCAAGATTTTTATTCCGCCGATGTTATTACATAAAGAATAATTATTTGTTTTGATGTAAAATCTAGATTATCATTTCCCTGAGTTCTCTATGCCAGGCGACATTTTTTTAGTCTGCTCCATATTGGAATCATTTGCATCCGACAGGTTAGATTTGGCGCAATGAATGCAATTATTTGTCTTTGATAGTTTCGAAAACATCGTTTGAAAAGGAGACAGTGCTGGTTACGAACCTTTTCAACTTTTCGCACATCGTTTTTAAAAGCAATTTTTCTTGAGGTCGTAAAAATCAAGGACTATCTCGTCAAGAATTCGTGATTGCAAAACGTATATCTGGACCACCTCATTACATACAAACACATTTCTTATGTCTTACTTACTAAGAACGATCTTCACGGAAGTTTTTGGTACTCATTTCGATGTATTTCCGCGGGATAATGTCATGTTTGTGATGCAGTAATGTGATTCTGTCATGTTAATCACATCAGTCACTTATTTCCATTCAGGTTTAAAACCAGGATATAAAATTTCGAAGTAAGAATTTACAACAAACCTTTTACATTCTGATTTGAGACTTGTCGATGGGGAACGCACTGTAAGAAATAAAAACATTTAGTTTGTGGTCCTTGAACCGAGTCTTCGTAATAGCTATCTTTTCAGCGGTACTTGTCAGTGTTTCGTGTCCTTGACGAGGATAACATCTGTCATGGCTACTGCTTGAATGGCTACCCCTCAGTGAAGAAGCATAGTAAGATTTAGTTATCTAAACTAATTAGCATCTTTAGCAAGGAGAATTGAGCAATAGCAAAAACTTTCGACCCAGGTCAGCCAGCCGGACCGCGCACTCTGACCTGAATCGATACTTTTCAAAGATGCATTAAGCCCCCTTTTCAGAGAGCATGACTCATTTAGTTGTTTACCGTAAAACATTAACACGTTTCAACTCGTCACCTCGAATCAATAGTTTGTAGCAGACGACTTTTAAAATTCATTAACGCAAACTATTGGTTGAAGGACATCTTGAGTTCCAAAACTAATAGCATATCAAAAATAGTTATACAAAACACTGGTATGCTAGCACTGATGTACGGCTGCACGAAACGTCAAATGTAAATAAAGGAGATGAAACAATCATTGACATATTTTAGGATAAATGCTCGAGAAGAACTAAGATCATCTGGTAGGAAAAAATTACATCGACGCTACATGTACTTGAACGGTCTCCTTATGACAGATCTGAATGAAGAGGTAAACTTCAGAAGATAGTGTTTTATATGTTTGATCCTTCAAAAGAGGCACTGCAATAGCTTGGCCCCGTCGAGAGTAAAGCGAAAAGCGGAAAGTCCAAAACTACATAGAAAGGACAGCAGAGAAAAAGAGGTGTGACGCTGGGTGGCTTTGTCGTATACCAAGGGGCACCATAGAGGTTTAAAACATGAAAACGAATAAAAAAAAAAACTGTGAACAGAAGTAAAAACGTACAGGTTATGAACAACTTCTCCTTTTGTCACGATGTTGCCACCGCCGCTTGACGAAAGGTGATCGTTTACAGGAGGAAATGGGAATAACATTAGTGCTTTTTCGGTCCATTGTAACTGTCTCTAACACTAAAAGACGTTTTCCTAAAAATTAATTTGGCTTGTATCAAATGACAAACGTAAATGATAATTAAATCAGGCTCGAGATGACAGACGAAGGATGATAATCGATTGAAAATGATTGTTTATATTGGAACAAGTTGTAAGTGTCTATAGTTAGCTCAGAAATCTGGATCAAACGACAATTTTAGACTGGTCCACATTGAAAGAATTTGCATACAACAAATAAAAGGTGACACAAATGAAGGAATTTGTCTTTGAGAGGATAGTAAACGTTGTGGGATAGGAAGAAAATGCTGGTGGTATGATGACGTATCTTACGCGCGGAACACCTACGTATTGATTTGCAATTCGAGCGGTAAAAATGTTACGCTGTAATATTCATCCGCCATTCATAAAAAAATGAAGGTACTATCCCCTAGACCATTATTTTTCCTTAATTTGATCTACTGTTTTCGAATAAGATGTCAATAATTGCAAAGGTTTGTCGTTGAAAGTTGTGGGTAGATCTGTGTAATAAAAGGAATATTATTTTGTAGTAACTTTCCTGGTGCTTGTATTTACCGCTTGTGGCTAAGAAAATTTTGACATCTCGCTCAGCCATTGGTCTCGCGCGATATAAAAATTTTCTCATCCTCCTCGAATCAGATACAAGCACCAAGAAAGTTACTACAAAATAATATTCCGTCTATATACCTTTGTAAACAAATTATTACTTTGTATTCGCATCTAAACGATGATTTATTGAAAGCAAGTCTAAAAAGGTGGCCTTATTAAGGCAATGTCATTGTTTTAAATTTTTAGTTAATATCAACATTTTTTATAGGATCCATTATAACAGAATTCCTGTTCCCCATCACCCATGCCTTTGTTACTAAGGCTTAATGCATTAAGATATGTAAAAAAAAAAAGTGACAAAAAGATAAAATGATCGTCGAACGTTTTTTTTTTTTCTTTTTTGCCACGTGTTTTCACACACGGTCTAGAAAGCAAAAGAAGCAATCTGCAGGTGGTAAAGAGACCATCTGCTGCTTCTTTCTATTGACATAATTTTGATGCATCATACGGAGTCGGACCCTGTTGGACGTTGTACCATGTTTTCTTTTTCGCGTTCACGGTGTGTCCTGGGACAGTCAAGACATGTATTGATTGCCTAGAATGACTTTATCAATGCGTCAACGCTGTGAGGGAGCATTTAAAACCAATTATTTGAGTCGTGCTCAGGAAAAAGGGGGCTTAATGCATCTCCATGATGCATAATACCTAGCAAGTCATCACATAATTATGGGTTCATAAAATCCAAACTGATTCATGAGGTACACTGGTCTTTTGACATGAAGAATATTGACCAATATCGAAAAGTTTCGGCCCAGGTCAGCCTGCGCGGACTGCGCAGGCTGACCTGGGTCGATCCTGATGCATTTAGCCCCATTTTCACAGCGCATGGCTCATTATTGTAAACGTGCATCCTACCAAAGGCAGTTAGTGCTAGAAGACATGTAAAACATGTAACAAAAGGACACTGTGTTCGTGACGAGCTATTTTTCCATTTGCCACATGTTTTCACACGTGGTCTGCGAGACAAATGAAACCAGCTGTAAAGCCATCGGCAAAGTGACCATTATCTGATAATTCCAACACTTGTCACAACCGGCCGATCCCATAACTAGAGCTGACCTCGTCCGTATAAAGGATCCATTTTGAAGTACTGTCAGTCACATGATCTTAAACATGGCGGCGCCGATGTAAGTCAGTTGCCAACGACATCAACAACCACGATGAATTATTGACCTCTATCAACCTGTCGATGAAAACTGCCCATGGAATTTGTAGAACACGATAAAAATTGAATGCACAAACTTTCTGTAAACGAAAATGTTTTTAGAAAGATTCCGATAGAAAATTGTGACTCGTGTTTTCTCTTTTTAAGTGGAGTGTTACTATTTTTAAGACGGTAAAGCGGTGTATTTCCGGTGAAAAATGTACTGTGTAGGTGCATACTGTATCTCCAATAGTAATACTGTCGAGGGATTTGATCATCGGATCACCCGATGTTTGGCGAATGACGATTCCTACTGATATAATTCTGATGCATTATACTGAATTCCCAGTTTGTTGATCATACCATGTTTTTTTTACCGCGTTCACGGTTGTCCTTGGACAACTATAGTTGGAAGGTTTGTTAGACAGTTACTAATTTGACAAGACATGTATCGTTATCAATTTATATTGCCATTCGTCTACGTATTACCTAACTACTCCGTGTTTCAACAGCCCTGGGGAAGAAGGCTTTTGAAAACGCAGACTGTGCAGGCTGGCATGGGTCGATACTTTTTTGTCTGCAGATGCATTACGCCCATTTTTCACAGAGCATGGCTTGTATATATGCGTTTCTAGACTTTTAAGTGAAAGATCATCTTAAAATACTTGAGGCTACGCGTTGTAATTTGATATTGGTCCATTAAGACTATCTTCGTTTTTGGTCGCCGGTCGGTCAAAAAACATGGCCAAGTGCCTTAAACTTTTTTTCCAAGTAAGCCCGTGGTTTCTGAGGACATTGTCGGGGAAAGGATGAAATGCTGATAAGCAGATGCAAACTATCTGCAAACAATATGAATATAGACGAGACAATTCAATTAAGTCGTCTGGCAAAGAGTTTATGAGTCCAAAATTAGAAGTAAAAGCTTGTAAAGTGACGGGTTAATTCATCAACTCTTACATAAGACTTACTTCATTGAAGCTATCTTTAAACCCTTTATCGAACGACACAAATGTTAACTTGTGCAAATTCAAAGTACGTGCAGATGACGAATTCAGTGTGGCCAATATGATGAGATTTGTCTGTAAAGGGTCAAAGGAAAACCCCCAGCATTTTCTTAATTTCCTGCAATGTTTTCAAAAGGTTTATTCTTAAAGATACATCCCTACAGCTAGAGACAAAAAAAAAAGCCGCTGTTAAAACTTCTAATTGTGTAGAATGCCTCAGCCATGTAAACATACATAAATTACAAATGTACTAGGACGAAAAAGAAACGCCGGGTAACCTATTAAGATAATTTTAAAGGATATAATGTAATATTACATTCTTAATGTCATCGTTAAAAGGGGGTTATTTTTCGCTTAAACAGCATAGAAAATCGATTGAAACTTCACCAAGTGGTTCCATACAGATGAAATTTTATACAAAAAATGAATATAATAATGTAATATTACATTTTATCCTTTAAAACTATCTTAATAGGTTACCCGGCGTTTCTTTTTCGTCCTAGTATATATGGTGTAAGAGATAGAATAACGCATCTACAGTGACCGCTGAATGAGACATTCCATTCTGGATCAGGACAACCTTTAACCCTTTCAGCGCCATAGGCGAAAACAGGGACTTTTGCGGACGGCACAAATCAAGATCAGACTGCACAGAACTTGCAGTCTGATCTTTGATCTGTACCGTCCGCTTAATTAGTCAAACCCCCTACGATAAAAATCTTTCTGGGTCTCTGTGGATTGCATTTACAGTCACGGAAAGAAGTCGAGTTTATTTATTTGGCGCCGAAAGTTAAAATTTTGGACCCGACCAAACTTAAAGCATTTGCGGACAACATAATTTTAATTCAAAGAGTCTCAAATGATGATTTCGATCTTGGATTGATTAGAAAACATTGTGGGGAAATGGAGAAAAAAATTCACTTTTTCCAACAATGTTTTCAAGTCTTCTCTTTCAGTATCATTAAAACTCGGGATTTTGTACTAAGGGGTTAACTGGATCTTGTTTCTAGAACGAAAATGCCTTTTGGGTTTACTCGGTGCTTTTATGGTTAAGAACAGAAATGTAAACTGATATCGATACATGTCGTCTCGAATTAGAAATTGTCTATAACAAACCGTCAAACCAGTGGATACTATCACATCCTATTCAACTTAATTAGCCTCGAGAAATGACCGTCATGTGATATTAGCAAAATGAAATTCTAAACAAAAAAAACGATTTGAACGTTTTTGCCGTCTTTAAATTGGTTGATTTTTCCTTTATTTATCGTCGCCTACGGTCGCAATGCTGGGCGACACTCCCAGAAGACTGTTCGTGACATTTGTATGTTACGGGGAATAAAGCTAGATACAGGACGAAACCCATACTAAATGACGCCTGATGCTTTAACGTGCTTGGTGTATAGCACCATCACACAGGACCTAGGTTTAACGTCTCATTCCGAAAAACTATTAGTAATTTTAATCGGCCGGCACCCACACCTCAAGTTGCCAGAGATTTCTCGCTTACAACTCTCATGCACTTGAGCTATTCGGGCTGGTCTAAGCCGTTGACGGCCTGAAATAGGCAAGTCATTTTGACAGCCAGTGGTATCCACTGGATGCTGATATATGCTGATTTGTTGGGAAGCTTAATTCCTAAATCAAGATATCAAACTCGCGTCCAACACTTGGTTGTTCTCGGATTTCAGTGACTTTGAACTTGCAAGAATGCACAAGAATGACCAAGAAAGAAATCTGGCTGGGACTTCATGAGATCTTGTTGATTTCTAATCAAAGTTTCTTTTTCTCCTTCCTAATAATTTACTATTTGTTAATGATAAAGCAACGAATCTACAACCTTTGATCAAAGGCCCAGTAGCGACACAAAGTAAACAATGCAAGTGATGAAATGCATTTAAATTTCAAATTGCTTGTATTGAAACAATATGGAAAAAAAAAAAAAAAAAAGAAATGCTGGTGATCCGTGCAATGTTTTCCACACTACTCAAGATCAAATACTATCATTTAAAAACATTTGAATTCTCTTCTGTAAATTTCTTCAAAACGGACATGTTTTTTCGTGTGGTAAAGGGTTAAGTAAAGTCTAATGAGCAATTACTCACTGCGTCACAACTTGTTCCCTTGTATTCGTGTGTTTAATTCTAGGTCAGCTGGATATTTCCATATATCAGGATAGAAGTTTCAAACAAATCTGCGTAATCTGCTGCTTTTTTTTTTTTTTTTTTTTGGAGGCAACAATCCTCTAAGAATTCATAAAGTTTTACTTACATACTATGTATCGGATATGACAAAAGTTACTGCTTGAGATAGATTTTTATAAAACTTGTCAAGAAAAATGTTTTTAAACTGACCTTTGGCGAGCGGAATACCATTTTCCTGGGCGATTTCATTAAACAAGTATGTCTAAAACAACGATTGTCTGGTTCTTTATACCACATAACTGTGTCTCTAGAATTTCATACAAAATTAGATCTTTATATATTATATAATGCTAAACCTACAAATATTCAACGTTGAGACCAATTCACTGCATCGACATATATTGAATATATCTTCCGAATAAGAACATAGGTCAGAGAATGTGACACACGATAGTAGTAAAGGTAAGTAGCCTGGGTCAACTGACCCAGGCTACTTACCCTGAGGGAAAAAATGGTCCAGATCACTTACCCCGGGTAAGTGATCTGGGTCAAATTCCGGTCAATTTGGAAAATTTTGGATCGATTTGGGTGAAAAATGGCATTTTCTGGCATTTTTGCTTCCCCCCCTCCTGGCCTAGGCTACTTACCCTGAGGGAGGATTTGACCCAGTTCACTTACCCTCGGGTAAGTGAACTGGGTCAAATTCGGTTGCTTTCAATGGATCAGAAGACATTGACAATTTTGAAAGATAGATCTTTCATGGTAGATGGTTAGCCCTGAAAAGGGCTGTTTTGTTTGGAGATTGTGTTTTTTATGCACAACCTCCAACTTTCCCACAGGCCGGACAGCTGTTTGCCGCTCGTCTTCTGAGCCTTCTTATTTGACTTTCGTCTAAGTTGAAGTTCAACGAGAACGACGGCTCGTCATCGTCATCCCAACATTCTGTTGTCGGAATGACGAACTCCTTCTTCTTCTCTCTTGTCATCTCCGCCAACTGTCTATCTATCTTTTCTAATTTCAGACGATTGGACTTAGTCTTTTTTGTCCCTAGTTCCCTCTCCCTGGGAGAGGGAACTAGGGACAGCCCTTAACGTTTTTGATACAACCCTTAACTTTTTACACAGGCAATCACCTTGTTCGACTTAGTCTTTTTTCCATGATATGGGTTATTTTTCGTCTTTGTTCGGTTTAGGCTTTCTCTGTCATCGTTGGACTTAGTCTTTTTTCTCCGTCTTTGTTCGGCTTAGGCTTTCTCTGCTTTCGTTGGACTTAGTCTTTTCCCACGATATATAGGTTATATACCATCTCACGCTGGTTCAGGCAGAGAGTATCGTTGGACTTAGTCTTTTTCTCCACGATATGGGTTATATGAGCTATATACCGTATTATGACTGAATTAGTCAGACAAGATTTATCTCCCTTTGTACTCTACGGGACTTTCCCGGAAATCAAACATGACGTCATTTTCCGAAAATGTAACGGAATCGTGTTTACTGGGTTTTTCCCACCATTTCCCAGGAATTGGATCATCTAGACTTATTCGATCTTAGTCTTATCCGATCTTAGACTTATTCGTCCCTAGTTTTATTCGACCCTAGTTTTTAATCTGCAAAACTTTTTTAAATTGTAAAAAATTTTTATCCGAAATTTTTCTATCAATAAATTTTTAATCGTAAAAATTTTTCTATCACTTAAAAAGTTTTTCTATTGCTAAAAAATTTTTAATCGTAAAATTTTTTCTATCGCTAAAAATTTTTCTCTCTGTAAGATTTTTTATTTGAAAAATTTGTCTACAACTTTTTTGTCTACAAGTTTTTTCTCTCTGCAAGATTTTTCTCTCTGTAAGATTCTTTGTCTGCAAGTTTTTCTCTCTGCAAGATTTTTCTCTCAGCAAGATTTTTCTATCACTAAAAAGTTTTTCTATTGATAAAAGTTTTTCTGTCTGCAGGAGTACTATACGTTTACGAAATTGACACAATGTTCGAACGATTGCCTATGGCCTCAGCCTGGTGGACTTAGTCTTTTTCTCTAATCTCGATCGTTTCTGTAGGACTTAGTCTTTGGAGAACTATTCTTTCTCTATCACCGTCAGACAGAGATCATCGTAGGACTTAGGCTATTTTTACAATGTGAGCTTAGGTTTTCTCTACCATAGTTGCTACCATCGTTAGACTTAGTCTTTTTCCTCCGACTTGGAGTACATCGTTTGGAGTGCAGCTCTCTCTGCTAACTTTTTTCTCTCTACAAGTTTTTCTCTCTGTGAGATTTTTTATTTGAAAAATTTTGTCTGTAAGATTTTTTGTCTACGACTTTTTTCTCTACAAGTTTTTCTCTCTGCAAGATTTTTATCTCTGTAAGATTCTTTGTCTGCAAGTTTTTTCTCTCTGCAAGATTTTTCTATCACTAAAAATTTTTAAGTGTAAAGTTTTTTCTATTGGAAAATTTCTCTCTCTCTGCAAGATTTTTTCTCTGCAAGATTTTTTAATCGTAAAAATTTTTTCTATCGCTAAAAATTTTTCTCTCTGTAAGATTTTTTATTTGAAAAATTTTGTCTGTAAGATTTTTTCTCTACAAGTTTTTCTCTCTGCAAGATTTTTATCTCTGTAAGATTCTTTGTCTGCAAGTTTTTTCTCTCTGCAAGATTTTTCTATCACTAAAAAATTTTAAGTGTAAAGTTTTTCTATTGGTAAATTTCTCTCTCTGCAAGATTTTTTTCTCTGCAAGATTTTTTAATCGTAAAAATTTTTTCTATCGCTAAAAATTTTTCTCTCTGTAAGATTTTTTATTTGAAAAATTTGTCTACAACTTTTTTGTCTACAAGTTTTTCTCTCTGCAAGATTTTTCTCTCTGTAAGATTCTTTGTCTGCAAGTTTTTCTCTCTGCAAGATTTTTCTCTCAGCAAGATTTTTCTATCACTAAAAAGTTTTTCTATTGATAAAAGTTTTTCTGTCTGCAGGAGTACTATACGTTTACGAAATTGACACAATGTTCGAACGATTGCCTATGGCCTCAGCCTGGTGGATTTAGTCTTTTTCTCTAATAGATATTGTAGATAGAGTATAATATTCTACCTACATGCTTTCACCATGGTCGCACTCTTCATTCTGTTAATTCTGTATCAAAGTAGGTCAATCCTCCTGTCAGGTTATAAAAGCCGGCCGATTTCCACGCTGAAGTTGTCTGAGCGTTGTTCTCCATGGTGAGTCTTTTTCTCCCATGTTGAATTTCTTTGGAAGTACTTAGTAATGCTTGTACTAAGTTATACTGCTAATACCAGATACTGCTAATACCAAGTTGTTGTGGGTTATCTGATGGAAGTTCGGAAGGGAAGTGAAGGAAACTTGAAGGAAGTTGTAGTCTTTTCAGACCTAGAAAGTCTGTTTCTTCAAATTGTCCTTTTCAGATCTAGTCATTCAGACCTATCCAAGAAAGTTTTACTTTCTTCAAATTGTTCTTTTCAGACCTAGTCATTCAGACCTATCCAAGACCTAGAAAGTTCTATGAAAGTTCTTACTTTCTTCAAATTGTCAAAACAAACAAAGTCAAGTCCTACATGCTTTTCATATCTTTTATTTAAAACTTTTATTTATTGTCAGATAATCATTACAATGAACGGCTAGAAATTTTTATTTAAAACAATGAACTGTTAGAACTTTTTATTTAAAACAATGAATGAATTGTTGTAGATTAAAACTGTCTTGTTAAAAACAGTTGTAAGTTAAAAACTATTGTAAGTTGAATAAAGTTAAAACATTCTGTACAATAATCATTACAATGAAAGTATAGAAATACAATAATCATTACAATGAACAGTTAGAAACTTTATTACAATAATCATTACAATGACATATTACAATGAAACTTTTATTTAAGACATTTAAAACATTTAAAAACTTTTTTATTTAAACTTTATGTACAATAATCAGTCTATGAATTGCAGTCATGTTTAAAAGTTACAGCTTCTAAAACCATGCCTAAAAGGTTGACTTAGCATCAACCCTAAAACAAGGTCTAAAAGACTTGACTTACAGTCATGTTTAAAAGTTACAGACATAAAACAATGTATTCGGATAGTACCTTATTCGGACAGTACGCTATGACTTACAAACAATTATGTTTAAAAGTTACAGCCCTAAAAACAAGGTCTAAAAGTCTAGTACCGTAGTTAGTATCCTAGTTAGCCCCGTATTCGGATAGTACAAGCGACGATGAGGCAATGCGGTCTTTGAAAAATTTTTGTTTTTGAAATAGTTTTGAAACAGTTCTTTGAAAATAGTTCTTTCTGTTAAAAATTACAGACACAATTTTCTTTTTTTCTTCGGAATGTCAGGTTCACACTCACTCTTACGTTTCTTTTCATTATTTTTCACAACATCGGATTTCCATTTACGTCTCAATTCGATCTCTGAACAAATCTTCTTTCCTTCTCGTCGAGTAGGTTTTACTGGTAGCACTTTCTTTTCTGAAGAAATCTTGGCTTTCCCCTCCCCAGGTACTGAGGAAGGTTTCTTGTTGATTTTATCGCTGCTTTTATCGGTGATTTTCTTTTCTTCAACTTTTGAAGAAAGTTTCTTGTTGATCTGATTGTCCCCAATCGTTGAAGATTTCTGAGCCCTCTGTTCGTTGATTTGATTATCCCCGACTGCTGAGGATTTATCGTTGATGTTATCGTTGATTTTCTTTTCTGAAGAAATCTTGTTGATTTTCTTTTCTGAAGAGGTTTTCTTCTTCACGGGGTAATCTATCTGAATTCTACAGATTTCTGTGTTATCAAACTCCATATTTTCAATCTCCCTCGCGATCTGATTTTTGATCTGATTTCCACTCGATGACTCTTTGGTTTTATCGTTGATTTTCTTTTCTTCAGATACTGAAGATTTTTGAATACTCTGTTCGTTGTTTTGCTTTTCTTCAGGCAGTAAAGAGGATTTCTCATTTTGGGTTTTTTGTTGTGAACTCTGTCCCTTTCCACTCGATAAGGTTGTAGACTGTGACGGTTTTGTCTTTCGTTTATTCTCGTCTACTTTATAGGATAATAGAGACCCAACGTATTTCATATGTTGAGAGTCCCAATCCATCTCCTTTATTGGGTGAATTTCGACATCATGAGTGTGGGTGTTCACGAAGACAAAAACAAATCTCCACATTTGATTTTCTTTCTCTGGACATTGGTTGGCCCAATGTCCTGATCTGTCGCATGTAAAGCAAATATTTGTTGTCGTATCATCCACTCTATGGCGTCTGTCGAATGTCGCTTGATCCAGGACTCTGGTAATATGATAGACGCTTTTTTCTGCAAAATGTTTGTGGGATAGAAATGATCCCACGTAGTTCCCAGTATGGTAGACTTGATATCGTAGCGGTATATTGGTGATCTCATAATCGTGAGTGTATGGGTTAACATACAAATACACTCTCTTTGGTGTTGTACTTTTTAGCTTGAACTCACTCATTTTTGTAGCGACTGCTCTGTTCGAACTCTTTCCGAAGAATGATGGAATTGTCGATTGTAACATCTTTTTATGCCCACACGATCTGAAAAAGATATAAAAAGCCAGGACTTTTGAGTTCTGGTCATTATATGTCTGGATCATTGCTTGAATTGCAGACATGTTTAAAAGCTACAGACATAAAACAACGCCTAAAAGGCTAGTCCCGTATTCGGACAGCACAACCGACGATGAGACGATTCAGTCTATATCGAAAAAGAGAAAGAAATTGTTACCGGCCAAGAAAAGAAAAAGAATACTAGTCTATCCAGACAGTAGTACCAACGATGAAGGCGACGATGAGAAAATTCCACCCAAAAAGAGAAAAATTTTGAAAGAAGAAAGTGACGGTGAAAGCGATAAAAAATCTTTGAAAGAGGAGAAACAGTCCTTTTCAGGACTAACCAACGCCGATAAAAAATCTTTGAAAGAAGAAAACGATGAGAAATGTTCACCGTTAACGAAGGAGAAATCTGTACAGATGGTTGTGGATTGTACCAGCGAAGACGAGAAATCTTCGAAAGAAGAGAAACAGTCCTTTTCAGGACTAACCAAAGAGGATGAAAAATCTTTGAAAGAAGAAGAATACAAAAAATCTTTGGATATGAGAAGTCTATACGACTTAACAGAAGTGGGAAAAAAGAAGTCAAGAAAATTCAAAACAGAATCCCATGTATTATCAGTGAGTTTTAAGAAATTCGATGAGCTACAGCCACAACAGTTGACCGGCTTATTTGACAATGTTACCCATGAAATCATTCGAAAGTTAGATGCAAACCCGACAGATATGATTAGAATTACCATCGATCATCCTTCATTGGAGATGGGGATTCATATTCCCTTTTTAGCTACAGAACAACTGCAAGGTGAAACTATATTGAATGAAATTGAACGAGTTTTACAGTCGAATACAGATTTTGTCTTGAACGACGGATCCATGACATTTGACATTACACATACAATACCTCCATGTGGTAACGGAAAAAATCTTAGAACCACAGAACTATTGGATTCGAAAGTTTTTGCCAAGAAGAAACAATCGGTTATTCAAATTAACAATCGTGATCAATTATGTTTTGCAAGAGCCGTTGTTGTGGGAATTTGCCACCATGAACGTGAAAACAACGAAGTGTGGAATAGGAGATGGAATATTATTCGTCGTTCAGACCGTGCTCTTCAAAAGATTGAAGCTGAAAAATTGATGAATGAAGCTGGAGTTTTACCAACACAGTCTGTAGGAATTGATGAATTCAAAAAAATTCAATTGTTTTTGTATGAAAAAGACTATGTCATTAAAGTTCACGACCAGCATTCCAAAACGAGGAAAATATTTGAACATCCAGAAGTGAAAGACAATAGTAAGATCATACATTTATACTTTCATCAAAACCATTATGACTACATCAAGTCCATCACAGGTTTTTTTTGTTGTGCTTGTTATTGTGAGTTCTGTGATGTGGGTTATAACGCTCGGGAAAATCATGCTTGCTCAAAAATCTGCAAAGGTTGTTATCGTGCTGGAAAATGTCCATCGGAATCCAAAGAGTATGTCTGTTCCAAGTGTCGTAGACGATTTTTTAGTGTTTTATGCTTTGAAAATCACAGAAATGTTCAAGGTAAAGAAAAGAAATCCATTTGTGAATTAGTGAAACTTTGTTCAAAATGTGGTGCACAGTATCTTACCAGAAAGGGAAATCACGTCTGTAAGGGAAAGAAAAAGTGTCATCTCTGCAAGAAGATAGTTGACTTTTCTCATCGGTGTTATATTCAGCCTTACCAGAGTAAGATGAAACACGATAGCGATGATGAGACGAGTTCTTCTGTAGTCAAAAAACCACAGTTCATTTTCTTTGATTTTGAATGCAAACAAGATACAGGGGTGCACATCCCAAATTATTGTATAGCACATAGAGCATGTGATGATTGTATCGATAAACCACTTGATTTTCATTGTTCTACATGCAGTGAATTTGAAGAGGGTAGGGAAGTTATTTTTCAAGGAGAAGAAACTTTGAGTCAATTTTGCAAGTGGCTCTTTTCAAAACATCACAAAGGAGTCACAGCTATGGCTCATAATTTAAAAGGTTATGATGGACAGTTCATTCTTAACTATATTGTCAAAGTTGGGTTAAAACTTCCAAAATTGATCATGAATGGAAACAATATTATGAAGTTAGAATTGAATGGTGTGCGTCTGATCGACTCCTTCAATTTCATGAACTTTGGGCTGGCGAAATTTCCAGCCACATTTGGTCTTCAAGAAATGAAAAAAGGTTACTTTCCTCACTGGGCAAATACAGATGATTTTTGGAGTTATATTGGACCATACTTGGATATGTCTTATTACAAACCCGACTCAATGTCTGAAGAGGGTAGGTCGAAATTCATAGTCTGGTATAATGACAAAGTTCAAAAGGGTGAGGAATTCAATTTTCAAAAAGAGATGGAATCGTACTGTAGGTCCGATGTCGATATCCTAAGACGGGGATGTGCTGAATTCAGAAAGCTGTTTATCGAACAGGGTGGTATTTGTCCATTTTTAGAGGCAATTACCATCGCCGATGCCTGTAACAAAGTCTGGCGAAGCAAATATTTACCACGAAATCAAATCGCCATCATTTCAAGTAAAGATTCGTCCAGACGTCGTTTTTCTATGAAAGCGATACGCTGGATTCAAAGCGTAGCTCGGGAGAAAGGTATTCATATTCGCCATGCAAAAAATGGTGGGGAAGTTCAAATCGGAAGATATACTGTAGATGGTTTTCACCGTCAATCAAACACTGTCTATGAATTCCTTGGGGATTTGTATCATGGTTGTCCTGTATGTTATACAGATCGAAAACAGATCAACCCCATCAATGGGAGACCCATGGATGAATTGTACGAACATACTTTTAAACGTATAGGAGATATCAAAGAAATGGGGTATAACGTCGTGACCATTTGGGAGCACGAATTCGATGCTAAGATGAAGGATAAAGAGTACAAAAAACTCATTGAAAAGTTATATCCACATTTGGACCCCATCGACCCGAGGGAGGGATTGTCTGGGGGAAGATGTAATGCCATAAAAATTAGCTATGATGTTGATGAAAAAAGCAAGAAGGAAATCAAGTACATTGATATCTGTTCTCTGTACCCTTATGTTTGTAAACATAAATCCTATCCTGTGGGCCAACCAGAAATTTTGACTAGTGAGAATATTGAGATGAACAATATTCGTCAGTATGAGGGCTTAATCAAATGCAAAGTTTTACCTCCAACTGATTTGTTTCACCCCGTTCTTCCAGTTCACTGTAACGGAAAGATGATGTTTCCACTTTGTATGAAATGTGCAGAAGAAAGTTCAAACATTTGTATCCACGGTGAAGAAGAGAGAGCTTTGGTTGGAACTTGGGTTACCTTTGAATTATTCAAAGCTCTTGACTGTGGCTATCGGCTAATACAAGTGTATGAAATCTGGCATTTCAAATCTGTTTCGGATCAGTTCTTTAAAGGCTATGTGGATAATTTCTTGAAAATTAAGCAAGAAGCCAGTGGTTACCCAAATTGGTGTCAATCAGACTCGGAAAAAGATCAATTCGTTTGTGAATATGAGAAGGCAGAAGGGGTTCGTCTCGATCCATGTTGTATTCAAAAAAATCCTGGGAGAAGATCGTTTGCTAAGATTATGTTGAACTGTCTTTGGGGAAAATTAGCCCAGCGTGAAAAATTGACTCAGACGGAATACATCAGCGATCCGTCTAAATATTTCGAATTAGTCACCAACCCCAATTTCATTGTAAAGCATGTAGAAATCTTTGACGAGGACTGTCCATTCATCTTGGTTAACTATGAATCAAAATTGGAACATATTGATACCCACGCTACAGCCAACGTGATAGTAGGGTCTTACGTAACAGCTTATGCAAGGTTGGAATTGTACGCCGTTCTTGAAAAGTTAAAAGATAGAGTTCTGTATTTCGATACAGATAGTTGTATGTACATTCATGATCCTGAATTATGGAACCCGCCCATTATTAACAGTAGGTTAGGAAAATGGACTGATGAAGAGCCTGACTGTAAAATTACCCAATTCAGAGGGCTTGGGCCTAAAAATTATGCTTACAAAATGAAAACAAAAGATGGAGAAGAGATAAGCAAATGTAAAGTGAAGGGAATTACTTTGGATTACAATACCAAGCAGGTGGTGAATTTCGATACCTATTCAAAATGTGCTTTGGATCGTACGATAGAAATCAAAATTCAGTATGATTGTAAAATTAAAAGACATAGAGATAGAACAGTGACCAGTGAACCGCAGACAAAAACGTTTCGCTCTGTATACACCAAAAGAGTTATTGTAAATGCTACTGACACTGTGCCCTATGGTTATAAAAGTCTGAGAAAATAAATTTCTATAGCGCATTGTTTTGCTGTAAACAGATAAAGTAAGACGGAAAAATATTAGACGTTTGGTGAAAAATGGCAACAGTGTTACCGTTACCGATAGACCTACGTGAAAAAGATGATAGAGAATTTGTTCGACAACACACGCTCGATGAACAGCTACAGTTTGATATTAAATTTGCCTGTGTGAAACTTTGGATAGATAAATTGCATAAGGGAGTTGTAAAAGGAGAAACATCCTGCAACCTGTATAGAATGCACAGCTTTATTGTGATGATGTGTGATGATACAAATTTCGATCTTCCTCTCCAAGCTTATTTAGCAATTTGCTTGTTGAAAGACAACTATATTGCTAAACAAATGCATTCCACAAGTCGATGGGTATTCATCATCGTAGGAAGAACAGAAGAAAGTTTTCTGAACGTGCTGAAAATGAAATCCGTTCTGTTTGACTTTTACTTACGTTACAAAAAAGGATCTATTCAAGACGGTGAGGAAACAGTGGAAGCCATGGAAGGCTATATTCTATTTGATAGAGATGTCACAGAAAAAACCGTATATTCAGCTCTCTCGACAAAAGATCTTTCAAAACATGTTTCAAAACATGTTTTAAAACATGTTTTTCCATTTAGTGGAGTACGTGAATATAGTGAAATGGATAGCAAATTTCCATTGTTTTTAGGTCATGAACAATTGCATAAAGTTATTGTGGAACATGAAAACAAGTGGAAAAATCGAGGTATCTGCGAATTCGCATTGTAAAAATGTTAGAATGTTTTAACGATTGTTAAAAATGTTATACTGTTTTTAACGATTGTAAAAAAACTTTAACAATAATATTGTTAAAACTATATTGTAAAAACATTGTCATTGTTGTAGATTAAAAATGTTCCCAAAAAGTTCAGACTTGGGGAATAAACATTTGCAGAGAATGCTTTAACGATTGTTAAAAATGTTATAGTGCTTTTTTAACGATCGTTAAAACTGTCTTGTTAAAAAAAAACATTGTCAATGCTTTGTATATAAAAATGTTCCCAAAAAGTTCAGACTTGGGGAATAAACATTTGCAGAGAATGCTTTAACGATTGTTAAAAATGTTATAGTGCTTTTTTAACGATCGTTAAAACTGTCTTGTTAAAAACATTGTCAATGCTTTGTATATAAAAATGTATCCAAAAAGTTCAGACTTGGAAAGCTTTGAATAAACAAACGATTTTAAAAGGTTGTTTGTTTTTTGATTCCTTCCAAAAAGAAAAGCTCAGCTTTGAGCAAAGAGAAAAACTTGAATAAAGAAAATGTCTTGTAAAAATGTTAGAATGATTTAACAAGTGTTAAAAATGTTATAGTGTTTTTAACGTTTGTTAAAACTTTCTAACATTGTCTTTGTATATAAAATTTGTAAATATGTTATAGGTTTAAACGTTCCTGTTTTTCATGTTATAGTGTTTTTAATGATAAAGTTAAAAACTTTTGAATAAAGTTAATTTTTAAGAAGTTGAATAAAGTTTAATTATAGTGTTAGAATGTTTACTTTAAACATTATTGTTTTTAAAAACATTTGAATAAAGAAATAAATTAAAAAGGTCGTCTGTTTTGATTTCTTCCCCAAAAGACTTGGAAAACAAAAGGCATCTGTTTTTGGATTTCTTCCCAAAACTTGGACAAAGAGAAAAAACTTTGAATAAACAAACGATTTTAAAAGGTCGTTTGTTTTTGATTTCTTCCCCAAAAGACTTGGGAAACAAAAGAACGTCTGTTTTTGATTCCTTCCAAAAAACTTGGACAATTAACAAGGTCCCAGAAAAATCTCACAAAGAGAGACCAAAAACTTGGAAAAGAACAGAGATGGAAAAATGTAAATAGCTCATCACATTCTATCTAAGATCAAGAAATTTTACATAGAATGTAATGTTCTATCTACATTGTCTACAAGACCTACAGGCCTCATACAGTACATGATGTGAGTGAAATTTCTAGTACATTAGATTCTATCTACAAGGCCTACAGAAAAAAGTCTACAACCCAAGACAAATCCCCTTCGACCAAAAACTATAAAAGGCTGGAGAACTTTCTCTGTAGAATCATTCGACTTTCGGTTCTCGAGTAGTACGAATATCACAAACTGTTAACTAGTGCAAACTTTTTACAATTAAAAAGTTTTTGTTAACTAGTGCGAATAAAACTGTTAACAGAAAATGGACTCCAACTTAGACCAAAGGGATCACGGGAGAATGGACGCCAACTTAGACCAAGATGATCACGGAAGAATGGGATCCAACTTAGATGTTTTAGACGACGACTCCTTATTGCAAGAAAACCCCGTCCTAGACATTTTCTCACCACAACCTGAAAACAGCAGAGATATTCTATCGATAGCTATGAATTCAACATTCATCGACCCGATGGTACCACCAGCTAACAAACTCGAAGAAGAAATAACCCAAATGATTTCAACCCAAAATTCTGTAATAACTCAGATTTTAGACGAAGTGAAGATGTTGAATAGAAATATGGATCAATTCAACAAAAACATTGAGACATTATGCCTACAGAGTCGGCAGAACTACCAGAGTCAACAAGATTCGTCTGTAAGACAAGATTCAGCTATAACGATTTCAACCCATGTTAACTTTGATAAAAGCAGTTTTCAAAAGTTAACAGCTTCCACCGTCACGCCTGTAGACCATCAGACAACCCACCAGTCAACTCACCAGGCAATTCATCAGTCAACCCATCAATCAACTCAGACAGAAGAACCCAAGCCAAAAAGAAGAGGAAGAAAACGAAAATCAGAGACAGCAGAGAAAGATGATAATCAACTTCACAAAAAACAACGATTCGATCCCTACTCTGTAATACCACCACGAGTAGAAACAAAAACGGGGTTGGGAAAATATGGAAAAAACATTGACAACTTCAACGAATTCAACTTTCCGATGATTTCGAAAGAACAAGGAGAAAAGCTATCGTCAGAAGAACGACTGTCATCAGAAGAAAAGCTGTCATCAGAGGAAAGCTCTCAATAGAGGAAAGTTCTCAATAGAGAAGAAAAAGCCACAGAAATCAAAAGATCGAAACAGTCCTTTTCAGGACTAATCAAAACCCTAGAAAATATATCTTCAACATTTGTGAATAAGTAAGACAACCCGACTCCAAAACGTATAAAAGACGAGGCTATTTCCAGTACATTAATTATTCGGCGCCCGAATAGATGACAGCTAAAAGAAATGGTGATGGACTATCGTGTACAATTTCTACTTCTCTCGATGACAAAATGGTATCTAACAACCTTTCTACTGGCCATGATGCATGACTCCACTTTGCCTATACATAAAATAAACAAAATAAGAAAGCTGATAGCAGATCGGAGAAGAGTTGTGGAGTGCCCTATCTGTCAGACAAATTTTGGATACCGTCATTAGAGGAGAAAAAGGCCACAGCAAAAAAGAATCAAAGGAAAGCTGTCGATAAAAGCAGAAAGCTATACCAAAAAACAAACTCAAAACAGTCCTTTTCAGGACTAACCAATACCCAGGAAGTCTATCTTTTGAGAATTGTCAATTTCGCAGATGTATCCCAAGAGTTGTACTCTTGCAGAGAGAGAGAAAAAACTTTTATCAATAGAAAAATTTTTATCGATAGAAAAATCTTGCAGAGAGAAAAAACTTGCAGACAAAGAATCTTACAGAGATAAAAATCTTGCAGAGAGAAAAACTTGTAGAGAAAAAAGTCGTAGACAAAAAATCTTACAGACAAAATTTTTCAAATAAAAAATCTCACAGAGAGAAAAACTTGTAGAGAGAAAAAAGTTAGCAGAGAGAGCTGCACTCCAAACGATGTACTCCAAGTCGGAGGAAAAAGACTAAGTCTAACGATGGTAACAACTATGGTAGAGAAAACCTAAGTCCACATCCTTAGAGAGGAAGGAGAATTCGTCTGAACCAGCATGAGATTGTATATAGCCCCCACATCGTGAAAAATAGTCTAAGTCCTACGATGATCTCTGTCTGACGGTGATAGAGAAAGAATAGTTCTCCAAAGACTAAGTCCTACAGAGATGAACGATGATCGACCAAGGCGATCAAAGACATGGAGAAAGACTAAGTCCAACGCTGATAGAGAAAGAAACAACAGCTCTCAGCCGAACAAAGACGGAAAAAAGACTAAGTTCAAAAGAGACCTTTGCCTGAGCCAACGTAAGATGGCATATAGCCCATATCGTGGGAAAAAGACTAAGTCCAACGCTGATAGAGAAAGATCAGATCTCAATCGAGAAGAAAAGTCGTACTTTTCAGGTCCGATGAGACCCTGAGACAATTACAACATGGGGACAACATCGTTAATATACCTAGAGAGGTAACTCCTCTTCACGCCTCCTCACTCCTCTTTACCTCCTCTTTACCTCCTCTTTAACTCCTCTTTACCTCCTCTTCACTCCTCTTTACCTCCTCTTCACTCCTCTTTAACTCCTCTTCACTCCTCCTTACCACCTCTTTCGACATATAGCGCCATATCGTGGAGAAAAAAGCCTAAGTCCAACGATGACAGAGAAAGCCTAAACCGAACAAAGACGAAAAATAACCCATATCGTGAAAAAAAGACTAAGTCCAACGGTGATAGAGAATTGGTTAAGTCCTACAGAGATGAACGATGATCGACCAAGGAGACCAAAGACGAAAAATAACCCATATCATGGAAAAAGACTAAGTCTAACACGGTGATAGAGAAAGAAACAACAGCTCTCAGCCGAACAAAGACGGGGAAAAAAAGACTAAGTCCAACGATACTCTCTGCCTGAACCAGCGTGAGATGGTATATAACCTATATATCGTGGGAAAAGACTAAGTCCAACGAAAGCAGAGAAAGCCTAAGCCGAACAAAGACGGAGAAAAAAGACTAAGTCCAACGATGACAGAGAAAGCCTAAACCGAACAAAGACGAAAAATAACCCATATCATGGAAAAAAGACTAAGTCGAACAAGGTGATTGCCTGTGTAAAAAGTTAAGGGTTGTATCAAAAACGTTAAGGGCTGTCCCTAGTTCCCTCTCCCAGGGAGAGGGAACTAGGGACAAAAAAGACTAAGTCCAATCGTCTGAAATTAGAAAAGATAGATAGACAGTTGGCGGAGATGACAAGAGAGAAGAAGAAGGAGTTCGTCATTCCGACAACAGAATGTTGGGATGACGATGACGAGCCGTCGTTCTCGTTGAACTTCAACTTAGACGAAAGTCAAATAAGAAGGCTCAGAAGACGAGCGGCAAACAGCTGTCCGGCCTGTGGGAAAGTTGGAGGTTGTGCATAAAAAACACAATCTCCAAACAAAACAGCCCTTTTCAGGGCTAACCATCTACCATGAAAGATCTATCTTTCAAAATTGTCAATGTCTTCTGATCCATTGAAAGCAACCGAATTTGACCCAGTTCACTTACCCGAGGGTAAGTGAACTGGGTCAAATCCTCCCTCAGGGTAAGTAGCCTAGGCCAGGAGGGGGGGAAGCAAAAATGCCAGAAAATGCCATTTTTCACCCAAATCGATCCAAAATTTTCCAAATTGACCGGAATTTGACCCAGATCACTTACCCGGGGTAAGTGATCTGGACCATTTTTTCCCTCAGGGTAAGTAGCCTGGGTCAGTTGACCCAGGCTACTTACCTTTACTACTCACGATTACTTGATTATAAATCTGGAAATAATGCAAACCTTTGCTTTTTCATGACCATCAGTGTTGACAGTTGAATTGACCGGGAAATTTGTCTTTTATGTGTTTTTGAAATTAATGCGCAGGAATACATTGCTTGAGCAAATGACGTCACACCATGCTCCTATGACGCCACGAAATCTTGTCTGAAATGGACACGTGTGTAAGATGTGAAAATTCGTAATGGTTGTCTTTAAAAAAAACGTACACGTGTGTAAGATGTGAAAATTCGTAATGGTTGTATTAAATCAATACTGAAAAGAAGAAGGGTGGTTATATGATAAATAATGTTCTCTTTTTACTTTGCAGGGTTTCGACTTTAGAGTTTTGACTATTGTGACTCAACGTTGGTGACGAGGTAAAAGTTTGTTGACAGGTAAGTAACAAATACCCACTTACTGATATCAGTGCGGCTCGTAGTTATAACCCATTACCTTTGTTTGAAATCCATGACAAAGAAACTGAATTCGTAACCTAGATAAACTCGGTTTGGTACCCCGTGCCACTTCACCCTTAATCAGTGGAGAAAATTTTACACTTTTCGATATGGAGAGTACTTCTAGTACTAAGGCAAATCAAAAATAGCTCAAATGATTGAATGTGTGTTAGGTTAGATAAAAAACGTTGTATGAAAAGGAGAAAATGCTCTTTACGGGCACTTTCTCCTTTTCCCATAATGTTTTTATACGTCATCTTCCTCAGTTTGGTTAAACCATTGAATTTTTGGGGAAAGGGCTTTAAAAGCCTTATCAGGTCGCTTTGTCTTATAAGCTACATGTACTTGTATCTAGCCTTTTACATGGGTAGCTTTCAACATTGTATCAGTAATATCACTGTAACACTCTCTTAACCTTTAGAGCGCCGAATAAACCTTTCAGACATTTTTAACCCATAAATACGACTCAAATAATTGGAATTTCACAACAGCTGTTGTCTACAGTGTTTCAGCACAGCGGACAGTGTAGATCAAGATCAGGCTGCACGTTTTGTGCAGCCTGATCTTGATCTACACTGGCCGCAAAGGCACATGTAGTCTTGAAAGGCGCTTTAAGGGTTAATCATGTGTTTCCTTAATTTAAACTATAGCTGTATCGGACTTGGATTCTAAAGCGCCTTTCTCAAGGGCATACCCATGAAAAGACTAGTATTTCGGATTGGCATCGCACTACAACTACCGGATTAGAAATCCATGCCTTATGATATAAAATAACTGTGCCAATCATGCCTTAGTATACCAGACCTCCAGACAAGAGGGACTGATGGTATTCTAAATCCATTATTTCTCTTCCAAACCCTGTGTTATGAGTACTCATTAGAATTGTCTCGATGAGACGATTCTAATAAGTACCCATAACATAGGGTTCAGTGAAGAGTGATGAATGTTTTCAATTTTGAAATCAAAATCACTTCCTCTATCTGGAGTTCTGGTATACTGTAATGAATTGTTGTCAAATGTCTTTTCATTTGTAATCTGGGTTGTCCACTGGCGTTGCCTGTCGTGCTGGGGTGAGCTTTTTGATGTCAATGCAACCGTAGCACTGGCACAGGCAGAACCCATGAAACTTGTAAATATGAATGTCATGTTGCCGTATCCTCCCTGAACTGTCCTTGAAAGCGGCGTAAAACAACTTCCAAGTACCTTGCTGGCAAGCATTTTCTCTTGTTGTTACAATCTTTTCACATGGAATCCCATTTTTGAAAATTAATTCATTATTATCGTGTCCCTACTTTCACGGGCATTGTTTCGGTAGTGTCTTCTGTAAATTTTTTCCAGGAAATAAGAGCTTATGAGGCACTGTTCCTGAAACGACGCTTGCTTTCGATACCGGATTCTCGCTACCTTATAAATAATTTCTAATAAAGTTAGCATACAGTGCTGCTCTGACATAGCATACAGTGCTGCTCTGACATAAAATATGATATGCCATTAACCGAGATCGTCTCCGTTGCATCATTTTCATGGGTTTCCATTTAAAATTAAATGGCGATCATTTTTTCTGGAATAAAGACAAACTTTGAAAGATGAAATGCAGTCGAAGCTAATCAAGTTTTGTAAATGAGGTTTCTGATATCCTTACTTCCTTTTTTAACTAATTACCTCCCTTGTGAAACAAGATTGAAGAAACGACTTTAAAACGTCATTGTTTTGTCATGTGGCCTGCAACATGCGAATTGAGACCTTCATACATTTGCGTAAAGTGTCGTCTTGGATTAGCCTGCGCAGTCCGCGCAGGCTAATCCGAGACGGCACTTTACGACTACATAAGATTTTTTCATACAGTAGACGTTCATTAAACAGAAAATCGCACAAAACCGGGAAGTGTCGTCTCGGATTAGTCACAGACTGCACAGGCTGATCTGGTACGACGCACTTTTACGCATATGTCCGAAGGCCCCTTTTCGTGTGTTGCACGCCAAATTATTATGAGTCATGCTCTGACAAAATAGGGTTTGGTGCATCTCCGGGATGAATGATATCAAGCAAGTTTTCACATAATTATGGATCCATAAAATCCATTTTGTATAACAACTGACCGATTTCTTGAGGTACAGTTGTCCTATGACATCCAGAAAATTGACCAACAGCAAAATGCTTCGACAGAGGTCAGCCGGCGCGGACTGCGCAGGCTGACCTGGGTCGATGATTTTTGCAGATGCAATAAGTACCCTTTTCACTCGTAGATAAACTAACATATACTAGTAATTAGATTCAATATGGGGAGTTTTGGAGATATTTTAATATCTGAAATGTGTTGATCAATGATTAACCGACTTCAGATTTTCAAGGCTCTTGTCTGGCACACACTTTGTTGGAGAAGGGGGCTCATGGTGTGAGGTGTACCGTGAGCTTTCTTTGAACAGGGCAATGGTTGGAGCACTAACCGCTATTAACTTTATACCAAACGACAGATTCTAGACTCTTCCAAATTGAAAGGATCTTCCAAAGGCCAGGTGTACCTCATGATTCACTCAGTTGTCAGACAACATGGATTTTATGGATTCATAATTATGATTTGCTCGGTATTACGGAGATGCATTAACTCTTTACCAAACGAGAAAATTTTAGACTGGTCCAAATTGAAAGCATTTGCAGACGACAAAATAAATGTGACTCAAAAACTGAAATGTGTTTTGGGAAGTGTAGAAAACATTGTGGGAAAAGGAGAAAATGCTGGTTACCAGCATTTTCTCCTTTTTCCACAATGTTTTCAAAAGGCTTCTTTCTCAGGGTCGTTGTTTGGTAAAGGACTAAGCTCCCTTTCGCCAGAGCATGGAACATTTTAACTTTAAACTTGAGTTGCGGATTCTTTTTGGCAGACGCCAACTGCGGGACACTTCCAAACTTAGCACCAGCCTTTGTGTACTGTTATCTTTTTCAATGTCTTCATCCCAAAATAGTAACAAAACCAGAAGTTATAATGGAAAAAAGACGCTTGCCAAATTTTTACTTACAAACATTTCATCAAACTGGAAGACTAGACGATATTGTCTGATTAAATCAGAACAGCAAAGAAAAAATAAACAGACACTTGTATTGTCGTGTCTCGTTTGTCGAAAACATTTTAGACTTATTGCCAATTTCATTATGTACAAACGTTGCATTAGGGTAAATTTTCCAGACTGGTAACCTGGAGTGCAGGGTTCGAGCTCACTAGCAGCACTAGGTTTTTCGTGGGAATGTCCTTCAGAAAAGCCATTCAGAGCCCTAACCTGTTACTGGTAAAGCCCAGGACATACATGATAATGCGACCTGTCGCTGTTATATGATGGTAATAATGTTGAAAAAGGCGAAAACACTTTCAGTCCAGAAGTAAGACCTAAAAATGTAATTTCAAGGCTGTCTTGTCTTGAATGTCTCATCTAAGCGAACAGTGAAGATCAAGACCAGGCTGCACATAGTGTGCACACTTTGTGAAGCCTGATCTTAATCTTCACTGTCTGCAAAGGCACCAAAAGTTATGAAAGGCGCTAGCAGGGTTAAAAAGTACCAGTAGTCATAATAATGCTGTAAGGGGAAAACCAGTTTGTTAAGGTGACATGTTTGCCAGAAATATTATCTTGCTTCAGAAAGCTGCAATGCATTCTTGCGCAAGTTAATATTTACTAAAGGACAAAACTTTTCCCAGGTCTGTATTGAAAGCATTTGCTGATGGTATAGCACATGTGGTTCGCATGATTAGACCATCTATGTTTGAAAGGGTGGAAAACAATCCAGAAAAATTAGAAAATGCTAGTTACTGGCATTTTCCCACAATGTTTCCATGGTTCGAATATAGGTAATTTCGAACACCAAAGAAGGCTTGAACAACGATCTTGGTCTAGGGAAAATCTGTAGATAACTCGTATCGTTCGACCTCGGCAATTTCGCGCTCCTATTAATTGGAACTTTCGAACACATATCAGGGGCTGTTACTCAAATTTATTTCACCGTCAAATGTCGAAGAAAGGATTAGTCAACAATAGGTTGTTGCTTTTCACATCTATATTTGTTAATTGTGAAATATAGGGTCTATTTTAAGTGAAATTTTATTAAACAAGTCATGAAAAATGACGTTTCAAAGCGAGCCTTTGGCATTTTTACAGGATCAATAAAATTTTGTCTGAAATAACCAACGAATGTCAGATCCTTTTTATCACATCACTGTATCTTAATAATTATATATGAGCCATGCTATGTGAAAAGGGGGCTTAATGCGTTTACAAAAAATATCGACCCAGGTCAGCCTGCGCAGTCAGCGCAGGCTGACCTGGACCGATACTTTTTGCATTTGGTAATTTTTCTACATGTCAAAGGACCAGTCTATCTCATGGTTAAGTCGGTTGTAAGACAGAATGGACTTTATAGATCCATGATCATGTGATGACTTGCTTGGTATCATGGATCACGGAGATGCATTAAGCCCCTTTTTTGCCAGAGCATGGTTCATACACGTGATGACTGAATCTTTTCAAAACCTAACGAAAACACATGAATAAGACGTACACTGCAATGACCGGAATGTACGTTTGGGTAAAGAGAATTCCCAAGATATATAGATCTAATTGCTTGATCCTTACTCTAGAAATACTGTGAAAAAGGCCTTAACGCAGTTTCTGCAGTTTATAGATCGGGAAATATGAGTCTGATTTTGTTTGGCAAAAGCGGATCACAATATATTCCCTTTAACAAATGACGTCACATAATATTCTTATGACGTCACATAATGCTGATCTCTTGCAGATGTGTGTACGAAAAGAAAATTCGTAATGGCTATATTACCCTGAATGTTATGTGATAAATATAGGATTTTATGTAAGTTTGCGTTTGATATAGATACCTAATATTATGTTATAGTAACGTTGCTGGTGCTTGTATTTAATTCGAGCAGCGTGACAGTTTGATATCGTGAGATCGAAAGTTGAGTGAGATGTCAGAATTTTCTTACGCCGGGAGAAGTAAATACAAGCATCAGGAAAGTTACTACGACATAAAATTCCTTTTAGTATATACCATCAACTTGAACCGACAAAATTTGGCAGTTCTTGATATTTTATTCGTAAATTGGTTAACAAAATAAAACAAACAATGGTGTAGTAGCTAGTAACGTCGTTTTTTATGGATGGCGGATAAATATCATAACGTAAAGTTTGACCCATCAAATCGCATGTCAGTGCGTATGTTTTCCGCGGGCGAGTTACGTCATCATACCATATATGGAACTTTATTCATAGTGTGTAGATACGGATTTTCAGTCCTGGTTGTTATTTTATCCGCATGCGAAACATTTACTTGAGCCGGAAAAAGTTCAGGTATGTAATAAAAATTCTTATTACACAACTGAAAAAATATTTTTGACATGGCCTTTAGGGAGCTGTAAAAAAAAAAAACTAATGTCTACTCGATTTTATTTATTTATTTTTTTTTTTCAATAGCCAGCGAACGTCAGATTCTGTTTATTCCATAATTGTATTTCAGGAATTACATGTATAATTATTATATCTACATGTATCTGTTTATACCAAACCTACATGTGCAAACTCACTGCTTTGACAGGAGTGTACGTTCGTGATGAAAATAGTTTCAAATACGTTGACCCATAACTAACTACATTTACTTGATTTTAAATCTACAAATGAAACAAACATTGGATTAACCCTGCTCATTAATTTTGACAGTCGATTCAACTAAAAAAATTGTGTCATACGTGGCTTTGAAATTGTGGGTAGAAATAAATTCTTTAGATAAATGACGTCATAATAATGATCGATTGACGTCACGAAATCTTATCTCAAATGTGTGTAAGATAAGAAAAATCGTAATGGCTAATTTACATTGAAAATAAGGTGTGTGATGAAATATTTCTTTGAGCGCGATAGCGAAATAAACTTTTTTTTTTTTTCAAGCAAGTTTAAAACAATCTGAGCTAAAAACCAAAGCAATTTTCGATTCGTTTTACCACTCAAGAAAAAATTAAAATATGCGAAAATACAAATTTTAACGTAAGGGACCGACTCAATTCATTCCATAAAAGCGTTCATCCATAATGAAAAAAAAAAAGTGCCGAAAATTTAGTAACTTTTTGGTTCAGATTCTAACAGTACAATGGAATTAGCTTTGCATCTGTCGCAGATGTTCGCATTTAAATTAACAAAAATAAAAAAGAAGTTGTCGGAAGCCATCATTTAGAAATAACAAGAATTTTACGAAAAGAGCGCAGTTGCCAACTGCATAACGTTCTGCTGACATAAAGTTACACAATTGATAAAGACCAATCTTTGGTCAAGCTTGGATTCAAACTTGCAACCCCTCGGTCTTACCATTGAGCTAACTAAGCTCGGTAATAATTTCCATCATATGACTGTTGTAACAGGGCTAAGAGTAACTAACCAAGCTGACAGACAAATGACACTGCGCTTTCTATATTTAACATCTGTGCGAGGTAGAGAAGTCGTAAAATGGTCATAAATACGAGGTTGGACCAGACACAAACGAGGTTTACTTTGTAAATAAATCTCGGGTCAGAAAGACCTATTACAAGTCCGAACGAGAGAAAAAAGTTATCAGGCTTGTGTAAATTAAACTATTTTTTTCAATGATTTTTTTTTTGTGCACCAGTTGTTTTTTTTTTCTCTTTTTTCGTTTTTCTTCTTCTTTTTTCACACCTTTTCTTTATTTTCTGCCCCTTCTTCTTTTTTTTTTCGTCTTCTTCTTGTTCTGTCATCGCTTATTCGCACACAAACAAACCTAATCGATGTGTGTTATTGATCATGTGGCAATAAGCCTTTACAAAATTCTGGTGCGAAATTTAAATATACGCATAGAGGCCACGTATCTCTTTCTAAATTATCGGTGATTTGCAGGTTGCTTTACTAAAGTTTAAAAGTTCGGTATGATTTTCGAAATTCCAAAAGCCCACTTTCAGAATGCGAAAAGCATTGTGGGAGAAGGAGAAAATGCTGGTCGCCAGTATTTTTCTCTACTCACCTTGTTTTCAAATGGCTTTTTCTTCAGGGTCGTATAGAACATGGGGTTGATTGGTAATACAATAATTAAAAAAAAAAAACGACAGAACTTTAACTCTTTCGGCGCCAGATAAACAAACTCCGCCTCGTTTGATGGCTATAAATAGAATCCACTGTGTCTCCGGAAGATTTTTATCATATAGGCTTGACGAAACAAGCGGACGGCATAGATCAAAGATCAGACTGCACGCTCTGTGCAGTCTGATCTTGATCTATGCCGTCCGCAAAAGTCCCTGTTTTCGCCTATGGCGCTGAAAGGGTTAAACTTTTCCGATTGAGAGAAAGTGTAAACGACATTTAAAATTTGTCTCGTGATATTTGATTTGTCTTTGAAAGGTTCGAAAACATTTTGAGAAAAGAAGAAAAATGCTGGTTACCAGTGTATGCTCGTTGTGAGCATTTTCTCACTTCCTTATATGATTTTCAAACTCCTTTCCCGAGGGTCGTGTAACCGAGGATCGTTTTTACATAGCAATAAATATCCAAACACTTTGCTGAGCCCGGTAGCGCAGTCGGTAGTGTACAGGACTTAAACCAAGGGGTTGCGAGTTCGAATTCCTAGCTCGCGGAATTTCTTTCCGAGGATCAATGATAGTTATTGCGACAGATTTCAATCCTCTCTCACCGCTAATAATATTGTTTTGGCGACATCATGTGGGAAAGCAGCAAGTGGTTTGGGAGGAATATTGTGCGAGGTACTGCCTAAAGAAAGCACAGGAAAGCATGGATAGGTGCTCTGGTCGCCGCGATATAACTGAATGAGAATTGAAGCGGCATTAAACGCCATATAAACAAACAAACAATTATCAAACACCCCAGATTGCATTTCGTTCCGCTGTGATTCCCTTGATTTTACTAGACGCATTTTTTTTTTTACGAAATACCAAAATAAATCCCAAAGAAGCAATTTTCGGGTTTCGTAAGTGTGATGATTATCTGCAAGATTTTAACACCCCAAAAGACATCATGCACTAATGAAAAAAGTTATTTTCCACACTTTGGACCCATTATCGAAGAACCCCGAGCTTTAATGACTCTGCGAAAGGAGGCTTTTTGAAAACATCGTGGGAAAAGGAGAAAATGCTGGTTACCAGCATTTTCTCCTTTTCCCACAATGTTTTCTACCCATTCAAAGATAAATCTTATCACTGGAGTCCTATTCATTTTGTCGTCTGCATATGCTTTCATTTTGGACAAGTCTTATATTTTGTCGTCTGGTAAAGAGTTGACGCCTTTTGTAGATACTGCAGACGATGCTATCAGGAACAGTACTAATGACGTAATTATTCCGTGGGTACATCAAGAAGTATACGTCCTTTTACTCTTCATCAAATAATCACAAGTCTTAATCCCCGCCTGAGAAGGAAGTGAGAAGAAAGTTTTTTTGAAAACGCTGTTGGGAAAAAGAGAAAAAACTGGTTACCAGAATTTTCTCCACTTCCAGCAATGTTTTAGAACTACCTTTCAAACACAAATCCAGTGCATTGAATGATATTGAATTTAACCCTTGGGCTGCTAAGCGCGACTCAAGGACCTTTTGCGAACGGTGTAGGTCAAGATCAGACTGCACAGAACGTGCAGTCTAATCTTTGATATACACTGTCCGATAAGGAGATAGTATGCTTTTGAACGAACATTTGGATTTTCACTATCGACTTGAAAGTTTGATTTTGTTTTATTCAGTAGGTTAAGGGTTAGATTGTTGTCTGCAAATGCTTTCAGTTTGGTCAAGGTCTAATAGAATGTATTTTGGTAAAGATTGTAGAAGGCAGTCTGGCGTTCCTACCCCAGTAGGGCTTCCTAGGTCAGATTTGGCATGTGGAAGATTCGGGGTTTGGGGGTGGGGATCAAAGCATCCCACATTGGTACATCGATTTCATTTCAGAAAGAACTTGAAAATACCCCCCCCCCTTCTCTCTCTCCCTCCCTCTCTTTCATCTCTCTTTATTCAAAGGTACTCCTAGTCCTACGGGCGTGCGCCCTAGCACATCCGTGTATTCGAATCCTCTGCTGGATTCGACTTTTCATGCTTCTTGTTTCGCTAATTTAAATTATCATTGGTCGGAAATCACCAAGCATCTTGCGTTTGAGGTGTCCTGCTTTGCATCGTTGTAACAATGACAGATTTATAATCCAGTAGTTGTAGTTTCGATCCTCAGTCAGTTAGCTGGCTTTTCATAGGAGTTTCCGTTAGCAGGTCACTTCAGTGCCCCAGTTCCTTATTTTTTCAACCAAGAAAAGGAGAAATCGCCCTGATAATATGCACTATCAAAAGCGGCGTAAAGCACATTTCTGTCAGTCTGTGTTTTTCTTCCTTCCTTTTTATAAGCAAATATATCAGTTTTCGAAAATAACTATGAATCTTTCATAAGAATTCCATTTAAGTGCTAATAGGTTGGCTTCAATTGTTTTATCGTCTTAATTAACCTGCTTTTTACCGATCAGACCCACTTAGTTCTATACTAAGCGACGAAATTTTACAGTCGTCTGAATTGAAAACCGCCTGCAGACGATAAATTAAATGCGGCTCAAAGTATGAGATTTGTCTTCTATGGGCTAGAAAACATCGTGGGAAAAGGAGAAAATGCTGGTTACCAGCATTTTCTCCTTTTCCCACGATGTTTTCAAAAGCCACAAGATTCTTAAAACTCAGGTTTGTTTAGTGACGGATTAGTGCCCTACTGTAAGGCTTTTCTGGTCGCTGCCGAGCCCGGTTGTGCAGTCGATTGCGTAGATGACTTGAAACCAGGAGGTAGCCGGTTCGATTCCCCAGCTCCGTAAATGTCCTTTTTGATGATAGTTATTGTAGCTTAGGAAAACATTGCACGAAGAACTGGTAAAAGAAACCTCAGGAAAGCATGGATAGGTGAGCTGGCCGCTGCGATATCACAATCTTTATATTTAAATTGGGCTTAAACACCATACAAACAATTTTTTGGTCGCCAGTTTCTCTTTTAACAACAAACCATCAACGCATTTTCCCGGAAGATTCCCATTAAATGAAACCTTAAATTAGACTATTTCCGATAATAATTTCTTGTCTTTTTCACTTCTGCCGAAAATCATTTAAGTGAATACAGTTTTCCGTAAGGTTTCCGAGTTCGTCTGCTACAGGACGACAAAAATCGTCTCTCAGTGGAATTTTTTTTTTTTTAGCTGAAACAGCATATCAGTATTTTTCATGAGAGTGTCCTTGGGTAGGACAATTCGAAGCCCTGGTCTTGTACTGTTGAAACACAGCTCAAGTTAGTGAGCTGCTGCCGTGATGTGACTGAAATAATGCCATGAATTCTAACATGACACGTGAATTCGGCTCTTTAAACGCAGTGCAACGGAAGCTTGGTAAAATCGACGTCATTTTATATTCTAGGTAAAGTAAAAATTAATCCGCATCCGCTTTTGTATACTAAGTATGAAATTGTTTTCCTTTGATCAAGGAGATGTTCATGTCAGATTCGAAATAGACTTCGTTCTATCGTGGTTTATTGTTCAATAAACCACGGTTGTGAGTTATGAAACGCAATAAATAAATCACTTGGGCTATCGCCCACGTGGATTATTTATTGTGCCTCATAGCTCTCAACCGTGGTTTATTGAACGATACACCATGACAGAGAAAAGATTATTTCTTAAATCAAACATACAGGTATTGTGAACTCTTTGCCAGACTACAAAATCTTAGACTTGTCCAAATTGAAAGCATTTGCATATGACAAATTGAATGTAGCTCAAGTGATGGAAATTGTCTTAAAACGGGTCGAAAACGTTGTGGCAAAAGCAACAGACATTTTCTCCTCCTACAATGTTATCAAAAGCCGTTTTTCTCGCCAGGGCCGATGAAATAGGGAACTGTTTTGCACACGGTTAAAGCCGCCTATGGACTAAGGCGACATTTACTTTTTATTGAATGTAACGCCTTTCATTAACCCCTTGCCGTGCATTTCCGAATTTTGTCGACCCTGAGGAGGAAAGCTTTCGAAAACACTGTGAGAAAATGCCGATAACCAGCATTTTCTCCTTTTCCACAGTGTTTTTATCCGGTTGCCACATTTCCGTAACATTTGAAATATTCCCTGCAGATGCTTTCCATTTGGGCTAGTCTGAAATTTTGTCGTTTTGGTAAAGAGTTAACCCTTTACCAGATGACAAAATTTTAGCCTTGTCCAAATTGGAAGCATTTGCAGACGACAATTTCAATGTGGCTCCAATGGTGCAATTTTTCTTTGATAGGGTAGAAAACATTGCGGGAAAAGGAGAAAATGCTGGTTACCAGCATTTTCTCCTTTTCCCACGATGTTTTCGAAGGGCTTCTTTCCCAGGGGCGTCAAAAGGAGGCATTGTGCGGTAAAGAGTTAAAGAATGTTAGCCATATCACGCCCAACGAACAACTATCCATACATCTAGAATCATATACCATTAAAAGGGTTATTGAATATTGGCGTGCACGGCTGAAACTATAGTCATAACTGGGTTTGGCTCAGAATCAACCTTTGGACAGTCGGATTGTAAATCAAAGGCTTAACTCTTTAGGGCAAAAATTTAGACTATTCCAATCTGAAAACATTTGCATACGAAAAATTAAAAATTGCGCAAATTTTGAAATTTATCTTTAACAAATTAGAAAACATTGTTGGAAAAGGAGAAAATGCTGGTTAACAGCATTTTCTCCTTTTCCAACAATGCTTTCCTGTGACTTTGGGGTCCTTAAAATCAGGATTGTGTGGTAAAGGGTTATACAGTGGGCCACTGTAGGGCCCAGGGCTTTGAAAGAAATTGCTTTTTGGGAATGCATAGTGCGCTGTTTTATGCATTTACTGTATTTCATGTGTATCAGGACAACAGCTCAGTTGTTCTTATCCTATATGTGGTCTCAATAATAAGATGTTGACGACGCTTCTTTTCATATCTGGACGTTCAGTATGCACCGTAACGTCTTAACGTCATCGTAAATTTTCCTTGTGAAAAGCCACTGACTTTCTTTTGTTTTGTCAGTTTAAAAGGTATTGCTGCGACGTGTAATTCAATTTTAGTGACATACATGACCAAGGACAAATTAGTAAACATTTTATTTCCTAAATAGCTTTTATATCGTTTATAACCTGTAAATCTCGTTAAAAAAAAAAACTGCAGTTTTTGGCATCCATTTTTAGCTCACCTTAGCACAACGTGCTAAAGGTGAGCTATTGTGATCGCCCTATGTCCGGCGTCCGGCGTCCGTCGTCTGTCGTCCGTCGTCCGTCAACAATTTCTTTAAACATCTTCTTCTCCTAAACCACTGGGCCAATCTTGATGAAACTTGGCAGGGATGTTCCTTGGGTGAAGCTCTACCAAAATTGTTCAAAGAATTGAATTCCACCTACAACTCTGGTTGCCATGGCAACAAAAAGGAAAAAAAGGCAAAATCTTTGAAAATCTTCTTCTCTGAAACTAGAAGGCGCAGAGCTTTGATATTTGGTATGTAGGATCTCCTAGTAGACCTCTACCAAGTTTGTTCATATGATGCCCCTGGGGTCAAAACTGGCCCCGCCCCGGGGGTCACAAGTTTGAGCATAGTTACAAAGAAGGAAAACTTTAAAAATCTTCTTCTCTAAAACTTGAAGGAGTAGAGCTTTGATATTTGGCATGTAGCATCTCCTAGTGGACCTCTACCAAGTTTGTTCATATGATGTCCCAGGGGTCACAACTGGCCCCGCCCCAGGGGTCACAATTTCCAACATAGGAACAAAGAAGGAAAACTTTAAAAATCTTCTTCTGTAAAACTAGAAGGCATAGAGCTTTGATATTTGGCATGAAGCATCTCCTAGTGGACCTCTACCAAGTTTGTTCATATGATGCCCTTGGGGTCAAAACTGACCCTGTCCCGGGGGTCACAAGTTCGAACATAGGAACAAAGAGGGGAAACTTTAAGAATCATCTTCTCTGAAACTGGAAGGCATAGAGCTTTGATATGTGGTATGTAGCATTGCCTAGTGGACCTCTACCAAGTTTGTTCATATGATGCCCCTGGGGTCAAAACTGGGCCCACCCCGGGGGTCACAAGTTTGAGCATAGTTACAAAGAAGGAAAACTTTAAAAATCTTCTTCTCTGAAACTTGAAGGCGTAGAGCTTTGATATTTGGCATGTAGCATCTCCTAGTGGACCTCTACCAAGTTTGTTCATATGATGTCCCAGGGGTCACAACTGGCCCCGCCCCAGGGGTCACAATTTCAAACATAGGAACAAAGAAGGAAAACTTTAAAAATCTTCTTCTGTAAAACTAGAAGGCATAGAGCTTTGATATTTGGCATGAAGCATCTCCTAGTGGACCTCTACCAAGTTTGTTCATATGATGCCCTTGGGGTCAAAACTGACCCTGTCCCGGGGGTCACAAGTTCGAACATAGGAACAAAGAGGGGAAACTTTAAGAATCATCTTCTCTGAAACTGGAAGGCATAGAGCTTTGATATGTGGTATGTAGCATTGCCTAGTGGACCTCTACCAAGTTTGTTCATATGATGCCCCTGGGGTCAAAACTGGGCCCACCCCGGGGGTCACAAGTTTGAGCATAGTAACAAAGAAGGAAAACTTTAAAAATCTTCTTCTCTGAAACTTGAAGGCGTAGAGCTTTGATATTTGGCATGTAGCATCTCCTAGTGGACCTCTACCAAGTTTGTTCATATGATGCCCCTGGGGTCAAAACTGGCCCCGCCCCGGGGGGTCACAAGTTTGAGCATAGTAACAAAGAAGGAAAACTTTAAAAATCTTCTTCTCTGAAACTTGAAGGCATAGAGCTTTGATATTTGGTATGTAGCATCGCCTAGTGGACCTCTACCAAGTTTATTCATATGATGCCCCTGGGGTCAAAACTGGCCCTGCCCCGGGGGTCACAATTTCCAACATAGGAACAAAGAAGGAAAACTTTAAAAATCTTCTTCTCTGAAACAGGAAGGTATGGAGCTTTGATATTTGGTATGTAGCATCTTCTAGTGGATCTCTACCAAGTTTGTGCATATGATGCCCTTGGGGCAAAAGTTGGCCCTGCCCCGGGGGTCACAAGTTCGAACATAGGAACAGAGAAGGAAAACTTTAAGAATCATCTTCTCTGAAACTGGAAGGCTTAGAGCTTTGATATTTGGTATGTAGCATTGCCTAGTAGACCTCTACTAAGTTTGTTCATATGATGCCCCTGGGGTCAAAATTGGCCCAGCCCCGGGGGTCACAAGTTCAAACATTGGAACAAAGAAGGAAAACTTTAATTTTTTTTTTCTCTTAAATGGGAAGGCATAAAGCTTTGATATATGGTATGTAGCATCTCCTAGTGGACTTCTACCAAGTTTGTTTCAAGGATGCTGCTTGGGTCAAAACTGGCCCAGCCCCTGGGGTCACAAGTTCGAACATAGGAACAAAGAAGGAAAACTTTAAAATTCTTCTTTTCTGAAACCGAAAGGTGTGGAGCTTTGATATTTGGTATGTTGCATCTCCTAGTGGACCTCTACCAAGTTTGTTCATATGATGCCCATGGGTCAAAACTGGCCCCGCCCCGGGGGGTCACAAGTTCGAAGATAGGAACAAAGAAGGAAAACTTTAAATTTCTTTTTCTCTTAAACGGGAAGGTGTAGAGCTTTGATATTTGGTGTGTAGCATTTCCTAGTGGACTTCTACCAAGTTTGTTCATATGATGCTCCTGGGTCAAAACTGGCCCAGCCCCGGGGGTCACAAGTTTGAACATAGGAACAAAGAAGGAAAACTTTAAAATTCTTCTTTAAAACTGGAAGGCGAAGAACTTTGATATTTGGTAGTGATTCTCTTCTAAGTTTGTTTGCCCATCTAAGCGCAACAAGTTCATTGAGTTCAAAATTGGGTCATCCTGGGTCATAAACTAGGTCACTTGGTCAAATTAAAGAAATACCTTGTTGGCACTCTCGAGGCCACATTATTTGCTCAATTGCCTCGAAAACTAGTTAGAAAGTTTGTCTGTATAAAGTCTCATATTAGATTAATTTGGGTCAACTTGGGTCATAAACTAGTTCACTGGGTCAAATTAAAGAAATACCTTATTTGCACTCTGGAGGCCACATTTATTGCTCAAATGACCTGAAATTTGGCCAGAATGTTTGTCTTGATGAAATACGAGATGAGTTTGGATTTGGGTCAACTGGAACCATAAACAAGGTCACTAGGTCAAAATAAAGAAGTACCTTGTGGGCACTCTAGGGGCCACATTCTTTGCTTAATTGCCTTGAAAATTGGTCAGAATGTTTGTCTTTGTAAAATCTCACATGAGTCTGAATTGGGTCAACTGGGGTTATAAACTAGGTCACTTGGTCAAATTAAAGAAATAGCTAGTGGGCACTCTAGAGGCCACATTTATTATTCATTTGATTTGAAAATTGGTTAAAATGTTTCTTTTGATATAGTCAATGACCAGTTCAAATTTAGGTCACCTGGGGTCATAATCTAGGTCACTAGGTCAAATTAAAGAAATCTTTAGGGCACTCGAGGCCACATTTTTTGCTCAGTTGACTTAAAAATTGGTCAGAATGTTTGTCTTCATGAAATATGAGTTTGAAATTGGGTTACCTGCGGTCAAAAACTAGGTCACATGGTCAAATTAAAGAAAAACCATTAAGGCACTCTACTAAGGTGAGCGACCCAGGGCCATCATGGCCCTCTTGTTTGTGTATTTTAGGAAACGTAAACATCTCGAGTAAAGGATGAATTGAACTGTTTTTCTCCCCTATTGTTTGGTGTTTAAATTAAAAATATTTGTATTTGAAAGGATAATTAAATGCACAGTCAACACGTATGTTTTAGTTCTAGTTTTATCGTCAATTTGTGAAATTACTGAGAGTTTAAACATTGGCACAAAGTCTGTGCGGAGATTTCGTCTTTGTACCCGGATGTGACCCGTCAAAAACTAAAATCGCATTCGGGACAGTTATCTGTACTAATCTTACGTAAGACTCATTAATATGAGGCCCGAGATTTGCAGTGTCTGACTCAGAGCCATTCGTTCATTAATAACCGCGATTGAAAATAGACCAGGGTCGTATTCACGAATCTTTCGATTGTTTGTCATTTTTTCAAACTTTCCTCTCACGCCGCCCGTTTGGAACCAGGTTGTTAGTCTTGGAATTAAGAAAGAGAGTTCTAAAGTTAGACTGATGGATGAATTCCGACTCTGAATTTGCCACCAAATAGATGTGTCTGTCTGTATTGTGATGTTTAACGCCATTTTCAACACTTTCTGTTATGTCGAGGCGGCCAGTACATCTTTCAATGCTTTCCTGGAGTTTCCTCTTACCAGTACTTCGCACAATATTTTTCCTAAACCCCTGGCTGCTTTCCAATATCAACATCGTCGAAACAATCTTATGTGCTGTGGGACAAGAGACAAATAAATATACAGTTGTTTAGGAGGAACTATACGTGTCTACAAAAGCTGTTGCACAAAGTAGGTACATCACGCAACATGGCTATTTGTCTCCGATGTGATGATAGATATGCAAATCACAGAAACGGAAAACGACGTGCAATTTGTCTTAGAGACCCACTGAATAAGTAATAAAGAGGAAATCAACTGCATGCCTGCAGATCTAATATCACTCGAATGGGATGCTAGCCACCTTAAAAGCTTTCTTCAACCGTTTAACAGCCTATTCTAGTGTCATATTTCATAGGAACATGGATGCAGTTGATTTTCTATTCATTTTACATCATTTCATTAATAGTTGAGCGTGTAGAATATTCTATCAATTTACAACAAAAACCAGTTGAAGATTCTCCATAGTCTATCTCCTCCTTCACGACATGTTCACTTGTAAAACTACTTCTCGATGGTTGAGAAAAAAGTTACTTTGAGTTTGCTGTATTACACATGCACCTGTACCAAGGTAAACGAACATCTTACTGTTGATCTATATTAGAATTCGCAGCGCGCATAATACTTTAGAATTTGTGAATTTGACTATCTCCAACTTATATTGCAGGTAAACATAATGACATCGTTTATCTACTTTTCCTTGAATAATGTTTTAATCAGAAATCACTTCATTCACTTCAAATACAGGTACCAATGTTTTCAAATATCTTTGAAGAATATTTGAGCCGCGTTCTGGCAAAAATGGGTTTAACCCTTTGGCTGCTTATCGCGACCCACTGACCTTTTGCGGACAGCGTAGATCAAGATCAGACTGCACAGAACGTGCAGTCTGATCTTTGATCTACACTCTCCGATAAGGAGATATCTTTCCTCCAACAGTACCTTTGAAGCAAGAAAGTTTTGGGCTGATACTATCGGTTTGAAAGTTTCATTTCTTTTATTCAGCAAGATAAGGGTTAATATATCCCTGTGACGCCTTGCACCAAGCTAGTAATTACATTGTTACGGATCCATAATATCTATTTTTTGACAACCGACTGAATCTTGAGGTATATCAATATCAAAAAGTTTATCAATGTCAAACAGTTTCGACCCAGTTCAGTCTGCGCAGTCCACGCAGGCTGACTTGGGTCGATACTCTTTACAAATGAATGAAATTCCTTTTTCAAATAGCATGGCTGATTTATGTTAGGCCGAAAATCGAGTCCAGGGTTGTAAATAGCAGGCAGTAGATTGTCTCGTCTGATTTTGTGTCCCATTTTGTCTGATTTTAGACACACGATGAAGTATGCGCTCTTGGGGAAATAAAAGTTTATGTTGTCTGTGTACTACCGTTGTCTGTCACGCGATTTGGGCACCCTGACCCTGCACTATGTAATACCGTGATCTTACAGCTCTAGTGGAAGAAAGCTTTTCAAAACATCCAGCATTTTCTTAGTCCCCCCCGCCCCCCCCCCCCCCCCCCCCCCCCAATGTTTTCTATCCTTTCAAAGAAAATTGCAATATTTGTGCCGCGTTTAAGATGTCGCCTTCAAATGCGTTGACTAAGGAGAAATATAAAATTTAATGAGTAATATGGTTTAATTCAACCATATATCGTTTGCATGGTTTTAATAAGCTTTGGCTAATAAGTTATTTTTATATTTCGCAGCACAGTTTCGCAAAAACTTCTGGGAATATCACATGATCAACAAAACGCCTCGATTTCGAGGATTCGTATTGAAATCAGTATGATGACGTCATATCTGATGTAATATGATAGACGGAGTTACCGATTTCAAAACGACCAGTCCATTATTTAAATGCCCAAAATTAGACCTTTTTAATGAATATAACAGTACAATTCATACGATTGCAAAGAAAAATAAATTGTATTTATCGCAGTCAGATAAGAAATTTTGGTTTAGGGAAAAAAATGGATCCCGTTAAAGATGAGACAGAGAAAACAATAGAAATGTTTAATTACCATTTATTTACTAGTAAAATTCTATACCGCGTTTACTATGGGGAAGGCGTTTTTGTGTAACAGTGTGTAAGTTTTTTCTGCGTCTTAAACACAGCGCATTGTTAGTGGAGAGGATAGTACTGTGGTTTTGATGGGTTCCTGGTTCGAATTCCAGCGATGGTAGTAAATATTTGTGATATGTGTTTGGTTTCTCCCCATAGAAGGGTAAACAGTCTAGTTCTTATTCTGCCGCCTCATCGAAATCCCAGCTGTCTTTTTTTAAAAACGTTTTTAACAAAATCTAGTTTTATTCAGCTTTAAATAAAAGCCTGTCGCCTCTACAAACTTAGCTACCACACCTGTGTTATAGATATATGTATTTGAGCCATGCTCTAGGAAAAGGGGGTTAATGAATCTCCGTGATGCATGATACCAAGCAAGTTATCACATGATCATGGATCCATAAAGCCCATCATGTCTGGCTACCGACTGAATCACGAGATGGAATGGTCCTTTGACATACAGAAAATTGACCAATAGCGAAAAGTTTCGGCCCAGGTCAGCCTGCGCGGACTGCGCAGGCTGATCTGGTTCGATACTTTTCACAGATGCATTAAGCTCCCTTTTCACAGAGCATGGCTCATTTATAATATGTTACTTGAGGGCAGCCACCCCATAAAAAAACCAAAAAAACTTAGCAAGAATTACGAAAAGAAAGAAGACATGCGATGCAATCCTCGCATACATTTTCAAGATATAAGTTTAATGAAGTTTAAGTTTATTGAAGTTTTTAGCGGACGAACCCGATTCATACAAAAGCAGCCCATTGATAATCATACGACAAACTTAGGCAAACAGCCGTTCAGAAAACGAACCCCCGTTCAGCCGTTGAGAAATCGAGCCCCAGGATGATTATTTTAGCCAACTTTGCTAAATATTGTTCTTATTCTAAATTCCTAAACTAGCCATCTGAATAGCTGGCTGAGACGCTAGCTCGACCATTCAAATGTCTCGAACGGTTGTTCGCTGCAGTTTGTCGTATAATTAACAAGAGCATTGATTTTCGTACCTTGAACAAAACAATAGTGAATAAGCAAGAAATTTCATAATAAGAATTTATGCTCCGGAAGGTGGCGTAAACAGAGAGGACAGGTGTTCAATAACGTGCTTTACGCGTAAAAATAATTAATCTATATTCAAGGAAAGATAACTCTTCATTGCTAAAATCAGACATCCGACATTGCTTCTTGCCTATTTATTGTTTCTTCTTAGTTGATAGCATAAACTATAGACAATGTTCGTAAATATGAGTATACTTACGTGCACTCCCCTAGATTGACGGAAAGATGGACAGGCTGGCTTCAGTATATCACCAAAGCTTTTTTGGTCAGATAACGTGGTAACCAACCGCACTTAACTTGTTCTAATTTTCAATAATTGCCTTGATTTAGATATTAATGCAAGTTCTGATTGGCTAAACCAAATGATTTATTTAGCTAGTCAGAGACTGCGTTTCTTGCTAAATCTAGAATATGAAAAGGAGTGCAGTTTAGAGCGGTTGGTGAACACAGACTCGCAAAATATGGTACTGGTCCTCAACAGGGATACGAGTAGTTAAGTAAGGTTGACCTTATACAGGGCACGATTTTGTAATCAAGTCTTGTCGAGCGTGGGACGACATCTGCCGGAAACAGAAACTGACAAATATCCGGGACAAATAAATTTTACTCGCAGGAGGAAATTGACAAGTTTTGCAGCGGGTCACTTGTAGCACAAAAATTGTCTTCGCTTTGTCTGTGGGATTATAAAGAAACAGTAGGAGACGAACTAATACTCTGTACTAATCTAGATGGTTAGTTATGAACTTTGTCCAGATTGAAAGCACTTGACGGGCGCCCTAGGGAAAAAGGGGACTAAAGGCATCTCTGTGATCCATTATACCAGGCAAGTAATCACATTATGGATTCATAAAACCCATTTTATCAAACGACCAACTGAATCATGGCGTAAAGTGGGTCCTTGGACATGCAGAAATTTAACCATTAGCATAAAGTTTTGATCTAGGTCAGCACGTTCGATGATGCTTCGTTTTTCCGTATCTCCATTTTCACAAGTATGCCAAGATGTCGCAATATCATCTTGAAAGCGCATTAGGGCTTTAGATAGGATTGGGCCTTAAGAGCCTACTTCAAATATCAACAGAAACACTCGATATGACATCGTGAACCTTGGCCTTTCGACTGTGACCTTTAACCCACTTAGCACTATGTACAGACAAAAATCGGGGCTAGTGTGATCGGCATAGATCAACATTTGACTGCACAGAAGGTGCAGTCTTTTCTTTGGTCTACACTGTGCGCTTGTGTAGTCTATCCTGTAAGATGAAGAGTCATTCTGAGTTTTAGTAGGTTGTAATTTAAGTCGTCAATAGAAGGCGAATAAAAAAAGCTGGCGCTGAACTAGTAAACTAGTAAACCATTTAACATACAACAGAGTTTTGGACTGGGCCATACTGGAAGCAATTGCAGATGACAAATGTGGTTCAAATTACGATCTCTGCCTTTGATAGGGTAGAAAATGTGGGAAAAGGAGAAAATGCTGGTTATCAGCATTTTCTCTTTTCCCACAATGTTTTCAAAAGTCAGTTTCCTTAAGGTCGTTAGATTAACTCTAGATTATGTGATAAAGGGCCAAACGATGATTTCAAGGGGCTTTAACTCCCGAAGTGTCGTAAAAAGTAGTACCGTATGGTAAGGGGCTAAGGTGATTCTAGGAAGAAATCAAGACAAGTTGTCTGTAGGACCGTAAATTTATGGTATTTTTTAGATCCTAAAACTATTTTGAAATTTAGCAGAAACAGAATACGGTCTAGAAAATGTAGACTAGCAATGTCATCTGGGACATCTAAAACGCCTACTATTGATATATCAAAACACTGAAGGTACTGAGAGCTAAATTTTGTTTTCATGCCACAATTACATCCATTTTACGGTTGATTGTATCTAGTTCAATGCCGTTTTCAACATTAGTTAAGTTATATCGCGACGGCCTAGGCTGAGGTTTTGAAGTGTCTTGTCAAAGGACACTCCCACGAAATAGCCAGTGCTTCCAGTGAAGCTTGAAGCCGGTGCCTCATGGTCTTACACTCTATTACAGAGCCACACAGGATCCATAGCAAGGATTTGGGGTTAGAAAAATTATTACTATATCGTTTGTATAAAAAAAAGGGGTGATGTGGCCTGGATGTTCGATGTGACACCGTAACACTAGCAAATTTTCCTGTACCATAACTGAAAAAATACGCCTTTTTGCCCATATGCATTTAAGAGATTTTTTACGCAGTTGTGGAATAAGAAACAAGTACTTTCAACAGGCGATTTTTTCTTTCCCCGTAAAATTAGGAAACAGTATTTTTTCTTGATCTGATCTTAATCTATATTGCAGATTCAAATGCAGCTTAAACTTGCATCTGCCTGTGAGGGCTGAGAATTAATTTTATTGCAAACGGGGGTTAATCTTTTATCAATAACATATATAGACGGATGTTCCAGCGGGCGAGATGAGAAAAAAGAATGTTTTCTCATGCATGAAAGATCGTCTTTTCCTGAATCTTGACGGACATATGTAAATATGACTGCGATAATACCGCGCGGGAAACCTTGATGTTTACAACCTCTTTCATTGACAAATAAATACGAACTCGGACCTGTTTCAAATTGCGTAAAGATATGTCCAGTGGCAAACACAAGTAGTTAAAAAAAGGTGCTTCAACCTCAATTGTGTCTTTTTTTTTTTGGTCCACCTCGAACTTGAAACCAGTCATTTTTGTGAAACTGATTTATTAGAAAATGTAGAAGGGCATGTCTAAAATGTACGCACATGTATTTCTGCTGTTGATTTGATGATTTCTGTGGAACTACTGTGTGTCTGTGACCACAAAAAAGATAATGGTCCATAACCAGGAACGACCTGATGTCACTGGCTTTCAAAGTGGTTTTGTTCGAGGTTAGAAAAAAATACACACGCAATCGGGTGAGGTACCATTGTGTTGACTTTTGGCGTAAACTGTTCAGTCTGTAAGATAGTTCAGAGAGATTATTCATGGCTTGGGCGTTTTAGGCATATCCTTTCACCTTTTGCGATAAAAAAAAAGTGTAACAAAAGTGCTTGTTATCAAATTTTTGATAAATTGCCGTTTATTTTCAGGCACACTAGTAGTGCAGAGCACAAGCACAAAACTGAGTTATTGCATGGTACAATAGGCTAAGTGGCATATGTAAATGTGACCGCCAAGTTAAAGTGAGAAGTTTCACGCTTGTCAGATTTACAAGTATGTTCTGTCAGTGAGAAGGTAGGGAGCGCCGGGCGTAATTTATAAAGAATCGCCTGTAGCTTGTAATGATTTCAAAGAGGCTGCATGACGTCTGTCTGTGTCTCGTTAATGCTTCTCAATATATGAGGCGACAGATCACAGTTTTTATAAATACATTTCGCGCATTTATCTTGGCTAGACTGTTTTTAACAGGGATTATATAGTGTAGCATTATTGACCCGAGACAAGATGTACTTCGGCACAATCTTCGTCCTGGGTCCGTATTCACCAACCATTCTTACGAACGTTCTTAGTCTTATTCTTCAGAATTTTCTAGATTTGAAAGTAACACAACTTCTGATTGGTTTAGCCAATCAGAAGTTGTGTTACTTACGAATTTAAAAAATCTTGAAGAGTAAGACAAAGAATATTCTTAAGAATGGTTGGTGAATACGAACCCTGATGTAACTGACTATAATCAGCCCCGGACAACAGTAAACGCGGGAACTCGCGGTATGGTCTCCCCAACAGGGGCGTCAGCATGTTGCATTGCGATGATCTGGATAGAGATCATCACTTTATAATGACATGCAAACATGCATATAACTTGTTTAGTCTTGCAGACCATGACTTTCCTTTTATCTTGCAGACCATTTCTCTATCTCACACACCGCATGTGAAAACATGTGGCAATAAGAGAAATTGCTCGTGACGAGCAATTTCTCTTTTTACCGCATGTTTTGAGATGTATTCATGCATTACACCTCCACTTCAGATACTAGTTCATAAATTAGCAAAATTTCCCAAATAAACCCTCTAAGGTGTCCTACGAGACTTATTCGTAAAGTGTCGGAATCCAAATCCGGGGGGCCTCGAATTCGGGCCTGGAAGCACTGGGTCTTTCGCGTGGGATTTCTTGAGCAGTACATTTCAGAACCCACACCTTGCACTGGTGAAACCTAGGACATACATGAGTTTGTGAGCTGACGCCGTGATATGACTGAAATAATGTTGAAATCTACTTAAAACACCTTCAACAACCAACCAATCAACCAATAAACCCTCCGCCACAAGGTTCACTCACAACGAGATGTCCTGTTACATAGATTTCAGATATAACACAAATACTGAACATGGATGTACGGGCAATTAGGTAGAACTGGTATTTGTTAAATTACTTATACGGGAATCGAACTTAATTTTTCGACAAGAATTGTTGCACTCGGTTATTCTAGGCATTTGAGCGTGTGAGAATATGTTTGGCTTTTAGTTTAAAAATCACCAGTTATGCGACCTGTCATATGCTTCATGCCCCTTAGCTACGGACGAGCCGATCTTGTAAAATACCCTCGTGTCTCAGAGTTTGTGGCATGCAATAAAAGTGATCACGAAATTGCAATAACTAGCAAACGGTAGATACAAAATCTGATTTGACAAGTGCCACTTCTCGTTTAGCCACGTGTATTCACAAGGTGTGTTCCAGAGAGAAATCGTCTGTAGGGCGCAATGTGGCCATTGAACGACAATTTCTCCTGAGATATTTAAAAGAGCCACGCTCCCAAAAAAGGCGGTTTAAGGCTTCAGCGCCATCCATAATTTTTTTACATTTTTACCAAGCTAGTTATAACACGATCATAGATCCATAAAATCCATCTTGTCTGACAACCGACTGAACCATGAGGTAAACTTGTCCATGGACGTGAAGAAAATTGACCAATAGCAAAAAGTTTCGGCCCAGGTCAGCCTGCGCGGACTGCGCAGGCTGACCTGAGTCGACACTTTTAGCAGATGCATTAGATCATTTTGCACAGAGCATGGCTCAAATGCATTATGCTGAACCCCCCCCCCCCCTTTATTGTAGATCAAACCATGTTTTCTATGTACATGGTTGTCCTTGGACTAATATAATTTAGATAATTAAAAAGAGCATATCATCTAGCCCTCTGTTTACACTACGTAGTGTAAGGCAAGAACGGAATGATTCCGGGTCGTAACACTTAAACGTAGTCCCACTTGAAAATTTGATAACAAGCACTTTTGCTACACTTTTTTTTTATCGCAAAAGATGAAAGGATATGCCTAAAATATGTTTCTGGTGTTCAAGGGTGACAACCTACGTCATAGCAGAGGTGTCGGAAACATTTTGAATAGCCGCCATTTTGTGCGCAAAGTGCAGATTAATTACTTTAAAAAGATATACGAGATGTATCTAAAATTTACTTAGAATACCTACTTCATCTGGTGACGGTAAATATATTTGTCCTATTCGTGAAATCAAAATGCCATGAAACAATGTTGTAGCTCTAAACACGTCAACACAATTGAAGTGTATACGACATCTATTGTTAAATCGCACATGGGTAATTCCATAATCAACGAAACTAATGAACAAAATATTAATGTATACTAACGAAGAAAGTTGTCAGGTACCATATGCACTGCTTTGTTTGGACAGATCTTCAATAACAATAATGTACAAGCTGAAAAACTTACCTTTTAAAACGAAAATGGCGGATTTAAAATGTCTCCGATGACGTATGCTATGACATAGGTTGTTACCCCTGGTGTTGATTTGATGATTTTCCGAGAATGTGAGCGTTATTTCTATTTGAAGTCTTTGACCAATTTTGACGAGAAATATCTCTAAGAAACATGGCGTAAATTTGCCGGTGAATAGGTAGGGGCACTTTGAGTAAACACGTCTACATATTTGACCGCAGGGGCCCTTAGAATAAACATGTCTACATACTTGACCAATCACAAACTTCTATTTGTTCATTTGTTAACAGTACAAAAAAAAAAAGGTCAAACGCCAGGATATTAACTTATGCCGAAAAAATGATCTACAACCATTAGGACCTCTTTTTACCCTGCTTTTCAAACGGTAGTTGTGCTTGAGGGGGAATAGCAAAAAGGTTCACTGCTTATTTCCACTTTTTCTACTGTTTTGACAAGGCCATTTGACAAATATTTCAGAGAATTAAACATTAAGACTTTTGTTTAGTCAGAGACAGAGCAACAGATAGCCATAGACATTGACTTTCACGCTATTTCTTAACCCTTAAGCTGCTAAGCGTGACTCACTGACCTTTTGCGGACAGTCAAGGTCAAGATCAAACTGAACAGAATGTGCAGTCTGATCTTGGACCTATACTGTCCGATAAGGAGATATTTTCCAACAAAAAAATAAGTTTGAAATAACATTGTTCGGCTGAAAGATTTAATTAACTTATATATCAGGATAAGGGTTAATGTACCAAAAAGCTATCGGTGTGACAGCATGTCAACCTGTTAAAAGCAAAAACTGGAGGTAGCGACATGTCCCTATTTTACAAGATGGCGTAAGCTTCCTGTATCAGTATGAAACTTCAAGGTTCCACTAAAACTGACAAGGAAGGGAAGCTAATTATTGACAAAATACAGAAACTGTGTTTTGAGAACACGGTGGTTGTTTAAATGAGTTAAAACCAATTATAGTGTTGCCTGAAACTGCAATTAGTGCGTTCTTGAAACTTGTCAATTAGAGGATTCTATAAACTGCAACTTGCCCTAAACTTTTATTGGACCGACTGGGATTGTAAAACGACAAAAATAAAAAGAAAAATTATAACAACGTTCGATGGAAATATTCCTTGATGCTGCAATGGAAAGATTTAGCTCCTTGTGTGGGAAAGGAGCCAAATTTTTTCAAGGTCATTAAAAATTTAACGGCAGAGAGGCCAAACTTAAATAAAAAAAAAAAAAAACGATTCAAACTGAAAGGTGCAAAGTGATTAATGCCATTCACAATTCGAATAAGATGAATCGAAAATAGAGCAAACGTTTTACTAGTTGAAATAGAAATGTACCGCATTGCAGAAAAGGTTAAGAAATACCACACTGCAGTAAATATGGAAATATGCCACATTGAAGCAAACATGGAAATATGACATATGCAGAAAACATGGAAACAGTCCGCATTGGAGCAAATCTGGAAATAATATACATTGTAGCAAACATGGCAGTATAGGTATACAACATTGAAGCAAAGATGGAACACATACCACATTGGAACAAACATGAAAATATACGGAACGAGGCTTACTATCTGATTAACGCGAGTAATATAATTATATATATATAACTATCGTAGTTTATTCCCCGAACGCCTACTCCTATAAAACAAAATACATGTACCATGTGCCGGTACGTTTTTATTCAAGGTTGAGCATTTTTAAATTATTATACATTCTTTTGAATTATAATTCATCGCTATATCAATGCCATTTCATCTGTATTTCATATATTTACCTTTACAATTCTACATGTACAATTTTAAACATCAGTACCCCACAGTAGTCCTCACAATCCCATTTCCAGATTGAAGTGAATTTCATCTGGTAGGGGATTCAGAGAACACACGAACTATTGTATATAGATATACAACCAAGAAAGTACCATGAGAGATTTCTATCTGACTAAGACTGTGTGAGAAACATATTTAACCATGGTATACATGTATATACAACACAGCAACATTTAGAGATGTCTGCGGTATATACACAGAAATGAGACTTGGTTTATTAATGTACAGATATGTCCAGGAAATTTTGATTGTCCAGACTATAATTATTGCACCTCTTACCCTTATTTCACGGTATCAGCGGTATATTAAACAAGAAATATCTTTAAAAAAGAAAGCGAAAATTTGCCAGCACCTGGGCAGGGGTCCTTAAAATAAACATGTCTACATTTTTTTACTAATCACACATTTTTGTTTATTCAATTTTGTTATCAGTATCAAAAAGTAGGTCAAAAAGTAGCACACTGGGCTACACCGAAAAAGAACTAATCACGTGTCTACAGAAATTGATCAGTCTACGTGAAGGCCATACTGCTCTTTGTCAATAAAGGGTCGCTGTAATCAAAATTGGCTATGCCACGTTTACGTAAAGATCTACGTCAAGATTCTTTTCAAGTACTCCTTGACGGAAGTTCGCAGCGTCAGGTTGTCGATCGGCTAAGAGTGTACAATCGCACTTTAACTAGGTTGTATCAGCGTGCTAAAATTACTGCAAACGTGGTGTGGACCGACATTACTACTGGACACAATACATAGTTTGTATTAATCGACGCTGAGTAGAATGCACAAAGGGGGTCGCGGGTTCGAATCCTCAGCTCGGCCAGTTTTCTTTCCAATGTTTATTAATAGTCATTGCGACAGGATTTATTTCTCTCTCACAACATATCGTTGTTTCGACGATGGTTATGTTGAAAAGCAACCAGTGGCTTGGTAAGAATATTCTGCGAAGTATTAGTAAAAGCATTAATAGGTGCACTGGCCGCCGCGATATAACTGAAGAAATGTTGAAAACATCGCTAAAAACCAAGCCAAACGAAAACGAATAAGCTTTAATTATGTGGATATAACCCTTAGGCTGCTAACCGCGATTCACTGACATCTTGCGGACAGTGTAGATCAAGATCAGACTGCACAGAACGTGCAGTCTGATCTTGATCTACACTGTCCGATACGGAGATATTTTCCCTAAATTATACTTTTGAAATAACAACATTTGGATTTTCACTATCGGTTTGAAAGTTTCATTTCATTTATTTAGCAGGTTAAGGGCAGGATGCACAGTTTGAACCAGTAGATTATTATTAGAGTCTATTCCATGTTATTGAAACAGCTCATTATTATGGATAAAAAATCAATGGGATTAATATAAGCTATTACCGCAGACCGTAACATTTCAGCAGATCGATTTTGAAAACATTGTGGCTAAGTGAGAAATTGCTCGTGACGAGCAATTTCTCATTTAGCCACAATGTTTTCTCGTGTACAGTGGTCCACCATTATTTTTTACCTATGTGAAAGAGTATTTTTGTAATGTCATTTTGTATAACTGACGATGTGTCTTGTGTCTAAGTCATTAATAAACTTCTGTTCTGTTCTGTTCATTATCAATAAAAAATCAGTGAGAGTGATTCAACCCTTTACCACAAAATCCCGAGTTTTAACGACCTTGGAAGAAAAGGCTTTTAAAAACATTGTGGGAAAATGAGAAAATGCTGGTAACCAGCATTTTCTCCTTCTCCCACAATGTTTTCTATCCTATCAAAGACAGAAATCACCATTTGGGTTACATTGAATATGTCGACTGCAAATGCTTTCAGTTTGGTCGAGTTCAAAAGTTTGTCGTTTGGTAAAGGGTTAAAACATTAATCTTTTGCGTCTCGCAGCGTTACAGTGGACAGCTTTCGAAAACATTGTGGCTTTAGGAGAAATTGGTCGTAATGAACGAGTTCACCCGTCACCGCGATATTTTCACGTTTTTTTTTTTTAAAGAATTCAGTCTTACTCATGTAGGTATCAATTTTCCATATTTTACAAGAATGTTTTTTTTTTTTAAGTCCTTCCCAGCAGATTTTCAATATTTTGAAGAGGTATCCAACTGACTTATAAATTTCAGCCCACCCCACTGGCAGGTGGCCTTTAAAGTCTTGAAACTTTTAAAAACAATGTAAATTATTGCTACAATGGTTATATATTATTTCATGTACCACATCTTAATACCGGTATATCTTGATCATCCATATTTAAGGGGGATTTTTTTTTTTTTAAGTAATCTGCTTCAAGTTTGTAGAAATAGTATTTAAGTTAGATCTATGCAAGATCTGAGAAAAGTTCGCATTTGTGATAGACTAGAATTTTTATTAAACTGGTCTGGACAAATGTTTTAGAGCGAGCCTTTGACAAGCTAAATGGGATTTTTTCGTGGACGACTTGGAAACTCTTTACCAAACGGAAAAAATGTAGACGAGCCCAAATTGAAAGCATTTGCAGACAAAATAAATGTGGCCGAAAAAATTGAAGGTAAGGGTAGTAAACATTGTGGGAAAAGGAGAAAATGCTGGTTACCAGCATTTTCTCCTTTTCCCACAATGTTTTCAAAAGGCTTCTTCCTCAGAGTTATTAAAAGTGGGGATTGTGTGGTAAAGAGTAAATGAAATGTTATCTGTAAAACAAACGAACGTCAGATTCTTTTTATCACATAACGACATCTCACGGGTCAGAGTATGCAGAGCCATACATGCACATAGGGAAATTTCAATAGATAACATCCCATTCATTTTTCTTAAAAGTACATGAAAATGTGCCACCTAATTACGACGTAACACAATGTTTAGCTTAACCGTGTGGAAGATAGGAAAATTAGTAGTGTGTATATTACACTGCAAAAATGGGAGGTTTTGTAATATTTTTTTAATCTTATCTTACGGGAGCTTAGCGTTATGAAAATCGCTCTTACATTTTCTAAACAGTTTGATTTGTTTGTATGGTGTTTAACGCCGATTTCAACATCGTTTCAGATATATCGCTGCGGGGCACTGCACTTACCCATGCTTTCCTGGAGTTTCTTTTACCAGTAGATCTACTTCGCACAATGTATTGCCCTAGCCACTGGCTGCTTTCCACACTTCTATCGTTGAAATATTTAACAGCGGAAAGAGTGGAGTAAATCTAACACCATTGACTATCATCAATCTTCGGAAAGAATTTTGCACAATTGGAGGAGATTCGAACCAGCGACTACCTTGTCTCAAGCCATGCACGTCACCGACTGAGCTAGAGGGCTCCTCGTATAAATCTTTGAGCCCTGAAAATAACCTCACATATTCAATAGGACAGTGTTAAAATCTATACCGTCGGTGACATTGTTAGAAATTATAACTTTCGCAGGAATTGCTTCTATGTTTCACTGCCTCAAAATATTAATTGGATTCCTTCACAGAGCAGTTCAAAAGTTTTGTTCTATTTTTAGATCTATCCTCCTACGCAGTACATGGTGTAATTAAGATTAGATGGCGTGCATTATTAATCCGTCGACAGTTATTAATAATAAAACCTAATCCTAACTCTTTCAGTGCTATATGCGGGAACAAGGGATTTTAGTGGACGACACAGATCAAGATCAGACTGCACAAACGTGTAGTCTGATCGTTGATCAATAGCGGTCGCTTGTTTTGTGAAGCTTATAGGATAAACAGCTTTCTGAGTTTCAGTGGATTGTCTTCTCGACCGTCGAGAGACGCAGAAGTAATACAAATGTGGCGGTGAAAGAGAAAAATCGTACGGTGCAAGGCACGCCTTGATTGGCTGCTGTAGGCAGTGTAGATGAAGATCGGACTGCACAGAGTTTAGAATCTGAAAAAAAAAAAAAAAAAACACTTGAAATCGCAGTACCTTGGTTGTTTCACCTAATAATAAAAAAGATGACTTGGTCACTTTGCCATTCGCGGCATAAGTATGATCCTTATGATACAAAAGATTATTTTCAAAAGCTTCTTTGAGAACATTGAAGATCACGACCAGGCTGCAAAGAACCTTCAGCCTGATCTTGGATCCTCATTTTCCAACTCATATTGAAGATTAATTTTCTAGATGACGGCAAAGTGATCTGGGGTACCTTTCACTAAACTTCATAGATTTACGCAAATTTTGGGAGATCGAATATAGATCTACACACACACGATCCCTGTTTTACCCAGGGGTATGAGCTCATCCTCGTTGACCCAATTCCGATGTATTCCGTAAACTACATTCATCGCCCCTGGGTTATCTCGCGTATGTTTTCTCGTTCTCATGAATTATTAATGAGGCATTTTGATTGGTTATCTCACTTTTTCACTGAGAAAATTTAATTATTTTTATCAACCATATGCCGTCATTTCTATATTTACCTCGTCTTCAACCAATCAAATCGCTTGTTTCAAATCAAGCTTGGCAATACTTTAAATATGGCTGAGGCCCTGAACATCATATTGACAAAAATTTACAAAAAGCATTCGGCGTCACCCCGGAAGAGTTCCAGCTTAAAGCCCTAGCAGCTTTGGTTAGGGAACAGGATGTGTTTCTGTCAACAAGAACAGGCGGCGGCCATATTTGTTGATAAAAATGTGGGTTTTACCCGGTTTATTCATTAGTAACGGAAGAAATGTGGTTATTCCTCCACTACAAGAGAGTATCGTTACGTTATCGACAATTCGATTGGCTATTGGGTGTAATTCACAATCTTATGAATATTCATAGAAACGACAGTTTCGCAATTGAATGGCCTAGGGGTGATGAATGGTAATACTTCACACCTGGGTTAACGAGGGTGGTATGAACTGGCATAAAATTATACAAATATTTTCTCAAAACGTAAAGTTATGCAGTTCAGTGAAACTTGCTTTCAGACTTGATGCTGGCTTACCTGTATTCCGTACGTAACGCAGTTCAGTGAAAGGTACCCCTCAACTGTAATGACATCTTGCTTAACTTTTAAAGCGCCTTTCACTACTATAGTTGCCTTTGCGGGCAGTGCAGATCAAAATCAGACTGCATAAAACATGCAGTCTGATCTTTGATATACACTGTCCGCTTTTCCGAAACAGCATAGACAACAGGCAGCCTCGAAATTACAATTATTTGTCTCTTATTCTAGAATGAAAATGCCCATTGGGTTTATTCGGCGCTTTAAGGATCAAATTGTGTAATTGCAAAGAAAGTCATACCATGGCAACCCTGAATGTTCCACACAAAATGATAAAGAGAGCTAAACACTGTGCCAGATTACAAAATTTTAAACTAGTCCAAATTAAAAGCATTTGCAGATGACAGATCAAGCTTGGCTCAAAGGATTAGGTTTGTCTTTAACTCTTTACCAAACGACAAAATTTTTCGACTAGTCCAAATTGAAAGCATTTGCAGACGAAAAAACAAATGTGACTGAAAAAATTTGAATTTGTTTTGGGAAGGGTAGAAAACATTGTTGGAAAAGGAGAAAATGCTGGTTACTAGCATTTTCTCCTTTTCCCACAATGTTTTCAAAAGGCTTCGTTCTCAGGGTCGTCAAAAGTCGGGATTGTGTGGCAAAGAGTGAAATGGGTAGAGAGCATCGTGAGAAAAGAAGAAAATACCGGTTACCCGCATTTTCTCTTTTTTCTCACAATGTTTTCAATTTTTTTCTTTCTCAGGGTCGGTTTAAGTCGGAATTGTGTCGTAATGGGCTAATTTCTCGAAGACAAATAGCTTAAGTGCCCGACCGTAAACGGTTGCTATCTGTTATTATTTCGCCATATTTTCACTGCAGATCTGTCGTTTGTCAACTAAATGGACAATTAATGTTATCGCACAAGATTTTGGTCTGTATGTTAAGGTCAACGTTCTAACTTCCCTTTAAGTGTTAGTTATCAAAAATATATTATGCAAATTTACCCGACTGCTGCAGAGTAGTTAGAGAATCACCGAACAATCCTGTATTTTAACGACCCTGAGCTGGGGGAAAGGGTTTGAATACGTTTTGCAAAAAGGAGAAATTGCTGGTGCCCAGCAATTTGTCTTTTTCTCAAAATGCTTGCAACTCCTGAAAAAAAAAAAATCTCGTTCTTTGAGGTAATCTGTCGTCAGCAAATGCTTTCAGTTTGGACTAGTCTAAAACTATGTCATTGGGTAACTTGTAAAGGGCCATAGTACTTATGGTATATAGTAGATATCATAGTTGCTGATTTTGTTTAAGTTTGTGTTGAAATTTCGGATGTGTCATACTTGACTGCGCACATGACTGATTGTTTGATTTCCGTTTATAGTCGTCGCCACCGGTTGCCCAGAAAGGCGACGTCCCCAGAAGGCTGTTGGCTATGTTACGGGGAATAGTGCATGCTACAGGACAATACCGATACTAAGTTACGCTTGGTTCTTTAACCCTTTCCCAAACAAGCCCTGGTTTTCACGTGTCTGCAGTACAAGTCTTTTGAAAACACAGTGGGAAAAGGAGAAATTGCTCGTAACGAGCAATTTCTCCTTTTCCCACAGTGTTTTCTACCCGTTTTGAGACCTTTCTGCCATTTTCATCAAATTTAAAATTGTCGTCTGCAAACTCTTTCAATTTGGACTAGTCCAAAATTTGTCGTTTGGGAAAGGGTTAAATTGTTCGTTGTATAGCATCGTCACACGTGACCTAGGTTAGTCTTATCCGAAAGAATTAGTACATGTATACAGTTTTATATTTTGTCAGCCGTGAGAATAGAACCCACACCACCAAGTATTCCGAGATTTGTCCTTTACATGTCTCCTGCTCTACCGCTTTAGCTGTTCCGGCTAAACCTTTTAACTGCGCGGTTTCGGTGTTATGGGTAGGGTGGTGTTATCGGCCACAAATTTGTTGCGGCGCTTGGTAGTATCAAAATGTGATGCAATTTATGAGATCATTACTAGACGACAAAATTCTACACTTGTCCAGATTGACAGCATTTGCAGACAGTAAATTAAATAAAGCTCAAATAATGAAAGTCATATCTGACTGGGTAGAAAACACTGTTGGAATAGGAGAAAATGTTGGTAACCAGCATTTTCTTCTTTTCACTACAATGTTTTTAAACGCTTTCTTTGCGTTGTCAAGGCCGTTTAAAGTGGAGGTTGTATGGTAAAATGTTAATTGAAGGATAATAGCACTCCTGAAATAGCTAGGTAGAAGAGATTATGGACAGGTATAAAGTTCCTGAAACCCAAGTTTGATCCCCAGTGTAGCCCTTTTCTGTTTGTTTGAAGTGATTTTGGTACAAAATTTTCCAGGCTTTAGTACTGATTAGACTCAAATATTTTGAATAAAATGTTGATTATAAATTCTGTGTCTTGCGTGGCTCAGTGGTATTTGTAGTAAGGCTCGTAATCATCGAGGCCACGGTTTGGATCCTCACTCGGAGCACTGGGCTTATTCGTCAGAGCTGCAGAGGCCTAGCCTATCACTGATGGAAACCAGAACCTACATGAATATGTGAGCTGTAGCCGTGATATGATGCCGTGAAATAAAGTTTAAAGCGGTGTAAAACAACATTCAGTCAATGAATAATTAAACTCTAAAATCAATGATTTATCATTTGATTGGCTATGATATAATATTTTAACATAGGTGGCAAGTACTATCCATTATTATTGAATATGACCCCGGTTAGATCATCACTTAACTCTTTACTAAACGACAAAATTTTAGACTGTTCCAAATTGAAAGCATTTGCAGACGACAGAATAAATGTGCTTGAAAAATTGAAATTTGTTTTGGGAAGGGCGGAAAACATTGTGGGAAAAGCAGAAAATGCTGGTTACCAGCATTTTCTCCTTTTCCCACAATGTTTTCAAAAGGCTTTTTTCACAGGGTCGTTAAAATTCGGGATTGTGTGGTAAAGAGTTAAGATGTAACTATATATTTTTGAAGTGTACAATTGAGTTCGTTATCAACTTTGATTATTTACATTTTAATCATATTCAATGGCCTTTTTCCATATTATTTCACAATATTCTGCGGCATTACATTTGAGCCGCGCTCTGTGAAAAGGGGGCTAAATGCAACTGCGAAAAGTATCGACCCAGGTCAGCCTGCGCAGTCCGCGCAGGCTGACCTGGACCGAAACTTTTCGCTATTGGTCAGTTTTCTGCATGCCAAAGGACCAGTGTACCTCATGAATTAGTCAATTGGTATACAAAATGGATTTTATTGATCCATAAATATGTGATAACTTGCTCGGTACCATGCATCTCGACAGTGCATTAAGCCCCCTTTTGTCAGAGCATGGCTCATTTATCTTTAAATTGTGAGTCATGTACTGGTCCTCGGGCATGTCGCTGTCCGTCGGCAATAAATAAAAAAGTATCCCAATGACTTGGTAACAGAGGTTGTAAATTTTATACCTGTCTCGCAGACCGAAACTGATAATGGGGAATTTATTTTCTGTGATCTGTCCCAAAGGGAGCAAAGCTTAGGCTAGCGATCGTTACGGTGTTCAACCAGAAGGACACTGCGCAGTCTCACAAACAAAGTGTATTGCTGTCTTTGATTTGTCTCTTTCCTTTAGGTCATAGTTTTAGACTGGTCCATGTTGAAAGCATTGTTGGCAAGAGAACACCTTAACCCAAATCCTGTCAACCCTTTCCCAAACAAGCCCTGGTTTTCACGTGTCTGCAGTACAAGTCTTTTGAAAACACTGTGGGAAAAGGAGAAATTGCTCGTAAACGAGCAATTTCTCCTTTTCCCACAGTGTTTTCTACCCTTTTTGAGACCTTTCTGCCATTTTCATCAAATTTAAAATTGTCGTCTGCAAACTCTTTCAATTTGGACCAGTCCAAAATTTGTCGTTTGGGAAATGGTTAAATGAAAGAAACGAGACTTTAAAGCCGATAGTAAAAACCAAGATTTTGCTATTTCAATGGTATTTTTCGGGGAAAGATATCTCCTTACCGGACAGTGTAGATACAAGATCATTGCCCTGTTGCTCAATTATGCCTTTTATGCATACTAAGATCACACAATCCTTCTTAATTCAACTCTTTTACTGTCAGCATGTCTCAAATCTTTTTAGCTCAAAAGTTCTGCCTTAATTATTCCTTCAACACAGATATGCGCGCTAAATGACCGAAGCTGTCGATGCGCCATAAAACAACATTCATTCGTTCAGATACAAGATCAGATTGCACATTCTGTGCAGTCTGATCTTGGTCTACAATGTCAGCTTCAGGGTTAAATGTGGCTCAAAAAGACTTTGTACTTTGTTATAGACTGAGTACAAAGGGTAGAAAACATTCTTGGATGAGGACAAATTACTGGGGATAGTAATTTTCTCCTTTTTCCGTAACATTTTCTTGCACCATCTCCCTCATTGTCGGGATTGTCTGAAGACGGTTAAGACTTGATATTTTGCAAAATCAGGGCATTTTTTTTTTGCTACAAATCAGTGCCTTTTATCAAAGTTTAGGGTCCATCGATGCTTGAGAAGAAAAATATTGGCACTCAGTGCGTTTGAACACATTCTATTAATAGATGTACAAGTGATAATTTAATAATAATAATAATTTGAAATAATTTAAGCCATGCTCTGTGAAAATTGGGTTTAATTTATCTGCAGAAAGTATCGACCCAGGTCAGCCTGTGCAGTCCGCACAGGCTGACCTGGGTCGAAATTTTTTGCTTTTGGTTAATTTTCTGCATGTCCATGGACCAGTCTACCTGCTGATTCAGTGGGTTGTTAGACCAAATGAATTTCATGAATTCATAATTATGCGACGACTTGCTTTGTATAACCCTTTACCACACAATCCCGACTTTTAACGACCCTGAGAAAGAAGCCTTTTGAAAACATTGCGGGAAAAGGAGAAAATGCTGGTAACCAGCATTTTCTCCTTTTCCCACAATGTCTTCAAACCTCCCAGAAACAAATGCAATCATTTTAGGCACATTTAATTTTTCGTTTGCAAATGCTTTCAATTTGGACCAGTCCGAAATATTGTCGTTTGGTAAAGAGATAACGCATCACGGAGAAGCATTAAATCCCGTTTTTGCCAGAGCGTGGTTTATTTAAAGTCGAAACAACATTTAACCCTTAAGCTGCTTATCGCGACCCACTGACCTTTTGCGGACAGTTTAGATCAAGATCAGACTACACAGAACGTGCAGTTTGATCTTTGATCTACACTGTCCGATACGGAATTTTATTTCCGGTGAAATCAACTTTGAAACCGCAATGTTTGGCCTTTTAGTATTGAGAAGAAATTTGCGTTTCATTTATTCAGCAGCTTAAGTGTTAATATCAATCGTATATCCCAGGTATTGTCTTTCTACAGAAAAAGGGGTTACCATAGGATAGAAAGGATAAGACTATGCACATTCTTCACTAGAAACTATGTTTTTGGTACTCATATGAATGTTTCAATTGTTTAATTCGAGAAACAAACTAATAATAATAATAATAATAATGATGATGATGATAATGATGATGGTGAAGGTACGCTTCAGTCTTACCCTTTCATTTTGGCCGTTTAGGATCATTTGCAGAAAAAAATGTTGCGAGACTTATAAGCGCTTCCCTTTGGCGAGAAAAATGTCCGTTTGATTTATCTCCCTTGATCTAGCGTGTTTCGATTTCCCATAGCAGTGAATGCTGTATTGCATTACTGCACTACTTTCTGTATGAATTCAAATTGCTTGTAATAGCAGATATTGCTTTGCGTGTGTGTGCGTGGTTTTTCCTTTTTCACTGAAATAGTACAAAGATTTATTTTGATATTGAGTTTACAAAAACTGTATGACTTTCTTTTTTTTTTCAAAGGGGCTCATACAAATATTTGTTTTGATACTGCGTGTAAAATCCGACTTTAGCACATTACTTTTCCGACCCAGACGACTTTCCTTGCGAAATATGCAACAATTACCATGTATTATTCTGTTATACATGGTTCGTCCAGCCATAGTTAGCTAGACTATAACCTTTGTACCAGTCATTTATATACACAATCCCTATAGGCTTGGGAAATAACCCTGGTGTAAGCCAAGAATGGTGGAAACATATTCCGTTGAAAAATTCTGTGAAAAAACCTGCATAAGTCCCGGTTTTTCTTAAAACTGTATGTAGAAAATGTTTACAAAGATTCTCGACAGAAAGAACGAAAACGTTCCTTCAGAAAAGTTCTTAAGAATTCAACGCTACCCACATAATAGGAAAATACCAATATTACGAGTGAGTAAGTTGGCCAGGATCAGACTTGTTCGTTCGATACAAAATGTATTACTTAATACTGTAACAGAGGACAAAATTCCCTACTCATACGTTTTCAAAATATTTGCAGACGACAAACTAAATGTGACTCCAACGATTGGGGTTGTCTTTTAGAGGGCTGTAAAATATATTGTGGAAAAAGTAGAAATCACTGGGTACCAGCATTTTTCTCTGTTTTTTTTTTTAAATGCATTTATAGGCTGACTGCCCAGTGGCCGTAAAACTCGGGTAAAATATTGATCTGAAATACATGCTAGAATACAGCACGGTTTAGGAAAATAAATTTAAAAAAAAGATGCCTTGAAGTTGGCTATAACTGTGTCAACCTTCGTCCTCACGAGTTAGATCAAACGTGACTACAGCATGACATAGCGGTTTTTTAACCCGTATCCTGCTAAATAAGTGAAACGTAATTTTCAGACCGTTCGTAAAAACCCGAATAATGTCATTTCAACCTTTTTTTTTTAGGAAAAGAATATCTCCTTATCGGACAGTGTATATCAAAGATCAGACGGCACGTTCAGTGCAGTCTGATCTTGATCTACAATGTCCGCAAAATGTCAGTGAGTCGCGCCTAGCAGCCAAAGGTTTAATGCTGTACCAAACAATACATGTTTTTTTCGACCCCGAAAAAGAAGTTTTTTAAAAATTTCTGGGACCTTGTGGAAATGGATAATATTGCTGGTAACCAGCATTTTCTCCTTTTCCAGCAATGGTTTCCTAACTTTTGAAGACAGATTCCTTCACCCGAGCCTCAATTTGACGTCTGCAAATACTTTCAATAAGGACAAGTTTGGAATTTTATCGTTTGATAAAGTATTTTAAACACAGTAGGCAGTAGGCAGTTGGGTTTAGTGGACAGTAGACTGAATTGGAGTAGTACATCAAGTCGGTGATGACTGCAATAATAGAATTTAGTTATAAGTTCAAGTTTTGTCGCACAAACAGAAAAGATGGACATGTCTTCCTCTACCATTTTTACGTCAAGATTATAACAGACTGTCAGCAGAATTGATACAGGATGTAAAAATGGCAACATTACTATTCTGGGATACAATAACAGACTGATTGCGATAATGATGGCCACTTCAAAAGATCTGAGCTGTATTTTAACCTTGGAGAACTGCAGTCTCTTTTTTCCCTATTGTTTAAAGGCCACCTAGCGGTCGATAGTAAATTATTCAGGGGTCTAATACCATTAAAAGGTATACGAGCAATGCTCTGTAAAAAGGGGGCTTAATGCATCTGCGAAAAGTATCGACCTGAGCCGAAACCTTTCGCTATTGGTCAGTTTTCTACGTGTCAAAGGACCTTTCTACCTCATGAATCAGTTGGTTATTAAAAAAAGTGGCTTTTATGGATCCATAATTATGTGATGCCTTACTAAATATCATGCATCACGGAGGTGCATTAAGCCCCCTTTAGCCAGAAAATGGCTCATATATCAATATCATTATGAGTCCCACGGACAGTGTGTCACAGTTCAGCTTGTCAAAAATCCAGTCGCTGGCAGAAGAATGACTCTGAAAACTAGAGTAAAGTTTGCAGGCACAAATCCAAATTAAAAACTTATGCGCACAATAACATAAATATGGTCAAAAGGATTAGATTCGTTTTTAAAAAGAAGAATGGCTGGTCCTTACAATTTTTTGCAAACCTCTTCTTTCAAGGGTTGCTAAAAATCGGGATTGTTTGGTAAAGCTAAAATCTGTTAAATGAATGAAATAATAAATGTCAAGCTATTAGTTAACTCTTTATCACAGGATAAAATTTTAGACTGGTACAAATTTAAAGCATTTGTAAACGATGTGGAACAAATAATGAGACTTGTCTTGAAAGGCTAGAACCATTAAGGAAAAAAGAAGAAAAAGCTGGTTAACAGCATTTTCTCTTTTCCCCTCAGTATTTTCAAAAGCTTTCTTTCTCGGCTCGTTAACACCTACAGCAGACTATAGGACGGTTCGACTTTGGCTAATTGCACAGAGATACTCTACGATAGGCTTTGGCAACCGAAAAAATAAAGTGTGATTGTCCTAGGACACCGCAAAAAGTACAAGCGGCAATTCCTGGTCAGTGCAAAAAGTACAGCCTAGTAGTCCTTAGTTAGATAAATTACAGCACTGTGCTTTTGGTTAATGAAAAAAAAAACAGCACGGTCGTCCTTGGGGAATGCAAACGTATACTACGGTAGAGGTGCAGAATATACAATACGGTAGCCAGAGCTCCAGATAAAGGGAGTGATTTTGATTTCAAAATTGAAAATATTAATCTCTCTCCACTAAACCCCATATTATGGGTACTCATTAGAATCGTCTCATCGAGACGATTCTAATGAGTACCCACAACATAGGGTTTGGAAAAAAATAATGGATTAAGAATACTATCACTCCCTCTTATCTGTAGCTCTGACGGTATCCCTTGGTCAAATTAAAATATACCTGTACAGTGTGGTAGCCTTCAGTCATTGCCTAAAACACAGTACGTTTGTCCTTTGTTTACTGAAATAAAAGTACAAAGGTCCTTTGTCACTGCAATGTCACCAGGACTAAATCATCAGTTCTAGTGCAATAGAAATGTTACCCGGATGTGTGATCCACCGATAATATCATATTGTTCGCGAAAATGACGCAGAAAATAAAATGACACACTTCTGTTTTTTTTCCCCCCATCATTAACGGAATAGAAATTATCGCGATAACTGTAGTTATCTCGAAAGGCAAGAGACATATTTGAAACCAAAGTTCCGGGAGTTCATAGAGTACCCGCAGTGTATCCCATAAAATTGAAATAAACATGTGAAAGTAGATTTTAAATATCGAGACAAACACAAAAGGAATTACATGGGGGAGAATACGGACTTGCGGTTTTTTTTTTTCGAGATTTTGCTGGTCAGGTACCATTTCACATAAACACGGATTTCCAAGTCCCTGCAGTGTGTCCTGTCGAAAGCTTTGTTAGAACAAAGGTAGTAGCTTTGTAACAAGCACTTTTCCTGTTTCCAGCAATTATTTTTTATATATAGAGAGATATTAAAAAAGAAACGTTTTTATCTTCTTTTCCATGAGAATTTCCTTGATGTCAGTTGTACCAGCTACTTGCACCGAGCCTGGTATCTCACGTTGTAACGTTCAGAGCTTGAAGCCAAGAGGTCACTGATTCGATTTCTAACTGGGTCTAGTTCTTTCTGGTGAGTGATTGGTTGATTGATAACCATTGTGACAAGATTCATTTTTCTGTTAGGGGTTCTGTATGGCTAAGTAGAAAAGTGTAGGACTCGTAGCATGGATACCTTCGGTTCCAGACTCATTGGAAGCACTGGGCTTTCACGGACTTGTCCTTTGGCAAGACACTTCAGAGCCCTAGCCTAGAATTGCTGAAACATAGGCAAGCAGCATGCAGTTTGGACAAAATGTACGAACTATTGGAAAATAACCTCTAAGAAAGCATAAATATATGTACTGGCCACCGGAATATAACTGAAATCATGCTGGATACAAACAAATTAAGGGGTGGTATGTCTATAACCAACAACAAATATCGTTAAAGATTAATAATTATCGATTTCCTAGCATAGTATTAAATAGATTGTTTGGGGGTTCATATTTACAGAAGTACTGATGAAGATACACAACATCATATAGAACCTACAGTTGTGCTTAGTTACCTCCCTTCTCCCCAAATAAAACCATTCTCTGCATACAAAAAATGTGAAAATACTTAAATTCTATAAAAGAGAGAAAAGAAGGCCCGTCAGAACTGTACCTTGTGCAGCGCAAGTACTTTTTCCAGTACCTAAATAAATAAGGACTTTTATGCAGACAAGGCGGCGTCGCAGTAGCGCAAACGTTCATTAATTTGTGGCAGTTGTGTGACGTTAGACAGACGTTTAATTAACGCTTTATTGTGCGATATGGGTCGTAAAAATCTGGGATTGGAGGCCTAAAGCCCAGTGAATGACAAAAATGAAACATTTCTCTACCTGTTTTCATTAGCATGCCTTAGATATGGAACGCTTTAACTACAGCGATTCCATATTGTTGTCACGCAGATTACTTATCACTTTTAAACAGATAAGGTAAAACTTCTTTTAAATTGATTAAGAAAAGAGTTCTATGGCTTATATGAATCATTCTCAATGATTGCTTCCTGGAAAGTTTATGCAGTACTCATGTCATAATGTGGGTAGTGTCAAGGGGTTTACCTGACTCATTGCACAACCGGGAAAATCACATTTTACAGACCGATGCTCTACCACGACACAATTTCTTCTTTTTTTTTAGCTCCACTGGCCGAAGGCCAGCGGGCTTATGTCATGGCCCGGTGTCCGTCGTGCGTCCGTCCGTCCGTCCGTCCGTGCGTTAACTTTTATTTCAAACATCTTCTTCTCTGAAACTACCCATCCAATTTTCATGAAACTTCACAGAAATGATCCTGCCATGGTCCTCTTCAGAATTTCTTGAAAGAATTTGATTCCTTCAAAAACTCTGGTTGCCATGGCAACAAAACTGAAAAATATTGGAAATCTTTAAAAATCTTCTTGTCTGAAACCATAAGGCATAGGGCTACCAAATTTGGCATGTAGCTTTATGTAGTAGACCTCTATCATGTTTCATGAAATTATAGCCCTGGGGTCAAAATTGGCTCTGCCCCAGGGGTCACAAGTTTTACAAAGGCTTATATAGAGAAAACTTTAAAAATCTTCTTGTCTGAAACCATAAGGCATAGGGCTACCAAATTTGGCATGTAGCTTTATGTAGTAGACCTCTATCATGTTTCTTGAAATTATAGCCCTGGGGTCAAAATTGGCTCTGCCCCAGGGGTCACAAGTTTACATAGGCTTATATAGAGAAAACTTTAAAAATCTTCCCGTACCTAGCCATAAGGCCTAGAGCTACCAAATTTTGCATTTAGCTTGATCTAGTTGGGGTCTACCAAAAGTGCCCAAAGTATAGTCTTGGGGTCAATTTGGCCTCATGCTTTTGGGGGGGGGGGTTTCATAAGATTTACATGGGCTTACATAGGGAAAACTTTTAAATCTTGGTGTACATAGCCATAAAGCTTAGGCTACCAAATTTTGCATAATTATAGCATTATCTAGTGGACAATTACAAAGAGGGCTCAAGTTACAACCCTAGGATCAAGTTTGGCCCTGCACCAGGGGTCACCAGTTTTACATGGGTTTATGGAGTGAAAAGTTCAGAAACCATCTTGTTACTAGCCATAAGGCCAAAAACTCCCAAATTTGGCATGTTATTCTTCTAATAAACATATTCCCCATTTAGTCCGACTGTAGCCCTGGGGTCAAAGTTTTATAAGGGCTTATATAGTGAAGACTTTTCTTCATTGTTTATATTTATAAGCCAGTGGAGCGATACAGGGCCATCATGGCCCTCTTGTTTACATAATTTAGTACTCTTACAAGGGTTGCTCCTTGCACTCGCATAGATTGCTCACTGCGTTTACACAGATTGTTCGGTATTTGCATGCAGATTGCTTGTAGCTTCCGTAGAGACTGTTTATGGATTTACACAGAGTGCTCATTGTGTTCGTTCAGATTGCTCAATGCCCTTGCACAAATTGCTCAATAAATTCATACAGATTGTTCATTGATTTTACACAGATTGCCCCATGCTTTCTTACAGGTTGCTTGGTATCTTCGCATAGATTGCTGAATGCTTGCACCCAGATTGCCCATTCTATCATACAGATGCTTTTTCACCTTACGGCGGGGTCCAGTGCACCTATTCATGCTTTCCTGGAGTTTTCTGTTACCAGTCTTTCGTTCAATATCCTTGCCAAACCACTGGAGGTTTTCCCACGTAACCATCCTCGAAACAATGATCAACGGTGAGAGAGGAATGGATTCTGTAGCAATGACTATCATTAATCCTCGTAAAGAAATTGCCAACCTAGGGATTCAAACCAGTAAGTGCCTGGTTTCAAGTTCGGTACGTTACCGACTACGCTACAGAGCTCGGTTTCACACAGATTGTTCGTAGGTTTCATACAAATAGCGCAATGATTTCATACAGATTGCTCAATGCTGTTATACAGATTGCTCAAAGCTTTTGCACATCCATTGCTTTTTCACATATTGCTGCTCAGTGCTTTCATAAGGGATTGCTGAGTGCTTGCACACCGACTGCTCAGTGCTTTCACGCAGATTGCTGGATGCCATCACATCGACTGTCCAATGCTTTCATACTGATTGCTTAGTGCTATCATACCGACTGCTCAGTGCTTCTATTCAGATTGCTTGGCGCTTTCATACATCGATTGCTTTTACACAAATTGCTCATGTTGTTAATATAGATTGGTCAGTGCTTAGCACAATACTGTACAGAGAATTGGTACAAAAAACATGGATAGGGGTACTGGCCGCTTCAAGATAAATTATGTTGAAAACAGCTTTAACCTCCATACAAACAAACAATCTTTGTGCTGTCACACAGACTCTAGGTGCTTCTATACAGGTTGCTTCGTGTTTTTATACTGATTAGTTACTGCTTTCCTCTCCAGATTACTGAATGCTTATACAGGTTGCTCAGTGCTCTCGTACAGATTTCCTAATGCTTTCACACAGATTGCACATTTCTTTGCTGCAGATTGCTCAGTGCTTTTTCTGTAGATTGTTCAGTGCTGTCACTACGACTGTTCAGTGCTAGCACACAGATTGCTCATTGCTTCCATACAGATTGCTTAGTGCTTTCATACAGATTGCTTAGTGCTTTCATAAATACAGATTTACTAATGCTTTTACACAGATTGCCCCTTTCTTTAATACAGATTGCTCAGCGCTTGCGCACATATTGATCAATGTTTTCGCAAAGACAGCTCATTCCTTTAACAGATTTCGCTCTTTAACACAGCTTGTTAACACCTTTATTGGACAGATTGTTCAGTGTTTTACACAGATTGCTAAATGCTGTCACAACGACTGTTCAATGCTAGCACACAGATTCCTTATTGCTTCCATACAGATTGCTTAGTGCTTTCATACAGATTGCTTAGTGCTTTCATTAATACAGATTTACTAATGCTTTTACACAGATTGCTCATTTTTTTCATACAGATTGCTCAGCGCTTGTCATTCCTTTAACAGATTTCGCTCTTTAACACAGATTGTTAACACCTTTATTGCACAGATAGTTCAGTGTTTTACACAGATTGCTAAATGCTGTCACAACAACTGTTCAGTGATAGCACACAGATTGCTTATTGCTTCCATACATATTGCTTAGTGCCTTCATACAGATTGCTCAGTGCTTTCATGAATACAGATTTACTAATACTTTTACAAATTGCCCCTTTCTTTCATACAGATTGCTCAGCGCTTGCGCACATATTGCTCAATATTTTCGCAAACACAGCTCATTCCTTTAACAGACTGCTCTTTAACACGAATTTTCACACCTTTTTTTGCACGGATTGCTCAGTGTTTTATACACAGATTGCTAAGCTAAGTGCTATCATACAGGTTTCTCAATGCTTTCATACATTACCCATAGCATTCATGCTGTATGTCCCAAAGCCAACGTTCTCGATCGCAAACCTTGAAAGCTTTAATCACCATTACCCAACAAGTATGCGATATACCGAATTAGATTTGATGCTAATTTTAGGCCAAAAGGCAGGAATAAAGCTACCTTGGAATGAAGCACAAAAACACATAATATTAAAGGCAAGCCTACAAAAGTTTAAGCCTACTGTAACATCAGAAATGTAGCTACCTGGAAACCTTAGCCTGCTAAGCGCTACTCTAGGACCTTTTGCGGACAGAGTAGATCAAGATCAGACTGCACACAACGTGAAGTCTTATTTTTTATCTACACTATCCGATAAGGAAGTATTTTCCCCCTAAAATTAATTTTGAAATAGCAATATTTCGGTTTTTACTATCGGATAGCAAAGTTTCATGTAACTTATGTAGCACGTTCAGGGTTAAAAACAAAAACAGATAATCATAAAGCCATGCATTTAAAACCTCAGCTTCCTCAGAATCAATCGCTTTAACGGACAAGTTCGTTCACAAGCCTTCAAAACGGAGGCAAAATTTAAAGTTGCTGCTCTCGTGACAGGCATCGGACTATTTTTAAACCACGATAATACAAAGCCGAGTAACCGTATTCTTGTGCATTGAAAAACGTGCATTGAAATGAGTGAACTGGTTTAGTTATTTCGAATATTTTGATCCCGACAACAGAAGCAGACCTTTTAAAATCGTGCTGTTTGTAGTCCGATTTTGATCAATACTGCCCTCAAAATTAAGCATCGTAACTTTTGCCATACGTAGCATTTAGAGGTTTACAATTAACTTCTACAACAACTACTACGTGGATATTTAATTCTAACATCTCGCATTCCTACGTGAAAAAGGGACACAGTCACAATTGCAATCGTCATCCGATAACTAGCAAACATTTCAAATGCAATAGACGGCTAACAAGTTAACCTTTTAACTGTTAGGGTATAATAATTTATTTGAAAATTTCGAGCTATTATCAAATACCCAAAATTCTACTATCTCAGTTTTTCTTCCGCCGGATAAGAAATCTCTGTAGCGAACAGTACAGATCCAAGATCCGACTGCTCCTGCGCACTGAGTTTTGTTTAGTAGCTAAGTGTAACTAAGAATCAGTATGGACCTCGCAAACATCGACATGTGTGTCCTCGAAAATGTCATTTATATTATCAGGCTGGACAAATATGGCTACAAAATAAACAAAATCATAATGAACACAGGAAATATTTCTCTGCTATTTTACAGTACCCATGGTGAGAATTCATGCTGCTCTGATAGAATAGTCTTACAGATATAATAGCTATCCTCCCTGATACGTCAAAACCAATTAGGCATTTCCGAAACGGCCTCGCACTATTATGACCCTGAGAAAGACAGTTTTTGAAAACATTGTCGGAAAAAAAGGGAGAAAATACCGACAATCAGCGTTTTCTCTTTTTTTCCCCAAGTATATTCTACCTTTTTATAGACAGAGTCTAATCATTCGAGCCAAATTTAAAGGATATACTTTAAAAACTTATATTATTCTTAAATGAGGAGGTTTGTTCTTATTGGTGTTATTATAATTGTTTTTGGCGTGGGCTCGCACCACCGGCAGACGTGCTTTTGCCCCGTGTATCAGACCATATGAAAACATTGCGACAAAAAGTAGCTACCGTTTAGCATTAATTAATCAACCAAGTACTGCAATAGATCTTTTCAATATATGTACATGTACCATCGTCTGGCAAAAGGGGGTTTTGTGCATCTCCATGATGCAATATGCAAAGCAAGTCATCAGATAATTATGGATCTATAACATCCATTATTCCCAACAACCGGCTGAGTTCAGGGGTAGGATGATCTTTTGACATACAGATTTTTTTTTTTTTAATTTTTTAAACTTTATTGTCCACGTCTTTATGGTACTTGTGGGTCGTGGCCATCCCTCAATGCACCTTACAGATCGTTGTTATTATTCTGTGTTAGTAATTGAACTTTAAAATACAAACAAAAGTGGTAATTTGACATACAGATAATTTAATGATAGCAAAAAGGATCGACCCATGTCAGCCTGCGCGGACTGCGCAGGCTGACATGGGTCGATACTTTTTGCAGATGCATTTAACCCCCTTTTCACAAAGCATTGCTTGTGTGTTATTTTTATTAGTGAAGAATGGAGCAATTTTTCCCCTTGACACTTTCTTCCATGGATTTAATCTTTTTTTTTTGCGTTTAACAATGTTTTCAACAATATTTCAGTCATTTGGTCAGCTAGTTCATTTGTTCCTGTAATTTCTGGAACAAGCTCACTGCGCAAATCTCTCACTAACCTACTGGTATCTCAGCAAAGAAAGTCGAAATAATGCTCATTTGTGAGAGAGAGATGAATCCAGTCGTAATGTCTATAATTAATTCCTATAAGGGGTTATGTCGGAGCTGATATTCGCACGAAGGACCCCTTGGCTACTAGTCCTGTATTTTACGGAGTAGACCTTCGGGCTCGACAATAGGCTTAACGCTTTACCTAACAACATTTTAGACTAGTCCAAATTGGAAGCTCTTGCAGGCGACAAAATAAATGCGAATCAAAAATGGAAATTTGTTTTTTGGAAGAGTAGAAAACATTGTGGGAAAAGGAGAAAATGCTGGTTACCAGCATTTTCTCCTTTCCCCACAATGTTTTCAAAAGCTTTTTTTTTTTTTTTTTTCTCAGGGTCGTTACAAGTCGGGATTGTGTGGTAAAGGGTTAATCACGTTTCTTCTATTCTTACAAAGTCACCGTCAAGATGGTTGAAAACAAAAAATCTAGCAGGGGTATTGGGTTAAGTGTTGACAGGCGCCCTACGGATACAGACCATTGTCTATTAGAGACGCCAAGTTTTGTAATCTGCCTCGCTTTTAACACTTGGAGCGCATAATAACCCTTATCCTGCTCCATAAGTTAACCCTTTCCCAAACAAGCCCTGGTTTTCACATGTCTGCAGTACAAGTCTTTTGAAAACACTGTGGGAAAAGGAGAAATTGCTCGTAACGAGCAATTTCTCCTTTTCCCACAGTGTTTTCTACCCGTTTTGAGACCTTTCTGCCATTTTCATCAAATTTAAAATTGTCGTCTGCAAACTCTTTCAATTTGGACTAGTCCAAAATTTGTCGTTTGGGAAAGGTTAAATCAAACTTTCAAGCCTATATGAAAAGGCAGAATAATGCTTTTTTACCACTTATCCTTTGGAGAAAAAAATGTCTCTTTATCGGACAGTGCATATCCAAAATCAGACTGCACGTTCTGTGCAATCTGATTTTGATCAACACTGTCCGCAAACGGTCAGGTGAGTCGCGCTTAGCAGTCTAAGGGTCAAGTGAGATGGAAATATTTAGTTAGTAAGTCCTTTTTCTCTAACTACATTGTAGTGTAAAATTTTGCTTTCCTGAGAAGGAAAGCTTTTTTTAAAAACACTGAGGGGAAAAGGAGAAAATTCTGGGTAACAGAATTTTTCCTTTTACCCTCAATGTTTTCTTCCTCAGTCATTAATTATTTATATCCCTTGAGCTTTACTTGTCTTGGTAATGACAAAAAGGTAGGCAAGTCTAAACGTATGCGCAAATAATGAAAAGAAAAGACCCAGCTATTTTGATTTCAAAAGGAGGTGGGGATCAGGTAATCTCATGATGTAACAGACAGTGTAGATTCAGGATCCAGTTGCACGTTCTATTTCGTCTTATCATGATATTCTTTTTCAACAATTAGCATAAAATTTTACTCACCTTTGCACGACGAGCAAATTGGTAAAACAGATAACTCTATGCCACTCTCCATCCACTTTCGAATGATTTCTCCCAGAATATTTACAGAATTCTAACAAGACAAGTGAATTCGGCTCTTTAAACAGAGTGCAACAGAAGCGTGGTAAAATCGACATCATTGTATATTCTATGTAAAGTAAAAATTATTCTGCATCCGCTTTTGTATAATTAGTATGGATTTGTTTTCCTTTGATCAAGAGTTGTTCATGTTAGAATCGAAATAATCTTCTTTCTGTTGTGGTTTGTCGTTCAATAAACCACGGTTGTTAGTTATGAGGCGCAATGAATAAACCAATCGTGCTATCGCCCTCGTGGATTATTTATTGTGCCTCATAACTCACAACCGTGGTTTATTGAACGACAAACCACGATAGATAGAAGATTTTTCTTAAGTAAACGACATTGTTTATTTAAAATCAGGTCGCATGTTATGTACAGTCCAACCTTGACCAATACTGTCAACAATGACAATACAATATAGGTTGATTGATTGAATGGTGTTTTACGCGGCTTTCAACAATATTTCAGTCATATCACGGCGACAGATCACAAATTCACGTATTTCCTGGTTTTCACCAGTACTAGTCTAGGGCTCTGTAGTGTCTTGCCCAAGGACAATACAATATAGCCATGGTGCACATATGTGAATGTAGGTGATCATGCATAGCTTAGTTGTAACGATGGTGTGAGATTTGTAATCCAGATGTTCACAGTTTGATTTTCATCTCCGGCAATATGTTTTTCGTGGGACTGATAATGGGCAAGGCTCTTCAAACCTCAGCCAGGTCCTGGATCCGTATTCACCAACCATTCTTAGTCTTATTCCCCAAGAATTTCTACTTTTGAAAGTAACACAACTCCTGATTGGCTAAACCAAATGGTTTAGTCAATCAGGAGTTGTGTTACTGTCACATGTAGAAAATTTTGGAGAACAAGACAAAGAACGCTCTTAAGAATGGTTTGTGAATACGGATCCTGGTAAAATAGAGGAAGCACATGGATAAGTGAGTTGTGGCCGTGTTATGACTGAAATAATGTTGAAAACAGCGTAAAACACACTTCAGAATTCAAGCAATTAACCCGAGGTAAAATTTTATGTCAAGCGACTGTAGCATACCTATAAGTGCTTGTTTATTACCGATACTCTTTACAAATCCTAAAATTGGACGAGTCTTATTAAGATTTAAACATTGCAGACGACACATCAAATAAGAGATTTGTGTCTTCAGTAGGGTAAAAACATCACGGAAAAAAAAAGAGAAAATGCTCCTTATCATCATTTTCTCCTTTTTCCACAATGTTTTCAAGGGTCCTCTATCTCAGTCATAGAAATTGTTTGATAAAGGGTATTAATCCTTAAGCTGCTAAGCGCGACTTACTGACCTTTAGCGGACAGTGTAGATCCAAGATCAGACTGCACAGAACGTGCAGTCTGATCTTTGATCTACACCGTCCGATTAAGAGATATTTTTTTCTCCCCCAAAAAGTTTGAAAGAACATTATTCAAAATTTTTTACAATCGGCTTGAAACTTTCAGTTAACTCATTTTGCAGGATAAGGGTTAATAAAGTGAGACAATGCCAGAAGAGATATTGGATGAGATATTTGTATTAACGAAGAGGTGTATATACTAGGCTTCATTTAATGACCAAAGTCCAGCTTTAATCTTTAGGGCTGATTTGTCCGTCACAATGCTAAAACATAAGGTCCCTTTGCAGACAGTGTGGACCAAGAACGTGCAGTGTGATCACTATTGTGGACTGTAAGATAATTTTGTTCTGGACCAAAAAAATGTTGTGAAATTGCTTCGAATAGGTTGCGTTTTTAATCTATTGATTGAAATGTGTTACTTAACAGTGTCTGAATTAATCATTTACCACCTAACTATGAGTTAGTTTACCACCTAACGACCCTTTGAAAGAGACCTGTTTGAAAACATTGTGGAAAAAGGAGAAAATGCTGGTAACCAGCATTTTCTCCTTTTCCCACAATGTTTTCAAGGCTTTTAGAGAGAATTTCCACAATTTGAACCACACATAATTTTTCGTCTGCAAAAGCTTTCATTTTCGACGAGCACACCATTTTGTCGTTTGGTAAAGGGTTAATGGACTCGTGGGAAATGTGGTGACAACCATGACGAGAATGCCACACGGGAATAAAGGAAACAAGCCAAAAAGGCGTTAATTTAGGTCAAACAGCCCTGGTCAGTAATTACTGATATACAACTCTCTGTATAAAGTTTGGTGCTTAAAGGCCCAATAGCGACCTAAAAAGCAATGCAGGTGTAAAAATACAATTAAATTTCAATCATACTGTTCAAAAGTATGGAACATATTGTAAATATGACAGTCTGTTATTGTGTGGTCCAAGTGTTATTTGCTGGCAGAAAAATGAATCTTAAATCACGCAAAAATTAAAAAAAAAAAAAGTGACCTGGCAACTTTTAACCTAGTTTTTGGAATTAATTTCTCTGTCAGTGACTAACACTTGGATCGACCGTACAATGACAGATAGCTATCTTCACAATTATATTCTTACTTTTAAATGGTATGATTTAAGTTGAAATGCTTTGCTTACTTTGGGCAGCTATTGTTACTTTAAACCGATTAATATAAAATATACCGGTGGTGCCAAACCTTTGTCCAAGTGTATATGGCTGTACCAGTACTAACACGCATATTGAGCTTTGAAGAAGGCGTATTTAGTGGTCCGTACATAGTGATAATACGAACAAATTTCTCAGCGCCTCCTGTCGGCAAACTATCGAGATTTTATTGTACCAAATTTCATTGTACTTGTCCTCGAAAGAAGTTCACGACCTCTATCGACAGCTTAAAATACAATTTGATAGGGTAAATAAAGATTTTGATCTGATATGCATGACTGAACAAGCGGGCGGCGTAGATCAAAGATCAGACTGCACGTTCTGTGCAGTCTGATCTTGATCTATGCCGTCCGCAAAAGCCCTTGTTTTCCCCAATGACGTTGAAACGGTTAAACGTATTCTGCCACTGAATCTTCAATTTATGACTGAAGTACACTAAAACATAATTGGCTCTAATTCTTTCGCCGATAAAAAGTAACGCTGACAATTCCCATGCAAATCAAAAGTATCTTTGGCCACAGACTGGATATATTCTTATTGCCAGTGAGAATCTACGACCAGTCATGTGCAGGCTGAATTTAATCTAACTGGTCGCAAAACGTTACTTTAATTGGAAATTTAAATGGTAAGGTTGAAGCCGCTGGTTAAAAACACCACATTTTGATGCCATGAGCCTTGACTGTATCAGATAAGATCCTTTTAGACTCATCCCAATTGAAAGCATTCGCAGACTAAAAACAGAAATCGGCACAAATTATGTGAAATGTCTATGCAAGGGTAGAAAACATCGTTAAAATAGGGAAAATGCTGATACCAGAATTTTCTCATTTTCACACAACGTTTTTAAAAGCCCTCTCAATCAGATTCGCTAGAACTCGGGCTTGTATGGTAAAGGATTAAGCGATATTTTTATATTAAGTTTGCGACTGCATCGTTGCTTTTTTTGTGAGAAGAGACAAGAAGTAGCAAGATAGGAATTAAATTCATATTATCCTTGTTGTTTCCAAATCCAATTTATTTTCCCCAGGAAAGAGGTTATGAACGAGAATTTAAGACCGATATGAGTGGGGCTTTTCTTGAAACGTTTCGTCTTGTTATCTTGATTATTTTTCTGTTTTGTACACAACAACAACAAACATCTTCAAAATACCATAAATCAAGATCATACTGTTTGTATAAAGTAACGTTCCTACATGTTTTGGAACGTGTATGATCTTAAAGCTGTTATATACTTACACGTCGATATTTTGTCACTTGAATCCGAAACACAAAACGCGTGTTGTGGATTACGAAATTATCATATATGCTTATTTAGGAATGTATGGCTCTCACTCGATAAACCTTTCGTTATCAGTTTATATTATTGGTCATGTTTGGAATAACAGGTTAAAAATCACGTACCGTGACGAGATAATTTATAAACCCAGTTCGATAACGTTTATGTTATCTCTTCACGTTTCGTGGTTTTAAACATGTATTCCCAAAAAACGAACAATAGTATAAACTGTTAATGAAAGGTTTATCGATTTAGAGTTATAGCGTAACGTTTATTACCCCTACACTTATTAAGGTTATATTTTACAAGTTTCTGCCGAAAAGCCATTTGGTTTATCCTTTAGCAACTACACAATATCGCCGTTATACTTAACTCGTAGAAAACGATTTGGTTTCAACCCGACCAACTGATACAATACCGCAATTTTACTATACCACGTAGAATGCAGATTGTTGTAATATTCCATATTCATCTTTTATAATGTCTAATTTTTATTTTAAGTATTTCTATCGAAAATCCGATTTTTTTTTTTTACCTTGTCCAAGTAACACACTATCACTGTTTTACTGTACCAATGATGATTACACAAATGTGACCACTTTCCTCTCGTTGGGACTTTGCGCAAGGAGAATTATATTGCTGAAGACTTGTGTGGGAGGCTGTATAAGGAAAGCCTCTAGGTTCGAATCGCGCTATCGCCGGGGCCAGTTTTTTAGATCTACTCATATTTTAAGTTCGGCTGTTTTTGAAGAAAATGTCAAAGTATTGCCATAGCCCGGTCGTCCTCTGCGTCAAGCTCGTCTGACTTCATCTGTATATTGTACTTCATACGTGTAGTAACCGGAAATTGGAGAGGAACTTTATAAGCTGTGCTTTCGTTCCAATCCATTTCTGCAGAATCATATTTGTGAACCTATTGTATTGTATTGTTTATGTATATTGTACTTCTGTGGGATAAAATATGTTTAAATTTAAAAGCTCGTCGTGCGAAAACATTGGCAATCTCTGTTAACACTGTCATTGCTGAAGATATTTACTTCAAAATCAGTGTAGTTGTTATCTATCAGTAGGTAACCCTTCAAACATGTTTGATATGGTTAACGCGTAGGCCGCTAGACTCACTAACCTTTTGTGGACAGTGTAAATCCAAGATCTGACTGCACAGAACGTGCAGTCTGATCTTGGATCTACACTGTCCGATAAGGAGATATTTTCCTTCCTAAAAAATAAGTTTGAAGTAGCATTATTCGGGGCTTTACTACAGGTTTAAAACTGTTATTTCACTTACTCAGCAGGAACGGGGTAATTAAGAAATAATTTCGGCCCGGACTTAAGCTACTGTAGGCCACACAAACACAAAGTCTGCGCAACTAATCGACAACGATATTTGCAATTGCACAATAATGATTTCGAACTGAGGTCTGAGGCACCCGATATTTCAAAAACATCGTCTGCTGAAGCTGATGATGATGATGATGCTGATGATGATGAATTATTGAAATTCGTCCATCTGTGCTCCTGGCATATCTTATATGAAACGTCAGTTAGAGAGAAAGAATCCAGAAAGAAAATTAGGACACAAAGAAGTAGAAGTATAACACCCTAGCTCTTCATCGAATTTACCTCGTTGGTTCTTTTGCGTGCCAAGGATAAAACACTTGTACAGACGCGGCTTTTTCTAGGCTGCTTACAGTTCACCTCCATTTGGATTTGAAACCCAATGTTTATCTGAAAATGTAATGCACAGACCCTGATTCGAACACGCAGCTTTCGTATTGGTGGTCCTGTATTTACCAATATACCAGCATTCCTTCCGAAAACGTTGCTTTAGTATAAGCTTCTAAATACACCGGAAATTTTATACCACTCTCGTATAGTTGAACTTATTTGAATATCATAATTTAAGGATAAAAGGAGATAAGAATGTAGTCGATGGAAAGAAGAACATGCATTTTGTTTGAATTCGATTATGTTTAGTACGGTTGTATGTTTTCCACCACACTCTGACCTTTGGTGGGATGAGTTTATTCAGCATCAAAATAACATCAGTACATGCATCTTTTGTTGGGTAAAACTTATTTTCTAGAACAATCTCTGTTTCTTAATGGCCATTGTGACAAGCATTCAGTTAAAAGCAATGGAACCACAGAGTTCGGACGGTACTTTTCATTTAAAGCTGTTGCAATAATATTTTCAACTGGTACCCTTTGTGCCACAACCACTGATATCTTATGCGAAAAAATTTAAACAAAGGTCTACACTTTCGTGCAGACTTATCTTTGACTGATCTCTTTGATTCCTGATTAACAGTTTAGCTTGTTTATAGCCAACCAATACATGAATTTAGTTCGTAGATAATGGCTGGTTAAATTTATAATTGAGCCATGCTCTGGCAAAAGGGGGCTTCATGCATCTCCATGATGCATTATTTACAGCAATTAAGCCTTCCCATGATTATGAATCAATAGTAGTCACTTATTTGAACAACGGACTCAGTCATGAGGTAGACTGGTCCTTGGTCATACAGAGAACTGACCAGTAGCGAAAAGTTTCGGCCCAAGTCAGCCTGCGCGGACTGCGCAGGCTGACATGGGTCGATAGTTTTCGCACATGCCCTAAAACCCCCTTTTCACAGGGCATGGCTCAATATTAGAATGTTAAAGGTTGGCATAGTGCAAACACAGTTCTTTTATCTGTAGTCTTGCAACATCCATCGATTGAAGCGCTTTGGCTTGTGATATCTTTTGTTAACACCCTCTTTCAGAGATTGATCAAATCCATTTACGCTTCTTATGACACTTAACGCAATTGCCTGGTAAAAAAAAAGCCATGCTTAGTGAAAAGGGGGCTTAATGCATCTGTGAAAAAGTATCGACCCAGGTCAGCCTGCGCAGTCCGCGCAGGCTGACCTGGACCGAAACTTTTCGCTACTGGTCAATTTTCTGCATGTCCAAGGAGCAGTCTACCTCATGAACACCCAGCCATGTTCTTTGCCAGATTTAAAAAAAGAACACCTGTAAGAGCACAATCTAGGACCAGGGCCGAAACTTTTCGCTATTGGTCAATTTTCTGCATTGTAAAAAAATCCATGCTCTGCGAAAAGGGGACTTAATGCATTTGCGAAAAAGTATCGACCTAGGTCAGCCTGCGCAGGCTGACCTGGGCCGAAACTTTTCGCTACTGGTCAATTTTCTGTATGTCCAAGGACCAGTCTACCTCATGAACACCAAGATTGCCAGATTTGAAAAAAAGAACACCTGGAAGAGCACAATCTAGGACCAGGGCCGAAACTTTTCGCTATTGGTCAATTTTCTGCATGTCAAAGGACCAGTTTAGCTGATGATTCAGTCGGTTGCTAGACAAAATGGAGTTGATGGTTTCAAAATGATGTCTTGACTTGCTTTGGTATCATGGATCACGGTGATGCTTTAAGCCCCCTTTTCACAGAGCATGGCTCAACTATAAGCGGATGTTTTCCTCCTATTGAAAATAAACACTACCGTTTTAATCTCAAAGTATTTTAAGGTCATGGAATTTTTCGAACTAAAGTACAACAGAATTACAGCCAGATATTTGGTTGTCGCATATCGTATGCTTTCTGATAGTGAGCTAAGCTGTCTGCAAAAGAAACCTAACTAGCGACAGACAATTTAAGGATTCAAAGTCACTTTGGTAAGGATGTTCCTTCTTTAACTCTAAATACCAGAAGGCAAAATTCAGACCGTTCCCAAACTGGAAGCATTTGCGCACGACCAAATAAATGTAGCGTAAAAGCTAGGGTTCGTTTTGGTTAGAGGTTGTGCATGCCAAATAAATCCCCTCTTCACTTCTAATCGGCTTGAATATTTTAAATGCGTGCTCTCAAATCTTGGGATATAAAACCATTTTTGCTTTAGACATTTTCCATTTATACGCCAGAATATGACACAAGTTTGTGGGAAAGGTTTTTCGGCGTAGCTGAATGTGCTGGCTTTTGGCCTACTTTTTGATACTGATAACAAATGAATGAATAGAAATTTGTGATTGGTCAAAAATGTAGACAAGTTTATTTTAAGGGGCCCCGGCCTATTTGCTTGCAAATTTACGCCGTCTATCTATTTTTAAAGATATTTCTTGTTTGAAATATGTCAAATGGGGATGTTCAAAATGAGCATGTTCTCGACGTGTAACGCTCCCCACCAATTAAGTAAAATTTGGTAATGAATGAATGGAGTTTTATGGCCCGTCGACAGCAAAGGTCATTTTGGGCGCATCAACAACTAATGCAATGCAATTACTAGAATTTGGTTTATTCCAATTGGCAGCAGCTGCAGACTACCAATTTAAATCTTTACCACACGACAAAATTTTAGACTGGTCCAAATTCAAAGCATTTGCAGAAGACAAATTACATGTGACTCAAATGACTGGGTTTGTTTCTGAAAGGATAGAAAACGTCGTTGGAAATGGAGAAAATGCTGGTTACCAGCATTTTCTCCTTTTCCCACGATGTTTTCAAAAGTCTAATTTCCGAGAGGCGTTAAAACTCGTCATGGTATGATAAAGGGTTAATGTTTCAAATCATAGGGGTTGTCTTCGAAAGGACTGAACACTTTGTTAGAAAAGGAGAAAAATGCTGATTACCAGCTTTTTTTTTTCTTTCCCACAAGGTTTGCAATGGTAACCTTCCTCAGGGTTATTAAAGCACTGGATTGTTTGCTAATGAGTAAAAGAAAAAAAGCAAGATCTAGTATTCTGAGTATTAGTTCAATAGGGCTTTCTTGCACTGTTCCTTGCATGAAGCCCTTTAATGCATCACATATTAAGAATGGACTGAAAATTGAAGTACTTGTTCGAAGCCTTTAATCATACGATTCATCACGAACTTCAATTTAAAATTGAGCCATGCACTGTGAAAGGGAACTTAATTTATCTGCAAAAAAAAGTACCGAACCATGTCAGCCTGCCCAGTCCGCGCAGGCTGACCTTGGCCGAAACTTTTTGCTATTGGTAAATTTTCTGCCTGTCAAAGGACCGGTGTACCTCATGAAACAGTCGGTGTTTTGACAAAATACACTTTATTGATCCATAATAATGTGCTGACGTGCTTGATATCATGGATCACGGAGATGCATTAAGCCCCCCTTTACCGGAGGATGGCTCGGTTATTTTTAGAGAGAGAGAAAAAGTGTCACAGTAGAATTCATTGAGAGTGATTTCTTCGAATGCTTGGAACTCAGAAGATAAGCTACCGACAACCAACAGGCCCAGTAGGAGCACGTTATCTAAACTGCTTGACAAGTGCGAATGCGGAGTGCTAGAAATATTAGTAATTCATATTTAGGCCATGCTGTGGCAAAAGAGGGCTTACCGCTAACGCATCTGCGTGATCTGTGGTACAAAGAAGGCCATCACATAATCATGGTTCATAATAATATTCACTTCTTTTAACAACCAACTAAATTATGAGGTAGACTGGTCCCTGAACATACAGAAAATGGACCTGCTGCGAAAAGTTTCGGCCAAGTCAGCCTGCGCGGACTGCGCAGGTTGACTGGGTCAGTACTTTTCGCAGGTGCATTAAGACTCATTATTTTTCCAGCGATTACGAGAACTGTATTACCCATTGAGTACTCAAGTATGTTATTTGCTTTTGTAAATGCTCGCTTTTTGATCTTATCACTGGAATATGACATACTTCAGAATTCCACTAGCTACCAAAAAATATCTTGTCATTAAAACATGTTGTTACCGAAATAAGAATCTACACTTATAAACTCGAGTTCTTCCCGACTGACTGTGTGCGAAGCACTGGTAAAAGAAACTTCAGGAAAGCATGAACAGGTACCCTGACCACCGTAATATGACTGAAATAATGTTAAAAACAGCGACAAATACCATAAAATTAACATAAATATTTCATAACTGAGTTGAATGCAAAATCTTAGTTTCATTAGTGTATTACGCAATAAGAAATGTCGGGGTTGATAAGCAGATAGTTAAAAAAAAAACTTTAAATGTGCAAAAGTTACTCGACGATGTGTCGGCTATCATTATTACATTGTACAATCTTGGTTGGGCATGAATAATTCTTTAAGCCTTCCGCATCGACCGCAAAGAAGGTCATCTCCTTTCTTTAATCAATCACGCAACAAACAGAGACTATGACAAAATCACTTAACTGTTTACCACACAAGCCCGACTTTTAACGACCCTACAAAAGGAAATCTTTTGAAAACATTGTGGGAAAAGGAGAAAATTCTGGTTCCAAGCATTTTCTCCTTTTCCCACAATGTTTTCTACCCTTTCCAAAACAAATTTGAATGTTTGAGTCACATTTACTTTGTCGTCTGCAAATGCTTTCAATTTGGACAAGTCTAAAATTTTGTCGTTTGGTAAAGAGTTAACTTATCGTTTCTGACTCTACACTAACACTCATACCCGCCAAGCCCCCGTAGCTCAGTCGGTAGCGTACAGGACTTGAGAAGAGGAGGTCGCAGGTTCGATCCACGGCTTTCTTTCTGGGGATTGATGATAATCATCGCGACAGGATTCATTCCTCTCTCACCGCTGACCATTGTTTCGACGATGGTTATGTGGGAAAGCAGCCAGTGGCTTGGAAAGAATATTGTGCGGAGTACTGGTAAATGAAACTCCAGGAAAGCATGGATAGGAGCACTGGCCGCCGTGATATAACTGAAATAATGTTGAAAACGGCGTTAAACACCATACAATCAATCAACACTCATACCCATTTAAGTGAGCGGCGCTCTGGCAGAAGGAGATTTAACTCTTTACCAAACGACAAAATTTTAGACCAGTCCAAATTGAAAGCATTTGCAGACGACAAAATAAATGTGACTCAAAAATTGAAATTCGTTTTGGAATGGTTAGAAAACATTGTGGGAAAAGGAGAAAATGCTGGTTACCAGCATTTTCTCCTTTTCCCACAATGTTTTCAAAAGGCTTCTTGTTCAGGGTCGTTAAAACCCGTGATTGTGTGGTAAAGGGTTAATGCCCCTCCGTGATTCATTCTACCAAGCAAGTCATCATATCATTTTGAATCAATAAAACACATTCTGTCTAACAACTGACCGAATAATGAGGTAAAGACATGCAGAAACTCTTTACGTATGACCAAAGGTTTCGACCTGTGCGCCATGGGCGGACTGCGCAGGCTGACACGAGTTGATACTTTTGGCAGATGCATTTAAACCCCTTTTCACAGACTCATATCTGTTAAGATAGCGTAAGAATTTAGATCTCCTTGTCCTCGGGAGGTACGTACATCTTGTCGCCATGTTGTCTTTACTTCCGGTTAAACTCGATAACGCCTGCAGAGTTTGAGACTTAAATCGGGATGTTAAGGTGGCGAAGAAACTGTTTTATGTTGACTCGTGCTTTTGGACTGTAGACACAATATGGCCAGCAACATGCAAAATGCGACCTTCGTACATTTGCGTAAAGTGTCGTCCCGGATTAGCCTGCGCAGTCCGCGCAGGCTAATCCGAGACGGCGCTTTACGACTACATAAGATTTTTTCATATAGTAGACTTTCGTGAAGCAGAAAATCGAACAAAAATGGGAGTGTCGTCACAGATTAGTCACAGACTGCACAGGCTGACCTGGGACGACACGCTTTTACGCATATGTCCGAAGGCCCCCTTTTCGTGTGTTGCACACCATATGATATCACTATGATATCATTTTATACCATTAATGTACCAATTGTTTGTATTGGTTCAAAGTAAACGGAAGACTATTTCGATCGTAAAGAATCCATTTGATAAAATGTCTAATAATGGTTCGATTACGCACTGAAGGTTCGCCAATATCTTTTTTGAATCCCTATTGCGTCTGTCATAAAGCAATCCTCAGGCTTCTTAGCGCAACTCTTTGCATTCTTGAGTAAGTGTAGATGAAGATTAGAATGCACGTTCTTTGAAGTCCGATCTTGGATCTACAATGTCCGATACGGTAAGATTTTCCGATGAAAAGAACAGTGGAATCGGAATACACGTATTTGGATGATTATTATCGACTAGAAATTTTCATTTCATTTAGTTAGCAGAAGATGGATTGGGTTGTGTTTGCGAACAGGTTAGATCATGACCAGACTTCACAAAATGTACAATCTGTCTGTCGTCAACTTTACCTTACACAACTTCTAAAAAAAGTATGGACCAGATTTCGATAAAACTTTACATGTTCCTCGGATAGCCCTCAATCTAAATTGCCCAAACAACTCCGTTCTGCTGAATAAGATGACCGCCAGAGCTAGAATAAAAAGAAATATATTCGGCTTCTCCTTCTAAACCAATTGAAGGATTTTGAAACTAATCCTTTAAAATTGTTTCGATCCTAGCTCGAGGTGCTGGGCTTTTCTCGGGAATGTCCTTGGGTGATACGATTCAGGGTCCTTGACGATCATGAGAACTTATGAAACCCAAGACTCGCCTTTTAACTCCTTCTCTGCAAATGTCGCCTTGGATGTCTTTTGCGGGTGGTGTAGATCAAAATCAGACTGCACAAAACGTGCAGTCTGATCTTGGATCTACACCACCCGCTACTTGATGCTAAACTGTTGTAGGCAAGATTATCGTCAATGATAAAAATAATTTTGAAACTTCCGAGAAGAGTCGAATCAATTTCGTTGGCAGCGACAGAGTTAAGTGACCTATTGTGATAATATGACTGTATATTTGGTTTTGGTAAAATTGGCGAAGGATACCATTTAATGAAACCTTTACAGAAATGAATTAACCCTTTACCAATCAATCCATTGTTTTAATTACTTTCGAAGAAGAAGCCTGCTGGAAACATTGTGGGAAATGAAGACAATGCCGGTACTCAGCATTCTCAACTTTTTCTCCCGGCATTACGTCATTTTCCAACAATGTGTTCTACCCAATCATAGATGAATTGCATCATTTGAGATAGTTTTAATTTGTTGTCTACAAAGGAGCTATGCTTTGTGAAAAGGGGGCTTAATGCATCTGCGAAAAGTATCGACACAGGTCAGGCTGCGCAGTCCGCGCAGGCTGACCTGGGCCGAAACTTTTCGCTATTGGTAAATTTTCTGTATGTCAAAGGACCAGTTTACCTCATGAATCAGTCGTTCTTATACAAAATCGATTTTTTGATCCATAATTACGTGATGACTTGTTCGCTATCATGCATCAAGGAAATGCATTAATCCCCTTTTTTCCAGAGCATGGCCCAAATGCTTTCGGTGAGTCCGAGTCTAAAATTTTGTCGTATGGTGACGAGTTAACCCTTAAAGCGCCTTTGCGGCCAGTGAAGATCAAGATCAGACTGCAACAAAACGAACAGTATGGGTTCGTATTTACCAACCATTCTCAAGAACAGTCTTAGTCTAATTACCTAAGATTTTCTAAATTTGAAAGTTACACAACTTCTGATTGGCTAAACCAAATGGTTTAGCCAATCAGGAGTTGTGTTTCTTTCAAATGTTGAAAATTCTGTTGAATAAGACTAAGACTGTTCTTTAGAATGGTTGGTGAAGACGGACCCTGATCCTTGATCTACACTCTCCGCTTTGATGGAACACCAGAGACAAAAGGCACCCAATAGATTGTTATTAGTAAGTGGGATCTAAAAGAACTGGTATAACACATTATTTAGGAACGGATCCACAGGCACAAACGTTGTATAGAGGACAGGGGTGGAAATTTTGAAAAGCTGTGAGTTGAGTCTTTTCAAACGACGTCGCTAAAGTTGGGCAACGTAATTTATACAGCGCTGTGGTCACTATAGTAATGTAGCATAGCATGGTTTACAAGATTTTGTCTTTGAAAGTTTTAGGTATATTATAAAAGGAATATTATGTTGTCGTAACTTTCCTGTGCTCGTATTTCCTTCTCGCTGAGTAAGAAAATTTTGACAGTTCGCACGACCTTCGCTCTCGCACGATATCAAATTTTCTCACGCTGCTCGAATTAAATACAAGCACCAGGAAAGTTACTACAGCGTAGTGTTCCGTATGTTTCTAGACAACCAGCGGTCTGTTGACTGAGATATTTTAGACCCAAGTGGTAAAAATGTAATGGCTACAAGTTAGATAGATGTGTTCCCAAAAGTAACATGTTTTTGAAACGAAATCCGTATCCAATCGCTAAAATCCGTCTAAATCCGTATCCAATCGCTAAAATCCGTCTAAATCCGTAATAATCGCTAAAAATCCGCAATAATCCGTATCCAAACGCATTTGCTTTGCATCCAAACGCATCCGTGACACATCTGTGACGCATCTGATACAACTACTTAATCACCTGTGCATCACACAAAAAAAAAAAATTTTAAAAAATTTTATTTTTATTTTTAATAAAATTTTTATAAGTGTATCGGGACCATAAGACAAAAAAATTTTTGATTTTAAAGTAAAAATGAGTCAAGATAGTATAGGTAAAAATCTATACACAGATTCTTACGAAGTATATTTACATAAATACATATATACATAATGGAAAACCCAGGATATCAAATACATAATAACGAAAGGTTGCCGCCACCTCCGTATAATAATATTATGCATCCGCCAAGACAAGAAAGAGTAGTAAACAATGTAACCGTAATTAATTCCCCTATTCCGCCGCCTGTTGCGTCAACTACTCCAATATTTGTAGCCGCACCAATAGTATACAGAACACCCCTTTCAGGATTTGGAATCTTCGACATGATGTTATTTAATTGTTTTCATAGTTGCCTATGGAGAAAAAAGTATGAAAGATTAATTGATGAAGAGACAGGAAGAGAATTTAAAAAAGAGATACCAATGGAAAATGAAAACATTAAAAAAGGAATTTCCGTTTGTGTTATGATATTTATTATAACAGTTATTATTCTAGGTATTGTGTTAGGTATTATTTTTGGAGTATTAGCAGGAGCCGGAGTATTTAATAACGACGAGAATAACCTTGAAGAAAGATATGATTATTGATCATATAATATCCATAAAATATTATATGACCCTATTGAAATATACAATAGAGACAAAATGTATAAAAGAAACAAGAGAACCGGAATTACAAATCATGGAATACTTTTTGCTAGTTCTGAAACATATGATTTCCAAGTTTCAATGCCAGAGTTTAACAATATTGGGGAGAGTACCGTGGAAGAAATAGAGTCATGTTTTCAAAAAGGAGTTAGCAATGCAAGACTAAGATGGACAATTGATTTTATAGGAGAGAAAAAGGTAAAAACAGAAGATAGAAACGAAAAAATGAAAGAGATAATCATTAATAAACTTCGGGAAACCCTTGACCAAAACAAAAAGTTAATTGATACCCATGAAAACAAAGTAAAATACAATAAACGAAGAGGGATTATAGCATTAAGACGAGAAATTTATAAAAATATCGATCTTATAAGGGGAGTTTTAGATATTATTGATGCAAATTTCACAAATATTAAGGTAGATAACTAGAAAAAAATTATAAAATTTATTTATAAAAATTTTATAATCTAATTTTTTTGAGAAAAATCTACGAAAATCTTGATTTGAGAATGACTGAAAGAAAAATATCTACTTGTTTAAACTGTGATATCCATCCTACCTATGTAATAATATTTACGATTTGTTTGTTAGTGTTAAACATGATAGGGTTAATAACAGCAATAGCTATTTACTATTAGCTTCGCCAACTAACCCTATTCTAAACCCGTTTATATCCCAATCTTACAACATAAGGAAGCGGAGCAAACAACTTCTTAACTACATTCAAACTTGGATAGTTTGCATACATCTCCACTACGTTTACATTATCGAAATTAACTTTTATTTTCTCCGGAAAATATAATGTTCCGCCTTCCAGATATCCCCCTGTAGCAGGGAGAAAGACACTAGCATTATTTTGTATCTTCAACTCCATAGAAAAGTTTCCAAAGAACGGATCCGGAGTAAAATTTATAGATTTTACCCCTCTAGGTATGGAAAGAACCGCAGCATCGGGTAAATTAGCTCCGGTAAACATTAGAGATAAAGGTTGATTAGGTAAAATTAATTGCCAATCGTTTGTAGCAGAATTATTTCTTAAATACATTTGACTTGCCCCATAGGAAACCATTTCCAATTCTGTATTTCCTACAGATTTTAGGAAAGCAGCGTTAAAAGCCGTAACCAACTCGGTTGTATTATGAAATCCTTCAGGAATATTTAACGTTATCGGTGTTTCTTGATTCTTTCTTACCGTTACATCCCTTGTATTTTCCCCATTTGGAGAGAAATCTCCGTCATCACTTACAGTTTTAGCGAGCATAGGAAAGGAAACGCTATACAAATAAAATTCTCCACCAGGAAGAGATCCCCGTGCCTTAGCAATATTTTCATTTCTATCGTAATAAAATTCAGCAAATTCCATTTTATTATGTTAAACAGTTATTTTTTAATCTTCTAAATATTCTAAAACAATTGTAAACGCCTTACGATTTCTTCTTGGGTTAAAGAATACACCTATAACATCCCCCTGTTGAAGATTGATACCAACATCTACTATTGAAACAAAATCTTGAGGAGAATTTCTATATTTAGTAGGTTGAAAACTACCATTTATTAGAAGTTGAGGAAAAATGTCTACCCTTGCCTGCACCGTAGAAGTAGGTTGAGTTCCTAAAATAATAAATCTTGTTAATCTTCCGTCCCTTGGCATAACAAAACTTCTTCTAGAATTTCTTTCCCCATCTCCAACAGAAAATATATTTCCTGGATTTAATCGACCATTTATTAAAACCCTAAAGAAAAAATATTGATATTGCGGATCAGTCGTGTGAATAAAATTTCCGTTATCATCTATCTGAAAATTGCCTATATTGTTAATGGAAAATTCTCCATTTTCTTCTTTTAAACCTCCGTTTGGATTTACCAATACTTCTTCAGAGATTATTGGTCTATTAATTACTTTCCCTGTGTGATAAAACATATTTTTTTATAAAAATATATTTTAGCAAATACATATATTTTACATAAGGAATCAGGGTTGAAATGTCATTTCTAAGGAAACCGTATAAGCCCTATTGCTCCAACTTGTGTTACATCTTAATCCTAAAGTTTGTCCAGACGTAACAGAAATATCTAAATCTTCATAAACCCTAGAGAAAACGGTTCCACCATGAACAAATCCCGCCCCACTTTCCACAGCTAATCCATTTACTAAAATAGAAAATGTAGAGCTTCCGCCGGTTAATGCGGTACCCGCAGCGTTGGTTCCTAATATGGCCATTCTTGTAATGGTCCCATTATTAAAAATTGGATAAGATCGAATGCTAGCCTTTTCTGCATCTCCAACAGAAAATACGGTACCTGATGCTTGTGAACCAGAATTTACTAATCTAAAGTTATACATTATCCTAGGTTCAGTTGGAGTAAAACTTACTCCGTTAGAAGTAATAGTTAATCCATCATTCTCCTGTAAAGATAAACCCGATGGAGTGTTAACTAATCCACCGTTATCAGCTAATCTTACGTTAGAATGACATCTAGTTACTAATGCAGATTGTCTTCCAGTCTTAATTAAACTCATTTTTCATTAATGTTTAAAAAACTAAATTTCGAATCCAATGTTTCTTCATTCTTGTTAAATATTTTAGCTTTCGCTAAATTGTATTCTTTTTCAACTTCTAAAATATCCGTAAATTCCATATCTTCTATCTTTTCGTCGTCATTTAAAGACTTAGAAAGAAGTTTATTTAAAAGAATAATGGAACTTCTTCCTATAGTCTTTATTCTATCCGCAACAGAAGCATTTTTGCTTAATCTGGAAACAAAATATCTACTTGCTGCTATGATAGATGTAGAAGCTATCGTAATAAGCTCCGTAACAATAACAACAGTCTTATTATCTATCATAATATCTGCAATGGATAAAGCTGCTAAAATTGTAGATGCAACACCTAACATAGATAAAATTAAATAATCTATCTTTATTAGAATGTCAGATCGACATTTTGACCTTGCAGAAGCTTTCCTATAATGTTCTACATCCGATTCTATCTTATCAATTATCTGTACAGACTTGTTAACCCTAAAGTTAGCCGATGTTAATCCTTCTTCTTTTAATAAATTTCTCCACATGATTTTATTTCTGTAATATTAAGTTATAATATTCTTCAACCTATCTAAAGTTTTGTGAAGTCTAAAATTCTTTACTAATTCATTATTTTGCTGTACCAAAAGATTTGTATTTCTCTTATCCTGCAAGTTCCTAAGCATCCTATCCGTTTTATAATCGGCATGTTGTCTAAACTTAGCCGCGGCTATCTCTTTACCAAATCCTTGTTTTACTGCGGTTCCCTCTGACCAACCCCAAGGTAATTTCCCTGTTAAAAGTAATTCTTTAATATTTGTAGTAGAATAATACGGAGGTATCTTTCCGTTTTCAACCAAATCTATTCTACTTTCCCCGTCCCGTGTGTAAACAATACCAGCATTATACCTTGCTCTGGTCCTATCCTTTTGATCTAATTTATTATTTTGTTGATCTCTGGTAAGATTATTTATTGCCATGGCAAAAGAGATAAACTGTTTAGCATAATTTGCTAATTGATCTACGTCTACTCCGCCACTAGCAGCATTCTTTTTAGCATCTTGGGAAAGAAAAGATGATTCTCCTTCTCCACCTTCAGCAAGTAATTGAGCCATAATAATTTTTAATGAAGTATAAAAATTTAAAATAACAATTTATAAAAAATTTTAAAAAAAAAATTTATAAAAAATTTATATTATGGGAGCATTAGTATCTTTAGCCACATTCGGCATAAATACTGCCGACAAAATACAAAATCAACAAGCTGCAGATAAAGCTGATTCAGATAGACGCATACTTCTTGCTGAAAAGAAACCTATAACACCACCACAATTTTATAGAACAATCGAAGAACGAGAAGCAAAGGTTCACGATGGACCTTATTCTGTTCCAGAGATACGTAGATCTTTAGCAAACGACGTATTACCTTCAGGATATAGTATAGAACAATTAAAAAATGTAGGATTTATAAAGGAAGCCGATGCATTTCTAAAGAGAAGAAACGGTAGACATCAACAAGATAAACACCTACTAGAAGATAATCTTAAAAAAATATTAAAAGCTGTAAAAGAAAATTTCCCTTCGCTTACAGATGATGATAGGAGAACCCTGCAAACACATGGAGTATTATCGGATAAATCTAAATTAGACATAGAAAAAAATTTAAAAATTTGGATTTCTCAATTACAAAGAAATGAAGTAGATAGAACCATGTTAAACTCTCTAATACAATACATATCCTTAAAAAGACAATTAATAGAAGATGCTTTATCTATAGAACAGAACAATAAAGCAAGACAACAAGCTGTTGAAACTGCACAAAAGAATCACGTAGCAGGAGTATTAAATATTGTAAATAGATCCTTAAATGCAAAGTTCGGAGATCCGTATAGTTACAAAAATAAATTAAATAGAGAATACCAAGTTGCTGATCAAGTTTTAGGAAGGTCAGGAGTAAATCCAGAAGCGGGACAAAAAAGAATTGCTTATAGCACTAGAGGATTGGTAAGCAAAGTCTAGCGACCAAGGAAGCGAAAGTCTAAATAAAATTTGAATATATTATTGTTTCAAACAATACTATATTACCCAAATAACAGTTGAAGAAATATTTGGACTATAATAAAAAATATGTCTTATGAACAAGAATATGAAAGCTTATTTGCAAACGGAGATATTTCGTTTGAAGATCTTGACAATTATATGGATAGGAAATATCCACCTAAGATTTGTCACATGGTAGAAATGGCTACCGATTGTAAGATACTAAGGGATTATCTATTTTGTAAGTTTCCTACCGTTGATAAAGAAAAAGGAATCATAGAACTATACGTAAGACGTAACGGTGATATTGAAATGAAAACCGCTACATTCAATTATGAAGAATTGGAAAAGGATGTAATGCAAAACTTCGAAGAAAGATTGGATGATTACAGATGGTTTGACGAAATAATCATCGAAAAATTCGATTTTCTTACAAGAAAGGAACAAACAAGATTTGTAAATGCTTATAAAGATTCTAATGATTGGTCTGAAGCTGTGTCTACGATAACATTTGCTTACACAGAAAGTTTTGTAGCAGGATCCAGTTGGGATGATGTAGAACAAGTTTGGATAGAAGTAACCAGTGATTCATTGAAACATTTCTATCAAGAAAAGTTTAAATTGTTAGAAGCTGCAAGGGAAATGTTTGAGGGGGAATACGAATGCTATTTTCAATGTGAAGATTTCTGTGAAGAACCTTCCCCAATGGAATATAGACATAACAAACCTGATGAACAGCATCCAAGATGTTTTTCTAAAGTAGAAGATGTAATGTTTAGAGAAGATTTCGATGGAGAATCCGGAGAAATAGTTTGTTTCTTAGATACACTAGAAGGAACCTTTTACAAATATTTATCAATTGATGAAGTAAAGGAATACATGGATAATCAACGAGAATATAATAGCGAAGCAAATAGTGTTTCCTCGCAATACGACTCAGACGATTCTGATTTTGACCCTGACTACATCCCTCCATCTCCAACAAGGCCTACAGATTTAAAATATGAAGATCATTTATCTCCGTTAAGTTCAGATGATGAAGATTATGAATCACCAGATTCACTTTCCTAAACCTATGTAAGACTACATAAACTATTTTATATGGTTTAACCAATCATATAAAATAATGACTAATAACAAGTATGAGTAAAAAGCTTCGTAAACACAAACAACATATACAACATGAAAAATACAATAAATACATAACAGTTTGACGCAGAATTTAACCCGGATGTTACTTGGGTTAAGACTTCACAAGTTCGTCTTGTGAATCGAGCCTGTAGATGTTTTCAGCTCTTGTTTTCTTTGAAAGGTAAAAAAACAAGAGATTATAAAACTACGTAAACTTGTTTTACGGAAAAAATCAACAACAGGAATAGAAATGATGATTAACGAAACTTAGAGCTAGATGGTGTTCGCTCTCGTTTACTTTTGCTAGCAAACGAGAACCTTTTTACGATTCTAAGATAAAAAACATTAATAATATAATTCATGACAGTATTTTAAGCACGTTAAGAAATCAACCCCTTCAAAGCTTCGTAAACTCGCTTTATGAAAGGGGTTTCCATATAAACATATCTATATGGAAACCATGTAGTTTTTCGTAAACAAGTTCACGTAGTTTATTATTTTATTATTTTTTCTTTAACTCAAACATTAATCCTTCTTATAAAATCGTTAACTGTTACAATATCTCCATTTGCTGTGTGAAGAAATCTTACTTTTGGTTTTGCTAAATTAAACGATACACCATCCTCCCAATGTCTTATAGCATTAAACAAATCAATAGCATTACCTTTAAAATCATCTTCTATCTTATTTTTTATTGTTGCCGATGGAATAGCTTTTATCTTACAAATTTCTACGGTTATCATTTTACCGGTCTTTTCTTTTTCTTCTGTTTCTTTATTTACAACATATTCATATCCAATTGCTTTATAGTAGTAACATTTAGGAGATAACATTTGCGCCTCTATAATTACCGAATCCAATGCTTCAATATCAATATCGTTATGAAACTGATGGATATCTTCACCAATTAAATCGGGTCTTTCTTTCGTAATTTTATCATAACCTTCTTGATTAACAAAGATGCTATCTGTGTCTGTATAGTAAATATAATCATCTATAGGATCCATTATCTCTTGCATAATTCTTTTAGACCAAGATAAGACGGCACCTCCACAATGGGGTCTGTTATAATGGCAAATGATTGATTTACGATAGGTAATTAAATTAAATATTCCATAACTTTCCATTGATTCCAAACAACCGGAATACTTTTGATCAACCCATTTTAAATCTCTAGGTTTTCCTTTTGGCGTTTCCGGTTTGACGAAAACCCTTTGTAAAAATTTAGGTGTCTCTATTGTTTTACCGTAGCCAGAATTCATTAAAAGTTTAAATAATTCCTGAGCAGGATTTTTAATCTTCTTAAAGAATTTACGAATATTGAATAGATGACTCATTATCTTATTAATATTTGGATTAAATTCTCCGAAAAACTCTAATCCTAAAATCGGTTCCCATTCTATTTGGTGATATTTTATACAATCTTCTAAGGTGTAACGATCAATGATTACATCATATCCTTCCATATCATTGGTCCAGTTTCTATTTCCAGCACATTTCTCTCCTAAAATCTTTTCATCTTCTTTTGTAAACTTTCTATTTAGTAAGGGAATTTTTAACTTTCTTCCAACTTTGGTAATTTTTATTTGGACAACATAATAATTTGATTCCATAAATTTTCTATTTTTTAATCTTTCTTTGGTGATTTGAGTGGGTGGACCGGTTACGTAGCCAGGCATTTTAACCATAGCAGATGTATATAGCGAAACCTTATCAATATCATACAGAGCCTTACTAATTAATTCCTTGTATTTTATTAATTTATTCTTGGATTTCTTTGTTAATTTTTTCGAGATTTCATAATTTAATGAATCTTTATTTAAACTTTTCTTATCTGTATCTCCATAATTTTTCTTATTAAAACTTTCTTCTCCATGTTTCTCTTCGTTATAGTTAAATATTTGTGGAGCTTTTACGAATGTTGCTTCGCTATTCACTTCACCGGATTCATCTTCTATTTTATGAAGAGCCGTCATTGTTCTTCCTCCGATAACTGCTTCTTGTAAAAATGCTCTTGTCTTTCCTGTAAACTCCCAAACATCTTCAAATACTCCCCATTTTTCTTGGATTTTCTTAGAAAGAGAACCAATTGTAAGAATCGTATCATAATTTATATCTTTTCCAAAAAATGTTTCTATCCAAACTTTAATTATTAAATATCCATTTCTTAGGGTTAAAATATCTTGGCAACAATATTCTATTGCATATTTCCATTTATCAACAACGTATACTTTTTTCCCCATTGCTCTTTCGTAAACTTTATAATATTGATGTTTTCCTTCTAGATGTTTAAAGTCTTTTTCCCATTCATCCTCTTGAACAATCATATTTTTAAATTGTATTGTGTTAGAAGTGTATCTATGATACGGAAAGTTTTTAAACTTTCCTTCTTTTAAATCAAACATCTTAGCAAAATTTTCTAATTTTGATGGGATCTTTCCGTAGCTATCTACAAAGTTAAAAATAACATTACTATAGTGAACCCTTACAGAAACAAAATTGGATCTGGATTTTTGTAAAACATTTGGCTTACCAACGATAAAAGATAAATCCTGAATAAGAAATTTAGCATCGTAACCAAGATTATGCATTAAAATCTTAATCTTTATTTTCTTTTTGTTTTTCTTTTCCCTTCCTTTTACTTTTTTACAGTCTTCATGTCGATCAAAGAAAAAATTAGCCATATGATTCAACATTTCTTTGGTCATATTAACACGTTTTAGTTTTCCATTTTCGTAAATTGGATTTCCTTCTTCATCTTTTTCAACATCGTAACGTGTAATAACTTTTGTACCATAATCTTTCCATTTCCCATTTAAGCAAAGTTTAGATTTTTTCTCATCTACTTTCAAAGCAAGTCTAAGATTTTTTTCATCAACATTGTTACCAAGCTTTTTTCTGTAAAAATTTTCTTTTTCCTTTAACTTCTTTTTAATGTCTTCCTGTGACAATTCTTCAGGTTTCAAGCCTCTTTTTTCTTCTAAACAACAAAGTAAGTACGGTTCGTGGCGATCCCCATCTGTTGTGGTTTCAAAATCAGCGTGCCAAACAGCGTCATATTCAAACGGTTTATTGTCTTCATCTAGTTCTATATCTATCTCTTCTCCGTTTTCATCTTCATCTTTAATGTACTTTCCAACAACTTCTCCGCTGATCTCGTCATCGTCTTCCAAATGTGAATAAGCGTCGTTATCTTTCTGTAATTCTCCTAAAGTTGTTGTTTCATTTACATCTATGCTTTCCCCTCGCAGTTCTTTTAACGTTATTTCTCGTATTCTTTCTACATCTTTTATTTGTTTAGCGGTAATAGGAGTGTTAGATTCTTTCTCATTTTTTGGTTTTTCATCTCTGGAATCCTCGTTTGTTAAAAATTTACCTTTGTAGTCTGTAAATTCTGTAAAGTTACAATCACTTAGAAAGGGGGAGTTTAGCGGATCTAAATATTTATCTTTATTTTCGTACATTAATTTTAATAAAGTAAGAACATCTATACTATTATCTCTTTTTTGAGCCTTTACTTTTCCCTTCCATAAACATTTTCTTATTGTTGAATATTTAATTTCTGGTAATATTTCATTGATAAAGAAATGTCCCATATATAACCCTATGTTAATTACCCCGTTTGCTCGTTGTTCTTTGGTTCCATACTTATTAAATCTGGTACCATTTTCATAGTTTTTGTAAGCTTTAACATCGATACCCATGTTAATCCTATTACAAATTTCTGGAATTTCTGCCAATCTGGTCACCGTATTAAAGGTAATTTTTTCTAATAATTCTACGGGAACCACATGTTTAAGAGCAAGAATCATACAATTGGATTTATTCGGACTTTGTTCAGCCATTTCCCATTGCTTTTCTGTAAAAATTCCATATTTTGTTAAATCATAGGAGATACTAGAATTTATTTGTGGTCTGATAACAACCTCTGGTTTTAAACAGAATGGAAAGAATCCCCCCGTATCAGTTTGTTGTGTTGATGAACGTGGTAAGCGTCTTAAAAACCTTCTTTGTATATCTTTGTCTTTTATTTTTTCTTCTAAATCCTCTCTACTATTCATTGTAACGCTAATTTCATTATTCGGTTCTCCTTCAGCATGAAAAAAATTATTAGAAGGTTCACGCGAAACTGATCCATCCGAATTTAAAAATTCTACATAATCTGATTCGGCTAAAGTATTTACTTGTTCAAAACCGGCTTCAGGATTTCCAAAAGTTGGTATACGGCTTTGATTTCTTCCTAAACGTTCATCTCTTACTTGACGAAACACTCCTTCACTAGGGGCAAAACGATTCAAACCATCATCATGTTGTTGTCTTGCATCAGCTAAAGCTTGCCTTGTATCTCCAAATCTATCTTGAGATAGACTGCTTCGTTCCGCTTGTTGAATTCTACTTCTGGAAGCTTGACGTAGTGTGTCATTTGCAAATCTTTCGTTAGCTAGTCTAGAATTTGGATCTCCACGGATGGGAACCTCTCTTCCAAAACGATTAATGACTCCCGTTGCGGAATCTCTTACATATCCCGCTGTTTGAGCTGCACTATCACGAATAAAATTGGCAGTTGATCTTGCAGCCGATCTCGCTGCATTAATTGTTGAGGAAACTCCTCTATTAATTTGATTTCTTAACGTTGATAAAATTGTCATGTTAAGAAATATATTATTAATCTTTGTTTTAATAATATATTTTATTGTTTTAATTATTATTCCCTTTAGTTTAATATTTTCTGAAATATTTGGTTTGGACAAAAATCTTTAGGAGTTGAATATAATTCTCTTAATTCATAATATTTTGCACCAAATTTATCTTCTGGTAGTAAACTTTTTATAAACTTATTATGGGATTCTATATTTTCATTAAGATGGTACTTTTCATGACAATTTTCACCAAAGTAGTGTTCTTCCACATTAAAAATATACCTTATCAACGAATCCTCAATATCGTCAAAAATCGAATGCCATTTTATTTGAATGGGGTCATATCTATGTTTAAAAACATACGTTACACAAAGATTTTTAAATTCATTGTAAATAGGAGAAATAATTCTTAGATCTTCCGATAATCTTATAATATATGTTTCTAAAAGCGTATGGTTATGTTCTTTGTTTTCCGTTTTTTCATAAAGGGTGTTTACCATTTCTAATAAATAGTAAAGATCATCTTTATCCTTTGGTAATCTATTCTTTTTGTTTGCTGTGTTTATAGCTTTATTACTTTTTTCAGGAATTTTATACTTTTCATTTCTTATTTTTTCATTTAAAAATTTACATGCTTCTCTTTCATCTTCAATAATACGATATTTTGGTTCCTCCGGTTTTACACTTTGTTCTTCAGCAATAACATCTTTTTTCAGCTCCTCCGGTATCTCTGCTATCTCCTTATAAAAATAGCTAGATAGTTTATTTATTATGTAAGTTTTTGTTTTGCTTATCATATTTCCCATGTTGTATCTCAGTAAACTTTGTGTGTAAATAACTTCGTGTATCTATTTACCTATGGTATATTGACATCTTTTAATTTAAATTCAAAAATTAAAAGATACGTAAACTTGCTTTATGAAAAGATGATCAGATGATAAAAAAATTTATTATTTTTTTTTTTTTAATTTTTAAACTCACTTAACGATTTTGGTTAGATTGTCTTGCTTGGTGATTTTACAAATCACTCACTTGACAATTTTGGTTTCTGCTACCTGGGATGATAGCATCCATTGATGTCTAAGCTTGTAAAAGTAGTAAGCGGTTGATGCGGTTCCCGCTGTTGCGCTGTTTCTTGCTTCAAATGAAAATGAAAATGGCTTTGGTGGTAGCACATACATATCATCAATTGGTCGAATTATCAAAGGAAAGAATGGAGTAAACCCATTTTGGAAAGTCTTTAGGTCTATTGGACATTCTTGATAAGAATTTAGTGATTTTAGCTCTTGGGTTATAATTGCTTTTGCTCCAGTAGATGAATTATCCCCTAGATTTTTATAATATCTTATTGGGTGTCCACCTACTTTCATTATCATGGTATCCGTATTCAACCAACTGGTTCTTAGTGGATGGAAACCTCCATGGGCGTTAGTAGGGTTAAGGGTTATATTTGGGAAAAAGGCTACCGCAACAATATCCGGAGTTGTTGACAGAACAGTCTCGTTTTGAGAAGCGATAGATGTATCTGTAGAATTAATAACTACACCACTGTTTCGACTTCCCCACATGTCTGATACGGCTGGAAGATCTCCGGTTCTCAATCTCTCATTAATAGAATTTGCTAGGGCATCTTCCATTCCCACAGAATAAACATAAAGTTCTACAGTCTCAATTGTAAGATTTGGAGGATCAATTTGGGAATTTCCAGCAAACATTCTTCCCTCTCTGCTGTTCAATCTTATATCCAATGTTATTGGAAGGGATGATGGGATAGCAGAATCATTATTTCCAAAGAAAGTAATATCGGTCAATGGACGAATTATGGAAAATCTCTTTCCATCTGTAATAGCTGTCTTTCTTATACCATCATTTAGCAAAACGTTTGCTGCCGAACCAAAAGCTTGGTCCTCTCCTGTGATGTATCGGTCAGCATATTGTTGAGAAATTCTTTTATCCTCTGGATGTGAAAGATGTTCATAAAAATGTCTTGTGATCATTGCTGTAGAATCTGTGTGAATTACCGATCCTCCCAGGGAAACATTGAAAGACTCTACAAGGATATTTCCTGCTGCATCTCTCAACTCAAAAGGAGAATCTCCTAGGATATCTGTATTGTTAGCAAGCTTAGCTGTACAGTTAAAGTTTAGAAAACACTTATGTCCAAGGATTAGCCTGTTCAAAGCTGTATTGGTTAAAGTAAAATTAATATTTCGTCCACCCCAGGTAGATGTATTAATTGTTTGGGTATAAATTTCGTAACTACCGGTCTCGGGCTTTAACCCAACTTCAATCATATCCTTGTAACGATCAAGATACTTATTTATCGGAAGTTCAACTGATTGAGACATATTTTATTATTTATATGAAAATAATATTTAAGTTAAATCACGATTCTCCGAATAGTCTTGATGATAAAGCGGATACCCTATCTGTATGGGATTTTTGTCTGCTTACTTTACCATCTTTCTTTACACTATATCCTGTATTATGTGTAACCGAATGCTTTCCTGCTTCGCTCTTTTCGCTTTCATCAGATTTAAAGTTTTGCAGATCGTAAATATTTTTCATTGTTTCGTTAACTTTATCTAACCTCTCTGGAACAGCTTTTTGGAACTTATCCAACCTAGGAACAACTTCTAACTTTAGATAATTTAGGATATTATCTGTAGTAGAATTATATACTTTCTTGTCCTTTGGTAACTTTGGTTCCTTCTTTGACTTCTTTTTAGCTTCGCTTTGGTTTTTGGGTTTTTCCTCTGACTCAACTATCTTTTCGGTTTCCTCAGGCGATGTAGCATCGTCTGCTTTGCAATCATAAAATGTTTCAACTTGGTCTGACATAATTAAATTTTTTTTATTAATTTTTTTTTTTATAATCTATTCAAACTCAATCACTTTTGCATTAGCAAGGTTTCTTGTTATCGTTTCTGGATTAGAACAGATGGGACATCTAGAAGCTTTTAAGTTTTCGTTACAGGTTCCGCAGATAGGTATATGTCCGCAATGACAAAATAATATCGTAGGCGGAAACTCGAAACAGATAATACATTTTTCATAAAGTATTGTATACATATCATTTAATAATCTTGGTGGTGGTAGAGGTGGATGCGGTTGCGGATAATTTAGGGATAGATCGACACCTTCATCAAAGAATTCATCATCTGGTTCAAACTCTTCTGCTGCAGCCCATTCTGCTTCTTCTCTTTCCATTTCTTCAATCATTCTATCTAACTCTCTATATGGTTCATAAGTTTCTGTAAAGTATGCTTCTGGGGAAATTGGACCCGTTGTAGAATATTCTATCCTCGGTGTTTTGATTTCTCGGATATCTGGATTATGTATAAATATGTTTCTAAGCATGAAAACTATATCTCCAAGGATCCATTCACTTGTGTAACTATCAAACTTCACTCCGGTGTTGACCGATAAACCCGGAGCTGCGTTATAAATAAAAAATTTAATGTCTCCAGCAGAATAGTAGTGAAACAATCTGGAAACTTGGTAGTATAAAGCACCTAAAACTGGTGAAATATCTGGAAATACGTATCCATTTTCTAATATTTTCACTGCCAAATCGTATTTTGTTCTGCCATGGGATACTCTTTTATTGGTTACATCGTGAAGAAATGGAATTTTGTTTTTGATACACCTTTTTAACTTTTCAATTTGGCTGTCGTTTAACATTTTGTTTTTAAGATTTAAAAAATTAACATGTTATTCTGTGAAGATGAAAATGAAAATCTACTTTCCCCTACAAGAATATTTATTTTAGGGGCAAGTCATACGGGTAAGACTGAATTGGTAAAGAAAATGCTTATTAGAGGTGATTTTGGTCCTTTAGATAAGATTTCTTTGTTGATTTATGCACCTTCTCCACTTACTTTACAACAAAAATGTTACAAACAGATGGAAAAGAAGCTAATGGAAGTAGTAAAAGTAGAAATTAATAAGAAAACTCCTAAACCAGAGAATGAAAAACGTAAAGGAGTTAAAAGAATTATCCTTTTTGATGATACCGATGACACTGCTAAGTTACCAGAATGGTATAAAGATAAATTTACCATAGATAGTCATCATCTAAATGAAGATATAATCAATATATCACATAGAATCAGAACAGGATCCAAAATGGTACGAACCTGTTGTGATTGGGTAATACTTTGCGGTATGCCTAAGTTTGATTTGGCCGATGTTTGTAAAACAATAAATGCTAATAAAGATATTGTAGAAAAATATCTTTATGATCCTAAAGGAATTAAGAAAACAAAATCTGGGGCGTGTAGGTGTTTTAATCACGTTGCTGTTAAGATGAATATTTGTATTAACGAATTTGGAAGGGAAACTCCTAGATATTTTAAAGTATCTGATTGTGGTGTTCCTAAAACGATGACAGCGTTGCAGAAAGATGATTAAACATTATTGCATTCTGCTTTCATGTAGTCGTCTATGTTGTTCTCCAGCATTTTCTCTTCTTCTGGTTCCACTTGGTTTATTTATAAGATATTTAAAAATTTTGTTTGGATAATAACTTGGTCCAAAATTACATTTTCTTCTTAGTTGTTCATCCGATAGAACTAAATTAGATTGGGATATGTTTTTCCCAAGAACATTATACGCATCTATGAAATGATAAAATTTGTTTACCTTAAAATCATATTTATTAAATATCATTAAGGCGTACCCCATCATGAAAAATACGAAATAACTTTGTACCAGATCAATATCTATTAAGGTTCCAGAAGGGGTAGGATGCATGTGAAGATAAAATTGGGTCATCTCCAGAGAAGGAAAGAATATTTTTCTTAATTGTCTTACATCTCTAGCCATTGTAATAATATTATCTTCTAGTTCTATAACATCTTGATGTTTATCTCTTCGATGTATAAAATATGGATATCCCATCATAGTGTTAACATACTCTAGCAAGTTATAAATTGGGGTTAACATTTCTTTGGTAATGATCCCTTCTTCATAAAGTTTTACAACAAGCGGGTTATCATCTTTAGGTCTATATATAGCTTTATTTCGAATATTATCTTCGAAATATTGTAACTCATCCATTTCTACTGTTTGTTCCATTGTGTTTGTTTCACTCTGGATTATATAATATTTTATGGATATTATATTATCAATTTTTTATTGGAAAATCTTCTAAAGTTACTAACGGTTCAAGTTTATCAATTAATTCTTCTCTTATAAGATAAGTGGTGCTTATCATATTTTTTCGATTCGCTAAATTTTTTAGTTTTTCCATACTATAATACTCTAACTTATCTCTTAATGTTCCTTCATACCAAGCTTTCCAATACTTTCTTCTTGATTCTTTTTGAATACATTTTTCACAAGTATCACCTTTGTTTTCCACTGAACTACATTTAAAACCGCATTTAATACATGGTTGTAAACAACAAAGATAGCAAACATAATTACTATAATTTTTATTAAAACAGTATTTTACTTCATCCTTATTTTCTCCACATTTTATGCAAGTTGGATATTTACATGTATTACATATAATATATAAAACATCTTGATACCCCCATTCACAACTACAGTCTTTTAAAAAAAGATGTTTACACGCACCGCACTCCCATAATAAAGTATGTTCTTTTCTAATTTCCCTTGTTAATATTCCACCGCAACAAGAACAATTGCTTAATTCTTTGCTTTCATTTCCACAATACTTTGGCTCTGATCTAATTTCCATCATTACCTATACTATCTTGACTCATTTTTTACTTTAAAATCAAAAATTTTTTTGTCTTATGGTCCCGATACACTTATAAAAATTTTATTAAAAATAAAAATAAAATTTTTTAAAATTTTTTTTTTTGTGTGATGCACAGGTGATTAAGTAGTTGTATCAGATGCGTCACAGATGTGTCACGGATGCGTTTGGATGCAAAGCAAATGCGTTTGGATACGGATTATTGCGGATTTTTAGCGATTATTACGGATTTAGACGGATTTTAGCGATTGGATACGGATTTAGACGGATTTTAGCGATTGGATACGGATTTCGTTTCAAAAACATGTTACTTTTGGGAACACATCTATCTAACTGCTACACTGTATTAGATAGTCATAAATACATACCACAATAAATAGCTTGGTAAAATGGCTTGTCAACGTTATTTTCGAATTGTCCTTGTATCTGAAACTTATTCCAGAATGAAAATGTCCATTGGGTTTATCCGGCGCTTTATGAGTTAGAAGCGCTCTACGTGTCGGGACAGTTCTTTCAAGACCCGGTCGGTATCAATTATGTTCCCGTCGTATAAACGAACTGTAAGAGCGCTACAATGAGCCGATGTCATTAAGTGAAGCCCGACAAAAGCACGCGTTCGACCAAAGAACGTCTGGTTCAATTTTCTTCAATTTTCTCCCATAACGTACATGCTGTCATGATTCAACAGAAAGAGTCGATCCCAGGAATTATATCGGTACAGGCAGACGACTGCCCAACTCTTTTCAGATGATAATATTTTAGATTTGAAATTGAAAGCAGCAGCAGACGATGTCGCTAGAATGTTTAGATTAGTCTTTGAAAGGACAGACACATTGTAAAAAAGTAGAGTGCTGGAAAATTTTTATTCAGAAGTCAGTATCTTTTAGTCTCGTCTGGAAACTGTGTACAGGTTGACGCATAATTTAATGGCGAAATTCACCGATGTGCTACCTTAACATCGCATTCCTGATTCTCTTCATTCACATCGCTCCCGGTCAGTCCTAAGAATCAAGATCTAGGATGAACATGTACGCTATTTTTAAAGGCGGCAACAACAACAACAAGCAAACAAACAAATAAAGTTTCCCTGTCCCATTTCGAACACCTCTGCATATTCTATGAATCTTTAAATTGAACATGGTACACAATTTTATTTTTTCGAGATATAAATAGTATATATATTGGCAGTTTCAGCAGTTTCTCCTCTATCTGAATATTAAAACAAAATGGAATTATCACAGTTTAGCATTTAAATGATTATCGCAGTTTAACATTTAAATTATTATCACCGTTTAACATTTAAATGATTATCACCGTTTAACATTTAAATGACTATCACAGTTTAACATTTAAATGATTATCACAGCTTAGCATTTAAATGATTATCACAGTTTAACATTTAACTCTTATCCTGCTAAATAAAAGAAATGAAACTTTCAAGCTGATAGTAAACCCCCCAGTTTTCCTAATTCAACAAGGGTATTTTTGGAGGAGAGATATCTCTTTATCGGACAGTGTAGATCCAAGATCAGACTGCACGTTCCGTGTGGTCTGATCTTCATCTACACCGTCCGCAAAAGGTCAGTTAGTCGCGCTTAGCTGCCTACGAGTTAAAAGATTAGGGAAACAATCGAAGTACCGTCATTTCTCTTTACTTAATTCTTTACCAAACGACAAAATTTTAGACTGGTCCAAATTGAAAGCATTTGCATACGACAAAATAAATGTGACTGAAAAATTGAAATTTGTTTTAGGAAGGGTAGAAAACATTGTGGGAAAAGGAGAAAATGCTGGTTACCAGCATTTTCTCCTTTTCCCACAATGTTTTCAAAAGCCTTCTTCCTCAGGATCGTTAAAAGTCGGGATTGTGTGGAAAAGACTTAATGAACATACTTTAACGGAGGGCTTATTTCATGTCAAATTATTATGTGTATCACTTCGTCGACATATTACGTCCGAGGCTTGTTTAAAAGTGACGGAGGAAGTTCAAAAGTGACATTATAGATGAGGGTTCAACAGATCTCTGATAATACGTCAATCAAATCCCTTGGCTGCATCACGTCGCGTGATATTCATAAACACCTTACAGTTCTGAGCCTGAAGAGCACCAATGTTCCACTCCTTCAGGAAAAACTCTGCCGATAAAGAAATTCAGGAATCGCAATATTCAGTCGAAATCGTTTTAAACACATTCTGTTGACAAACAGTTTGTGCATGCAACTTTTAAACGTAATTTTCAGTTTCGTTGGCTGTTTTTATGACAGATCGCTACATGTAAATGAACCATGCTCTGTGAAAAGGGGGCTCAATGCATCTGCAAAAAGTATCGACCTATGTGAGCCTGCGCGGACTGCGCAGGCTCACATAGGTCGATACTTTTTGCTATTGGTCAATCTTCTGCGTCTCCAAGGACCACTCTTCCTCTAAATTCAGTCAATCGTCGGACTAAATGGATTTTATGGATCCATAATTATGTGATGACTTGCTCGGTACAATGCATCAGGGAGATGCATTAAGCCCCCTTTTGCCAGAGCATGACTAAGATGTAAAGAATGTTAGTGTAAGTTGTCGTTGGTTAAATAATTCCAAGGGCGCCGCCATGTTTAAGATCATGTGACTGAAAGTAGTTTTGTTGGAAACCCACGCCATACGGACCAGGTTAGATATACGGTTAGAATCGGCCGACTTGTAACGAGTGTCTCAATGAGCTTACGTCTGCAGGTGCAAGGTCAGTAACACTAGTGCGGCGTTTCCGTGGTAACCGTAAATCTGGAAAATTACCTTGGCACATTTATCGCGTAAGAGTGTACTCTTGTACCATATTTGCGTGGTCAACACCTTTTAGGCGCAAATTTTGTACAACTCTTCAAGAATTCCCGTGTTATCTCGACCTCTCTTGTCTTCTGCCAGGAGAGTAGAAGGTTAGTCTGTACTTTCGTAGAGTCCAGTCCCCATTCTCCTCGATTTCAATATTTCGGCGTTACACTTATACCCATTTACAATCGATAAAAGAGGAAGTTGACAAGACACATAGATAGGTAAGGCATGGGCAGTGCTACTAGTACAGTAATGAATATATATTGACCCATGTTCTGCCATAACGGGATTTAATGCATCTCCGTGATGCCTGATACCATGCAAGCCATCACATTATCATAGATCCATAGCCAACTTTCTCGGACATGCCTTATCAGCAGTCTCGCATACCAATAAATCGATGAAGATAATCGATATCATACGTAAAGATTCGGGAGTTTCCGGAGTTTGACGAACTTAAACCGTGTATGGATCGCCCGGAGCCATCAAAGAAAAGAGACACGTAACATTACGTAACAGTAGCCCTGCTTCAAATTTACAATCCTTGCCTGGACTGTATATCTGAAGTTTTTTTTTTTTTTCCGATTTCAACCTGAACCCTTTGTCTGTTGAAGGATAGTGTAGATCAATATCAGAATGCACAGAATGTGTAGTCTTATCAGACCGCACAAAATCTTGGTTTTACACTGTCAGGTCTAACAACCAACTGAATCATGAGGTACACTGCTTGTTTCAGATGCAGAAAATTGACCAATAACAAGAAGTATCGACCCAGGTCAGCCTGCGCAATCTGCGCAGGCTGACCTGGATCGATACTTTTTGCAGATGCATTAAGCCATCTTTTCACATAGCATGGCATACAGTAAAACCTCTCCTCACGACCACCCCGGTAATACGAGCAACCCGCTATTACGAACGATTTTTGTCAGAACGGAATTTTTCCTTCTTCATAATCAATGACCACGACCCCGGAAATACGGGCACCCCGCTATTCCGAAATTACGACCACCATTTTCAGTACCAATGAGTAATAACCAATAAATTTTAACCCCGTGAAACGACCACTAATTTTCACATTTTTTTTACGACCAGCTAATTTTCACGCGTCCATAATCGCGAAGTGGAGGCCGTGCTTCATGTACGAATACTCTTGGGTCCGATGGAGTAGACAATCAATTAGCGATCTTTTGTTTATCTGTTGACTACAGTAACACAATCGTGTTAAGTGATCAAGGTGTTACCTTACATAATCAAATGACCAATGAATTGGTGATGATTAATTCGGCTTTTATTCGGTAATCAGGCGTTTATCACACATTGCTGACACGGGTGAAAAACATGTCGACATCCGGGTAATTACGATTTGTTTTGTACATCTAGCTTTTGTAATTTGAGACGCTTGGGTTAATATCTAGCGATCGGGATGGGATAATTATTTGGTTTTTGTTACACATTAAAGCCATACTTATATAGTAGAGAATATGCGATTTTTGAACAAGTGAACACTTCAATTTTGCGATCGACGATTAGTAGGACTGTTCGAACATTTAACTCGAATCAAATGGGGGGAAAAAAAACGTCAGGCTCTTCAATAATATTCGAAATTCTTTGTTCAAAAATGAAAATGAAGGCGTGGAGTAGGAGTTCTTGAGACTACACAAGATAAAAAAAAAAAAGCAGATTAAAACAGGGAATATGACAAGTTCTATCAGTAACATTTAATTATGTAGTCTTTACATTCAGATTCTTAATTAATGTACATATCTTGCTGTAAGAGTTTAAATAGGCAATTAGTAATGGGCATTCACTGTCATGTGAATTTATTCATAAAAATTCAAGCACATATTAACTTTACAATAAACATGAAAATTTTCTTGTTGTCATTTAAATGTGTGGGCATAGGCTTCCCCGACTAAAATATGTATACATTACTCGGAACATGATTTAAATCCACACAAGTCTACACATAGTCTGGGTTTGATTAAAAATCTAGGTGGGTGAAACCCGGAAATCAGACCACCCCGCTAATAAGACCATTTTTCAAAAGTACCACGGGTGGTCTTAATAGAGGGGTTTTACTGTGTATTCATATGAGCGGCACTCTGGCAAAAGGGGTCGTAATAATGACTCCATAGCATCCGTTTTATCAAACAACCGACTGAATCATGAGCTTGAATGGTGCTTGGACATGCAGAGAATTTATTAAAAGCAAAGATTCTCGATCCAGGTCAGCTTGCGTGAATTG